>JAVMKO010000003.1:66884389-69384389 GCA_032164245.1 Sternotherus odoratus
GCTCTATGGAGCAGTGGACTATTTGGGAAGGCAGGCCTAAAAATCGTGAGCAAGGAAACTTGCCAGTTGTTGTTTCTACTGTGTTCAGGGAAACGGGACTTTCTATACATTCTCTGTAAATAAACAGGATTGTACCAAAGAAATACCTGACTTATACCATCAATTTCTCCTCCTGACACAAAAATGGCAAGGCTCTGAAAACTGGCTAACCTCTTAGGCTAAAAGGGGCATGTAGTGGGGCGGCTGCCCCACTCCAGCACAAAAGGGGTTAAAACAGCCCTGAAAAAGGCTGTAGCAAGGGCTGTTGCTGGGGGCAAGCAGCTACCAGGCTAATTAGGCCTAGCAGCCACAGGTGTGGCTGGTTTAATTAAGGCCCAGCTGGCCCTGATAAAAGGGCTCAGTTTGGTGCAGAGAAGAGTCTCCTCTGTCTGTAGAGGTGGACAGGCCTGGCTGCTGGGAGCTTGAGGAGGTACCTAGAGGGAAGCAGGGCTGGGGCAAGGCAGGAGGAGCTGGGGAAGCTCTAGCCTAGAAACCCCCAGGCTGCAGGGCCTAGGAGAAGGCCCCAAAAGAGGTACTAGGGTTGCAGGGGACAGCCCATGGCTCTAGAGGCAGAAGCAGCAGGCCAAACCCTCCTTGCCTGTGATGAGTGGCAATTATACTGCAGTCTGCCTCAGTGAATGGGGGCAAGTGGTGACTGGCAGTTGCCTAGATTGAGGCAAGGTGGGGATAGAGTGTGGGGGTTCCCTGGGAGGGGAGACCCTAAGATCTGAGGGGGTACTGCAGGGGTGCAGCACCCAAGGGAAGAGGGCACCAGGGTCTGGGAGGGACTCTGGGCCAGAGCAGCAAGCGGGACATCGGCCTGCAGAGGGTGCTCCAGATGCTGGCAAGCTAATTCCCGGACGAACCAGCAGGAGGCGCCGCTGGGGTGAGTCACCGCCCTGCTACAGGGCAACAAAAATAAACTACTTAAACATAACACTGCCAAACTATCTTATAAAATAGTTGGTGGTTCTGAAAACATAAACAGGCAGGCACTCCCCTATATAATTAGCAGAATATGACTGTGCTATATAGCATTAAAATAATACAGGAAAAGGAATGATACTTATACTTGGCACTCACATGACATTTCATGTTTTCAAGAGCGGATCAGACAGAAGGCACCATTTCCCACAACTTGTAGCTTATCCAAAATATACAAGTCCACCACAAAAGCAGTTACAGAAAGTCATTCAGAAATTAGGCCTGATGGTGGATCTGCATGCTGATATGCACCCGCCCCATCATCTGGCAATACTGGCTATGTACACTTCTCCTTACAAGCACAGAGTATTTATGCTGTCACTATTGCCACTCAGAATACAGGAGCACAGTGGAATTGCTTTAGCAATTCATGAGTCTACACATTCTGTGGACATTTTTGTGGGAATGATGAATTTAGATTTAAAATATTTAGGCACACAGCTTAATATATCTGCTTTGTCTGAGGTTAAACTCAAACCCATAATGAGTCAAAGTAAAATGATAAACTAACAAAACCAGTATTGCTCACTTCTTCATCATTTTCTTCTTGCTCTTCGTCTTCTAATTCTTCATCAGCCTCCCCTTCTGCCTGCAAGTCACTTGCTTCTTCATCTAGATCTTCTGTAGATATTTCCCAGCCATAATATTTAAAAGGTTCTAAAAAAGTTACCATTTTTTCATTTCAATTATAGTCAAAAAGTGTTCAAGTCATACATACGTTTTTATTTCTTCCCCCAGAAAGTAGACAAAATGTGAGGCCACAAATAAATCATGCCAGGTTTGTTTTTCCATTTTTTTTAATTTTTTTTTTTTTACTCCTCGAAGTGTACATAATACATCTACTCAGAGTACATATTGTTTTCTTGACAAATGAATATCCCCTGTTTTATTGTAAATAAAGATACAATAGTATTTTTAACAGGAACTTGATTACTCAGGGATTAGAAGTAAAATGGAAGAGAACTGCATTACTGTTTATAATAACTATTTTTATGTTTAATTTTGGGAAAATCCCTCAGAACAAAGATCAGTCAAATTTTATCTGACAGAATAAATGAATTTGTAATTGATATGGATTAATCAAACACTTGAACCAGATTTGTATCAGAGGTTTATTATTCATCTAGCATTCAAAAATGTGCTAGACACCTCAGTGCGCACAGGGAAGAAACCATCCTGTTACTAAATGTTTGCTGCAGATGGATGGGCCCTTACATTCATTCATGATCCCATTGACTTTAATAGAATTTACACACAAGTGGACCATTATATGAGGTGTGTCACATAGGACAGCTGTGCATGTTCTGTTGCAGTATTCTGACTTAAATAGCCAAAGCAAAAATGGTGGGAAAGGGATGTAAAAGGAAAATGTTTAAGGAGCTATTATGTACATATTTTCATGTGGTTTTTTTATATAAATTACTCATCTTTGCCTATGTGTCTTGGTGCATAACCTATTTGCTATCATCCTTCCAATTCCCAGTTCCTCCACTGAACACAATAAGCCCCTCCTTCCACTCCCACCACAGATTTAGGACTAAATAAAACAACAACAAATCCCTCTAATTTTCACACTACAGCTTCCTCTCTATGCAAGTCAAATGTGAAATTTATGAAGAGCATTACTTACTTTCCATCATCAGGATAATCTGATTAAGCAGTGTTTCTGGAGTTTGCCCAGCAATCTCTAAAACAGCAGACTGAATTGAAGATGACTCACTGATTCCTGGCTCTAGTATTTGCCAGTCGTGCATGAATAGCTTAATCTTCTCTTTTAATGGCTCTATTTCTGGTACATCTGGGAAACCATCCTCTGGAAACTCAGGCAACATGATTTCTGAACAAATCAAAATGATTTTGAGAAGACAATGCAACTTTAAATATTTTGCATTTTAAATGTTATCCTATCATACCTTATAAAATAATTTTAACTTCCCTTAAATCTCTGTGGCAGTTTTGACATATTCTGCCTCATTATGTGATTTACTCTTGTAAGCACAAATTTATTTTATTATTGTTTCAGAAACACATTTTGCAGTGCCAAGTTCATTACATTGGGTTGCTGTATATTGATACTTCTCAAAATAGACAAGGAGACAGAGGTCTAATTAATTACATTTACATGTGGTTATTTAATTACATAGCATACAAATTTGAGACCATGACCTTTTCATTACATTTCTGCAAAGCAAAAAAAAAAAAAAAATCCATTTAATTAAAAAGCCTGATGCATTCATTCACAAACAATTTTTGGCATCTTAAGGAAATTGTCATGGATCAAATAGAATATACCAGTGTTGGAAGGAACATATACAAAGAAAAGAAAGCTGGCCTATATTTTTCTGAAAGAGAACAGGAAAGATTTCGTATCTAACCTAGTTCAAGTTTAGCTTCCATAACCTCTTTGGTGTGGTCAGGTTGTACCTGAGGTATCACTTCTGTTTCAAGTGGAGGTTTGTCTCCTGATTCTATAAGCATAAGTACAATTAATTCAGCTAATACCACTGAATTCTCTTTCTCTTGCACCTTCCAGGTGAGGGTCTTAAAATGATTTACAGACATTAATGAATTAAAATTCCCAACACTCATTTGAGTAGAGGGGTTGAGGAGATGGATGGCATCTTGAAAGGCAACATAAAGATATTTCAAAACCAAAATCTTCACAGATCAGAAGTCCAGAACTGCAGAGAAAACACTGAATTTGCAAACAAAAATAAGGAAACACCTTAAGACAGGCACCAGGGTGCTGAAGCACAGCATCAAAGAACCAAATGAGAGGTTCTGAAGGACTGCAGACACAGCACTGCTGAAGCAAAGTGCTGAGGAAAAAATCCTAAAGTACCTAACCGAGTAATTCTCAAAAAGATTAGGACTGGAATCTTTTGAGAACTATGACCACCTATGCAACTATGGTACACAGAAGTTAAGGTCCACATTTTTTTATGTGGATGTCTCCATTTTTGGATAAGTTTTTGGATAAGCCCAATTCTGGATAAGTAAGGCCTGATTTTCAGAGATAGTGAGCACACACACTCTCCAGTTAAAATCAGAGGGAACTTTGGGTGCTCAACACCTTTGAAATCACATTCTATTTATCTAGAGAATTGGAACGTAAGTCACACACCCAAGATCAAAACTAAACCTGTGGCACAGCTGGAGTACAAAATCAATCTCTTCTGACAGCCAAGTCCCGATCATGTTCTTCTACCATTAAACCAGGGGTGGGCAAACTATGGTCCGAGGGCCACATCTGGCCTGAGGGACCGTCCTGACAGACCCGCCTGAGCTTCCAGCAGGGGAGGCTGCTCCTGGCACCTCCCCTGCTTTTCCCGCTCTCCCGGAGCCTCAGCACGCCTGAGCTCCCGGTGTGGGAGGCTGCTCCCGGCTCATTCCGGCTCTCCTGGAGCCTCATTGAGCTGCACAGCAGTGCTCTTGGAGGCAGGGCTGCACGCTCCTTTGGGAGAGTGGTGCAGCGTGTCTGGCTCCGGCCAGGATTAGGATGAGATCTCGGCCATAAAGGTGGTCCTAGTGTAGCAGTAGGTTGGACAGGAGAGAAGTGATGTGATGAGAAAACACCCTCCTCCTCATTATACTCCTCCCTGCTGGAAAATGGATGGGTCAGGAGTGAAGCGGGTTGGCCTGTGACTGTGTTTACTGGGGATAAGTTGGTGCCAAAAAATGGAGATTCAGGCATCAATGATACCAATAAGTCCTTATGTTGCAGGAAATGGCCTTGTTCCAATGATTTCAGTGCCAAAGTGTTTAGTGCTGACTGTGCCATTAGATCTGTGGACATCGGTGCTGATGCCTGGGTGCTCTGCATTGTTGGAGCAGGTAGTGGCACAATAAGCCAAGGGAAGAATCTCAGTGCTGCATATTTCTGTGGTCATCACTACTGCAACAGAGGAAATGGGCTTTTGTTTGCCTCTGAACTCTAAGTCTGCCCATTTGGGTTTGGCAGAAAGCATGGTGAGGGCAGTACCAGTGGATCCTGGTGCCTAGTATGCACTCAGCTGCAGTGGGGTTGATACCGAGGATATCGAATGGACTGGACACTGCTTCTTTTTCAGTGTCTCTTTCAAAGGAGAAGATGCTGTTCTTTTCCTTGTTACTTTTTTGGAAGAATGAGCCTTCCTGTGAGAAGAGGGTGAAGTCTCTGGAGAATGCTGTCCAGGAGATCTGCTGGCTGGGATCAGATGCTGGGTGCAGAAACTTTTTCATAAGGATAAGTTTTAGATGCAGATCTCTGTCCTTCTTGGAGTGAGCCTTTAAATTGCTGCATTGATAACACTTTTGAGGGATATGTGTCTCACCTAAGCATCAGACACATTGAGAGTGACCATCCGATACTGGGATCACTTTCCAGGAGGAAAGGCAGCACTTGAAACCTGGTGAACTGGGTATGGGTTGTACTATGGAGATTCAGCCCTGAGGCTGAACATGAACTATGGTAAGGGTAGGAATTATATAACATATTTTGGAGAAAAATAAAGGAGTAAAAGGGTAAGTAAATCTAACTAGTAAACAAACAACTACTCTAATTATTCTACACAGTGAATAAAGGCATCAACTATCGCACTGCTGGGAGCTCCATCTTGGGCTGAGGAGTGTTGAGATGGAACTCAGGTGGGTAGAGTCGCATGCACTAGATAGGCACCAACAGTATATGTGTGACCCAGACAGACACTGCTGCTGAAATTCTCTGATCAAAAGTGCAGTGATGCTCTCCTGCCTGAAGCAGAGCACTCAGAGGGAAAGTCCTAAATGTGGTAGCAGCCCATTTTCGCAAGTTAGGAATCTAGATTTACCCATATCTAGATGACTGCCTACTTAAGGCACAATCCTTCAATAACACTCTCTGGGCCATACTACAGACTCTACAGGTACTCACGCAGTTAGGACTAATGAACACTCCAAAACTGACTCTAAGGCAAAGGTGGGCAAACTGCAGCCTGCGGGCCACATGTGGCCTGCTGGCCATGTTTATCCGGCCCGCCAGCTCAGCCCGAGGTGCGGTGCCACTGGCACCACGCTCCCAGCCGAGCACTGGGTGCCACGGACCCCACACTCCTGGGTGGGCTGAGCAGTGGTGAGGGGAGCCGTGGGGGCCAGGGCCAGGGGGCCAGGCCAGCACAGCTCCTGGGATGGGGTACTGGACGGGCAGAGTGTGACCGCGAGCCACGGGGCCCCGTGCTCCCAGGCCAGGTGGGCAGAGCACGGCCATGAGTCGCAGGCCCTGCGTTCCGGGGCCGGGGCGCTGGGCAGGCAGAGCGTGGCTGCGAAGCCCCATGTTCCCCGCTGGGGCACTGGGCAGTGGAGCACGGCGGGCCCTGTGAGGCTCAGCTGCGGGGCCCCGCGCTCAGGCTGGAGCGCCCGGCTGAATACAGTAAGTAAGTGGGGGGGCTTAGGTGGTAGGGTTCCGGGGTGGGGGGTGGTTAGGGTGGGGGAGGTTTCAGGAGGGGGCAGTCAGGGAAGAAAGAGGGGGGCCTAGATAGGGGGTGGGTTCCTGGGGCAGTTAGTGGAGGGGTCTCGGGGGGGGGACAAGGAGTGGGGGGAGGGGTTTGGATGGGTTGGAGGGTTCTGAGGGGAGTAGTCAGGGCAGAAAGTGGGTGGGGGTCAGACAGGGTGTGGGGCAGGTCTGTTTGGGGAGGTACAGCCTTCCCTACTCAGCCCTCCAAATGATTTTGAACCTCAATGTGGCCTTCGGGCCACAAAGTTTGCTCACCCCTGCTCTAGGGCAACAGCTGGAATTCTTAGGAGCCTATCTTGATACAGTAAAGGCCTTCCTACCACTACACAGGTTCCACACTCTCACTATCTTAATCGACACCATTCTGACTAGCCCCCAGACCTCAGCCAGAAATTGCCTTCAAATTCTCAGGCACATGGCAGGATGTATGTTTGTGGTAAGTCATAGAAGACTCCACATGCAGTACCTTCAGGCATGGCTCAGAACTGTGTACACACCAAACAGAGAGAGACTGAACAAACCTCTATACAATTTTCTCTTCGGTTCTGGTTACAGACTGGCTTATCATGGATGTTGATGGTTTTGATGGGGACCATTGCTCCAGGGGAGTTACAGTACTGGCAGTTGGGGCCAAAGTTTAAATTTGTGGCTCTTTCTTGTTCTGTCCTTCAACTTTTGGCAAAAAGTGCACTTTTGAAGAATATGAGCCTCTTCTAGACATTGGAGTCAGTGAAAATGACCATCTCTGATTGGTACTGCCTCTCTGCATACCCCTTGTTTATGGCTGATCCCCAGCAGGGGTGGAGAAAAAATGGGTCAGTAAGAAAAAGGAGATAATTTATAAGGTATAACAAAAAAGGGGAAGAACCAAAATTTTGACAGGATGGAATAAAAAGAAAAGGAGAGATGGATTAGGAGTAAATGATAATGGAAACTCTACTAAACTACTGCAAAATTCAAAACAAGGAAAAATGCTAATTAGAATCGAACTCCAATTATTGGCCCATCTCAGGCGAAGGGTGGCTGAGAAGGAACTGAGAGTGGTTTACCTACACAGCACTAGATAGCCTCGAGGCAAGGCACGAGACACAGAGAGCACTTGCAGACCAAATGGATACTACTACCTAAAATCTCTGATTAGAGGTGCAGGGACACAGACATACCTAGAGTGAAGCACCAATAGGAACACTACTCAAAGAAGAATCACTGTTTTTATACAACTCTTTTCACTCCCCTCAACTTTATGGGCCATTTGCAGAGCAATACAAGACCTGTTCTACCATTCAAACTCTACTAATCAGAGTGTGGTAAAATTAATTAAAACAATTATCTATAGCATTTGGACTTGCAAAAAGAAGCTAGATATCTTAGAAGAACAAAATTTGATCATAGCTTAATATTTTTTAGTTTCTTCATACTCCCTAGTCACCTTCTCATTTTTGTCTTAAGACTGTTACAAAGAGTTGTTTTTAAATGAAGGGACAGAAACCACAATTTTTAGGAAGGGAATTTTGACCTTTACCAAGATTAACAGTACCCTTTAATTGCATTTAAAAAGTCCTTAGGTACTACTTGATTCTGGATAGTCCATTATTACCTTGCACTCTTGAAAAGAAACAAAACAGGGGGCAAGGAATGAAAATTCATGACCAAACCACATACATTTTTTTCTGTCAGTCTAATCAAAATATTTAAAATAGTGTACTTTACAGTAGACACACAATGAAAAAATGGTAAAAGAATGCATACAGTTCTCTATGCTATAACAGGGAAAAGACTACATATAATACAAATCTTACCTTTCAGTTTAGGTTCCTCTTTAGAATCAATGGATTGCATCTGAGCAGGTTGTTCTGTTTCAAGCGGAAGGTGCACTTCCATTTCCTCATCTTCTGTGGGTATAAATATAACCATTAATAATTTTGAGATCCCTTGGAGATACTCAGAGGCAAGGGACTAAAGAAGTGCAAAGTTTTTGTGACATGATACAAAGATTCTAGGGTATCACCAACAAGAAGGGAGTTAATTACCTGCTAAGAGATCATACAACTGTGTTGGGCGGAGTAACAGAGTAGGACTAAGGACTGATGAGCCAACTAGGTACTCAGAAGGAACAATGAAAATACTATAAAAATCAGCTACTTAGTAAGCAGGAAGAGGCAGACCATCACCCTTGGACTACCTCTACATTATGAGCTAAGGATTTCATTCCCCTGCTTATGTATACACATTTGTGCTAGATCAAGTATAAATAGTATTATAGCCGCAGTAATATGGATAGCAGCAATCAAGGCATGAGTTGGCTGGGTTTCAGGTGGATTTGAACTTGTCATGGCTAAGCAATGCCTCCACTGTCACTGCGCATGCTATTGTGGCTATACTAGTATTTATACTCATGCTCTTTCTTTGCACCTGGGAGGTGACAGCATTTTATATATATCAAGTGTGTGTGTATGCAAGCAAGAAAATCACTTCCCTAGTTCGTAGTATAGACTGTAGCCTTAGATCAGGGGAGGGCAAACTACGGCCCATTGGCCAGATCCAGCCTGTCAGGGATTTCAATCTCACCCGTGGGATTGCCAGCCCCATGACACAGTGGGGCTAAGGCAGGCTTTCTGCCTGACTGAAGCTCCCATTAGCAGAGAACGGGGAACCGTGGCAGAGAATGGGGAACTGTGGCCAATAGGGGCTTCGGGGGTGGTACCAACAGGTGAGAGCAACACCCTGTTTGGAGCTGCCTGCCCTACCCCACCCCCAGGAGCTACTGCTAGACATGCTGGCCACTTCCGGGCACAACGCGGGGCCAGGGTACACAGGGAGCCTGCCTTAGCCCCGCTGCCACCCTGGAGCCACTGGAGGTAAGCGGTGCTGGGCTGGAGCCTGAACCCTCCTGCAACCTTGCCCTGAGCTCTCTAACCCCTTGCCTTGAGGCACTGCTGCACCTCTCCTGAATCCCAACTCCCTCCCCTGTGCCCCATCCCGCACTCCAAACCCCTTCCCTGAGCCCCTTCCAAACCCCTTCTGCACCCCACACCCCTTTCCCTGACCCGCTTCCTACACACTGCACCAGCCTTCCACAGCACACATTCCTTCCTGCAGCCAAAACCCCTACCTCAACCATACATTCATAGCCCTGCATACAATTTCCTCACTCGGATGTGGCCTGTGGGTCAAAAAGTTTACCCATCCCTGCCTTAGATGCTAGTTAGCTGGGAGCAGGGTGGAGGTTGTGGGGTAAGGGTGAGTGTATTTGATTCTTTGTATATTTATATAAAACATTTAATTTTTTATAACCTGTATACACTAAATATGAAGAATAAAACCTTTAAAAAGAATACACAATGAGAGGCTTTACTTTTAGTACTGGATCAATGGCCTACTCTGCCAGTTTGCAATATTTATTTTTATTTCACCTAAAAGAAAATACTAGGGATTAACAAATTTGATACATAAAGGACCATCCCAAGTCTTCACTTAAAAATGTAGAGCTTGTTTCTGTACTCTATTTTCATGATTCTGTGCATATTCCTATGTCACTGAAAAACGTTAGTCTCGTGGAATTTCTGAGTCATCTAGAACCTGAAAGCTCCAAGAATCTCTTATGCAAGCTACTTCCAGGGCAATTTCCTGATTAGTTACAGAGCATGCAACTGATATAAATTCAGAGGAGCACTGGCAGCAAACACTATCTATAGATTTTTTTCATTTTCATATCATTAGTATCCATTCATAAATATATAGTGAAAAATGTTTATAACTGATTATGTATGTAATTCGATATATTCACTTGAAAAAGTCACAAAATCAAACACAGTATCAACTACACAAAACAATACAATATCAAAACACAAACTGAAAAGGCAGCAGAGGGGAATAACAATACATGTATGGTATTCTACCACAACACGGTGCTCAGAAGCATGCACTCTCCAAACCAAACACAGCACCATAGCTGAATGCCATTTCTGAAAATTTCTGATGTCCTCTATGTCCTAGAAAGATGCCTTCCCGCTCCCTCACATTGAGGTAAGTCTCTTATGGGATATCTTTCTTGGGTATGGGTATTACCCTCTCTCACAGAACAAAAAACACAGAAAAAGACTATTAGAAAAGGTAGGCGGGGCTGCTGGGGAAAGAAACAGTGTCGTGGGATTATAAACTGGTTGTCAGTTTATAAACTGGCAGTTATGCAGACCTTTAAAATTGTGGTTAACTATTTGGATTTATTATCAACTCACCCCTAATAAACTAAGAATTCTTGACAAACAGGTATTTAGTACAATAATAAATAAATAATCTAAAGATACATTTTACATTATATTTACATGAGCAGCAGTCAATAATACCCTTCTCTGTATGTGAAACTATATGAGAAAATATTTTTTCAATTTGTTTCAGATAGGTTTAGGAATATATTAAAGCAAAATGTAGTTTGGAGCTATATAATATATAAATAAGGCTCCCTTAACTCAGAGGAAAACTGCAAAAAAAATCACACATGCAAGGTGGGGAGACATTCACTAAGGCCCTTGACATGCTGTCTGGAGTGGCTCAACTGTGAGTGCCAACCTCGGGGCAGACTGTCAAGAAGCAGGGCAAAAAATCCCAAGCTGGTTGTATGTTCTATAATTAGATTTCACCAACTGAAAAGCAAGTGTTAACTTCACAAGCACGACAAGAAGCCTTTCCATGGAGTCACAGATGGTCTCCTTGGGCACACTGTCCTACTCACCACCCCAGGCAAGCCTACCTCTGTGACAGATAGCCCCTTATACCAAAAATCACAATTAATATCCAGTGTGCTTCCAGTGCCAAGCACCAATCATTTACCTCCAGTCAATTGCACCCAGATCTCAGACAACAGACAATGCCTGTAGCCAATCCTATAATAAACTAACTAAAGATTTCTTAACTAGGAAAAAGTATTAAAATAGTTATTTTCAAAATTAAAGCAGATAACATACTCACACAAATGAGCTGCAGTTGTAGATTCCAAAAGACAATAGAAACGTCTATAATAAGCAAACTACAATGGGCATAAGCCAGGAGTTAATGTGGCCTGCTGAGTTTATAGAAATTGTAATTAATGAAGTATACATTCACTCACAAGAGACACCAAAAGAGCATCACAGAGTGCTAGACTCTTTGCTTTACAACATTTAAGTTTGCATTTTTACACTATGGTTTTATAAAAAATGAGCTGTGCACAAACAATTATTTTTTTGCTATAAAAACATATCACTTGGGAATAGGGTTGTAGTCAATGTGCCTGAGACACATACAAATGAACTAAAACAGATGTCGGGCTGAGAGCAGCATGACTGAAGTGTTTTGATGAGTCAGTATTTGATTATGGAAATCAAATGTAGCCATAGGAAAACACAATTTTCTCTAAATAAGGGCTTGTGTTTACAACAGAAGTTTATTGACATTATTACTTCTTTCATGAATAGTTGTTTTGATGTTCTCAATGATTTAAATGCAAGTCGGATGATCACAACTAAGACTTACTTTTTATTTGAGATGAAGATATTGCAGAGACTAGAAGTCCTTTACATTTAACATTTTAGAAATGCTTCATTGTTGGCAAAAAACCATCTGTTTTATAAAATCTTTATAAAGACCATCCCTGACAGGTATTTTTCTAACCTGTTTTTAAAAACTTCCAATGATGGGAATTCTATAAACTCCATTGGAAGCCTATTTCAGTACTTAACTAACCTCATAGTTAGAAGCTTTTCCCTCATAGCTAGACTGGATCTCCCTTGCTATAGATTAAGCCTGTTACTTCTTGTTCTACCTTTAGTGGACATGGAGAACAATTGATCAGCAACCTCTGTATAACAGCCCTTAACATATCTGAAGACTTATCTTATCACCTACTGGTCTTCTTTTCTTAAGACTAAACATGTCCAGTTTTTTAACCTTTCCTCATAAGTCAGGTTTTCTAAACCTTTCATCATCTCTGTTGTTGTCTCTCCAATTTATCCACATTACCTAAAGTAACCCCAAATTTGACACAATACTCCAGCTGAGGCCTCATCAGTGCCAAGTAGAGTAAAGCAATTATGTCCCGTCTTACATATAACATTCCTCTTAATACATCCTGGAACAATATTAGCCTTTTTTTGCTACTACATCGCATTGTTGGGTCATACTCCATTTGTGATCCACTATAAACCCCAGATCTTTTTCAGAAGCCCTGCTGTCTGGCCAATTATGCCCCATTTTGTAGTTGTGCATTTGATTTTTCCTTCTTAAATGCAGTACTTTGCATTTGTCTTTAATGAATTTCAACTTGTAGATTTCAAGCAATTCTCCAGTTTTTCAAGTTTGTTTTGGATTCTAATTCTGTACTCCCAGTTGCTTGCAACTTCTTCCAGCTTGGTGTCATTTGCAAATTTTGCAAGCATACTTTCCATTCTGTTATCTAAGTTATTAATGAAAATGTGAACAGTGCCAGGCCCAGGACAGACCCTTGTGGGATCCCACTAGATATACTCTCCTAGTTGACGGAAAACCACTGATAACTACTTGTAGAGTATAGTCTTTGGAGCAGTTATGCACCCATCATTTAGTAATATAATCTAGACCACATTGCCTTAGTTTGCTTATGAGAACAACATGTGTGACTATGTCAAAAGCCTCACTAAAATCAAATTAATCTTAATCTTCTTTATAACTGCTCCAGGCTGAGTTTCCAAGAAACTGCCAAACCCTAACTGGTTTTGAGCATTGTCTATTAACTGTTGCCTAACTATCCTGGAGTGCTTTAAATTCTTTCATGCTTGAAAACCAAACAAATATGATTTACTTTAAATTTATTTTTTAGATTCACAGACAATTTTTTCCACTTTTCACTCAGCTCCACCCAGAACGAAGGCCCCCGTGTACTTGCTGCAAGCTAGAAATCACTAACGCGGCACTCTGTTGTGGCAAACTGGTTGGAGAATACTTGGAGCTTTACCCATAATTTACATGTGATGGTAGATTCCTTTTCTCGCCCCTAGGAATACCAATTCATGCCATGAAGCATTTGGTTTTCTTAAAACTTATTTTTGAATACATAACTTCAAATATTGGTGATTAAAACTATCATATTGTATTTAAAAAAAACATTTACACTCTGACTCAGCAGATGCTGCCTGAGAAGGTATGCCATCAACTGTTTAAATGTAATTTAAAAAATGCTTTTATTTAAAATAGTTAATTTGTTTTACGTTCAGTATTCTTCTGAACACAGTAGCACAGATGGACTGCCTACTTTATCACTATTGTGCCAGAACAGAGAGTATCTGCTCCTGATGGAAGCAGCCCCAGACACAGATAGGAAAGAGAAGAGGCTGCATGGGGCTTCCCTAAACAAAAGAGACATCTATATGTTCATCATGAATGGGCATAGTTGATTCGAAAATAAGGCAGATCTTAAAACCCAGAGGCAAGACTCATCCCAAGAGGAAAATCAAAGAAAAAAATTGTTTATTTTTTCCCACTAGTCACCAAATAAAACTAACAAATTTAAAAATACAAACAAATAAAACACCTCTCCTAATCTGAGCTAAGATACAACAGGGAAGCAGATGGACACTGTTTAGCTCTGTCATGTCATGGGCAGTAAAAGTAACTGAGTGGTGGCTGGGGCTACTCCATCACTTATACCCTTTCTGTAGGGGTATGAAGTGGTACACTCACTGCAAGGGTGCTCCCTCATGGCTGCTCTGGGGCTTAGCTTCTTCCAGGTCTACTTCCCTCTCCTGCTGCCTCCCTCTCTCCACTTTTTTTTCATGGCTTGGATGTCTGGCCAGGTCAGTATAGTCCTCCCCTTCCAGGGTAGGAGGCAGTTTTTTGCTCCACTGCCCAGGCTATGCCACTTCCCAGGTGGCTGATAGGAGAACCTAGGCCTACCCTCTACTCTGGGTTCCAGTCCAGGGACCTATGACTAGCAACTGTGACGCCCAGACCCCACTCCTACTTCCCTGGATTACTTTCTGTATTTTTTAGCTCCCTTCTGTCTGGGTTTACCAGAACCAAACTCACTCCTCCCAGTGAGTAACTGCAGACTACTTAACTCCATAGTCCCCAAAACACCTCTCTTCTCCCAGAAAATGACTGCAAACTATTTCCATTGAAGCCCCCTTCTGTTGCTAACTTCCTGGCTTTATTTCAGCCCTGCTTGTTCTTTATCAGCTGGGCTCCATCATCAATCTGACTTTCATATGCAGGCCTTCTCTCAGGTGTGGACTATCAGGTTAATTATCCTAATTTAACCTGATCTGCCTTGTATGAGATGGACACCCCATAACGGGGCATGAAGACACATAGGGCTCATGGGTAGCCCCAAAAGACACAGCTAGTTAAAAGATCCCAGGCTTGCATGCACAAGGCAAAAATACCTACAGTGGGATCTATGTGGAAAAATACTTGAAGAACTTTTAATTTTCTGATTTTATTAATCTACTTTTTTGTTTAATATACACTACAACATATATTTATGTGAGTAGAGAGAAATGTGAAGTACTCCTTCCCACAGATGCTGAGTGGCTAAAAATGGGGGCTAAAGTTTTTAATCCCAATTTGTAAAATAATTTAAAAAATGAAACAATTCCAAAGAGGTGTTATTAAATTTTTATCCGGTGATACTTGCTTTCAAATCTGTCTTCAGCAGTCTTTACAGGTTGCTGATTTTCTTCTTTTAATTTCAGCACTTCTTGCAGTTCTCTCCTGAAAGTAGAAGATTCTGTATCTTTATATGTATAAAATATGGTTGGAACAAGTTTCAGACATTAAATGCAAGTGAAAATGCATAAAAATACGTTTCAATATTAAGATCCGGTTTGGCAAGCCTGCTTCTTCAAAGTGATTCATTACTAAATAAAAATTAATGATAATTTGTGTCTTTTCCTGAATGTTATCATTTTGACAAATAAACAAATAACAGGGACCAAAGAAAACATATTAGCTAGAGGATCTCCACACACCAAATGTGGTTATGTGAGTTTAGTGTTCGTCAGAGATTAACACTAAGGTAACAATATATTGCAGGACGTTGGACCTACCAGAACTATTCCTATCTTTTTTTTTTTTTTTTTTTTTTTTTTTTAGTGCACTGTGTTACTGGATCTCCTTAATGTAAAATAGATGTGGAAATTTTTGTGACAATAAAAGCAGTGTATGTTCATGTAGAATATATCTTATATCAAATGAATTATTTTTATATTTTATGCATTCACATGTTAAATTTACCTTGTTTCTTCCTCCTCTTTTTGCTTTTTTAATGCTTCATCTGTAAGTCTTTCCAAAATCTTAGAATTAATTTCATCTTTATTTGCTAGGTAGAGTCTATGTAGTAAAAATATTCCTGCAATACAATTATACAAAAGTAATATACTTTTGGCAGCAATATAAAACTACGATCTCATTAGAAGGAGTATGCTTTTAAGGTATGAAAACTCTTTTATAAATGGCTTGGAGACACGTTTTTAAATTTTAGAAAAGTGTGTGCCAATTTAAAGGACAGATATACCACTTGAAAATTTTAAAGCTTTGTTTTCAGTGCCAACAGCCTAATAACTTGAGTGTGGGATATGGCAAGACTGTGGTGGGGGATAAGTATTGAAATTTTACATTTTTGTATATCATATTTTAAACTGAAATTGTTGTTTTGCAGTGGTGTCCAATAGAAATTCGATGCTAGCCACACTTGTGCTTTTGAATTGTTCTTATTTGCCACATTATAAAAAAGGATTAAAAAACATACTACAAACATACTACATACTACTACCATAACCCTGAAATCTGGGATATAATTCATACTGACCGCACATCTTAACTCAGCCTCCAGATTTGACTTGGATTTTATAAAATGTACTGACGAAAAAGTGGATTCACAGACCTACACGTTGCTCATGCTTTAGCCACAATTCAAATAGCCTATTGGCCACATGTGGCTAGTGGCAAATGTATTGGACACTGCTGTTAATTTTCTAGCTTGTATGTGTGCCTATAGTTTAAGAATGGCAAAACATTTTTTAAAATCATGAGACAATATAAAATCCATGAATCCTTATTTCTGGTTCAGTGTATGCAGAAATAAAGACTTATGTCCTCAGTTCTGCAAAGTCCTTATCCATATGGGTAACTTTATTCACATGAGCAGCTGCATATCATTCATTTGGTTTGGCAAACATACAGGGGCATACCATTAGCAGATATATCTCCATTTAATTCAGAGGTCTTAAACACGCAGCCCGCAGGGTTATTTTCTGTGGCATGCCAGTTCCCCGCAGCCACCCCGCATTTACCTAGAGCATCTCAGGCCTGGCACGCACCAGGGGCAGGGCAGGCTTCCTGTCTGACTACCCTGCCCTGCCCCTGTGCTGCTCCAGGATGTGGCCAGAACCTGGGAGGTGGGGGTACAGGTGTCTGTGTGTTGCCCTTGCTTTCACGCCCCCTGCAGCTCCCATTGGCTGGGAATGGGAGATTCGGGGCAGGTACCTGGAGGAGCAGTCAGGGTAACACACAGACTCATGTACCCCCCCTCCTAGGTTTGCAGAGTGGGGGCAGGGCAGGCCTGCCCTGAGCCCCCTGCCACCTCCCCAAAACCCTCCTGCACCCCAACCCCCTGTCCTGAGCCCCCTGCTGCAACCTGCACCCCTCCTGCACCCCAGCCCTCTGCCCTGAGTCCCCTGATGCACCCCGCACTCCTCCTGTACCCCAACCCCCCTGCTGCACCTCACGCCCCTCCTGCACCTCAACCCCCTGCCCATACCCCTCTGCCACAACCCACACCCCTCCTGCACCCAAACCCCCTGCTCTGAGCCCCCGCTGCACTCTGCACCCAACCCCCTGTCCTGAGCCCCCGCCACACGCTGCACCCTTCCTGCACCCCCTGGTGGCAGGGAGGGGTGGAGTTGGGGTGGGAATTTTGGGGAAGGGGTTGGAATGGGGGCAGGGCAGGGGTGGGAAGAGTGGGGCTGGGGCAGGGGTGGGTATACAAGTGTTGTGGGTTTTTTTTTCAAACTCAATATTAAAAATATCACAGTTGTCTCTATTCTTTTCTAGACCTAAACAGAACAGAAACACAAATAAGGTGCTCTGCCTGTTCTTGCCTTTTTTTGTTTTTGTTTTTTTTGTTTTTATTTTTTTAGACTTGCTAGCTAGTAAGCCTGCTTCTACTTTTCACAGCAGCAGACTTATTAGCTAGCTGGGAGGCAGTAAAAACAAATATCACTTTTCACAGCAGATTTACTCAACCCTGGCAAGCTGGGAGACAAATTAAGCCTTGGATGGGGAGGTAGGTAGAGAGGAAGCAGAGGCCGGGGAATGATGGGGTGGATGGGTGAGGGGCTGGGTGAGGGGCTGGGTGAGGCAGCAAGAACCAGGAGTGAAGTGTAAGGGGCCGGGGGACAGAGCCTGGGGCCGGATTCCACCGCTGCATGGCTCTCCTGCCACCCACCACCCCAGGTCTGAAGAAGGAAGCCTGAGTCCCACTGCCCCAGGGAAGGTGGGGAACTCACACCAGAAGTCTGCTCATCTGGCACTTGTGGCTCCAGAGGGAGGCAGAGTCCAACCCCACCTGGTGGCCCAGGGGAGGGCCACTGCTTTGTCTTCCCCCCCTCCCCCGCATCACCACCCAGAAGGCTGTGGTGGCATGAAAAACCCCTATTGGCCACATCCAGCCACCGTAGTCACATTTGAGAAACGCCAATTTAGACCAACTGAGGGTGTGACCTATAATACAATAACCCAAAGTGCTCTAGAAATGTAGAAGTGAGTTATTATTTCTATTAGAAGATACAAGTGGAAAGAAGACACAGAATTCATAAAAATTTACCCCCTGAAAACATTTAAAATAGTTAAGGGGATAATCCACTAATACAGCTATAAAAAAGCCAGAAGCTACTTAGTTGGTTCCTTAGCCATCCCTTGATTTTGATTTCTCCACATTACATTACTCATACCCAAACACACAGGGTTCCTTCTCTCACCTCAACACAAAACACGCAATTTTTAACTATGTCTGTATTGGAGTGGTTAGAAATGTATATTATTTAATTGCTGGACATACTGAATTGGTGCTGCATTTAAGAAGGTAGTTATTTTGTGTATGGTGTAGAATTTTAGTTGATTGTTGTGCTTAAGTGTGCTGCTTGTTTGCAACAACTGTTTTAAGTGGAAACAATTTGTAACAATAGTTAGCATTTTCAGAAGCTGCCATTTGTAATGTTTCTAATACAGTTATCAAGGTGATGTAGTCAGAAGGTATGATGTTATCTGATTAAATATGACAATGTAGATAATTGTTGCTACTACTGTTATATAACTGCAACAAATCTTGTACAAATTATGTCAAGTAAGGTGTCTACGGAAAGGCTACAAGTTGCAGAATATGATTATGTAATTTGTATCCATGTATCATTTTTGTATTTGAAGTTATGAGCACTGGCGCTATACCTGTATTTCAAATATGTTCATTCCTGGGTAACGTCCACAAGGTATTTAGCCTGCACATCTTGAAGGTACTAGTCAAATTAAGTGGCTCATCAAGGAACACTTAACTCACAAAGGACAGTAGGATACACCTATCACGGAGTGCCCAGGGCGATGGTCTGGAACTGCTCCCTAGGAAGCCAGTCAGAACTCCAGGGGGAAACGTCCTTCCGTACACAGCCTGTCTCCAAGGCTAGGAGCTTCACAGATTCCCGCTTCCACCTTCCTGAGTCTGACCTCGGAGCGTTCAGCACCTCTGCCCCTCCGTGTGCTTCCCCCAGCAAGCCCGCCCATGTGGGATCCTGGGGAAGCCCATGGGTCTGCACCCCAATCCACAGTCAGATGTGACTCTCAGCCAGCCAGTAAAACAGAGGTTTATTAGATGACCGGTGCCTGGTCCAACACAGACCATACAGCGAACCGGACCCCTCAGCTGGATCCATTTTGGGGGGCCCAGGGAGGCCAGACCCTGTCTGGGCCTGCCTCCCTTTTGCCCAGCCAGCTCCAGACTGAAATTCACTCTCTCTAGCCCCTCCTCCCCTTTCTCTTTGTCTCCTTCCAGGCAGGAGGTCAGGTGACCTCTCACCAACAGGTTCAGAGGTAGAGAGGTGGGGGGGGGGGAAGGGACAGGGCATTGGCTGCTTGCTTACACTGTCTCTCTGCTTTGCATCAACTACACATCCTTATCCCTCCACACAGACACTCAAGAAATGCATAGGGGAAACGGAGGCACTCACTCAGTATTCCCACTCCATCACAATCCCACTATCTACACTTAATGGACTTTCCTGCTATGACTAAGCAAAATCATACATGAACATGTGACCAGCCAATGTGACTCTAAATACCATCTTGTTTCCTGTAATTTTCCACTAGCTGTGCTGAAGGCTTTATTTGAAACAATGGATTTCTCTCCACATGGCAGAAGCTATAAAGGCCCTGGAAACAGCTCCATTTGGCCTCTTTCCTGCTCAAACATCTGGACTATGAACTTATACTAATGGGGGCATTCTAACCAAGGGATTGAGGACCTTTCAGTGATTTGGAAGCAACCAGACACTTGACTTAAGACAGCAGTTTACTCCGTCACTGCTACAAGCCTGAATCAAGAACTTTGCAATTATTGTATATATTTGATTCCTTTAACTAATTTTAATTCTCACCTTTCTTTTTATAAATAAACCTTTAGAGTTTTAGATAATAAAAGATTGGCAATGGTGTGATTTTTGGGTAAGATTGGAGTTATATATTGACCTGGGTGTGTGGTTGGTCCTCTGGGATCAGAAGAACCTTTTATCTGATGAAACTGGTTTTAAAGAACCACTCATTGTTAAATCTAGTGTTTTGGTGGTGCTACAAGGACTGGAATACTTAGGGAAACTGCGTTTCTGACTCCTTGTTTGCCAGTGTGGTGAAACAGAAGTTTACTTTTGTTGCTGGTATGGTGTACCTCATGGGAGAATAACCACCACTTTTGGGGTGTGTCTGCCTTATTTTTGGCAGTCTTTCCTGAATTTGGTATTCTCAGTTGTGACCGACTGAAGCTCAGTTACAGGACGTGTGATGTTATGTTTTTCAATATTTAGGTTTGTGGTTGGAATTATATTTGCATATTTTGTGTGGAGTCACAGGGAGGAGACCTGGATTATAGACAAAATTATAAAAAAAGGCAGGGAGAGAAATGGATCCCTTTTGATATAGAGGGAAAGTCCTACAAAATTGCTAGTGGAACACAAATACACTTTAACTGACATTTCATATTTCTTATCTCAAGCAAAGACAGCAAAATTGGGAAAAGATTTTAATTTTTATGCTTTAAAAGTAAAACATTTACTAACCATTTTTTTCTATATTCTTCAGACAGACAACAGTGTCAGGTAAGAGGCCTTTTTCTGACAAGACTGACCAATGCTCTGATGTTGTAGGATAGTTATCCATTACCCATCCTCCTTTTTCTGGAGCCCCAGGAAACCTGTCTTTGTTCTTCTTAGTGAGCTGTTACACAATGTTGGATTTAGTTGTAAAACAAAATTATATAAATACAATAATATCAGTGAATTGTTTAGAAAAACAGACAATATACATTCTTTGTACTCACAAAAAATGTGACCTGAACTTAGTGTTACAATTTTAAAGATTTCCAGGATCGACAAAATGGTAGTTACACTTTATAGCTTACGTGGAATGAGCATTACTTTTTTGAGAAGGAAACACCAGTTTCCATATTAATATAAACCATTTACATTCAAAGTATCCATTTATAAAATTAAATAACAAACAATAAGAAGATGCGGACTTCTCTTAACTACCTTGCTTCCTGGCCAAATAAAAGCTAAGATCCTTGTTTAACATCAAGCCTACATTAGATAAACTCCTTATGGGATGTATGAGAAAGTAGGAAAAAGTAATGAAGGAAATAGACTGCTTTAGGTAAAATTCATCACTTTAGGTAAAGTGCTGCTTTAGGTAAAATTTTTACCTACCTGCTTTAGGTAAAATTCATCACTTTTTGGTAACAATGTTAAAGGAAGTCCTTGCTCAGGCAACCATTGGGGAGCTTTGCCAAAGAACTTAAGAACAGAGCTTTTTAATAGTTGATTTAGATTTCTATGTCTTAGATTTCTATGTTACAGCCTTAGCAATGTAGTGAGGAAGCACCTCTTAATTTACTATTATAGCTATAACCATCAATACAGCTTCTGAGTACGATGGTATATTGTACTGTACATTGCTTAAGGTCCACATGGGAGAGATCCAAGCCTTTTTATACTGCTGCTCTGAGATTCCAATAGTATCAGAAGGTTTACAGTGAAACTAAAAGTTTGACATTCCTAACTAAAAGGCTACAAATATTATATCCTAAAGTAAGCTAGTCCACATTATGTTTAGGGTCAAATGGAGACTATATAATGTGAAGATTTGAGGACTTCAATAGCTCAGACATAGGTGAGAGGTTTATTGCAGGAGTGGGTGGGTGAGATTCTGTGGCCTGTGTTGTGCAGGAGGTTGGACTAGATGATCATAATGGTCCCTTCTGACCTTAAAGTCTATGAGTCTAGATTTACATTTCAAATGAACAATTTGAAAAATAAATTTTGCCAAAGGAATATATAAAATATTACAAGGAACTCTTAGAAATAATATGTGAATGTTTTGGTACTGGTATTTTTACCTCTGTAATTGCTTCCTCTAATACTTCAGCATATACTTCAGCCGGTAGCACTAATGGAAATTGTGCTGCAATTTTAACAGCTTCTTCTAACAAAGCTTGAACTTCTGGGTGATCAGCAGTTACCTCTGTCTCTGATGTGTTTATTGATGTATCTTCTATTGTGTTTGCAAGGAATAAATTAATAATAAAGATCACTAATATCTCACATTTTACACAGTATTTTCATCTAAAAGGCTTATACAGCAAATTACAGATTTTACAAATTAGGGCATGTCTTCACTACCACTTTAATTCGACCTTAACGACGTTAGGTCGAATTAAAGGTGTACCTGTCTTCACATACATGCCCTTAAAGTCGATTTAAAGGGCCCTCAAGATCGATTTCGGAACTCCTGCCTAACCAGAGAAGTAAGGCTAAATTCGACATTACAAGCTCGACTGTGGGCTAGTGAAGAGGCATCAGCAGTTAAGCCTCCGACCTCCGAGCAGCCCCGTGAGGGGGGGGCTGTTCGGGGGGGGGGCTGTTCGGGCGGGGGGGGGTCCGCGGGGCTGCTGAGGGGGGGGGGGGAAGCCCGCGCGGGGCTGCTTGAGGGATCGGCTCAGCTGTCTGGTCAATTTCACCAGGCAGCTGAGCGGATAGCCCCGCACCGGCTCCCCCCCCCCTCGGGCGGGGGGGGGGTCCAGCGGGGGGGCTGTTTGGGCGGGGGGGCTGTTGGGGGGGCTGTTCGGGCGGGGGGGTGTCCGCGGGGCTGCTGAGGGGGGGGTAAGCCCGCGCGGGGCTGGGCTCAGCTGTCTGGTCAATTTCACCAGGCAGCTGAGCCGATAGCCCCGCGCCGGCTCCCCCCTCGGGCGGGGGGGGGGGTCCAGCGGGGGGCTGTTTGGGCGGGGGGGGCTGTTGGGGGGGCTGTTCGGGCGGGGGGGGGTCCGCGGGGCTGCTGAGGGGGGGGGGGAAGCCCGCGCGGGGCTGCTTGAGGGATCGGCTCAGCTGTCTGGTCAATTTCACCAGGCAGCTGAGCCGATAGCCCAAGCAGCCGCGCGCTGGCTCCCCCACCCCCCCTCGGGCGGGTGGGTACGGCGAGGGGGGGGCTGTTCGGGCGGGGGGGTCCGTGGGGCTGCTTGGGCAGGGGGGGGGTCCAGCACGCATTGCACTGTGGGCTACCTACCCACAGTGCAATGCGGGCTATGTCGACCCCCTGCAAAAGTTCAAGGACAGACAGTGTCGACCACTGTCGACCTGCTGTCCTGGTGGGGACACACTGATTCGATTTTCTAAACTCGAGTTTAGAAAATCGAATTAAGGGAAATCGACCTAGACCTATAGTGAAGACATACCCTTAGTGTATATGTCCTATAAATAGGAGTCACTTATGACCACCAAAACACAGCCACTTCTTAGGTGGAATGTAGCAGTCATTTAAAAACACAGCAACACTACACAACAGTTTTGAAGAAGTTACATAACACGAATTGAAGAATATTTCCTCAAAATGTATTTAATTATTTAATAATGACAACTGAAGACCTTGATTTTATGTCTCCTTCAAAAGATAAACTCTTACACAGTACAATGACCCATAACACCAGAAGGGGCATTAGTTCATTATTGACTCAGAGAGAAGAGTGATACCAATTGAATCACCACTACCACTTTGTTTAGCACCCTCAGAGCTTCTCCTATGGGTTTCTAGTCAAAGTTATAACCTCCTCTGACTCAGTACAGTATGTTAGAAATAACAAAAATCACAGCGCAAGGTGGCACCTCATCAGGGGTAGTACATTATTTTTTGTTGAGGTCAAACTGTCTTGGCCAAAATACAGTCAAGACTTTAGAGAAAACAATAAAAAAGAATAATGATAATAAGTAAATAAAAATTTCAGGGTCTGTTAGAAAGTGTCTGGCAGTCCAGATTTGGCCTGTGATCTGCCTATTGACGATCCTTGCTATAAACTATAAGGTCTATATTCCCAAAGATGTGTAAGTTAATTACTCACATTGACTAACACTGTTCATTCAATCATTTATTGTACAACAGGAATAAAGATCATACATTGAAATGATGAAATATTTTAGGAGGATTTCAAGATCATTAATTTTTCCATATGCATAGCTGATAAAATAGTAAGAAAAATATACTGTGGAGTTACTATATAAAATGCATGATGTATTGTGTGAAAACTAGCATTTAACAAACATGCCAAACTCACTTTTTGTAAATCTAATTATATCAAGATTTTTCATTATTTGTCAGTGTTGAATTTTTGTCTGACAGAGATCTATATATTATCAAGTTATCTGCATTAAATTATAATCTCTTTGGTCCAGAGAATATGTCTTCTGTCATATTTGAACATTGGAAAACAGACATAATTATAATAATTAGAAATATTAGTACCATTTAGTTCTTCTGTGGTTCCTTCTCCATCAGTTCTGGATGTAGAAGTATCCTCAGTGGTGTCTTTTGTATCCACTATAGGTATCAAATATCATAACAGTAAACAAATGTTGATTAAAGGAAAATATATTTTTGTCAAAAAGTAGAAATAATACATTTAGGTATATCTGCATTTCCTTTGTAGAGACTTCTATGTTACACAATAAACAAACATATTACAATCATAATGCTATTTCAAGAATGTTAAACTTGATTATATTTATATAATTATATAATAAAATTATATTTTAATATAATCCAGTTTATGGATTAATTTTGTAATTGGCAACTCTTGCACAATTTACTAAGGTGTTTGTGAGACTCAAGTTATGGTTATGTATAATGGTAGAATTGCACTTCCATGACATTGCTAACATGGAAACAATACTGCTTAATATTTTGTATGCAGTGCCATGTACTCTGTGGTAAGATGGACCTAAATTGTGCTGCAAAGTTTCTAGATACTGTAGTATTCTGGTGAAAGTTGTGTAACAGTTTCAGATACATTTTTATGTTTGTGAGTTTTATTGAATTAAATATTAAAAAAATAATACAGTCAGTACTGTAGCTTTTATGTTATTTATTCTGATTTTGATTTATTTGAATTCAGGGTTGCTTTTTTACACCATTACAATATTTTCAGTTTTTAATATGTTATAGGTCATCTTTAGGTTTAAAAGTTAACATTAAAATGTGTGAGACAGTTCACGTTGCTCAAATCTATTGTTTCAGGCTGGCTGAAAAAAACGAGGTTACTTACCTGTAACTTGTTCTTCAAGATGTGTTGCTCATATCCATTCCAGTTAGGTGTGCACGCGCCGCGGACACAGTTGTCGGAAGATTTTTCCCCCAGCAACAGGCTGGGTCGAGCAGGGAGCCCCCTGGAGTGGCGACCTCATGGCGCTGCATAAGTACCCCTGCGACCCAGCCCCACCATCGGTTCCTTCTTGCCGGCTAATCCAACAGTGGGGAAGGAGGGTGGGTTTGGAATGGATATGAGCAACACATCTCGAAGAACAACAGTTACAGGTAAGTAACCTCGTTTTCTTCTTCGAGTGATTGCTCATATTCATTCCATGTAGGTGACTACAAGCACCTAGGAGGCGGGGTCGGATTGACCCATCGCTGAGCGTAGGACCGCTGACCCAAATGCCACATCGTCCCTGGCCTGCTGGACTATGGCGTAGTGGGCGGCGAAGGTGTGGACGGAGGACCAGGTAGCCGCCCTGCAGATGTCCATGATCGGAACTCTCTCCTGGAAGGCCGCAGAGGACGCCTGTGCTCTCGTGGAGTGTGCTGTTATCTGATTGGCGGGCCTGCCCGCGAGTTCGTAACAGGTGCGAATGCACGAAGTTATCCAGGAGGAGAGCCTTTGGGCGGAGACTGGTTGGCCCTTCATCCGATCCGCTACCACAACAAAGAGCTGTGTTGTTTTTTGAAAGGGCTTTGTGCGGTCTAAATAAAACGCTAGAGCTCTTCTGACATCGAGCGTGTGCAATTGTTGCTCCCTTCCAGAGGTGTGGGGCTTCGGGTAGAAGACTGGCAGGAAAATGTCCTGGTTAACATGGAAGGCAGAGACCACCTTGGGAAGGAAGGCTGGATGGGGGCGTAGCTGCACCTTGTCCTTATGAAAAACCGTATACGGTGGCTCTGAGGTCAGCGCCCTGATCGCAGACACTCTGCATGCCGAGGTGATAGCTACAAGGAAGGCTACCTTGCAGGAAAGGTATAGCAAGGTCATCTAGCCCAACCCCCTACTCAAAGCAGGATCAATCCCCAATTAAATCATTCAATAGATTTTTGCCCAAGATCCATTAATAGCCCCCTCAAGGATTGAACTCACAACCCTGAGGTTAGCAGGCCAATGCTCAAACTACTGAGCTATCCCTCTCCCCCCATACCTTGAAGAACATGTTATGGAAAGGTAGATAATTGTTTTTTTCCTCTTCACGTGCTTGCACATTTCCATTCCACTGTAGGTGATTCGTATGCAGTTCAAACTGGAAATGGACTTGGAGTCTACTTGAACAAGGATTATAACATTACTTATCCAAATCTAGCATCGCCTCTAGACTCTAGACTAGCATAGTAAGAAGCAAGTGTATGGAGTGATGACCAGATTGTCACTAGATTGCTACCCTATAGATAGCCAGAATAGGAAAACAAGTAAGAAAGGTTGCAGAAGTCACTCGAGACCTGGTCAAGTGACTCATCATTTTACTCAGAGGTGCAACATCAGTCAGTTGGTAGCATAAACCAATACAGCTGAAAATCTAGGCAAAGATCTTCTGGGTGGAGACTGAAATCATGATGAAGAGTTGAGAGGAAGACCTGAATGGTCTAGTCTAATTCTGGTAAAAAGAAAAACTCTTCTAACATCTAGGGTATGGAGTTTTTCTTCTTCTTTACTTGAATGGGGCTTTGGAAAGGAAGTTGGTAAAAAAATCACTTGATTCATGTGAAATTTGGAAACCATTTTAGAAAATAATTTAGGGTGAGGTCAAAGGAAAACCTTGTCCCTAAAAAAAATTGTATAGGGAGGCTCTGATTCTAAAGCCTGCAGCTCCTCTTCTCTCCAGGCTGAGGTTATAGCATCCAAAAGCCATCTTTAAACACAGCTATAACAGAATAAGTCACCAGCATCTCAGAAGGGGGACCCATCAACTTAGAAAAGCACTACATTCAAACCCCACTATGGAACTAGGTTATGAACCTGAGGTTATGATCAAACCCTTTAGAAATCTGATGAGCATATTGTTTGAAAAAAATTGATCAGTTATCCACAGTAGGGTGGAGAAAGTTACTCAACTTGTGCAGGAACAGAGGTTCTTGGAGAGGTGTGTCCATGTGGGTGCTCCACTTTAGGTGTTGATGCACCCTTGCACTCGTAGCCGGAGATTTATGGTAGCAGTGCCCAACTGGATCGCACATGCATGGTTCCCATCTTGCGCTGCTTCAGGCGGTTAACTGGTGCTGTGTGACCAACTCACCCTTTTCTACTGCTGTCTTGTGATAGAACTCTGAAGTAGAGGGGTGGAACGAGGATAGTGGAGCTTAAGTAACTTTCTCTTTTCCTTTGAGTGGTGTCCCCGTGGATGCTTCACTACCCAGAGAACAGTGCCCTCTGATGGAAGGAGGGGACTTTGGAGTTGAAGTCGTAGCAGATGAAAGTACTGTGTGACCAAACAGGCCATCAGAAGATGCATGTTGTTGCAATGCATATTACCATGTAAACGTGTGTGGTGAGGTCCAGGTTGCAGTCCTACAGATTTCTGCAATGCAAACATTGAAAAATGCTATGGAGGCTGATAGACTCTTGGTAGAATGAGTATGAATCCCTATAGGGGGTTGTCATTCATGCTGGCGATAACAGCTTGATACAGTCTGATATGCATTTGGATAGCCGTTGTTTAAAAATAGCATTGCCTTTTAATTGTTTGGTGATTGAAATTAACATTTTTGGAGACCTGCGAAAAGATTTTGTTTTGTGGATGTAAAAGGCTATAGCGGACATCCAATTACTTTAATCTAGATTGTCACCTGTCCAGATGTGGTTTCGGAAAAAGGTCGGTAAGTATATAGGTTGGTAAAGGTGAAAGAATGAGATAACCTTAGGTAAAAACTTAGGATGTGGTCTGAGAGATACTTTATCTTTGAAAAGGACTGTATACGTTGGGTCTGTCATGAGAGTGCTAGTTCCCATACTCTCGGCAGATGCAATGGCCATTAGGAATGAAACCTTCATAGAGAGCTATAGTAACAAGCATGTAACCATGGGCTCAAAAGGGACCCAGTGAGGGTGTGGATGACTAAGCTGAGATCCCATGGTGAGGTATGGTTCCTTAAAGACAGTTACCTGGTTAGGAGTTGGAGAGACCCTTTAGGAAGTTTAGGAATCTAAACTCCTTTAGGAAGTGTTTAGTAAGCAGATCTGTGAAAATAGAGAATCAGTCGACTTTATGATGAAATGTGGTGATGGCTGACAGATGTACATGGCTCAAACTCATGGAGAGGCCCGTTTGTTTGAGTTCGAATAAGTAATCTAAAATGAGAGGTAAGGGGGTTGACAAAGATGTAGTCTGCTTGCATTGGCACCACGAGTCGAATTGCTTCCACTTATGTACCTGAGTCAGGTAGCTGTCCTACGGCTATTTAATAATGTTTTGTACCTCTGGGGAACATGTCATTTCAGGTCCTGAGAACCATGTAGTAACCAGGCTTTGAGATGAAGTCTTTGGGGATCTGGATGGATGACACAACCTGCATCCTGAGATAGAAGCCAAAGCAGAAGTGAGAGTGTGCGTGGTTGACAGACCGCCAGGTGGAGAAGGTAAGGGTACCACATTTGTCATGTCAATGTGGGGGCTATTAGGATTACTCTGGATCCTTCTTGTTTTATCTTGTGAAGTACACAGCTAGGAGGCAGGTCGAAGGGAAGGCGTATGGGGGAGGGGGGAGCATTTCACTTGATGAGGAAGGCATCGCCCAGACAGTGTCAACAAGTCCTGTTCTGTAGAAGAACTGGAGGCAGCTGGAGTTTTGTGTAGTTGCAAAGAGGTCTATTGTTGGAACCCCCACATCTGAAAAATATCTAGGATTGCCCATGTATTCAACTCCCATGTATTCAATTCATGGTCTTGATAAAACTTCCTGCTCAGGGAATCTGCCGTGATGTTCTGGTAGCCAGATAGGTATGATGCTATAACATGAACGATATGTTTGATGCACCTTTTCCAAAAATGCATGGCTTCTACACATAGGGAATGCAATTGAGCTTCCCCTTATCTGGTTACGTAGAACATAGAAGCTACACTGTCCGTGAGAATCTGTACCATTTTGTTTTTGATAAGTGGTAGAAAGGGATAACAGACATTTTGCACTGCTTGTAATTTCAGCTGGTTGATATGAAGATGGGACTCTATCGTAAACCATCATCCCTGTACAGTGTCCATGGTGATGGTGAGCAGTGGCAGATTCCATAGTAATGGCACCCCCCTGCTGACATTGTCCAGATTGGTTCACTTTAAAAGGGAATCCTTGACTGTACTGGGCATGATGATGAGCTTGCTTATGCTGTGCCTGTGTGGGATATAATTTGTCTGGAGCTATGCTTGTAAATACCGCATGTGTAGTTTGCATGTCAGATGATGAAGGTTACGGCAGCCATGTGGCACAGGATTTGTAGGAAAGTTCTCGCAGACACTTGTGGGCTGTTTTTTACTGTTGAGATCAAGGCGATTAAAGCCAGAAAGTGTTTTGTTGGTAGGGAGGCAGTTGCTTCGAGGGAACTGAGATCTGCTCCAAAGAATTCCAGGTGTTTGACAGGTATTAGAGTAGACTTTTGTATATTTATGTAAAGCCCTAAGCTGTGGACTGATCCTGGGGGTACGACTTCTTTGAGGACCACTCTAAGTCCTTGTGTCCACTCAGAGCCTTTGTAGTAGACTTGGAAGGCCCCAGTACTGAGTCTTTAAGAGATTTATGCAATCTCTTCTTAGGCACCAGTGTTGTGGATCTGCCTGTGAAGTCCTTCAGATCAAGTCTAACACTCCTGAGTGATTTGGATGTTCTTGGTACCCATACAGAATGGGAAAGTTACGACAGTGGATGAAGCATAGACTCCCTAAGCAGGTTCTCAAGTCAGGCAGCCCTGTCCATTTTCGATTATTGTTTGAAACCTCTACAAATGTGACACCTGTCAATTACATGAGACTCTCTCAAACAAACACTTAAGTCAGCTGAGGTGTGGGTCACTCACTGATATAGATCTGTTACATGAACAACCGACCTTGAAGCCAGGCGAACAAGGCATTAGAGTTTGGTACCAAATTGGGTACTCAACTGCGCACTGGTAATCCTACAATAAAAAAAGCACTAATCGAAACTTATTCTTATAACTATTTACAGATATCCTATACAATACTAAAAATGAACACTACGGGTATTATATGCACTAACGAAGAGAAGATAAATAGATACAAAGATCACAGCTCCAACAACCATCACCACCATTGCTAGCAGTAGGAAGGAACAGAAGGGAGCGGGGGGCAGTGTGGCCCTTTATACCTGTGTGCAGTGGCACAAGGCAACAGAGGCCCAATGGGTACTGCTGAAGGAAAAATCTCCGACAACTGTGCACAAGGCTCGCACACATGTACAGTGGAATGAATATGTGCAAGCATTCCAAGAAGAACACAAATTCTAGTGTTTCTATGCATTCCATATATAGTACGTACATTCATTTCCATCTTCAATAATTTTAATATGTTGATTTATCTGTAAATTCTGAGATGTTCTGTGTATCATTGAGGGCCAGACTGATTCCACCATCCTTACTTGACATAATGGAGGGTTGCTGAAATGGGCCCTGAGTAATTATATTAGATAAAGCTCCCACCATTTAATCACATATATCTCATATAAAATTGCTTACTTGTCTTACAACACGTGCAAATAGTGTCAGGCAGAGACTAAGGACTTCAGAATTTGCCCCAAAGTTTATATCAGTTACATGCATGGTACATATTTACCTGAATTATATTTCAGACACTTATGGGTTTGGGTGTATTAATCAATATTACCTGATGATTCACCTTCTTGTTCTGAAGAAGTGTCAGTCTTTTCTGTGTGAACATAAATATTAATACTTATTAACAGTGCAACACTAATTCATTTGTTTATATATGTATATAATTTAATTAATTATACCTTTAGAATGTTTTTACATAACTCATGCTTACACAGCTCCAACTTCCATTCCTTCACAGCTCACATCCCCTACACCTAAGTCATTCCCCACCCAATCTTTCCTAAAAACTAATATCCCAAATCCATTACAAAATATGAAAATTTAGATAAAGTCAATGGCAAATTATTGTAGCTGGATTGGTTGCGGAGGGTTATGCGGGTGTGTGAATTGGGTATGTGGTATGTGGAAAATATATGAAAGAGACAGAGCTGGGTACTCAGCGTGTGAGCTGAGAATGAGTATGCGATGTGGAGGGATTGATTAGTTATGAAAGAAAAGTAAGCTGGATTGTGAAGGCTGTGAGTTGAATGTGAAGGAAGTCTGAGACTGGCATGGATATGTGGAGATTGTAAGGAAGGTTGAATCAGATGTGTGCCTTCTGGAAGCATAAGAGTTTTATATGTATCAACAGAATAAAGTCATTTGAAGTATTGCCTGTGTATGTACCACAGCCTTTAGTACTTTTTTTTCTTAGCCACCTATGAAAAACTCTTATACTATAGAAAAAAAAGTATACAGAAACACCAGAGTTTTCACCAAAATGCATGCCTAACTTCTATTAAAGTCAATGGGATTTTTTTGCACATGGAGATATGTAGTATTAGTATCAAGAGTACCTAACCTCACTGCTTTCAGAACAAATTCCAAACTCGGGTTTTCAGTTTAGCTTTTCCGCAGAACAACAAAGAAGGAGATTTAAAATATTCTGACAATGGAGATGAGAAAAGGAGAAAGGGAAATAAATATATTTTCTTTTTTGAATATAAGGCACTTGGATAGCACAGAATGGTTGTGGGACAAAACAGATAAACATTTCTTTACCTTTGCTGATGTCAGATCTTGTATCTTTACTCTGATCATCCATGCTTCTTTCTTCCTCAGGCTTAGTGGCATCACTTTCTTCATATTCATCTGTTTCTTTGTAACTACCAGTTTCTTGGGCATCTATTGCAGCTGTGAATAATCATTTACAGAAGCCATAGTATAAGACAAAAACACATTTCTTTGAAATGACTTCTTTGACCCTAATTTCAGAAACTATTTGTCCTGAATAAAAATAGAAGCAAAATACTGTACCTGAAAAAAGTTAAAAACCAAAACAGAAAAAGCATTTTAAAACATTATACAGCACAGTTGACATGAGCATTTCTATAATCTTAATAGAGTGCAATGATTCTAAATATTGTAAAACTTAGATTATTATTTTTTTGAACACAGAATGTCTATGAAATATGATGCATCTGCTGGCTTCCTCCCCATAACTCAGCATGTTGGTAGCCTCCGGGAAGCCAAGAACAGCAAGAGAGGAAAACACAATACCTGCAACCACTCGTCTCCTGCATGAAGTTAGAAATACTACCGGACACCTCCACCACTGGTTACTTAACGTACTCCTAAAAAGAAGAGAGGGTTACTCACCTTGTGCCATAATTGAGGTTCTTCAAGTTAAGTGCCACTGTGTATGCTCCACTGCAGGTGTTGGTGTGTCCCTGCATCATAGATCGGAGATATTCGGTAGCAGTGCTAAGTTGGGGCACGCGTGGATAGTAATCATCTTCCAGTGCCACTGGCACCTCATCTAGCGGTGTGCATGACCCGACTTCTTCAGTTCCTTTTCTACCGCAGAGCTCTTTTAGTGAACTCTGAAGTGATGGAGAGGAGGGAGGCTAGTGGAACACACCTCAAAGAACCTCAATTACTGCACAAGGTGAGTAATCCTCTCTTCTTCTACGAGTGATGTTCCTGTCAGTGCTCCACTTCAGCTGATTGTAAACCAATGCTCCCTTCTGGATGGAAGGGGCTTAAAATTTGCATGTGTTGTTGCAGAGAGCACAGTAAGGCCTATTATAACGTCTAACATAGAACTCTGAGTGATGGCATGGTGATTTGCGAAGGTATGCACAGAAGCCCAGGTAGCTGCCCTGCATAGGTCAATTAGAGGTACATTGTTCAAGAAGGCTATAGACATTGCTATGGAATATGTGCAGTGGTATTTGATCCCTTGTCGGGGTGTTGTGTTATGCAGTCAATAGCAAAGTTGGATACATGTAGAGATCCATTTGGATAGTCTCTGGGTCAATATTGTGCATCCTTAGGAACATTCTGTTGTGGAAATAAACAGCCTTGGAGATTTCCAGAGGGGCTTGGTTCTGTCTAAGTAGAACACTATGACTCACCTGAGGCCTAGTGCATGTAGAATGGCCTCTTGTGAGTTTCTATGTGGTTTGGGGTAAAATGTGATGAAGTGCATCGGTTGATTTATATGAAAGGATTTTGATATTTTAAGTACAATGTTTGGGTGTATTCTCAATGTGCCTTGTTCTTAAGGCTTCAAAGGGGATTTGGTGAGGAATATAAGCACAAAGTTTAAATCCCATGTGGGTGTAGGTTGTTGGACTTCCAGGTAAATGTTCTGTTTGCCAGTGAGGAAGTGTTTAGTGACTGGTGTGCAAATACGGAGGTTCCCTCAAATGTAGAGTGAAAGGCTGTAATAGCCACTAGGTGTACTTTTATTTATGGACAAGTCTGATTCCTTCAGTTCCAGTATGTAGTCCAGTATGAATGGGAGTGGCACTGTGATTGCAGTCAGCTGTCTTGGTTGGCACCCCATAGTAAGAATCTCTTCCATTTTGGGAGATAAGTATTTTGAGTGGTAGATTTTTTGCTATTTAATAACACGTTTCATTCATTCTGAGCAGACTAATTTATTGTATTGGCACCATGTAGGAGCCACACTTTGAAATGAAGTTTCTCCAGATTTGGGAGGAGTGTCCTTTGTTCTGTGAGAGGAAATCCACCCATAGTGGAAGAGTTTGTGGAGCACAGACCACTATGTGCCTCCCTGTTTGTTGGAACTAATCAGTATAATATGGGCCCTGTCAGTCTGTATCTTGTGAGTTACTTGTAAAATTAATGGTATCAGTGGGAATATGTACAAAGGCATCTCCCAGTGACTGGGGTCCCACTCCTGCCCTGGAGCAGAAGAGTGGGCATTTGTGGTTTATTGATCATGCAAACAGGTCTACAGAGGGAAAGCCCCATTTCTGGAATATTGACTGGAGGATTCTCTTTATTTCCCATTTGTGCTCCTGGGAGAAATGTTTGCTTAGCGTGTTCTGGCACATGGGGAGATGGTTAGGTTGTGGAGTATGCAACGGTTCCATAGTTTCACATAGTAAGTGGGAACGAGCTCCTCCTTGGCAATTGCTATAGAACATGGATGCTATGTTGTTGGTCAGTATCTGGATTGACTTGTTCCATCTGTAGTACACCAGCCCTACAGTTAGTGAGACTGGTAACCCCAGCTCTAAGGCAGTCCCCCAGGTGGACAGCCCTTGAGCCAGGGACCTCGTAACTCACAATCCCAGCAGCATGCTAGGAAAGCTGTGAGGAGTGGAGGAAACATGGAACTGGGAACAATTTTTTAACGGAATAGCAAAAATTTCTAGCAAAATTGAAATTTTCACCTCTAAAATTTTGGTTTTGTAGAAAATGAATATTGTGTTGGAAAATCAGTCTGATGGAAAATTCTTGACCAGCTTTAGTGAGACCTTGATTTTGAGCTCCTTAGTGTATAACAATCATCCTCATCTCTAATACATTTATATTCAATGTTCCATGTTGCCATTTTCCTCATGACTTCTTTAATATTCTAATTACAGTTTTTCTGGTAAAGATTCTGGCTTGAAAATAAAACTATGGAAAAGAACACAGCTTAATATAACATAGCATAACCATAGAGTAGACATGGCTGGGTAAAACAGTCAAGCGCAAAGAGAAATCCCATGTATTGTGTAATTACTTTCCAGAACAACTTTACAACTCCATAACCATGATACCATTTATGTGTGCTGATAGAGAGTTTAAAACATTCCCAAATAGTAGCTGCTTTATTTAACCAACCTAAAAGTAAACAAGACAGCCCCAAAAGCTGGGAAACACTTTATTCACCTTGCTCTTTTAACATTTTTTCTACTTCCAGCTTATTTTTCACATTTGTAATAGCAAGAGCTATTGCATCAATACGAGCTTGCTCAATGATTTTTAATCTTGCATCTTCCATACGTGGTTGAATAAGTTTGTCCATATCAAGAACCTAAAGAAAGTATTTGAAAACATAAAAATAAATCTAAATAAAATCTTAATAAAATGTGATACATAGATAAATATATGCATAGATTCAGGCCAGATAACCCAGTTCCGCAGTCAATAACAATAGTGTAAATTTGTAAAAACTGCACAAATTTCAGTGAAAGTGGCATTTGTCTCATTGTTTGTGCAGTGAGTGATTTTCAAGTTGTTATAAAATTTTCTTCTCTTATGTGCAAAAGACATAGACTCCTCACACAGTTAATGTAAATAACTGACATCTTCCCCATAAGAGAAAAATTAGGAGTATTATAATTGTAACCTCCAAAATAGGTTACTTTCCTGTAACTAAATTTCACAAAATTACTGAATTTTTCCCACAAATCTATATATATTTCCACAAATCCATGCATTTTGAATGTATACACTAATGACCCACTAAGAACATAAATATAATTAAATGGTCTCAGCATCTCTCTCAAGAAAAGATGTAGGGGGAGAGAAGTGTAATCCAAACCCTGCAATGTGCTGAGTGCCTGCTGAGAACCCTCTAACCATTAAAATCAATTGGAGCTGTGGATACTTAGCACCTCTCAAACTCTGGCCTTATATATTTAAGATACAAGATTACATTTTGTTTCAATTTTCTCTATATCCTCCAATAAGGGGTTCCTATACTTATACATTTATACAGTTAACGTAAGGAAAGATATTATATTAGTAAAAATAAATTGCTACCGGAAAGTATTAAGGTATATTTTTTTTTATAAAAGCTAATGTTTAAAATGAAAATATACACAAGTTAAGAAGTAAGGTACTGGACATCTGGAGTCAGGCTTGGGTTATGGGGCACTGTAAGTAACAGATACAAGGTTTACGAGGTACATACATATCACGTAACCAGCATAGATCCAGATTTGGGTGTGAGAGTTTTTTAAAGCGTCAGTATATATTCGAGTATGCCACCCATGAGATGGAGTAAGAGTCCAAGTCAGTAGTGGTATAGGGCTATAGGCAATAAGTACATGGGTAGGAGGCATCCCTCTGTTTGTCAGGGAAGGGAGAGGGTGGTTATTTCCCTGGTTGGCAGTCTTGGTTACTTGACCTGGTACTGGCGATGTCCCGTGAGATGTGTTCTGTGTAGATGTCTTTAAGGTATACTACACTGCATAGTAAACCAGAGCTCTGACTATGTTTAAGCTCAGCCATGCTATGGTGCATACACAAATCCCTCTAACACATGTCAGTATCCTCACATAACACAGGCTGACTGGCTCACCCAGGGGTATGAGCCTGTGTTCTGCTGTAGCATGTGTCCAAGCCCACCATTTAGCAGTGAACATGGCAGTAGCAGAAGCCCATGTTGCAAGGCTTGTGTTCAATCTGCTAATGCTATCCCACAAATCTCTCCCCCAACTTCCCATGTGATTCCCTGGAACTGGAAGCAACCTCCTGGTTCAAATACAGCTCCTGGGCATTTAACTCTTCCCTTTCCATGCTAACTGTTTGATTAACACAGTTACGCCTTTCTTGATGCCACCACCCAGCACACTGCTAAGTGGCCAGAAGAACACACCAAGATACCTGCCAAGATGTGGTGTGAAGGGAGCAAGATCCATTACTTTGGTAGGAGTACAAGAAACCTGCATGCTTATGAAGCCACCGTAAAGAGGCTGGTGGCACTGGGGATCCACCAGACTGGTAGTCTGGGCTGGGAACAGAGTAAGTACCACAAGACTGCCTATTGCAAAGTGAAGGATGGGAATGATATGTCAGCGAACAACTCAGCTTGCTGCACCTTCTATAAGTAATTTGACTGGTTGTTGGGAACTGCACACAGAACAAAGTCTACAGTCCTGCTTGATAGTCTGCTGAGCAGGGATGGCATACTTATAAACCCAGGAAAAAAGGAAGCAAGGAAAAGGGACACTACTGGAAGAGGGCCTGGAGTTGCGCAGAACAGCTCATAGTGCTGCCCCCTGGCTCAGATCAGGCTACACAGGAGGATCAGATATTGGACATCCTGGGTCAATATTTGGAGGACCTGTTTGGGGATGACCCTGGGGATCAATCTGCAGAGGAAGAAACAGCACAGTAAGCCCCAGAGACAGAGCTTGATATGCAGCAGTCACCATTTTTAGTATTATTGCTATTAAGAATGGGAGAGATTTCCAAATTATGCCCAATATAATTTTCATTACATGCTGGGGGGGGGGGGGGTGTGAGTGTGTGGATTTTGCTTGTGCTGAGCCCAGTAGCCACACCATTTTTCTGAACCACTTCAGCCTGACACCACTAGGGATGCAAGATGGATTCCAGGACTGGAAAAAAAATTAAACAAGCAGCAAGCATTAACTTTTGACTAGAAACACAGCTCTTGTTTGAAAGAGGTTTGGGGTATTAGCCTTCTGAAGCACAGATTCATATTTTTTTTTTGCATGTACAGTTCTGTTTATAAACTGGCTATGCCAGAATGCCCTCCTGGCAGAGCTGAAATCTCCTGTGCTCTCTGGATTAATCAGCCCTATTTGCAGTGGTGGGTATATTTAGTGTCTGGGGCCCCTGTCTGGTCATGGCATGCTGTCTGAGCTTGTCGGGTGGGTGCAGTACTTGTCAGGTGCGGGGAGAGGGGCGTGAGGTTCTGGCCTGGAGTCACTCCTCCCTGGCTAGCCTGTCATCTGGGGTTCTGCTTCTGAGGGTTTCCTCCCATCCTGGGGCTCTGAGCAAATCTCTTTTGGGGGTTGCTTGCTTTGTTGGAGGCACACTTTCTGACAATATTCAGAAGAGAGAATAATGTTCCTCCAACACAAGGAGATACCTGGATTGTGCTGTTCCAAACAAGGAATGCTGAGAATTTTCAGGAAGAATGGGGAACAGATCACACTGAAGCAGATTGTTTCTTGGTCCCCTTCCACTATGGCCTTTAAGGAGGTGGTCTCCTGAGTCACTGGTCCTGACAATAGGGGTGACCCATCAATCATCTCCACCAGGTCTAGTGTGGGTTTTGGCCAGAGGAGGAGCTGCAGGGTTTTGGCTCTTTTAGCATCTATAAAGTTGACAGCAGCCTGTGGCGGGGTGACCACCCGCCCCCTACCAGAAGGGGCTTGGAAAAGCCCCAAAAGGGGTTTGAAATAGCCCGGAAGGGGGTTAAGGCTGGGAGCCAGCAGACTTTGCCTGATTGCGCATTAGGCCCAGCTGGGCGGCCACGCCCCAAACACTCCCAGCCAGGATATAAGGGCTGGGAGGCAGAGAAGCAAAAAGCAGTCTCCTCGGCATTCAGAGGGAGACAGGCCTAGCTGCAGGAGCTGAGCCAGGTACCTGGGTTAGGGCAGAGCTGGGGCAGGGCAGAAGGAGCTGGGTGGGCTCTAGCCACGAGCCCCGGGCCTCCGGGCCTGATACAAGGTCCGACCCAGAACTACCAGGGTTGCAGGGGGCAGCCTAGGGCTGGAGATAGCAGCAGTAGGCCAACCCTCCTTGCCTGTGATGAGAAGCCATGATACTGCAGTCCGCCCCAGTGAGCGGGGGCAAGTGGTGACTGACAGTGGCACACTCTGAGGCGAGGTGGGGATAGGGGGTAGAGGGTTCCCCTGGGGAGGGGAAACCCTCACTCGAAAGGGGGTACTGCAGGGGTGCAGCACCCACAGCTGGAGGGCACCGGGGTCCAGGAGGGACACGGAGCCAGCAAAGGAGCGGGGCATCAACCTGCGGAGGGCGCTCCGGACGCTGAAGGAGCTGATTCCCCAGACGACCAGCGGGAGGCGCCGCAGGGGTGAGTGTGGACCCTGTTACACAGCCCCACAGTCCATCATTGCTAATTGCGGAGGGATCTGCTGCACTTGCTCTAACACCTGCAACTATACAAACAACTGGAAATGCAGAGAGGTACCATGGTTCCCAGGTTGGGTTCTACTTGAAGATGTGGGATGGTTCCAGAGCATGGCGTTCTGGTGATGCCCAGGCTAGACATGCCTACTTAGCTGACTCATGGTGCAGGGAGTGTGCAGACCCAAAATAACTTAGCTGGATGTGTTTGTGGGCTCAGAGCACTTCTGGTCAAGTATTGCAGAATGGATAAACAAGTTCTCCCACAATACAACATAAAGTAAGCTCTAGAGTCACTACAGCTAGCAAGGGTGCTAAGAACGCTAGGCTATACCCCCAGAAGCTATAGCATCATATGCATCAATGTACCACAATATAGATATGTTGGCCATGGGCAGATATGAAGTGTGTGTATCAATGCAAAGTACGTGTTCAAAGATGAGCTTGGAAAGCATGGGTTTGCATGCACTGGTACACGATATGCGTCTACTATGCAGTGTGGATGTAGTCTTAGTGGAATGAGTAGGTGGCATGTATCACTATTTGAGATCAGACATATCAATAATTTTCACATCAAACTGCTGTGACTAAAGACAATCTGAACAATATGTACAACTTTCAAACAAAAGTGAAGAGCATATGTATGGATCTTACATCGAACATCCTTACTAGTATTCAAATAACATTCTAAAATCTGGAAGTCTAATTCTACAAGTTACTTACAATATTTATATATACTCACCTTTGCTTTGTATTTATTTGCAATCCAGTTACAAAGAGTTGTTTTTCCAGATAATGGAGGTCCAAATACTAATACTTTACAAGGAGGAAGTGGCATAGGTGGTAGCAGATAGGGACGTGGATTCAACATAAATGATCTCAATGCTTCTTGAGATGAAAATAAATACATTTTACCTAAGAAACTTTTTAAAAAAATGAAAAATATACATGGTTAATCTTAAAACATAGATCTAAACACCCAAATCATACCAAATTCTGCTTACCTGACAGCTAAATCTGGAAGCCCCATTACAATGTTACCCTCTTTTAAAGCTACAGGACATGCTCGACCCCACCGGCTTCTACACCATCGGTATCTAGGTGCTATTATTTTGAAGGATGAAAGAGTCCGGAAAAGTTCATCCTGTTAATTAGAACAACAATAAAAATATATGTACCTTTTTGCCTATATTTTGTATATTCCCTATTTTGTGTGATTTTTCATTTTGAAATATTTTCTGAGAAAGTGAGTATACCCTTCTTAAAGAATTGTTGCATTGTGCTTAGTAGCTATTTTAAAACCAAAATATGTGAATTCATTAAGTTTTTTTTTTTTCAGACTAGCAGTACTCCACTGTAAGGAATAACCATCTGAGATATTTCATTTTTAAACATAACCCTGTTGTTTTAAAAAAATTTATATTAAAAATGAATATATACATTTTTAAAAGAGCATCAAGCACTAATAATTTACATTTTATCTTCAGAGCTGGTATTACTAAAAGACTCAATAGTAAACTAAAGGAAAATTTAAAGTGCTAATTTAAAGAGAGGAACTGAGTCGTAGTAGATTGGGAGAAAGAGAAAGTCTTAAATACATTGGGCAGCACAAGTAATCCCTAGCTAAGGAGATTTGTATTGGAGGGGCAAAGAAGAGACCAAAAGCTGAGGTGACACTATCACCTCAGTTTATGGAATGGAAATGCCAATGATGATATATTAATCATTTGACAGAACTGTTTGCAAGACATATCAAACAGAGGATGGGAAACATATCTATTATCAAAATTACTTTTTGTCTTTCTTAATACACAGGAACCTTACTCATTGATCATTCACAGATCTATTAAGATATATTCTGTGAAAATATATTTTTTTCTGTAAAAGTAACCATAGTTAGGAAGAATCAGAGAGGTAGGCGTGTTAGTCTGGAATAGCAGAGGTAACAAAGTCCTGTGGCACCTTAAAGACTAACTATAAAGTTTTGAAGCATAAGCTTTCGTGGGCTAATACCCACTTCGTCGGATGCAAGCAGTGGAAGTGTCCAGAGGCAGGTATAGAAAAGTAGGCAAGAACCAGGTGGGAGGTAACAAGGTTAGTCCAATTAGGCTGAACCAGCTTGTTATCTCCAATCAGGGAGGGTGGGTTATTCTTCTAGCAGTTGAATGGTGGGTGTGAACATGGAGAGAGGAGAAGCTATGTTTGTAATTAGCAAGCCATTGTAGGTCTTTGTTCAATCCTAAACTGTTTGTGTTAAATTTGCAAATGAATTGTAGCTCTGCAGTTTCCCTTTGCAGTCTGGACTTGAAGTTTTTTTGGTGTAGTATGGTGACTTTTAAATCTGTAATTGTGTGTCCAGGCAGGTTGAAGTGGACAGGTAATTGTATATTGCCTACAGGTTTTGTATATTGCCTACAGGTTTTTTTATATTGCCATTCCTAATATCAGATTTGTGTGCATTTATCCTTTTTCATAGGGACTGTCCAGTTTGGCCGATGTACATAGCAGAGGGACACTGGTGGCATATATGACATTGGTTGATGTGCAGGTGAATGAACCTGTGATGGTATGGTTGATCTGGTTAGGTCCTGTGATGGTGTTGCTGGTGTAGATATGTGGGCAGAATTGGCATCGAGGTTTGTTGCATGGATTGGTTCCTGAGTTGGAGTTATTGTGGTGCAGTGTGCTGTTGCTGGTGAGAATCTGTTTAAGGTTGGCAGGTTGTCTGTGTGCCAGGACTGGCCTTCCTCCCAAGGCCTGTGAAAGTGAGGGATTATTGTCCAGGATGGGTTGTAGGTCACTGATGATGCGTTGCAGAGGTTTTAACTGAGGACTGTAGGTGATGGCCAGTGGTGTTCTGTTTTCTTTCTTGGACTTGTCTTGCAGCAGCAGGCTTCTGGGTACACGTCTGGCTCTGTTGATCTGTGTCCTTATTTCCTTGTGCGGATATTGTAGTTTTGAGAAAGCTTGGTGAAGATCTCGTAGGTGTTGGTCTCTGTCTGAGGGGTTGGAGCAAATCCGATTGTACCTCAGTGCTTGGCTGTAGACAATGGATCGTGTGGTATGTCCAGGATGGAAGCTGGTGGCATGAAGGTAGGCATAGCTGTCGGTAGGTTTTCGGTATAGGGTGGTGTCGATGTGGCCGTCATTAATTTGCACTGTGGTGTCTAGGAAGTGGACTTCCTGTGTGGACTGGTCCAGACTGAGGTGGATGTTGAGGTGGAAGCTGTTGAAGTCATGGTGGAATTCTTCCAGAGTTTCTTTCCCATGGGTCCAGATGATGAAGATGTCATCAATGTAGCGTAGATAGAGAAGGGGTGTGAGTGGACGAGAGTTGAGGAAGCGTTGTTCCAGGTCAGCCATAAAGATGTTCGCATACTGTGGGGCCATGCGGGTGCCCATAGCAGTGCCACTGGTCTGGAGGTATATATTGTCACCAAATTTGAAATAGTTGTGTGTGAGGATAAAGTCACGGAGCTCAGCAACCACCTGTGCTGTGGCATCATCAGGGATACTATTCCGGACAGCTTGTATTCCATCTTTGTGTGGGATGTTTGTGTAGAGAGCCTCTACATCCATGTCAAGAATCAGGGTGGTAGCCGTGTTAGTCTGGAATAGCAGAGTTAACAAAGTCCTGTGGCACCTTAAAGACTAACTATAAAGTTTTGAAGCATGAGCTTTCGTGGGCTAATACCCACTTCGTCGGATGCAGGCAGTAGAAGTGTTCACAAACAGGCAGTTATAGAAAAGTAGGTAAGAGCCAGGGGGGAGGTGAAAAGGTTAGTCCAATTAAGCTGAGCCAGCTTGTTATCTCCGATCAGGGAGTGTGGATTATTCGTCTAGCATTTGAATGGGGTGTGTGGACATGGAGAGATGAGAAACAATGTCTGTAATGAGCCAACCATTGTAGATCCCGGTTCAATCCCAAAGTGTGTGTGCTGAATTTGCAAATGAATTGAAGCTCTGCAGTCTCTCTTTGCAGTCTGGATCTGAAGTTCCCTTTCTGCAGAATGGTGACCTTTAAATCTGTAATAGTGTGTCCAGGCAGGTTGAAGTGTTCCCCTACAGGTTTTTGTATATTGCCATTCCTAATATCTGATTTGTGTGCATTTATCCTTTTTCGTAGGGACTGTCCAGTTTGGCCGATGTACATAGCAGAGGGACACTGGTGGCATATAATGGCATATATGACATTGGTTGATGTACAGGTGAATGAGCCAGTGATGGTATGGTTGATCTGGTTAGGTCCTGTGATGGTGTTGCTGGTGTAGATATGTGGGCAGAGTTGTCCGGAATAGTATCCCTGATGATGCCACAGCACAGGTGGTTGCTGAGCTCTGTGACTTTATCCTCACACACAACTATTTCAAATTTGGTGACAATATATACCTCCAGACCAGCGGGACTGCTATGGGCACCCGCATGGCCCCACAGTATGCCAACATCTTTATGGCAGACCTGGAACAACGCTTCCTCAACTCTCGTCCACTCACACCCCTTCTCTATCTACGCTACATTGATGACATCTTCATCATCTGGACCCATGGGAAAGAAACTCTGGAAGAATTCCACCATGACTTCAACAGCTTCCACCCCAACATCCACCTCAGTCTGGACCAGTCCACACAGGAAATCCACTTCCTAGACACCACAGTGCAAATTAATGACGGCCACATCGACACCACCCTATACCGAAAACCTACCGACAGCTATGCCTACCTTCATGCCACCAGCTTCCATCCCGGACATACCACACGATCCATTGTCTACAGCCAAGCACTGAGGTACAATCGGATTTGCTCCAACCCCTCAGACAGAGACCAACACCTACGAGATCTTCACCAGGCTCTCTCAAAACTACAATACCCACACAAGGAAATAAGGACACAGATCAACAGAGCCAGACGTGTACCCAGAAGCCTGCTGCTACAGGACAAGCCCAAGAAAAAAAACAACAGAACACCACTGGCCATCACCTACAGTCCTCAGTTAAAACCTTTGCAACGCATCATCAGTGACCTACAACCCATCCTGGACAATAATCCCTCACTTTCAAAAGCCTTGGGAGGAAGGCCAGTCCTGGCACACAGACAACCTGCCAACCTTAAACAAATTCTCAACAGCAACAGCACACTGCACCACAATAACTCCAACTCAGGAACCAATCCATGCAACAAACCTCGATGCCAACTCTGCCCACATATCTACACCAGCAACACCATCACAGGACCTAACCAGATCAACCATACCATCACTGGCTCATTCACCTGTACATCAACCAATGTCATATATGCCATTATATGCCACCAGTGTCCCTCTGCTATGTACATCGGCCAAACTGGACAGTCCCTACGAAAAAGGATAAATGCACACAAATCAGATATTAGGAATGGCAATATACAAAAACCTGTAGGGGAACACTTCAACCTGCCTGGACACACTATTACAGATTTAAAGGTCACCATTCTGCAGAAAGGGAACTTCAGATCCAGACTGCAAAGAGAGACTGCAGAGCTTCAATTCATTTGCAAATTCAGCACACACACTTTGGGATTGAACCGGGATCTACAATGGTTGGCTCATTACAGACATTGTTTCTCATCTCTCCATGTCCACACACCCCATTCAAATGCTAGACGAATAATCCACACTCCCTGATCGGAGATAACAAGCTGGCTCAGCTTAATTGGACTAACCTTTTCACCTCCCCCCTGGCTCTTACCTACTTTTCTATAACTGCCTGTTTGTGAACACTTCTACTGCCTGCATCCGACGAAGTGGGTATTAGCCCACGAAAGCTCATGCTTCAAAACTTTATAGTTAGTCTTTAAGGTGCCACAGGACTTTGTTAACTCTACATCCATGGTGGCTAGGATGGTGTTTTCTGGAAGGTCACCAATGCATTGTAGTTTCCTCAGGAAGTGGGTATTAGCCCACGAAAGCTTATGCTTCAAAACTTTATAGTTAGTCTTTAAGGTGCCACAGGACTTTGTTACCATAGTTAGGAAGGTCTCACTAGCAAGTTTTCAAATCTTTGATGATTAAGAAAGATTATTATGTATGCTTATTAGTATGAAGGAGGTCAAAAGATAGGAAACTGATGAGCCCTAAGATCTGTCTGTCTGTAAGACATGTATGTTCTCAGTTATACATAGAAGGACCCACAGCACTTATCTTTTTCAGGAGACCTCCCTACAGAAATAACACACAATGGTGAAGATAGAAGAGGACAACAGTAATCTACCTCCTTTCTATTTTAATGTGGAAAGTAAAATGTGTTTGTGGTTTTTTTGTTTTTTTTTTAGGGAGTGAGCATATAGGGCTTTTATTTTTTATTTTTATTAGGTATGTCACAAAGCCTTCAGGGGGAAAATGGAAATGGTATGAAACCAGCCTGCTGATGGGATTTTTATTCTTTGACCAAAATATTCTTTCAACAAATCTGTTTTTATGAAGGATTTTCTCTAGTTTTTTTTTTTTCAAAATAGGTCCAGTCCAAAGCCGCCTTAATCAGATCCTTTTTACGATTAAAGGCATATGCTTCCCATAGTTGTTTTATCTAAGGATATTTACTAAAGTTCTGATCTGTACATGGATAGGTGTGAAACTAATTTTTTTAAATCCACTTCTTTGCCACACGAGCACACTGTAGATGCCCCCACTGCTTGAATTTATAATCTTTGATGATAAAGCAGGGTGTTTAAAACAAAATTATCATAGCAAAACTACTTGACATAAAGGATAATGCACAAATACTGTAATTACTAGGCAATCAAATTTCTAGAATACAAATATCACACTTACAGTTTCCATCCCCTCTGAGAGCTCTTCTTCTGGGCTTTGAAGTCTGGTTATAAGAGCTCCATTTCGAAGGCCCATGGATTGAAGCCGGGCTATCACTGACTAAAGAAAAAAATTATCTTGAATAAATTAACATTTAATATTGTTTTTGTGATCTGAAAAGTTCCTTGATGTGTTTGAAAATTATAACTTGGTATTTATATATTGCCAGTATACACAGCATTCAGGGTTGTCCTTAGGATTTATGGGGCCCTACACAGTATTATTAAACTGGTGACCCTATGTCCAGGGCAGGAAAGGATACCCAAGCCGCCCAGCCCGTCTCAAGGTGGCAGAGAGTCAGTTCCCCACAGAGAGTGCTATACACTCTCCCTCGGGCAGAATGCGCAGTGCCGATGCATTTGGCTCTGTGATTACGGCTCCTGTCTAAGGAGACTGCAGTGTTGGGGTAGACCCGCTCTTACCTGTTGTCATGGGTGGTAGGTGAAGCTGCTGCTTGGGGAGGCTAGCTCCCTAGCCTGCCTGTCGCCCCACAAATACTCCAACCCCTATTCTGCCTCAGGCCCCTTCCCCACTCTGCCCAGGCCCTGCCCCCTCACCACTGTCTCCCTCCTCTCTCCTCTCCTCCCTCCTGATCATCCCCTTCCAGCCAAATCCCTGAACCCAAATGAAGCAAATGACACTTGAAAAAACTACTCTTCTGCAATTTCTTTCTAAAGAAAATGGAGCATGTTTTCCACTGCATGCCAGAGGGCGAAGACTGGACATGCAGAAGGTACCTAATTAAAAGCACAAACTTGGGAATAAAAAATACCAGTCACAGATTTTTTGAAATACAGTGGAACCCCGCAGTACCGTGCTCCACGATAGCGCGAATCCGCTTATAATTCAGGGCGCATGTGGCTCCCAACAGCGGCAGTGGGAGGTGCTTTGATGTAGCACGACCCAGCAATACCACGACCCCGTGTTTACCACGGTCGATATTTTTGGACCCCGATCATCATGGTATTGTGGGGTTCCACTGTACCCTGAAGTTTGTCAGATTTATTTGCAAAAACTTCGTAGTGAGGGCAAGTCAGCTGTCCTGCTGAATATAACATTAAATATTATGGAATACATGATGCAGCTCTTCTCTGTTTTACATTTTCTTAATCAGTATTTTTAAGCTGATTTTATATTTTAAATGTATTCTTAAACCTTCAAAAAGTAATCATTCTAGATTACTACATATTTAACTCACTGAAACAAAGACATTATTTTAAATTAATCAGTCACAGAGGTTTAGTGTGTTCATATCAATGTTCATTGCTTTTAGGAAAAGAGAACACTACTTTGCGTGATCTCCATAACACGTGCTTAATTTTATTACCATGAGTAATAAAATTAAGCACATCAAGTCAAGTAATAAAGTTAAGCTCATGTATAAGTGCTTATTGGAGCATGGTCCAGACTCTGTAGACCTGCTGGGAAATGGAAAACACGATCCAGAAATATAATCCATGTCTCACATTGCAATGCTAAGCAATGCCACAATGCCATTACAAATGGTTGAATTATTTTTTAGGTTAAGCCAGTGGTTTCCAAACTAGGGTTAGTGAATCCCTGGGGTTCATGAAATGTTACAGTGGTTCTCGGGGGGGAAAAAAATCCCTAATGGCGGACAGAGCTGTCCCCAGGGACTCCAGGCAGCATGAGTGAGGAGCGCTTGTGAGGAGGGGAGCTGCACGACATCTGGCTCCGGACCAGCAGGATGTTCCTCCCCTCCCCCCCTCCCCCCCCTCAGTGCACCATCTGGCTCTGGAACAGCAGGGGGATGGGGAGGAGCTAGCCAGGAGCTTGGGAGGCCAGGCTCTGTCAGATTAGCGCGGCAGTTAGTGGTGTGGTAAGGGGACCGGTGCTGAGGCTGGAGGGTTGGATAAGGGCCAGAGGGTCTTGTGGGGGGCAGTCAGGGGACGGAGAATGGGGGGGGGGGGGTTGTATAGGTCGTGGAAGTCCCAGGGGGCCTGTCAGGGGGCAGGGTTGTGGTTAGGGGTTAGGGCATTCAGGGGACAGGGAGCAGGGGGGCTGGATGGGGGTGAGGTCCTGGGTGGTGATTAGGGGGGTGGTGGTTCTGGAGGGGGCAGTCAGGGGACAAGGAGCAGGGAGGCTTATATAAGGGGTGGGGTCTTGGTGGGGGTGGGAGTCTCTAGAGGGAGTAGTCAGGGGACAAGGAGCGGAGTGGATGGGGCGCTCTGTGGGGGGCAGGAAGTGGGAGGGGGTCGGACGGGGGCAGGCCAGGCTGTTTGGGGAGGCACAGCCTTCCCGACATGCCCCTCCATACAAGTGGAACAGGAATCCCAAATAAGTTATTTTCTAGCAATAACATCATGAGTTATAGAGCAATAACGTTGCCAATATCATTTAATAGAGATGATAGCCATAGCACACAGGTTCTTTTCTAGTGTAAATTATCTTAGTTTATGTGCAGTGTACTTACTGCAAAGAGATCATTAGGGTGCTTATTTCCATCCAGTTCAATAAGATACTGAGAATCTTGCTCAGCCATCATGTCCTGTATGTTTAAGAAAAAAGACACACATACGCCCCTTAATTGAGTATAACCAACCAATTCATGACATTTGGTCTGATCCTGTTCTTACTGAAGTCAGTGGCAAAACTCACATGAATTCCCATGGCAGTGGGAAGTACATGACATGGTGTCAGAAATAAGGTAAGAACAGAAATAGAAGGAAAACATCAATAAAGGTTGCATGCAGAAGGAACAAAGCAAAAAAGATTGCAGGATTTCATCAACATGTCACTCTTCATTGCCCAGAGCACTTTAGCTTTGACAAACCTTCAGAATGGACTGACTGGAAACAATATTTTGCTAGATTTCTCATAGCTACCAAGCTCCACAAGAAAACTAATGATATGCAGGTACCTTCTTTAATTTATGCTGTGGGGAAGCAAGCAGAGCATATATTTAAATCCTTTGACTTTACTGAAGACAATCACAAAGATGACTGTGAGAGGATTCTGGCTATGTTTACTGCATATTTTATACAACAGAGAAACGTGGTTTATGAATTCAAGAGCCGGGGAAAATGTTGAATGTTTTATAAGAGATCTTGATTGAAAACTGTGGGAAGGCAAAAAATGAAAATATCAGAGACAGGCTGGTTACTGGGTTAACAGATAAAAATATTTCACAGTAGCTATAACTGAAGAGAGATTTAACCATAGGCATAGCTATACAGAGAGCAAAGACATCTGAGCTGGTGAGACAGCAAAACCTAGAGCAACCTGACAAACCTGAAAACCCTGAAACTAGCTTAGGAACTGTAAAGAGACAATTGAGTGTTAAGTGTCACTAATATAAGACCTCTGAGGCAAGGAACTCTCAGGCTAAGAGGAACAAATTCCAGCCAGCAGGCACAAGGTGTGGAAAAAGTCACATGATAATACATGTCCAACACAATGTCAGAAATGCATGAAATATGGACATTTTGCAGCTATTTGCCACATGAAAGCAGATGGGGAATTGACTCATATTACAGACAATCAAAAGCCATTGTTTCTGGAAGCTATCACTTGCAATGGCATACACCCTGCCTGGAGAGTGAAACTGAATATTCATGACTTTTAAATTGACTCAGGAACTGACATCACAGTCATAGAATATCAGAGTTGGAAGGGACCTTAGGAGGTCATCTAATCCAACCACCTGCTCAAAGCAGGACCAATCTTCAACTAAATCATCCCAGCTAGGGCTTTGTCAAGCCTGACCTTAAAAACCTCTAAGGAAGGAGATTCCACCATCTCCCTAGGTAACCCATTCCAGTGCTTCACCACTCTCCTAGTGAAAAGATTTTTCCTAATACCCAACCTAAACCTCCCCCTCTGCAACTTGAGACCATTATTCCTTGTTCTGTCATCTGCTACCACTGAAAACAGTCTAGATCCATCCTCTTTGGAACCCCCTTTCAGATAGTTGAAAGCAGCTTTCAAATCCCCCTCATTCTTCTCTTCTGCAGACTAAACAATCCCAGTTTCATCAGCCTCTCCTCGTAAGTCCTATGCTCCAGCTCCCTAATCATTTTTGTTGCCCTCTGCTGGACTCTTTCCAATTTATCCACATCATTCTTGTAGTGTAGGGCCCAAAACTGGACACACTACTCCAGATGAAGCCTCACCAATGCCGAATAGAGGGGAATGATCACATCCCTCGATCGGCTGGAAATGCCCCTACTTATACAACCCAAAATGCCATTAGCCTTCTTCGCAACAAGGGCACACTGTTGACTCATCCAGCTTCTCATCCACTGGAACCCCTTGGTCCTTTTCTGCAGAACTGCTGCCTAGCCATTTGGTTCCTAGTCTGTACTAATGCATGGGATTCTTCTGTCGTACGTCCAGGACTCTGCACTTGCCCTTGTTAAACCTCATCAGATTTCTTTTGGCTCAATCCTCTAATTTGTCTAGGTCCCGCTGTATCCTATCCCTACCCTCCAGCATATCTACTACTCCTCCCAGTTTAGTGTCCTCTGAAAACTTGCTGAGGGTGCAATCCATGGCATCCTCTAGATCATTAATGAAGATATTGAACAAAACCGGCCCCAGGACCAATACTTGGGGCACTCCACTTGATACCGGCTGCAAACTAGACATGGAATCATCACAAAAGGGACTTACAATCACCTTCAACCCCTTCCAGAGCTGAAGTTGCCTGACACAGCTCTGACTAACCTTAGAGTTATTCTGAACCTCATGGGGCAGTTCACCACAGAAACTTATACAGACAAAAGTTTTGCCTTCAGAAGTATGTGATCAAAGAATCAAAGACCAGTAACCTTCTTAGCTGCAGCATGGCAGCCATGATTAACCTAGTGAGAAAGGTGGAGGAGCGTGAGAAAGGATTTGATAATACAGTAAACCCCCGATTTAACGGACTTCGGATGCAATGGACAAAATTTATGAGCAAGTCCGATGCATCCCAAATCTGTTTTTCGGGGGCTGCCTGCCGGCTCCCCGCTGCCGCCCGGGCCCAGGCAGCGGGCGGGCTGCCTGCCGGCTCCCCGCTGCCGCCCGGGCCCAGGCAGCGGGCGGGCTGCCTGCCGGCTCCCCGCTGCCGCCCGGGCCCAGGCAGCGGGCGGGCTGCCTGTTGGCTCCAGGGCCGGCGACAGAAATTTTGGGGCCCCCTACTGTGATCTCAACTGGCTGAGCGCTCAAACGGCTGCCACTTTAGACTTTCCCTGCAAGCTCCTGCTAGCTGGGGTCTGAGCTCCCGCTAGCTCCACAACCAGGCTGGCAGCGGGAGCTGACTGGGGCAGAATAGGCTGGGGGGGCCCCAACAATCACAGTAGGGGGCCCCAAAATTTCTGTCGCCGGCCCTGCCCTGTGGCGGGCGGGCTGCTGCTCCCACAGCTCATTTTTTTTTAAATTAAATAACGGACTTTTGGATTTAACGGACAGCCCCTCACCCGAATTAGTCCGTTAAATGGAGGTTTTACTGTATTAAACTTTTGAAAGGAGATCCACTACAAACCAGCTTAAGAGACAATGCTGAACAATACAGTGTACAAATACACATATCTGCAAAACCTTGGAAGAGACTAGCTTCAGATTTATGTGAATTCAAAAGACATGCCTGGTCGTAGTGGAGTATTTTTCCAGGCTGTAGTGGGGCAGCTGCTCCACACCATGAAGAGCACTGCACAGGACTCTACAATTAAAGGAGGGCTAATTAAGTGAGACAATTGGGTGGTGGCTTTTTGCAGAGGCCAGGGCTCTCTAAACTTTTCAGCCCGAGGGCCGCATTAACTATCAAATAGCAGTTCGGGGGCCGACAACACACTCGAGGTCCAAATAAAAAAGAATCAAAACATGGATGTTGTTTTTAATTATTTATTTAATATTATTTTATTCAGTTATTATTTAATAACACATTGATACACTACACATGAACACCTGTTCACTACACATGAACACTACACATCAACCCCCCAACTGACCCACCCAGCCAGGTCTCTCCCCCCAAAACCTCCTTTCCTCCAACCCCCAACTGACCCACCCAGCCAGGTCTCTCCCCCCCAAAACCTCCTTTCCTCCAACCCCCCCCCCCCAACTGACCCACCCAGCCAGGTCTCTCCCCCCAAAACCTCCTTTCCTCCAACCCCCAACTGACCCACCCAGCCAGGTCTCTCCCCCCAAAACCTCCTTTCCTCCAACCCCCCCCAAATGACCCACCCAGCCAGGTCTCTCCCCCCCCAAACCTCCTTTCCTCCAACCCCCAACTGACCCACCCAGCCAGGTCTTTCCCCCCAAAACCTCCTTTCCTCCAACCCCCCCCCCCCCCCCAACTGACCCACCCAGCCAGGTCTCTCCCCCAAAAACTCCTTTCCTCCAACCCCCCCCCCCCAAATGACCCACCCAGCCAGGTCTCTCCCCCCCAAACCTCCTTTCCTCCAACCCCCCCCCAAACTGACCCGCTCAACCCGGTCTCTTCCCCCCCCCCCCCCAAACTGACCCGCTCAACCCGGTCTCTCCCCACAGACCGTTTCGCCGCCTGGCAGTGGGTGGCTCCTTGTTTCGCCGCCTGTAACTGGGTGGCGGTGCGGCGCGTCCCGGCCCCAGCTCTGAGCCGTCCCTGGGCAGATAAGGTGCTAGGGAAGCGGCCCAGGGAAAAGAGGCAGCAGAGGAGTTGGAGGAGGGGCAGTGAGTGGCTGCCAACTATAGGGTGCCTGTGTTGGGACATCAAGTAGCAGGCAGATCTGGGTCCCCTCCCATTCCTTTGCCCCCACTTTCCCTGAGGAAAGTGGCCAACACAGACTGCAGTTTTCCCCTGGAGCAAGGGACTAGACTGGAGACCGCAGCAGGCCACTAAGCCAAGTGGTTGGACTATAGATGGTCAGTTCCTCCAAAAGAGGGGAGACAGCAATGTGGGGCACAGTCCAGAAGAAGATGCTGCAGTCTGAGGAGCGACAAGGCTCACAGAGTGCTGGAGACATCAAAATAGGAGTAACGGCGAGCGAGACGGCGAGGCGAAGGAGGGCACCCCATGGAGGGACTTAAGCTAATTCCCAGAATGGGCAGTAGAAGATGTATATAGAAATGTACTGGAAAGACATGACATGACATGTTGCTATGTTATCAAAAAACTGAAGTACACTTTTGCTCACTTCAGGATTCCAAAACAATTAGTGATGGGCAACAGACCACAATTCACTGTAGCAGAATTTAAGACATTCTGAACTGAATATGATTTTGAGCATATTACTAGCAGCCCACATTACCCCCAAGTGAATAGAAAGATTGAGAAAGTTGTACAGAAAATCCTATAGTAGGAAGATCCATTCCTTACTCTTCTGAGTTACAGATCAACACCACCAGCAGCTACTGGATACAGTACAGCACAACTCCTAATAGGAAAACAAGAACTACTGTTCCAGTTTTAGAAAATCATCTGTTTCCAGAGTGGTCAGACATGAAGGCAAAAAGCAATGATGAACAGTTTTACAACAGATGACACTCAATTAGAGAACTGGAACCAGGTGACCACGTTCATGTCAATCAGGATGGAGAAAAAAGATGGACAACTCCAGCTGTTATAAAGAAAAATAATTCAGTGCCCAGACCATATGTGATCGAGACCAACAGTGGAGAGTTCAACAGAAACTTATGTCTGAGCAGTAAAATTAGAAAGAGTATGATTCAGAGACACTTAACAGATGGATATGTACTGAACTTCAAATATAACATGATAGCGTAAATATTGTAAATGGTAGGAAAGTAGAAATTAAAGGGGGAGATGTAATGGAATGCTAAACTGCATTATACTATTCTTCCTATTGGAGGCACTGTGAGTAAAAGACTTTATGTAAAGCTAATCTTATCTGTAATTTATGATGAACACAGCTGTCGTGTATAAGCAAGATCTGTAGCCAATCAATATCTTGTATGGAAGCACATGACAGTGTAGTTCTGACAATTTTTAAGCCCCAGCCAAACTACAAAAAGATGTTACAGGACTTTGATTCAGCACCAGAAACAACAGTGAACTGTCTTGTATCCTGAATTTTTAAAATCTGAATCTCAAAATTCTGAGAAGGGGGGGGGGTCAGATTGTGGTTAGGTCCATCTTCACAAAATAAACTCAAGATACGCAGAGTGCATAAAAATTATATAAAAACAAAAAATGATCTTCTGGTGTATACAACAATATTACTTTGTGCTGTTCTTACCTCTAGAGGATGTAGCATGGTATCCTTATAGAGATTTACCCTGGCTTGTGCATTTTCCAAAAAATCTTCAGGCCTCTGCACCAAATGAGGCAAAATATCTGACAACATGACTGCATCTGCTGCTCCCTAAAGTAAAGAAAATAAATACTTTATTTCAGGCCTTGCAATAATAAATGTACTAAACCAAAGCCTGTCTGGATTGAAAAAGACAACAGTTAGGACCCTACTACTTTTTGTGTGTGTGGCATAGTAGATTAAGGAGTCCTCTGAGAATTCCCCTGGTTGATAGTGAGCCACCAGCTAACTTGGTAAGTGGGTTTCTTGGGGATGGGAGGAGGTCTAAACACCTCTGGCCAACATTATCTGGCAGTGCAATTTAAAGGCATCCCAGGGGAAAAGGGGATGAATTGGTCCCCAAGATGAGGTGTGGGGAGAGGACATAAATCTATGTTTGCTTCTCCTTCCCCAGAGGTGGATGGTGCACTCCTCTGCTGCACCTGAGCTTTCAGCCTATAGTATTCGCTACAAATATCTAGATGATATTTTCACCTTTAAAATGTTGTACTGTCTCCCTAAGGCCTTGTCCAGAGTAGGAAGAAAGATATTTTAATCAACATGTTAGCTAATATTTATTGATGGGATAGATTAAGAAAGAAAGTATGGGAGTAAGAGAAGGGAAAAGTAAATGAGAAGAGGAATGAAATTATTGCAGAAAATATTGAGGAGCAGGAGAAGAGAACATAATGAAGTGAAAGGATAACGGGGAGGAGGAAGAACAAAGGAAAAGAGAAAACAGACCTTGTAGATACAGGTCCAGCTCTAGCTTTTTTGCTGTCCCAAGCACGAAAAGCGCAACTGCTCAAAAAAAAAAAAAAAAAAAAAAAGAGAGAGAGAAAGAGAAAGGAAGGAAGGAAAGCAAGCCAAAGAAACAAACAAACAAACAAAAAGGGCGGCTGGAATGTGCCGCCCCACGAATGGCCGGAATGCTGCCCCTTAATATGTGCCGCCCCACATACGTGCTTCCTCTGCTAGTGCCTGGAGTTGGCCCTGTGTAGATAATACAGAAAAAGATAGACCACAAAAAGAAATTGTGGAGTGAAGCAAGGAAGAGAAACAAGGAGAAACCACAGTGAAAGAGATGTAATAAGTGAAGCTTCTAAGAAAAGCTTAAACAGAAAGTTGAGTGTTAATATTTTAACAACTAAATACGAGGCACAATAAATAATACACAACTATTTTATTCCTTTAAACTTCATGGTCATGCTCTGGGAGCATGTCAGCACAGCTATTTTTCTTCTTGGTAGGTATCAGATAAACGTGTGGAGCCCTATCAAAAATAAATTCAAAATGGTCCTCAGGTATATTTTTCCTCTTCCCTTTTTTGTCACCCTTTAATCCCCTTTCCACTTGCATTGATTTAATCTTTACTTATGAAGTTATCTGTATATATTAAATTGTAAGTTTCTTGAAGTAGGGACCTTGTCACATTTTACATCTGTAAAGCACCTTGTACACCTGTAGCATTAAATAAATAATACTATAAATAGCAAAGAACAAAATAAGGTACAATCTGACAAGGCCCCGAGCCAGCAAAGTACTTAAAATGCATGTCCAGTTATATAACTATTATTTAATATTTGCATTTCATTAGTGTCAAGACACTTATTAAATTGTGCAGAAACTACAGATGTAAACAGCTGGACTCAGTTACACAAAGCTCTCATCCATGCAGAATTTTGTGTATTTTCTAGCTATTACGGTAAAAATATTTTGTGTTAATTTTTCATTAAGAAACTAAAGGCATGCAAAACAAGTCTGACCTTATCAGTTGGCATTTGTTTCATTAGCTAAACAGACACACAGACACACACAATTTTGTACCAACTTACATTTTTATACATATAGGGTGAAAATTCTCTCTCAAATTAAGCCTTAAGAAAGGCTGTGGTGGGACAAGATCCCACCCCAGTCAGGAAGAGGCTAAAGAGCTCCACTGGGTACAATCAGCATGAGCTCTGACAACCTGTGAGGTCTGTCAAACCTGGAGAGGGGCAGCTCTTTAAGAGAGACATCTAAGCCCGTACATGGTGGCAGGCTGGCTGGGTCTTGAGGTTGAGAGAGACTATGGGGCTGGTGCTGAGCGGGCTGGAATTTGGAGGTGATGCATGCTGGGACTGAGGTAGCTGGAGGCAGGCTGCTGGTTGAAGGCTGGGCTGGGGCGGAGTTCTGGTGTCTGGCTGAAGATGGTGAGGCTGGATTGTAGGAACAGCTGGGGTGGAAGTGTAAGGCTGGACCCCAGCTGCCACAAGGCTGAATGTTGAAACTGACAATGGAGGTTGAGGAGAAATAGCAGATGAGGAATGGTCTCAGATCAGGAAACAGGAAAAAAGATTAGAAAAATCAGGTTTTAAAGATGGAATACAGAGAAATGAAAAACAAAAGCAAGGTAAAAGTCAACATTTCATATTGTCAGATCAGTTATAGAAAATGTAAAAATAGCTGATGTTAACCCCCTGAAAATGGCAGAATGGATCATGTGAAGTGTTGATTATTTACAAAGAGTTAAAAGAATGCATGATGCAGCTGTATTGATAGAATGTCCACTTAAAGAGCAAGCTGAAAAAATTCTTAAAACTGTACCCTTCAGGAAAATGAGAGGTACTTATCAACAGCCTAAATTCCAGATGGAAGCAAGAGGGGTTACGTATGGAGTGCTAATAGGATTGTCTGAGGATGATATCAAAAGAGTATAGGGAAAGAGAAATTATCATTTGTTAAACAGCTACTTTCAAAAGAGAAAGGGTCAAAACCAGCCGTCTACTGCTGTACACATAACACTTGAAGGTGGGACACTTTGGATAGGATCCAAGTGGGATAGCCATCTTTCTGGGTTAAACAACAGACTCCTCCCAACTGCTGTGAGATGTTATGATTGTGAAAGGTTTGGATGTGCAGCAACTATTTGGAAGAAAAGACCGAGGTACAGCATATGTGGAAGAAATCACTCATATGAGAACTGTGTAGAAGGAATAGAACTTAAATGCAGCAATGGTGGGGGAATGCACAGTACAACTTTTAAAGGATGTACAGAATCAACTAGAGAAATATAACAAAATATTTTTTTTCAAGAAGTATCACCTGTAGAGGCTACCAAAGAGTCCCACTGCAGAAAACAGAAAAAGAAAAATACACAAGAGACGAGATGTACAAGAGCAACAGAACACATCTCTGGTCAGGAAGGAGACTATGAGCAGAATGGGAGATGATGTATCTTGTGCTAAAGAGAAGTTTATTAACTGCATCTTGCAGATGGGGAAAAACTGAAAGGATTAAAATCATAGCAAAAGCACAGAAAAATATCTAACGAGAGACAACCTCTTGACAGACTGCATTCATAAGCAAGTGTGCAGATGGGAACAGTATTTCCCTTTTTGCAAACGACTGATATCTGGACTAAGCATGAAAGACTTAAGGCACGCCAGACAAATGAAAAGCATAAAAGACAAATGAGGCATTCCAGAAAATTTCCAAGTGGGGGAATGATTGAGGATTTAAATTCTCTCTCGCAGAAACAGAATATTAGGTGATGAAAATTAGGAAATACTGGGACTGACTTACTTTAAATTTACTTGGAAAAGTCACATCGAATTAAAAGTGTAAAAGTAGAATGAACTTATTTAAAAGGGTAGCTGGAAACAAATGTGATACAGATGAGAAGGTATTGATTATGCTGTATAGAGCATAGATAAGATCAGTTTTGGACTACAGATGCCAAGCTTTTGGTTCAGCCTCAAAAACAATCCAGCCCTGTCTTGAGTTAGAAATTTTGAACTGTTGTGGGCCCAAGTTGTGTGACTGGCATGTGGCATAATGACAGCAACATCAGTGTGTGTGCTAAACATAGCCACCGGAGAAGCACCTGTAAATTTAAGGATGAAACTATTAGCTCTAATCTTTTGGGCAAAGGCAAAAGGGAATCATGAAATCAGAAATACACAACAGATTTATGAAGATTGCTGGTAGTAGATAAAATGATATGGATTGCCACAGACTATCTCATACTACACCAGGGTCAAAAAACAGATAAAGGAGATATGTAAAAAGAAAAAAATTAAGAGAACGAAAAATGTGTAGTCATGGGAAATCATATTACAGCTGGACAGTTATTCCCATTTTTGGATTTGGAACTGTAAGAAAAAACTGAAGAAAAATCCACACATTATGATCAATGACATTTAAAATGTATTTATGAAAAATGGGAATAGTTTTACAAAGTCTATACAAATGGATCAAAAAAATGACATTAGAGGAAGAGTGGGAACAGCTTCCATTTTCTAGTCTTGGAATCCAGATATGTAAAAGGTTATCGAATTATGTGACCGTTCTCACGGCTGAACTAATGGGGATTATGTTGGCACTAGCCTGGATAACAGATGCATGACTAACTGTAGCTGTAATTTTATCTGTTTCCTTGTGAGGCATAATGATATTCAGAACAGAGACTTCAGAAAGTAGAAATGAAGTAATAAGTGAAATAATATTCCTAACTATTGAAATAATGCAAGCTGGTATCTGTATAACAATAGCAATGATTCTGGCACATATTGAAATGAAATGGAAATGAGATGATGGACAAAAGAGCAAAACATGCTTTACAAAAGAGGAGGTGGATGTTACCCTTAAGTCAGGGCCAGCCCTACACTAAATGGTACCCCAGGCAAGAAGAGTCTTCAGTACCCCGCCACCCCACATTTGTTAAACTTTTGAATACCTTATTTTCATAGCATTTGTATCTCATTTCACCGCTTCGATGCACAATTTGCATGCATGATTTATCACTGTCATATAAGAATACATTTGCACACTAGGATCTGTACATCTGTATTTAATCATGCCATATATAAGCAAATAAAAATGTTTCCTCTAAGTTCATGGAAACTTTTTAATTTTAAGAACAACAGAAATGTACAGGGCATGACTGACAACATTCTAGAAGGTTTAAGGAAAATGTACTTCCCAGAAAATCTGGAAGACTCCATGAAATTCTACAAAGGTCCAGAATATTCTAGTTTAGTGAAAAACTGAATCCACATATGGTGTACCTGAAACATTTCCCTTCAAACATTCCATTTTCCCTTTTGTTAATAACAACAAAAATAAAACCCCGAGCCAGGTGCCTCTCCAAGCTCACCATTCCAGATAGTTGCCTGGGTTGATCTGCCCCTAAATCCAGCCCTGTCTTGAGTAGATAAGAATTTAAAATGATGGTTGTGAAGGAGCTTGCAAAGGAATGGCAAGAACTATGCACTAAGGAAACAAAAGAACAAAGGTTCTATGATGTATGCTCAAAATCTGAAGATAATATTGTACTCCACAGTTATGACAGAAAAAGCAAAGTAGTCATTTTTACAGTGTTAACAGGTCATTGTGCCAAATATAAGTTAAACTTACTAAAAAGATGTAAAGAAAGGCTATGTAATATGTACAAAACCAAAAAAACTGTTGATCATGTTCTATGGTATTGTGGGCAATATTCTGTGGAAAGAAAGTTTCTCTGAGAAAAATTGAGTCAACGTGGCAAAGATTTTTCTCTAAATGGGATAATTAAAAAGTCATAGAAATGGAATAGTGGGAAAAAAAAGAAGCATCGCTGCATTTCCTTATGGATACTAGGAGGAATGAAAGGATATAAGAAAAAACTTGGCTAAAAATTAATGAAGAAAATGGTGGTCATAGCTTCATATGATGAGGCTGCTGTGCCAAAAAACAAAGTACATGGTGGCAGTAAAAGGTAAACAGAGCTAGAGTTCCATAGCCTCACTGACAAGGAGAACAGCTGAAGAGCCTCTGCCACCTGGACCTGCTGAATGATTAGATTCGAAGAACCATCTTTACTTTGTTTTCCCTTTTTGTTAGGAACCCTGGGTGCACAGCTTATGTTCTTTGGACACACGGAGTTAAGGCTTCAGACCCTCCTCAGAGACCTTATAGGGGACCACTGGGTAAGCCTGGACTATTTTGTGGGATGCACTTTTATTTGGTTTTCCCTTATCATTTTCTGGACTGCTTTATGCCTAGAAGTGGGGGTTACCACCCCTTTAAGACTTATGGCTGGGGGACCACACTCTATACTCTAACCCAGCTACACAGCCATAAAAGGACATCTGTGACAAGAAAGGTGCCCACTCTCACCCCCGGGATGCTCTAGAGGTAAAACCTATCATAAAGATTAGCATGAATTTTATCCATTTTTCTTATTTTGTAAGTGTTCATAATTTATTTTTGCTTACCGTAGCTGTACATAATCAGTTGATATTTTATACAGACTTGAAATATATAGTATTTTTAGCTTTCCCCCCTTCCAACAAAACTGTTACACTATTTTTATTGTGTATTAATTAATGCCAAGAAGAGTCACACTGGAGGTGAAATAAATTAATATATTGTTAACAAAGTTACAGTATTTTTATTTGCAGTGGTATTGTAGCTGTGCTGGTCCCAGGACATGAGTGAGACAAGGTGGGACATGCTTTCGAGATACATAGAGTCCAGACCTGAAACTCTGTGTAGTTCAAATGCTTGTCCCTGTCACCAATAGAAGTTGGTCCAACAAAAAGATATTATCTCACAGTACAGTCGAACCTCGGAGTTACAAACACCAGAGTTATGAACTGATCGGTCAACCACACACCTCATTTGGAACCGGAAGTACGCAATCAGACAGAGACCAAAAAAACGAATACGGTTTCTATGACTAGTTTTTAGTACTACCAAAAAAAATATGAAAATTTTAAAATAAAATATTTGACAAGGTAAAGAAACTGTTTCTGTGCTTGTTTCATTTAAATTAAGATGGTTAAAAGCAGCATTTTTCTTCTGCATAGAAAAGTTTCAAAGCTATATTAAGTCAATTTGTAAAGGTTTGAAAGGACAACTGTAACATTTTATTCAGAGTTATGAACATTTCAGAGTTACAAACAACCTTCATTCCTGTGGTGTTCATAACTCTGAGATTCTACTGTATTTTTAAGGTAGTCCAATGTCAAAACTGGTAAACAACTTGAAATCTTATCAATACTACTAAATAATTTTACTGAATTACTATAGTACATTTCTTAAAGCAGAACAGAAATTGATTACAAAAAAAGGTTGAACAAAATGCATTCAGAGTAACAGCTGAGGTTTTTTTAGTTTATTTTTAAATGTCCATGAGCTTTATTCTTATTCTGACATAGCTGCTAATAGAGTCTCTTCTGTAGATTAAGATCAGTTACCTCATCTTCTTCTTCCTGCTCTTCCTCCTCTTCCTCTTCCTCATCTTCTCCTTTATGTTGATCCTTCTTTTTCTTCCTTTTGTCAATAATTTCAGGATCCCACTGGTTCCTTTGGTATATCTGCCCTTTATCTGGATGCTGTCTTTGCCCAGAGAGTCTTTGGCACAAATCATAGTCCGGACACTAAGAAATAATTGAAAGAAAACTGTTGTCATAATATTATTTTTTATATTATTGTCATAATATTACTTTAATAGTCTGCAATCCCGGAGTTCTCTGTCCCCGGCAGGCATGGGGCCGCAGCTTCTCTCCCCTGCTGGGTAGCGGGGAGAGAAGCCACAGTCCCCCACCTGCCGGAAATAGAACCCCGCTATAACGCAACTCCACATTTAGCACAATGGGATTTTTTGGATCCCATCGGTTGCGTTATAGCGAGGCTCCACTGTACGATCTGTCTCACATACCTGCTACATATCTAGGTACTTACTGTAGCATCTGAGCAACCACAAGCAAAATCTTATTGAGAATACACGCAAAATGTAACAAACACTGTTGTTTTGGCAGCTCATTCATTATTTTAGAAGTTAGTGGGAAAAGACCTAATAGATCCAGTACATTTTCTTCTTTTTAAGAACTATGGAGTAAGAAGTCCTCTGACTACTGTATGTACAATAATGTGTATTTCTAAAGGTATATTACAGTCATTTTGGAACGTGTCAGGCTGGTACTTCACTATAGGTCTACATGGGGAATTTCAGTAAATTTTGCAAGAGAGCATAGAGGAGTTTGCATATTCAGTCCAAATCTGATTTGTAAATAACTGATCTGCAAGTAGTATTTTCACCATTGCTTCCAATTAGACAAAGAGGGCTGGACTATAAAGTAACTTGTTTTTCACTCAAATATGTAACTAATTTTTCCCAAGAATATTTGTGGATAGTCTCAAAACTACGGCTATACCACCCTGAACACGCCCGATCCCGTCTGATCTCGAAAGCTAAGCAGGGTCGGGCCTGGTTAGTACTTGGAAGGGAGACCTCCTGGGAATACTAGATGCTGTAGGCTTGACACCTGGCAGTAGGTATAAAATGCCTCCAGCGACAGATGGAACGATGCATCGGTTGGAGTATAGCCCAGTCGTATCACTGGTTATGTCCTGTCTCCGCAACATGAGACGGATATGCCACCAAGCGGACCCTGCCATAGTGGGTGGGAATAACACTAAGAGAAAAAAAAATTGTGGATAGTCTCAAATAGCACTTCTACAGGCTTTTGACTTATAATATCCACACCCTGTTATTACCCGTAGGCTTTATTTTCATGGAACATATAACTTTTGTTCTAGTCTTAGAAACTGATCACGAGGTGCTCAATAACTATAAATCCCACTGAAGTTATAGGAGATGCTCAATATCTTGTAGGATCGGGACTTAGAGCCAAATTCTGCTGTCTAACACAGCAGCATAAACCCAGAGTAACTTCTTTGACAACTCCATTGTAAAAGAAGAATTTGGCCCTTAGCAACAGTATCCTACTTCAACATATGTAAAAAATGACTCTGACTCCTATAGAATATTAATCTTATTTTAAGAATAAGTATGAAAATTATTGGCAAGTTATCAAAGCTGTCATTACCTTAAGGTTAATCAGGAAATTCGGTTTTAATTTTAGATTTCTAATTTTCTCTATTTGCTCCAAAATAGTCATGTATTCCTCTGAGAGAGAAGGAAATCCACTGAGAACATAACCTGCCAAATAAACTTTGTTAAATACATCTTTTGGAAAGTTATTTCAATATACTAGATATTTATATTTATCTGTTTTAAACTTTACATCTAGATAGGAGTATATCTAGAATCCATTTGTCATGGCCACAAATGTTGCTAGCTAAGGTTTACCTGTGATTACCCAAAATGACATGACATAAAGCTCCAGTACTTTCAAGATAGCTATATAATTCTCAGACTGTTAATTTAGTTAATGAATATAGAGAAAATAGCCCAAAATAGACCCTAACAATTGTATATGTGCTAAATATTACTTTGAAATCCAATCTGAAAAGTCTGAATCATGCAGCAATTACTAGTAATGCATGAAGTTATATAGGCTATTTACACTGAGAGATGCATGCTCAGCAGCATCTAATGCCATTTTGTTCTTTGCTTAGTGGCAGGTGGAATACTAATGTAATTGAAAATGATGGAATAAGAGGACTTGAATAGAAAATGTTTGGGCATGGAAATACGCTGAGTTACACTGACCTATGGAGGTGAGTTCAATAGGAATTCCGTAACTGTATTTTGGGAAGGAATCAACTCCCATGCCCTGGAGGGGAGAGCTTTCTGAGAGATTGGATCATTTTTTTTCTTGGCACATAGAGGGTTAGCCTTGTATTAGGGAGGTGGGAGATCCATGGGATGCAGAACAAATTCCTTTACAATGAATGGGAACTAGACTCTGTTTTTCAATGTAAGGTCAGTGGTCAGAGTTACAACAGTATATATACCCTTTGAAGAACCTAGATCTTTCTCCAGCCATGCATATGGAGCAACATAAGGCAACAGTGGGACAGGTGAGATTCATGTCTGTGCTCTTTGCATCCAGTTTCAAGTGCAGAAAGTCTACCATCCTGAGTGTGCCCATCTGGTGTCTGAATCCTAGGCTGGGATGGGCTAGTTTGTGTACTGATCATTCAAAACACCAGAAACCTTTGCTAAACTGATCATATTGTATGTTGTGGTGGCACCGAAGACACCATGTTTGACAATGTTTGTGACTTTAATGTCCATGCAAATGATTACTTTTCTAGAGTATCTCAGGATTTCATGCTTGTCATGATGACTATCCTAAGTGGTTTCTGACTCCGGTCACATAGCTCGTCTGTTGAACTACGGATCTAGTATTTGGGTTGGAATGGAGATGGGGGAAGTTAAAGTTACTCTGAAATTTCCTTCTGTAAATAGACTTTGCCTGCTATGGTAAAGGACCAGTTTTGGTACTCTGTCCTTGAAGGCTGATGGAACCTGAAGGCTTCCAGGTGCCCCAAATGAACATAGGAACAGCTATACTGGATCTGACTTCTGATCCATCTAGACCAGTATCTTGTGTGCAACAGCAGGCAGCACCAGATGCTTCAAAGTGCAAGAAAACACTCAGTAGGCAGATGTAGGATAACCTTGTCCCCATGAAAGTCTAATCCTACTTCCCAGTAGTTAGAAATTGTCTTAAATCCCAAACCATGAGGTTTTATATCCCTTCCGATACTCTTTTAAAAAAATAAATAACTATTATAACTCTAAATATTTTTCTACCCCATATAAGAATGTTCAATTCTTTTTTGGATTTTGCCAAACGTTTGTCTTTAATAATATCTTGTGACAATGAGTTCCAGAGTCTAATTAGGGTTTGAGTGGAAAAGTATTTCCTATTACCTACCAGTTATGAATCTGCAACCATTTACTTTCAGTAAATATCCCCTTGTTCTTGTATTATCAGAACAGAAACTCCTATCTACCTTCTCTATGCTATTATTTTATCATGTCCACTCTTATTCACTTTGTTTTAAGGTAAACAATCCAAATCTCTTCAACATCTCTCTGTATGATTTTTTTCATATTCCTAATCATTCTTGTCACCCTTCTCTGAATGGTTCCCTACTCTAATTCTGCATTATCTTTTTAGAGAAGGGGAGCCCAGTATTGCACACAGTATGCCAGATGAGGACATATCACTCATTTAGATAATGCCACTATAACTTTTTACACATTATTCCCCAGCCTAGTACTGATGCATCCTAATATTTTTTTGCTTTTTGATCACCCCTGCATAATCTACACATATTGCTATCTCATTGATCATCCTCCTTTCCAGATCATTGGTTTTGTCTAATATACTAATCTTAACACAGATCCTTGAGGCACCTTCCTGTTAACCCTTTGCCATGACAAAATTGACTATTTATTCCTACAGTTTCCTGTGTCTTTGCCAGTTTTTGATCCATGACGATACTTTGTCTCCCACCCCATTAGTATTTCGTTTCTTTAGTATCCTCTTTTGACCGTATTAAAGACCTTTTGAAAGTCAAAATTATGTGAATTGGTTCTTTTTATCCACTATTTTATTGACACATTCAAAGAATTCTAATATTAGTGAGATGATTTTCCTTTGAAGAAACTGTGCTCTGATTAGACTATCATGTCACAATCTTCCAGGTGTTTTACTATTCTGTTTCCAATTATAGTGTCTACCAGTTTACCAGCTACAGATACAAAGTTTACTAGTCTATAATTCCTTCGATCATCCATATGGCCTTTTAAAAAAGTAGATACATTTCCTATCCTCCAATTCTCTGGTGTGGCAGCTGTTTTAAAATGAGAAATTGCATATCTTTGCTAGGAGCTCAGCAACTTCATACTTAAGTTCCTTCAGAACTCTTTGATGTACAGTATCTGGGCCTGGGGACTTACTCCTTTTTAAAACAATTTTGTTCTAGAACTACTTGTTTTGACACAATCTCTGATAGTATCTCATCTTTATTACAGAAAATCAGAAGGATATAATTTGGCTGAAAAATATCACTTTGTTGGTGTGTGTCTGAGTACATAGCAATCTTTTGTCCTCCACTATTAATACACTATTCCCTAAATGCTATCTCAGGTCACCATAATTTAAAGACAACCATTTTCTGCATGAAGCAATGAAGACAGATTCTACAGTGCTGGTGGCAAAAATTAATCCAACAGATCGCAATACAGCAGCATTTTAAAAAATCATATGCTATGGATATACAAAAAGATGAAACTAAGGTTTAGAGGGCTAGGGTGGGCATACTTAGAGTTCTGAAAAATGGCAACACATACCAAAGTGAACAACTTCTGGTGACTCAATCTTTTTCAGAATCATCTTTGTAATCAGTTCTTCGGGAATGCTTTGACCTCCAAAAAGTAATTCCTGCATCTAAAGGAAAATGTATAGCATAACATCTTATAATATTTGCATGGTGGCCCCATCCAGCTGCCACTGACTTTCATGGGAACAAGATTGGGCCTTATGAATGTCATGAAATTTAATAAAACAGTAGATTTTACCTTAAGTCCATATTCTGTTCCTGCAGTAATATTTTCTTCTATTACTTCCAAAGCTAAAAAATGTACAGGATACAGAACAAAATTAAAGCAATTAATAAAACAGCTGTGTGAATTAGTATGTTTTCATGTACATTGTTAGCCTAGCATGACTGTCTTTATTAGTAATTTCATAGTATCATAATGTAACTACTGTGAAATCAGGCATTGAATCTTTGAGCCCAAAACTATTTCACATATTAAGAAGTCAAGTTTCAAAAACAGAACATTATCAGAGAGGTAGCAGTGTTAGTCTGCATTTGCAAAAGTGACAAAGAGTCCTGTGGCACCTTATAGACTAACATATGTATTAGAGCATAAGCTTTCATGGGTGAAGAGGTAAGAGGTACTGTCAGTTTTAAAGTAGCCAGCTGAGAAAATGGTTACCTTTTAAATGGTCAAATTAAACAAGACGGTGCTAGTTTGATACCCCCTCACAGTCAAAGCTCCTACATATGGCTTGATGAACTGCAAGGATGGGGGAGGCTCAGGGGATAATCCTGCAAACCCTCCATATATATAAGCCCTGTTGAAGTAAAGGGGAGTTCCACGTGCAGAGAAGAGGGCTGATCCTTATGTAGCTGAAATATTCTTATTCTATTTTTTTTCTCACATGTGAAGTAATTTAGATCAGGTGTCTTTGTATTAAAAGAATGGGATGATTTAATTAATCTATATTTGCATTAATGGAAATAAAGTTAAGAGATTTTATTACAAGAGAAATTTTAGCATGATTTGAACTTAAATCCTTCAAAACGTGATAAAGACATTTTATTTGATATGTTATATACCGGTATAAAGCCTCTGGTCTCCACAAAATACTTAAGGTTTTTTTTGGCCACCAGAGGGCTTCCATAGTTTCTAATTAATGCACTAGAAACAAATGGAAATTTACAAGGGAAATAGCTAACACAAAAATTGAAATCTATAATGTTTATCTGCTTCTGATGTATTTAAAACTTTTTTTGCTATTACTTTTGAAGTTTTTAGTTAGCTGTTCTTCAAATTCTTTTTAGGACTTTCTAATTATATTTTTACACTTCATTTGCTAATGTTTATGCTCTTTTCTATTTTCCTCATTAGGATTTATTGTCCACTTTTTAAAGAATGCCTTTTTGCCTCTCACCTCTTCTTTTACTTTGTTATTTAACCACGGTGGTTCTTTTTTGGTTCTCATTACTTTTTTCTAAATTGGGATATATATTTAAATTGGGCCTCTATTATTGTGTCTTTAAAAAGTTTCCATGCAGCTTGCAGGGATTTTACTTTTGGTACTGTACCTTTTAATTTCTGTTTCAGTAACCGCCTCATTTTTGTATAGTTCCCCTTTCTGAAATTGAATGCTACAATGTTGGGCCACTGTGGAGTTTTCCCCACCACAGGGATGTTAAATTTTATTATATTATGGTCACTATTACTAAGTGGTCCAGCTATATTCCCCTCTTGGACCTGATCCTGTGTTCCACTTAAGACTAAATCAAGAATTGCCTCTCCTCTGGTGGGTTCCAGGACTAGCTGCTCTAAGAGGCAGTCATTTAAGGCAGTGTTCCCCAACCTTTGTAATACCGCGGACCGGTCACCGCGGCCAGTGAATGCTTGCGGCCCGGGGGGGGGGGGGGGGGAGGTTTGCTACTACTTTGATCCGCAACCCCAATTTAGTTTTTACCTCGGCGCGGCAGAGGCTTCCATGTCCGCCGAAAAGCCGCGGAATACAGCTGCCGATATGCGGTCCAATTTTAATTTTTGCCTCGTGGCGGCGGACCCGTATAGGTCCGCCGAAAAGCCGCCGAAAACTTCTGAATGTCCAGTGGCGCTGTTCCTGCTGCGGCCGATACGGAAGTGCGCAGAAGTGAACTGCGCACATCCGGAAGTGCGGAAGGGAAGGTGCCCGCGGCCCGGTAACAATTCATCCACGGACCGGGACTGGTCCGCGGACCGGGGGTTGGGGACCACTGATTTAAGGTGTCAAGAAAATTTATCTCACCATCCCTTCCTGACGTGATGTGTACCCATTCAATATGGGGATAGTTGAAATCCCCCATTATTGGTTTTTTATTTTAATAGCCTCTCTACTCTCCCGAGCATTTCAGAGTCACTAACACCATACTGGTCAGGTAGTCTGTAATATAGCTCTACTGCTATATTCTTATTTTTCAAGCATGGTATTACTATCCATAGAGATTCTAGAGTACAATGTAGTTCATTTAAGATTTTTACTTCATTTGATTCTATACTTTCTTTCACATATAGTGCCACTCCCCACCAGCATGACCTGTTCTGTCCTTCCGATATATCCTGTAGTCGGGTATTCCGATATATTTTGTACTCAAGTGTTCCACTGATTATCCTCATTCCACCAGATTTCTGTGATGCCTATTATATCAATATCCTCATTTAATACCAGGCACTCTAGTTCACCCATCTTATTATTTAGACTTCTAGCACTGATATATAAGCATTTTTAAAACTTGCCATTTTTTGGTTGTCCCCTATTGCATGACGTAATTGAATGGGCCTTTTTTTCATTTGACTGTTTCTGATCAGATCCTCCCTGTATTTTATCATTTTTCATCCTCTTCCTTATTAGGACATAAGGAATCTCCATTTATGCATCCTCCCCTAAGGGATGTCCGAACCACATGCTCCCCTGCTTCCCCCAGTCCTTAGTTTAAAAACTGTTTTATGACCTTTTAAATTTTAAGTGGCAGCAATGTGGTTCCATTTTGGTTTAGGTTTAGTCATTAGGTGTACATTCCCTCCTGCAAAAGAGGAGAAAACCAACTTGTTTAGCACTCATGTAGCTAAAAGGAAGATGCATTTGCCATGTTCAACAATGATCTGTTTCCTGAAAAATTACTACAGTTTGCCCATACCAATGACCTTCACTGTGGTCAATAATGTGCTATTTAGAATTTCATGGAACATAAAGAAAGCTAAAATAAAAAGTATTATTGTGTGATTACAATTGATATTTACCTTCAATCAGTGTGCATTTCCATAACTGAGCTATTTTTCTAGCTAGTGTTTTCTTCCCAGTACCCTTAAAATGAAAAAAAAGAGACATATTTTCTTAAAATTAGAATGACTTTGCCATTACTCACATAACAAAATGAAATGCATGTTCTGTTATTATTTCTTTGTAATAAGTCATAATCAGGGCCTCTGTGCTATGTACTATAGCACAAACCTGCTTAAAGTCACTGGGCAACATGTATTGTATTTCCCACTATTACTGATATAATTGTTCCTTTTAATTGATTTCCTTCAGATTAAATATATTTGTATTTGAGTAAGGCTAATTTAAAACTTTATATAAATTACTCATGAGTTTCTATAAAAAGTTTTTGTGGGGCTAAAACTTCACATCCTTCATCTCAGGCTACCTTTAATTTTGGGGCGAGTTTGAGCAAAACCTTTCTGCTGTTTCTGGTAAGACAAGAGGGGTAAAAAGAAGGTGGAGGCATAATATTTCTGCAACTTTTTTTGCACTTAAAATGCGCCCTACTATGAAGAATGGCTATGTACAACTTATACTTTCTTGCTCCAAAGATCTGGTCTCTGTGCATATTTAGTCTTATCTGATAACTTCAGTGAAAAATCATTTTTGCTTTGTTTTCACTTATGTTAGCTGAGAGGGGAGGGACCCACAGGTAGGCAGAGGCAGCAGGCCCAAACCCACCTTCCTTGCCTATGATGACTGGCTTGTACAGACTGCAGTCAGCCCCCGTGAAAGGGGGCTAGATGGTGACTGGCAGTAGCCCATAGGCTGAGGCAAGTTGGGGATAGAGGGTTGGGGTTCCCCAGGGAGGGGAGACCCAGAAAGTGTAAGGGTATTGCCAGGGGACAACATCCCAGGTAAAAGGGCACTAGGGTCTGGGAGAGACACGGGCCAGTGATGGTGAGACACTGCCTACAGAGGGCACTCTGACTGGAAAAGAACTAATTCCTGAACGACCAGCAGGAGGTGCTGCAGGGGTGAGTCATCGTGCCGCTACAAACCCTATTCCCTTTAGTTTATCTTATTAAAGCAGTTTTCCTGATTATCTGTGTCCGTTATAGAGCCACAGCAAGTGATGCTGCAAAGAGTGTCCTAAGTTCCTACTGGTTTTAATGAAAGCGAAAGGCATTCGGCACTATGCAGGATTTAAGCTCCTCATCCTTCATTCCTAAAATTCTTATTGACCTCAACAGTTGTTTTGGAATGGGGAAAAAATGCAACATTAGGCCCTAGAGTGGCTTTGACAGTATTACTAAGCAATTTTTTTTAAAGAAAATGTAAAACCTTTATGAAATCAATTTGCGTGAAAATAATGTTTATGAGATGTTTAAATTAAAATATAGAAATTGGATGTCTTACTGGCTTTCCAAGGATAATTAAGCTTGTAGGTTCTGATAACAGAAAGGATTTTTCATCTTCATCTTCATCAAATATATCTACAAAGGGATAATCTTGTTTTTTCTCTGGTGAAGCCATAAATAAAATAGTCTAAATTAGGGGAAAAAATAAACTGTTGTTTATATAACACCAGGCATAATGGTTTACCCATGAGTAAGCAGACAGAAAACATAGTAAATAACAATTGATTATGTTAGTGAACAATGGATATTGACAGAGGCAAATATAACTATTGAGCATAACAATGCAGTGGGAGGGAAATAACTTCAGAAAAATAAGAGATTAGCAGAACCTTCATTAAACCCATTATATGGGTGCCACCTAAGGGGTGTGGGGCACCAACCTCCACATTTTGTACCACATTTGGGTGAAATTCACAGCAGGAGAGAAGATGCTGCCTCTCCTCCCGCTGCTGTTTGCAGCTGCTGCTCTACCCCACCACCTCCCATCATTGTGAAGCCATCGCTGGCCATGTTTTTTGGGACCTTGAGCCTGCCTCCTGATCTGTTGCACTGGGGCAGGTGGGGCTTATGTTGGGGTGTCCTCCTCCCCCCACCATGTACCAGGGCTGGCAGAATGTGTCCCTTGCCCCAGCCCCACTGAGCTACCCTCACGGTGCCAACTAGGGTCGTACCACATGCCAGCTCCCATAACAGCAGCATCCTCTCTGATACAGCCCCTTTCAGCATGTTGAGCTACACCCCTCCCAACTCACTGCCTACACCCCAGCTACCACCCTCTCTGCACACAGCACCTAGATACCCCCTCCCTACACCCTGAGATTTCAAACTTTTTGAGCTGAGCCCACCCCTTTGAGCATCATTTTTGGTTGTGTACCCCCCCCACTGTCTTCAAAAACTAGAGTTTTTAGATGCCCAAATAGCCCCCGGAGTCAGGGTTAAAGGTGCCCCCACCACAAAAAAATCTAAAATGGCATCCCCTTACCTCTTTACAAAGTTTGATAGACTTCCTCCTTTTCAATCCCTGACTCACAACATGAATCATAGAATATCTGGGTTGGAAGTGACAAAGAGTCCTGTGGCATCTTAAAGACTAACTAAAGTATTGAAGCATAAGCTTTCATGGATTAATACCTACTTTGTCGGATGCAAATAGTGGACTCAGATGACCTCAGAAGGTCATCTAGTCCAACCCCCTGCTCAAAGCAGGACCAACCCCCAACTAAATTATCCCAACCAGGGCTTTGTCAAGCCTGACCTTAAAAACCTCTAAGGAAAGAGATTCCACCACCTCCCTAGGTAACCCATTCCAATGCTTCACCACCCTCCTAGTGAAAAAGTTTTTTTTGCAGGATCCAACCTAAGCCTCCCCCACTGCAACTTGAAACTCCTTGTTCTGTTAGATGAAGTTTTCTTGAGGGCCAGTCAGGATCAGGTCATCTGGGGGACTGTATGGTGTCATTGGCAGAGTGTTGAAGTCTGACAGCTCTGATCTTGAGACATGTCCTGGAGTTTCTCTATGATCCTCAAACAAGATCCAACTGCCCCCTTTCTTCTCCCTGTTTTTCTTATGTTATGATCTTCACACAGTGAGTAGCCCATCAATGTCAATGGAACTGCTGATAGTGCACAAGGTTAAACAAATCTCTGCTCCTCTCCTATAATCTTCCTACAGGTCCCAGCTCACCCCAATCCTACAAAAGGCTTCACATCCTCTTTTGAAGAGTCTTATGAGATGAGGTACACTCACCACAGTGCCTCCAGCAAACTCCACTCTAGCTTTCTCCTCTACTTGTACAGTGGAAGGTTACATGGCAGGGTAAGAAAGCAGACAAGTAGCTAGTAACAGAGCAATGCCTTGCCTAGGCTACCAAGATACCACAAGACATCAACCCGGCTTGGTGTTTTCTCTTCCGGCAAGGGAAGTGCAGTTGGTTTGTTGTTAATGTAGCACACTCAAGATCCTCAGGAAATAAAGGGGTTGGGGAGAAAATGGTCTGGTTTGTTTTGCCTATACATTAACTCAGTGTTTCCCAAACGTACAACATTTGTGTACCCCTTTTGAGACATTTGTCTTGCCAGTGTACCCCTTCTCGGGCAAAGATAATTTTTTTGGGGGGGAGCCACATTTTTATAACACACTCCTAATTCGTTTCATTCTCGATTACATGTTTATTAGAAATAAATTCAAAATATGACATACAGTTGAAACTTCTGCACATGCCACAAAGGCAAGTGTATTGCCCCAGCCGCAGTAACCCGCATGCGTGATTTACTACGCTGCTGTGCTATTAGATGTTCCTGAATGAGTTATCCTATTAGTTACAATGTAAACCTGTGTAGATTTCTATTGTACAAGTGTACACACCATTCTTATACATTACATTTTAGTGAACTGTTTTCTGCTGCTAAAAAACCCCCCTATGATAAAATAAAATAAAAAATACTCCCGGGTACCCCTTGAAACCCTTTCGCGTCCCACCAGGGGTACAGGTACCACACTGGGGACGCACTGCATGACCGGAATCATCTCCTGGCGGTGGCCCCAGAAATCCTGTGCAAGCGGCGCCTGGTTTGTTGGGGTTCATGAAGAAACAGGGAATCGCTCGCTCGCTGAAGTTTTAGCAGGTTCATTCGACGACGCTTCTAAACATTTCCTCTCCCGCCGACACAACTGTCGAACATGTCGGCCTGGGACTCAGGATCGAGGCCTCACGAACCAACTTGGCGGCGGAGAGCCCGGCGCGGGTGTCACGCGGCCGGCTTGGGGCCGTTGGCGGTGGACTCGGTCCCTCCGCGGGGTCCGCACGGGGCATTGCCACAGCGCCAGGTCCCCGCGCGGCCGGGGGTGGGGTGGGGGCAGAGCGCCGGGAGGGGGAAGGGAGGTTGGGTCGGGGGGCGCTGGCCGGGGCAGCATCACTTACACTGCGCGGGACAGGCACGGAGCGGCCCCTTCGCCTCCCTACCGCCGGGATCCCCGCTCGCTGCCCGGCACTGATTTGTGTAGCCTCGTAACCCTTAGCAACCAGCGAGCCCCGCCCCGCCTGCGAAACTCAGCGCGCCCCAGGCCCAATCAGCGCGTGAGCCGCGCTACCCGCGCGCCTGCAATGGGCCGATTTTGAAAGGGGGCGGTGACAACAGCGCGCGCCCAACCGCTGCGGACAGTCTTTCTGTAGCGCCGCCGGTGAACGGGAGAGTAGCACAGGGCGGGCGGACAACCAGCCCGACCCGAGCGGGGTGTTGTGGAGGTCGGAGCGGTCCCTAGCGGTGATGGGGGGGACGCCCCCGCTGTGGGGAAATGGGGCCCTGCCCCTACGTAGCCAGTGACACCCTCTCCCCCAGCAGCAGCCCGGTGTCTGCGCCTCAATTTTGAGCCCCTGCCCCCCACACCCGAGGGTCGCCAAGGAGTCGGCCTCACTCCGTCACGTGACAGAGGCGCTCTCCGGCTTCGCGCCTGCGCGCTGTGTCCGCTTCGCTTCCGGCTCCTAGAGTGGGGAAGTGACCGGGAGCGTCCCCTCCACGCAGGGGCTGCCCGGCCGCACCGGCCCGTTTAACTCCCAACCCGCCTCTGGTCTCACCCGCCTCAGCTACTGCCCCAGAGGCCTGGACTCTGCGCCGCTCTTCCTGCCGCTGGAGCCCCCGGGGGGTTTGACTGCCCCGTCTGGGGGGCGCGGCTCGCTAGGGGAACCCGCCCCTCCCCCGCCCGTTTAACGTCTGTCCCCTTCCCCCGTTGCCGTGCGGCGGTCCCGGAGCCCACCCCGCTGTCGCCATGCCCGCCGCGGCGGCCGTGCCGATTATCCGCTGCGTGCAGAAGCTGGTGCTGTACGAGACCAGAGCTGTGAGTAACCGCGGCGCCTCCCCCGCCGGCTCCGCCCCTGCCGCCCGTAGCGGCGTCTGCAGGGCTCCGAGCAGCCTCCCCCACCTTCCTCTGCAGGGGGGGTTCCAGGTTCACTAACAGTGGGATGCTGTCATGGGTCATGCAGATACCCCCCCCCCCATTGCCCCCCTCCGATTTACCCCGTCCCCTTCTGACCAAGGTTCCGCCCCAGACGTCCCACCCCGGAGGGAGGCGCCCAGCCGAGCTGACTAGGACCTGCTGAGCCCCAGGCCTCTGGCTGGAGATGAGCTTCCTCCGGCTTCAGGGGAGAAGGGGAGGGCGGGCCTCAGATCGGAGCGGGGATGAGGCTAAGGCCGGGGTTTGGGGAGGCTTAGGCCCCCCCCCCCGCATCCCGGGTCTACCTATTTTTACGTGTCTCTCTGCTGCTGAAGGCATTTATTAGTATTATTTTTGTTAATTGCTCTATCATTGTAGCAGCCAGGAGCCCCGAGGGTTGCCAACTGGCTAATCACACAAACCCAAACACCCTCACACTGCCCTGCCCCTTCTCCAAGGCCTGGACCTGCTCACACCATCCTCTCCTGCCCTTACTTGCTCTGCCCACTCTCATTCACTTTAATGGGACAGGGAGTTGTAATGCAGGAGGGGGTGTGGGCTCTGGGAGGGAGTTTGGAGACAGGAGGGGGCTCAGCGCTGAGATGGGGTGTGTTGGCTCTGGGAGGGGGCTCAGGGCTGGGGCAGGAGGTTGGACAACGGGAGGGGGTGAGGGGTGCAGACTCTGGCCGGGCAGTGCTTATCTCTGGCAGCTCCTGGTCGGCAGCACAGTTGGGCTAAAGCAGGCTCCTTGCCTGCCCTGGCACTGCTCCTGGAAGGGGAGGTCAGGGGACTCCACGTGCCACACCTGCCTGCAGGCACTGCTCCTGCAGCTTTCATTGGCCGCAGCTAATGGGAGTTGCGGAATCGGAGTTTAGAGTGGGGGCAGTGTGCGAAGACTCCCCTTCCCCCCCTCCCCCCCCCCTCCCCCGGGACAGAGGGATGTGCAGGGCAGGCAGGGAGCCTGCCTTAGCCCTTCTGTGCAGCTGTACTTTTAGCAACCTAAAATCTTCCAGTTTGGCTCCAGTAACCCCCAGGAGCTAGAACCCAATTCCAGGAGACTCACGGCGAAACTGGGAGGGGTTGGCAACCTTAGAAGCCCCAGTGGTGGATCAGGACCTAGATGTACTAGACACTGCACAAACACAGAACAAAAAGACACTCCCTGCCCCACAGCTTACAGTCTAGGTATAAAACAAGAGCTAACAGGTGGATTGGGACAGATAATGTGTAGGGGCGCACTAGTAAACAATGAGACACGATTGGTTAGCATAATAGGCAGTGATTGTGGCATGCCAGCAGGTATCATGGCAAAAGAGGGTTTTGGGATGAGTTTTGAAAGAGGATAACAGCTTTAAAATACTACAGTATTCCATAACAATAAGGGCAAACATTAAGGTGAGGTGCTTCTGTTACTTGCTTTATTATTTTATTATGAGATTAGGTACTTCAAAACAACAAACTTGACTATAACAAAGAGAATATCTTTGTTAATAGACTAATGCTTTAATTATATTTTGTTTAGAGTCTGTGGAACTGGAGGTGTGTTGCTGTACAATCAATGTCAATTCATGAAAACCTCATGTGTAGTGTTGGCCCCAGAATATTAGAGCAACAAAGTGGGTGAGGTAATATCTTTTATTAGTCCAGGTTCTGTTGGTGAAAGAGACAAGCTGTTGAGCCATAGAGAGCTCTTCTTGAGGTTTCCATGTTTCTTGATAGCTTGTCTCTTTCACCAGCAGAAGTTGGTCCAATAAAAATATTACCTCACCCACCTTGTCTCATTGAAACCTTTTGGGAGGAAATATCCTTTACTGGCCTTTGAAGGTTGATATTGCAGACTCCTTTCTCTCAGATAACCTTCATTAGTTTATGTGGAAGAACGGCATAATTCTAAAACCATTCTGATATGGGTGTGTGTGTGTGGGAGACAAAATTAGCTTGCAGGCCGGATGTGGCCCGAGGGCTGTAGTTTGCGCACCCCTGCCTTAGGTGCACTACCAGAGCAATGGTTCACCTCCCGCGGCTTATGGAATGCCTGCCTCAACTCCTTTATCTTCGCTCTGCATTGCTGCGTGTCCCGATCATAGCCCTTTTTGCACAAGCCTTAAGAAATTTGCCCATATGTGTTCCTACAGGTCACTCACAGCTACAACTGAATAGACTCCTCTCCCCATTTACTGATCAGATCCAACAGCTCAGCAGTGGTCCAAGTACAGCGGTGGTCCAAGTACAGCAGCGGTCCAAGTGGGAGTGTGTTTGGTGTGATAGCCAGCTGTGCGAGCCTGGGAAGCCACCTGGGAAACTGCTCTGGGAAGCCAGCAAGCAAGCAGTAAATGAGATTTAAAATTCCTGGGGCTTGCAAGGGGGAGGAGGCGGGTTGTCTTCAGGGCAGCGGAGTTCAAACTGCTGACCAGCGTGGCTTTTTTTGGACCTCATTCTGAGGTGCCTTTCTCTCCCCATTCTTTGTATAGGGAGTCTAGGCACCTAACTCAGGCTTTGTGGATCATGGTGTGTTTCTGTGATTTTCTAGTTGCCTAAAAGTTAGGCGTTGTATTGCCCAGAGTTGCAGTACCCAATTCCCTAATAATAGGTTCCTGATAAATAGGGTTGGCAGAATTAGTTTTTATTGTTTTATAATTTTGATGGGAAATATTGATTATTAGTAAGCATTTTTTATTATTGATTTCAGCTTTCCCAGTTGAGGGAAATTATGGGAGGAATTGGACAATAATTGAGGACCCTTTAATAAGGAGCCTCTGTGTCACAGAAATGAGGAGCTTTCTTCTGGCTCACTCCAGAGGCCTCACTAAACTTGTGGGATGGCCTGCCACTCTGTTACTGCAGCGAGTAGGGTCTGGTTCTGTCCTTCAGGTCATTTCACCTTTTTGATCTTCCTTCCCTGTGTTATGGCTATATTGTTTTCCTCTACTCCTGTTTATAGCTTACCCAAGCAGCAAAAATAGTGAAAGTGGCATAGTTCTCTGTTTCTTTGTTACGTATATGTGAAGAGCTTCTGTGAAACAGTCTTATTAGTATGCAATGTTGTTGTAGCTGGGTTAGTCCCAGCATATTAGAAAGTCAAGGTGAGAGAGACAAGCTTTCAAGCTTATACACAGAGCTCTTCTTCAGCTCTTTGCTGCTTGGGCAATCTGTGCAATAGTTGAATATATGTCTGCAGACTTTGGAAGACAGCACTGCATTATTGCACGTGTGAAAGGCTGTCACCACATCTGGTAAGAGCTAGAAACGTACCCTTATTTTAGATAAAAAATGAGGTAGACCCCCACCAGTTGGCAGGTAAAGCTTTCTACTCGCCACTGGTGAATAAGCAAGGAGGCTTTTCATGTCTTGCTTAAGGTTCCATTAACTTGATATAAATTGAATATTAATTATGATGCCATATGATGCAGGATCCAGATTTGGATTTTCATTGGGTTTTATTCCTGTATTTTGTGGGCTGGTACATAGATTTAGAATGTTGGAGGGAAATATACACTGACCACCATTTACAAATCCTGATTTTTATTTACAAAAATATACACTGACCACCATTTACAAATCCTGATTTTTATTTAAAAAAAATATGTGAAACTTTAAAAAATGGTGGCTATGTATGAACGTTGTCTAGGTTTCACAGATATCACCTAATTGGTTAACTGTTTACCGCTGTTTACCATGGTGGGCTGGTTCAGGATGGCAGGGACTGGGGTCCTGCCAAGGCCAGGGTCCTGCCTGGCGTGGCCAGCCGCGGAGTTAATGGTTAATGTCCTGTTAACAGTAAACCTAATGCTTACTGGTTAACCTTTTACAGCCCTAATTTTAATAGAAAATCCTAATAGAGTAGATGCTTGTTTATAGGAACATCTTGTAAGAGCAACTCTGCTTATGAGCTAAATTTTCCCTTTAATCACTTTCCCTACCAATTTATACCAAATGACCAAAATTCCAAATTGTCCACCTGGTAACAGCAACATAACCGCTGCATAAGAGCAACATTTGTGATGATGTGATGTCACATCCTCCGTTTACTTGCATCATTTCTTTTGTGGCAAAACCAGACAAAATGCAAGAAGTCTTTCACTGAAAGAAAAAGTACAGATTATCTGAGACTGTCAAACTTTGGGGGCTACTCAAAACCAAGTTGCCGTCGAGTGGGAGTTGCACAGGTCTATTGTAGGTGGAATGTGGAAGCAGAAGGATAAGCTTTTCGCTAAATATGAAGCTGGACAGTTGAATAACTGCCATAAGAGTGGGCATGAAGGAAAAGCCCCTGATGTCAACCAGGCTCTCTCTATATGGTTCAAGCAGAAGAGAGCTGCTTCACTTGGACTGTCATTTGCCTTAAATTCATTCAATCCATTAACTAGATGGAAGAAATGCTTTAATATTGTTTACAAAAAAGAGCATGACAAAAAACCATCAGAGGGCAAGCCAGCAACTGAGCAGGGGCAGTACAAAAAGCTTCCTTCTATTCTTGAAAAGGTTTCTTCAGATGACATCTACAATGCTGACGAAACAGGATTTTATCTGAAAGGGTTCTGTGCCAGAGGATATGCAGAAAAAAAATTAAAAGCTAGAAGGAGGGAAAACTTCACAGGCGAGGACACATACCCTGTCTTTTGCCCATTGTTCATGATCAGGAAGTCAAAAAGATGCGTGCTTTCTGAAGGATTTCAGTAAACTTCCCGTTATGTCAGTTCATCAGAGGCCTGGATGACAGGTGAAATTTTCATCAACTGGTTTAAAAAAGTGGGTTTGTCAATTTTTTTTTTCCAGCGCCATACAATATGCATCTTATTGGATAACTTCTCACATCCTACCCTGGAGTGGTTCTCACCAAAATTCAGCTTGAATTCAGCTACTTTCTAACATGAAATCTTTGATGTAACCTATGGATCAAGGTGTGAGTAAGAACATGAAGGGACATACAAGCTGTAAACTATATAGAAAACATGGTTCCTCAAGTCATTTGCACTCTAAATTACAGTACAGTTCAGATGCAATAAGCTCATACAATTGCTAAGGTATTCTATATTAATAACACAAAACAGTATAACTGTTGCAAAGCTGTAGTATTAATGCCTATTACTATGTTAAGATTTTTAATAAGCACTTATTAACTACATGAAGATTCATTTTCTGAAAATTGTGCAGTTTATTTTTAGGTATGTTTCTTTAGAAGAATTTAAAATGCAAAATACTTAAATATTTATGATTTCTTGAGAGGATCGCTTCCTGAGCTGATAGGTCATATTGCATGGAGAAATTCTCCCTCCTGGGAGAGCATGCAGTGACCACTGATGGCTGACCCTTAAGCTATCCTCAGGAGTGTTTTCACTGTACAATGTTGGTCCCATGTAAATAAATTCTCTCAGTTACGGTTTTCTTACGTTGGATAGTCCCCACCAGCTTTTGTGAAGATGATACAATTGAGAAGAATCACCACACTGACCTGTACTTTTCTCCTAGAACTCAGACATTCTGCTGGATTAATGGAAGGGGAAGTATGCTTCTTAGTTGCTACTATCCTTTATATCCATGTAGACCTGATTTGGCTCCTCTCCATGTGGAGTAACAAAGAGGACAGTCCAACCCTATGTTAGCAATAATTATCGTTATGATGTTAGGACATTTAACACATGCTCTGAGCTCGGGTTTTCTGGGGTCAAATGCAAAATATATCACAGTAATCATGAAAATATTTTTTGGGTGGCAAAATTTTTCCTGAACAATTTTGTTGTTGACTTGGAGGAGGAAGGTGACTTGACTGCAGGTGACAGCTCCTGTTGTGCTGTGCTAAAGGTCAGTGTTCAGCGTGTATGCAAGCAGAAAGATCTCCACAGTGTGCTAAAACATTACTAGTCCTGAGCCTATGATCCCAAATCAGTTTTCTTACTAAGGTCTCTCAGCAAGCCGCCCAGCATGTTCCCCGATCATTGGTTCAATTCAATAGAAAGTGTAATTAGCACATCTCTGTTTATCTGCAGAGCTTGTGTGCTGGGACTTATGCCATAGGCAGCTACAGATTTCCGATTGCCACAAAATTGCAAATGTTTTTCATAAGTATTTTAACTTTTACTGCAGAGACAACTTTTGCTATAACTTTTGCAGTTTAAAAATTAGGAACATTACCCAAACACCTTCAGTTATTGGGGCTTAGTTGGGCTTTCTGAAACTGGTTATTTTAGAATTATGTACTGCCTTTGTTGGGATCAGAGCCAGTACAATTGCTTTCAGAGTATTATTGGATTTAAGAAAATCCTACAAGACAAATATGCCCAGCAGAAGCATATGTCTCCTTTTTGTTTTGCATCTATTTTTTTTTTAAACTGCATTAAGGATTATAGGATGGAAGGTTTAATTTAAAATTAATCTTCGGAATATCCAACTTCTGTCGTTAGTAAATTTCCCTAGTGGGGATAATAAACCTTTCCTTCTTTGTACACCAATTTGATTTAAACTTCCTATCTTTTTATAACTTCAAAATGATTTATTTGCCATTGTTTGTTTATTGAATAGACAACAAATATATATAAGCTTATAAAGCTTAATAACTACATGTATACAGTTGGTGTTGTAGTCATGTGGGTCCCATGATATCAGAGAGACCAGGTGAGTGAGGTAACATCTTTCATTGGACCAACTTCTGTTGTTGAGGGAGACAAGCTTTTGAGCCACAGAGCTCTTCTTGAGGTCTGGGAAGTGTACGCTGAGTCCTAGTCTACACTGGGGAGGGGGATTAACCTAAGCTATGCAACTGCAACTACGGGAATAGCGTAGCTGAAGTCGATGTATTTAGGTTGACTTACCGTGGCAACTTCATGGCGCTGGGTCTACTTTTGCCACTCCCTCGTTAACTCCGCCTGCGTCTCTCGTGGTGGTGGAGTACTGGAGTCGATGGGAGAGTGCTCTGGGATCGATTTATTGTGTCTAGACTAGATGTGATAAATTGACCCCCCCTCCCCCCCGAAAGATTGAATACTACCCACTGATCCAGCAGGTAGTGTAGACCTGCACATAGTGTCACAGTTAAATACAAGGTGAAATAGATTGTTTAGCATAAAGTAGTTAACATTTATTTCAAGAGGCTGGTCAAAGTTAAGTGGCCTATTAACACCTATCCTGTCATGGGGGGAGAGAGGGGAAGGGAGAAGACAGAAGAGAGGAAAGGTTAAGATTAGCAGCCATGTTAGTCTGTATCCATAAAGAAAACGAGGAATACTTGTGGCACCTTAGAGACTAACCAGTTTATTTCAGCATAAGCTATCGTGGGCTATAGCCCACTTCATCGGATGCATAGAATGGAACATATAGAAGTAAGATGCATTTATATACACAGAAAGCATAAAAAGTTGGAAATTACTATACCAATTCCAAGAGGCTGTTTAATTTGGATGAGCCATTATCAGCAGGAGAAAAAAACCTTTTGTAGTGATAATCAAGTGGATCTGTGTATGATAGTTGACAAGTTGTGAAGGAAACTTAACTAGGGAAATAGATTAAATTAGTGTAATGACTAAGCCATTCACAGTCCTTGTTTAACCCTTGGTTGATAGTGTTCAATCTGTAAATTAATTTAGAAGAGAGGAAGACAGATGGGGGTGGTGGTAGTAAGTTATAGGTTGTAATTCGTCATCAATCCAGTGTCTGTATGCAGTGCAAGGCTTTTGGTGTCTAGGAAAGTTATGAAATCAAGCTCTCCGGTTTGTTTTTTCAAAGTGTTGTGCAAGTTTCCTTCGAGGATGAGGAGTGATAGGTCAAATATAGAGTGATCACTTTGAAACGTGTTGTGACGGTGTTTTTATCTCTCTCTTATAGGAGTTCTTTCAAGGGCATAGTGATTGTCTGGTTTTATCCACGTAGTTGTTGGGGCATTTAGTGCACTGGATGAGTTGTGATATGCTGCCAGAAGAATTTTTGTGTCTCAATATTTTGTATGAAGAAGCAAACTCAAGTTCTGGGACAGCAATTCAAGGAACTAATTTTCCAAGGAGAAACATCTCTGTGGCCCTACTTAGTACTTGATTGTTGAACTGTTGATCTAGAATTATCAAACAATAATTTAAGTGATGAGCTTCTGAATCTAAGACATTCATTTTAAAAAAGATATTTTCATGGGACTGTTTGAATCAAGAGGTTGGTAATGTTATACGGAGCTTTTGAATTATGGGTCCCTGGTTTTAATCCAATCCAAACTGGTAAGGATCAAAGGCTGCTTGTATTGTATGGCTGTTTGGTGGTTTATTTGTAATAAATTGCCAGTTTCAATCGAGATCCCAGTGGTTAGGTATCAGTATCAACCGTTGTACTGATTTTTATAATGCAAAGTCACCTTTCTTAAGCCTCAGCAAAGGCCAGAGACAGAATGAACATGGAAAGTGAACTGTCCGTCCACCAAGAAGTGATATTTCCAAGTCATGGTTGAAGGACATTGGCCAAATAGTATTCATAAATTTTCAGTAGGTCTACTGCTCTCTACTGTGGATAATCGGAGTACTTCACTGTCTGGGTGTCAGTTTTATACTTTTTCAAAAACACTGCACTTAATAAACCTATTTTCTGGCCTTTAGAAATTGAATCCAGCTGAGTAATGAACAGTGTAAGGGAGTCACACTCTGTAAGCTATGCAGAAAATTTCAGTTGCCTTAATCCTTTGGTGTCAAAGATCCTAGTTGAGTGCCTCCTTATGTCTAGACTGCTCTGAGGGAATCCAGGCCTCTGGATTCCTGGTGTTTTAAGACTCCACATCATGAACAGTGCCCAACCCCTGCACCAGTCATTGGGGTCCCTAAGAATACTTAGTTGCAGGTCCTATGTTCATCACTCTGTTTCTGAGAGCTGGAACCTGCTACTCACCTGCCTGGCCCCTATGGTCAGTGCTGACTCTTCAGATTCTCCTGGAGCTTCTCTCCCAGAACTCCACCCCAAAGTGTAAGCCTTTAGGTTCGCCATTTAATTTTCACAGGAGGTATGTGGCAGTTGTGAAGCACATAATACACAGAGACACTTTGACAACAGACTACATAACATTCCCTTGGCAGTACTTGTGGGACCATCTGTCTGCAGGAAGTTAGGAAGGGACCCCTGCCTAATGCAGAATCCTATGTGTTGGGTTGCCTCTTTTTTTCTTGAGCTTGGACATGCTTTGCCAGCTTCAGCAGGTGTCCAAGACCTCTGCCACATAACTTCCTTAGCAGGCGACTTTTCCTCTGATAGACCAATGTTCCTTGTTGGGAGACAGTAATGTTGTCTAAACTCTAGAGCAATTTTATTTCAGTGGTTGAGCCCTCGCATATGGAATTTTGTTTTAATGTGCAATAAAGAGACAAGAAAAGACCACTACCTCCACAGTCAGAATGGAATTTGCATTGTGATCCAGATGCATCCAAAGAGCCCTCATTATCAAATGGAATTCATAAGTTATACATACAGGTTCCCTACTTCATTACATAAGGATTCTTATTTCTTTTTATTGTTATAGTCCTTCCTGTTAGTCAAGAATGTTATTATCAGTACAATTCAATTTCGTCTTGCTTATTTCTGCAACATGAATGGGAGCAGTACCTTGGACACAGAATGTTGTGTAGAGACACTTCCGTTTTCATTTTCAAAACAGAACTGGCAAAATCTTCAAAGCAGCATTGGTAATAACTAGAGAGATTTTTCATGGTACTTTGAGGTAACTTGTTAGGATGGGAGGAGTTGAATGTCAAGTCAGGAAACTAGTAACTATAAGTTTTTTAAAGTATAGGCCCCAGTCCATTTTATTTTTTAAAATTATTTTAGGTAGCATCTCAATCTTATACAGCGGTCCAGCAAATGCTCTGTTCTTCCTGGATCTCTTTTTGTTTCAGTCTCTTAATAATAAAAAAAAATTATGTTGCACATTCACTGTCGTGTTTGTAATTTCTTTTGTGTTCTGACTGACTCTTCCTTGATAGTTGTGTAGTAGCAAATTAAATGATAGCATCTGTAACTGCTGTGGTTCAAGTCCTGCTGAGTGTCATCCATTAACACAATTAATACACCCACATATTTATTTTCACTAATTTATTCATCTGAAGAAACATCTGCTGGTTGAAGCATCACTTTTTGTTTATTACTGCTGTATTCAGAAACTGTAAGTAGATGTATGTTTATGCTTAAATAACAGAAAAGTTGAAAAATTATAGTGGGCTGGACTACAGTGATGCTCTTTTACAGATGACTTCATTAGGAGCTACTTGCTTATAAACCTATCTTTAGGCTCCAAGATCTGAAAATCTTGGTCCAAAGTAGCAGTCTTTGGATCAAGTCCAGAAATTCTGGTGGATGTTCTCCATCTTGTTTCCAGATAAAATTTCTTCTAATGTTCAATCCTCTTTCATGTAGTGAGCAAGTTGCTATATATCAAGTGAAGACTGAGAAAGGAAAGATCTTTAATCCAAATGACAGATCCTGTCACATTCTTTTTCCTCATCTATATTGATTAATTAAGGTCACTCCAATAAGAACAGCAACAAAATACAACTTTAACAAGCCAAGTATGACCAAAAGTCTTATATCACACCTTTCGTTTTTGTCTCTGGATTATTCGTATAATACTGTCTCTTAAGATACACATGATTTTAAGCAAAAATTCATTCTTGGTAGTGAGTTCTTGGGAACGAATCCATTTCACTAATGTGTTTTGGTCTTCTGTGCAGCCATGCTAGAATTGTTGTAATAATAATACTTCAGATTGACATAGCAGCTCTTATCCTAGGATCTCAAAATATCTTGCAAACAATAATAAACTCTCACATAAGAGAGAGTTTCCAACGATGAAACTGTTGTATGCCTTTTATTTGTTGGCAAACTAAGGTACAGAGAGAGAAAGGGTAGTCCTCAAAAAATACCTTGAGTAGAATATTTGCTTTTAAACCATGGTAAGTAGAAAACTGGGAGAAAAAATTGAAACTTTTATTTTACATTGTGGGAAATTTGTCGTGTTTGGTAAGGATAGAACATAGATATTTCTAAATAGAAACGTTCAGATCAAATGAGTTTTTTGTTGACACTTCCGCTCATGATTTAACAACATTGAATTAGATTTTTCGTGTGATCTGGCAGTTACTGAAGGTGTAGTTCACAGTGATATTGGATGATATAGCTTTGTGTGGTAAATTTCTTCAGTTGGTTTTGGTTGACTGTTGCTGTCACTTTTTTTTTTTTTAACTGGAAATTGAGAAGAATATACCTTCAAGGTTTTTATCTAGAGTGAAGTACTATAGGAAGTGATTGGTTACTACTATGATTTTCCATGGCCTCTTATTCACACAATAGGATCAACTTTTCAGCTCATGTTTTACACACTCCCTTCAGTTTGTCCACCAACATCTGCCCAGAGGCGGCCTTTGGAGCTCTGGAAGCCTTTAGTGGTTGGGTTGGTTTTGGTTGGCTGGTTGGTTGGTTTTGTTTATTTGTAGGCATCCCTCGGCATATTCTCAATGACCCTCCCTTTTGTCCCTACCTATTGCCTCACTAGCTGTTTTTATTGTCTTTATGAATCTTCCCTGTCCTATACATCTGACAGGCTTAAAATAGTAATACAGCCAGTATTTTCCCTTTCTTATCACATTAGTTTCTTTCCAGTAGGTACTTTTTTATAGTAAGGAATATTCATTTGAAGGATTAAATCTTGACAGATGTTTCTTTTGTGGAGTTCCTAGTATGTGAGATATTCCATGCTCTTTCCTTATATTACCTCTGCTCACTTAAAAATTAATTTGTCTTTTCACCAATGGAAAATGGGAAACTTTGTCTGGTGAGCAGGGGAGCTTAAATCACCAGTATCTACAGAAGCTGGCTGCTTTTTTAAAATTAAGTTCCCACATTTACGATTCCAAAGAAAATCGTCTAAATGTAAATAAGTAAGTGTTGTTCTTCCTCACTCTTCAAATAGACAGCCCTCTGCCATCGGTCCCAAGCCTCTGTTCTGAATCAGTAGCAGAAAAAAACAGTTTATGAAGTTGTTATACAGAGCCTTATGGGCAGCTGTGAAACTGACAAAAATTGTCTCACCCCACAACTATTTATGAAAGTTATGAACAGAAATGTAGGCAATCACATGGGAGGAGGATCCAAAAAAGAAACTTTAGTGTGTTGTCTTTGGAAGGTGGGTGACCTTATGAATTATTAAATCAGAGCTGTAGCAGAAGGGACAGCCTCACGTCTGTTCTGTCTCTAGATAATTTCAGGGCATCCTTCTTTAGCATATTACATGCTTCAAATAGTTCTCTACTTCAACACCAAATTTCTAAGACCAAATACTAAGCTTGTTCTGGTTGTGTTCCCCTTGTAGATACTTATTATTTTAAATGCTTAATTTACCAATCTCTGAGAACATGTGAATACTAAGATTTTTCTATACTCTGTTTTATGTCATATTAAATGCTGTATTTTTAATTATTTGCAAATGTATCTGCTGTTATGTGAAATAAAATCTTTGTTTTACTGGAGATATTCCAGGAACAAAGAAATATCTTTGTACAGGTAATGTATTCACTCAGGTTTTTTTCTGTGGTGGTCATCTTGTGTATTGTTGCTTTTCAATCTAGACTAGAGGACTTAAAAAGGTCGACCTTTTAAAATGTGGTGATATTACTCTAACTGCAGTGGCGCTGTTGTGCCACTGTAATCACTCATGATGCGCTCTAGACACTTCACAGCAAAGAAAGATATGGTAGTTGCTTCAAGAATTTACAATCTAAATTTTACAAGTGAGGGTGATGCAAAGTAGGGAGTAAATGGCCAATGAGAACAAGGGTTGGAAGCGTTAAGATCACATGGTTGAGTATGTCTTTGTTTTTTGTTGTTTACTGTATATAACTAAAGTAAAGATACAAGGTGGCTAAAATCTATTTACTTGCAGTGTTGAAGTTTGTGGAACTGAGTTCTACTAGTGTGGAATTGAGTTCTCAAGGGGGATTTAAATGAGGAGAGTGTGTTATGGCTTAGTGGACTGCTATAATCCTAATTGTAAAGAACCATATGCACACATACTGTGGCACAGTTCTGTAAGTGGAAACCCTTTTGCAGAGAACTATGTGATATATACTGTAATACCTAGGTACCCGGATACCAGCTGGAGTTTTTTTGGGGGGAGTAGAGAATGCTGAATGGGGCTTTAAATGCTATTACTTTCAATTTAAATATTTTAACTTAAGTTTGTGCGTGTTTTTTCAAAAACAAGCTTTTTGTTCATCTTCACTTTTTAGCTTGTATGAATTCTGATACCTGGGCACTGTGTAAACCTTATTGCTGATCTCCCTCACACATCTTAAATCCATGTGACTGTTCAAGTTAAGAGCAAGGCTGAGTATAGCCACATGATTTCACCATGTTTTCCTACTAGGCTGAGCATTATTAAAGGCTACACCCTGTTGTGTTTAGGACAGTACTGATGGAAGGAATTAGCAAAACGAGCATCCTACAGCAAGTCAGTTCTGTAATCTGCATTTACTGTTAATTACCCTAAATGTAGAAGATAATTCAATTATAGTTTACCCTTTTGTCATGTAATGAGTACAGTGCAAATGTTCACTTTCTTTTCACATTTCACTTAAGGTAGAAATACAAATATTATAAATAGTCTTGTTTTTAAAAAAGCAGTTACTGTATTTCTTAATTATCAGTGCTGTTAAAATTAAATTTGTTAAGATTTGGTTTTGGATTAAGATTTGAAATTTTGGTGGATCTCTCACTTTGTAACGCTTAGATCCTGGGAAATAGTTGGGCATTTTTAAATAAGCCCCTATAATTTCTGAGCATAGTATGTAGAATGTTCTTAAATATAGGTGTGTGTTCCAGTAAAATCTGTCCATCAAAATGTTTGTGTTGCCTGACTGATTACTTTCTTACTTCTTATATCTTTTCACTTGATTCTCACTATGGAATCAGTGTTTCTAGTTTGATCTTGGATATGTAAATGTCCATCTTTTACAATGCTCTTCCCTCTGTCTGCCATCAGAATCAGAGCTTAAAAATGCTCTTCGTTATTTAAATTAGCTATCATCCATATACCAATGATGTGAAGAAATTCTTCTTGTGGTAAGCACTGAATAATGTTTTAGTTAATCTGTGAGCTTGGGTGAGAGGGTGTAAAACTGGAGTAATGTATTATCAGTATGCTGTATAACGGCAATTGACATGAAAGGAAGTTTTTATGCAATAATTAACTTACAGGCACCATAGTCTTGAAACAGATCGTTGCAGTATCAAGGCCTAACCTCTTAGTAACTCTTATATGCAGAGTCACTAAATTGCAAAAAAATGGACAACAAAGATAGGACATCAGTAATATTGCCCTTTATTTCTTTCTCTCCATCTTCTTCAGTTTCTCTTTCTGCATTTCCCCCTTTCTCTGTCTCTGTTTTGGTCTGAGTTTCTCTTGTCTTTCCTCTCCGTCCCCCGCCCCTTGGCACTCTGACCCCCATATATATCAATCAATCAGTTTAGGTTCTTTTACCTTTCCTGTTATGATGGTATTGGAGCTGGTGTTCTCTGAGCTTGACTACACTTGTATGTGATACCGCAATAAAGCTTCCCAGAGCGCTCTACCTTACTTCCCATCCACACTGGCAAGACGCGTAGAGCGCTCCTGGCTGGAGCGCTCTTGGTACTCCACCTTGACAAGAGGATTAATGGCTGTTGCGTATTGGGTAAGATGCTTCAGGGTCAATGTGAATGAGGAGTTAAGTTACTGCGCTCTGATTTAACTCCGGAAACGCCCCATAATCCTCTTAAGCTTCGTTGTGAAACGCTGCAGGAATGCGGAAGTGCCTTTTCAAAGCTCCATTTCAGACAGCTGCTTATCTGCCAAGGGGCAAAGCAAACAAAGCAAACATTTACTGAGTGAGTGGGAGGCTGGGGGGTCTGAACTTACAAGACAGCATGCTGACTGTCTCAGCACTCCAAAAACCCACCCTCTCTCTTCCTCCACATACACACAACATACCCCACCCCACCCCCTCATTTGAAAAACACGTTGCAGCCACTTGAATGCTGGCGTAGCTGCCCCTAATGCACCGCTCCCAATACCTCTGCAAGTGGCGAAAATGTGGCCACACCAGTGTGCTTGCAGATGTCAGTGTGGATAGATTGGAGCGCTTTCTCTAGAGCGCTCTCTGAAGGCTGGTTTAACCCAAAGCTCTCTACATCTGCAAGTGTAGCCAAGCCCTCTGTCTACTAGGAAGCCAAAATGCTTTTAGATGTGGAAGACTACAGAGTAAGTTGACTAACATCTAGTCAGTTTTTCTCATCACTTTTTCCATGTTTAAAGTACTTCACAGAAAGATACTGTTTCCATTAAGCTCTTTAAACCCAAGGCTATTGGAAAAAACAACTGGCTTGCTTAAGACTGTTCACCAACTTCATCTTGTAGCCTTGCCACTAAAGCATGCAAGCAGGCTGCTTGGAGACTTTACAGAGAATTCAGTGATAGCTAAGTGGGCGGCAGGGGTGGGACTCTTATGTAAATTACATTTTTCTTCACACAGCTGCCAGGTTTTTTTCTCCAGATTTAAATTGGTTTTCTTCTCTTTGTGCTGTGAAGTGGAGAGTTGAGGGGCTTTTTAAGTGTTGGGGATTGATTAGAATCTTAATGAAATACATACAAAATGCACCTGAAATGCTGATGGCTAAAACAGTACCATTTACAAATTTATTTGATGTAGTTAAGATAGAGCTAATCTACAGTTAAGGCGGAAGAATCCCATGCACTGCTACAGACTAGGGGCCAAGTGGCTAGGCAGCAGTTCTGCAGAAAAGGACCCGGGGTTTATAGTGGACGAGAAGCTGGATATGCATCAACAGTGTGCCCTTGTTGCCAAGAGGGCGAACGGCATTTTGGGCTGTATAAGTAGGAGCATTGTCAGCAGATTGAGGGGCGTGATCATTCCCCTCTATTCGGCATTGGTGAGGCCTCATCTGCAGTAATGTGTCCAGTTTTGGGCCCTATACTACAAGAGGATGGGGAGAAATTAGAAAGCATTCAGTGGAGGGCAACAAAAATGATTAGGGACACATGATTTATGAGGAGAGGCTGAGGGAAGGTGGGATTATTTAGTCTGCAGAAGAGAAGAATGGGGGGGGGGATTTGATACCTGCTTTTAACTACCTGAAAGGGGGTTCCAGAGAGGATGGATCTAAACTGTTCTCAGTGGTAGCCGATGACAGAACAAGGAGTAATGATCTCAAGTTGCAGTGCAGGAGGTTTAGGTTGGATGTTAGAAAAAGCTTTTTCACTAGGAGGGTGGTGAAGCACTGGAATAGGTCACCTAGGGAGGTAGTGGAATCGCCTTCCTTAGCGGTTTTTAAAGTCAGGCTTGACAAAGGCCTGGTTGGGATGATTTGGTTGGGGATTGGTCCTGCTTTGAGCAGAGTGCTGGAATAGATGACCTCCAGAGGTCCTTTCCAGACCTGATATTCTATGATTGTACAGCTATATAATACTATTGTTGATATGTTTATAGTTTTGGGTTTTTTTTCTTTCTTTTACAATATATTCTTTTTTTTTTTTTTTAAACCTAGCGGTATTTTCTTGTTGGGAGTAATCATGCAGAGACCAAATATCGTGTTTTGAAAATTGATCGCACTGAACCGATGGATTTAGTTATAATTGATGATAAGGTAAGTTCAGCTGAAAAACATACTCGTGAGTATTTTACGATGCTCTCAATTTCACATGTGTATGATTTGTTTTCTACATAAATGGCAGATAGCCAAACTTTTCTTTTAGTACAAATGTGTCATCCTGCTACATCGTACTTCCATGGCACTCAGTTTCTGTTAACTGTGCAATTTGTTAGCTGTGATCTCCTAATGTCAAGTAATAGATGTGAGTTTTGTCTTATGTTTAGCTTTCCCATTCTGAAATGAAAAATGAACTCGCTTAACTACTGCTTAGCTAAATGCTTGGAGTTAGTTTGAAATCACTTACGCAGATGAAGCAACAGACAACAGAGCTTGGTACTATACAGAATAGAATAAAACATGGTCCCTGCCCCAAGGATTTTATGGTGTAATGCCCAGCCTCTCAAAGATTTACACACCTACTTAACTTCATAAATATGTGTGATTACTTCCTTACTTTTACTTCAGTGGGAATACTGATGTGTATAAAGTTATGGCTATGCATATGTTTTTGAGGATCAGGGCATGAGGCTTCAATCCTGCAAAGAGATCTGCCTGCACCGGGTACTGTACCATTCCACTCATTGGAAATCTGTACGGACATAAGTATGGCCCTACCAAATTCACAGTCCATTTTGGTCAATTTTACGGTCTTGGGATTTTAAAAATCATAAATTTCATGATTTTAGATATTGAAATCTGAAATGTCAAGGTGTTGTAATGGTAGGGATCCTAACCCAAAAAGGAGCTGGGCAGAAGTGGGGAGGGCATTGCAAGTTTATTGTAGTGGGGGGTTGCCTTACTGCTACCCCTACTACTTTGCCCCTGGTGGCAGTGGCACTGCCTTCAAAGTTGAGCGACTTGAGAGTGGTGGCTACTTGCTGGGAGCCCAGATCTGAAGGCAGAGCTGCCGCTGCCACCACCAGCAGCAAGTGAGGATGGCGTGGTATGGTGTTGCTTCTACACTGCTGCCTTCACAGGTGGGCCCTTGGTCCACAGCTGGCACTCTTCAGCTGCCCAGCGCCGAAGGCAGCAGTAAGAGTGACAAGCTATGGTATTGCCACCCTTACTTCTCTGCTGCTGGTGCACTGTCTTCAGAGCTAGGCACCTGGCCAACAACCGCCACACTCTGTCCGTCAGCTCTGAAGGCAGTGAAGAAGTAAGGGTGGCAATACAATAACCTCCTTAAAATGACCCTGCGACACTCCCACCCCCCCAGGAACTCCCTTTTGGTTCAGGTCCCCCAATTTGAGAAATGCTGGTCTCCCCCATGAAAGTTAGCGAGGACTTGTAGCACCTTAGAGACTAACTAGTTTATTTCAGCATAAGCTTTCGTGAGCTATAGCTCATTCGTCGGATGCATAAAATGGAACAGAAGTAAAATGCATTTATACACACAAAGAAAAAGAAAAGAAAAAAAATTATACATTAGCATACCAATTCTAAGAGGGCTGTTAAATGTGTATAAATGCATTTTACTTCTGTTCCATTCTATGCATCCGATGAAGTGAGCTATAGCTCACGAAAGCTTATGCTGAAGTAAACTAGTTAGTCTCTAAGGTGCTACAAGTATTCCTCGCTTTCTTTACGGATACAGACTAACACGGCCGCTATTCTTGAACCCATGAAAGTTGTATAGTATAGGGTAAAAAACACAAAAGATGAGATTTCAACCGGGGGGGATGACCGACGGACCAGATTTCACAGTTTGTGACGCGTTACTGATGGCCGTGAATTTGGTAGAGCCCTATACATAAGTGTCCACACAGACCCTAGTTGTGCAAAAGAATTTGTTTAAGAAGACAGTTACAGAAAACGGTTAAAGTACAGAAAACACATGGCCACATGGTTGGATGTATGGCAGGACAGAAGGATTTTTCTCTGTTCCAATGAAAAAAAGTCCTAGCACTTCAATAAATGGAGATTAATGCCAATGGGTTTTGTTAGAAATGAGGAGACAAATTAGGATAAGAAAAGTATTAAATTATCAGATACAATTATTTAATTTATTTGAATAAGACAAAACCAATGTGTAACTTAATAAAAAATACACTTTTTATTAAATGTGAAATTTTTCTTTTAAAGGAAATTAAAAAATAATTTTGAACAATCTCTGTGGTGGATTAGGTGCTGGCTATTTTACTGCTCAATCTTGGACTCAGGCTTGACAGCGGAGATCAAATCCTAAAATACAATTCTGCTTTGTAATCTTGACCCCATATGTTATGAAATTGAAAGCCAATAAACAATGGAAACCTTGATATTCTCTGTAGTCATTTTTCAGAACAGAACTGTGGAATTAAAAAGACTCCACTATTCTGTGATGTAAAGTAACAATGATAATCAAAAGAATAAGTTTGATGTGCATTTCTATTTTCAGCATGTGTACACACAACAAGAGGTGAGGGAACTTCTTGGCCGCCTAGATCTGGGAAACAGAACAAAGATTGGACAGAAGGGCACCTCTGGGTTATCTCGAGCTGTTTCTGCTTTTGGTGTCGTAGGTAATCCCCTTGTTGTTTATTTCTTAATAGTATTTTTTTAAGAAAGTGTAACTCGGACCACAAGTAGTAATTGCAGTATTTTTCACCAGTTAGGATATTATCCACTTTAAACAAAGGTCATGTACCAAAGTAACAAATATTAGCAAAGTACACTTTTTTTGCACTTTTTACAATGACTTTATAGGCGTTGCTTATATCACACATATACAGGCATGAGCAAACAGTGGGAGAGCTGTATTTAAATGTCAAGTCCATTTGATCTCAACAGCATCCCAACCAGGAATGAATCAGCGTTTAAGAAGCACTGGAATTTGGTGCTTACTTTAGTCAGCCAGAGCCTGATTCTTTTAGATTTCAAGGTATGCTGCTAGTCCTATCTCTCCTCCCTGGCCCTTCTCCCCAAAAGCACCTACGCTCACTTTCCAATATTTTATTAGATGATGTCCTAAATCAGTATTAGAAAGTGTGCTGCAACAGTCCACCAGGTTTGAAGATGATTAATTTGCATCAATATGCTCCTCAATTTCTGAATCCAAGGCTGCAGAGAAAGTAGAGATTATGGCTACTTTGAAGACCACTGTAAAGAAAGATTAAGAGACATGGCATAGCACTGCATTGCTGCAAGAGGATCATTCACTGAGGTTTCATTGCATTTATTTTTCTTGTTTGTCATTTATTAATATCCCCATATTAATAGGAAATGCCAAGTTCAACTGGAAAATTCAGAGCTCTCCTTTGTTTAGAAGTTATGAGCAGTGCTCATTCTTTGTACGAGGAATGAGAGTAGAATCATGAAATCGTAGTACTGGACGGGATCTCGGGAAGTCACGTAGTCCAATCCCCTGCACTTGTGGCAGGACTATGTATTATTTAGATCAGGGGTGAGCAAACTGCGAGCCACGTGGCCTGCCGGACATTTTTATCTGGCCCGCAAGCTCGGGCCAGGGAAGCGGAGCCAGGGGCTCCTGGCCCGGAGTGCTGGGCCGATTGCGACGAGCCGCGGGGCCCCGTGCCCGGCTGAGCACGGTAAGCAAGTTGGGGTGAGGGGGCTTGGGAGGGTGGTGGTTAGGGTTGGCAGGGGGCCCTTCGGAGGGGGCAGTCAGGGAACAAAGAGCAGGGGGGCTTAGATAAGGGGTGTCCCAGGGGTGGTGGTTAAGGTGTGGGGGGGGGGGTCTCCGGAGAGGGCAATCAGGGGACAAGGAAGCGGGGAGGTTGGATGGGTCAGGAGTTCTGAGGGGGACAGTCAGGGGGCAAGAAGTGGGTGGGCGTCGGATAGGGGGCGTAGCCAGGCTGTTTGGGGAGGCACAGCCTTCCCTACTCAGTCCTCCGCACAATTTTGACCTCCAATGTGGCCCTCGGGACAAAAAGTTTGCCACCCCGATTTAGATCATCCCTGACAGGTCTCTGTCTAACCGGCTCTTTAAAAACTCCAGCGATGAAAATTCCACAGCTTCCAAAAGCAAATTATTCCAGTGCTTAACTACCCTGACAGTTGGGAAGTTTTTCATAATGTCCAGCCTCAACCTTGCTGCGATTTAAGCCCATGGCTTCTTGTCCTATCCTGAGAGATTATCAAGAACAATTTAACTCCTAACTCATTGTAATAACCCTTTATGTTTATGTACTAACAGTCATGTCCCCTGTCAGTCTTCTCTTCTCCAGACAGAATTCTGATAATAAACTCAGTAAATACCTACTTGATGCCGCAAAAATCAGGAATCTTTATCTTATCCAAGTGTGATGTGACAGTCCATTCAGTTGGACAGTGACCTAGTTTACTCAGAATTCTGCAATATGCCTTGGTCATTAATATAAATATACATTTTTTTTATCATAGGAAAGTTGGAATTGCCATAATTAATCAGACTAGTGGTTTGTTTAATCTGGTATATGGTTTCCAGATGCTTTTGAAGAATAACACACACACATTCTTCCAAACCATGCACCGATGTTGGTTATCTGATCGCGTAAAGCAATTAATTCTTTTGGGGTGGAAGCTGATTTGGACGCTCACTTTTTTAACGGAGTGAGAGTCGGCTAAAAGTGAGTCCTACTGTGCTTTTAAAAAAAAGAGCTTTCAAATGTTTATAAAAATTTAATATTGTGCAAAGCACTGAAATATAGTACCTGATATTGTCCTTCTAAACATTGTAGCTGACTAAATCAACTCCTAACAAATGAGTTCTTATTTCTTGCATTTCTTGAATTTTGAACAGGTTTTGTTAGATTTTTAGAAGGCTACTACATTGTGTTAATAACAAAAAGGAGAAAGATGGCAGATATTGGAGGGCATGCAATATACAAAATAGAAGATACAAATATGATTTACATTCCAAATGACTCTGTACGAGTCACTCATCCTGATGAAGCAAGGTAAATGTTGGTGATAGACTATGCTTTTACATAGCTTTTTTACGTGCTGAGGAAAAATTGTAAACTAAGGTTTATAGACTCTTATTAGTTACATATACCAGATTTTCCATGCAGGGAGGAGTGTGGCCCTCTGAGATTAGTAGTCATGAATAATATGTGAATATATCACAGCATCACTTGTGGCAGGAGTAGGGGTAACTTTATTGTTTGAGGTCCCAAATAAATAATAGAGCATTTTTAGTCTTGTACAATGTATGTGTTAACTAAAGGTTGCACACATCACCATAAACTAACTGCAGGCAATAGATCAAGCTAATGGTAACCATTAAGTAAGTTTCCACACTAGAGCACATTATAGTTATGCAAAAGTAATACACATCAGTACTGCTTGTTAGATACTAACAGGGCACATGAATACGACATAAATTATTAAACATCAATGTGTTACCTAAATCATGAAATAGAAGTACACAGTATTTTGTCTTTTTGGAAGTTCAATTAATTTTAACTTTTCCTACATAGTAATATAACTGTCCTTGAGACCTAGAGAATTTTTAGGTGTACAGCAGGTTACAATAGAACGAATGGTTTCTTTGTTTGGGTTACGGCACTAAATCCTGCAGTTCTTTCTTTTCTATCAATTGGAGTTTGTTTTGCTTGGCTAAACACTGCAGGTTTTGGCCCATAGTGTATATAAAGAGATGATGAAATTGCAACAGAAAGGGATCCACAGTGGTCTAAAATAACAGTATAAAACTTTTGTGAGACACAAGTTTCAAACAGTGGATAAATATAGTCTAGACCAGGGATTCCCAAACCTGTTCCGTGGCTTGGCCAGGGTAAGCCCCTGGCTGGCCGCAAGATGTTTTGTTTACCCAAGTGGCCATAGGTACACTTCCTACTGTTCCCATTGGGCGGGAATGGCAAACCACGGCCAGTGGGAGCTGTGAGCGGCCGAACCTATGGCCACTCGGGTAAACAAAACATCTTGCGGCCAGTCAGGGCCTTACCCTGGCCAAGCCACGGAACAGGTTTGGGAACCCCTGGTCTAGAACAATATCGGATTTATCCAAGCCAGATTTTCCAATGTTCCAGCAGAATTGCAATGATTGATAAAATCCTGCAAAATATAGAATTGTAGTAATAGACAGGGGAACATCTGGGGACAATGAGTAGACTTTTGCTTATCTTGATCGGGTGTTCCTCAAACTGATTATTCAATGTCTCACCTTGTGCATGTTGAAGAGAAGTTGCTGTTTTGGAATAATTTTTTTTTCCTTACCTGTGTTACTCTATTTAGATATCTACGAATATTTCAAAATGTGGACCTGTCTAGCAATTTTTATTTTAGGTAAGTGTTTAACAACGGTTACTAATTATTATCTCAATTTTTAGCAGATATCTTAATATTTTGGCTTTAATTTTGTTGGTATTTTAGCACAGTTTTGTATAGTCGGAGTTCAAGTTTTACCGGGAAGTGCCTTGAAATCGATAATGTTTAAAGGCCATTAACTGATTTTTTTGTAGTACAACTTTGTAAAACTCTTCATTGTTTGATTATTTAAGTGCACAAATGATTTTTGTTTTCAAATTTAGTTTTGTTTGATGGTGACAGCCTTACAGACCAAAGTGTTCTCTCTTGCTACAGAAAAAGAATAATATGGTCTGCAAAGGCTTTCCACACTGACATACTAATATCCCACAACTCTTCTGTGGCTTTGTTTGCATCCAATACAGACTGATAGGCAGACTTTTCCCTCCCTTCATATAGAAAAATATATGGCAATATATGAAGAGTCAAGGATTTTCATGCTTTCCTGACAGAGGGCAGAATTCTTTTCCTCTCACCATCATCTTCACAATAATCAGATGAGAGAGGAGTCTCCTATTCAATTTTTAGTTTTCCTAGTATTTTTCATTCTTAATCTCGTTTTTCATAAATAAAGCTTTATTTCCGTTCAGGAGCAAAGAAAAGAGAGGTACCATGTGGACTCTGCAGGCCTTGCATCTGGAGATGTCTGGTTCCTATTTGATCATTCCATATACCCCTTCGTTTGACCCACATTTAATGCTACTTCATTTTGCTGTGTCTAGTCCTAGCTGCTCCTAGAGATGAGAAATTCTGGAGTAGCAGAAAAGCAGGGAAGAGAGAATGAAACAGCCAGACTGCTGTTTTAGGACTAGAGAAGTGTGTGCAGAAAAGAGGGTGCGTGTGCGCGATGAGATTTTTGGAGTACAACCTGTAACTGTGGGACTGCTGTGCCCCCTTAATTCTTCAGCCTAGGTTAACTCTCACAGTGCTTTGTCAGTGACAAGCAACAAAGCCCTCCAGGTGCTGTTATCACTCAGCCACCAGCATGCAGCAGCACACTCAGCTAAGTTGCATGAATACTCTCATGAACTACACACAGGGAAACACCAGCAGATCTCCCAAACCCCCATCCTGGCACCTCATAAGTATACTCTGTGGCACCGCTTAAGACCTTCTCTTGACCAGTGCAAATTTATTAGTTCACCACTTCATCAAAGGAAAGTGGACATGCACCAGTCTTTGTAACCTAAGCAGATTCCCCAAGCATTTCAGACAAACTCACTGGTTAAGATTAAACATTAAAATAAGTTTATTGACTACAGAAAGGTAGATTTTAAGTGATTATAGTGATAAGAAAAAAAATCAAAGATAGCTGTCAAAATAAAAAGTAAGCACACAGTCTAAATCATAAATCTTACTAGACTAATCAGTATTTGGATCAAGCAGTTTTTCTTACCCCACTGGATGCTTCAGGTAGGTTACAGTCCTTGATACAGTCTTTCTCTTTAAGCCTGTGACCAGTCTCATCAGTTCAAGTCTGGCTTCCCAGCATTCTTGTTGCCTTCAGTATAGATGGGCGAGGAGAAAGGTAAAAGCATGCTGCCTCTGGCCCTTATTTTATACCATCAATCCATGTGCCTGGAAAATACTAGCCCAGATATTTCCTGGTGGGTATTGTTGAGTCAGAGTTGAGCAATGCCCAGTGTATGACGCTTGCGCAACTCTCTTACAGAATTGCAAATCCCTTGTTTACCAACACCTGGGTGGGTATTGATCTCCTCCTTTGTTGTTATCGCTGGAGAACCAGCAGTGGGCGACTCCCAAATTCTTAACATATTTCAATAACAACCATACAGCAGAATCTCATAATTTCATACACACATTTTGACAGAACAGTGGCTTTCAGCAGATCATGAACTTTCCTATGATATCTTGCATGTCATGCTTTGTATGAAATATCACAACCATCTATGAATGATGAATATGGAGGTTACAGATTGCTGCTTTGAGGTACAGCGTCAAGTGTGTATTTACATCCTCCCATCGTTTTTAAAGAGATTTACGTTCATTTTTCAAAGCTGAGTTTTTATAAAGGTGAAATATACCACAGGTTCATGTAATGTGTTTCACAATATGACATGGGAAAGGTTGCTCACAATGTAAAAAACCCAAAAAGCTCTCCTTTTTGACAATTATGTTCACAATTGCATTATTTGCCAACCCCTACCCTAAAATGCACCACCCCCCAATATTTTCATTAAATTAATGTCTGAAGGTTATTAGTGTCATACCATGTTCTTCGTCTCATTATTTTACTGTACAATTTTTCTAGCTTTATGAAAATGGGCATTCTGGTATTGTTACCCTAATCCAAAACAAAGTGCTGATGGTTCAGAGCAGTGGTTCTCAACCCGTGGGCCTCTTGCAGCCCAATCAGCACCCAGCTGCGGCCCACATGACATCCTCAGGACTGTACAGGTAGTATATATATTGTGTGGATGCGACCTACATAACACACAGAGCTGCAGATGTGGCCCACAATGGCAAATAGGTTGAGAACCACTGGTTCAGAATCACTGCAACACTTCCTTCCTTGGTAAAATTTGTTGAGAATCTTGACCAGAATGCCTCAGTCATTAGAAAGCTAGCTGCTGTAAGGAAAAAATTGGTATAACTTCAGTTCCAGTATACAAGGATCTGAAGGCAAAGTGGAAAAACACTTCAAGCAGAATTTGTAGAAGAATATCACTAAAAGAGTCAGTCATACACAAAATTGCCTATAAAAATGGCAAAAAGGGAGGTTTGCAGCTATAAGAGCTATCAGACTTCTTTTTGGTAGGGAAAACAGATACATAGGCGAGAGCTGGTTAGCAACACCAGCCTCTTCAAATCAATATGCCAAGGATTAAAATAAGTGTATGTTTTAATTCATTCTTTCGTTGTAGTTAGTTAATTAAAACTCACTGAAAGACCTTGGATCCTAAAGCCTCTAGTGGCACCTAAAACAGGTATTTTAGGTTTTTGTTTTAATCCCACTGGTTGTATTTCTGCTTTAGAAGTATTTGCAACTTGGTTTGAAGTCCCTCTCAGAAAAGGAAATCTAGTGACTTAAAAAAATACTTTGTTCTCCTTAAAATATTACTGTAATTAAATATCTAATGGTATCACTTTAAGCATGGGATATGGGTCCTGTGACTTTTTAGCATTGTGGGAGTGAAAGACTTTTGCTAATTTCTCAACAATCACCATCTTGGACTTCATTAGTAGAACTTATTTCCTACATTTGCTTTCGAAGTGTTAGCTTTGTTTTATGTTTAGAAACATAGGAATTACCATACCTAATCGGAGTAGTAGTCCATCTAATTCAGTCTCATGTTTCCAGCAGTGGTTAATACAGATGGCTCAGATGAAGATGAATGAAATGCTTTGAAAGGAAGTAATAAAATAACCTGCACATAGAGAAAGTTTCTTCCTGTGCTTGTTTGACCATTGCCTGTTCTTGAATGTTCTTGAACAGGCTTTTTCTTTTTCCTTTTTTTAAGTAACTTAAGAGACTTACTTCCTGTTGCTGTTTTGGGTTCCCTCCTGACTTAGCAGTGAGGACAGTATCTCCAAGAGGTTTGGCTTTAGGAAATCTTCTTACTGAATACAATTACAGCAGAAAATTCAGAAAGGTACATTTTGGAAAACGTAGCTATGAAAAACCATGAAATCTAAAGAATCAGTACATTTTTATTTCTTTTTCTATACAGTGGATTCCTGTTAATCGGGCCACCGGTTAATTGGGGCAGCCGCTTAATCGGGCCAAATTGTTCCTGGCCAAATTGTTCTGGTCCCAATGTGTCCTGTGGCAGGGTGCTGGCCAGGAGTGCCTGAGCCAGCCCAGCGGGCCCTTTAAGAGGGAGCAGAAGTCTGCAAACCTCCCTTGCAGAGAAGGCTAATTAGCCCCCTGGGCTGCAGAGGGCTCAGTCCTGATGGGTTGCACCTGGCAGCCTCCTCAGAGGGATAAAAGCCTGTCAGGCAGGAAGCCCAGGGTGGTGGTGTGGTAGAGGAGCGGTGAAGGAGTAGAGAGAAGGAGCTAAGCTGTAGAGCTGTATATAGTAGGTGGTGGGGTTTGCACTAAGCTGCACTGTGAATAAAGAGCACTGTGAGCCACAGAAGAGTCTCCTGCCTGTTTGTGGAGTGGGGGCGAGAAGGCGATCTCCTACAGTCCCAATTAACTGGATTCCACTGTATTTTCGAAATGAAAATAACTCCGAGAGGAGCTACTTGTTTACAATCAGAGTGTTCCGAATTAACTTTTATAGGCAACACGCTACTTAAAATAAATGGTCAAGGCCACCATGACCCCTGGGTCTAAGTCTGGTTGCTAGCCGGAGTTCTGTTGGATCTGCAACATCCACTTCTTTTTTTAGTGCACTAGCTTGAACCAAGCTAGTACAAGTCTATCTACGCAGGCTGGGAGGCATAACCTGATAGGTCTGTGCAATATAAGAAGAAATATTAGGCAAGGTGGAAAGAGGTCATGTTTAAAGGTTATTTCTCTCATAAAGAAGAGAGATTTCTGTTTATTGGAAGGACAGCTGAATGGGTGGTGCAATAGAGATAAATGTGGGGAAATGCTTCATCTGTACTCTGAAATATGCTGTATCAGGATAACAATGGGATGTGGATTGAGCAATGAACCTCTTGAATTCTGGGTGGAGACATTGAGTCCCTAAGTCAGGAGCCTAAGTGATAGAAAGCATATAGCTTAGTCTTGAGATCTGAATTCTCATTCAGATTCCCTAAATTTGGGTTTTTCTGAAATATTTTTGTAAGCTTCAGAACTTTTAATTGCTGGACGTATATTATGATGACTGCCCACTGTATTTTCTGTTCAGGCCAAACCATAGTCATGTTCAGTTTTCCACATGTTGTTTCACAAATTTGCGGGTAGACATTGTTTGCAGGGGGTTACATTTATTTGACTGTTTGGGATGGTAGGTCAGGAAGGATATATGTGTCTCAGAATAGTGGGACTCGTGTAGCTGGGACAAAGAGATTGGCAAACTGCCCCGAGTCTGTTTCAGTTGTGGCTTTAGCCTTCTTGGTAAGGTGGACATGTGTTGTGGGCCAGCTAGCATCTCTGGCTTGATAGCCATTCTGACCTTGGAATCTTCTATTCAGGACAAAGAGTGGCTCATGTTCAAGCTGGGTGGCTGTAGTCACCCTTTGCTTCAATCTTTTATTTGTAAAGAAAGAGAGGAATACTTGTAGCACCTTAGAGACTAACTAGTTTATTTCAGCATAAGCTTTCGTGAGCTATAGCTCACTTCATCAGATGCATAGAATGGAACAGAAGTAAGATGCATTTATACATACATACAGAAAGAAAAAAAATATTGTACATTAGCATACCAATTCTAAGAGGGCTGTTAAATGTAGATGGGCCATTATCAGTAGTAGAAAAAAATACCTTTTGTAATGGATTCCTGTGTCAGGTAAATTATCTCAGGAAATGCAATCAATTAGTGTAAAAGAATAAATGGACACAATCATTTATAAATCAGGAATCATAACATTCAAAAACCAGTCAGAGAACATTTCAATCTTCCTGGCCATTCCATTAAAGATTTGATGGTTTCAGTTTTGAAACAGAAAAGCTTCCAAAACAGACTCCAACGAGAAACTGAGGAACTGGAATTAATTTTCAAATTGGATACAATTAACCAGGGGCTAAATAGGACTTGTGAATGGTTCTCTCATTACAGTAATTGATTGCATTTCCTGAGTTAATTTACCTACCACAGAAATCCATTTCAAAAGGTATTTTTTTCTCCTACTGATAATGGCCCATCTACGTTTAACAGTCCTCTTGGCCCTGGTCCCCACTAGGGCTTAAAGTCGACTTTAGCAAGCTAAAGTCGATTTAAGCCTGTACCCGTCCTCACATGCATGCCCTTAAAGTCAATTTAAAGGGACTTTAAAATCGACTTTATAACTCCTCCCTAACGAGAGGAGTAGCTGAAATCGACCTCTCTCTGGGTCGATTTTCAGCTAGTGAGGATGCAGGTGACATTAAGCCTCCGACCTTCCGAGCAGCCCCGCGCCGGACCCCCCCCCCCCCCCCGCCCGCCCGAGCAGCCCCACGCCGGACCCCCCCCCCCCCGCCCGCCCGAGAAGCCCCGCGCCGGCTCCCCCCACCCTTGCTCGGGCGGGCGGGGGGTCTGGCGCGGGGCTGTTCAAGCGGCCAGGGGGGTTCGCGGGGCTGCTGGGGCGGGCGGGGGGTCCAGCGCAGGGCTGTTGAGGCGGGTGGGGGGGTTCGCGGGGCTGCTCGGGCGGGGGGTCCGGCGCGGGGCTGCTCGGGCGGGCGGGGGCCACGGAGCTGCTCGGACTGGGGCTGGTCCCCTGGGGAGTGTGCCTGGCTGCCCCGAAAGGTGGTGACAGCTGGGGACTCCCGGCACTGTGGGATACCTACCCACAGTGCAACACTCCCTATGTCGACCCCTGCAAAAGTTTAAGGACAGACACTGTCGAGTTGCTGTCCTTTGTGGGGATGCACTAAGTCGATTTTCTAAAGTCTACTTTAGAAAATCGACTTAAGGGAAATCGACCTACTGCTGTAGTGAAGACATACCCTTGGAATTGGTATGCTAATGTACAATTTTTTTTTCTTTCTTTCTGTATGTATGTATAAATGCATTTTACTTCTGTTCCATTCTATGCATCCAATGAAGTGAGCTATAGCCCACGAAAGCTTATGCTGAAATAAACTGGTTAGTCTCTAAGGTGCTACAAGTATTCCTCGCTTTCTTTACAGATACAGACTAACACGGCTGCTATTCTTGAATCTTTTATTTGTTTACCTTGTTTTTTGTTAAAGTTTCAGCCATTGTGCCATAAACTATTTATTAACTTGTAATGTGGTGTTTACAGGATCCCCTGTGAAAACTAGCATTCTATAATTACAGTATGTTTGTCTAGTTTCATTGTCATTTGCTGTTTAGGCAAAATAGTCTACACTGCATTAAATAATACATCAGAAAGCAAGGGTTTTCAGAAGTATTCCATGCTCCCATAATTTTGACTCAATTTTAATCTTGGTTTCAGCTATAGCTATGATCTGTCACACTCTCTTCAATATAATCTTACCATCCTGAGAATGCCACTTGAAATATTAAAAACTGACACAACTCAGACTCGACAGGAGAGCTTTGATATCTTTGAAGATGAAGGACTTACAACACAAGGTGGAAGTGGTAAGTGTATTTTAGACATACCGAATAAATACTAATGTAGTTAATAACAAATGCAGTTAGAACTACAGTAAACCCTCGATTTTACGGACCCCGATTTAACGGACTTCGGATGCAACGGACAAAATTTCCGATGCATCCGAAATCCGTTTTGGGGGCTGCCGGCTCCCGCCCCAGGGAGCCGGCTGGGTTGACAGCTCCCACCCGGCTCCCCACAGCGGGAAGCCAGGCGGGGGGGGGGGGGGGTTGACAGCTCCCGCCAGGCTTCCCGCTGGGGGGAGCCGAGCGGGAGCTGTCAACCCCCCCCGCCCGGCTCCTCGCAGCGGGGAGCCGGGCGGGGGGGGGCGTTTGAGAGCCCCCGCTCGGCTCCCCGCAGCGGGAAGCCGGGCGGGGGGGTTTGACAGCTCCCGCCAGGCTTCCCGCTGGGGTGAGCCGGGCGGGAGCTGTCAACCCCCCCGCCCGGCTCCCCGCAACGGGGAGCCAGGCGGGGGGGGGGGGTTTGAGAGCTCCCGCCTGGCTCCCCGCTGGGGGGAGCCGAGCGGGAGCTGTCAACCCCCCCGCCCGGCTCCCCGGAACGGGGAGCCGGGCGGGGGGGGGTTTGAGAGCCTCCGCTCGGCTCCCCGCAGCGGGAAGCCGGGCGGGGGGTTTGACAGCTCCCGCTCGGCTCCCCCCAGCTGGAAGCCAGGGGGAAGGGGGTTGGGTGGGCTGACTCACGGCTGGCTCCATATAACGGACTAATTCGGGCGGGGGGGGGTGTCCGTTGTCACCCGAAAGTCCGTTATTTAATGATTTTAAAAAATTATTAAATAACGGACTTTCGGTTTTAACGGAAACCCCCGCCCGAATTAGTCCGTTCTTCTTCGAGTGCTTGCTCATGTCCATTCCCACAAGTGTGTGCGCACCGCGCATGCACGGTCCCGGAAAGTTTTCCCCAGCGGTACCCGTAGGGTCGGCAGGGGCGACCCCTGGAGTGGCGCCCTTATAGCACTGTATATATGCCCCTGTCGACCCTTCCCCGCTCAGTTCCTTCTTCCCGCCCATGACGGTTAGCTGGAATCCCCTTTAGATCATAGCGGTATCCCAACCCTTTGATAGCTGTTAGCTGTATTAGTTCCAATTAGTGTTAAGTGTTAGCAGTTCTTAGATAACATAGTTCTAAGTAGTGTTAAGTGTTAGTAGTTATTAGATAGGATAGTGTGTTCCTATCAGTCCTCGCCCCGGGGCATGCCTGGCGCGCCGGGCTTCAAAAACTGCGAGCACTGTGGGAGGCCTATGCCAAACAGTGATCCCCACACGAAGTGCTTGAAGTGCCTGGGCGAGGGCCATCAGTCCGAGCGCTGCGCAATCTGCAAGAGCTTCAAACCTAGGACAAAGAAGGAGAGAGATCATCGCCTGCGCTTAATCCTTATGGAGTCCGCTCTCCAGCCTCAGGGAGATCTCTCATCCAAGGTAGCTCGAAGCGCTCCGGCCTCGGTACGGGACCCGGCGGTGCCGAGGAAAGGAAACTCGCACCGGCACCGGTCCCCACTACGCACTGCGAGCCCCAGACGGCACCGCTCTCAATCGCCGGTGCCGCCTAAGAAGCAAAGGGGCAGATCGCCAGGCCGTAAGGCCAAGGCGAAGACCCGGCACACCCAGGGCCACGCAGATGAGTCCCGTGGGGTGCCGCTGGTGTCTGGCCCGGTGCGCGCGCACGCATCGGGAGATGGTGCAGCGCTGCACGGGCACCTCCAGGACTTCCCGGCGCCGTCGACCCCGGAGACTTTCGAAGCGGCACGGGATTTGATTGAGTCAGCGGACGGAGTTGGTACGGTACCACCTCTCACAGTCCCGCCGTTCCTGGACCCGGTGCCAGCGACGACACCGGCGCCACATGGGACACCGGCACCGTCTGGGCCGGTCACTCCCTTAATCCCTCCGATGCAGTCGGCACCGGCACCGGGAGCTTCCTTCGCCCCAGCGCAGACGGCACCGGACTTCCGCACGACCCCGGCACCGCTACGGGCTACGGGAGTCGACACCCCGCTACCTCCACCGGCACCGATGGCCTGTCCCGGGAAGCCTACGATGTACCAAAGATACATCATGGCACCGGAGGGCACGGCACCGCCATGGCCCAGCTCGGCGTCGGAGTCCGGCGCGTCGTCACGTTCGAGCCGCAGTCACCGCACCGGGGCACCATCTCATAGATCGAGCCGTAGCTATCACTCACACAGATCAGACCGGCACCACTCACGGCACCGTCGCTCCTCCCACTCGACAACTTGGACTCAGCAGAACCCAGGCCCAGTACAGTGGCCCTTCTGGCCCCCGTGGGCGTTTCAGACACAAGGACCACCATCGGTGACGATGTCCCTTCCTGCGGTGCCACGAGGCCCTATTTCGGCTACTGTATCCAGACCTCCACCGGAGGTGGAGGGAGAGGAACCGGTACCGGGTCCGTCAGGTTTGGGCCAGTACGAAGGCCCCATGGGTCATCACTCCTCGGCTGCCTCGATAACGGGCCCACCCACCGGGGACCTTGCCCAAGAGGAGCCACCGTTCGCCACCTCGTCCTCCTCTTCTCCGGACGAAGCAGTGGCGGGCTCCTCGACGTCCGGACTACCACCGATGGACGTAAAGGGGCATCAGGACCTCTTAAGGAGAGTAGCCCATAACTTGAACCTCACGACTGAGGAGGTTCAGGAGGAGGAAGATCCAACAGTGGACATCCTTTCTCCGGACGGGCCCAAGAGAATCGCCCTCCCGTTCCTCAAAAAGATCAACACAATGTCAAACACTCTGTGGCAGACGCCTGCCTCGATTCCACCAACGGCAAAAGGGGTGGAACGCCGTTATTTCGCTCCGCGAGCAGGCTACGAACATTTGTTCACTCATCCACCACCGGGCTCCCTGGTGGCGGACGCAGTAAATCATAGGGAGAGGCAGGGTCACACAGGACCCACACCCAAATCTCAGGATGCAAAAAAACTAGATTTATACGGCAGAAAAGTGTACTCGTCGGCCTCCCTGCAACTCAAAATTGCGAACCAACAGGCAGCACTAGGCCGTTACGCATTTAATTCTTGGGCTGCACTAGGCAAGTTCCAGGAGAAGATTCCCAAGGACTCGTCGCCGGAGTTCACGGCTATCCTGGAGGAGGGCAAGGTGATCTCCAGGGCGGCACTGCAGGCCGCGCTTGATTCCGCAGACTCAGCCTCCAGATCAATGGCTACTGGGATAGTGATGAGAAGGGGGGCATGGCTCCAGGTTTCAGGCATCCCTCCTCCCGTCCAGGCGTCCATCCAAGACCTGCCCTTTGATAAGCAGGGACTATTTTCCGAGGATACGGACAAAAAACTTCATTCTATGAAGGATTCTAGGGCGATGCTTAGGTCATTAGGCCTTCACACCCCTCAAACGGTCAGGCGCCCTTTCAGGCCACCACAAGTCCAACAGCCTCGGCCATACCAACCAGTTCCCAGGCGAGACATAAATCGAAGGGGAGGAAGGGGAAACAATAGAGGGAGACCCCGCTCTTCATCCCGCAACGGCCAGCAGAACCAGGGGCCAAGGCAACCCCCTAATGCTAGGCCTAACTTTTGAAGGTGCGCACGGGGGCGACGATCCAGTATCCAATCCTGCACCTTTCCGTCCCTTCCTGCACCGCTTGTCTCACTTTCATCAGGCATGGTCCCAACTCACCTCAGACAAATGGGTCCTCAGCCTGGTGAAGGTGGGATATTCTATCCAATTTTCCTCCCTTCCACCTACCCACCCACTTTCCCCGTCCCTCTTCAGGGACCCATCTCACGAGCAACTCCTAGTTCAGGAGGTTCAGACCCTTCTGGCTTTGGGTGCCATAGAGGAGGTTCCTCAAGAATTTTGGGGCAAGGGTTACTACTCCCGTTACTTCCTTATCCCGAAGGCCAAAGGCGGCCTTCGACCTATTCTAGACCTGCGAGGCCTCAACTCCTACATAAAGAAGCTGAAGTTTCGCATGCTCTCCCTAGCAACCATCATCCCATCCCTGGATCAAGGAGACTGGTTCGCCTCCCTCGACCTAAAGGACGCCTATTTCCATATTTCCATAATCCCCAGTCACAGGAGGTTCCTGAGGTTCGTGTTAGGGGATCGACACTACCAGTTTACAGTGCTCCCGTTCGGCCTATCGACCGCCCCAAGGGTGTTTACAAAGTGCATGTCGGTAGTAGCAGCATACCTCAGAAGGAGACATGTACATGTCTACCCGTACCTGGACGATTGGCTCATAAGAGCGAACTCAAGGGAACTGGCAGTCCAGCACGTAGATTTAGTCAGGACAACATTCCTCAGGCTAGGCCTCATGCTGAACGAACCAAAGTCGATCTTAGAGCCCTCTCAGAGAATAGAGTTCATAGGGGCAGTATTAGACTCTCAACAAGCCATGGCATTCCTCCCTCCGGCTCGAGCCCATACCATAATGAACTTGGCCCAATCTGTACTGCAATACCCGACCACTACGGCCAGAAACTGCATGGTCCTATTGGGCCATATGGCAGCCTGTACGTATGTAGTGACATACGCAAGACTTCGGCTGAGGCCGCTACAAGCTTGGCTGGCGACGGTGTTCAAGCAGGGCAGGGATCCACTGGACCTGGTTGTCACCCTGCCTCACTACACGCTGAGCTCGCTACATTGGTGGCTTCAACCCAGCTCTCTCAGCACCGGGGTCCCCTTTTGCAAACCCCAGCCAACGCTAACGCTAGGGACGGATGCCTCTGCCCTCGGCTGGGGAGCTCATCTTGGAGACTCCAGGACCCAGGGACACTGGTCTCAGAGCGAGCTGTCCTTACACATCAACGTCCGGGAGCTGAGAGCGGTACACCTCGCGTGCCAGGTATTTCGGGACCAGTTACAAGGCAAGTGTGTGCTGGTCCAGACGGACAACACGGCGACAATGTTTTATATAAACAAACAGGGTGGTGCTCGCTCTTCTCCCCTATGCAGGGAAGCTCTGGCCCTCTGGGAGTTCTGTATCGCACACAATATCCATCTCATAGCCACATATCTCCCGGGGGCCCAGAATGTCCTAGCGGACACCCTCAGTCGCTCATTTCGGGGCCACGAGTGGTCTCTCAGGGGGGACATTGCGCATTCAATCTTCCTACAGTGGGGATTTCCCCGCCTAGACCTGTTCGCCACGAGGGGCAACAGGAAGTGTCAGAGGTTCTGCTCCCTCATGAACATCAGCCCAGGATCAGAGGCAGATGCCTTTCAGATCCATTGGAGGGGGGGTCTGCTCTATGCATTTCCACCGTTCCCACTCATCCACAGGGTGTTACTCAAGGTTCGCCTGGACAGAGCGTCCATGATCCTAATAGCACCGGCATGGCCCCGCCAGCATTGGTATACTCTACTGCTGTCTCTATCAGTGTCCAGACCTATAACCCTCCCTCTCCTTCCCACACTGGTGTCCCAGGACCACGGGCGGTTGCTTCACCCCAACCTCCAGTCCCTTCACCTCACGGCGTGGAATATCCGTGGCTGAATGCCTCGGAGCGCCGGTGCTCGAACCAGGTTAGGGAGATTCTGCTGGGTAGCAGAAAGTTATCAACTCGCACCACTTACATGGCCAAATGGAAACGGTTTTCCCTATGGGCTCAGCTTAAAGGTGCGGACCCCGCTCTGGCCCCCATACCTTTAATCCTGGACTACCTTCTGGACCTTAAAGGACAAGGTCTAGCCATATCAACAATTCGTGTCCACTTAGCGGCTATCTCAGCCTTCCATACAGAAGTGGGGGGGTCCTCTGTGTTTAGTAACCCCCTCGTGGGGCGCTTCCTCAAGGGATTGGAAAGGTTGTACCCTTCGGTGCGACAGCCTGTCTCTCAGTGGGACCTAAACCTGGTGCTGACGGCCCTCATGAAGCCCCCCTTTGAGCCTCTAGCCTCCTGCCCTCTCCCTTACCTCTCATGGAAGACGGCCTTCCTTGTAGCTATTACTTCTGCACGTCGGGTCTCCGAGATCAGAGCTCTCACCTCGGAGCCCCCGTACACTGTCTTCCATAAAGATAAGGTTCAACTACGGCCTCATCCGGCCTTCCTCCCTAAAGTGGTTACTGCCTTCCACTTAAATCAGGACATCTTTCTCCCCGTGTTTTTTCCTAGACCTCACGCTTCCAATAAGGAAAGAATGCTACATTCTTTAGACGTAAAGAGAGCGTTGGCTTTTTACATAGAACGCACAAAACCTTTTCGTAAATCTACACAACTTTTTATTTCAGTGGCAGAACGGATGAAGGGGTTGCCGATTTCCTCGCAACGCCTGTCGAGCTGGATCACATCGTGCATCAGGCTGTGTTATAACCTCTCGAACGTTTCTCCTCCGCCACTGACAGCCCATTCAACCAGAGCCCAGGCCACATCCACAGCGTTCCTGGCTCACATCCCGATTGGCGACATCTGCAGAGCGGCGACATGGTCATCAGTCCATACCTTCTCTTCGCACTACGCCATTGTGCAACAGACTTCCGAGGACGCTGCCATGGGACAGGCGATCCTGGCAGCAGGGACTAGATCTACTCCTCTCCCACCTCCAAGGTAACTGCTCGTAAGACACTTGTGGGAATGGACATGAGCAAGCACTCGAAGAAGAAAGAACAGTTACTCACCTCTCGTAACGTTTGTTCTTCGAGATGTGTTGCTCATGTCCATTCCCAATCCCACCCGCCTCCCCTCTGTCGGAGTACCGGCAAGAAGGAACTGAGCGGGGAAGGGTCGACAGGGGCATATATACAGTGCTATAAGGGCGCCACTCCAGGGGTCGCCCCTGCCGACCCTACGGGTACCGCTGGGGAAAACTTTCCGGGACCGTGCATGCGCGGTGCGCACACACTTGTGGGAATGGACATGAGCAACACATCTCGAAGAACAAACGTTACGAGAGGTGAGTAACTGTTCTTTATATCGAGGTTTCACTGTATTTTTCACTTCTGCCTACCTTGCAGAAACATTCAGCTTTTTTATTGATCAGTGCCGTCTCATAACCAGTCCTCAGTTAATAAAAGATTACATAAAGTGCCAATTACAGATATTTGAATATGAGCAGTGTAATTTTTAGAGATGATTAATCATTCATTTATTTTGGTAATTTACATTGTACCTCAGGGAGATAATTGAGCATGCTGACATTTTTCAGCAGTTGATTATTCAGCTCACCCAATATGTATGAATTTACAAATGAAGTAGTAATCAATTTTCAGTGAAGCATAAATAGTGCTAATACACTTTGTCTTGTTTAATGTAGGTAAATATTGATGACAAAGAAATTGTATGATATTACCACTAACTTAAACTATTAGGCTCTACAAGGGACTCTGAACAAAACACACATTAATTTAAACTGCAACCATTTTGGATCTGACATACACAGCAGATTTAAAGGGATTTTAATAAAAAACATGTTTTCATGTCTGATTTCTCATGTTTTCTGTGCAACCCCCCCTCTTCCACTGCCTGCCCCAAAGAAATGCTCGAAAGTTGTTTTATTTTAAGTGGGTTACTTGGTTTCTTTCTTCCTCTAAAACTTCATGTTAATCATTTTTAGTACAACATTGTCAACAAAGTTGGATTGTAATTTTTTTTGCCGTATCTGTTTAGTGCTGTAGAAATATGTGAGACTACATCGATGAACATGCAGTTTATAACTTTGGTCCTTTCCCATTTTTTTTGAAAAAAATGTTTTTCAAAGTTAAAGATTTTATTATATATAACTAACAAAAATACCCGGCGTTGCTCGGGTCCGTCAGAGGTGGGGAGGGGGCAGAGAGCAAACCAGACGCCCCCACCTCACCCCCCCCGACCAAACCCGACGCCCCCACCTCGCCCCCACCTCGCCCCCACCTCGCCCCCACCTCGCCCCCACCTCGCCCCCACCTCGCCCCCCCCCTCCCCCGCCCTCGCCCTCCCCCGCCCTCGCCCCCCTCGCCCTCGCCCGCCCCGCCTCGCCCTCGCCCGCCCCGCCTCGCCCTCGCCCGCCCCGCCTCGCCCTCGCCCGCCCCGCCTCGCCCTCGCCCGCCCAACCCCGGCGCCCCCCCCGCCCAACCCCGACGCCTCACCTCACACCTCACACCTCACCCCCCATCCACCCCAACACCCGCCCCACCCCCGCCCCGCCCCGCCCCCGCCCTCGCCCGCCCCGCCTCGCCCGCCCCACCTCGCCCTCGCCCGCCCAACCCCGGCGCCCCCCCCGCCCAACCCCGACGCCTCACCTCCCACCTCCCACCTCACACCTCACCCCCCATCCACCCCAACACCTTCCCACCCCCCCAGACCAAACCCAACACCCCTACCTCACTTACCCTCTGACCAAACCCAACTCGGGTCCGTCAGAGGTGGGGAGGGGGCAGAGAGCTGAGCGAGTGCGGGGTCCGTTGGAGGGGGGAGGGGGCAGAGAGCTTAGCGATTGCGGGGTCCGTTGGAGGAGGCAGAGAGCTGAGCAAATGCAGGGTCCGTTGGAGGGGGTATTATGACATCATAACTATGTCACAGAGAACAGCAGCTGCCTAGCTGATGTGATTAGCCTTTAAATAATTCCACCCCTGGGGGGCGTCAGAGGTGAGATTTGAAAAATTTTCGACTCTTACCCTGGTTAGGACCCTAAGACCTATAACTGTACCAAATTTCAAGTCTCTAGCTCAAACAGTGTGCAAGGAGTAAGTGCACATACATACACGCATACACCATTTGACTTTTATATATATATAGATATATAAACTTGCTAGAATTTGAAGAGCCAAGCAATTACTATAAAGAGATTTTCATTTACATTGTAGGGTACACAGCTGCTGCATCCATATTGCATCCATGCTGTGAAGCAGCAGTTGAGCGGCTTGCAGAGTTCACAGATCAACTTTTTTTTTTTTTACCTACAGTAATTTGTATATTTAAAGTTGAAAGGACATTCCACACCAAATTGTAACCCATTTTTAAGTTAGAATAAATTATATTTTTAGAGCAGGCCGTCATTTGTACCTCCTACATTATACAGTGAACACTTCATCTTCTATAACAGGACTACATTATACTGACGTTCCAGAAGACTAGAAGAAAGCTAATGTGCCAATGTTTAAAAAGGTTAATCAGGGTGACTCAGGTAATTTAGGCTTGTCAGTCTGACATGAATCCTGGGCACGATAGTGGAGCAGCTGTTATGCTATATTAATAAAGAATTAAAGGAGTATAATATAATTAATACCGATCAACATGCATTTATGGAAAATAGATCCTGTCAAACTAATTTGGCAACTTTTTTTTAATGTGACTACAAATTTGACTAATGAAAGTATTAATGTTGCTGTAGTATACTTAGGCATCTGTAAGATTTGGAACCATTTGCCATTTTGATAATTTTATATCTTGTGAGATTTTTTTTTTAACATGGCATACATTAAGTGGATTAAAACTGACTAAATTGTAGGTCTCAAACTCAAAATATAATTGTAAACAGGGAATTTATCATTGAACAGGTGTGTTTCTAGTGGGGTCCTACAAGGATCACTTCTGGCCCTACTCTATTTAACATTTTTATCAATGGCCAGAAAGAAAACGTATCATGATCACTGATAAAGTTTGCAAATTACACAAACATTTGGGTCATTGTAAATAGTGAAAAGGAAATGTCACTCATCTACACTGATCTGGATTTCTTAGTGAGCTGGGTTAAAGCAAACAATATGTGTTTTGATATGGCAACATGTCAATATATACATCTAGCAACAAAGAATGTAGTCCATGCTTGTAAGATGGGGGACTCTGTCATGGGAAGTAGTGATTCTGAGGTTATTGTACTCTGTATTTGGGACTGATGTGACTGTTGCTGGAATACAGTCTCCCATTCTAGTGTCCACAATTCAAAAAGGATGTTGATAAATTGGAGAGGGTTCAGAGAAGAGCTCCAAGAATGAAGAAGGGATTAGAAAACATGCCCTGTAGTGTTAAACTCAAGGAGTTCAATCTACTTAGCTTAATAAAGAGAAGGTTAAGAGGTGACATAAGTCTGTAAGTACCTACATGGGGAACAAATATCTAATAATGTACTTTTCAACCTAACAGAGAAACATATAACCGTGTAATGGCTGGAAGTTGAAGCTAAACAAATTTTGAGTGGAACTAATATGTAAATTTGTAACTATGAGTAATTAACCAATGGAACAACATTCCAAGGGTCATGCTGAATTTTCCATTACTGACCTCTTTAAAATTAAGACTGGATATCTTTCTAAAAGTTACACGATTCTAAATTATTTTATGTTATACGTGTCAAACTAGATTATCACAATGATCCCTTTTGGACTTGGAATCTGACTCTATGATTGTGAGAAATTTAAAAAAAAATGGCACGAGAGTCTGATTCAAAAATGTTTTGCATTTAAAAACAAACACAGCGATATCTTTAACAGCTATGTTAGAAAAGGGTTAGCAAATTAGGCCCCAATTCAGAAAACCACATGCTGAAGATTTCTTCATCTACTGTCCTATTTCCAACTTCCCGTTTCTGAGCAATATAATTGAGAAAGTAGTAACCACCCAGTTCCAACAAGTTGTGACATCAGTATCCTGTCAGGTTCAGACTAGGGCACAGCATAGACACTGCGTTAGTGGCACTAAATGACAACTGGCTTCTGGCCAAGTGCTCTGATGAGATTTCCATGCTTATACTGCTGGACCTCTCTGCAGTCTTTTCTACATAGGACCACAAGGTACTACTAATTTGCCTACACGATAGAGCAGGAGTAGATGGCCCATCATTACAGAGCTCCCTAGCAGAACTTGAAAGAGGTAACTGCTTTTCTTCTAAGAAGGCTCCCATCTGCAGTGTTCCACAGGGGTACAGAGTAGATGAGACTATTGGGAGAGATGAGATACCATGGCTTTGCTGCCAACAGTATGCTGATGGCATTCAGCTATATATCTCACTCTCAACTGATGCAGCCACAATCCGCTAAAATGTCAGAATGCCTACAGGAAACTAGTTCTTGGAGGAAGAGCAGCTGGCTCAGGTTGAACCCAGGCAAGACTAAAATGATGGAAAGGGGGAGTGTTTTAAAGATGTAACCAAGATATTGTCTTCACCTTCCACTGAAAGCATACTGTACCCATTTGTCAAAAATGATTTGAAACCTCAGAGTCCTGTTTTGCTCCACACTAGACTTGGATGACCAGGTAGCAGTGGCTTACAAAAATGTGATGGTTTCACCTCTAGCTTTCTAGGAAACTTTGTCCATCTCTCTCAAAGAAAGACTTGGCTACAGTGATCCATGCATTTGTCACCACCTGACTGAGTTATTGTAGGTCACTGTATCTGAAGCTGAATGTGAAGATGATGCACAGAATGCTGCTGTGTACCTTCTACATGGCTCAGGCCATAACGAGTATACAAGACTTGGGCTCAAGTCCCTCCACTGACTCCCAGTCAGCTTCCAGTGCCAGTTTAAGGTGTTGATCCTAATTTTCAAAGCAATTAATGGATCAAACCCCATTTACATTCAGACCAAATTTTGATTTATGAACCTTTTGACAGCCGTACTCCTCTGGGATAAATGCAGATCACAAAGCTCAGGACCAAGCAAGGGAGTGCTGGGCCATAGTATGTTCCAGATCCTCTTGACAGAGAAATCTTCGAAGTATACCAGGTGAATCCAGAGTCTGAACATCTCTCTGAGAGTGCCATTCCTTCATAAGTGCACAATTCAAACACCCTTTTTATTCCCAAACCCCTCTTTCTCTTTCCGCCCCTCCAAAAAAGTCACCAAGGCGTGTTCTGACCTGTTCTAGGAAGAGATGGTAGCAGTTCCCATGAAACCCATTAGGGACTTTCTGTTGCTATTGATTTTACATGGACAGCATTCATAAACTACAATGATGGGTGACAATATAAAAATCTTTAAACGTGCTTAAATCCATTCGTGTTCAACATAGTCCCAAAGTATATAATTAAGTGGTTTCCTAAATTGGGGCCAAGAATAGTCAAATTAAAAGCCTCAGTTACAGTGTGTTTAAAAATGAAATTATCAAACATTGTGGAGCTCTTTTATCAAATATTGTTGATCAAACATTGAGCTCTTTTTTATTATTGTCGATGCGTTTGTGCTCTTTTTTTTTTATTGTTGGTGCATTTTCATTTTAACTTTCTAGGTGTATTTGGGATTTGCAGTGAGCCATATAAAAAGTATGTGTGGAATGGTCAACTGCTGGACATAGTAAAAAACACTATTCATCATGACTGGCTGTTATATGTTATTCATGGATTTTGTGGGCAATCCAGTATCCTTTTTACTATAGGAGAACAAATATTGGTTTATTGCATTTAAAAGTTTATGAATGGACAGCAGTTCACAGGACAAAAGATTAATTACTCCATCCATTGTTAGTAAATTCTATTTAAAAAGATTTTCACATGTATTAGGACAGTCTTTTCATTAGTTTTGCATTATTTTGCCAAATTTTGAAAACATAGGATCTAAAAAAGATTTATAATTGGAAAGATAATGTCCTTACAGTTTCTATAAAAGATGAGGGAAAATTCTTAACCCAAGCATTTTACATTTTACAAGCATTTTACAGTAATTCAATGTGTGATAATACTATGGAAAAATAGGGTTCCATTCCTGCAATCACTTCCATGCAGGCAGAGTGCTGTGCCAGTGTGGAGCTAACTGCAGATTTGAGTTCTAGTAGAGCAACTTGACAAACTCCTTGGGGACCAGATGGTATTTATCAGGGAGTTCTGAAGGGGGAAAAAAATTGTGGTAGATCTTAATTATTGACTGAGATGTGCTGATATTATTGCTAAAACACAGGGATTATTTTTTATTGTTTTAGGATTAGATTTTCAAATCACTGAGACCTAACACTGCTTCAGTTGAAGTCAGTGATAAAGCTCATACTGACTGTAATGGGACCAGAGTTAAATTGACATTGAATGCTTTTAAAAATTCCATTGAAATGAACTGTCCTCCCATTTTAATAGTTAATAAGAATCTAGCCTATTATAGATGGCTTATTTTAATCTCTCATCTTTAAAATACATCATTAATATACAAGCCAATTCATGGAAAAAATGAAAGAAAGGGGAATATGACTTTGGATTCAGAATTTAGGTATAACCTTTTTTGCAAAAGATCTTCCTTATTCATTGTATTCTCTTCCGTCTCTCCATTCCCAGACTCTTGTTTTGCAAAAGCATCTGTATATTTGGATTTCTGCATGTGAGTTATCCCATTCTTTTTGCATAAATATTTGTAGCATTGGGGCCTTAGTTTTTAGTATGTAATTTTGCACAGCTGAAGTTAATCATCATGAAACTCAAATTACACTTTTCTAAAAAATGTGTGTTTGGAGGGGGGTGAGGGGAGAGGGAGTACAGTGATACTATCTCTGAATTAGATGAGCCTCAGTTATTTCAGACAAGTCAAGAAAGAACAATACATCACTTCATGATTATTATTTTTTCCAAACTCCCCTTTAATGCCGGGGTTCAGATAATTTGGCTGTTGAGGAGCACACAGCACAAGGTGGGTAAGGTTGCAAAGGTGGCCTGAAGCTCCCTTGTGCATTCCTGTTATTCTGGGGCTGTTGGTTGCAGGACTGCTTCCCAGGCATAAATTAGAACAGTTTCAAGGCTACTCTAGCTTACAGGAGCAGTTACTGGCCTCAACTGGCCAAAATGGCCATCACAAATCTGTGCTTTTACAGGGGCATCTTGGCTAGTCCCATTGTGCTGCCAGCAGCAGAAATCTGAGTGATATCTTCTTAGCATGTGCACAACGTGCCTCAGATGGCATGTGACCAGGATTCATCACTGAATTTGGTGCACTGATTGGATCATTAGCTTCCCCGGCCTGGGCCGGGTACTGACTGGGCGTGTGATGTGAATGCTGAACATAGCCTCTATGTTGGCTTAGTGTCAGTTGATTCTCCCTCCCCATCCTCACCTCAGTGCTTTGTTATGCTTGCTCTATGGCCAGAATGTGCTAAGATTGCAGCACAAAAAGTGGCCTCTAGAGGATCTAACCCTCTGTTTTAATTGCATTAACATTAAAACATTAAAAAGCACAAGATCTCCCTACATACATGCTTTTAACACCTACTAACAGCAGGTCTTCTTGATGACTAAAATGTTACCATTGTAGTTCCAATCTTCAAGAAAAGGTGAATGAAGGACAAATCTGACAATTAGATGTGTGTGTCTCGCCTCAGTATGTAAGCAATCAAAGATAATTAAGGGTAGATTAATTCAATACCTGGCAAAGTATAAATTTGGGTCAAATCACCACTGCTTCTGTAGTATGTGTCAGTGGTTTTACCTAGTCCAATTACTGAAGCTCTTGCAAGTGAACTGCTTTTCCAGAGATATCATTGGAGGATAACCTATTGGGATTCTGATTTGGAAATATAACTCAGGAGTTCCTAATCCCAGAGTTGACATGGACATCTCCTGGGGCCTCAGATAAATTCTGTAACAGCTCTGCCTCATTGTTCCTTCTGTAAAATGGAAGTAATATTTATCTTCCTCCCGAAGATGGTTATGAAGATTATTTTATTTATTGTAAAGAGCTTTGAAAATGGAAAGCACTATACAAATGATTATGATTGAAAAGGGAATGAATGTCTTTCCTTAAAGAAATTTGAAAAAGTAAAAAGGAATTATATTCACCTGTATTGTTAGAGGTCTTATGAAATAATATTAAATCGTGTTTTCATTCAGAAAAAAGCACAATAAAATACATTTTCTTTGGAGTACATTTTTTTTAACATTGGCCAGGACTAAAGTAAATGAAAGGAAAATAGTTTTGGGAATCAAAATGTGTAAACCTTAACCTTACTTTCAAGAACTGTTAATCTATGGTCGTCCAGTGTATGTCACTCTGATAGCTAGGAGATCGAGTAAATTTGCTGGAACACGTTTTCTAAAAAGAGGAGCAAACTCGGAGGTAAAGTAAATCTCTCTCAACTTTCATTTTGTACTGCGCTACGCAAAGGTCTTATCCTACTTCCTTAATAGAGAGCAGGAATGTGTCCTTCAGGTTTTGGTAGCTTATTCTTACTTTTACAATTATCAGATCCATAGTGAAAATGTCAAGGGGAAAAATGTAAATTTTACTATTTTTTGATAATTAAATATAAGAAATGAAAGGATAAGAAAAGTTTCTATTGTAGCACTTTAGTGAATATAGTGAGATATTTTCCTGTAAGGTCGAAAAGAAAATTCTGATGAGTTGGAAGATATAACAGCGGCAAGTGGAATTTAATTTGCTGTAGAGAATTCATGTTGTAGTTATTCATAATTTATCACTGCAGATATGTTAAAATTTTATATAGTTACTCATAGTTATTTCATATGTATGCTGGTGCACATTTTCTTTGCACTGGATGTAATAGCTGTTGAAATCCAGTCTATGGAGAAATAGCCTGATATGCAGACCCATATTTAGAGCACATAACTGCAGTGAGATATTGTAGACATTTATGCTCCCTTGTGATTACCACTGCTATCCTCTAGGCTTTGGGTCTATTCTAGTACATCGTATTGCAGGATTGGGGCCAGAGGTAGGGAGACAACCAACTTTTTCATTAATCTGATAAATTATCCAAAGCCTGCCTGACCTCAATCCTAATTATTTATCACCTTGAGCCACTACCTAACTATATGTTTTGCTTGCATCAAAACAAATTGCAATTAGTCAGACCTCTTCAGGACTAATGCCTCTTCAGCTCCATAATTAGGCAGCAGGCAGATCAATATTTTGGCCCGGTGTGATTCTTGGACACATTTAGAACAACTTTTTGCACTAATCCTAGACTCTGTTTTAAGTTAAATATTTTGTAGCTGGTTTTAAAAAGGGCAGGACAATTTTGTGACCAATAATAGTGTATCATTGCATGCTGGTACAAGAGTAATCAAAAGGTGGGAGTTGCATCAGACATGCCAAATGTGGGGGGGGGAGGGGGGAGGGAGGAGGGGAGAATGCAGAAATTGGCCTTTTTTTGGCTTAATTGGCTTGTGAAGTTGCTTTTTGGCTTGTTTCTTGTTATAGCTTGTTGCTTCTTTTTTTTCTTTCTTTGTCGACTCCCAGGAAGCAGGGCAAGTTGGGGGAGAGTCAGGGGTATACAGCAGGCCCACCACAGTCCCAGATTGCATGCTGTGGAGGGTGGGGTGGGGAGGGAGGGATCTAGTCGCATAGTGTTGGGGTTCTTAGGGATTGGCTTGTTTTGGCCTTGGTTTGAAATGGGATTGACTTGATTTTTGGCTTGTGAAAGTCGGGGGTTTTATTTACAGTGTAGAAGTTGGCAACTGTGAGTTACATGACCAATACAGTTCCCTGTTTTGGAATTTCTTATGATTTGACATCCTTTTTTTTAAGTTTTAATTAGTCCTGTCCTTCACAGTTGTTATTTCAATATTTATATATGCAGCTCTGAAATGTAATATGTCTACGGTATTTGCATTGTTTTATTTGTTTTAGGGGGATGTTGCTAATGAAGTAGAAACTGAACAAATACTTTGTGATGCTTCGGTGATGTCATTTTCTGCAGGGAGCTATTCTTCTTATGTTCAAGTTCGAGGCTCGGTCCCGCTATACTGGTCTCAAGATATTTCGACTATGATGCCTAAGCCACCAATTACATGTATGTTCAATATATTCTTTATGGTAGCCTATGGTAAGCAATGTGTGTTCCTAAAAGAACATGCCAGAGAGAAAATAGGTGAAAGTTAACCTTGTAAAAACTAAAAGACTGTATGCTTGTTTCTTCACCGTGAATGCTACAATTCAAGATTGACCGGCACTGTTTCGTCCTGGTTTATGAAAGTCAGCCACAAAAATTAGTTCAAGATTGAAATTAGACCGGAGGAATTTGGTGACTTTTTAATATTAGATGTGCCCACAGTGGCCCTTTATTGCCCTAATGTGGCAGTGCTTGTGGTTGAAGACTGCAGCCTTCTTTGTGCTCATGATTTTGTACTCAAATAGTTATTTATTCATTTGTCTCCCATGGAAGAACATTTTGGATGACATCCTGGGTGTGCTAACTAATTGAAAAATTCCCCTTAACTCTCATGGAGCCAGGATTTATTTACCCTTTTGACTTCAGGGGAACTACTCACATGCTCAGAGTTTAGCACTTTCATATGTGCTTTAGTGGATTGGGCTTTAATTTGCTAGTCAGTAACTGTCCCTGCCCTTTATATCACTGGCTAACTTGCACAAACTGTCCCAGTGGGTTTCTCTAAGTGGAAAACATCTCTGGATCTATTGTACTGGTCATCTGTAGAACAGAAGTGGAGTGGATGTGAAAGTGGTTACAGAACAAGTAAGTAATGGTTTCTTTCTAGTTGTCAAATTTTTGACAAACTAAAAGAAAAATTTAGAGAGAACCTTTGCTTTTTACCTTGTTTCTTTAATGATAGAAAAGTGTGAATTGTATTGCTATTAAAAAAAAGTAAATCTGTTAAAAAATTAATTCATAGGAAAGTAACCTTTCAGGATCTAAATTTTTTTGATATTTTTTACCTGAATGTATTTATTTACTTTGTTCCAGTGGACCAAGCAGATCCATTTGCGCACATAGCTGCACTTCACTTTGATCAAATGCTTCAGAGGTTTGGCTCTCCCATTATCATTTTGAATCTTGTGAAGGTACAGTATTGTTTAGTCATAACTTGTTGTGTTGTGCAAATAAATAAATCAAACTTATGGTTTGTTAAATAATTTTAATTATACTAAGTTTTTGCATTTGAAGAGAGATTATAGACTCATTAAAGCCAATGAGAGTTTTGCTTCTTACATTTGGTTCTGAAATCTGTGCCTTGCACTAAATAAATCTTTAATACTAGCTTCAAATAGAAAATGCACATTTTCAGATTAATAAATAACAAGATTCCTTGTAGGAAAGCTTGAATGAACAAACAGGTGAAATTCCTCTTTTGCTGTTTTTCATTCCCATCTATTGTTAAGTCAGTTTTAATGTATCAGTTGTCCTTTTAATACAAAGAGTTGGATATGGCTCCCAGTGGAGCTTTTCCATGCAATTTTGAAATAGCTAGAAGGATTACATTTTCTATTGAAACAAGAGGATCCATATTGATTGGGTCTGAATGCGTTAATTCCATCTCACAATGAGCTAATACCAACCTGGAAATGGAGGACCCTTTTCACAAACCTGTTCCCCTAGCTAGAGGCATCTTGCATTATAACTCGACTGCCAGTAGAGTTCTCCAGAAGTAAAATGTCCTTAGTGATTATACACTTCTTGCAATACATCATCTTTCCTTTCAGGCTATTGGTATCATCCCCCGCCTCCCCCTTGAGCAGCAATATTTGAAACATGGGCTTAAAATATGTCCAGACAGTAATACCAGTATGAAGCCTAAGGTCATACTGGAAATCTGTGGCAGAGCCAGGAACTGAATCTAGCTATTCTGATTCTGGTCTCCGTGCTTTAAGCAAAAGGTCATTTTTCTTGTTCCTGCTTCACTCTACTTACCACCAAAGTATGCTGCAGTACCATCATATGACTGCAGAAAGTCTTGGTGATAAACTTCTCCTTTGTCTGTCAGTGTCTAATGCTGATCTTAAGTATTTGATGGACAGTCTAGAGGATGATGGAATATTAAATATAAATATTACTTTTAGCCTTCTCGTCAAAGATAGTAACTTAGATATCTATTAAGTGTGGAATATTTTCAAGTGCTAACAATAAATAAGTCTTGAAAATATAGGGATCTGTTTGCCAGTGAGAGAGTGTGTGACAGACAATATCTGTTGAGCAATATTTGAATCCAATACCTTCATAAGCCAGCCACTTAATTGGAAAGACCAAACAGACCTTGATTAGCATCCAGGGGGCCCAACTTATTCTGAGAATGAAAAACGCTGTAAATACATATATCCCACACAGGGACCAATTTGTTTCCTCCTATTTTTGGAGGAAGAAGATAGGTGATGGCAATAAGGGTTCAGTCATACTAAGAAGTTGCACACAAAGAGCATTACTCACATTGGTAGATGATTACTGAATTGTGTCTTTAAGCAAATGAGTTGAACAAAGTTAGCTATGTATATAATCTTGGATTTAACTATCATTTGTGTTTGAATTTATAAAAGGGTATTAATACTTTGAAAATAAATTAAAAAGACCACTTGGAAGAGAATAAATTTTAAACTTTTGAATAATTCAAACCAAAAACTTCAGTATATCTCTGCAAAATATAGTGAAAAAGTGAAAGTTTAATGTATGTTTTGCCTCGTAACAAAAAAGTTCAGAGCAGAAAAGGAGGAATTTCATCTTAATGTTTACTAACTGCTTAATAACTTTTGTGACAATATGGATAGTCGGGGCAAAATATATACATTTTAAAGAAAATAAATAAAATTGTAATAACAATAAAATGATTTAATGGACCTAATTAATTATACAGTGCCTCTGGAGAAAGGAAATGTAGAAAATAGTTGCAGAAGATATATATGGCTATCACTGATATATTTTAATTTATTTGTATTTATTTTTATTTGGATAAAACAGACTTGCAGTACTTGATATAAGAGCCATCATATGTCATTTCAGTTTGTTCTTCATTAGATTGTGATATACTTACTACTATCTCATAGGAATCTTTCAATTATATCTGATTTCATATTCTTTTTTAATCCTCTTCATTGTTATTGTACCATTATAGTATATTGTAGAGATATGTTCAGTTTAGAAAGGATGTCTTATATGCATACAATAGAAGTCTCAAATTAAAAAAACTAAAAAAAAATACAAAAGGCTGATTTTGAGAATCTGTAAGCTGAAGTAGTAAATAGCAAAGTCCCAATGTTTTCTATTTCTTACAGCTCTTGTTTGAGTGTGGCTTTAAGAATGAGCACATGAAGCTGTGGTAAACAACTTGAGATATACTTTGTTGACAAGGAAATATTCTCTTATTTATAGATTTAATTTTCAAAGCCCAGCACTAAAATGTGAATCCAGATTCACGTGACCCTGACCTGTGAATCATTATGTGCTTTTATTCACAAAGCTTTTGTAGTGTGGCTGAAAATGTGTCTCTGTAGGTGCTCAATACTAGAATGCTAAAATTAATACTCTTCTATTACTTATGTGCATTGGGGAAAAATTGTATTTTCCTATGCATGTGTTGATCCAACTTCAACACAACCACTGAGCATTTTTACCTGGGGTACTCTTATGAGAATTCTTAAAGGTCAGTGAGTTTATAAATGGCTTCTGCTTTTCTGTGCACTGTGGAAAGTGGCAGTAATTAGTAACATATTGTATGTGCTCTTTCTGGGATTTGTTTATATAATTACACACACACACAATTATGTGAAAAGAACATTATTAATCCTGAAAAGCCAAGTTCTCAGAATTAAGAGAAGCCAGAATTCAGATTGCCTGTACTTATCCATCCTGCAGTGGGCCAATTCCATTAAGATAGAATATATCTGTTCTGTTTCAGAAAGTCTCACATTCCAAGCAGGTTTTTAGTTTGCCTTTTTAAAGAAATGCAATGCTGAAGATTCATCTTCTGGAGCAATCTGAGTGGCATTGGATCCAGAAGACCCGAGCTCCAAGACCCATCTAACCGTCAACTCTTTAGCTTCCATCAAGCACACAGGCAGTTCCGATGATTTTTGCAGAGAAAATAGCACAGAAGGTACCCCTGGCTCTAGTGTCAACACTGGCACCCATGCCACCATCCCTGGCACCAAGGTCATCACCGGCCCCAACTTTGAATTTGATGCTTCAGATGGAAAAGCAGGGTGGTGAATGGGGCCACCCCAAACACCAATGAAGGACTTCTGTTTTCCATGGAAGCCCCCCCCCCGCCTCTGCCCCCCCCAAAAAAAGGGAACCAGAGGTCAAACAACACTTAATGACTTCTCCTTATAGTCCCCAGACAAGGCAGTAACCTCATTACCTATAGAACACTGGATTATTTCAATACCTTTCAAGATCTTCTGGTCCATATCACAGATGCCCTGGACATTGTGACTTTGATCATCTCCCGGAAGTCTCATGAGCTACTTAGCATATTATTGACCACTGGTCTCACCAGGATTGCCATCCATGTGAACGAAAGCCTCCTAGATCTGGCAAAAGCCTTGTGGCAAATGCCAGCAATTTATAACACAATCTGTGAAACATGTATCTTCCCCACACCTGGGATTAGAGTACTCTTACACCCAACAGGACACATCTGAAGACAAGGATCCCAGATGCTTAGATATTTTTAGAGGAAGGCCAACTGCAAGGCTTTGTTGGCCAAATATGACTGTCATAAGCATAAAGTAGCCTAGAATTCCTGCTTACCTTTAAGGAGTTAAGAAGCTAAAATAAACCTGGTTGGCACCTGACCAAAAGAACCAATGGGGACCAAAGATGCTTTCAAACCTAGTGGGAGGGAAAGTGTTTTGTCTGTTGTCTCTCATTCACTCTGGGCTTTCAGGGAAATCACAGTTTTCTTCTTTCCATCTAATCTATATTCTTTTTCACTAGCAAGAGTAAGCAATTTAGCCAGGCAAGGCTGTAGTTTATATTTGCTTCTTCACTTGTGAATTTCCCGGGTTTTTGGGAGATATCCTGTATTTTCTCTGTACTTTGAACTCAGCAGAGGGGGGGGAAGAATTCCTCTGTTATGAGGGTTTTCCTTTGATTCTTTTTGTGATTGAAAAGTGTTTTTCCACTAATTCATATAGAGATTTTGTTGTTTCTTTTTTCTTTAATTAAAATTCTTCTTTTAAGACTGACTGCTTTGTTTTCCATTGTGTAAGATCCAGGCTTTTGGATCAGGCTCACATAGCAGAATTGATAAGTCATTTGCCATTTTGTATGTGTGCCAACTGATTGTTCCTTCTTAAGTGGAGTACTTTTCATTTGTCCTTATTGAATTTCATCCTGTTTACTTCAGACCATTTCTCACTTCTCCTGGCTTTCTTTCCTCTCCCTTCGTGACTCTTCACTCTTTTTTTTTTTTTGTATTTCCCTATTCCTCAGAAGGTTATGCTACCCACCTCAGCCGTATCTATTGATAGCTATGTTCTCTGCAGGTTCTAAACATTGTTACCGTATATACTCGAGTATAAGCCGAGTTTTTCAGCCCACTTTTTGGGCTGAAAAAAGCCTCCTCGGCTTATACTCGAGTCAACCCGGTAAAAAAAAAAAAAAAAAAAAAAGCCTCGCTCTCCCGTCCCCGCCGCACGGGCGGGCTGCCGGGAGCGTCCCGGTTCCCCCCTCCCCGCCGCGGGCGGGCTCCCGGCAGGGACAGGACGGGTCGCGCCCGCAATGGCCGGGGCTCCCCCCGTGACAGGCCGCGGCACGGAGCCGCCGGGCCCAACCGCCCCGGGATCCTCCCGAGCCAGCCCTGCTACCGCGCAGCGGGGGCCGTTCCCCCCCCGGGGAGGGGTGAGTGCAGGGCCCGGCCCGGGCGGCGGGCTCGGGGGGGGGGGGGGGGGAACGGCCCCCGCTGCGCGGTAGCAGGGCTGGCTCGGGAGGATCCCGGGGCGGTTGGGCCCGGCGGCTCCGTGCCGCGGCCTGTCATGGGGGGAGCCCCGGCCATTGCGGGCGCGACCCGTCCTGTCCCTGCTGGGAGCCCTGGGAACCGGGAGAGCGAGGTTTTTTTTTTGGTCCTGCGGGGAGGAGGGAACCTCGGCAGCCCGCCCGCGGTGGGGAGGAGGGAACCTCGGCAGGGGGAACCTAGGCAGAGGGAACTCGGCAGGGGGAACCTCGGCAGCCCGCCCGCGGCGGGGAAGGGGGAACCTCGGCAGGGGGAACTCGGCAGGGGGAACCTCGGCAGGGGGGACTCGGCTTATACTCGAGTCAATAACTTTTCCAGCTTTTTGTGCTAAAATTAGGTGCATCGGCTTATATTCAGGTCGGCCTATACTCGAGTATATACGGTACTTAGAACTACAAGATGCTATCATACTTGTTAAAATGTACAGCTTTTTTCTGTCTCTAGTTTTAAAATCTGATCTAATTATATAATCGTGGACATCAGTAGTGCCTATTATAGTTAAGAGTTGCAAAACAACTTCCACTTTTAGTCACTATTGACAGAATGAGAACATTCTGAAAATTCACCTTTTGAGGTGAAACTTCCTATGCTTAGTCTCTGATCATAAATAATTTTTGGAATGTTGTAGGAAAATTCCTCCATAAATGTTTAACTCAGGAGTGTACAGAGAGCAAGAATACTTTCCCTCTTTAAAGCAATAATAATAATTTTTATCATGCTTTTTTAGCAATGTTACAGCAAAAATGGCTTATGTTAGAAACTGGTCATGAAAGTAGTCATCATTAAGGTACTGTTTGGTTTGAAAAAATATTACTTTTGTTTTTAAAAAAGTACAACAATTTAAAAATTATTTCTACCTGCACAGTAGAAAATGTCCTTTAGTGCAGAGTAATATAAAGATACACTGAACAGTGTAACAAGTTAAATGTTCATTTGTTAATTTGAGAAAGCTACAAGAATACTATAACTAGGGTCAGCAAAGAGTATCGGTTTTCCAGTCTAAACAGCTCTGGAGTCAGAGAGGTTATGAGATCAGCTGGTGGAGCTTGTAAATTCTAGAACTGAATTTGTTTCATTTGCCTCCCCTTTTCCTCCTTTCTATCTTTCTATTTCCTCTTAAAAAGTTATGTAGGGAAAGGAATGAAACAGTTCTGTTAATACAACCTTAGATTCCATACTTAATTTTTTAAAAAAAAATAAAATAAAAAATTCTGATATCAGTGTTCAGATTCCAGCACCATGTTAACTCTTTGTTGCCAGGGTGGATACAAATCAATTAAAAATCAAATTTTAAACATTTAAATTTAATACAGATTTATTTTAAGAAACCCTGTTTATAATTAAACTTGAAATTGACAGTCTATATTAAGGCCTAGGCTTACTAGAATTGGTTAAAATTAATTTTTTTAAAAAAATTAAACAGTGCATGTTTGCTGCCAGACTTTAAAAGAAAGCCACCACTGAATAGTGAAAATCACAGTGTGAGCACCTGGAACCAGACTTTGTTGAACTGCCTAACATCAGTAGTCTTTTCCGCAGGTGCAAGGAGAATATTTTCTTCATTTCAGTTTATTCAACTAATTCAGTTCAGTGACTGGTTCAGTTGAAGTTAAACTAATTCAGAGTTGAAAAATCATAAGTTTTGTTTTCTCCTTCCAATCTTTGGATAAAAAGCATGTGTGAGAGAATGAGATCTACTAGTTCTAAAGTTTTGAAGGGCCTGGTGACCAGAAACAATCAGTTCGGCTTACTAACTAAATATACTACTTTATTTGTTTAATAATTCAGTTATATAACGTGTTTTGTTAATTTTTTATGTATCCAGCTCAGAAGGTAGTTTTATTTAACTAATATAAAATGCAGTTTTGTGCATTTTAATTTAATTTTAATTTCTATCCAAATAGAGCTTGACATAAGTCACAAGTAACAAATCTATATATATAAAAGTCAAATGGTGTATGTGTGTGTGTGTGCGTGTTCCCTTACTCCGTCCACACCGTTTGAGCTAGAGACTTGAAATTTGGTACAGTTGTAGGCTTTAGGGTCCTAATCAGAGTAAGAATCGAAATTTTTTCAAATCTCACCTCTTACACCCCCTAGGGGTGAAATTCTTTAAAGCCCATTAACATCAGTTGGGCAACATGTTAACACCTGCTGTTCTCTGTGACATAGTTATGATGTAATAATACCCCCCTCCAACGGCCCCCGCACTCGCTCAGCTCTCTGCCCCTCCCCCCTCCAACGCCCCCCCCACTCGCTCAGCTCTCTCCCCCCTCCAACGCCCCCCCCACTCGCTCAGCTCTCTCCCCCCCTCCAACGGACCCGAGCAATGTTATGCCGCGTAATTACTTGAAATTACTTAGACAAAATGAGACTTCTGAACAAAATTTGTATTAATAAAAAACATTGTAGTCTTTTTGCATCCCAGTTTCCAATTACAAATACCCTGAGCAACGCCGGGTATTTTTGCTAGTTAATCTAATAAATAAGACATCTTTCACGATTTTCTAGTATAATGAAAAATGTCAAAATTAAGTCTAAATAAATGTTAGTTAAGCTATGTAATTGATTAAACAAATGTATATAGATATAATGTATCCTCCTGGTTAGCTAAAAGATGCAACAAATTTAGTGTAAATGCTATATCTAGTTGCATATCAATATACTTTAATGGTTACCAACTCAAAGAGAATCAGTCTTACTTTCAGAAAACAGCTACAAGATACCAATATGAAACAAGTTTAAGAACAATGATTTAAATCAAGATTTCCTGCTTGCTCATTTCAAAAATGACAAAAATCTGTGATTTAAATAAATCTACCAGTTTTTTTGCACATATGTAGTATGTCTTTTCTGGATAAATATATTTAATATAATTCTTTTTATCATAGTTTATAAAGCCTAATATACTACTTAAATTTTACTGAATTTCCTGATGTTTGGTCCTCCCACTCAGAGAGTTAGAGAAAGATGTATACAACCTTTTTATCATTTAGACCTGTTTGATTAAAAATGCTATTAATTAAATAATGCTAATTTTTTCTGGCTTTGATTAAGGAACGTGAAAAAAGAAAGCATGAAAGAATTCTGAGTGAAGAACTTGTTGGTGCTGTGACATATCTCAATCAATTTTTACCCCCAGAACACGCTATTGTGTATATTCCTTGGGATATGGCCAAATACACAAAAAGGTGAGCAAATTCTTTCTCTGTATGGATATCATCATAGTTCATAAGTGATCAGTAACAGAGATAAATGTTTTTAAAATTTCTTTGCTATATCTTGCCAATGTGAGGGTGGCTTTAGGAAACCAGAAAGTTTTTAGAGGTGTGAGGGAGGGTTTCATGAAGGATTTTGAGATTTCAAAATTTGTTTTTTTCCAAATAGGAGTGAAAACCAAAAATTTGAAATTTTCCAAAGGAAATTTTTGGGAAAAAAAATCTTATTACAGGTCAATTGAAATGTTTTGACAAAATCATTTTGTTTTTATTGGTATTATAATGCAAAATTACATTTTGAGACAGTCACTTCAAGGCAAAATAAAATCAAAACATACCCTTCTTCCTCATTTTTGAAATGGTATTTTGACATTATCAGAACTTTTTTCTAGTTTTCTTCCAAAAAGGTATTCAGGTGAAATCAGTCTGATTTCATGAAGCTTATTGGCAACAGAACTACCCATTCTTACACAATATAGCTCCATATAAGTTTCTCTAACCCCTATTTTATCTTGATGTATTTTTATCAGTCAGATGATTAGTTCTCCAGGCCTTTTGACACATGCCACTTTTATCTTCCACAAGTATTTTTATCTGTAGTTACCAAAGCTTTTGTTTCAGCCTAATTTTGAAAAAATGATGTGTTTTTCTTTGTGGCCTTTGTGCATTTCCATTTGTGGAATATGGCATCTGCATGTTGAGCCTGTGGAATTTCCTTGAAAAGCCATATCATTTGGGAGGTTCATGACTGATCTAGGATGAGGATGAAATCATTGCCTGACATTATGTAAGGCAGCACATCCTTCAACTGCATCAGTTCTTTGCTGCAGACAGCTAACTGAACCTTGCTTTTATGTCCTCAGGCTAGATTGTTACAGTCTAATTCTTTATCCTTCAGTAATTAACAATTTTTAGTCACTGTAGTATGCGTCGTCATAGCCTAGATATCTACCTTGGGTAGTCCCTAGGCCATGAGTCCTGTAGGAACTTAAATAAATGTGTCATGTCCATGTCAGATGCCTCATATGCCAGGGTTAGGGGAGAGACCATGAATCCCAGTGTGTGGTTTGTCATGTCTTCACTTTCTGCACAAGAAGGGAGACACATTTGAGGCTTCACACTTGCAGTCTCAAAAGCCCACGTTTTTCTACTCCTGCTGCTTAGTTGAATATAGAGGAAACTCCTGAAGATAAAGAATTGAGAGGAATATCTACATATATAAAAGTCAAATGGTGTATGCGTGCGTGCGTGTATGTATGCTGCCTTACTCCTTCCACACCGTTTGAGCTAGAGACTTGAAATGTGGTACAGTTATAGGCTTTAGGGTCCTAATCAGGGTAAGAGTCGAAAATTTACCAATGTCCCTTTTTAATTATGTAAAGTGAGCAAAACTGGCATGAAAACATTACTGTTGACATAGTGTCTGGTCAGGAGAATTTCCAACCAATGAAAATTAAAGAAGAGTATTCATATTTGTTTTTTCTCTCCATAGCAAACTGTGTAATGTCCTGGATAGACTGAATGTAATTGCTGAAAGTGTAGTGAAAAAAACAGGATTCTTTATAAATCGTCCTGATTTCTACTGCAGCATCCTGCGCCCTGATGAAAAGTATGTATGAAAACAAGAGAAGTAAATAGGGTTGGATGAGTTCGTGTGGGGTGATGGGGGTGTACATAAACATGTGTATACATATACACACCACACACACTACTTATTTGAAATGCTCCTAAATCCCTGCAATACGTACTCTAGCATGGCTTTTTAAGGATTGCAGTAATGTGAAAATTATAATTGAATGTCCTATTAGAGTGAAAAAAAACTGCAACCAAAGGGACGTAGACATAACCGCACATTGAATAAGTGTAAAATATGCTACTTGTATCTTCAGGGTAAATGTGTACTTGTGAACCTTGGTGTAGTTGGTGGTTCTTGCTACAATAAACACTTCACAAATTATGTCTGAAATATTCATTTACATCCTTTATATTTAAACAGTTCCTGAATTTTTAAAAGATACAACAAACAGTTCTTCGTTCTGAGAACAGCTTCTTTTGCTGCTTTAGGGCATGCACTTCATGGTGTATTGCATGCTTGAAAACAAGATATGCAATATCTGAACAGATAAAGCAAGCACCGTTTTGAATTAAAGAAAGCATTTTCTAAGAAGTGCCAGGAAATATACCTGTCATCTAAACTTACTAGTTCCTACTCTTGTATACATGTTGATAGAAATGCATATTTTTAGGAAAAAAAACTTAAAAATTAAAAGTCTAGAGAAGATGGATTATTATTTATTATAACTTTCTAAAACATTACAGAAGTTATCTGATACACTGTATGTTCCCAAATCTCTAAGATGCAAATAAGTTATTTAATTTTTAAATTAGTGATAAAATGGGGTGTGAAATGAGGTTTTTTTTTTTTATTTCGAAAACTCAATTCGGCCATCATTGACTTATGGTATAATTGAAATCTATGTATTTGATGTATTTTATGAAGTTTTTATTAGGCCTTTTAAGGAAAATTCCTTCAACCTGTCTATAAACATTAATTACATAATATTTTTGTGCGATCACTTTCCCAACTTTGGGGGAATCTCTGTATTCTAATAAGCTCTATAACTCGCATTTCGGTTCGGAGGGAGGGAGAAGCATTTTGTGTTTGGCTTTCCTAGACTAATTTGTTGTGAGCCTTGGCACACTCTTAATACACTACTGGATTTTTTGCATTGTAAGCTAATTGCAACACACGTCCTACCACATATGCATAGTTACATTGTTTTCACCCACTAATGTATTTTCAACCACTCAGATTTCAGACTCATTTTTAGCAGGTTATTAAAAACCCTTCCCTCTATTTCACTGAGCCAGACTCATATGACATGACCTCTAATCCTTACCTTACACAGTTTATTTAATATATGGTATTTTGTTTCCCTTCCAGATGGAATGAACTGGGAGGTTTTGTTGTTCCCACTGGTCACTTACAGGTATTACGTAATATTGGTTTATTATTACAACAACGTTTTATTGATATAAGTCAGTAGTCTGATAGGTCAGGATGCTTCCAAAGAGCCAGCTACCATAGGTGCAACAGGAAGGATTGTTCATGAATCAGTAGATGTCTCTTTTTCCTCTGAGTCACCTGGTTCTTGCCTACTTTTGTATACCTGCCTCTGGACACTTCCACTGCTTGCATCCGACGAAGTGGGTATTAGCCCACGAAAGCTTATGCTTCAAAACTTTATAGTTAGTCTTTAAGGTGCCACAGGACTTTGTTACCTCTACTTTACTAATGTAAATCTGTATATTGTAGTAGCACCCATAGGCCCCAAATGGATTTAGGGCCACATTGTCTTTGGATGGTGCTAGGAAAAATTGTGCTGCTGGAAATATCTTCTTACCAAATGAAATCTGAGAAATATATTAAATTTAGTTTCCATTTCTGAAACTAACGATAGTAGCATTAGTCTTGCTGAAAGTTGCTATCCCTTGTAACATTAACAGTACTTAGGCAACAAGCCACACAGTACAATGCTTTTAATAATTTTTATATCTTGTCTTACAATCAGAAACAATGTACTGTTCAATATTGTAAAAACTGCATTGTTCAAACATTACAATTTTAGTTGAGTGTGGAATAAACATGCTTCATTCTGATAGTAAATTCACATACATGTAAACAAGTATTTAAAAGCATTCTTATCTTCACATTGTTGCACATTGTATAATTGTAGTTACAATCAAAAATTAAACAGGCAATTTGACTCAATACTATTTATGTATAGCATGGTGAAAGAATTACTGGTTTATTTTAAATATGGATGTCATGATTGTATATTCTGCACACAAGATACAATATTGATGAAACATTGTTTCCTTCTACCTATGATTATTTATAATTTTATATTTGACATAAACTAGTGAACAAATGATCAATTCCATATTAACAGAACATCAACAGTCTGATATTTAAGGAGAACTAGCTGAGTGAGCCTAATTTTAATCTCTCTAAAAGAAAGAAAAACATGCAAGCCAAAAGAATGCTGCCTAGATTTATACATCTTCAAGCATTGCACGTCTACCTGTGTTTAGTGCATTAACAAAATAAGACATCATTCATATGAAAATATGGTATTTATGCTTTCAGCCCTTCAGATTATAAAATACCAAGCCTTGTCTGGTCATTATGTAATTGAAGAAGATAGGCACAGGTGGTGTTTAGAAAGGTATGCAGATTGTAATCTTTAACAGAACTTGTACACCTGTTCCCTATGAATAAGAGTGTTGAAAATATAAACGCTATTGTCCTATGGCCACAGCAACATGATAGTATGTTTTGTTTTTTATATTTCAGTCTTGGTAGGAAGACTTAAAAATGAGAACTTTATTTTCGCATTGCAGTGGCACCCAACTTTTTTTGCAATAAATCATGTGTGTGTTTGAGAGGAATGAGTTTAGTGTTTCAGGAAGCTGATAATAGTGAGACTCTTCTGAATTGAGGTTTTAGCAGTTTTCTGTAATGAAGACAATTGCAGCCTAAATGATTTAAGATCTTGACTTATTCACACAAGATTTTGAATAATTAAATATATGAGTTTTGTCAAGTTTATTAGGAAACCAGGAGAACAGTTCCCTTGTGGAGTAAGCATGAATTCAACGATTGGGAACTGGTTGAAAAATTTCCCATTTATTCTTATTTCTTTCCTAGACTGGTGTTCTTCGTACCAATTGTGTTGACTGTTTAGATCGCACTAACACAGCCCAGTTCATGGTGGGGAAGTGTGCTTTAGCCTATCAGCTCTATTCTTTGGGGTTGATTGATAAGCCCAATCTTCAGTTTGACACAGATGCTGTTAGGTAAGAGATTTCACTGTTCGTAAAATATGTTGTGTTTTTCCCCTGGTATTAATTTTGTAACAAATATTAAGCAGTTATCTTTTCTGTGGCTTTTTATATTTTGATGTTTTCATAATTTTTCTTTAAGTGAAAATACTTATGTTTAAATAAAATGTTCAGATCATTTTTTTCAGCTAATTAAATTATCCATTCATCCCTCTATGATATTTAACAAAAATCAATGTAACTTCAAGATTATCTTTAATTGATTAGTGTGCTGCTTAGGCTCCGTTCAGGATAACAAAACTGAGCACTTCTCTTTGGATGCTTAAACTTCAAACTTGAAAACTGTCCTTTAAATAAACACAATAAAAGTGTATTATAAAGCTTTTCATTTTTGCTTTGAAGTTTGCCTTTAAAGTGAGCTAAGCAGTTTTTTGCCAGATGCTCCCAATAACCTGAAATACATGCAGAAATACATTTTAACTTATTTTTCTTCATTTTTCTTTGGTATCTTCTTGATATTTTTGGTGTATTGAAGAGAGGGAAAAAATGCATCCTTCTGCAACCGCTCTTTAAAATATTTCAGATTATACACATATGCCTTTGACACTGAAATTGGAACCCTCTGAATATTAGAGGCCATTAAGGCTTGCAAGAGTGTTTTCTCAGGGATTTGGACATTTGGACCTCATTGTATAAATATGAGGGTCAATTGAGGCCACATTGTTTTCCTTATTACTGTAATAGAGACCTCGGAACTTGTGACTTCAAGTGGTTAGTTTAATATTTCTTGCATAGTGTAGCTTATTGGAGCATTATGATTGGGGGAGATCTTGGTCTGCAAATAAAACAAGTTCCAGCCTGCAATTCTCTATAAAAGATTGCCTTTGGCATTCTACTGTCATGCTTATGGACCTAACCATCTCAGCTGCATTCACTATAAAAGCTTTAATGCCTATGACCACATCCCAGAGATATCAGGCATTTACTACTTGTGTCAAGTGTGGTGGTAAATGCCTCATTCCAAATAACTATTATTCAGGGTTGGACTCCATTCTGAGTCCTTTTCCCAGCCCAACAAAGGGGAATATGGGTACCCTTGAGGGGTTACCTTATTCTGTGAAGATTTAAGATCTTCCTTTTTCCCTACAAGCCAACAGCATCCACCACTCATTTCCGCTTGTCTCTTATTCATGTTTACTTCTGGGTGCTATAGAGATAAATATTTATTAAATGAGAATATATAAGTGTCTAAGGTATTATAACTAATGAGAAAGCGTAAGCTTGGTTTTAGAGCCCAATCCTGTAGTGATTACCCTACTTCGGCAAAACTTCCACGGCGTGATTATCTCAGTAAACAGTCCAAAATTGGTCCAGGAATGTATGATCACCATATTTTAGACTTCAGTGTGATTGTCTAGTGAGAATTTTTGCTATCTGTTTTTGTAAACAGAAATAGATAGGAGAAAAAAATTTAATCAGGGAAAAAAACCTAGGTATCTCAAGTATTCCACAGTAGTTACTGAAAATGAATTAATTAAACTTTTAATATTTGGGAAAGTATTGTTAACGTTTTATAACTAAGATTCATTTCACTCTGTTAAAATCTACTTGTTCGTTAAAATAATCACAATATATATTTACTTAGCCTTCTTATGGTCCCTGATATATACCATTTATACCTTTGCTATGTACAGTGTATTCATGTGCATATGTACATAATGTGCACAATAATTTTTTGGCGAATGTCCTAAGGTTAATATCTGAAGTGGGCAGTAGGAGGAGGCTATCCGAAAAGTCTGGTGCTTTGATCTTTGGGTCTTTTAGACCAGAGCAGATGTAGTTAGTTGCCCAGTACGTGCTTAGTCTAAGAGAATGTTGCAAAAGAACACTTAACTCCTCTTGTGGTGGTTGCCACCTGTGTAATCTTCACTAGCTAAATTAATATTTTGGAAAGAAGACACCTGGCTTTTCTGGTTCAGAAGTATGACACATTACATTAACCGAAAATAGTTTATCTGGAATTCTACCTGCTTACCTTTAAGTCTTTTTAAAACATAAAGGTAAGTAAGGCATAAAATACAGAGTAGAGAAGTATTCACTTTCTAGCAGTGATGATAGAATTCTCTGATATTTGGTTTCATTGGTTTAGATTGTTTGAGGAGCTGTATGAAGATCATGGAGACACACTTTCTCTGCAATATGGAGGTTCTCAACTTGTTCATCGAGTAAAAACCTACAGGAAGATAGCACCATGGACCCAGCATTCCAAAGATATTATGCAGACGCTCTCAAGATATTACAGTAATGCTTTTTCAGGTAAATGGAATCTTCAGGTGTGTTTTCTTTTAAGCCATTATTTAACTAGCACTATATACATATAAATACTGTATCTTGCTTTCTCTGCATTACTAATCATTGCTTGTCAGCAATTCATTTCTGCAAATTTAGGGAAACATTTTAAAAAGAGCACTTGAAAACAGCTGGTTACTTTGATCACTGAAATTATGTGATGATAGAATAATATTTTTTTATTGGATCAGTGTCTCTTGGTGAGAGAGACTAGCATGAACCATGATTAGAAACTGCCTACTCGCTGCTAGACTCATGCCTAACTCATTAGATCACAGTGGCACTTAACATTGTCTGTTCATTTGTAAAAATGGGTGACAATAACAATAATGGGCAGTTACATAGCACTTTTTCGTTTGTAGTCCTCAGAGCCCTACAGAGCTTGGCGTAAGCATTACTAACCACATTGCATAGATAAGGCACAGGTTGGTTAAGTGATTTGCCTGGAGACACTCTGGTCTAGTAGATGAGGTCTGTACCTCTAAGCAGATGACCTGGATTGCACCCTTGATTCTAACACTTCCTTTCTCTGAATCTTAACTTCTCTGTGCCTCAGTTTCATTTCCATACCTGAAAAATGGAAGTAGTGATGGTTGCTTCCTGAATGGGAGTATTGAGACCTAAACAATGTTTCTAGAGTATTAAGGCAGGTCGGTGGCAAAAGTAAGAAGAAAACTCAAAAATAACTCAATTTAATTTGCTGTAACTTAAAAAAAATAGTAAATAAAAATTCACCTTTAGGCTGAGACCAAGTGTAAACAAATTCCTTGTATGTTGAATTTTTTTCAGACAGTTATGAGCATAAGAAAAAGTGGAGGGTTGTCATGGAAGTTGGAACTCAGCTCTTTTACTGCAGCAGATGCTGCTATTTCTGCTTACTGTATTGTAATAAAGTTGCAGCCGTCTCTTAATTTTTAAAATAATGAATATGATAAATTAATTTAAGCATGCCCTTGACAAGGTCCCTGACAGGCATTCTGGCTATTCTACCATTTTTAGTTTCCTATTACTGGCAGAAAAATTGGAAGAGCATGTTGTTCTTCAAGTGCTTGCTCATATCAATTCCATTTTAGGTATGCACGCGCCTATGTGCAGGGTTGTCAGAGACTTTTGCCTTATTGACATCTGGAGGGCTAGCTGTGGCGCCTCACTTGAGTGCCGCGCTCATGCATCGATATATCAGATGCATATGATATATCAGATGCCCTATGCCCTCTGTTCCTTCTTACTGTCCATGGTGGTTAGTTGAGTGCCTTTCCTTGCATAGCAAGAGCTAGTGGTTTCGACTCTTCTGACTTCAAGCCTTAGGGCCTTGTAAACAGTTGTTTATAGTAGTTTGTGTTAAGTAGTTAGGAGTTAGAGTCCCAATGGGGACTTGCCCCGGGTGGGGCATGCCATGGTGTCTGGGGTTTAAGCCCTGCGTGGACTGTAACAGGCCCGTGCCTATAAGTGATCCCCACAGCAGCTGCCTCAAGTGCTCGGGGAAGTCTCATGTAAAGGACAAGTGTTGTATTTGTAAAACATTTTGATCCAGGACTCAGAGTGGGATATTCTTTGCAGGCTCTCCTCGTGGAGGCTGCCCTGTGTCTGACTTCCAAAACGTCCTACCAAGACACACCTACTACTTTGTTGTGCACCCCCAGTACCAGGCTCTTCCTGACACTGTTCCCCATCACCGGTGCCCTGAAAGAAAATGAACCACGGCTACCCGGTACTGGGCAAGAAAAGCCCTGGGGCATTGAACAAAGGACCCAGTTTGAGCCGCCTTGCCACTCCAAAGCCACATGGCCATGCCACCCCTGTTGGAGCCTTTAGCCCCTTAAAGTGTCCACCACTGACTCCCAGGAGTGGTGGGGGACCCAAACTTCTGACAGCATCAACACCTCCCCAAGCTCCCCCCAGCCTTGATAGAGCAGAGGCCTCCGTCCACACTGCTGACACCATGCGTGCTGCAGGAAGCGACAAAGACTCCCTACAAAGGCAAGACGGTTACTGAGACTCCTCAGAGGGCAGTGGAGTGCCACCAGTCCCCCAATCCAAATTGCCATGGCCCTCTGAAAATTGCCACGGTCCTTCCACCTCCAAAAGGGCAGAAAAGAAATACTTTGTCCTGGCCAAAGGTTCGAGTACCTTTATACCCATATCGCTGGTTGTCTCTGCGCCAATGAAGAGGTCAGCTCCCAAAAATAGAGGCCAAAAGACCTGACCTCTTTGGGGAAAAAAATGTATTCAGCAGCCAGCCTTCAATTCCAGGTGGTGAACCTCTGGCCCTCTTTGGACTCCCTCCATAAGTTCAAGGAGTCTGGCTCTTAGTGTCTGACCCAGGAATTTGGCACCCTGGTGGAAGAGGGCACCACGGCGAGTAGGCAGTCGGTCCAGATGGCATACAAGTGGCAGACTTGGTGTCTAGTGTGATCACGTCGGCGGTGGTCATAAAGCACAGCTTTGGCGTCAGACCACCGGCCTATCCCAAGAGATGCAGACCTCTATCCAGGACCTTCCATTTGATGGGAATGGTCTCTTTTTGAAGCAGGCTGATGCGAGGCTGCATGGGTTAAAGGACACTTGGAACACCCTTCACTCGCTGGGCATACATACGAGACCAGTCTTCATGGAAACAGTTCCAGCCACCCCTACCACCAAGACCTTGGCAGCCTCATCAAGGGTTTTTAAGGAGAAGGGGTAGAGACACAAACTTTAGTCGTCACCACCCTTCCTTCTCCTGTGCAGTCTGGCCCAGTGAAGCATCCCAAAGCCAGAAATATTCATTTTGAAGGTGTGTTCAGGAACAACGCCCAGTCAATTTTCCAAATGCACCTTATTCGTTCCTCAACTGTTTTCATCCCTATCGTTCTCCTGGTTGCAGGTCACCTCAGACTTTTGGGTGCTGGACATAGTATCTCAGGGCTATGCCCTGCAAGTTTTGGTCTGTCCTTCTAACCCCCTCTCCCCCCGAGGGACCCTTCTCACAAGCAACTCCTTGTCCAATAGGTCGAGAACCTCCTGCACATGAGGGCGGTGAAGGAGGCCCTTGGGACATGAAGGTAAAAGGGTTCTATTTCTGCTACTTCCTAATCCCAAAAGCAAAGGGGGCCTCAGACCCATTCTGGACCTGTGTTGCCTCAATAAATCTCTCAGAAAGTTGAAGTTTCGCATGGTATCCCAGACCTCCATCATCCCCTCCCTGGATCCGGGAGACTGGTACGTCACCCACAGGTGTTTCCTCCATTTCATAGTGAGTGGATGCCATTTTCAATTCACGGCACTGCTCTTTGGCCTCTTATCGACCCCGAGGATGTTCACAAAATGTGTGACGCCAATAGCTGCCTACCTGAGACGTCAATGGGTCCAGGTCTTCCCATATCTCAACGGCTGGCTCATTTAGGACAGATCTTGGGAGCAAGTGCAGAGGAGCCTCAGTCTGGTGTGTTCCACCAGCTGCGACCTGGGCCAGTTAATAAATGAGAAAAAATCCACCTTATTGCCCCTCTAGCTAATAGAGTTCATCGGGGTGGTTCTTGATTCCAGGTGAGCCAGAGCCTTCCTTCTGGAAGCGTGTTTTCAGGCCATATCGGACCTGATCTCCCATGTAACCACCCGCTCACCATGGCTCACACCTGCCTGCAGCTGTTGGGCACGGCTCCATCTCCGGCTTCTTCAAGCATGGCTGACGTCAGTACATCCCCAACAAGCACGACCTACACTGGATAGTCAGGATGCCGAACCACATCAACCTGGATTGGTGGTTGGATCCTGGAGAGAGTTCCCTTTGTGACCCTGTCCCAGTTGCTGACCCTGCTCTCCTTTGCTTCGGACCTGTGCTGGGGAGCCCACCTGGTTGCAGAATGATCTGGCCCTCCACATCAACATCAGGGAGCTCAGAGCAGTTCGCTGCTCCAATCAGCATAATCTTCCAGAGCTGGGGGGACTCCCCAGGTGGACCTGTTCGCATCCAGGCAGACCAGAAAATGCCACGTGTTCTGTTCGATCTGTGAGATGGACGGGTTCCCTGGCAGACACCTTTTTCATTCCATGCTCAGGAGTGCTGATGTATGTCTTCCTGCCAGTGCCGTTGATTTACAGGGTCCTTGTGAAGATCAACCAAGACAGGGCAAGAATTATCCTAATAGCTCCTGCGTGGTCTCGCCAGCAGCTGTCTGCAACACCAGTAAGTACCGTATCTCCATCAACTCCATTGCCACCTGCACCTGATATTAGTCCCTTATCTCCCTGAGACCATCTGACACTGGGCACCTACCCTTTATTCTCTTATCTCCACTCCACCCACCTCCCCAAGCAGCCCCCTCTTCCTCCATCTCATCCCCACCCCAAAAAGTCTGTTCCATACTCTACGAAACTCCCCAAATGTGTCTTTCAGACCAGCCAGACCTCCATTCCACTCAAACACCTTGCTCTCTGACACCTATCCCTCCAGAGGGACCTGGTGAACCAACACTCCACCTCTAACCTCGGGAGGAGGATGACATCACAATATACCATGAGAGAAATTTCTGGGGGCAGCCCTGCCTCTCTGGCACATGCACAGACTGTGAAGTGAAGGTCATTCTGATAGGTGGCAAGCTGTTGTGATTTTGAGTGTGTTGAGATGCTGGATTCACTACTCAAGCCAAAGCCTATGAGTTGCTTTGTAGTGCATTAATACAGTCAATCAGGGTCCAACTTGGGCAGTTAAAATGCAACACAATGCCTGTGGCTCGGGTGGCAAATTGAGCACCCCAACCGCCATTGACAAAATGAGCCAAATACACCAAAAAAGTATGCAAAAAAGTTTCAGAATTGCTTGCAAATTAATGAAAATATGGCCAATATCATGGTCGCACCTGGTTTTGGTGATTAGTGTTTCTAAGTATTACTAAGTATTACTTCATCTTATACCACTATTATCACTGTAATATGCACAGAAGTGCATCTCAAATGCACAGCAAGCATTCAAGAAACTATACCAGATGCATTATCAGTGTTTGATTTTGCAGCTTTAACACCTGGTGCCGTCATAAGCTTTTCACAAGTGTTCCCAAAAGCCTCTGAGTAAAACTGATACCTCTGGTATTAGCTGATGTAATCTGAGCAGTTATTAGCTAATTGTGATGAAACTCTTGTTATTCCAAACAAGCAGAGCAAATTTTTTTGTATGTAGCTTTAGACAGGGGTGTCAAACTCAATTGCACAGGGGGCCAAAACTCAAAACTCGCGGGCCGAACAGTATAACCATTTATTTAACAGACTAAATATTTATGTTTTTTAACCATTAATATGAACCAAAATACAGGATTCCAAAATAAATACATTTCAACTTAAAATATTTTGCTCTTCATAAAAAAATATCCTGTCAATACAATACATTCAAAATCTGTACATGCTGGAATATTAAAAAATCTGAAAATATAAATAAAAAATTGAATTTAAAGCAAAAGTATAATCATAACAAATCATAACATTCCATTTTCTTGTCCTATTTAGTCAGAGCCTGATACTTGGAGTCTTTTCTTTGCAACAAGTTTGTTTATGTTTGGGGTTAGGTTCTGTGTTGTGAAGATTCTCAGGATCGATTGCAGGTGTTCATCAGTGAGGCGACTCCTGTGTGACGTTTTGTTAATTTTCATCACAGAGAACAGCTGCTCGCACAGATATGTGCTGCCAAACATGGACAGGATTCGAGCCGCATGTTGGCGGAGCTGCGGCATCGCTTCAGGAATGAAGCGACTGAACTGTGCTGGCCCCGCAGTGTCGTACTTTGCCTTCAGTGTCCCGTTACATTGCAGTTCTATCAGCTCCATCTGCATTTCTACAGGTGCGGTTTCCACATCGACTGCAAATGGGTTGCGAAGCAGCTCGAAGTTACTTTTCTGTGCCTCAAAGTCACTGAAGCGCCGTGCAAACTCAGTGCGCAGCGCGCTGAGTTTTTCAGCAAAGGTGGCATTTGGGAAAACTGTGGCACTTTCTTGGTTCCGTATTACTTGGCAACAGGGAAAGTGAGACAAGTTGCATTGGTGCATTTGTGTCTCCCATAAGCGCAGCTTCACTTGAAATGCCTTCACTGCATCATGCATATCGGTTATTATGTGCTCCCATCCCTGGAGTTGAAGGTTTAAAGCGCTAAGATGCGACGTTATGTCAGCCAGGAACGCCAACTCACATTTCCACTTTTCATCCCGCAGAACTGTGCAGTCTTTCCCCTTACTGTCCATGAACTGGCAGATTTCCTCTCGCAGCTCAAAGTGTCTTTTGAGAACTTTTCCCCGACTTAGCCACCGGACCTCCGTATGATATGGCATATCGCCAAACTCGCTATCTATTTCCCGCAGAAAAGACTGGAATTGGCGGTGATTTAAACCGTGGGCTCTGATAAAGTTGACGGTTTGTGTTACAGTGTTCATCACATGATCCATTTTTAGGACTTTAGCACTCAGCGATTCCTGGTGTATGATGCAGTGATACACTGTCAACTCACCGGCACAGTTCTCCTCCCGCATCTTTGAGCGCATCCTTCCCACCAGTCCATTTTTTTCATCACACATAGCAGGTGCGCCATCTGTTGTAAGTCCAACGAGTTTTTCCCACGGCAGTTTCATGTCGGTTACACTTTGAAATACATTTCCAAAGATGTCTTCTCCTTTCGTTGTCCCGTGCATCGATTTAATGTCCAGTATTTCCTCTGTTACGCACAAATTGGAATCCACACCACGGATAAATATCGCCAGCTGTGCAGTGTCAGTCGCGTCAGTAGTTTCATCCACGGCAAGGGAGTATGCAACAAAATCTTTTGCTCTTTCAATCAACTGTGTTTTCAAATCAGTCGCCATCTCACAAACCCGATTAGCAACAGTGTTTCTGCTGAGGCTTACATTTGCAAACGCTCGCGTTTTATCTGGACAAAGGACGTCGCACACTTTCATCATACAATTCTTTACGAATTCCCCCTCGGTAAACGGCCGTCCTGATTTGGCGATCTCTTCGGCCACAATGAAACTTGCTTTCACAGCAGCTTCACTTTGTGATTTTGCTTTGGTGAAAAACGTCTGCTGGGATGTCAAATTCTTCTTCAACTCCTCTACCTTTTGTAGCTTCTGTCCTGCGCTCAGGTTTTTGAATTTGTTCTCATGTTTCGTCTCGTAGTGCCGTCTTAGGTTATACTCCTTCATTACAGCGACATTACTCCCGCAAAGGAGACACACTGGTTTACCTGCAATTTCAGTAAACATATACTCATTCTCCCACCGGCTTTGAAAGCCTCGGTTTTCAGAATCAATTTTTCTCTTGGCCATTGTTGGGGTCTAGCTTTGATTTGATATTAGCGTTGTATACATCAACAGACCGCGAACTTGAACCGCGGCTTGCCGTTGGCGGCAATTGCACTGCATCATGGGATTTGTAGTGTGTGTTATTGGGGCGTCATATCACAGGGCCATTAAAAACAGATATATAAAACGATTTCGCGGGCCGGATATAATTGTATGGCGGGCCAGATGTGGCCCGCGGGCCTTGAGTTTGACACATGTGCTTTAGAAGTTCAAATGTCTTCTTTGTTGTTGGAAGGCAGCTGTGTGTGAAGTATGAAGTTTGTAGAGACTATTGTTTATTTAGACAGAAGAATCATAAGAAATGTGAAGAAAATAAGTCAAAATATCAAAAAAGGGAGCACTTTAAAACTGTTCTGCTGCAAAAGTTAGTAAACATATTAATACTTAAAAATGTTAGTTGTCCTGTGGAAAATTTAAATTCAAGCTTTGACGTGTAAAACATTGGGATTTTGGTCTTGCTTTAAGTGTAGTGATTTCATAACTATGGTGGAGTTACTACTGCCTCCATCTTATTGTGTGCGCATATATACAACATCCTGGTGTACCTCTTCTTTTACAGATGCTGACAGGCAAGACTCAATTAACCTATTTTTGGGAGTATTCCAGCCTGCGGAAGGAAAACCTCATCTTTGGGAACTTCCTACAGACTTTTACTTGCATCACCAGAACACTATGAGTCTTTCACAGACAAGGCGAAGGTATTGTTTTAGTTCCCTATTATCATTCACTTTCATAATCCGTATTCAAAATTTAAAAACTTTTAAATTGATTTTGAATGACTGTCTCAAAAATACATTTAACTTTGCAAAATAAGCAGGTGTAAATTATTCTTCCTTACAAAGGTGGGTTATTTGAAACAAATACATCATTACCATATTTTAAACATTTGTAAGAGCATTCATTATCATAATCCCCTTTTATGAAATGTCTGACATTTGTTTTCATGCGTCCATCTGATGGAAAGGGACCGATTAAAAAGATGGAATTTCATATGAATGAAGCTTGCAGTTTGAAATGATTTGCTATTTTATTGAAGTCCAGTAACCAGCATTTTATTAATCTTCAGGCTAAAGTATTTCTGTTCAATTTCAGCCAGTCATATTTATTGATGTAGCAATATATTTGAAATACTGTGATTAGCATTCAGTTTTTTCTGGGACACAATCAGTTTCCAGGAATTCATGCTCAGAAAATGTAGACCAAGAAATGTACAGGAACTCCTCACTTAATGTTGTAGTTGTGTTCCTGAAAAATGCGACTTTAAGCGAAACGATGTTAAACAAATCCTATTTCCCCATAAGAATTAATGTAAATAAGGGGCCAGGGAAACTGTTTTCACCAGACAAAAGACTATATATATTATGAGATTATGACATGGGGGTTGAGAGCGGTCAGCCTCCACCCCAATCCCCACTTTGAATCCAGCATTTATAATGGTTTTATATATATTAAGTGTTTTTAATTTATAAGGGGGAGGGGTCAACAGAGGCTTGCTATTTGAAAGGGGTCACCAATACAAAAGTTTGAGAACCACTGTGCTAAATGAACTAGCAATTTGCTGAGCCCTCAAGGGTTAACTCTCTCACTCTAGACTGCAACAAGAAAGGAGGGGGAGGGCAGAGATATACATCCTGAGAGATAGAGATGCCCAGTCCCCTTTAAGTATCAAGAGTAGGGTACACTGCCCTGTTAATTAGATCAGCAAGGCAGCAGCTCCCTCTGTCCTATATCCCCTCTGCTCTATGGAAGATGGGGTAAGCGGGGTGCAGGATCAGGGGGAGGGAGACACCCTGAGGTTAGCCCCCCTCTTTCATCTCCCCCCCAACCCAGCAAGCAGGAGTCTCAGGGAGCAGCTCTAAGGCAGAGGGCAGGAGCAGCACATTGCAGTGGGGGAAGGGGCATATGAACTACAAACAATTTGAACTGCTGCCAATTGATAGCCTGCTGGGCAGCTGACGAGGTTAGCCGGGAGCATTGCACAACTTTTAAACAAGCATGTTCCCTAATTAATTAGCAACTTAACAATGAAACAATGTTAGCGGGACAACTTTAAATGAGTTACTGTACATTTCTATTTCTTATCCACCTCCAGACCCTGTCCCAGTCTAGTCCAATTCAAAGATTGTATCAGTCCAGTTTTATCTGTCACCCCTTTTGTGCATTGTAGTTTATAAGCAATAATAACGCCAAAGTACTTGATATGAGAGATGATTTTTGAGGATAACTTCAGCATATTGAATGACTCTATTTAGAATTGTAATGATTGACCACCTCTCTACATTATACTAATTTTATAAGAACAGGTGATATTGGAAACTTTCTACAGAGACCCTTTCAAAGCTACTATTGGTGCTTCACTGGATTTTGTTAGATGTTCCGACATTATTTTTATCCTGCTTACTTGTCCGTCCTTGTGTGGGTTTGGTCACTTCAGTTTTTTGGAGTTGAAATTCTGCTTTAGATTTTAGCTGGAGAAGATTCAGGTCCCTTAAAAAATCCATATAGCTACTTGTTTTATCGTAACGCTTCGCATTAGGTCATCCTGCGTCCTAAAGAATTGTTTCTAAATTACCAGTTTCTATTGTATTGCATCTATTTTCTTAAGAAGCATTACATAAGAACATAATAATGGCCATACTGGGTCAGACCAATTGTCCATCTAGCCCAGTATCCTGTCTTTTGACAGTGGCCAGTGCCAGATACTTCAGAGAAAGTGAATAGAAGAGAGCAGTTGTCGAGTGATCCATCTCCTCTCATCCAGCTTCTGGTAGTCAGAGGTTTAGGGACACCTAGAGCATGAAGTTGCATCCCTGACCATCTTGGCTAATAGCCATTGATGGACCTATCATTCATGAACTTGTCCAATTCTTTTTTGAATCCTGTTCTACTTTGGGCCTTCACAACATTCCCTGGCATTGTCTCTTGAGAGGTTTTTTAATGCTTGTTGTAGCCTTCTGTTTTATTTAAAGTGAATTTTGTAATGTGGTATTACACCAACATGGGTTTGGCTTTGACTACTACTGTTTCAAGCTTAACAGAGTGAAAGTCCCCTCGGTTACTTACTTCAGATTTAGAGTCAAAGACCAAGGGTAGTGACCACACATCCATTCACAAGTACAAGGTTTAGTCTTTTCCACAAGTTTTATTAAAGTTACAATTAAAGTTATGAATGTCCAAGCATACAGAAATTCTATAAAGACCTATGCACAAGTTATAAATATAGTTATACTCCCATCCTTAACAATAGTGTTATGTTCTGATGGGTTACTCATGGATTGATTATCATGAGAGAGATGGTTCCTGCTGGAGTATCCCAGAGGGAGCTATATTTTCCTAATCTAGGCACTCTCTCTTTTATAATGTGATTCTGACTATATCTCATTAGCATTTCTGCACATAGTGCACCCAGCATTTAGGGCATGTGTTTAAAAAAAATAGATTACTGGGTATCTTGTAAGCAAAAAATTACTCTTACTGTTAATTTTTCACAATATTGCCCATTAGTACATCTTTTCCTATAATCTTTAGGGCATAGAGTTATTCTTCGGTCACTTACTTATGTCAGTATTTCTTATCTCCAAGGCCTAAAATAGCTAATTTAAAATCTTGTGGGCCTTAGCCTACAGGTTCTTGTGTTTCAGATTCTTACTTATATCTAATACATGGTTCCTCTAAATAGTGATCAATCTTATACCTCTATATCCTACAAGTTAACTCTATTTAACATATAATTATTATATATGACATAAGATGTTAGTCAATCACAATATCGCACAATAGATGAACAATAAACTAAAATCATTGGCTCCATTGTTCATATCAGCCATGCAGCCATTGCAGTTAGTCTGCCCACATAAAATATGTGCAACATCTTTCTTCACTTTATTGTCCACTTATCCTAAACCTTTCTATGTAATGTTGTGTAGCAAAGTGAATTCAATTAATGTGTTGCAAAGGTGATTTCTCAAATGAATGTCCCAGTCTCCCTTTAATCCATTGTCTTGTTTATTTTAAAAGCTGTCTTATCTTTTGTGTTCTTGCGTGTTTTGTTTTTCTTTGAATTAGAAAGTTAAAATTGCTACTATTTTTCTCCTATCTGTTAACTGTTTTTTTTTTGGGGGGGGGGGGATAATATTTATTTATTGTCTGGTCAGCATTTGTTGTTTTACCTTTTCTGATTAGCATTAATAATATACAGGCAAATTTGTTTCTTATGGAAATAAAGCCTTTCGAGTACAGTAGATATTGTAGATAAGAGATATAGATATTTCTATATCTATATTGCCAGTCTCCTGTCGGTTTCCTTATGCCAGATTAAATTGTGATTTTTCTTAAAAAGACACAATCTGGTGTGTTTGTACAGCACCAAGGAAACTGGGGCTGTGACTGTGTGCAAACCGTATTTGAGTCAGGAAGGGATTAATATGCGACTGGGGGGGCCAAATCAACCCCACCCATGACACCAGAAGCATGTGTCGGGTTTCAAGGAAGGAGCTAAAAGGGGTGAGCCCCTGTCAGTCGTGGGGTGGCTGGGAAAACAGACCTTCAGGTCTCTTTCTGTGAAAGAGAAGCCTGACTGGAGCCAGGAACTGAGGAACACTGTGCCCTATCAGAGCTCCTGCAATGGAAGGTAGGCCTGGTCTGAGATGATTGCCATGTTTGGCTACCAGCAATTGACTTAAACTTGCATGCACAAACAGGGTGGAATCATTTGTTTTCTTGGTACACTGCAGAACCTTAGAGGTTCAAAGAACTCAGAAGGGGCAGAAGAGTTATTTTATTTTGTCAATTTTGGTCTTTTGATATCGCAGAAATAGTGGAAATGTTACATACCTAACTGAGCAGATTTAGAGCTCCAATCTGGAAGGTGGTGGAGGTTGGGCAGATCAGCAGAAGGCCTGGAGGGAATCAGAGGTAGAGTCATTGCTGCACCACACCACAACATAGTAGTTGTATAGGGAGGGTAGGCGGCCACATGGGTTCGAATCATGACTGGGGCCCTTGGCCACTATGGCAATAAAAAATATACATGAAAAATACTATGTTTGAGGCTATGGAAGGGGGGGGGTGGTAGTAACTTGCTGTAACAGAAACTTCTTTCCACTTCCCAGGCCTTTCCCCGCTCTCCTTCAGAAAGAAAATATTTTATAATGAGTGGTATATACTTCCTCTTGAATTCATGGAGAGAGAACAAAATGGAAGGAGTCTGGAATAATGGAAATTGGGCTTTTTTCCTGTCATCCTGTTCATCCTCTGTGCCAGTAGCAAGACAGGGCTTAGGTGAGTTCATCTCTTGGATGAAGAACAGCTGAATGAAGCTGAACCCAAGAAACACAGAGGTGGTGCTAGTGGTCAGAGGAAAGTATTTTGAAGAGCTTGCAGCCACACTGCAGTCTTTGTTCATTGAAGATCTACAACCACAGTCAGTCATGTCAGTCTATAGTCTAGGAGTTCTCTTGAGTTCCTTTGACACTACGTTCTCTCACACAAAGCATTTCTCTCAGATGCTGCTATCATTCCTTGGCAAGGAAACTCCATTCAGTTCTGACAGATGAAGTCCTGGCCTTAGTTCTTCATGCCTTTGTCACCTCTCAACTGGATAACAGTAATGCAGTGTGCCTGGTCATGAGGGCTTAGCACTTAGGAAATTCCAGCTAGTTCATAACACTGCAGTGCACCTCACCTCTTCAGCAACAGAGACTACCATGAGCATAGTCCTCAAGACTTTCTATTGGCTTACCATAGAATTTCGAAGCAAGTTCAGGGTCTTTGTCCTTATCTTCAAAGCACTCTGCGACCTGGGGCTCTGAAACTGAAAAGACCGTGACCAGCAATTTATGCTTCTCTGGTGCAATGGAACTCTCAACAATAAAAGTAAAGCTTTGTCTGTCCAGGAGACAGAACTATCTCCAAGTGCAGCTTGAAACTTTGAAGGAATTAATGACTGCCATGGACCTTACCTCTTTCTGCTACAAGTGCAAGGCACATTTCTTTGACCGTGCCTTCTTTAACATATAAAAGGTATATTTATATTTTTAAAAAGAGAGGGAAAAAATAGAACACCCTAACAAAACAAGACACTTCACTGCACACATTTCTGCTTCGGGGGAGAGGATGAGAGAACAAACAACATGTGATGGATGTGTTCACGTTGTGTGTCTCAACTGAAAGCCATGAAGAGAACTTTTTTTTCCTTCCAGGGATGGTGTTGGTATAGTTTAGGAAAAAATTACAGATATAATTATGAGGAAAAAATGGAAACGTAAATATGAATAGCTGAAAGAAAAAAAAGTATGCTTCATTTATGCTTAATTTTGTTTTCCAGTAGGTTATTGATTTTCATTCAGTGAAAACAGCTAGAGCACTTTCTTAGCTGTTAAATATTCCAGTAATGAAGCACTCTGGTTCTCAGACCTGTATGATTAACAAATCTCGTGTCAGTATTTATTTATTTATTTTTAAGAATATCAATGCTCCTGTCAGCTAACTTGTTCTATATTTTTCACAAAACTTTGCAAATTGTCAGTTTGCCAGATATTTTTTGATAAATATTATTGCTGATCTTCACACTCCATACTCTTCAAATTTTAAAATTGTAATGTTAGCTTTTTTTTTTTTTTTTTTTTTTAAAGGACCAGAAAGATGTTAACCAGTAAGCTTATCTGATAGTTTTGCATTGTTATGACCATTGTCTTCTCAGACACCCTCTACATATGCTTCTTTGATCTCTCTCCATTCATTCTGTCTTAGGTCCCAATCCTGCAACAGTTGGACACCTGAAGTAAATGTAGCTTCTGCAGGCAAACAGCTGCACCTGCATAGAGCCCCACTGATTTCAGGGGTCTGCCCACAAAGGTGCAGTTCTATGACTGGGAACTGTTGAACATCTCAGGCCAAGGATGGTTGTTTCCTTTCTCTCACCCCTGCAGTATAAACTACCATGCACAATTAGGTCACTATACAGTATATAAAAAGCGGTGTGCATGTTTTTAGATGTGATAGTAGATTAAATATTTATTTTCTGTATAAAATACTATATTAAAGTTGATTTCATGTGTGAATTTCCTCCCCCCCCCCCCAGCTATACCTATTGGTGGACACGAGATGTACTAAATCATTTACCACTGCCTTATGATGAGGGTAAGTGCTCTGTGTTCTTTTTGTTTTAGAGTGTTTTGGAAAAATACTGATTATTTTGATTCAGCCATTGAATGGTTTGCATATATTCCTTTAATCACAAATTAACAAACTGATAGTGAAGGCTGTGCAGTTATAACAGCTGACCAGTGTTTCCCTCTCACTGAGCTGTGGGTTTCACTAGCGTATATAATATGCCTGCATTAAATCTGTCAAATGTCCATCAATCGTTGAGCCAGATAGTGTAGATGATGTGTTTATTGTAGACTTGTGGATATGACTTTGGCTTCCATAAGTTCACATGCAGGGAAGCATTTTAAATAATTTTTTGTCTTTCCCATTCATGTGTGGCTTGAAGTATTGTAAATTGGTGATGCATAAGAATAGTCTAGCTGATAATTCAAATACAATTGGAAGATACATCATCACTTCTCCAGCGGGAGACTGTTCAAATTGGAAATGTCAATTTAAAAGGGAACCAAATTAACTAGTTAACTTCTATAATGTATCCCCTCAAATATATGTCTTGTTTTTAGATCATATTTATTGTGCTATAGAAAAAACATGGAAGTGTATCTGGTTAAATTATTGCAGGAGTATGCAAATAGTTTTTTTCCAAATGTGCTAATGATTCGCAATAGAACATGTTGTCTTTTTTTTGTTGTTAGTGACATGCACTGAAAACAGAAGGAAGTTAATAGTGAAGAAATATCACAAATATGAAGACGAGATTGATATTCACAATGAGTTCTTTCGTCCATATGAATTAAGCAGTTTTGATGACACCTTTTGCTTGGCAATGACCAATTCTATACGGTATGTTATGCATATAAGTTAGATTTCACAATTCTAATACATAACCTGAAACTTCCTTTAATGCAGCCTTTTTTAAATCTTGCTCCACTTTACTATTTATTTTTACTTGGAGCCTCCACCACTGCCTTACAATAGTGGGAAGGATACTGTTAGTAGTGTTGCTAATGCATTTGTTCAGGAGATACCAGGCAAATTACTCAAAATACAAATCAAGTGGTACTATAAAAACACACCTTATCTGTATTACTGCTGTTAGTCAGTGAGAGATTTGAGTAAGTGGTGTTGCAACCTGACTCGGAGGGTCACAACATCACCCAAATTTGAACCGACTGCCCCTCTATCTGGTGTGATGGAGGGTGGCTGAGCCAAATTTAAGGGAGTGGCATTGCAAACTGGAACTAGACCCCCACTCTTTTATTATAATTACTGAATTATTAGAAGGTTCAGTGCCCTCCTACTCTGAAAAGTTGATTTACCACTCTGATTGAGAACTTCTAGTTTAGAGCTTCATGCAGCTTGAAAGAGGATATTTACATGTGTGGACTGTTTAGATAAAGTAAACTATATCATTTGAATTCATGCAGTTTTGTCTACACACTGCCATAGTCTAGACTACAGTGTGTGAATTATAGACTGTTCTAACCTGTTGCTCTCTAACAGCCCCATGTAGACACCTAGATTCTGCTGGCATGAACTAAAAGGTGTACCTAGTTCATTTTGAGGTAGTCCCATTTAAAACAGAACATGAACTAGGTACTGTTTTTGCATGCCAGCAATGCCTATGGTGGAGCCTGTAGAATGCAGCATGTTAGAGTTCTCTACAAGTCACACACTCATAGTCTGGATTGCAGCACCATGTAAACAAGCTCATTCTAATTTAGGAGAAAAATTATGTCTTTGTTCAGATATTTTCTGGTTTTATCTCAAGATTGTGTGCACTTGGAGTTGATTAAAACAATTAGCTAGAGTGTTTTCCGGCTGGCAGCCATGCCAACTGAGTATTTTAAAATATATTTTGAACATGCATGCTTTGGCTAGTGGCTTTTGTGGAAATTGTATCTAAAATGGCCATTTGAATGAATTTGAGTCATGAACACCATCATGAAATAACATTGTTGGGTCTCAGCCCCACCCTACTTCACAAGTGACAACTCCGTGCATAGTCATGTTTTGTGGGTCTGTGTGGTCCAACTAAGGTTTCTTAAATCTCTTTGGATTTTAATTTCTCCATGTGACCTGTAATCAAAGTTTAACCTAGATGGTCCTTTTTAATTCATGACAACAATTTTTAAATTCAGAACTAAATGTTACAGGATGTTCAGACTTGTAGATGTGAAGAATTTTCAACAAAACCTGACAAAATTTAATTTCAGAAGCATATTTTATGTGTTAAGATTTATTTTATGGCTGATTTTCCCCCCTTTCAGAGATTTCATGCCCAAGAATGTTGGAATTGATCCAAGTCCATTTACAGTGCGGAAACCTGAAGAAACTGGAAAATCAGTGGTGGGGTAAGATTTGCATATAAAATATGGAATTTAAGATATTGTACTGGCATAATAACATCAGCATTGTAGAGTACAATGCAATTAACAACAAAACGTATAATTACTTAGTTCAAGATGAGCAATGACTTGACGGAGAGAGACAAGCCATACATGTCTCTTCAGTTGTGAGGCATAAGGCTAAACCCAAGTACCTCCCTACCTGTACTCAAAAAGAGAGTAAAAGGGATCCAAGACCTATTTGAAGTAAATGGAAAGATGCAGTGGATTTTGAATCAGGCCTTAAATATATTTATTACAGTATCTTGTAGTATATTGTATTACTGTGTATGCCAGACAAACACAATCTATGAAATTGCTTATGTGAGAGTACACATTGAAACATAGTACAGATTATGAATAGTTTAGAATAATAATGAAAATTTTGTGGCATGTATAGCAAACATTAATTTGTATTTAAAGCAACTTTGTAAATAACTGTCTTCTCCCCTAAACAAAATCTAAAGAAAACCGTGTTGATGGATTAAAAAGAAAATATATGGTACACTTGTGCTAACAACATTATTTTTAGAAGAAACAGAGATAAAGGAAGTGTAGGGAGGGTTGGTCGGGGCTTGCACCCTCCGCCAGGTCAGTGGGGGAACCCCACCGCCTCTCTACACTGTTGCACGGCCCCTTAAGGGGGGAATTAGCGGGGCCGTTGGGTCCTGGCTCCCACCCTCAGCCAGGGAGTGGGCCAAACCTCTAGTCCCGAAGGCCAGGCCCTAGGCCAGGGCGGGGCAGCAGCAGTGCAAGGCTCAGGCTCTCAGGTCAGAGACTGAGCCACAAGAGTCAATAAACCCAGACCCTAGGTCAGGGCGGGGCAGCAGCAGTTCAAGGCTCAGGCTCTCAGTTCAGAGGCTGAGTGGATGCACAGGTAAACTAAGTCAGGAAGCCCAGGCCCTAAAACGGGGCCGGACCAGGGGGAAGACAGCCGCCCATACGTTGGGTGGCCAAAAAGCAGAGGGGGGGGGCACAGGCCCACCCACTCCACTGCGTCCCAGCCCGGGGCCCTAGCAGCAGCCAGTGCCTGCTGCTCTGTCAGTGGGGATCCTGGCCGCAACACACTGACATGGGTTCGGGCTCGGTTTCAGTCCGGCTTGGGTCAGCGGTCCCCGGGCTACTTCCCCACTCCCCCTCTGGAGGTACCTGGCTTCCTGTGGCATCTGCAGAGGGGTCGACCAGTCTCCTCCTTGATTTTTTTTGTAATGTTACTTATTAAATCGTTTGACTCTGTATCTAAATATTGATTTGTTTCAAACAACAGAACAACTTGTTCTGTTTATTTACAAGGATCCATTCTAAGATCTGTGGTCTTCCCAGTTTAAATATCCTCATGATGTGTTTGAACTCTTTTTGTTTTAAAACATTGGAAGAAACAGAGTATCCTTTTTTGTACTTCTGTTTTCGATCTTAAAAATCCATTTGCAAAACACATCATTTTTGTGTTTTTCCAAGGGGAAAATTGCTAGTGGTAGCTTTCTACAAGAGGTTATCAGGATGTTTATGTTCTACATAAATGCTTATGTTCTACATAGAAATCCCAAGAAGTGATGGGAGGAGAAGCGACCTAAGATACGCAGCTTCAGCTACGCGAATATCTTAGGTTGCCTTACCTGGCCGTCCTCACGGCAGTGAGTCGACCGCTGCTGCTTCCCTGTCGACTCCACTTCCTCCTCTTGCAGAAATGAAGTTCTGGAGTCGACGGGGAGTGCGTTCGGGGATTGATTTATCACGTCTAGATGAGATGTGATAAATCGATCCCCGATACATCAAACACTACCCACTAATTCGGCGGGTAGTATAGACATATCCTTAATTTTTAAGGTGCCACCGGACTCCTTGTTGTTCAGAAGGTAGAATATCTCCTTCCATCCTATGCCAGATGAGATGGTAACCAAAATTCAGGAATGTATGTATGGTATATTTAAAAGTATTTTGTGTTAATTTAATAAATGTGTGCACTGTCTCTCTTTGAATATATAGGAACAAAAGTAATAGAGAAGAAACTGTACTGCAGCGTAAAACAGCTGCTAGTGCCCCTCCTCCCCCAAGTGAGGAAGCAGTGTCAAGTAGTTCTGAGGATGATTCTGGGACTGACAAAGAAGATGAGGGAGCTGTTTCTCAGCGTTCTACCCCAGTAAAGATGACAGATACAGGCGATAATATCAAAATAACAGAGGTGAGAAAATTGCACTGGTACACATGAAGGGAGACAGACCATCAACTTAAAATACACATTTCTTATGAAAATATTTTACCTACTGTTACTTGTAACACTTAATGTTCCTGACATTAAAAGGAAAAAATATTTTCTCCAGTTTCTTTGCTTTATGCATTTGACAGCATTTAGTGAACCTGATTCTACACAATTGTCAGTTTCCCTATTTGTTGGAGCCTCTCTCAGAGCATTAGGGAAGAAAATTACTTTTTAAAAAACAAAATAGAAAATGTGATTCTAAAGCCATAAAAACAGGAAAAGGGCTTCAGGGGCAGGTATAATATCTAACACTACTGTACTTATAACTCATGTTTTGAAATTGACTGGATTTCAAATTGAATGTGTTCCTTTGAGGACTTTATTGGTATCTGAGTTCTGAATTGCCAAGCAGTAACTTAACAGTCGGAGGTGTTAAAAAATGGTTTAATAAAACTAAATTATTGAAGGTTTAAGATTAGCAGCCATGTTAGTCTGTATCCGTAAATAAGACAAGGAAGACTTAAACCACACATTCTGATTTGATCAGCTGTTAGGTTTGGAAGGATTCCGTTTTTATCGGTATATGTCAGTAAACATAAATTTCACTGTATACACACACAAACCAATGAAAAAATATTTCCATTAGTGATATTCAAAATTTACAGATATGTAAAGTAAGAAAAATGCTGCTTGGAAACTTATTTGTTTGATTTAAGGATATTTACTTTATATATTCTGACATGTGATGTTGCCAGTTTGTGTTTTTTCTTTTTGAATCTCAATATCTACTGCCATTAAATAATTATAAATAGGGGAGTTTGAGTGGGAGTTCTGTTTGAGGAGAAGGTATTTGTATGTGGTTTTGTATTTGTATTCTTTGTATTATTTGTATGTGTAGAGGCTTGTAGGGGGGGAAGCTGACAACCCACCAACATCAAGCATATTCTCACCAGCAATTCACACCGCGCCATAATAACTCTAACTCAGGAACTAATCCATGCAACAAACCTCAATGCCAACTCTGCCCACATATCTACACCAGCGACACCATCACAGGACCTAACCAGGTCAGCCACACAATCACCAGTTCATTCACCTGTACGTCTACCAACGTAATATATGCCATCATGTGCCAGCAATGTCCCTCTGCTATTGCATAGGCCAAACTGGACAGCCCTACGAAAAAGGATAAATGGACACAAATCAGATATCAGGAATGGCAATATACAAAAGCCTGTAGGAAAACATTTCAATCTCCCTGGACACACACTAACAGATTTAAAGGTTACCATCCTGCAGCAAAAAAAACTTCAAGACCAGACTTCAAAGAGGAACTGCTGAGCTACAGTTCATTTGCAAATTTGACCCCATGAACTCAGGATTGAACAAAGACTATGAATGGCTAGCTAACTACAAAAACAGTTTCTCCTCTCTTTGTGTTCACCCCTCCAGATCATCTGCTAGAAGAGGAACTCATCCTCCTTGATTAGAGAAAACAAGGTGGTTCAGCCTGATTGAACTAATGTTGTTATCTCCAACCTGGTTCTTGCATACTTATATATACCTGCCTCTGGATACTTCCACTGCATGCATCCGACGAAGTGGGTATTAGCCCATGAAAGCTTATGCTTTAATACTTTTGTTAGTCTTTAAGGTGCCACAAGACTCTGTCACTTCTGCAGATCCAGACTAACACAGCTACCCCTCTGATTCTTTTTAAAGATGGGCACTACATTAGCCTTTTTCCATCGCCATGAGTTTTCAGAGATAATGCCAAATGGCTCTGCAATCACATCCGCCAACTCCTTTAGCACCCTCGGATGCAGTGCATCCAGCCCCATGGACTTGTGCTCATCCAGCTTTTCTAAATAGTCCTGAACCACTTCTTTTCCCACAGAGCTTCTGGTGACCTCCTCCCCATGCTGTGCTGCCAAGTGCAGTAGTCTGGGAGCTGACTTTGTTCATGAAGACAGATGCAAAAAAAGCACTGAGTACATTTGCTTTTTCCACATCCTCTGTCACTAGATTGTCTCCCTCGTTCAGTAAGGTGTCCACACTTTCCTTGAATTTCTTCTTGATGTCCAGATAATCTCCATGACAAATTTTAAAGTTGAGAGGGAAGAAAACAAAGTAATGAAGGATACAACTGTGGGTAGGAGCATGGACTTAAGGTGGAAGGGCAGTGTGGATACCAGTCTAATAGGTCATACTGGCAGTAGAATGACCGTGCCTAATCGGGTAAAGAGTGTGATTGAGGGCAAACAGCAAACATTAAGATGTTTGTACACCAATGCGAGCAGCCTAGATAACAAAATGGAGGAACTAGAGCTACCGATGCAGAAAATGAAACCAGATATTGTAGGGTTAACAGAAACATGGTGGAATAGTAGTCATGACTAGAGTACAGTATTGAAGGGTATGTGCTGTTTAGGAAAGACCTAAATAAAGGTAAAGGTGGTGGAGTAGCATGGTATGTCAATGATGAGGTAGACTGTAAAGAAATAAGAAGCGATGGAATGGATTAGACAGAGTCCATCTGGACAAAAATCACATTGAGGAAGCAAACTACTGAAGCCTCCCCTGGGATAGTGCTTGGGGGTGTGCTATAGACACCGGGATCTAATTTGGATATGAATAGAGACCTCTTTAATGTTTTTAATGAAGTAAATACTAATGGGAACTGCGTGATCATGGGAGACTTTAACTTCCGAGATATAGACTGGAGAATAAGTACTAGTAATAGGGCTCAGATTTTTCTAGATGTGATAGCTGATGGATTCCTTCATCAACTAGTTGCTGAACCAACAAGAGGGATGCCATTTTAGATTTGGTTTGGTAAGTAGTAAGGACTTCAGAAGAAATGATTGTAGGGGACCACCTTGGTCTGAGTAATCATGAGCTAATTCCATTCAAACTGAATGGAAGGATAAACAAAAATAGATCTGAGACTAGGGTTTCTGATTTCAAAAGAGCTAACTTAAAAAAATTAAGGACATTAGGGAAGTGGATTGGACTGAAGAATTTATGAATCTAAAGGCAAAAGGAGGCATGGGATTATTTCAGGTCAAAGTTGCAGAAGCTGTCAGAAGCCTACATCCCAAGAAAGGGGGAAAATTCATAGGCAGGATTTGCAGAACAAGCTGGATGAGCAAGCATCTCAGAGGGGTGATTAAGATAAAGCAGAAAGCATACAGAGAGTGGAAGATGGGAGGGATCAGCAAGGAAAGCTACCTTATTGAGGTTAGAACATGTAGGGATAAAGTGAGAGAAGCTAAAAGTCAAGTAGAGATGGATCTTGGAAAGGGAATTAAAACAAATAGTAAAAGGTTCTATAACTATATAAAGAAGAAGTGGGTTCACTAAACATTGAGGATGGAGTGGAGATTAAGGATAATGTAGGCAGGACCTGATATCTAAACAAATACTTTGCCTCAGTCTTTAATGAGGCTAATGAGGATCTTAGGGATAATAGTAGCATGACAAATGGGAGTGAAGCTATGGAGGTAGATATTAAAATTTCTGAGGTAGAAGCCAAACTCTAACAGCTTAATGGCACTAAATCGAGGGGCCCAGATAATCTTCATCCAAAAATATTAAAGGAATTGGCACATGAAATTGCAAGCCCATTAATAAGCATTTTTAATGAATCTGTAAACTCAAGGGGATGTGCCATATTACTGGAGAATTGATAACATAGTTCACATTTTTTCCCCTTTCTTAAAAATAGGATCAGGATAACAATAGCCCTGTTAGTTTGACATCTGTAGTATGCAAGGTCTTCAAAATATTTTGAAGGAGAAAGTAGTTAGACATTGAGGTCAATGGTAAATGGGACAAAATACACCATGCATATCAGCACCCTGTTACACTGGACTTGCATATTTCATGAACATGTAACTTTTTTGTACTAGAATGGAAACTAAAATAATTTAGTCTGAAGAAAATTAGGGGTGTTCTTTACATAGTGTAGGGCAAGAAGATTGGGTGTCTATTTCAGTAACATTTTCCTTTCTTACCAAACAAATAAAATTAAGAATACATCTTTTATCTTTTTTTAATAAAAAAACTTCTTAAAAGATTCAATATAAGCCTAGAAAGATTGGCAGGAAGTACAGGAGAGGCTTTTTTATTGGTGTTATTTGCATTTATTAAAATACTTTTTTTTCTGCTCTAGAAGGAATTCAGGTATATCCAATAAACTTTTGTTTGGAAATTGGCGTAGTATTCTATTTCTGAAAGACTTACTTTGGTTGTTTTTTCCTCCACCCAGAACATAGTTCAGTCCATGAAAGATATATATGGGATTAACCTTTCAGATGTTCCTTCAGAGGATGACCTCACAATATATACAAGGTAAGAAAATTCTCAGTAGTAATCAGCAAGTCAGGGGTTGGCAACCTTTCAGAAGTGGTGGGCCGAGTCTTCATTTATTCACTCTGATTTAAGGTTTCGCGTGCCAGTAATACATTTTAATGTTTTTAGAGGGTCTCTTTCTATAAGTCTATAATATATAACTAAACTATTGTTATATATAAAGTAAATAAGATTTTTTAAATGTTTAAGAAGCTTCATTTAAAATTAAATTAAAATGCAGAGCCCCCCAGACCGGTGGCCAGGACCCCAGTAGTGTTAGTGCCACTGAAAATCAGCTCATGTGCCGCCTTTGGCACTCGTGCCATAGATTGCCTACCTCTGCAGTAAGTGATAATTGGAGCTAGTTAAATAGTCTTGTATGAGAAATTTCTTATATTTCTTCGGAATTTATTTAAACATTGTTCTGGTATGGCACTAGCATTAGAGGTAACTTGAAGCTGGCAGTATTTTACTATTCTGTGTCTTTAAAATCAAACTCTTTATCTCTTGTACATGTGCATGCAATTCTCTTAACTTCAGTGTGGAGCTGTTCGGATGCCTCCAAGTGCAGAGTTTGATAATTAAATCAAATGGACTTGTAGTGAAATATCAGTTAACATTTTTCCAGGAGCAAAGGAGAAACTCAAATGAATAGTGGCTCTTTAATTTACAAGTACATCGTTTGCAGATTTTCCAAATGTTGTATTATACTAATTTACAGAATGTCAACATTCGAGTTCTGCAACTTCAGAAAATATTTTTTTAAATACAGTAAAACCTCCATTTAACGGACTAATTGGGGCGAGGGGGTGTCCGTTAAATCAAAAAGTCCGTTATTTAATAATAAAAAAAATGAGCTGTTGGAGCAGCAGCCCGCCCGCCACAGGGTCGGGGCAACAGCTCCGCAGCCCGCCCGCTGCCTGGACCCAGGCGGCAGCCAGGAGCCGGCAGCCAGCCCGCCCGCTGCCTGGACCCGGGTGGCAGCCAGGAGCCGGCAGCCAGCCCGCCAGAAATGGATCAGGAATGCATCAGACTTGCTCAGAAATTTTGTCCGTTGCATCCGAAGTCCGTTAAATCGAGGTCCGTTAAATCGAGGGTTTACTGTAATTTAAAGTTCTCATCTCATTAAACAGTCTTGGCTATAAAATGCATGTAAAATTACATAAATTAATCTTTTTATAAGAAAACTTTTGTTTCTGGCTTCTGCATTGAGGCACAAGTGTTAGCTATAACCTTTTATATAACATTTTGTTTGGCTGTGAATGTTACAGGAAAAATGTTTTTAATTGGTATTTAACCTTTTCTTCAAATATTTAGACCTTTTTTGCTATATGCCAGGTCATTCCGAAGCTACTTAGCATTTTCTGTCTCAGCAGAGGCAACTGTCATAAGGTTTAAAATTGCTGATTTTCGTGTGAGACTGGAACCAATTATTAAGGCTGGCATACAAGCAACTAGTAGAAAAGTGGGGGGAAATGACCAAACAAGGAGGGTAACTCATAAGAACAGTGGCATGAAGATTTTAAATGGTAACTTTCTTGTACAAATACTTCATTTGTTTTGATAGGAGGTGGTTGACGCCAAATTGACTGGGACTCCAAGATCATGAGTTTGATGAAATAGTAACTATCTAGCTTACTCTGTACCACCATTATAAGGAAGTGCTTTGGATCCAATTCGCAAAAGCATTTAAGCATATATTTAAGTCCATCTCTATTCATGACCACATTTAAGCACTTGTTTAACTTTAAATGCTGTCCTGAGTAGGGATGGTTTCCTGAACTGGCCTCTTTGTCTTAGTAAATTATAGTCAGAAAAAGTAAAATATGAAGGCGGTCAGGGAAACTTGGATTGAAATTAGTCTCTTCTAATTTGTAAAGGCCTGTAATGCTGTTGCCAAGAGAGCAACTGCTTACCCAGACACATGGTGTGCAAATCAATTATGAGTCTGGTAAATCACTGTTTCAAACACCTGCGTAAGCTTTTGAATTAATTAATGGAGCATCGTGCAATAGAAAACTACACCTCATGAAAAACATGTACGTCTAAGTTTTCATTAAGTGAATAACTACAAGCCATGAGTTGAAATGCAGTTGTGCAATTTTAGATTTGCATTACGATGTATAATGGCTGGCTAATTGCATTACTTATTACAGTAGACTCTCGATTATCCGGGATGATCGGGAAAAACTTAATTCCGGTTAATAAAATCCCGGATAATCAAGAGTCTACTGTGGGGCCCTCGGGGGAGGGGCGGGTGTACCTCCCGCCCTGCGGCGGCGGGGGGGCACCACCTGCACCAGTCAGCTCCCGCTGCTAGTCTGGGTGTAGGAAGTCCAGGCTGGCAGCGGGAGCTGAGACCCCGGTTTGCAGGAGCCTGCGGGGAAACTCTAAAGCGGCAGCGGGCTGAGCGCTCAGCCTGCCGCCGCTTTGGGGTTTCCCCCCCAGGCTGCTGCCACCTGGGGTCTCAGCCTGCTGCCAGCCTGGGCTTCTTACACCAGGCTGGCAGTGAGTTGAGACCCCGGCTGGCAAGGATCCACCAGGGGAAACCCCAAAGTGGAGGCAGGCTGAGCGCTCAGCCCGCCACCGCTTTGAGGCTTCCCCTGCAGGCTCCTGCCAGCCGGGGTCCTGCTGCTTGCCCCAGTCAGCTCCTGCTGCTAGCCTGAATGTAGGAAGCCCAGGCTGGCAGCGGGAGCTGAGACCCCCGCTGGCAGGAGCCTGAAAGGAAAGTCTAAAGTGGCAGAGGGCTGAGAAGCGGCAGCGGGCTGAGCGCTCAGCCCGCTGCCGCTTTAGAGTTTCCCCGCGGGCTCCTGCCAGCCGGGGTCTCAGTTCCCACTGCCAGCCTGGGCTTCCTACACCCAGGCTGGCAGCGGACTGAGACCCTGGTTTGCAAAGGGCCAGCGGGGGAAACCCCAAAACAGCCGCAGGCTAAGTGCTCAGCCCGCCGCTGTTTTAGGGCTTCCCCTGCCTAACCCTGTTTGACGTCCCGGTTAATCCGCAGTCCGGTTAACCCGAGCCTGGATAATCGGGAATCTACTGTATGTTGTAAACCATCTCTGAAGTGTGAGGGGAAATTTAGTTCACAGTAATCTTTCTTCATGTGATATGTTCTTAGCTTATGTTTATCAACCAATTTAGAGTAATTTAGGAAAAAAAGATTAATCTTTATTTGTAATTTGTAAGATCCTGTCTGTTGACATATGTCAACAGGGCATAACTGTTTCACTAAGGTACCTATGTCAGTTTTCTAGGATTTCCACTTTTAGATATAGTCCACTTCACACATGTGCTTGATGGTTCTAAGCCACTAGACCTGGACCAAGTAAGGGAGGGTGTACCTCAGTATTGTTGGTGAAGTATTTAAGTTGTTCCTAGCACCCATCTAAACTTCAGAGATGTAACAGGATAGCTATAACACCTTGGAGTGTGAAATATTCACACATCCTATGCAAAACAGGCTGGAGAGTCGATAAGGTAGATGCAACTAAGCTGATTTACATAGCATGCCAACACAGGCTGTGTAATATAGATATGGCCCCACTGTTCCAACAGTCAGTTCTTTTTTTGACCACAGCTACAGAAACCCTTTACTTATGAGTGCAAGATGCAGTGTTCTGGTCATAGTCCATTGTTAGCCTTGTCCACTATGAACTGATTTGTATGATTGGTAGCTTTGTGATGAAACTTGAACATTCTGGAGAATCAGGCTATCCCCCATTTTATCACTATCCTGGCTGAGACACGCTAAAGCAGTGTTGTGACCTGACCAGGAGCCTTCAAACACATGTAGCTTGCATCCTTTCTTCGACTCCACTTGTATTTTTATAAACAATTTTTGTACAACACTTTTCTATATTAAGATAACGTCTCACATTTTATCCACTTTTGCTTTTACAAACTTAGTAAGGCCAAACTGACATAACAGCACTCCCCGTCTAGTCACTTGATGACGACGATATCTAGTTCTTATAACACTTTTTATCAAGAAACTTACAGTGGTACTCGGTTAGGATAGATAGATATCTCAGAATAAATTTATTTCAAAAAATTATAATTGTTCTCACTTTTGTATTTTTTAATAAGGGAAATGAAGACAAAAAATGAATTCCTGACTTTACAGAGTTCTGTGGAACACTGACTTCAGTGGGGCCAGGATTTCACTTCTTGGCACAGGGGCCATCAGATTATTGGATCATTTAAATCCATTGACTAAGGTTTTTTTAAAAAACCCAGATGTTTGTACTATTGTACCCGGGGAAGTCCTAACTCACCTTCCATTATCCTTCATTTGGATCTTTAAACTTGTTTTTCCTCCACAATTTCAACAATTGTCTCTTGCACTTGAAATTAAAATAGAAAACCTAAAGCTGAAATTATCTAATTGGTTACTTTCATTTCAATTATTTTCATAATTGAATAGTAAAAGACTTATTTTGATTCTAGATACTGCTAGAAGCTGAAAGAGTAATCTGTCTAGTTAAACTTTGAGTCATTTTATAGTTGATATGCTGCCAGATACTTTGGGAGTCTTAAGTAAAATAGACAAGGAAAAAGAAACATCTTCAGTTGACTTGTTAGAAGGATGCAGTTTTTTAAAAAACTGCATATATTGCTGTGTGTTTAGGATTAGAAGAATTGTGTATCTGCCTGTTAAGAAATTGAAGAGTCATTCATACATTGGAGCCTGAATATAGAGGAAAGATGAAAGCCACACAAAGAATTAATGCACTGGAATATTATTCATTTCATGTATTATATGCAGTTGCTTCAATTCTATTGATAATTGCCCGCTATTTTAAAATCTAAATACTTTTTTCTAAAATAGTTTAAAAAGAATCGGTCCTAATATTATTGACTATTTTTTAAAAAGCCTCCTTTTAGGAAATCAAGTATAAGATCATGACTTGAATTTGCTGGGGCAGGAAGAATTCTGTTGCTAAAGAACTCAAGTCTGTCGTATTCAGTGAAGTTTCTGAGTTCCCTCCCATTTTCCCTACATAGCCACTAGCCTGGTTCAGCCTTCTCAGCTCTTCTACTGATTTTCCTTTCATCTGCTCCCTGTAGGGAACCCAATATTGTGTTTCTGTCCTTAGTTCCTTTCCACAAGCTTTATGGGAGCAGAGAAAATCCACTACTGTGAAAGTATAGACTGGATAGGGGAAGAAGACGTATCCTCCCAAGATTGCATATCAAAGGGTTGTCCAAGTAAATAGCTGAAACCAGTGAAATGGGAGGGCAGCTTTTCTCCCCTATGCAAGTCAAGTAGGAGAGAGGTCAGTCAGACTTATCTGCATGGAACTTGAGCCAACTTATCTATTTAGCTTGCTTCTCTCTACAGCTGCCTACCACCCAATTCCAATAGTAGCACCTAGGTGCTCTTCTTTCTCTCTCCTCCTAGAGATCTTCTTTGGGGAGTTCATGCTGTTGGAAAGAGCAGTTAACTCTGACTCTCTCTTCTTGTTGTTGGCCCCATCTGCTGCCTGTGAAATCATAAGCAAAACCTACCAGTGGGCAAGACCTCCTCCTAGCTAAAGTGAAAGGGGCCCAAACTAAATTTTTAAAAGCAACTTTTTAAAAAAAAAACTAGACCAAGATAAGTGTATTAATCATCATGACTCTCACTTTTGGGTAAAGTGAGTTCACTGTTCTAACTGTTCTTTAATGTACTCAGTGTGACTTACTGAAACTGCATGACTCTACAAATTGTACAGAACTGTGACATTTTCATTAATTCACTGAAGTTATTGCAAATAGTTCTTGCTCTCTTTATGACTTATACTTTTGTCCGTCCACTGCTCCTCATAGGTTTGTTCAGTTGGGACAGAATCAACATAAACAAGACAAGAGCAGGCAGCAGATATGTTCCAAACATCATCTAGATGGGGTTATAAATATGTAAGTACTGTTTATTTTTTCATTTTTATATTTTTCTTTTAGTTCAATTCTGGTTGTGGGTTCCCTCTTGTGAGGGAATTCTTTAAAGTTGAACACTATACCTTAAAAATCATCGAATGAATGTCTGATAACAAAATATCATGAATGCCACAAATATTTTCAAACTATTCTTTCATTAAAAACCATGACTTGTATTGGACACAGGGCTCAAACCCCAAACATGTGAGATGGGTGGATTGTACCCACCAAATCAGGTATCTAGCAGTCTGTCTTTCTCACTCAGGTGACACTTGTATAATATATTTTGCAAATAAAATCTCTTAATTTAAATGAATTTGCAGCTTTCTGTGAAAGTTGTATTTTAGAATTTTAAATTAATATCCCATATCTGCCCATCCAGTATTCCGATTAGGAGTGTTCAAATCAAAATCTTTTTTCAAATATGTTCTTTTGGATCTGAAAATTGTTTGTTTGGTCCAGAATAATATTATTGTTTTAAAACTATTAACTGAAAATAAATATTAATATAACAGTTGCTAGAATTAATAGTTTTGATAAATCTTTGAGAGAGATGTGGTTAGATGAAAATATGTAGGATGTAATAAATTATTGATACCGGACTTTATTAATCATTAGAAGTATATGAAATAATATAGAACAGTGGATACCTAGATATGATTCTTATCTGATGGTTAGAGCAGCATAAGTAAATAATTAAAGAGAAATTATCTGAAATAAAATAACATACCATTAATTGAAGGTATCTAAACTGAAGGATAACAAGGTGGTCTGAAACATTAAGGTCCAATTCTGCAGCTGACGCCAGGTCTGCAGGCCTTGGTGGTCAGGCAGAGTCAGCTGCATGATTGGGACCTTAAGTTGAACATGTAGAAAATATGTTCCAAAACAGTGAAGTTATTCCCCATGACAACTCCATGCCAAAAATCAATCAGGAAGGATTTGAAGAGAAGCCAGGAACCATGCAAAAACAACAGTTAAACAGAATTTTGAAAAACCTGTAATTTAAAACAATCTAAGGTAAAATGAACCACACTTAGTTTTTTGTCTCCACAGGCCTAAGCTCCTATCAAAGCTGCCTAGACTCTCCAGTATTTATCAGTTTTGTTATATAAGAACGTAAAAATGGCCCTATCTAGCCCAGTATCGTATCTTCCAACAGTGGCGAATGCCCGGTGCCCTAGAGGGAATGAACAGAACAGATAATCGTCAAGTGATCCATCACCTGTCACCCAATGCCAGCTTCTGGCAAACAAAGGCTAGCAACACCATCCCTGTCCATCCTGGCTAATAGCCATTGATGGATCTATCCTCCCTGAACTTGTCTAGTTCTTTTTTTAACCCTGTTAGTCTTGGCCTTCACAACATCCTCTGGCAAGGAGTTCCACAGGCTGACTGTGCATTGTGTGAAAAAATACTTCCTTTTATTTGTTTTTAATCTGCTGCCTAATAATTTGGTGACCCTCTAGTTTGTGTGTTATGAGGAATAAATAACATTTATTTACTTTCGCCATATTAATCATGATTTTATAGACTTCTATCTTATCCCTCCTTAACAGTCTCTTTTCCAAGCAGAAAAGTCCCAGTCTTATTAATCTCTCCTCATATGGAAGCTGTTCCATACCCCTAATAATTTTTGCCCTTTTCTGAACCTTTTCCAACTCCAATATATCTTTTTGTGAGATGGGGCAATCTCAGCTGCACACAGTATTCAAGATGCGGGCGTACCATGGATTTATACAGAGGCAATATGATATTCTCCGTCTTATTATCTAGCCCTTTCTTAATGATTCCCAACTTATTTGCTTTTTTGACTGCCACTGCACATTGAGTGGATGTTTTCAGAGAGCTATCCACAGTAACTCCAAGATCTTTCTTGAGTGGTAACAGCTATTTTAGACCCCCTCATTTTATATGTATAGTTGGGATTATGTTTTCCAATGTGCATTACTTTGCATTTATCAACATTGATAAAAGTGATGTTTTCAAAAGATGCTTAAACTACAGATGAATTTAAAATGCTTCCAACTTATTTCCAAATGGGTGATATGCAGTTTGTTAGAATGCTTCATTAAAACAGTTTGATTTAAAAATATTAATTATTTTCTGTCATGCTGTCTGGAGTGGCTCATGACTGAGTACCTTCCTCAGGGCAGAGTGTCTAAAGCGGCAGATAACTCAAACGGAAGGTACATTCTATCATTAGATTTTACCAGGCCAGTAACAAATGTGAGCGCCTAGATCACTGAAACAATCTTACCAATGAGTCAGTCAGTCCCCTTGGACTCTCCAGTCACCTAGGTGAACTGGACTTAGTGATAAGTGGTCACATACACCAAAAATCACACCACGTTCAGGTTGCTTCCAGTCCCAACAGACCAGTCACTTACCCCAGTTCACTTGGTACACCAAAGACAACACCCCTACCCAATCCTGTAATAAACTATCTAAAGGTTTAGTAATTAGGAAAGAAAAATAGTTACGTACTGGTTAAAACAAGCAAATATAGGTATACAAATGAGTTACCATCTAAATCCTAAGAGCAGAGACATGCTGCTGCTCTAATTCCCAGTGCCACTTCCCTATGGCCTGCATAGAATCATAGAAGATTAGGCTTAGAAGAGACCTCAGGAGCGCTTTTAGTCCAATCCCCTGTTCAAAGCAGGACCAATCCTCAACTAAATCATCCCAGCCAGGGCTTTGTTAAGCGGGCCTTAAAAACCTCTGAGGATGGAGATTCTACCCCCGCCCCTAAGCAACCCATTCCAGTGCTTTACCACCCTCCTAGTGAAATATTTCTTCCTAATATCCTCCAAGATCCCCCACACTGCAACTTGAGACCTTTTGTCAAGGTGTGCCTCCCCACTCTGAACTCTAGGGTAAAGATGTGGGGACCCTGCATGAAAGAAGAAATAACCCCCCAAACTTATTTTACCAGTTTAGGTTAAAACTTTTCCCCAGAACATAAACTTCTCCTATGTCTGGGCTTGGAAAACGCTGCCACCACCAATTTAAGCCCCCAAAACCATGGGTTAGGGTAAATTGGAACCCCCTTGTAACACCTTTCCAATCTCCTCCCTTCACCTGGGAGAGGTTTGAGAACAAAGACCAAAATCCTCACTTGCTGAGAGACATGCCCGATCCAAACCAGGATCTATCCAATAGAAACAAGCAGGCAGAATCTTAAAAGGAAGATTTTAATAAAAGGAAAAGAAGGAGCATAAACCCCTTGTACAGAAATCAATAGAAAAACACCTCACTTACATCACATAGCATAACTGACCCTTCCTCTGCCAAAGCTTAACAGTAAAGAAACACCATGGATCAATTATCAAATGATACAGTTAAGTATACAATTCACTTACTACTGTAATTGACCTTGTTAGAAGATTATAGATAAGTAGAGTAGAGACATAGGTGTGGTTCGTCTCAAAGCTGAGTGAAGGGCACAGACATACAGCCAAGGGAGACAAGCAGGAGAAAACTAAACTAAAAAATTCTCTCCTTTGTTCCTGAGGTTGATTGTCATCTCCCTGTCAGGTTACTTCAGGTTAACCCTTCCCAGGTAAAACAGTAATTCTAAGCTACTTTATACTTATGACACCCTTGCTCCTTTGTCATCAGCCACCACTTTGAACAGCCTAGCTCCATACTCTTTGGAATCCCTGTTCAGGTAGTTGAAGGCTGCTATCAAATCCCCCCTCATTCTCCTCTTCTGCAGACTAAATAAAACCAGTTCCCTTAGCCTCTCCTCATAAGTCATGTGCCCCAGCCCCCTAATCCATTTTCATTACCCTCCATTGGACGTGCTCCAATTTATCCACATCTTTTCTGTAGTGGGGGGTCCCAAAACTGGATACAATATTCCAGATGTGGCCTGACCAGTGCCGAACAGAGGGGAATCATCACCTCTCTCGATCTGCTGGCAATCCTCCTACTATTGCAGCCAATATGCCATTAGCCTTCTTGGCAACAAGAGCACACTGTTGACTCATAGCCAGCTTCTCATACACTGTCTTTTCTATATAACTGCCACTTAACCAGTCAGTTCCCTGTCTGTAGCAGTGCATGGGATTCTTCCATCCTAAGTGCAGGACTCTGCACTTCTCCTTATTGATCATCATCAGATTTCTTTTCGCCCAATCCTCCAATTTGTCTAGGTCACTCTGGATCCTATCCCTAGCCTCCAGCATATCTACCTCTCCTCCCAGCTTAGTGTCATCCACGAACTTGCTGAGTGAGAGTACAGTCCATCCCATCATCTAGATACTAATGAAGATGTTGAACAAAACCAGCCCAAGGACAGACCCCTGGGGCACACCGCTTGCTGCCAACTGCTAACTAGACATCAAGCCGTTGATCACTACTGGCTCTGCAATCGTATCAGCCAACTCCCTAAGCACCATCAGATGCATTAGATCCAGCTTTCCTAAATAGTCCTTAATCTATTCTTTCACCCCTGAGGGCTGCTCACCTCCTCCCCATATTGTGCTGCCCAGTGTAGTAGTCTGGGATCTTGTCTGTGAAGACCAAGGCAAAAGAAGCAGTGAGTATTTCAGCTTTTTCCACATCATCTGTCACTAGGTTTTCCCCCCATTCAGTAGGGATCCCACGCTTTACCTGACTGCTTTCTTGATACCAACATACCTATAGAAACCCTTGTGGCAGGGTGCTGGCCAGGAGTGCCTGAGCCAGACCTGCCACCCCTTTAAGAGGGAGAAAAACCCTCTGCAAAGCTCCCTTGCAGGAAGCCTAATCAGCCACCTGGGCTCAGGCTTGATGAGTGACACCTGGCAGCCTCCTCAGGGGGATAAAAGGCCAGCCAGGAAGCAAGCCCAGTGTGGTGGGGATGGTGTAGAGTGTGAAGAGCTAGTCAGAGCTGTGTTGGTTTAGAACTGTGTGTTTAGAGCTGGACTATATAGAGTCTGTAGAGCTGCAAGCTGTAGAGCTGAACTATATAGAGTTGTATGCTGTGAGCTGAAGAGCTGTAATTGGAAAGACTGCACTGTATAAAGCTGTATATATTGGTGGTGGGGCCTGCACTGTGAATTAAAGAGCACTGTTTGGAGCAAAGAAGGGTTTCCTGCCTGTTCCTGAGAGGGGGTGAGAAGGCGGTCTGTCACACCCTTCTTGTTACCTTTCAGATCCCTTGCTAACTGCAACTCTGTGCTTTGGCTTTTCTGATTACACCCCTACATGCTCAAGCAATATGTTTATACTCCTCCCTGCACCATCGTCACCCTTACTTCAGGACCTTGTCCTGATGGAGTCCTAGCAACCAGCCCAGTAAGTGCCTTCTTACTCTCACCAGCATCTGCCAGAACTGCCCTGTCCGAGATCCCACAGCTCCCTCAGCCAGCCATACACCATCCAATACAGTGCAGTTGCAAAAAAAGGTAATATTCTGGGATATATTAACAGCAATGTTGAATGTAAGACATAGGATGTAATTGTCCTGCTCTACTCGGCACTGGTGACGCCTCAGTTGGAGTACTGTGTCCAATTCTGGGTGCGACACTTCAGGAAAGATGTGGATAAATTAGAGAGAGTCCAGAGGAAAAATGATAAAAGGCTTGCAAAACCTGTCCTATGAAGAAAGGTTAAAAAAACTGGGCATGTTTATTCTTAAGAAGGCAGAGAGGGGATCTGATAAGTCTTCAGATGTATTAAGGGCTGTTATAAAGAGGACTTTGATCAATTCTTCTCCATGTCCACTGAAGATAAAACAAGAAGTAAAGGGCTTAATCTGCAACAAGAGCAATTTAGGTTAGATATTAGGAAAAACTGCAGCTATAAGGTTAGTTAAGTTCTGGAATAGGCTTCCAAGGGAGGCTGTGAAATTCCCATCGTTGATTGTTTTAAAGAAAATGTTGGACAAATAAATAACTGTCAGTGACAGTCTATTTACTAGGTCCTGCCTCAGCAGAGGGGCTAGACTTGACCTCTTGAGCCCTACATTTTTATGATTCTGTAAGACGAAGGCTGAAATTTTACAGTAGACTATTGACATTTACTATTTATAACATTTTATATTATTTCTTTATTTTATTTTAACATAATTGTATCTAAAGTTTTAATTTTCAATCATTTCTCAATATTTAAATACTAATAACATTTCCAGACTTTTATCCCCTTTCAGTGTAGAACTAGTAAGTATATAGCCCACTATTTGAATGGTATAATTTTAGATTATGCAATGTATGTGGAAGTCCTACTCACCTTCCCTTTCACAGGATTTATAGCATACATCTTACAATACCAAACTTTTTAAATGTTTTGTGTTATATAGTTCATACTCCAAAAAGGATACAAAATAAGTGTCATTTAACTGATGTTTCCTCATGGTCTAAATAGCTACTGAGACACTTAGTTTATAGTGTTCAGTGTAATTGTTTTGTGAGGTTTTCCATTTGTGTTTTACTGTATGCCCTTTAACTATTGTTTAAAAGACTATACAAATTACAAAGCATCTTAAACATTTGTAGATCTGTTACAGTTAATCTGTACTTTGTGACGGTATGATGAGGCAGATAAAAAAAAATTCTCACCCACAATATCTTCACACTGAAGGTTACATACCCTGACATAGTCATAGCTAAATTAGCAAAACCTGATAGAGAAACTTCTTGAGTTGAAGAACTAGAGCTTGGTTTTAAATTTAGGAAGAGCCTGGTGCAGTGGCTGGCTTCCTGACAACAAGGTTTTCCATTTAAAGTATTGTTGCTCTTTTTCGGCCTGAGTGGCTTGTCAAAGTTTGAGGCCCAGGGGGTGTTCCAGTTGGAATAGAAATTGATGGAGTCTGGAATTCTTTGATGAGTCATATTTATTTACAAGGAATGTACAAAGCCCTGTGTCTCTGAATGCAGAAAGAACCAAGAACAAAAAGGAACAGTTTCTGACCTTACAATCCCCAAATCTCTTTAGCTACATTAGACCCAGAAGCACTCTCTCTAGCTTTTTCCAGGGTCATGCTGTGCTTACAGGCTCATCTCAGCTCTCTTGCCTTTCTCTCTCACTCTCTCACCCGTCTTGTCTGTCCTCTGTTTGTGTGTGTTCTCTTCCACCCCCGATACAGTCCCCTACCCAAAACATTATTGGACCAAAAGCTAGTTCACATACACCTTTGTTCGTAAGTGGGAACTTTTGCTTATAATTATGTTAATTGAAGGGTGAGTTCACACATGTCAATCTCAGTGAGTTTTAACTCGACCCATAACAAGGTTCCACTCAGCACAGAATAATATTTTGTCCAAAATGATATTCAACTTTGTATGCTAGCAGTGCAGTTATGACCAATAAACTATAGGTCACTTACATTTCATAAGACTGAATGACATGAAGACCTAATATTGTTGTATTTATTAACTCACCTCTAAGTGACCAGTAAAGCACTTGTCTGAAGTATTTTGTTAAAGTATCTTCAAGTAACCCAGCAAAAAACCTTGTATGCCAGTGCATGGACTTGTGTATATAAATGTTTTTTTTTAAATATATAAATGGGTTTTTAAAATACAGTGAAACCTCGATATAACGGACTAATTCGGGCGAGGGGGTGTCCGTTAAAGCCGAAAGTCCCTTATTTAATAATTTTTTTAAATTGACAGCTCTCACCCGGCTGCTGGGACCCGGGTGAGAGCTGTCAACCCCCCCGCCCGGCTCCCCGCAGCGGGGAGCCCGGCGGGAGCTGTCAAACCCCTCCCCCCCCCCCCGGCTCTCCGCTGCGGGGAGCCCGGCGGGAGCTGTCAAACCCTCCCCGCCCCCCGCAGCAGAGAGCCGGGCGGGAACTGTCAACCCCCCCGCCTGGCTTCCTTGCAGCGGAGAGCCGGGCGGGAGCTGTCAACTCGCCCGCCGGGCTCCCCGCTGCGGGGAGCTGGGTGGGAGCTGTCAACCTCTGCGGGGAGTGACAGCTCCTGCCCGGCTCCCCGGGGCGGGAGCCGCCAGCCCCCAATAACGGATTTCGGATGCATCGGAAATTTTGTCTGTTGCATCCGAAGTCCGTTAAATCGGGGTCCGTTAAATCGAGGGTTTACTGTACTAAATATTCAGTAAGGATGATAGTAGTTGCAAAAGCTATGTTTTAATTAGAAGGAAATTTGAGATTTGAAATAATATGTGGAAACTTTAGGATATTGTAAAAAAATTAAAGTAACTACAAACCATCCTCTAAAGTATTGCTGCCACAAGTATTCAATAAATGTGAGGCTCCAAAAGTCTTGATCCTAGCTTGAAAATCATGAGATTTTAAAAATAGCAGATTTTGTATTCCATTCTTTTACTTTCAAGCTTTTCTTATCAACCATGAGGGCTAGAAATAAGATTTTTGGTTTTGTAGGAAAGTTGAGATTGTCATGTAATTACTTGACTCCAGGAGCTTGGGCTTTGAGAGAGCCCAATACCTCAGGACTCACAAGATCTGGCAACACTGCAGCATCTGACACTTGAGAAAGAGGTTTATCGTTTGACCTCTGTAGATTACTCTGGAAAAGAATGATCACAGTTCAAGAAAACTTTGAGGCCACTGAGATTACAAAAGAACATATCACATAGCAACAGTTGCTTTCAGCTGCAATGCTTTAAGCAAGAGTGCCCCTTTGGTATATAAGAGAAGGGGCTGCTGAGATGGTATTCTCAAAGCAAAGATAGTGGATCAAATAATTAAGCAATCAGTGTGCAGATACCTAGCAGATAAGATGATGATCATCAATGCTAAGATGATAATTAACAGCATGGATGGAGCACCTCTATCAGATAAGGTAGCGAGCCAAGAGAAGTAGGGAGGATATGTTTCACAAAGTGCTGCAGTTAACAGATGCAGCACATAGTGAAATAAGTTGTGGAGAGAGTCAATTAATGAAAGACTGAGGCTGGGGAGCCAGGAAAGGACACAGGCAGGAGCAGATGATCAGGCTCCTGGAAGGCCAGACAGAAATGATGAAGTCCCTCCTTACCCTTCAAACTGAACACATCTGTGTACAACTCCCTCTGCAGCCACTACAGAACTCCAGTCCATGCTCTCCCCAAATTCCCCCCACCACATTCCTCTCATGTTCCGATTCCCAGAATCGTGTGCACTCAGTGCCTGGGGACTGGTTTCCCAATGAAGGCTGGAGTTGCACTCAGCTGTGAGAGCCCTATCCACAAGAGTGTTCCTCATTGTCATGTCCACTGTTTGACCAAAAAATTGTATTTCGTCCTGTTATTAAATTTGAGTCTTTGAAATACAATGAATCTTCATTTGTGACACACACACATCAAATTAGTACAGTGCTTCATTTCATAAACATTTTTGTTTGCTGAGTAAACATTGCATATGATCACTGCAGCATAGTTACACTGAAGATAAGATTAATATAGAACTTGTCATCTTTGAATGAATTAGAATCCTGCTACTTGCTGAGCTTTCTTCTGTTAAGAGGCAGAATAAATTGATTATATATTCTTAAAAAGATCATCTACATTTACTTTTAAAGTTACATTTATGGTAGGAAAAGCAGGTGAATGGTCTCCTGATTCTGCTGTATGCCTAGCAAATGGAAGATGAGCGAATGCAGCCATTAGACAGTTTGCTCTGGTAACTATAATACATAACAGGTTCAAGAATAGCAGCCGTGTTAGTCTGTATCCGTAAAGAAAGCGAGGAATACTTGTAGCACCTTAGAGACTAACTAGTTAATTTCAGCATAAGCTTTCATGAGCTATAGCTCACTTCATCGGATGCATAGAATGGAACAGAAGTAAAATGCATTTATACACACAAAGAAAAAGAAAAGAAAAAAATTGTACATTAGTATACCAATTCTAAGAGGGCTGTTAAATGTAGATGGTCCATTAGCACAAGGAGGAAGATACACCTTTTGAAATGGAGATCTGTTGTCAGTAACTCAGGAAATGCAATTAATTACTGTAATGAGAGAACCAATCTGAACTTCTGTTAAGCCTTAGTTTATTGTGTCCAATTAGAAAATTAATTCCAGTTTCTCAGTTTCTCGTTGGAGTCTGTTTTGGAAGTTTTTCTGTTTCAAAACTGAAACCATCAAATCTTTAATAAAATGGACAGGAAGATTGAAGTGTTCTCCTACTGGTTTTTGAATGTTATGATTCCTGATGTCAGATTTGTGTCCATTTATTCTTTTGCGTAGAGACTGGCTGGTTTGGCCAATGTACATAGCAGAGGGGCATTGGTGGCACATAATGGCATATATCACATTGGTCGATGTGCAGGTGAATGAGCCTCTGATGGTATGGCTGATGTGATTAGGTCCTATGGTGGTGTCAGTTGAATGGATATGAGAACAGAGTTGGCATCGGGCTTTGTTACAAGGATAGGTACCTGGGATAGTGTTTTTGTTGTGTGGTGTGCGGTTGCTGGTGAGTATGTTTCAAGTTGGGGGGCTGTCTGCAAGCGAGGACTGTTCTGTCTCCCAAGATCTGTGAGAGTGTGGCATCGTCTTTCAGGATAGGTTGTAGGTCTTTGATGATGCATTGGAGAGGCTTAAGTTGGGGGCTGAAGGTGACTGCTAATGGTGTTCTGTTGTTGTCTTTGTTGGGTCTGTCCTGTAGTAGATGGTTTCTGGGTACTCTTCTTGCTCTGTCAATCTGTTTTTTCACTTCCCCAGGTGGGTATTGTAGTTTTAAAAATGCTTGGTAGAGATCTTGAAGGTGTTGGTCTCTGTCTGAGGGACTGGAGCAAATGCGGTTGTATCTTAGAGCTTGGCTGTAGACAATGGATCGAGTGGTGTGTTCTGGATGGTGGCTGGAGGCATGTAGGTAAGTGTAGCGGTCAGTAGGCTTCCGGTATAGGGTAGTGTGTATGTGCCCATCATTTATTAGCACATCTCTTAGGTTCTCAAACTTACTAATGGCTTTGCCACACAACACTGTGTTTCCTATTCACTATTCTGTTGACCCACATGTTTTGGTGTCACTGTATTTTAAAAATAATTTTATAAATAAGTAATTTTTTTCACTTCCTTTGCATACTTCATCTTTTTCACACAGCATTTTAAAAAAGAATGCTGCTCTGTACTGTACAGAGACTATCTGTAAATAGTCTGTCAATCTCAGGATATATATATATATATATATATATATAGTGAAAATCTACAGAATTTACTAATCATTTTTTCTTCCTCTCCATATTTCTGTGTTTCTTAAGACAAAGGAGAATGAAAGGAAGGGCAGAGAGTCCCTAACAAGGAATTATAAAAAATAAAAGTATTTTTCTGATTTATTCTTCTTTATTGCAGGATCCCAAGTACAAATGAGAGAATAGAAACTAGCTCACTGAATTTTCATCTGTCATCCACTCCCCTAAACTGGGTGAAATACGCACCTCCTTTTTTGTGAGAGGTTGTTAAAATGTTAGAAAGTGTTACTAAAGCTCAGATATAGCCCAAAGAGAAGGGCTGGTCTTGTGATCGAGTTACTGAACTCAGGAAATTCCATTACCACTGTGCCTCAGTTCCACATCTTTAAAGTAGGAATAATAATCTGTCCTCCCACTCTGTTCTCTTTTAAATTGTAAGATCTTCAAGTCAGAGACCGTATGTACTATGTGCCATGCCTAACACACTGAGATACTTAACTCAGTTGGTGCCTAAATGCTTTTTTAATACAAATAAGAGACCATATTTACTCATCTTGCAAAGCAGGCTGTCTCCAGCACATGACTTCAGCATTATGCTCAAACTTTTGACCTCTCCTTTTATTCCAGTCATTGGCAAGTACCGTACCATGAAGTTCAGGCTCCTTTTTTTCCTCCACCTTTCCTTTCTTCTGCACAATTTACTGTTTTAATCTTTGATTGTCTAGCCCAGACTATAATTCTTGACACTTTCTTTTGACCTAGTTTCTGTTCCCATAATCTTTAATAAGGTCCTAGTGGTGATGTTCTCTTTTGCCAGAAGATTCATGTAGCCCTCTATCTTGACTACTTTCACATCAGTGCACAGTCTGCTGGTGAATTCTTCAGAAATTTCTTTGAAATGTTACCACTGTTCAACCCCTAAAATATATGGTACAAATTTAGATTCCAGATAAGCAAGAATCTCATTTTTTCAAGTGTAATTAATGGCCCTTCACACTTTCCTGACACAAGTCCTGTCTGGGTATTCTTTCCCATCCTGGTGCATCCTGTGCCTCACCTAAGTGAGCATAGAGACTGACCCTTTCAAAGAGTTTATTCCAGCTGGTATAGGGGGGAGCTGGACCTTTAAGAGGATTGAGAGCTCAGCTCACCCTGTATTAGGTTTAGTTAGCTTGCCTAGGTGAGGCAATGAGTGAGGTAATCTAACAAGGAGTCAGTTGATTAGGAACTGACCTTGCTAGGTGATGAGAAATGCTTCAGGGAGCAAGAAGGCTCCTGCAGGAGACCCTGGAGCAGGGTGACACCCACCCAGATGGGCTGCCTGCTCAGTGTGGAGACTAAGAGCTGAGGAAGTCTATAGTGAAACCAAGGAGCAGGACAGACTTGTTGGGCTTTGATGCCTGGAAAGAGGTGGACTTTTGGGATTAGCCAGAGGGCCAAGTCACCTTGCCTACTGTCTGCCATCTCCCTGTTGCTGGTGAGAATTTTGGATTTTGTGTTGGGAGTAGGATTAGCGCTCCCTGAATACCAACTATTTGACAGGAGTTTGAGTTAAACAAAAATAAAGGACACCTATCTCCATCCCAGCAAACACAGTGTTATTACCTTATGCTTTATCCCCTCACCAGTCAATTGAGAACTGCAGAAGCTGCAGTTCAGGTTTCAACCTACTCAGCTATAACTATCCTACAGTAGGCTTATGCCAGGCTTTCCTTCATATATGTTTTGTGCTACTTTAGCAATAATCTATTTAGAAACCAATATAGTTAAAGCAATATAAAATCTGTGTAGACAAGTCTAAAATGGATAAGTGATGTACAGAAATAAGCTAACATGACCTACTTCCCTTTATACTGGTTTCAACTGCATCCACCCACAAGACCACTTTAACTGTATTGGTTCTACACTGATATAGTTGAAGTGGTACAAAAACTATGCCGTCAGCCCCTCATGTTGTGTCAACATCCCCCACTCCTTAAAGAGTTCTTGAGCAAAAACAGGGAAGGAGAGACCTCTGTTTTTTATCGGGGGGGGGGGGAGGAAGGATTATTTGAACTTGTTTTTGTATAGCACAAAGAATCAAAGAAAACAAATGCATTTTTATTCTTTATAGTTCACTTTAAAATATTATGGGTGAAGGTCTTGCATCTGCTTCATGTCATATACCCTGGATAAAAGGTCCAGAACAGCATAACGGGGGTCTGTAAGGCTTGTATGTGGTGAGGGATTATTCCCCTGGCACATACACTGCAGAATACACACAAGGTTGCCCTCCAAGGACTCCCTCTCAAGTCGCATCAGAGCTGGGGACAAAGGGCGCATGTCAGGGGTAGGGCTATAGATCATGGTGCTGTGAAGATTCTAAACCAGTGTTGTGGCCCATTGGTCAGACATAACTGGGGCTTCCCAGGATGTTTAACTTGTTTTGGGGTCATTCAGCACTCAGCTGTGAATTTATTTGTTTTTGTAGATTTGTCTCAGGGCATTAACCCAATTTTAATGGTTTGTAAGTGTCCAAAGCTGATAGAGGAAAAAAAATATATAAGGCATTTATTTGTAATTTCTGATTTGTATCCAGAGTAAAATCATAGCTAAATAACTATTCTGCTATATACAGGTTTTATGGTGAAGACTCTTGCCCAACAGTAGCATCTCAACGTCATTAATATGTGTATAGTGTATTACTATGAAGTGTATATGCAGGCATTTGCAAAGAAATTCACTCTTAGTGAGCACACAGGATATTTGTTTAAAAGTTGAGAAAAGCAAAATACTGTTTTATCAGAAGCTGCAAATTTGCTGATTGAAGCAAGGTTCTACATTCAACTTGATAATTCTCTGTATGTGACACCGTAACTTTTAAACACTCCATCCAATCCATTCAGGGATTGTTCTAGGTGCCATTGGGCAGAACCATATTGATATCGATGAAAATCAAAAACCCAAAAGAGGGAATGGGGGAGCCACTTGCATCAGGTGAACAGAGTCAGCACCTGCAACACTTGTCTAATTGTCTTTTGATCAAAAAACTGGTTCATGGCAGCCATCAACAATAATGGATCACCACGTCTGCTTAAAAACTGCCCTTCAGGTTTTACTTCTATCGCTAGGCCTAGTCAAGCTTCTCAGTCTTTGAACATCTGGCCTGATGGTTTGGATGTTGAGACCATATTTCATTGTATATTTCCCAGAGAAAGTGACCTTCTTGAAGCCGTAACACTGTGCAAAGACTGTTGCGGAGTGGTATGGATACAAGACAATTGAAACAAACAGGATTACTGCTCAGTAACCTTCCCATGTCCAGGGTACTCTCCCTCAGTCTTCAACGATTACGATCCTGCCAATTTCAGTTGCTGTAATGGGACATTAGAGCAGCAGAAGTTCCTTCAGGTAGTCATCCAGCAGAGAAGTGATGAATAACATGCTCTCAGTTAAGAGTTTTTGCAAAATACTTGACTTATTCAATAGAGCAGTTCTTCACATAGAGTGTTAGTAAAATGAGCAAAGAGTTTTAATTAAATGATTAAATGCTAAAACAAATACAGTACAAACATTTGGATCATAACATGGGGTTATTAATCAACATTGGTGTGTACTAATGTATTTAAGTATGTTTTTAGAATATTGATACAGCTAGGTAAAAAAATAAGATTGTTTGCTCAGTGCTCAAAATGAAACATATTTTGCTATATAAATCCCATCATGTCTAAGAGAAATGGCTGTTGACTCATTAGAGTTGGAGAAATGTCAGTTCTTTAGAAACAAATCAATGAATAAGTGGGGCATCAGATTTTTTCAGTTTGCTTTTTTAGTTAATTATTTTTATTCTACTTAGAGCAAGTATGTATAAGTAAGCAAACATATTAGGGTATGTGACCTAGATAGTAACACTGGGTGAATTAATTTAGTGTAGCTACAGTATTCCCCTTTCCCTTTATGGTTGTATAGTTTCAGGTTTTCAAACTAGATTGCCTAAAGACAGATGCACAAATAATGCAATAGGAGTTGTGGATGGAAAATTAAGCTATTGTGGTAAACCCAGAACAAACAGCTACAAAAGGGGGGTGGGAGGTGGTAACCAGTCCAAGAAGGTTAAAAGGCCCCCTCCTTACCAAATGAAGAGAGGTAACCACAGGTTAATTGGATTCAGCAGAAAAGGGCTTGCTAGAGACTCAGTTAAGATCAGCTGACTCCAATTAAGGGTTGTCTGGGACCTTTTTAAACCCTCCCCTGTTAGGAAGTGGGGTTGGAGAGAGAGAGGAGTGAGGCTGCCAGTAGGCTGGGTGCAGCAGGACAGAGAGCCTCTCCAAGAAGGGAGGCAGCATTTCCTGACCGGAAGGGGAGAAAAACCAGCCAAAGGACTGATTAAGGGAAGGAAGATCTTGCCCTTGGGCAATCTAGGAGGTCTGCCTTGCTCAAACCAGTCTCTCCAAGGCATAAAGGACTTGAACCTGGTGAGACAGAGAGGTTACTTTGCCACACTATTTATTTAGGCACCCAAATATGAATTTACATGCTTAACTTTAGATAACCATTTCTGAAAGCTTGCCTTCGCCTTTTGTAAGAGTCTAGAAAGACAAAACATTGGTAAATGTGGAAAAAACTATTTTCAGAAAAATAGTATGAAAAAAAAGATCATTTTATGGCTGAATTTCCACAGAATTTTACACATTAATATATTCATGCTGTTTGTGTTGTAAAGTAAGCTAAAACAGTGTAGCAGATCACTTTTGGAATTTGGTGTAAATATAAAGTATTTCCAAAAAAGGTTGGTATGAGACATTATTTTGCCTATTTCTCTATGCCTCTTGCAAGAGCTCAAAGATTCCTGCCGAGCCTGAGGTCTTAAATTTCTGACATTCACAGGACATAATCATTATCAACTATGTCTTATCACTACTTCAAAACTCACTTTCTACTGTATATGAAAATGTCCCTAAAGTTCCATTGAGTTTGACCATATCAGACTTGCACCAAAAAGAATTTTAATTATAAGATTTATTTCATAGGACTTCACTCCTAGCCACTAAAATTGCAACATTCTACATTACATAAATATGAGTTGTATGCAGTTTTAGGCACACGTCTTAGAACACAGTTGTAAAATAATGTTCTGTGATTCCAGCTTCTGTTTTCTTGGGTTTATTGGGACAAAGTTTGCAATACTTAAATTAGATTGGTGGCTCTCACATATATGAAATAACAAATTTACACTGAATAGAAGTAGAACATAAATGCTTGAATATGGTCTTTTTTGGAAAAACTGTTAAAATATAATTTATATTAACAAGGAAACATAACTTCTTAATAAGACTCTGTAACATTCCAGATTTAGAATTTGGCAGTTCATACTTCTTAATTCAAATGTATTATCATCTAGTAGTCAATACGAACAGCAAGTAAATATTAACTACAGTGATATGCCAGTTGTGTTTTCAAGAATAACTAGCCATGGTTCCAGCAAATCATAATGATTTATATACTGTTTTCCTTTTAGTTCCTTGTATCTTCTTTCAAAGCTGTAACTCCTATTATATCCATACAACTCTTGCAGTAGATGTTAGGGTTTGATTTCTACCTTAGCTGAAGTAATTACAGTATAAAAATTAGGGCTGGATTTCTGGTTACCTAGAAACTCTGAGATTAGGCCATTTGATTTACTGATATGAGCTTTTCCCATAAGAGAGACTTTCTCTGAATTTACATATCCCTGATCTTTTTGGTATGAGACTTTATAACGTGTAAAGATTTCTCCCATTTAAAAACTGATAGTGGGAAGAAGATTTTAACATTGTGCTCTCTTTATTTCTTCATTTTCCCTGTAATTTGAATTGCAATCACAATATATGAAAGATAAATCCCAGCAGAAACTATGCCAAATTCACTGGAATTATCATAACAGCTTTGCAATTTAGAGTTCCTAACAGGTGGTTAGAAGAGATGGGTCTTTGGTAATTAAACAATAAAGCATAGGTAATTATAGTTTTATATTAAAACAGCACACACGAAGTAGTTGTCTTAGTCAATAAAGAAATATAGACTCTTCCCTGTATGTGGATCCAGTTGCTAAGATACCAACAAAGTACTAAACAAATAAATAGCAATATCCTATAATAAAAGCATACAGTGGATGAAAATTGTATATAGTGTAGGAAATTTTAAATGTACCCTAATGTGAGGATATACTAAGAAAAGATGACTGGAGAGAACTGCATGATCAATGAGGAGAGAGTCATAGTAAAATCATCTGAAATTTACAATGTGTGTGAAAATGTATCATTAAATCCAAGTGGCAGCTTTTCTTTCAAATTTATGTAAAACTTACCTAATTGTGGCTATTCCATATCACTATTAAAATCTTACATAATTTAAAAGGGTAAATTGGCTTGTTGCTGCAGAATATCAATTTGTATGTCGAATGACCTTACCAGGCTTAGCTGTAGAGGAGACTAGGATCTGTGAGTGATGGCTCAGTTTCCCATAGAAACATTAGTCTGGATCAGGATGCGCTCTCCTGCCCCTTTCTCGCACCTGAAACACACAGTCCATCCTTTTCCCCTCTTGGTCCATACCTCCCAATGATCACCTTGCTACCTGATGCAACGTGTTCTTTCATGAGCAGCCAAATTTGGAATTATACATTTTTGAGCCATGTATATTGTATTGATTCACTAACTAGAGACAGTGGGTGGATCCCTGCACACATGGAGGCCCAGGCAACCCCAGAGGCAGTAGAAGAGGGCAAGGCCAAAGGTCTGACCCTAGACTGGCTCACAGATTGAGACCAATGTTGGACTGCTGAGCACAGCAATGTCTCCGTCCATTTGGGCCATACTGTAAAGCATTTTATATGCTACTCTAAACAATGTAAAGAAAGTATAGAGCTGATCTGTGAATCAGGGAACCACAACTGGGTCCTTCTGAAGCTCATGCCTCACTACTGTGTCCTGTGGAAACTGGATGCAACAGAATCTAAGCCATAGTTTCTTCCACGTCCCTTTTAAAGATTATTCCCTATGTTTAATTACTTTTTGCTCAGTAGTACAGCACTCAGTACAGTGGAGCTTTATTGATGACTGGGCCTCCTATGTGCTACTGCAATACAGGTAGCCTATATGAGGAAATTTGGATTGTCACTTTGTCACCCTTAAACCTAGAATTTCTGCTGAGTCAGAGTGAAGCAATGGAAAAACAGCACTAGCATTGTTGAGAGCTCTTTGTTTAGAATATCTCTAGGTTCAATAATCACTGGCACTTGTGATCTGTTACTTCCAGTATTTTAGCTGTTGATTTTTGGATTTTTTACATGTTTTATGAATTACAGCACAGGCTTTCACCTAGTAATAAAATTGAAATTTTGTTGCAATGTTAAACTGGGTGGTTTCAGATTTGCTTTCCTACTAAACAATTAGCTTTGACAGCTAGATGTTGCTATGATTTAATAAACTATAAGCCTGTGCGGGGGTAAGGATTACATCTGTCTGTTTGTACAACACCCAGCACAATGGGACTGAGATCTATTTTCCAGCCTCTCGGTACTCCCACAATATAAACAATAAATATATTAATAATAATATAAGCTTATCGGCAGCTGCTAAACTGACAGATGCCTTTTTAGTATGTGTGGAGATGAAGTAGTTGTCCAAACTTCAGATCAATGTTCCAATGAATAATGGTCCTGAGTTTATTTTTAAAGTTCTTTATAAAGCAGATATTTCAGCAGTCAGTTTTTAACAGACATCCAGAAGGCGTGAGCCAGAACATATGAAGCTGATGATTTAGAGAACTGGCACAATTCCCTTGAAATTTGTGTGCCGGATTTCTGATCACTGGGAAATATTTTCTTGCTCCTGATTAGCAGTTACAGGAGGATTTTTTTTCAAATGTTTTAGACAACTCATAAGTTATGTATACACTTCAGGAGTGTGATTCCTAGCTTGAGGAGACATACCTATACTAGCTCTAATCGGAGCTAGTGAGCTAAAAATAGAGTGTAGCCATGGCAACGAGAGCTATAGGAGGGGCTAGCTGTCCAGAATAGATGCCAAATACAGACACACACTCTAGATCAGGGGTCTACAAACTTTGAGACGAGGGCCATATTAGATTTTTGAAGTAGCTTCGAGGGCCAAAGCAACAGTGAAAAAATTAAATATATGCAAAATCCTCCCCCCTTTGCTCCTCCGGCTGCTGCGGCGCCCCCTCTTCCTCCCCCCTTTGCTCCTCTAGCCGCTGCCGCAGGGGTGCTCACCCCTCCGCACATGGGACCGTCGGTAGCAGCTTGCAAGGAGGGTGGGTGGGCAGCGGCAGCTTCTCCATGTGGCTGCTCGGCTGGAGGGCCGGACAAATTGAAGCCGTGGGCCGGATCCAGCCCCTGGACCATAGTTTGAAGACCCCTGCTCTAGATGTCTAATCTGTCCTGGCACTTGCACCAAAGTGGCTACATTCTATTTGCAGCGTGCCTGCTAACTTGATTACAGCTAGCCTGGGCATGTCTCTTTGAGCTAGAAATTGAGCTCAAAGTGTTGACATGCCCTATAGTTCTATCAGACAGTTTTTCCTTAAAGTTGATCTTAAATTGTGGCTTCTAATAAATCAAGTTGCAGTCACACAAAACAATTAATGTGTAGGTTGTGGTCAAACTGTACCTTTTGATGACAACATGTTAACCACCGATTAATCGGTTACTAAATCCAAACAGGAAATCTCACCTTTTCACAGCATAGTTTAACTTTCTTCTCTTTACTGATCAACTGTGGGATTTTGTTTTAATATTCAAGTATTTAATATTTAAATATTGCTGCTGAAAATGAACATACTGTGGCAGGGTGCTGGCCAGGAGTGCCTGAGCCAGCCCTGCTGGGCCCTTTAAGAGGGAGAAAAACCCTCTGCAAACCTCCCTGCAAGAGAAGGCTAATCAGCCACCTGGGCTGCGGAAGGCTGAGCCTTATGGGTTGTACCTGGCAGCCTCCCCAGGGGGATAAAAGCCTGCCAGGCAGGAAGCCCAGTGTGGTGGTGTGGTAGAGGAGTGGTGGAGGAGTAGAGAGAAGGAGATAGAGAAGGAAGCTAGGGAAGCAGGAGGGAGGAGTAATACAGACTGTGGATCCCTGTGAGCCAGGAAGAAGGGACTTGTCTTCCTGAGCTGTAGCCTGTTTTCCCTGAGCTGTAAAGTATTGAGCTAACCTGTAGAGCTGTACATAGTAGGTGACGGGGTTTGCACTACCGGAATAAAGAGCACTGGTGAGTCACAGCAGAGTCTCCTGCCTGTTTGTGGAGTGGGGCAAGAAGGCAATCTGTTACAATACAGTATACTATCTGAGTTATAGCTCTTCTCATGGTAACTAAGGATGGTTGTTAGTGCTACTGGAGCTTTAGATACAATTTGAAAATGATTTACAGTGCATTCTCTTTCAGAGTTTGTTCATTTAATCAGTTTTCTAAACAAAATTAATTGAGGTGCTGCACTGCAGGTGATTGATGTGTAATGCTGTTAATTTTAGCTAAAGGACTGTTTGGTTTTGACTTTTACAGAGTACACATCTCCTCTTTTCCCCAAGACAACATTTATGAAGTCCAACCTCCTAAAGTAGATAAGAAGTCAATTGATATCTTCCATGCTCACATCCAGGCTGGCAGAGGCATCATGCAGCCACTGGTAAAAGAAGACATCCTCATGTACAGAGAGTACATTAGAAACCGATATATGTGAAAACAGACTGGATTCACCTGCTTAGCATTGTTGGAGTGATGGTACAAAGCAATTTAGAAAGGAAGTTCAAGTTCAGCTATTTTGTGGTGGTAAAACAACTGCAATTATTTATCAACCTGTATCTTTCTGAATGATTTCAGTTTTGAGATATTGTTTGCTTTGCAAACATAAAAATGTGACTGAAGCTGTATTCTCTTTGGAAAAATAAGTGTCTGAAATCAGTCAAACTAATACAACTGCAATTAAATATATAGTAATTTGAGATAAAGTAAACATTGAGTATTTAAACTTAACATTAATTGTTACATACAATAGTAGTTTCGGGGGAAAAAACTTACCACATTTAGCTCATGACAGAGAAAAGCTCTGTTTTCAGTCAAAAGTTCTGTCATTTGTTGAAATTGTTTGTTTCACAAAATACGTTTGTGTGTTTGTACCAAAGATGGAAAAGGTGTCACTTTGCCCCATGTATTAAACTCAAAAGTTAAATCTAAAGTAGCAAACTTCATAGCCACAATCCACCTCCAGTGTAGTTCTACTGCAGATAGTAAGCTGTACTGTAGACCAAACAAAGGTGTTCTAATGATCTAATCAGTGTGAATTTCTTTCAGGTGCCTTTGAAGGATAGTGACATTATAATTGTTGTGACTCAGTAAACAATTTTGAGAAATGAATGCGTACTCTACTTAGAGACCAGTTTCAGACCATAAAATAGCTTCAGTCAAGGTTCAGAAAGATGGGCTCTGCCTGATGTACTGAGAGATCTCTTGGTCAACTGGATATACCAAGAATTTTCCTATCTCTGGACTGGTAAAAAGTTAGCGAATAAATAACTTTGAGAAACGGAATACTGACTGTTCTTCTCATTCTAGGCAAGCATAACTAGAACCACAATAACTAGCTTCTGCCAGCAGACTGGTGCTCCAGATATGTGGCTGCATACTGCAAAGCCTATTCTAATGTTTACAGAGTAAGCAACTGATTTTGTAAGACAGTAAAATTGATTTATTAAACTAATTGTGTATGTCTGTGCTAGAGAACCATAAATGGGATGTACATTGTTGCACATTACGTTCTGCCTCTTGAGCTTATACAGCCAATGGGTTATGGGAGGGGAAAGGATTGGGGTACAACAGTGTTCTCTCATTGTCTGCATCATGCAAATTATATGAAAATTGAGGTCCTGTTAGATGTCAGGAATATATCTAGGCAAAACCATTGTATCTGGTGCTTTAGCAGAGGAGTTTGTATGGGTGCGAGTGATAAAGATTTCCCATAAATCACTATTGCTACCAGATACAATTTGTTTTGATTATCTACTGTTAACTGGCTCCCACCTTGATACTCAGTAGATATGTGCCACAGTCACCACAAGTATCCCCACACAGAGCCCACAACCAGCCATTTACAAGCTCTTAAAAATTCCAACAATAATTATTTTACCCGTTGGGCTCTTTGTGTATTCTTGAGAGCATGAGTTTGTCTTCAGCAGAGACCAGAACGAAATTTCAACTCTGATAAGAAAACACTTAGACTGCAACTGTCAGTTTGAATTATCTCTAGAAAATATATCTGCTAAGAGTGCTTTGCAATCTTTAGTCCAACATAAACAATACTTTACAAACAGTCAAATACCCACTGTGAAAACAACTAGAATGAAATCTTGGCCTCACTGAAGACAATACAAGCTTTGTTGTTGACTTCAGTGGTGCCAGGATTTCCGTTCTAGTGTTTTATGTTGCAAAGCGCAAGAGTAAAGAGACTTGAAAGAATATATATACGCTATCTAAGGTTATGCCTCTCTGTTCTGTACACATGTATTCAGCTTTTAATTGATAAAGATTACATTTCCATTTTAATGAGTAACGTGTTAATACAGTGCAAATAAATAATTATGGCTGTAATTTGCGTCTTTCCGTGCAGGAAATTTGCTGTTTTGTAATGCATTAATTTTATTAAATAGACAAAGTATTTTGTTTAGTAAGGTACTGTAACAGGGTAGTTTGCCCCTGGAGGCTGGGACTAGCCAACCCCGATTACAGAATGAGGTATACTTGGATTGGATCAGGTTCAAATCCTCAGATGTGCCAGAACTTTGCCATGCAAGAAATTATATACATACAGTAATATTTTTGCAAGAGAAATAGGTGAAGTGTGGAGAGGAGTGGGAGTGTGTTTTACTGGCTGTCCCTCTCTGTGGATTAAAGTGGTAGTTTTTTTCACTTCACTGTTAATCTTCTTCTGAGAAAAGTGTTATCCTTCTTCCAGAAGACATTAAATCACTTCTCATGTGTTTGGAGAATGCACTGAGGTAACGTACCAAATTGTGCACCCTGGATAGATGGGTTCAGATTCTTTCCTGTCGCAAGAGCTGTTCTCAATCTGAAGATGAGGGGGCATAGCCATCAGAGACGTGGTTATGATTCCATTCTTGGACCAATCTACCTGGGCCCCAGCTCCAGTGTTTAAGGGCTTCTTTGGCCCCCCTCCACCATGACTTGCCCCATACTCCAGGGGTACAGAGAGGCTGGAATAAGACCTGACTGAACTGGCTCTATACCTCCTGGACACGGCTCATGTGACATGTGGGATCTTTCCCATTCCCCTTTGTGCGACACTAGTTGACTTGGACCAAAGAGTCTGGCTGCTCATATTTGCTGTATTCTTTTCCTCTAATTCCACTGGGTTTCTCTCCATAGAAACATTTTAATATTATCCATATTTTCTTCAGAGAAAGAAACTCCCAAGCTGAACCTGTTCTTCCAAAGGCTTTAGTACATTGTGGAGTGTGACCTTTCATATGTTGGTGTCAAGTCCATTCACTTTGTATAACAATTGATTTTTTCCTGTAAGCGTACAATACCGTTACTGGATGAAATTAATAGAGTTTAAAATTCCATTCTAAACTAAATCTCTAAAGAGCTTTGGGCTCTGTCTGCATAAAAGGCACTAGGAAAATGTAAGGGTGTTATAATTACATCACTTTATTACAGTATTCAAATCTCACAGCACAAACCACCACTAATTTCTTGATTTATTAGAATCTGACATCTCAACTTCGCTAATGCCAAGTACAGTGAAAGCTGTGTTATCTGGCATTTTACCAACCAGAATGCTCTATAAACTAGCGTTTCTGATCTTCAATAGGGCTGCCAGGTGTCTGGACCAGAATGCCTGGTCAAAAAGGGATCCTGGAGTCACCAGGCAGCATCGCTGACCAGGCCATTAAAAGTCTGGTTGGTGCGGAGCTGGCAGCCTCTCTTCTGGCTCCACGCAGCTCCCTGGAAGTGGTGACATGTCCCTGGAGGAACGGCCATGGGAGCTCCGTGCACTACTCCTGTCCCGACCCACCCCAAGCCCTGCTTCCACATCTCCCATTCGCTGGGAACTACAGCCAATGAGAGTTGCAGGGGTGGTGCATGTGGGCAGGGGCATCATGTACAACCAGCTGGCTACGCTTCTGCTTAGGAGCAGCAATGACATGTCTGCGCTTGCAGGGAGCTGCATGAAGTGAGAGCTGCCTGGATCCTGCACCCTGAAAATCCTCTGGTTTTCTGCCCCACCCCCTGCCCCTAACTCCCTCCTGCACCCAAACTCCCTCTCAGAGCCCACACTGCATGCTGCCTCCCACGCCCCAGCCCTGAGCACCCACACTCAAACTTCCTCCCTCTTAGTTAACTGGAATTTTTGACTTGCTGGTGCACACACACACTGCATTCCCCCAATATGCTGGACAGCAAAGCTTTACTGTATATTAATCCAAACATTTTTTCTCCCTTTTACTTCAGTTGTTATATCTATTATTTCCCTGGACAGAATGGAAAAGTATACCTGCTAAATATGTCTCAAATTATTTTCTCGTTCCTTTAAAGCTCATGCTAATGATGTTCATGCAAAGAATGAGAATACAGCCTGGATTAACTATTCACAGAACTATTAGTTATTCTGTCTCTTCTTTGACAGTGTCAGGGACACTGCAAAAACCCAGTTTGCAGGGATGACTTCATTCTAAAAAAAAAAAATGTCAATTTCAAACTTTCATACTCTAGAGAATGAAGATGAGCTTAACAGAGGAAAAAGAACATCTGTTAAATATGAAAGATTCTAAACACGACTACTGACAGAGAAAAAGATAGTATTTGTATTGAATTTTTTAAAAAATTAAACAGGAAGCCATCATATTGTGACAGTCTGACTCAATACAGTTTGGTCTTTAGATGAGGTAGATTTTTTTAATGATAAATTCTATTTTTAATAGAACACAATTTAAGCTTGATCTGAAGTTAAGGTTATTGTTAAAACAACTATACATAATTTTAACTAGTAAGCTTTCTTTGACAACTTTAAAAGACAGCCTTTTTCATGCATTCAGATAGTGAGCTATATGTCCCGAACTACGTGAAATAAACCAGACTTCCTGCTTGAATTTTGTTACTGATGCCTGTGCTCTGAACATATTTTAAAACTAATTCCTATTTCTAGTCTGCCTTAATGTGACAGGATGGACTATCCCCTGGGACCCCCTGCTCGAGGCCTCATGGCCCTGCCACACCATGCCCCAGAAAAGGGCAGTGCGGAGGGACAATGGACTCTGGATGTTTTAGGCTAAGGGTTTAAAATGATCATGGTGCTACACTACCTCCGTTCTTTCAACCACAATCAGCTTCATGGCTACATTGTTGCTGTATGATCCTTATGGATCCCTAATAGCTAGATAGCTTGTAAATGTTAGTTGTTCCATAAGTACATAGTGTTGCATAATATTACCTAGATATAGTTAAAGGATAACGTGTCCGATCAGAAGGCTAAGAAGCTTAGATTCAAAAGATGTCTCATCTGGCAGTATTCCCAGCTTCATATGCATATGCCAGATATTTGGTATGTTGGAGGGAAGGGCATTGTCCTTCCAAAGATCTGATCTCAATGTTTACCATCCGAGCAGAGAGGCAAAACAAGCTTTGGACATTTAAGAGCAGGACGCTCTGACAGCGGTGACCAGTTCTCAGAAATTGGCTTCACCAACTCATCCAGAAAGAAGCAAGATTTAGCTTCTGTGTCAGGCACAGGATCCAAGAGAGCTCAGGATCAGAAAAGGAAGAAAAGGTCTGGATCAGTGACAGACTGTTTCCAGAGCTTTCCTGTTTCAGACAGACTCAGCTGCAAAAAATTTACTGCCCTCCTCAGTGTCAGCCTCACTACAAAGAGCCATCCAGGGGAGGAGGACTTGCAGGGACAGAATCTCATTATGCAGCCAGGCTCAGATTCAAGCTTTCAGCACAGTTAGGAGCCGTCCCTCTATAGCTCTGATAGTAACTGATGCAGAAGAGCCTGCCCTGATGGGGAGATTTATGGATCCAATTAAGAGAACCGATGACAGTTCATTAATTAACATGCACTGTGTAGTATTACTGTTAAAGCAGTTGTTCATCAGGCGGATATCTATGGCTTCATTAACAGTTGAGACAGGTACTTGCTTCAGGACACGTCAGGCTGACTGCTTCTCCAAGAGTCAGCAAAGAACAGGAACAGTTGGAGCACTCCATTGCTGCATCCTCCTAAACCACTTGGAGTTCCCTGGAGAAGAATTTTCTGCTCTCCTTTTCAAGGAGATTATTGTCTCTGATCCTAACTGAGTCACAAATGGAGTCAGTCCAGATGAGAGATGTGGAACACAGATAATAATTTTTTCTTGGTTCTAATCAGTTCAATGCAGTCCCGCTGAATCTGCAGGCACAGAAATGTTTCCAGCCAGATCCACAATGGGGTTTTGGCCTGAGTGGCATGCAGCTGCTTGTGTAAGGTGATCTCACTGGCCATTGCTGGCACCCAATCAGGAGTGACCAATGTATGGGGACAGACTTTCATCAAGACAGTATCAGGAGGACATTCAATTATCAGATCCAAAAGATAAGGATTAGCCAGTTATAATTACTCAGAACAAGTTACCAGTGGTGAAATATCTGATAAGGAGGAACTTGATCTGGCAGAGTCAGATTCAAAATTAAGGGATGTGCCTTCTCCAGATGAAAATGTGGGGGACATTTCAGTATTATCACCATTGGAAGATACCATTGTGTTTCATGAGTTAGTATCTCGCATATCAAGGATATTAGATATCCCTTCTGTTTTTGTGTGAAGGAATCATCAAATCCTGTCCTTGATATTTTGGGGGCAGCAGCTAGCCAACAACTTTCCTTGTTTGAGGAATTGCTTCAGCCAGCAAAGGTAGCCTAGAAAACTCCCCCAATCACTCTGCCTCTGTGTAAGAAAGCAGACTAATTTATATCTGTTCCTCCAAGAAGGGCTTGCTCGGTTTTGTATTCATCCACCTCCTAATTCATTGTTGGTTGAAGTAGCACTTCACAGATCTAAAGTTGGCCAAGGTCACACTACTCCATCGGATAAGGAAGGGAAGAGGCTGGATGTGTTAGAAAAATATTTTCATCAGATACCTTAAACATGTGCATAACCAACTATGTCATGGCTAGGTACCAATACTATCTCTGGAACAAATGTCTCTCTTCTTAATGCACTTCCACAGGAACCAAAACAAAGTTATCAAATACTATTTTGACTGACAGACATAATGTTGCTAAGCAACAGTTGACAGGTTTGACTCCTCAGTGCAGCAATATCAATAGTTTTGGCTGTTTCACTGAGAAGACACGTGGTTAAGATCGGCAGGACTCCCTCAGACAAAAATGAGGGTCAAGAACCTTCCTTTAAAGGAGGAGGTTGGTTTTGTATTCAGACTGATGAGATACTGGAGAAGATGAAAAATGTGAGTTCTAGTGCTAGTGTCATGACCCACACGTCTTGAACCTGGGTTCACAGGAGCATCCACACTTCAACCCACCACTTGGCAGCCTGCTGACAACTGCTGACTCAGAATCCATGAAGCCAAATCCCAGTTTGCAGTTCCACTCCTGACATCCTATTGGCAGAGTCCAAGGGAAGCCAGTTTGGCCCACTGGCCCCACTTAAGCTTTCAGCAGGAACAGGAAGCTGTCCAAACAACTGGGATCCACCGTGCTCTGGACTTTGTATCTTTTGTCTCCTGCTCCCTCGGCTTACCTTCCTGGCATCCTGAGCTGGCTTGGCTCCTGATCTCTGACTTGTGGTTCTGATCTCTGATTTGTCTCCTACTTCTAACCACCTGGTATCCTGACCCGGCCTGACCCTTGTTACCTACTTGTGATTCTGATCTCCAATTTGTCTCCTGCTTCTGACCCTGGTATCCTGACCCAGCTGACTCTCAATTCCTGACTGTGGATGCTAGGTCTAGGTCTGGCTGCCCATGACTCAGCCTTGATAGTTAGATCTTTAGACTTCTTTAATACAGTGGAGGAGCCATATTCGACTCTGTTACATAAGTATCAAAGGCAATATCCTCCTTCATCTCTCACTTCATCACAGAAGAACATATCATTGCCATTAACATTACACTCCACAACACCAGCTACAACAGAGGAAGAAATTTAAACCTTGCAATAATAAACTAAATATTCTATCGTCTTCATCTGAGGTTCCAAAGAGACATCAGGTTTGACATAAGAACATGGAGCTTCAAGCCAGTCCACTTGCACGTTATCTATCACAGTTGTCCCATTTTTATTACCAATGGGTGTTAATATTGGACAGATGGATTTTAGAAGGTATTTCCTGCAAGTTACACAATTCAGAAATTTCCCTCCTCCTCTCCGATCCCCCAGCAACTCACCTATTTAATATTTGGGCAGAGATCAGTCATTTTGATTTGTTGATGTGGACTTTGGGTATATAGGAGCATAATGGTTTCAAACACACAGATCTTGCCAGACTCTGCCCCCACTCAGGCATAACAGAACTGTCCTGCAAAGATCTACCTAAAATCTAAGTGGTGCTGCCTTTGTGAGGCTCATTTACAAGCTCTACAGAGGCTGAACTATGTCCTGCCTATGGCCAGTCTAATAGGGCATGAGGCTCAGTCAGGTACGTCAAGTCTCCACCCTGTCTCAAGAAGCCATCATTCCAATGCAGAAAATACCAGGCCTGAGCTTTCAAGGAGAGGAACTAAAGACGAAGTGGATGCTACACACCCAGCTCAGAGGTAAGTCCTGCAACAGACCTGGATTGCAGTGGGAAAAAGCCCTGAAAGGATCCAGAGTCGTTCTCCGTCCCCATCCCCAGATATGTCAGATATGGGATGTCTCAGGTTCTGTCTTCATCAACCCCTTGATATGATTTGTGATGGGCAGTGGATTCTAACATAGTGGCTAATCCCTGCAGAAAGAAGCAGGGTTCTTAGCCAGCTCCCCTTCCTCCTGCTATGAATCGGGGAATTCTCAGAGCACTCAGGAGTAAGTCCTGCAAACCCGAGTCTCCCAAAAACGCAAATGCAAACATTGCCCTCCTAAGGCAGTAATTAATATTGTTAATGAACAAGTGGAGTGAAAATTAGGAGTTAAACCCCTTTTCCTTTGCCTTCTCTCCCTAGGAAATGTTTGCTAGAGCTTTTCTCCCATACAGTCTCTTTCTGAGGATTTATCTACCCTGCAGTTAGAAACCTGGGGGCTGGCCCATGCTAGCTAACTTGGGCTAAGGGACTGTTTTATTGTGGTGCGGATGTTCCGGCTCAAGCTGCCGCTCGAGTTCTGGGACCCTCCCACCTTGCAGTACCCTCCAGCCCCGGCTCCAGCCTGAGTCCAAACATTTACACCGCAAGGCTGAGCCCCAGGAACAAGAGTCAGCGGAGATGGGCCAGCCAGAGGCTTTTAATTACAGTGCAAACATTCACTGAGTGCTCTGTAAAGGGTCTCGGAGAGCAGCAGATTGGGAATTATGCCTTCTGATCGTCAGCCATAACCCCTTGCTCTGCCATGGAGAGGAGCTCAGGCTGAAAAAGGCAGGAAAGGGATTTCTCTCCATCCCCCTCTGTGCCCCAGGCTGGCTCCATGTTAAAGCCTTGGAAGCACTTTGGGAATCTGTGATCAGAACAGAGTCATCTGAGGATTCCACTCGCCAGGAAGCTTCACATTCATGGGGTTACAGAAGGGTGAGGAGAAATCCCTTCCCATGTTCACAATGATCCCGATTTACTGAATAAAGCCCCAAGTGTACCAGGTTGCTCCTACAGTACATCCTTGGGTTCCATCTGGCTGCAGGAACAGGCATGAAGCCTTTCAGACTCCCAGGGACATCTAGCAAGCTACTTCCACAATTGAGGTAGGTGTACTGATACCCTCTGTTGGGTGGTCCCCAGGCAGGATGAATAGTGTACTACCTCTCCTCTGTGAACAGCCAAGGGAAGAACTACCACATGTCTTTAAAAAAAACAAAAACAACAACCGACAAACCATAAAGGATTTTTCCAGGGTAGAATGCAAGTCAGTGGCTTGCAAGAAACTCGTTGATAAAATATCTTCCCTTTCAGATATAGTTAGATACATGTTTTTCCCATTAATGCCTTGTTCGAGGGCATCATAAGATTCAAATGAGGGCATCTGATTAAACCAAATGTTAAACAAAAATGGTTTATATAAACCAAAGAAATTTCAAACTATTTTGGAGCCTGAGATTGGTGCAGCAGTAGCTCCACTAGTGGAAGACAGTCATACTCTCAGAAAGGGGTTTCCTTCCAAAATTCCCCATAGTCAATGAGAGGGATGACACACTGAACAGCCATTTCAAAGTCTCAGCTATAGCCTTTCAGGTTTTCATAGATTTAGTAATGAATTTGTGGCAAAAAAAGTGGCTCATTATCTGGAGTCATGGTCCTTGCTGGGAGTGGGACGTCTCAGGTTCTGTCTTCAGCAAACCCTTGTTATGATTTGTGATGGGCAGTGGATTCTAACTTAGTGGCTATGGGGGAAGCCATGTTATATCCCTAAATAGTCATCATTCATCCTAAACAGATATCTTGTGCATACAAATACATAGATGAGATACTATTGGGGCTGCAGGAGAATATAAGAAAAATTAATAGGGGAGTTTGCACTGTCAAAGCCAGCACAGCAATCCATTGCTTGCTACCAACACCAAGGGCATCCAAGAGGGACTGTTATCCTGGCCGAGGGAAAAATCTGGAAACCAAGCCCCAGCTCTGGCAGTGACATCTGGATCAGGATGGATCATGATACCTGCCAAAGCTTAACACCTGGAACCAAAGAATAGAACCTTTGGTACTGACCAAGGCTATATGAACAGAGCCTCGAACACAATGTTACCACTGCACTCTCATAAGGAAGTGCCACTCTCTAAAAGCCTCCCTACACCTGCTCTGGGGGTGCACAGAGAGAAGACTCTGCTTCCCCCAAATGTGGACTCTGGGTGGTATTTTTATCCTATGGCTCTGCAGTCTCTAATCCTAGCAGAACTGATACTCATGAAAGAGATTTCCACACCGATGCTCCAGAAGGACTATGAAAGGAGAGGTCAAAGATGTTAACCCACATAACTCTGTCCACTGTGCAACATTCAACAGCTTTGATCAAGGTTTGAGGTTTGGTACACAGAGACATCAGTCTGCTTAGTGCCAGGGCAAAAACACCATTAAAAATCCTTTTAACCTTTTATTAAAGCTACTGGAAGAGAAGTAAAAACAGTTAAAACATTTCAAATGGAAGACTTATTTTAACATCCCCTTTTCCCTTTTGCTTTGGAGAGAGTCTTTAGCAGCAAAATAATAATAAAATAAAAATAGGGGGCGGACAGTCTGTTAGTAATAACTGTCCTTTTGGGTGGAAAGAGAAGAAGATAGATGAGAGGGAGTGGAGCTGTTATTGCTTCTTTGAAAGTCTGATCCCATTTCCTAGAGGACAAAACAAATACAAAAGGGAAGAAAAAAGGACTGCAAAGACAGAAAATGCAGCTTATGTCCCTGGTATTGAGACTCAGTTTTAACCTCATTGATGGGGAAAATGCAGGTGTGGCACAGAATCTTATCAGCCCCTCTGGAATCTGGCAAACTTGTACCAGCATTGAACAGTTTAAGGCATTGCTTTAAGATGCCTCTTTCTGTGTGTAAGCTTACAGCAGTATTGCAAAATACTCAGTCTCAGCTGGTTAAACCAGATTCTTATTAGGTAGAAGGAGAAAAGAGAGAGAGAGAAGAAAAAAGGCCACCTGGATGTGGCCTAGTATTCTCGATAGGACTTGAGCAACCATCTGTTCTTTGGGTAACAAAATGGCAAATGAAATTTAATGTGGATAAATGTAAAGTAATGCACATTGGAAAAAATAACCCCAACTATACATACAATATGATGGGGGCTAATTTAGCTACAACCAATCAGGAAAAAGACCTGGGAGTCATTGTGGATAGTTCTCTGAAGGCATCCACGCAGTGTGCAGCGGCAGTCAAAAAAGCAAACAGGATGTTAGGAATCATTAAAAAGGGGATAGAGAATAAGTCGGAGAATATCTTATTGCCCTTATACAAATCCATGGTGCGCCCACATCTTGAATACTGCGTACAAATGTGGTCTCCTCATCTCAAAAAGGATATACTGGCACTAGAAAAGGTTCAGAGAAGGGCAACTAAAATGATTAGGGGTTTGGAACGGGTCCCATATGAAGAGAGATTAAGGAGGCTAGGACTTTTTAGCTTGGAAAAGAGGAGACTAAGGGGGGATATGATAGAGGTATATAAAATTATGAGTGGAGTGGAGGAAGTGAATAAGGAAAAGTTATTTACTTGTTCCCAAAATAGAAGAACTAGGGGCCATTCAATGAAATTGGCGTGCAGCAGGTTTAAAACAAATAAAAGGAAGTTCTTCTTCACACAGCGCACAGTCAACCTGTGGAACTCCTTACCTGAGGAGGCTGTGAAGGCTAGGACTATAACAGGGTTTAAAAGAGAGCTGGATAAATTCATGGAGGCTAAGTCCATAAATGGCTATTAGCCGGGATGGGTAATGAATGGTGTCCCTAGCCTCTGTCTGTCAGAGGGGGGTGATGGATGGCAGGAGAGAGATCGCTCGATCATACCTGTTAGGTTCACTCACTCCGGGGCACCTGGCATTGGCCACTGTCGGTAGACAGGATGCTGGGCTAGATGGACCTTTGGTCTGACCCAGTATGGCCGTTCTTATGTTCTTATGTTCTTATGTTCTTATGGGTATATAAATGCCAGCCCTAAGGAGAAAATATAACAAGCAGCCCGACAAACCAAGGCCATTACCACCACAACCCTTTTACTGTCAAAAGACATCAAGAAAGGGGCAGAAGGTGCGAAAAACTAAACACAATGCTCCTCCTCAGGCAAGGAGTTCCACAGGTTCCTTCACAACCTCCTCAGACAAGGAGTTCCACAGGTTAGTTTGGTGACCACCTATCACTTCTTTCTCACAACTGGAGTATGATAATGGACAAGCTCCTCAGGGGTAACATGGAGATATTTTTCTGTTTCAAAGGGCTGTTATGAGATTAAATTAATTGAACATTTGTAAGGTGTACAGAAATGACCAGGATGGGTATGCATACAGGGTAAAGCCCTTATTCAGCAGAGAACATGAACACGTTTGCCATTCAGAACAGCCCTTTGCTTATTGACTTCCAGGGGGCTTTAGCACATGCTTAAAGTTAAGCACATGCTTGTGCTTTGCTGAATCAGGGCCTGAAAGCCTGTAAATAAACAGAAGCAAATCAAGCCCTCCAGTGTCAAATTCACTGCTGGTTGCCCCATTGGTAAAGCCAGAGCCTAAAATCAGTGTGTTCCAAACTATTCTATACAGATTTCACACTGCCCTCCCTAGCCCCTTCCGAAAGTGAATTAAGTGATCTGACTAACTCTTTCATTCTCTCTCCTGGGAAATTTATGTGTGAAGAGGAGTGTTTGGTGTTAGGAGGGTGGGCAGTTTGTATGTACATACACAGTTTGTCAGGGAAGCCAAGGTGAAGGAAGTGCATCTTGCAATTTAAGCAGAAAGTGGTGAGGATTGTGTTTATCATTAACTCCTGTAGGACTTTTTGCCACAGTCTTGGGCTGTCCCTCAAGAAAGCTCTGTCAGCTTCACGGACAAGACCAGCTCAGACCAACTACCAAACCAGCAAGAAATTTAAATGATTAAAGCCTGGCACCCAACAAAGGGTCATATTTACAGTGAGATCCTACCCCATGCTCTCACTCTGAGTATTACTTGGTTTAGCATTTACGTTTTCCTTCACCAAAAAATTACAAATGGGAGGACAATTCACTGAAGATGGCAATGTCATGCACTCTGCATCAATAGTAGCATGATTTTTACGTGGCTATAAATATCACTCTATTTGGTGGAATAGCAGTCGTTCTGAATCTGATCAATCAATATCGAGAAAGTAGAAGATCTCAAAAGTAGAGGCTGTACTGGAACAGATGGAATGCGATTGAATCCTCTATGCATCAGTCTTTCCTGTTTGTTCAGACAGTCTAATGAGATGAAAGCTGTAATCCATATGAGTAGTCTTTGAAGATCACAGGGGAGCAAATGCATATTGCCATAATTTATTCATGAATAAAAGATCATAGTATACAATTGCAAATCTTCAGTAATCGTATTGTTCTCAATTCCATATACTTGACTGAAAACGTTAAAATATTAATCTGTCTTCTAGAATCTAGCAAAAGATTTAAATTAGAAAAGGCATGAAAAGCAATGACATTTTAGAATTATTAGATTGTCTTTGAGGAACATTACATCTTTGTTACCTTACCTCACCAAGGTTTAAATATAACCTAACATTTAAATTCCATTTTCTAAATACGTAAATCTAGGAAGATTGAAGAGATGAAATAACAAAGGAGTGACAGACAACTATTTTCTGGCATTCGCTACCTGACAAAGGGTCAGGGTTACAAAAGATTAAGAGCCAGTTACATGAAAAGGGTAAGTATCTGCAGACCTATTTGGGAAGCATAGTTTGTGCATTGCAAATATCCACTGTTCTTTTACATAGCTTTACAAAGTTTAAGTCAGATCCTCTTGCCTGACTTTCTGAATATCACAGGCCAATAAATGTTGCCCAATTTACCCCTATGTTGAGCCCCATAACATGGGCTACACATAAAGCATTTCTAGCCTTGTGAGACTAAATTGTTGTCTTAAGTCCTCAGCAGACTAAACTGCCACAAGCAGAGAACCGGAGAGACACTGGGATGTCACCGTGCCTTGCGGTCCCTGCAATGGCAGGGAATTGATTGGGTGAGACATTCCCAGATGATCCTAGCAGGTGATGCACTTTCCCCCAGATCTGGCAATCAATATGACTCTGAGCATAAAAGCAAGAAACTCCGGAAAAACCTGTGCAAGAGTGGATCCTCTGTACCACCGCAAAGCACTGGGCCACCAAATCCCCTGCAGACGACTAGCTGAAGGCCTGAAGTTTGAGGTTTATTATAGTCACCTTAATGCAGAGTTCCCAGTCTGAGCATGTTGAGGCCAATGCAGGCAATCCTGTTCTCCCCGTGGCCCATGAAGGAAGGTGTAACAGGGCGATGACTCACCAGCATGGTGCCTCCTGCTGGTCATCTCAGAAATTGGTGCTCCAAAGCTGGAACGTGCTCTTGGAAAGCCAGCGTCTCGCCTGCTGCTGGCCCCGTATCCCTCCCGGACCCCAGTGCCCCTTTTCTGTGAGGTGCTGCCCCCTGGCAGTGCCCCTTTATCTCAGGTTTCTTCCCACTGCAGTAACCCACAGATCTGGGTCTCCCATCCTAGGGGAACCCCCAACCCTCTATCCCCACCTTGCCTAAGTGGCTACTGCCAGTCCCCATCTTGCCCCCGCTCACTGGGGCCTGACTGCAGTCTGTAAACCACTCATCACTGTAAGGGGCATTTGGACCAGCTGCCTCTGTCTAACCCCAGGCTGCACCTTTGCAACCCCAGTACCTGTTTAGGGCCTGCAGGGGTTTAGGGCTTGGGAGAGGGGTTTACAGGAGGGAGCTCCCCAGCTTCTCTTGCCCTATTCACCAGCCCTGCTCTGCTTTAGGTACTTTGATCTCAGACAGCTAGGTCCTCTCTCTACAGCTAGAGAGATACTCCTCCAGTTCCTGGTTGACGGCCCTTTTATAGGCCAGCTGTGACCTATGTGTGGTGTGGTCCCAGCTCCCGCTGCTTCTCCAATCAGCCTTTCCCAGCTACAGCCCTCTCCAGGATTGTTATTAACCGCTTCAGGGCTGGAGCAGGGTGATCACCACACTACAGAAAGGAATGACCAGGGGGAGTCATAGACTGCAAGGCCAGAAGGGACCACTATGATCATCCAGTTTGGCTCCACATGCACAGAGATTATAAAAGTTCTCCAAAACGCTGGATGAAAGTGTATCTTTTTAAAAGACAGCTAGTCTCACTTTAAAGACTCCAAGTAATGGTGAGTCCACCGCCTCCCCTGGTGAACCGTTCAAATGTTTAATTACCCTCACTGCTAGAAAATTGTGTCTTATGTTGAGGTGAATTTATCCAACTTTAACTTCCAGCATTGGATCTTTTTATGCCTTCAGGAGGAAGATTGAAAAGCCTTCCCCACCCTGACTATCGGATCTTTCCTATGTGCTAAGTTCCTGTACAATGTAATTGAGTCACCTTTCAATCCTTTCTTCAATAAGCTGAATAGGTTGAGCTCCTTAAGCTTCACCTCATAAGATTTGTTTTCCAGCTCCTGGATCATTTTTGTGACCTGCCTTTGAACTCTCTCCAATATTTCCACATGCTTCTTGAAGTGTAGACACCAGAATTGGACCTGCTGTTCTAGGAGCTTTCTTACCATAGCTGTGTATGGGGACAAGACCACTTCCCATTTTTATATATCCAAGGATCTCATTAGTTCATCTTACCACGCTGAGAACTCATGCTGCACTGTCCATCTATGATGAACCCTAAGTCCTTCTCTTAGTTGCTACTCTCCAATACAGTCTCCCAACCTACAGGCATTTTGTGTTCCCAGATATATTGCCTTCTATTTGGCTATATTAAAATGCAATTGTGGTGTTTAACGAGGTGATTCAGATCTTTCTATAATGCTTGCCTGTTAGCCTTATTTACTACCTCACTAGTCTTTGTGTCATCTGCAAACTTCACCAGCAAAGATTTTATAGCATTGTCTAGATTGTTGATAGAAATACTAAATAGCACTGGACCAAGAATTGATTCCTAGGAACCCTGCTAGAAATGGCCTCATGTGTTGATGTCTCCCCATTAATAACTGCAGTAGAGATCTGTCAGTGAGCCAATGTTTAATCTGTTTAATATGTGCCCTGTCAAATGCCTTGGAGAAATACAAGTGTATTATACCAACACTATTGCCTTTATCCACCGGCCCTGTAACCTTGTCAAAAAAATAACAGATTTGTTTGACAAGACCTAATTTCCATGAAACCATGTTGACTAGTATTAATTAGATATAATTTACAATTAAAGTCAGTATTTTGCAATGGCCTTGCTGAGACTTTGTTACCAGATATGACACAAATAATTTTGTCTCTAATTAACCAATCTGTTAACTCTTCAGATCCATACAATTTATTATATAGATTGTAACACAATAGTCAATGGTTTCATTTTGCAGCTGGTCTCATGTTTAAAAAGAAAATTAAAATAAAAAGCTGCTTTCCCAAGTACATGGATCAAAATATTTTTGGAATTTTGGACTGATTTTGTTCCAATGCCTCTGGACCTGCCACGCAAAGCAACGTGGAGACTCACATACTTTCTGATTTCTTTTAAAGACAACTTTCTTCCAGAGAAATTAACAAGTGCTGCAGTCACCTTCTCCGGTTCTCTTCAACCTTCCCTTCCAGATGGACAAATTTAGGTGGGCTTATTTCTTCATTTTTGTCAAAAAGTAGTTTACTTCACAGGAGTGCTGGTAAGCAACTGAGCTGTATTGCCTTTCCCTAATCACATGACATGGTTCAGAGTTACAAAAAAAACCCACATGTTAAGGGTCAATATCCATCAAATCCTTTGAATGTGGGGAAAGTGGTGGCTTGATGAATCAAGATGAAGAGGACATTCCAAGCAAAGAAGCCACTATTGAAAATAGCACAGAGATGAGACTGGAAGGAGGAGTTGAATAAGGCCTTGATTCTGGCATCATTGGTGGAGGAGAATGGGTGGTTGAACCTGATTAACAAAATGATCAAATACAGTAGAACCTCAGAGTTACAAACACCTTGGGAATGGCTGTTTTGTTTTGTGAGTTAATGCATTTTCCCATGGAAGAACAGTCCTGGACTCTCCTACTATGTCTTCACCCAACGTCCATCGAAGTACACAAGTCAAAGACAAAGGATATAACACATAATATTCTATGTATATTTTTTAAGTAACAAAGTATAATTACTACCTGAAAGGTGCACCTAATGGCAGTCTGTTTGCCAAATGATGTTGCCTCCCTTAATTAAGGTTCTGAGAATGTTTCATAAGTACTGGAATGGGTTACCTAGGGAGGTGGTGGAGACATAGGTTCTATTCTCAACTCTGCTACTAGTCTTCTATATTAGTTCCTCTGTTTTGTTTCTTTGTGTTCCTGTTTCCTCTTTGCCTGTCTTGTCTCTTTAGACTGTAAACTATGTGGAGCAGAGACTATATGTTTGTGCATAAATGATCCACAATCTCAGGAAAAAACTCCAGGCACTACTAGTACTTTTATTTTTTGTGAGATTAATTGATTTTATTGCCGCTTTTATGTAAGGAACCAAGAACTGTATGACAGACAGAATCCTAGTACCTGTATATTATGATTATCACTGTGGTTGTATATGGAAGACCATCCTCAGTTTCTGAAGGCAGACATATAATTAATTTTGTTTATATTATTGTCAATTATTTCTGCTCTCTTAATCCCAGAATATATTCAGAAATTGATTTGTTGAATCTGGGAATGTTGTTACAAACTCACTTTCAAGAGTAAATACTGAGATCTCCGAATGGCATGACACACCTAAAATTAAACCCAAATTCCTGCCATTTTTTACTGCTTTCAGAGGTCATTTGTTGATCTCCATCAAGGTTTTGAAGGACAGGTGTCCACATCACAAATGATACTACATGGCCCCCTTTTCTTTAGTCCCAGCAGAAAGGCCAAGGATTGAATGTTCATGGGGATTAAGCTATTCCCTCATCCCTAAAGCTGGGTCCTCGGAGTCACTAATTTTATCAATCTCTCTTTCTCATTAATAGGATAAAATGTTTCAGGACAACATAAACCTGTGGGTAATCAGACAAATACATTTAACATAAAAGAGGGACAAATTTTAATATAACATCCATTGATTTTGTATATTGATTAACACTGTTCACAGCCTTCACCTTTACATGTCTCTTCTAAGGCAGAAAGAACAAATGTTAGAAGAATAAGAGAGACAGATTCGTTCCCAGCTATTCTCAGTTTCCAATACACAAAGAAGGCAACATATTTTACTTCATGCCGAGTCATGAAATATTTTTCAGTAGGAACCTGAGAACAGCTGAAAACAAATTCCATTAAAATGATAGGTGACATTGCCAAGCGCTCACGCTATGTCTAATAAGCTTATTGTGCTGGTGATATTTGACACCTTATTGTAAATGTTCCCTTCAACATTCCAGTTTCCAAAGGTTGTTTGTCAATTATGAACTAATGGCCACATTTTGAAAAGTTCTGAGTTCCCACAAATCCCATTGACGTCAATTGGTCCATCAGGCATTCAGGACTGTCAAAACTCAAATATGAGCTCCTGATAAAAGACTTTTCTGGGGTCAGGAGTAGAAAAAGAATGGGAAGGTGCTTCAAAAGAAATAAGACTTGGAGGAAAGGCCTGGATTTCCTCTTGTGCTACTTTTCTGAATGCTACATTTAAATGTTTCTATTGGCTTAAGATTTTCTTTTCCTTTCCTGTTTGTTGAGTACTATTAAGCACTATTTCCCTGCCTGGCTGAAAAAACGAGCTAAGGGAAACCACCATAGAAGCATCAATACCACAGAGAAGGTAATTAATAATTGGAACAACTGACCAATGGTCATGATGAATATTCCATCATTGAAAACTTTTAAATCAAAATTGGATGATTTCCTAAAAGACTAGCTCTAGTTCAAGTACAGCTATTGAACTTGAAGCAAGAAGTAATGTAGGGAAAGCCAATAGCCTGTGTTAAACTGGAGGTCAGACTAGTTTATTCCAATGGTTCCTTCGGGCCTTAAAAATCTATGAATTTATAATGGGCTGTATAGAGTATTTAATCCTGTTCCTTATGTACTGACAGAGTATGCAGCTCCCCTTCCTACATGTAAATTACTGTCAATGAAACAAGCTTTAAAAATGGTCCCTCAATAGATATCAGCTATCATCTTAAGTGTTGCTTGTCGCTTATCTGTGCTTTGAAGTGTCTGGTTCGTTCTGAGTGACCCAGGCTCTCTCAAAAACTGGCCATTCAGATTCTTCAAACAAAAAAATCTACTTTGCATTTTCATTAAGCTGAATCAGAGAGCTAAGGACAAAACAGAACTTACTAGGCATATTAAAGAATGAGACTCCCCATTGTCAAAAAGTGTTCTGTACCATCGAGTCATGAAGTTCCCACTCTTCATCTCTATAGAAGTGCTGCTGATGCTGTCTCTCAAGGTGTTCATCACTCCTGGTAGGTGGACTGATGAGTGGGTGAACTGGTGTCACATACACCAATTCCAGAAATTGATTGCTTCTGTGCAAAGAAGGTGAACCTCGCTCCTCCCTGTTTGTTACTACAGTGTACTATGGCCATATTGTCTGATATAATCTGGACACATAGGGTACAAATGAATAGCAGGAACCTTTTGTAGGCTTTGTGTTCTGCCACAGTTCTAGGAGTTGATGTGTAGTGTGGATTCTTACTAGATCCAAGGCCTTTGCACCACAAGTTCATCGAGGTGAGCTCTCCAAGCCAGTAGGGGGTTATCTATCATTAACTTCTTTGTGGGTGAGTAGAGAATAGAAGAGACCCCCCCACACACACAGTCTCTATGTTTTCCACTAGATGAGTGATGTCAGAACTTTCTGGATGAGTACAATTTACTAGTCCAGCCTGTCTCTGCTTGGAATGTAAACTCTCCACAACCATGACTGAAGATACCAAAGATGGAGCCTTGCAAAGGATTTCACATAGGTTTGGAGGCCATGGGGGACCAGGTAGAAATCACACCCTTATGTGAGTACTCATCTGAAGCTGGAAAATGAGGACCCTCATAGTAGGGAATCTGTCCTGGGGTAAGTATGCTTGGAATGTAATTGAATCCAAAGCTTCTCCAATAAAATCTAGCATTTGTGTGGTAGCTTTTCTGTGTTTGTGGAACCATAAAGCCAGCAGGAGTCTCAGCAGGGTCAGAATTACCATCTGTATCTCCCAGTACAAATGTTTCATGAGCTACCCTGTTTCCCCGAAAGTAAGACATCCCCTGAAAATAAGACGTACTTCCAGTTTTGCCTCTCGCTGTAATATAATGTAATGTAATTTTGGGAGCAACAATTAATATAAGACACTGTCTTATTTTCGGGGAAACACGGTACCAGTCAACAAGGTAGAAAAATACTGGTGTTCTCTGGTGGGGCAGGTGTATAGCCACAACCGATGTACCTTCATAGAAACACTCAAGGCTGATGAGAGACCAAAGGAGAACACTCTGTATTGGTAATTGTGACCCACAGTAAAGTGAAGGAACCTCCTGCATGCTGGGTAGAGGTCTACGTGGAAATAGGCATCCCTTAAATTGAGAGCTCCAAACCAGTTGCCTTTATTTAGTGAGGGGATTATAGAGGCCATTGTGATCATCCTGAATCTGCACATGAAGATATTCTATTGTCTGAGATCCAAACTGGGTCTCCACCCTCTCTTCTTTTTGGGAATAAAGAAATATCCTGAATAAAATCCCTTTCTCCTGTGCTGAGGAGGGGCTGGCTTTGAGATGCCCAGATGGAGCATTAAGTCTACCTACAGTCTGAGCCACCCCTTGTTAATGGGGTCCCTAAAGGGGGATGAAGAGGAGGGCTTTGATGGAGGAATGGGTAGGAATTCTATTTAACCAGTAATATGGATCTCTAGGACCCTTCTGTCCAATATTCTATGGTGCCAAGCCAGGGAAGAATTGTTTAGGGGCCACTGAAAGGAGGTGTGCTGGCTGGGTGGTAGGAGAACTGAACTGTGAATCTTGACACTCCCATCAGGATTTCTTGGTGTCGGGGCTGGAAAGAGAATGATGAAGGGACATTCTGTTTGTTGTGCTGCTTGGGACGATAAGCTTCCTAGGAAGTGCTAGAATCATTTGGTGGTAAAAAGTGCACAGACATTCTACACTATATGAACTCCGTCACATAGGAGCAGGTTGTTGCCTGTATGGTGGAGGTTTGAAGTATTTTCTCTGTGGTGCTAGGAATTCTGTCCCGGCTATTTCTTCAGTTACCTCATGGGAATTTCTCAAACTTGCTACCTGTTGTAATCTGGTTGAAAATCATCCTGTTCATAGTTTAGTCCTGCTGAGACTCACTTCCTTTAAAACTAAACCACAGAGGGCAAAACGCCATTTACGGTAGATGTCTTATGTTCCATAGGAGACTCCTGTACCTTAGCTAGGGTGACCAGACAGCAAGTGTGAAAAGTCAGGACGGGAGTGGAGTGTAATAGGAGCTATAAAAGAAAAAGACCCAAAAGTTAGGACCGTTCCTATAAAATCAGGACATCTGGTCACACTAACCTTAGCAACCACCAAAACTGCTATAGATTTTCAATGTCAAAAAGAACACAGTAGAACAGAAAAGTACAAAAAATTTGCCTAAGGTTACAGAACACAACTTGGTTTTTTTTTAATGCTATCATAATATAGGCCCTAATCTTGCCTCCATTGAACTCAGTGGGAGTTTTGCATTGCATTCAATGATATCAGAATTAGACCCTAACAGTCTAACGTGCAAACTTTCTATGAATTGTCTTGGTGTAGTAGAGCGGCAACTCACCCCGTGGTGCCTGGTACATCCAGGGAATTAGCTCACTCCAGCGTCTGGAGCGCCCACTGCAGGCCGTAGTCCCGCTTGCACTCGGCCCCATGTCCCTCCTCTTACCTGGGGTGCTGCACCCCTGCAGTACTCCCATAGTCTCAGAGTCCCCCCTCCCCCAGGGAACCCCCACCGCCTATCCCCACCTTACCTCGGTCTAGGCAACCGCCAGTCACCACTTACCCCCATTCACTGGGGCAGACTGCAGTATAATTGCCACTCATCACCAGCAAGGGGGAGTTGGCCTGCTGCTTCTACCTCTGTAGCCATGAGTTGCCCCCAGCAACCCCAGTACCCTTTATTGGGCCTTCCCCTAGGCCCTGCAGCCTGGGGGTTTCCAGGCCAGAGCTCCCCCAGCTCCTCTTGCCTTGCCCCTGCCCTGCTCCATTCTAGGTACCCAGTCCAGCTCCCAGCAGCCAGGGCTGTTTACCTCTGCAGACAGAGGAGACACTCTCTCTCAGGTCCCTGCCTCTCAGCCTTTTTATAAGGGCCTACTAGAATATTTGGGGCATGGCCTCCTAGCTGAGCCTATTCTCCCAATCAGCCTGGGAGCTTGCTCCCAGCCACAACCCATTCCTGAGCTGTTTTAAGCCCTGCTACACTTGGTATGTTTTATTTTATGAAACATGAAGCTTCTATTGAGTTAAATTTTATATCATTGTATGTGCCCAATGTTTTCAGCACTTCTATTTCACAGCACTAGTACTGACATCACAGTGATAATGATTTAACTGGGGAGATAATTTCAGTGACATGGTTAAACTTCTCTGAATTCTAGAGGTCTTTTGTGTACCACAAGAACATTGATTTTCAACATGCGTTAGGCAACACTGACTGGAAAAATATATTGCAAATTCTGTCTTTCCTTTATTCAATACTCTGCAAAACACAACCAGCAAAATCAATTTCCCTGAAAAGGGTCTTTATAAGAGCATCAATCCCAGCATCCTGGCCAAATTCCAATCTAGGTAATTGCTTTCAGCCTACTTCATTTCTCCCTGCAGTTTCAGCTGGATACACAATTCTTTACTTCCTCCTGCAAAAGCTATATAGTGTTGCTTTACATTATCCAGGCACTATGTTCCTTTGAAGAGGTAACTGCATTTCAATGGTGGACTAAGTGAATCCTGCATGTTGTTTACATATCAATTTGCTTGTGAAGTGCTTTAGCATCCTTCAGAAAGACAACTGCTGTTAGCAACATTTTTACTTTATGAATAATAGGCAACATAATGACACATAATGTCAATATTGTTGATTTGGATTCCTAGAATGGACGTTGGACACAAGTGTGGCCCACTGACTAGGGCACTTGAATGACATGGTTCAGTTCTCAACTCCACTACTCGCCTGTTGTACCTGACCTTGAGCAAGTCACTTTGCTGTCCAGATTTGTAGCAGTTTCTCCATCTGTAAAATGAGAATGGCATTTATCTCTTTTGTATGGTGCTTTGAGATCTCTGAAGGAAAAGAGCTATACAAGTTATCTTATTTACTTATTTATTTTATACTAGTGTAACAGCCCGTGTACACGGGCCAAAGTGCTTAATGCTGTTTGTCCGGGCCGTCTCTATGGCTCGCGGCGGCACATGCACGGTGGCCATTTTGTGCTGCCGACCTACAACTCCCAGCATGCTGTTTGTCCGGGCCGTCTGTACGGCTTTTGGCGGTGCACGCGTGGCGGCCATTTTGTGCCGCCAAACTACAACTCCCAGCATGCTGTTTGTCCGGGCCGTCTCTAATGCGCATGACGGCTTCAGACAAACATCTTCTGGACTTTTATTATATAGGATGCTCTATATCAGTGGTCCCCAACCCCCGGGCCGCAGACCGGTACCGGTCCGTGGATCAATTGGTACCGGGACGCACAAGAGCGGTAGCGGTGAGGCGGCAGCAGGCAGGCAGGCGGCGGCGCAGGCAGAGCAGGCAGGCGGCAGGCGGCGGCGCAGGCAGAGCAGGCAGGCGGCAGGCGGCGGCGCAGGCAGAGCAGGCAGGCGGCAGGCGGCGGCACAGGGAGGCAGGCAGCAGGCGGCGGCGCAGGCAGGCAGGCAGGCAGGCGGCAGGCGGCGGCGCAGGCAGGCAGCAGGCGGCGGCAGGCAGGCAGCAGGCGGCGGCAGGCAGGCGGCGGCGCAGGCAGAGCAGGCAGCAGCGCAGGCAGAGCAGGCAGGCAGGCGGCAGCGCAGGCAGGCAGGCAGGCGGCGGCGCAGGCAGGCAGGCAGGCGGCGGCGCAGGCAGAGCAGGCAGGCGGCGGCGCAGGCAGGCGGCAGGCGGCGGCGCAGGCAGAGCAGGCGGCAGGCGGCGGTGCAGGCAGAGCCTGGCGGTTCAACCCCCCCCCCCCCCCCCGGGCCACAGTAAAATTGTTGACCGGTCCGCGGTGATAAAAAGGTTGGGGACCACTGCTCTATATGATATGGAAAAAGAACAAGCTCCTCGTTATTAAATATGAATCTTGTGCTATGTTCAGTTTCAAAGCCCCTTTATGTTACTATCTTACTCTTTATCTTTACACACTCAATATGTAAACTGCTACAAATCTGATAATGCCTAGGTCATTCGCCTCCTACCCTTTGCAATCACCACAACCTTGACTCTGTACCTTCGCACATATGCATATGAGATGGTCTTTTATTACATAATCTCTTATCAAAGGGCAGTGTTATATACTAATTGGCAAATATATACAATAATTTACATAAACATTGTGGAAAAACAATACATGAGCTGTATAAAAAACTGGATGATCACAAGGGGGCGAAATTAAGGTTGCACAGTCATTTCCTGCCTTTCCTGTCTATTAAGTGCTTGACTGTGCAACATGAATATTCTTTTAAGGTGATTTGGTTTTTAAATGTAATTTCTTAAGTCATTAAATGAGCAAACTGAAAAAAACCAAATTCCATCAAATGGAAACATATTGACACTCACATGGTTCTCATGCAGGGTGGAAACTTCAGGTCTACCACACAGGTTTCTACCATTTGAGCTAAGGAAATAATGGACTAGCCACTAGAGGGATGAGGTAAACGGTACACTGGTGTTTTCTTTACACCAGAGGAATGGGGAGGCTCAGGAATCCTGAACTCTATTTCTGGAGAGGTGAGTTACTGTAGTAGGTCAAGACCTTTCTGCCCCATTGCTAATATCCCACTTGGTTCCTAACCTGCTTCCAGCCTGCCCTGTTCCCTTTTACTCCTCTTCCCCTACTCCAATCTTTCCCTGCTCCTCTCTGCTTTCCAGTTAGGCAGCTTCCTTTTTCTCCACTCTGCCTGAACACCAGCAGGGGGCGCATAGAGAGCACAGGGGAGAAGGTCTTCTGGCTCTGACTTCTGTTGCCAAGTCCTACAGTGCAGGGCACCCGGGGATCTAGAGGAACAATTGCTCATCCCTGTGCTGGAGCATAGCCAGTGAGCTCTGGTGGCGGGGGGGTGGGGTGGGGTGGGGGAGGGTGGGGGTGGGGGTGGGGGGGCGGAGCATGCTCAGTTCAGACAGAATGTTTGGTGAATTTAGCTGATAGCCTCTAATTAGCTTGAACAAATGGTGATTTCCCAGGGTTTATCAATTGGTGTTACAGCACCTGACAACTCTGGCAAATTTCAAAAGTCCCTGCTCCAAAACATGGACGCAGGATTGTAATTATGCTGTTTTGTTTATAGCTTTCTCCCCCATACAGCATTTTTGGTCAGAGAATTCTGCAACCTCCAGACAAACATAACTCTTTAAAAAGGTGAAAGAGAGAGGGGGGGTGAGGGGAAGCTAGTCTTTTACAGCCTGATTCTGTTACCCATGATCATGCTGAGTGGCACCTTGTTGCAGGGTACACTGAGTAGTCCCGTAGAAACGAGGCTCACACATAGTGGCTAGATGAATAAAAGTGATGAGTTTATTGAACGTAGCGGCATCTGCGCACTGGGGGCCCCACAGACAGTGCTGCCGCTGGGATTGGGGACCTGGCACATCGGAGCAATGCCCAGGGAGGAAGCCCAACACACAAGGGCACACGGACACAGAAATACTTGTGCTCATTTGCATCTCATGCATAGCTCATGAATAGCTAATCACATGTTTTGCAATCCTGCCTCAGTTTACCTATCTGGTTTCACACAAGCCGAGTTTCACACAGACCAAGTAAACAGCTCACACAGCTGAGAAACTCTCCTCAGACACACACACACACGAGATAACAGGAACACAAGGCCATTCCCAGGCTGATAACCTTAATTATGCATTACCCTGGAGACGACTTAGAAGTGTAATTGCGCCCCCTAGCGATTGCCGTCACATTAATCTTCCACTTCCTACACACCTTCTGTGACTAATCTCTCTATTTCAATGGGACTATTCATGGAGTAAATTACTATTCAGCATGAGTAAGATACTCCGGTCCTGAATAAATATGAGATAAATTTATAGATTACTCTAGACACACTTAAAGACTCTAGTATAAAACAACTGAAAGAAATGTGAAGATGACGTAGCAGTCTGCAATCAGCCTAGGGACCAGATTTTTAAAGGGATTTAGACCGTGCTTAATTTGTAATGGAAGAGGTGCCGGGGCTCAAGCTGGGTGGTGGGAGAGTGGTGGCTGCTGGCTGGGGGACCAGCTCTAAAGGCAGTGCCACAGCCAGCAGCAATGCAGAAGTAAGGGTGGCACGGTATGGTGTATTGCCACCCTTACCCTGTGCTGTTCCTGGTGGTGGTCCTGCCTGCAGAGCTGGGTAGCTGGAGAGTGGCAGATGCTGGTCGGGAGCCCAGAGGTGCTGGGGCTATGAACTGCCAGGGTTAGAGGTGCTGGGGCTCAGTGCTGGCAGGCCCCGGCACAAGTTAAGCCCTGGTTTTCGGTGTTGTTCAAGACCTAACCCCTAGGCTAATGCCACTGCCGAGTGGAATTTTCAGCACCAAATGACTATGCTTCCTGGGACCCCTAAAGGGTGCAGGGGGATAGTTAATTGCCTAAGAAAGGGATTTTCAAAAGCTGACCCCCTGAATAGGGAGGTGCCTAAACTATCCTGGAGAGTGATTTAGGTGCTTAAGGGCTGACCTGGGTGCTTGGCTGATAGTCCAGAGATAGACGTCTCCCTCCACTCAGGATCCTCAGCTGTGAACCTGCTCCCAGAGGTTAACACCTGAGCCATGTCAGGTAGTCCCTGTCCCAGCAGCCAAAACCATCTGTTTGGCTCTTTCTCTGTCTCCTGCTCATGTGCAATATCTCCCTTATATCACCCTACATTGCCCTGAGTCTTGGGCTGTCCCTTCACTTATCAGTGGCCTGCATCTGGCCCTCCTGCTGCAGGGTCTGGCTGAGAGAAAGTCTTAACCATGCTCCGAGTATCTCTGCAGGATCAGGTCCCCCCGATGAGATAGACATTCCCTCACCTCGTGTAAAAAATTTCACTTCAGGGGCCTTGGTGCATTGGCTGGAGCTCTGAGCAGTTTATCATCTGTGCGGAGACATCAGGGCGTAGGCCGCTTTGAAAATGGCATCTGGTGGAAATGATGGCACCTCGGAGCGTTAGGTGGCAGCTGAGCTGTGGTTTTGAAACTGTCAGTGGCTCCTCTGTGATGGCCACTATGTGCCTGTTTAGGGGCCTAAATCCCTTAAAAATCTGGCCCTAGATCCCAAAGTTTCAGATTTGTGTGCTCACCTGTCTGGCTAGTTTGTACAATGATTAATTCATGAGAATCAGACTGAGATTAGGAATGCAACATAAATGTCAGATAAAATGCAATGCAACTAACACTGTCATGAAGACACAAAAGGAGACCATAGTCACCATTTTTTTTTAATGAAATGATGGATCAGAGTTTCACCTGTGTGAAAGTGAAGGATTACACTGTGACAATCAAATATGTGAGGATGCATGTAAATACATAATGGAACTGGGCACTAACAGCACTATAGAAGTACAGTAAGTCCTACAAAAAGGAACATACTGGTATCTTTTGAATAAAGATGACTGGAAACAGGACATAGCTGTCCCTGAAGGACCATCATGTAAAGTGTTGTCTGCAGTATTAGACAGTGATTCATGGATTCACAGCAAGATAATCAGCTCTAATAGAGGTGAATACATGACCGGAATCAGCATTTAATACTTTCATTCAGCATCTTCTGAATAGAGTTGTCGTCTTGTTGCAATTTTTGCACAGTACTGGAAATAATAACCTTTACTTTAGTGCTTATATTTAGCCAGATCAGCACGGTGTGTTCCACAGTTAGGCTTTGAAAGGGTTAGTCAATATTGGATAATAATTTGCTAGGCCACCAGGACAGAGAGTAAAATCTTGAGGATAGGATTTTCCACAGCTGATGTAAAAATGACCTGTAAATAATTTTTGAAGACCCAACAAGTTTTCCTGTCTGTGCTGGATGTTTCAAAATAACCATGAAAAGTGAGAGTATCATAGAGTGGCCCCAATTGGTACCCCCTCTTGTGACAGGCTACAACACATGTACATCTGCCTCAGATTCCCCTGGAGGTAACCCAAGGATTCTACTTCAAGAATACCCTTCCTTGGGGCCAATGTATTAGCAAAACCATACTGCAAATCAGACCATAACAAGAGTCCCCCCACATGCGCCATTTGTTACCCCAGTGCATATAGTCCTTAAAATCCCATGACATGATGCCCGCACATGTCAACATCTTCCGCCACACCTAGGATCTTTGTCGGTCCTCTTCCAGGTCAGCCATCCCAGCCCTTCCAGCTAAAGTGGAACCTTCTTCTCCCCTGTAAGGATCCCCACAACCTCTTTATAGAGAGATCTGCCTCATCCCTGATTCTCTTGGTCCAGCTCTGTGGTGTGGAGGTGTTGGCAGGTAAGCCCCTCCGTTCTTCCCCTGCCTTGGCTTTGGATGTCCAGCTTAGAGACAACAGGCAACTCCCTCTACTCCTCCTGCCTTCAGCCTCTCCAGGCCTCTTGCCCTGGCTTTGTGACTTGGGTAGGTCAGCCAGCAAAACCCTCTTGCTCTCCTGCCTTCAGCCTTCCCCCGGTAACATCTTCTGGCTCTGGCAGCTCTGAGCTCCTGCCAATCTCCTCCTCCCAGGCAGCTCTGACTCACTGGGTCTCTCTCAACTGACTCACCAAGTCTATCCCTCACCGGGTTTCTCTGGTCCTTTATAGCCCCCAGATGTTGCCCTGCCCTATTAATTGGCCAAATGGATGCACCTATTCTAGCAGAGGGACCCTGAACCTATTTCATTTACAGGGATTAGCTGCCTTGTGGCAGTGAGTCAGTGTCCATTTCTCAGTACTGGTGTATTCAGTTCTCACCATCTTTGTCCAGTGTAGCAGTTCTCTTAACCCATAGATGTCGTATTCCATTCGACGTCTTTGAGATGTCTCATCCATGTGCCCACCCTTGTTTCTGAAATTGTAGACCATAATCGTATGTCTAACGTCTGGTCTCTCTTTCTGTATGCTAATACAATGTTAACATTGTCCAGCTGAACTCTTTAAGAAAGAAAGTGTATGTTTTATAGTACTGGATAAAATCAGATGCCCATAAAATTAAAGACTGTATTGTAATGCAAGCACCTGAGTAAATTTGGCTGCCTTTGGCTTTTCTGTGATGGATTTTGGGTGACTTCTGTCCAGTATTTAATGGAGAGGTATATAGTATCATAAAACCCAGACCCAAATCTACTTGGTGTTTAAATTCCAATCAAAACAGGCATATTCATAATGTTATGTCCATCTGCTTTCAGGCATCCACCAGTGACTCAAAGTCTGTATTCATCCTGTGGTAGGCCTGGTCTACACTAGTGGGGAGGGTCGACCTAAGATACGCAACTTCAGCTACATGGCCAATGTATATAGCAGAGAGGCATTGCTGGCACATGATGGCATATATCACATTGGTAGATGTGCAGGTGAATGAGCCTCTGAAGGTGTGGCTGGTGTGATTAGGTCCTCTGAAGGTTAATTCACCACAAACATAGCCTGCCATTGTCATTGTGTGTGTGTGTGTGTAATATATATGTATATGTATATATATATACTAGCATAAGTGGCCGGCGTTGCTCGGGTCAGTCGGAGGTGGGGAGGGGGCAGACAGTTGACACCCCCTGACCAACCCCAACACCCACCCCTCACCCACCCTGACACCTTCCCACCCCCCCTGACCAACCCCAACACCCCCCGGCTCACTTACCCCCCGACCAAACCCGACAACCCCACCTGACCCCCCCCCCAAGCAAACCCAACACCCCCACCTTACCCCCCGACCGAACCCGACACCCCCACCTCACCCCCCGACCGAACAGTGTATTTAATAATCTGTGTGCTACACAGTGCACCGTGAGCCGGGGGGGGGGGGGGTGTCGGGTTTGGTCTGGGGGGGTGGGAAGGTGTCGGGGTGGGTGAGGGGTGAGGTGTGGGTGTTGGGGTTGGTCAGGGGGTGTTGCGGTTGGTGGGGGGGTGAGGTGGGGGTGTCGGGTTCGGTCGGGGGGTAAGTGAGCCAGGGGGTGTTGGGTTTGGTGTGGGGGGGTGGGAAGGTGTCGGGGTGGGTGAGGGGTGAGGTGTGGGTGTTGCAGTTGGTCAGGGGGTGTTGCGGTTGGTGGGGGGTTGAGGTGGGGGTGTCAGGTTTGCCTGGGGGGATGAGGTAGGGGTGTCAGGTTCGTTTGGGGGTAAGTGAGCCGGGAGGGTGTCGGGTTTGGTCTGGGGGGGTGGGAAGGTGTTGGGGTGGGTGAGGGGTTAGGTGTGGGTGTTGGGGTTGGTCAGGGGGTGTTGGGGTTGGTCAGGGGGTGTTGCGGTTGGTGGGGGGTGAGGTGGGGGTGTCGGGTTTGCTTGGGGGGGTGAGGTGGGAGTGTCGGGTTCGGTCGGGGGGGTAAGTGAGCCGGGGGGTGTCAGGTTTGGTCTGGGGATGTTGCGATTGGTGGGGGGCGGGGTGAGGTGGGGGTGTCAGGTTCGGTCGGGGGGTAAGTGAGCCAGGAGGTGTCGGGTTTCATCTGGGGGGGGTGGTAAGGTATCGGGGTGGGTGAGGTGGCGGTGTCGGGTTTGCTTGGGGGGGTGGGAAGGTGTCGGGGTGGGTGAGGGGTGAGGTGTGGGTGTTGGGGTTGGTCAGGGGGTGTTGCGGTTGGTGGGGGGGTGAGGTGGTGGTGTTGGGTTTGGTTGGGGGGTAAGTGAGCCGGGGGGGTGTGTCGGGTTTGGTCTGGGCACCCACCCCAACACCTTCCCCCCCCCCAGACCAAACCCAACACCCAAACCTCACCCCTCACCCCCCCGACACCTTCCCACCCCCCCAGACCAACCCCGACACCCCCCGGCTCACTTACCCCCCGACCAAACCCGACACCCCCACCTCACCCCCCCAAGCAAACCCAACACCCCCACCTCACCCCCTGACCGAACCCGACACCCCCACCTCACTTACTGTCCCACCAAACCCAACTCAGATCCTTCGCGGGCAGGGAGGGGGCCCAGAGCCGAGGGATTCCAGGAACCTTCGCAGGTGGAGGGGGGGGGCACAGAGCTGATGGAGTCCGGGGTTGAGGTGGGAGGGGCAGAGAACTGAGGGATCTCCGGGGTTCCGTTGGGAGGGGGGAGGGGCAGAGAACTGAGGGATCTCCGGGGTTCCGTTGGGAGGGGGGAGGGGCAGAGAACTGAGGGATCTCCGGGGTTCCGTTGGGAGGGGGGAGGGGCAGAGAACTGAGGGATCTCCGGGGTTCCGTTGGGAGGGGGGAGGGGCAGAGAACTGAGGGATCTCCGGGGTTCCGTTGGAGGAGGGAGGGGTGAGCTGAGCGAGTGAGGTGTCTGTTGGAGAGGGGTATTATGACATCATCACCACCTAACCGCCCAGCCGATGTGATTGGCCCTGAAAGACTTTCACCCCTGGGGGGCGTCAGAGGTGAGATCCGAAAATTTTTCGACCCTTACCAGCATCTAGACCCCAAGACCCCTCACTGTACCAAATTTCAAGTCTCTGGCTCAAACGGTGCGGGAGGAGTTCGCAGTCATACATACATACATACATACATACACACATACATACATACACCACTTGACTTTTATATATATAGATATATTCTACTATACCCTATCTTCCTAGATCACTGTCACAGGCTCCTGGTCTCATTGATCCTGTGGTAGGCCTGGTCTACACTAGCGGGGAGGGTCGACCTAAGATATGCAACTTCAGCTCAAGTTCAGCCTCAATGACAAACATTCTTTGACTATCAATCACTGCAGCATCTAGGAAGCAAGATAATGAAAATAGAATGTTATTGTTACTATGGTAGGTACTTTTTTTACTGGCTGTTGCAGTCTTGGAGTATTAACGGAAGCTCACTTAGATAGAGAGGCATGATATTCCTGCTGCTAGCATGGTGTGTGTAATATTGCAGGGCTACTGTCCAGCAAAATAACAACTGATGTAAGCAGCTTCAATGCTGAATGAATTGTAACCTGAGAAAATAGGTGATACTACCAAAGATGAATTTCAGTCTGTATGATTGCTTCCTGGATCTGCAATCCCAGACTGATGTTGCACTAATTCTAACCCATCAGACAACATGGAGAGAAGCATTAGGATTTCTCATGTTCAGCCTAACAAGTGCTACCACTTACTGGGAATGCTGTGAATGTTAGACTCTAGAATGACTGTCGATCTAGCTGTATTTATATAACCCCTAGCATCATTGTATGCTAGCACCTGCCAAATATTTTAAAAAGGGAAATAACAATAGCAATCCTGCATCCTTCCCATCATGTATGAAGCTTGACTAGTTTATAGAGGGTGGGAGTAAGCTTGTGTGTGTGAGAGTGTATGGGGATGTGGTGTGTCTATGTGCAAGCAAGGAACTTAATAAGGAAAGCTACCTGGAAAAATGAGTTTTGCATTTAATTCTGAAAATGCTGAGGTCCATAGTCTGTTGGAGAGTGAGTTCCAGAGGCGGAATCCAGCTGTCAAGAGAGTTCTGGCTCCCTTTACTGATCAGCTGTTTCAGTTTTCCAGGGGAATGAGGTGGCCTTGTAGAGCACGTTGAAGCAATGGCGCAGGTAGCTGGATCTAATCCCATGGAAAGCTTTGAATATCTGGACAGAGATTTGACCTGATTTCTGCATTCAACCAGAGCAAGTTCAGAGCAGAGCACTGAACAGATGTGTTATTGACAACTTGTGTTGCTAAGTAGACAGGCAGTTTGTACTCATTGGAGCTGTATGCGTGTGTTTTCATTGTTAGAAATACCAGTGAGTCCCAATAATCAAGCCTAGAGGTCACAAACTCTTAGAACTCCTCGATCCATGTCTGATGGGACGGGGTGTAATTTCACATCCTGTTTCAGAGAGGAGTAAGAGGTTTTTCCTGCCATGGCTATGTGTGCACCTAATGGCTGTGTGAAGTCCAAAAGGACCACAAGGCTGCAGACCAACTGAAGCCTTAAAGGCAGCTGCTCTAATGGGATATGTTGTGAAGGAGGCTATGTTATTAGCGTCGTCTTAGCCTTTTCTAGGTTCAGCTTCCAGACACTTTTCCTCTTCCAGGTGCTGGCTTTCACTAGGCATTGAGAAAAGAATGAACCTACTTCTCGGCCATAATAGCAGCAAAGGATGCTTGGCTGGACTTTTCTAGACCATAAATTACTTCATAAATCAGTCCACCTGCACTCCACTCCAGAACAGTGCATGAATTACCTCCCCATAAAAGCTAGGAGAAGCACTTGGGGTCAGGAAAAGAGGGGGCTGAAGAAGGCTGGCAATGGTCTGAGGGGAATAAAAGGACAAGAGGGGCATTCGGAAGCATAAGGAACAAGACAAAGAATGAGAGCGATCAAGAGAACAGGAACAGGAGCAATTAGAGACAAGGAGAGAGTGAGAGAGAGAGAAATCTACCCCACCCGAAAGTATTTTTTTGTCAGTCAGACAAGAAACACTGCCTCCAGAAAATCCAATTCAGATATTAGCACATGGCAGAAATCATAGGGGAGTGTGAACTAGCTCATGGGTAGTAACAAAAAATTGAGGACGTGACTCTTTTTTTCCCACTTATTTGACCTTAGATGGGGTTTGGGATTTTTTGTCATTCTGAGACACCGACCCACTCTGATACATTTCAGAAATACACCCTGCTGTTGAACGCTCCATCTTTCTTCCTCCTCAGAACAAATTGTTACAAAGTCAAGAGCACTTGTAGAGATAACAGAAATAAAGAACTTTACTGCAGGTGTTAGGTATAGAGACAGTGAGTGCTGCGGTACCAACTGTGCCTGCCTAGCTCTAGCTAAACTAATATCTAAGTGATTTAATTAAGCAGACAGATGAGAGAGAATATTTAACTTCTTGAGGAGAAGGAGGAGAATCTGTGTCCGTGGACTTTTCTCTCTCTAGTTCTCTCTACAGTCTGTACAAAATCCTCTGTTAGTGATTCCATTCTCCCAATAAATCTGCTAAAGATTAGCTAGCAAAGTAAAAGAAAAACATGTGTTGGGTAGACATGCACAGCTATATTTATGGCACTGCTGATCCATCTATGTTCAAATTGCATACTGCTGTTACTTTATTTGGTGTGAGATGAGAGAGGAGAAAGTCCCTGTCACAAATAGGAAGCAAACAGTCTGTCCTTTCCCTCACATTTACCTTTATATCCCATCCTCTTCTTTGTATAATAGTTTCCTCCACTTGTTATTAAACAAGTCTCTTTTTTTAAAAATGAAAATGAGATTGCTTAGCAGGGCATTTCTCAAGCTCCACGATTTCTGTTCAGGATAATAAAAGATGGTTCCTGAAACTGCAGAATGGGAAAATATAATGAATTCAGTCAGAAAACATTACAGCCACCATGAGCAATGGAGGCACCATATGGACAACATTGTTTGACTAGCAACAATTATGATCTTGAGAGAGTAGAGAATTACAATAACAGAATTATTATTTTTACCACATCTAGTATATTTATAGATTAGTTATTCATTATATGAAAAAATAATATTTGAACTTCTGAATGCTTATGTTTGTAGCAACCTTTTCAGATAACCAGTAAAATAGCGGTACACAAATAACAATACTAGAATAAAATTCTTTTCTGTAGATTGATTCTGTACTCTGTGTATTAATCAACTACTCCTAAGGAAATTCGGCACCAAAAGATTATAAATTCTATTCATGATAGCTTCAACTTCTGCATATTTTATTTATGAAAATAACACAACTACACAATAACAATATAATCACACTATTTTCAATTATTTGCAGAGAACTTTTTTGAAATAAAGTACCAAAATAATTGAAAATGGTGTGATTATATTCTTAGTGTTACTGAGTTGTTTTCACAAATAAAATATGCAGAATTTTGCAGAATATTTAATTTTTAATTTTTGTGTTGTAGAATTGTTAGTGCAGAATTCCCTCAAGTGTATCAGGGTTCTGGCACAATCTGGGTGTGGGCAGCTTGATGGGAGGGATCTGGATGCACCAGGGCTTATTGGGGAGTTCTGGGTGCAGGGAGACTGGGACTCTGCAGGGGAGAGTCCAGGTGAAGGTGGTTGGGGCTCAGTGGGGTGGGGGTCTGGTGGTGTAGGGCTCCCAATGCAGGGGGTGAGATTTTGGGGAGAGCTGCATGGGGGGAGTCAGTGGGAGGAGGGTTCCGGGTGTGGGCTCCCTGTGGCTGAGGAGTGATGAGGCCAGAAAGTGGAGCGAGGAGTCACTGAGCTGATCATCCTGTCCACCCAACCCCTGTGCATCTGGACCCCCCCATTCACCCAAACTCTCCTGCCGAGCCTCACCCCTCCCTGAACCCAGAACTCCCACCCCACTAAGCCTCATCCCCCTGCATCCTCCGTCTCCATCTCCAGTGTTGTTGTCATCCTCCCCCTCCCCCCGCCATGACTAACGTCCCTGGATGGACAGAGGATCCCTAGACCCTCCTTTCGTGCCCTCCTGATGGTGACTTACCTCTCCCCAGCTGCGCCGGATGCCCAAACAGATGTGCCCGCACTGACAGGGAGGAGTAAGCGAGCATTGGTGCAGCTTCTTTTTGCTTTTGACCACAAATCATTTTTCTGTGGGAAAGCAAAGAGAATCTGTGGGGGGACACGTTTCTGCGCACGCGCAGTTGCACAGAATCCCCCCAGGAGTAAATCAACAAAAACATAACGAAAGGGCCACATTTTAAAAAAAATAAGCTCCTCTTCTGTGTTTGCATTAAAATATATGCTCAAAACCTGTATCTGGGTGTGCAAACTTGTAATTGTGCTTGTAACAGGGGTGTCAAATATATGGTCAGCAGGCTGCATTAGCCTACATGATGTATTTATTCAACACCTAGGACACATTCAGATTCTCCAAAACCTAAGCTTTTAAAGTTAAAAAAAAAAAATGTTAGCCCTCATGCCTGTGGAGGAAGCCTTCCAAAGGTGACCAGTGTGTAACCAGTGCAGTGATGTCAGCCTGAAACAGTGGCTCAGAGGTGTGAATCCCCTGTCCCTGTTAATCCAATTGGAGTGTCAACTCTGAAGCCCAATAATGACACTTCAATCTCAACACTATTTAATCATTGGTCAGTTTAGTGGACGGAATGTGGATGGGGGGGGGGAATGAAGCTTACTGGGTGGGAATTTGGTCTTCCCCTCCCAATGAGGTTGACACCTCTGGCATGTAACCACTACAGCTGGGTGAAGCTCCTTTTTTTGGTTTGCATGCTTTCAGCAAACCACACCCAATGGGCTTAGGTCACTGGGACTGCATAGGCAATTGCAGGCAAAAGTTACAATGAGCTTGGCTAAACTCCTCGGGTTTCTTTTTCAAAATGTCACAAAGCATCCCTTGGGCTCCACTTACCTATTATCTAGTGTAGTCTTCTGGGAGTGAGTTGAACATTTACCCCTTCTCTATGTCTTCAGGAGGCAGGCATCTGTGTACCCTCCTGGATCTTTACAGTTGGCTGGTTGGTTTCTCCTCCTCGGGAGATGCATTAATGTACTCTTGTCTCCCCCCCTCCCTTCCCCAAAATCCCCAACTAAGGAGCCTTAGAAGCTAGATGGCCTATCCCTTCTAACATTATGCAGCATTAGGAACCTAAAAGCTCCATCTAGTCTCATTACTGTCACAACACCAACCCCTTTCTTCATTTTGAGGTACTATGCTATTGACAGATTTCTAGTATGGAGAGTCCCTCCTCTACTGTGGCGTATCTTGGGGTCTCTCAGCTGCAGTATGATACATATTCTGTCTCGGTTGTAGTACGCATCTATATAGCCCCATCTATTTTAAGTGGCAGCATTAGGAAAGTTTTGCACTTACATAACCATACAAAATTTGGACAAGCAGGTATTGAGTCCAGCAGAAAATTGACCTTAATGACATAAAGGATGATAGAACAAAGGGTGACACATAAGGGCCTTTAAAATACAACTGGAGTTGACAAGGAGCTGAGGAGCCCTCTGTTCTCTATGATTGCTGGAGTATGACTCTTGTTTTTGTTCTTTTCCACAGGCTCTTGCTGTTCTTATAGTGTCATTTTGTTCAAGATAATCACCTTCTGTTTGTCCTGACCAGTCCCTGTGTTATGTGCAGGTCATGAATTAAACAGTTTCCCACTAAAGTTTGATCAAGGTACTAAACACTTGCTTCTGGAGAAAACTCATCTGGCTTTGGACATGTAGAAGAATTATAAGAGCATATAAACTTTTTGCTGATCAAAAATTGATATAAGATTATAATTTTGAAATGAAGATCTCCTGCACCTAGTCAGGCATAAAATAATTCAGCCTGAATCTTTTTAGATATTTTAAAATAAATTTAGATCAGCTTTTTTTACTTTGAGGGTTGTGGTAGACACTGGGCAGACAGCTGCCAGAAGGACCTGTAATTAGAAGGGTTACTATAGGGAAATTGGGTCCAGCTGAGCAAGGCTGCCACAGCCAGAAGCAGGGCCAGCTGAGGCCAGTTAAGGAGGCTGTCAGAGCCCTTTAAAGAGACTCCTCTCCAGAGAGGAGTGTGAGAGTTTGAGGAGTGAGTTTGGAGGCAGTAGGAGTTAGAGGAGTGAGTATGGTGAAAGCAGAGGAGTGTGAGGAGTGAGTTGGAGGAAGCAGGGACGGAGAGGCTGCTGGCAAGCAGGGAAAGAGAACAAAGGGTCCCTCCCAGGGGGAACCTAGCTTTCCTAGCCTGCAGGAGCCTGACCCTGCGAGAGAGAGACAGAGTGTGGGCTGCTAAGGAGCAGCGGAAAAACGGGGTCTGGTGCAGCCTGGTCAGGGTGCCAGTGCTGTGCCAGAAACCCCCCAAAGGATTTGAGTCAGGGGAGCCGAGGAGCCACCTTGTCATAGGGTACAAAATAATTTAGAAGTCGCTCATTTTGAATGATCTATTGACTTCTTTCAATTAAAAATGAAGTTCAGTGAACTCTTCAAAATAAATATTTATAAGCATTTACTTAATAAATATGGATGAATCCATATTCATGTTTTAAACTACAAAAAAGCTAAATGGGTATTATTTCTAATATGCCCATACAAGGGAGCAATAACTTTTTCATAAGGGTTTTGACTTAACTCCTATGAATTCACAATATGCTATTCATGTTTTAATAATAATAATATACAGTGTAAACAATTCTTAACATTATTTCACAAATATATAGTGTATGCTGTGAAGATATAGAGAATAACAAACAACTTTGCCAAATTTTAAGGAAATCTCTTAATTATGTTTGACTAAGCTTAGATTGCTAAAAACACAGCAGCTCTTTATATCCTAGTTGTTTAATTTTCTAAATTTCAATAGCACTAGAATAAAACAGATAAGAATATGAAGTTCAGCCAAGGAATTCGGAACCAAACCTGAAATATCATTGTTAATGTCTTCCTCTGTGCCAAGGTGGTACAGATATCACCAGACCAGGGCTTTCTCATTTCTAACATCACATGTGCTGAGAGACCATGGCACGGCATAGTGGGGGAAAAGAATAGTTTTACTTCTTTAACTCTAAATGTTCTTGATTTTGACGGTTCAAGTCGAATCCATGACATCAATTTATCATGCTTCTGGTGGCTTTGTTTGTGCATGCTAGTGGCTATCCTAATGATCCTAATACATCTGATTGAATTCTTGTCAGGATTTTGCTGAGGAATAAGAACTGTTTATTTTAGTATATTGCTGATACACACACACACACATGTATATGTGTATCAGCAATATAGTAAAATTAATTCCCCTTGTTGCTATGGAACACAAGTTTACTATCTAATCCCTCAAACTGATACACTAGAGAAGGTTAACATGCTTACATTTTTAACAGATGCATTTGCATCTCATCTGTGCAAGGTATATTGTGGAAAAATAATACTGCAGAGTATGGAGAATACAATTTTAAATCAAGATTTGTAGATCTTTTTCTGACCTGTAAATTAACCAATATTCACATTCTAATATTAGAAGCTCCTACAGAACATGCAAACTTGCACTTTGGGCTTGTTTCCTAGGTGACCAAAGATTGGCTAGCTAGGTGACAGGAGTAGTTCAATGTAAGGAATGTGCCCGTTGAACACATCTTGTTCGCCAACAGTAAATCAGAGACTGAGTTGGGTGTTTCAAGAGTTAAATCTTTTCTTCCTGTTCCCAGAAGTAAAGTCACCCAGCCTTCTCAGTACCCAAAAAAGCAGCAGCAGTAATACAAGGCAAATAGAGGCAGATGATGATAACTTCAAAAGAAAAGATTTGGAATTTGCACAAAAATATACAAATAGAAAAATCTAATAAATACCGTATTTTTCGTCCTATAGGACGCTCCGGCGTATAAGACGCCCCCGAGTTTTTAAATAAAAAAGCCGGGGGGAAAAAAAAAAAAAAAAAACACCCACCACCACACAAAAAGCGCCGCTTTTTTCGCGCCGCTCTCCCGTCCCCGCCGCGCGGCGGGCTGCTGGGAGCGCACCGCTCTCCCGTCCCCGCCACGCGGGCGGGCTGCCGGGAGCGTCCCGGTTCCCCCCTCCCCGCCGCGGGCGGGCTGCCGGGAGCGTCCCGGTTCCCCCCTCCCCGCCGCGGGCGGGCTGCCGGGAGCGTCCCGGTTCCCCCCTCCCCGCCGCGGGCGGGCTGCCGGGAGCGTCCCGGTTCCCCCCTCCCTGCCGCGGGCGGGCTGCCGGGAGCGTCCCGGTTCCCCCCTCCCCGCCGCGGGCGGGCTGCCGGGAGCGTCCCGGTTCCCCACTCCCCGCCGCGGGCGGGCTGCCGGGAGCGCTCCCGGCAGCCCGCCCGTGGCGGGGAGGGGGGAACCGGGGCACACATTCGCCCTATAAGACGCACCAACTTTTTCCCCCCCGTTTTGGGGAAGAAAAAGTGCGTCTTATAGGGCGAAAAATACGGTAGACCTGCCTAGTATACAGTTTTCGGTGTTCACATAATTTCTGTATTAAAGAACAAAGAACTCTAATATGTAAATAATTTTTTTAAATTAAAATTGTTTCCTTGTAATGTAATGTTTGTATGGGACCACAGTTTAATTTGTATGTAAATAAGACAAGCAGCAGTAGTTCACAGAACTGCTGAAAATCCCAAAGTAAAATTTATTTTATACTAGATGACAATTAACTCCATGGTTTTGTTTTTCATAGGATCACAGAAATGTAGGGCTACAAGGGACCCATGGAGGTCATCTAGTCCAACCCCCTGCGCTGAGGCAGGACCAACTATCCCCTAAACCAGTGGTCCCCAACCTTTTTTGCGGCACGGACCGGATTTCTTTTTTCTTCGCCGCCGCGGACCGGCTGTATGTCCGCCGAAAAGCCGCCGAATTCACTCCGAAAAGTGAAACTGCGGCTTTTCGGCGGACTCTTCCGGGAACGCGTCCGCGGCCCGGTAGCGATCGATCCACGGCCCGGTACCGGTCCGCGGCCCGGGGGTTGGGGACCACTGCCCTAAACCATTCCTGACATGTATTTGTTCCACCTGTTCTCAAAACCTCCAGAGTTGGAGATTTCACAATCTCCCTTGGAAACCTATTCTAGTGCTTAACTATCCTTATAGTAGGAAAGTTTTTTCTAATGTCTAACCTGAATTTCTCTTGTTGCAGATATTTTATAATAGTCCTTAACATATTTGAAGACTGTTAGTATGTCTCCCTTTGGGCTTCTTTTCTGAAGATTCAACATGTCCTTTTTTAAAACCTTTCTTCCTAGGTCAGGTTTTCTAAACCTTTCATCATTTTATTGTTCTCTGGACTCTCTCCAGTTTGTTCACATCTTTCACATAGTGTGGTGCCCACAACTGACACAGTGCTCCAGCTGAGGCCTCATCATTGTCAAGCACAGTGGGGCAATTATCTCCTGTGTCTCCTGTTAATACACCCCAGAATGACATCAGCCTTTTTCACAACTGCATCACATTGTTGGCTCATATTCAATTTGTGATCCACTATAAACCTCAGATCCTTTTCAGCAGTCCTACCACTAACCAGTTATTCCCTATTTTTGGTTGTCATTTGATGTTTCCTTCCTATGTGCAGTACTTTGCACTTTTCTTTATTAAATGTCATCTAGTTGATTTCAAACCAAGTCTGCAATTTGTCCAGGTTGTTTTGAATTCTAATCCTGTCTTCCAAAGTGCCTACAACCCCTTTCAACTTGGTGCCCTCTGCAAATTTTAAAAGCGTACTCTCCATTTCATTATCCAAATAATTAATGAACATATTGAATAGTTTCAAACCCAGGACAGACCCCTGCAGGACCCCACTAGATATGTCTTCTCAGTTTGATAGTGAGCCATTGATGATTATTCTTCGAGTACAGCCTTTCAATGTGTTGTTCACCCACCTTCTACTAATTTCATCTAGACCACATTTCCCTAGTTTCCTTATGAGAATATCACATGGGACTGTGTTAAGAGCCTTACCAAAATCAGGATGTATCATGTCCATGGCTTCCCCCCTATTCACTAGCCCAATAATGCTATCAAAGAAAGAAAGTGGGTTGGTTTGGCATGATTTATTCTTGACAAATCTTATTGGTTATTACTTATTACCCTATTATACAGTAGGTGCTTACAAATTGATTGTTTCATTATTTGTTACAGTTAGGCTGACTGGTCTATAATTTCCTGGGTCATCTTTGTTCCCCTTTTTAAAGACAGGTACCATGCTTACCCTTCTCTAATCCTCTGAGACCTCACCCATCCCCTATGAGTTTTTTTAAGATAATTGCCAACAGTTCTAAGACTGCTTAAGCTCATTCCTTGAGTAAGAATTTCATCAGACCCTACTGCTCTTGAATACATCTAAGTTATCTAAACATGATTTAATCTTCTCTTTCCCTCATCTAGCTTGTTTTTCATTACTCTTATCATTAACATTAATTGTGTTCCATATTGTTCCCTAACTCATGTCTCCAATAGGGGTGGTCAAAGTGCAGGCAATGGCCCAATCACTGATTTATATTTTTCTGAAGGCACTGTGGTCCGGTGGATAGGACACTAAACTGGGAATATGGAAGCTTAAATTCTCTAACCATCTCTGCCACTGACCTGCTGTGTGACCTTTGGTGAGTCACTGCATCTCTGTGGGTAATGGTGTTTATAGTCTTTTGTAAAGCACTTTAGATCCTATAAATGAAAAGCGTTATTTAACAGCAAAGTTGTCTATTAAGATTCTTTTCCCATGCTCATCACTTTGGTATTTGTGCACCTTCCAATGTAGCTCAAAGCCTGATACTTAATATAGCATTGCTACTCACCATATACAGATAGTGGGCATTGCACCTCTATGGCTCTATCTTGATCTGGGCAAGGGGCATTCACCTTAAGATGGAAAAAACATGCTAAAACTTGGGGTTTCCACCTGACACAATTCTGTATGAAAGAGGAAAGCAGCTGCATTCTGTGCCAATTAATGCAAATTAGCTTCTGCCCTCCAGCTCCTTTGGAAGGAGACTTCAGCTGGAAATTTGGACTCCCTTGCCCTCTACCCTCTGCTGTGGAAGATTAGCAGGGTCACATTTTTCATTCCTATAGACACGTGAGTACTAAGAAGCCTCTAAAGTACTTCATTCTAGCAGAAATGCATATCAGGACCCAAGTTTTTTTATCTTCCCTTCATTTTCTGTTTCTGTTTTGGACACTTTGGCTTGATACCTCTTACTGCCAGAAAATGACTCCATCTGTCCCTCTCATCAGAATCAAATGCTTTTGTTGACCTTGGCAATCAAGCTGCATTTGCAGAGCTGAGGCTTAGAACACTGTTACTGTAACTGTTACTGGCTTTAATGTGTTTGCTAGATCATTGCACGTGCTTTGTTCTGAAGTGTTTTTCTGTTTTGCTGTCTCCCTTTTGCACATGTTTACGAGACAGTATTTAGAATTTTTTAAGCAAATGAGAAATTATAAAATGTCAAGTGCCCCTCCACAGCTTAGAGCTGAAATACAAAGTTTAGCTACTCATGCACAGCTATTTATAGCATAATTTCAAGTCAAATGGCTAAAATAATTTTAAATTGGCCTACTTGATCCTGTACAAAATGTATTTTTATTCCCTCGAGCCTCATAGTCACGTTCTGCCACTACCTGTATGCCTCAGAATTTCATGTAACTTACTTATATTAAGCTTTTCATTGAAAGCTACTCAGGAGTCTCTAAAGACTTTTCCAGTTATCCAAAGGGTTGGGTACATCATGAAAATGGGGGCTCAGGAATTTGGTGGTATTTATTAAAGTCTGATATTGTAGCTTATGCACCCTATTTTGGATGCAGTGGCACCAGAATGGTCCCATATACAAAAAAGGGCAGAGCTGTTTTGTGTAAACCTCAAAAGAGCCATAATCTGACCAAAAGTTTATTTTATTAACCAAATCTCATCGTGTCCAAAATTTTGAGGGCACAAATCAATGATGACATTAGCTGGAATAACTTGTGCACTTAGCTGTTAAATAATTGTCTGGTTACCTATGCTTTGTAAACCTGCTCTTTTCCACACCTCATAAAAGTTATTTAAACATGGATCACAGTTCTGTGTTGACAGGGAATGAAGGGCCTCCTCTTTGGCTCACTGTTTTATTCTTGTGAAGAACTGATATCGTATCAATTCGGCCCCTGTGTATTATATGTTCTATATACAGAATTCTTGGTGCATGTTTCTGTGGATGGAAATAAGGACTTATTTTTGTTGCACACACAATTCATTAGGTAAAAAGTAGAGGATATTTATTGGCCATATATGAAGTGATGGGTACTAAGAACTGCTGTATATTGCTCCCTTCCTCTATGTCTCTATAATTCCTTAGCTTAATACTTATGATTGACTCCACCAGTTGACTCATTTTCCTTGAGCTTTCAGCTCGTGACTCAACCTATAATTTTTAGTTTAAAGTTCTATGTACTATTGCACTGATCTAAGTTACTTTGAGTATCCAATTGTTGTCATTATCACGTACAGCTGTTTGGTAGTCATAGAGAATAATTGCTGTAAGTGACCACTGATAGAGAATGTAAAAATACCATCATAGTTCATCTGAGCAAAAAGGACTCTTTGCAGAGCAGTTTCATATGAGTTGGGGCCACTGGCATCTTTCCTCCCTGAACAGTACTAACATATTGGTCTACATCAGTTCAAACACCTCAGGGCTAATCACAGATTCTGGACATTACATTAGATGGGGCTTAATCACTGTGTCACAGGTTGCTCCACTTAATGCTGAATAGCGCTGACTTCTGGCAGTTCTGAGGATTAGCTCAGTCAGGCTGACACCCCTTCCAGGGGTTGCACCCCACCAGTTTCTCCTCTGCAGCCTCTCTCTCACTGTCAGGAGTCACAGTTGTCCTTCTCATGACTCCGCCTTCTCCAGCAGGCTCTTGCTTCCCCTCCTCACAGTACCATTGCCACAAGGGCTGGCAGGGGATCCCAGGCCCACCCTCTACCCTGGTTCCAGCTCAGGGACCCACTACACAACAGCCCAGGTCCATTCCTTGCACCTTGCTGCCTTTCCCTGAGCTGCTTCCATATCTCCTGGCCCTCCTCACTCCTCTGGGATAGCCAGTAGCTTCACTCTCTCCTTCCAGGGAGTAAGTTTTGTCAACTCATCTCTGCAGGCCCAACTTCCTTCTCCCAGGGAGTCACAGTAGACTCCTCCCCTGCAGTACTCTTTACTTCCAATTTCCTATCTTTTGTAGAAGCCCCCACTGTCTCTCACAGGTGACCTTCTCTCAAATTAGCTGCCTCCAGCCTAAAGTTCCCCCATTTGCAGCCTACGTAACTGATTGGGCCCACTTAGCCCAATCCAGCTCTTGGAGGGCGGGGGCAGTGTGGGGAGCACACCTCATCACACCCTGCAATTGCTATTGTCTATTTTGTGTTATAGGTTTGGGATGGTTGTCTGCAGATTGGAGACGTGTTTTGCTTACCCCACACGTGTATTGCTCAGTCTTTGGACTTTCTCCAGAACACCTTTCTGGATCCCCTGCTAACTTTAATTATTTGTGGTTTAGTTGTATTTAAGATTAATCTAATTAAACTAGAAAATGCCTTTGCAGGCCTTATATATCTCTGTAATTTTAATTATTGTGCCAGCTACATGATCTAGGCAATTATTCACTGTTGCCCTGGACCTACATTGTAAACTGGATGGCATTATTCTATTCTGCACAGACTTCAGAAAGATTAATGCTATTTCTAAGTTTCATGTGCATTCCATTACCTAAGTAGAGGAACTCCTAGACTGTGTAATTAGTCTAGTGGTAAGAGCAGAGGACTATGCATCAGGCCTCCTGAGTGCTGTTTCTGTCACTGATTGACCTTGAGGAAGTCAACTGACCTCGCTCTTTACTCATCCTTAAATGGACATAATCTTTCTATATCATAGAGGAATTGTGAGGATCAGGGCCGGTGCAAGGATATTTTGCGCCCAAGGCAAAACTTCCACCTTGCACCCCTGCTCCCTCACATTTCCCCCCAGAGCATCGCTTATTATAAACTTTCAAAATACTTTCAAAAATACACGCTTTTTAGTCATTATACTTTCTTCCTTCATTCTTTCATATCAAAATCTACTATATTTTATTCTACTTTTAGAATATCCATTTATTGTTATTAATAAAATTTATAAAATTAGAATGGCGGATACTCCGTCATACAACAACAACCGACAATATCAATATGACAAATTTCAACAACCTACATGTGCATATTCACACATAACATATACACTCAAATACTTAACATACACAAACAATTGACACAAAGTATTAGCAAAATGATTCAGGAGCACTTGCCAGAGTCTTAGATCTGAAACAACTCAATGAAAATAGTTAGCCTTAGTTGACAACCTCAGAAAATTAGTAAACGTAGCACTATAAACAGCTTGTCAGAACGGGTAATGGCTGCTCGCAATGAGAAAAATTACATCATTGCCACTTTGTAATGTAGTGAACCAGTACGCTTGTGCCCGCAACACAGAGCTGGCGTAGGCTATAGCTGTAATGTACAAGATAACGACAAGTTAAAATGCACGTTCAACGATGTTTCTCTTTTCTTTATTCATTCGTTTTCCAGCAATAGTGTAAAAAAACATTTTGGGCACCGCTTTTTGGTGCCCCCAAACCTTGGCGCCCTAGATGGCCACCTAGTTCACCTAGTGGTTACACCGGCCCTGGTGAGGATTCATTATTGTTTGTAAAGCATTTTGAGATCCATGAATGAAAGGTTCTATATTAATGCAAGATATTTTTAGTTTTGCTTCCGTTTAATTTTCTGTGTCTGTTTATATATTTTATATTTTCATATCAATGTGAAAGAAATATATGAAGCTATATGGCTTCAGCTTAGGGCTTGTCTACACTGCGGCACAGTTCAGACTACCACTGCATGACTAGCAGGGTGCACCAAAGTACTGCACCGTAACTCTCCCGTGTGGATGCTGTGGGCACAAACTAAACAGTTCCTAGTTCACCTGCAGTGTCTACACAGGGAGTAACAATGCAGTACTTTGGTGCGTCCTGCACCCATTACACCTCTGTAGTTTGAACAGTGAGGCAGTATAAACATAATCTGAGAGTCTGGGCCAAGTTCATCCCTCAAGTAAGCAGGTACAGTCATTTGTCAGATTTTTAACCTGCTTACACCAGAGCTGAATTTGGCCCTGTGTATAACACCAGAAATTCAAAAATAAAATAAAATGTGACTATTACGACTACTCATAAACATCCATTTGACAATACAGTTTTATTTGTATAGTGAAAAAGATGTATCCTAAACACAGAAAACTAAAAATAAGTGGTATGGCAATTTGTATAGTTATATTTCTGTGGTACAGCTATTCGTACAGATGTAGTTCTGTGCTTTTGTAATCCTATATAGCACGGTTACACGACAAGTAAAAAGATTTTTCAGTAGTACTGGTAAAATAATTACTGTATAGAATATACACAGAGAGGAAAAAGCAAAAGAAGTGCTTGAAAAAACTTTTAAAAGAAGCAGAGCCAAAAACCCACATGGCAAACATTATGTATGGAGAAAATGTGATTGTGTAAGATGGGATGAAAGTTCTGTATCCAATATATTAAATGGTATCTGGGTACCTGTTAAGTTTGCTTTTTACTAGTAGCATTAGTGGTGCAGTACATATGCAGATAGAATTGTACATACATCTAAAAGATCAGCAAAGGGGAAATGTTAGCCAGATGCTGATAAACAATGACACAATGTGATGAGGTAAGCTCACCACTCATACACTTTAAGATGTATATAAATGGGTTGTGAAATGTTTAAAAAGCTCTCTCACACCAGCTGGATGGAAATATCTGAAATGTCAGCATTGTGTAGTTCACCATCTGTGTATCCCCATTTTTTCCTCTTTATTTTAAGGATTCCTTATGCTGGAGAGAGAAAATGACTCTTCTGTAGTTCAAATGTGCTTATGAAAAGGTGAAATGGGATTTTTTAAAAAGATTTGTTTTCTTCTAAATAATCCTATGTAAAGCACCAACTGGTAGTAACTTTCAAATAGTCAGTAATAATACTTAGCACTTTTATGGACTACTTTTTATCATTAAAGTTTTTTACACACATTAATTAGTACATCATTAAATAAAATTGAGACCATAATCACAATCAAACAAACAGTAACATTTATTTCCCCAGCTACTATCTTTAATAGAGGGCACATATTAGATGCTACCGCTATTTGAAAGCAAGATGGCAAAAAGTCAGCCTGAGAAACAATCCCCACCCTTCTTTCCAATGTAATTGACTTCTGTCCATTGTGATCACATCATTTTGGGATCAGCCCTAGGAAAAGCTGTGGAGGTGTCCACAATGTTAAGCAGGTTGTCATCCCTGGAATATTATTTCTTATTGGAAAAGGAAAATTAAGAATGTTTATGGACTGCTAACCAAACAACAACTTCCATTGTTATTATTGTGACAAATTACTGCCACTATATTGATGGGTCCTGCGCTTTCTCTTCTTGTGGGGAATTCAGGGAGCCTATTTCTTGCCCCTGAACAGGGCATTAACTGTCCTACTAGTATCCTAGAGGGGAGAAGTGGAGAGGGAGGGACCTGGGCCCACCCTCTACTCCGGGTCCCAGCCCAGGGACCCTGAGGATAGCGGTAAACCACTGGGATTAGCTACTCCTTCCCCTGGGCTACTTCCCTCTCCTACTCTTCAGCTTGTGGGGGCTTCCTGCCCTTTCTCTGCACAAGCCAGGTGTTCCTTTACTTAGGGTCTGGGTCTTAGCTCTCCGCTCCAACGCCTCCAAACTGCTCTCCGCTCCAACACCTCCAAACTGCTCTCCGCTCCAACGCCTCCAAACTCCTTCCAAACACCCACACCTGTCTGCCTGAGGCAGTGTTTTTTTATTAAGGTCCTAATTGACAGTGGGTGCTCCAATTAGCCTGCTGCCCTAGTCTACAGGGAGCCACGCCCTAACAAACCTTGAGTTGATATATCTCCCCTCAAGCACTCTGCCACATTATTTAAATATTCACATTGCTACTACCAGGCAATATAGCAGGTTGGACCCCATTGTACTAGTTGGTGTACAAATACAAAACTCCCAACATCTTGCCTATAGGCAGAGTATGGATAGGGCTCCAAAGAGAAATCCATACAAACAAAGAAGGAAAAGAAGGGCCAGAGAAAAGGGAGAAACTGGATTTTTCTTCCGAAATAAATAGTAACATGATATAGAGTATGCTCTAGGTTTTATCTTCTACCTAAATCTTATTTTTGTTTGGTAATAAACAATTTGAGAACTGTACCTATCAGACACCTGAGTTTGTCAGAGGAAATATTGTTTAATATTTGTCCTTTATCCAAGAATAATGAAACTTAATTGGATGCAAACAAAACACACGTGAATATTGAAGATGGGATCTCTTCCGCCTACAGAATATTCAGGAGGCTGTTACATATGATTCTGAGTGGGGAGAATCATAATAGAGATTTAATTTTAACCACAGCATCTCTTTTACACTTCAAATAACGTTGTCTGTTCAGAACATGCATCTTTGGATTTCTCTTTAAGATATTATTTTGATAGTTCTTAGTTGAGTGTGTGTGGGTTGGGTTTTGCTGTTGTTTTTTTAATATTTGAGAGCCAGTAATATACATGTGGTTTCATTTAATTTCACTATTGTGTTGATGCATGATGTTGAACCTTGGTTTTTTAGCAAGTGTTAGCTAGGGATGTTAGACCCCTATTTACCGTGAAATAGAATTTGCATAAACAATGCACCCTTTTTCAAAGTCCTTAATACAGTTTGTCTTCTTTGGACTTATTGTTTGTCTTACAATAAGGGAAAGCAATTTGAAACTGTGCTGACCATGAATGACCTGGAAAACTCCCCTGCTTTCTATAGCATGTTGCAGCAGAGTGCTCACTCTATCGGTATAGCTGCTTGCTTTATGGGGTGAAAATTCACAGGGCAAAGTCTGTTGCCAAGAAAGCAAATGGCTTTTCCTCCATTCCTATTAGAGCAGGGCTTGAATTGCTTAAATATTCAGGAATGAAAATCACACTGAGACCCGCATGTGAAGTGTCCGCTAGGGCAGGGGTGGTGTCCCTAGCTTCTGTTTGCCAGAAGCTGGGAATAGGTGACGGGATAGATCACTTGATTATTATCTGTTCTGTTCATTCCCTCTGGGGCATTGACCACTGTTAGAAAACAAGATACTGGGCTAGATGGGCCTTTGGTCTGATCCAGTAAAAATAATAGAATATCAGGGTTGGAAGGGACCTCAGGAGGTCATCTAGTCCAACCCCCTGCTCAAAGCAGAACCAACCCCAACTAAAGGCTGTTCTTATGTTCTTCCCCCGCCATGCACATACAAGACAATGGGCTAGCTTGCCCAGATGGTGCAAAGAGGGAAGGGAGAAATGTCTTCATCTTAGCCCCTGGAAGCTTCTCTTAGCATCTCTTACAATGTACCCACCTTCCCCTCGCCCCCAACAGGAAGCTGTGATGCACTGGTACAGACTAGGGACCAAATGGCTAGGCAGCAGTTCTGCAGAAAAGGACCTAGGAGTTATAGTGGATGAGAAGCTGGATATGAGTCAAGTGTGCCTTGTTGACAGGAAGGCTAATGCCATTTTGGGTTGTATAAGTAGGGGCATTGCCAGCAGCTCAAGGGACATGGTCATTTTCCTCTATTTGGCATTGGTGAGGCCTCATCTGGAGTACTGTGTCCAATTTTGGGCCCAACACTACAAGAAGGATGTGGAAAAATTGGAAAGAGTCCAGAGAAGGGCAACAAAAATGATTAGGGGGCTGGAGCACATGACTTATGAGGAGAGGCTGAGAGAACTGGGATTGTTTAGTCTACAGAAGAGAAAACAGAGGGAAGATTTGATAGCTGCTTTCAACTACCTTAAAGAAGGTTCCAAAGAGGTTGGAGCTATTCTAGACTGTTCTCAGTGGTACCAGATGACAGAACAAGGGGTAATGGTCTCAGGTTGTGGGGGGTACGGGACAGGGAGAGGTTTAGGTTGGCTATTAGGAAAACTGTTTCACTAGGAGGGTGGTGAAGCACTGGAATGGGTTACTTAGGGAGGTGGTGGAATCTCCTTCCTTAGTATTTTTTAAGGTCAGGCTTGACAAATCCCTGGCTGGGATGATTTAGTTGGGGATTGGTCCTGCTTTGAGCAGGGGGTTGGACTAGATGACTCCAGAGGTCCCTTGCAACCCTGATATTCTAGATGCTGCCTCCCCAACTGGGGGTTAGCAGAAGTAGTGGGCTGTTTGCTTTGGGGGGGGGAGCCCCAGTTCTTGCCTTCTAGTGCCCTGTGCCTCGCCCACCTCTCTCCCTCAATGCTGTCTTACTGCTGCCCCCTCCACCTGCCCGCAGTGCTGCTCCTTCTCTTCCCCATCAGTGCTGCCCCCTCCTTTCTCCCGGTAGTGCGGATGTCCCTCCTCCCGCCCTCAGTGCTGCCCCGGCCCCTCTGCTCCTGCCAGTCCTCACGTTCCTCCTTTCCCGCTTCTTTCCGCGCCCCCCCCCCCCCCCCCCCGTCCCGCGCGCGCTGCTGTCTCCGCCCGCCCCTGCTCGGCGGCCACTCTCCCCGCCCCCCTCCCCTCTGCGCGGGGCCACGTGCCGCCGCCGCCGGAGCTCTGCCCCTGCCCTCGGTTCTGCCATTGACGTCACCGTCGGAACAAGCCAGCGGCCGCCCGCGCGCCCTCGCTCCGCCACACGCGAGGCGGCGGCAGCAGCAGCACAGCCCGCCTGCCCCTGCCCGCGCCGCCGGCTGCCTCCGGCTCCCGCCCGCCCCGGTCCCGCCTGCCAGCCCTGACCCCAAGTTCGGACCCGGTGCCACTGCCCTGCGGGGGCGGAGCCCGGCTCGTGCTGCAGCCCCGCAGCCTGCCCCGGGCTGTGCCCGGCCACCCCGCGCCTGGCCAAGCGCCCCCCGTTCAGCCCGGCTGGGCTCCGTTCCGCGGCGGGTTCAGCACCACGGCCAGGGCTTCGTTAGTGACTTCCCGCGGGGGCGGCGTTTCCTCTGCCCGGCTATTCCCGCCGCGCCCCCTCCCGTCCCAGGTTTCCTTCCCTCTCCGGCGTGACCCGCCCAGCCGGGGGGTCTCGTCCTCTCCCCCCCACACACACTCCGGTGGTCTGGGGGCGGGAGCCTGGAGCTGCTCCCGCCGCTCCCTGATCTGCCTCATCTCGCCTCTTCTGCTCGCGGACGGCGCACCTGGCTCGGCAGAGATGAACGAAAGCGACTCGCTGAACGGAACCGGGGTCCCCTTGGCCCGCATTCAAGCCAGCGAGGGCAACTCTTCCCTGGAGCTCTCCTCGCAGCTCCCCGGCTTTGCCATCAACCCCTGGGACGTTGTGCTCTGTATCTCCGGCACCATCATCGCCTGTGAAAATGCCATCGTGGTGGCCATTATATTCTACACCCCCAGCCTGAGAACCCCGATGTTTGTGCTCATTGGGAGCCTGGCCACAGCGGACCTACTGGCTGGAGTTGGCTTAATCCTGAATTTTGTTTTTCAATATGTGATCCAGTCAGAGACCATTAGCCTTATTACCGTTGGATTCCTAGTTGCCTCCTTCACTGCTTCTGTGAGTAGCTTGTTAGCCATCACAGTTGATCGTTACCTTTCCCTGTACAATGCACTGACTTATTACTCAGAGAAGACTGTCCTCTGCATTCATATGATGCTGATAGTTACCTGGGGGGTGTCCCTCTGTTTGGGACTCCTACCTGTTCTAGGCTGGAATTGTCTAGATGACTATTCATCGTGCAGCATTGTCAGACCCTTGACCAAAAGTAACCTGACTTTGCTGTCTGCCTCTTTCTTTTTGGTTTTTATCATCATGCTTCATCTGTACATTAAAATCTGCAAAATAGTTTGCAGGCATGCACATCAGATAGCTCTCCAGCAACATTTTTTGACTGCATCTCACTATGTTGCTACTAAAAAAGGAGTCTCTACACTTGCTATAATTATTGGGACCTTTGGAGCAAGCTGGTTACCCTTTGCAATCTATTGTGTAGTTGGAGATCTTGACTACCCTTCTGTGTACACTTATGCCACACTTCTACCTGCTACTTACAACTCCATGATCAATCCTATCATTTATGCCTACAGAAACCAAGAAATTCAGAGGGCCATGTGGGTTCTTTTTTGTGGCTGCTTTCAGTCTAAAGTGTCCTTTCGTTCACGATCGCCCAGTGATGTCTGAGTGACTTTTCTTTTTGTATTGCTGCCCAAAGAGACAATTTATTTAGTAAATTACAGTGCCTGTAATGAACTAGATACATGTTGTGAAGTTGTTGAAAACATGCTTAAACATTAGCACTTTATGTACATATATTTGTATTCTTTGGAATGTTCAGGTATGGAGTTTTCCATTTTGTAAAAAAATGTGGTTACATACACAATTGTACATCACATTTGTAAAATGAAGACATTCCAATACTGCTTAATTATAGCACTTTATTTCTAGCTGCTGAACTGCCAAACAGTGTTGCCACTTCCAAGGGCAGAGAAAAGGGAAGTGAAATGTATTTTATGTGTATGTGTGAGTATATTTTGCTGCACAATGTTGATAAATTATAACATTTTATACACAAAGAAATAAATGCATTGCACGTGTAATTTTATTTTGTGTGTTTAACTGATTACAGAGATATGAAAGCATGCCAACTGAGCACGCTCCCTTTTTGTTTACTCTAAAAAGCTCACCTTGTGCTTATATCTAAGGAGACTATATTTTACAAATGCTGAGGAAATATCTCACAAAAAATGCTTAACTGCTATTTTTGATTGGTTTCTTTCATTACCCTGACTAGTATTTATTTATCTTCCAGGAAGCAAGTACTTAAATATCTTATTGATTTTTTCCCCAATTCTTACAATTTATTCATAGGTTGGTCTCACATTAAAATATTACATTTTAACAAATGAAGGGAAAATATCTAAGATACTTTTGAGTTTCAACCTGAACTCCCTTATTTCTCCCCTTAAAGGAGAAATAAAATCAGCTTATTGGGGGGGGGGGACACAGTTGATTCCCTAAAATCCTGTTCAAGGCCATCATAAATTGGCTTCTGTGATCATCTACCATTCTGAAGCTAAATGTATTTTTCTCTCTGGTTGATTGAATTCTAACATTAACATGGAAGAATCAGGTAAGTGCAGCTTTGTTGTCTGCCTGTCTTGGAGCAGTTTAAAATTTTCTGACAACCCAGTGGCTTAGTGGAGTAATTTTTGCCAGGAGCCAGGTGAACAATGCACATAAGCTTTGAAGGATTTGTTCACTGAAGATCAAATTCCTAGACAACTGATTCTTTTAATAATTCTTCCTTGTATATGCAGCACACTTCAAAAATATTTCTGGGCACTTTACTGTTTAAATTCAGTGAAATTATGATTTATCACTTACCCTTTCAACTTTTAGTTAAAGGCTGCAACAGATTAAACCTCTCTATTCATGTGTATAGGACATAAATATTAAAGAATGTAACTTCTATTATTGCCAAACTATACCCAAAGCAAACCACCAAACAAACACTCATCTCCTGGAATGATTAGGGCCATAAGAACACAGTAAGTCATAGATTCTCTTGAGCACTATTTTTAAATATATATTATAGCCAAAGTACTTTTAATATCAATATGCAATTTCACTGGTAACAAATGACTTTTCAGTTTAAGAGTAATATGATCAAACTAGATCCCAGACTCATAACCCTTATTAGTAAAAATTTTATTTAGTATGTATCAGCTGCAGTTTGACAGCAAAGGTTGGAAGATCCTCCAATAAATATTACAATAATCAGTCAAAGATGTGACACCATCACTCATTAATATCTCCATGAACAAAGGCCTTAATCTGGTGTTATAAGTTGATATAAAGTAGCTTTTGTGATATGTCAAAATGCCCATCAAATGAAAATTCTGAAGATTTAGTACACACAGGGCCAAAATCATCCCTATTTTAACTCCATTGAAGTAATTTGTTCCCCAGTGTGTTTTTGCATTCAGATGTTATATTAACAAAATGAATCACCAAGAGAGATGACGAACAGGTGGCTACGACCCGTCAATAAAATGTAGCAGCTTCTACAATTTAGCTTTATAATTTGTTGTTATCGCAGCCTGAATACCATCAAAACTATACATCAAGACTGTAATAGGTTTTCTGATTTAGATAGGAACGATCATTCCAGTAATTAAAATGGCTGAATAGAGACATGGAAGCAATTCATAGTTATTTATCCTCATACAATCTTCAGGTGTGGTCTGATTATGTTTTTAGACCACCACTAGCAGAAATACCCGGCGTTGCTCGGGTCCGTTGGAGGGGGGAGAGAGCTGAGCGAGTGCGGGGGCCGTTGGGGGGGGAAGGGGGAGAGACCTGAGCGAGTGGGGGGGCCATTGGAGTGGGGGGAGGGGGGAGATTTAAAAAAATTTCAATTATTACCTGAGGGGGGAGAGAGCTGAGCGAGTGGGGGGGGCGTTGGAGGGGGAGAGAGCTGAGCGAGTGCGGGGTCCGTTGGAGGTGGGAGGGGGGGAGAGAGCTGAGCGAGTGGGGGGGCCGTTGGAGGGGCGGAGGGGGAAGAGAGCTGAGTGAGTGCGAGAGCCGTTGGAGGGGGGTATTACATCATAACTATGTCACAGAGAAGGGCAGCTGCCCAGCTGATGTTAATGGGCTTTAAATAATTTCACCCCTAGGGGGCGTCAGAGGTGAGATTTGAAATTTTTTTGATTCTTACCCTGATTAGGACCCTAAAGCCTATAACTGAACCAAATTTCAAGTCTCTAGCTCAAACGGTGTGGAAGGAGTAAGGGAACGTACATACACGCAAGCATACACCATTTGACTTTTATAGATATATAGATATATAATATTTACTAGTTAATTTATTTTGCATTTGGTTTGCGTAATGTGAACACATTTTTATTAATGATTTTCTCAATAATTTACAATAACATTTAACAAAACTGAAAATAATCCCTTATTTTAAATTAGAAGTACTGCAATTTTGAAAGATTTCAATAAGCATTCTTCTCCTACAGTAATGAGTATCAAATTATTTTTTAATGATTACAGCCATTTGTAATACTTTTTTTGGCATATACCATGTTAAGAATCCTTTTGCTGACCAACCTAATAATTCCTGGGAAGGCGTAAACCAAAGTGGGGAATGTATTTTGATTTTGTTTGGGCTATCCCTTGGACTGGAATTGACAGCAATCTAGTTGCAGTGAAATATGGCCTTTCATTTCCAGAGTCTTGATCTGCAGGGATACCTGAGCAGAATAATATTAGCACAGACTACAAAATATCTGCCTCAATCTAGAGAACCAGAAAGCATAGTCCCTAGTTGAAAGCACCATGAGAGTAAATCCAGTAATTTTATAGAGCTATACTACATTTTTTTCCTGAGATTGCTATGTAAAGTAAAGAAGCAGGCATTTGCTTCAGAAGATGGTTTTACATTTTCAGCCTCTGCACACACACACACACACACACACACACACACACTCAAACTGTCAAACTGTTAGTTTACCTTGGTTGCTGAAAGATTTGACAAAAAATTGAATCAGATGCTAGAATTTATATTACCAATCAACTATGAAATGTATCACAATAATCAACAAGAACCACCACTTTGAGGGCTGCTTCTACCAAGTGTGCTTAATCTCTGAAGTCAATCCAATTCACGTATCTGAGCCCATATTCCCAAAACCCACACTAAAGTATATGGGGATTTTTGTCTGTGTAGAGACCTCAAAATTGGGATGGTAATCTATTATAAAAATAGCCACTTTGACAACCATTTATTTCCATGAGACCTCTGCCATACATGAGCCCTACCCTTGGAAATATTTGTAAGCATAGGCCCTAAAATAGTTATTTTTATAAAAACAAATGCTAATCCCAATCTTGCAGTTGCTATGTGTGCAAAATTTCCATTGACTTCAGTGCAACTATTGGGCGTGATATGTGATTATGGTATTATATGTGTAGCCCTCATTGAAAATATACCATGAGGTATCCATCTTTAAAGTTACCAGCAATTTTTATGGTAAAATAGATAATGTAATGATGTCACAGTTCTGGGCAGCTGTATTCTCCCTCTGCTGTTCACCAAAGACACCTACTCTCAGGCTTTCAGCTCCCCACCTAGCACTTCTCTTGAGCACAGGAACACATCTCACTCCCTTCTGACTAGGCTATGTCCAGGCTACACCATTCCCTGCCTATTCTGTGAATTCCCCAGCAGTTCAGTTTGTTTAAGCAATTCTGTTTTGCTCTCTCCTCAGAGGCCATAAACAGTGGTAAGTGCCCTCAGTTATAAAGTACCACACAGCTGTTCCTAATCAAATAAGGTGAAAGCATTTCAGAGAAAACAGTTTTAAACAATTTTTTAAAAAACCCTATACTCATTCTAATAAATTTACTAGAAATCAGTCCTAATTCCAGGAAGTCTTTGGTAGGGGGTCATTCCTTAAAACTCCATGAAGGGTTTTTCTGTGGTTACACATTCATAACTTCCTTTGCTCAGAACAAGCACATCCAGGAATAAGTCATCCTGCCCTTTATAGAGTTGGGACCTCTGATCTACAGATTCTGGGAGCAGGTAATGAATAGATGTAGCAAGGAGGCATGGCCTCTCTCAGAGATTGACAGGAAGGGATGCCTCCTGGTGGGCAGTATCCGGAAGGCCATGCCCGCCCTGCCAGAAGCAGAGGGGTGGGACAGGAACAGGAAATACAAAAGGCGGGCTCTGCAGCTCAGTTGAGGGAGATAGATGCTTTGAACCTGCTCCAGCAGCAGGAGTCTGCAGCAGACTATCCTTCTGAGGCACAGTTCCCTTCTAGCTTCTACTTTGCTAAGGTAATTTGCTGCTGGCAGGGGAAGCAGGGTTGCATAATTTTTCATGGTGCCCGGAACGGGTCCAAGTCCAACCCCCACACCTGCCTAAGGCTCTGGGAGGGAGTTTGGATGCGAGTGGTGAGAAGGGTCTGGTTCTGGGATGGAGTTTGGGTGCAAACTCTGGGCTGGGGGTACAGGGAGCAGGCTCTGGGAGAACATTTGGGTGAAGACTCGGGGCTGGGACAGCGGGTTGGGATGCAGGAGAGGGTGTGGGGGCTGGCTCTGGGAGGGAGTTTTTGTGGGGGATCTGGGCTGGGGCAGAGAGTGCAGCAGAAGGTGTGGGATTCAGCACTTACCTCAAGTGGCTCCCAAAAGTGACCTGCACTTTCCTCTAGCAGCAACTCATAGGCAGAGGCGGTCTCCATGCGCCACTGTTCACAGGCACCACCCCACAACTCCCATTGGCTGCAGTTGGCAGAGTCAGTGCATGGGGCCGGGACAGCACATGGAGACACCCTCCAGGGGCCGCAGGGACATGCCGGGGGCTTCTGGAAATGGAGCGGGCAGGCAGGAAGCTGCCTTAGGCCCGTTGTGCTGCTGCTGGTAGTGGCAGGGGCCAGGACCTTTTCAATTGCCTAGGGGGAGCAGGCAGGGTTGGGGAGTTGACATAAGAGGATTATAGGATGTTTCCAGAGGTCAAATCAGAGCACAGTAATGCAACACCTCATTCACACTGACACTGGAGCATCGCACCAAAGATGCATCAGACATTATTCCTCTTGCCAAGGTGGAGTGTGAGGAGTGGTCCAGCCAGGGAGTCAGAGCGCTCTACGTGTCTTGCCAGTGTGGACATGGAGTGAGGTAGAGTGCTCTGGGCGGCTTTATTGCAGTATAACTTGAAAGTGTAGCTGTAATGGTGCGACGACTCACCCCTGCGGCACCTCCTGCTGGCCATCTGGGAATTAGCTTATTCCAACTCCAGAGCATCCTCTGCAGGATGACATACCGCTTGCTGCTGCCCTCCCCCCCCCCCCCCCCCATGTCCCTCCCAGACCCCAGTACCCTTTTTTCTGGGGTCTTGCCCCCTGGCAATACCCCTCCCCCCAATCTCTGGGTCTTGCCTTCCCAGGGAATCCCCAAACCTGGCCTCAGTCTGAGCTACTGCCAGTCATCATCAAGCACCCGCTCCCTGGGGCAGACTGCAGTGTAAGAGCCACTCGTCACAGGCAAGGAGGTTTTGGGCCAGCTGCCTTTGCCTAACCCCCCAGTACCTTTTTAGGCCTTGTTATCAGGCCTGCAGCCTGGGAGCTTGCCAGGCCTGAGCCCCCCAGCTCAGCCTGCCACTTCCCCAGCACTGCTCTACCTTCAGTATCCTGTCACACAGGCAGCCAGGCCCTGCTTTCTCCAGCCTGGGGAGAGACTCACCTGAGCTCCTGGCTACAGCCTTTTATAAGGGCCAGCTGGGCCCTAACTGACCCAGACACAGCTGTTGATGCTATGCCCTCAGCTGCTTTTTCTTTTGCAGCCCTCTGCTGGGTTGCTTTTCCCCAGCCACAGCCCTCACAAGAGCTGTTTGAACCCCTTCAGGGCTGGAGCGGGGTGACTGCCCTGCTATAGTAGCCAAGACCTACAAGTCCAAAAAACCATAAAGCTTGAGGTCTTTAATTACGCTAAGCTTGGAAGGAAATAGGACAAGCAGAAACACCACTAACAGCAAATTCTGCCTTACACCAGAGTATTTTTTTCATGGAGGAGTAATTTTAGACCTATCTGGAAAATACTATATATATAATTAAGCCTAATAGTTCCACCTTTTTTCCTCACACAAACTATACCACCCATTCTCCATTATAAGAGGATTAAAGATTGCATTTGTGGTGCAAGTAGAACAGAGAAATTTATCGAGAGACTTAAATAATAGGTATATTTTCAAAACTGATATGTGAATTAATGGATCAAATCGTTGCCACAGAAATGAAAAATAACAGAACAGAGTTGGCTAGAGCAACTTTCCCAGATGCTAAAGGCCCAATGAGAGAATGTCATACCTGTACAGACAGTCATAAATGCAATACTTAAATCTCGGAGGGGGGAGGGGAGGGGATTTAGGTATTGCATAGGCCTTCTGCTGGCCTCCATACAATGGCAAATATAATCCAATATGTGGATATTGGATGCTTTAGTAAAGTTTTCTAAATCACACTAATATAGCATTACTTGCAGTGCAACAAGAAATTATCCCTAAATAGGGAGCTATTAATCTTTTCATATTTTCTTTCTCTGGTTCTCGAGTTTCTTTTTTCCATATTGTGATGGAGTGTATAAGCCCCACACTTGCAGTTACAGGGTTAAGCCCAATTAGCCCATTGTGTGTCACCTGGAGGGGAGACAGATAATTAAAGGATTGGAGCTAGCTGGGGAGAACCAGACTGGGTTGCTTCTATAGCTGAAGATCTGCAAGGCAATAGTAGGATGCGGCAGATCATTGTGTTTTCTCTCTTCAGGAAAGGAACCCCAGAATGTTCTGTGGCAAGCTGCTTGAACACTGGTACTGTCCTCGGCAGAGAGAAGGAGACTGCTAAAGCAACCTAGGAAAAGAGAGTTTACAGGGAAGAAACTCTGAGGGTCAGTGCCTTGGAAGGAGCTGGGCCTCTAGGGAGAAAGCCCAGGGGACAGGGCTCTGTAACGGTGAGGAAGAATTCCTCAGGGTCTGGGAGAGGGGCAGGAGAGTTCTAGTTCCCCTTACTTTCTGAATGTGGGCACTGTTACCCTGGAAGGAGTGGAACTCTTGATGTGATCTGCTTGGAGGGCCACGTCACTGCACAGATCACTGAAATCTGGATGGAGGAGGAGAGTGAGGGAAAGGGGCTACAGGGCTGGTCGTGCCTTGAGAAGATGCTCCAGGGTGGGTGAGTCTGAGGCACATACACAAAGTTCTTTACTGTTTCCAACTGAATTTTGTCAATCTGGCTAACTGTATTAGTTGTATTTATAAGTAAGTTAGCACCAGTGTAATCAAACTGCTCATAAAGGGTGTGGATAGTTATAAGAATTGATTCAGCAGCAATGCTAGATCTGGTTCAGACAAAACAGGTTTTCTCTCTGCTAGTCTAATGCAGTGACAGCATCAGGAGAATATATTGGGAACTGAAGCATAAGGGACAACCTCTTTGTCCTAGACCCATGTAGTACTGTAAAAATATCTGTGAACACTTTATTTTTAATGGTGCCCAATCTCTGTTTTTCTGTTTGCACTTTGTTGGCTTTTTTTATACATATATCTTGATACACACAGACTAATGCCTGCCTAATCCTAGGAGAGAGTAAAAATATTACATAATAAGAAAACCCATTCCTAAGGTAGGATGCCTTGGCTCTAAATTTAGCTGATTCAACCAATTAAATAGCTGCAAAACTATTAACATTATTTACAGCTAACAAATGAGTCAGACAGCAAATCCCACACTGGAAAGGGTCTAAAAGAGAACAGCAGCCAGAGGCCAACTGAAAGTTCCAGCCTGAGCTCCCTGAAGTTGCTTCCATCAGAGAGAGAGCAGTTGTGCTGGTAGGCAGATAATGGATTCAAATGGAAAGTCTCACTGCACCCCTGAAGTAGTGCTGACTAGTGGTGTCATTTCCACATTGTCTAACAAAATATTTACAGGTCCTGGTTTTCTCAGGGATTGCCCGTTGTATGAGGTAGTTGTCCTGAGAAATCTGCAGGGGTGCTCAGTACAGGGGACAGTTTCGTGGTCTCCAGATCCTCCCAGATATCCTGGTTTTTGTGTACCTCAGAGGTGGCAACCCTATCTTCCAGAGCCCTCCCAGGGTGCCGGAACAATTTTTATAATAGGGGTGATGAAGGCAGAAACCTTGCATGTGGGTTGTCATTACTACTTCATGCCACAGGGTAGGGCAGCACCCCCAATTCTCGCACCTATGGAACCCTCTATCCTAACAAGACACCTATGTAAAGTGAGGGGTATAGAACTGACTGTGCTGGCTTTGCAAAATCCCCAAATTCCCCTGCAACAGTGTCTTGAGGAAGGTTTTCTGCCTGCTGTACACAGTAGGTAGAACTGAGATCAAGGATTGAGCAGTTGAAAAACACAGTGAATGTGAAGGATGTGACAAACAAGAAAGATGATCAAACTAAGCTATGTGTTTGGGATTTTGTCAAATGAGTTGAATGACAGTTTGTTTTTCCATGTTCTTTGCTATTCTCCTTCCAACCCCCACAAAAAAAGGCCCTTGATTTCTCTTATCTGCATCCGTAGGTGACTAAATATCCTCTTAAAAATCTGGTCCCAAATGTGTAATCAAAATTAATGCAGCTCAAATTTGGAATGTTGAATACTAACAATGACTACAATCTACAAACCAAAGGTTATTCATGGAAATGATTCTGTGTATAATTCTGAATCTTGAATCCATTCTAGAAAATTGTAAATAGCTCACAGACAATTCACAAACAGGTAAGAATCAAGTAAAATTATTCACTTAATTCTGCTTTCAATATTCTTCTGTGATTGGACACTACCATTTAAAGTGTGTACGGGATGGGGAGAGTGAGATCCGGGTTTTTTTTTACATCTCAGGCAATATTTGCAACTGGTTTGAGTGTGATATGGCTACATATTTTTATCTGCACTTGCATTAACTAAACTTTTCAGTGGAATATCTTTGGTTAAACTTCCTATTTTTAATTTTGGAGTCAATATCTTGTTCTCATTTTAACTTAATAGGTAGTGGGCATCTGTCATTATTTATCATATCTGTTTGAACCTTAGAAATCATCCCTTCTCTACCATATTTTCCAATTTAGAACATCTATTCTTTCAATTGATTAGGGAATTTCAGTGAATATCCTACTACTTGGCAAATTTGGAGTCGTAGCCATTCAGATTCACCCAGGGGTTCCTGGAAGAGAGGATGTCCTGGAGAAGATGAACCTAAGGCTATGGGTCTGGGTGAGAAATCCTGTGCACAGGAATGTTTTTATTACACTTTTGTTTGTTTGTTTTAGAGGAAACACAATAGAAGTCTTGTTACAGATTTTAAAAACAAGCTAATCAACTGTTTTCTATACCTTTTTTAAATGAAGAATATTTTGTGTGTATGAATTATCATTTGCTCACTCATCAGCTGTTGGTCTCCAGCTTAACACTGTTGTACCTAAAACAGAAGAGAGAGAAGAGACTGCAGAAACATTCTCCATTATGTGGATTGCTATTTGAATACAGAATAACTGATATAAAATGTGATTTAATGATAGATCTTAGATCATTTATTAATAATCACAGCAGTGGCATGTTATCCTTTGTATCTCAGGGAGATAATGTGAACATGTACCTGCAGGCAGACATAATTTGTCACTTCCAGTTAACGCTATATTTTATAAAGGAAAAAAATTGCGCCTAGTAACCATTAAGGTGTAGAAAAAATAATTTCCTTCAGAGGAACTGAACTGTAAGAAAACTAGCAGCCTGAGCTCTAAAAAACTATTGAATTTTGAATCCTACTGCTGTAGTAAATATCTATGAATTAATGGGAAGCCTGAGGTGGTCTTCATGGAAACTTTTTTTCAAATGGTGCTATTTGATGTTAGACTAAGTTGTATAAAGGTGAGCAGGCAAATAGGAGAGCAAATCCATGAGCCAAGTAAACATTCTGTGCACTTATTGAACTGTTTTTTAATAAATTTTTCATAGATCATAAGTCTGACTTGTACTGATAGGATAATTCAAAGGAAGACTTCTGCATGAGGAGCTGGTCCTCATATGTGTGATGGTGAGATTTCACTTTTAGCTCTAGGCTGAAATGTGAGAATTGAGCAGATCTTTAACTTGGTGCCCTTCCAAATATGGGGAAAATGTAAAAAAGTGGTGTCCCTGGGGACATGCTCCGATGCCAAGTGCAATGTGCTCAAATCTACATTCCTTATGTCCTTGAAACTCCTGTTAAAGCTGGTATGAGTTGTAGGTGGCAAGGAATACAGGAAAGAGTTCAATGCCCAGATTTCCCAAGAGGAAAAATGTTCATCTTAAAATAGTCAGAATTAAAAATGTGGCAAGCAGCCAAGATATGAGCAATCACTGACCACATTATCCAGGCTACATTACATTGCTTTCCTGACAATTTGTCTATTTTGGGTGCTCTTCCTTGCCAGATAGTAATAGAGATTTGTAAGCTAAGTGCCTTGCTGAGTCTGACTGCTGGACTGCTCCCATTCTTAGAGACTGAACTAAGATCCTGATCTAAAGCCTATTGATGTCATTTGAAAGATTCTCACTGCCTTGGGACAGGGGACCAAATGGTATGACTGATGTGTTCTGGTAACCCCTTGGTTTCCAGAGCCAGCAAATATGGGGTGACATCCTAGTTCTATTCAAGTTAATGGGAGTCTTGCCACTTACTTCAGTGGAGCCGGGATTTCATCTGTGGCCTATTTTACCTGAGCAGATAAATGTACTTTACGTGATTGTACAATATAACTATGCAACATGAAAATATTGTTTCCACATTTAGGGGTGGATATTTGAGTGCGGGGTGGCTGCTTTCCATCCCAGCACTGGAAGATTGACTGTAAAACTGTCCTTGCCAGCCCCAGGTGATTCACCTGAGAGCAAAAGCACTCCTTCAGTATGATAGACGTTCCTATACCACACTCCCTGCTGATGATGGGGGAGGGGTTTAGACTGAGGAAAAAGTGGTGGCCAGGACCCCACTACACTCAGCTGGTCCCTAGCGGTGGTGTCAGACCTCTGGGGTTCTGAGCAGCTGGAATGATACCATAGGACCAGCCATGGACACAGCCCCCCTGGGATGGGAAGAAGGCTGAGGAGCGCTGTAAGCGGGCCTCTTGCTCGCCCTCTTCAAAGATCAGGCAGGAGCCCTTTGGTGCTAGCAACCGTGTCCTTTATTTCCCTTCCATGCAAAACCCACCACCTATTTACAACACTACAAAGCAAGTCTCTGGGTTTGGCTGCCCTGGGGGAACAGCTAGCTAGGCACAGCCACCTTCTCCGACTCTGTTTCCTTCCTGCCTCCCCAACTTCCTGCCTGCCTGCCTGCCTGCCAGACTTTATACCTTCCCTGGGAGGCTGCCAGGTGGTTCTCATTAAGCCCTCTTCAGCCCAGGGCCACACCCTGCTAGCTAATTACCTTCCCTGCTAGGGAAGGTGCTAGCAGAGGCTTTTTTTTCTATGTTCGGAGGGAGCAGGGGCTGGCTCAGCAGTTTCTGGCCAGCACCCTGCTACAAGCCCTTTTTCCCCATGCCTTATCCTGCTCTGTTGGACCTTGATTACTGTGTGTGGGGAAGTGCAATTCAGTTAATCTCATGATACTACTTTAATGGGAAACACAAACACACAGTATCTGACTATTTCTAATGACAACCACTAATTGCATGATTTTCTTTAAAAATGAGCTATCCTTATTAATGTTGATTTTTCTGTCAAAATTATTGTAAATTCCATGTGCTGGCTCACCTGAAGGATGAGTTCTTGAACAGATGTGCTGCCTATAAAGCATCACAGTTCTGTCAGCCTTAATTATGAAATTGCCTTCTACTCTGAAACCCACCACTGCATTATGTGGGTGAGAATTACTGTACAATCAGCGGTTTCTTTCTTTCTTGATGAGTTAGGAAAGGTCCTCAATTTGCAGCTCTTAACACTGAGATCTATCTAGTCCTAAAACGGGCAGCAGCAGTACAAGTTTCCCAGCAACACTTGTCAATTGTGCCATAAACGAACTGTCTCATCTACACTCCAGATAGCTCCAAGTGATAGAAAACTGCACTTGCACATGCTGAACATGGCCACAACTAGGACAGCTCATGTACACGTGCCAGAACTTTTCCTGCTCAACCCTCTAGCTGCTGTATTGGCCTACCAAGCTGAACCACTATGTTTGTATCTTTTCTGCTCTCCCCTACTGACTCAGCTGGTGATAACAGGAAGAGAGGATTGTGGTTTTCCAAGACTTTCCTCTTCCCTCCAAATATTAATTTGGAATTTTTTGATAAATCAAGGAATCCATCAGTCCCACAGGACAAAGTGACCATTCTTCAAGATTGGAACTGGTTGGTGGTACAGACTGTTCTTCTCTAGCTGTACTAGTTTTATGCTCGCTCCCCCACAAGGTAAATACCTTCCAAATGACCAAAATTGCCTTTCTTGGTGTATGGAGATTGCCTCACCAATACAGCACGTGTCTGCCCATATGTAAGCATCTGTTTCTGTGGATAAAAGAATTGCTATAAGTTTGTAGATACTAATATGAATTGCTGCCCTGGCTCACCTGTTCACTGTGGGCATGTCTGTGGTGGGTGCTCTTATACTGGAAGCATGCCTAACACTTGTAAGTCATTCTGCATTATGTGATCTCCATGCTGAATGTTTTTAACTTTTTAAAGACGGGATTAGAACAAGAGGGTCTCAAATGCAACCATAAGGATGTTCATTAATCCACCAAAATGATTGCTGCATGCTGTATTCTGAACAAAACTGTTGTGAAAACAATGGGGAATATTATCTCCTGACCAGACTGGAAGAAACAAGAGCTGTTATGTTCTGGTTGCTTCCCAGGGGTGGCAGAGCGTAATGGAAGCCAGTACTCAAAAGCTAATCCAGTAAGGGATACTCTGGAACATTGTTTTGCTAGCAGTTTGACTGTGAAGGCCCCATGGACTGAGCTGTTTGCAATTCCCATTATTTTGGCTGGTGTGCACCATTGATTAGCATGCAACTGTTAACACAACAAATAAATTAGAGACTTTTCACATAACTGACAAGTCTCAGTTGGCTAGTGTAGTACTTCTGAGGTGGGGATGTCCATGTCTATTAATGGGGACTTTCTGAAACAGTTTTGACATTTTAAACTTGCTCAGCATAGTTTGAGTTGATTTATCATGCCTCCCCTTTCCTGTTGGTTTTCTTAGTTTCAGGAGGACACATCAGTCTGCCCTCATGACATGGCATAATTTAAAGGGAACAAAATTGCTTAGCAATCAACTACCTAAGCAACCAGCCCAATGAACACTGCATATGACTGAAAATGTCATGGCTTGTTTATACTGGGAATCGGTTGTCCCTGAATAACACTGTGCTACCTCCCATCATCCATCCTGAAAATGTGTGCTTTGGTTCCCTGATGCAGAGGTCAAAAAAGGAGTCAGTCTGTAATGATGAAGTTTGTTTGGATGCTGTGGAGAAACTGGAGAAAACTTCAGTTTGATGTTTTTTCAAGGTTTTAGTGCCCAAAGTCTCTGGCTACAAGTTAGAGATGGTCCATTTAATAGTTTTTCTTGGCAATAGACATATGTCTGCTCCATTTTCTCTCCTTCCTTAGCTTGCCTCTCCTTCCCTCCTCAGATTTTCCTGCATGTTAATCGCGCACTCTCCTTCTGCATATGCTCTGTGCACCATGAAAGCAATTACCCTTTTATTTTTTCTTGCTCAGCAGCTGGTGCAGTTTGTCATGCAACACTTCCTCCCATGATTTCACTTTCCAGAGTCCTCAATAATGCTTTCTACGGGGTTTTCATGTTTTGTGACACTAGATGGATGCACACTCTTTAGATGATGGGAGGAAAGCTGTTCCAGGTTTTCATTCAACCTGCAAGTCATTGTCTCCTACTGATCTGTGGACAGTAGATAAGGAAACTGACACTTGGGCAAATGTGCAGAGATGCAAGCAAAAATAGCTAGCTCTGGTATGTTGCATCTTTGACCATTCTCCCTCAAAAATCTTTGTCCTTTTCCTTCACGCTTTCAAGGTATTTTATTCCTTTTCTCCTTGCAAAAGCTCTACGTTCAGTGGAGACCACACCACATGCAAATTATATTTCGCATTTTAATCTGGTGCACACTTTTCACTTTCATTCTTCATGTGAAATAGGGGCTCTGACAAAAATAAATAATTTATATTGCAGATGAACCAAAGCTCTGTCCCTGAGTGTTCTAAGCTGGTCCATTGCAGACATCTCCCTGCTGAATATTAGACTATATTTACAGACTGTCACCTCCAAATTAAATCTGTCAGCTTTGGATCTGTTTATACTCCTATTTAAGGGGGCTGTTGATCCCTTAATGGAACTTAATGATGGTTTGTGGGATTTTTTTGGTTGGCCTTCTCCCAATAGCAGAAGAAATGGAAAGATCTGAAGAAGAGTTAGGAGCCTGAGACTGACCAGGCAGGCCAGTAAGGGAGTCAAGAGCCCAGTGGGCCCATCCTCCATGTGAGCTGGGACAGAGTAGAGCTAAGGAGCATGCAGGAGGCCAGAGCTGAGAGTGTGCTAGAGAGCAACTGACCCAAAGCAGAGAGACCAGAGCAGCAGAGCTGAACTGGAGGCAGAACAACAGCCCAGAGCTAGGAGACCAGCCACGCCGATGGCGAGCCAGAACTGAGCTATGGTACGACGCAGCGTGACCACAGTTGGGATAGCAGAAGCCAGACGTGCACTGAGTAAACCTGGAGCCGAGCACGGTGAGCATTTGGGGGGAACGGCATAGGGAACCTGGGCAGAGAGGGCCAAACAGATGTTACCAGACAAAAAGGCCTTCAAGGCCAGACTGGAGGGCAGGGGGGATACAAATCCGATGGTTCCGTTGCCTGGTTGGGATGGACATTGGGATGTTTTCTATGGATAGCTATAGCAAATGCTAGAAAACGTAAACCAGACCACTATTCTCCGGTTGGCTTAGGGCCAGAATTGCTTTCTGGAAAGGCAAAAAAGGGTGATTAGGGTAGTTGAAGGGCTTGTCTACAGCACGTGTCTTCTGATGTGACACATTGCAATGCATTCTGGGATCCATTCTCGCAAACAGTGTTCGTAGTTGTTGAGCACACTAATTATGCCAGAGCACCCTACTTTAAAGCCATGCTATAGCCATGTTTGGACATGAACCTTGCTAGGTGGGTGCTCTGACATGCTTACAGAGCTGGTGAAAGCCTAGAGGGGGCCCTGCAGTGAAAGAGTAGTTTGGACTCCATTGATTGCTGCAGATAAGGGCATTGCTTCTGTGACACCACTTTATTAATACTTCCCTTAAAAAAACCTCTTGGTTGTTCATTCTCCCCATTCTATAGAGGAGCGGGGTAAGGAAGAGGGGAAAGTGGGGAAACAAATTAGAACCACCTTCTAAAGTTCTGCTTTCATTGCCAAGACTTCTCAACTTTGTAACACACACACTCACATATATATCTTCTTCCCTGAGAGGGATCTCTTGTCTCTTCCAATCAAATTATGCAAACTCAGTGTGGAATGTGCAGTTAGACAACTGACATGTCATTCTGGGTTCTGTTTACTACTCCTTTAAGTGTAGAGATGCTTCTGCCTATTGCAAGGGCTGTTATGAGGCAGCTGCCCTCTTGTATTTCAGTTGGGATGTTGACTATTGAAGAGTGAGTCATGGTCTCTCTTATGGAGACCTAATATTTGATTTTTTTTCTCCCTTGTTTGCAGGCTTTCTTAGACTGAAAAAAAAGCCATCCAGGCTGAAAAATGCATGTTTCCTTTTATATATCTTTTTCAGCCAACAGAAACCACCTTTAAAACAATTCTAGCCAGACTTTTCATGGTCCTCTCCATCTCTGCTCCCAAATGCTTTAGTATGGAACTCACAGCTTGTGTTGTCCTGATATCAACCCTGTTTGTTTCCATACAGCCAGTTGCCTTTGTTTGTTTGTTTGTTTGTTTGTTTTAAAACTTAGAAGTTTTAAAGAAAAGCCATTTGATCTTGCATAAATACACAGCAACATTTTCTTAACTGTTAGTCTTTTGTTACGTTTACCTGCCGCAAATGCTCATTGCATTGTGGTGAAAGTGTTCTGTTTCCCCAATTCACCTCTACAGGAGGAGACAGGAGAATTATTACTCAATGTAATTTTCTGTCACCCAGCATTTCTCAAGAGTTACTTGTATACTTCATTCCTCAAATATATTTTGTCTTTCTTCCTGCAAACTCATTTATGCTGTGACCCCATAATAATCCTCTAATTCCTCATAACAACACTTGAAAATGTTTTGATGTGGAGACCGTTCTGCTGATGTACCATATGTAAGATATGTCTCTTCTGGTGATTTTCATGACTAACTTGGGTTTTCAGTCAGAAGCTGAAAATAGAATCTTTGCCTCAGTCAATATAAATCACTCCATTGAAGTGATATCAGCTGAATGTCTGACCCTTTATTGTAGATTAGTTCACCTCTCCCAGTGTTGGGGTGTGTGTGTGTGTGTGTGTGTGTTGATTTATTTATTTATTTTAAATGGTTGCTAGATCTTTGAGGCAGGATCCTCTTTTGTTTTGTGTTTGCACAGTGTCTGGCGCAATGGGGCCCTGATCTGCAATGGAGAACAGAAAGTGTTACTGATCCTATAATATAAATAATAAATGCCGCAGAACATGATTACTTCAGATAGTGGATTTGCAGCAAACTCAGCATATTCATGTAAATGTTCCTTAGGACCTTTATATTTTAAGTGTGTAAATTTTCTTCAAATCGGCTTGCTATATGTCTGATGGCAAATGTTGACTTTTAAGGTTGACAACTCTTTTGCTAATCAACGTGTTATCTAGACCCCAGAATTGCATCTGCAAAAACAGCTCATATCCAAATAGTATTTCTCTCAAATTTCCCATTCGGCGACAGTGACTTTCATCAAGCCCTATGTCCTGCACTCCTATGTGTATAATCTTTACATTGTGGGGTTTGTTGATGTTCCACCGTGCAATCCAGACCAGTGAGGGGCTGTCCCTCATGCCCTGCAACCTGGGGTGCCTCATAATACTTTGCTGTAGCTCCCACCCAGAATGCAGGTTACACCCTGAGTTTCTGCATATAGCTATAGTCCTGGCTCAGCAACAGTGACCCCAACAGCCACACTCTCGCTTCCAGCAGCCTTGGTTACTATTTGCAGCATGACACGCCAGCACACGTCCAGTCCCAAATTTCCCCCCCCAAAAATCTGTTATGCGCTGTCCTGCCATCTCCTGGACAGTTTAGGTATACTAGAGTAGTTACATCTCTGAGGATCAGTACACAACTGTTTGCCACCCTCAATCAAATCACTTACATAGTTCACAACACAAGATTAGTTTCGATTTAAAGAATAAAACAAGTTTGCTTAACTACAAGGAGATAGGTTTTAAGTGAGTACAAGTGTAAGGTATTGAAGTCAGAAATGGTTACAACAGCAATAAAGATAAGGCACTTCCTTGACTAAAACTCAAACTAGACTTAATTTAAGGTGAAGTCCCTTGCAACATGTACTAGTAAGATCGCTGACCAAACTCTCAAGGCAGGACCTGCTCCCAAAAGCTATTTCTTTTGTCATCGTAGGTTTTTTTTGGGGGGGGGGTTGTTTTTGTTTTGTTTTTGTGTTGTGTTAAAGAGAAGGCTTGATAGGGAGAGACACTTTGGGGTGTTCTTTTTCCCCCCCCTCACTTTATAGTCCAGTCCCTCTCTTGAAATGTTTTTTCTTTAGGGTTAGCCCCAGATAAAGTTCATTCCTGCTGTGATGTTGGAGTCACTAGAAACTTGTGGTGAAAGAGATTCCAGCGATGCAGATCTGTTTGTGCCTGCCCTCTTCCTTACCAAAGAATGTCCACTTGGTAGGTGATGGCCCATCAACTTTGACACCTGGTTACAGCATTGTCCTTTGCCTTTGAGAAACTGATTTACCCTCTCCCCAGGCTTGTCTGGTAGATACACTTCAGTCATGATTTAAGCGTCTGTTCATAATTTTGCATATAATGTTGCTTCACACATTGACCCAGTGAGTTATTAGCTTTTCAAATGATACCTCATGAGGCATATTTAGTAGAAAGATGATTGATAGTGTGGGTGTGAATATGGGGGTGCAGTGTGTAACTGTTTTCTCCTCTTCTATGATCTTCTGTGTATACTCTGTGGCAGTACTGAATACCACACATCATCGAAGGGGCTAGGCGGTACTCTGTTATAGTTCCTGTAGTGATTATAGCCAGCTAAGCTGGAAATTGTTAGAGCAGTTCTATGAAGTCATTTAAGGACTGCTGAACAGGCTGCAGCACCTTTGCTATAGTCTTAGACTCGTGAGCTCTAATTTGTCTCTGAACCTCCAGGCAATGGAAATTAAGGAGTAATCCATCATTTTAACTCAATTACAGTTTAGAAAGCCCTGGTAATCATAAAACAATGATTCCTGAAAATATAATCCAGTCTAGAGTTGCTCTTTTCCCCCCACTCCTATGCCTAGCCCCAAGTTAATTTACAAAGCAGGAGTTTTGGATTTGGGACCAGATTGCAAGTCCCTGACTCAGATTCTGCTGAAGCCAAAGAAACAAATTGTGTGAGTAATTGCTCACCAACATGAGTAAAGGGCTTGTCATCAAGACCTTAGTAATCAAAGAATGATGCTTGCAAAAATAGCTGGCAAAAAAAGAAAAGCTTTTGAAAACATCCGTATCTGCTGAAGGTGTGTGACCTGTATTGCCTTGAGTGGTACCTTTAAGGATGACAAAATCAAACGAGTTTGGAAAAAAAAATCTCCTTAAAAACTTCCTTGGGATTTTAATAGGAAAAAAGGAGGGATTTGGGAATGGAAATGTTCAGTTTGAGTTGACCAAGTTGAAACAAAGTGGCATAACACTCTGAAAGAGTATTTGGATGAATAAAATGGATTAAATTCTACTCTGTTCTGTGGATCAAAATGTCATTTTCTTCAACTGGTTTGCACCAAAATTGTGAGAGCAGAATTAAGCTCTACATATGTGTGTATTGTGTTTGCCTAGCGATATAAAATATAGACAAACCCATTGTTTTATATCTAATGGAGCTAAAAATCCATCCAAAATAATTGCCAAGCTTCTAACAAATCTTGAGCTGTGCCCCTTCCCCCCAAAAATATAGAAAAGCAAAGAATCTTCCTAAAGAGTGACTCAATTACTGACCAGCTGACTTCTATACAGGTAAATATGGAAAAATAAGAAAGGAATCGATATGTAATAATGCAGCAGAAAACAAGCTGACTGAGTGAGAAGCTGCATGAATTCATAAGGGACAGGTCACTTCAGGCACAATCAATAGCTTTCTCGGACAAAGTGCTAGGTGAAGAAAGCAGTCACTTATCTAGATTTTTAGTAAGACTTCCAATATAGAACCTTGTAGAAAACCCAGAGGGAGGCAGGCATGTTGATCATTATGCTCCAACTTTGACTTGTTGAAAAGTAAACACTTTCATGGGCAGCAAGTTAGATGGGTCTGTGGTGCTTGGGCTCCAGCAATATTCAGTGCCCGGCTCCACCAATGTTTGGGGCTGGGTCTCTCCCCCAGCCCTGCCTGCTGCTCCTGCATGTCTCCCCTGAGTGTCCCCCACCCCCACTTTTTGCTGCCCGGGAGCAGAGCGTCTGTCTTTCCCCTGCAGCTCCATACTATCTCCTTGCATCGACTGCTGCCGCAGGGTCCTAGTGCCCGCTCACATTACTGCCAGGGCAGACTGACCCCTGAGCCTGTCCTTCCCCCTCAGACACTTTCATTTTCCAGCAGGACCCTCCACCAGCACAGGGGACCCCTCGACCACAGTCACCGCTCCTGCCCCATGCTCGACAAGGGGCAGCCCCACCTCCCACCCCCAGTGAGGGGCAGCAGCAGGGGAGGCACATGTGATGGCAGCTCCCCCCTCCGCACGACACCCACTGCAGGGCAGGCGAGGGGGCTTCCTGTGCCTGAGGGGGGCCCTAGGAGCACGTGCAGTGGCAGTGGGGCAAGGTGAGTGTGGTGCAGAGAGGAAGTGGGGTGGAGCCCTCCCCCTGAGCTCACCCTGCCTGCAGGGAGGGCTGGAGGGAATCCTCCTTTCTGGCCTTTGCCCCCGAGGCAGCCTGTCTGCACCTCAAATGCTTCATCCACAGCCCTGTCTATCCCCAGAGCCCTCACCCCCTGCAGCCCAACCCTCTGCCCAGCCCTGAGCCCCTCCCAAACCCCTCATCACCAGCCCCACCCCAGAACCCTCAAATTTTTACATTAGTTTAAAAAATATACATTGATTCCTTGCTTAACATTGTAGTTATGTTCCTGAAAAATGCTACTTTAGGTGAAACGATGTTACGATGTTAAGTGAATCCAATTTCCCCATAAGAATTAATGTAAATGGGGGGAGGGGGGGGCTAGATTGCAGGGAATTTTTTTTTTGCCAGACAAAAGACCTATATCTTATATCTATACACAGTATAAGTTTTAAACAATTTAATCCTGTATACAGCAATGATGACTGTGACACTTGGTTCAGGTGGTGAAGTCAGAGGGTGGGATATTTCCCAGGGAATGCCTTAATGCTTAGTGATGAACTAGCACTCGGCTGAGCTCTCAAGGGTTAACACACTCTACAAGGCAGCATGAATGGAGCGGGGAAGACAGCATGGCAGAGAGAGACAGAGACACACACTGTGCATGTGTGGGAGAGAGATTTTGAGAGACAGCTACTGGCAGCAAGCTCCCTCCATTCTGAGCCCTGTCGTGTCCCACCCCCCTGATCTGTAGAGATGAGGGGCAGGAATTGGGGAGGGGGACACCTTGACAACAGCACCCTCTCTTCCCCCCCCCCCCCCCAGCAATCAGGAGGCTCACAGGAGCAGCTCCAAGGCAGAGGGCAGGAGCTGCACACGATGAAAGGGATGGCTGAACTGCCCAGCAACTGATAGCCTGCTGGGCGGCAGCCAAACAGGGAACTTAGGGGAGCTGATCTGGGGCTGCTGGCCCAGCCTGGTTCCAAGTCCCCACCACTAACTCCAATGGGCTGCTCTTTCTGCAAGCAGTGGACAAAGTAGGTGGCTGCCAAACAACACTATAAGGGAGCACTGGGCAACTTTAAACAAGCATGTTCCCTAATTCAGAGGTTCTCAAACTGTGGCCCACGAGCTCCATTCAGGTGGTCCGTGGATAGTTCCCTCTAAGGTGCATTTCTGGGTGGCCACACATGAAAGAATGAAGGGCCACCCACCTAATTGGTGGAGCACTCGCCTTTCTCTAGTATTTGAAGCTCTGAGGTTCCTTTGTATTGCGGAGGAGTTGCACAAAAGAAAGGAGATGCTCTGGCTCCCCTCCTTTCATGTGGTCTCCAGGAACAGAATTGGACTAGAAGTTTCCAAGGCAAAAAGTGCAGGGGATGAAGGAGGAAAAGGGAGTTGGAGTTTAGGTACAAGGTACCTGCTTCTATGGACAGGACATCGTTACCTGACCTGAGGTTTCTACAAGAAGGTGAAATTTTTCACTGTGGATTGTTCATTGCCGCGTCTATTTGAGTAAACAGGACTTACATACCTTCTGTAAATATACAAATGACACACAGACCGTACCAGACTCTGTCATAGACTTCTGCTCCAAACCAGAAACCAACCTGCAAGACCTCAAACGTAACTACTGCTTGGCACAGGGGCAACAGTACACCTAGCCGAGTGCCTTGCACTAAAGTTACCAGTCCTGACTGCTGCTGGAAACAGGACACTATACTTGATTCCCTGCTCTCTCCTGGTTCTTCTTACTATATGTTCATATCTATAAATATAAAAGGAGATATACCAATCTCCTAGAACTGGAAAGACCTTGAAGGTCATCGAGTCCAGTCCCCTGCCTACACTAGCAGGATCGAGTACTGTCCCCTGACAGATTTTTTGCCCCAGATCCCTAAATGGCCCCCTCAAGGATTGAACTCACAACCCTGGGTTTAGCAGGCCAATGCTCAAACCACTGAGCTATCCCTCCCCCCTGAACATGGCTCACGATCTCCATCTTCAGGAAGTAAAGTCTTCTACTTCTCTGAACACAGGTGCAATTGGCTATAAAACTGTAAACACAAGTCATCTGATGTCAGCCATCTTAAGTCATGGTAACAAAGAGTCCTGTGGCACCTTAAAGACTAAAATATTGAAGCATAAGCTTTTGTGGGCTAATACCCACTTTGTCGGATGCAAGTCACAGGTGCCACAGGACTCTTTGTTACCTCTGCTATTCCAGACTAACACAGCCACCTCTCTGAATCTTAAGTCATGTTTGCTTTCTTAATATATAAGCAATGATCAACTGCTATATCTATAATATATCAACAAAACCTAAGCTCTGTTCATAAATTGTACTGACAAAGCTGAATTACTGAAAAAAATTCTCCACCCCAGGACTTTTTGAGGGTAAAACATGTCTTCTGCTTAGCTCTGCACTAACCAACAATAGAGGACAGAAAGAGTATTCTATTCAGTTGAAACTGCAGAGTTTCAGTACACAGAGATCAAAATTAATGCCAATAGCTATCCCTAGGGTTTCCATCTCTCTAGTGCTTACACCTGTCTTCTGTATTATCTGTAAGTAGGAATCTAGCTATATAACTTTCACAATAAATGCACTTGAGTTAGAAGTGTAAAGAAGATACTATACTGCATCAGTTGCTAAGTAAGGCAACCTGTGCTGTGGATATTTTCTCTGGTGTTTACTTTCCTCTGAAAACTGAGTTAGACTTTTAAACTAATCCTGTGTTTGGTAATGCGCATCTGTATTTTATGACAGATGTTAGTTTTTCCCTGGGGTGAGGGTATTCTTATAGGATTTCCATTCAGTACTCTTTAACATGTCCGTGTTAGAGAAGGAATGTGGTGTATGAGTGTGTGCAGAGTTATTGGAGAAGGCAAAAGTGTAACATGCAGACCATCACCAAAAGAAAATATAACAAGCTGTCACGGGGCGGCACAGGCTCCCTTCCCCTAGTCCCTGTGCCCCGTGCTTAGGCTGGACAAAGAAAGGTTTGCAGACACTCCTCTGGTGCTTCACCCGTGCTCTTTTATTTACAGTGCCTTCAAAGTCCCCACGTCCCCAACGTCCAGCCCCTCACAGACCTCTCCCCAGGTCCTCTGGCCCCTTGAGGCTTGTATCCCCCAGCAGAGACAGAGCTAAATATCCCCTGTCCTCCTGCCTGGCTAGCCTCCCTGACTGCCCCTGAGTCAGGGCTTTTCTAGCCCTTTCTGCTCCCTGCCCCAGCTGTGGTCAATCTCTCCAGCCAGGGGCTGTGAGCTAGCCTTCATTAAGGCTTCCAGCTGGGCTGCTTTCAGGCTGCTCCCTGCATCCGCCCCTGGCCCTGCTATCCACAAGCAGGGTTTAGCTTGCAGGGGCAGGGCATTCTCAGGGTTTTTACCCTTGCCCTGCCACACAAGCATAAACAGACTGTTGTAATCTAAAAAAGGAAAAGGAAAATCCGTGCTTAAACAAGGTGATGAAATCATGAGAACTGAAATCTCAATATCCGTTTGCTGATAAAGGTAGAGCTATCTCCAGTTGTCAATACAATTCTGCAAGGAAGGCAGACAGGCACTGGTGTTTTAATTTAAAAGGGATTGGAGGGTTATTTGCCTTGCCAGCCATGTTTGTCTGAAGCAAAGTCACCTTGTACTGTAATCCTGTTGTGACCAGACACCCCTGTATTCTCAGCCTACACACTGTTGCATTGATTTGTACAAAATATGCCTTGAGTTATCACTTGAAAACTCAACACACTTGTCAATATTACTGTAAAATACATGTAACAATGCTGCAGGTGAAATCATGGATACTCTCTAATATCGAGTTTTAATGTCTGTGACTATAAGATGTTTTAAACCAGGCTCGCCGGGGTGAGTTGATAAACAGGTTTTCTCCAGACCAAGGAAAGAGGCCAAACCCTCCAAATCAGTTGTGGCCTGAATTGAAGGGGCTATTCATTTGTATCCGAGGCTGCAGCAGGAAGAAATAATTTGCACAGTAGCAACACAAGCAGGAGAGGAACCAGCAAGGAGTCTCATCTTCCAGACCTCATGACTCATTTATTCACCTTTGCCTGTATCTGGGGGTACCCTAGAGAACAATACATTTCAAAGTTCACTGGATCATAAAAATGTGGACAGAGAACCCCAGGTGATTTTTCACCCATGAAGTTAAAGCAACCAAGCACTTTGGGCTTTCTGGGAGATCCTGACCAATGGAGTGGTCAGCTGTCTTGCAGGAAGGAGATACGGTAAGAATCTTACCTTGAACCAAGACTCTAGTTTTGTTAAGTCTTAGCCACCATAAAGCATTTTTCACTTTGTTTTGTTACCATTTCTGACTTTATCCCTTACTTGAACTCACTTAAAACCCATCTTTTTGTCAATAAACTTGTTACTTTAAACAAATTGTTGCTTTGCTTGAATCAAAGTGATTGTTAACGCCAAGTAAACCAACAAGCTGCTGTGCTTTTGTCTTTGAGAACATCTGCTTCTCCAGATGTTGCAGGAAAAGGCTGGCCATTTTGGGGCAGATGGCTTTGGGGAAACTTAGGACTGGGGGAGGTGTTGGGGGTCACTTGGCTAGTAGTCACCGAGGCTGGTGGAGACCAGAATGTGGTGGGGATGTAACAAGCAGGCTGCTGTAGTCAGAGTTGCTGAAGCAAGGCTGCTTAATACACAGATGCTCTCAGTGCATGCTTGTTTGTAGACCGGGTGCATCCAGAGAGGATCTTACAGCAGCAGAGCATTTTATGGCACTCAGGGTTACAGGACAACCAATGACACAACCTCTCATTGGTCTGGGTGTCACCCCAAAATGTGACATCTGTCAGCACTCAAGGACTACATGCCTCAAAATAGGGCTAATGTGGGACTTAAGTGTCCTTGCGGTGACTTTCTGGATAGAGGTGAATTTTGATCTTGTCAGTATTGAAGCTCTGCAGTTTCAGCTGAATACAATATTGTTCTGCCCTATGCTGTTGTATAGTGCAGAATTAAAGCCGTGTTTTACCCTCAAAGATACCTGTGGTGGAGGAAGTGAAATATAAAATTTTGCAGTAATCCAGGTTTGTCAATGATTTATAAAAATATATTGCCCTGTATGGATATCTTGATATGTTAAATCTTTCATGACGACCTTCTTATAATCTGCTTTGTCTATTAAAATCCATTATTAGCATTAGCAACTTCACAAAAATAGCTTTTGTGTGAATTATTTGAATGAATATTTTAATTTTGGGGACTCTTTTTTTTTTCCTTGACCTTGAGACAGTTAGATAAGAGATGAATAGACATAAATATTGTTGACCCTTGTGATTTCCCCCCATCTCTCCCTGAAGAGTGACGTGATTTTGGCTGGGGCTGGAGCCACTCTTGGGATGGCTGGAGAAGCTCTAGCTTCTGAGTGAATTTGAGCTTTCGGATTGATTGGCTGTCCGTCTCCTGGGGCACGATAACAAATCTAGACCAGCTACAGGCAGAGCTCTCCCCCCACCCCCACCCAAGATGACCTGAAGTAATTCCCAAAGAGGGAGCTAAAGGACCCAGAAGCCCAGGATGGCTCTGCCCCCTCCTCCGCTTCTGTGAACAAAGGGGATGGGATGGTGCCTCTGTTCCCCACCCCTCCCTGCAGCACCTGGCCTGAGAAGGGGCAGAGGTGGAATGGGGAGAGGGGATACCACAGCAGCCCCTTCCCCCCCCAGGCATGAGAGAGGAGGCTGAAGAACACCAGGAGGAGCAGAAGTGAGACGGGGTGTTATACTATTGAGGGTGAGGGCTGAGGAGTCTGGGGGAATGGAATTAATTGCTGGGCAGGACATGGGCAGATGTGAGGGTGCGAGTTTGGAGAGTGGGCAACAGTAATAGGCCAAAAATCAAGACAGACCAGACAAAACAAACACCCCAATATAATTTCTTTTTTAAAATATCTCATGATTATTTGGGGTCTGAATCATGAACCATTCATTCCGGAGATATTTTATGGTAATCATCAACTTGTCCCTATTCCTGTAATAGAAATCAAGACCTATTGATGATCTAGGTTTGAAGGAAATGATGCTACTAGAGAATTTCCTGGTTGAACCATAGATGCTTGGCAAGAATTTAGGCAACAAGATTTGTTGCCGTACAGTGTTAAGGGCTTGTGCCTTTTCTCTCGACCCCCTTGATTACATTGTAGGGATTTAGTGAGTGGATAAGGACTGGAAAGAACACTAAAACTTGAATTTGCTTAGGTACCCGAAGAGACTCTCTACCTCTTCCAGTATAATCAGTGCACAGATGAGCTTTTACAATCCTAAACTATCTGATATAGAAGTAGTCATTCTGTGGGACTCTTTCCCTGCCTCTCCCCAATTTCCTCCCCAACACAGATGTGAATGACTTTCTCTATATAGCCTCGACATTGAGTAGGTGCTCTAAATGCCAGGTAGAGGACTGATATTCTAGCAGGCTAATGGATAAAGCCTCGGTGCTTCCTTTTGTGTACCTGTGTGCATGTTAGCTGTAATGATGGGCATTCTTTTAACTTGAATAATGTTCTTAGGAGACATTGGTGTAATGATACATCATTCTCAGGGAGTTAATAAAGAAGTATTCCAATGACTAATGCCTATGAAGGATATTGCTTTTCAAAAATTCTTTATTAGATTTCAGCTCGATTTTTCTTGAGTGATTTTAAACATTGATGCTTTGCTATCGCTCGGTGATTAACACAAGTGAAAGTGACAAAATAACTCCGGGCTAAATTTTTCAAAAACAGGTGCTTAACTTTAGAAAATGCCAGGGTGGGATTTTCAAATGTGCTTAAGTGACTTAGGAGCCCATGTTCCACTGAAGGATAGGGGAGCTGCTGAAGCTCAGCAACTCTGAAAATCAGGCCACTTATTTAGGTGGGAAATATGGGCTTAGGATCCTAACTCTAGGCACCCCTCTCTTCTGGTCAGGACTATCTCTGATACGTGACTGTATAGTGCCCACCACTTCTAGGTGTTAATACAAATCATATAATAAATATACTAGAGCCAAGATTTTCAATATCATAAAGCAGCTAAGTACATGGTTGGAAAGAGATAAATATAAATAATATTTTGCTGCATGAGCAAACACCCATAGAAATATACAAATATTAATGAATAATACACAAGTTGTTTCATGCTGTAAATTCCATTATCGCAAGACTTAGCTGCCAACAGCTTTTTTATCCACCGAATGAGGACTTCATGGTCAAAACAGGGATAGAGTTTAAGATCCCTGGCCCTCAACGTCATCTACCAGCATGTCCTATCTCTTGAACTTGAGGAATCCTCTTTAGCTACATCATTGTTAGGGTTAAGGTCCAATGTGGGTTAGTTACTGGTAGGAAATGTAGCACTTGGAGTTCTTTCATTCCATCCTGTAGATTGGGCAGTGACACACGTTCACATTAGCGAGCAGAGTGGACTTAATTTAAATCACCTTTGATTTACCTATCAATTGGTGAGCCTTGGTTTAAATTATGTATTTCAATCAACTTTTGCATTTGTACTTGAGTTATTTGCTAAAGAAAGGTGCATTCTCATTGGTTGATATAGCAATATGCCTTAATGGTTATGCAACTAAATAGAGCCTTTACACTAGATTAGGTACATCTTTTGGCTATCTAGGAGAACCCACTATACACTATTTAATTATATAGCATAATATTTTCAGATTGCTATTGGCTGTACATCTTAAATATGTTAGAAAATGGTGACTTTTATATATTCCTTATGTGCTTGATTAACTTTTTGTTCATGATTTTTATCAGGCTGCATTAGGATGGTAACTGCAATTTAAACACACAACAGCATAGTAATAAGAAAAGTTTATGTATTCAAAACAGTTAAAGTTTTGTTAAAATGTATTCTTATCAAAATGAATTTCACATTTACACCTAAATGACTTATTAAGGGAACAGAGGGATAAACTGCAGTCAGTGAATTAAATGGATTATTTCAGGTCATCCTGGGAAAATTTTCAAATATGTTGAAATGAAAGTGACTGGAGCTTAAGTTTCTGCTCACCATAGGTCATGTCTACACTACCAAATTGTGTTGACAAAAGTGATGTCAACACCCAACACCACCTGCAATCCGTAAACCTCCACACCACTACAAACACATTCATAAAGATTCTATTTCCCCTCTTCCATGGGGCCATACAAATCCATAACGTAGAAGCACAAAGCATCCCTCACTTCTGCTACCCTGATATATCCAGCTCCAGTTGTGGTAGGTGCACTTTCTCATGGAGAGTATGGCTTCAGCAGCCCTTCCCTGTCCTAGGTCTATTCAGGGGGAAATGCCTCACCTCTGGCTACACAAAGATTGTGAAGAGCGCAGCAAGCCACAATAATGTGGACTTCACTGATGACACTGGAATCCAAATGAGCTAGTAAACCTCTTCAATGGGATTTCAATCTACCAAAAGCACATTCCGCAACCATTCTACACCTGCCGAGAGTGTAATTTAAACCTTCTTTTGGCAGGACCTCTGAAATCAGGGTACAGTTTCATAAGTCAAAGTAAAAGGAGGTATGCAGGGTCCCACAGAATAATAGTGGCAACAGAAACTCCATTGTGAAAATGTTACTTGGTGGGAATAGTTTCCCAATCTGTCCATGAATGAAGACTCCTGATCAATGGAAAAACTCCTGATCAATGAAAAACTTCCACAGAGCGATCCATGTTGATGTTCATAAAGCATCTTTTGAAGTTCATGAGGGCTTGCGTAACCATAGAGTAGTAGTAACCCTTTGCTCCTTGAGAAGAGCAAACTATGGACACGCGAGTCCCATCAGTGACTCCAGTGCCGTTTTGGAAACCACATTCTCTCAAAGCCAGTGATTACCTCAGGAATATCTTTTATGCCTGCCACCTTGGGGCAAATCAAACACCTGATTGCCTCAGAAATCTCTGCCACCACTTTACCCACAGTTGACTTCCCAGCACCAGATTGGTTTGCGGTGGACCAGTCTGGGGTACCCAGCTGCCAAATGGTTATATTAACCTACTTCTGGACTGGCATGGATGGCCCCATGTGTATATCTTTATGATGGAAGGTTGGGGCAAACCGCTCACAAAGCTCCAGAAATGTAGCTTGCTTTATGTGAAAGTTCTGGAGCCACTGCTGGCCATCCCAGGTCTGCATGACTATGTGATCCTACTGGTCTGTGCTTGTGGCCCTGTGCCAGAATTACTGGTCCATATAGGGACCATCAGCCGCTATATTGAATGTAACATGCAGCATCAGCCAGTCCAAGTCTGCCATGCGTGGGTGGTACTCCTGCTCCATCATAAAGTGTCTGTCAGGTGCTTTTGGTGGGACAGAAAACGCTGCCAAAATGCCCACCAGCATATCATGGAATCTCTGTCTGTTTCCTGACGCAGGAGTGAAAGCAAAACTAACAGAAGTTCTTGGAAAAGGTGGCTCTTATGTGTTGCTGGCTCTGGTATCTGGGAGTGCATAGACCAAAATGGCTGCTTGGCAGGATCTGTTGTCAGCCTGTCCAAACTTCTTGTAATGTGGAGAGTCAAGTTCTCCCACAGTGCACCATGGTCAAAGGGCTAGAGTGGCCACGTTTGGGAGAGTTGTAGGCAGTCTGCCCTGTGGCTGGTTTGACTCAGGTCGTTGTGCTGCAGTGTGAACACTGGGCCTCCAGGTTCAAGCATTAGAAAAATCTTACCACCGGGTTAAGAAGTGGGCTCAGACCCTGGGTTCTCCAACCCAGGATAGCTGATTTGAGTCCCACTAACCCTGGGCTTACACCTTAGGAGCTGGCTTCTTAAATTTCTGTTCTCCCTCAGTTAGCTGTGCCCCCTTTACCCACAGTTGACTTCCCAGCACCAGACTGGTTTGCAGTCAAGGGACTCTAAAGAGATTGAGGGTCAAAGGATAGCAGGCTATAACCTCATTAAGAAGTTCTCATCCTTGCTTAGCAGCTCCCTAAATTCGGCACACAACCCTCCCCCCAACAACCACAACATAAACTTCAAGCAAGCAAGCAAACAGACCTACAACAAACTCACTCCAAAGGTCATGTTGTCACTCATCCTTCAGCTGGAGAACTCCTTCACAAAACTTCTATTTGCTGCTCTTGTTCGCCAGCTGCTGGAATTGTACTTTAAGTCCTTGGATAAAAGATGCATCAAATGAGCACTGCGGCAATTACATTAGAAGTTTCATGTTCCCTTCAATATCGCCTAGATTTCTTTGCATCTTTGTTATGTTTTAAGCATTGTCTGTGACAAAGATATGGCCTTGAATTTTTGTTTGTTTTTCTTGTGGCTTTTATTGTTGCTGCTTTTAAATATTTTGCTTAATTCTGCTGCCTCAGGGCATTTCCTGATGTATCAATTCTATCTGTAAGATAGACAAGCCCATGTTCTGTTATCTCAAAAGCATGTGTTACTGGGTCACTGTGTACACTGCTCCACCCATCAAGACTCCGATTGAAGAATTTCCTGTCAATGTTTTTGCACAGTGTTCAATTTCTTTGTCATGTGCTGGATAGAGCAATCTTCCAGCAATGTCTGCTTTGCTAGATGGAGTGTAGTCTCGTCTGTAATGACTGAACCATGTCAATGAAATGTTTGTTCTGAACAAGATGAAAGTGAATTTGTTTTATTAATGAACAGAGCAATCTTTTCATCTATGGAGTCTGGAATTTGCTGGTCTTGATTACTAACTCATCCATGGTTTTACTCAATGGAGAAAGTCTTCCTTTTGTTTTTATTTTTTAAATATAGGTAATTTGCCATCTGATGTATGTTTTAGTTGCAGCCCTGCTAGTGATACCAGCAGATGACCAGGGCCGGCTCCAGGCACCAGCCCAGCAAGCATGTGCCTGGAGTGGCCAATGACGGGGTGGCCTTCCGGCCATTGACAGGGTGGCCACTCCTAGCGGATTCAGTGGCACGACTGAGGCAGGTCTTCCAAAGTCATGGGACCGCCAGGCATGCCACCGAAGCCGCGGGTCTGGCTGGTCAACCTGTCAGCGCCTGGAATGCCGCCCTCTGCTTGGGGAAGCAGGAAAGGTAGAGCCAGCCTTTCAGATGACTCTGACATTGCAGATAATGAATGTCCATACACCCCTCATGTCTAAGATGGACCCTGAAACAAAATGTGGCGGTTTTTTTGTTTTTTGTTTTGTTTTAAAGTCTCTCATTCACTAGTCCTCAATGCACTTCTTTTAAAAAAGAGATTGTAATGGAAAGATTCCTCCTACTGCAGCTGTTTGGACCACTGTTTAAAGGATATAATTTATGTAGAACCCACTTTATAGGGAACATAATTAATAAATCATAAGGAATATTGAAGAAACAATATGGGTTGAGGCAATAGCTTTTATTGGACCACCTACTGTTGGGGAAAGAGACGAGCTTTCCAGCTATACAGAGCTCTTCTTCAGATCAAAGCTTGTCTCTTTCCCCGATAGAAGGTAGTCCAATAAAAGCTATTATCTCACTCACCTCGTCTCTTTAATATCCTGGGACCAACAAGACTACAACCATAGTGCAAACAAGGAATATCGAAATCTATTTAAACCCTTATCTCTAGCAACATATCAAACAGCTTGGGGAAAAATAATAAAATTGAATGTAAAGTTTTATTAGGTATCTATTAAACCAGAAATCTTCATTGAAGATATTTGATTATATTGAACAATAAAATATCATTTCAAAAATTCAGCTGTAACAATAAAAATGTAATGGATATATATTCCCACAACAAACTAACCTACCAACTATACTTTGAACACAAACATTTTGAAATTCATGACTAAATAATCCTCTCAAAACACAAATTGATGACAATCTAAGTCATTATTTACTAGCACAGTAAGACCTGGTAGGCTGTCAATACGAATGGCGCAAAGATGCAATTGCTCAGATATGTTCACATCATCATCTTCAAAGTCCTCACCTTCTGAAGAGGATTTTTTTTCTAATCTTTCCTTCTGGCAATCAAGCTTTGCATTTCCCCCCCCCCCCATTTACATTTGACACATGGTTTTTTATTTTTTTAACCTGGAGGTACAGGAATTTCTATCCCCTTCTCCATCCCTTCATCCCTTCCTTCCTCCCTTCTCTCTATCCCTCCATCCCTCTTCCTTCTCTCTATCCCCCTTCTCCATCTCTCCCTTCCTCCCTTCTCTCTCTCCCTCCGTCCACTGCCTCCTCTTCCATCTCCCTTCTCTCCATCCCTCCTTCTCGTTGTCCCTTGCCTCCTCCATCCCCCCTGCTCCCTACCCCCATCTCTTCTCTCATCCATCCATCCTCTCCCTTCTCACCTTCGTGCCTTCTCTCCCTCCGTCCCCGCCATCATCTTCATCCCTCATCTCCCCTTCTCTCTCTCCCTCCATCCTCTTCATCCCCCATCCCTGTTCTGCTTATTCCTCCATCCATCCCTCCCGACCCCCCTCTGCCTCCTCCCTGCCCGGCGCTGGGGGGCCCAGGTGGGGCCATGCCCCCCCCCACACCCTGTCCCGTTTTTGCCATCCCAATGTCCCATTTTTGTCTAAAGGAAATATGGTCAGCCTATGGAGGAGGCAAGGGACAACGAGAAGGAGGGATGGAGAGAAGGGAGATGGAAGAGGAGGCAGTGGACGGAGGGAGAGAGAGAAGGGAGGAAGGGAGAGATGGAGAAGGGGGATAGAGAGAAGGAAGAGGGATGGAGGGATAGAGAGAAGGGAGGAAGGAAGGGATGAAGGGATGGAGAAGGGGATAGAGAGAAGGGATGGAGGGAGTGAGAGGAGGCAGAGGACTGAGGGAGAGAGCAGGGAGGAAGGGAGGGATGGAGAAGGGGGATGGAGAGAAAGGAGGGATGGAGGGAAGGAGGAATAGAGAGGAGGCGGCGGCAGTGGGCGGTGGGCTGAAGCCGACGGCAGAATGGAGCTGTCCAGAGCCGCAGCCGGGGGCTGAGCGCACCGGCGGGGGAGGGGCGTTTTATGACTTATAATCACATAACTGAATTTATGTGATTATGAGTCATAAAACCCGGCCGGCAGCCCCCCCCCCCACCGGCGTGCTCGGCCCCCGGCTGCGGCTCCGGACAGCTCCGATCCGCCGGCGGCAGCGGGCGGCGGGCTGAAGCTGACTCCTCCTCTCTATTCCTCCTTCCCTCCTTCTCTCCATCCCTCCCTTCTCTCCATCCCCCTTCTCCATCCCTCCCTTCCTCCCTGCTTTCTCCCTCTGTCCGCTGCCTCCTCTCCCTACCTAAGGACTAGTATCAGATGTCAAAGTCTCCGATAAGCGCAGTTTGCTCATCGGAGATTTTGACATCTGATACTTGTCCTTAGGTAGCAAGATTCTTCACCTAAGATCTTGGGAGTCCTGCACCTGCCCCAAAAATGGGACAAAATTGATATTTTTGACAAAAAGACGGGACGGTTCAAAAACATGAAAAAAACGGGACTGTCCCGTTCAAAACGGGACATATGGTCAGCCTAAATTAAAGAGGTAACAAAGAGTCCTGTGGCACCTTAAAGACTAAAAGTATTGAAGCATAAGCTTGCGTGGGCTAATACCCACTTCGTCGGATGCAAGCAGTGGAAGTGTCCAGGGGCAGGTTGCATCCGACGAAGTGGGTATTAGCCCACGAAAGCTTATGCTTCAATACTTTTAGTCTTTAAGGTGCCACAGGACTCTTTGTTACCTCTGCTATTCCAGACTAACACGGCTACCTCTCTGATTCTCCAATTAAAAGTCTGGACATTTAGTTTGAACAGATTGATGGTGTCCCATCACTCTGGGCTGTTTTTTCTTTTGCATCCGTCCTAGTATTTGCTATCTATTTGTTCCTGTTCCTGCTCACTTTTGTTTCTTTAGCACAAATTGGAAAGTCAAAATAAAGAACAGTTAACCAAGGGGAAGACGTGTGAAGCCAAACTCAGGCCCTGGCAACAAACAAGAAGTAGCAGAGGCTGCTCTTTCTATAAGGGAAATCAGCAGGTCTGGGGATGAAGCATGCTGGGAAGCCTTCTGCATCATGTAACTTACTCCCTGAAGAGTTACAGAAATGTTTCCAAGCATCCTGCCAGGCTTTCAGGAAGCAGAGAAATGCTGCCACCTGTTGGCGGATATTTTCATTTGAGCAAATTGTGCTCAGTCCTACTAAGAAACTTTCCTTTTTGTTTGCCTTTTTTGACCGTTTTTAAAAGACACCTGAAACAGCTTCATTCTGACTCAGACATGGCATAAAGTACGCTACATTTAGCACCAACTGACAATCCGCAGGGAGTTAAAGCAAAATCCAGCTTACTGCCTCAATGAACCAATAGCATTGAAATGTAGACATTGGATCTGAAACCTGTTACTCCACTGACCCTTCATAGAGCCTAAATTATCAGATAACGTTTTCCTGAGTAGGTAAAAAAGAACAGGCGATGGATATATCAAGAAACAGCCATCACATAGCAAGGTGTCAAGTAATCATCTATCAATTATTTTTCTTTTCTGTCTTTTTCTTTCTTAATAGAGGAGGTCCAACAACTGGAACTTTTTACTATCATCACTAATATTTGATATCTGTTGCTCTCTGTTGGGGGTTTTATGTCTTGCACATGTTTAAGGATAGACTCAGTGAATCCAGTAAGTATTTTCAATCCCTAAATGCATCAGTAAATTCATCCTTATTACAATTTCACTGAAGGCAGTGGGGTTAAACCAGGGATGATTGTCCCATTATTGACTATAACTACTTTGGATTTCAGAAATAATAGCACACAGTGAAATTTTACTCCCACGAGTAGTGATGAGTAGGATGGCATTGTTATTAAAGTGAGGGCAGTGGCTGAAGAGATCTGGTTCTGTCATAGACTACGTGTTTGAGCCTGGGGGAGTAACTTTATCTGGACATCAGTTCCTTCTCTTGCAAAAAGGGAATGTTAAAATAGCTCCATCTCACAAACGTGTTGTGAGGAAATATCCATTAACATTTATGAGGCCCTGTGGAGACAGAGGTCATATATACCTGGCTAGATAGCAGTCCTGTTGCAATGTGAGGGCCATAGTCCTTCCACATTACTCTGCTATAGCAAATGATCCACTTTCAAACAAAAGTATTACTGTAATTATTTATTACTGATTACTGATTAGGGAGGCTGTGAGGCCTAATAGCTGGAATGTTGGATTAAGACTCAGGAAACTTGAGTTTTCTTCCAGTGGCCTGTTGGGTGGTGACCTTGGGGAAGTCATTTCACTGCTCTGTGCCTCGGTTTCTCATCTGTAAAATGGGGATAATGAAACTTCCCTTCTTTGTAAGGCCCTTTGAGATCTATTAATGAAAAGTGCTGTATAGGAGCTAGTGCGTGATAGTGTTATTTTTACTTGCCTAGCTATCGTTTGTTGGAAGTGGGGATGCAAAATATAAATTGATGCATTGTCCAAATAGTGCAAAAAGGGCCCAATCCTGGTCCTGCTGATGTCATTGACTTTAATGGGACATAAACGTTTTCTTAGAACTGAATTTTGTGTGCAAGCCAAACTGCAGGGGGCCTCCCATCTGCCTAGTCCCAGTACTGTAAGTGGGTCACTCGCAGTGTGAACACGCTTTTGGACTCGGGGATGAAATGCAAAGGCTGTCAGCAGTGGACTCCTCACTTAACTGGACACACATGCATGTTTTAAGGAATTATGGGCCTTCTGTGGAATGAATTCAGTGCACTGTTCGCATGCTGCTAACCTAGAAATCAGTGTAACTGTAACACTTGTAGGCTGCTCACTTTGAGAGACAAGTTCCTCTATTCACCGCAGATCAGGTGGCTGTATAAGCGGAGATGGGTCTGAGCTATGGACTCGGGATATGGATTAGAAACGTCACCAATGTTTGCGGGGGGGGGGGGGGGGGGGCGGGCGAGGCGCTGGCGGTGACGGGGATGGATTCTAGATTCCAGTCCAGGCCTGTTTTGGAGACTCAGATCCTGAAACCTGGATCTGACGTCTCCAAAAGTCAGTGATTTGGAGGGTGGATTGGGAGGGGGCAGAGAAGGAGTTTGCTTGGATTATGGATTCCAGTCTGGGTTCCTCTCATTGAGAGTAGCTCCCCTGTGTGATTGCCACAAAGCAGAAGTCCGAGTTCTCACCAGAACTGCCTGGCCACTGCTGTTCAGGCACAGATTCAGTGCAGGGCCTAGGCTGGGCAGAGAAGCCTCTTCTGATGGAAATTGTTGGATCGGGGAGGCTACCATGGGGCAAGGTGACTAGAACCTCCTCTGCTAGAGGCCCTGTGAAGGGCCAGCAGAGCAGGAAAAGGGCATAACTGGAAGAGAGCAGCCTACCCAGAGTGGCTGGGAGGTTGCACTGATTTACTGCCTCCTGCCAGCAGCCTCTGACAACAACTAAAAGCGGCTCCCTGCCTGCAGGCGGAAATCCCCAAGGGAGGGCAAGTAACCGCAGCAGCAACATTCCTCTCCTTCCTTCGTGCTGAATCCCCGGAGGGGCGCAGGCAGCTGGGCCGGTGCCAGGAGGTGTAATTGATACTGATGGTTCTAATGCTTCCACAGGGTGTCTCGCGCTCTCCTATGTATATAAAATGCTTCCAATCAGGATATGGCAGCAAGTGTGCATCAAAGCTGATTACTCTGGTTGCATCTTATCGCTCTCTAGCAAATGACCTATTGGCAGCGTTTCTGATGAGAAATCTTCCTGCAGGCTCCTTACAGTCTCTACGCGTGTTTCAATATCTGAACACAGATGACTATAAGATCCCTGGGTTTGGTTTCCTTGGGTGCTGGGAAGCTTTTATGCAAGGAAGGGGGTGCACATGTTCACTTCCTAGAAGAAGGGTCATGTATTTGACTTGATTCTAAAATAAAACTGATTTTGTGCGCAAGCCAAACTGCAGGGAGTCTCCCATCTGCCTAGCCCCCGTGCTGTAAGTGGGTCACTCGCAGTGTGAACACGCTTTTGGACTCGGGGATGAAATGCAAAAGCTGTCAGCAGTGGATTCTTCACATAACTGGACGCACATGCATGTTTTAAAGAATATGGGCCTTCTGTGGAATACATTCAATGCACTATGCGCAAGCTGCTAACAGAAATCAGGTCTATTAAATAGATGTGGTGTTTACTTACTTGCAAGGGAGGAGGAGAGAGCCTGAATATTTTGACGGCATCACTAGGGATGGGCAAACTCACTCAGCCTCAGTCTGACTTGCTCATGTATTGTGGATCTGGAGATTGTAACAATCGTGAAAATGGGGAAAGGCGGGGAAAATGGAAAAGAGAGGCACGTAGGAGGGGTAAATACAGAGGGTGGGATCCCCCGGCTTGGCTGAGCTGCACTCACTGCAGCACCAGGGGCTGGAGGTCACTTTCTGCACCTGTGCCATCAGCACCCTATGCAGACATAGGCGTTTTCCTTGGTGGGTTGTGGGAGAGCCAGCGTGCCCCATGCTCAGGCTGAACCAAGCCAGCATGATTCAGAGCAATGTAAAAACTCTCTTCCACCAGCCAGGGGCAGCATAGGGCCCTCTGACTCCACCCCAACACACTGAGGAATAGGAATAGGTCTCCATAGGGTGCAGAAGGCATAGAAGCAGGTCAGAACCAGAGGACCCCCAGCAGTGTGAAAGGGGCAGAAGGAGATGCCGGGATCTGGCATGTAAACAGAGAAAAGGAGTGGGATGGGATGGAGGAGGGGGAAGTATTCTTTATACGTTATTCGTTCAGTAGATATTGTCTAATGGCTGTAAGGCCTCATAAAGAACCTGTGGCCTGCTCTTGGGGGGCGCACTGACCTGTCCCCAAGGCGAGTACCAGAGGGGCAGCCCTGTTAGTTTGTATCCACAAAAACAACAAGGAACCCAGTGGCACCTTAAAGACTAAGGGATTTATTTGGGCATAAACTTTTGTGGATAAAAAAACCCACTTCCTCAGATGTACGGATTACAGATACAGACCTAAGTACATATTGGTACCTGAAGAGAAGGGAGTTATCTTCCAAAGTGGTCGCCTGCCTAAAGGGCCTGGGCCCTTCATCCCGGACAGACAACTTCTTTCCCCATAAGATTATGTGGCCAGTGGAGACCTGCAAGCTGGATACCGGCTATTAAAGAGACAGCAAGCTGCCAGCAGGGTAATGTTCAGAAGGGTCCCAGGGCTCTGGCGCTAACCCCCACCTTGTTTCAGAATACCTGGAACTTGACCTCCCAGGCACTTTACAAAAACCAGTTAATTATCTGACAGGGTTTTGGGAACAGTTGAAGAGCTATTCCAGGGTATAAAAGGAGGGGTTAAATAAGTTAAATAAATAACTCTGTCAGGGAGACATCGCATATTGAGAACCCCTTGCTGAGAGAGAAATTCAGTAAGGAAGCAACACCTTTTAACTCCCTCCCCATCAGCACCCAGTGACCCAAGTGGAGCGAAGACTTTAATGACCTTTAAAAGTCCTCTCCCAGAGGGAGAACAGAGGCTAGGATTTCATTCCTGACAATACTAAGAATAATTTATATTCTCAAAAGGCCTAGCTCCTCTCTGGGGAGTGTGAGGCTGCTGAAGCTTTGCTGGGGAAAACAGAAAAGTCATTTGGAAATTCTGGACTGGGTGAGAAATGTGCAGAAAATCTTTTTCCTACCTTTTGGAGTGTGAGTAGAATCCTACCAAATTCACGGCCGTGAGAAACACGTCCTGGATCATGAGAACAGACCTGCACTGTGAAATGTAGCTATTGGAGGGGAGGAGGAGGGTCAGGACTGGGGATGCCCCAATTGGGGGGCTCCTACCATTCACCAGCTGCTAGGCTGCTGGCTGGGGAGGCACAGGACTTCCTCTTCCCCTGCACAGTCACTCACGGGATGGGGGGTGGGGAAATGGGGCAGAGATCAGACCCATCTCCAGGAACCTCCCCTGTCTGCAGGAAGCGCTGATGGCAGCATAGGAATGAGGGTGGCAATCCCGCAACCTCCCACAACCCTCTCTTGGGTCAGGACCCCGACCATTACAACACAGTGACATTTCAGATGTAAACATCTGAAAACGTGAAACTGACCAATTTTAAAACCCTCTGGCTGTGAAATTGATCAAAATGGATCCTGAATTTGGTAAGGCCCTAATTAGGACCCCTGAGCCAAATTTTCATCCGAGGCACTTATATTTTGCTACCAATTTTTAATACATAAAATACCCCCAAAGCAACAACAACAAAAACTTACTAATTAAAATCCTGAAATGAAATTTTTTCAAGAGTTTCTTACAGGGATTAAAGTAAAATCCTACTAAAAGAGAGGGGGAACTTACCTGAGACTTCCCCCTCCGCGCCTTCTTTATAGGACATGAAAAGTATAGGAACAGGATTGAGGTGTGTTTCTATTTGAGATTCCTGACATTTCTTAAGGTAAAAACACCAAAGTCCAGGTTTCCTTGTTCACTTCTATTTAAAAATTGGTGCTGGCCAAAAACACAACAAAAAACAGACTTTTAAACGGTTTGATTAAAAATCCTTTTCCATTTCACTTAATCCGTTTTTACTTACATGTCATGTCTGATGTCACGGTACCATTCTTCTCCAGCCTGCCACAGAATCTTCCAGAAAACAGGGCAGACAAAAACTAAATATCTAATGTAGCAATTGTGAGAAAAAGGTCGGCTCTTTTTTATACACTGCAAGGATGCAATAATGTTAGAGTCTCCTTTGCAGATAAATGTAAGTGAAATTCACTCCAGTGCCAGTGGCCTGGCCACTTAAATCTTGATAGGGTTGGGAATTGTGAGGCACATACACATTTTATAGGGCCTGTGCACAAGGAATACTTTGCTGGTAATGCCTTCTCCGGGCTGCCTCCACACAGAGTGCTGGCTTCACAACTCCCATTGGCCAGGAACTTCCACCAATAGGAGCTGCAGAGGCAGTGCCTGCAGGCGGAGGCAGCCTGCAGAGCTGCCTGGCCAAGCCTCCACCTAGTAGCTGAGTGAGGGGGAAGTTGCAGCTTCTGGGAAGCCCCCAAGTAAGCGCTGCCCAGAGCCTGCCTCACCCTATCCCATGTCCCAACTCCCTGCCCCCTCCCACACCCAAACTCTGCTGCTGCTAGTGGGAGAAGGCACAGAGCCAGGTAGGGAGGTGATGCTGCTACTCCCCCCCCCGCCCCAAAGTAACCAATCTGCCCTCCCCCTGCACCTGCGGGGCTCCCGGGCAGCACCCCCTCCGCCCCAGGTTTTATTCACTGGCATTTTTAGTAAAAGTCATGGACGGGTCACAGGCTGTGGATTTTTGTTTACTGCCCATGACCTGTCCGCGACTTTTTAATGAGAATACCTATGACTAAATCATAGCCTTATGCATAGATATATGCAGTAACGTTTTCAAAATAACATCATTAGAATACAAATGATTGCAATACAAAATATAAATACAATACACAGTAGAAATATAAAACAATACAAATCAGCTAGACAAAAATACATAAACTACTCCTACATTTCTTCTTTCCAAACCATCCAGGATATGAAGATTTCGATTGTCATAAATGTAATCAACAAATTCATCCCATACAGAATACTAGTCTTTGGTTCTATAACGTGCGGTATAAAATGTTTATATGTTCACTTGATTTTTTTTTAGACATTTACCAAGCAAACAGTGTGAGACCAAAGAATTAAAGCCATAATGTAATCCACAGACAATCAGTAATTACAGTGAATCAAAAATTCCTTTAGAACAGCTAGTTATTTCACTGATGATATAATTCCTTAAGCTCACAAACCACTAGAGAATGCTCATTTTCATTGCAGTGGCAAATCATTTCCTGCTGTGAATACAATTCTGCATCAAGCAAGTTAGTGACCCCATAAATCCATCTAACGAAATGTATGTGGAATATAGGAGATACTTAAAATAAAGAGTAAAGGCTAGAAGACTACACTAGGGGTTGGTGTCTGTGTATAACTGTTGATATATTTTACTCCTTTTTACAGTTAGGCTTGCAGCTACATGCCTCACTTAACTGTAAAAGGAGAATCAGAGTTGTCTTCCACAATGAGGGAGGAAGCATACAAATATCCAATAGAGCTTTCTATTCCATCTAGAGTTGGAGGTCACATACATATGTGACTACAGTCACAAGTGAAGCATGGCAAGTAGGATGATCTTGCAGTTAAAGCACAGATAGGGAAGTCAGGAAGCATGGGTTCTGTTTCTGGCTCTGCCACAGATTTTGTGAGTGACCTTGGGCAAGACATTTCATCTCTCCATATCTGTTTTCCCAGTGGTAAATAGGGAAGAGCAGTTCTGAGCTACCTCACAGCTGAGAGATCTAAGTTGTTGTTGTCTGTAAATGGTTTCAGGCTCCTCAAAGAGAAGGCGCTCTAGAAGTGTGCGGTGGCATTGCCAAAGGTGTAGCACAAAGGACAAGTAGTGAGACACAGCAGCAGGATCATCTAAATCCACTTTTGTCCCCAGCAGTATCCCAAGAATGACATCACTCCACACAAGGGAACGCTGATTTGTTGACTCTGAAATCAGTCTCTGGAGGTGGTTCTGCCTGAAAGGATGTGAACACATTTAGCATGACAGCAGAGAGAAGCAAGAGAGGCATTCCTGGCTTGCTCATTTAAAGCCATCCCATTTAGTTTCCCAAAAGAAAATGGGAATTTCACTCCTCCCTACCCTTTGTCTGTCTTGTCTGTTTAGATTGTAAGCTCTTTGAGCAGGGATCATTGCCTTTTCCTTGTTTGGACAGTGCCTGGCACGACAGGGTCTCAATTCTTGGTTGAGGCCTCTAGATGCTACTATATTACAAATAATCAGTGATAAGTTAGTCACTTCAGCCAAGAGGGGGAAAAATATCATTTAACCTTAGCTCATGGCACTTATGCCTTGTGTAGCTGAATCCTTTGTCTACACTGACCATACAAAGCATCTCTATCCCTTAAACTAAAACAGGCTGTAACTAGCAACTGTTACACTTCTATTAACTGTACCTGCTGTATATGGAAAAAGTGACCGTGGCCAATGTTTCCAAGCCTATGAGTCTGAAAGGGCTCCTCCGTCCACACTTCCACAGCTATAGCAAAGGGGCCTGATCTTCCCAGGTCCTGAGCCCAGGGAGCTTCCATTGACTTCTATGGCATTTGCAGTACCTGGCACCTTTGAAAATCAAGACACTTTTATTTGTGTCTAAATATGGATTGATTATCCTAACTATAGGGACCCAAGTTTAAAATGTTAGACGGTTAGCTCCTTATTATCCTGTAGCTTGGTCAGACAAAAACAACATTTGTACATATGTCAGTTCCACCTACCCAGGTGCACCAGTTAGATTTCATCAATTCATTACCTCATTCTAAAACCATAAAACACAATCAATTTGTGATCCAGCCTCTTATCGAACCATGGCCAAGCACAAAGTAGGTCTACCTGGGTTTCTAATGAACTTTTGGGGAGTTCTGATATCCCTCCTTTAACTAGTTTGGCTTTATCTGTTATAATAGCTACTTTTGAAAGATTCTGGTTCACATATTTTGCTACTAGGTCACCCTGGTGGGGGAGTGGCACTATAGATGAAAGAAAGAATTGAGTCAAAAACAATACAAATCTTAAATAAATCAAACTATACCATAGAATCTCTATATGGATAGAAATTCCATGTTTGACTAATAAGACTATAGCAGTAGGAATATACTACTGGCCACCTGACCAGGATAGTGACTGTCAGTGTGAAATGCTCAAGGAGATTAGAGAGGCTACAAAAACTAAAAATCCAATAACGGGGGATTTCAACTCTTCTCATAATGATTGGGAACATGTCACCTCAGCATGGGATGCAGAGATAAAATGTCTAGATATCACTAATGACTGCTTATTGGAGCGGATAGTCCTGGAATCCACAAGTGGACAGGGGCAATTCTTGATTTCGTCTGAAGAGACTCTCAGGATCTGGTTCAAGAGGTGAAGGTATCTTGATGATAGTGGCCACAATGTAATTAAATTTAACATCCTGGGGAGGGGGGGGGGGGAGAGAATAGCAAAGAAACCCATCACTGTAGTATTTAACTTCAGAAAGGGGACCCCCCGGAGGCAGGGGAGGAGTCTCCCTGCACTTAACTATCTACAACTATTCAACTAAACTACTTAACAAACTAACAATAACAATGAACACTAATGAAGAACTATCTACAACTAAGAACTGTATAAGCTAGGAGAAGGAGATCGCTGTAACAGCAGAGCTCCAAGTTCCAACAACCAGCGCGGGCGGTAAGAAGGAACTGAGGGTGGGGCTGGGTCGCAGGGGTACTTATACGGCGCCATGAAGGCGCCACTCCAGGGGGCTCCCTGTCGACCCAGCCTGTAGCTAGGGGAAAAATCTTCCTGGCAACCATGCCCGCAGCGCGTGCATAACCTACATGGAATGCATGTGAGCAATCACCTGAAGAAGAACAGTTACAGAAGTGAAATGCCCACAAGCTTCATGGAAACATCTTTAGAGATTCAAGCTATATATGTACTCCAAATAAATAAAAAAATGAGAACCACTCCAGAAAAAGCCATCATTGCTTAACAGTGTTAAAAAGCTGGCTAGAGAGAGAAAGGCATCCTTTAAAAATTGAAAGTCAAATCCTCCTGAGGAAAATAGCCAGGAGCATAAGCTCTGGCAAGTCAAACATAAAAATATAATTAGGAAGGCCGAAAAAGAATTTGAAGTGGAACTAGCAAAAGAGACACAAACTAACAGCGAAATATTTTAAGTACCTCAGAAACAAGAAGCCTGCCAAATAGTCACTAGGACCACTGGACGATCGAGGCGCTGAAGGAGCACTCAAGGAAGACCAGGCTGTTGTGGAGAAACTAAATGAAGTCTTCTGACTCGGTCTTCACTGCTGAGGTTGTGAGGGAGACTCCTACACCAGATTCTTTTTAAGTGACCGATCTGAGGAACCGCCCCAGACTGAGGTGTCAAGGAGGAGATTTTTGAATACTATGATAAGTCAAACAGTATAAATCACCAGGACCAGATAGTATTCACCCAAAAGGTCTGAAGGAACTAAATGTGAAAGTGAAGGATTACTAAGTGTGGTAAACTATCATTTAACTCAGCCTCTCTGCCCGATGACTGGTGAATAGCTAATGTAATGTTGACTCTTAACAAAGGGTCCAGAGGTAATCTTGGCAATTAAGGCCAGTAGACCTAACTTCAGTAGCAAATAAATTGGTTAAAACTATAGTAAAGAACAGAATGATCAGAGACCTGACTTGGCGGGGAAAGAGTCAATACAGTTTTTGAAAGGGAAATCATGCCTCACCAATCTATTAGAATCCTTTGAGGGGGGTCAACAAATGTGCACAAAGATGATCCAGTATATATAGGGTACTTAGACTTTCAGAAAAACTGTCAAGGTCCATCACCAAAAGCTCTTAAAAAAATTAAGGGTTCATGGGATCAGGGCCCGTGACAGGGGGGTACTATGGGTAGAGCTGTACCGGGCCCCGGACTTAAGGGGGGGCCCCTTAAGTCCAGGGACCGGTACACAGCTGTACCCGTAGTCGTCCCACCTGGGCACCGCATCTCCCTGGCCGCTCTTTCCTAGGCTGTGTCCGGGTGTCAGTGGCCGGCTGCCTCCCGAGCCCTTCAGCAGGCAGCTCGTCCCGCGCCCCAGGAGCCGCCCCAAGGCACCCCCGGCTGCAGCGCTTTCCCCGCCCACCTGCAGCAAGAGCCGGGCCAGCCCTTGGCGGGGGGTGGGGGTGGGGAGGTCCCTGGCACCACAGGATGGCAGCTCCATCACCTCCCCCGCCCCGGCGGCTGCAGAGGACTGGCTGGGTGCGCCGCTCCGCGGGGGTGGGGGCCAGCGAGGTGTGGGTGCAGGAGGGAAGGAGGTTTGGTGGGGGGGAGGCTGAGCTGGGCGGGTCAGGCATGGGGGGAAGGAGAATAGGCTGGGGGGCCCCCAATGATCAGAGTAGGGGGCCCCCAAATTTCTGTCGCCGGCCCTGCATGGGATAAGAGGGAATGTCCACTTATGGATCAATAACCTATTAAAAGATAAGACACAAAGGGTAGGGGTAAACTGTCAATAGATAAAGGGGTCCCCCAAGATTCTGTCTGAACCCAGTGTTCTTTAACATACTCATAAGTGTTACAAAGGGAGCTCATAAAACTGCTGACCAGGCAACAAAATGGCAGATGAAATTCAATGCTGATAAATGTAAAGTAATGCACATTGGAAAATAGAATTCCAACTATACATACCAAGTGATGGGATCTAAATTAACTATTACAACTGAAGAAATAAATCTTGGAGTCATCATGGCTAGTTATCTGAAAACATCTGCTCAATATGCAGCAGGAGTCAAAAAAGCTAACCATGTTTGGAACCATTAGGAAAGGGATAGATTGTAAGACAGAAAATATCATAATGCTGCTGTATAAATCCATGATATACTTTGAATATTGTGTGCAGCTTTGGTTCCCCCCCACACCCCATCTCAAAAAAGATATATTAGAATTTGAAAAATTTCAGAGAAGGGCAACAAAAATGATTAAGGGTATGAAACAGCTTCCATAAAAGGAGAGGTTAAAAAGGCTGAGTCTGTTCATCTTGGGAAAGAGCTGACTGAGGGGAACTATGACAGAGGTCTATAAAATCATGAATGGTGTGGAGAAAGTGAATAAGGAAGTGTTATTTACCCTTCACCTAACACACAAACCAGGGATCACCCAGTGAAATTAATAGGTAGCAAGTTTAAAGCAAAGGACGTACTTCTTCGTACAATGCACAGTCAACTTGTGGAACTCTTTGGCATGGGATGTTGTGAAGGCCAAAATTATAACTGGGTTTGAAAAATAATTTGTTACATTCATGAGCTATTAGCCAAGATGGTCAAGGATACAAACCCATGCTCTGGTTTCCTAAACCTCTAACTGCTAGAAGCTAGGACTGGCCAACAGAGGATGGATCACTCAATACATTGCTCTGTTCTATTCACCCCATCTGAAGTGTCTGGCACCAGCCACTGTTGGAAGACAGGATACTGAGCTAGATGGAGCATTGGTCTGGCCCAGTTTTGCCATTCTTATGTTCTTAGGGTGGAACTAGCTGGACTTGGGCTGACTTTGTGTAAATTCTGCACTCACACAAACATTCTGTAGTAGATAATTTGTCTCCATCTCAGACTGACAGAGACCCTGAGGAATTTTTGCCTTCCTCTGAACTGTGAGGTATAGGTCACTTGCTGGTTTGAACTAGAGTAAATGGTGGAGTGTCTGTAACTTCGTCTTTAAATCAAGATTTGAGGATTTCAGTAACTTAGCCAGAGGTTATGGGTGTATTACAGGAGTGGGTGGGTGAGATTCTGTGGCCTGCCATAATCAGACTCATGATGGTCTCTTCAGCTCTGAGTCTAAGGTCACATAGATCAGTGACAGAATCAGGAAAAGAATTCCAGTCTCCTAATTCCCAATCCAGAACTCTGTCCACTAGACCACGTTGCCTTGCAGTAGATAAGTTGACGTCTCGTCTGTGAAAGCCACAAGAGCTGTCCTGCTTCACAGCTGTAATGGCAGCACAAGGTTGAAATGGGACTTTGAACAGCACCCCTTCATTGCTAGAAGAGGGACTGTTTGTCAAGGGCTAGTTAACAATACTTACCTGTGCCTAAGTTTCGTTCACGTCACATTCTAAAAGCTCGTGCGTTTTCAGAATTCCCAGTTCATAGCTGAAATCTGAGATCTGCTCTATAAACTCACCTTGTGCTTGCTGTTTTATGCAGGATAAGGGAGTTTCTGCCAGTATAGCTTAACCACCTCCGCAGATGACATTAGTTAAGTTGCCAGAAGCACTCTTGTGTGGGCATAGTTGTGTCGACACAGGGTTTTGTCAGCATAGCTGTGTGGGCTACGGATGTAGGTTTTTGTTTCTTTCTCTCCCCTACCTTCTAGCTGACATAGCTCTGTTGCCAAAACTTTGGCTCTGTCTACACTACACACCACTGGCAGAAGAACGTAGGGTAGGCATAGCTGCATGCTGCAGTGAAAAGCAAGCTACATGTCTGGCTTGGTGTGTAGCTACACATGTCCGTGAAAGGCTGTGACAGGGTGGAGAGACAGTGGGGAAAAGTCTTTCCCTGCTGCCTCCCCCCTTCTAGCGCCTTTCCCCATGGCAAGGAAAGGCTCCACAGCGGGGAGCTGCCTAAGTCTTTACCTGCTTCCTCCCCACTGCCAGGGCCTTTCTCCACTGCTGGAGTCTCTTCCTGTGGCAAGGGAAGGCTCTGGTAGCAGGAAGCTGGCAGAGTCTTTCCCTGTGGCGCAGAAGAGCTCCAGGGGTGAGGAGTAGGCAGATTCTTTTCTTGCGGGTAGGAAAGTTTCCAGCAGAAGGGAGGCTGTGGAAGCCTACACTGCTAAGCGCAGCAGTGTAGACAGGGAGACACGGTTTGGGTGAATCAAGATCCGTGTATCGTATGTACACAGCCAGTGTGCTTGTGCGTATCTCTACTCAGTGAAGCTCTCTCACAGGCTGCGCTGCTGTTTATACCCATGCTACTTGGGCTATGTGAGTATGAACATTATATGCTGCTGAAAGCAACATGCAGTGTAGGTATACCTTTTATAGAATAGTCTAAACCTTATTCAAGTTTCTAATGCTTAGAATACTTGAGAGATCAAGGAGGTGTAAGTCATCTAGGGACTAATGGATTGAAACCTCGAGTGTTTTAGGTATCTGTACAGAATTTTATAGAAAAAATAGTAAGACTATGCAAATGTATAAAATCTTCAGGCGATGTACAATACGTTCACAGATCAATGCCCGGTTGTTTTAAATAGTTTTGCCAACAGGCAGATAGTGGGAACAGCTGGATAGAGATTAATGACGGGAAAGAACAATTAATAGATAATCTTGAAGGGATAGGGTAGCTGCAATTTTTCATTGAAGGCTAGTAATCATTTTCCTTTCAAAACACTACTGGTAGTATAGGAGTGCAATTATTCTTCAGCCAAATCAGTGAGAACATACAGGAAACAAATCTGTGCACAGTACAGCTAGAAAGAACAACCCCCATTAAAGACTCTTTATTTCAAAGCTGTTTAATGGATTGTGGATCAGGCACTGAGGGCTCAATTCGCAAAGGGACTTAGGTACCCATAGGAGCAGTTAGATGTCAATGACAGTCTCAAAAACACCACTTAGCTGCCCCCTACCTGTGTAGGTACTGTGGGCATGAGAACTTCTGAGCTGCTTGGTGCCCTTGTGCACACCTAAGACCTGGTGGGGGTCTCAAACTAGGGTGGGTGAGCGGAGGGAGGGGGAGAGAGAGAGTACGCACACACATCATTATAGCCAAGAGCCTAGTGGTAAGGGCACTCATCTGGGATATGGGAGGCCCAGATTTGAATGCCATGACTCTTCCACATCCCAAGGGAATGTCCCAACAGACTATTGGCTGAGTCGAGGTGGGTCTCTCAATCTCTCTTATTGAAGCAGTTAAACTTTTTATAAATAACTAGCATAAGTGCCCGGCGTTGCTCGGGTCAGTCGGAGGTGGGGAGGGGGCAGACAGTTGACACCCCCTGACCAACCCCAACACCCACCCTTCACCCACCCTGACATCTTCCCACCCCCCCGACCAACCCCAAGACCCCCCGGCTCACTTACCCCCCGACCAAACCCGACAACCCCACCTGACCCCCCAAAACAAACCCAACACCCCCACGTCACCCCCCGACCAAACCCGACACCCCCACCTCACTCCCTGAGCAAACCCGACACCCCCACCTCACCCCCCGACCGAACAGTGTATTTAATAATCTGTGTGCTACACAGTGCACCGTGAGCCGGGGGGGGGTGTCGGGTTTGGTCGGGGGGTCAGGTGGGGGTGTTGGGTTTGATTGTGGGGGTCAGGTGGGGTTGTCGGGTTTGGTCGGGGGGGGTAAGTGAGCCGGGGGGTGTAGGGTTTGGTCTGGGGGGGTGGGAAGGTGTTGGGGTGGGTGAGGGGTGAGTGTTGCGGTTGGTCAGGGGGTGTTGCGGTTGGTGGGGGGTTGAGGTGGGGGTGTCAGGTTTGCTTGGGGGGATGAGGTAGGGGTGTCGGGTTCGGTCGGGGGTAAGTGAGCCAGGGGGGTGTCGGGTTTGGTCTGGGGGGGTGGGAAGGTGTCGTGGTGGGTGAGGGGTGAGGTGTGGGTGTTGGGGTTGGTCAGGGGGTGTTGTGGTTGGTGGGGGGGGTGAGGTGGGGGTGTCGGGTTTGCTTGGGGGGGTGAGGTGGGAGTGTCGGTTTCGGTCGGGGGGTAAGTGAGCCGGGGGGTGTCAGGTTTGGTCTGGGGGTGTTGCGATTGGTGTGTGGGGGGGGTGAGGTGGGGGTGTCAGGTTCGGTCGGGGGGTAAGTGAGCCAGGGGGTGTCGGGTTTGGTCTGGGGGGGTGGGAAGGTGTTGGGGTGGGTGAGGGGTGGGTGTTGGGGTTGGTCAGGGGGTGTTGCGGTTGGTGGGGGGGTGAGGTGGCGGTGTCGGGTTTGGTCGGGGGGTAAGTGAGCCGGGGGGGGTGTCGGGTTTGGTCTGGGCACCCACCCCAACACCTCCCCCCCCCAGACCAAACCCAACACCCACACCACACCCCTCACCCCCCCCCCGACACCTTCCCACCCCCCGAAGCAAACCCGAAACCCCCACCTCACCCCCCCGACCGAATCCGACACCCCCACCTCACTTACCGTCCCACCAAACCCAACTCAGATCCGTCGCAGGAGGGGAGGGGGCCCAGAGCCGAGGGATTCCGGGGACCTTCGCAGGTGGGGGGGGCACAGAGCTGATGTAGTCCGGGGTTCCGTTGGGGAGGTGGGAAGGGCAGAGAACTGAGGGATCTCCGGGGTTCCGTTGGGGAGGTGGGAGGGGCAGAGAACTGAGGGATCTCTGGGGTTCCGTTGGAGGAGGGAGGGGTGAGCTGAGCGAGTGAGGTGTCTGTTGGAGGGGGGTATTATGACATCATCACCACCTAACTGCCAAGCTGATGTGATTGGCCCTGAAAGACTTTCACCCCTGGGGGGCGTCAGAGGTGAGATCCGAAAATTTTTCGACCCTTACCAGCATCTAGACCCCAAGACCCCTCACTGTACCAAAATTCAAGTCTCTGGCTCAAACGGTGCGGGAGGACTTCGCAGTCATACGTACCGGTACATACATACACTCATACATACACCACTTGACTTTTATATATATAGATGAAACATTTATATAGGGGTGCACCCTATCCACTGGGCTAGTGGCTATAAGGGGTTGGTCGTCTCACCCTCTGTTGTTTCATGAGGAAGAGCTGACCTGGTTTAGGTGCTAACTCCGGTAGTTCATGGCTGAGAATGCCAATTGGAGGATGTACTTCCTTCCAGCCTGTAAATTAGGCACCTTTCGCTGCGCCCTAAGCCTCATTACTTTCCTCTGCATTTTGCCCCTGGCTAACATTATTTGTAACTGTGTAGCTCTCTCTCCTAGTTCTCACCAATTTCCAGTTAGTTGGGATTAATTCCCTGGTAACCCACCTTGAAACATTAGCTACTTGTGTAATTCCCAATGCAACACTACCATTAAAACAAGCCTTGATGTCTTTCATCCCCTGCCTTTCTTTTTTCCCTTCCTCCAATCCTTTTTGATTCCTTTGCTGGCCTCTTCACATCTGCCTCTTATTTGATGCTCTGTCCACCATGGTGGTTTCACTCTGACTTGTTCATTAAACAAAGCCCTTTCCACTTTTCCTTTGTCTCTCTTTCCCTCGAGTGTGTTTCTGCCCTGTTACCATTTACTTTTTCTATCTCATTGTGTGTTTTCACTCATTTTCTTTGTCTCTCTGATAGAGGAGAAAGAGTCATTTTAACAATCGGTTTACAATTGACCAAGGTGGCGGGTCCCTGAAGTTTAACAAAGGCTGCTTTCACACGATCTCAAAACAGTATATTGCCATGTTGCTTTCCATGGCAGAACTCCTGGGTCTTTGCGTTTAACAAACTACTGTAAATGTACTGAAGTAAACCGAATCCAGGAACAGTTTACTACATTACAATGCAAATTAATCTATTATGCATCTCATCAGTAACAAACAGCTGCTCAGCCCTTCAAGGGACAAGAGGCGTGCAAAGACAAAACAGTCAAACAGTACATTACAAGTACTTGTATGTGAATGGATAGATGAACTCAAAGATTTAAATTCAATAATCACTTCTAATAATTATTGCGAAATTAGGATTGTAGCTAGCTGCAGGCTTGTTGCTATGGCAAAGAGCTATATCTATGGCAGAAAGCCAGGTGCATTATCTCTGAAATCGAGCTGAAGTTAACGCTTGACTTTACTCGGTCAAGGATCATTACTTGGTGTGATTATGACAAGTTATATTAATACTTAAACTGCCTTGGCCACCAGGTTGGACGTGTGTAATGTTATTAATTGTCAGGACAGGTAGATAATGGCCACGGATCAATAAAGACTGTCTAGTCTCTCATCTATCATCTTTGCTCTGGTAAGGTATTGTCAGGCTCCAGCCTTAATACTGTGATACCTACATCAGGGAAATCAGGATTTTGGCTTCTCCACATCTTTTAAAGCTCAGTTTCCTCCCATATATCTGGGCCAGCTGACACACATTATTCTTGCCCCTAAGAGAGTAGTTTCAGACTCTCACTAAGCAAATTGTTAAGGCTCAGCTATCTTACTCAATTTATAAATGAGAAGACAGAGCAGTTGTATAGCGAACCTGTTTTATTTTCCCCTATTGATTTCTTCAGTGTTAGGCCTAATTTTTGGGGTGTTTTTTTTACCAAGATGGTCAGGTCCAAATTCAGACCTGAGATATTGACTTCAGGAGGATTGGGCCTCCTTACTCCAGGCCTAAACATGGCCCATACTCACAGAATAGCTGGTGCTACTGCTTTCCCGTTTCCCTCCCTTTAGAGTTTGTCTGTAGCACTTTTACAAATATTTTTCTTCAGAGTGTACTGAGCAATGTGATCTGCAAAACGCAGCTCAGGTAATTTTCTTTTTTTCTTATCTCAGGAAAGGTAACTGAAGCTGAATAGAAATAAAAGAGTAAATTAAGGTATGTCCATGAGGATTATGTCTGTTTGCACTTCTTCTTCCTCAGGGAGCCTGCCATTCAAGGCCTATTCTGTTGGCTTTATGCTAGCATCTAAAAGCAGCCTCTGAATTATTTCTGTACGTAGGAATACAAGACACGTGTACAGTAGACTCTCGATTATCCAGGATTGGATTAACCAGAATGTGGATTAACCAGGATGTCAAAAAAAAATACACAGAACTCGTAGGGCTGGCTCTGGCTTTGCTGCCGCCCCAAGCACACACACACACAAAAACCCCACCAGGGCACAGGGCAACCAGTGAAACAACACCCCTTTGCCCCGGCGTAGGGTGGCTGGTGAACCAACCCCCTCCCCCCATATTTTCTATGGATGGTGATTATCCAGGATTTTATTAACCAGAATTATTTTTTTCCCTATCATCCTGGATAATCGAGAGTCTACTGTATGTCGTTTTTGTTATTCTACAAAATAATGAGTGGACTCCAGTCTCATGGTTGAATCACATAGGACCAGTTCGCAATACAGAACCTTTTCCAGCACGGAGTACCCCAAATTTACTGACCCTGGCTCCCTAATTTTGTTAAATGATTTCTCTGTACTTAGTGGACTGTTCTATAGAGAACTTTGGTATTGAGAGGTGTGGAAAAGAAATGTGTCCTAATCAAGACTCAATCCACCACCACTTGATTCAGCAGGCACTGGTCACAATGCATTATCCTTTTCGTTGCGTCTGTCTACACGTATGCTCTCCTTCCATGCCATATAAATGGCAACCCAGTTCTGTCACAGACGGCAATGAGTTCCTTCGTCATGTAGAATACAGGATGTCTGGTTGTCCATTTGAATTAGACCCATATTATGGGATTCCACAGTATAGCATCCAGGACTGCCCTCCTTTCCAGGATATTTGCATGAAGTTTAGATTCCTGAGGAAGCTAAGTGCGGAACCTTGGCTCCTAACTGTGGGGTGGATGCAACCATGTGTACTACAGTCTGGTCCTGATGAATTCAGAAGTCCTTTCAGCATTGTAAATTATCCCTGCCATCTAGCTGTGGGGTGACACAATGTCCTCAGTGATCACCGAGCCTTCTTCACATAGGGGCATGTCAACAAGATTATTAATAGAGGTTAAAAGTATCTAATTCATACCATGGAGCTTGCAATACCTTTTCCATCCCTTTTCTCTGACACTGATGAAACTATGCTATAAGGAAGGGGAGGGCCACATCAGGGTTGCAAAACTGTGTGGAGGGCTGGGCTGGGAAGGCTGTGCCTCCCCAAACAGTCTGGGCCCCTGCCCCCTCCCACTTCCTGCCCCCAACAGCCCTCTCAGAACCTCCAACCCATCCAATCCCCCCTGCTCCTTGCCCCCTGACTGCCCCCTCCCGGGACCCCCACCCTAACCACCTCCCCAGGACCCCACCCCATCCAACTCCCCGTGCCAACTGCCCCCTCGAGAATCTTGACTCAACCAACCATCCCCACCCCTTGTCCCCTGACCACTCCCTCCTGAGTCCCTCTCCCAACCCTACTGACCCCCCAGCACCCCAATCCCTATTCAACCTTTCTGCTCCCTGACTGCCCAGACCCCTATCCACACCCCCTCCCCCAACAAGCTCCCCCACGCTTATCCAACCCTTCCCCCACCCCCCGAGCCCTCTGCCCCATATCCAACTTCCTGGCCCCGGCTCCCTTACCACGCCACTCAAAGCAGCATGTCTGACGGTAGCTGCCTGGCTGGAGCCAAACACACTGCTCTGCCCCTCAGAGGATTGCTTTTGCTGCATGCTAAGGCTCTGGGGGAGCGGGCAATGAGGGGGAGAGGCCAGGGGAGCCTCTCCAGCTGGGAGCTCAGGGGCCGGGCAGGATGGGCCTGCAGGCCAGTTTTCCCACCCCTGCTATAAGGGTATATAGGGGGAAAAGAACACCTTATTCCAGATATTAATTAACTCCCACATAAAGAGGGACTATACCTCCTGGTTCTGTAACTAAGAAACAGTTACTTACGGTCATTCTTCAAGATGTGATGCAGACGCGTATTCCACCTAGGTGTATGCATGCCTTGCACACTGGGGCTGGAGAATTTTATCTTGCAATGCCTGTACAGCGGCGGCCAGTGCACCTCAGGGCCATAGTCCTTTCCCTGGCCATCCGAGACCGCGCTGCCCCAACTCCCCTCAGTTCCTTCATACTGAATGCCCAAAGACTAGATTCTGATGCAGAGGGGATGGAGGGAGAGGGGGAGGTGTCATCCAATGAATGTCTGCATCACACCTCAAAGAACCACATTTCCAATAACTAACTATTTTTTTCTTCTTTGAGTAGATGCAGCCATGCATTGGACGACCCTATCAAAATCTGCATCCGCCCTGAAAATGCAGAAATGGCACATTGGTTTGTAAATGTATGTATGGACGACCATGTAGCAGCCCTACAAATGTCCATTATTGAGACATCCCTGAGGAACACTATTGATGTTGCTTGCGCTTTTGTAGAATGAGCTTGCCTCTGCTGAGGAGGTGAAAACAGTTATTTCATATGCAGTCTTGGTACAGGACATTATCCATTTAGAGATTGTCTGTGAAGAGACTGCTTGCCCCTTCACACGATCTGCATATGACACAAACAGACTAGATGAAGCACAAAATGGTTTAGTCCTGACTAGATGGAAGGCCAGAAATAGCATGACATGTAATGTACGGAGATGCTGCTCCTCCAGAAATTAATGTGACTTAGGAAAGAACACAGGTAAATATACTGCTTGAGTCAAATGAAACTAGAATCACATCTAAAAATGTTGTTCACTGTGTTTTTATAAAGTCACTGTGTCTTTAGAGAATGGCATATATGGAGGCTCTGCAACTCACATGCCCCTAGTGGATATTACTACCAGGAACACATTGGAAAGGGACAAGATATCAGGGGCTCTGATGGAGGTCGCATTAAAGCTGCAACGACCATGTTAAGGTCCCCCAGAGGAACCAGCTCTTGGACAGGAGGATGGAGACAAAGCAGTCCTTTTAAAAAGAACAGGAGTACGTGTGACTAACACATGTATTTCAGCATAAGCTTGTGTAGCCTATGCAATTTTTGTAGGTTAAATTTTCAAAAGTACCTAAGAGACTTAGAAGCTTCAATATAATTATAAAAATGACTAAGTGATTTAGGCACTTTTCAAAATCTTACCCTTCACCTCCTAGGTAATGCCAGAAAAAGGGTGACTTTATTAAAAAAGCAACAGCTAAGAACATTTACCATTTATTTAAACCAAACTGTTATTTTTAACAGTTACATAAGTTACACAGCATGTTTAAGTCAGAAGATTTCACACCGAAAAAATTTAAACTTTTGTATGCAGGCAAAATAGTACCACACGATATGTACCTGGGAGGGAGGGGAAAACCTCTAAACATTCAAATAAGGCCATAATTATTTAAAAAACAACAATAAAAGCCCCCAAAGATCCTTTTTTCCTTTCATTGTGTTCAGTGCTGCTAACTATATGTACCTTCTTAGTGTACAGATATATATCTTGATAGCTAAGTTTTTAAAAACATTTATCAAAAATGGAATAAGGCTCATTAGTACATACAGCTGCTCTTGGAATTTCAGTCTCCATTACCATCACTAACTTAAAATTCACAAAGTGCACAGTTAAGATATGCCAAAAAATCTGAAACTGCTACTCTACCAACAGCTGCCCATGCTTAATACTTAGTGGTCTATTGGAACAAAATGTTCTTTCAAAAAAAAAAGGGGGGGGGGGGGAGCCACTGTAAAACATTTAGTTTCAAAGATGTGCTAGTAGTTTTCTTGTAAACGGAAAAGTAGAAAAATCTGGATTAAGTGTAGTGTAAAGGGAAAAAAACAACAAAAAACACTAGAAATGACCATCAAATGTTTTCAAAGAACAATCACCACAATGGACATTAGCATTCAGTGTATATCAATGTATCTATTTTACTCCAACCAATCCACTTCATCAAACTCTGAATCATCTTCTGAATCACTGTATTCCACAGCAATGCGGCGAGACAATATAGTGGCAACATCATTCTCAATGCGCTCATGTTTAGCTTCTTGTTCACGCTGCTCTTCGACTTTGCGTAGCTGAATACCTAAATCACAAACATCATAATAATCATTTTTTTCTTATTGCATAATACTTTTACCCACAGCTCTCAAACTGCTTAGCAAAGAAAAACAAATTGACTGAGAACACTGCCTGTCAGACAGAGAACTAATAATAAATCCATGTTAAGAATGGAAATTGCTGTACTAGATCAGAAGTCCATCTAGTACACTATCCTGTCTGTAAAAGTAGCTCATAGCAGATGTTTCTGAGAAATAAACCCTAAAAACCTTATCTCTGCAGGGACACCATACAATAACTATAGGATTATAATCAAAACATTTTAGTATCTGTGTTCCCAGATTAAATTAAACTGATTTTTAAATAGTATCTTCATTTTTTTCTCTCTTTGTGGTTTCCCTTAAGGTTGCTTAACAAGATTGCCTTTATGTGTAATCTTAAATCTGAATTTCCTGGTTTGGAATGCTAGGTTTTGGAATAATTAAAACATCTCTGCTGTATTTTTTACCTTAAGTTTCACACTCTCAACCTCAACTCCCTCTTAATATAGTGTTTTTTTGTTTTGGGAATGTCCTTATTTAAAAAATGAAATACTACTTAAAATAAATAAAAAATTATAATTGTTTAAAAAATAAAATTTTCTTCCCAAAGAAAACAGTGTGATATTTCTCATAATTTGAAGGTGTATAATAGGAATCTTTAAAAAATATATACTTTTAAAACCAGATTTAGCAGTGCAAAAGCACAGGGAAAAACAGCTGAAGTCTAGTGGTGAATCTGGCAGTTGCAACTGATTTTTTGTGTATCGAAGGGTGTGTTACAGAGACCCCTCTTTGTGTGAAAGGAGGATGAGGAAATCTGAGTTTGAGTTCCAATGTGTCTGCACTTTAAGGAACCTCAGTTCCCCCAGCAGGGCTGCGCGGGTGAATCATACATGACTGAGGGGGAGAGAGGGGGCAACTCTGAGCATACTGGGAGCAGGGAGGACTCTGGCTCACTCAGTTGTGGTCCTGGGAAGCCCAGCCCAGGCAGGGGGCAGCCTGCTGCCATTACAGACAGGTGCTCTCCCAAGCAGTTGCTGAGTTGCACTGGACAACAATCCAGCATGGCCGGAAGTAGCTCTGGCCACACCCCTCTGCTTCCCACCTGGGTGACTGCTGGGGGGAGGGGGGGGGGAGAGGGGAAGGGGGACACTTGACCCTGCATGTTCCGCTCGCCGCATCGCTTCTGTCTGGTGTGCAGTGCAGTGGAGGCAGCAGTGCCATGGGGAGCCTGTCAAACCCTGATGTCCAAGGTAGCATGTGGCCATGGACCCTTTAAAAGTAACTTCCTACCAATAAGAATTCTTGGCACACATGTCCAGTTTTCCTCATGCTACTGAGTCCTTACAATCCACACAATTTTTTGCGTGCAAAATAGCTAGAGAGAGAGGGTGGTCGAGTTACTTCTAATGTCACAAAGAACTCATTTATGTTACCTGAGCTGATGCTGACCATACCTTTTATAATCATAACAATCATTAATAACTTCACTTCATTACAACCTAACTGTTTCCAAGTATATAGTGTATGCACAATCGATTTCAATGAATATTAACTAAAGAAATGTGGAGAGTTTGCAAGTCTATTGTTAAAATCATTTGGGACAAGAAAAGACAGACAAATCTTACATATCTTACGCACTCATTTTAAATTAGATTTTAATGCAAGATCATTAAATGATTGAGTAGAGAATGAATTTTCTGAAATTAAAGAGTAAAATGTTAATTTGGGGAGGCTGAATCCCTGCTTTAAGCGTGAAATGGAAGTCACCCTTAACCATGGAGCGCAGACTGGTGCCTCCGCAATATTAAACAATAAAGATTCTAGGAGGGAGCCTTTGAGCACTTGGTCACTCTTCAACAGGGCCAAAGTTTAAAAATCTATTTTTACTCCATTTTCTATTTCTTAGCCAGGTTTAATCTGCAACTCGACTCTACTTTTCACCCCCAGGGTTACTTAGTTTCCTTAATAGTATCTTCTGTAGGATTTTGTCAAAAGCTTTTAGAATCTCAAATGAATTACGCCAGTGGGCTCTCCTTATATACTTTTTTTGCTGACATGCTCAAATAATTCTAACAGATGAGGGAGGAATGATTTCCTTTTAGAGAATTCATGCTTGTTATTAGATGTAGGTGTTCTGTACCTATGATTTTAGTTGTCATTTCAATCCATTTACTGGTACTAGAGGAAAGCTAACTAGTCTGATTCCCAGGATCATTCCTATCCATTTTCGTAATGATATATTTATCATTTGTTACCATCCAGTTCTCTGGTGTAGTGGCTTACTTCACAGAAAGATTGCATTTTACTTCACAGAAAGATTGCATTTTTTTAAAAGCACCTCAATTACTTCATTCTGATTTATTCTGCTCAGGGTCCTGTTGGTTGAGTAGAGTGAGGTATAAAGAGGTTAGACAAGTGACTTTCTTTAGATAAAATGATTTGCAGCAGGGGATAAAACCCAGGAGTCTCTCCTCTCTCACTTCTCTGCTCTAATCATTAGAAAACACTTGCTTATTGTAAACCATGTTATATCTCTAAGGGTATGTCTACACTACCCACCAGATAGACGGGCAGCAACTGATCCAGCGGGGGTTGATTTATCGCGCCTAGACTAGACACAAGGATAAATCAACTCCCGAGTGCTCTCCTGTCAACTCCTGTACTCCATTTCTGCGAGAGGTGCAGGCGGAGTCGATGGGGGAGTGGCAGCAGTCGACTTACCACAGCAAAGATGCTACAGTAAGTAGATCTAAGTACATCAACTTCAGCTACGTTATTCACATAGCTGAAGTTGCATAACTTCAATCCCCCTCCCCCCGCCCCAGTGTAGAGGAAGGCTAAGTACACATTCTGCTCTGTATGTTGAAGAGGATGCAGAGAAGCCTCTCCCAGTGTACCTAAAAACACTGGAAAAGGATTCCAGCTAGTGTTCAGGGACCTACTAGAAGAGACCCTATAACCATGCACCAGCACCCCACAGTCCTAAGGGTTCATGGTTAGACCACCAGTGCACACATTGTGATGTGAAGCACATGCAAGATAGGTAAGGGTGACAGTAAGCCAGCGTGCCTCAGTGCAGCACACCGGCAAGAGCTGATGTACCGGACTGGATCGGCTTCCCCAGGTGGCAATTTAAAGGGCGTGGGGCTCTTGGCTGCCCCTACTACAGTGGAGCCCCAGACACTTTAAAGCTCTGCCAGAGAATGGAGCCCTGGGGTAGTGGTGGCAACTGGGAGCCCCTAGGGCTCCGTTGGCGATTGAAAGGGCCCAGGGCTCCGCTGTGGTAGCTGAAGCCCCGGGGTTCCCAGCCACTTCTGCAGCTTGTAGTTCTGGGATGATTTAAAGGGCCCAGGGCTCCAGCCGCTGCTACTGCAGCCAGAGCCCCAGGCCTTTAAAAATCTTGATTTAAAAGACCCGGGGAGTTAAAGGCCCCGCCTCTTCTGGTTGACACCTACCCCCTGCTCAGGACTGTGGTGTAGTGGTAAGTCCTTTAAGTTACTTTCACCCCTAAAGAGAGGAGAGCACCAGTAAGGTGCTGCCCCAGGTGGTTTCCCCATCCCTTTTGCGCTCCTGCCTTATATTGGCATACAAAACAAAATGAATCAAAACCCTGATTTAATCTTTTAAAAATATTGTCCTTACATTGTTATTGCACTGCAGTAATGTGTGTGAAGGATGCTTACATAAAAAAAGGGTCAAAATCCATATGCCAATCTTTGTGCTCTGCTCTGAGCTAATAGTCTTTGTGAAAAATATTCTTGCCAACACTTTTGCTTTCCACACATTTTAGAACAAATGCACCAAGAGACACTCTTCAGATAGTTAGAAATGAAAATATAATCTCCATAGATCATCTAGAAACATGTACATTTCCTTAGCTGACTTTTATGGAAAACTAGTTTTTGCATTCTAAACTACAATCCTGATAGGTGCGATTATGAGCTGAACAAAATCTGTCTACTTGGCAAGCTGCATATTGTACAGAATACAAAACAGCACCAGATTTAAGATACTCTTGTCAAATGTTTTGTCCAGAGGTGTAAATTATTCCATCTGTTAAAAGTACACTTGTTTTATTAAACTGCTGTGACCAACTTCTGTTGTTCTTTTAGTGGCCAAATGTTACCTTTTCGTATTGCTTCCAGTAGAACGCTTCTGGCATCGCTGATTACAGGTAGAGTTGAAGGGTGGCGTTTGGGTTCAGGAGCAGGAATCACTTGGGATGGTGGAGATGGAGGCATTAGTGGAGCATGAGGGCCAGGAACGATGGTTGTGGGAGGGTGAGAGAGGGTGGCAACTGAGACAGGAGATGAAGGTCGAATGCCAGGGGGAGGCAATGGAGGAGGTGGTGGGGGTGGAGGAAGTCCTTGCACTTCAGCTTGTGGAACTGGCTGAACTGGTACAGTTTCACATACTTGGGCAGCTCTAGTGACTGGAGGAGAGGGCTGTGCTAGAGGTGGTGCAATTGGAGGAGGAGCTGGATGAAGAACTCCAGGAGCAATCTGGAGAGGAGCTGGTGGAGGTGGCACTGCTGGCGCTTGCAAAACAGCTGCTGGAGGTGGTGGTGGGGGAGGGATGGGTGGGGGAGGGGTGGAAGTAATTGCAGCTCTCAATGAAGAAGTTGACAAAGCAGATGGAAGAGGAGGAGGAGGAGGGGGGGGGGTGGGGCTCACAAACACTGGTGCCCTGCCTGTTGCTGGTGACTGAGGACGATTTTCTATCAAACCTGTGGTGGAGCTGAAATACACAATAGTAGGGAGTTATTAAAAACACAAAGTGGAAAAACTAGCTAATATAATTATATTTACTTTTTTTTGCTACTTAATATTTAAGATCAGTAATCAGGGTTATAAAAAAGCTAAATGTACTGATGTGACAACTGCATGGCTATTGTAGATCCCCATGAAATCAGATTTACCCAATCTAAAAGGCTAGTTTTTAATTGTTTGGGTAAAGCCTTTTTCTTGCTAGCTTATATATGTATTCAGGCAAATACCTGAGTTTATTTCTCTTATCCAAGTTTTCCTACAGTAAGAAAGATTTTCCCTACATACTGAATAAATCTCTGGATTTAATAAAGTATGAGGACAAACTCGTAGAATATGGCAGTCTTGATTAATTCCCTTTATTCTAAAGTAGGGCTATCAATTGCCATTAACTCAATTGATTAACTCAAAACAAATTAACTGAATTAAATCACAATTAACTGCACTTTTAATTGCACTATTAAATAATAATAGAATACCAATTAAAATTTATTATAAATATTTTTGGATGTTTTTCTACATTTTCAAATATATATATATATTTGAATTACAGTACATAGTGTAGTATTTCTAACAATTTTATAAAACATATAAGGCATTACTGTGTTTGACTGTCTTGTGGACACACAACTTACAAGTAGAGTTCAACCAATCTCTTCCTAAACACAATGTTGCAAGCTAATACACTTTAACAAGATAACTTAAAGTGTACTATACTGTAAAAGCAGTAAATACAAAGTGTACATTGCTCACTATTTTTTTAATTGCAAATATTTGCTTGTAAAAAAGATTAAAAAAAGAAACAGTATTTTTCAAACCTCATACAATTACTGTAGTGCAATCACTTTATCATGAAAGTTGAACTTACAAATGTAGATTTTTTTTGGTTACATAACTGCACTCAAAACCAAAACAATGTAAAACTTTAGTGCCTACAAGTCCACTCAGTCCTATTCCTTGTTTAGTCAATTGCTAAAACAAACAAGTTTGTTTACATTTCCAGGAGATAATGCTGCCCGCTTCTTATTTACAATGTCACCTGAAAGTCAGAACAGGTGTTCACATGGCACTTTTGTAGCTGTATGTCTCCTGCTCTGTGGCTTTACCCAGCACATGTTCAATTTTAAAACACAGATTTGATAAAATGCAAAGGAGGTATCAATGTAAGAGATAGCTACAGCACTCAACCCAAGATTTAAGAACCTGAAGTGCCTTCCAAAATCTGAGTGGGACAAGGTGTAAAACATACAGAAACTACAGAACCGGAATCACCACCTTGTTGGTGGCATCTGACTCAGATGATGAAAATTAACATGTGTCATCAACATGTTTATCATTTTTGAAGTGCAAATATTTGTAATTAAAATAAGCACCATACACTTTATATTCTGTTTTATAACTGAAATCAATATATTTGAAAATGCGGAAAACATCCAAAAATATTTATTTAAATATATTCTATTATGAACAGTAATGTACAAATAAAACTGATTTTTTGCAGTTATTTTTAAAATCTTGCTATTAATCACCATTTTAAAAAAATAGTTTGAAAGCCCTATTCTAAAGGGACTATTTTTACAGACTGATTACCTAGATACAATGACTTTGAAACTGAGATATGGGTTTAAGTTAATTGACAAGTCCAGTGGTACCATACAAGATCAGTCATGCATAGCTCCAGAAGAGTGTATCTACACATAAGACACTCCTAGGTCAATGACCTTTTCGGTGCTCAAATTGACAAGAGATGACTGTAAATGTTATTTTTTAAAGTACAAACTGCTAGAGGAATTTCTCAACTTTTCCTACCTGAGTATTCTAGTTAACACAACCAGAAAATGTTAACCCAATAAAAGAGGTATATTTCTGTGTATATCCCTTGGATAGTGGAAATACTTTCATTTGGAAAGAGATTAAACTATTTTGCTGACGTAACAACATAATCTAGATCAGCAGGTCTCAAACTTACCTTTACTGCGACCCCTTTTTTCTTGATCAGCCCGGCGGCGCGACCCCTTGTGTGTCCGCCGAATGAATTACTTCCACATTCGGCGGCTATTTTTGGCGGACATGCCAGCTTGTCCGCCAAAAAGCCACCAAATGCGGAAGTAATTAATAATTCATTTGGTGGCTTTTAAACGGCGCCGGGAGCTCGCGACCCCCCTGGGAGCGCTAGGTGACCCCCAAAGGGGTCGCGACCCCCAGTTTGAGAACCCCTGATCTAGATTGACTCTTGTATATTCCAGATAACGAGAAGGGAAACCCTATAAAAATCTAATCCATAAAGTAAGATGTTGCTGGGATATGATGTTAAGTGGAAAAAAAACCTGCCAGGATGATTGGTTTAGATGGTATCCCAATATTCCACCCAATGTTAGAAAAGGGTAAAGAGAAATTATGTCTGTAATTTAATCTATTTTGTAGACTACTGTCTGTCAGTGGTTTTCAAACTTATTTGATTCCATTCCCCCTTCTTTGTGTCTGTAGTTTGCACCCTCCACCACCTCACAAGTACATATACCAATTTAAAAACAAATCAACATGCAACTCCTGACTAAATACTAAAACCAGTAAGAGCCAATTCAAACAGAGCCAACAATCCATTGTAATAAGAGCAAACACAAAACTGCAACTGTGATCGAAGCTTACAATTAAATGTGTGGACTGCATTGTAGCAAACGGAATAACATACAGATAGCAATGAACTACTTTGTACAATGCTATGCAAGCTTAACATAAATCCCGCAAAATGCACAGTACCGTCTGGGAACCTGATACGTCTGGAAGAATCAGATTTGCTAGTTATTCATTGTATGTTTCCCCCCCCCCATAAAGCTTCTCATGCCCCCCAGAATATATTAACCCTCCCCCGGCCCAAGACAGCCCTCCACCCAGTCTGAGAACCTCTGGTCTATGTTGCTCTCTGGGCTGAAATCAAGTACAATAATGATACTGCTTGCTTCTTCAAAGCAAAGTTTTGCATATCTGGACTTTTTTCAGAGACATGCATCAGTTTATTGTTGGAAAGTTGTTCCAAATATGACTCCTTACCTAATACAAGGAGGTATGGGTTTCACATCGCCCGCTCCATGCATTGGTGGAGGGGGTGGTGGCTCATGTGGTCTGACCAACACTCGCTCCTCAGCTCTGCTCAGAATTTCAGACATCTGACTATAGGGCAATGCAGAAAGGGAGTAGGTTCCATCCATATGATCCACATATGGCTGAGGTCTAAGAAAAAACAAAAGGTAATTTTCCACTTAAAAATTGTCTTGCTGATGATCACAGACATAAGCATTAGTAGAATTCATTCCTCAGCTCAGCTATTGTATTATACTTCAGTTTGATCTCTGAATTAAATTCCCTCTCTGTACAAGAGATGCTAATTGAACTGTGGTTTTTAACCTTTTCTCTCTTTCTGCCCTCCTGCTTCTAGCAATTCAAATGTTAAACACTTTTTCATTGGTAAACCATACAATTCCTACAGTATGTGTGTGTGATGTTTGTGTTTCTTATTCAGACTTTACTGAATTAAACATAACAGTATTATTAGAAACAAGTTTACAGTATGAAACAGTCATGTACCTGTAGTGGTTTGTGATTCACAATCTTTTCATAGGCAAACATTACTTTACTACTTTCCTAAATTGTATAGCACTACATTATATAGTGTAGTACTTCTAACAATTTTATAAAACATTTGTCAAGGCATTACTGTGTTTGACTGTCTTGTGGACACACAACTTACAAGTAGAGTTCAACCAATCTCTTCCTAAACACAATGTTGCAAGCTAATACACTTTAACAAGATAACTTAAAGTGTACTATACTGTAAAAGCAGTAAAATGAAGATAACTCATCAACAGCTTAAAATACTTCAATCTACTGTTAAAATTAACCCCTGCTTATGTCTTAAAGATCTGATCCAACACCAATTAAGAATTTTTTACAGATATAACTGTTTAATTAAAATGTTGATAAAGATCACAATTTGTCTTAAGTCAAAGGAAAAGTGTTTGCAGAACACTAACTGCTGGTGGTTCTGCTGTAGGTTTCTGGATAGTGCTCATAACTAATGTCTAAGCACAGTATTAGATAGTCACTGTTGATTGTTGGGGCTCTGAGTTTTCAAGTGGTTCTGCAATCACTTTGCTGTGGAATCTGGCCTATATCTACATGAGGGGTGTGGCAGGGAAGGTGATGTACTCATTATGGGAAGCTAACATAGTGGAATACACTTACAGGTAGTTTTTTCACAGAAGAGCTGCACTTTAAGGAGGGTTTCATCGTAATTTGAGTTGTAAATTACAAATTGATATGCATTTGAAACCATTTGAAACCATAGGTCAGAGATCTCAATAGGCAAGTTCTTTATTTCAGACACAACATCTTGGATCCTATACTCTGCAGCAGGCAACAACTATTAATAGGGCTACCAGATAATCTTAAAAAAAATCTTATTTAAAAGGCTGAACAAAAAACAAGCAAATACCCCCCCCCCAACAAAAAAAACTTCCTTTTTAATTTTCAAGATGAATGTTATTTGAGTTAGCTTTTTCCTAGTACAGTTCCTGAGTTGATTACATGCTTTGCGTTTTGCACAAACACCCCCGGTATGTCACCTGAAATGCTACTGTCAGCCACCTGCAAAGGTATACTATGAAAAGCAGATTTAGCATGTTAAGGTTTGCAGAAACTTCAATCAAAATCTAGATTCAATCAAGAGTAAATAAGTTCAGTGGTCTCATCCAAGTGGATAATTTGTTCACATCACAAAACCACCACATAATACTGGCAGTTTCTGCTCAAGTAAATCAGAAGACTAAAATAACAAAGGTTGTTGTAGGTCAGGACTGAAATACAGTAAACCCTCAATTTTGCGGACCTCGATTTAACGGACTTCGGATTTAACGGACAAAATTTCCGGTCTGTATGTCATATGTGAAAATTAACACCCTGTTAATTTTAAAATGCTTTTAACCAAGATTTGCTTATAATTAAATTAACAGGTTATTTTTTGTTATTAATTCACTGTTACAATAGACTCCCGATTATCCAGGTGTGGGTTAACCGGGCTGCGGATTAACCGGGATGTCTAAACGGGTGAGTAGGGGAAGCCCCAAAGTGGCGGCGGCCTCAGCCTTCGCCTGCCGCTGCTTTGGGGCTTCTCCCACTGCCCCCTTACGTGCTGGGGTCTCAGCCTGCTTCCAGCCTGGGTGTAGGAAACCCAGGCTGGCAGGAGGCTGGGGGGAAAGCCCAAAGCAGCAGCAGGCTGAGTGCTGAGCCCGCCACCGCTTTGGGCTCTCTCCCCAGGCTCCTGCCACCTGCCCCACTCAGCTCCTGCTGACAGCTTGGGTGCAGGGAACCCAGGCTGACAGCAGGAGCAGACTGGGGCAGGAGGCAGGACCCCGGCTGGCAAGGGGCCAGCGGGGGGAAACCCCAAAGTGGCGGCGGGTTGAGCGCTCAGCCTGCCTCTGCTTTGGGGTTTCCCCCGCTGGCCCCTTGCCAGCTGGGGTCTCAGCCTGCAGCCAGCCTGGGTGTAGGAAGCCCAGGCTGGCAGCGGGAGCTGAGACCCCAGCTAGCAGGAGCCTGCGGGGAAACTCTAAAGCAGCAGCGGGTTGAGAGCTCGGCCGCTGCCGCTTCTCAGCTCTTTGCCGCTTTAGACTCCCCCCTCCCTCCCCAGGCTCCTGTCAACGGGGGGTCTCAGCTCCCACTGCCAGCCTGGGCTTCCTACACCCAGGCTGGCAGCGGGAGCTGACTGGGGCAGGCAGCAGGACCCTGGCTGGCAGGAGACTGGGGAGAGAGCCCAAAGCGGAGGCGGGCTGAGCAGTCAGCCTGCCGCCGCTTTGGGGTTTCCCCCGGTGGATCCTTGCCAGCTGGGGTCTCAACTTGCTGCCAGCCTGGGTGTAGGAAGCCCAGGCTGGCAGCGGGCTGAGACCCCGGCTGGCAGGAGCCTGGGGAGAGAGCCCAAAGAGGTGGTGGGCTGAGCTCTCAACCTGCTGCCACTTTGGGATTTCCCCGCAGGCTCCTGCCAGCCGGGGTCTCAGTCCGCTGCCAGCCTGGGCTTCCTACACCCAGGCTAGCAGGGGAGCTGACTGGGGCAGGTGGTGGGACCACCACCATCCCCTCACTCCCCCCCAGTAGACGCGTGATTATGAGGGATTTTATTAACTGGGATTAAGGTTTTCCTGATCATCCCGGATAATCGAGAGTCTACTGTATAGAAAACTTTTCTGTGAAATTAAACTTCTCATACATACTTAATTTTAATTACACAAACACGTCTACATAAGTAAAAACAGGTAAACTAACCAATTTGTCAATTTTTTAACATACGCATTCAGAAAACCTACTTTATTATACAACGGACTTTTGGCTTTAATGGACACCTCCTCGCCCGAATTAGTCCGTTATATCGAGGTTTTACTGTACAGTGACAGATCTGTGTGCAAGCCTACACCAATGATATTAGACTGATAAATGAGTAACAATGACACATACCTCCACATCCCCATAACAATGAATTCCAGAGATATAAATTATTCTTTAAAATGACAAATTAATAATAAACCATTTAAAACACCTGGGTGAAAGAACTTCAAAATTCTTTTGGTAGAGGTAATTCTGTTATCTCCATTGCATTGTGAGAACTGTACTGTACCACATATACAGTCATTTACATCATAAATATATGCAGGCAAGAATAAGATGAATGTCTCAAAATAAAGGAAGGAAAGAAACAAAAGAAACCTTGAGTCAAAATGTGAGGCTGGGCCATTAGCAACTTCAATGTGCTTATGTAAGAGGTTAGCGTCATCCTCAGCAAGCTCTGGACCTTGGGCTAACTTCTGCCACTCTCGCCGTCTGTCATGAGGCGCCCTGGGCACTTTTTCCGGTTCATGAGGGCGATCTAGATTCTTCTGCTGTAAGAGTTATGCAAACAAAACTGACAGTCTTTTAAAAGCTTTTAAAATCAGTTACAAAATGAGAGAGAGAGAGAGAGAGAGAGAGAGAGAGAGAGAGAGAGAGAGAGAGAGAGAGAGAGAGAGAGAGAGAGAGAGAGAGAGAGAGAATATCTTGATTCTAGCGCAAGAAAAAATATATTCAAACCAGAACAGGAAATGAAGGCCTAATAGAGGGGGGACAAATCAGTTTATATGATACTTAGCTAAAGAATAACTGAATGATGGTACTAAATTCATTCAACATCTAAAAAACTGGATTGAAATAGGTCTTAAATGAGATTCTGAATCTGCCTCTCATATTTGCATTCTACAAGATACCATACTTTATGCTATAAAATATGCAAGATATAAATGGCAAAAAACAAGCAGTGCTTCCCTTCAGTTTTTTATCCTCTCTTTACAATTAAAATGTTCCCTTTCTACCATATTAATGCTAATTTATAGTAAACATGTCTCAAAAAGGTTCCAAGCAACTTTCTCTATAAAACTGTTGGGAATTCATATTTTAAAAGAAGACTCCAGAGACATCCTTGAATTCTTGTTGTATATCTTGTAAGAGCTTTTTTATCATTGTGAGGAATTCATAACATTTGGTAAATATGCTGATAACTATGGTGAGACAGCATTAAAACACTGGGCTCTTTTAATGGTGTTTTATTGCAAGGAAAAATTGATTGAATTGAATGACATTGAGCTAGTTCCAATATGCTTGAAAAGACTATTTGTTTATATGAAGAACTGAGCTTTTTAAATTGTAGAACCACTGAAGTATCATATGTACATGCAAATATAACCCACAACTATTTAGCTTGGAACATAATACCTTCTGCTTTCTCTTTTCCTTTCTCTTGTCCTCAGTGTCCTGCAACATTTTTTCTTTCCATAGATCAAAGAAATATGAAGGATTCGTGTAAAACTTCAAACCTTCTTTTCCGTCATCTCTGAGGTAAAATTATCAATATAGAACATACCGTTTATTGGTAGCGCATGGGACTAAATACTGAGGCAAAGTAAAGACAGCTTATTCAGGTAGTGTCCGCCATCACTTTTTAAACACAATATTCAAGGTTTTTGCCTCAAGTACATTATCCAAAAAAAATTACAACACAAGTTTACCTGAAGCATAATCATTAGATTTAAAATTATACTAAAGATCAGCACACATGTTAAAGATAAATAAATACACCTCTCTAACATGGATAGACAGGTCGATTTGGAGACTTTCAAAAAAACAGAACTGAAAGAAGAAAAGATGATATGTATTTTACAGGGTAAAGTCTCTCAGTGAAGTCACTTGTTCTCCTATTGTAGTCTGCTAGAGAATTTTAGGGGTCCCTTTAGGATTATGAGATCTGCAAAGAGCTCTACTACGGCTAGGAATCTATGACAGACTAATTCTCTGCTTTTTGTATTAAACCTTTATGCTGGAAAATCAAGACCTTTGCCTCTGAGAATAACACTGTGGGAGCAATATTTTCTGAAGTCTCTCTTCCTCTGTATGCTCAGCTTTTATTATTTTAGTTAGTTATTTCCAGTTCTAATACTCTCATATTGTTGCTTCTAAAACTTTCCTCCCCCATCATTTCTTGTAGTCAGCTCCTTATTTTAGAAATAAGTTTTAATGCTAGCTGTGGGATAATAAGCGTCCCAAATAAATGAATCCACTCACTCTAATTGTTTTAAAATGTAATCTATCTGCCAAACAATAAGTACAAGTTGAGGGACCAGTTTTTCAAGTAAATAGGCATTCAACATAATTTTAGGAAAGCAACAAACCCTCAGTTCATTTTTTGTACTAACCGCAGCAGTGTAATCCCCTATTTTTCAAAATTAGCTTCTTACTGTCATGTTATATTATTATCATCCAATAAATAGAAACCTGCAATGGACTAAAAATTAATGTCTTTTCCATTTTATTATGTGCTCTTTGGCATCAAATTTGCCTTGAATGTCAAAGTCACAGGAAGAGAATAATTTCTTTCCAATTAATTTTGCTGTATCAAGTCTTAGAATGAAATGTGGTTTTGACTATGCTCTGCCAGAAACCACAGAACATGGCAACAATGCGCAATGCTTTTGAAATGATCTTTTCCCCCTTTCCTCATAGATTCTATTGTGAAATTGGTCTGATTTTTCACACTTACCTGTAAGGTGTAAGTATGTTGAGTGGGGGAGGTTGTTCACAAGTGTCATAAGTCTCCTGCAAAGGAATAGGCAGAGTCTTGCGGTCAAATAGCTGCTGATCTTGAATTGTGGAACTCCGGAAAGCTTTTCTCATTGTGATATCCTGCAATGACACTGAAAGGGAACATCAAAATAAAAAGAGTGGCCAACAACAGTTAATTTGGTTGCATCTATCTGATTCATATATTAATGCTGGGAAATCACTGTGAACTTGTAAAGCTTTTTTAAGTGGTAAGCATTACTATTAATAATGATTTATTTGTTATAGTCGGACTCCAATTTTAGAGTGGTATATAAAGTCATATAGCTTTTAGTGATACAGTCAGACAATGTAAAAACTTGTACATTCTGTTGCATTATCAGTGACTTATCACAGGAAACTTTTGCTCATTTGGACTCAGGTTGGTAACAGAATTTTGTTTTCCCAGACAAGCTGACTTTATCCCAACTGGACCACCACAGCCACAAAAATGTGGTTTTAGATTTCAGAGGTACCTGCTAAAGTTAACAAATTCCATTTCATGATCCTATGGTACTAAAGTTGTCTCATCTTGATGTGTGGACTCTTGCCTTTAGCTCTCCTTAACATGAATAGGAACAAATTTGCACTCCTACTATATTCAGCGCTGCCACTGAAGTACCACTGGGGCCCCAATTTAGCAAAGCACTTAAGCATGTTTCATTGAAGTCAAAGGGACTTGGTGGTAAGTAGTTCACTCTCTTCTATTCCGTTTCATGAAACCAGTAAAATGTCTTTCTAAACAGATTTCTAAATCAGGATGTGACTTTTCAATTTGCTTGTAACTACTAACAAACTTTTAAAAATCCTGTAATGATCAGTATGCAAGATTCAAATAAAGAGAGTGGGCAAGAGCCCAGTGTAACAGTGATAAGCTTAAACACTGATTCATAAATAGCAAATATGTTTAATAAACCCTTAGACAATAATCAAAATTAAGGTCAATGTGACAGTTTATATTATTATATAACCTTTATGGTTTAAAGAACATCAGACAGGTTGTGCTACAAGAATTCTTATTAGGAGCCTCAGAAGGTTAATTGAAAAAAAGGATGGCAACAGATGACATTTGCACTGCAGATTCATGGAATAGATCAACATCGCATCTTTCTCCTTCCCTTATTCACAAATTCCTCCCATGAAGTCCAGTTGCCTTCTTGGCTGTTTCTCCCCTCCTAACAGTTTTTCAGATTTGACAAATAAAAGGAGTACAACCTATACCAGTAAGCTGTGCTTCCAAATCATTTTATACTGCAACAAGGAAAATCTAATTTAAGTAATAAAGATTTGATTTTGAACAGAACTTTCAGTCCTGTCAATATTTAAAAAACCTACAGATTTGTATTTCTCCCCTCATCCCCCATCGAAATTTGTTTTTTTCTGGAGGTCCCTCAGTCTCATGCACACAGCTGCTGAAACAGGTTGGTTCAATGGCTCTCAGCACCGCTACTATAAAAATTGTTCCAGTACCCCTGCTCATACATTCAGAAATGTCACTACAGTCTTTTAAAATAATTATTTAAAAGAGTGCCTATGATTAAATTTTCTTCAGTCTGATTTTTATAATAAAGTAGGTAGGGTTGTGAAGTGATTAAAAATTAATCGCGATGAATCATGCAATTAATCAGACTGTTAAACAATAATAGAATACCATTTATTAAAATATTTTTGGATGTTTTCTACATTTTCAAATATATTGATTTCAATTACAACACAGAATACAAAGCATACAGTGCTCACTTTATTTTTATTACAAGTATTTGCACTGTAAAAAAAAACAGAAATAGTATTTTTTAGTTCACCTAATACAAGTGTAGTAATGCAATCTCTTTATCATGAAAGTTGAACTTACAAATGTAATTACCTACAAAAACCCCTCCATTCAAAAATAAAACTGCTAAATTTTAGAGCCAGCAAGTCCACACAGTTCTACTTCTTGTTTAGCCAATCTCTCAGAAAAACAAGTTTGTTTACATTTGCAGGAGATAATGTTGCCCGCTTCTTTTTTACAATGTCACCTGAAAGTGAGAACAGGCATTCTCATGGCACTGTTGTAGCCAGTGTCACAAGATGTTTATGTGCCAGATGTTCTGAAGACTGATTATGTCCCTTTTTGCTTCAAACACTATTCCAGAAAACATGCTGATGACGGGTTCTGCTCGATAACAATCCAAAGCAGTGTGGACCGACGCATGTTCATTTTCATTATCTGAATCAGAGGCTGCCAGTAGAAAGTTTTGGGTTTTTTTTGGTGGTTTGGGTTCTGTAGTTTCTGGATTGGAATGTTGCTATCTTAACACTTCTGAAAGCAAGCTCCACACCTTGCCCCTCTCAGATTTTGGAAGACACTTCAGATTCTTAAACTTTGGGTTGAGTGCTGTAGCTATCTTTAGAAATCTCACATTGGTACCGTCTTTGCATTTTGTCAAACCTGCAGTGAAAGTGTTCTTAAAATAAACAGCACGTGCTGGGTAATCATCCGAGACTACTATAACAGGAAATACATGGCAGAATGTGGGTGAAACAGAGCAGGGGACATCAAATTCTGCCCCAAGGAGTTCAGTCAGAAATGTAATTAATGCTTATTTTTTTAATGGGCATCATCAGCATGGAAGCATGTCCTCTGGAATGGTGGCCGAAGCATGAAAAGGCATATGAATGTTTAGCATATCTGGCACGTAAATACCTGCAACGCCAGCTATGAAAGTGCCATTCTGCCTGTTCTTATTTTCAGGTGACAGTGTAAATGAGATGTGGGCAGAATTATCTCCTGCAAATGTAAACAAACTTGTTTGTCTTAGCAATTGGCTGAACAAGAAGTAGGACTGAGTAGATTTGTAGGTTCTTAAGTTTTACATTGTTGGTTTTTGTTTTTTTGAGTGCAGTCATGTACAAAAAAGATTACATTTGTAAGTTGCACTTTCATGACAAAGAGATTGCACTATAGTACTTGTGTGGGGTGAATTGAAAAATACTATTTCTTTTATCATTTTTACAGTGCAAATACTTGTAAGCAAAAATAATATACACTTTGATTTCAATTATAACACAGAACACAATCTATATGAAAATGTAGAAAAACATCCAAACATCTTTAATAAATTTCAGTTGGTATTCTATTGTTTAACAGTGCAATTAAAACTGTGATTAATTGCAATTATTTTTTTAATTAATTGCTTGAGTTAACTATGATTAATCAACGGCACTAGTGTTAGCATATAAAAGCCAATCTACTTGAGGCACTGTCAGCTGCCTTATTTCCTTCCCATCACACCCATTGAAAACAGTGTTACTGGAACAGCTGGTAGTTCCACTGTATAATCATCACAAGAAGGCAGGACTTTCTCCACAAAAAGCCTGGAACTTTGGAATTCTCTCCTTGCTTACCAAATCACATCAATGACATTCTTTGTGAGGCTAAAGATGGTTTTTGTTCATTTTTCAGTTTGTCTTTTGAGGTTTTATTTATGGTGTTATTGGGGGGGGCTTCTCCTCCCTCCCCTCTCCTATCTTAGGATCTATTTAGTTATGGGATATTTTATCCCTGTGAAAACCTTGTCTAGTTATAAGACGAGGAAGACTTTGTTGCACCTTAGAGACTAACCAGTTTATTGGGCCCACGAAAGCTTATTCTGAAATAAACTGGTTAGTCTCTAAGGTGCTACAAAGTCTTCCTTGTCTTATTTACGGATACAGACTAACATGGCTACTAATCTTTAACTTGTCTAGTTAGGTGCTCAGAAGTCCTTTCAAGACTTTATGAATAATACTATTACAAACAGAAAATCCCAGCTAGATGGGAGTAAAGCAATTGACAATGGCATCAACAGAAATCTTGAATTCCATGAATTATGGAGATGTGAGTTTTAGAGAGGATTCCCACTTTTGTAAGCACAATTTTGCATTCCACCATGTGCATATTTTACTTGACATGAATTACAAGTAATTTGCTTGCTGAAAACTGCACTTGAACAGAGGCGGGAGCTAAATTGATCTAAGATTCAGGCCTTGAATAATTTCACAAAAATAACTGTTCTCCTTTCAAAGTTCTGTGCAAGATATGTAGAACTGTCTATGTTCAGTGCTGCACAGCACTCCTTTAAAGTCTTAAATGCCATACAGCAGTTTAGTCAAACACATTCTAATAAAAAAATCAGTACAAATCTGTTTGAACACATGTACCCTCAGACAGTAGTGAAGAGGTTAATCTGGAACATTTTTGGTCAAATAAAACACATACAAAATGTTTCTTTGCTTTTGATATCTGACCTTCATAAAAGTATGTAAACTCTCCTAAAACATTGCCAAATTATTGAGACATGCACTGTTCTAAATCCTCTCTTTTCCATCAATTGTCTTGTTAAGTCATTAGAATGAATGACCTCGTCTTCCACCTTTCCAGGCCTAAAATGTCCAAATCATCCGTCTCCCTCTTCTAGAGATAGAGCTCCCCTCCCTACACTTGATCTTAGTACAGCAACTACACAAGCCTTGCAAAAGGGGAAGATCACTCCCCAGGGCATTTAGTTCACAAAGCTCAACAGATTATCTTTCCTCTAAACTTAAGAAGTTATCTGATCTCTGAGGGCTATTTATATATTGTGGAATTCAAAACTGCTACTAGTATTTCCTTCTTTAACATTCTTTGATCCTGTCATGAAAAAAGCAGCCTTTTGGTTCAAAACATTTGACCACATTATGATGACATCACTAAAGGAAATGGAAGGTCACAAAGCAAAGAATATGTAGAAATATCATACTCTAAAAGTCATAACAAACATGGCTATGCTGCAAGTACAAATAATCTAATCTCTAAAATGTTTTGTGGATAAATTTCTCAGGATGCACAAACTCACTGTATATGTGGAAATCTCAGTGCATATTTAGTTGTAGTGCACAAACAATGAAACCCTATATATGTTGTTTATTTAAATGTCTCTAATTTTACATTAAATGCACTTGCTCATTTGAGGATCTGTATTAACACAATAAGTGCAAGCTTGTCCTTTCCCACTCTATTCCTAGGATTCTGTGAAAAGACCCACATCATCAGCTAACCTTACTCCGTGCAAAACAGGGTTACTTACTTGTAACTGTTGTTCTTCGAGATGTGTTGCTCACATCCATTCCAATTAGGTTAGGTACGCGCAGCGGGCCTGGTTGCCGGGTAGATTTTCCCCTAGCTAGAGGCTGGGCGAGCAGGGAGCCCCCTAGAGTGGCGCCTTCATGGCGACCCATAAATACCCCTGCGACACAGCCACCATCTCCAGTTCCTTCTTGCCGGCTAAACCGACAGTGGGGAAGGAGGGTGGGTCTGGAATGGATGTGAGCAACACATCTCGAAGAACAACAGTTACAAGTAAGTAGCCCTGTTTTCTTCTTCGAGTGATTGCTCACATGCATTCCAATTAGGTGACTACTAGCAACACCTAGGAGGTGGGGTCGGGTTGACCCATAGCAGATCGTAAGACCGCTGACCCAAACGCCGCATCGTCCCTGGTCGTAATGAGCGGCGAAGGTATGGACAGAGGACCAGGTAGCCGCCTTACAGATGTCCGTGATAGAGACTCCCTCCCGGAAGGCCGCAGTGGATGCCTGCGCTCTCGTGGAGTGTGCTGTTACTCTCTCGACAGGTCTGTCTGCGAGTTCATAACAGGCATGGATGCACAAGGTAATCCAGGAGGAGAGCCTTTGGGCTGAGATTGGCTGGCCCTTCATCCTCTCCGCAATTGCTACAAAGAGTTGGGTTGTCTTTCTGAATTGCTTTGTTCTGTCTAAATAAAAAGCAAGAGCCCTCCTAACGTCCAACGTGTGTAATTGTTGTTCCCTTCCAGAGGTGTATGGCCTTGGGTAAAAGACTGGAAGGCAAATGTCCTGATTAATATGGAAGGGGGAGACCACCTTTGGTAGAAAAGCCGGGTGGGGACGTAGCTGCACCTTGTCTTTATGAAAAATGGTGTAGGGTGGCTCGGAGGTCAGGGCACGGATTTCTGACACTCTACGAGCCGAGGTGATAGCCACTAGGAACGCCACTTTCCAGGAAAGATGGATTAAAGAGCACGTGGCGAGGGGCTCAAACGGGGGCAAAGTGAGGCGTGAGAGCACAAGGTTCAGGTCCCAGGGTGGAATGGGACGCTTAATGTTCGGGTATAGCTTGTCTAGACCCTTTAAAAACCGATACACCACAGGGTCGGAGAAGATCGAGTGGTTTGCCTGGCCAGGGTGGAAGGCCGAGATAGCGGCCAGATGGACCCGGATAGTGGAGGTAGAAAGGCCTTGTTGCCTAAGGCCTAACAGGTAGTCCAGGATGCGCGGGACAGGGGCTTCAGCTGGAATGGTGTCATGGTCTCTACACCAAGCTGAGAAGCGGGTCCACTTTGCAGTATAGGTGCTTCTGGTCGAAGGTTTCCTGCTGCCAAGAAGAACACCTTGCACCTCCGCTGAGCATAAGAGTTCCGGGCCTCTCAACCATGGAGCAGCCACGCTGTGAGGTGAAGGGACTGCAAGTCTGGGTGCAGTAGGCGACCGTGATCTTGGGAGATCAGGTCCGGCCACAGCGGGAGGCTGATGGGAGGGGCCCTGGACAGCCGGAGGAGGGATGCATACCAGCACTGTCTGGGCCAGGCTGGGGCTACGAGGATGACCTGCGCCCTGTCCCGTCTGATCTTCAGGATCACCTTGTGTAGAAGCGGGATCGGAGGGAACGCGTAGAACAGGTGCCCCGTCCAGGGTAGGAGGAAGGCATCTGTCAAGGATCCCTTGGCGCTGCCTCGGAAGGAGCAGAACTGGAGGCACTTCCTGTTCTGCCTGGAGGCAAAGAGGTCGATGTGGGGAAATCCCCACTTCAGGAAGATTGGCCGGATAGCGTCTGGCCGGAGGGACCACTCGTGCGTCATAAAGGACCTGCTGAGATGGTCCGCCAGAGTGTTCTGGCCACTGGGTGAATAGCGTGGGCTATACAGAATTCCCACAGGAGGGTCGCCTCCTGGCACAAGGGGCTGGAGCGGGCCCCGCCTTGTTTGTTGATATAGTATTGGGCTGTGGTGTTGTCTGTCATCACCGCTACACAGTGACCCCGCAGCGTGTCCCGGAATGCCTGGCACGCGAGGCGGACGGCCCTCAGTTCTCTGACATTGATATGGAGGCAGAGATCTGAGTCCGACCAGAGGCCTTGGGTCCTGAGTTCCCCGAGGTGGGCTCCCCACCCTAGGGACGAAGCGTCTGTCACCAGGGACATGGACGGGCTGGGGGGAAGGAAGGGGACCCCCTGGCAGGCATTGTCCTGGTCTTCCCACCAAGCCAGAGCAGATAGGGTGGCCTTGGGAATGGAGAGGAGGGCGTCCATACTGTCTCTTCTCGGTCTGTAGGCCACTGCGAGCCATGACTGAAGAGGGCGTAGCCTCAGTCTGGCATGCTGTATGACGTGAGTGCACAATGCCATGTGACCTAACAGGCTGAGGAAGACCCTGACCGTGGTCATGGGGCAGGTGCGCAGCTGTCTGATGGCCGACCGGATGGTGAGGAACTGAGGTGGAGGCAGGGATGCCCTTGCTACTGTGGAGTCTAGTAGGGCCCCTATGAACTCTATTTTCTGGGTTGGTTCCAAGGTGGACTTCCCCTTGTTGAGGAGGATGCCCAAGCGGTCGAACGTGCTGATGACTAACTGCACGTGTGCGCTGACTTGGTCCTTGGAGATGCCTTGGATCAGCCAGTCGTCGAGGTACGGATAGAGTTGTACCCCGCGGCGCCGAAGAAACGCCGCTACTACCGCCATGCACTTTGTGAACACCCTGGGTGCGGTGGACAGGCCAAAGGGCAGGACGGCAAATTGGTAGTGTTCCCCCGCCACCATGAAGCGGAGGTAACGCCTGTGTGAAGGCTTGATGCTCACGTGAAAGTAAGCGTCCTTCATGTCGAGGGCAGCGAACCAGTCTCCCGGATCCAGAGAGGGAATAATGGTACCCAAGGTGACCATGCGGAACTTGAACCTGATCATGTAGGCGTTGAGTCCTCGCAGGTCTAGAATAGGCCGTAGGCCCCCTTTCGCCTTGGGGATCAGGAAGTAGCGGGAGTAGAACCCCTTCCCCCTGAACTCCTCCGGTACGGGCTCGATGGCTCCCAGTGTGAGGAGCGACCTCACCTCCTGTACGAGGAGTTGCTCGTGAGAGGGGTCCCTGAAGAGGGACGAGGAGGGTGGGTGGGAGGGAGGAGTAGAGGAAAGCTGGAGTGAATATCCCACCTCCACCGTGCGAAGGACCCACTGGTCCGATGTAATGTCCGACCATGCACGGCGGAAGTGGGACAGGCGATCTCCAAAGGGAGGATCCAGGTTGACAACTGGTGCTCTGCCCCCGGGCGCACCTTCAAAAGGCAGGCTTGGGCCCCTGGGGTAGCTTGGGGCCCTGATGTTTCGCGCCCTGCCGGGGCCCCGGCCTACGGCGGTAGGTCCTATCTCTCCTACGGGAGGAGTCCTGGGGAGGGCGCGCAGGAGGGAAGAACCTCCTGCGTGGTGGCAGGAAGGGGCGCTTCTGTTGACCCGGGGTATGCATCCCAAGGGTCTTGAGCGTGACACCCCTATCCTTCAGGGCCTGGAGGCGGGTGTCAGTGTCCTCCGAAAAGAGGGATTGGCCCTCGAAAGGAAGGTCTTGTATCTTATGCTGCATTGCAGGGGCCAGGTTAGAAGACTGGAGCCATGCAGCACGGCGGAGGGCGATACCTGAGGCCATTGTCCTTGCCGCCGAGTCCGCTGAGTCTAAAGCCGCCTGTAGGGCGTAGCGGGAAATGTCCCTACTTTGATGGAGTAGGGCCTTAAATTCATGTTTGCCCTCTTGCTGGACCCGGTTTTCCAGTTTAGCGAGGGTCTCCACCGTATCGAAGTGGTGGCGACTGAGGAGTGCCTGGTGGTTGGCCACTCGCAGTTGAAGGCCCCCGGACGAGTAGACCTTCCTGCCAAAATGGTCCAGGCGCCTCGCCTCCCTAGTTTTGGGGACCTGGGCCTCTTAACCATGGCGCTCCTTATTATTAACGGAGTCCACCACTAATGAAGACGGCGGCGGGTGAATATAAAGATGTTCATACCCCTTGGCCGGGACAAAGTATCTTTTCTCTACACCCCTCGCTGTGGGGGGAAGAGAGGCTGGGGTCTTCCATAGCGTGGCAACATTTTGCCTGATGGTATTGATAAAGGGCACCACCACCCGGGTCGGTGTACCCTTAGTAAGCATGGTGGTGACTGGGTCCTCCACCCCTGGGACCTCCTCCATGGGAAGGTTCATATTTGTGGCTACGGCCTTTAACAAGGTTTGGTAGTTAGTCAGGTCTACCGTAGGGGGACTGGCAGAGGAGGTCCCTGCTACCACCTCAACCCGCGCCGTGTAGGTGTAGGAGGTGTAGGAGCCCCGGTCCGGGCTGTGATGCCCCTCCGAGCGGGGGGCCCCCTGGAATGGGGCTACCTCTGGCTCTGCGGTAGCCTCAGACATAAGTGGAAACCCCGGCTCAGATTGGGTAGAGCGGGGTTGGTTATAGGCCCAGGTGTCCCAGGCCGGCCAGGTGGAGTGTCCCTGCGCCGCCCGGGCTGAACGAGGAGACCCGGAGGCTACAGGTGAGGGCCAATGTGCCACCTCTCCGAGCTGCGGGGCCACCGGTGCCGAGGCTTGATGGGGCCGTATGCCTGAAGACTCCCGGCGCTTTGGCTGACTCCTCGACCAGTGCCGACGGTGCCGGTCCGGAGACGCGTGTTCCTGAGACGCGTAGCTCGGGGAGCGCTGTCGGTGCCGCGGACTACGGTGCCGAGGCGAGGGTCGATGTCGGGAGTCGTGCCGGTGCCGCGGTGACCGGTGCCGAGAGGTCTGCCTCCTATAGGGGGACCTCGATCGGGAGCGTTGCTGCGAGGTCGACCGGCGCCGCGATGATCGGTGCCGCGATGACGAGCGATACCGGTACGGTGAGCGGCGTCGGGACCTCGAGCGGTGCCGGGACGAGGAATGGCCCGAAGAGCGGCGTCGAGGGTGGCCGCGTCGGGAGCTGGCGGACTGGTACCAGGAGTACGACCGGTGCCGAGAGTGCGACCGGCCCCGTGAGCATGGGCGCTGGGACTCTGATCGGTACCGGGACTCTGACCGGCGAGGGGAGCGAGAGCGACGTGAGCGCCCGTCCGGAGACCTGGATCTGGGCCTCTGCTCCGTGCGGCGCCAAGACTGCGACCGGTGCTGGGAAGCTGACCAGTGCCGGGAGTCGGATCGGCGCCGCGAGATCGAGCGGCGTCCCTGCTCTGCCGGGCTCCGAGCCGCGATCTCCTCCCCCATCAAGGGTGGCTTGCCCTTGGAACGGGGTTGCCGCTGCGGTGAGCCCACCGAAAGCAGCTCCCTCGCAGCAGCGAACGCCTCCGGAGTGGAGGGAAGCTGCTACGGGACCGGCAGGCGGAGTGGGGATACCACTCACACCGGACTCAACGGGCCCGTCCGGGTCGCCGGAGTCAACGGTGCCGGTGCCGGTGTCTGGTCATCCGGGCGTCCGGAGTCGAAGCCAGCGATATCGGCGCCGACGTCCCCGCGCGATCTGTCGGGGCTGGACGCGGCTGGGGGTCTCTCCTCCTCTTGGTACTGGGCGAACGCGACCAGTGCCGAGGTTTAGACTTGTGCGGCTTGGGAGCGGGGCCCGGTGCCGCCCCCAAGTCCGGCTGGAGAACCACTTTCATTAAGATGTGCCTGAGGCGGGACTCACGGTCTTTGCGGGTCCTCGGCTTAAAGGATTTGCAGATTTTGCAAGTATCTGCTAAGTGCGATTCCCCCAAGCACTTCAGGCACCTAGAGTGTGGGTCACCCACTGGCATGGGCTTCCCACACTCCGAACAGTGTTTGAAGCCCGGAGCCTTGGGCGACATAAGCTCCGGGGCAGGAGTAGCCTGCACTTAACACTATTTACACTATTAACAATTCTAACTACCTATTGAACTATAACTGTTAAACATTAACTAGAACTATAAACACGAATAGAAACGAAGCACAATAGCTAGGAGATGAGGAGAACGCGAAAGCAGCACTCCTCTGTTCCTACAACCAGCTCGTCTGCGGTAAGAAGGAACTGGAGATGGTGGCTGTGTCGCAGGGGTATTTATGGGTCGCCATGAAGGCGCCACTCTAGGGGGCTCCCTGCTCGCCCAGCCTCTAGCTAGGGGAAAATCTACCCGGCAACCAGGCCCGCTGCGCGTACCTAACCTAATTGGAATGCATGTGAGCAATCACTCGAAGAAGAATACAGAGTTTCCAAGTAATTTAAAATAGCTCATCTTTTTCGTGGGCATTACCAGCATATTGTATCTGAGGTTCTGAAGGAGATCCTTGTGCATTTATCTTTTCAACTCAAGGAAAAAAATAGAAAAAGCAAATATTTAAATAGCGGTACTGCAACATATAGTAATTGGGTTTTGTCTGAAGCTGCCTTACAAAAACCCATCAGTACTATAAATTGGTAATAATATTTTACCATGTAGTAAGCTGCTTCTTAGATTTCACTCCCCTTAGTATCATTAAAGTATGACCTGCAATTTAGAGCAAAGGATGAGCTATGTTGCATATCAGTGTGCTGACAGAAACTAGCTATTCTGATCGAAATAATTTACATTTCAAAGAAATATTAAATCTTGTATTTTATAGCTCACTTTAAAAGAAATCTGTTAGGCACTAGAGTTTTTACGGTCTTTCCAATGTACAGCTAATGAAAAGATTCTACACCAAAAACATTCCAGAAAAGAGGCTATTCACTTGGAATTGGCAAACATGTATGAGCAGATCTACGGTTCTGTGAACTCTTACCTCAGCACTTCACTCCCAGCACCATTTAAAACCATGAATTCATGATCATCACAAGCATGATCCCTTGTGGATCTGAATGTTTTGTGAGAATTTTATATAAGCCATCCATGCACCCAAATGCCCTCAGTTCTCTTCTTCTATTTAAAATCCTGTCCAAAGACTTGGGAGAGCAGAGAATGAAGGTGGATATTTTGAAAACTCTAGTTACCAGTAAATAATCACCTTTTCTTTATTAAAAAAATTCTCTCCAGAAACAAGCATCTGACTCAGCTCCCATGAGAGAGTAATATGCAATATGAGCTTAATGTAGCAGTTTTACAGATTTCAGAAAAGGTGATATTCTTTAAGCATGCTTAGAAGTCACCTTACATTTAGCAGTGTGACCCCTCTCCCACTAGATTTCCTGTCTGATTATAGTAGTCCTGATAGTTGTTAAACAGAAATTACTTTTCCCTTGGACCAGAAATTACTTTCCCAACGACTTGTCCCAGAAGACAACGAGCAATGTCAAATTTTCTAAAAGGCTTTATTTTAGTGAAAATAATCGCTCATATGCTCTTTGTACATTAACTTACATGTGGAAATTAAGCTACATAAATTGAAGAGGCTTTGAAAAGACCTGGGAGGTTAATGTACTGATGGAGACAGAGTTAAGAAACCACCTTAAATTCAGGATGTAGGTGTAGAACTACAGTAAACCCTCGATTTAACGTACCTCGATTTAACGGACTTCGGATGCAACGGACAAAATTTCTAAGCAAGTCTGATGCATCCGAAATCCATTTGTCGGGGGCTGGCTGCCGGCTCCCGGCTGCCGCCCGGGTCCAGGCAGCGGGCGGGCTGGCTGCCAGCTCCCGGCTGCCGCCCGGGTCCAGGCAGCGGGCAGGCTGGCTGCCAGCTCCTGGCTGCCGCCCGGGTCCCTCCTGCAGGCGGGCTGGCTGGCTGCCGGCTCCCGCCCAAGTCCCGCCTGCGGATGGGCTGGCTGACGGGTCCCGGCTGCCGCCCGGGTCCCAGCAGCAGGCGGGCTGCGGAGCTGCCGCCCCGGCCCTGTGGCGGGCGGGCTGCTGCTCCAACAGCTCATTTTTTTTTTATTATTAAATAACGGACTTTTTCATTTAACGGACACCCCCTCGCCCCAATTAGTCCGTTAAATCGAGGTTTTACTGTATGTCCTTCGAAACACTGAATAGAACTTTAGGGAATGCCCTTCTCACTCAGGCATTTCAGGCAGCAAATTTGTGGGTTGGGTCCTCACAAATATTTGACAAGAAAATGCATCACTAAAACCCTGACATTTTGTTCAGATCCCATTTTTTATAGATAGAAAACTAACTGTAAAGAAGCACAGATCTCTTACTAAATCAATTATCTTTATCAAATGGTGGGTGGGTTTTCCTAATTTAAAACTGATTAGCTACTAAACCATTAATAAATCACATCAAAGGGCAGGACGACTGGATGAAATGCACTGAGGATGATTGGGGACATGGCCCTCACACCCAGTATTTGGCTCTGTGTGAGGGACATGGATTAACAGCACATAGGAAAATATGCTCAAAATAAGTGGGGATCCACAGGTGCAATCTTTGCCTCTAGGCTTGGCAGTTCATGGCCCTGGCACCTCTAGGGTTGCTTTATCAATTTCGAAAGTAAAAAATTGCTTGAGCTCCAACGCCTAACTGCTTGATACTGGCATCTCTTTCATTACAAATGAATCACTGATTGTACTTATGAATTTTAGCATGCTGTATGTGGAGGTCAGGCCCCAACTACCTTGTATTCTTTGTTTTAAAACTCACTAAATCATCATTCACTGTTCACCTACTGCCATTTTGTGACCCCAGAGACAATAACTGGGACCAGTTCTACAGCTCCCAGAAAGAGACAGTAGACCTCTTGTTTTAAGTGTTTCTCACGAGATAGATCCCAGAAGGGGAACAGACAGCAGGGGTCAGATGGAGGAATAGAATGGAACTGGAGGGAATGGCCCTCTTTCATAACTTCCAGTAGCCACTTGTCTGAAGTAAGGTACTCCCAAGCAGGTAGATAGTAAGAGAGTGGGTCTCCAAAGGAGGGGTAGTCACACAACTGGTGATCCAGTGGAGTGGAATACTTGATGCCGCCAATGAAGGCACCAAAAGTGTCTCTTAAGAGAGAGGTGTTGATTGGGTAGAAGTAGGGGTGGGAGTCCCTCATTTCTGAGGTCTAGCCTTTCTCCTGAAGGCTCCTGAGGCTTAGGGAAAGTGTGCTGATGGTAGTGGAAAGATCTCAAGTTCTGAGCAGTTTGAAATCAACTAAACTGGCTTCTCATTGCAGACACACAAATCTTCAGTGATCGCAACACTGTCCTGGAGTCCTTGAGTATGTGGAGAAAGGAATCTGTATGCTCGGGAAAGAGCTTAGGTCCTTCAAACAGAAGGTCTACTTCCATGTTTTGAACCTCTCTTGGAAGTCCTAAGGACTGGGTCCAGGATGCTTTTCTCATGACCATCACCATGACCACAGACCTGGAAGGTGTATGAGTGACATCTAAGGCAGCTTGCAGAGAGGTTTTTTCTATCAACTGTCCTTCAGTGATGATAGACTGGAATTGATCTTTCTGGTCTTGTGGCAAATGCTAAATAAAATGTGTAAACTTGAAGTATGTATTGAAATCATATTTTGCCATCAAGGCCTAGCATTTGACAATGTGAAATTGGAGAGTGGCTGATGAAAAGTTCTTCCTTCCCATCAAGTCCAGACATTTAGATTCCTTATACGATGGAGAGGGTCTAGATCACGTTTGATTGTTTCTCTCATTGGTAGCTTCCACCATAAAGGAATTGGGGTTAAGGTGAGAGAAGATGTACTCCATTCCTTTGTGTGGGATTCAGTATTTTTTTTATCTGCCCATTTACAGATTGGTGGGATTGTGGCAGGTGTTTGCACAGGGCATTTGTGGGAGATATAGGTAGGACAAAGTTTACTTAGGGATGTCAGGATGTCCACCAGGGAACATTTGGGCTCTTGTACCTTCTCTAATGGGATTTGAAGGGAGTCCAGTAGCCTTTTCAGGAGTTCCTGGAATGTTTGAAATCATCTTTGTAAGAGGCCGATGGTGGCACTACCACCTCAACTAGAGATGAAGATTTTCCAGATGGAGGTGAGATCTTCTCTGCCTAAGTCTCCTCTTCCTTTTGTACATCTTCCAGTCCTGGAGAAGTGCAGAGGGGTGGGGACATTCTGTAGAAGCTCATGGTTGGTATGGTACTGGTGCTTTCTCCTAGGCATCCAATGAAATTGGTCACTGTAGTGGCCCAGTAGTATCAGTGACCCCACTGGGGAGGGACCCAATGATAATCATAGTCTCTAAGTCTGATATCTGGATGGTTCCCCAGGTTTGGGTCTTCATGTGAAGGGCTCATTGGGATGGGATAGAATAGTACAGTACCAAGATGGATTCATGTACTGAGATCTTTGAGTCAGTGGTGTCTTCCTCTGAACTAAGGCAGGGGGAGCCCTCTGATGTTCTAATCTGTACTGAAAACTGGAGGTATAAACCAGTCTCGATATGCTGCTTTTGTAGTGGTGCCATAGAGGCGATGGTGGTAGATCCTCCTATAATTTGTGATTCAGGTTCAGAGATAAGAAGATCCTCTGGAGAAAGGAATCTAGAAGGAAGTAGAGGGCTAGGATATCCATCAGCTGAAGCTCAAGTTGGTACTGGGTGGTGAGATGGAGATTGTTGCATAACCAAGATGGTTGTAGTGTCCTGCCTTCTTTCAGAGATATTGAGAGATACTGGTACCAGGGTGTGAATGATAGCCTTTTGGGTCTTGTTATGTCTAAAGGGAGTAGATGGTGGTACTGTGGTATTTGTTCTTGAGGTAGGCACCTCTGAGTGGGTCTTCTTCCTCAGAAACGATACCTCAATACCAGACCCAGTCCGAGACTCTGCTGTACCATTCGAAAGATGAGAGGTCTCCCAAGAGTGGGTCATATGCCATTGCATATGATCTTCCCCCCTCCTCTTCATTTCCTTGCTGGGAGAAGAATGCTTCCTCTTTTTTGGGGTCTTATTGTCCAGGGCTGCAGACGAAACAGCAATAATGACCAAGGCTGTCTGCAACATAGATGCTGATATACCGGGGGGGGGGGGGGGGGGAGTGGGGGGGACACGCTCAGGAGCTAGAGCATACTTCATTAGTATTAGTTTCAGTCTAGTGGGAGTAAAATCACTTCCCACTGTGTTGAGAAGGAACAGTCACTGCCCCTAATTGGAGGAGATGATTTACCTCTTGGTGCAGTAAATATTCATGAGAGTGGTCCATGAAGAGAGACGGGGAGGGTGTGTGGGTGAGTGGTATAGACAGGAAAGGAATGGTATAGCCTGTTCGGATGACCTGTGTCCGTGGTGATAGCTGTCTACTTGAGGTAGAATGGCTGGTCTCCGAATAGCTGGTGGATGGTATATGTGCTGGAATGTGGGAGAGGTCTTCCGGACCCTTGACCAAGCCTTCAAATTTACTTATTAGAGGAAGTAGGCTGAGATGCTGCTGGTGGTGGAGGGCGTCGTCGTTGTGGTCTCTGTCTCTATCGTTGCTGGTGTTTTTGTAAGGCCTCTGATGTTGCTGCATGTATGTCGGGTATGAAGGCCACTGATATGGTTGATATCTTCTTTTGGCAGGTATATGAATGCCAAGGGACTGGAGGTTAGTGTGTGAATCCTTCATGGTGAGCAGAACTTCATTGGGTTACACTGAAAGATTAATAGCTGAGAAATGTTATATGCAGTGGTGGGAAACCTGCGGCCTGTCAGGGTAATCCATTGACGGGCCGCAAGACAGTTTGTTTACATTGACATTCTGCGGCTCCCAGTGGCCACAGTTCACCATTCCCAGCCAATGAGAGTGGTGGAAAGCAGCAGCCAGCATGTCTCTGCAGCCTGAGCTACTTCCCGCAGCTCCCATTGGCCGGGAATGGCAAACTGCGGCCACTGGGAGCTGCGGAAGGTCAATGTAAACAAACTATCTTGCAGCCCGCCAGTGGATTATCCTGAAAGGCCGCAGATTGCCCACCACTGCATATAACATTTCTCAGCTATTAATCTTTCCCATGTGGTAACTAAATTCTCTGACAAAGTGATGTTTCTAGAACAGTAAAAACCCACAGGTGCACTTAAACATTCAAAAGAGAAGTTTGTATTGAATTAAAAATTAAACTAATTACTTCTATTCATTTCAATATTTAATTCAATAACATTAGTTTTTGAATTTTTCCACTTATTTCTCTGCTCCCATGGAATTTTCCATTTAGCACAGGCATGCTGCAAAAGTCAAAGACCTTATGCACTATGTTTGGCTTCCAATTTGTTAAAATTAAAAACACCTTTATAAGGCATTCTTTTCTATTAAAATAGCAAAATAGATAGATCAGCTCTTAGCTTATAAATTTTTCTTCTTCCACATTTTTTTTTTAGGGAGTGATACACAACTGTTATTTGTTAATGACTTGTTACACTTGGTATCAGTACTGCCCTGTATTTCAGTATCTCAAGAGAGAGACATGAAAGCTAGGATGATTATTCTTAACAAAAGCACTATAAAATTTCCACCTACACAGATTTTAAATTATTTAGCAGTACTAGCACTTCAAGATTAATGGCACTAAGAAATTCATAGAACTGAGGGTAAAACTGACAAGTTTTCTTTACAAGAGCAACAATATGAACGGATCACATTCTTTCTTCATAGTTTGGACGCAACTACTTTCACAAATAACCATTAACAGCTAATGCACTAGTCTTTCAATTATTATAGGATGTGTGTGTAACACATACCTTCAACACCCTCAAATATCAATGTATGTTAAATAAGGAAATTAAATAAAAAATGGCTGCAAATGAACTAGATCTCCAGTGCAATGGATTTAAATTATTTTTACTACAAGAAGGAATTTTATATCTTATGATGCTACATTTATGTTCTAAAAATAAATAATTAAAAGAAAATATTTCAGAAAATTCATTAGGCTTTTCTTCACTTAACTTATGATAATACTTACAGCACTGATTTCTCATGAAATAATTTCATAGCTAGAGTGCAACACCATGCTAGTCACAGCCAAAACAGGCTGAATGCTTCCATTATTCGTCACTGAAGAATTAATTTTATTAACAAATGCCTATTATCATGTATAATGAAACATATTCATTCTACATATTCATTCCACTTAATTGAAAACAAGCAATTATTCTTCCTCTATATACAAGAATAGCACCACTGGTATGGGGAGAACAAAGTAATATAGAAGTCTTTGTGATGAGAAGAAAATGACGGGAAGATACCTTATATTCAAAACATATGGACACTCTCTAAGCTACAATTTTTCAGATGTTATGAATTCATAAATTAAACAGAGCATTTCAGTGTTGGAAATGATTTTGATTTCCTTTTTGCAGTATATTAAGCAAATACATAAGGCAGAACTAACTTAAATGATAGCTCTGATAACATTAAAGCCCATTTCTGGTTTGATTTCAACGTGTGATCACTGATTTTGTGAAATTAATAATTCCTAACAAACTTAGTAAATTTGATTCAAACTAAATCAAGTTTTTAAAGTAATTGATGCAATATTCTGATTCATTTTTATAAAATCTATGTATGAATGCCTGTCACAACACCATGTAATTTCTGTTCTTTCCTCTCCTCCTTTTTTCTTGTAGATAGTCAGTAATTCTCTACGTTCCTGGTTTTACCCCTGAGGTACAATGCTTCCTGGAGCTCCTGATGGAACCATATATTTCTATGCTTCAGGGTAGTGCGTAGCAAATACAATCCAGTCACTCTTCTGATTTGATTTTTCTTCTTTTGCGTTAGAAGTTTTTATTCATATAAAATTATGAGGGAAATTCAAAGTCCTTTCAAAACTTCAATTTCGTCTGTCAACCCTAAATCAAAGTTCATGTCAAGTATCTGTATCTTGCCCAAATGTACTTCATTCTCGCTGTTCATTTATGCTGAGAGCCCCTACAAGTGATTTTTTTCTTTTCTTTGTTGCTGTATGGACGCAGAGGGGTACATCTTAAAAGATATCTCTGCTATTGTCTGCTGAAAGAGAATGCCCCAGTGACATATCAAAAGAGAATCATCTGATGTGTATCCTGATATAGATGACCCTGTTGCCATACAAGTTAAGTATAACAGAAGGCAGTGAAGTTTTTACAGAGCTTTTGTAAACCACTCAGTTTTGTATGGTAAAAATTTCTAATGGAAGAAAAAAATCATATGTTGATATAAAGCATCTCCTAGCTCCATGGTGCATAGGGGCAGTGCTGTCACTCACTTTCAGAGGGTGCAGCATGTGCTCTACTATATGGCTGGTCAGAGGGTGGGACCACAGTAATACTTCCTTCCTAACCCCCCTTGGAGTGGCTCTAAATAAATGCATTCTTTACAATCAGGTGAGCATAAGGACTGAGATTTGCTTGAATCGTGCATTGGGATTTAAGACAGGAGGCTCTAGGAGCCCTCCTCTACCCTTACACTCCTGAAACAAACTAATTTGCCAATTTTTTTTAGATTTTATTACTTATATCATAAACCATTTTCCTCCATTAAAAACCTTGATATTATTTTAGCCCAGATGAGAGCAAGAACTGTTTGCAAGTGAACTCTTAAAATTCAAAGCCAGAGAAGCCTGGTAAAGACCGAATCTCTCATTTTGGGGAGAGATATACTGTAGGTCCCCCCATTTCCTCACTTCATTCCCCTATCACAGGATCCACATTGGGCAAGCCTGTTCTTCCAAGCAAGGAGTGCTGGACATAGCTCCTTCAAGGAACTTGTTAAATGACAATCGTGGATCAGTAAGACAGGCTTACTTAGGAAGTCAGGAAGTACCGCAACCTTTCCTGTAAAGTACTGCCAGGTACTGCCAGCCCAGAGAATGAGGAATCAATACTGAGTTGCCACTTGAGTCATGCTGCATGACCATGAAAGTGGACTGGCACCCCCTCTTACTCCTGTTTTATTTAACCGCAACATTGTTTTACTTCCTTATCAGTGTGGTTTAGTAAACATATGCAAGAATATATGCAATACTGACAAAAGAATTTGTAGTGCATTTTGGGCTAAATATTATTTTAACTGTCTCTCTCCTGATTTTCTGACAGCAAACGGCCTTTAGTGCCTAGTATGTAAGCCTATAACTGAACTTGTCCAGGCCATTTGTGCAAGAAAGTATGAATACCCATCTCACTACTCCATAATATCCTCAGAATCTTAACTCCAACAAGCAAAATGGGCCCTGTGTTTTTTTCTGAAATTTGAATGTTTACCACATCTGCACAGACAATTTCCCCTAATACTTAAATTTTAAACCAATACTTAGATTGCCAAGAGTAAATGTGAAAAATGACATACCCCCACCATCGCATTTCTTATAAGATTACTAAGAAATCTTTCAATATCCGATCATTGTAAGTATATTCCTTTACTTGAAAAAGAGGAGGTGGTGTGTGGTTTTACTCTCAGTTGTCAAGAGACTTGGAGAATGTGAGAGCTCCTCAGACAAATCATGAGTTTGTGGAAAATCAGCAGTAAGTCAGTGAGCAGTTGCTTTTAAAAATCTGTTCCAAAACGAATACCAAACATGTCAGAATCAACAACTCACCCTTCCTGGGTATAGTTTTTATTAACACTGAAAAAGCAACAACATAAAATGCAGTTCAGACCTTCACACTGGGTTTGGCTACTCCTAGGATTCCTACTTTAGCACTGCTCGGCCTTCCCCCATGTCATAAGTATGAAGTGCCTTAGAATTACTGTTTTGCCTGTGAAGGGTTAACCTGAAGCAGAAGAGGGAATGAGGTTTCGGGGATGCAAATTCCTAGAGACAAAGGAATTAGTTTCACTTTTTCCCGGGCACTCAGCCTGTCTCCATCTTCTCCCCGGCTCTGGGGTAATGAATCATCTTTCTACTCATCCCTTGTTAAGTTTCTAAGTCAGCATGGCAGGAAGTGAAATTGTTAATTGTATAAGCTTGTAATCAATCTATGGTGTCTTTAACCTCATCAGGGAGAGAAATCCCAAGGGAGGGGTTAAGGCTAGGAACTGAGTATCTGTGAAGTCTGTGTAAGTTGTATGCTTTTCTCTTTTCTCTATTAAACCTCTTTTGTTATAAGAATTGTCTGTTAATTCTAGTGGAGGGTTCCTAGCTTTGGATCAGCTTAGCTCATGGCTAGTGAGGGTCTGTGTTCTTGAATCCCTCCCAGGTAAAAAGGGGGAGGGGGTGTTACTATCGGGGTTTTAATGTGCCCCACCCCATAGTTTTGGAGGACTCACATTAATGGTGGCAGCGGTTTCCAAGCCCCAACTGGAGAAGTTTGGGTTTTGGGGGGAAAAGATTTAACCTAAGCTGATAAAATAAGCTGGGTTTGATTTGTCTTTTATATGCGAGATCCTCACATCTTTACCCTAGAGTTTAGAGTGGGGAAGGAAATCTCTGACACCCCAGAGTTCTCAAATTTTTGCACTGGTGAACGCTTTCACATAGCAAGCCTCTGTGTATGACTCCTCCCCCCCTAAATTAAAAACACTTTTTTATATTGTGGTAAACCCAGGGCAGGCTACTGCCAGAGAGGGTTTGTGGTGAGAAAGGTAATTGCAGGTCAATTGGGTTCAGCTGAGTAAGGCTGCCACTGACCCAAGCAGGATCAGCTGAACCCAATTAAAAAGCTGTCAGAGACCTTTTTAAACCCTCCTCCCCAGCTAGGGGAAGGAGAGAGATAGAGGGAGTAAGGCTGCCTGCAGGCTAGGGCAGCAGGACAGGGAGTCTCTCCCAGAAGGGGGATAGTTTTCCTAGCCAGAAAGAAGTGCTTAGAGGAAGGGAAAGCCTGCCTGTGGGGCTTTCTAGGCGGGTTGCTGGCACAGCTCTTGCCTCACCAGAGCCAACAGGACCTGAGTCAGGGGGATCCGAGAGGCCACTCTGCCACAATATATTTAACACCATTATAAATGCTGGAGGCAAAGTGGGGATTGGGGTGGAGGCTGACAGCTCACAATCCCTCATACAGTAACCTTGTGCTGCCTTGAGGATTCCTGACTCCCAGTTTGAGAACCCTTGCCCTAGATCTTCCCTCTAAGGTTACTCCCACCTTCCCTATATCCAGGTCAGTTACAAGTCACCTGTTTAGAATCAGGAGAGCACACAACATTCCACAGGAGAATAAACACCTGCTAATAGGGTGGGTTATTTCAGGCAAACAATCTTATAAACTTGAAGAACTTAATAGTTTCCACAAGACTAGGTTCTACAGTATGAGCCTGGTATGCCAATTAGGTTTGGGAAATCTGGTGCATTTTTACCTAATTTATAAAACGTTCAGATTCTGTTGTTTTACAATGAGCCAAAAGACTGTTCGATCTATCAATTTTAGCAACTGCTTGTTCCGCAAAGAGAATCTTGATCACAAGCTGTCTCGGCTTAATGGCATGATCCATCAGTAATGCAGCTATCTCAGAAGAAATGTGTTTTTCATTTCTAAACAGAATAGCTATAATATTATTCACCAGAACTGAAAAAAGCACCACATAAGAGTGCAAAACTTCCGTCTACTCATTCTAGTCTTGGAAAGTGAAGTTAATATAAACTCCACAGTTCCTATAGGATGCAACATGAATCCTCACTTTAGCTAATGTTTTCTATCTCCATGAATGAAGCTTTAACAGCAACTGATCATCCAGAACTGGAACATCTTTTTATTGAAAACTGGAATCTTAATCTCGGTCTGAGATTACATTCCAAAAAATGGGGTGGTCTGATTTGGGATTCTTAGATATTTTATGCCTGTAAACAATAGCTTTCCCACTTAGGTTTTCAGGAAATGTGGAAATTACGCTAAATCTGTATGGTGAAAGGTTTCTGTGATCTTGCTCAGCTGGGGTGCAAGTGACCCCATGCTGAGGGCCGACACAATGTCAGTATACCACTTAAGTTGTACATAAATGCTACCTGCTAGTTCTCTGTCTCAGTCACCACAGTGATGTTTTTTGAGCTATTGTTTTCTCAGGGTTCAACATTATTTCTAAAGGAAAGAATCTCAGTTGGTGTAAATCAGTATACTTCACTGAAGTTAACTGAGATACAGTGATTTGCACCACTGAGGATCTGATCAATCAGCCCCTATAATAAGTCATTGTCATTCTATCTAACTGATCCAATTTTCACTAGTTTTCATACAAATGAAGTAATGCTGTGAGCTCTTCCTAAACTCCTTCCATAGCTAGCTCTGAAACTGTACGTTGAATCAATCACTCAAATAATATTTTACATGTTCTTATACTCATTCTGGTAACAATTCTTTAAGTAATTTATGCCTTATTTTTGACAGGTTTCACCTTAAGTCAAACTGTGTTCCAGAGAAACGTGTCTAAAACATTGCTTCTCCATTTTTTTCAAGTCTTCGTCTCTCTTATAATTCATTTATTTTTACATTGGATTTATACTACCAAACTTCATATCTTCATTAATGGTAAAACGGTGGATTCTGTCTAAGTATAGACAGAGAACAGGGGTTTTAACCATGTTGCTTAATTGTACAGGAGATGCATGACAGAAACAGTCACAGAACCCACATCCTTTTATTCCACATAGGGTTAATGACTTAGTGGTGAAACAGCCTTGTCTACACTGCAGCTTCCATTGCTGCTACCACACACAGAGAATTATAACTGTGAAGCCTGCTACAGTAGACTCACCCATCTTCTTCTACCACAGAGTTATGGCCTTAGCTGTTAGATTTTTTTGTGTTGTCAAAAATAAACTGGAATTGGAAATTATAGCATTCTATATACCGTCACAGGTTACATGATCTGTCCTGTTCAAAAGGTTCAGTTATTTTGGCTTATTAGAAGGTTTACAAATCTCATGACTAAGTCTTGAAAGCCAACAGTATGGAAAAGCAAAGGATTTCAATCTCAGGATAGATTTAAGATTAGCAGCCGTGTTAGTCTGTATCCGTAAATAAATAATCTCAGGATAGTCATCCAGAACCTTTCATGGATACTAAATTCACTTAGGCAAAAATAAATAATCCTAAATAAATATGGATCAAAGATTTATTTTTTAGAAAAATATACAGATTTAACAATGACAAGGTACTTTAATAAATTTACAGTATGCATTATGCATGAAAACAGAAGGGGAGAAAAGGGTGAAGGGGGAAAGGAAAAGAAAGGGAGAGTAGTGATTGGTCAATTTTTCAGAATCCCGAAAAAGATACAAAAGACCAAAAAGGTGGGGGAAGAGGTGGCCAAGACTAATCCTTGATTTTCTGATGTCAGGGATCCTCAGCTAAATGATGAGTTGTTCTACTGAGAAGATCAGTAGACGATGGACAGGATGGATGAGAGAAGGATGAGAGGGAAGAGCTGAACAGCATTATGCCTGTCCTGGGACAAATGTATGAAACAATCTTTGACAAACAGGGCTACAGTTCAAACTTCACCATGAGCCCAGTCATACACATTTTAAAAAGAATGACAATGTGTCAATTACTGAAGACTTTACTCACACAAGTGCTTATAAATCTCACTCATGACGGTAAAAAATTATTACAGGTTTACTCCCAGAATTTGACTTCTCTGGCACCATAGTATTCAGCACCCTTGTATAAAAATTTTGGACTGAATGACTTGCTCAAGGTCACATAGGAAGTCTGTTGCAGAAGTAAGAGGAGAACCTATGTATCCCATTCTCAGTCCTGTGCCTTAACCCCAAAATCATCCTTCTTTCCATTTCGCATATCAATTTATTTACAGCACAAAGAAAATACTCTTCAATGTAAGAACTACAGACATGTGTGGAAGTAAACTTACGTTCTTCTTCCTTTGGGTCAAGCTGTGTAACACTGACAGATAAACGGTCCACACGTTCTTGTAAGGAGTTAACCCTGAAGGAGAAACTGTGTGCTTCATTGAAAAGCTCACCAAATATATCCTCAGCATATTTACCTGCAACAGAAAAAGTTGGAAAATAAGAATTCAAAAATGGCACAACTGATCCCAAAAGAATGCTTTTTTAAAAGATTGCCTTTTGAATTACTGTTACGTTAAAAAAGATTATTTTTAATAGCTGACAGGTGTTAAAGGTGCCAATCTTAACAAAAACATGTAATTACTGAGTTCATTGAGAATGTTAGATAAAAGGAAACAGAGAAGTAAAAAGGATTTTATTCAACTGACAATGTATTTATTAAAAATAAAATTAATATATTCAATACATTAATGAACAGATCCTCAGATGGTGTAAACTGAGGTAGCTATAGTGACATCTGTGCTCAGCTAGGATGATGTATACTATCTGAGGATGTAGCCCTATAACTGGATTGAGTAATCTTTTCAAGTGTAATTAAAATATAGTAAACTTGTCAGTTATATAATCTGACAGGTTTTCATAAACAGAAACCCAAGTATTTAGTTTCAGTATAATATGAATCAGATTATTCATAGATTCCATTAAAATAATTATTTTCTTCCTTTAGAAAACTATTATAGAAACTGGCCAACATGCACTGAGCCCTTCCATGGACTTCAGTAGCCAATTGACCTTTCCCTAATAACATAACTTATAGCCAGGTATCATGTAGAAAGACACAGTACAAAATTCTCCATGTAATTCTGCTACTCCTCCTCCATCCTAATCTGCAATGCCTTTTACATCTTAAACCTGTCCTGAGCAGAGTCTGCCAATTCTTCTACAAATACACCAGGCTTGGGGTCATGTTTTCTGAAAACCGCAACCTGGTCTTGTGGACATGTATTTAATGTGAAAAGTTTGTGCTTTTAAGATGCCTTCACAAGATGTCCTATAGACTTCTAATTACCTGATCTTTGTAGAATCACCGAAATGTAGGACTGAGAGGAACCTTGATAGGTCATCTAATCCAGTCCCCTGCACTGAAGCATAACTAAGTATTATCTAGATCATTTGTGAGAAGTATTTATCTACTCAGTTTTTATAAATCTTAAATGACACAGATTCCACAACTTCCCCAGGTAATTTGTTCCAGTGCTTAACTACCATGACAATTAGGAAGCTTTTCTTATCTAACCTAGATCCCCCTTGCAGCAATTTAAGCCCCTTACTTTTTGTCCTAGCCACAGTGGTTAAGGAGAACAATTTATCGCCCTCCTCTTTATAACAACCTTTTATGTATTTGAAGGCTGTTATGTCCCCCTCAATGTGCTCTTCTCCAGACTACACAAACCAAGTTTTTTCAATCTTTTCTTGTAGACCAGGTTTTCTAGACCCATAATCATTTTTGTTTCTCTCCTGTGGACTTTAATTTGTCCATGTTTCTCAAAGTGTTGCACCCAAAACTGGACATAATATTCCAGCTGAGGCCTTATCAATGCTGAGTAGAGTGGAAGAATTACTTCTTTTATCTTGCTTACAACATTCCTGCTGATACATCCAAGAATTGTTCGCTTTTTTACAATAGTATTACATTGTTGACTCATATTTAATTCGTGATCCACTATAATCCCCAGATCTTTGTCTTCAATACTCCTTCCTAGGCAGTCATTTCCCATTTGGTTATTTGTGCTATCAATTATTCTTTCCTAAGTGTAATACTTCACATTTGTCCTTAGTGAATTTCATCCTATTTACTTCAGACCATTTCTCCAGTTTGTCAAGATCATTTGGAATTCTAAGGCTGTGCTCCAAAGTGCTTGCAACCCCTCCCACTTTGGTATCATCTGCAAACTTTATAAAAGTGTACTATCTATGCTATCATCAAAATCATTTATGATGATATTGAATAGGACCTGACTCCAAACAGATCCCTGTGGGACCACATTCAATATACTCTTCCAGCAACACAGAATCATAGAAATGTAGGGCGCAAGGGACCACAAGAGGTCATCAAGTCAAGCCCCTGCACTGAGGCAGGACCTAAACTAGACCATCCCTGACAGGTGTTTGTCCAACCTCTTGTGACAGATCGTCTTCTCACCCCTCTTCAAACACAGGCAGGAAACTCTTCTTTGGCTCTAAACAGTGCTCTTTATTTCACAGTGCAGGCCACACCACCAATATACACAGCTTTATACACAGCTCTATAGCTTACAGCTCTAACACAGCTCACAGCTCTACACAACTCTACATAGTTCAGCTCTACACACAGCTCTACAGCTCTAAACACAGCTCTACAGTTTACAGCTCTGAACAGCCCTTTCTCTCACTCCACACTACCACACTGGGCTTCCTGCCTATATCCCCCTGAGGAGGCTGCCAGGTGCAGCTCATCAAGCCTGAGCCTTCTGCAGCCCAGGTGCCTAATTAGGCTTCCTGCAAGGGAGGTTTGCAGAGGGCTTTTCTCCCTCTTAAAGGGGCGGCAGGCTGGGTCAGGCCCACCCTGCCACACTCTTCATAAAAATCTCTAATGACAGGATTCCACAACCTCCCTTGGAAGCCTATTCCATGATTTAACTACCCATATAGTTAGAAATGTCTTCGTAGTGTCTAACCTAAATCTCCCTCACTGCAGATTAAGCCAATTAATTCTTGTCCTACCTTCAGTGGGCATAGAGAACAAATGATCATCACTCTCTTTTTAAAAGCCTTTAACTTATTTGAAGATTTATCAGGTTCCCCCCAATCTTCTTTTTTCAAGACTAAAGATGTCTAATTTAACCTTTTCTCATAGGTCAGCTTTTCTGTACCATTTATCATTTTTGTTACTCTCTTCTAGACTCTCTCCAAATTGCTCACATCCTTTCTAAAGTGTGATGCCCAAAACTGGACACAGTAGTCGAGCAGCCTCTCCAGTGTTGAGCAGAATGGGCCAGTTATCTCCAGTGTCTTGAATCTGATTCTCCTGTTCATCTATCCCAGAATGACAGTAGTCTTTTTCACAACTACATCACATTGTTGGATTAATTTGTGAGCCACTATAAACCCTGGAACCTTTTACACTAGTACTACTGCCTAGCTAGTTAACCCCCATTTTGTAGTTGTGCATTTGATTTTTCCTTCTTAAATGAAAAACTTTGCTCTTGTCTTCCTTGGATTTCATCTTGTTGATTTCAGACCAATTCTCTAATTTGTCAAGGTCATTTTGAATTCTAATTCTGCCCTTCAAAAGTGTTTACAGCTGTCCCTCTCAGCTTGGGATCCTCTTCAAATGTCATAAGCATACTCAACACTCCATTATCCAAGTCATTACTAAAAATATTGAATGGCATTAGACCCAGACAGAATCCTGCAGGACATCGCGAGGGGAAGAGGGGGGGAAGGAGAGACAGCAGGGGAGGGGAAGGAGCTAGCCTCCCCAGCCGGAAGCTTGGGGGGCTGGACAGAATTGGCCCGTGGGCTGTAGTTTGCCCACTCCTGCACTAGGCCAATAACCTTGTCAAAGAAGGAAACTAGGTTGGTTTGGCATGATTTGTTCTTGACAAATCCATGCTGCTATTACTTATTACCCTATTATCCTCTAGGTGCTTACAAATGCTTAATAATTTGTTCCAGTATTTTTCCAGGTATCCAAGTTAGGCTGACTGATCTATAATTCCCCAGGTCCGCTTTGCTCCCCCTTTCAAAAATAACTACGTTTGCCCTTCTCCAATCTTCTAGGTCCTCACCAGTACTCCATGAGTTTCTGAAATAGCATTCTTTAACCTGTTCTTTCCCTATTTTGGCTTGCATTTCTTCCCCCTTATTGTTAACATTAGTTGAATATCTGGTCACCATTAAGATTGAACAATGTGTTAGACATTATGGACCAGACTCCAATTTTGAACCTGCAATTCTGCAGTTACAATTAACCGCATGCAAAATAACAAAATGTATATGTCACGCTCTGCAATCAAAACAGATAGGTGTTTAAATGTTCCCATTAATTGTGGGCATATAACCAGGGGCTAAGTAGAGACTACTTAAAAACCTTAATAACATAGCTTGAATACCCTATGTACAATTATCGTACCATATTATATCAATATGGTACAATAAACCTTTACTGAGCATATGGAAAACAAATTTCTTAAATGCAAAAAGAATTTTTTCCCACCATAAAGGATTTTGCTCAAATTTCTGACAAAATCTCACCCTTGGGCAGAAACACCGCAGGCTTTTACCTCAGAAATGAATATTTCAAAGCTATGAATATATGAAAACAAGAGGTTACAATGGAAATTTTTTGCATCTTTAATTACACCATTCAGTACAAAAAATACTGTAATATATCTAAACACTTGCATCCACATCTCTGAAAACACAGCACATGTAGGTACCCAGTCTAGAGCAGTGCATACAATGTCGTAATTTTGCTACAGCACACGTTCAAAAAGTACCAGGATGTTTAAACAGTTCTCTGCATAAACATTAGCATTAGTCAACATATGAAAAGTTTAAAAATTAATAAATTTGATTTTAAAGCAGAGTTCAATTTCAGATATCTGAGGTGTTAACAGTAAAAATGTCAAGTTCAAAACATACTTTAAAAATGTGAGTTTTGACCTGATGGTGTTACTTTAACTGCCACAGATCACCTGTCTGACCCTGGAGCTGAACTTACCTTAAGTGCTGCCTTTTGGACTTTTGAAATCCCTATTGAGGTGGGAAAGGGATCTCTCCATCAGATGGGGAGATGAAAGAAGAACGGAAGTAGAGAACTGGATTTTTCATGTGGCATATGGTCACTGTATACTAGGGGCAGCTTAATTAAAAGAAAAGTAAGCCTGACTGGCAGTTGTAAAAGAAACACAGAAGTTGCATCTACACAAGAAAATTGGATACACACTTTCTAACTATGCTGCAGCTACACAAGTGATAGCAGCTGTGTTTCATGCATGCTGATAATGCCTGAGCCTGGTCTATGGTAACCTTGCACCATTGTTAATGTCAGTGCAGCTGCACCATTGCTGGAAAGTGGATATGCAATTTTCTTGTATAGAGGCAATCAGAAAGCAAGAAATACAGAGAAGAGTGCTTAGGAAGCTGAAACAACAGCTGCTGGTGTTCGGAGAGCTACTGTTGCTAAGGTAGTAAGAAGAGCTGCCAAATGATAGATTCTTTTATCAAGTTACAGAAGCCGAGAAAAAGAGAGAGAGAGAGTAGAGAGAAAACGCATGCACAAGAAATAGGCAGAAAAAGAAACATTATTTACTGGCAATTCTGTATGTTGCAGTTACATCTTTTCCCATTATACATACCGGTACGCACACCGAGTGATACATCTCCAGAAACCAAGGAGAAAGGACTGTCATTCAAAGAAGGCATATAGATATTTTTACCCTCCCGCTTCCATTTCTTCCTGATGCCAAGAAATTTTCCAGGCTAATCAATTAAAACCAGCCACACAAATGAACCAAACAGGAGACTTGGAATTTTTATGGGGGAAGATGACAATTATGGCAAATAGAACACTGGTAAATAACTTCACTTTATAATGCTTTTCCTCTCATCCTATACATTATTGTATATACCTATAAGAAAATAATTTCTGTAATCCCTGAACTAGCCTGAATCACAAGAAAGCCACCCAAAGAAATTGGGTGGTTCCAAATGATAAAATAAAACAAGCACCCCAAAATCTAAAGACAGGTTCTTAAAATGTGAGAGCCAACTCAGGCGAGCCTCTTGTATCTAGGAACTAATTCTAAATTAACGAAACCAACTTCCCTAAAAAAGAATTAAATACAGTAACTCCTCGCTTAACGTTGTAGTTATGTTCCTGAAAAATGTGACTTTAAGCGAAACAATGCTAAACGACTCCAATTTCAACATAAGAATTAATGTAAATAGGAGGGTTAGGTTTCAGAGAAATGTTTTTCACCAGACAAAAGACATACACACACACACACACACACACACACACACACACACACACACACACTCTCTAGTCTTTTGTCTATACATACATATACACACACACACATACATACACACACAGTATAAGCTTTAAACAAACAATTTAATACTGTACACAGTGATGATGATTGTGAAGCTTGGTTGAGGTGGTGAAGTCAGAGGGTGGGATATTTCCCAGGGAATGCCTTAATGCTAATTGATGAAATAGCACTCGGCTGAGCCCTCAAGGGTTAACACGTTGTTGTTAATGTAGCCTCTACAAGGCAGCACAAATGAAGGGAGGGGAGACAACATGGCAGACAGAGAGAGATACACACCCTATGTGAGAGAGAGCGTGAGATGTGCATTGTCCCTTTAAGTACTCTGACCCCACTGAGTACATTGCCTTTTTAAGCAGATCAAGAAGTTGAGACAGCAGCTATGGCCAGCAAGCTCCCTCTGTCCTGAGTCCTGTCCTATGGAGATGGTGTAAGTGGAGGGCAGGAGCAGGGGAGAGGGGGAAACCCTGACATTAGCACCCCTCTTCTTCCTCCCTCCCCAACACACAGCAAGCAGGAAGCTCACGGGAGCAGCTCCAAGGTTGAGAGCAGGAGTAGCTCATGGCCCTGGGGGGAGGGACAGCTGAACTGCCAGCAACTGATACCTGCTGGGTGGCTGCCCCACAGGGAACTTAAGGGAGTGGGTAGCTGATTGGGGGGTAGGGGGGGCTGCCGGTCCACCCTGGTTCCAAGCCCCCACCAACTAGCTCCAACATGCTGCTCTTTCTGCAAGAAGCGGACAAAGCAGGCGGCTGCCAAACGACGTTAGAAAGGAGAATTGCACAACTTTAAACGAACATGTTCCCTAATTGATCAGCAACGTAACAACAAAACAACTTTAACTGGGACGATTTTAAGTGAGGAGTTACTGTAAGGATAATTTTTACCCAACATAAAAGACAAACACACTAAAACTTATTAGTTCTCCAACTCAATCTGACAGAGAAAAGGCCAGCTAAAAAGGTTTATTTAAAAGTTAAAACACTTGCTAAACACTAAAGGTGTTAAATGATGGCCGAAGTGGCTACTATCATAAAAACTCAGTTTTCAGAGCATAAAGGTCCCAAATAGCCCAGTGGGCTCATAAGTAAGATCTGTTTTACAGATTTCCATAGTGTCACAAAAGGTTGATGCTTAGACTCAAAGATGTCAAAACCAGGGCATCTCTTTAATTGATCAGCTAATTCATTCAAATTATATGCGAAGAACCATGATCGGTCTCAATGCAAACTAAACCTATTTCCCCAATACCTCACTGAATTGAGGTCCACAATCAAGTGGAGACTCACCCTTCAGTTCCCAAACAGATTACTACTAAATATCATTCTTCCAGGAATCACTTGTGCAACTATAGAATACAGTACCTGTACTGAGACAAAAGGACCCAACTAAATAGCATAGATTAGAATATGCTAACTATAAGGTTGTCTGAATAATTAAGAGAAATGTGAAGATCATAATTAACATCATAATTAAGAGAAAATGTGAAGATCTTTGACTAAGGGGAGTACCTCCTAAGCTGGTCTGTCTTCTGGGTCAGTTCATATCCTCACAATTCCCCAAAATGGACAGCCAAAATACTTTAAAAAACCCAGTAAGCAATATCACGGGGACTAATATTAATATTTAAACACCACCTTCCTACAATGTTTTATGAGAATACTTAAACAAGGTACTGCCTCAAGGAGCTTACACCAGCTTACAGTGGTATTCAAACACACATGATATAAAAGTAAAAAGAAATAGGTGCACAGTCTATGAAGATCAACAGAGAAAGACTTCATGAAAATATCATGACGAAGCAGAAGGAGGCAGCTTTGTGCTTAGAAATGGAAGCAAATTCTAAGCGTAAGCAGTGTTATGACGGAAGGCATGAAGCTGCGACTCTTTCAACATATCCCAAACAGCAGCAGGATCTTTCAATACATAACACTACATCAGCAGGAGGTACTCTTTGAATGGGAACTACACTAGCACACTCCACTGGTGGAGCCACCTCTAGTCTTATGGAACCTAAACTGATTAACGTAGTCAAAGCCTCCCCTATGGTCATGCAATGAAAATGTGCCTGTGCACAAGTATATTCAGAGTACTGACATATGGTAATTTTATGAAAAACATTAACAAATGGATCCCCACAGCACTGTGAGATGGAAAAGTATGTATGTACAGATGAGGAAATAGATGCCACAAGACTAGCTTGCCCAGAGCCCCAGAGTGAATTAGTGGAAGAGCAGGGATTTGAACTCAAGACTTCCTGGTTCCCAGTCATTTACTTAAGTCTCACTAGCCAATGAAACCTGTCAAACTATTGTAACCATCTTAGCTGCACATTGCATAAGCTGCTAAGGATCCAAAGTAAAATAATAATTGCTTTTTCTAATTTTATTTTACACAGATGCAGGATGGCATACACCTTTCTTTAAGGAAAATATTTTGAGAACTAAATGGGTTACACGGTCTTCCTTTAAATAGAAGATATAAAAAAACACAAAATAGGAGTTATCACATATTTGTTCACAGAGTTTCAGTGGGCAATTGTGTTCTTTATCTATTAAACAAAAAGCAGAAGTGGATCACCAAAAAGCCTCCATCAGCTGTTCAGTGGCTTACTGTTATACCACATTAACTTTCCAAGACAATATGTGAGAAAGATAAAGACAGACCTATAGTCTCCTACCCATTGCTTCTACAACTACTTGGACATCGGCCAAATTATTTTTGGAAATATCATTATGACAATTTCTGGATTTTTATGTGACAGGAGAACTGCTTGCTAGAGACAAACTGACGTGTGGTCTGGTTCATGGCAGGATTTTGTGTATTGAAAACTGTGATAATGTGCTGCACAAATTTATCCTGGGCTTTTTGTTTTGTTTGCTGTTTGCATTAGCATTACTAACATCACTGCAGTGACTGATGTGCTAGAGCAAACAGGGCTCTAGCACTGTTTCAGTTTCTTTTGAGAATTGTCCCAAGCAGAGAATTACATACATATCCTAATTTCTCAACTGTTTTATTCTCTTCTTACTTCTAATTTTTTCAATAAAAATGCTTTATTAAAACCAACAGTACAACAGGTTCTCTCATGTTATGTCATCAAACACCTCTTGTATGGTATCTTTATTTAGTTTTGTCTCTTTGCTTCCTTTGTAATATCTATATGAACTCAGAACAAAGCTATACATAAATTATCTAACCAAAACCACAATACACATCAGTTTCATTTAAAGTACCAAAACCCTGAATTTCATAATAGAGTTTCTTGTCTCTGCAATGGCTCTCTCACCATCCAGTGTGTGTAATCTGCTCTCAAGAGCAGAGGAAAGGTATGGGTAGATAGTCAATAGGATCTTTACATGGAAGTATAAAGTCATTACTCCTGGTGGAATTCTGTGCCACTGCGCAGAATTCTATGCAGAATTCATATTCAGTGCAGAATTTTTTCCCCACAGAAAATACATTCTACCTGAGAAGTGCTGCAATTCTGTCCTTCACCCACCAGGGGCCGCTGTGGCACTAGTACAGCCAGTAGCTGGCTACTTTCATCACAGCACCATATCTGCCAGAGCAGAGGTGGGCAAATTACGGCCCCCGGGCCATTTTCATCCGGCCTGCGAGCTTGCTCCTGGCCCAGCGGGGCTCATGTGCTGCGGGTCCCCGTGCTCCCGGGCCAAGCCCACCCCGCGCTACCTGGCCAGGGGCCAGGCGGAGCGCAGGGAGCTGCTGGGCCTCATGCCCTGTCTTGGTGCCGGCTGAGCCCAGTGTGCTCCTAGGCTGGGTCGAGCGGGGAGCTGCTGGACCCTGCCCTCCCCGACCGGGGCCAACCGAGCCCAGCCAGCCATTTTCATCCAGCCTGCAAGTTTGCTCCTGGCCCAGTGGGGCCCATGTGCTGTGGGTCCCCATGCTCCCAGGCCAGGCCCGCCCCATGCTCCCTGGCTGGGGGCCAGGTAGAGCGCAGGGAGCCGCTGGGCCTCGGGCCCCCTGTCTGGGAGCAGGCCCAGCCCAGCGTGTGGGGGGTCTCCCAGCTCGCGGGCACACTGCCCGCCTCAGGCTCCTGGACCGGATTGAGCGGGGTGCCGCTGGGCCCTGCCCTCCCTGGCCGGGGCCGACAGAGCCCGGCATGCCGCGGGTCCCTGTGCTTGCGGGCTGGGCCACCCCCGCACCCTAGCCGGAGCGAGCGCAGGGAGCCACTGTGTCCCGCCCTCCCTGGCCGGGTGGAGCGCGGGGAGCCGCCGACCCGCCCGGTGTTCCCTAGCCGGGCGGCTGGGTGGAGCACAGGGAGCCGTGGGGCCCGTGCTCCCTGGCCAGGCCCAGTCCAGGAGTGCCCAGCTGACTAAGGTAAGGCCGGGGGTTAAGTGGTATGGTCCTGGTGGGTGGGGGTTAGGGTGAGGTTATCTTGGGAGGGGGCAGTCAGGGAACAAAGAACAGGGGGGCGGTGTTCCAGGGGGTGGTAGTCGGGGGGGGGGTCTCGGGAGGGGGCAGTCAGAACAAAGCAAGGGGGCTTAGATGGAGAGTGAGGTTCCAGGGGGTGGTAGTTAGGGTGGGGGTGGGGGAAGCTTGGGAAGGTGGAGTCAGGGAACAAAACAGTGGGGCTTAGGTAGGGGGTGGGATCCCTGGGTGGTGGTTATGGTGCGGGGGATCTTGGGAGGGGGCAGTCAGGGAATAAAAGAACAGGGGGGCTTAGACGGGGGTAGGGTTCTGGGGCAGCAGTTAGAATGGGGGGGTCTCTGGAGGGGGCAATCGGGACAAGGAGCGGGGGGTTATATGGGTCAAGGGTTCTGAGGAGGGCAGTCAGGGCGAGAACTGGGTGGGGGTCAGATAGGGGGTGGTGTCAGGCTGTTTGGGGAGGCACAGCCTTCCCTACCCGGCCCTCCGCACAATTTTAATCCCGATGTGGGTCTCGGGCCAAAAAGTTTGTCCACCCCTCTGCCAGAGCCAGGTTAGGACAGACAGAATGGGGCACACAGGGCTGCTGGGGGGTGGGTGTCACAGACTAGGGTTCAGAAGGGTTAGTGGGGGAAAACAGAGTGGGGTATGGGCTCAGGAGCTAGTGGGGTAATAGCACCGAGCCAGGGGCTGAATGGGAGGGGTACTGCAGGGCCACATGGGGACAGGGGGAGTGTAGGCCCACATGGGGATGGGGCAGATGTGCCTGATTGAATGGGTCCAGCCAGGGTCTGCATGGGGAGGCTTCCCAACTCCCTAACAATTCCTCATCTCCCCCCACCCCAAAAATCTGTTCCATAGTCTCCCACCAATCCAACAATCCTCCAGGTTTACTCCCAGGCTCCTTCCTGCTCCCGCAGTCTTCTGTTACCCCCTCACCCAAGCCTTTGCACTACTTCTGAGGGGTGCAGAAAATACTTTTCTGTATTGCAGCTTAAATTAATTACTCAAAGTTCTGTAGTAATATGCCTAGTAAGGAATCTATTTTTTTTTGGTCTGTACTGTTACAGACATACTTGCTGACAGGTATTTTAAAATAAATTACCAAAATAATTGAAACTGGTGTGATTATATTGTGTTACTTTGGGCTGGTCTTCACTCGCGCGGCACGGGATCGATCTTCTGGCGATCGATTTCTCGCGTCTGATGAGGACGCGAGAAATCGATCGCTCGTGGCTCCCCCGTCGACCGCGTAACTCCAGCTCGCCGGGAGGTGCAAGCTGGAGTTGACGGGGGAGCGTGCCGCCGACTGCCGCCGCCGTGGGGACGAGAGGTAAGTCGGCTGCAGATACGTAAACTTCAGCTACGTGATTCACGTAGATGAAGTTGCGTATCTGCAGTCGATCTCCCCCCCCCCCCATAGTGGAGACAAGCCCTTTGACAAATAAAATAAGCAGAATTTTAAAATATGCCGAAATTTTAAATTTTGGTGCAGAATTTTTAATTTTTTGGTGCAGAAGTCCCCCAGGAATAAGCCATGTAGGAAGGAACTCCAAAGGCAACTACAAACCAGTTTTTTAGGGAAACATAGTAAAAACAGGGTTTTGATAACTAGAGAGCTTAATTCCTCAACATGCTGAACTAGGGTTATAATGACTAAAAGAACAACTCACCATCAACAGATGCAGGGAGAGTTTTCATGCATGTACTCACAGATTGAATAATAGAAGGCAAGTACTATTGAAGGATGATGTTCTGAAAACTAGCCTCTCTAAAGGACTTGAAAAACTTGGAGACATCAAACCTCAGAATGCAGTGATGGATGAAATCTGAATTCAAAGGCAGGAACTGAATATGGCTAAATCTATCTCAAAGATTTGCTGTAGCAAAACAACTGGTAAGTGTGATACCTCTAACAGAAAAGGTCATAAATAATCTTCATGAAGCTTCTTGGTTGAAAGATTGTGGCTACTTAGACAACGTATTTACAGCCTCGGGGAGAAGCTTTCTATAACTGCTTCGTTCATCTTCCAGGCCAGAGGACTTAATAGGATTGAACTGAGGAAGAGGACTGGCCTCTGGAGAAGAGTATCAGGACAGACTGAGAGGCCCATATATGGTTCCATAGGAGGGTCAAGGAGCTTGAAGGTCAGGGCATCGGAGTCCATCAGAGTAAAAAGGATGGAAACTGCCCTGTCTACATGGAATTTGCATAGTAGCCAGGGAATCAAAGGAAGCAGGAGCAATATATAACCAAATTACTTCCCCCAATGTCTGCTGAAGGCACCCAAACCAAGGGATCCGTGGTCCAAAATCATAATCAAGGAACCTTGGCATGAGATCTGCAGGCAAACTAATACACCAAGGGAGTTCCCTCCACTGAGGATAGCGGGACTGACTTTGAAAGTGTACCAGAGTGCGTTAAGGAAACTTGAGAAATCTTCATGATGGCACAATAAGGGAGATTTACAGCCTTGGTAGCTGAAGGGGGGTGCTGTGGAAGATTAACTATAAGAGCACTCCAGAGAGCCTTCTGCACAAAGGGTAGGGAGTATAGAAAAGAAAGCTACAAAATAAAATTTGTGGGAACCTGCCAGTGAGGATGGGGACGGGGCGTGATTAACCTCACCCAGTGGCCTGAAAGGAATACAGAAGCTCTTAATTAACCAACAGAGGCCTGAACTCATGTCCAAATCAGAAAATCTGAGCTGCTGGCTGCCAATAAGGGTCAAAGGAGAAAGGATGAACCCTCTACCAGTGACCAAGAGAGCAAAGAGAAGCTCTGATTGAATCAACAGAGTGAACCTGGGTCAGAGCAGAAAAATCAGTGGGACAGCCCACAACTGATTAGGCTAGTGGGCATCCAGTGACTGAGAAACAAACAGAAAGTTCTATTTGTCAGAAAGTCCTGGAATCCTGGCTCCTACATTCACACCTGATGAGAGAAGACACAAAGTCAATTGCAGGGAAGGGAGAAACAGTGTATAAGCATCTGAGGACTTAGAGGTAGCTTTGTGAAATGATTGCTGAACTACATCATACACTCATGTTTCAAACCATGAGGAAGGACCAAACCAGAGCATTGAATTCAAGGTTGCTGAGACACAACTGAAGGCAGATAGGATCTCACAGTATGTACGTTGTGCTGCAGGCTAGCATCAGCACTTCTTGCTACAGAGAGCCATCTTTAGTACAGACCTGCCAGTTAGGGTCAAGACAGAGGAATTTTAGAGGACAGGAAATGTGGGAGACAACCATGCCCCCAGTTCACTGGGTCATTGGCACATGAAGGGTCCATGACATGCTTTTCTTTGGATTGCTTAATGGGGGGTCCTATTTTTCATCCTGAGGAGAAGGCAGTTGCCCTGGGAGGGTCTCACTAGGGGGGGGAAAAAAAAGATACATAGGCTGGCAGTCCACACATCAACTATCCAACAGACAGCAAAAAGGGAAACCCTAGATAGGGGTTAAGCCATTGGGTTGTGGGACAACAAAGCCCTGCATCCAACTACCAAAGAGGGGAGAAAAAGGGCTCCAAGCAGGTGTATTACAATTGGCACTGGGAAATGAGAGAGAGAGCAGAAAAAGCTGAAGGAGCCACCAGAGTTAGGCTTAATGACTGAATGGAATCTGAAGTAGAAGCAGCGCTGAACTCAAAAACAACACTTGAATTCAACCCACCAGAGACCAGTAGGCTGGGATCAAATCCTTGCAGGAGTCTGAAAAGTAAAGCCATGTTTCTTCTGAAGAATAGGAGTTTGCAGGAATCACCTGGAGGGTTCTCTCTGATATGGGCCTGCATCATCAGGATAGGAATGTCTGGTGGATGTTCTTCAAGATTCTTTTTGGGACTGGGAACATGCACAGTCTAAGATCATCAGACAGTACTCTGTCTGGCCTTCTTAGTTGGGTCCTTCCTGTTCTTATCTCTCTTCTTCATCTCCCTTTTCTTGAAGTTGTCCTTGGTCTTCTCTTCTTGGTAATCTCTTTGAGGAAGAGCTAGAACAGTGGTCTTCAACCTTTTTACACCAAGATCACTTTTTGAATGTAAGGGCAACCCAGGATCTGTCCCTTCCCTGAGGCCCCGCCCCTTCCACAAAGCCCCACCCTGCTCAGTCCATCCCCCTCTCTCCATCACTTGCTCTCCCCCACCCCAGGGCCGGCGACAGAAATTTGGGGGCCCCCTACTCAGATAGTTTTGGGGCCCCCCAGCCCAGCCGGGCCCCCTCCAGCCCAGCCGGCCCCTCCCAGCCCAGCTGGCGCTCTCCCCCCCCAGCTGACAGCGCCTGGGGGAGGAAGCCCAGCCGCCCCCACCCCCGCCCAGCCGGCGCTCCCCCCCCAGCTGACAGCTGGCCGCAGCGTGAGCCGCCCTTGCTGCTCCCCCCCCCGCCCTTTCTCCCCCCGGACTGCGCCGCTGCCGCCGGCCGGGCTCACTGCTCCGGCCGGGGACACGCGCGCTCGTCCGGAGGAGAGCCGCGCCGGATGACTACGGGTAGAGCTGTACCGGGGCCCCCCTAAAGTGCGGGACCCGGTACAGCTCTACCCCAGGGGTCTCAAACTCAAATGACCATGAGGGCCGCATGAGGACTAGTGCACTGGCCCGAGGGCCGCACCACTGACACACACATACCCTCGCTGCCCCGGCTCTGCCCCCACTCCACCCCTTCCATGAGGACTAGTGCACTGGCCCAAGGGCCGCACCACTGACACACACCCTGCCCTCGCTGCCCCGGCTCCGCCCCCACTCCACCCCTTCCAAGAGGTCCCACCCCTGCCGCACCTCCTCCTCTGAGCACGCAGCTCCCCATTCCCTCCTGGAAAGCGCTGGGCACCACCAACAGCTGTTTGGCAAACAAAGCAAGAGCAATATAGGAAGTCCAGAGCTAGAAAGACGCGCGGCCCAGCCAGGCAGCAGAGAAGCCTCCACTTCTGGCCCCTCCGTCCTGCAAACTGCTATGGGGGAACCGGGGGGGAGCCAGGAAGCTTGGCGGGCCGCAGGGAAGGGCTTTGCGGGCCGCATGTGGCCCCCGGGCCGCATGTTTGAGACCCCTGCTCTACCCGTAGTACCCCCCTGTCGCCGGCCCTGCCCCACCCTCACTCATTTTCAGTAGGCTAGGGAGGGGGTTGGGGATCGAGAGGGGGTGTGGGCTCTGAGCTGGAGCCGAAGGGTTTACAGTGTGGGAGGAGGCTCTGGGCTGAGCCTGGGGCAGCGGGTTGGGGTGCAGGATGGGATGTGAGGTACTGGCTCTGGGAGGGGGGTCAGGGCTGAGGCTGGGATGCAGGAGAGGTTACAGGGTGTGGCTCAGATGGTGGTCAGGGGCGGGGGCTTGGGATGCAAGACGAGGTATGGGGTGCTGCTGGCTCAGGGGCGGGGGGTCCAGGGCTGGGGCAGGGACTTGGGGGGCAGGAGGAGGCATAGGGTGCTGGCTCCGGGAGGGGCTCAGGGCTGGGGGGTGAAGCTTACCATTTGGGAAGCACTTACCTCAGTCGGTGGTGCAGTGAGGCTAAGGCAGGCTTCCTGCCTGTTGCAGGCCCTAGCCACTCCCGGAAGGGGCCAACACACCCCTGTGGACCCTGGGGAGGGAAGCGGGGGCACGTGTCTCTTCACACTGCCCCTCTCTGTAGGAATCACCCCCAAAACTCCCATTGGCCACTGCTCCCCATTTCCAGCCAATGGGAGCTGCGGCAGCAGTGCTTGTAGGCAGGAGACCCCTGCCCTCCCTGCCTCCGGGGATGTGGAGGTGTGCTGGCCACTTCCGGGAGCAGCGTGGAGCCGCGGCAGGCAGCCCCACTGTGCCGCTGCAGCCGGAGATTGCGATTGACTGGGAGAGTCCCCAGGATCAACCAATCGATTGCAATTGACTGGTTGGTGACCACTGTGCTAGAGGTAAAAGAGCTTCATTCAAAGAGCTGAGGCTCTATACTTCCAGGAGAGAAAGCAAAGCACACTGAAAGATCTAAGATAAGGGAAGTGGCGTTTGCTTTATATATCCTTGGCCTTTCCCTAGTCTTTGCCTCCTTGCTTCCTGGTAGAATCAGACTGGTTGTCTAGAATCATCCTCAAAGAGGAAGGAAAAGGAGTACAAATAGCAAACATTTTACTTTTTAAAAGCCACAACAAGACTGGTTAGAAATCACCAGTCCCATCTGTCATATTACTGTGCAACCAAAGGCCAAATCAGAATAGTGGAAAAAACAGATACATTTTCTATAGCATTAATTTTTCAATTAAAATAAAATGTACCTCAGGTTCAGTGATCAAGATGGAGCTGAAAGCCCTTTATCCTTTGAAGAATATGAATATAAATGTATGCCTTCTTTAGAATTCATTGGACTGACAGTCTGGAAAATGTTAGTTTCCCAGTGGTTAAAAAGCACTTACAATACTGGCAGTTCAAACTAGCGCCACATTGGTTCACTTGTCAGCCCTTTAACGTTGCTATGGCTCTGGGGAAAAGACAGTCTTTTCAGAAAGGCTCCTGTAGGGTTCTAAACCTTCTGAAGTATTCATTCATTTAAAATAAATATAGAAAAAATATTTGAGAGTGCAAAAGAAATCTTCATTGCTTATTATCTTTAACGCTATTTATTCCTCTGCCCTTGTAGTACAATTAAAGTAGTAATTCAAAGTAGTTATATTATAATTAATTACACATACATTACGAAACAACAATCTTTTCCCTTAATCATAAAAATGTAGGGATGGAAGTGACCTCAACAGATAATGTATTCCATCCCTTTGCACTGAGCCAAGAATCCCTGACAAGTGTTTGTCTAATCTGATGGTGATTCCATAACCTCCTTCTGGAAGTTTAGTCCAAAACTTAACTGTCAGTATATTTGGAAAGATTTCTTTAATACCTTACCTAAATCTCCTGTGCTACAGATTAAGCCAATTAATTCTTGTCCGATCTTCTGTGGACATAGACAACAATCAATAACCACGCTCCTTATAACAGCCCTTAAGATATATAAAGATTGTTATCAGGTGTCCCCCTCAGTCATCTTTTTTCAAGACTAAATGTGCCCATTTTTCTAACCTTTCCTCATGGTCAGGTTTTCTAAACCATTTATCATTTTTGTTGCACTTCTCTTTCTTGAATTTTATTTTTCAGGTTTCATACCAATTCTCCAATTTGTGAAGTCATTTTGGGGAATTCTAATCCTGTCCTCCAAAAGTGCATGCAACCTCTTTCAGCATGGTGTCACCTGTAATTTTTATAAGTGTACTCTTTACTCCATTATCCAAGTCACTAATGAAAATACTGAACTGCTCTGGACCCAAGATCGACCCCTGTGGGATCCCACTAGATGCAATCTCTCAGTTCGACGGCAAATACAAGGTTAATAGAGAAATAAGGCTTTTTTGTTTCATTTTAAATGTGAAAATATGGTTCTGTTTCATCTATAAAAACTGAAAGCAAATAACATGTTGGTTTGAAATGAATTATAAAGTTAATAGCACAATGTACTTACTTAGACTACTTAGTTGTCTAATTATATTTGCCAAGGAGATATTGGTGACACATTCCAGTTCATTCTTGATGCCTCTGGGCAGTGCTGTGTGACACAGGTGCCTGGGGTCTATATTTCTTTTCACTAATGGCATTTTGAGATATCAGAGGGCTAGCACACCTGTGAAGAAATTAGACAGAAGCATTATTATAGCTTTTCCTTAACTATATTGGTTCACATCATTACATCCAATCAAGTCATTAATACTGGTAAGATTAAAATATCTTCACATTTAGGTGAAGAAGGGATTTCTTTGGGTCTGATTTTCAACCTTGTGAACGTTTATCTGACTACTCATAGAATCTTCCAGATCAAGAGGACTTTTAAAAAGTTACTTCTGATTAAGTTCCCCAAAACCTTGACAGTATTTCCTTAATATGTTAATGAAAGTCATGTATCTATATCCCTCCGCAGTGTACTGAAAATGAAGCACTGAATGTTCTTGCTTTAACAGATTTAAATCAGGCTTATATTTTTCTGTCTTAATATTGCCATAATTCTTCCTACCTATGTTTTAAAATACACAGTCCAGTAATGCCTTGTACATCCCCAATTTTCAATCAATCATTCTCTGACTGCTAGCAGAATGTTACACTTCAAAGTTTGTGACAATCAAATTTAATATAGATTTTCAAAAAAATAGCAATAGACTACATAACAGTCACTGTGTTTGCCTACACAGTGCTTTATAAAGCATTCTGGGATACTCTGAAAGTTGCTAGCATATGAAACCCAAAGTCTCTTCTATGCAAACAGTAGAGGTTTTGGACTCTATTCCCCCCTCCCCACATAAAACCCCACAAGACTATTATCTATGGTTTAGTAAAAGAAATATAAAGTTTCACCAAAAAGTGCAAGTTTTGGTGATTAACTTAATTTTCAAAATATTCTACTATACAAGTACTGAAGTAACATTTATGACATTACAGGAAACTTAGCAGCCATGGATTTATTGTGTAATGTTGATAACACTGCCTCAGATTTAGGGACAAATTCTGATATCTTGCCAGAGCAGCTCCACAGTGGTAGCAACAAGATTTCAGAGGAGAAGGCAAGTGTGTAAACGTCTAATTGTGGTGCTTAGTACCAAGCTATGGTTGAAGTTATAGAATATTTACACTTTGGAGAGTCCTGCATTTTACTAAGCCACTCAAATTGGGTGTGTGTAATTTAGTAGCGTGCTAACTACATTAAAAAGTTAAAATGATATGTCTAACAAACCAGTATTGGGCTCATGTGCTATAACTGCATATTACTTCAACTAGTGTTACTTGGAGATATCTATCTATCTATATAAAAGTCAAATGGTGTATGCGTGTATGTACGTTCCCTTACTCCTTCCACACCGTTTGAGCTAGAGACTTGAAATTTGGTACAGTTATAGGTCTTAGGGTTCTAATCAGGGTAAGAGTCGAAAATTTTTCAAATCTTATCTCTGATGCCCCCCGGGGGTGAAATTATTTAAAGGCCAATCACATCAGCTGGGCAGCTGCTGTTGTCTGTGACATAGTTATGATGTCATAATACCCCCTTCCAATGGACCCTGCACTCGCTCAGCTCTCTGCCTCCTCCCCCCTCCAACGGACCCCGCACTCGCTCAGCTCTCTGCCCCCTCCCCACCTCTGATGGACCCGAGTTGGGTTTGGTCAAAGGGTAAGTGAGGTAGGGGTGTCAGGTTTGGTCGGGGGGTGAGGTGGGGGTGTCGGGTTTGGTCGGGGGGTAAGTGAGCCGGGGGTGTTGGGTTTGGTCTGGGGGGGTGGGAAGGTGTTGGGGTGGGTGAGGGGTGAGGTGTGGGTGTTGGGGTTGGTCAGGGGGTGTTGGGTTTGGTGGGGGGGTAAGGAGGGGGGGTCGGGGTTGCTTGGGGGGGGTGAGGAGGGGGGTCGGGGGTAAGTGAGGTGTGGGTGTTGGGTTTGTTTGTGGTGGTAGGTAGGGGTGTCGGGTTTGGTTGGGGGGAAAGTGAGGTGGGTGTGTCAGGTTTGGTCTACAGGGGGTGGGGGATGGGTGTTGGTCAGGGGGTGTTGGGGTTGGTAAGGGGGTGAGGTGTGGGTGTTGGGTTTGGGTGGGGGGGTGAAAATGTGAGTCGGGGTTGGTCGAGGGGTAAGTGAGGTGGGGGTGTCGGGTTTGGTCGGGGGGTGTCAGGTTTGCTCTCTGCCCCCTCCCCCCTCCAATGGACCCCGCACTTGCTCAGCTCTCTGCCCTCTCCCCACCTCCGACGGACCCGAGCAACGCCGGGTATTTTCGCTACTATACTTTAAATTCTTCTGCATGCAAGTGTATAAGCATGAACAGAAGCTGCTTCCCTGCCATGCCGCTTATTGGGACTTGAGGATTTTCAGATCACTGGATTTGGGTTTATACATGTGGGAAGAGAGGGCTACTCCTCATGTGTAAATTAAACTTCTCCCTTCTGTGCAGACCTACTAGGAACTCGTATTGAGTACAAATTCCAAGTGGACAGGACGTGTGGAAGATCAACTTTTGCATCAACTTCACCTATACACCCCATCTCAGGACTATGATGGGCTTATACAGTGTAAAGAATTCTGCAAGATGAAGGACTTTGCACTGACCCTCTGTAAACAGTAAATGCTGAGATATGTGCTGAATGTCCTTGTTACCCTTGCTATTAGGATGGAGCATTCAGCACAAAGTCCTCCAGTTTTTTGTTAACACCACCTGCAAATGCTTAAGATAAGATAAACAGCATCCACACTTTTGTTAAGTGGAAATGCTATTTGTTGCTATTCTCTTAGATTATTATCTGACTTGCAAGTCTAAATATGGCTACTTTTTAAAAAAAACCATAATTAAAGAGGTTTTTCCTCTCTTTTCATTTCTGGATTTCTGTATCCTAAACTGGAAGTAAATGAGTTTCAATTTGTTATGCAATAATTGTTTTTAATCATTATCATCTTATTCAAGTTCTGGTCTGCACCTACTTTTATGTTATCTACAATGTAAGACTGTTACTTGTGACTTTAAAGATTAATACAGTTAGAGACTAGATAAGCCAATATAATCATAAAGCTTCATGGCAAAATGAAAATATTAAAGGCAGAAATGGTAACACATTTTTTCAGATAATGAAGATATCACACTAAACTATAGTAGAAACACATAAAAGACCTTCCCTCTAATAGTTTACTACAAACAAAAGGGATGGCTTCCAAAAATGGGCACAAGATCTAATTATATATTACTGTGGCAGGAATGAAAGAATAATTAAATTAATAATATGCCACACATACCTTAACACAAATATAGAAGTCACATACCTAGAGATATATTGCACATATATGCCCAGTTTTATTCTTATGGTCTTAACCAAGAAGAATCTGATGGCTCCTCATTCTTCTACTGACGCTTCTGAATATCTATATATATAAAAGTCAAGTGGTGTATGTATGTATGTATGTATGTATGTATTACAGCGAACTCCTCCCGCACCGTTTGAGCCAGAGACTTGAAATTTGGTACAGTTAGGGGTCTTGGGGTCTAGATGCTGGTAAGGGTCGAAAAAATTTCGGATCTCACCTCTGACGCCCCCCAGGGGTGAAAGTCTTTCAGGGCCAATCACATCAGCTGGGCGGTTAGGTGGTGATGATGTCATAATACCCCCTCCAACAGACACCGCACTCGCTCAGCTCACCCCTCCCTCCTCCAACGGAACCCCGGAGATCCCTCAGTTCTCTGCCCCTCCCCCCTCCCAACGGAACCCCGGAATCCATCAGCTCTGTGCCCGTGCCCCTCCCCCATCCCAACGGAACCCCGGAATCCATCAGCTCTGTGCCCCCCCCCACCTGCGAAGGTCCCCGGAATCCCTCGGCTCTGCCCCCCCCCCTGCGATGGATCCGAGTTGGGTTTGGTGGGACGGTAAGTGAGGTGGGGGTGTCGGGTTCAGTCGGGGGGTGAGGTGGGGGTGTCGGGTTTGCTTGGGGGGGTCAGGTGGGAGTGTCGGGCTTGGTCGGGGGGGTGAGTGAGCCGGGGGGTGTCGGGGTTGGTCTGGGGGGGTGGGAAGGTGTTGGGGTGGGTGAGGGGTGAGGTGTGGGTGTTGGGTTTGGTCTGGGGGGGGAAGGTGTCGGGGTGGGTGCCCAGACCAAACCCGACACCCCCCCGGCTCACTTACCCCCCGACCAAACCCGACACCGCCACCTCACCCCCCCACCAACCGCAACACCCCCTGACCAACCCCAACACCCACCCCTCACCCCTCACCCACCCCGACACCTTCCTACCCCCCCCATACCAAACCCGACACCCCCTGGCTCACTTACCCCCCGACCTAACCCGACACCCCCACCTCACCCCCCCACCAATCGCAACACCCCCAGACCAAACCCGACACCCCCCGGCTCACTTACCCCCCGATCGAACCCGACACCCCCACCTCACCCCCCCAAGCAAACCCGACACCCCCACCCCACACCCCCACCAACCGCAACACCCCCTGACCAACCCCAACACCCACACCTCAGCCCTCACCCACCCCGACACCTTCCCACCCCCCCAGACCAAACCCGACACCCCCTGGCTCACTTACCCCCCGACCGAACCCGACGCCCCCACCTCACCCCCCCAAGCAAACCCGACACCCCCTGACCAACCCCAACACCCACACCTCACCCACCCCGACAACTTCCCACCCCCCAGACCAAACCCGACACCCCCCCGGCTCACTTACCCCCCGACCGAACCCGACACCCCCACCTCACCCCCCACCAATCGCAACACCCCCAGACCGAACCCGACACCCCCCCCGGCTCACTTACCCCCCGACCAAACCCGACACCCCCACCTCACCCCCCCAAGCAAACCCGACACCCACACCTCACCCCCCCACCAACCACAACACCCCCTGACCAACCGCAACACCCACACCTCACCCCTCACCCATCCCGACACCTTCCCACCCCCCCAGACCAAACCCGACACCCCCTGGCTCACTTACCCCCCGACCGAACCCGACACCCCCACCTCACCCCCCCACCAACCGCAAAACCCCCTGACCAACCCCAACACCCACACCTCACCCTTCACCCACCCCGACAACTTCCCATCCCCCCAGACCAAACCCGACACCCCCCTCGGCTCACGGTGCACTGTGTAGCACACAGATTATTAAATACACTGTTCGGTCGGCGGGTGAGGTGGGGGTGTCGGGTTTGCTCAGGGGGTGAGGTGGGGGTGTCGGGTTTGCTCAGGGGGTGAGGTGGGGGTGTCGGGTTTGCTCAGGGGGTGAGGTGGGGGTGTCGGGTTTGGTTGGGGGGGTCAGGTGGGGGTGTCGGGTTTGGTTGGGGGGGGTCAGGTGGGGGTGTCGGGTTTGGTTGGGGGGTAAGTGAGCCGGGGGGGTCGGGTTTGGTCTGGGGGGGGTGGGTGGGAAGGTGTCGGGGTGGGTGAGGGGTGAGGTGTGGGTGTTGGGGTTGGTCAGGGGGTGTCAGCTGTCTGCCCCCTCCCCACCTCCGACTGACCCGAGCAACGCCGGGCACTTTTGCATAATTTAAAAAAGAAAATACACGCACAATTTTATCTGTATTATATATCTATATAACTAGATCTTTGTATTAGATATATCATTTAAAATTACTACACATAACATACATACATAGACTTCAAAAGCAGACAGTTACAGTGTTTTCTGGTAACACTACTAAAAATTCTTCAGATTATCCAGAGCTCATTATTTTTCTTCTAGAGAGCCCATTCAAATAAATTGATTTCAGAACATTTTGGAAGTACCCTGGGTTCTAATTTAAGCACAGCCAATAATTAATAAATTAATTTTTGATTACAAGTTCTTCTCCACCCCCAAAAGGCTAAAAAATTTTAACGATATATAACTTACTATGCCATTTGAAATTGCTTTTTAAGACCTAGTATTTATCTGATGACATTTTTTCCCTCACAGCATTAATCTATTCTTTCTGTTAACAGCTTCTGCATACAGTATATCACACAAAAGCCCTGTGATGGATCACAACAAAAGCTCATTGTAATCTTGACAGAGATAGATAACCAATCCAGTGTTAATTTAAATCCAAAATCTCTAAAGCCAGAAATAAAGCATAGATTTGATAAAACCTCAGAAGTTATCATAATATATTATCATTGATGAAATTACATGATAACCTTATCAAAGAATTAAATTCTATGAATTAAAACACACAACAGTTAAATTCCATAGATATTCATCTACCACTTGAAGATAGCTACCTTTCGAATGCACATGTCAATTTTACAACTTGATTCTAAAAAAAATTATCAGACACACAAACCTGATCTAAAATGGGTAGCATTGTGCTGCAATAACAATAAATATTTTAAAAAAAGTACCTGAACTTCACAGCAGCTAAGAAATGTAATGTAACCCCAGACAAAACCTGGTTAGTATAGAGAAAATATTCAATTCCCACCTACACTACAGCATTAAACTTCACTGTTACTCATCAACGGTGTATCAACTTTTAGAATTCTACACACAGAAAGCACAGTCAACCTAGTCAATCACAGAACTGTAGCACTATTAATCATACTGAACACCTCCAGTCATTGGATTGCTTTAGAACAGGCTGGCTCTTGCACAAAGGAATTAGAATTCAACACACAGTGTCTTGCCTTAACAACAGAGCTATCTTTACAAAGAAAACACAGAAGCACTCACCCCCAGTGACCAAAGACTTCCTTTTTTCCTCAGAAACGTGAAAGGAACCCCCTAAAGGCAGAATGATTAAGAAAAAATTATTCCTTTGGTTCCAAGCCATAATTGCTAAATATTAAATTATGACATGCCAGAAATGAGGGAAATGAGTGGCTATGCTAGGGATGGAGAGAAGAGGAGGGAGGAAGGGAGAATAAGACACAGTCTACGCAGCTCATTGCACTGACCTTACTGTTGAATCCAAGAAGGAAATTGGATGCTAATGAAATAATAAATAATGTCAGACACCTACAATAGAACTGAGATCCAGCGTACAAAGATCTGTGACTAGGAAACCTGACACAACATAGGAGTTAATTATGCAATTCCTATATATTAATCCACAAGTGACATACAATTGTTTTAATTATTACAACCATAGCTTCAGACACATGTGACTAAACAGTAGACAGTGTCAAAAAATTACTTTATGAAAGCTTTTTGTGGCTGGGTAGTTTTAAACTTCTTATGCAAAACACAAGAGACGTAGCTTAACCTGACATTTGAAAAAGGTGATTAATCATTCTTTGCCATATTAATATAAATCAGCATTCTAAATAACAGCCTTTTAGCTTTCCAAAGTAAGTTTTATACTACGGCCCCAAAACAAACACTTTGAATTTGCTAAATATTTACAGGATTTTAATTTGATGATTACTACTAACTTTTTTTCAGCTTTAAAGAAGACTTAAAATATGTCACATATTGAGTCAGATAGGCAGTAATAATCAGCTCATTATTACTAGCTGAGCTCCTTTCTACATGAATTTCTTCCTTTCCAAACAACAAAATTCCTCAGAAGGCGGGCTTGTTGCACAAGCCTGCCAGTATCCATAAATAACATGCTGCCTTGTCTACTGAAGCCTTTTTTCTGTATAATGGTTACTCACATTTTAGTGTTATTTAAAGTGTCTGAACAGTGTTCTGTTGAAAAAAAAGTTATCTAAATTGATAGAAAAGGTTGTTTACTTTCAAGCAGAGATGTTATTAAAAGCTCTGAAAAGACCTTTTGTAACTGTTGTTCTTCGAGATGCGTTGCTCACATCCATTCCACTGTAGGTGTGTGTGCTTGCCACATGCACTGTCGGAAGTTTTCCCCTCAGTGGCATCCTTAGGGGATGTGCTGGTATAAGCTGTATAAGGGGTGCCCCGGCTTCCCCCTCTTCAGTTCCATCTTGCCTGAACTCTAATAGAGGGGAAGGAGAGTGGGTCATGGAATTGATATGAGCAACACATCTCGAAGAACAGCAGTTACAAAAGGTTACCATCTTTTCTTCTTTGAGAGCTTGCTCATGTCTATTTCATTGTAGGCGACTCCCAAGCAGTACCATCAGAGGCGGGTGGGAGTTCACAGACGTGTCAATTGCAACACAGCTCTGCCAAATCCAGCATCATCTCTGGCTTGCTGGGTGATGGAATAATGCATTGTGAATGTGTGTACCGAAGACCACATTGCGACCCTGCAGATATCCTGGATAGGGACATGCACCAGGAAGATATCCTGGCTGACATGAAAGTGCAACACCACCTTTGGCAGGAAGACTGGATAGGGCCACAGCTGGACCCTTGTAAAATACTGTCTTCCGGGGGCTCCAAATGTGAGGACTTTAATTTTGGAGACACGTCTAGCCGAGGTAATAGCTATAAGGAATGCAACCGTCCATGACAAGTGGGAAAGGGAGCAAGAAGCTATAGGCTTAAAGGGTGGATCCGTGAGCCCTGCGAGGACAAGGTTGAGGTCCCATTGGGTAACCGGGTCCCAGACTGGTGGGAAGTCTTTCAAGGCCTTCCAGGAACCTGATCAACATCTCATGTGACAACACTGATCTACCCTAGATGCAAAGATGGAAGGCTGATATGGTAGCCACATGCACCTTGATTGAAGAGAAGGTGAGACCTTGGTGCTTTAAGTGGCTGGACTGCAGACATGACTGGGTAGGGGAGATATTCCACTCTGACGTCTGACAGGAGAAATGCTTCCACTTTGTCAGGTAAGCTGTTCTGGTGGAGGGCTTTCTGCTCTCCAAGAGAACCTGACGTACCTGACTAGAGCAGGCTTGTTCCTTTGGATTCAGCCACTCAGCATACAAGCTGTGAGGTGGAGAGACTCATGGTTCAGATACAGGAGTCGACCATGAACCTGCAAGAGTAGGTCCGGGTGGCTGGGAAGTCAGGTCCTTGAGCATGCCGAATCAATGCTGGCGAGGCCATGGTGAGGCAAGCATAATGAGCCATGTCTTGTCCCTCTTGATTTATAAGAGGACTTTGCTGATGAGTGGAATTGGTGGTAAGACAGACATCAGGTCCCCTGACTAAAACAGGCATTGGATAGTGAGCCTCTGCCAAGGGTTCAGGGAAAACAAAACAGATGATGATTTTTGTTCTCTATGGTGGCGAACAGGTCCACTCTGGAAGCTCCCCACTTCTTGAAAAACATTTGGCAACCTCCAAGTGAAGGGACCGCTCATGGTGAGAGATGAAGAACCTGCTGAGGGATTGGCTTGCACGTTCCGGACACTGGAGCGGTGCAAGGCTTCCATGTGGATTGCATACTGGATGCAGAAGTCCCACAAATGCAGGGCCTCCTGGCACAGAACCAATGATCAAGCTCCTCCCTGCCTGTTGACAGAACATGGAGGATGTGTTGTCTGACAACACCTACACCCCCTGACCAGACTGCTGAGAAAGGAAGACACCATAAGTCAGCCTGGAGCTCCCTGACGTTTAAACACAAGGCAAGCTCCTTTTAAGACAATAACGCTTGAGTCTGCAGTGTACCAAGATGTGGTCCCCAACCAAGGTCGAATGCATCCGAAATCAGAGAGACTGAGTTGCAGCCTCATGAACGGCACATCTTCCAACATCAAAGGAGCAGAGTTTGATCATATCGGCTCCAAGGCCGGTGCTAGGGCTGACCCCATGAGGAGCGCTTGGAGACAAATGTCCCACTTCTTTTTGGTCCATGGCCTGAAGCTCTTGCAAATTCGACACTTGTCGCTCATGTGGGTTTCCCCTAAAAATTTCAGGCAGTTTCTATGGGGATCACTGACTGGCGTGGGTTTTTTTTGCAAGTCACAAAGTTTGAAGCCTGAAGTCCGGGGCATGGCCCATCCCTAGGCTGAATCCCGTATGAGTCTAACTAACTATTCTAACTTAACACTAAAGGAACTACCAACTATTCAACTTTAAACAACTATATTCAACAAATTCACTACTAGACAGGTAGACAGGAAAGCTTGCCAAAGCAAGGAGCCATTCCAGCACTGTTACTGGCGGTAAGAAGGAACTGAGGGAGGGGGGAACCCGCAGCACCCCTTATATCGGTGCATACGCACATCTCTCTAGAGGGCACCAGAACCGCTTTCCTACAAATAGCACTGAGGGAAAAACTTCAGCCACCAGTGCATGTGATGAGCACACACCTACAATGGAATGGACATGAGCGAGCACTCAAGAAACAGATGATTTATATTATTTAAAAATAGGGATTGATCACTGTCCTTCAGTCCTTGCTAAGGCAAACCACTCCAGTGAGGTCAATGAGGAATTTGACTGAGTAAAGACTGAATATCTCAAAGAAGTTAGAGAGGGAAGACACCTGAAGATTACCCAACCCATTTCCCTGAAAGTATAGAATTGTTCCTGACAGTATATTTTCTAGAGTTTTGTCCACTTTAGTTTTCAGTGTCCTAAGTGATGTAGCTTCCAGCACTTCCCTAGGAAGATTATTACAAACCTAGTACATCTTGGTAATAAGAAAGTTCCTGTTATTCAGCCTCAATTCTCTCTCTCTCTCTTGGCTTCATTACTCTGTACTCCCATGTTTCACATATAATTCTTCTTTCTTATTATTTACTACCTTCACATATTTGTAGGCTTGTTATAATTCCCCCTCCTCATCAGTCACCTAACCAAGTTATAGATATTTAGTTTCTTGTAATGTTTTCTTCATAATCACTTCTACCATCTCTAATAATTTTTGTTGCTCTTCTCTAACTCCCCCTAACTGATCAATATTTTTTTTTAGTCAGATAGTAGCCAGAAATTAAGCCCAGACCTCAGGTACAATTGTACCTGGGGCATATAGGGGCTAGTTCTGCAAAGCATCTACATATGTACTGAAGTGTTTTGCTGAATAGGGATGAACTGGTATTTCAGGGCAATTTGAAGAGACTATTATTTCCTTGCTTTATGATATGATGCCTGTGCATTTGAAGTCCTATATCTACCGGTATTACAAATTCCAAATGTATGTCTAATTTGCTGTTCACTCTGTATTGTAAGTGCATTGAAGCACTTAGGTGCTGATTCAGCAAAGTTTTTAAACACGTCTAACTTTAAGCATGAGAGTGGTCCCATTGGCTTGAAAGGGACAACTTATGCTTAACATCAGACGTGCTTAAATATCTTGCTGAATCATGGCCCAACAGAGGCTTCTCCTGTCCCTTCCAGATTTTTTCCCCCTCCCAGTCATATTATTTTGCAGCTTTGCAAGTCAAATCTCATTTTGTTATATTCTGCTTATGTTATTAATTTGTCTATGTCCCTCCAGAATCAAGCTCTTAGGGACCACACAAACACAAATATTTGTCCCTATGAATAGTCAGCTTGAAGTTAATAGGGCTCCTTACAGGAGTGAGTTTGTGGGACTGTGCCCATAGTTTTTAGCAGGTAATTTACACTGTGGTTTCATGTTACAAAGGTTTATTAGAATTGAGGTTCAAGAAGCTTCTACAAGAAGCCGAAGAAACTATTTATACCATTACTTTTCAGGCATAAACCAATTGAAATGAGCATTGTGGCACCAATATTTGCATCTCTAATAAAGATACATAAAATGTTCTTTTTGATCTCTAACAAAGAGATGCCATTCTCTGTTAACTGATGTAGGTTGCAGTGCTTTTTGTGTAAAAGCTTTTTTTACCTCTTAAAATTAATGGTACATAATTTCTAGCTTTTTACAATCCTCGGGAGCCTTGAATGTACCAGGTTTAAGTAAAAACACATGGCAAAAATAGTTCATCTTCCAGATATGAAATTATTAAGTGATGTGCATTATATGAGCTTAAATATCTACAAGAAGAGGTGGGCAAACTACGGCCTGTCAAGGCTTTGCATGGATTGCCACCCCCCTGGCGCCTTGGGCCCCACACTGCTCCTGGAAGTGGCCGGCACCACATCCCTGTGATCCTGAAGGGTGGTGGGGAGCAGAGGGCTCCACACACTGCCTTCGCCTGCAGGCACCACCCTCCGCAGCTCCCACCGGCCGGGAACAGGGAACTGCAGCCAATGGAGGCTTTGGGGGAGGTACCCACAGGCGAGGGCAGCACACGGAGGCCTCTGCGTCGTCCTCCTCCTCCCCCAGAGGCCTCAGGGATGTGGTACCAGCTACTTCCAGGAGTGGCATGGGGCCAGGGCAGGCTAAGAGCCTGCCTTAGCACCGCTGCATGCCAGAGCCGCTCAAGGTAAGCAGTGCTGGGACGGAGCCTGCACTCTGAATCCTTCCTGCATCCCTCACTCCAACCCCCTGCCCTGAGCCTCCTCGTACACTGTGCACTCCTCCTCCGCCGCAACCCCTTGCCCTGAGCCCCTTCCTGCACACTGCACCCCCTCCCACGCTCCAATCCCCTGACCTAGCCCTACATTCATGGCCCTGCATGTAATTTTCCCACCCAGATGTGGCCCTGGGGCCAAAAAGTTTGCCCAACCCTGATCACAGAATAATAGAATATCAGGGTTGGAAGGGACCTCAGGAGGTCATCTAGTCCAAGCCTCTGCTCAAAGGAGGACCAATCCCCAACTAAGTCATCCCAGCCAGGGCTTTGTCAAGCCTCACCTTAAAAAACACTAAGGAAGGAGATTCCACCTCCTCCTTAGGTAACCCATTCCAGTGATTCATCGCCCTCCTAGTGAAAAAGTTTTTCCTAATATCCAACCTAAACCTCCCCCACTGTGATCTACAAGATATATTTCTAATTTTTCTTAGGTTTAAATACTAAAATTACTTCTATCATCTACACTCAGTGTCTAAAAATACATTTGAAAAATATCCATATTTAGTGATAGGCAAAATGTTGCAGATAAAATAACCAAACTCACATATTTCTTGAAGTAACCCTGTAGTTTTCCTTAGGTTCAAAATCTTAACTAATGTCACACCCAGTGAGTAGCTCTTACTTTGTGAGCAATCCCAAACAAGCAAGTCTAAAATGGCTGTTCAACAGGAATGTCAGAATTATGCCCAACATTTTTACATTCTTGTACTTACTGATTTCAACCAGAAGCTACCAAAATACCACAAAAATCACCATTCTGATTTCAAATGGAGACCAAATCGTGGAATGCTTAAAACTTTATGAGAAAGCTTGTCTCTATGGGATCTTAAGCAAATTTTCAACTGTACACGTCTCTGAAATTCCTCTGGATAAGAAATAGAGCGGGAAAGTTGCTACAAGATGTGTGCGGAAAACAAAAGCACTTTAAAATACAATGAGTTTGTGCTACTAAGTAAACATTTGCCTAAATGGAGCAGACTTACAGGCCCTGACAAAAAGAAGGTCCAATCCTGCAAAAAATTAACAAGCAAAAGTGCCCTGGTTCAATTTCTATGGAAGCCAATGGAAGCTTTTTCAAGTACTTCAGTGGATATTGGGGATCAAGCTCATAGTGCTTGCCACTAAGAACACTCTCACTCGGGCTGCCAGCACCACAGCTGAGAGTTCTGGAGTTAAGTCAGTCCATCCACTAGACTTAAAAGGACCCTCCAAACTGAAGTGACATTCCCTGTCTCCTCAACACTGAGCAGCAGCAGCAACTGAGGAAGCCTTTAATTTAAAGCTTTCCAACATCATCATTCACTCAGTTCCGACACTTGGAATCTGGATTTTCCCCTCACTTTTATTGTTTTGCTATGGAATTGTTGGCTCTCCTTCATCTTGCCCTTCTCCTACCACTGTAACCTTTCAGAAATCTAGCCTCACTCAGTCTATCCCTTAGCAGTATACCTCACCCAAACTATGGTCTTGATGCAGGAATAACTGAGTGAACATTTATAATGCATTATGCAGGTCCGACTAGATAACTGACCAAGATAATTGGCCACGTTTGTAAGGGTATTACACTCAATATGACAGCATTTCTCTGTTTGTCTATGTAATGTAATAACTTTTTGAATGACACATCCAATCAATTCCAAAAGTTCAGGGAAAGTTCTAACCATCAATGGCCAAAACTGTATTGATTTTGTGAAAAATCAGAAAACCGAAAGGGGAAAAATGAGTGACTCATGGAACCTCTGCCATTCTGTTAGCATAACCACAACTACAAGCACCTGTGCAGGTGTCTATAGACTGGTTGACGGCTCCCATTAACATGGGGGGTGTACACACAACCCCAGATATAGGGGGGAGATTGAGTGACCCTGCGATGGGGAGGGGGGACACAGAGCTTCTGCCATGGTGGATGAATGGGGGACCCTGATATAGGGGAGTGGGAAATAGTAGAGCATGGGGACACATCTTGAGCATCTGCCATGAGGGGGAAATATGGGACTTTAGAATGGGAGTGCACATACCCTGTTTCCCCGAAAGTAAGACATCCCCCGAAAATAAGACGTACTTCCAGTTTTGCCTCTCGCTGTAATATAATGTAATGTAATTTTGGGAGCAAAAATTAATATAAGACACTGTCTTATTTTCGGGGAAACACGGTAGCATGGAGGCAAAATAGAGACCTAATCCTGACTTTGATCTCTGGATGCTACAATAATGTAAATAGAAATAATGATTTAAAACTTGACAGAGAAAGAGAGAATTTCAGACTGTTTGAGCAGTTACTCAAAGGACCAGCACCAGAAGGGGGGGAGGCGCCCATCATGAGATCTTTTCAAAAAAGGCTGGTTTATTCTGCCTCTGTTAACTGAAAAGCAGCAGAAACTATTGTCCTGGATTTGCAGCCATAGGTTAGCATATAGCATATTGGCTTCCAAAAGGCTAGTACTGCTTATTGAACCATGCTATTCCCCATTAGGGAGAAAAATCTTCTCCGTTATTGCTGTGCCTCTAAATGATTATGTCTCATTGATCAAAGGAAGGCATATTGCCAGGCACCCATAGAGAAGAGTTGTATATTTTAACACTGCAATGTGGATAAACAACAAAATGATTGTAGAACACTGTTGAATGGCAGACTGTTGGCTTAACTGAGTCTGAAGCCAGGGTAAGGAGGTTCTTACTTCTAGCATAGTTCCTGAGACTGCTATCAACATACCAGCCATAGCCACTAAGCTGGAACTGCAGCAGCATCAATAGCAGGTAATGGCTGTTCTTGAAGCAGACAGTTTCATATGAAAGGAACACACTGAGAAAAATTGGAAAGAAGATAGACTATCTGGCTAATAATCAGAGGTAGCCATGTTAGTCTGGAATAGCAGAAGTAACAAAGAGTTCTGTAGCACCTTAAAGACTAACTAAAGTATTGAAGCATAAGCTTTCGTGGGCCACTGCTTGCATCCGACGAAGTGGGTATCTGGCTAATGTATAGATTACATTATGACTTCTTCACTGAAGACAATAGTAGCAATATTACAAAACCACTCAAGGACTTTGTGTTCATTCATATTCATTTTTTCGTCCACTGTCTTAATTTGATAGTGTAAGGTTTCTACTCACCAACATTTTACAGTTAGTTTCCAGAGGCTACTCTCCCAATAAAACTACAGGTCTGAGGGCCATGAGGGTGTTTAGGTAATATGCCACCTACCTCCTTGCTTCCCTAACCACTAGCTCCAATATGCTTCCAAGCCCCCCTGTCTCTCCAAACAGAACAGTAGATGGCAACTGTAATTTAAAAAAATAAGCCACTTTCTTCTTTCAGCTCTCAGCTGAAATAGTGATGCAGGTAGGGGACCATGTGCACTGCAGGAATCCATCATAAGTGGCTCGCAATATCTTGCTCTCATAAGACCTATGTTGAAAGGGATCCTGAAGAGTAGAGGGAGGCTGGAGACACTGCAGAGGCATAGGGTGTCTGCAGGTTTATGAACTGGAATCCCTGACGAGATCTACAGAAATCAGATCAAACCCTGCTCACCTGAATAAAGAATTCCAGGGAAACTTGGAGCTTTGTTTCCCCCCTGCAGAAGTAGCCTGCCTCAGGGAATACTCCAGCCCTCCAGAAACGTGTCTTAATTTTCTGTTAAAAACTCTGGTCAACTTATCTCAGGCTCACTCATCTATCTTCACTGCATAAACATCAGTAATTCATGGATTTGCACTGATTCCAAGAAACTGCCGAGCTGATAATTGACTCTGCCATTCCTCACTTACATAGGGCAGATGGTTTATGTCAAAATATTAATTTTCAGGTTTTTGATTTTGTATTTTTTTAAGCCTGGATTTTTAAAAAAATTCTCAAATGCATCTGAGTCCAAGTAACTTAGTTAATTCTGAGAGCATCTGACCATCTGGGGCTACTGGACATCTGGGCCTTTACCCAAACTGAACTAGTGTCTGAAGTCAGGTTGCTAGACGGCTAAAAAGATGGATAAACATAGGATCTTTCACCTCTAAATTATCAGGAAGTGACTAAAATAATTACTATCTGAAAATGGTTTGGTGAGCAGTACGAATTGAGTTTCTGCTCTCAATCTAGTTTCTAGTGGACTGGTCACTACCTGATAAAAACCCACCACAGCAGAAAAGCCAAGAACTGAAAGGGCATGGAGGGCCAGATCCCCAAATAGTGTAAATCAACATAACTTCATGGAGCTACACTGGTTTACAGCAGGTGAGGATCTGTCTTTGAGACTGAATACCGTTTCATTCCTCCAAGGTCAGGGTGAGGCATTTGGACAAGACATGGTGGGAAGTTTGCAGTTTCCACTGCTGTTTGTGTTCCTTAAATGAACAGAGTTCATTTTTCCCAGGGTACCTATCTTGCATCTTTTATAAGCATTACATAAACTTTTAAAATTTGTAACATACCTTTTTGAAAAAAAACTGTACACCATTTGACATGCACGCTTCATTATATCATCTATTATCTGTTCTTAACCATCAAATCATCTACTACATGCCCATAAGAGGGATAGTGGTTGGTTGGTTGTGTAAGAACGACAACATCATGAGTAAACCTGGAATCTCTCTTTTTAATCAATGTTTCTTGACTCATAATAAAAAGAAGTCTACTGTTAAGAAGACTCTCCACTTTCAAGATTTGTACACAGAATTTTAATGGTACACTACATTCAATTATCAATTTTCAGAGTGTGGTTAGAGGCCCCTTACTACTTTTAAGTGAATGTTTTTTTAAGTACAGTAACTATATAAAGAAATTTGGTCTTAATCCTCACTTCCATGATGCAGTTTATCCATTTTGGTAATCTAAAAGGTGGAAATACTATTGTCAAACATGATTACACATTGTACAGTATCCCGTTAAGTTGAAACTCACTTATTTTGGATTTAGAACACTAACATAGTCTGGCACTATTGTCATGGCAATAAGTCCCATAGTTCTCACTCTGACATTCTAATGAACAACTCTATCATTCAATTTCTATTCTGTGAATACAATAATAGCATCTTAAGCATTTTAATAAAAATAGTGGTTCTGTTCTGTAGCATGAAGTCCTATACAATCCTCAGATAAATGTAGAGAAAAGAGAGTCTCTCATACCGTCCAAATGCCAAAAGGGGTTGGGATAAGACGGCTTATTTCTCTGCCAGTGCCTCTCTAAATTAATCTTTCTAGAGAAGGCCCTATTTGTCCACATTGTTTCAGGTGGTGCCAGTTCAAAACATTAAGCACTATTGTGTGTCTGTGTCTGTGTGTGTGTCTGTGTGAATGTGTGTTAAGACAAATTAATATACTTCAAATCAGAGTGTAATATTGGAAAAAGAAAATCAATAAAGGTAGCATATATAAAACTAGTGATTAATATTAATTACATAAGTGTATACATAATCTGTTTAAGGAAAACTTCAGGATTATAAATCTTACACATAAAAATCAGTATCTCTTCACATGAACAGGTAATGCAACCAGACTCTTGCCGAGCTACATAGTGGCAGGATGAAAAGATTGAGAATGGACAAGAGTAGGAACAACAACAAGAACAAAACAAACACGAGCATAAAAACCTCCAGCAACTTTCTGAGTTATCCAAGTTGAAATTGCTGCTGGAACAAATGGGAGATAAGCAATATAAACAATTCAGCTATCCTATTTGGATAGACAATCACATTTAAAATGTTCTTCTTTGGCTAGGCAGTGGCAAACTATCACATGGAGCAATTATCCTGTTCTTAGGTTACTGAAAATATTTGATGTCCTTTTTGTATTAAAACAGATTGTTTCAAGAGACTGCAAAGAATGAGCATGAGAGAAATGTCTATTCCCAGGCGCCATATGAGACTGCCTAATGCATTAATGGAATATGGAATGTGTTACAATAAGATAATTAGGAAGCCAGGGAAAGCGTCTGTACAAAAGAATATTATGCATTTTAGGAGTTTATTTACTACATTCATAATTTTATTCTGGACACCCTCAAACAATGCAGAGATAGTCAGAACTATGCTGTATACGTAATTCAGATTTCAAACTTCTTAGAATTTGCCCACTGAAATCAGAATGGCTGTTCTGTAAGTTAGCACTTCATTATAAACTAAAGGTTTCCATATACCCTGTCTGAAAAAAAAATTAGCCTATTGCGTAGGTCAAAAGTTTCCTATCTGTTCTAGAGAAATTCCCAGTCACATTAGAAAAAAATCTGTTGCAAATCACTGTGTATTAGCATAAGCGAATTCAGCCATGTTATTTCATTATGAATTCTGCCAGTCCTCTTCCTTTTTCATATTCCAGATCTTAAAGATTAGACAGAATTTCACAGAAAAATGCTGGAAGAAATTTCCACCCTAAACTTCTTGGGTGGTTCACGAATAGGAACAGTATGAAATCAAGAAACAGAGAGAAAGAATGAAAATTGTGAGGTACTACTTCATTACTTATTTATTTTCAGGGTAGCACCACATTTAGGGCCAGACTCCCATTATGCAAGGAGGGAGCGTTCAGGGGACAAGGAGCAGAATGGGTTGGGTATTCTGGGGAGGGAGGGGGGAGAGTCTGGGGCAGGAAGTGGGTGGGGGTTAGATGGGGGGCAGGGCCTTCCCTACCCGGCCCTCCATACAATTTTGGAACCCTGGTATGGCCCTCGGGCCAAAATGTTTGCCCACCCCTGCTACACAGGGAGCTGAATATTAACTTCTGAAGAGCCACATGTGGCTCCAGAGCCACAGGATGGCCACCCTTGGTCTACCTGCTCTTTCAGTGCCTGGACGAGAACTCAGCATGGCTCAGCGAAGTCCAGAGTTACAACTGCAAGGAAAGTCCTGCTCAACCGCAGACTAGAGCATGCTCATTGTGGCCAGACACTTCAGGGAATTTATCTATTATGCTTTAGCAATTGTCCACTGAGGCTGTGCAAACTGCGATTTTTCAAAGATTTATATCTGGACCAAATTTAGGAAGATTTTCATGAGGGCAGCAAAAGGCACATCCCTGAAAAGCCAACCCTCTGTGAAATTTCAAGTCCAAAATCCAAAGCATGGGGGCATGAGAGATTATCAAAGAAAAAAATTGCCACAATTTCTTTAAATGTGGGTAAAACAAGGTATTGTTCCCCCGTCTCGTTCTCAGAAATGGCTGATCTGTTTTGGGTGAGAATTTCTACAAATTTTCAGCGTGATGCAGACCGCCAACATGGGAAATTTCAGCCCAAATGGTTCAAGTATGGCAAATCCATAGGCAACTGAAAACAAGGACTTATAATGGGAAATGTCAACAACCTTAATACTGCATCCATCTTCAGAGCAGTTGGCACATACAGTAGAACCTCAGATTTACAAACACTTGGGAATGGAAGTTGTTTGTTATGGTTGTACTTTCAAAAGTTTACAACTGAACAATGACTTAATACAGCTTTGAACCTTTACTGTACAGAAGAAAAAATGCTGCTTTTAGCCATCTTAATTTAAATGAAACAAGCACAGAAAGTTTCCTTCCCTTGTCAAATCTCTTTTTAAATTGTCCCTTTATTTTAGTAGTTTACATTTAACACACTACTGTGCTGTATTTGCCTCTTTTTTTATAATCTCTGCTGCTACCTGATATGGTACCAGAAGTACACAATGAGATGTGCGTTTGACCTGTCAGTTCGGAACTCTGGTGTTCAGAACTCTGAGATTCTACTTTATTCTGTACACAGGGCAGACTTTTCAGTTTGAGGCAGAATAAGTGCTGGAAAAAAGGGAGACACAAACAAGTAAAGGAAGCAAATTTTCTTAACCTGGATGGCTCCTTTTCCTGTAACTATGACTCTGTCTCAATAGGCTCCTGTTCTTCTCTGCAGAATACTGGAAACAGTTTCAAATCTGTCCATCTGGGGTTACCTAGCACTAACAAACCACTTAAAAGATTTTTTCTCCATAATGCCTACACCCAAAGCTGTAAGACTAACATATACAACATGCTAATTTTAAAAATGTACTAACAGAAAATGTGTGTGTTTGGAACCAGATCATTTTCATTTTATTATATTTCCAGGGAGAATCCAGACTATTTCTTCAAGAAAAAAAAAACGGGAATGAAAATTTTACACACACTTTTAGCAAGCATGTCCACCTGCAACAAATTTATTAACAGATCAATCTGACTGCCGTATTAGATATCACCGTCATTGCTTGCCAGTGAATTATTCCATATTTGTTGATGTATGCAACCCTGGCAATGTTTTTCTGGGATATATCTGTAAAAAGAGAGAGATAAGGACTAAACACGCTGCTTTTACCTCTAGGAACTTTGGACCCCATTTTCCAAGTACATGCCAGGGCCTGAACTGAATAGTGTTCATTGGCAAAATCTCTCTAAAGTGTGTCTCCTAAGAGTATACAGAACAAGCCAATGTTCTGACATGCAGTTGTTGAATGAGAGTCCCTTGCTTATTATGGCCAATAAGAAACTGACAATAGGTTCGAGAGAAGGGGCAGTGGCAGTTAGAATGGAACACGGGTGAGGGACTCATGCCCACCTGTGAGTGCTATAGGGGCCAAAAATCTAAGAGCATAGGGAGTTTTGGCCTATTTCAGACTTGGGAGATGAGACCCAAGAGAGGAAATTGTGGAGGCATGGAAAAGCTATTTCCTTTAAAGAAATTAGTTATTTCATCACAAAAGGAGAAAAGATGCTTTTTATACAAATAAATAAAATGGTCTACAGACCAATTTCTTTATGTTAACATTGATCTGTTCAGAATTTTGTGCTGTTTTATTGTTTTGTGCATTGCAACAGAACAGCTGGAAAAAGTACACATTTGCATATTGTTACATTATCATTAACAGCATGTCCTATTACAACTTGTACTTGCAGTGCAACAGTACATTTAATACTCCTTAATTCTCTTCCTTTCACAGTACTATTTTCTCTCTTCTAATTTTTATTTTATGTATCATTGCATTATTTAGTTTAAAATGATCTTATTCTTTTTAACTTAAATTGTACCAAATACAATTATTTCTTAGCTGTCCATGATGCACACAGCTTATGAAATGCATTAATAATTCATAATACATGAACGTCTATATTTAGCAATGAAAAGAGGAATTGACAATACCAGAATATGTGAAATATAGCCAAGCTAATATTCCAAGAAAAACCTTATTTGATATTTCCTGATTTTGGAGCATTTAATTTTGTAACTGTAAAGAGGCATTACTGTTAGTTTTTTTAGTTTAATCTTCCTGTGCTTTTAAGGCAAGAGAAGAAGAAATAACTAGAGCTAATCAGCTTACAAATTTCCTAGGCTTTACCTGTGGAATATACAAGTCTCTTGAACTACACTACTCGGCCTATGCAGCTAACAAGCTCCACTGGCAATGCCTCTAGGATTTGTCATCTCCTTAGTTTAGGGTGACCAGTTTTATAGGGACAGCCCCAATTTTTGGGTCTCTCTTATATAGGCTGCTATTATCCCCACCCCCGTATCAATTTTTCACATTTGCTGTCTGGTCACCCTACCGTAGTTGGAAACTCAGCTGCTTATTGCATATATAGGCACCACTACCCTTTGCTCCAGAACTATTAAGCATCACCTCTTGGCTCAATAGTTCAATTTGTAAATTATTGCAGTCAAATAACTGGTCACTTAATTACCCCATGTGCCACATCCTTCTTTAAGTATGCAGCTAACAATAGCTGAAAGAAATTTCTATTGTCCTTGATCGGTCCTGCATTTTCAAACATTCTTAACTTACTTTAAAAGCAGTATTTGTCGCAACTCATCAAAGAAAGTAGTGTGCATTAACAATAACATCTATTTTTAACCTATAATTTTGTTTTCTCCAAACAGCTACTCCAGCAGGTTTAGAATAGCTGGGAAGGCAAGAGATTCCTCTTATCTAGCCTGAGTGCCATCTGAATTGCTCCACAGGCCATGCCACCAAAACTACAAAGAACAACAAAAATTTGAAGAGACATCGGGATGAACATTTCCCAGCTCCAGGAAAAAAGAATGAAAATAAAAAGCAGATTTGTCATCTTCTCTCTCTGACCAGAAAATCTGCAATGGCAGAATCAACTGCCATCTCTGTGCAGCCAATCATTTACAACACCAAACACAGAATACCCAAGACAATAGATAAGGGAGGGTGATGATGGAGAGGACAAAGATGAAATTACAGTTAGGATATGATCAATTTTCTCCTTCTCTAGCACAGCAAACAACTGCTCCATCAATCTTGGAACTGAATAGCAGCAAGCAGTAAAGAACATCCTCTCCATCAATTAGGAAGGAGACATAAAAACATCCCAGATGTAAACATACTTTCAAGACAAATAGACTGCAATCTGTACAAGGGAAGACTGAAGGAGCTTACTTTTGAAGACAGCATCAGAGAAAACTATCCATATTGTAGTGCAAGGGTCGGCAACCTTTCAGAAGTGGTGTGCTGAGTCTTCATTTATTTACTCTAATTTAAGGTTTCGTGTGCCAGTAATACATTTTAACGTTTTTAGAAGGTCTCTTTCTAGAAGTCTTTAATATAGAACTAAACTATTGTAATATATAAAGTAAATAAGGTTTTTAAAATGTTTAAGAAGCTAATTTAAAATTAAATTAAAATGCAGAGCCCCGCAGACCAGTGGCCAGGACCCAGGTAGTATGAGTGCCACTGAAAATCAGTTCACATGCCACCTTCAGCACCTGTGCCATAGGTTGCCTACCCCTGTTGTAGTGTTTCATGAATGAGCGTATGGATGCTCAAAGGCTCTTAAGCAAAGTAAGCTGTCAAAGGATAAGGGGAAAGGTCCTCTTATGGATCAGCAACTAGTTACAAGATAGGAATCAAAGGATAGGAATAAATGGTCAGTTTTCAGAATGGAGAGAGATAAATAGTGGTATCCCCCAGAGGTCCATACTGGGACCAGTCCTATTCAACAGTTTTGCAGATGATACAAAGGTACTCAAGAATCAGAGAGGTAGCCGTGTTAGTCTGGAATTGCAGAAGTGACAAAGAGTCCTGTGGCACCTTAAAGCAGGGGTGGGGAACCTCTGGCCCACGGGCCTTAAACGGCCCGCCAAAGCATTTTATCCGGCCCGCGGCCGCCGGCCAGGGACGGCTCCGCGCTGGGGCCGGGAAGCGCCCCAGCGGGCTGCCGCCAGCCGTGGGCGATGAAACAAGGAGCCGCGGGGAGCCGACGGTCGCACGTGGAGGGGGGGGGGGAAAGAGACCGGGCTGGGTGGGTCAGTTGGGGGGGGGGGAGGTTTGGGGGGGAGAGACCAGGCTGGGTGGGTCAGTTGAGGGGGTGGGAGGGAAGGAGGTTTGGAGGGGGAGAGACCGGGCTGGGCGGGTCAGTTGGGGGGGGGAGGGAAGGAGGTTTGGGGGGGGGGAGAGACCGGGCTGGGTGGGTCAGTTGGGGGGGGAGGGAAGGAGGTTTGGGGGGGAGAGACCAGGCTGGGTGGGTCAGTTGAGGGGGTGGGAGGGAAGGAGGTTTGGAGGGGAGAGACCGGGCTGGGTGGGTCAGTTGGGGGGGGTGGGTGGAGGGAAGGAGGTTTGGGGGGAGAGACCGGCTGGGTGGGTCAGTTGGGGGGGGGGAGGGAAGGAGGTTTGGGTGGGGGGGAGAGACCGGGCTGGGTGGGTCAGTTGGGGGAGGGGGGAGGGAAGGAGGTTTGGGGGGGAGAGACCGGGCTGGGTGGGTCAGTTGGGGGAGGGAAGGAGGTTTGGGGGGGGGGGGAAGAGACCGGGCTGGGTGGGTCAGTTGGGGGGGGAGGGAAGGAGGTTTGGGGGGGAGAGACCAGGCTGGGTGGGTCAGTTGAGGGGGTGGGAGGGAAGGAGGTTTGGAGGGGAGAGACCGGGCTGGGTGGGTCAGTTGGGGGGGGTGGGTGGAGGGAAGGAGGTTTGGGGGGAGAGACCGGCTGGGTGGGTCAGTTGGGGGGGGGAGGGAAGGAGGTTTGGGTGGGGGGGAGAGACCGGGCTGGGTGGGTCAGTTGGGGGAGGGGGGAGGGAAGAAGGTTTGGGGGGGAGAGACCGGGCTGGGTGGGTCAGTTGGGGGAGGGAAGGAGGTTTGGGGGGGGGGGGGAGAGACCGGGCTGGGCGGGTCAGTTGGGGGGGGAGGGAAGAAGGTTGGGGGAGGGGGGAGGGAAGGAGGTTGGGGGGGGGAGAGAGACCGGGCTGGGCGGGTCAGTTGGGGGGGGGAGGGAAGGAGGTTTGGGGCGGGTGGGGGGAGAGACCAGGCTGGGCAGGTCAGGCAGGCGGCAGGACCCTGTCTGGCAAGGGGCCAGTGGGGGAACCCCAAAGCAGTGCAGGGCTAAGGACTCCACCTGCCACTGCTTTGGGATTTCCCCTGCTGGCCCCTTGCCAGCTGGGGTCTCAGCTCCCATTGCCAGCCTGGGCTTCGGGGGGAGCGGCCCGCCGATGACTTTATAAGGGTCAAAATGGCCCTTGGTGGAAAAAAGGTTCCCCACCCCTGCCTTAAAGACTAACTAAAGTATTGAAGCATAAGCTTTTGTGGGCTAATACCCACTTCATCGGATGCATGCAGTGGAAGAGGTACTCAAGATAGCTAAGACCCAGGCAGACTGCAAAGAGTTACAAAAGGATCTCACATGTTTTGGGGGTTAGGTTTGGGTATTGTATCACAGGCACATCGCAGAATTAGTATGTAGAAGGAATTGCAAAACATGACAACTCTGTAAGCCACAGATTTGTACACAGAGCTCTGACTGTAATCAGATGTATTTTTCATAGCAGTTTATTTTAATCACATTAGACAGGCAGATTGAAATGATGCAAAGTAACTCAATTATAATCTTTAAAAGCCCAAAGAAATGTAGAAAAAACTAAGGAATATAAAAATAATTGTATATGAACTAAAATATGAAGATATAAAACTGCCCTAACAATCACTACTGTAAAAATTAAGTTACAATAACAGACTCGCAGTAAGGTAAGTATGGAGACACTCATCTTCACATCAGACATACACATTTTAAAGAGAACAATTCAGACATTCACTGCTACAGTAAAAATCAACCAAAGCATCAGTCTTTAACACCTTAGCAGTTTATATATTTTAATAGATTTGACCAGACAAAACACTAAAGTGCCTGAAATTAAATTTACATGGCACCTTACATTTTAAAAATCTACGGTACGAAATATGAGATATTTACAACATGAATAGTGTTAGGAGATTAAGTTTGTTGTTATCCTTAGTTTTCCCCTGACCTTCTCATAGCAAAGGATGATCAGAAGTCTGAAGTTGCCCAACATAGGCATCATTTAAATAAAGAAACAAATTAATTAATTTTAATAAGAATGTTCTTTGTTTTGATAAAATAGATTATGCCGAGCTACCCATAAACTTTCTATATCAGCCTGTTGTAGGAAGCATTAGTGTGCCATTTTATTTGTACCTAGTTTTCACCTACTGTTTATAAGATAAGCAATTGTTATTTTTACTCTGTTTCCCATAAAAATGCATAAGAAACCCTCACAGATCAAATTTTGCCACATGGAACATTACACTTCCCTTTCCTGCCCCCCTCCAAAATAAGGGCCTGATGTTGCTTCTGCTCGTTTGTGAAGATTTTACAACCTTTTCTCTTTACCTGATTTCATTGTTTATTTTAAAGTCTTGTGTATCTTTCCTGAAATTGTACATACTTTCTTAACCAGTCTATCGTCAATGAAATCCAACATATTTGCTTCCCCCAATTTCCCTATGTAAACTTCAAAGCTAGTTTATTTGTATATTATGAAACATTTCCCAAGTGTAAATCTCATTTATTTATGCATTTCAATTCCATTGATTAAATTCCACCAGAGAGAATCTCAGTATGATTACTGCTCAAAAAGTTGTTGGGTATTGACCAGGAGAACTGACATGCGAAAAATGAAAAGGACTGAGACATATTCTTGTAATTAAAATCTCAGTTGATCAATACTGTGACCATTTTAGAGATCTCTTACATGTGCAAGTATCTAGCCTGATCCAAAACTTAACTTGTTCAGAAGATATACAGTGCTGCATTATGTTCTGTGAACTTCAGTCCATCATCTGCTGTTTCCAATAAAGTTCTTTTTTGCTTTTGTTTTTTTTACTTCTTTTTGCAGGTCACTTGACTCCTCTTTTTATCCATTCAGAAAAGTCTGGACTCTGATACTTAAATGTATTCCTTTTTCTTGGTTTAACTTGACCCCCTTAATGACAAAGATAGAATACCCCCATTTGAACACATGCACTATTATACTTCCCTATATTTTCACCGTCTTTCTCATACGTATAAAATAGTTTTTAACTTTTTCCTCTCTTACATCCTCCGTCTTTTACAACACCAGCATGCACACTTTTAAAAAATGTAACTTCTGAAAACAGAAAAGCATATTTTTTTATTTTAAAAATATTTAAACATTCCATTGGTTCTCTTCTTCCTGAGATATAATCCATCTCCATTGTGCATTTCCTTTAAGATATCCAGTTGTCAAAAAATCCACCCATTCCCCTGGAGATAGATTCTAATACCCTTCTACTCATGTTGAACAGCACTTCATGAGTGGTCTTATTACTCCACGAAGGTACCATTCAATATGAGTAAAGGGATCAGAAACTGACCTTTTAAGCCTATTGAAGAATTCAGTTTTCAACAATAAACTACATCCCAGAAAACGAGTTTATAACTCCTCACTATACTACCAGGTAAGAAATTTTTAAAAGTTCTTTGATTGTTTTCCGCTTCTATAATTTAATGTTGCAAACAAAACTCAGGATTCACTCAGAACTGCATATAAATGTTGATCAAGCAACAACTATTCATATGCAGTTGTAGCAAAGGAGGCATGCAGATCATATCCTTCCACTACTTCCCTCTCCAAACTATTGCATGAAGTACAACTGAAGTGCTTTGTTCCACTCAAAAATTATTTGTGAACACAATTTTGCCCACATAAGGCTCCCAACTATGCAACTAATCCTGCCCTAGCCTCCTGCTCCTCAAATATCTCCTTCTGTCGTGGAAGACAGGGAAAGGATGTGGAACCCTGGTCTCCCTGAGGGACATTACTAGTGGTCTGTTAAACTGCGTCAATAGGCAGCCCATGGGTCCCAATATGGCCAATGAAGAGGTCCATACAGAAGTGGGGATTATATACAAGGTAGCTCCACCACCTTTGGTGACCTGCAAGGCCCTCCCTGAAGGCGAGTGGATTCCCAAAACGGCATGTAGGAGAACCCCTGATGGAAACCAAGGAGACTAGCTGGGAACATCCTCCATATCCAGCTCTTGTGGAGCAGGGCAGTCAATAAGGACTGAAAAGAGTCCTATTCCATGGAACGGCCACTCAGAGACTGACTTCTGGCTGAGCTGCTTGTATTGATACCAATGACTGGGTTAAGGTATGTGCTGGTAACAACAGATGAGTTGACTGCTTTGGTACCAACTTGATGGTACCCTATGCTTGCCCTCCTTACTAGTGGAAGGTATAGGTGCCCTATCAGAGCTGTGCTTAATGTTCTTGGAGCTTCAGCGCTTCATGGGCATACCACTTCCAGAGGAAGAGTCCTTAACCTCAATCGTACCCTTAGAAACTAAGGCCCTTGACAGCAAACTGGTCTTTTTTAGAGCTGGTGCCTTAGAGATGCAGTCCATATCCCTCATTTTGGGAGTCTTCACGCCTCTCCAAAGCTATAAGCTAACTATGCAGAGAAGGAACTAAGGGTAGTTTTCCTGCATGACTATATAGGCATAGTCACTGTCATAAGGGCACATGTATGGGCCAAACAGATGGTGATAGCTAGAAATCTCTTAAGCAGGGCTCAAGAGGAGCATGTACACCTGAAACAGAGTAACCATAGGGACACTACTCGAAGAATGTCTCTTCACTCCCTGTTATGTTACAGCACTCTCATTTTTAGTCAATTTTCTCAGTTCTCCTTTTTTTCTATTTTTCCTAGTGTAATTTTTGTCTTCTTTTACTTGTTTTTGATTTTACATGCTTTTTGTATAACTACTCACTTCTTCCCTGTATCTCAATTCAGCTCCAGCAGCTCATATTCTCAGTCACTTCTTCCTCTCACAAGAAGATTACCGGTTGCTAGGTATACAGAATGCACTACTTCAAGCAGAGCTCACTGTCATGGGAACAAAGACTAGAAGCTTGGATGTGTGGTCTGTCTTCTGAGCAGCTCCTGCAGTCAGCTATGTTAAAAGTGACAACAGAAACTGGAAGGGAAAGTGTCTGGCTTTTGAGAAGGCACCTGCTGCTTTCCCTGTAGAAAGCTCACCATGTCTGCTGTGCAACCATGGGTGGGTCTGTAACTTTCTCCACCTAATTTATATTTCTATGCCTCATAGCTCCTTGAACCAGTCTAGCAACCCACAGGTTGCAAAACATTTTGCATGGTGCAAATTTCCATACTGTTACATTAAATAATTTAAATACTTTTAATTATAAAGTATTCACCCTTAATTTTATTACTTCAAATACTACTTGGGAAAAGTTTTAAGATCAAAATTGTCAATAAAAGAATTTATTCTGACTAGTAAACTCTTTTCAAGTGGTAGGAAAAAATTCAATTTTTGTGATTAAACAACCTGACAGTACTCTATTGAACTCCTGACGGTTTAAAAGGTATCCTATCAGTGTCTACCAACCTGCTTATCAATGCATAAGCATTGATGTGTGTGCGCTGGGCCAAAGCCCGCCCCCGAACTCTTCCTGCACCCCAACCACCTGCCCTGAGCCCCTGCCACATCCCTCCTGAACCCCAGCCACACCCCATGCCCCTCCTGCACCCCAGCCACGCCCCAGACCCCTCCTGCACCCCAATCCCCTGCCGAGCCCCCTGCCACACCCCTCCTGCACCCCAACCCTCTTCAAGCCCCCCACACCTTGCACTCTTCCTGCATCCCAACCCCCTGCCGAGTCCACCTCTGCACCCCGCAACCCTCCTGCAACCCAACCCCCTACCCTGAGCCCCTTGCCGCATCCTGCACTCCCTGCTATGAGCCCCCTGCTGCACCCTGCACTCCCTCCTGCACCCCACACCTCAACTCCCTGACCTGAGCCCCCTGCCACATTCTGCACACCTCCTACAACCCTTTGGAGGTAGGAAGGGGGTGGAGTTGGGGTGGAGAGTTCGGGGAAGAGGCGGGACAGGGCCTAATGGAAGGGGTGAAGTGAAGGCGGGGCCAAGGGCAGCGACAGGGGTGATGCAGCCCTCGGGCCAATGTACTAGCCCTCATGTGGCTCTCATGGTCATTTGAGTTTGAGACCCCTGGTCTATCTGGTCAACCAAGCTTGCATCTCCTACCTCCCACTCTTCGTCCCCCTGCCCCGTAAAGGACTGTGATTAATTGTGAGGGATCCAGGAGGCTTTTAGAATATTGATCCAAATTACTCAGACATATGAGGGTATGAGGTACGCAGTTGAAAATATTGTCTTAAACTTATCACTTGTACAACTCATGCCATGTCAGCTTTAGCAAATGTGTTCTACATACTAAAATATCAATTGTTATGAAAAAAAATTCCATTTTTTTAAACAAGTATACATTTATACACCAGCAGCTTGCAGTAACATGTTTTATTCACACCATTTTCCTCACAGCTGCATTGCAACTGTAGTTCAACCACCATATTATAATATATCTTAGAATCAGTGACTGAGCAAAAGACTTTCTCGACTTTCATATTCTAATACAAAAAACCTTTACTTTGTACATAGGATCTACAGTGAGGTTTTTGTTTTTTCTTCAATCAAGCAGTGCATTCCCCTTCTAACTTTCCCCTTCAGCATGAATAAGCACTACCACAATTTTTCTCTTTGTTTTTCATCTTATACCTGTTGTGTATAGGTACGTTAAGACAAAGATGCCTGATTCTTGTCCCACAAAGTTTATAATATAAAGTATAAACGTAATGAGACAAAGACAACATAGATGGAAAAGAAGAGGAGTGAAATAAATATTACAACAAAGATCAGGTGGTAGCTTCAGCTAATTGTAGGGTGCCCATATTTCTGAAAGTGAAAACAGGAGACTATGTGGGGCTGGCCCAAGCAGCTCAACTGAGCCTCCCATCGCCCCAAGTCCTTTTGTCCCCCCATGTGCGGGGTTGGCCTGAACTGCTCACCTGAGCCCTACCACACAGAGCTGGCATTGCTGCTCGCCACCCTGAATGTTCTTCCGTGCTCCGTTAGGGGGCACGCCCCACTCTTTTGGTAGAACTGGGCATTTGCCCCATTTGCTCTTGCCAACTAATCATCAGTTGACAAGAGCAAGTGGGACAAATGCCCAGTTTTTCAAAAAGAGTCAGGACATTCAGGACAGGGCTTAAAAAAGGGGGACTTGTCCCATCCAAAACAGGACGTATGGTAGCCCTAGTTAGTTCTGAATGTGTTCACAACAATTCTATTTAAGGGTGTGCTTGTACATGTATTACTAAAGTTGTAAGTGATATTTCTTGAGGCTGGAGGAGTGAGAGGTATTACAGGAAAAGAAACGATCCGGAATACGAAGAAAGAGGACGACGACAGGGCTGTCAGGGTGAGAAGGAGGGTGTGAAATGTGATGGTTGGATACAGGGTACAGAAAAGTCAGATGGCAGGATATGGGAAACATAAGACTGTAAATGCCTGTGAAATAGTAATCTTACTAAAACTAAAAGATAAAAACAGCTCAGAGCTACTTGCTTCAAATTATGTTGGGAGACAACTGAGGCTGTCACAGCTCACCTCTCACCCTAGACATCTGCTCCTAGGTGGCTGGCCATAAGCGCAGGGGCCTTGTATAGGTCTTTCCCAGAACGAAGGCAAGAAGTGGGTTATGGATCCTTCTTTTTCCCTCTGGTTCAAGCTGCACTTCCTGAAACCATATTTATAGATTATAAGGTCAAAAGGGACCCTTGTGATCATCTGGTCTGATCTCCTGTATTATACACAGGCCATAGGTCTTCCCTGTTTGAACTAGAGCATATATTTTAGAAAAATATCCAATCGGATGGAGAGTTTATCAAATGGTTAAAAACCCTGACTATTAAAAATCTATGCTTTATTTCTAGTCTGAATTAGTCTAGCTTTAACACTGGATCTTGTAACACCTTTGTTTGCTAGGTTGAAGAGCCCTCTATTATAAAATTTCTTTTCCTCATCAAATCCCCATAGAATAGAGATTCTTATATTCTGTGATCAAGACACTCCTTAATCTTCTGTTTAAAATAAATAGATTGAACTCTGAGTCAATCACTACATGTTTTCCCATTCTTTAAAACCATATGGCTCTTCTGTGCACCCTCTCCAACTGATCAGTCAGACAAAGTGGGTGTGGTAATACCTTTTCTTTGACCAACTACTGCTGGTGAAAGAGAAAAGCTACACATTGAGCTACACGTTGCTCTTCTTCACATCTGGAAAAGAACATAGTGGTTGTCTGGTTTTACCCACATAGTTATTGGAGCCCTGAGTGCACTGGATGAAGTACACATGCGACAGCCATGTATATAAGAGCTTGAAAGGTGTGCTGTGGGGAGTATTGATCATCATAACAGGGGGGATATGTCTGCAGGTTTTGCATCTGTTATTGTAATGTCTGGTGCCATTTTGAGTTGGTGTTTCCTGGTCTGTCAGGAGTTTGGAGAGATTGCAGAGCTGTTTGAAGGCCAGAAGAGGGGGCTTGGGACAGACAATCACTACTCTCCCAAATGAACTCTCACAGAAAACTGATATAAAAATAAAACACACCATATCACCTGTGGGGGGAACATTTTTAAAAAAAATATCACTCCATATCTGACCTCTCAGTCCTCATCCTTAAAGGAAACCTGCACAACATCTTCATTCAAAAGAGAAGCTTGGGAGCTGAAATTCACAATTTTGCAACTAAACACTAAAAATCATGTTCTTAATAAAGACATTGTGTTAATAAATCATAAATTCAATATGTAATCCACAAATTCCCCTTTTTAGTCCTAGAACTGCAGAGGTGTTAACTGGCCACTTAATCTTGAATGATCTCTTAAATGTCTTAACTACTTATGATAAACAACCTGTTCCATCTTGCATTTAGCCTGAGATTCTTGAGTACCTTTCCCAGACCTAAGAAGAGATCTATGTATCTTGAATGCTTGTCTCTTTCACCAACAGAGGTTGTTCCAATAAAAGATACGACCTCACCCATCTTGTCTCTCTAATAGCCTGGGACCAACACAGCTACAATAACACTACAAACAACTGTGTTAACTGTCACATTAGTACCAAATACAGAAGTAATACTATCTACTTATTCCTACTTGATATTCCCATTTATACATCCAAGAATCACATTAGCCCTTCTACCCAAAGCATCCTGCTGGAAGCTAATGTTCAGCCCATTATTTACCATGATGTCCAAGTTCTTTTCAGAGTCCCAGGATAGAGTCCCCCATCCTGTAAGTATGGCCTACATTCTTTGTTCTTAGATGTATGACTTTACATTTGGTCATACTAAAATGCATACAGTTCACATAAGAAACCTACTGAGTGATCCAGATTGCTCTGCACTAATGACCTGTCCTCTTCGTTATTAACCATTCTCCCTATCTTTGTGGTCATCTGCAAACTTTATCTGCAATGATTTTATATTTTCTTCCAGGTCATTGATAAAAATATTTAAAAGCATCAGCCAAGAACCAATCCCTACAGGACCCCACTATAAACACATTTGCTCGATGATGATTCCCTGTTTACAATTACATTTTGAAATCTTCTGCTATCCAGTCTTTAATCTATTTAGTGTGTGGTGTATTAATTTTGAACAGTTTTAGTTTCTTAATCAAAGTGTTGTGCTGGACCAAATCAAATGCCTTAAAGAAGTCTTACATCAATCCTATTATCTTTATCAACCAAATCTGAAGTCTCATAAAAAAAGATATTAAATTAGTTTCACAAGATCTATTTTTCATTAACCTATGTACCCCCTTTTAATTATTGGCACATTCGCTTTCATCCAGTGTGCTGAAACTCCCCTAGTGCTACAAGATGTATTGGAAAAAAATCAACATTAACAGTCCAGAGAGCTGTTTTAAACCGTCATATAAACATACACACACATGCACAAAGACAACCCTTGTGTGGATTTTATTCTGTTTGCACATAACAAATGTAATCAAGTCATGATCACTTGTATCTAAGCTATCACTAGTTTTTAATTCTGTGATCAACTCCTCTTTATTTGTCAATATGAGGTCTAATTTAGAATTTCCCTATGTTGGATGCAACACTGAATTAAGAAATTGTTATCCATAATTTTTAGAAATGTAAAGGATGTTTTAGAACTACCAGCAGAAGACCACCATCATATGTCACTCACATTGAAGTCCCCATGATAATGCAGTTTTTTCCCCTGACATATTATAGATCGGTGCTTAATGAAACAGTTATAGTTTTCTTAGTGTGATTTGGTAGTTTGTAGCAAATGCAGCTAGTACTCCATCTTGTACTTTATATGTTAAAACCTCATTTTTTAAAAAAATCTAAAAAGAGGTGGTAGGGAAGAGGAATTGCCATTTACTTTAGGGGGGGAATCCTTAGCTCTTCACCTTTTAATTACACATTAATCAGACTTTTCTTAACCATCACGTTTTAGCATCAAACCAGAATTTGCAATACATCCTTGGAATTTTTTTAAAGAAAAGATTTAAACAACAGAAATCACTAAGTGGTTGGTCTGCATCATAGAAAGGGAAAGTTTATTATTATTGCTCACTTCAAAATTTTATTTTCATGTTGTAAATTGACAAATTTTAACAGACTAGATGTGAAAAAGTTACACAATTACTGATCTTGCAGTGACTGAGCCTTCTCCGTTCCCCCTTTCTGTTTAAAACTGTGTTTTAGGATTCCTTTAGCCCAGGGTTTCTCAAACTGAGGGTCACGATCCCCTGAGGGGTCGCCAAGCGCTCACCGGGGGGGTCACGAGCCCCTGCTGCCACCGAAAAGCCACCAAATGGGTTATTTCTGCATTCGGCGGCTTTTCGGTGGACATACCGAGCTCTCTCGGAAGCGCTCGGCATGTTCGCCGAAAATAGATGCCGAATGTGGAAGTATTCAATTCGGCGGCTTTTTGGCGGACATGCAATGGTTGCGCCTTGCTGCCGGAGAATCAAAAAGGGTCACGGTCTCGAGAAGTTTGAGAACCGCTATTTTAGCCTCTAGGTAAATACGTAGAGAGGATTCAAGTTAAAAATCTTTATTGGTTTGATGAGTTAGAAACATATTTACAAAGTTCAAATTGGTACTCAAAAATGCTATTTGAATCCTGCTGAACACGCTTACATCTGCTATTTTAGAAGTCTCCATTTCAAAAGACCCATTTTGCAGTACATAAACCCATTAGGTTCACTCCAGTTTAAATACAATTTGAAATAAAATTAGTAGCAACTGAACAGTAAATGTAGATTTTGCTGACAGTACAGTATAGTCAGACAGACTGGATTAAAGAATAATTTATGTATTTCCTATACAAATTGTGATCTCAAAGAAATATTTAGCAACACAGCAGCAGAGAAAGAATATCACTAAAAAATCATTCAGGGCTGAAGACATCTGCACTTGATTACTTATTTGTAGCAGGATCTTCAGAGAACAGTTATCTAAATGACTCAAAGAAGGTGAAACAAATCTAACAAAATGTACTGCACATTATATCTCAATACGACATGCTTGCATAAACCCCATTTCCACAGACTTTGACTGACACTGGAATATAATGAACTGCTTCATTTACTACAATACTAATAGACTTCTAATGACATCATAATGGCTAACACAGTGCTCACTGACTACTATTAATCTAGCATGTGTCAAACAAACATAGAACGTAACTTCATCAAAACAGGATCCATATGGTTGTCCAGTGTATGCCTTAAAATTACATTCCGCGGCATCATTATATTCATTTTGCTTTTGAGAAGCACAGTGGTAAACATACATAGAAGAATGGCATGAAAGGGATTTATTTTAAATAGTGTCAAGACAAATCAATTGTACGTGCTAGAAAAATTAGTTATTTGGATCCACAGAACATATGGGTACAATTAAGTAATACCACATCAAAACATGCTTTTAAAACCAAAATTTTATGCATGCAATAACCTGCCATGAACACACTTTCTGTACTGGATAGGGTGTTAGGTGGCAAAGCCCATAGCTCTAGATATTCGCTGCAAGCCACAGCTTTGCAATTCTACTAGATACCCATCACCTAGCTATCCCATTGCTGGCTTAGGACCTCATACTTTGCACTTCTACTTATAGCGAGTAGGTCGTACTCTCTATAAGGGCTTCATAACTGGCGACCTGGAAGAGCAGTGTCGCCGATGAATAGGCCTTGCAGTCAAGTAGATCTAAGGAGATCAATGCTTACAGGCAGTAAGCTTCACTACAGCTCTAGTGAACAACAGTTAACATTCAAATTTATAGACTGGGCAACTGAAATACAGAGATTAACAGCCCAGTCCTGCAAGATGCTGAAGCTTTCGACTCAATTTCAACACAAGCTGAGAGAGCTCAACACCACGGAGTATGAAGCCCAGTAAGCTTAAGCATTAAAATCAGCAGGGGCCAGGAACAAACCCCATAAATCATGAATCCCAATTCTGTAGGCCATACTCACTTTTTTAGAAAACTTCAGACACCATTATCCTTGCTGAATGTTTTCCTACTCATCAACTTTGTTGTTTGGCTGCGAATCCCAAACACATGAAGAATAGACATGAATAGCAGATTGATTTTTTGCCCATTTAGAACAAAATAACCAGTTCCTGAATATGGGAATCCTTTCTCTGATAATTCAAATATGATTCTCTGTCCATCCTATCTTAAAAGTAGGTTTTGGGAAAAGCTAAATCCTTTATAGCTGGAGGGGTTGGTCCTACAGCTTTTGTAATCTTTATGAACCGATGCAATAAATTTTGGAGGGGAAGTTACTTGCCTTCTCATAACTGTTGTTCCCCCAATAATCATCATCTTGGCTCATCCACTAGCTTAGAGATGACAACACCCTGTCTGAGATGCATGCAAGCTTATCTACATGGTGAATCTGAAAACAATAGATTGACTTGAGCCTTGCCTATCTCACACTGATATGGGGCCTTGCATGAGGGATCATATATGGATATGCAGCCATGTGACTTAAGAGCCTGAGAAAATTCCCTACTGTGGTTTTTGACTGATCCTTGAGCAATGCACAGAGGTTTCATATAGTCTGGAATCTGGAAGAAGGCAGAAAAGCCTTGTTGGAATATAGGACTGTTCCAATAAACTATTTTTTGTAGAAGTGATAACATGGATTTCTTTGTTCAACATCCTAGGATTGAAAATAAGCAAACTATGAGGGATAATGGCCTCTACCGGACATATGGCATGATCTTGACTCAACCAATTGAACAGGTAAGGATATGTGTGGACATCTCTCTGGTGAAGGCAGGCTGCTACCATTGCTATGCACTTGTAAAAACCATCAATGCTGATGGCAGAATGAAGGGCAAAACTCAGGAACCTTCTCTGACCAGGATGGATCATCTCACAGAAGCAGGCATCTTGGAAGTTAAGGGTAGCATACCAGTCTCCCAGGTACAGGGAAGGGATAATAACAAGGGACACCATACAGAACTTCAACTTCTTGATGCATTTTTTATGTTCTGAAAGTCTAGAATGGGTTTGAGACCCCCTCCAGCTTTGGGTATTAAAAGCTATCGGGAATAAATCTCCCTACCCCTGAGAAAGCTACTTCTATAGCACCCAGAGAATGTAGAGCAGGGATCGGCAACTTTTGGCATGCAGCAAGCCAGGGTAAGTCCCCCTGGTGGGCCGGGCCAGTTTGTTTACCTGCCGGGTCCACAGGTTCAGTTGATCGCCGCTCCAGGCCAATGAGGGCTGCGGGAAGCGGTGTGCTCTGTGAAAATGAGCAATGTAAACTGCTCTCTTTTGTCTTCTGGTATGTAGTCAATAAAGTAAAAAAAAATGGAATAATTTACATGGTCATACTTGTTATAAGGGCTTCATAATTGGCGATCCGGAAGTGCAGTGTCGCCAATGAATAGGCCTTGCAGTCAAGTAAGTCCAGTCTTTTTCACTGTTTATCATAAACGGTGGTTCTAGAGTAATGCTGTTTTCCCCATTCATTAACTTCATCGATTACCAATGAATTTGTCTAAGGGTGGGTGAATAGAAATTCCATCCCTTTTGAAGGGACAATCTTTTGTCCGCTCTCCAGCATGTGGGCGGGATGGTAGTGGGGGTCTGCCAGATGTTCGTGGTGGGTTCCATGATTGCTGAGTTAATCGGAAAGGCGATCTTGGAGGAGGTGGATGTGTGAAGTATGTCCAAGAGCTTGTGACTTGACTCAGAGACCTCCTCTAGGGTTATCTGGAGTCTCTCTGATATTCTTTTGAAGAGCTCCTGGAAATTCCTGAAATTTCCTCCAGCATTAGGCGTAAGGGGCATAATAGTCTCATCCGGTGAGAATAAAGTGCAGGTAGCAGGAGCCTCCTCCTGAGCTAAAACTTCTGTCTCCTTAACGCTCTGTTTGGGAGAGGCAGCTGGTGGCACTGTGGATCATGGTGAAGAGTAACTATATACCTCCGTGGTGCCACTTAGGAGTCTGGGGCAAACCTGTCTATAAGCTGCCCATGGATCCCATGGGAAGAGCATAGGTAGGGAACCCCAAAGGGTGACCGTACCCCCTTGAAATTAAGACCTTGGCAGAGGCTTGGGGCGGTCCTGATACGCAGACTGAACACTGCCTTGCATAAGTGAAGAGTATTGGGAGGAGAAAGCCTCCCCTTACTCATCTTCATCCTCCTCTCCAGAGAAAGGAGGAGCAGTTGTAGTTGGTGGAGCGAGTGGTAGCAAAAGTGCTGAAGCAGTATTGGTACCGAGGAGAGGTGATTTTCAGGTCCTTTCAGAGCAAGAAACTGTTGAGGCAGTAGTAGTGATGGTGGTACCTGTGTGAAAGGCGGTATTGTGGAGGTACCAGGAGAACTATGGTACCAGTAGAAAAGGAGCCAACAGAGAACAGGCCAAGGGCAGCATGACAATCTGCGGTGCAGCATGTGCTATTCAGCAAAGGGCCAGCAGGTGGCGCTGTTGCATCTTGTACTGCAGAGTTGCTCTGTACTGAGCGCTTTGTCTGTGTGGCTGAGGTGGAGGAGGTGGTCTTCTGCCTGCCCTCTTTCTTAGAACCTGCCCACTTAGGGTCTGCGACTGTGAAGGGACTGCTGGTACCAGAGGTCCCTACCGACTCATAGGTACTAAGCCATCGCACAGTCAGTACCAATGTGGTGGACGGAGTCAAGGAACATTTCCTCTTTGATGTGGTCTTGAGAGAGGGAGTGTTAGCTCTCCTCTTTCCACATCCTTTAGGTCGGAGACAGGTCCCTTCCTTTCCGGGGAAGAGGGGAGGGCTGTCGGAAGCCGCTTGTGGTGATAGGGCGGCAGGAGAAGTTTGCAAGTCCGGGTCTGAAGCGGGAAGGAGGAACTTCTCCATTAGAATAAGTTTCAGTTTAAGGTCCCTCACTTTCCTTGTTCAGGTCTTCAGACTGAGGCAATGGGTACACTTCTGGGGCACATGGGTTTCCCCCAGGCACCAGACACATTGTAAGTGTCTCTCAGAAAGTGGAATTGCCTCGCAACAGGAGAGGCAGCATTTAAAGCCAGGCAACCTTGGCATTCCGAGAATAATAATGTCCATTAAGGGGACGAAAGGAAGAAAGGGTGGGGGTTTTGTTTTGTTTTTTTTAAACGGGGAGAAAAAGAAATAATGGGTTCTTAACCAACTAACCTAACTACACTAGACTATTTGACTAATCTAACTAAACCTCAGGCAAAGCGAGCAAGCGCACTGCTGGAGCTCTGACTCAGGCTAAGGGTGGTTGAGAAGAAATGATGGTAGAGAAGGAAGAGGGAATGAACTAGTTAATTGTCACTGCAGGTGCAATTTGGGGAGAGTGCATGTGTGGACCAACCAGGAACAGCTGTCAAAATTCTCTGACTAGAGACACAAGACACACAATCAGGGACTCCACTCAAAGATGAACCAGGGGTTACCCAATGAAATTAATAGGCAGCAGGTTTAAAACAAACAGAAAGAAATACTTCTTCACACAATACAAAGTCAACCTGTAAAACTCATTGCCAAAGGATGTTCTGAAGACCAAAAATATAACAAATTTCAAACAAGAACTAGATGGAAAATAGGTTAATCAATAGCTATTAGCCAGGATGGTCAGGGATGCAACTCCATGCTCTGAGTGTTCCTAGCCCCTATTTGCCAGAAGCTGAGAATGGACGACAGGGGATGGATCACTCGCTGATTGCCTGTTCTGTTCATTCCCTCTGAAGCATCTGGCATGGCGAATCAGAATACAGGATACTGGGCTAGATGGACCACTTGTCTGACCCAGTATGGTCATTCTTACATTCTTGATGATTTCTGATGGGTCATCCAATTGCTTATATGTAGACTCCACACCTTTAGGCTGACATCAGTCGTAAAACAAACCTTTCTGTTCTCATAAGATGCTCCTCCAATGTTCCCTGTTCAGCTGTAACTTCAATGATGATTTTATATCTAATGGGACAGCAGAAGCTGTTCCATGTTCCCTTTACAACAATTCCTCCTGCGACAGAAATTGAGATTGTATTTGAGACTATGTACATGAAATCTGATCCTACCAGAAATCTCAGCAGATAAATGCTCCTTTCCCGAATCCAAATAACTGGGTGGATCTCACCACTATGAGAACATCTTCTCCACAGAACTAATGTTCAGGTCAGCACTATTCCATAACCTAGAACCTTCCAGCCAGCTGAAAGAAGGAACTGTGATCAAATTCTCTTACACAGAAAATAAAAAGAATAGTTTTATGATTAGGGTACCAGAAGTCAAAAGACCTGGGTTCTTATCCTGGCCCCTCTAAACATCTCTGTGCCTTAGCTCCCTAATCTGTCAAATGGGGATAAGTACTTTTCCTAGCTCACAAGTGTTTTATTAGGTTTAATTAATAATGTTTGTGAGGCGCTCAGAGATCTTTAGATAAAAGATGCTATAGCAACACAGAATTCTGTGGAAGTCTGAAGAATCTGTGGGAACATTGTGAGTTGGCATTGTAAGCCAGTTACAGTAAAACCTGAATGTTTGTTTTCATTTGTTTTGTATAATTGCTTGTTAAGTTTGGTGTCAAAGGTGTGCACATTTTCAGCATCTCTCATTTCTCTATACTGGGTTTTCACTGTAAGAGTTACGATAACAAATGTTCTGCTCTTTTAACAATCCTTTCATACATATTCAATATTGATTTGTACCATTTACATATGCATTAAAATCCACATTCAAAATGATGCTTCCCACACATTACAGGATTAATCATTTAATCCAGGGAAAATATTTTAAAGAGGTGTGAGAAGTGTCTTAAAGAAGGAGAGGTTTGTAGACAACAAGCCTCAGGAGCCAGGTAAGAAAGAGTAAAAACAATATTACTCCTGAACAGCCTGAGAGCTACATATCTTGCATCTCTCCTGCTGGAGAAAGAAAATGGACAGTACAGGGATTCTCCCTGCCAGATATGTGAGGTCACAAAGAGTTCATTAGGCTTTGCTAAAAATCATAGCAGATGCCTACTGAGCATGTTCAGAAGTGATTTCTCGCTCTCAAACTTATTTTGACACCCCCCCTCCAAGCTTATCAATGCCTCTTCTCCTTGTTCATTTCTTTACATAAGAAATTTCAAGTTTTAGTCATCAGCTGGTTTTGTTGTAACTAGGAATAAAGGTATCTAAATTAACTGAAAATGGATAGACAATCCATGCCAAACACCGACATTTGGCTGAATGAAAGTTTCCACCTTTTCCTCTTTAAAAAAATAAAAATAAAAAAAATCACATTGGGCTGAGGCCAAGCATAGAAATCTTGAGACTAAAGGGATTTTTTTTCCATAGAATTCTGTGTATATGAAAACAGAAGATTATAGTGACAGTTTTGCAAGCCTAACTACTAACATTTTGCTATATTACAGCTGTTGGCTAAAGCTAGAATATATGGCAGCCCTTTTTAATGTAATAAAATATGTTTGCTTTTATTTAATTACCAAAAAACCCATAATTATGAGCCTGTTTATAAAATAGATCCACTGTAGCTCTCCCTTGTGACTGTAAGTAAGTAATGGAGGTAACTAAGTGAAAGGTAGAGAGAAGCATTGTGCATGCTTAATGATTTTGTTTACATTTGCTGTTCTAATCTGAATATTTTGTATCCAGCTACCTATATAGAGTAACTAGAGATTAAGTCCAAATGATAAAAAATGAAAATAAAGAACTGATTTTTCAATTGTGCAATATGAAATTCAACTGCCTATAAATTTTAAAAAAAGGCTAGTTTAATGTAATTTTTATACACTTGAAATTATATGGTGAAATAACTTGTAAATTAAATCAGAATCAAGGGAATTCCCTAAACAACCATGCTGGGGATTTGTTGGTCTCTCTCATTGATGTACCTAATTAAAGCGCTTATCTGTTGAGATTTCAAGGGAACAGCTTTATAATATCATACTTCCATTTTAAACAGGTTATTGCTGATACTATTCCTATGATTTTGACTAACTGTAACAGGGTGAGGGGGTGAAATTACCTCAGAACAGAAATTATATTATTTAATAAAACAAAGAGGAATGCAAAGAAAAATGAACCCCCTTCGCTACAGCAATGTTCAATCTGTCTCAGAGATTTCAATTTCCATAATTTGCCTAGGCTGCTAAGCAACAAACCAAATATGGTTTGATACATTTGAATGCATTATTCTTCCCCCTGCTACTCTTGCGACTGAAAAAGAGTTGTGGAAAGGGTGTTTTCAGAGCTATAATACTTACAAAGGGATTCAAGCTTCAGCAGGTATATTAATTGTATGTAAATAAATACACTTTTGTTCTTCCTGGGACACAAACCAAGAGACACACAAAATCCACTCTGTATACCTTATTGTCAGTGTTACTAATTCTTTGGATCTTATGAGCCCTTCAGGGAGGCCAGTCCTAAATTACCTGGCTCGTGGCAGAATGATAGAAAGAAGAGATGGAAAGATATAAACGGATACTACCATACTCAGACAGGGGGAGAAAAAAACAAAACAGATAACTCACTAGGCTTCCTGTTTTGTGCACTGGAAACTCCTGTTTGGTGCACTGGAAATCTAAATGTAATTCCTTCCCAAGACTCCACATCGTAGACACATTTCTAGCTAAGTGCAGAGCTTGATGTAAACAAACACCCTTCAGAGCCAATCAAAAACATTCCCTAATCCCTAAGAACAAGTTACCTTTTGTAACTTTTGTTCTTCAAGTTGTGTTGTGAGTGCCTATTCCACTCTCAGGCCTGGTCTACAGTACACAATTATGTCGAAATTAGTCACGTTCTGTCAAATTAAAACTAAATCCGTCCACACAACCAACCCCGTTTTATCGACTTAAAGGACTCTTAAAACCGGTTTTTGTACTCCTCCTCAGCAAGGGGAGTAGCAGTAAAATCGACATCTCTGTTCTGAATTTGAGGTATTGTGGACACAATTCGACGGTATTGGCCTCTGGGAGTTATCCCAGAATGCTCAATTGTGACCGCTCTGGACAGCACTTTCAACTCAGATGCTCTAGACAGGTAGTCAGGAAAACCCCCAGAACTTTTGAATTTCATTTCCTGTTTGGCTAGCATGGCGAGCTCAACAGCACAGGTGACCATGCAGAGTCCACCAGCACAGGAGACCATGCAGTCCCAGATTCTCAAACGAGCTGCAGCATGGACTGAATGGGAGGTATTGGATGTCATCCCTGTATGGGGAGAAGAATCTGTTCAGGCAGAACTACACTCAAAATAAAAGGAACACAAACATGTATGTGAAAATCTCCCGGGGCATGACGGAAAGAGGCTACTCCAGGGACACACAGAAATGTCATGTGAAAATCAAGGAGCTCAGGCAAGCCTACCAAAAGATAAAAGAAGCAAACAGTCACTCCGGGTCACAGCCCCAAAAATGCTGCTTCTATGATGAGCTGTATTCTGGGAGAAAGGGGGGGAAGGGGAACAACCTCCCTGCCATAAACGTTTCCCCCCTTACTCTCACAGATATTGTGAAGCATACAGCAAGCAGCAATTACAATTGGAATATTGGTTTCGCTGAATTCTAACCTAGTCAGCAAACAGCACCAGCGAGCTTTTAAACGTCCAAATACACACTCTACCACCATTCTGCATTTGCTCAGACTATAGTTGAACTGCTCCTTACTACTGTCCAGGGTACTGTGTATGGCTTCATGAGCCTTGGCAATAAGGGGTAAACTGGGTCCCTGAGGATAACTATTGGCATTTCAACATCCTCAACAGTAATTTTCTGGTCTGGGAAGTAAGTCCCTTCCTGGAGCTATTCAAGCAGACCAGCGTTCCTGAAGATGCAAGCGTCATGCACCTTTCCCGGCCATCCCACACTGATACCGGTGAAAAGTCCCTTGTGATTCACTAGTGCTTCCAGCGCCATCGAGAAATACCCCTTGCGGTTTATATACTGGCTTCCCTGGTGATCTGGTGCCAAGATAGGGATATGCGTTCCGTCTATCGCCCCACCAGTTAGGGAAGCCCATCACATTAAAGCCATCCTACAATGGCTTGCACATTTCCCAGATACCCTTGATAGCAGCTGGTCAATGATTACGTTGGCTACTTGGATCACAGCAGCCCCCATAGTACATTTTCCCATTCCAAATTGATTCCCAACTGACCAGTAGCTGTTGGGCATTGCAAGCTTCCACAGGGCTACCACTCACTTCTTAACTTTGAGAGCTGCTCTCATTTTGGTATCTCTGTGCTTCAGAGCAGGGGACAGCAAGTCACAAAGTTCCATGGAAGTGTCCCTACACGTGCTAAAGTTTCACAGCCACTTGAAATCATCCATACCCCCAACACTATGCAGCCCCCACAAATCTGTGCTTGTTTCCCAGGCCCAGAATCAGCGTTCCACAGCATGAGCCTGGTCCAATGCCACCATGATGTCCCAATCACCACATGCCATGCTTCTAGGAACGTCTGTGTACATGTCCTCATCACTATTGTAATTGCAGTGTCGTTGCTTCCTCACCTGGTTTTGTAAGTTCTGCACATACTGCTGGATAATGCAAGAGGTGTTTACAATGTCACAATTGCAGTGGTGAGTTGAACGGGCTCCATGCTTGCCATGCTATGGTGCCAGAAAAAAAGGTGCAAAACGAAGGAGAGCAGGAGAGAGCAGGGTGGCAGAGTTGCAGTGGAAGCGATCGTGTACGAGGTGGCTACCAGTCCTATTGCACCATCTTCTGCAGCAGAGTAGGAGAGAGTAGGAGAGCAGAGTTGCAGAGGAAGCGGTGGAGCCATACACCATTTACAAGGACAGCTAGCAGTCATACTGCACCATCTGCTGCATGAGAGCAGGTCAGCAGAATTGCAGTGGAAACAGTGGTGTACAAGGACGGCTAGCAGTCCTACTGCACTGTCTGCTGCAGAAAAAAGGCATGAAAATTATCTGCTGTTGCTTTTACGGAGGGAGTGCTGTGAATGGTGCTGTGTGAACGTATGGGTGGACGCACAGGCTGCTGCATTGCAAATGTTCATGATAGGTACATTGTTGAGGAAGGTAATCAATGTAGACTGACAGTGCTCTGGTTGAGTGTTGCAATTGTTGCTGGCAATAGCAAAAGTAAGTCAGTGCAACTAGAGATCCATTTTGATAGCCTCTGTTTGGATATGGCATCTCCCTTAGATTGTTTTGTGATGGAGAGAAATAATGTTGGTGACTTTATGAAAAACTTTGTCCTAAAAAGTGCCCTTCGGGTGCCCAGGATATGAAGCATTGCTTCTCATTTGTTCCCATGAGGTTTTGGGAAGAACGATGGGAGATGGATGGGTTGATTCAAATGGAATGATTAAACTATTTTAGGTAGCAATTTTGGATGTTGTCTTTGGGTAACTTTGTTTTTTTTAAATATTGTGTATGGCCCCCAGTTTCCTACTCATCAGGTGGATGTGATAGCAATGAGGAAGGCCACCTTAACTTAAAAGGTGGAGAAGTGAACACATCACTAATGCTTCAAAAGGGGCCCATGTAAGGTCCTATGATGGAGGGGCACCAGATTGAGGTCTCAAGATGGCGTAGGAACCCATATTTCAGGGTAAAAGTTACAAAGACCCTTGAGGAAGCGTTTAATGGGAGGGTGGGCAAAGATCGAGAACTTGTCCACTTCATGGTGGAACACCATGATTGCCACAAGGTGTACTCTGATTGAGCTCACTGAGAAGCCAGATTTTTTGAGGTCCAGTATGCAGTCCAATAACATTGGTAAAGGAGAGGCCATTGTCATTATTGCCTATTTTGGCACCATCCACGGAATCTCTTCCATTTGTGCAGATAGGTTTACCATATAGTAGACCTTTACTGTTTAAAATAATGTCCCTTACCTCCTCTGAACAGGTCATTTAATTGTCTCAGAACCGTGAAGTAACCATGCCTTCAGGTGCAGTCTTGCCATGTTCACGTGGTAGACCTGACCCACATTCTGAGACAGGAGGTGAGATTAGAAGTGGAAGTGTGTATAGTGGGCACACCACCATCTTCAAGAGGTAAGGAAACCACATTTGTCTGGGCCACTTGAGGGCTATCAAGATGACTCTGGAGTTGCTGGACCTTATCTTGTTTGTGACCCTGGCTAGGAGAGGGTTTAGGGGGAAAGCATACAGCAGATGTGTATCCCATTTTAGGAGGAAAGTATCAGAGAGAATGGGGTTCCACTCCCACTCTGGAACAGAAGTGTGGGCGCTTGGAGTTCTGATTTGTCGCAAATAGGTCTATAGTCAGGAACCCTCATTGTCTGCATATGTTCTGCAGTATCCTGGTGTCCATTTCCCACTTGTGGTCCTGGGAAAAATTTCTGCTCAGTGCATCTGCAGTGGTGTTTTTGATATTGATAGAAAGAAAGCTGAGATGTTGATGTGGCGGATGCACCACTTTCATAGTAGGATGGCTTCTATGCATGGGAAGTGTGACTGTGCCCCTCCTTGGTGGTTTATATGGAACATACAAAACAAAAAGTAACATTATCTATCAGCACCTTTATGGCCTTGTCTCTGATCATGGGTAGGAAGTATGAGCATGCCTGGCAGATTGCCCGCAGTTCCAGTAGGTTTATGTGTCTAGTAATACTTCCCGTTTTTCCTTTTGAGTAGGTGTATATATGCCAAGGACCTCAATGTCACCCTGGAGTCCTTTGGTGTGTGAAGGGACTATTACAAAACCTTTCATATTTGATATTTGCAATTCAAACATTATTCCAAACCTCTTTGTTTCTACGAAAGAGATTAGTTTCAATTATGTAGGGTTTTAAAAAATATTTATTTAAAAATGTCAAAAAATAATTACAAAAAAAAGTTAAAATCATACTTAGAATTGATTCTGCCTAATTCTTTTTATTCACAGAATTTTTTTCCAGCACTGCTTTGCTGCAAATTGCAACAAGAACTGCAATATTTAGACTAGGTTTTGAGAAAGATTTTGAGACAATGGAATTGGGTTGTACATGGAGAATGCTATAGAAGAAGGGACTTGATAGTAACTTAATTTGAGGCATTCAGTAATTAGTGAGCAATAACCTGTTCTAATCAACAAAGTCAAATCTGATATTTTCCCCCACAATTTAGATAAATCATATTTGCCACCCTCCAGTTATTACCTCTCAAGAAAACAATTAGAATACTTGATCCATTATAGATGAACTGAAATGCTTCATTAACAAATCCCGAAATCTCAAATCATAGAAGACATGCATGTACAGCTGCATTGCAAATAATTACAATTTATAGGTAAAATAAAAAACTATATTTTAAAGCCTACATGGACCAGAGTTCCAGTAGAAATTTTCTGCCAGAATAAATCCATTAAGTAGAATTATGCCAGCAGAAAATTTGACTGTTTCTCCTAATCAGTTGATGACAGCACAAACTTTCAAAAAATGAAAAGAACAGCATTTTGTACAGTATCTTAAGTGTTAACTGATATCACCAACCATGTAGGAGGAACAGAGAACTCTGAACTCAGGTTATGGCAGATAAATAAAGGAGGAAATAGATCTGTTTTGTTTAGAAATGAATTCTTTTATAAAATTTTAGCTTATACACTGTATAGTTATTTTTCTCATTTCTTGCAAAGTAAACCTCCCTGAGTTCAAATCTTTCACTTAGACAGTACAATAAATCAATCTTAGATACTACATTAAGGGCTTGTCCTCACTGGGGGGGGAGGGGGGAAATCGACGGCAGATACGCAACTTCAGCTACATGAATCACGTAGCTGAAGTTTGCGTATCTGCCGCCGACTTACCTGCCGTCCCCAGGGCGGCGGCAGTCGGTGGCGCGCTCCCCCATCAACTCCAGCTTGCGCCTCCTGGCAAGCTGGAGTTCCAGAGTTAACGGGGGAGCTGCAGGCGATCGATTTATCGCGTCTTAACAACACGCGATAAATAGATCGCCAGAAGATCGATCCTGCACCACGGGAGTGAAGACGAGCCCTAAAGCTAAAAGAATGAGGAGTACTTGTGGCACCTTAGAGCAGGGGTCTCAAACTCAAATGACCATGAGGGCCGCATGAGGACTAGTGCACTGGCCCGAGGGCCGCACCACTGACACACACACATACCCTCGCTGCCCCAGCTCTGCCCCCACTCCACCCCTTCCATGAGGACTAGTGCACTGGCCCGAGGGCCGCACCACTGACACACACCCTGCCCTCGCTGCCCCGGCTCTGCCCCCACTCCACCCCTTCCAAGAGGTCCCACCCCTGCCCCACCTCCTCCTCTGAGCACACAGCTCCCCATTCCCTCCTGGAAAGCGCTAGGCACCACCAACAGCTGTTTGGCAAACAAAGCAAGAGCAATATAGGAAGTCCAGAGCTAGAAACACGCGTGGCCCAGCCAGGCAGCAGAGAAGCCTCTGCTTCTGGCCCCTCCCTCCCGCAAACTGCTATGGGGGGCGGGGGGGGGACAGGAAGCCTGGTGGGCCGCAGGGAAGGGCTTCGCGGGCCACATGCGGCCCCCGGGCCTCATGTTTGAGACCCCTGCCTTAGAGACTAACAAATTTATTTGGGCATAAGCTTTCGTAGGCTAAAACATGCATGCATCTGATGAAATGGGTTTTAGTCTATGAAAGCTTATGCCCAAACAAATTTGTTAGTCTCTAAGGTGCCACAAGTACTCCTCATTCTTTTTGCGGATACAGACTAACAGGGCTACCACTCTGAAACCTACACTACCGCTGTAACAGGCAATTTTTTGCAGCCTAGCTGGTCAAACAAATTGAAAATATAACTGAACCACTTATGGCTATATAACAATGATATGCCTATCAAATGTGAATTTGAAAACATCTGAAGCACTACATCATGGTGTACTTTACTGAAGTTAAGGAAATACAGAAAATGCTCAGTGTGAATTTTGAAATTCCAATAACTAATCTTAAAATAAAAAAATATTTCCAATATATCAAAAAGACAGACAAGTCAACGTACTGGAAAACATTCAAGGCCTCTGTGATGGGTATGACTATGTCCTGTATTCATACCATGAGAAATTTCCAGGTAATATACTAAAGAAAAAATTGCCACATCTGTTAATTTCCTTTAGCTTCCCTCTGAAAATTCTACCATGAGACTGCTCTGCATCCTCTCTGAAGCAAGGTCATTCCATCCTACCCTCTCCCACTCCTTGTTTCTCAGCCAGAGAATAAGATGAAATCATCTTCACATTGGCAGCTCTGAAGATTTAACCTTTTTTTGTTCCTTAAGTGTCCAGTCTGATGTGTCAGAAATAGCTCTTCTCTACTGCAACACTCCAGAGGCAAACCTTTATCCCCTTAGGCTGCACTGGGCAAGATGAATGACAGGATTAAAATACTCAAGAGTATTTTTAACAAAGCAGTTTGAGGCCCAGTTCTGCCCTACAGGCACCAGATCCTATAAACACTGAACATAAACCACAAAACCACTCTCTTATAGAGATTTTTAATAATTCCTACATTCTGTATAGGAAAAATTGCTTCCCTTATTTCTTTCTGTAGTGACCGGAAGATTATTGTGACGGCAATCAGCAGAGGGCGTAGTTACGCTTCTGAGTCAACTCCAGGGGAGGGCATAATGGTGGTATTAGTCTGAGAATGGCCTTGTATTTCTGTTATCTTGTGTGTGTGTTTGGGAACAGTTTCCCAGCCGTGTGAGTGTTTACCCCATCTGCATGAGAACGAGTGTGTGTGAAACCAAATAGGTAAACTGAGGCAGGACGGCATATAATCAACAAGTGCTAAACAGCGTGAAATCAACCAATTTGCTTGCTATTAATGAGATATGAGTATGTATGAGATGCAAATGAGCATGGGTATATCTGTGCTGACACACCCTCGTTTGTTGGGCTCCTTTCCTGGACATCGCTGGGGTGTGCCAGACCCCCCATCAGTGACAGCCTGCAGTTGGGGCCCCCAGGCACTATGATGTCACTACCTTCAATAAACTCACCACTTTCCATCTAGCCACTGTGTGTAAGCCTTGTTTCTACGGGATTCGAAAGAGTACCCTGCAACACTTTCTGAAGACTTGACAAGTGTTTTGAGAAAGATTTGGTTCTACTGCATATTCTTCTTGAATAATTTATTCCAAACTCATTATGGACTACCTGTTTTGAAGAGCTGAAGTCTGAGGGGAAAGACAACTATCAATTTTTTCAATTAAGCTTACTGAAAAATTCTCCACAGGACCTTCTTCTGATCTATTTTCTATTAGGGAAGGTCTACACTACGACGGGGATTGCCGCTGTGAGATCGATCTATTGAGGGTCAATTTATCATGTCTAGTCTAGGCGTGATAAATGGATCCCGCATGCTCTCCCGTTGACTCCTGTACTCCACCGCCACAAGAGGTGCAGGCAGAGTCAATGGGGGAGCAGCAGCAGTCGACTCACTGCCATGAAGAAGCCGCAGTAAGTTGATCTAAGTACGTCGACTTCAGCTATGCTATTCTCGTATCTGAAGTTGTGCATCTTAAATCAACACACACCCAGTGTAGACCAGGGCTTAGATTTAGACATTTTTCTAAATTAGGAATCTATGCATCCTATTTTGGACCTTCAGTAAGACACTCCAGTGCTAAACTTTTCACTCATATTCTTCATTTTATACTTCCTGGGGCTTGTTTGGACTACCAAAGACAGTGGGAGAGAGATGGAGGTTATTCCTTATAACTGCAACCAATATAACTAGCCAGAGCCTACAGTGGGAAAAAAGTATCTCTTTGTGGAGATCAAGCCAATGTTATGGGCCTCTCAGGGTAAAAAGGAGTAAATTTAATGACAACTCAGCTCCTTGGAGCTTCAGAGGAGGGATTAGATTGAGGCAGCTCCAAAGGAATGCAGCCTGTCTACTTTCCTAGTGACATGATAATCAGTTAAGAACTTTCAAAGGAACCCTTCCCTGGGGGGGGGGGGGGAGAAAAAAGAAAGTTCTGACTTAGTCTTGAAGTAGAAACATTAATGTCATCTGAAGAGATGAGTTTCATCTAGGAATAGTCTGTTCACTGAATACAATCAAAGCTGGATGCTATAGTAACAGAGACAGGATTACCTTGTGAGCAGAGTGTTAAGAATAGGTCCCTTTTCCACTTAAACTCAATTAACAAATATAAAATTATGCATATAATTCTTCTGGAAAACTGAAATAAAAAAGATGTCAGGTTCACTTTCTTGTTATAAGGGCGGTTTATTGTTGCTTGACATTTAGCTGTATTATTGGGCGGCCAGGATGCAAACTGTGTTTTATTTCAGAATAATCTCTCCCACCCAACATAAGCAGCTATAGGCTGGTACAGCATGAGGTCTCATTTCATTAAGAACCTTCATACCTGTAATTTACTTTACTCTAGATTCACTCAATCCCCGGTCTTTATAAATAAAAACAGAAGTTCTCAATCTAGAAGGTACCACTTGGAGTTTTGGAGGATATTTAAGGAAGCTCCTGAAAGAGCTTCTCCCCAGTTTGGAGCAACACTTATTTACCAGAATTCTTTTTCAGGAGAAGAGTATGATTTTGAGGAGCGAGAGGATATATTATAACTATATCTCTAGGAGAGAAAAAAATCAAAATATTTGATCTCTTACAGCAATTTGGACAATCCACTATTAGTAATTTTAGCAACACCTCTAACTAAGGCAGATAAATAATTCTGATAGTCTCCCTAATCTCTATCTCCTGGAAATGTTTCCTGTAGGCAAGTTTCTAAATTAATACCTCCCTCCTTCTAAATGCATAGCCTAAGCATATAGATTGGTCCAGGGTAGCCTATAATACAGCTTAGAGAGAGTGCTGAGAAACCCCCAACTCCCTCATCTCCTTGAACTAACACTCCAAAAGAAAACATTCATTTCTGTTCTTACCATTCTAAACAAACTAATACATTATTTTCTTACTCAACTTTGACTACTTCTACTGTAGCACTAAGCTGTTCCATCAAGAAAGGAAGGATACTTACTGGAGATCTCTCTCCCCAGCACGTTTTCTAAGAATGCCCAAGAGCATGAAAATCATGAAAGACATTTAAAAAATGCTCTCTGATTAGAAATAATAAAAGAATAGTACATTAAGGACCAATACTACTATATAAGTCACAGAAGAAGACATGGTCCCTGTCACAAGTTCAGTGTGTCGATAACATATCAATTTTGTAGAAGATATCAGCCTTGAATGCAGTTAGAATTGCTGAGACTTAATTACTAATATTCCCACAATTAGATGTTATTAGGACCTTGTGCAGATTGTTAGCTAGTTCAGTCAAACGTATCATAAGGCACTGAAGCTATGAAGTCTCACACCCACACTTGGATGACTGGCTGCACAAAACCTTGCATTGCTACTTCCTAAAGAAGAAGGTTTATACCACAAGGCACTTGACACCCTCTATCGCTACGGAACAATCACTATGGTCAGCCACTTATTTTGACTGAATGTCTAGCAGTTACAAATATGACTTTTAAAGAATATTAACTGAAGTTTGAACTTAGTATATTCACATCTCCAAGATCTGTACTGTGTTCTTCTGAGAGTTGTACTGTAGACTGTGTTTACTCTTTTCTGCAATATTTTTTGTTAGAGAAGCATGTAAAGAAACAGCTGAATATTGCCAACAGTTCTCAGCATATATTTTTCCTTATCAGTGTACTCAGAGCAATGTTTCTCAGCCTTTCTGGCACGAAGCTCCAAATAGTGACGATCAGCATCTAGGCCCTCCACATCTTTGGCACTGTTGTTGCATCTCACCTGGTTTAATCCATTCTCTCATTTGCTTTTTTTGTTCATTTTTACCTTTTATCATTATGTTCACATTTGTTTTTTTTCTTATCACCGCCTTTCTCCCATTCTCTCCAGAAACACAGCCATCATTTTCCTTTGCTCTCTGCGAAAGTTCTCTTTTTTCCCCAGTTTTCCTTTCTCCGCTCCCCAAACCCTTACTCTAAGTTCTCTCTTCCCTACCTTCCTTCCCTCTCTCTCGGTTCCCTGCATTACTTTTTCCTTAGTTCACTTCCATGGTTTTGCTGTCTTTTCCTCATCTCTTCCCAGTACATAGTTACCAACCTTTACACATATTACCATGTACAATTCTCTTAAGGTCTGATACTGCACCACTGAAATCAAGAAGAATTTTGCTATTGATTTCAGTGGGATCATGACCTTAGTAATTGCATGAGCAGTTCTGTAGGCATTCTTTGAAAGCAAGAAAAAAAAAAAAAAAAACCAGAGGAAAAACACCCTAATCTCCCTAGAATTCATATAAAAACCACTCAGTTGTCCCTAAACCACCAGCCAATTTGAAAATAGTCTTAAAATAAAATCACACAGCTCTCCCTCCAACATTACTTGGCTGTGCTTCTCCAAGTGACTGACCTCTTTTTGTTTACACTGAGAATGGTACCTCTCTCTCCTCCATCCTCACTCTCACTGCATCCATCCTCACTCACCCATCAGGATGACCTTCATTCAGTTCTAGAGGCAGCCATCGGGGCTCACAGGTAGGAACCAGCTACCTCCAGCCAAAAAAGCAGCAGTCAGAGAGTGGGTCATTGAACAGCTTCCATCCACGCATTCCTGGGACATTGACCAAGACAGCAGTTTCCTGCAATAGATTTACAATGACTGCTCTTTTCTTAGCCAGTCCTGGGCTATTGGAAGGTATGCTAATAGTTTTCCTTCTTCCCACCACCTATCAGACAAATCCATGCATGGTTAGCCATATTTTAATCCATTTAATGTGTGCTATGTTAATTTTATATAGTTCTAGTTTTAGAAATCAAAATGATGTTAGGCACCAAGTCAAATGCCCAATAGAAGTTTAGGTATATTACATCAACACTACTACCACATTCATTAGCCAAACTTGTAATTTCATCAGAAAAAAAAGGATATTAGATTAGTTTACAAAATATGTCTTCCATAAACACATGTTGATTGGCATTAATCAAGACCAATATCAGACCCTCCGTTATTTTTCCTCTGATTGATGTCAGACACTTAGGCCTATAATTACCTGTGTCACCCATTTACCCTTTTTTTGAGGCACATCTTGAGCTTTCTTCCAGTCTTCTGGAATTTCTCCAGTATTCCACGATTATTGGGGGGTAGGGGAGAATCAACATTAACAGTCCACCAGGGTCCTCAGTCAGCTCTGTTAAAATTCTTGGATGAGAGTTATTTAGACCAGCTGATTTTAAAATGTCTAATTTTAGTAGCTTCTGTTTAACATTTTTTTGAAATACTAGTAGAATGGAAAGATCATCATCAAATGATGATGTCATCTGTATTTTTCCCCAAATACAGAACAGAAATATTTATTGAATACTTCTGTCTTTTCACATTATTATTGATAATTCTACCATTTCCATCCATTAATGGACCATTACCATTGTTAGGACTCTTTTTGTTCCTAATATACTTAAGAAACTCATTGTCCTTAACTCTGCTAGCCAGAGATTTCTCCTTATGTTCCTTTACTTCCCCTTTTCAATTTTTAACAGTTCCTAGCTTCCAATTTATATTCACGGATATCAACTTCCCCTTTTTTCCATTTGTTATATATATACTTTTACATTTGTTTATAGCTACCTTCACTTCCCTTTAAATCAGGCCAGCTTTTGAACCAATGTAGCCTTCTTTCTCAAATTTGGCTTTTGGGAAATGTAGTAAATGTAAAGGGTTCTCATACATCTATCATTCCCAATTATCATTCATATTTCTTCTGATTAATTTCTTCTTCCCAGCTGACCTGGCTCATTGTTTTCACAAAGCTGAAATTAGCCTTTTTAAAGCACCAAGTATATATGTTACTGGTCTGGGCTTTATTCTGCTTGCACATTATAAATGTCATCAAGTCCTCATTACTAGAATCTAAGTTACCATTAATTTTTAGTTCTCTGATCAATTCCTCTTTGAATAGAAAATCCGAATCTTAACCGATAGACTTTTTCTAATAACTCTAGTTAAGGAAGATGGCAGCACCGCAGAGCAAATAAACATATATTAAGATACACTTTGTCGGATTTATACATTATTTCTAAAAAATAACAGCAAATTAGATTATTGTTGCAAAACATTTCAAATGGGGTTGGAGAGGAGGGATGCCTATCGGTACCCTTCACAGTCAATTTAAAGAATACCTGTTATTTTGTGAAATCCAGTGACTGAGGCAGGTAAATTATTCCAAACTCCCCTGCAGTTTAATAGTAGAATTTTAAATAGTATCCCTAAAGAACCTCTGGAACTGTTGCACTGTGTTCTCACGGATAATCCACCCTGACTCCAGCAGTGCTATTTTGCATCCTCCTTCCTAATAACAGCTCCAGTACTAGCACCTCTGCTGCTCATAGCTTTGCCAAGATGTATCAATGTGAAACTGACCTGGTTCATACCAGTATCACTGCTGCCCAGGGTTCTGTACAGAAAACTTACAAGACTCTAGTCAGCTTTCACTAGAACAGCTTGAGAAAGCCATGAGCAGCAAGAAAAGCAGTCTGCAAATTCAAAAGACAGCATGGTGCATAAGCTTATATTCTTCATAACCATAAAAGGGCCAAAAACTCAAGTTTAAAAATATTTAAATCTCAGATTCTGCAGAAGTGAGTGCACTCATCTGGGAACTATTCCTACCCATCACAGGTCACAGGTTTTTAAAGATCTGGGCATATTTATTAATTTTAATAAAAAATAAACTGCAATAACAAAGGCACAAATTTCTCATTCAGAACTATGGACCTTATCCTGAAGGCAATAGTAATTCTGTCACTGACTTCAATGTGAGCATGGTCAGAATGTTTGTGCAGTTCATGCCAAGTTTAAGTTTAGAAAGCCATTTCACGTTTCCAACATACCTTAAAAAACATTTATAAATCTCCTCCTAAATAGATTTTTTGCAATATACCCCAGAATATTTGTTTGCCAACTCAAACATGAGAAATTTCATTCTAAAAGTTAAGTGATTGAGAATAGGAGTTTGGAATCTATATGGCATGTTTACCCATCATTTTTACATATCTTCCAGGATTCTACAAGTTGTTTTAATCTTTACCATTACAAATATTAACAATGTTTTGAATTCATTCGTTTTATATTTTTGTACATTAATATTCAAAACATGTCTCTACACTAACCCCCATATTTCTAGCCCCAATTTAAAACATGCACTCTATAATTGGTTGTATTATCTACAACTTTTAAGTAGCGTTGTTTCCAAAACACTTCTTATTTAATATAATCTCTCTGCTGGCTTATATGAATTTCTATACAATAAATTTTTATTTATACAAACAACACAATAGTACATAGTTTATTTTACTAGCGCTCCTAAGGAAACTATTTAAAACTAAATTATTTAAAACATGGCTAGACTTGTTATTGTCCTAATATGTTTAAAAAGAGTTCTCTGCAGGAAAGAAAATTAGAGCTCCCAATTTTTAACAATAGTAAATGAAACAATATTTTTATTATAACTTTTTCATACAAAATGCTTAACCTACAATTAAAACAGTCTGGAGTTTTAAATGGTCGGCTGACAATGTTAAACTTTGATCATTTACTTCCTCTAAAAGACTGCAAATAGAATATTTCTTGCTTTCCCTGGCTTGGGCACGAAACAGTTTAATATATTGACACCAACAGTTCAGAACAAAACTTACATCATTACTCCACTTTACCAGCACCCAAAAACTGATGTTTAACTTCCATTCTGCTGGGGTCCAAAGACCCAGGGCTCACTAAAGACCAAGGTGGGCTCCTCAATCCATGAGGTTTGCATCCATAGTGATATATACAGGTTTGGAGGGGAAGCAACCTTTGGGAATGCCAAGTACCCGTGTGCAAACTGGAAAGGTTGAGAAAGCCCTGTGAAAATGAGACCTACAGTTATCCCAGAGATATGGAGAAGGGAATCAGATTGGTCTGTACTCCAGACTGGACTCCAACTGGGGGTATGGGCTCGTAATTAGGGGGCTGAGGTGCAAGAGGTGGCTTCAGGATGGGTCCAAGGAATTTGGAGCGTGGGAGGGTTCTCCAGGCTGGGGCAGGGGGTTGAGGTGCAGGCTCCGGGCGGCGCGGACATCAGGCAGCTCCTACAAAGCGGAGACACGTCCCTCCAGTTCCTAGGCGCAGGCACAGTGAGAGGGCTCCGTGCGCTGCCCACACCTACAAGCACTGCCCCCACAGCTCCCATTGGCCACAGTTCCTGGGCCAATGGGAGCTGCAGATCCAGCGCTCAGGGTGACACCTACAGGGAGGGGCAACACACGGAGCCTCCGCAGCCACTCCTCTGCCTAGGAATCAGACATGCTGGCCGCTTCCCAGGAGCCACGCAGTGCCTGCCAGTCCCGCTGCACCGTCAACCGGACTTTTAACGGCCCAGTCAGCAGTACTGACCAGAGCCACCAGGGTCCCTTTTCAACCAGGTGTTCAACCTTATCAGGGGAAGGAGTCAAAAGTACCTACCATGAAAAGTGGGAAGGAGGTGAATAAGGAGGATGAGGATGCGGGACATGTGATGGGGAGGTGGGTGTCCAGCTGGGCCTTGAGTCAGGACCTGTTTTTGACTCCACCATAGTCCAGTCAGTCCCTATGGTTGAGCACCAGCAAGCCCAAAGCAGAAATAGGAACCTAGGGTAAGCATGTAAAATTTCCCTTTATGGTGATATTACCCACAACTTAAGAGGACATAACTATTGAATCTTCATTAATTTACTCATACTACAAGAGGTAGAGGTACAACCAAAAGAGGTAGAGTTATCTGCTTTTCGTTCCCCTCCAGAGCTAAGTCATGAGGAGCAGTTTATGTACACAGGGTTGTCTCTTGAATCCTCCTGAGAGCTCAATGAAACTTTCATGGATGTACACTGCACTCCTCTCCACAAGATTTCTAGGGATGGCAACCTTATTTCTTCCTCCGTAGTAGGACACTTTCTCATGACATTCGGCGATAACTTTGGCAGCCTTCATTTCCATAAACAGGGTAGTGGCTTACAGGCCCAGGTGGCTTCAGGATGCCAGTAGCAGCTGTGCTCTCTGGCCCTTTGGTACCCTCAGAAGCAAGATATCAGCTAAAACCACCATCACCTGTGGAAAATGTAGCCAATATTCAGTGCCAATGCCCTATACTTAGTTTCATGAAACCAAGCAATTCCCTCCTCTTTTCCCTTACCCCTGGCAGGTCATACTCCTCATGGCTGGTGCTGAGTGGCACCATGAACAAGCATTCCAAAGCAAAAATGCCAATAAGCATGTTTTGTCTAACACTTTAGGGAGCAAGGGAAAGGGAGAGTTCTGAATCTTAAGTTTCACTTTCCATTCCTCCTATACTGACAATGGTTCCTCTGTGTGTTTATTCTATAGCTGCAGTCATTGCAACCTTTAGGGATATCCTCTCCGCACCAGCAGAATGACTCACCCAGATAAGGAGGGGAGAAAAGAGGGCAAAGGAGGAGACTTTCTGCGAGATCATGCAAGCCAGCGCTGCCTCAGACCTTCAACAGAGGACCTTGAAGGTGAATACTGCAGACTGTATGGAGGAGGATACGATGAACAGGAGGAAAGGCAAAGAGAAGAAGATATACCAGGACATAAGATAGCTTCTCCATCAGCAAACACTGATGCTGCAGACTCTTGTGGACTTCCAGGTTCAACAATTGCGTGTTCAATTGCCATTGCATTTAGGGTGACCAGATCACAAGAGTAAAATATCAGGACACACTGGGGTGCCGTCAGCCCCACCCACAGTCCACCCCTGCTCCTCCCAGGCTCCGCCCGCACTCTGCCCCAGGTCTCGCCCCAGCACCACCACCATCGCGCCCTTCCTCATCCTCCAGTCCACCGCTGGCTTGCTGAGCCCCTCAGTCCTGCCCCCTCACCGCTCACCTCCTCTGACCCTCTGACTCACCTCCTCACTCCCCTGCCAGAAAGCCCCATGCCTGCCCTGAGAACCTCGGGCCGCCACTGGCTCGCCACTCACCTCCTTGCACACCCTCCCTCACTCCCTGTCACTGGCTCGCACCACGTTATAGGCTTCTGAACAGACTTGCATTCTTAAATATGCAAGTCTCATGCGTCTTCCCTGACCAGCCAATGTTGACATCAGGGAAGCATCCCCAGTGATCCACCAGCACCTGCACAATCATGGAAAAGTAGCCCTTTCTTTGGATGTTCTCTCTGGTCAGGTGCTATGGGGCCAAAAGAAGGATGTGTATGCTATTGCTCTCCCACAGTTCGGGAACCTCACAGCGGCAAAGCCATTCACCAGGTCCTGCACATTTCCAAGAGTAACAGTTCTGCATAGCAGGAGATTATAAATGGTCCTGCACACTTGTATGAATATGGTCTCCACAGTGGATTTTCCCCACACCAGAATGACTTTCCACAGACCAGTGGCAATCTGGTGTTGTAAATTTCCAAAGTATAATCACCAGATCTCAGTTTGATGTCCCTGTTTTGGATGGCTGGGGTGAGTGTAGCATACAGTTACAGGAATGCACATCCAAAAGATCTGCAGCCACTGCTTGTCATCACAAATCTGCATTACGATGCAATCCCACAAGTCAATGTTCATTTCTCAGGTCCAGAAGTGACTCTCCATTATTGGCAGCTTCTCCATGAAAGCCACCAACCACCTTGAATTGGTTCTCACTATGTCTCTCAGCAAACTGACCACCTGGAAGTCATCATGTTCTTCTTGCAGCTCTATAAACATTAGAGGAGCGTGAGTGTTTGCAACACTCGTGATTATAGTGCAGAGTTGAGCAGGCTCCGTGATTCTGTGAGAGATGGCGGACAGCAGCAAGTCCCATCCAGGTTGGAAATTGAAAATAGGCCCAAACATTATGGGATAGAGATATTATGGGGTGGAGAACACTGCATTATAGGAAGTTCACCCCTTGCTACCAGTCACTCCTTCAAGATTCGGTGTTGTCACACTGTGTATTGCCAAAACTAATCAAAAGACAGTGGAACAGCAGGGGGTTGCACACTGGGATACCTACCTACCCAGGGTGCACTAGACTGTGCACTGACACAAGCACTTCTGGTGTGCAGAGCTGATGCGAAGAACCAAGTGTGCACATGCATAAGTGATACACTAATTGCAATGGTTGTATGCTGATGTAACTTGCATCAGCAAAACTCTGTAGCATAGACGTGGGCTCAGATTTACAGTGATAAGTGTAGTATGAACAGACACTGCAACTGACTTATGTATGTGGTTGAGCAAGTCAACTGTATGCCTCAATTTCCACTATCTGTAAAGTAGAGATGTAATTTACCCATCTTTGTAAAGCACTCATATGAAAAATACACTAATTATTTGTTTTTTTGTCTTGAGGGAAATTTATTAATTGTTCTTTTCTCCTACCTCCGCCTCAATATTCCCTTCCCTTCCGAACCCTGGATCTCAATCCCAGCACGCAGGCACATTTTTAAAAACAAAAAGACTAAATTATTAGCAACATAAGGAATATATCTAGAGCTTTGATGATCTAGGCAGAAATGTGGGAAGAGTCCCTCATGAACTTACTTTCCACTCTCACTTTGCTGCAGTTGCCATCTCTCTTTCCCCTCTACCACGAAATAGATTTCAAGATATCTGATAAATAGTGAGTTATCCCATTCAAACAATACAACCATATGAAGAGTCAGTCAAGCTCAATTAAGTTATTAAAAATTCTAAGACATGAGTAGCTATTGATATGCATGTAGTGACTTAAATATCTGATGAGACCCCATTAGACATTTCCTTCTTCTACCAGATTAAAAAACCACTGTCAAAAGTCTCTGAAGTGTTGAGATAGGATCTTAGTGAGAATCCTTAATTGAAGCTAATGCAGGATATAAGCATCTGACCCTTTGAAAATGATTGAAAACAAACACTGTCTAAACAACAAGTACATATTAAGGTAGGCTCCTTGGGATCAGGACCTTATTCAAAGGAGGCCCACATGGAGCAGTGAATATGAGCTGAAAGCTTGTTGGCTGAGAACTGGGCTCCCTCATTTAGAAGTAATATTATGGATTCAGGATTGAGGACAGGGTGGATGACAATGGCAGCGAAACAAAATCCATCTTAACTAAGGGAAGAAAAGTCTGTATAGGGTCCTGAAATATTGATGAATCCGAGTGCAATGATCCTCATTCCCCTGTCAACCCAGGCAATGATAGTCATTATTCAGGTTCACTTACACAGTGTGATCGCTGGAATTACCTGACCCCTACTTAGTATTCAAGGTATTTAATATCATGCTATGTAACTGACAAGTGATCCAGTAAGCTGTTTTAAGACAATGATAATTCATATTTGAAACTATATTCTATAAATCTATAGGTTTTTTAATACTATGTAATGAAACTGTTATTCAACAGCCTTCGTCAAAGATCTAGTAATGTGCAGAGGCAAACAAACCAAAAATTTGAACCTCTGACTAAACCAGTCACTGTTTAAGATATTCCATTAAACTGAATCTTTAGTTTCTGCAGCAACAAGTTCACAGAGACAGAATAAGAAAGAGTTTCAATTTATTCACATGAAAAACATATTTGACAGATAAACATCAGAGGCTATTCAAGTGCTCAAGCTGTGAACATCTTAGAACCTGTACAGCTGTGTTTAAGAGACACAAGGTGAGTAAGGTAATATTTTTATTGGACCAACTTCTGCTGGTGAAAGAGACAAGCTTTCAAGCTACACAGAGTGATTCTTTAGATGTCTAATACATTTAAGGCAGGGGTGGGCAAACTACAGCCCACAGGCAGGATCGAGGCTGCGAGTCATTTAAATACAGCCTACGAGCTCCCGCTGGGGAGCAGACTCCGGGGCTTGCCCCACTCCGGCACTCCAGCTGGGGCGCAGGTTCAGGGGCCACATCATGTGGCTCCCAGAAGCAGCCACATGGGGTGCAGGGTTGGGGGCCGCTCCACGTGGTTCCTGGAAGCCGCGGCATGGCCCCACTCTGGCTCCTACGCACTCCAATAGCCCCCTCCGGCGCTCCAATGGGAGCTGCAGGGGCAGTGCCTGTGGATGGGGCAGGCCCCACCTCTGCATAGGAACCGGAGAAGGGACATGCCGCTGCTTCCGGGAGCCGCTTGAGGTAACTGCCGCTCAGAGCCTGTACCACAGAGCCTCTCCCCAAACCGCAAACCCCTGCCCCAGTGCTGGTTGCCCTCCTACTCTCCAAACCCCTTGATCCCAATCCAGAGCACCTTCCTGCACCCCAAACTCCTCATCCCCAGCGCTCACCCACAATCCCAAATTTTGTGAGCATTCATGGCCTGCCATACAATTTCTGTGACCCTTAGGCCAAAAAGTTTGCCCACCCCTGATTTAAGGTATACAAGCCTATCCTAGGCATAATTCAGTGCAACAGAGGCTCACAAACTTTCGAGTACCAAACCATAGCAAGACAAAATAACTATAAAGGGAAATCTTGTATTGCAGGTGACACAAGACATAAATGAACTGGAAAGTTAGAGGGGTTTTTTACGCTAAAAGCCTCATAGCGTAGCCATAGCCCAAAAGGCTAATTCAGCATCGGTATTCATTCACTCTTTGGCCTCTCCACTAAGACAAATGCCAGTTGTGATGGAGGTTTTTGTAACATGGAGACTCATCCACTTGGAACTGTAATGAGAATGAAAAAGCTCTATTTTCAACTTTCAGACACTATCAAACTACCAGGGGACGGTAATTCAAAATTACCATCCCCTGAACTATCCAATCCACTTAAACAAAGCACATTAGTACTGTGACTAACAGTAAAGTATTTCCATCTTCAGGATAGTCATCACTTATGGAAAACTTTCTAAAACAGAATACTTCTAAACTACACAAATAAAAAATCAGCAGTATATTTGCATGCAATTTTGCAAAATTTACATATTTAAGCTTACTAATCAAACAAACTTTTAACATTGTTGGATAATGATGACATATTCACACACAACACCACAATACATGCACACAGTCATTCCCCATTCCACCGGGTTCCTTACATTCTAAACATAGTACAGCTGGACCCCGCAATACCGCAACAATCGGGATCCAAAAATACCTGATTGCGGTAAACCCGGGGTCGCGATATTGCGGGGTCACGCAACATCAAAGTGCCGCGCGCCGCCGACATCGGGAGCCCTGCACGCCCCGCGTTATAAGCAGATTCGCGCTATAGCGGGGCGCGGTATTGCGGGGTTCCACTGTAGTAGGTTCTTCATGCTTTCCCAATTAAAGCTAGCCTCATTTGATTTACAGATTTATTCTTTTGAAATTGGTTTGCACAAAATTACATTTACAAAATCCCATCTTCACTTCTGTGATAATTAACACATTCACTACAACAGGCTCAGATTTAAAATTTGCTCTTCAAAAAGTTAGACACCATCTGAAATAGCCAGAAGTGTTAGTGTTTTTTCTGAATGATTTTCATTACACTCTGTTCCCCTTTACCCTCAGATTTGTCTAACATTTAGCAGTGAACCAGCACAACTCTCAGTAAATTAATTTTTTAAAAGGCGCTTTCATATCATATTATGGATCACACTCCATAAGCTGAAGTATGGGAAGGGTTTGTAACATCATAACAGAATTGCTGAAGACAGGTGAGAGTATTGTTGTACTCTGGTAGCACAAGCTCTTCCAGACCATCTGAGCCACTAACATCACAGAATACTGGAAGAAGGGTGTTATTCTACCTCTGTTCAGAAAAGGGATTAAGCCAAATGTGGTAACTACTGAGGTATTATGCTGTTGTCAGTCCTGAGGAAAGTCTGCTTCCACGCTAATGTCACAAATCAATGATACTCTTTGTGGCAAAGGTAACAAAGAGTCCCGTGGCACCTTAAAGACTAACTAAAGTATTGAAGCATAAGCTTTCGTGGGCTAATACCCACTTCATTGGATGCAAGCAGTGGAAGTGACCTGCCCCTGGACGAAGTGGGTATTAGCCCACGAAAGCTTATGCTTCAATACTTTAGTTAGTCTCTAAGGTGCCACAGGACTCTGTTACCTCTGCTATTCCAGACTAACACGGCTACCTCTCTGATTCTTGACATCATTCTTGACATCATTTGTGACAAAGAGCAGGATACTCAGTGCAGCTTTAGAACTGGTCATTCCACTACAGACTAGATCTTTATCTTGAAACAACTTTTTGAGAAGATGGCTGGATTCAATAGGCCATGCACAGCACTTTTTAGATTCATTTGCAAATTTGATACCATCAATTTAGGACTGAACAAAGACTATGAGTGGCTTGCTAACTACAAAAGCAGTTTCTCCTCTCTCGGTGTTCACACCTCTAGATCAGCTGCTAGAAGAGGATCTCATCCTCCCTGATTAGAGATAACAAGCTGGTTCAGCCTGATTGGACTAAACTTGTTATCACTAACCTGGTCCTTGCCTCTTATTTATTCCTGCCTCTGGATACTTCCACTGCATGCATCTGAGGAAGAGAGTACTAGCCCATGAAAGCTTATGCTTCAATACTTTAGTTAGTCTTTAAATTGCCACAGGACTCTTTGTCACTTCTGCAATTCCAGACTAACGCAGCTACCTCTCTGATTCTTGACACTTTTTAGATGTTTCCGTCAGCCCTTTGATTCAGAGCATCAAGCAAGTTTGTGGGATCTGATGCATCTCGGAATCCCTGGGAAGGCAATGTCATTGACAGAAGAGCTCTATAATGGAACAAAAGCCTGTGTTTGAGTCAATAACATGCTTTCCTATGACCACAGGAGTTTGGAATGCTGCATAGTGTCACCACTGTTGTTCAGTACTGGCACTGATTGGTTGATAGATAAGCTTGAGGAGGCAGCTATCAGTGATTTAAATTGAACACCATTTTGCTGTGAGATCTCATCCATACCAATGACATTGTTGACTTGATTTGGTGAATCGCTGCATCTGATGGCTAATCTGACAATAAGCAGCACACTTTCTAATCCAGATAAAACAAAGTCACCAGCCATTATCATCAAGTTGCCTTCAGCTCTAGATTGCAATCAGATCAGCATTAACGTGTTTGGATTGGGGGGCGGGGGGGAGGAGAATCAAGTACGTGGCAACTGTCAAATATTTGGGCAGTGTTGGAGAATGTTCCCAAGATGAGAACACACATGTAACAGCTGCTGTCTCCATATTTCAGGCCCTTCAACAGCTCTATTGGGACATTTTGACTTCAAGCTGGCTACAAAGCTGCGAATCTACAGAACCATGGGGTAGCAGGGCAGCCAGCCCACTCCGGCCCTGAAGGGGTCAAAAGCAGCCCTGGGGAGGGCTGCAGCCTCGAGAGCCAAATCATGTACAGTGTGGCGGGGTGACCACCCGCCCCCTACCGGAAGGGGCTTGGAAAAGCCCCAAAAGGGGTTTGAAGCTGGGAGCCAGCAGGCTTTTCAGGCCTGATTGGGCATGAGGCCCAGCTGGGCGGCCACGCCCCAAACACTCCCAGCCAGGATATAAGGGCTGGGAGACAGAGAAACAGGGAGGCAGTCTCCTCTGCACTCAGAGGGAGACAGGCCTGACTGCAGGAGCTGAGCCAGGTACCTGGGTTAGGGCAGAGCTGGGGCAGGGCAGAAGGAGCTGGGTGGGCTCTAGCCACGAGCCCCAGGCCTCCGGGCCTGATACAAGGCCTGACCCACAAGTACCAGGGTTGCAGGGAGCAGCCCAGGGCTGGAGATAGCGACAGCAGGCCAACCCTCCTTGCCTGTGATGAGAAGCCATGATACTGCAGTCTGCCCCAGTGAGTGGGGGCAAGTGGTGACTGACAGTGGCACACTCTGAGGTGAGGTGGGAATAGGGGGTAGAGGGTTCCCCTGGGGAGGGGAGACCCTCACACCAAAGGGGTACTGCAGGGGGCAGCACCCACAGTTGGAGGGCCCCGGGGTCCAGGAGGGACACGGGGCCAGCAAAGGAGCGGGGCATCAACCTGCGGAGGGCGCTCTGGATGCTGAAGGAGCTGATTCCCCAGACGACCAGCGGGAGGCGCCGCAGGGGTGAGTGACCGACCCCGTTACATACAGTAAAACCTCCATTTAACAGACTAATTTGGGCGAGGGGGGTGTCTGTTAAATGAAAAAGTCCGTTATTTAATGATAAAAAAACCCGAGCTGTCGGAGCAGCAGTCCGACCGCCACAGGGTCGGGGCGGCAGCTCCGCAGCCCACCCGCTGCCGGGACCCGGGTGGCAACTGGGAGCCGGCAGCCAGCCCGCCCGCTGCTGTGACCCGGGCGGCAGCCGGGAGCAGGCAGCCAGCCCCCGACAAATGGATTTCGGATGCATCAGACTTGCTTAGAAATTTTGTCCGTTGCATCCGAAGTCCGTTAAATCGAGGTCCGTTAAATCGAGGGTTTACTGTAGTCTGATTGGGGAAAAAGCCACAGGTGGTCCACACCCCAATCAGGCCACAGCAGGCTCTTATAAAAGAGTTGTGAGCCAGGTGCTCAGTCAGTCTCTCTCTGGCTATGATGAGAGAAGGGCCTGGCTGCCTGGGAGCTCAGGGTCCCTAGAGTAGAGAAGGGCTGGGGGAAGACAAGAGGAGCTGGGGAGCTCCAGCCTGGCAACCCCACCCCCACCCCCAGGGTGCAGGACGTTGTGCTGGGCCTAAAACAGGAACCGGGGTTGCAGAGGTGCAGCCCGGGGCTAGGCAGAGGGAGCAGGTGTTACCCCCCTTACCAATGATGAGTGGTCATTACAGACTGCAGTCTGCCCCAGTGAGTGGGGGCTAGATGATGACTGGCAGTAGCCACTGAGGCAAGGTGGGATTAGGGTTCCCTGGGAGGGGAGACCCAGAGCGTAGGGGTACTGCAGTGGGAAGAACCCAGAGACAAAGGAGCTCTGCCAGGAGGCAGAACCCCAGAGAAAGGGGCACCGGGGTCTGGGAGGCACATGGGGCATTAGGCAGGCGAGTCACCCAACGTACAGAGGGCGCTCCATATACTGGAAAGAGCTAATTCCCTGGACAACAGGCAGGAGGCACCGCACTGCTACACACAGTTATACCAAATCTACTGTATGGAAGTGAAATGTGGGCCCCAAGGAACAACAGGGTCACATTTTTGATTCTCATTGTCTTCATCAGGTGCTCAATATCAAGTGACAGGAGAGATCAGAAATGACAGTCTTTGAAGACAAAGGCAAACCCAGCAATCGCCTCCATCATCACTGATTTGATCTCAGCAACTTTCTTAGTATAATCATTATTAGAACGAAAGACCAATAATGTCAAAGCACAATTACCAGGAAATGCCGCTATGTGCCCACAGATCACATAGGCCTCAAAAGCTTTGGTGGACACAAACTGAATATACCACCATCTTGCCAGAGATCCATCTGGAAGGCACTTGGTCTTCAAGGGAGCCACATCCCTTTAAGATTTGCCATGATGATGATGAACCCATCACAGGATAGGTGGGGCTTGAAGTCCATAGGTTTTGAATCCCTCATGTTGAGGTGCAGGGTATTAGGGAGGAATATATGCTGGAAGGAACGGAGAGCTGACCATCAGTTTTCAGTCCAGATGAACAAGTCCTGACAGATTTAGTTTGCAGGCCAGACACTTGCTCTGTCTCATACCATGCACAGTAAGGGAGGAAAGGTCACAGCCACCCTGACCTTTATGACCTTATGCTCAAACACAAGCAGGGATAGGTGCATGCATATCCCCAACTGACACCACTATTCAAAAAGACCCCAATTTTATGCATGAGGTTCATGTGCACCTAGAGTAGGATGCACCTTGACATATGTTTACATTTAAAAATTAGCAAAGAAGATGAACAAGTGCGGCTCTTTACAAATGTGACATTCACAATGAGCACTAAATAAATTTAAGACAGAAAAACCTAAGTGAAATTCTGTGCTGCACCGCTAAGAGCTGCAGCACAGAACTTAAACTTGTGAGAGACCCGGTCAAAAGGCTTTTGAAAGTCTACATAAATTATGTCAATTGGTTCTCCTTTATTCACTACTTCATTGACCCATTTAAGAATTCTAGATAAGCGATTTTCCTTTGCTGAAAAAACACTGATTAGACCCTCTCAGATCATGATCTTCCAGGAATTTTATTCTATAATTTTTTTCCTTCAATTTACCCGTTAAAGATGTAAGGCTTACTGGTCTATAATTCTTTAGATCATCCTTACACAGTCTTTTTAAAAATAGTTACATTTGCTACCTTCCAATACTTATATAAAAACTATTTTTAATGCAGGGTAGCATATTTGTGCTAGCAGCTCAGCTACTTCATTCAATAGTGGAAAAAACTATTTGACAATTTCAGTAATATTCATCTGTTACTGATAACAGATAGAGATGTTAATTTTTAGCAATATGATTTTTAATGACTTTGCCCCCAATAGATTTTAAAAATGAAAGCTCAGAAGATCAAGAAAACACACAGAGAAAATCTAGGCCACGTGCTTTTGAAAAATAGAATTAAGAATGATCTTCTCCAATGATTCCAAGAAAATGAATGAACTGAAATGTTTCCATCACTCTGAACTTTCCCAGCAGTCAAGGGATATGAGAATGGGGCGGGAAAACAAGGCTCTGTTTCTCATGAGGACATGGTCCATGAACATTGCAGCCCCATATTGATCATGAGTCAAAGTTCTAAATTCTGGATTTTCACCTAAAGATAGCAAACACAAGCCTGGATGGAGGAGATGACCTTATATAGAAAGCAGTAAAGTCTCAAACTGTCAGTCTCTGGTTAAGCACACCTGGGCGTTGTCCATGGACAATGGTGCCCCATATTTTAGTCTAATTTTCAGACTGTTAAGCATTTGGTACATTCTTCAAGCTGTGGATATAAGGGTCTAAGTGGGTAGAGCAAGGAAGTAGATGGGGTTGAGAAACTGTGTTAGTGGATGGGTGACAGAGTCTTAGGGAAGTTAGGAAAAAAGAGAAGCAGAATAGGACGATTTATAAGGGGGAGGAGAAGGAGGTAAAGCACACCAAGTGGGTGGAAGAGGAAGAAATGAGAGAGAGAGAGAAAGAGCCATAAAGGATTTATGGAGAGACCAAAAAACTAAAAATAGGAAGCAAAACGTACCCTGAAAACAAAGGAAAAGATCTATTACAGAAAGAAACTGGAGTGAAGCAAGGAAGGGGCACAAGAAAAAGTAAATAGTAACTTGCTATATCTCTTTTAATGTATCTGAAATTTAGCTGTTTGACAATGTTATCATTACAGACAGTACAACTCTGCCCCTCATATGCAAGCATTTTTTATTTCTTTAAACAGAGAGAATGGCACATATACTTTGTCACTCCAGACAGCAATGATGATAATACTTCTCTCTTACAAACGTTTTTCATCTTTAGATCTCAAAAAGTGTTTTACCAAGAAGATACACATCATTCTCATTTTATAGCTGGGGAAACTGAGGTGGGGGAGGTGAAATTTGCATACGGTCACATAGTAGGTCAGTGGAAGAGTGAGGAATAGAAGCCAGGTATCCTGAGTCACAGACCAATGTTCTATCCACTAGACCAATGTTTCCTAAAGTGTGGTACAAGTACCCCTGGTGGTACGCGAAAGAGTTTCAAGGGGTACATTGCAGAATTTTTTATTTTAATTGATCATAATTTTTTTTTAGCAGCAGAAAACAATTCACTAAAATGTAATGTATAAGAATGGTGTACACTTGAACATTTATTTCTAATAAACGTTTAATCCAGAATGAAACTAATTAGGAGTGTGTTATCAAAATGTGGCTACCCCCCCAATTATCTTCGCCGGAGAAGGGGTACGCTGGTAAGAAAAATGTCTCAAAATGGGTACGCAAATGTTGTAAGTTTGGGAAACACTGCACTAGACAACATTTCCCTCCTCATAAAAAGCTTAGTTTTCAAATGAAGAAAAGTTGGGTATATTTTTTGAGCCTTAGTTGCAAAACTTTTGCTTTTATTTAAATGTACTGGAGTCAAAAAAATGAATTTTAAAAATACTATATTCAAATAAGCATTTTTTTTTTTAATTTACAAATATTCAGTTAGTACCTCAATACCCAGCAACTGCTTTCTACACATAAATGACAACAGCATACTATCCTGATGCACAGGATAGATAAGACTAGTAAGAGGCCAACATAGCTTCATCATGAGGTCAAAAGGGAATCCTATAAAGAGTGGAAACATGGACAAATTGATAAGGAGGAATACCAAAGAATAGCACATGTAGGACTAAGGCACAAAATGAGTTACAACTTGCACGGGTCATAAAAGCAATAAGAAGCTTTTTAAAAAACATTAGGAGCAAGAGAAAGATGAAGGAAAGATAGTTTCAGACTTCAATAAGGCTGAGGTGTTTAATATTGCTTCATTCTTTACAAAAAAGGTAAAATTTTGACCAGACAATTAAAAAAATGAATATTAACAATAAGGGAGAAGGAACACAACCAAATGAAGGAAAGAACACATTGAAGAATATTTAACTAAGTTGGATGTATTCAAGTCATCAGAGTCTGATTAAATTCACTCTAGGGTACTTAAGGAACTAACTGAAGCAACCTCTGAATCGTTAGTAATTACCTTTGAGAACTCATGGAGGATAAGTAAGGACTCAAAGGACTGGAGAAGGGCAAATATAGTACCTATCTTTAAAAAGGGGAACTAAGAGGACCCTGGGAATTATAAATCAGCCTAACCAATACCTGCAAAGATACTGGAAAAAATTAAACAATATTTGTATGCAACTAGGGAATAATAGGGTGATAAATAATAGCCAACATGGATTTATCAAGAACAAATCAGACCAAACCAACCTAATTTCCTTTTTTGTCACACAGTTACTGGCTTAGTGAATGGGGCAAGCTGTAGATGCAACACATCTTAATTTTAATAAGACTTTTGACATAGTCCCATTTGACATTCCTAAGCAAAACAGAGAAATGTAGTTGAGAGGAAATTACCGTATTTTTCGTCTTATAGGACGCTCCGGCCTATAAGACGCCCCCTCGTCTTTTAATAAAAAAATCCGGACCAAAAAAAAAAAAAAAAAAAAAAAGCGCCTCGCTCTCCCGTCCCCGCCGCGCGGGCGGGCTGCCGAGGTTCCCCCCTCCCCGCCGCGGGCGGGCTACCGGGACACTCCCGGCAGCCTGCCCGCGGCGGGGAGGGGGGAACCGGGACGCTCCCGGCAGCCCGCCCGCGGCGGGGAGGGGGGAACCTCGGCAGCCCGCCCACGCAGCGGGGACGGGAGAGCGAGGCGCTTTTTTTTTTTTTCCTTTCCCCCCCCCCCCCCCCATAAGACATTCGCCCTATAAGACGCACCAACTTTTTCCCCCCCGTTTTGGGGAAGAAAAAGTGCGTCTTATAGGGCGAAAAACACGGTACTAATCATGATTAATGAGTTTTAATTGCATTGTTAAACAATAGAATTCCAATTAAATGTTAAATATTTTGTATGTTTCTACATTTTTTAATATGGATTTCAATTACAACACAGAATACAGTGTACATTGCTCACTATTAATGCTCACTAAAAATATTATTTTTATTACAAATGTTTGCACTGCAAAAATAAACAAAAGTTTCAATTCATCTCATACGAGTACTGTAATGCAAACTCTTTATCAAGAAAATGCAACTTGCAAATGTAGATTTTGTGTGTGTTAATAACTGCACTGAAAAATAAAACAGTGTAAAACTTTAGAGCCTACAAGTCCACTCAATCCTACTTCTTGTTCAGCCAATCGCTAAGACAAACAAGTTTGTTTACCCTATGGGAGATCATGCTGCCAGCTTCTTATTTAAGTTACCTGAAATTGAGAATAGGCATTTTTGTAGCTGGCATTGCAAGGTATTTACTTTGCAAATATATGCAGATATGCTAAACGGTTGTATACCCCTTCATGCTTCAGCCACCAATCCAGAGGGGACACTTCCATGATGATGACGCTCGTTTTAAAAAAGATGCATTAATTAAATTTTGATTGATCTCCTGCTCTGTTCCACCCGTATTCTGCCATGTATTTCATGTTATAGCAGTCTCGGATGATGACCCAGCACATCTTGTTCATTTTAAGAACACTTTCACTGCAGATCTGACAAAAACACAAAGAAGGTATTGATGTGAGATTTCTAAAGATAGCTACAGCATTCGACACAAGGTTTAAGAATCTGAAGTGCCTTCCAAAATCTGAAAGGACTTCAAGGTGTGGTGTATGCTTTCTGAAGTCATAAAAGAGCAACCACACTGATGCAAAAACTATAGAACCCGAACCACCAGAAAAGAAAATCAACCTTCTGTTGGTGGCATCTGACTCAGGTGATGAAAGTGAACACGCATTGGTCTGCACTGCTTTGGACTGTCATTGAGCAGAACCCTTCATCAGCATGGATTCTTTTCCTCTGGAATGATTTTGAAGCATGAAGGGATATAGTCCATCTGGCACATAAATATCTTGTGATGCTGGCTACAATGCCCGTTCTCACTTTCAGGTGACATTATAAACAAGAAGCAGGCAGCATTATCTCCTACTAATGTAAACAAATGTGTTTGACTGAGTGGACTTGTGGATTCTAAAGTTTTACATTGTTTTATTTTTGAATGCAGTTTTTTTTTTTACATTATTCTACATTTGTAAGTTACACTTTCATCATAAAGATATTGCATTATAGTACTTCTATGGGGTGAAATGAAAAATACTATTTCTTTCGTTTTTACAGAACAAATATTTGTAATAAAAATATAAAGTGAGCACTTGTACACTTTGTATTCTGTGTTGTAACTGAAATCAATAAATTTGAAAATGTACAAAATATCCAAATAAATGGTGTACTATTATCGTTTAACAGTGTGATTAATCACAATTAATTTTGTTAATTACTTGACATCCCTATTATTAACAGGAGTATCATATGCAAGACTTGGGAGGCAACTGTTCCACTTTACTGGGCACTAGTGAGGCCTCAGCTACAGTACTGTGTCAAGCTCTGGGCACCACAATTCAAGAAAATTTGAGCGAGTCCAGCGGAACAAACAAAAATGATAAACAAAGCCCAACAAAAATAATAAAAAGGTATAGAAAACATTACCTATGAAGAAAGTTTAGAAAAAACGAAAGTTAGTTACTTGTTACCAGAGCTCATCAAGATGGACACTGCACATTCACACTCTTGGTATATGTTGACCAATGCAAGTCAGATGGTGGAACTTTCTAGCAGCAGGGCCTCTTAAAGCACTCACACACCCTCAGTTTGAGAACATTTTATAAAAGGGGATATGGCACCCATGGTGTGGAGTGTGCGGCTCCAGCATGCCCTCATGGCTTGTTGTGAACTGCAGGCATGTTGCATTCAGTACCCTTTGGAGCTTTTCAGACAACTACCCAGACCAGATTAGTTAAACCAGTCCCTGCAAAGAGAGGTTAATTTATTTATTCTGCAGAGGATAACTCATTTAATATTTAGCTGCTCTCTTTGGCCCACATAAGTGTCCGGGTCAGCTTCCTCACCCAGGTCTGAGGGGACAGCTGGCCTTTGGAGAGACTGTACCTCTCTTTAAGACAAGAGCCTCCCAGCTCTCCTTCTTGTAGTGGGAATTGTTCTTTAAGCCAGCTGTAGAGCCTCAGGCAGCTTTTCCTTCAGAAGGCCCTTCTCCCTCTCTGTCCTTTCACCCTCAGGTTGGGAGGTTTCAGCAGACAGATCTCCTGCAGCTATCTTCTCACTGCTAAGTCAGGACCCAACAGATGTCTTCTATCTCCCTGCAGTGTTTACAGGCATCTCCCCTCTTATGAAGGAAGTGGCAGCCTCTTCTTCCAGCTCATTCCTTATTGGTTGCCCCACCATCCCTGCAAGGCTCTGAGTCCCAGGCCCTTAAAGACCAAATAACAGGATTCCTTCTAAATGCTACTTCTATCCTAGACCTCTTTCCTTTCTCCCCATGTCTCTTCATGCTTTGAGTATCAGGCCTCCCCAAATTCTTAGAGGACCATGATATCTGATGGGGAGGATTGACCACTATGCAATAAAGCCCTCAAGGAGGAGGCTACCCTGTCAGTCTGCTGCCACCTCAGTTCCTTCCACTGCTAACAAAAATACCAAGTAATATTGGAATTAGAACTGTAGGAGTGGGGAAGGTAGGCAGAGACTATGATTATGCAGAGTCCACCTCAACGAACTATGGTTACATATAAGTAACCTTCATTTCTTCTTCAAGTGTTCCCACTCTTGGGAGAGTTTGGCAAACAGTACAGTAAGAAGGAGGGAGAGAGGTCGAGTCCTAATTAAACAATGACTTGGCCACGGTGCTGCCAAACTGTTCATCAGAACTGGCTGCCAGATCCAGTGAATAATGCTTCATAGGTTTGAATTGAACTCTATGTAGCAGCTTTGTATAATTCAATAAAGAGAATATGTTTAGCACAACTTCAGATGAAGCAACCACTCTTGCAGAATGGGCTTGAAGAGGAGCAGGACAGAGTGAAGCTCCTTTATAACACTAATTCAATAGACTGTCTAAATTATCTAGAAAGGGACTGTGATGAAATGGCCTGACCTTTAGAGTTACCCGCCTATAAGACAACTTAGGAGAGGACCTGAACTTTTTAGTGCTATACAGATAATATGAATGTGCTCTCTTTACAACTAAGGAATGTAACAGATTCCCTTGTATGTGTCTGAGGTTTTGAAAAGAATACTGGAAAATTAATACTTTGATTTATATGAAACTCAAAATTTATTTTAGGAAGGAATTTGGGATGCAGTCTAAGAACTACCCTGTGCTTATAAAAAGTAAGAAAGAGGCTCCAACCATTAAGGCATGTAGCTCACTAACTCTTTTTGCAAAAGTGATTGCTGTTACAAAAGCTGTCTTATAGAAAGATGAGAAAAGAGCACCTCACTAGAGGTTCAGAACAGGGGAGGCATAAGATGCATTAAAACTTAGGTCAAATTCCACAAAGGGACAAGGTCCCATACAGGCAGATACAGATTCAATAAGTCTTTTTAAAAACAGTTTTTCACCAATACATGTGAAAATAATTATTTTCCATAATGTGCGTATGGAATGCTGCTATCGCTACTAAGTGGACCTTAATGGAGGAGAGAGACAAACCCATTGTTTTTTAGTGTAACAAGTATTTTAAAATAAGTTGCATAAGAACTGAAATTGGACCAGTATTCTTACCAGATCTTTTCCACTTTAAACTGTAACTTTTTCTAGTAGTTTCCTAGCATTAATTAGAACTTGCTGCCTCTCAAAAGAGCATGATTTTTCTGAATCTGTCAAAGGCCTATTGCCCAAACTGTCAGATCTAATGATTGTAGATTTGGGTGGAAGACGTCCCCTATTGCTTGGATAGCATGTCTGTTGTTATCGGGAGCATCTTGTATTTCCATTGGATAAATAATTAACTAAGCATAACACTTTGCCTCTGCCATACGGGAACAACTAAAATCAACCCTGATCAAATCCAGTCTTATTTTTTTTAGCAACTTTACGATCAGAGGGAATGGGTGAAATGCATACATCAGGCTCCTTCCCCAATCAAGCAGAAGTGTATCCATCATTGATTGACTGTCTAAGCCCACTCTTACACAAAAACAGGGCCATTTCCTATTGGGTGGTTATGATGAATCTCTGTCCAAAAACAAACAAAGGCTGAAAATGTTCTGAATCGCTGAGTCTTTAGAGACCACTGATACATCTGTGAGGAATCCCTGCTCAGTTGTTCCATAATCTCATTGTATTCTGCTGCTGCCTGCAAGGCAATTGTGTAAATGTTGTATAGGGTACACCTGTCCAAAAGTTGTATTGCCTTGTTTTGTAATTGAAACGATTAAGCTCCTTCCTTTTTGTTCAAATAATACATTGCTTACATGTCCGTAATCATCTGCACTACTGCATGCTGTACCTGGGGAAGAAATGTTGAGAGCCAGATGGATCGCTGTCAGTCCTAACGTGTTTACGTGTAATGGGGATTCTCTGCAGCTCCAAAAATCTCAAAATGAAAAGGTTGCAGAGTTTTGCTCCTCAACCTCTCATGGACACATCTGTGGTAACTCTTATCATAAGAGGAGCTGGATTGAACCAACCTTTGAGGACATTCTGTAGTTTCAGCCACCACGTCAGAGTAAGATTAATTTTTCTTAGAACAGGAAGTATTTTTCATATACTGTCCATGCAGAGTTTGAAGGTCCTTCATAGCCATTGTTGAACCTGGCATATGGAATCACTTGTGCTATGGGTCCAATGCAGGTAATAATAGCTAAGAAGCTGATAAGAACATGCTCAAATGCTGAGGGGAGAGGAATGCATGAGCACTCTAACAGGTACCTCCACCAGAGGTTTCCACTACCCCAGCTGCCCCAGTCAGCATATCCCAAGAGTAGGCATATGTATAGGACACTCAAAGAAGAACTGAGTGAAGTGTGAGGGGTGATCTGATAAGTCTTCAAATATACTAAGAGCTGTTCTAAAAAGGACAATGATCAATGGTTCATGTCCACTGAAAGCAGGACAAGAAGTAATCAGCTTAGTCTGCAGCAAGGGAGATTTAGGTTAGATATTGGGGGGGAATTCTAATTATAAGGATATTTACGCACTAGAATAGGCTTCCAAGTAAGGCTGCAGAATCTCCGTCACTGGAGATTTTTAAGAACGGGCTGGACAAATACCTGTCAGGGATGGCACTTGGTCCTCTCAACAGGTGAGTGGCATGGTTTGGGCATGCAGAGAGTCATGTAGGTAGGGTACATATCCTAGCCCATCTAAGCTGTGCCTCACCTTCTACACCAGTGGTTCTCAACCTTTTTCTTACTGAGGCCCCCAACATGCTATCAAAATTCCACAGCCCACCTGTGCCACAATAACCATTTTTCTGCATATATAGTACATTAAAAGCCAGGTCTGGCATTAGGGGATAGCAAGCAGGGCAACTGCCCAAGGCCCCATGAAGCTAAGTTGCTTGGGCTTTGGCTTCGGACCGAGCAGCAGAGTTCAAGCTTTGGCTTTCTGCCCTCAGCCCCAGCAAGTCTAACACCAGTCTCTCTCTGGTTTATTTTGGTAGACCCCCTGAAACCTGTTTGCAGCCCCCGAGGAGGCCTTGGACCTCTGGTTGAGAACTTCTGTTCTATACCACTGTTTATACCTGCGATAGCTGGACATGCAACATCTGTACTCTGCAAGTCACCACAGGTATAGACCTACCCATTGTTCTGAAGAATATGTTAAAGAACGCACCTCACTGGTCCTAGCACAGCGGTTCTCAAACTTGTGAGAGCCGCAGCCCTTTTTTCACTAGCGGCTTCTCGGCGCGATCCTTGTGTGATCGCCGAAAAGCCGCCAAATTGATTATTTCCGCATTCCGCAGCTTTTCAATTATTCCAAAGGCTGCACTGTGCGTCCACCCCAAACTCTTAAATGATTACACTTTATTATAATATCTGAGCACAACAGAGTTTAACCAAAAGCTGTAATTTCCCATATTACAGTATCAGAGAAATCAAACACTGTGTATTAAATCTAAAGATTCGGCAATAATAAAATATTGCTTTTACATAAATTGAAACATTTGCATCATAATAGTTGAGATACAATATTTAAATAGCAATGTTACACTAAAGATTGGTTTCGCAAACAGACCTTGAAAATACTTTACCTTTCAACAACCACACCATGCAACTATAGACAACACCCTGTAAGTGCATGCCAGGAAAATAAGAAATACACTTCTATAGAATCACCTAACAATTGCTGGCAGGCAGTGTGTGAATCAATGACAGGTGTATTCTCAAAATGCATAAATCATATACAGGGTGACTCACATGAGGCGTGTAAGTAAGGTAAATCACACAACTTGTATTGCTATTGCACCACTGATGAAGAGTCCATTTATAAATCTGAAATAAAATTTGTACACTTCAAACATCAAACACAAAACAAAAAAATCCAGAATGCTGAAAACTTTCCCCTAAAACGACTCTTGCAAAGTTATTTTCATGTCAATGCTATTTTTGACACCTTGGTTCTAGAGTGTACCACTAAAAAATAAAAATCTAAAGACAACATTTAATAAATATAAAAGTTTCACTATCTGCATTTTCTTCTTGTTATTCTTTATTCTGTTGATATCTTCATAGAAATGCAATCAGTTTCCTTTAAAACTGAAAGATTTGCTAAAACGTGAATAACAGATTTGCAACATTGGATTGTCAAACTAAAACATCTAATTCCTGTATTTACTTCTGATTCCAAACACAAACCTAAATTAAACGAAATCATAGATACATGAAGCGTAATGATCCAGAAGGACTTTGTACATGCACAAGTGGAGATTACTATGGACTATTACGTTTTATAATCATTGTACCCACAAGCTAAATCGGCATAGGGAGATAGATATTTTTGGAGGAGGCGGACGCTGCATGTTTTTAGGATTGCAGTTTGTTGGTCTTTTGCTCGCAGGCAGCCGAGATCTCCACCACAGCTGAACAATGGTAGAAATCTTTCAATGGGCAGCTATTTCCAGTGAATAGGATCGAATCTGCTTCCCTTCAAAAGGCAAATCGCATCTAGCTCCATCATCCATCCCCACCTCTGGCCTCTACAGTCCCCATTACATACATTACGCGGGGTCAGGGTAACCCCACCGCCTTCAGATCAACATAGTAGCAGCACCTGTGACAGCCAACGACCCCCCCCCCCCCAACACACACACACTCCCCGATTACTGACCCCAACGATAAAGGGTCCCGCTGCCCCTTGAATGCGGCTCCGCGCTGGGTACTGCGCAGGAGACGGGGGCGTGAAGAGGCACAAAGTGCCGCCCCCTCCCCCACACCCTGCAGCGGCCAGGGAGAGGAATTTACACACCTGTCCCTGCAACAGCCGGCGGGGGCTCGGGGCTCGGCGCTCACCCCCACCCCCACCCCGCGGCAGACAGCGAGCACAGCCCTGCGGCTCCCGCCACCCCGCAGGAGATGGGGGGACGAAGGTGTCACTCTGGGGATGGATGAATGGGGGCGGCATGGGGGGGGGTTCTCCCCCCCCCCCATGAAGGGTCAGTCCCTCGCCCCGTGGGTGGCTGGACCGGGGGCCCGCCCGCCCCGTGGCGCGCGCGGGTGGCGGCAGAGGAGGCGCAGGCTGCGGGGCACTTACTCTCTCCCCTCCGTGCGCGGCTCCTCTCACACCTTCATGCCGCCGACCAGCCCCGCCCGCTCAGCGCCCCGGAGCCTCGCGCTGCCCCCTGGCCTGAACGAATCCGAACTTCAAACGGCCCCGTCCAACCGCCTCTTCCCGCTGGAGAGAATCGTTGTGGAGGGGGAGGACCCGGACCCGGCGCGAGCGGGGGGCGGCGGCGCGGAGCTCCCCAAAGGCTTCACAATAGACACAGAGCGGCGCGTGTGTGCGCGTGGGAGGAGGGGCTTCTCCTCCGGCCCGGACTCCCTCTCCCGGCACGCGGGGGCTGTTTACCCAACACCTCACCGGCCGTCGCCGCTTCCCCCAAGGACTAGATGGGTGCCTCCCCACAGCATCCCTGGCCTGGAGGATCAGGGAGCCCCGATTTCTACACACACCCCCTCAAGATGGCAGGTGGTATAGTCCAGTTCGCTCTCTCACTTACTCGAGCTAGGGGGAGGGGCCGCGAGTATTGTGACGTATTCTAAAGCCGGCTCCTGGCAGCCAATGGGAATGGGAGAGGAGGAGCTAGAATGGGCGTGGGCGGGGCTTCTGGCAGCTCCAAAGAGAGTGGGCGGGGCTGTTTCAGAGATGCTTTGAGTTCGTCCTACTGTATTTCGCGCCGCGTGTTCCAGGGGTTGGTGAGCAGGTGTAAGGTTTCTGTTGAGGCCCTTGCGCTGCACGGAGCAAGTCCCTGGATATATATGTCTCAGTTTCCCCATGTATGAAATAGGGCAGTTAAAGTTACTTGTCTCACAGAGAAGATGGGGTTGGGAAGGTTAATTCAAACTACTGTGAAATCCCTATGTTTAAGAAGACCTGATAGTGCACACGTTATTGTTCATTGCCTAGTGTTCATATTGAAAGCAAGGAAGTGATGACTAGATCGCATCAAAGAAAACAAGCAGGTGGACATTAGTGCTGCCTTGGACAGAAGAAGATAGCAGATGGTTGCAGGACCCAACTAACCCCAGATGATTAAAAATTCCAAGACCTGAGCGGACAATTGGTCAACCAGTCTGACCTGTATAACACAGGCCATAAACTTCCTCAAAATAATTCATAGAGCAGATCTTTTAGAAAAACATCTACTCTTGATTTTAAAATTGTCTGTGTGGTAAATTGTTCCAATGGTTAATGCCTTTCACCATTAAAAGTACACTTTATTTCCAGTCTGAGTTTGTCTAGCTTCAATGTCCAGCTGTTGTATCATTTTATACCTTTCTCTCCTATACTGAATGCAATCCAGTGGCTGGAGGTTGAAATTAGACATATGGTGTTGTCCATTTCCCTGGCTACAACAGAATAAGAGGAAGAAGTGTAGAGTTCATATTATGGCAATATTGTTGTTTATAATTTACAGGCAGATGTAAAATGTTGCCCCAAACATTGAAAACCCTCATTCAAGTTTCATTTTTTAAAATGATTTAATCACAAATTTGAGCTATGGATAACATGGAAATCGTAGATTTGGAAAATAAGTATCTGTCTGAGGATTTAATGCTTATGTCTACCCCCACAGTACTTTCCATTGATGATCGGGAGTATGTCACCCTCGGGTCATTATTTTTAGTCTCACTTTCCTTTGGTGGAGGTAACAAAGTCCTGTGGCACCTTAAAGACTAACTATAAAGTTTTGAAGCATAAGCTTTCGTGGGCTAATACCCACTGACTTCCACTGCTTGCATCCGACGAAGTGGGTATTAGCCCACGAAAGCTTATGCTTCAAAACTTTATAGTTCGTCTTTAAGGTGCCACAGGACTTTGTTACCTCTGCTCTTCCAGACTAATACGGCTACCTCTCTGATTCTTTCCTTTGGTGGTGGGTTTTTGGGGTTTGTTGTTGTTGTTATGGAGTGCTGTCTTTGAGGCATTTATAGTTATATTTATGATTTGTCACTTGTCGGAGAGGCAGGGATCGTGTCGTTCTTCTGAAAGCGACAGAGACCGCGTTTCCCTTTTCAGAACCACAGAATCCTGCTTTGACCCTTCGGGACACTTCAAATCCGACCTGCCCGGCTCTGGCGCGTTGCACGCTGGGATTTGTAGTCCTTGCTGTGAGTCCTGAAAGATTAAACCCTCCTTTTGCCCCATAGCAGGGGAATTCTGTTTCCCAACAAGTTTCGTTAGAGACCCATACAATTATAAATAATAATATTTATTTTTAAAAGTCGTATTTGAGGAATTTTCATTCAGTCGCAAAAACAAATACATCTAGTAGAAGATCGTTATGTAACTGACAGGACCCGTATATTCCGGGTCACTGCTCCCGTGGATCCCCCTCGCTAAGATGTCGGCCGCTATCGCCGCGCTCGCTTCCTACGGTGTCTCTGACTCGGGCTCCGACTCGGGGTCGGACACGGAGGGGAGCTCCCGCCGCTCGGCGCTGGTAGCCAGCCGGGACTCGGTGCTGCATCTCGCTTCACCGCCCCCCGCCCCGCAGGCCTTGGCGGTGGACTCGGCCCCGGAGGTGGCTGTGAAGGTAGGTGCTGCCCCGGGCGTCCGGCTGCGCGGGGACGGGAAAGGGGAGGCCGCGGGATCCCCTTTCCTCCGGCCTGGTGTGGGGCGGGAAATCCCCTTCCCGCTCCCTGAGTAGCGCTGCTGGGCCTGGGCCGGGCAGGGGGCAGCTGCCCCGGGAGGGTTGCCCCTTTCCGTGTGTCTCGCTTGGCCGCTTCAGAGGAGGCCGCCTCCTGTCCGGGCGCCCTCGGCTGGGGGATTGCGGTGGAGCCACGGGCTGCCTGTCCTGGGCCTTGGCAGCTGGAAGGGTATTCGGGGCTGGCAGTGGACGCAGAGCCCCCTAATAGCTCAGTGCTGCCCGGCTGCCCCTTGCATTGCAGGTGTGGAGGGTTGGCTCGTTTTCTCAGCTGTCAGCTCTCTCTGGCTGCTGCACCGATTTAACCAGGGCAAAGTCTTGGACCTTGCAGTTGATTTTCTAAATTAGGTCTTGAAACAATCAGATCTCTAGTCGGCAGGGGAAGAAGACGCCTACGATATGAAATGTGCATAGGGAATATGGGGGGAGAGGAGAATCTGCTAGGCCAAAGTGTGATATTTGGATGTTAACCTAGCTATCTGCAGCCAGGCGGGGGAAGGGTGTTTGGGATTAATGTGATGCTGTTCCTGACCCCCCTCCCTCTGTGGTGGACTTGGACTTCCTTGGTTTGTCTAACAGGTGTCTTCAGCCCACTGCTCTGCTCACTATTTTCTGCTCCTCACGCTTTTGGGGATGGAGGGCTGATTAACACCAGAGTATGACCCACAGACCTTTGGGATGCTGTTCTCCTCTCTGCTCTCTTCCTCTCTCTCTCTCTCTCCCCTCCCTCTCCCCCCCCTCCCCCCCCATGATTTGTATACACACTTCAAATTGTATGTTTCTCATCCTCTTCCCTAGCTAATTGTTTCAAGATCTGATTTAGAGGATTGACCATATGGTACAAAATCTTAATTTGATACTGGTCCTTTCTGTTTAATCTTTACACTTTTTTGTTTTGATGTATACATACAGTATTATCTTTAGTATTTTTGATATAACTTTCCCAGGTAGCAGTAGAATAAAATTGACATAATTCTTGACACTCTCTAACTGCTGCCCCTACAGTGCAGTGAATAGCAACAGTGAAGGCTGTCCAGTGCTTTCTACATTTTACTCTAGTACTTGGTGAAGCTATGAGCAGCATGATTTCATTTGGAAGCTCAGAAAGGCAAGATTGCATTGGTTCACTTTTAGAAAATTATCTTCAGAACCATAAAGTACAGAAGGTTAGAAACAATTCACTTTTAAAAAATGAAACCATAAATTCTGCTGAAGTTGATGCCATATTAGCACCATCACAAGCACATGCCCCACTGAATGCATCCTACTCCACAGTTGCAAATAGATGAATGGATTTTTTTTTTAATTTCCCTGCCTCAAATTAAAGGCAGTTATCACAGCTGCCCATCTGACACTTATCTGTACATCCTATAATGCGTGGCCACCACCCCCTCCAGTTTTAGGGTTTCTAACCTCTTTGGAATGTTAGTGTACAGTTAGACAGGAGTACTAATTTACATCTGTAAAGTGCTTTGAACATAAATGATAAATAACAAGTAGCAGTGACAATGCATTGAGGCCCATCAGAGCCTGACATAAATTTAAAGGTGATGCCTAGAGTCACCAGTCTCAACAGCCTAAACCACTGATGTACTGGTGACCACTTTCTGCTGGTTGAAGGCTACTACATTATCACTGTTACAGAGGGTGTGGGTTTTTTAACACTTCCAGGAAAAGACATTTTCTGCAAGAGTCAATATTTAGAAACCTATGAGAAATGCACTCCCATCATAATATATTTTAAAAGTGTTTTCATGGAGGTGACTTGTTCTCCAGTCCTCCTGTTGTTGATGATGATGGGGGGAAGGGGGGGAATGAAATTTTACTCAGCTATCCCAAAACATCACATTTAGTAGTGAGTAGAATTTTGTGTTAAATGAGAAAAAGATGGGGCTATGTTATTTGGCAGGCAAGCTATTTTATTTATTTAGATTTTACTGCTCTACTGTAAAAGTGTCTCCGCCATGCTCTTGACAATCTCTTTAAAATATACTAGCAACAAAACATCCATTAGTTACCCCAAAATCAAACTCAAGTGACAACACAAATATAAGAAATTAACACACATACACATCCCATACAGTTCTCACCAGATCCCAAGATTATGAACCCGGATAACAAAAGGTAGATGCACACCCTCAATTTAATACATAGAAATTACCCTTGTCACTTCTTCCAGTTTGCTTCCTACAACCAACCGACCAACATCCCTTTTGTCTTGTCTAGACTGAGTCTTAGCCATCTTGCCCTCCTGCATGCCTCTACCTTTTCTGGACACCAAGTAATGCCATTAGCAATTCCAGCCATGCTCATGGAGATATAAAACTGAGTGTCTTCAGAATACTGAAGACCTTCCGATCCATGTAGAACTCCTGATAGCCTCATATATGCATTTAACAAAAGGAGTGACAACATGGAATGTCACAGAACGCCCCCCCTCCCCCCCGAAGAGTACTCACATGGAGGAGATGCAGGTGTCCTACACCACTGTAGTGAGCAGAAGATTATTGTGACAGCAATCGGTAGGGGGGCGTAGTTACGCTTCTGAGTCCTCTCCAGGGGACGGCATACTAAGGTTATCACCTTGGGAATGGCCTTGTGTTTCTGTTATCTCGTGTGTATGTGTCTGAGAACAGTTTCTCAGCTGTGTATGTTGTTTACCCCGTCTGTGAGAACGAGTGCGTGTGAAACTAAATAGGTAAACTGAGGCAGAACAGCGTGTAATCAACCAATCTTGCTTGCTTGCTATTCATGAGATATGTTTATGTATGAGAAATACCGTATTTTTCGCCCTATAAGACGCACTTTTTCTTCCCCAAAACGGGGGGGAAAAAGTGGCTGCGTCTTATAGGGCGAATATACCTATTCGCCCCATCACAAAAAAAAAACAAAAACAAAAAAAAACAGTGCGTGCGCCCCGGTTCCCCCCCTCCCCGCCGCGGGCGGGCTGCCGGGGGCGCCCCGGTTCCCCCCTCCCCGCCGCGGGCGGGCTGCCGGGGGCGCCCCGGTTCGCCCCTCCCCGCCGCGGGCGGGCTGCCGGGGGCGCCCCGGTTCCCCCCTCCCCGCCGCGGGCGGGCTGCCGGGGGCGCCCCGGTTCCCCCCTCCCCGCCGCGGGCGGGCTGCCGGGGGCGCCCCGGTTCCCCCCTCCCCGCCGCGGGCGGGCTGCCGGGGGCGCCCCGGTTCCCCCCACCCCGCCGCGGGCGGGCTGCCGGGGGCGCCCCGGTTCCCCCCTCCCCGCCGCGGGCGGGCTGCCGGGGGCGCCCCGGTTCCTCCCTCCCCGCGGCAGGGAGGGGGGAACCGGGACGCCGCCGGCAGCCCGCCCGCGGCGGGGAGGGGGGAACCGGGGCGCCGCCGGCAGCCCGCCCGCGGCGGGGAGGGGGGAACCGGGGCGCCGCCGGCAGCCCGCCCGCGGCGGGGAGGGGGGAACCGGGGCGCTTTTTGTGTGTGGTGGGGTTTTTTTGGTTTTTTTTTTTTTTTTTCCCGGCTTTTTTACTTTAAAAGTCGTTGGCGTCTTATACGCCGGAGCGTCCAATATGACGAAAAATACGGTACTCATGCTCATTTACATCTGTGCTGACACACCCTTGTGTGTTGGGCTTCTTCCCTGGGCATCGCTTGGGTGTGCCAGGTCCTCCATATTGCGGCAGTGCTGACCGGGGCCCCCAGCACGCTAATGCCGCTAACTTCAATAAACTCACTACTTTCCATCTAGCCACTGTGTGTGAGCCTCGTCTCTACGGGATTCGAAAGGTACCCTGCAACAACCACCTTCTGAGAGTACCCATCAACGTACCACTTGAATAGGCCTGTTCACCCATTCTGTAGCTTGCAAAAAAGCCAACATCTAATTATGGTGAACTGTATCAGAGTGGTACTGGATATAATGATATCAGGATAGATACTTGTCAGGAGGAGATTATCCCCCAATACCACCAGGTATCTCTACTATACCCAGGTTGGCAACTAGTGTAGTAAAGAACTGAGGCCTTTTCAATAATCTTAACTGAAACTGGAAGACTTAAAATGGCATAATAACTGGAAAGAATCAGTAACGAGCAGTGATTTTTTTAGTGCAGAATGTACTTGTGCCTCTTTCAGTGAAAAAGGTACCTCCCTCTTCCAAGGAGGTATTGATAATTTATATTAACAATGTACCCAGTTCTTTCCTGCGTGCTTTCACCATCCAGGAAGGATGCAGGTTTTAAGCACAAATTGATGGCCATAGTGCTTCCAAAATCATCAAGGATTGACCCTGGCCTGACCTCAAGCAGAGAAGACTTGGCATTGTGTCCTTTAGCACATATTCTTATCCCATGGAGGCAGACACTTCTAACCAAATTTGAGCAATTTTATTATCTGCAAAATGGAATGAAATGGGTCTTGAGCTTATGGTGGTACAATGATTCTGTAATTACTATGTTGAAGTATTAAGTTGACCGAGGAAGAAAGTGAAGAAGATACTTGCCTGGTGACACACAACAGCTACACTAGCGGATGTAGATAGAGGCTGCAGCAGTATGCTGGCCATGTATTGCGGAGATGAGCTTGGGTGGGAGAAAGAGATGGGAGATCACTCTGTGAAAGGGAAGGGCACTTGGTAAGAGCACTGCAGTCCTGTGATCTGAACTGTAGCCATGCACCTCTCTAGTGTCTATTGGACTGAAGAATAAGAAATGCATGGCTTGGTGTCTGGCTTCTAGTTTAATAACTATTATTGCTTCTTGATTAGTTTAGATTTGTAATCTTTGTGAATAGCAAAGACTTCAAACATGCATAGGTATTAAGAATATATTCCCCTTTTAAGTATCTACAATAGCAAAATTTAGCCCTGGTCTACACTGGGGGGGGGGGGAGGGGGCGAAATTGACCTGAGATACACAACTTCAGCTAGGGGAATAGCATAGCTGAAGTTGATGTATTTAGGTCGACTTACTGCAGCGCCTTCATGGCGCTGAATAGACTGCTGCTGCTCCCCTGTCGACTCCACCTGTGCCTCTCGTGGTGGTGGTGGAGTTCCGGAGTTGATGGGAGAGCGCTCAGGGGTCGATTTATTGCATCTAGATGTGCTACATCGATCCCCAGAAGATCGATTGCTACCCATCCATCCGGTGGGTAGTGTAGAACTGGCCTTAGTTCCTGGTTCTAGCTTTTTGATGTATGTAATTTTATCAGACATCTAGTGCACTAGACACATTCCTTTTTGTACTTTTTATGAATTGCAACAAGTACTGCTCAAAGATGTTACTCCAAGATGTGTAGTTCTTCGCTGATGTTGAAAGAGGGCAAGATTTTTGCTTTTGAACTGAATCCTACATCTGCATAGTCCCTTTTGCAATATGTGCTTCAATTTCAAGGACCAGCAGTTTTTGCATCCAAAGAATGTACATGTCATGGTATGGGAGTGAATTTACTTCCAAATGACTCAGCACTCTTCAGCAAACAGTAAAGTGAAACCAAAATTGCTATAGTCAGCCTCCTGAGGATTGTCTTTCATACCACAATCTGTCATCTATTGTGTGCCATTCTATAGCTGAGAGAAGAACTTAACAGGTAGAAGAAAGGGGATAAAAATAACAGAACTGAAGAATTCTTGGCATTTCATAAGACTCTTACAATTTAAAGAATAGCAGGCAACTGACAGCTTAATATCAAGTAATTATAAATCTGCAAGTGTCACAGTCAACTGTGAAAGTCTTGTTTGTTGAATTGTCCTTGGAAATAACACAAGTGATCCTAATCTTCATCTAAGAAATAATGAGATGGGATGTTTGTAGTATGCTTGCTGGTCTGTCAACATAAACTGTTTGGTTTGATTTGAGATGGTTGTAAGAAACTTCTTTGGGTCATGGAACTGTAAGAGAAAAAATCCTAATCCTATGTGCAAGTAAGTAATACCATTCAGGGAATTGTTTTAGTACAGTTCTATTATAGTTGCTTTGTTCGTATCTTTGTGTGTGGCTGAATAAATGGATTAGTGTCCATTATACTATTCCTAGTCAAGAGCATGGAATATGAAACTCAGGCTTGCAAATGTACGGGTAGCTGTTGTTATCCAGGGCTAGTGAATTGGGAAGGTCATGTGACTAAAGGAATGAGGTCAGTCAGTCTGAGTGCAGCACTGCCTGCTCAAGCAGGAGCCATTGAATGATTATGTATGAATTATTTTTATCAGGCAGGTCTAATGAAAAACAGTCTTTCTGTTTGGGTTTCCATTTCCAATATTAGACAGTACAATAGAAATACTTGCCCAATTAGGAAAATATTTGGATTTTTTTTATTTTTCTCGTTAACCTGCTTAAAGAATATTTAAATTACTTTCATAAACAGATGTTAATTTTCCCCTCTCTTCCCTCCACGTTTTAGTGAACTAGATTTTAAACCCTTGAAGTGTTAATATGTAAGAAAATACATTGTAGTTGACCTGCTATTAAAGTAGGGCATTACATGCTGGTGAATAGCTAACAGTTTTACATAAATATATACTGTAATATGCTATATTGTTCTGTAGTTTGAAAGAGCAAACTTTGCCTATTTCATATAAGAGAGATTTTTATAAAGGAGAATTAAAATTTCTTTCTGTTCTTTTAACTACACCTATTTGATCCTATATGTGCACTTATAGGCTTGTGTATACGTGAAAATTTCCCGGCACAGCTATATCAGTATAATTATTCCACTATAGTTTGCTGGCGTAAGTCCATCTGTGTACATTATCCCAGTAAAATCACAAAACGGTGGGAAGAAGTGATCTTGGAAGCAGTCCTGGCCATTTAAGGCTTTAGAGCAGGGGTCAGCAACCTTTCAGAAGTGGAGTGCCAAGTCTTCATTTCATCACTCTAATTTATGGTTTCATGGGCCAGCAATACATTTTAATGTTTTTAGAAGGTCTTTTTCTTTAAGTCTATAATATATAACTGAAAAATCATTTTATGTAAAGTATATAAGGTTTTAAAAATGTTTAAGAAGCTTCATTTAAAATTAAAGTAAAATGCAGAGCTCCCCGCCCTCCCTCCACCCCCTCCAGACTGGTGGCCAGGACCCAGGCAGTGTGAGTGCCACTGAAAATCAGCTCATGTGCCACCTTTGACACGTGTGCCATGGGTTGCCTTACCCCTGCTTTAGAGCTTTGAAAGGGTATCTTAATTTGCATCCATAAACTAATTGAAAGCCAATGCAGATTCTGGAGCACAGGTACAATGTTTCATACTTTAAAAAAGCATATACCAAGATGGGTATATTCCCTGTCATGCATACCCTCCTCTCCAGTTGAGGCAACTGATGTCAGTTCTCTTTCTTTAGGCTGGTTCTCTAGACCTTCCAGTTTAATCTCATCTTGGATTGAGTCGATTCCAGTGTGCTCTCATCCAAGCCTATGAGTAAACTGATCAAGTGCATCAACTTGGTCAGATGTCAGCTGTGAGTACAATATGCCTCCGGAGACCCCTTCCAACCCTGATATTCTATGATTATTCTAGTTCACGTTAAATAATTTCCAATTTATAAAGGCTAAACTACATAATTTCTATTTCTAAATCCAAATATGGCAAAAGTGGAAAAAGCATTATCCTTTAGCCCAAGAATCAGAAAGGTATTACAGTAGACTCCCGATTATCCGGGCGCGGGTTAACCGGGCTGCGGATTAACCGGGATGTCTAAAGGGGTTGGTAGGGGAAGCCCCAAAGCAGCGGCGGGCTGAGGTCTCAAAGCTTATGAGCTGGGGTCTCAGTCTCCTTCCAGCCTGGGTGTAGGAAACCCAGGGTGTAGGAAGCCTGCGGGGAAACTCTAAAGCAGCAGGGGGTTGAGAGCTCAGCCGCTGCCGCTTCTCAGCTCTCTGCCACTTTAGACTTTCCCCGCAGGCTCCTGTCAGCAGGGGTCTCAGCTCCCACTGCCAGCCTGGGCTTCCTACACCCAGGCTGGCAGCAAGTTGAGACCCCGGCTGGCAAGGATCCACCGGGGGAAACCCCTAAGCGGCGGTAGGTTGAATGCTCAAACCCTTGCCACTTTGGGCTCCCCAGGCTCCTGCCAGCTGGGGTCCTGCTGCCTGCCCCACTCAGCTCCCGCTGCCAGCCTGGGTGTAGGAAGCCCAGGCTGGCAGCGGGAGCTGAGACCCCTCGCTGACAGGAGCCTGCGGGGAAAGTCTAAAGCGGCAGAGAGCTGAGAAGCGGCAGCGGCTGAGCTCTCAGCCGGCTGCTGCTGCTGCTTTAGAGTTTCCCCGCAGGCTCCTGCTAGCTGGGGTCTCAGCTCCCGCTGCCAGCCTGGGCTTCCTACACCCAGGCTGGCTGCAGGCTGAGACCCCAGCTGGCAAGGGGCCAGCGGGGGAAACCCAAAGCAGCGGCAGGCTAAGCGCTCAACCCGCCGCCACTTTGGGGTTTCCCCTCGCTGGCCCCTTGCCAGCCAGGGTCCTGCCTCCTGCCCCAGTCTGCTCCCGCTGTCAGCCTGGGTTCCCCGCACCCAGGTTGTCAGCGGGAGCTGAGTGGGGCAGGTGGCAGGAGTCTGGGGGGAAAACCCCAAAGAGGCGGCAGGTTGAGTGCTCAACCGGCGGCCACTTGAGTTTCCCCGCAGGCTCCTGCTAGCCGGGGTCTGAGCTCCCGCTGCCAGCCTGGGCTTCCTACACCCAGGCTAGAAGGGGAGCTGATTGGTGCAGGTGGTTGGACCACCACCATCTCCCCTCGCCCCCAGGGCGGCCGGCGAACCCCCCCCCCCCCCCCAGTAGACGCTTGATTATCCGGGATTTTATTAACCGGGATTAAGGTTTTCCCGATCATCCCGGATAATCGAGAGTCTACTGTATATGTTTACTGGATGATATTCAGCTTATATAAGCAGATGCAACTCTCATTGAAGACAAAGTGGCATCTGCCTCTCTCTCTTTATGCCAGGGCTGAATTTGACCCATTATAATTCATAAGAATGAATTCGTCTTGGTTTACATAGATCCCTGGCTGAGGCAGCTTATCTAATTTTGAAAGATAAAGGCAAACTGTTAAAAGGATAAAGGAGACATGAGGAGAGTTATGTTCTGAAGTTTCATATCCGAACAACCCACAGAGTTTTGTTATCAGAAAGTGCTTCCCATGGCTGGTGATGACCATTTGTGCCAGCCAGCCTGTTGACTAGGAAGCCTCACTTGAACAGCAGCTCTGTCCAGGATGCTCACCTCCCACACAGATGTCCTAAAGATGAGCATGCTGGACTTGGTTCCAAGATATTATGGTAGAAATATTGCATGCTTTCGTAGTCCGTGGTGATCCATTTAAATAGGAGGAGGCAAAATGATCAGGCTTCGAGTCAGGTGTGTGTGTGGACTGTGAGCCTGATACTAACTAACCTCAACTAAACTGGAAAAACATGCTATAATCTATGGCAAAAATACAGACTATTGCATTCGTTTTGGTCCAACCAATGGACGTGAAGGAAGAGGTATGTATATAAAAATATATTTATATATTTTTGCTTTGAACATGGGAACTATCCCTATGTAGATTTCCAAGGAGAGAAGCCATATTACAGCACGCCTTCAGAGTGGAATAGACTGTGCATCAGTAGCAGTGAAAGCATGTTTAGCGACGTGTGTTCCATATGGTGTCTGCCTTGCATTTTCCCATTGTCCAAACTCCTGAGTGAATGGCAGAGTACTCGAAAGCGCTGGATGGATAAACTTCCTAGTCATATTAGTTACTGGCCTGCCATTTAGGAGACTGAAGGTTATGGCCTTGGCAAGATGTCAGTAGGGAAGGCTGGTCCAGCAGTCTATTGATAGCACAATCCATTATCATACAGGGGTAGTGGAGTTCAGTACTTGATTTTGTCTATAGTTTAACAAAAGCTTACAGCTATGGTACATCCTCCTTTGGTTGAAGCATAGCAGCATCCCCTGGTAATGCTTTCTACCACCTCTGGTTGGCAAGAGACTCTCTCCCATCCTAATGGATGATCATCTGGCCTTGCTTATACATGCCTTTGCCACTTTCTATATGGAATGCACCCATATGGTACATCTGGACATGAAGCCATCAGGCCTTAGAAAACTTTAACTAGTACAGACCATAGCAGAGTATTTCCTCAGTAATATGGGCTACCACAAGCTGTGATGGTCTTGGTCCTTACCTACAATGTTCTCAATGGCCTGAATCCAGAATGTATAAAATGTCATCTAAAGCCCAGGATGTGGACCAGGGTTAATGACTTTATTTCTCAGGTACAGTGGAGCATAAGGAAAAGCTTCTCTGTGCAGGAAGATGGAGTTTTTTGCGGGGCAGGTCCTCACAGGGATCAAGGGCTATCAACCTCTCCACCTTCTGATCCCAGTTCAACACATACTACTTTGCACATCCCTTCCTATATATGTGCATATTGCTATGTTTTTAATGTAAGCATACAAATTAAATGTAACAAAATACTACACTGCATATACACATTTCCTCTGGGGAGAGGATGAAAAATGAGCCACATGTGAAATATGCTAGGTGTGTTGCTTAATGCATTACTGGGAGGAGCTTGGGTACTACAGTGAGAAGGATGGTATCTGTATAAAATAGAATAACTTCATCCATGTGGGGGAGTGAAAAAAATCTCATTAGCCAGCCAGTTGGCTCAAAAGCAGTGTTGACTGACTTTGGAGGAATGATGCAAAATGGATTTGAGGATGGAGGCCAAGATTTTCAAAAGTGATGCATGATTTTAATGCCTCAATATATGGGTGTCCGACTGAGACGTCAGATTTTCGGAGGATGGGTGTTTATCACTGGCTGAAAATTGGGCCACTTTAAAGTATATGTTGAGTTGTGCACGAAAATCACTGGTCGCTTCATAAAATCGTGGCAGTTGCAGCTGTGAGGGGAAAATAGGGGAACACAGTGACTCTTGGTCAGAGATTCTTGGTACCTGACATCTTTACAAAGACATCTGCATCAGGGAGGGAAGAAAGTTTGCATAGGTTTCTATTTATAACCTGTGTATGTGAAAGGGAATTCAGAGATGGAGGGAATTCCTAATAACTCTGCATCTACATAAATACCTTCTACAAAATTGCCCAAACTCCTGCTGTTTTGTTTTTTCCCAAGTTCTTTGCTTTTTCTCCAATCAGTATGTGGGGGCAAATGTTGGAAAATTTGGTGTGGTTTTTTTTTTTAATTGCACTTACAACTTTATCAGTAAAGTTAAGCCTTAATTAAAAACTTGTTAAACTTTTGTTCTTCATCTAACTGATAAATAAGAATTCTTACCAAGCTTTTCCTGATTTTTTTTTCCTTCAGAACTAAAAGTAAAATTATAGTGGTATAATTAAAAAGCATACTGTGCCTCATATAATGAAATTAGCATCTGGTATTTTAGAGTAGCTATATATGAGAAGTTTTGGTTACATTTCAGTATCACTTTTGTTGTATTTCAGGAAGATGTAGAGACGGGAGTCCACCTCGATCCTGCTATCAAGGAAGTTCAGTACAATCCCACTTATGACACCATGTTTGCACCAGAGGTAAGAAGATTTTTATTGAAACCAGAAATGTTAGTCTTCCAAATTAATTGGCATTCCACTGAGAAACGTATGTGGCTTAAAAGGAATGTGTCATGTTAAAGTTCTAATGTGAGATTCAGACATTGCAATGCCTATCCTCTTCAAATATAAATGTATAGAGTTCCTCAAGTTCTCCCTAGATTCAGGGATTCCTCAAGCTTCTGGACTTTAAAGGAGAGATAAGAACTTGGGCGAACTGTGAAAGACATCACGTAACACAAACAGGTACCCTGAGGATGTCATGTACGTTTGCAATATAACTTGGAACTACACCGGACCCCCACTATAGCCCAGGGTTCAGGATCCATGCGCAGTCCTGCGCTAACACAGGGGATGCATTGCCATGGATCCCAATTTAAATATTTAAATTTGGGATCCATGGTAACAACCATGCTGTACGCGAACCCATGCGATAGCGATGCAGGCTATAGCAAGGGTCTGGTGTATTTTAAAGCTATTCTAAGAGAAGAATTGTAAGAGCTCTCCTCTAACAAACTATAGAGATAGGAAAGATGGAAATCAAATAACATGGAGCATTGTGCTGTTAAGAAGCCAGTACAGGAGATTACCTGGCTGAACATCCTGAAGTGTCCTGTGTCTTCAGTTTTTTTGATGTGTACTCATAATGTTAATCAGGGAGCAGTAGGAATAGTTGCAAGAAGTTCTATAGATCTATAGCTTATAGAAAATGGGTATAATTTGGTATAAAACTAAAACCCAGTATTGCCAATGGAAACAGTATTCATGTCATGATATTTAACTGAAGTGTTTTCAATCTTTTTTTTTTAAGTGAATGCAGTAGGAGTGTACATAATTCTTTGGGGCTAAAATTAGCTGCCTTCAAAACAACTTGAACTGTTTTCTATTTTAACTGGTTTTCAGTAGCCTACAAACTATTTGTCTGAAGAATTAAGAGATGGTTTAAGCCTTCAAGTTACTTATATGTAATTTTCTAAATTATTTGAAAACCTCTTAGTGTTATGATCCAGTATAAGAGTTAATGTCCCATTTAGACAAATAAAAGCTGTCTGCAAATTGGAGACAACTCTGCATAAATTTTGCATCAGTTATGCTTTGTTTAGAAAACTTATTGTGCAACCATGTACGCTTTTAAACAAAAGCTCACAATCTGCACTTTAAGTGGGCGAAATAGACAACAATACTGTCTCAAGTTATGGCTGTTGGTTTGCATAGATGTTTGATTTAAGAAACCGAAGTGGTCTCAAGTGGGGCAAGCTCAAGGTTTTGTGATTGGAGTCAGCAAGCACAGCAATCATAGTTAATGTGTGGCACTTGATTTGCCCCTATTAATTAAATACTTTCTCTACCTGGTCCATGGTGACTTCAGAAAAAGCTACCTCTTTATCAACTTGGAAAAGAAAATTAAGGTGTGTTCTAGACAGAATGGAGCTATGGGCCTCTTAACAAGAATTTTAGAAAGACAGGAAATGTAAAATGGAATATCACAGTGAAAATTAATTATTCATTGTTAACTCCTGTCTCGTGATGAGACTAAGAGCATTGTAGGGAAATAAACTGAGAACCAGTACAGTTCTTTACACAGCATATTTTCGACTTGGGGAATCCACTGCCACAGGAGATCAAGTCTAAGCGGCTAATCCTGAACTGCATTCAGCATGCGTAAATCCTGTTGAGTAGATTTGGTGCTGCATATGTGAAACACATCTCTGAATCTGATCAAAATATTATGGTTACATCCTTTCTTCTTCAAAGGACAGGATCATTTTTTGACTAGTATTATTCAAGATAAGATAAGGGTAATCAAATCTTATGCTTCAGTGCTTAAAATCTCATTGCCAAGGGTTAGGAAAGAAATGTTTTATCTTCCTGTGTAATTATTATGGAATTGGCTGGTGAGTTATGAGTGTTTTTTCTTTTCATTGAAGAACAGGTGTTAGGTATTGCTGGAGACAATACACTACACAAACTGAATTCACAGCCTGATCTAGTATGTGCAAAGAAGTACAGAATCAGAAGTGTTTCTGTTGATCTGTACTTGAATTCTGGACTGGTGTATGACTGGGAATTGAGTATACAAAAAAAAAATCTAATGGATTAAATGATTCTCTCTCCTTCTGAAATTCATAAGGAGAAAAATAGGTTTTAAGTAAGGGGATAGAATAGGAAACTTTCTTCAAGGAAGAGGAGGCTTGGTTAATTCTATTATCTGCACTCTAAAATTCGTCAAATTTTTATATTTAAAATCAATTTAATCTTGAGATTGGTATTTAGCACAGGAAAGCACCTTGGGTAATAAGCAATATGTATAAAAGGTAATATACTTGGCTTTAATATGTACGTGCAGCTGTCATAGTCTTGAAATCACAGCTGCTCAGACCTGAAAGTTTTGGATTTTTTTTGTGTGTGTGTTTGGGTTTTTTTGCAAAGCTTGAGCCAATTTTGGCATGTATGGCCAATAAGTAGAACAGTCTGTGTTCTCTGAGGTAAAATGAAGCAGAATCAAAAAGGGTTTATCAGCTGTTCTGAGGCAAGAATATTCAGCCTCTGTAAGATATGATAGTTTAGTGTCTTAATCATTACAACCATAGAGTTTCTAGTTTAATCGACTAATAACATAGCAAACCTGTAGCATCACTTGTGGTGGTCAATTTTACTTTTAAAAAATGTTTGAGAGATTGCTTTGGCAAATACAGATTAAAATATTCAGTTTCTAATTTCTCCTTGGGATTTGGGGAAGAATGAATAACATGAAAGGAACATCTGTGTGCTATGAACGTGACATGTTACAGTTCTGGGAGACAGCTCTGCACTATTTCAGTACTGGTGCTCTTGCCATGTATGAAGATGAGCCTTACCTGTGCTTCATTCTGTTTGCCCAGTCCAGAATGGGCTTGTTTATTGGACGTAAAACAGACATGGGTGTGCGTACACGCGCGTCTGTCCTTTATGTGTACCATTGTGTTCTCCTGGATGGCATGTTAGACCTGCTCAAGTGTGTGGTCATAGCCCTCAAATGGCTGCAATCTTCAGAGATTATCGATATATGTACTATTATGCAAACATTCAAGTCACTGCTTCTCAACTTTGGCAGTTATTTTTACTCTGACGGTGGCTAAATTCTCCCCCCTTGCTCAACACAGTGGCGCTCAACTCGAATATTCTGTTCTCCATATTTTGACTTTTCCATTTACTTACATGGAAATCCATTCAGATAGGGCAGAATATACGAGTCGAGATCTGCCATGCAGATCTAAAGAAATTTCTGCTCTTGCATTTCAGCTCTTCCAGCCTGACTCATCACTTTGCTGTAACTAGGCATTATATCCAGTTCTGTAAATTCTCCTATGCAACTCTCTGTGAAGCATATGGATACTTCATTTAATATATATAAAATTGTATAGTATTGCACTTTCTTTTGAAAACGAGTTCATTTGTCTACAAAATTGTCTAATATTCCGTAGTTGTGCAGCTGAGTCTGCTGAAATATTATTAAACTTTTTCTTCGAGTGGTACAGCAATATGGAAATTGCTTTGTAAAATCTATAACAGTTCTCTAGGGTTTGACTTTCAAAAAGGATAATACTATGTGGTTTTAATTTCCCCTTCCCCCTTTCCTGTTTTCTTTTGTATGTTTGAATTATTTACCTATTTAATGGGAGGTTTTGCATGTGGAGTAACTTTTTTTAATTGAATTGTCCTTGCCAACAGTGCTGTGGGCAAGAAGCTTCACCCATGAAAATTACCTAATGCATAAAGAAACTCCTATTCTAATTGGTATATAATATAATGTACAAATATTATTCTGACAAGTATTCAGTTATAGTAGCCATAAAGGGAAAGTAAGATAAAGCCACTATGTTACTGCCCTTCTTGAAAGTCACACAGTTCATGCCCTATAGAACATTATAGATGATTGCAAAATACTTAGCAAGAAACTACTTCCTTCTAGAATAGTATAGAATCTTTAAATACTTTCTTTTAATTGATGCAGTTTGGGCCAGAAAACCCATTTAGGACTCAGCAGATGGCGGCACCTAGGAATATGCTTTCTGGATATGCAGAACCAACGCACATCAATGATTTCATGTTTGAACAACAGAGAAGAACATTTGCAACTTATGGTAAGACCTACAACTCGTCATATTTAACCCTTAAGGCTGATCTGTGTCTTAAACTGTCATGTATGTCTGTTACAGGCCCAGACACACAAAATAATATTAAATGAGAATCTGCACAGTTCTAGATCATGGCATTTATTTTGGAAATGTTATTCAGTAATTCCCGCTGAAACATTAATCAAATGCAAGACCTCCTACTGAACCATTTTAATTAAAACCTCCATTAGCTGTGGTTATGTAGAAGATAGAAATTACAATTTCACGTTTTAACAAATTACCAAAAAATTATAAGCATCTTGTGAGTAAGTTCTATCATAGGAGTCTAACATAATGTAGCTGTCTGAAAGTTAAAGCTTCATGATGATTGCATATATGGATCCACACTTCCCAACCACCTTTTCCCCTCTTCTTCAGTATTTTGTTCATGATTCTGAATGAATGGGAGGTAATGGATGGGTGGTTGGTGCCCTTTTTTTAAGTTCTCTGTCTCAGCGGTGTGAATGTCTATGGCCTTTTAGAGGGTGCTTGCTAGAAGCTTTGAGTTCTTGTTAAAGGTACTTGTCTCCTTACGCATGTAGATCCATATGGGCAATTGCTATAGTAACCAGTTACTTCATCTCAAAAACCTTTTTTTAGCTTTCAAATAACTACATTGTGAAAAAGCATAAAGCTCGTTTTAATCCTGTTCTTCAGATTGAAACAGTGCCATAGAAAATGTACAGTATGTAAAAGCAAATGGATTTCTGAGCTTTTTCAGTACCAAGAATGTACTGTATATTGACATGAATTGTAACAAGTTTTCTTGTACATTTCAGCATACAAGGCTTTTATTTTTTCACTTAACATTTGTTTATAACTATTAAAAATATACATATCCGTTTTTAAAATGTTTAATTTGGCATGCTTCTGACGATGTCAACACTAGAGAGCTTACAGTGGTGATGCTGTAGTGATGCAGCTGTCCTGCTGTGAGATCTCTTATGTAGCTGCCTTATGCTGAGGGGAGAGAGCTCTCCTGTTGACATAAGTGATCAAACCCAAACGAGCGGACTTAGCTATGTTGGAGGGAGAAGCTCTGCCTCGACATAGCGCTGTGCACGCTAGTGCGTATGCTGGCGTAACTTAATGTTGCACCAGGGGTGGAGTATTCACACCCCTGAATGACATAAGTGTTGTTAACATAAGTAGTAGTGTAGACATAGCCTCTTTCTGATGAAGTATGAGGGTTTGAAGAGCATAAATTATCCACCAGGCAGGTTCTGAAATTTCTACACAAGTTATTAAATAACATAAAATACTCAGTCCACCGCTGTTTTAAAAGATCTACATATGCAAATTCCTATCTAAATTAAACTGTGTTATTAAGGCCATGATCCAGCAATTGATTGAATGGCACAACAGTCTGCCCACATGCTCATCCCCATTGACTTCACTGGAGCATTGTGGCCATGCAGCAATCTGCTTATGTGCTATCGGTTGCAGGACTGGGATATCAAGGTTTAAATTACGAAAACTAGAGTCAGTGTGAACCATGTTTACCCAGAAAATCGCGAGGATAAAGTATCAGATTTTAAGTAATTCTTTCAACTGTCATAAATGACCATTTAATGTGTATATTTTCACATTTGCTTTTTCAGTTTCCTCTTTGATTTGTTGTTGCTTGTTTCCATATGCATCAGCTATCATAAGTACTATTTTATAAGTGTGAAACTCATTGGGTAGGTCTACACCTGCAGCATCGAGTCTGAACCCATGTCAGCTGACTCGGGCTCATGGGGCTTTGGCTGCGGGGCTATAAAACTAGTGCGGACGTTCTGACCTGGGCAATTCCCCCTTGTAGAGACTCTGAGCCCAGGCTCCAGTCCTCGCCCAAACATCTTTACTGCAGCTTTATAACCCCGCAGCCCAAGTCCTGTGAGCCCAAGCCACGGCCTTGCTATAGGTCTTGTATTGCAGTGTAGACATTCCTATGTTTAGGAGTAACAGAAAATAATGGCAACCACGTCCATAGGATCTTTGTATTGTTCTGGGGTTGGTTCCATAGGTGTAGGTCATCTGGAAATGACAGAAGTGGAGCAGCAAAAAAAAGTTGTTCTAGACTCGGTAAATCAGAAGAACGAGCACGGACCCATTAGAAAGTTCAATTAGGAGGACCAGTAAATGAGAATTCTGATGTCTCAGCATATTAGCAAGTTTGTTGTGAATTACTTGGAAAAATACCAGAATTCTTGAAATAGGTTACTAGAGTCTCATTGTCCTGTTGTCCATAGAAAACTTTATCTTGAAAAATTACCTTTTAGTCTTGGGAAGGGAAGATGAAAATTTCTCATGGTAAATGGGATTCATAGCAGAGCAGAACTGCGTAGCTGTCTCTGTATAAATCTAGGTGGGAAGCAATGTTGCTGATTGATTCCACTTCAACATACTGCAGGAATCTATAAAGTAACCCTGCGTCAATGTTGCAGGTGTCAAAGACCTCCTACCTCAACTGTTAGGGCCCATTTTGTTCAATTGGCATTTGTTTAATCAGTGACTTGTCCCTAGAAATGCAAATTAATTGTGTTGTAAGATAGACGGCCTTGTAGGTGAAATACTTTTGTAAAAGGAAGCAATGGGAATTGCTGAGGGATTTCTGTGTCTTCCATTTAATTTATTTACTATACTTAGAATTACAATCTTGTTTTATGTGTGATACTTTAAAATTCAGTACTCAGTCAGCTAAAACCCTGTTTACAATATTGCTTGGCAAAAAAAACCAAATAGTTTTGTGGCTCAAAATATTTTCATTCTACTTTTCTTAAGATAAGTACTTAAGTTTCCTGTCACCAATATTCTTTCTGTCCCCATTCTTGGAAGGGACAGGGGCATAATTCTTATACCAGGGGTGGGCAAACTATATGACCAGCGGGCCACATCCAGCCTACCGGCCGCTTGAATCCGGTCCTCAAACTGCTGCTGGCAAGCAGGATGTGGGGCTTGCTCAGCTGGGGATCAGGGTCAGGGGCTGCAGCTCCCAGAAGCAGCAGAATGTCCCCCGTCCAGCTCCTACCCTTAGGGAAAGCCAGGGGGCTCTGCGTGCTGCCTCGTCGGCAGGTCCTTCCCTGCAGCTCCCATTGGCTGCAGTTCCTGGCCAATGGGAGTTGTGGGGGCAAAGACTGTGGACAGGGCAGCGTGCAGAGCTGCCTGGCCACGCCTCCACATAGGAGCTGGCAGAGGGACATGCTGCTGCTGCTTCTGGGAACTGCTTGACACAAGTGCCACCCAGAGCCTGCACCCCTGATCTCTTTCCGTGCCCCAACCCCCTTCCCCTATCCTGATCTCACTCCCACCCTCCAAACCTCTCAGTCCCAGCCCGGAGCAACCTCCTTTATCCCAAACCCCTCATTCCAGCCCCACCCCAGAGCCCGCACCTCCAGCTGAATCCCCACCTGCACCCTAACCTGCTTCCCCAGCCCAGAGCTCCCTTCTGCATCCTGAACACCTCATTTCTGGCCCCATCCCAGAGCCCTGACCCCCTTCTGATCAGCAACTTCAATTTCGTGAGCATTCATGGCCCTCCAGACAATTTCCATACACAGATGTGGCCCTTGTGCCAAAACGTTTGCCCACCCCTGCCTAATCTGCTGGCAAGATGTAAATTCCCTAAAGTAAATAGATTCTGTTGCTTCAGAGAACTGGGTCTAGTGGCTAGTTGTTAGACATCTGAATCACTCATTTTCATAAATGTAGTTTGATGCCTATATTTTCAGAAGTGACTAGTGATCTTGGATGCCTCAGAGTTTTGGGTGGCCAACTTGAGATGCCTGAAAGGGGCCTGTTGTGCATGTAATGTCTGAAGGAAAAACAAGACTTCTACATGCATTCGCTAAGCCGGTGGTTCCCAACGTGGGGCACACGCCCCACAGGGGGGCAATTTGATTTTTAAGGGGGGCAATTCGAGAATGAGTTTAACAGTGAATTTTTTGCATTTCTTATGGCTCTAGGGGCCTCATATACTTTATTTGCTATTTGTTATTGTTGTTTTGCTATTTGCTTTATTTGCTATTTTTTCATATCACTTCATATGATTATTTTTTTAACAATTTCTTAGTGATTTCTTCCTCAGTACTTCAACTGTCCTTTCGTTCTTTTATTTTTCTCTTTCATGGATGCCATGTTCTTTGGAAGCTTGTTTAGACCAAGTTAATGGTCTTTTAGGCTTCCTCCACGTGAATAGGAGTTCACTTTTTGAATAATAAGAATTACATGTCACGGGGAGGAGGCATCAGGATTTTAGAGATGCTTAGGTGGGGCATGGCCAAAAAAAGGTTGGGAACCAAGCACTGTTGCTCAGATCCAGCACCAAACAAGAGTAAGAGTTGTCTAGTAATTTTTATAGGCCCCCAGAGTATGAGAAAGTGAGTGGTTTTTATCTGTGTGTGCACGTAACACTTACAGGAAGTAAATGATTCTTGCATTCAAGTGTCACTGTCAAAGTACAGATCACTTTGGCTGGTCTGTCAGTTGCCTATTCCGTTGGGGTTGTTTAAAATTTCAGTATACCTGTTGTTGGAGTTTCATTCTGCAAGAATGATGTAATCTACTACAAGTGCATCTATAAAGAGATAGATTTACCTGTAATGGTTCTATGTCATGTCAGGGGTTCAAAATTGTATGGAGGGCCAGGTAGGGAAGGCTGTGCCTCCCCAAACAGTCTGGCCCCGCCCCCTACCTGTCCCCCTCTCACTTCCCGCCCCCTGACTGCCCCCCTCAGAATCCCCAACACATCCAAACCCCCCTTGTTTCCTGACTACTTCTTCCAGAGGACCCCCCACCCCAGCTACCATCCCCCAAGACCCCACCCTATATCTAAGCCCCCCTGCTCCTTGTACCCTGACTTCCCCCTCCAGAGACACACCCTTATCCACCTCTTCCCCCTCCCCCCCCCCCGGCTCCCTGTCCCCTGGCTGCCCAGACCCCTACCCACACCCCTGCTCCCTGACAGAGACCCAGGACTCCCATGCCCCATCCAACCCCCCGCCCTGGTCCCCTGACTGCCCCCCCAAACCTCCACCCCATCCAACCTCCACCTGTCCCCTGATTGCCCCCAGGACTCCCTGTCCCCTCCAACGAACCCCCTCCCTTCCCCCAACTCCGGCCTCCTTACCACACAGCTCAGAACAGTAGCTGGAGCCAGACAAGCTGCTGCACAGCCCTGCCCTCCCAGAGTGCTGCCTGTGCGGCAGGGTGGCTGCGGAGGGACAATGGGGAGCATGACTCCCCCTGAAGCCTGAATTTGGCTTAGTTGCTCCATTCAGTGGCTTGCGATCCTTCCTTCCCACTACTGAACAAATGAGCCACCCAGAGATGGTATTAATACAGCTCAAGGACAAATAAGCCACTGCATTGATTTTGACACATATCCAAAGTAGAATCTCTGCTTTAATAACAGAAACTTTATAGCTTAGAGAAGCCCATTAGATGGCTGGCTCAGTAACAGCAAGCAATTGTCCTGTAAATATAATTGGCCGTGTCTGTTCAGCTTGATTGTGTCGAACACATGATAGTATAACATTTAGATAATCTGTATGCAACTTGGAATAATTTTTACTAAGTTATTACACAGCCATGATTATCACAAAGGGATTTATTTATATTTCACTTTCCTATATTATGCATAGGTATAGAGTGCTCTGTAGGGTCAGATAAGAGTTAAAGCACAAGTCTTGATTCCAAAAGCAGATCTGCTGCCTTGCTCTGCTCTTCGGCTAACTCCTCCAGACATTTTAAGAATAATTGACGCTTTCAGTATTCTTTTTTTAAGGCAGACTGGGAGTGTTGCTGATCCAGTGCACTTTCCCAAAGAGAAGGGGGGAATAATTGTGCTGGTGCAGGGATATCCATGGAGAGACTCTTCTGGTGTCCTGGTTCTCTCTGTATGGATTTGCAAAATGTCAAGTCTCGTGGTAGTTCTGCATGGTGGTGTTTGCTCTAGTATTTATCTGGGGATTTTGTTGGTCATCTTCACTTGATTTAATTATCTGAATTCTGAGGTCTTTGAGTCTTCACAGGACAGTCCCATTCAAATATTTAATTAAAATTCATTATATGTCCACAAGGGTGCATCCTTTCTCAAAAAAATGGCAGTGATAGTAAATATTCTGTGTACCTACACCATAGAAGCTAGATTTAATGATTTATCTTTACTATAACATTAAAGATTGTGCCATCTACTTGTGTTCTTCCCACTACATTCCCAGTTATTTAATGCAATATGTTCTATCATGTTTCATTTCTTAGAACAGGGGTCTCAAACATGCGGCCCGGGGGCCACATGCGGCCCGCAAAGCCCTTCCCTGCGGCCCGCCAAGCTTCCTGGCACCCTCCCCCCCCCCCCGATTCCCCCATAGCAGTTTGCAGGACAGAGGGCCAGAAGTGGAGGCTTCTCTGCTGCCTGGCTGGGCCGCGTGTGTTTCTAGCTCTGGACTTCCTAGATTGCTCTTGCTTTGTTTGCCAAACAGCTGTTGGTGGTGCCTAGTGCTTTCCAGGAGGGAATGGGGAGCTGCATGCTCAGAGGAGGAGGTGGGGCAGGGGTGGGACCTCTTGGAAGGGGTGGAGTGGGGGCGGAGCCGGGGCAGCAAGGGCGGGGTGTGTGTCAGTGGTGCGGCCCTCGGGCCAGTGCACTAGTCCTCATGGAAGGGGAGGAGTGGGGGGGCAGCGAGGGTGTGTGTGTGTGTCAGTGGTGCGGCCCTCGAGCCAGTGCACTAGTCCTCATGCGGCCCTCGTGGTCATTTGAGTTCGAGACCCCTGTCTTAGAATGTGCTTTGTGTATCAGTGCAGAATGGTACACATTTAAAAATTAATATGCTGGTGTAACAGTTCAATTTGGGCTGTTCCTGTGGTTAGCACTCAGTACTTTAGCACATGGCTGAGTTCAATAACTTGACCAGTGACTGCTTCAACTTGTAAGAGGTTTGAGCTCTCTGGAAGCAGCATGCTCAGACTCTAGTGGGAAGCAAGCACCAGGTAATGCTCTGCAGTAAATCCAGTAACTAGACTGGGAGAAAAGCTGATGGACTTCAAAGCGTATCTCATCCACTCCTTCTTGGCTTAGGAAGATATCTTAAATATAGGGCTCTGAGGAAGATATACTGGGGCAAAAGTCCTCTGAGAATCAAGAGTCACAAGTCGCTGAAATCATATGCAGAGGAAAAATTTCAACTAACAACTGGTATTTTTGCTTTTATTATAGGTTATGCGTTAGATCCCTCTCTAGATACTCAGGACGTTGCTACTAAATACATTGGTTCTGTAGAAGAAGCTGAAAAGAATCAAGGTAAGTAATGTCAAATTGGATATAAAACAAAATGGTTTTAATGGCAATCTGTTCTGTTGTGTTTCAGTTTTATAGAAAACAAATAGGCTATCGTGAGATGCTTAGAAATATTAACAAAGGTTTGTGATGATGTGTCGAGAGGTGCTCCTTAGACCAGAAGTCTAGGATTAATTTTTTTTTATTTTATTTTTAATTTAAACTCAATAATGAACTGTAGTTTCCCTTCCATGGTCAGGTTAAGAACAGTTTTGGGAGGGAGGAGGATGTTTCTCTTTGGGTTTTGGGGTTTTTTTTTTTCTGGAATGTGAATCTTTTTTTTTTTTTAATAGTCTGATTATTTTCTAACATAACATTTCAAATTATGATTTGACATTACAATAGAACACTTTTCATATACAAATGGATTTAACAGGTATGTATTTTTGGAGTTCAGTTGAGCTGTGATGTCATCCTTATTCCATCATGTTCTGAGCTAAAATTGTATTTTTCCTGCATTGTAATAGCTGCTTAAAGTGGGTTAATCAGCTGTATCATACTACTCAGTGATACGTGTTAAGCTGATAAATGATGTATACACCAGTTTGCCTTAACTCTTCTGTTTGCAGCTTTGTGTTATCAATAGTTAGCAAAATGGAGCTATTTCCCCCCCCCCCTCCAAAAAGAAAAGCTACTGAAAGGTAGCCCAGTGGCAGGATTTTTGTATGGAGGCAGAGTAATATTAAATGTTTTTAGTTCTAGTTAAGTGATTTCCTTACATTAGAAATTATGCTTATGTAAACACCTTCTCGCAAGTAGTAACCTCTTCCCGCATATAGTCTGATATTTGTTCCTATGTTTGTTTAATACATACTGCTGTAATTTGTTCATTATTTTGTTTTCAAATGTTTTTAAAAGGCTTTGATTTCACTTTCTCCTTTGAAGTTGAGGATATTAGAGTTCCTTTCACATAACAATTCCATTGGGGAGAGCAGCAGTCAAGATAAAAGTTGTATTTAAAATTAAAACTTAACCAGTTACTAATAACATCTGTAGTTAATTTAAAGTTTTTACAAACTCTAATTTTATTTATAAGGTGTACTGTTTGTTTGCTTTGACATTACACTGGCTCTTTCCCCTTTGTTTATAGGCAATGTCACTTTCTGATTCATATGCAGTAAATGTTTAGGATTTCCTAGTACATAAATTATTTTAAAAATCACTAATCTATATCCTCGTATGAAGGGTTTTGTACAACTTAATGCATTATGTAAACTTTAATGTCTAAAATTCGCTGTCACTTTGGCTTCCCTCAATATTTTTCTTAATGTTTTTATATTGAAATGATGAAATTCTGAAAACACAAACTTCACTTTGTAAATGTAGAGAGCATAGTACTCATGGTAGTGTTAGTGCATGTGTGCACTCTTGTGTGAGACTTGAAAGATGCTTGGGATGAAGGGGGAAGGGAAGGCAGGCAGATGACTGGAGATTCTAATTATTTCTCTAGTGTTTGATCTTGAATAAAACTCTGGTGGTGGAATAGGGAAGCTTAGTTTTCAGGGAAGTCCAGATGTCTGGGCTCAATTGTTTTCCAAACTTTACAGTGCAAAGTGTGAAACAATTAAAAATGTCTAGTCATTGTGTTCATATGGCTGCAAACAAGTAATGATAAATATATTTTTGTGGATTTCACATGTTTTTTGACTCATGCATGATTAAATATATTATAACAACCATCCATCATACCTAGAATCTTACAGCCTCATTTCGTTTCTCGTTATTTTGGATTAAATTAGATCAGGATCACAGTGCTGCTTTACTTAAGACCTTTTCCCCTCTGATATTACTTGGTGTTTCTATACTGAAAATATAGTGACTAGTGTTCTTGAAGCTAAGTGTGGCATAAACATCAGTATGGATAGTGTTATGCGTTTTCCTGCAGGTTTAACAGTATTTGAAACAGGACAGAAGAAAATAGAAAAAAGGAAGAAATTCAAAGAGAATGATGCATCTAATATTGATGGCTTCCTGGGACCATGGGCAAAATATGTGGATGAGAAAGAAGTAGCCAAACCCTCAGAAGTGAGTGGGTGTTTTTTTTTTAAAGTGTATTGGCAATGATGCATTTGAATGTAGTGCTTTAAGTTCTGTATGTTTGAAAATTTGGACAGTGGCTTTAGAAGAGATTTGTATTTTACTTTGTTGGCCTGAGGGTAGCTGCTGTAGATAACAGAAGCAGTGAGGGGAAAAGAATAGTCAAGAAATACTCTTTAGTAGGAAAAAAAGACAAGGCTTGCTTCTCTTCAATCATTTGATACTTGTCTACACATACAGCACTGCAGTGGAGTAGCTGCACTGCGTCTGATGAAGATGCTCTATGCCGATGGGAGAGGGCGCTCCCATCAGCATAATAAAACTATTTCCGCGAGAGGAGGTAGCTATGTTGGGGAAGCTCTCCCACTGACACAGTACTGTCCACACCAGTGCTTATGTCAGTGTAACCTGTATCACTCAGGGGAGTGGTTTAATCACAACTCTGAGGGCTGGTCTACAATATGCCATTATTTCGGAATTAGCCAAGTTACATCGAATTAAAACAGTTTCCATCCACACGACCAACCCGCTTTTGTCGATTTAAAGGGCTCTTAAAGACGGTTTCCATACTCCACCTCGGCAAGGGGAGTAGCGCTAAAATTGACATTGCAGTTCCGGATTAGAGGTACTGTGGATGCAATTCGATGTTATTGGCCTCCTGGAGCTATCCCAGAATGCTCCATTGTGACTGCTCTGGACAACACTTCCAACTCAGATGCACTAGCCAGGTAGGCAGGAAAAGCCCTGGGAACTTTTGAATTTCATTTCCTGTTTGGCCAGCGTGGCAAGCTCATCAGCACAGGTGACGCTGCAGCACCCACAACACTTCAGTCCCACCAGTCTGTGCTTGTTTCCCGGGCCCAGAATCGGCGTTCCACGGCATGAACCTGGCCCAACATCACCATGATGTCCCAATCACCACATGGCTTTCTTCTAGGAACATTTGTGTCAGTGTCCTCATCACGCTCATGATCGTGCCGTTGCTTCCTCAGCCGGTTTTGCAGGTTCTGCACATACTGCTGGATAATGTGAGAGGTATTTACAATGGTCACTACTGCAGCGGTGAGCTGAGCGGTCTCCATTCTTGTTGTGATATGGCACTTGCACAGGTAATCCAGAAAAAAAGACATGAAACGAAGGAGAACAGAGTGGAAGCGGTGGAGCAGTACACCATTTAAGAGGACGGGTAGCAGTCCTGTTGCACAATCTTCTGCAGCAGAGCAGGAGAGCCGAGTTGCAGCAGAAGCGGTGGTGTACGGAAGACGATGACTTTCAGGCCTTCTGCACAAGTTATAGGCCAGCAGAGCAGGAGAGCAGAGTTGCAGTGGAAGCAGTGGCGTACAACGATGATGACTTTCAGTTGTATTGCACCATCTTCTGACAATAGTTTTCAAGCCTATTGTACGAGTCATGGGACAGCACAGTCAACGCCGTCTGTTGCTGGAAAAATGGAATGAACGATCATCTGCCGTAACTTGCACGGAGGCAGGGGCGACTGATGAGATGTGCTCAGGAAAACGCGCAAGAATGTTTTTGCCCCATCGTGTACTGGGACCTAAACCCAGAATTCCAATAGGCAGCGGAGACTGTGGGAACTGTGGGATAGCTACCCAGAGTGCACTGCTCCGATAGTCAATGCTAGCCTTGGTACTGTGAATGCACTCCGCTGACTTAGCACATTTAGTGGGGATGTGCTAAATTCAATATAATTTTGTACTGTAAATTCAATATAATTTCGTACTGTAGATGTATCCTAAGTGACATAAATTATGCTGATATCAGCTGTAGTGTAGACATAGCTTTTGCTATAGCCTATAAGCATGAATAGAATGAATTGTTTTTAAATTCTTTCTAGAGTGTGTAACTTTCTAAGCTGCTCTGGCTTTGGTTAAAATTTTACTTTTTTTAATTGGCTTTTTTCCTATCTGGAAAATATTTCTAATATTTGCATTTAACAAGTACATTAATTCTAGTAAATAAACGATGTTTCAGTTTTGGCTTTTTGTCTTCAGCTTTGGGGTAATTTCTAAAAAGTCAAGACTATACTTTGTTTTTCTAGGAAGAGCAGAAAGAGTTGGATGAAATAACAGCGAAGAGGCAGAAGAAAGGCAAGCACGAAGATGATAAACCTGGAGAGGAGAAGACTATCTTACATGGTAATGCCATTTTATTCTGCTTTAATTTCTGCTACATTCATCATCAAGGATAATATCCTGTAACTTCATGTCAGCTATACCGCTGACTCACTCTGGTAGCTATACCATGTGAATCCCATTAGCTCCAATATAGAACTATAGAAGGAGTTAGATTCTCCTGTAGGCTGTGTCTACACTACAGATTTTTGAAGAGGTGTGATATCTGACCAACGTATCTGTGCAGACAGAAGCTCCTAGTGTGGATGCAGATATACCAGGAAATTTGCGTTTTTACAGGTATATCCTATTTCTTTCATGGAGGGAAGGGAGGAGTTTTACCCGTTCCAGGCGCAGTTGTGCTGGTATAGCTGCATCCCTGGTAGGACCTATTCTGTACTGGCAAAGCATCCCTAGTATAGACAAAGCCTAAGAGAGAGGCACTAGGAGCAGGAAGAGAGAGGTCCTGCAGGGAACAGCCATATTCATGACCAAGCTCAAGTCAAATGTTTTTAAATTAACAGAAAAAGGATACCTCAGTGAGGGGACAAATTTGAGCAAGTGCCAGGTTGTATTGCTAAGAGTAGCGTGGAAATGTCACCTGTTTTGTATATTGATTTCAAAAATGCTGGCGATCACCTTCAAATTGTCATTCACTATTTTACAAAATGAAATCTTTACGGTTTTGGGTTCTACCCCGTCGCAGATCTAGTACTTCACTAACAAATTCAAATAAGTTCAGTCTTATGCCTTGATCTTGTATCTGCAAGTAATACTTTTGACTGCAGCATGTCGCATCTTACGCGAGGGTTTGGTTCTGCGATTACCGCGTAAAGCGGAAATCGCGTATAGCCAAAACCCATTGACTTTAATGACGGGGTTTTTTTTCTTTTCTTTTTCCCCTCCCCTCCCCCCCCATTTTTTGCCGATTGTGTAAAGTTAAAATAGTGCATGTTAAATGCGAGTAAGATGCAACTTGCCTGTACAGTTCATGCTGCAACAGATTATATATTAAACATTAGATAGTCATTTATATTTTGTTCTTGGTCTATTTTATGCCAGTTTTCTTGCTGTCATGTGGTGAATAATTGTGTAGCCAGGTAGAGTTACTGCACATTGAAAGCTTGCATCTTTACATAAGAATAATTACTTAGGGCCTCATACCAAAGCCCTAAGCAGGTGAAATACCCAACCATTTCAATGACAGTTTTTTGCATGCATAGGACCTTCATTAATAAAATTAAAGAGAATAATTTTTAAACTGGGAATCTTCCTTCACCAGTGCTAATTCCTACCAACAGGAAAATACATAACTGGAAATTATTTTCTCATCATCATATAATAGGAAAAGGAAAGAACTGTATCACTTACATTTATGACTTACTGTATTTGTCATGACCCTGGTATGTCAATAGCATAACACTTACTCAACAAAGTGAAGAATACTGAACAAATAGACCTGATATTTGTATCTAGTGATTTTTTTTTCCCCAGAGGAAGGTTCAGCGGGAAATAAATGTTAGAACTGCTTGTTCTGTACTTTTCAGCTGTAAATGATGGATTTTGGGGAAAAAAACAGGCTTATGACCAGAAAGTCATCAGTGCTTCTGCTCTCTAACTGTGTATCTTTTATTAAACGATTGATAACTTATTCCCATGCAAAAAGACTTCACCTGGAGTTTAAGGTTGAATGGCTCTGAAATAATCTGGCATAATCTTCCCTTAAGGAACAATTTATTGGCATAATCTTCCCTTAAGGAACAATTTATTGTTCTCAAAACACGAACTTCATGGAAATTCCAAATTAACATTCCATTGTATTAAATTACCTAAAATATTCAGTAATATGCAAGTAGACAGTTAAGATCACTCAAACAACTTAATGTTGCCTCAAAAATGCTCCCATGAGACAATCTAGAAATTAAAAGATACTTGTCTTTCCATCGCACAGGTTCATCTCCTTTGTAGCTAATGTCCAAGTGCTGGGTATTCTCTGAAACGTCACTGCCTAAATATAACAGTTTCTTTCTTTCTCAGATGATTTGCTCCCTCTGTGTTTTCAGTCATATCTGGTTGGTGGTGGTGGTTTTAGGGATGAGTGAACTAGCTTTACTGCTGTTAACCAGACTAACCAACAGTTTTGTGAGGGTGAATTAGATCTTTATTTGACTCATTAACAGTTCTGTTGATGCACTGTATTCATTCACAGGGCTAATTGGAAATATAAATTGCCCCCAAGTTACCATCAGTTACTTCTGTGCAGCCCCATTGAGGGCAATAGGATTGCACAAGTGTAAGGGACTGACTTCAACTCCTGTTTAAACAACTGGAAACAACCCCATTCATTTTCAAAAAAGTTGGATTGAGCCCTAAGTGAGAGCCCAGTTTGTTATGTGCAATCTTTAATGCTGTTGGAAATAAACAAGCCATGGCAAAAAAGCTTAGAACCCAAACAAAGTTTCCAGGATTAGCAGTCGGAACCAGCTATCGACTTTTTATTTGTAAATTGGGTATATTTAATATCAAATGGCTGGGACATAGTAAATGTAGAAATCCAAAGAGCAATTTTGGTTGCTTTTCAGGACTGCTGTCTTACAATTAATCTTAAGAATTAGATATATGTGATAGTTGGATCTTCTCAAGTCTGTAACCTTTGAAATTTCAGGTTCCCTGCAATTCATAGTACTCTCTTTGGTTTGGTTTTTTTTAGTCAAAGAAATGTATGACTACCAGGGAAGATCCTATCTTCATGTTCCTCAAGATGTTGGCGTTAATCTCCGTTCTACAGTGCCCCCTGAGAAATGTTATCTCCCAAAGAAACAGCTTCATGTCTGGTCTGGACATACAAAGGTATGGAATATTGTTTGTTTTGAAAATGAGGTTTTTCTTTTTTCATAATGTAAATTTTTGTCTTTGTGGTGAAGTAGCTTTTGAGATCCTTATTTATAAAACAATGGACCCAGGTTCGTTCAAGACAAATTTTCTGGAGTTTCCAAAATTGTGCATAAACAAATTGGGTGTTCACATACTCAAATGTGATCTGTTGATTGCCAGTTTCCATGCACCATTGCAGGTTTTGCACAGACAGTGGAGCCCCGCTATAACGCGACAAATGGGATCCAAGAAATCCCATCGCGGTAAATGCGGGGTCCCACTCCCCGGCAGGCTCAGGGCCGCAGCTTCTCTCCCCTGCTAGAAAGCTCCCCTGCTAGAGAGAAGCTGCGGCCCTGCACCTGCCAGGGACAGAGAACTCAGACTGCAGCCCCAGAGTTCTCTGTGAAAGTCGCAGCCCCACACCTGCCGGGGACAGGGAACACCAGTGTCTGCAGCGTTGGGAGCCACGGAATAATCACGCTATATCCGAATGCGCATTATACCAGGGCGCGTTATACCGGGGCTTCACTGTATGTAGTGAAATCCTGATCCCCAGGAAGTCAATAACAAAACTCCTGCTCGCTTCAGTGGAACTAGAATTTCAACCAAACACTACTACAGGGGTTTCCAGCCTGAGAGACAGTCAGAATTTACCAATGTACACCCGATCAGCCCTTCTTCTCCCTCCCCACACCACCTGATCAGTTGTTTCGTGGTGTGCAGGAGGCTCCGGGGGAGGAGCAATTGCACGCAGGCTCAGGAGAGGGAGTGGGAAGGGATGGAGTAGGGGCAGGGCCTGTGGCAGAGCCAGGGGTTGAGCAGTGAGCATGCCCTGGCACATTGGAAAGTTGGCACCTGAAGCTCCAGCCCCGGAGTCGGTGCCAATACAAGGAGCTGCAGCTTGGCTACCCGTGCTCTAATACATGAACAAATTAGGTGTAATTCTGGAGGATGAAAATGTTGCCTTTGTTGTGAAAATTTGTAACATAATTCCCTATCAAAAATAGTTTCATAGTATTAATAGTAACATCTCAAGATTTTCCACAATGTAGTTGTTGCCTGTAGGTTTTCATGCAAAAGTCCTCCTTCACCAACACTATGTTCACACTACCGCTTATGTCCATATAACTTGTCGTTAGGGATGTGAATAAGCCACAGAAATTATACTGACCTAAGCACTGATGTGGAAGGTGAAGGGAGTCCCTGAAAGAGAGGGGGAGGGTATCACTCAAGGAGCTTGTGGGAGGGATGCGGGGAACCCGGTGTGTGCGCAGCGAGCTCCGCCTACAGAAGCAATGAAATGTGGAAACCCCTAGTTATGTAGACTTTATGTATGATTGCACAAAAGCAATGACATTAAATATCTATAACAGAAGGATTTCCCTACTTTGCTGGTAGCTCTTAGAGATAGAGTCCTGGGTGAAAACTAGCTCACTTAGACTGAATCCAGATAAACCTGAGATGAAGCTGAGAGGCGGAGGGGAAACATTTTAAAGAACTATTTAACCGCTCCTTGAATTCTGGTGGGTTTTTTTACAATCATTGGAGCGGCTTGAAATCTCAAGTTCTTACTAGACTATTCTCCATGTACCCAAATGAGAGTGGTCAGCAATTCTTTCACTTCTAGCTGGCCAAGATATTGTGCCTGTCCATACCTTCTAAGTACAGCTTTTATTCTGATAGAAATGTGTTTTATTACCGAATGGCTGAACTGTTATAGTGCCTAATCTAGAGCTAGCCTTGAAGACCATTCAGCAGATCCAGATAGTGCAGACTGGATGAGCTATCCTAATCATGTTAAATGTGCTTAAACACGACATTGTGTTAAATGTGTTGAATAACTGCTATAAGAAGAAAATATTATCAAGGCCTGGTGTATTCTGTGACCAGCTGGGCCTGAATTCTGGGGCTGTGTTCTTAGAATCGCAAGTATTTTGGTGCAGCAGGCTGGAAATTATGCTGTAGAATTATTTACATTTGAAAAATGAACACTGCAAATGAATGATCTATGAAAATGAAGATATACGTAGAGCAGTAGCCCCTATGTGTTTTGATACTTTTTCTATATAGGTTCCACAATTTCAGTATTTAATATGCTGAACTTTTTGTATTAACAATGCATAACTAAGCTTTTGGGGGGAAGGCGGGGACAGGAAAAAAGAGCAAGCTGGATATTGTGGCAACTGGGGATATTTGGGGCTTTGGCCCTAAGAGAGAGAAGCACATGAGCTTTGCCTTTCTGTGGAAAGAGGCAGTGCTGAAATGTTGACATAACAATGTTAATCTTTACCCACCCCATTGAGATGATTTGGGAAGTTTCTGCCTCTTTTTGGAGCTGTTGGGTCTGGCTTTTCGCATAATTCTGAACTTTAGAATCTTGGGTGAAAATCCTGGCCCCAGGGGAGTCACTGCCAAAACTCCCTTTGGCATTGGTGGGGCTCAGATTTTCATTCCTTGTGGGGGTTTACTTGCACCACCAGTTTCCATTTATGTTAGCAGTAGTGCAGGAGTTTATATAGACCAACTGTAGAAGTTTCTACCACCAAAACTGCTAATCCTGTTTAGTGAAGATAGTTGGAAGGTAAAAATACCTGTATTCTGTCTACACTAGCACTTCCACCATGACTGCTCCTTGTAAAGCTGCACTACTAGTGTCCTTCCTATTCAGTAGTTAATCTTTTTTTTTTTTTGAGGAAATCTTCTTTTCACCCCACTTTGTTTCATGTACTGATTTCCATGGTACTTCTTAAAATCCCCTGCAAATCTTTTATAACATTTAATATCTCTAGTACTCAAAAAAAGATGGGTTTGTCTCATACATTGTGTGTACCTAAGTGCAGCTGTTGCTTGCTCATCAGAAAAGTGCACATGCAAATGGTTCCTATGTGAACAATTACCTGTTTACATGACAGATTTTAGTGGGAAAAAATTGCCAATACAATTTATCTGCTATGAAAATTTGGTTCTGTATCTGTCAACTTAGTGCCTCTCTTGTTTGAGCACTAAGCAAGCTTGGGAGGCTATCTAAGTAAACACACTTGAAAATTATCTGAAGCAGTGTCTCCTTCACTTACTTCTCCCATTCTGAGTTCAAGATTTAGTTTCCTTGTATTCGTGATGTTTTGAACTTCATATGCAGTGTAGCATTTTTATGAACCCCCTTGCTCGGTTAGGTGTGTGTAATAGAATGAGCTTTTTGTAGGAAACCAGGATGCTGTGAAGTAAAATGATGTAAACTATTGTCTATCTGAAAGTCTTTGGGGTTTTTTTCCAACATATATATTTGTTGGTTTTATAGTAACCTTTAAAAATCCGATTGCAGCCCACTGGTATTGTTCACCTGAGTAAAGTTACAAATGGCCTTTAGTATTTGCAGGGTCAGGGCCTGTGTGGTTGAAGATGTTGTCATGCAAGAGGCCTGAGTTAGAAGTGACCCCAGAAGGCTGCTTAGAGGCCCCAGTTACTGGTCACGGGATTGTAGTATAAAGAAGATTGTAATCACGATTGTGCAGAACGGGGTGTATTTTGAAGAGGTCACATTGGCAGGGGGGAGAGCTCTGTGTTATTCTATTGTCAAAGCTAACGTTCCAAACCCACAATTTCTATTTCTTTGCCAAGGGCTGCCATGGTAATGGTGTGGGTGGGTGTCAGTGTGGGAGGGGAAGGGGGCATGCACACAACTGTTGCAGTGACTCAGGATTGCCCCCTGGTGATTCAGCAGTAACAATTGTTTAAAATACATTGCTGGAGCAGGAGCTTGAAGAGGAGCTTGTACAATCTTTTAATGTTTCTGATAACTGTATGTTTTAGGATTTGAGCTAAACATCTTAGAAAAGAGGGGAATTGAACTAGGGAAAATAATCCACATCCTCAATTTGCTGTTTCTTAATCGTTTGTTCTTCTTTACAGGGTGTCAGTGCAGTCAGGTTGTTTCCACTCTCTGGCCACATATTGCTGTCGTGTTCCATGGACTGTAAAATTAAAGTGAGTTATTTCTGATATACCTTTACTTCATGCAAATTTTGCATTCACAGCATATAAATACTGAGTCTAATTTCTGTAAACACCTACTTTTTCCAGGATTTGAGACCTCTGTTTAAATTTGTATCAGGCTAAAAGTTGTCAAATAAATAATCATCCTTCATTATAGTTTTTCCTCACAGAAATGGTTTGAATTAGTTTCTTTCTTCTGTGTAGAAATAGTTAAGTTGTCAATCGCAGCCATATCTACCCCCTTTGAATGTAAAAATAAGTAACACAGAAACTATTTTAATGCAATATAAAAATCATGGTTAAATAAAGCCAGGAAGTGCAAAAATTAAGGTTTCTGCAGCAACTTGGGTGTGTGCTAAATAGATGCCTATCACCACCTTGCCTACGCTGCATGTACTGTGTTTTGTATTCTTCTCCCTCATTTCTCTTTTGTTTTTATGTTTAGATTATAAGCAGGCCTGTCGATTTAATTAACTCAAAAAAATCGTGACTTAAAAAATTAATTGCATTGTAAAACAGAATACCAAATGAAATTTATTAACTATTTTTTGGCTTCAAATATATTGCTTTATATTACAAGATAGAATTCTGTATACAGTGCTTACTATATATAATATATAACAAATATTTGCACTGTAAATTGATAAAAGAAATAGTATTTTTCAGTTCACCTCATACAAGTACTGTAGTGCAATCTCTTTATCGTGAAAGTGTAACTTACAAATTTAGAATTTTTTTGTTACCTAACTGCACTCAAAACCAAAACAATGTTAAACTTTAGAGCCTACAAGTCCTCTCAATCCTACTTCTTGTTCAGCCAATTGCTAAGACAAACAAGTTTGTTTCCATTTACAGGAGATACTGTTGCTTGCTTTTTATTTACAGTGTCACCAAATGCATTGCGAACAGGTGTTTGCAATGCATTTCCATAGCCGGCGTTGCAAGATATTTACGTGCCTGATATGCAAAACATTTGTATACCCCTTCATGCCATGGCCACCATTCCAGAGGACATGCTTCCATGCTGATGATGCTTTTTAAGAAAAGTGTTAATTAAATTTGTGGCTGACCTCCTCGGGGGAGAATTGTTTGTCCCCTGCTCTGTTTTACATGTTTTGCCATATATTTCATGTTAAAACAGTTTCATATGATGACCCAGCACAGGTTCATTTAAGAACAATTTCACTGCAGATTTGACAAAACACAAAGAAGGTACTGATGTGAGATTTCTAAAGATAGCAACAGCACTCGAACCAAGGTTTAAGAATCTGAAGTGCCTTCCAAAATCTGAGAGGGATGAGGTGTGGAGCTTGCGTTCAGAAGTCTTAAAAGAGCAACACTCTGATGCAAAAACTACAGAACCCGAACCTCCAAAAAAGAAAATCAACTTTTCTGCTGGTGGCAGCTGACTTAGATGATGACAGTGAACCTGCATCAGTCCACTCTGCTTTGGATCGTTATCAAGCAGAGTCCATCCATCAGCATGGGCAGCGGGTCTCACAGACTATGGGGGGAGGCTTTGCTTTCCCAAACAGCCAGGTGTAAATCTGCCCCCTGCTGCAACCGCTCCATGTGTGCAGCTCCAGTCCTCCAGCTCCCACTCCCAAGTTCTCCACTGGGGCTGGAGCTGCCCGCTGCCCTCCTTTCCATGCTCTGGAGTTGGGGACGCGGCAGCCACCAGCCTTCCTGGGGCTGGGGACGCATGCCACTCACCTTCCCAGCCCTCTGGGGCTGGGGCCATGTGCCACCAACATTTCTTCACTCTGGAGCGGGGAGGCTGCAGCCGGCCAGCCAACCCCCAGGGCTGGGGAAGCTGGGACTGCGCACTGCCCACCCTCATGGTGCTCCTTTGGGGCTGGTGGGCTAGCTTTGGGACTGGGCCAGTGGCTGCGGTGTCAGGGGCGGCTCTGGGCTCCGACAGAAGGAGGGACTTGTCTCCAATGGGGAGGTGGGGGAAGAGGTGTGGCCTCAGGTGGAAGGGGTGGGATTGGGGGCTAGCCTCACTCTGCTGGTGGTTAACACACCACCCATGATCATCAGCATGAGCCAGTGTCCTCTGGAATGGTGTTGAAACATGAAGGGGCATATACATCTTTAGTGCATCTGGCACATAAATATCCTGCAATGCCGGATACAACAGTGCCATGCGAACGCCTGTTCTCGCTTTCAGGTCACATTATAAACAAGAAGCGGGCAGCATTATCTCCTGAAAATTTTAATCAAACTTGTTTGAGTGATTGGCTGAAGTAGGATTGCGTGGACTTGTAGGCTCCAAAGTTTTACATTGTTTTACTTTTGAACACCGTTACTTTTTTGTACATCATTCTGCATTTGTAAGTTCAACTTTCATGATAAAGAGATTGCACTACAGTGCTTGTCTTAGGTGAATTGAAATCCACTATTTCTTTTGTTTTTTACAGTGCAAATATTTATAATAAAAAATAAGTATCAAATGAGCACTGTACACTTTGTATTCTGTGTTGTAATTGAAATCAATATATTTGAAAATGTAGAAAACATCCAAATATATTTAAAGAAATGGTATTCAGTTACAGTATTGTTTAACAGCAGGATAAAGCTCTTTAATTGCTTGACAACCCTAAGCCTTTTGGGGCATGCACTCTGGTTTCATATGTGTATGTAAAATGCCTAAAACAATTTGGGTGTTAGCACAGTATAAGTATTTAATAATAGCATTTAAATACTTACCCGATTAGGTTGTGACGGTCACAAGTCCTTAAGCTTACCTTTGCTGCTGTTATCATTTGGTAGAAGACAATGTTATGTAAAGCTAGCAAAACATGTTTTACTGAAAATTTCCTGTTTTGAGTTACGAAACTGGACCATTTAATTTCTTATTGCTGAATGAAATTCAGTTTGGTTCACTCATGCATACTGTTGAGCGAGTTGCAGAAATTCTGTGGCAAATGTTCACATTATTTCTGAATTTCAAGATAGGCTGGTCATGGTCAAAATTCTCTCTGTCGTTAAACTTGTCATTTAATAAGAATGTGGTGCAGAAATTAACGTTTGTCTTTTTTTTTTTTTTTTCCCCCTCCCCACAGCTATGGGAGGTTTACGGTGAACGAAGATGCTTACGAACGTTTATTGGTAAGCTCTCTCTTTTACTGAACTCTTTAATATACATTAAAACAATGTCCTTCTTTTCTTGTCTCTTCCCTTTCTCCCGAGTAGATTTAATTACTTTGTGATTTTTGCGAGGGAGGGTGTCAGTACCACAGAAGACGTGTAGGCATCTGAGAAAAATGTCAGCTTTTCAATATGGTGTTGGCATGAATGCTGAAGAGGCTGTGTTTGTGCATGACCTTATTTTGTTTTTAATCCACATGATTTAGTGTCGGCACTGAAGACTTCTAGACAATTAAAAAAAAAAAAAAGATATTGGTGAATTGCGTCAATCAGTTATGGGTCACTACCAGAAATGGATCAGATAGATCCTTATTTTTTGTTACCTACTCCTTCTCTCAACATGTCATGTCTGAAATTAGATGGTATGTTAACAGTAGAGGTAGTGTCTCCTTAATTGTACCGTGAGGTACCTAGCACACTTTTGGGTGTGCTAAAATTAACAATTGTGATGTCATCATTTAACTAGGTCTTATCTTCTGGGCTAGACAAGAACTGGATTTCTAATGCAAAAGGAACAGAGAAAAACTCACAAAAACTGTTCAGGTGTCCTTTTAAATATAAAATGGAACAAGTCCATTTTTTTCCCTTGTATTTAAGATCTTTTAAAGCGGCTCGAGAGATAAATGTGAACTTTCAAGCAGTCTTTGCTGCAGCTTATAAGCAGCAGTTTTTCTTTTGAAGTGGAAACACTTCTAGAATGATGTACCGTCATTTGAAGTGTCCTTTTATCAATGTTTCTAGTACCCAAGGCGCCAAGCAGATTGGCTAAACTGATGCCTCAGAAAAGGATCTCTCTGAAGAGGTGGTTCTCTTTGATCTGTGGTTTCAGAACTTTCCTGTCATGAGTCAGATTCACCTGCTGTATTTATTTTAAAAGTGTGTGTAAGCTACAATGTAGGGCCCCTACAAGTCTGCTACAGTGGTCAACCAGAATTATTCTACATGCTTTCCTGACCTAAATATTTCCCATATTCCACAGGGGATTAATTTAAGCATGCCAAAATTATTTACCCACTTGATGCTGCTGCCATCCCAAAATTTTGCTGTGCCCAGCTGTTGGCATCCTCTTCATAGAATTCCGCTATACTGTGCAGTCCTTGATTTTTCCCTTACTTTTTTGTCTTAGATGTTAATGTTTGTTGTGATATTTTTCACATGCAATGCAGTGTTACTATAACTATGTCCAGGACAATCTTTGAAGCAAGAGTGGATTTTGAGGTGCTACTTGTGCATCATATTTGTAGTGCAATACATGTTATTTCAGTGCAGTGGAGAGATCAGCTGCATCACATTTTAAGATATCTAGAATATGCAGAGAAAATGAATAATTTAAATAAATTGCTTTTGAGTGGGGAGCAGACTTTTAATATGAATGTCAACAAAACTTGTCCTTTAAACTTTCTATTACCATCCTGGCACTTATCCCATTCTCATACAGTTTAGATCATCAGGCTATTTAAGTGTTAAGATGATTGCACTTTGTTTAAAAAAAAACTTACGGTCAATGCAGGTCCAATGTAACTTCTGTCTGGCTGTCTCACTAGATCACTTTGGGAAATTCACTGCTGTTGTATTATCACTAGAGTGAGTTGATGTTTTGCCACTGTGTCACATCAGATTGTTAAGTACAGGTTAGACAATGCAGTAATAAACATGGGCCTTCTGACTGATAACGGGTGGGGCTGCAACTACAGTGATGTAGCAATGGAAGATTTTCCTAGATGCCTCCTGTGGTCAGTGGTGTTCCTCAAATAGATGTTTATTTTTAACATATGTTTTAACATAAGATATGTTATGTTTAATCTGGAGGAGTTTTAGAATTTTCCACAGCATTCCAGTCAGTCTCTTTGCAGAGGTAATTCCCAATGGCTTTATTTTCAAATCTCTTAACGGCCTTTAGGAGGTACTGTTACTTTTCCAGCAGAATTGGTCTGCTGGCATTAAATTTACAAGATATTCTTAGTTGAGTTCTAGTAAGTAGTTTTCTGTGTTGCCAGAGAGTGTGATTAAAAGCTGTAATTGACCATTAGCATTGTGGTTTATCTGCATCCTATCTATGGTAAAGTTCTCCAGAAAATCCTAATTCCTAGCATCGGGGGTAAAGAGCTAATTCTTTTCTCTACCACACTTCTTTTCATCTTGTAGGGCACAGCAAAGCAGTTCGAGACATCTGCTTTAACAATGCTGGAACTCAATTTCTTAGTGCAGCATATGACCGGTATCTTAAACTCTGGGACACTGAAACAGGTAGGCTTACATATGTACATGTTCCAATCTGATAATCATTGTAACTAATAGTAAATACCTACCCTTTTAATAGCCATGCTCTCTCTTTTATTATTATATTCGTATCCACTGATATTCTTACAGTGCAACATTCCTGTTTCAAATACAGGGAGAGCAATTTTCTCATCTCCTGAATGTTTTTGTTGTCACTGTAAAGCTACAGTTAAGATTGTCTTATTGTTTAAGTTAAAAATTCATTTTTTAACAAGGGTTCACACATTATTTAAAAAAAATGACTTTGAACTGAAAACTTACATAGAAAGTCAAAAAATGGGGACAAACATTTACAAAATTAGAGTGAATGATTTGGCACCCCTTCGCTTACAAGAATGAAATTAAGTAGTAAAAGTACATTTTTTGAATTGAATATTTTATTATTCCATCATAATTCTTCCAGATTAAATAAAATAGAATTTTCCCTGATGGTTTTGGGAAAGAAATAACCGTAATTATAGCAATGACATTTATTTCACAGCATTTATATTTTCACTGCTAAGGACTTTAGCAAATAATGATATTCACCTAGTACTGTGTCTCGGCCAACTACACAATCAAAAAAAGATATTTTAAATCCTGTTGGACACTAAATATGGTTCTCTTAATGCCGCACTGCTACTCCCACTGTTAAAAGACCTGTCGGCAGTGCTGCCCAGCTAAGGCAGGCTAGTCCCTACCTGTTCTGACACCATGCTGTGGTCAGCAGCAGGTCCGGCTCCTGGGCAGTGTGGCCACAGGGCTTTGCGCGCTGCCTCCGCCCCAAGCACCGGTTCCGCACCTGCCAGTGGGAGCTGGGAGGGGGGACGGTGCCTGCAGGTGAGAGCCGCATGGAGCCATTTGCGCGCCTCTGACTGAGAGCTGGACCTGCTACTGGCTGCTTCCAGGGCACAGCATGATCCGTGGTGCCAGGATAGGCAAGAAGCCTGCCTTACCATCCCCACTGACTGGGAGCTGCCGCAGGTAAGCCCAAAGTCCACAACCTACCCCTGTTCCCCCATCCTCTACCCCAGGCCTGAGCCTCTCCCCAAACCCGGAGCCTCCACTGCACTCCAAAGCACCCTTCCCAGCCCCACCCAGAACTTGCACCCTCAGCCCAAAGTCCTGACCCCCTCCTACACCCCAACCTTCTGCCCCAGCCCTGAGCGCCCCCCCCCCAAAACCCAGAGCCTGCTCCTACACCCTGAACCTCTCATCCCTGCCTGCACCCCAATCTTCTGTCCCAGCCCTGAGACCCTCCCATACCTCAAACCCCTCATCCCCAGCTCCGTTGGGTCACAGGAATCAACAATTTTCTTCAACTGAGTTGCTAGAAATAAAGCTTGAAGACCACTGTTCTAGAATCTAGAGGGTAGGAAGAGGGTGTCACACTGAAGTTTTGCCCAGGGCAGCAGATTGGTGAGAGCAGCCTCCCCCAGATCTTTATAAGTAGATGAGGATCACTGTTTCTGTACTTGGATGCCATTAATTCAAATGTTCTGCATTAATTCAGGTTTTAGCTCTTCACTTAAAATTGGCTTTGTTACAATAATAGTGTGGGCCTTCCACGTTTGTGTGTATTGCCCTTGCTTAGTTTACAAGGGAAAAAATATTTTTTTCCAACTTATAGCCTTCAGATTTAGCTTGGTTTTTAAAAGTCAAAGTGGATTCTTTTCTCGTCATGCATATTAATTGACAGTACATACTAGAGGCCCTCCTAAAATGCTTACGATATGCAGGCTAGACACCATTGAAGAGCTGTGTAGAGTGCTTCTTTGTTCAGAAGGCTTCATAATCTCCTGGCACTTAGTTTGCAAGGCCGTGTCTATGATTGTTTTCCTTAAAATTACCTTGTGGAGGCAACAATGGAAATAGCAATATATAAAAAAGATGCACGTGGCTGACAGCATTTTAACCACTCTAGTCATCTAACTGCTCAGAGCAGGTCTAAATGACACTGTGGGTTTAAAAAACCAGTAGCCACTGGCATCTTGTTTATACTACTGGTGCTTCCACTGTTGTCACCACCAATGGATCTGTCCTGGTCAATTCTATTCTGCATAGGTTTTTATCCCATGTTTCTCATGGTAGTATCCAAATACCTTCCAGTAATGCATTAATCAACATGACTAACACCTATCATGCTGTTCTCCCCCAGGGAAGAGGTTTGTGCAGTGGAGGGTTTTGTTCTGGGATTTTTTAATTACGTACAACACACATACACACACATTGCTGTATGTATGTTAGAGATAGCAAGGTCAAAGAAATGCATCTTGAATTAAGAGCGGAAGGCGGTAAATTTTCTGGTGTTCCTTGGGGATATCATTCCACCGTCCCACGCTGGCCCCTGGAGAAAGTTCTGTCTCCCACACAAATGTTTTACCTTTATTATAGAATGTACTGTTGTACTAGAGGAGTGTAGTTGTCAACCACAGTCTTCACTTGATCTTTTACATACCTTGGGTCAAGGCCACTGAGTGCTCTGGAAAATAAGGACTGAGAACTTGAATTGGATTCAGTATTCTATGGGAAGCTAGTGTAGGGAGCGGAGGACAGGCTTGGGGTGTTTGCAGTAGCCGGTGTTGCTGAGAAGACGAGCTTTAGCATTCTATACTGGTTGAAGTTTCCTAAGCACTGATGGCTTGATGCCCAGTATATTGTATTTCTGTAGTCTGTCCAAGAGGGGATGAAGGCAAGAAGCCAAGTCATCATTTGTCAGGACGGGGTGGAGTCTCCAACCAACCAGAGATGGTAGAACACATTATTCAAAGATGTGGCAGTGTGAGTACTTCTCATCAGTGAGGAATCCAGGAGTGCTCTTTAACTATGAACTCAATTGACCAATCATGGATGTGTACCTTCAACCAAAGGAAAATATACTCTGGCTGCAAACTCTTCAAAATGTTTTCTTCTATCACCATAGCTTCTGCCTTGCTTGAGTTCAGCTTCAGCCAGCTGATCTTGTCCAAGCATTGGGCCTTGCTGGTGGTGGTGGCGATGCTGGAGGATAGGTAAAGCTGTGTCCTCTGTATATTGCTGACACTTTGAGTTCATATTGTCTGAGCAGTTCACCTAGTGGTTCTATGTAGATGTTGAAAAGGATTGGTGAGAGAATTGTTCATTGTGGAACTCTACAAGTGATGGGTCTAGTAGTGGGGGTGATAATGAGTCACCAGGTCCGTGATGACCTCATGGTGGGGTACTGATGTCATTTAGGAGGCTTTGGAATTTGGTGGCATCCATGAGTATTCAGGGTTGAATCAGAATCATTGGTCTGTCTTGTTGCCTGGCAGTTGGAGGTTTCTGACTACAGTCTTAATAAGGTGACGGGTCTGTCCAAGACAGTGGCTGAGTTGTGATGTTCTCATTATTGATATCTAGGCTAAAGGTCAGGTCCAAGGTGTGACCAGCTGCCTGGGTTGAACCAGGTAGCAAAGGTGGGAAACTTTATTGGGAGGGGGTCGAATATAAACAAGATCAAGTCATCTCCAGAATAATTCCCAATTTCTGATCCTTTCAGGGAGTTGAAAGCCTATGTTTTTGTTTTCCCCTGATCTAAACTAAGTAAAACATCTCTAGGTACAAAAATGGATAATTTATGGTAGCTCGTTATTGCGAGCATTTATAAAACTATGCTTGTGAAACTTTTGAACGGATCTAATTTGAATGGCTTGTCTATTTACAGGGCAATGTATTTCAAGGTTCACAAACCGGAAGGTCCCATACTGTGTCAAATTCAATCCTGACGCAGATAAACAAAATCTTTTTGTGGCAGGAATGTCAGATAAAAAAATTGTACAGGTAAGACTCAGAACTTAATGAAATGTTTCCTGATTGTAAAGTTTTTGTATCTGAAGTTTAAATTTAGTTGCTGTAGAACTGCAATGCCTTTGTTATATTTCATGATCATAGACTTTTTTTTTTCCCTTTCTTAACAGTATTTTGAATGAACACTCCCTCAAAAGCTGTTGCTGGAGTGCTAGTTCCAGACCTGAAAGTCTACTAATGATCAGAAGTTTTATAGTTTCAAGTTAAGAATGTATTAGAGCTTAAGTGGCTCTGACGCTGGCTGTTTCATTTTCAGTGGGACATTCGAAGTGGGGAGATTGTGCAGGAGTACGATAGGCATTTGGGAGCTGTCAACACCATTGTGTTTGTGGATGAGAATAGACGATTTGTGAGTACATCCGATGACAAGAGTTTAAGAGTCTGGGAATGGTAAGTTTCAAACCTCACAAAGTTTGATTTCACATTAGTACAGAGCAAACTGGGAAATAGTTAACAATTTTTAAGTCAAATCAATGCAATTACTTTGCAGTAACTTCTGGCTAGCCAAACAAAAAGTTAAACTAATTTAACTTCCACAAATCCATTTATGTTATTCTCTGCAGTAATTGAAATATTTAAAAAGAAGCAGTGCCAGAAAAAAAATCAGTGATGTTCCTGCTGCTAGTTTCTAGTCTATTTTGCAGTGCGGTGGACCAATCAAATGCTCCACACCAAACCCATATGTTCTGCAGTCCACAGGCTAGTCTGTGAGCCAGTTCTTAACATATTTGTTCAGTCAGATAAAATATCCCTTCCTGAAACTAGATGTAAGACAATTAATTGTATTTTTAAAATCCCTTTGAAGTAAAGATTTTTAAAATGACAAACACTTAACTCTTTTTACTGGCTTACAACCCTCTTGTGTTGCAGTACACGCATGTCGCGTTTTACGTGCATTTAACTTGCGCGATTTCCACTTTAGGCGGTCGGCCGAAAAAGAAAAAAAAAATAAGGGAAAACTAAAAATATAAAAACTGTCTTAAGAGCAAGTGATTCACCCGCCATTGAAGTCAATGGGGTTTGGCTATATGCGGTTTCGGCTTTACGCGGAAACCGTGGAACCAAACCCTCACGTAAAATGCGACATGCCTGTACTTATCTGAGCACTTCTTTTTAAAACCTGTAAAATGTCATTAACTCTATCCAAAAGCAAATAGAGAATTTCATAGTTTTCAGCAGACTTCGTTAGTATGAACATGCAAGAACATTCAGGTCACATTTATTCAATATACTGTACTAGCCCCAAATTAAATAGAATATCTGGGTTAGATAAAAATCAAATCTAACATAGCACCTGCAGTGTAATATAAAAATTCTTGCTAGAATTTTTTTCTAGACTAGTCGGTCATATGGTCTGTGTTTTTTAATTAGTGAAATGATCTGCTTCCGACTCCTGTATAACTCACGCTAGGTGAATACCAATCAAATTATTGTAACTTGATTTCTAAAGTAAAAGTGGAGCCATGGACTGTGTTACGTGGAAACAATGAGCTTAGCCATATCAGCTTGTGGCAGACAACATACTGTTAATGGTTTCTCTCATCTGCTATCCCATAGGAGATGTCAGCCCTTAAATGACATGTATACAGAATTGCCTGTGCCATGCTACTTTAGAGTACTGTAAAGATAACTAATAGATCAAATAGTTTAACAGTTTCATTCTAGCTTTTCAGTCATTTTGGGAGTGAGAAAAACCTTGAGAAAACATTAGAGTGGCAGTACTGTGTATGAAATTCCATCCAAGAAAAGACTTATTTAGAAATATTCCTGGAACTGCTCTGCAGCTCTATCTGAGTTGGGAGAGAGGTGTTCTGTTCAGTTACTGAAACTTACAAAAAGCATTTGGTGATTTAAAGAAAATAATTCATTCTGGCCTTTTCATCTAAGCCAGCCGGCTATCTTTTGGATCCACAGTAGTTCTACATTGCCCTTCCTGTATGGAGGAATCTAGGTCACAGCAGTGCTCAATTGATGTCCATATTGTACCATGCAGTTACTGCCAGTTTAAAAAAAAAAAGTGGAGGATATATTGAGATTCATTTTAAGCTTGTGCTAGTTCTACTGCCACATGCTGTTACATGGTAATCTCTGTTCAGTAGTCTGGATTTCGCTCCCTGGCTAGCAGTTTGGGAGCTGTGTGGAGGCAGTGCACTTGGCCACACAGGTGAGTGGAAGTGCCCAGATCATTCTCTGGCTGACTCGTTGGGTTTTTTGACTGATTCTGGAAGGAGCTATGTCTGAAATTCCTCATGTGGAAGGACTGTCGATCTGACAGTGCTGGTGTGTTAGCTCCAAGCAGTTTCAGTGAACTCCTTAAGGAGTAGGAAAAGTCCTTGGGTGTTGATAACTTCTGACAAGGATTTCTTCTGTTCAGTTTGTGGATCTGTGTCTCTTGCACAGAACTTCTGCCTCTTGGGACTGGATGCTCTTCTTTCTTTTGGTAACAAAGAGTCCCATGGCACCTTAAAGACTAACTAAAGTATTGAAGCATAAGCTTTCGTGGGCTAATACCCACTTCGTCGGATGCATCCATCAGATGCAAGTTAGTCTTTTGGAAATTCTTGAAGTTGTTTGTCAAATTTGTTTATTTTATTGTAGCTGGTGTAGTCTCTTTTCTGACCATGATCTGTATGTGTCCACAGCATCCACATATGTCTTTATGAATCAGAAGGTAGCCGTGTTAGTCTGGAATAGCAAGAGTCCTGTGGCACCTTAAAGACTAACTAAAGTATTGAAGCATAAGCTTTTGTGGGCTAATACCCACTTCGTCGGCTGCACGAAAGCTTATGCTTCAATACTTTAGTTAGACTTTAAGGTGCCACAGGACTCTTTGTTACTTTTGCTATTCCAGACTAACACGGCTACCTCTCTGATTCTTCTTTCTTTTGATTCCTGATAATGGATAAAATAAATAGCTACAGGGTGGAATGTCCCCTTCCCCTTTCCTCCTTCCCACCACAAAGAATCTAGTCACAGAACATCACAGCCTGATTGTCCTATGTGGAGATATCCTCAAATTATATTAGAAACCACCGGGATAGAGTTGTCTCATTCAAATATTATGAACTATATAGATCATGTTCCATAAGTCAAATTTTGCTTAACAGACTGATTTATAAAGCTAATAGACAGCGCTTTTCCCACTCTGCTCATTCATCGCTGTGAACTGTTGTACAGAACATTTCATGAAATATGCTTATCTGTCGGTAGAAAAATTTCACAGATTTCAGGCTCCAAATTAATTACATTAGCATTAAAACTAAATGAATGTGTTCAGCGCTGCAGCTTTTGGAGCTTGAAGAATTTCATATGTCAAGTTGTCACCAATCCTGCTGTGAATAAATAGCTCTTTTCTGTTCGTTTTATAACAGGCATTTTATATGTCTCAGTTAATTGATTATTTCACTTCTTGATATGTTTAAATAAATGTACAAATATCTTTCTTTACTTTACATTAATAATAAGCCTGAAGATTTTGATTTTAACAAGAACCAGAAATAGCTTTAAAAGTAAATATTACCTGCATATGCTCTTAAAAGCTACATTTAATTACAAGTTTTTAATTAGTTTTATAATGTTCTTAAATGTGTAGAAGAATATTTAGGATGTTTAGTAGTCAAACCTCGGTTGGTTTTCACTTGGCCAATGCTGGGAGTGGTCTGACATGTCAGACTTTGCTGGGAACAACTTCTTCCATGATAATTGAATCTCCATTTCACAAATGTTCTTCTATGTACAGAATCTGCTTTCGTTTACTGGACTGCAGTGTCCTCCTTTTGTGGGACTGCAACAGTAAGAATATAGACCTGATCACAAGCTATATTTTCTCAGTGGAATCGGAAGTTTGCTTTCCTGCTTTCTACTTATTGCATCCGTGTGGCACTGATGTTAAAGTTGAGGTGGTCATTGTATTCTAAACCCCTGGATTTGGGAAAGTGCAGAATTTTATTCTCACTCCTTAATATTTTCGTGGTGCTACTCAGGGAAACGGCAAAATGGGTTGGGCTGCTGTGCCATCATTATGTTGATGACACTCATTCACAATTTTCCTACCTCCAGATCACTAGTGAGCCAGTAGCCCATAGTGGTATCTAATGCTGGTTTCATTCTCCGCTAGAATGATGAGGCTAATGCAATCCATAGGCTTCAGATGATCTCCCTGCAGTGGTCTGCCTTTCCATAAGGAAATTGAAGTCTTAAGAGCTTTTATATCTCAGGCAGTTCCAAACACTTTCCCTTTACCTTTCAAGAGATCCTAACTTTTATTTCCTACTCTGTTTTGTCAGGAGGAAAGAAATCCCAGTGTAGCACTCGAATTTTTGCCAGTGAAGGTTAGAAACTCTCCCCACTTAGAATTGTCAGCTCATAAAACAATGTTTTGAGGGAAATGTACTAGGTTAAGAATTTCCAGGGAGAACAGCCATTGAGGTTAAATTGGTTTTTAGGTCAGTCAACCATGGTAGCATTTTTTTTGATGACCTTTAAGAAGCTGATTTTGACTCGCCTCCTATTTCATAATTTTGGCTTGAAACAAGTCTGACACTTAAATGTCTTTTATTCTGCCTAATAGTTTAGAGCAGCATATCCTGCAGCGGTCCTCACTACGTCTGGTACATTTTAACAGAAAGCAGAGCTGCCTGGAATAAATTCCAGCAGATGAGCCTGCATTAATTTGTGAAGCGAGGACAGCAAAACCTACATTGCATTTCAATTCCTTCTAACTAGAATTAAATGCAGGCAGTGTGTTTTCCATGATGTGCCTTTATTTTGTAACCTTTGCAGGTTACATAAGAGCTCTTCCTAGCTGGCATGAAGATTCCTTTTTGGGGAGGGAGCAGGTTCAGACAGGCGAGCTCTCCTACTCTATTCTAGGAATGGAGTCAGTGTCTGGCACTGACTTTCAAACACCACTGCCCTTACCCCACAGAGCCTCCCTCGAGTGTGACTGAAAACTGGTTTTGTTATTAGTGTCGACAGGGCTATTGCGGGGAGAATCTATACTTTCTGCATTGTCTACATCAGTGGTTCTCAACCAGGCGTCCGGGGCTCCTGGGTGCCGTGAGCCAGTTCAGGGGGGCTGCCAAGTCAGGCCAGCATTACACTCGCTGGGGCCCAGGGTAAAAAGCTGAAGCTCCACTGCATGGTTTTTAAGGCCTGGCTTGACAATGCCCTGGCTGGGATGATTTAGTTGGGGTTGGTCCTGCTTTGAGCAGGGGCTTGGACTAGATGACCCCCTGAATTCCCTTCCAACCCTGATATTCTATGGGGCTGACACTCAGGGCCCTGAGCCCCACCACTTGGGGCCGAAGCCTGAGCAATGTAGCTTCACGGGAGCCCCAGTGGCGTGAGGCTCCAGGTAACTGCCCTGATTGTTCCCTCCTAACACCCGTCCTGGCTTTTATATTTAGAAAATCCGTTCCTGTGGTATAGGTGGGCCATGATGTTAGGGTGGGGGGTTAAAAAGAAAGAAAAAGGTTGAGCCCCTGGCCTACATCCATCACCAAAACTTGTTCACAACTGGAGGGATTAAACAAGGCCAATTTTCTTTTGTCGATAGCACCACAGGAAGAGTTCACTGGGAGGTATTTTTAATGTATTTGAACTTCGTTTTAGACATTTGTCATCTGGACACCACCTTTCATGCTGTGTTTCCCAGGGGTTGATTAAATCAGCTGACTTTAGGTAGCCCCTTAAAACATTTCCAGTTCTTCACCCATTTACATTTCCTCCTGTGCAGGGACATTCCTGTCGATTTCAAGTACATTGCAGAGCCAAGTATGCACTCCATGCCTGCAGTCACCTTATCTCCAAATGGTAAGTGAACACTTTACCTAGGCCTTGTCTACAAAGAAAGTTTCACCAATTATACCAGGATCAATCCTCCCATATGGATATCGGTGGTGTCATTTTGGGGGTTAGCTTAAATTCCTTCCTAGATGACATAAGCTAAACCAAAAAAAAGATACTCTTATACCAGAGTAAGAGTAACCAAACGGGGTGAGTTATATCAGTATAACTATATCTGTTTAAATGAACATCTCAGGTTAGACCAAAAAATGTTCCCAAGTGGACAAAGTCTTGGTTTACTTTCTCTGCAGTGAGAGACCCAAGTTCGTTTATTTTTTTTATGAACTGTCAGTTTAAAATTTCTCTTTCTGCAAGTGGTAGAAGGAGCAAACGCAGTTAAAAGGGAATTGAAAGAAGGCTCTAGTGTCCCCATGACATGTCTACTCTTTTCCGGAGACGCTGGAGAGAGTCTTTCAAAGTCACTGTGTGGCCACTGCTCACGGTAGAGGGAATATGTCCCGTAGAAAAGGATCAAGGAGCAGCATGTCCACATGCCCACCGGGGAGCATCTGCATTGGATTTCCAGACATAAGTTAGTGCACTGCCCTCCCCGCCCTACCCACATGGACACATGATTGATTAAGAAAGCATCCCTTCTTTTTTCCTTCCAGACACTTCTCCTGTTGAACTATATGTTTTAGACCCTGCTTTACACACAAGGAAAAATTTTTATTTTTTTTTTAACCGAAAACCACCAGTAACCTTATTGTTCCACAACTTAAAATGAGTAATTAATGAGATGATCTGCATCTTGTGAACTTCTCTCCTCATTTCAGTTATTTGATTGACCAGTTAGGATATCTGCTCGCCTATCCTGTTCTTTGTCTAAACCTCTTCTGTATTTTAAAATGTGACAGTCACCATCTCTGGCTGGTGTAGTCTGATTATAACTGAGAAAGTTACTATAGGCAATTGAGCATACGTGCAGGGAAACACTTCCAAACTATCTCCAGTATTAGATTCTGCCTTTATTTGTTGTAATAGGTAGAAGTCAACTTAATGAAAACTGTCCATGGATCTGACTGATAACTGTACTTGGTGTCACAAGTGGCTTAGAAAGAATTGCTTACAGAATTAGAAGGTTTCTGGTTTTGCATGATGAAATTTGTGTCTGCAACACTAGAAATCCTTCTACACAAGTGATGTGAGTCAAGTCTGTACCTTTTTTCTTTGAGTGAACACTGCTAATACACCATTCTAGGGTCTAGCTCTCATCTCTTCAGTACATAGTAGAAGCCATGCATATTATTTAACTAAATACTTTATTAACAGAATATTGTTGCAGCCAAAACTGACAGTGAAAGTTCTAGGAATCTTTGTCAGATTAGTTTTTTCAGATGTGGTGGTCTGATTCAAAATAAGACTGACATCTGCCTTAACTTTGTCGCTTGTACAGGAAAATGGCTGGCTTGTCAATCAATGGATAATCAGATTTTAATTTTTGGAGCTCAGAACAGATTCCGATTAAACAAAAAGAAAATCTTCAAGGGTCACATGGTGGCAGGTTATGCTTGTCAAGTTGATTTTTCACCGGACATGAGGTAAGTTCTATGAAAATTAACTTCTGTCTTAAAGTTGTCACAAGACCCTGCTGAATTCGTTTTTGAAACCCTTCGTAACCTACTGATGTGCTGCTGTCCTTTTAACCCAACATTGCAGAAAACTACCTGTAGCCACACAGCAGAAGTTAAAGGGGGAATTTTCCCTTTGCTATTTGTTAACTTCAATGGATTCAGTACTAACATTTAGCCCGGTGGTATAAGAAATGAACGTTTAGTTGAAGTTCGCACAGTGAACACTTTAGCCTAAATTCTCCATTCTACGAAGGCTGTTTTGTGCTGCTATAACCTTAAACCAGCCAGAAGCCTTCCCTAGGTAGAAGGAATCTCAACTGTAAGAGGCAGCTAAACTGCCCCACAAAACAAGCCACAACCCCCACTCCAGGCTGCCTCAAAGTGAAAGTGAGAGGAGGAAGCATATGGAGGAGGCAGGCTGGGGCTATAAGGGGATTTATCAGACCGGAGTTCTGCTACACCGGATGTTCTGCTGGTGTAAGGGACTCTATAGCAACAGCAGCACTAAACGGGATGCTTCCTGCTCTAACTTGCGCTGGAGACAGGTAGCCATGAACCAGGGAGCAGCAGCTGGCTTCCTACACACAAGTCTGCAGTAGCGTTATAAGAAGCCTTCCTGCACACACACACCTTGGGTTCAAACGTAAAGCAAAAAGGAATCTAGATTGAAGCCTGGTTCTTCTACTTTGCCTAATGAAGTTGTACAGCTAACTCCCATCTGTAGCTTTGCTATAGATGTCACATCGGTATCCTTTTAAGATAGTTATGCCGATTTAACTTCCTTTAGATAACAAAGCAAATATATGCATGATTAGCATAATGCCCTGAAAAAGTACAAATTTGAAGAAAAATCTCTGCAAATTAGGGTTTTGTCCTGGAATTTTCTCTTATCCTCTCAGTAGGCTCTATTACTCAAGCAACATGATGCATGGTATAATCAGATTGCTTAGCACATTTACCTCACAGGTGATGTGATGAATCACTGCATAGCAAGAGCTCGGGCTCTTTAGAACACATCATGCATGCTAATTCTTTGGAATTCCTACTGTCTGTTGAAACAGACTCTCTTGACTGGAAAGCTTATTGGATTATTACACTTTTTCCAGTCCCCAGTCCAAAATTATCCTTAATCTGTTTTTGCATTAATTTAAAACATTGTTTTTGTGCATTCTTTATAATAATCTTCCAAAAATGGAAAATAATAAAAGTAGTTCTGAGAGGTTTTAATACAGCTTTCAATTTTTTTAATACAGCTATGTGATATCAGGTGATGCAGATGGAAAACTTAACATCTGGGACTGGAAGACAACAAAACTGTACAGTAGGTTAAAAGCACATGACAAAGTTTGTATAGGCGCAGTGTGGCATCCACACGAAACATCCAAGGTCATCACCTGTGGCTGGGATGGTCTTATTAAATTGTGGGACTGAAGGGGGTCGTGCCAGGAACTAATTTTTGATGAGACTTTTTTTGTGAACATCTGAGACTGCTAAACATGAACTCTGCTGAGGATGGTTTTATTTGAACTTCCAGCTGTTTTTGGGTTCATCGCTATTAAAGTACACTGTGCACTCTTGGAAATGGGAAATCTCCCAGGCAGAAGACTGAGCTGAAAGCCTCCTGTTCTAAGTATGACTTCAAGGTTTGTGAGAAGCTGAGAACAGTCATGTGAAGTGGCCAGAAACATATTCATTTGATAAGTTCTTTTCTGCTTGATACACTTTTTCAGAATAAATCAATATTTTCTGGTTTGCGATTCTGGATGCCTCACAGTATATGGTGTAGAAGTGGAAAACCAGCAGTTTTGTTGTGTTCTGTAACTGCACAACTCAGAAGAAGTCTCTTTAATCTCTACTGCAGTAGAGATTGAAGATGCACCCATTAATAGACTTTTTGGCAGTATTCTGTGGCAGCCAAGTTTCTTCAATTTATTAGAGTACACAACCAACGACTAAGATTTATTGATCCATAACAGAAACTGAGCAGATCAAAGGCTTTAGCATACATACCAATGAACAAACGGAGTATAACCTGCAGACTGTGTTCCCTAAACCCTACATCTGTATTTGTATCTTGACTTAAACATCTACATGATACTGATCATGGAGGTTCCTTTACATAACCATGTTTATTTGAACATTCTTTATAATTTTAAAAAAAAAAAGCCTCCCAAAATCATAAAGTAAGTTCCATATACTGTTTATTATCATGCTTTACCGGGGCATATTTAAAAAAACATTCCCTGTCCCTGTCTCATATTCTTTGTACAGAGTGCACTTTAGTACTCACTGTTCTGGTATTATGTGCACCATATTGTTTTCATGCTAAGCTACTGTAAATACATGTCACAATTTGTCTTTTTTTTTTTTTAGGCCTAATTTTTAATAAATCTTTTCTATAAAATCTGGTTTAGTTTAGTCCTTGCTTCTAGAGTATCCAAGTTGAATATTCATTATCCTTTCAGTTTGGGGTTTGGCATTTCCTAACTGCCAGTGGTGCCAAGGTACAAATGAACTATTTTCCTTGCTTGGATGATACTAAAACAATATGTTGATTTTGCTAAGTAAAAGGGAGCAGAAAAGTCTTTTTCTAAATTCTTATACCACACTCAGCACCATGTTATCTGACTATGAATAATGGAAATACGGTGAAAGGACAACAAATTGGTCGGCCTTCAAGACACATTGAATAACTATTGAATTAACATTATAAAATTATTGTAGATCAATCCATTTCTGTTTGATCATTCAGTTATTAGAGATGTCTTAAGAAGAATAGTCATGGACAAGATAAGCCACTAAAAGCTGTTTCCAACTCTCACATCTACTTCTTGGGGAGCAAGGGGAAACTACATTTGAAAGACACACATTTCTGACTGAAGGTGAAATTTGTTCAAAAATAAATTTGAAAGTCTGGAAAGTCAGAGTTTGTATTCCACACACTCTCTTCTTAGTCTTCATACCCAACTGTACTGTGCACTGTCCATTTGACATTAGTACCTCTGATAGGTATTTACAATACATGTACTTTGATGATTTGTCATGGGATGCATCTGTTTGTGGAGAAGGGGGGGGGGGGGGGTTACCAGTAGTAGCTATCTGTGTATGGTCAGGCCTCAGACTATGCAAGTACAAACTTAGAACTCTGTAAGAAGAGCAAAAGAAATTTGGTGGTGAATGTTTGGAGGTTATATGTGCTGCATATAAATAAAAATGTTGGAATCCGTTGATTATGGAGAAAGTGGGTACGGACAGGTTGCAGTTTTGAGGTAAGATGAGATGTGGCTATCTCCTACTGAGAAGACGAGCTCTCAGGCTAGGCAGGTGGCTCTGATGTAGTTAGTAAAATTGAAATGTTCTTAAGTAGAAAATGGACAGCAATAGGAGTTCAGGAATAGGAGTTCAGGATCACAGCCGACCCTTACTTTAAAAACCAAAGCAGGCCAAATATAACATTCCATAAGAATTTATGGCAAAAGTAACATACATATCTTTAATGTATCCTAATTAGATTCTTGTTGAGGATTTTCCTTGTTGTTTAGAAAGCACTTAAAATCATTGTTACACAAAATCTAACTGTACAGTATCTTTACTTACACATCTATACAGTAAAATAGTTCAAGAACCTCCTGTTCAGTCAGAAGAGTCACCCACCACTTACACACACCACTAGTGCAGAAATGCTCCAGTAGAGCTACTAAACGCTCATAGGCTATTTTCCATTTACAGATGAAATAAACTTCTGTGAGTAACGTGCAGATCTTACACACTCCACAGGAGTCTGCAGCAAAAAGACTTCTCTAAAAACCTGCATCAGTACTAAACTCGAACCTACCTTCTAGATCAGATCCTTTGTCTCCATCTGTTGTTGCTCACTGAGTTAAATTGTGAGCTCTTTTGTGAAATGTTTAAAGCCTGCATGGGAACCTGTAGAGGCTTTTAATTTGTAAAGTTTTTCTCCCCATCAATTTTATAAAGATTTATGGACTTCAAACGCAACGGCTAGCCTTGTGTCGTAATTCTCAATGGAGATAGGGTTAGGACAGTTCAGGGGCCTGTACGCTGAAGCTGTGGGGGGAATGAGACTAGTGTGTGTTTTTTGGGGGTTGGTGGAGGGGAGGTGGGAATTGAGACCCATTCTAATGACTCAAAATAAATCTATAACTAGAAAACAGCATGCTTCAGATTTTCCCAATAAATTCTCCATTGGCATAAGCCTAAGCATGCAAAGATTTCAAGCTGAAAGCAGTTCTTTAGTGAAGGGTGAGGTCAAGTAAGTCTCAATAGTGGTTCGAATGAATATTTACAATCTGGCCTATGAAGTTGCTATGACAGTTTCATAATCATTGCACTTGATCTACTGTGATTTAGGGCTGGTCTCCACTACGGGGGGGAGGGGGGGGGGAATCGACTGCAGATACACAACTTCAGCTACGTGAATCACGTAGCTGAAGTTTGCGTATCTGCAGCCGACTTACTGTCCGTCCTCATGGTGGCGGTGGTCGGCGGCGCGCTCCCCTGTCGACTCCAGCTTGCGCCTCCCGGCAAGCTGGAGTTACGCAGTCGACGGGGGAGCCGCGAGCGATCGATTTCTCGCGTCCTCATCAGACGCGAGAAATCGATCGCCGGAAGATCGATGGCTACCCGCCGATTCGGCGGGTAGTGAAGACATACCCTTAGAGGAGATCTGAGTAGCTTATTGCCAGTACAACGAAGGTACTTTTAGGATATCACAATGAGGCAATGAGGATTTTGCACATAAGCAAGCTACCCAAATAATTTTTTCTGAGCTCTGCCCTGGAGACTTGAAAGTTCCTTTAGCCTTGCGCCAACTTTCTCTTGGATTTCTCCATGTGTGGGGGGTGTTTCCACTCATCACACATCCCCACACAACTTGCTGGTGAACGGGCTGCCTCCTTTGAAGCAGCTGGCCTCAGCCTCTGTCTTGCACAGACTTGGTAATAGTTTTCAGTAAGATACAACTGCTTACTCCTTACATTCTCATTGCATTGCACAAAAATACTGCCCCTCCAGACAAATGGAGTTATAACATGAGCCAATTTTCAACTCCAAACAGCTGGTTTAGAATACTAGGTTATATGTGCCTTCAAGCCTTGCAAGCTCGTTTTGAAAATCTATCTGCCCAGGCACAAAATCTTTCTACCCCGTCTCTCCCAATTAATCATAACAAAAGCCTAATTTTTTGGTGGCCAAAAACCTCATACCTGACAAGGGAGCGGGGAGGGGACAGAACTATGGAAAGCTGCTTTAATTAGACCAGGATCAAGATACCAGCAAACTTCTTTGATATGTAAGTTGTTTCTCTGAATAACATTTAGGGCTTACTGCTTTAAGTTGACTTAACAAAAGTATCTGAAATGTAAAGTAGGGGGCTGTTGCCCTGTAGCAAAATGAATATGGATCACTCCAGTCAAGTTCTTTGAATGTTGGAAGTTCTGTGACTCTCTTGCACAGAGGTGGCCAAACCTGAGAAGGAGCCAGAATTTACCAAACTATGTTGCCAAAGAGCCACAGTGACACATCAGCAGCCCCACATCAGCTCACCGCTCCCAGTGCCTCCTGCCTGCCAGCAGCCCCGCCCATCAGCAGCTCCCTCTCCCTTCCCACACCTGCTGATCAGCTGTTTCGTGGTGTTAAGGAGGGTCTGGGGGGGAGGGAGAGGAGCAAGGGCAGTTCAGGCTCAGGGAGGGAGCGGGAAGGGGTGGAGTGGGGGCAGAGCCAGGGGTTTAGCAGTGAGCACCTCGCGGCACATTGGAAAGTTGGCGCCTGTAGCTCCAGCCCCGGAGTCGGTGCCAATACAAGGAGCCGCATGTGGCCCTGGAGCCAGAGGTTGGTTACCCCTGCTCTTGCAATGGTCCAAGACCATCTCACTGAAGGGTGAACATTTTAAAAGTGCCTGCATGACTTAGGAGCCTTGGGCACCTCAATCACTTACGTGCTTTTGAAAATTTGACCATAAACCTTTTTATTACCTTGTTATAATGTTAAAGTGACATTAAAGTGTTTGGTATTATTGTGCCTGTTTGAGGCACAGTTAACTTACTATATAATAGGCTGTTGAGAGTGCTAGATGTATTTAACTTTAATGCTCAGAATAAGAACTAGACTGTGAAGTTGTGATTCAAACCTAGTTCACTCACTCTTAGTAAAAAGAGTGACAGGATTGATCGAGCTTGATTTTCCTCAATAGCCTTATGGGAAGCAATTACAATAACATGGAGACTTATGAAGCTTAATATGGTCAATAGTAAGCAGACATGTTTCTGGACTACCTCTGGCTAGAGTGCAGTGTTAGGGCTTGTCTACATGGGAAACTTTGCCAGTTATAACAGTAGATGCCTTAACTATGCCTTAATAGTTATACCACTATCATTCACTGTGTTCTTCCAAAGAAACATGAGTGCATTTTTAAATGTCTTCATGGTGAGTCATCGGTATAATTTATAGGGATTTTAAACTCGCACCTTATTTTATACCAATTCACCTTTCCTAGGTAGCTCTTATTTGCCCTCGGGCAGATTAGCTCCTTAACTGAAGCTTTTTGCCCCTGAGTCCTCATGTGACACTTCTCCCACCGCTCCCGTCTCTGATCTGTCCTCAGCACACCTATTTCACCGTGTCTCCTGTGGGGGACGGTTTTAATCAAAATCCAAGATGGCTTGCATGAAAAACACCTAAAAAGAGAAAGGTAAAAGAGCCATTTGCTGTAGTTCCCAAATGAGACCAAAACGGTGGTGAGGTTTTTGTCAGGCCATTTTCTCCACAGTCACGTCATCTTCTCTCCTTTATCTCCTTGAAGAGGTGCGGTCCAGTGATTTTTTTAATTCAAAACTGAATCTTTTATATTAAATATACAAAGGAAGAGATCATCACTATAGACACTTATTTTTTCCCCAAACTGTTCCTGAAAGGTGAGTGTTTGTACACACCAACACACACCCTCCTTTCAGGAACAGTTGAAAATATTATTACTTATGTTGGGTAATATAGTCAAAATTGAAGAAACATTCCAGTTCTTATTCAGGCTTGAGAATTCATCTGTACATGTAGTGAAGTGGGCTTGTATTTGATCATTCTGTGGTTCGGCTATCAGATCAAGTGAAGTAGAGCAGATGATCTCCGCAAAGGCGTATTCCAGAATCAGCTGAAATATCTTACAATGACATAACATAGTTCTCTCTCAACAGGGACTTTCATTTAAGAAAATGCATTGTTCAAGTGGAAGTCTTATTTAGATATTGTCCATACAAGAGTGTAGGTCCCAAGAGGAGAAAGAGATGGAAAAATGTGTCTGGACTTAGGCCAGTGCTTATTGTGACTTTACCCTTGAAAATTTCAGCATTAAAACTATTCTAAATAAACTACAGTTACTGTCATATTATGTAAACAAGGAGGAAGTGACCAGAGGTGATCCACTAAATAATTCTAGAAAGTTCTTTCTAGGGCAGAGAAGCATCTTAATAATGTTAGCCAAAAAGAGAGAGAAATAAAACCAATAATTTGGATAATAAACAGCTGGGCTCAACTGTCAAATAATTCACCCGAGAGAGTATTACCTTCCAGGTGTTTTATCCTAGGGATTCCTGCAGCCTGGTTTGCATCTGCCAAGAATCATTATTTTAAGGGCTCGCACAGAGAATCAGCGTGTTTTTCTTGCACTTCCTTTGATCCTTCAAGTACTGATGCCTGTCCTGCTAGCATAGACTCATACATCATGATTCAGACTTGATCAAAGTCTGGCCCCAGAGGTGTAAACACAAATTTGGAGGGAGCTAGGACATCAGAGTTGCTACTGTCTTTCATGATCATGTTTAAAAACCTGTCAATAAAACAATTCTGTGTTCTAAAAATGGAACAGTTCCTTTCAACAGGCCTCAGCACAGGCTGTTTGCTACAGTGACCAGCCATCCTGTGTCCTACATACCCAGAGGGAGGGTGCCTGACAAGTGAGATTGTCTGGCATAATGATGACTCTGCAGCAATACAAGGCATCAGCTGTATGTCGGATTGACTGCTTTTGAAACAACTGTACATTAAAATAGTCAGTCACTCAGGCTGGAATGAATCAATTATATCAATACAGTTACTAATGCAAAGCAAATGTGCCGTTAAGTGGCATGATCTTAATGATCCGACATCCAAGCGTCTCATTTCCAAAAGCAGCAAGCTTACACTTTTGAAGAAGTGCCTTTGCTATTGAAAGATTATTAGTATGATCCTCTTTGTCTTTTTGTACATATAAAGCAGATAGATAATTCAGGCCCTTCTTTTTCAGCGAAGGTAAGTGAACTGGACAAGGAACAAGCAGGAAAGCAGAATGGGATGTTTTCTAGAAATAACAGGTTCTGCTCCATTGTACGGTCACCATCTCAGATTCCAATGGCACATCCAAGGTGAAGAAGTGCCTGGTGCACCATATGTGGCATAACTTGTCCCATGTTACTGTTTGATATGTGATGGGAGAAGCATTTTCAAATTAAACGTTGTTAGCATTCATTAACAAACTGGGAAGATGAGAAGACTTTGTAAATTTCATCCCCTACTTCAACCTGAGATTTGGCCCTTTAAATGAGAGAAGACTTTGAGAGACTTGGGGGGGGGGAGGGGTGCAAAGTAAGGACAAAATCATGAGGACACCTACCTGTTACAGCCAGACCCATGGCCTCTAAAGCTGAAGGCCTGGATAGTATGTAAGGCAAATTAGAATTGCTCATTTTTTCCCAAAATAGTATAACGACCTGCGTTTCTCTAAAGAGTTTCCTGTTTAATCTAAGACAGTAAATTCTAAAGAACTCCCGTAGCTACTGCAGGAGGCACAGAATCAAACTTTTGCTCCCACCCTGCTCCTGATTTTATTTTGGAATCCTGAGAAGAGTGATGAGCTCTGGGTATTCTAAAGTTCCAAGTCTGCTGTAATGTCAAGAGATGCATGATGGAACTTCAGTCCATTTCCATAATTACACTCCTACGTTATTTCAGAGCCAGTAAGCTTGTGCATCTCCTTCAGAATCTTAATTTCATTTCTTGGGGAAAGTTTACATAATCCATGTTTTGAACCTCTAATTTGTGCTTTCTTACACTACTAATCTGGAGCTAGTTATAATAGATTTACCAGTTTAGTTATTCTAAGACTGTCCCACTGGAAAAGATGACGTGGCACTATTTCTAAAACCAAGTTAATAATCACACAATTTATACTGTCCCAGTCTGACTTTTGAAAAGCGATGACTCAGACATTCTCAGGGTTGTTAGTGATCACATTTAAGTCAGATCCATGTAACAGTTGAGGAAGTCTGACTTCTTTAGGAATTTTTTAATCAAACTCTTCTGGCTTGTGTCCTCTAAAGGATATTATTGTTCACTACATAAGAGCTTGCATCCAACATGCTTGTAATAAAGAAGGAATTCCCTCTCCACTTTCATTCAAAGATCATACCATAGGATCATAGCTTCTTGAGTGGAGCCCTAATTTACTTCATTGGTGTAGATTGACTCCATGAAAAGCTCCCTCCATGGAATCTCTTAACTACAGGTAGATGTGAATCAGTCAGTGCAGTGCTTAGCTGCAGGGCTTCTCCAGTGTAGTTCTTGGGAGCGTTTCTTCAGGGGTTTGTTCAGCATGACATCGGAGCTCAGCTGCCTGGACCCAGGATCATATAGAAATGAAAATTGAATGCTTATCTATAAACTTGGTCCTGGAAGCCCCAGCCTCTTATGGAGCTATCTGCCAGAAGATAACAATGAGGCCAAGAACTTACGAGGAGTCAAAAAAGAATTGGACATTAGCCACATAAATAGCAAGGACAACTTCTACCTGGTTTAGAGGTTTGAAAGTCAGAGAAACCCAATTGCATCAGGACATAAAGCAGCCTCTCACTGAGTGGAGTAGGAAGAAAATTCCTTGGTGGGGGGGAGAGGCAGGTTATTCCATAATTGTAAATTTCCACTGAAGTTGCCTCTTCCACTGAAGCATCTAGTACTGTCTCATGTTAAATAGGAGATGGATCACTAGTTTGCTCCATCATGGTAATTCCTATGTTCTAAGTGGGGGGCTTAAAGGGTTGCTGGGGGAGGAGCCAAGGGAGGCAGTAGTAAGCAGCAGGGGAAGGAAAGCGGGAAGAGGAGGAGAATCTTCACATTGGGGCTGAGCAGGCTGCTGCTACCATCTTACGCGGGGAAGACGGCTGACTGGAGAAGATGCGACGGGGGAGAACTGACTGATGTATTTGTATGGCACTAGTTAATGGATCTGGGGAAATTGTGTAGCAGGGCACCATTTAGTACAGTACACAAGTGTTAGGAAAATGATACACAACTTCCTCTGTTTGCCGGGCCTCCGAAGTCAGGTCACTATAGCATGTCGGTGTGCGCGGTGTAGCAGCGCAGCCGGGAGTTGGTGAAGACGGGTGAACAAAGGCGTGAGGGACATGCTGGGCTTCTAAGGGAAGAGAAAAAGACTTAAAGGAACAAAACAAGAAAAAAATGATTGAGGAAAGTCGTCTTAAACATAGTAAAATGAATTGAGGACAGACTGGAAAATGAGTGGGAGGGGAGAAACATCAAGACAGAGCAAATGGGAAAGTAAAGGAAGTTATCGGAAAAGGAAAGGGACATAGCAAAGCAAGGGAGACTGTGTTACAAAGTTTAATGGCACTAATTACATAAAAATATTAAATTATCTCTTAGCCCTGCTCAGATGGGTATTAAAGAATGGGCTAGACTCAGAGGTTTTTGAAATGTTCACATAAACCATGCACTCCTTTACTATGTTTCTGGTAAAGTGAAGGGGAAATGACTTATCGGGGAAGTTTAAAATCTATTGCTTGGGCCTATTGAGCCTGCCGGTTGGGCTTCTGAGGGAGATCTGGAGGGGCCAGTTGAGTGATTTGAGGTTGTTAACCAGTGGAAGGGGGACTGATTTGAGTGGAGAATGCATGTGGAGGAGGAGCTGGCATGCAGGGGCGGATGTAGTATCTGAAAATACATTACACCTTTTTTAAAATTGATTAGATTTCCCATTGACTGTCCCTTTTTAAGTAATTGTTGATTGGAAGAGAACAATCTGCCATAATTGTCATGGGAGTGTTTGGTTTTAATGTAATAAAAGGTGCTAGTCTAATCAGTCTTTTAAGGAAAATGCATCACTTGGTCATCCCTGAGAAAGTAACTTATTTGGATCAATGATTTTTTCCAGAGTGTCTCTTCATGTTCACTGTACTTAAGCTGCTCCCAGTGAATTTTCAGGGATAGAGTAGGCGAACTCTCTCTGCTGACCTTTAGGAAGGCTGGGGTCCCTCACAGCCACGTGTGGAGAACTGTTAACCACTTTAGATGAACACTTGGAAAATGTCTCTCATCTGTTTCTAATAAAGTCAATCAATGTAACCTATGGAAGATGCACTGAACAAAACAATTTTAATGCCAGACTCTTTCTAGTACTCCGAAACAATGCATGATAACATCTAGCTTTTATGATACCGCTTAGAAACAGAAAAACAGTTCATTTTGATAGCAGGGCCTCAGTTTGCAAATTCAGTAACTTGTCAGCTGCTCCAATGTCCTTTTCACTCATACTGTTGAGTGGGATGATTACACGTCACCAATTCCTTTATGCTATTTCCATCTTGTGTTCACCCAGCTTAGTGTGTAACAGCTACTTGCATTGAAGGCTTCCTTTTTCAGAAACATCTGTGGTTTCAATAAGTCTTTGTAAGTGTGAAAAAGCCTGAAATCCTTCAGTTCTAATTCTTTGAGAAGACTGTACCAGTATCGGACCACCGTGCTGTCATTGCCACTAACCTCAAATCCAGGCCAATGAATGTGGACTTCAAAGACCAATTGTCCAATCTGTTCAACAATATCTTCCAGAATCAAGTTTTCCAAAATTTTCCATTCAGCACTTTCCATATCTGCCTTGAGGACATCAATCTGAAACAAAAAGCTAATTACTTTATGAAGAAGACAGACTTTGCAATTGCTGTTGATAACCATCTGAAGTGCCAGGCTTTTCAATTTCATTCACTTTTATTTCATTACTCTTGAGTATGGCTGTTTTTGTTTAGAAATCCCAGCACCTCTTGGGGATAATTGAACCATTTTTTTGAAGTTTCATAATTGCTTGTTCATAGCTTTTCCCCCCAACCCTGTTTTAAATGCTTTGTAGTCTGAAGCTTCTAATGGGGGTACTAATGTGGTCATTAAACCACTATATTTTATTCTTCCTTCACAAATCCTGTGAGTGTCTCAAAGTTAGAGGGGTGAAAAACACCCATTGATATGCAAAGATTCTCAGCTCATACTTTTCTTTAACCTTAGCTGAGGGAAGTGCCAGTTGTCCACTAATTTCTTTAGAATTATAAAATCCAGTGCCCCCCTGAAACAAGTTGTGTGTGTTTGTACAGCAATAACACTGGAGGCCCCAATCAGTACTATTGTTAGGCAGTACACACACAATGAAAGATGGTTCCTGCCCCAAAGGCCTTCCAATCTAAGTATATGAGGACAAAACAGCTGCATACAACAGACGAGGGTAACAACAAAATTGTTTGCACACAATATTTTAAAACTCTTCAAAATTCTGCAAATTTTATTTGTCAAATAAGTGTGGAGGCTCTGGCATGGCTCTGGGGAGCACAGGCCATTGGCTGCACGATAGGAGATCACTCTGCATCTCCCCCACCCAGGACACGGACTCAGCGGTGAGGCTGCACCCCAACCCTAATAGAGTGCAGGACCAGGCCTGCCCCAGAAACAACGCAGGGCCCGGCCCCTCTGTGCCAGGTGCACCAGGTAAGGGCAGGCAGGCTCAGCCTGACAAGAACCAAGTGTGGAGGGCGCTTAGTGTGGGAGGATCTAGGTGTGGGTTGGGAGGATTCTGTGAGGGGCAGTCTGGGTGGGGAGGGATGTGGGTGTGCAGGGGTTTGTTGGCGGGGTTCTGGGAGTAACAGTAATGGGACTCTGCAGGGGGATCCAAGTGAAAGTGATTGGAGCTCAGTGGGGTGGGTGTCTGCGTGTGGACAGAGCTCAGTGGCTGGGGGTTGGGTGTTTGTGTGTGAGGGTCCAGATGCTGGTGGAGTGAGACTCGGTGGGGTAGGAATCCAGATGCTGCTGGTTGGGGCATGGTGGGGTGCGGGATCCAGGATTCAATTCATTGGGATTGTGCCAGGGCTTGACTGGTGGGTTTCTGGTGGGGTGGGTGAGAGTTGGTCGGAAGGTCTAGATATGATGGAGTCTGGATGCAGAGATAGGGGATCAGCTCCCCCTATAGCAGGGATCAGCAACCTTTCAAAAGTGGTGTGCTGAGTCTTTTTTTATTCATTCTAATTTAAAGTTTCGCGTGCCAGTGATACATTTGAATGTTTTTAGAGGGTCTCTTTCTATAAGTCTTTCTATGAGTCTACAACTATTGTTGTATGTAAAGTAAATAAGGTTTTTAAAATGTTTAAGAAACTTCATTTAAAACTAAATTAAAATGCAGAGTCCCCCGGACCAGTAGCCAGGAGCTGGGCAGAGTGAGTCCCACTGAAAATCCGCTCACGTGCTGCCTTTGGCAAGCAGGCCATAGGTTGCCTACCTCTGCCCTACAGTGATCCCTTGCCCTGCAGTTGAGGAGCAATGGGTGCAAGACATTGGGAGGAGAGTTTGCAGGGCTTCTTGGAGTCTGGGGAGAAATCTTGGGGTGGGTCTGACCTGGCCCTGGAGGCAGTGCAGGGGAAGGGCCAGTCCCATCTTCCCCAACCCAACTGGGACTAGCAGCTGAGCCCAGCACAGGATAGGAGCCACTGGCCAGGTCTTCCCCAGTCCTGCCTCACAGTGATTTACCTCTCTGCTGGCTGCCCTGGGCACCCAAAACATACTGCTTGGAATGGCTGCATGATCACTCTTGTGGCTTCCCTGTCAGAAAGTCATTTTTCTGTGGGGAAGGAAAGAAATCTGTGGGGGACATGAATTTTGCCCAGTGGCTCAGAATTCCTCCAGGAGTATGGTCTTATTATGGGACTGTTTCCCAAACCTAAAAATGATCATGGATAGTCTATTCAATGTTGGTCTAGCTGTGTTAGAAAGACAAGGTGGGTGAGGTAATCGCTTTTATTGGACCAACTGCCGTTGGCGAGAGTAGAGTTTGCATGGTGGCCTGTTATTCTGAGTGCCTTCCCAACCCCCACATTGACACACACATGCTTGCTTTCATCAGGGATTTAGGGATTCACGTATTTAGTATTCAATACGCTATACTGTGACTGGCAGAAAGAGCTTTCTTTCTCTGGCATAACTGAAGTTGGCTCAAGAGAGGCCCCAGCCTGGAGCAGCAGGGAGTGCTGCAGGTCAGGAGTGAGCCACGCTGGCAAAACGGTTGTGAGGGAGCTCTTACTGCTGGTGCTGTGCTTTGGCTGAGGGGAGTGCTGTTTATCCCTCGCTTTCGTAAGCATTAAATTCACTCACCAATGCAAATAAATTCCTAGTAACTGTCTAAAGTCTAGAGAGTAATGCTAGGGTTGTAAATAACTTCAGTGGCCTTCAGTGTCTAAAGGAGAATGTGCATGTGAGCGAACCAAGGGAAAGGATATATTGCTTCATATGCCAGACTTTTGATTGCTGCCTCTCCTCACCTTTTCACTTACCAAAGACTGTCAAGACAACAGGCTCTGCTGAATGAGGTCAAAAATATACGGCTTGACAAAAAGACACTGGAACGGAAAGTATCTTAAGAAGCTCCCAAATCATTTCAAGTACAATACCTTGATGCTGCCGCTTTAAATACTGTATTTTTCAACTGCCTTTTTCTATATATTCTACTTATTAATGGGGACAATTGACTTAAGCAAATTAAGGAATTTGGAAACTCAATATTCATCAGAATCATCAGTATAAATGATGGGAATGAAAGTAAAGTCATACAGTGTGGAAGTTGATGACTACAATAATCCATTCGTCTGTTGTGTTGCTAAAGTTATTTGTCCCATGATGGCAGGGTTTTTGTCTTCATCCCAAAGAGTGTTCCCATGGGCCTGACTGCAACACATTTACAGATTACAACTTGAACATTGCTGGACAAAACCCTTGAGAGACCTATCAACACCACAGTAAAACATCTCTTTGATGCATGCTGGAGTAGATCTGGTCTCTGAAGATTATGCTGTCTAGATTCTTACTGAAATGTTAATTACGGGTGTATTTTTGCTTCCTAGCATCACTGAAAGCATCTAAATTGCTTTTCAGGAATAACTTTAAAGCTATTTTTTCATTTTGGGCAAATGAGGATTTGAGTAGGTGTTTTTTATCTTTTCTGTCGGAAGTTAACTGTCTTCACTGAAACAAACAGCTACCGTGTGGATTTGTCTCCCAGACAAGGAAGAAAAACATGTGCTCCTCACAAACGTCCATATGGGGATCATTATTTTTTTTCTTTTCTTTCTTTTGCCAGCTCAGGTGCTGTGACATTTGGATGATTTTCTTTAAAGTATGAACTTTCGTAACATAAATACTAGAGTGTCCAAAACTGTTAAACTACAGCCACAGTTAAACCAGAATGAACTTTCAGCAGAAATTTCATAACGGCTTTTCATAGGCAGCAGAGGAGGTTGTGTCTCAGCTGCCTCATTTATTTGTAAATCGGCATGAGAGCTCATTTCCAGGTAGTATATCTCCCGTCGCTGCATAGGCGCCAACTATGAGGGTGCTCCGGGGCTGGAGCAGCCATGGGGGAAAATTAGTGGGTGCTCTGCACCCACTGGCAGCTCCCCGCCCCAGCTTATCTCTGCTCTGCCTCTACCTCCTCCCCTGAGCACGCTGCTGCGTCCTGCTTCTCCCCCTTCCTTCCCAGCGCTTGCGCCGTGAAACAACTGTTTCACGCAGCAAGCCTGGGCAACGGGGGGAGGGGGAGGAACGCAGTGTGCTCGGGAGGAGGCGGGGCAGGGGCAGGGATTTGGGGAAATGGACCAATAGGGGCAGGGAGGGGTGGAGTTGGGGAAGGAACTTTGGGGAAGGGGTTGGAATGGGGGTGGGGGGCACAAGCACCCACTGGCGCTAGGGAAAGTTGGTGCCTATGCTTCCATTGAAATCTTTTCTACAACCCAGGCATATTTTGTATGTTCAAATAATGCCAGGCACCTGGGTGGATTCCTAGCCCTATTGCAGATGTTCTCCATCAGAGTTTTGCCATTGGCTGCATTGGGGGCAGGATTTCACCCATAAGGACTTAAACCAAAAAGTGCCCATGCAATTAAGCATGACATTTTACTTTATTCTTCTTACCTGTTACATATTCCATACAGTTAATTTATTTAGTTTTTTAACTAGGTGGTTCCATCAGTTTTAAAATGAGTGATGCCAGCACCCCAGTGCTAATAAGCAACCTTACAATAATGAAGCTTACTGTGATGGAGAAAAACAGTTTAGCCGAGAAATATATTTGTTTCAAGCCTTCAAGGGGTTGTTATAAACAAGGAGTTAAGTTATGAAAACTCTTTTCTAGTATCATTTTCAGACTTTGTCCTTTCGTCTCCTGTTTCTGCCTAGCTATTGCAGCTCATGAGGCATGACAATGTTACTACAATGCTTGCTATAGGGGAAAATGAGATGAGTGAAATGTAGGGTTTCATATACGTATGCATTTTCCTGTTTGTGGGCTTAACGTCAGATAATATTGTCTCCATTTTTGTGATTTAACTTTTATGTAAATTTCTGTTATATACACACACACACACACACACACACACACACACACACACAAAGGGTTATGACAGAACAAAAGTGTACAGAGTGAAATGCACACACTGGCCATTTGGGGAGTGCTTAGTATGCAGCTCTTTGGCTGTGGTAGATGGATTCCTGTTTTGACATGTATTTTGCTGTGACCCATTCAGAACTAACAGGCCATGCCCAGTTGGTCTGAGTACCTGGAGGTGAGATCTCCAAGGAACGTTGAAGTGCAGTAGGAAGTGCTGGTTGTGATTCATTTGGTGGTGCTATTTCCTTTCAATCAGTTCTGAACTAATGTCTCCTGTACTATTGGAGATGTGCCTTCTAGTGGATGAGACTTAAAACCAGGATCTTGACCATTTGTGGCTATTAAGATCCCATAATCCTTTCTGTAAGTGTAGGACTCCACAGCACTGAATTTAAATTGGGTAAGAGTGTTTAATTTGGGCGGGGATTGCACCTCTTTCATTGAAAACTAAGCACTGCCCCCACTCCCCTCCCTCTGAGATGGGCTAGGGTTGTTTTGAAAGTCAGTGCAGCTTTTTTCTACCTACCTGGGAGTAGGAGCAGGGGGCAAACTGGGCCTAGGACAGGGAGTTCAGAAAGGCAGGACTAGAACTTGCTGAGCAAGCAAATCAGAGACAACTGAATGCTACTCTGAAGAACTGGATTTTACCCCTGCCTCGGACACGGACTTTCCTAGGTGGAGCTGGGCAGAATACTTGCACCAAACTTTCCACAGATGGTCATTAATTGTGCAAGCCTCACTTTCTAGGCGCTTGACTTGAGGCACTGGGGTCTGACTTGTAGCTGAAACTACTGTGCTTTGAAAATATGCAGTGCTACATAATGTTACCTTTTAAAAAAAATCAGGCCCTATGTTTATCAAATTCAGCACCCAAAATCAGTGGATACGTTTGACCTTAATCTCTGTACCTCAGTTTCCAATTTGCAAACTTCAGATATAATACTCCACCCTCACAGCAGTGTTGTGAAAATAAATTAACAAAATATTTTTGAAGCACCAGAGAAAAGCCAAATGGGAAATTAATAATTATATCTCTGGAGCAGGGTTTGAATAATGGACAGTAAATAAAGCTTTGCAGCCACACACTGACCAATGCAGAGAAAATAAAATATTGAATAGCTGCGCATTAAGTCAGTATTGTCCATCCTGTGCTCTGCAAGAGGCAGAGGGTCGTGTGGAAAAAAATAGTATGTAATCATGTAATTAAAGACTATATCATAATGCATAAGCACAAGGGACCAAATTAAGGGTGCACAGGTATCCTCAGCTCTGGCACAGGTATCCTCAGCTCTGGCACTTCCTAACTTTTCAGTACCTTTACTGTAGCTTTTTTGTCTGTAATAGTTTATACATCCATTTACTTGTGAAGCATTTGAGACTCCATTGTGTTGACAAGCACTATAAATATAAATTGTATTTCCTTAACTCATTATGACATTTTGGTTGAAAAGGAGTTACAGGATGAACACAGTAGTTCCTCTTTATAAATTAAAATAGCTGCTGCTTTTCCAAAATAGCTTTCAAAAATTGGACCTTGCTGTATTTTTGTAGCTAATTTACAGTCTAAACAAATATGATCACTGCAGACTACATGGCAGTGTCTTGGACACCACTGACTTATCTTCATGGAACTGCTGCAACTTTCAAAAATGGAGACGTTATCTATGTTGAAAACTTCTCAGAAAAAATGTTGCTTGGCTCCATTCTCTCAATTCCCACAAGTCTTGCCCTATAGTAATATAGTCTGAGGTCGCTCTGTCATAATATATTTACAGTTATTGTCTAAAAAATATGAATAGCCCTGTAGCTGCATTGGCCGAACAGCAAGCAGCCTGCACTTTCTGTTCTCTTTCATAAAACTGATTTGAAATGTGGCTACTAACTCTCATAATCCTGTAGAAAAGTTGGTTGCCAAGCCACAATAAGGACTTCTATTAAACACATACTGGAAGGATCAGAAAAAGAAATATGATGCTAGCAGGAATTTGATATATGCCCAAGTCAGAATTTCTTAGTTTAACATTCTACTATTCAGTCCTTCCATTGCTCAGGCAAAGACATAGAAACATATACACACATCTGTTCACTTGCCACCTGCTCATGTGCAACTCCAATTGCCCTACTAGCTGTTTTGTACCAAGGGCTAAATCCATGAAGGTACATGTAACACTCAGCAATGCAACACTTAACTCCTAGGCATCCTGCCACCAAGTTAGGCATCCAAGCTTTTCATACAATACCTGGTGGAGAGTTAGGCAGCTAAGAAAGAGGTTCTCAGAAGCCAGCAAGGTGAGCAGGGAACTGCTTAAACTAGCCAGGAGTGAAATGCAGAGGAAAGAAGTCACATACCCTCGCCTGCAGTTTAGCACTTAAGCAGTCAGACTTGTTCTCTGGAAGACTAAATCTAGATGAGAAATCTCACCAAAAAACAAGTAATCATGACCCCAGAATACCCAATAGTCTGGGGATTAGGGCATTCACCTAGATTGGGATTGGGGGGAGTCGAATTCAAATCCCCGATTGGGCGTCTGATTGGGAGTCCTCCCTGGTTGGGAATCTGAGCTTGGTAGACTCTTGGTCTAATTTTGTTTTGAAATTGTTTGAGCATGTGAGACAGAGAGAGAGGGAAGTTTGAATGAAAGTACACAGACTACTAATGGAAATAAGCCTCTCTGTGGCCCATCTTCTAGGATTAAGGATATATTTTGAAAAACCTACTGGAGGCCAAACACATTCTGACAGATTTCTTCTCTGAGGAGCCGGATGCCAATATACAATGATTCCAGCATGGTGCTGCCTAGCAGAGAATTTCTGATTTTGAGATTTTAGTCCTTTGAGGGGGTTAACCCACAAAATAAGATCTGCAAATGTTGGTATTTGTCCTGTTGCCAACTGTTAGAGCTCTCTTCATAGGCCTCAGCTCTGTGTGGGAAATCTAGCCATCCGTGCTATTGGAGTTTATTTTGATCTGTATAACTGATAGCTTCTGTGACTTTGTTGCTGGGTGGACTGTAGAGGTTTAGGAGCCAGATCTCTGTTTTCAAGCTATTTCCTTTCAGAACGGAATTATACAGACAATGCCAAAGCTGCCACATATTGACTTGCTGAAGAAAAACACTGACACTGGAAACAATTAAAGACTGAAGAAATTTTATTCAAGTGCTGGATTACTAAAACGCCACTTGAAAACAAAGTATGGAGAGGAAATTTTTTTTAACTCCATCTCAGATTCTTACGCCATCAAAAAGGTGCCACGGTTCTTCACCGGACACACTATTTCATGCACAGAAGCCCCTGCTTAATGGTGGAAATATAGGGCATTCACTTTCATGCTGTCAGGACTTGGCTATGTCATTCTTTGGATTTTCCCCCAAACAATGTTGCTTCTGAGAGGGTGCTTTAGCTGCACTCAGGTTGTGATATCTGACAAGATACTGTATGGTCCCTGATACCACTAGGGGGCTTCCTTTTTTTAAAATGAAACCTGCCACAGTTGATTCAAATATTAAAAATTGATACTAAGAAATTAAAGAACAAGAAGTAAATAACAGCCTTGAACAAAATGGTCTCCAGGTTAAATTGTAAGGTTCTGGGGGCATGGAGTGCATCTCCTCTGTCCTCTAACGCAGTTTTTCTCAGTGTCCAGTCCATGGACCAGTGCCAGTCCCTGAGAATCTCCCTGACACGGTTTAGGAAGGCAGCAAGCTGGACTCTGGTATCAAAAAAGATTGAGAAACGGTAGCTACAGCAATAGGAGACAGGGAGGCCCACTGGAGAGCACCCAAACTATTTAAATAGATATTACCCAATTTCTGTACTATTCTATTCTACCAGTCGGGAAAAATAGGCTTTTTCCTCACACCCAATGCGGCATATGAACCTACTAAAGAAAGTATGTGAGGAGAGGATTTTAGTGTCTGTTTCACATGATACGCTGACTCAATTACTGTTTTAAAGATAATGACTGGCTGCAACCTTGTGTCATTTCCCACTACACAAGCAAGAGTTCAGTTTGCCTTGATAATTTGAGGATTAGCAGTGTTAATGGGGATTTAGGATGTCTGGTACCCTCTGAGCACCATTTAAAATTCCTTGAAGAGAAGAGTCAATTGAGAGTGGATTGCTGGAGGAAGCAATTACTCACCATGTGGGACCAGCAGCCCCGAAAGAGAGAAATGGCAAATCACCATCCCTTCATTTCCAAAGGATACATTTTTCAATATGGACTGAAGAGGGGAACAGGAAATTTTATTGCTTGTTCAAAGCTATGTGGAAATGTTCATGCTCAAACATCCCTGCAGCTTCACATTAAGAATTCATCCAGAAGGTCCAGCAGAAGACTGATCCGAACCTGACCTCCAAAGCCATGATTAACAAATTGATATTTTTATCTCAACTGCATGATGAGACAAGCTCTATTCTCTGTTGTATCTGGCTTTTGTTACCCAACCCTTAGTTTAAGATGCCCTCAGTAGATAAGAATTTCGACAGTGCTATATGAATGCAAGACACATTTTGGCAGTAACTTTCTTGAGAACAAGCTGACTTGTGTTTTTTGAACTTTTTTCTTCACCGTGCTTTTTTCTTTCTGAGAGGGCTTGCTGTCTTCTTTCCTGCTGTCTTTCAGTATGTTTTCCCTCTTTCCTCTTCCTTCTATTCATCCCCTTTCGACTTGATTTCTGCCCTCTTCACCAACAGCCTATTGCTTAGCTCCCTTATATTTCCTTGCCCTGTGCCCTTGTCTCTCTCCTACTCTGGCTTGTGATTGATGGCAGATGGAAGCATGGTCATCCTTAGAGCAAAGTGCAGATGGAGCAGCACAGGACCTCCTTTCCTGATATCTCTCCAATCCAAAGAGAATGGATGTTCTCTCTGGACAGTGAGAGGAGAGATTCTGCTGTGCAGTTGCATGCCCGCTCCTGGGGCTCTGACCCGTGAGGGTGCAGGGTTTTCAAGAAAAGATAAAGTGCCCCTACCCAGGCCTTTGTTTCTTACTCAACTTGGATCACAACTAAAGTTCCTTTTTTGTTCCCCAGATAATGGCACCGTAGAGAAAGCTTCATACCCAATAATTCATTCTTGGTTCCTGAAGTATCAGGATAAACATGTTCTTAATTATCACAGCTTGAGATACTAAAACTTATGAAACCAGTTTCTATACCAGATACTTATATGGGCTCCACACTCTAGAGTGTGATGATCCTAGTTCAGGGGTGAGCAAACTACGGCCCGCGAGACCGTAGGGACCGGCCGACCTGAGCTCCAGCGGGGGAGGTTGCTCCTGGCTCGCCCCCGCCTTCCCCGCTCTTCTGGAGCTCACTGCGGCTGAACTCCAGCAAAGGCGGCTGCTTCCAGCCCTTTCCCTGCTCTCCCGGAGCTCTAGGTGCCTGAGCTCCCAGTCCCTCCCCTGTTCTCCTCAGGATGCCTGAGCTCCCAGTGGGGGAGGCTGCTCCTGGCCCTTCCCTGCTCTCCCGGAGCTCAGCGCACCGCCCAGGGCTGCCCACTCCTCCAGGAGAGCGATGCAGCATGTGCAAGGCCAGGGCCACCAGCATGGTAAGGGGGGGGGGGCGACAGGGAGGGGGGCTGGTTAAGGGACAGGGAGTCCCGGGGGCAGTCAGGGGAGAGGGGGCTGTTGGATGGGATGGAGGTTCTGGGCGGGGAGCGGTCAGGGGAAGGGGATGGGCGGGGGTGGATAGGGCGTGGGAGTTCCGTGGGGGGGGGGTCTGTCAGGAGGCAGCTGTGTATAGGGATCGAAGCAGTCAGGAGACAAGGAGCAGGGGGAGTTAAGAAGGGGGTGGGGTCCTGGGGGGGCAGTTGGTGTGTGGGATCTCTGGAGGGGGCAGTCAGGGGACAAGGAGCAGAGGGGCTTAGATGCGGGGTGGGGTCCTGGGGTGGTGGTTGGGGGGGGGCGGGAGGGGGCAATCAGGAGACAAGGGGGGTTGAATGGGATTCTATGGGGGGGAAGTCACGGGGAGGGAAGTGGGAGCGGGTCAGATAGGGAGCGGGGCCAGACTGTTTGCGGAGGCACAGCCTTCCCTGACCCAGCCCTCCATACAAGTTTTCAACCCTGATGTGGCCCTCAGGCCAAAAAGTTTGCCCACCCCAGTCCTAGTTCAACCACTTTTAGTCTAGGTTTATGCACTAGACATTTCTGAGACATGGTTCTGAGGTAAGTGGGTGCGGCAAGCCGTTTGTTTTCTCGTTGACGACAGTCTGTGGTCATTTTTGAGGTACTGACTGGATGTTTTGATTCTTGTTTTTATTTCTATTTTATGATGAAAGTATTATACAGCAGGGAACAGTACTTTAAGAGCCTTTACATATTGTACTGCACATACTAATACTCACACACTGAAAGTGCAGCAAAGTGGAGTCAAAAAACGTACTTAACCGTCCCTGCTACTCAACTATCAACAATGGGAGTAACAGCTTAGCCAATGCATTGATGTCCTCTGTAGGGACTAGCCTTACAGAAAAGGCTACAAAATAGGAGAAGAAGAATCCATTAATAATGTCAATTATAAACTAAGTGTTTACAATCCCTATGAATACTATATCTATTTATGTCACTTAAGGAAAATTCTCAGGGGAAAATTATGGTAGCATAAAACCTCTCTCACTCACACAAATGCATGCGTGCACAACAGAGGCGTCATGCAGGAGGCTGCGATGGCACTTCAGTAATTTCTTCAAAACTTTTCTCTTAGGCTAAAATTTTTCCTGCATGGTCTTAATCTAACAGTAATTTCTTTTTGAAGCTTTCATTAAAAAATAAAACCCTATTCAGTCATCCAAGTTTAACTGAATGGGAAGGGTGGGCGAAAGGAGGTATTCATGAAGCTGGTAAGAAACTTTTCAAACATCACTTTGAATTACCAGAAGACAAACTAATCATATTAGCCTCCCAGCTGCTGTTGGCTAATTATACTGCTGCGGGGGCCAGAACAGCTAGGCAGAAGACTGTCACCCTTTCTGTCAAATGTAGGCCTCCCTACCATCATCCATGCCTTTTTCACCTCACAGTTAGACTCCTGCAAAGTGTTCTGCATGAGATTATACCTTAAAGCAACTTGGAAATTGCAGGTGGTGCAGAAAATGGCAGCTCACTTGCTAAGCAGTGTACCTCCCTGTAAGCATAATGTACCTGTGATCTGCAATCTGTATTGACTGCTAGGGCGTGACCACTTCTCCCCATGTGCCACATTACTACAGTTGGGATCAACAGAGGTGCTCCTCAGGGAGAACCTTTACTTACTGTCCTATTGTTCTGTGTTTGTATAGCACCTAGCATGATGTGCTCCTGGTCCATGACGGGGCTCATATGTGCTAAGGTAAATAATAATTATACAAAAGAAGTACATGCTGACAGTGTTCTCCAGGAGACACCTCTAACTTTGGAATTCTCTCTTTCCTTTGGGCCAAAGTAGCCCAAATGTGGTAACATTTAGGGGACATTGCAAAGCTGGTCTAGCTGGGCAAGCATTTGGAAAAGGTTGAGAGGCAGAAGGCGCCTATTTATGCAGGGAGTGAGTCAGGGCCGGCGACAGAAATTTTGGGGGCCCCTACTCTGAGCATTTGTGGCCCCCCTCCCCACCCCTCCGCCCCCGCCAAGGGCTGGCCCGGCTCTTGATGCAGGTGGGCGGGGGAAGCGCTGCAGCCCGGGGTGCCTCGGGGCGGCTCCTGGGGCGCGGGACGAGCAGCCGGCTGAAGGGTTCGGGAGGCAGCCGGCCGCGGCGCCAGACACAGCCGGGGAAAGAGCGGCCAGGGAGATGCGGTGCCCAGGGGGGATGACTACGGGTAGAGCTGTGTACCGGTCCCCGGACTACAGGGGGGCCCCCTCAAGTTCGGGGCCCGGTACAGCTCTACCTGTTGTAACCCCCCTGTCACCGGCCCTGGAGTGAGTAAGGGTTTGTGGGAGCTGAGGTGGGGAATTACAGATTTATTGGCTTTATTTCTGCAGAGAAAGGCTGTGGGTTTGCTACTGCTGGCAGTGACTTGTATGTTAGATCCTTTCTCAAGGGCCCAAAGAATAATGTTTATTGGTCAACATGTTGGAATTAAACATTACCCAAAATGGCTTTGACTTAAAATTTTGAACAAGATGTGTTGGGTCAAGACAGCTTCTAGAAAGCAGCGCAGAGACATAAAGATAAAACAAAGCCCCTGGAGGTGTAATAAATCAGTCCGATTAAATTGCATTAGTGTCTTTTCATTTTATAGGAAATGACTTGATTAAAATTACTGGGATGTTACCTGCCCACCCAAAAATCTGCCCAAATCCTGCTAAACTGAATAGGACCAGTCCCATTGGTTTCTAACCCTAAGCTCAGTGTAGTCATTTTTTCTTTGTATCTAATGTAGCACATCTCTTGCTCTAAGCACCTTCCTTTCACCACTGATGATTCTATTAAACTCACATTAAATCCTGTTCTCATTTTAGCCTCTTTCTTGCAAGGAAAGCATGGTAATTAAAGCTTTTGGCCCTGGTCACTGCTTTGGAGACTATTCTGAGCTAATGGCTCATTCATTTATAACTAAATTAGAGTAATTCCTAAAATTAAGCTACCTCAGACGAAGCAAGATGTGGAAATGTTGGATTGGCTCAGTTGATGTTTTACATAATGTTCAACTAGTGACATTTTTTACTTGCACTCAGTGTCAAGGACAAATACTAACAAACCTCTGCTCTGAAACAGAAGACACCATTTGCACTGGGGGGGGGGGTTGTTTCTGCGGGGCCGGGCAGCACTGCGGGAGGGTTGTTTCTGTGGGTCCGTGGGACAGTGGGGGTTGTTTCACCAGGCAGTGCTGGGGAGGGGGGTATGTTTTGGGGGGGGCTGGGTGGCAGTGGGTTTTGGGGGGGGGCATGGCAACAGTGGGGGGCTGGGCGGGGGTGGGGGCATGTTTTGGGGGGGCTGGGCAGCACTAGTGGGAGGTGTGTTTGGGGGGGCTGGGCAGCACTGGTGGGGGGTGTTGTGTTTCCGCGGGTCTGGGTGGTGGTGGTGGGGGGGGGATGTTTCGCCAGGTGACGGTGGGAGTGGGGGGGGGGGTTGTTTCCACAGGGCCGGGGGGATTCAGCCCGCAGCTGTTTTCTTTGGAGTAATATGGCCTTCACCGCTTTGCAAATTGTGCAGGCCTGATTTAAGCAGTGACTTTAGCATTTACTCCCTAATTTAATCTAATGAGAGAACATTCTGTTGTCTGACCACTGAGCAGGAAAAAAATCCTCTCATTTTTGCTCTTTTGATGTTATCTCCCAGACACTGCTGGATGCTTCTGGGAACGGGATGTTTATTCAAGAAAATAAATGCTGTTCACTAGATCCTCAGTTCTCTTCATTAAAGAGGAACAAACATTTGTATCTTGTTTATGCTGCTGCAGTATTATATATTGTATAAAAGTGGGTTGTAGGCTAACAGAACTGAAGAGGATGAATGTCATGTTCTCTCTTACTAGAGATGGAAGTTAACAGCTGCTACTTCTTTAGAAAGACGAGGTGGGTGAGGTCTAATAAACACTATTACTTCACCAAACATGTCCCTCTAATATCCTGAGACCAACACAGCTACAACACTTCAAAAAATGCATTAGAAAGTAATAAAACACCTTAGAGAAGAACATTCAGGGTAGGATATTTTCAGAGTAAAGCAAATAGTTAAAAAAAAAATAAACATTTCACCGAAGAGCTCTTCTTATATTTGTTAAACCAATAGTAAACCATAGGAACCTGATGCTGAATGCAATGTAAATTATACTATGGAAAATAGATCTCTGCATACTTAGGGTCTCTCTACATATTCTTTGGTATATTACCAAATTCAGTCAAATTCCTTCTCCTCTTCAAAATTAGCTCTTTAACATAAGAACATAAGAACGGCCATACTGGGTCAAACCAAAGGTCCATCTAGCCCAGCATCCTGTCTACCGACAGTGGCCAATGCCAGGTGCCCCGGAGTGAGTGAACCTAACAGGTATGATCGAGCGATCTCTCTCCTGCCATCCATCACCCCCCTCTGACAGACAGAGGCTAGGGACACCATTCATTACCCATCCCGGCTAATAGCCATTTATGGACTTAGCCTCCATGAATTTATCCAGCTCTCTTTTAAACCCTGTTATAGTCCTAGCCTTCACAGCCTCCTCAGGTAAGGAGTTCCACAGGTTGACTGTGCGCTGTGTGAAGAAGAACTTCCTTTTATTTGTTTTAAACCTGCTGCACGCCAATTTCATTGAGTGGCCCCTAGTTCTTCTATTTTGGGAACAAGTAAATAACTTTTCCTTATCTAAATTAGCCCCCATCATATTGTATGTATAGTTGGGGTTATTTTTTCCAATGTGCATTACTTTACATTTATCCACATTAAATTTCATTTGCCATTTTGTTGCCCAATCACTTAGTTTAGTGAGATCTTTTTGAAGTTCTTCACAGTCTGCTTTGGTCCTTACTACTTTGAGTAGTTTAGTATCATCTGCAAACTTTGCCACATCACTGTTTACCCCTTCCTCCAAATCATTTATAAATAAGTTGAATAGGATCGGTCCCAGGACTGACCCTTGGGGAACACCACTAGTTACCCCTCTCCATTCTGAAAAAGTTCCATTTATTCCTACCCTTTGTTCCCTGTCTTTTAACCAGTTTTCAATCCATGAGAATATCTTCCCTCTTATCCCATGGCAGCTTAATTTACGTAAGAGCCTTTGGTGAGGGACCTTGTCAAAGGCTTTCTGGAAATCTAAGTACACTATGTCCACCGGATCCCCCTTGTCCACATGTTTGTTGACCCCTTCAAAGAACTCTAATAGATTAGTAAGACACGATTTCCCTTTGCAGAAACCATGTTGACTTTTGCCCAACAATTTATGCTCTTCTATGTGTCTGACAATTTTATTCTTTACTATTGTTTCAACTAATTTTCCCGGTACGGACGTTAGACTGACTGGTCTGTAATTGCCAGGATCACCTCTAGAGCCCTTTTTAAATATTGGCGTTACATTAGCTATCTTCCAGTCACTGGGCACAGTAGCCGATTTAAAGGATAAGTTACAAACCCTCGTTAATAGTGCCGCAATTTCACATTTGAGTTCTTTCAGAACTCTTGGGTGAATGCCATCTGGTCCCGGTGACTTGTTACAGTTAAGTTTATCAATGAGTTCCAGAACCTCCTCTACTGATACTTCAATTTGTGACAATACCTCAGATTTGTCACCTACAAAAGACAGCTCAGGTTTAGGAATCTCCCTAACGTCCTCAGCCGTGAAGACTTGTTAGTTGCTCAAATAGCCCTAAGTCTTATATCTCCAGCAGCCTGGAGGCTCCATCTTCCTGCAAGCCAGCTCGTCAAATCTTGTCATCTCCATAAACGTGATTCCCTGAAAGTGAGAAGCCCCTAAAGGTATTAAACTAATCCAGCGGATGAGAGGTCTGTGTGGACATTAATGTAAGAATTGCTATATATGTGAAAGAAAATCTGCAGCCTCTTGGACATCAGTTATGCACCATACCATGTCTGCATGAACTTCACAGTGACTACAGCAAGAGAGCTCTGATTCTCTTGTTCCTAAAACATAGTCACCATCTCTTAAAGTGAATCTCCTTCAGTTATTAGCAGAATTGGGTCTATGATGTAGCTCAGCAGTTCTTATTTCATCCAATGGAGGATATGGTGCACATACATGCCAGGCCCATCAATACAGTACTTAAAAAAAAATCCCTCTCTGAGACTGTTAATTTCACTCCACTTCCTATCTGACTTGTTTATGTACTTCCAGGCTGCCCATTTTACCTATGTGGTCCTAGGATTCATTTGCAATGGCAGCAGAAACACAGCAGCATGTACAATGCACATTTTCGGAACACAACAAAGAATCTCTTGAAGAATCTTTCCCTGTTCTGCTCTTCTCCCACGAAGACTGTAATATTGTATTGGGGGAGAGAGAGGCTGTTTGTGGGGCTGATCTGTACATTTTTAGACCCAGTTTTCCTTTGAGTGAAATGATTTGGATACTTTGAGTTGACATCAGAATCAAATGGTAACAGCAAAAAGAGCCCCAACTGCTATGATTTAAGTGTACAGACGAACAATAGACAAACGCTGAATGGAAAGATTTCAAGCTATAGAAGGGGGATGTGCTGTAGGCTCTTTAGCAACAATTTGGAGAACTTGGTGAAGAAGAATTTTTTAAAAGGGGTATAGCCATGTTTGCAGAGTCTCCCCTTCTTTCACTCCCTATGCTGGATTAGTGACCTTTTATAAAGTTCACTGGACAAGAAGAGAGCAATTGGGGTAGAGAGGTAGATTTATTTATTTGAAAAATCTGTTTTAATGTTACTAACATACCGAAAAGAGAGATTCAACACCCTTTCCCCTTCAATTAAGTGGTGTTAAGTGCCCACAACATATATCCCACTGGTTCTCCAGCAAAACTAGGGAAGACCAGACTTTATATTCCTGATATTTCTAAGATAAAAAACATGCACTAAAAACTGTACAAAATAAACATTATTTTAGCCCTTTTTTATACACCCTATACCAGGGGTCTCAAACTCAAATGACCACGAGGGCCGCATGAGGACTAGTGCACTGGCTCGAGGGCCGCACCACTGACACACACACATACCCTCGCTGCCCTGGCTGTGCCCCCACTCCACCCCTTCCATGAGGACTAGTGCACTGGCCCGAGGGCCGCACCACTGACACACACCCCGCCCTTGCTGCCACGGCTCCGCCTCCACTCCACCCCTTCCAAGAGGTCCCACCCCTTCCCCACCTCCTCCTCTGAGCACACAGCTCCCCATTCCCTCCTGGAAAGCACTAGGCACCACCAACAGCTGTTTGGCAAACAAAGCAAGAGCAATCTAGGAAGTCCAGAGCTAGAAACACACGCGGCCCAGCCAGGCAGCAGAGAAGCCTCCACTTCTGGCCCCTCCGTCCTGCAAACTGCTATGGGGGGACCGGGGGGGGGGGCGCCAGGAAGCTTGGCGGGCCGCAGGGAAGGGCTTTGCGGGCCGCATGTGGCCCCCGGGCCGCATGTTTGAGACCCCTGCCCTATACGTTATATAACACACAGAAGCAAAAAAGGGCATAAACCAATTTTTTTTAAAAAAAAAAAAATCTTCTGCTAGTCACCTTTAAAACTGGTGCCCACATTTCCCCTATGGTTAAACGCATTTTGTGTTTTTGTGATCTTGGGGAGCACACAGGTTTTGGCTGCGAAACCCCTGACATATTATGTAGCTATTAACATAGATGCTGACTGACTGCATGATAGTTGCATATTAAACAAGGCTTCCATTTTGTTTTCTATAGGTACACGATTGTTGATAGCACCATAAGTATCCAACCAGGCAAACAAACAGAATGGCGCTTAAAAAAGCAGAGAAAGTCAAAAGAGGCTGAGAGACACTCCTTCAAAGAAACATTTGGAAGGGCCAATGAAGTAAACAATAGGTCAGTCCATAAGCCTTTCACTTCAAGGGCCATGAGCAGTAAAAATGGGTTTGATGATATCACATTAGAGCCAGGTATGCACAAAGCAGCAGTTCAGGAGCAGGAGTCTAGGGGTGCTGCCAGTCAGCAATGTGATGGCTCAGCAAAACTGTATTGGGGAAGCGGGGCTTGCACAGCATCAATCTGACTCTAGCTAGTGCAGCTGCTGTTTCGATTTCATGACTGCTAAATTCATTAATTTGTTTAAAAATGCATCAAGACTTTGTAGTTTACTGATGGTAAAAGGCCATAGAATGTATATTTTCACTAATTTGATTTCTACTGAATTTACAGTAACTGGAGTAATACCAACTAGTTGATACAAAAGCATATATGAGAAGCTCACACATGGAAATAGTTAGTGCTCAAAATGCATCCTGGTGTAATTTACAAGAAACCAGAGGAGTTACAGCAAGGATTAACTGGGCCCAGCATGCACAAGTATAACCTCAGAGGAACTGAATATGTGTCACGGGCAATAAGTCTTGCATGAATGCATAAATCAAATTATAGAGCTGGAGACAAATGCTTATTGTTGACCCCCACACACTACTACTATGGGATTATTGCTTTAATGTGGTGACTTTTAAAAATCATTAGCTTTACATTTTCTAGCTGGCATGCTATAATGTAGTTTTTGCTGAAATCTCCATTTCAGCAACAGCCAGCAGGAAACTCGCAAACATGAGAAACAGGTCTGCAAGAGCTACAGTAGCTCACAATGCAGAATTTAGCTGGAGTAGAGTTAGTGTCTCCAGAGAACATCCAGACAGGAATTGATAACCAAACATTCTTCTTTGAGTGATGGTCCCTATATGGATTCCAGGTGTGGATGTACATGCATGCCATGCGCTAGGGGGTTCTTAAAGCAGTGTCTGCTGACTTGCATGTGCATCGTAGGGTATAACAGACCATGTGGGTCAATGCCTTTTGAGTTCCCTCTGACTGCCACATGGCTGGAATTGGAACACCTGTTCCTTTATGCCCTTACCTCTGCTAAGAGCAGGGCCGGCTCCAGGCACCAGCCTAGGAAGCATGTGCTTGGAGCGGCACATTTTAAGGGGTGGCATTCCGTCCAATCCTGGGGCAGCAGATTCCGCCCCCCTCCCCCCCCCCCTTTTTTTTTTTGCTTCGTCAGTGGCAAAAATGTTAGAGCCGGCCCTGGCTAAGAGAGTGATTTCCTGCCTCTTTTCTCTTGTTTATAGTTCTATATAGTCATTCATAATGTTAAGTAGCTGTAGTTACTAGTAGATAGTGTAGTTTATTGCCACATTTGGGGGAAACACCCCCCTCCTCCAGGGACTATGCCCTGAGTTCATGGCTTCAAGAACTGTGCCTCTTGCCCTTGCTCATTTTCAGTGAGCGATGAGGACAAGCACTGCCTGTACCGCCTCAGCGAGGCCCACATTGCCATCTGCTGCCCCATCTGTAAGTCATTCCTGCTTGTGGAAGTTCTTGATGGAGGATGTCACGCATCCATGGAGACATTCAGATTCGGGACCAGTGGAACCAGTTGTGCACCAATCATCACTGGCACTCCTCGGAGCTCCTTCCAGGCCCCACCACAATACTGAGACTGCCAGCCAAGCCCCACCTTGCTACAAGGAACTCCCCTTACTTCCTTAGCCCAAAGAAGGGTAGAGGGCACTGCCCCATTTTAGACCTTTGAGTGCTCAATACCTTTAGCCAGAAACTCAAATTCCGTATGGTGACGCTCAGATTGATTATCCCCTCCCCATCCCAAGAAGCCTGGTTTGCGGCTCTCAACATGAACGATGCCTGTTTCCATGTCACTATTCACCAGCCCATCGAAAGTTTCTCTGATTCTGAGTGGGACACAACTACTACCAATTGCAAATCTCATCAGATGTCCTATGCCACAACCCATGCTCACAATGGATGCCTCCCTCATGGCTCGGGGAACTTACCTAGACTGCCACACTGCACAGGGCATCTGGCCGCCTCAGGAAGCCAGGCTGCATATACATATCCTGGAACTGAGGGCAGTCCACCTCACCTGCCAACAACATTGCAGCAGTGCTTTACATCAACAAACAGGGTGGTGCCAAGTCTCCCTACCTCTGTTTAGAATCCATTCACCTTTGGAACTGGTACATCATACATCAAGTCATGCTCCAGGCCACCCAAAACTCCCTGGCAGAGACACTCAGCAAGACACTACTTGAACTGTGAGGGTTGAAGAAAGCAAATAATGATAAATGTTGATGCAGATATGTAAAGATCAAAATATAAGATCTCCATTAAGAAAAATGATAGATAGTTATAGTTATTGTTTAATGTTAATGTGTATTTTAAAAAGGTTATGAAAATGTTTTAAATCAATCATGTAACAATCGGTTTTTGCACAATTATACAGTCACTACCTCATCAAAGTAATATGCTGCTATTGCATGTTCTGTGCACAAGCAATGCAACAATTCTGCAAAAAGGGCGCGAAATTCTGTCCAATCACGCTGTTCCTACCACGTGCCTGCCCCACGTGCGTAGTCTAAATCTGCCTAGCAATATGGGATAGCCAATCATGTAACACATAAAGAAACTGCGTAGTTAACCAAGACTATAAAACTGTAAGTTGGGTGTGGTTGGTGTGGCAGTTTCTTCACGCTTTTGGGCGGCTGCCACCTCGGCCGAATAAACACGTTTTGTTTTAAGTCTCATTGGTCTCCTTGAACTTATTACTGGTCTCCCTCAATAGCCTAGCGAACATCCCGCTACATCTTCTGGGGGCTCGTCCGGGATGTCGAGGGATGATCAGGAGCAGGTTCAGGGATAAGTCCATTGGGGACTTGCAGGGGTGAGTCTGCTTCGGGGGCCGGCTCAGAAGCGGTGCATCGAGAGGGGCCCCGTTTTTGACCGGTGGCCGCTCGTGGGCCGGTTCACCGTTCAGATTGCCTTTTTGCGCCAACGGAGAGGCTTTGAAAACAACCGTGGGGAGAGGGAGGGAAACGCCAGCCAGTCTCCGGAGAGGCAAGTATAAGAGGGTCTCTGGGAGGGATCTTCTCGTTGGAGTGACTGATTGTGTGTGTGACTGAGTGAATGGCCATTACGGTTCCTGTTGTCAGCCGTTGGAACGTCCGGTGACTCAGGCTAGTGGCGATCGAAAGTAAACCTCAACCCTCCCACCAACCGACTCCCCCATCCTCTATAGTCGGTTGGGAACCCGTCTTCCCTATTGTGTCTGTTTTATCTGTTCTATCTGGGTGGAGAGGTAAATAGGAAAAGTAAAGACAGCTGTAAAGTCAGGCTAGTGAGGGTGCCCCAAGACCTAGTTTGCAAAATGGGAGGAAGCGGATCCAAGGAAGACCGCAAAACACCTCTAACTTGCATGTTAGAGCATTTTGGAGAATTCAAAAAGCGCATTCCCACCGGCAGCCGCAAGGCCGGATTGTTAAAGAAATTTTGTGAAAAAGACTGGCCAGCATTTCCAATTCAGCCCACGTGGCCAGCCATAGGGACTTTGGACATGGATATTATTAGAGATGTCCTCAATTTCACAGGACACCAACACCCCGATCAGTACCCTTATATCTCTGCATGGTTTGATATAGTAGAGGAGAATCCATCTTGGTTACAAAGATACACCAAATGCCTAGTCCTTCGCACACGTTCACAGAGGAGACTCAGGGGAACCCAGGAGGAATTGAAACCTATCTATCCAAGCCTCCCAGACGATGAGCCACTAGCCCCACCCCCTTACATGCCGCTACCCGTAGTCCCGGCCGCCCCGCTCGAGCCTATGCCTATACCGCAAGCACCAACAGTCCCGCCGCCAAGCGTAGCAGGCATGTCCGTCTCAAATTCACCAACTGACTCCGGTCGGTTAGGTTTACAGCAACTTGAAGAAAGTGTGGCAAAACTTCAACAACTCCTAACCCCTGAGAGAAAACCCGAGGATCATGATTCTAATCGGGATGAGAAAAGAAACATTACAAAGGAGCATTCCTATGCCCTCCGGAGTAGGGACCGCGATACCTCTCCGGTGCGACAGTTCCCTCTCCGGGTAGTTAACCAATTAATTCCTCCTCCCCCAGACAACCCCACAGGACAGTACCGGGTCCAGGGAGTGTATCAGCATGTTCCCTTCACTAGTAGTGATCTCCTCAATTGGAAAGCTTCAAAGGCACCGTGGACGAACGATCCCACAGCTATTGCCACCTTAGTAGAGGGAATTATTGGAACTCACTATCCTTCTTGGATGGACATCAGCCAACTTCTTCAAATGTTGCTTAGCCCAGAAGAACGAACCTTAGTTCTAAGCCAAGGGAGGGAAGAAGCCCGTATAGAATATGGAACAAGAGACCCTAATGGCCTCTTAGATTTTATGGACAATACATTTCCCACTATTAGAGATCCAAGATGGGACCCTAACACACCAGACAGTAAAATTGCCCTTGACTTATACCATCGGTTACTTGTTAGGGCTCTCAAAAGGGGACCACCTAGAGTTGTAAACCTCCGGAAAATTCATGATTTGCTCCAAGATAAAGAAGAAACACCTGGAGCATTCTTAGAGTGATTGAGAGAAGGATATCGTAAATGGTCCCCATATGATATGGACAATGAATCAGAAGACAGTCCAGGGTCCCAAGCCTTGAAAAACAGTTTTATCAGTCAATGTGCACCAGACATCAGGCGTAAGCTTCAGAAGGATCAGGGATTAGTCCACATGAATATGGGGCGCATTCTTGAAGTAGCTGCTCGAGTATATGCTGCCCGAGAAGGTGAAGAGGAAAGGAAAGCGGAAGAGAAGGTGAAAAAGAGAGCCCAGTTGGTTGCTGCAGTCTTCCAGGACAATTACAATGGAAAAGGAAGAGGAAATGCCCAGCGTGGTGGAGGAAGAGGGCGAGGCAGAGGTCGACTAGGATTCACCCAGTGCGCCCATTGCTTCCAGGTTGGCCACTGGAAAAATGAGTGTCCTAACAAAGAAAGTGAAAATACTTCAGAAAGTGAGAAAGGAAGAGGAGGGCCACACAATAGGGGAAATAGAAAGGAGTATGGGGCACCTGTCTGGTCCAAAGCAGCAACTGCTCAAACACTTGAGGGAGATACCTTTGGTATGGCAGTAATAGAGGATTGGGCAGGGAATCAAGATTAGGCCAGACCGGTTCCTCGGATCCCGACAGAAGTGTTTACAACTGGCCCCGGGGAACCGATGGTCTGTATGAATGTGGGAGGCCAGTTCATAGACTTTCTAATTGATACAGGAGCTACCAGGTCTGTGGTTAACACTAAAGTAGCCCCTGAGAGCCAACTACAAACCACTGTCGTTGGAGCAACAGGACAAATGAAACCTTGTCCCTATTTACAAGAAAGAGCATGTAAATTAGGAAGCCACGTTGTTACCCATAAACTTCTCTATATACCTGAATGTCCCATTCCTCTCCTTGGGAGAGATATGCTGTCAAAACTCAGAGCCACTCTCACCTTTGATAGTGATGGAAACATGAAAATGCAATTAGGAGAAAAGCCATCCCCAACTCAAAGCCTTATGTTAGCACTCCCTGTAGAAGAAGAATGGCGACTTTACACCTCTATGGAAAATAGACAAGATTGGCGAGCTTTCAATATTCCAGGTGTATGGGCAGAAGATAATCCACCTGGACTGGCAGTTGACATCCCTCCCATAATCATTGATCTAAAACCCATGGCAACTCCTGTCTCCATTCCCCAATATCCTCTACCTCGAAAAGCAGTAATCGGCATACATGAACATTTACAAAAATTATCAGACACTGGTATTATCGTCAAATGCCAGTCAGCCTGGAATACTCCCTTGCTACCTGTGGAGAAGCCTGATAAAAGTTTCCGACCTGTACATGACTTACGGGCCGTGAATAAAAGAGTGATCCCACTGCACCCAGTAGTACCAAATCCCTACACTCTTCTCAGTTTGGTACCCGCTAATGCCAAATGGTTCTCAGTACTAGATCTTAAAGATGCCTTCTTCTGTCTCCGGATTGCACCCATCAGTCAGCCTATTTTCGCTTTTCAATGGGAACATCCTGATACTGGCCAAAAGACTCATATGACATGGGCACGTCTCCCACAGGGATTCTGTAACTCACCCTCCTTATTCGGACAAGCCCTAGCTCAAGACTTGGTGCCTCTCACACAAGGAGGTAACCGCTGGAACATCCTTCAATATGCTGACGACCTTCTAGTGGCTGCTCGTACCTACACTGAATGCACAGAGGCTACTGCTAATCTCTTAAAACATCTTTATCTCAAAGGTTACAAGGTTTCTAAGAAAAAGGCTCAGCTAGTACAACAGGAAGTAAAATATCTGGGATTTAAGCTCACAAAAGGGATCCGCATGCTGGACATTGAGAGAAAAGAGGCAGTCTGTGCCATTCCTACCCCTACAAACAGACGCCAAGTGCGCGAGTTTTTAGGAGCTGCTGGTTTCTGCCGTCTCTGGATTCCTAACTATGCTACACTAGCTAAACCCCTTCATGAGGCCACAAAAGGCGGGGCTGCAGATCCCTTTATTTGGACAGAAACACAACAAAAGGGGTTTGAAGATATCAAGTCTGCCTTGATGACAGCCCCTGCGTTAGGCCTCCCTGATTTGGAAAAACCTTTCACACTGTATGTAGGAGAGAGGAAAGGTATTGCAGTTGGTGTCTTAACCCAGACCATCGGTAGCTGGCCGCGACCAGTAGCATACTTCTCTAAGCAACTAGACACTGTCATACAAGGATGGCCGCCCTGCCTACGTGCCGTAGCTGCAGCTGCCCTTCTTGCTGAAGAGGCAAGTAAACTCACCCTAGGACAACCAATCTCCTTAAAGTGCCCACATGCTGTGGTCACCCTAATGGAACATAGGGGCCATCATTGGATGACAAACACCAAACTCCTCAAGTATGAAAGTATATTAGTAGACAATCCTTCTGTTACCATTTCTGTCTGTTCCACCCTTAATCCTGCAACTATACTGCCAGTAGAAGAAGATCCCACAGAAAAACATGATTGTCTTCAAGTCATGGAAGAAGTCTATTCTAGCCGACCTGACTTACTGGATACACCTTTAGCCACACCTGACTCTGTCCTTTTTACCGATGGTAGTAGTTTTATTGATCAGGGTCAACGTTTGGCAGGGTATGCCATAGTCAATGATCAAGGCACTATCTGTGAAGCAAAGGCACTTCCCCCTGGCACCTCCGCCCAGAAGGCTGAACTAGTCGCCCTCCGTCGAGCACTTGAACTAGCAACAGGGCAAAAGGTCAATGTTTACACTGACTCAAAATATGCCTTCCTAACACTCCATGCCCATGGTGCCATATATAGGGAAAGAGGACTTCTGACTTCAAACGGACAAAAAATAAAGCATGCAGACGAAATCCTAGCCCTTCTTGATGCTGTTTGGATGCCCAAACAAGTTGCTGTAATGCACTGCAAAGGACACCAACATGGTGAGGATCCTGTCGCAAAAGGGAACCGACAGGCAGATGAAGAAGCAAGGAATGCAGCGCGTCAGCAATCTCCAGCTATTCATATCCAGCACCTCAACGTGGCTGAAATGATTCCTGCTGAAGTACACTACACTGCACAAGAACAACTTTGGGCTGAACAGGAAAAAGGAGTAAAGCGGTCAGGTTTATATGTCTTGCCAAATAATAAAATTTTTCTGCCCGCGGTGGTAGCTTGGGAATTGATCCAGGAATTACATCAACAGACCCATTTAGGTAGCACTAGTCTAACTGAACTCCTAGACCGTGAACTGTACATAAATGGTCTACATTCACTCACCAGACGTGCTGCCCTACGTTGTCAAACCTGTGCAAAACATAATCCTCGTGTAGGACCTCTTCGACCACCTGGAGTCCAGCATATAGGATATAGTCCGATGGAATCACTAGTTGTGGACTTCACTGAAATGCCAAAGTCTGGGAAATTCAAGTACTTGCTTGTAGCAGTTTGTACATATTCCGGCTGGGTTGAGGCATGGCCTACCACTAATGAAAAGGCTGAGCAGGTTACTAAGGCCCTGCTCCGAGATGTAATCCCCCGATTTGGACTTCCATTACACATTGGAAGTGACAATGGTCCCGCTTTCGTTCATAGAGTCATCCGCTCTTTGTCAGTACTCCTAGGCATCACCTGGAAACTCCATTGTGCATACCATCCACAATCATCAGGAAAGGTTGAAAGGATGAATAGGACTTTAAAAGATGCCCTAGGTAAAATTTGCCAGGAGACTGACCTATCATGGACTGTAGCCTTGCCCATGGTACTGCTTAGAGTTCGATGCACTCCCACACGATCCTTAAAGCTCTCACCCTATGAGCTAGTATTTGGCCGACCACCGCTAGGGGTCCACCACTTGAAAGGGGATACTTACCTTCTGGGAAAGCAAGATCTTATTAGAGAAGTTCAGCTCCTAAGCAAAGTGTTAACTCAATTATCCACCTACGTTAGTGAGCTCAAGTTCCCTTTCCCTGTCACTGCTCTGCACCCTTTCTCCCCAGGAGATTCTGTATGGCTCAAGGACTGGAAAACTAACCCCTTGGGACCTAAATGGAAGGGCCCTTATACTGTTCTCCTTACCACTCCCACTGCTGTTAAATTAGCCAGTGTTAAGCCTTGGATTCACTATACCCGTGTCAAGTCTGATCACACATCGCCTCCACCCAACTGGCAGGTCTCTGTAAAGAGCTCCAACCCTCTGCAAATCGTCTTCCGCAAACCAGCCCAACCACCTAGTCAGCAAGATGCTCAACCTACCTCTTGTGAGTCAGGTGACCAAGCACCACTCTGAAAACCTGCACTACTGTATGAACATTTGTTATAATGTATTCCCTAGAAAATCCTATTCGCCTGTTGCCCCAAAACATTACTGTAATGTTTCTCAGGGAAAGGGGCAGAGGCGGGTTTGTTTAATGTGTGTAAAGTATGCTATTTTTAATATTTTTGTTTATAATAAGTTCTCTTGTTCAATCTTATCTTAATATGTTATATATTCTATATGTCTGAAAGGTAGTTTAGATCCTGTAATCCGTTATGGTCCAACAAAATAATGTTAATGTTTAAAATTCATCAATAACTGGTAATAATGATGTTTAGAGTGTTGCTAGTTTGCAATAACTAGCAACAAGAAAAAGGAGGGAATGTGAGGGTTGAAGAAAGCAAATAATGATAAATGTTGATGCAGATATGTAAAGATCAAAATATAAGATCTCCATTAAGAAAAATGATAGATAGTTATAGTTATTGTTTAATGTTAATGTGTATTTTAAAAAGGTTATGAAAATGTTTTAAATCAATCATGTAACAATCGGTTTTTGCACAATTATACAGTCACTACCTCATCAAAGTAATATGCTGCTATTGCATGTTCTGTGCACAAGCAATGCAACAATTCTGCAAAAAGGGCGCGAAATTCTGTCCAATCACGCTGTTCCTACCACGTGCCTGCCCCACGTGCGTAGTCTAAATCTGCCTAGCAATATGGGATAGCCAATCATGTAACACATAAAGAAACTGCGTAGTTAACCAAGACTATAAAACTGTAAGTTGGGTGTGGTTGGTGTGGCAGTTTCTTCACGCTTTTGGGCGGCTGCCACCTCGGCCGAATAAACACGTTTTGTTTTAAGTCTCATTGGTCTCCTTGAACTTATTACTGGTCTCCCTCAATAGCCTAGCGAACATCCCGCTACAGAACCACAAGTGGGAGCTGCACACCACACTCTGGTGCCTCTTCCACAAGTGGACTACCCACGCTGGGACCTCTTCACCACTCACAAGAAACTCAAACTTCCACTTTATTTCTCCAGAGGAGCTGTGGGGGATGACTCTCAGGACAATACCCTTCTCCGCCCCTAGACAGACTCTCTCCACTATGCCTTGCTCCCCTTCCCCCTCCTACCACGAGTACTGTGCAAGATTTGCCGGGATCGAGTGATGGTAATCCTCATACCCCATTTTGGTCATGTCAGTTTGGGTTCATGGATCTCCTAAACCTCCCCACCTGCACACTACTCCATTGCTGCACACCACTGGATTTCCTCATGCAAGACCAGAGCCAACTTTGGCATACCAATCCCGGCCCTCTTCACCTCACAGTTTCATTTTTGGATGGAGCTCAGGGATAGACAAGGCATGCTACATCCCAGTGTGACGTATCCATACCCAAAGCACGAGGTATCCACCAGAGCCTGCTACCAGGTGAAATGGAGGCACTTCACCTCTTGAACTCACTGCCACCAATACCTCTATTACCTTCTTGAACTCAAGACTTTGGGCCTATCCCTCAGCTCCATATGGGTCCACCTAGCAACGCTCAGTGCCGTTCTCTCCCAGTGGATGGTCTTTCCATGTTCGCACACCCTACCACTGTACACTTCCTAAAAGATTTGTTCAATATCTTCCTGCCTGTATGCAAACCCACATACTTGTGAAACCTTAATCTCTCACAAAACTGCCCTTTAAGCCCCTGCCCATGTCCTCCCTTTCTCATCTCTCCATGAAAGTAATCTTCTTAGTAGCCATTAACTCAGCAGTCATGATGGCTGACCCTCCCCTTACATTATCTTCCAGAAAGATGAATTTTCCTTACATCTCCACCCTAAATTCCTTCTTCAGTTAGTATTGGAGGTCCACCTAAATCAGTGTATCCACCTCCCGGTTTTCTGCCCCAAGCCCCACACCTCCCATGCGAACAGGGTCCTCCAGTTTCTGGACATCCAACGTGCATCAGTGTTCTACTTCCACTGAACCCATGCTTTCCGGGCATCACCAAGACTCTTTGTTTTGATTGCTAACTGTTGTAAGGGCCAAGCCCTCTTCTCACAGTGCATTTTCAAATCGGTCTCCAGGTGCATTTGCGAATGCTACACACTCAACAATGTAACACCACCTGATGTCGTCATGGTACACTCTACCTAAGTGCAAGTGGCCACATCAGGCTCTCTCACCAATGTCTCCTATAAACCAGGGGTGGGGAACCTCCGGCCCGCGGGCCTTATACGGCCCGCCAAATCATTTTATCTGGCCCGCGGCCGCCGGAAGCACCGCGTGGGCCACCACCACTGGCCGGGGGTGGCGCCGCGCTGGGGCCAGGACGCGCTGCGTGGGCCGCCGCCGCCGGCCAGGGACGGCTCCGCGCTGGGGCCGGGAAGCGCCGCACGGGCCGCTGCCACCGGCCGGGGGCGGCTCCGCGCTGGGGCCGGGATGCGTCGCGTGGGCTGCTGCTGCCGCCGGCTGGGGGCGGCTCCGCACTGGGGCCGGGAAGCGCCGCACGGCCACCCTCTGCCGGGCGGCGAAACAAGGAGCCGCGGGGAGCCGACGGTCGGGGGAGAGACCGGGCTGGGTGGGTCAGTTGGGGGGGGGGAGGGAAGGAGGTTTGGGGGGGAGAGACCGGGCTGGGCGGGTCAGTTGGGGGGGAGGAGGGAAGAAGGTTGGGGGGGGGGAGAGACCGGGCTGGGCGGGTCAGGTAGGCGGCAGGACCCTGGCTGGCAAGGGGCCAGTGGGGGAAACCCCAAAGCAGTGCAGGGCTAAGGACTCCACCTGCCACTGCTTTGGGATTTCCCCTGCTGGCCCCTTGCCAGCTGGGGTCTCAGCTCCCGTTGCCAGCCTGGGCTTCGGGGGTGGAGGGCAGTGGCCTGCGGACGACTTTATAAGGGTCAAAATGGCCCTTGGTGGAAAAAAGGTTCCCCACCCCTGATATAAACCTTCACATCTCATTATGCCATCACCCACACAGCAGCTGCGGCTGAAGTTGTGGGCCATGCTGTACTACAGACAGCATTTCTGAGCACATCTTCACACTCACCTCCATGCTGCTCACTGCTCACTATTCACCTATGTTTGGAATCCATATAGGGACCATCACTTGAAGAAGAAGAGTTTACTTGCCTGTAACTGGAGGTTCTTCAAGATGTACAGTTTTTATTTGGATTCCAATACCCACCCTCCATCCACTCTGCTGCGGACTTGACTATTCAGTGGTAAGGGGGATGCTGGAGAGGCATCGACCCACACAGCCCATTATACCCTTGGCTGCAAGCATGAAGGGATGCATGACGCATATGCGGGTCAACCTCCAGACTCTGGCGCATGGCACACGTGTGCACCCCACATTTGGAATCCAAACAGGGACCACATATCTCAAAGAACCCAAGTTACAGGCAAGTAACCTTCTCTCTCTGTGATAAGACTGGCTGAGGGGATCCAAAGGCCCCACCAATGCTCTGGCTGAGGGGATCCAAAGGCCCCACCAATGCTCTGGCTGAGGGGATCCAAAGGCCCCACCAATGCTCTAGAGTTGGCTTGGAAACATGCAAAGGAAAAAGGCACTGAGTCAAATGCTAGGCAGCCAGATGAACTATTAGTACTTTAGGTGCTATTTATCCATGAGTTTACTATTAGTTTAGTTTTATAAAGGTGTAAACATAGGCTCAAATTCAGCCCAGATACAGTAACTCCATGGGATTCCAGTTCCAGGGCCTCCTAGCTGATACTCTGGTTCCCCAACCATCTTTCCCTCTGCAGTAGCTTCAGCCCCTGCAGTTCTAAACTCCCCAAAGATAGGTGCTCAAGCATACCTCCCTGCCACTATTGCCCTTCCTCAACTCAAATCAGCCCCAGGTCCCCTTCCTATTCTCTCTGTTCCAGCACTCTGACTGAATACTGCGCCTAGCCAGATTCTCCAGCACAAGTTACAATATTAAATATACTCCATTTCTTCACCCTTTTTTCATAGGTCAGCGGTTTTCTAAATCTTTTATCATTTTGTTGCTCTCCTCTGGACTCTCTCCAATTTATCCACATCTTTTCTAAAGTGGTGCATCCAGAATTGAACAGCGTACTTCAGCGAATGCCTCACCAGTGCTGAGCAGAGTGGGCCAGTTACTGCCCATGTTTTATGTATAACATGCCTATTAATACACTCCAGAATATTAGTCTTTTTTGCAACTGAATCATACTGTTAGCTCATATTCAAATTTATGATCCGTTATAACCCCCTGATCCTTTTCAGCAAAATTATCACTTAGCCAGTTAATCCCCATTTTGTAATTGTGCATTTGATTTTTCCTTCCTAATGTAATACTTTACACTTGTCTTTATTGAATTTCATCTTGTGGATTTCAGACCAATTCTCTAATTTGTCAGGGTTGTTTTGGATTATAATCCTGTCCTCCAAAATGCTTGGAACCCCCCCATTTGGTGTTATTTGCAAATTGTATAAGTATTCTCTCCACTCTATTAGCCAAGTCATTGATGAAATATTGACTCAGTACTGACTCCTGTGGAACCTCACAGGATACACTCTCCCAGTGACCACAAATTACTGAATACTCTGAGTACAGTCTTTCAACTAGTTGTGCACCCACGTTGTAGTAATTTAATCTAGACCATATTTCCATAGTTTTCTTATGAAAATGTCACGTGGAACTGTGATAAAATCAAGATTTTTATCACATGTACTGCTTCCTTCTATCCACAAGACCAGTAACCTAGTCAGTTAAGGAACTTTTTTTTTTGTTTGTTTGTTTGTTTGTTCTCTGTTGTAGTGTTGTAATGTGGTGTTGCTGTCCAGAGGCTACCAGTGTGGTGCTTCTGCTTTCTCCTGTTGATATCACTCGGCTGCGTGCGTGTGTTCCCTCTGTGTGCTGCCCCAGCTCTGCGCAGATAGCTGACGCAGCAGACCCGACGAGAACCCCCAATAACCACAGAGTCTTAGTAAGGTACAAAGGCACCTCGGCCAGGGTTTATTGCGACCCTGACACCCTTGCTGTTCCCAGCAGGTTGCTTAGCCTACTGGGCTTACAGAGAGAGAGTGTCACTTGGCAATGGACTCAGCTCAGCAGCGGACACGCCACTCCCCCATACGAGCCGGACCTAGACATCACAGTGACACATGCTTATATAGAGATACAGAACAAGTTACACCTCACTCCTGACGTATTGAGGTGCAACCCCTCCACGTAGCAAGGTACAACCCTCTTATGTAGTAAGGTGCAGCCCCTTTACGTAGTTAGGTACCGCCTCGCACCTTGTACCTGTTGGTTTGATCAAAACAACTCTATCCATCATTTTACCCTGTCATTGGGATGGGTCAGCCTGTTCCTTGTTATCTGAGGAATGTTCTTGGTTTATAATGTACCTTGGTACAGTGTATATGTGCTTATACTAAAACTTATGAGTATGAATTCTTACGTTATCAGCCCTGTTCCTTCCAAGTTCTATATGCTGAACCAGCCTTTTTGCTCACAGCTGCACTCTGCTTCATATTAGCAAAGGTTTGGCTATACTTTAATTCAGGCCTCAGACTGGGCCCTCAAGTAGGCCCTTAGCCTTTACTTACATTGCCTTTACTTACTACATTCTCATTTTTATTGGATAAAACCAGCTTGGTCTCACCTCATCAAGCTTATACACAAAGCCCTTACAAGTCTAACATTCTCACCTTGAATATAATGACCAGGCCAACTGCAGAAGGAAGAGGTGGAAAAATTTGTGGGCAAGGCTCAGGAATCTTTAGAAGTGTTTTAAAAACAAAGAACAAATGAAATGCTTGAGATAACTGTCCAAACTGGTGCTGATGCTACTCAGTCTGGAACAGTATCTGAGAAGCCAACTCTTTCACCCCACACTCAACGCTGTGCGGGAAGGTATCCAAAGTAGCACGGTCCCTTAGACCTCGGAGCCACTGCCTAGGACCCGTGAAGCTTAGTAGCCATATTTTTCATTCAGATGAGTCTTGCCATCACCACTTTGACCTGCAGGAGGCATCCACACACAGTAGTCTGGGTCATCTTCTGGGTACTGCGAGGAAGAAAATGCTTGATGGAGCCTGCTTGGGCCATTAACTTTTCTCTTTTTCTTTGGGCTCTCTTCAAGTGTCCTGTATGTGCTCTCAGATGCTTGAGAGTTCTCTTGTGATAGGTCCACCTGATATTCATTCTCTGGTGTCTTTAACTGCTTGCTGATGAAAACCAATCCCATGGGTGGGTTCCAGATTCTTGCTAAGAGAAGTGGCAGGAAGACTAGACTCTTGTTCTACTTCTCCTCCTACCATTTTCATCTCTGTTTTTTGAGTTCTAATGCTTGCTGCTTTGATTTCCTGCTCCTCATCTTCATCCTCCTCTTCTTCCTCCACTTCAGGCCCATCATCTTTCATTTTTAACAAGCTTGCAGGGATATCTGGACGCCGGACAGGCAACTTCCCTAGGTTTCCAGTTTTCAGTTTGAATTTTCTTACTTAGGTTGGTTTGGCATGATTTGTTCTTGACAAATCCATGCTGGCTGCTCCCTATTATCCTGCAAGTCCTTACAAAGTGGTTTAGAATTCCCCAGGTCCTCTTTGTTCACCTTTTTAAAGATAGGTACTATGTTTCCCTCTCTCCAGTTCTCTGGGACCTCACCTGTCCTCCATGAATTCTCAAAGACAATTACTAATGGTTCCAAGATTGCTAATTCCTTAAGTACCCTAGGATGGATCTAATCAGGCCCTGTTGACTTGAATACACCTAACCTGTCTAAATATTCTTTAATCTGTTCTATCTCTATTTTGGCTTGTGTTCCTTCCTCCTTGTTAATATTGTGTTGAGTAGCTAGTGATCATTAACCTTATCAGTGAAGACTGAAGTAAAATAGGCATTAAACACCTCAACCTTCTTGGTGTCATCCATTGTTCTTCTTCCCTGCTAAGCAGAGGACCTACATTTTCTTTCATCTTTCTCTTGCGTCTAGTGTATTTATAGTCCCTTTCTAGGTGTCATTTACTTTATGCCTTAGTCTGTCTGATTTTGTCCCTACGTGCCTGTGTTGTTGTTTTTTTGTACTCCTGCTTAGAAATTCATCCATATTTAACTTTTTATAGGATTTATTTTTGATTTTCAGATCATTAGAGATCCTTATAAAGTCATATTGGCCTCTTACTATTATTCCTAACTTTCCTTTGCATCAGGATAGTTTACAGTTCTGCATTTAATAATGTCTTCTTGAGAAACTGTCAACTCTCCCATTTATCCCTGAGATTTTTCTCCTACCAGTTCTCTGAGCTTGTTAATGTCTTTTTTTAAAAGACCATTGCCCTTATTCTGCTGCTTTCACTCTTTCCTTTTCTTACACTTTCATCCAAATTGCCTTCCACTTTCAGATTTGCAACCAATTCCTCCCGGTTGGTCAGAATCAAGTTTAAAATGGCCAGTTACTTCCTCCACTTTCTGAATCAAAAAGCTGTCCCCAATACATTCCAAGAAACTATTGGCAATAGTGTCATAAAAGTAATATGAGAACACACATTTGTCTGAATAAACAACCGAGTCTTATGTTTTGGATATTTCCGTTATTTGTCCTAGAAATGCCTCGTCTATCTCCTCTTTCTGATTTGGGGATCTATAGTAGACTCCTACCATGACATCACCCTTCCTCCCCACTTTTATCTTTACCCAGAGACTTTCAGTTGGTCTGACTCTCGCCTTCTGGGCCTCAGAACAAGTTTATATATTCTTGATGTATAATGCAACACCTCCTTTTCCCCCCTGCCTGTCCTTCCTGAACAAGCTTTACTCTCTGGGATAGAAGGTAGCAGGCTGATGGGATAGAAGGTGTCTGACCACTGCACTAGGAAGGCATCCCTTCTAGAGTTGTACCTCTGAGCATCTTGTGAGCAATACGCCAGGCACTTCCTTTTTACCTGGGTGGCAAAGAGGATCCAAGATGGGAATCCCCAATGATGAAAAATCTATTAGACGAGCACTCAAAGAAGAATGGTAGGAGAGCCACAAAAGACAGGTATGAGGCCTATGTTGGTACAATGTGCCAGCAAATGAGAACAACTCTGATACAAGTTGCAGGCAAGAGCTTCAGTCTGTGTGGTCTACATTTAAAAATGTTGGCTACCACTAATTTGGGCATGTAGCAAAAATTTACTGAGCTCCCACTACTGGCAGCCAATGCTTGAATGAAATAATAATTCAAAGACTCTAATCACTCAGCGAGCATGTTTTCTCTATTTCCTTTTCCCATCATTGTTGATTAGCAGAGTACTTGGGTTTAAACTGATGGTCTCATTGATGTTCAGTCTCCTACTGCTGCCAGAGTCTTTCCCCAAAGCCAAAATCCACTGTTGATGATTATCATATAAATTTACAAATATTTATGAATGTTAACAATAGCAGCTGGTGGCTTCATTGCTAGAATCTGACAGAAAGAGGAATTCCTGGTAAATGAGAGCATCTGTTTACAGACTAATACCTATAAAAACAGCAGTGATGAGTGTGTGCAGAAAATTTACTTTACCAAAACCACATTTAAATGTCTTTTTAAATTCTGCCCAAGTGGTGTTGTGTCTCACTGCAAATTATCCTCACCATTAAACATCCATAGTTTTGTGAGCTTGTGGTTAACTCCTAACATTAATACTTAACACTCATGTTATATTTTAAAAACACTACAGACAGGGACCCAGATCCAAAAAGACACTTAAGCCCCTAAACTCCAGATTTAAGCACCTATATCTCCGATTTTAGGCTCCCCAACAATCCACAAAACCCCAGTTTGGCAGCCACCTAATCCTCTAGACACCTAAACTCACTTTCGCCTAAGGGCTTGGCTACACTGACATTTTATAGAACTCTAACTTGCTGACTCAGGAGGGTGAAAAATCATGGGAAAAATCTTGCCATGGGAACGTTCCTGTGACAGCGCTTTGAAATTTCAAGTGTAGCCAAGCTCTAAATCTTCAGGGTAAAAATTCCCTAGACACCTAAGTTTCTGCCTCTGGGCATGCACACTGCTGCCATATGCTAGGTGTACTGGTGTCTAAGGGTATGTCTTCACTACAGCAGTAGGTCGATTTCCCTTAAGTCGATTTTCTAAAGTAGACTTTAGAAAATCGACTTAGTGAGTCCCCACAAAGGACAGCAGGTTGACAGTGTCTGTCCTTAAACTTTTGCAGGGGTCGACATAGCCAGCATTGCACTGTGGGTAGGTATCCCACAGTGCCGGGAGTCTCCAGCTGGCACCACCTTTCGGGGCAGCCAGGCACGCTCCCCAGGGGACCAGCCCCAGTCCGAGCAGCTCCGTGGCCCCCGTGCCCGCCCGAGCAGCTCTGCGGTCCCCCGTGCCCACCTGAGCAGCCCCGCGCCAGCTCCCCCCCCCTGCTTGGGCGGGGGGGGGGGGTTCCGCGGAGCTGCTCGCGAGGGCGGGGGGGTCCGCGGAGCTGCTCGGAAGGTCGGAGGCTTAAAGTCCCATGCATCCTCACTAGATCACAATCGACCCAGAGAGAGGTCGATTTCAGCTACTCCTCTCGTTTTAAGGTCTCTTTAAATCGACTTTAAGGGCATGCATGTGAGGACGGGTACAGGCTTAAATCGACTTTAGCTTGCTAAAGTCGACGTTAAGCCCTAGTGGGGACCCGCCCTAAGTCCTAGTATAATCTACGAACTGGGGAAGAAAAACGGAGGAGCTTCTCTCTTGCCTGTGAAGCCCATTCATGAGGTGAGCTCTGAGCCCATTTACTGGACCGAGCCCCTTTCAAAATCAACTGGAGGAGGACATGGAAGTAAAACCACTCACGTTATAACTTTAGCCCAATGACTGGGGCACTCACCCAAGAGACCCAGGTTCAATTCCCCTTTCTGCCTAAGGGGAGAAAGGATGTGAAGCAGGCTTTCCCACATCTCTCAGGCAAGTGTTCTAACCACTAGGCTATGGGATATTCTGATACGAGCTTCCTCACTCTCATCCTATTGATGCTATTCCACTTGGACTAAATAATTAAACAGTCTTAGGAGCCAGGGGATGAGACCTCGGGTCTCCCACCTCCCAGGTGAGTGACCTAAACCCACTAGACTACAGAATCATTCTCACTCTCTCGCTCTTCTCCAGGGACTAAGTATTTATACACAGTGGAACAACTTCTGCAGGACAGACTGAGGGAGCTCATATCAGAATATCCCACAGCTAGGGTGACCAGATGTCCCGATTGTATAGGGACAGTCCCGATATTTGGGGCTTTGTCTGATATAGGTGTCTATTACCCCCTGCCCCTGTCCTGATTTTTCACCCTTGCTATCTGGTCACCCTACCCACAGTAGGGTCCAGTAGTTAGGGCACTCTCCCAAGAGGCCAGTGACCTCAGTTCACACCCTTTCAACCCTCCAGGAAGCGGGTGGGAAATGAACCACATACTAGGGGAGTGCTCTAGCTACCAGCCTAAAAATTATAAGGTTGTCACTGCTGCCACCTGCTACTCTAGCTGTTCTGTGTCCTCAAGACACGCATCTAACTCAGTCTCACCAGAAATAATTTATGCACTTCAACTGCATGACTCCAGGGCAGGGGTTCCTAGCTGTGAATCACAAGCAGAGATAGGTGCCTCCCTGCATCCCAGATGTAAGTGCCTAACTCTGTAAGAGGGGTGGGACTAAGGACACATCCTTCTCCTCAGCATCTCCCATTAGGCTTCCTGCCTAGTGTGCTGGCTTTTATAGATCCCATTCCTAGGTGCCTCTCTCTCCCCTCTCTCTTACAGGAAGCTTGAGTGCCTCACTTAAGACTTTGTGGAGCTCATTGCTATTCCAGTGGTTTCCTAGCTGACTAAAAGTTAGGCATTGCAACGCTCAGCATCACACTGCCTAAGGCCCTTTGGGGATCTGGAACACACTGACTAACTTCAAACATCTCTGTGCAGTAGGTAAGTCAATCTTAATGGAGGATAATGATATACCAAGATTAAATAACTTGCCCAAGTCAGAGGCTATGCTAGAAATCCACAAGACCACATTGTCTCTCACAACTTTAATAATATAATAGCCCTCAGGAAACAGGGAAGTGTCATTTTATTGCTTTTAAAAATTGAAAGTATCTTTCACCAATCTTTATGCATTATTTTTGAATTTTCTTAATCTGATCATCATATCCCACTAAGTCACTGTGCAATTTTTGCCTTGTATATTTGCTTTTATATTTATTTGTGCTGCTGTCAACATAAGTGGTACCAAAACAAAATGGGGAATTAATTTTCTGCCATCTTTGATCTTTCTTACCAGCTTTCTCAAAACTAAAAGTGCAGCATGAAATAGACTTTACATTAACTGCTTTAGGAGATAAAGGGAGGTGATAAATTACTTGTCTGGGAGGATATGAGGTTATTAATCAACATTACTGCAGGGTGTAATGTTCTGAAGTTGTGTCAGGTATTAAATAATAAGCTAAAAGGGCAATTTTTGGATGTCTATAACCTTAAAGCTAAGCATGTTCTATAAAATCGAATTGACATCCGCTAGCCAGCTTGTCACACAAACAATTCCTAATGAAAAACCCAGCATAAATTAAAATAAAACTTGCATAATTTCTTTTAATCATAAACTGTGGACCTCATGTACCTGTATCTTACATGATTTCTTTAAAAAAATAATTATTTTAATAGTAATAAAGGTGAAAGCAACTCCTTACTGCAGTCTAAAAATTATACTCAGTGGTCCTTTGCTATTAAATGCAAATTCAATTTGCTGTCTCAGTTTCTTGTTTGTTTGACTTTCCGAGAGGTCATTGTTTACATGGTTCTACGCTGCTGATCTATCTTTCCTAGGAATGCAACCTCTGGCTCACTGGACTGGGCATAATAGGACACCCTGACAGATCAGAACTGCTGAGCACCAGGGGAAAAAAAACTACTGCTGAATAAACAGTTTGCATGTGTGAATGTGCATGATTTTTCATGCATATACTTTCAAGCCAGCATGAATTAATTTGCTTCTGCCTTTCTGTCAAAGAGTCCTATTTTTGCTTTTTAGCTCAATCTTTATAACACAAAAAATATGTAATAGCTGGGTTTGGGATTTCAGGACTGTCATGGGAGCTTGGATTTCTCTTAAGATTTCCTCTGTTCTTTGTACTGCATACTAAAGCCTGCGTTAAAAGGAAAAAACATTCACCATCTGGAGAAGATACAAATGCTGAATACAAAGCTAATACACACATATATACTAAGACTGGGTGAATGATTTGGTTGGAAATCTGAACCAGCTATCTACTGAAATAAAGTCTGAATTTAGGATTAGTAGATAACCCTTGAGAAACAAAATGAGCTGCTTCTCTGTGATCAGTCTAAAAGAACACTGGAATTTACCACATCTGTGGTCAGTAACAGAAGTTCTATGCTCAACTGTCTTAAAATGCTGAGAGTCCCAGTCCTGCAATATTTGCACTCAGATGACTCCTGCCAGAGTCAGGTAAAAGTAGCCTGTACAAGAGGACTGCAGCAGTGGAGTACGTATGGATATTTCAAAAAGCCGAATTGGACTAAACAGAGATTTTTCTAATAACTTCCTTGCCTCTTGAAATGGGGGAGATGTCCAAGTAGCCACAAATTGTTGATACATACTGTCATAAACATACAGCTAAGGGTAGCCTAAAATCCCTCCTTCACCTGTAAGGGTTAAGGAGTGCAAATAACCTGGTTGGCACCTGACCAAAAGGACCAATAAGGAAAGAAGATACTTTCAAATCTCTGGGGGGAGGTTTTGTTTGTGCTCTCTGTATTGTTCTCTCTGGGACACAGAGGTACCAGGGCAGGAAAAAGCAACTCCGAAATCCCTATCTGAAATAAGCATCTAGGATTACAAAAATAGTAAGTAAAGACAAGGAAGTGCCTTAGGTTAACTTTTGTTTTAGCTTGTGAATTTTCCCTATGCTAGAGGGAGTTTTATTCCTGTTTTTTGTAACTTTGAAGCTAAGCCTAGAGGGGAATCCTCTGTATTTAAAATATTTTTATTTAACCTGTAAAGTTACCTTCCATCCTGATTTTACAGGTGTGATTCTTTTTTTTCTTTTTAAATAAAATTCTTATTTTAAGAACCTGATTAATTTTCAGTGTCCTAAAGACCCAGGAGTTTGATCTGTGCTCACTTTATAACCAATTGGTTAGTATATTATTCTCAAGCCTCCCCAGGAAAGGTGGTGAAGGGGCTTGTGGGATATTTTGGGGGAGATAGGACTCCAAGTGGCCCCTCTATGAATATTTGTTTAAATCACTTGGTGGTGGCAGCAATACCGTCCACAGACAAGGAAAGGAATTTGTGCCTTGTGGAAGCTTTAAACCTAAGATGGTGGAATACAATCTTAGGATCCCCACATCTGTATCCCCAAAGTTCAGAGTGGGAAAGGAACCCTGGTAGACACTATGATAAATCAAGCTGGGGGTAACTCTCTATTATGGACACCCAGCTATTCAGTTAGCTACAAAATCCCTGTTAGTAGTTGTTCTCTACTTGCTTTACCTTTAAAGGGTTAAAAAATCCTATAGGTAAAAGGAAGGGAGTGGGTATCCGACCAAAAGAGCCAATGGGAAGGCTAGAACTTTTTAAAATTGTGAAAAAACTTTCCCTTTGTCTGTCTGTCTGTTGTTCTCCAGACAGAGGAGAGACAGAGCAGCAATACTGTAAGAAGCTTTAAACCAGGTATGAAAAATTATCAAATCATACCTAGGAATTACATATCTCAGGTTCAGATAAGTAAGTAGATCAGGGATTGTCTAGGAAGATGCTATTAGATTTATCTCTTTTATTTCTTTATGGCTTGTGTACTCCTCTGTGCTAACCCCCAAATGCTTTTGTTTTGCTTTTAGCCATTAAGCTGGACCGCAAGAAAACCATTCTTGATGCTTAATTATTCAATTAAATTTGCTCTTTTTAAATTTAGCAATAGCCTAAATTCCAAATGTGTTTTCTTTTTTTATTTGTTTGTTTTTAATAAAATTTACCTTTTTAAAGAACAGGATTGGGTTTTTGTGTCCTAAGGGGTTTGTGGATGTTGTTTAATTAGCTGGTGGCAACAGCCGATTTCCTTTGTTTTCTTTCTCAAGTGCGACTTCCTGGGTCCAAAGGGGGCGGGGGGGCTTTGCACTTGGGTGGTGGCAGCATCTACCAATCTAAGGTCAGAGAGAAGCTGTAACCTTAGGCGTTTAATATAAGCCTGGAGTGGCCAGTATTAATTTTTAGAATCCTTGCGAGCTCCCACCTTCTGCCCTCGAAGTGCCAGAGTAGGGAATCAGCCTTGACACCTACCAATTAGGAGACAAAAAGAAGCAAGTTTTAAATAAAAAATGGGCAGGTGACAATGAGTGGAGTAAATGTTTGCATGCGATGAGACTAATGTCGCCCTAGAAACTTTAAATCCCTGTGAAGCTTATTATGGCTGATCTAGAAGGATAAAAATTCTCTCCAAACAATGTACTATATTTTTTTGTATTGAGCTTCAGTTAAAAACATCTATTAATTTTTTTTTACTTTACACTAATCCCAAGATGCCTTGGCCTTAGTTAGCCAGAAAGGATTTATATGGAACGAAAGATCTCTTTTGCAAATTGCTGTTTGTGGTTCACTACTTTGGCTTGTCTTAAAGAAACACAAGTCACTGATTGTTCAAAAACTCAATAGGAAACACACACTTCGTGCATATGGACAAGGTAACATTATATAGAGGAAATGAAACAAGAGTACACTAGGATAGCAAAACTGCCCATCAAAAGACACACAGATGTTGCACACGTTTCCTCTTATGTTTCCTACTTTGTCCAGTACTTACTCCACAGTCTTTTCCCATGGTCATGCCACAACTGTTCCTCATGTATAAATTGGTAAGTCCAAATGGTCCAGCAGAGGCCAAACATTACAGAGGAGAAACTCACATTATAATGGGAGGATTGCAGATGTTTTACAGCACCAGTGTGGTTAATGTGTGGACAAAATTTGACTTTAGCTCAAATGGAGTTGTTGGAAATTCCTCACTAGAAGCAGCGGCAACAATAACTTCTAAGGAAAGAGGAGGGATTTTTAAAGTTAAAAGAATGGAAGGAGGAGAATATTTTAAATGGCTAATTGAAAAATGTTTTGGAAAGTATGACATGAAAATGTTTTACATTAGCTTATTTGTACAGTCAAGGAAAACATTCCATTCACATTCAGTTGGAAAATGAAAAACAAAGTATATTTACTTTTAGATACTCTTAATGAACAGCAGCTTGTTTGAGTCTTTATGCAACATACAATCCAGAGATGCAGGGCAGCATTAATCTTCTTAGACTGCCTGTAGAAGCCGTGTTGGTCCAGGATATTAGAGAGACAAGGTGAGTGAGGTAATATCATCGCTCTCACCAATAGAAGTTGGTTCAATAAAAGATATTACCTCACATACCTAGTCTCTGTAATACAGAAAAAGTTATGTAAACTAAATGGCTCATTCAAATATTCAGTAAATGGGAAATGGTATAACACTGCAAAGCATATAATGGTTTTATTCTCAGTGGATGAAATTCAATTCCCACCTTCAACAAACACACTGGCTTCGTATGGGGAGTGTGGAAAGTGGTACTTTGCTCACCATGTATGCAGAACCCCCTATCCCCCAATCAAATCCTATCTGATATGTATATGTGGCCAATGGATCCACATAACTACTGATTTAGTAGCCACGCTCCCCTGCTTCCTCTACATGATGAGCTATGCTCCCTGGCTGCCGTCCATGGGCACAGAAGAACTGCTCTGGTTCTCCTGTGCTGCAGCCTTTTCATGGCTCCTCCATCCAAGGGTGACTTTCACCCAATCTACACAGACATAACAGAGTCCAATCTTCCAATTCATTCAGGGTTTTATCATCATTCAAAATTACTACCCCAAGTAGATGATTATTCCTCAATAGGTTTAGAGTCTAACAAGTTTCATGAACCTTTCTTTGATATATATATTTTTCTTATAATTCTTCACAGCACAAATATCAAAGAAAGGTCATCTTTCTATTCAGATAATCTGTCACTAAAGCATAAGTCTAAAATAGGAACAATCTGACTGATAGAAAAAACACTCCGCTTTTTACTTTTTACTTCAAAGTGGTTCTGTCGAGCCAAAATAAAATACCAAAGGAAAAAAAGGAAGAAAATAGGTACCTCATACTTTACATTGACAAACCTACATGTTATGTTACTGCTTGCTCTGAAAGTCCTTCGGGAGATCATCTCTGGAGCTAGGTCTGTCCATTTCTTAAAAAACAAAGACAAGCAGAACTAGCTGCGGGCAACGAGGCATATTAACATTTTAATTCATGCCAGTACATTCTTTGAGGGCAATATTTGTCTGAAAGTATACAGAGAGTCTACACGTCAGGAACTTTGTGAAATGTACTTTGGCAAAAGTCACAGCAGACCAGAAGAACTCTAGTATCTTTACAATTCCCTAAAAGGAGCTCAGGCAAGCCCAAGAAAACAGATTACTGCCAATTTCAAACCAGGATGTTTTTGTTACTGACGTCCCTAATAAAAATGAATAGCCTAGTGAACATAAACAATCCTTTTAAAATTTCTCCTGTTCTAATTATAGTTGTAAATGTTCCTGTGATCTTCTAAACGGTGTTGTATTAAGGATTCACCACTCAAACTCAGATTTTGGACAGGGCTGAGAAAACAAGTAGCCAAAGTCATCAGATAGCCTCTATTAAGAGGGTCTAAAAGGAGAGAGAGGGACAGAATATTAAATGTCTGATTAGTGATTTAAAATCAAGGTGTTTGTTGCCAGTGAACTGAAAAAGCACCATAGAAAAGCACCTTCACAACGGAATGTAATACAACTTTTAGAAAGAGGTGATATCTATTGGAAGAGGATTTTGGAAAGGAGAGAGAATGCCTCAAACCCCTTGGGCTAACAGGAAGGAAGCTTCTGGAATTCTCTCTGCTTGTTATCCTTGCATTATAATTGCAGCACTTTAATTCTCACCTTCTGGTGTCCAAATTCATTTAAGATGGTACCAAGCTTTTTTGTATGGCTCTGTAGTTTATGAGCAGCAACTGCCGGATTGGGATCTCTCCAGTCAATAGACAGGCGATGGTTCCAGAGGTGTTGTCCCTCCTGAATATGAGCTGATTTGATACTAGGATCAAATCGATGCACCTCACATCCACTGTTGGCCATGCTGATCTCAAACTGGTTATCATCACTGCTCAGTCTATAAAAACAAAATATTATTATTATTATTATTATTGCAAAAAGAAATTCTACCCAACTGTAGAATGATCCCAGACATTCATGGATACTCAAGGCGAGAGGATACCCCTACATACTGGCTTTTGAAGCAAACCAGAGGAACTATTTTTTTAGATTGTAAACTTCTGTATGAATTATCAGCACAATGGAGACCTGATTCTGACTGGATCACTAAAATTAAAAATGGAACTCTGTATCTCCTGTTGAAGATTAGGAATCAACACCAATAACTTAACCACTTGGAGTTGCAGCTAGCAAGGGATGTTACGGGTAACAAAAAGGGTTTCTTTAGGTATGTTAGCAACAAGAAAAAAGTCAAGGAAAGTGTGGGCCCCTTACTGAATGAGGGAGGCAATCTAGTGACAGAGGATGTGGAAAAAGCAAATGTACTCAATACTTTTTTTGCCTCTGTCTTCACAAACAAGGTCAGCTCCCAGACTCCTGCACTGGGCAGCACAGCATGGGGAGGAGGTGACCAGCCGTCTGTGGAAAAAGAAGTGGTTCAGGACTACTTAGAAAAGCTGGATGAGCACAAGTCCGTGGGGCCGGATGCGCTGCATCCAAGGGTGCTAAAGGAGTTGGCTGATGTGATTGTAGAGCCATTGGGCATTATCTTTGAAAACGCGTGGCGATCAGGGGAGGTCCCGGATGACTGGAAAAAGGCTAATGTAGTGCCCATCTTTAAAAAGTGTGACAGACCGCTCTCTCACCCCTTGTCAGGAACAGGCAGGAAACCCTTTTTTGCTCCAAACAGTGCTCTTTAATTTACAGTGCAGGACCCCACCACCAATATATACAGCTTAAAACAGCTCATTAATACCCAGCTCTCAACAGCTCATTAATACCCAGCTCTCAACAGCTCATTAATATACAGCTCTGGATACACCGCTCTAAACAGGTACAGGGGGAGGCTGAGTCCACTACCCCCGGTTGGGACTCCCTCCCCAACTGCCCCCGCAGAGTGGGTATTGGATAGCTCTAGCAAACACACACCGCTCTGGTTAGCCCAAACACACACACTCAGCTCTGGTTAGCTCATACACTCACTCAGCTCTTGATAGCTCAAACGCACACTCAGCTCTGAATAGCTCATGCCGCCACCACCACACTGGGCTTCATTCCTGGCAGCCTTATATCCCCCAGAGGAGGCTGCCAGGTGCAACTCATGCAGGCTGATTGGCCTGCACCTCTGTTGGCTAATTAGCCTTCCTGCCAGGGAGGTTTGCAGAGGGCTTTTCTCCCTCTTTAAGGGGCGGCAGGCTGGGTCAAGCCCACCCTGCCACAAAAAGGGAAGAAGGAGGATTCAGGGAACTACAGACCAGTCAGCCCACCTCAGTGCCTGGAAAAATCATGGAGCAGGTCCTCAAGGAATCAATCCTGAAGCACTTAGAGGAGAGGAAAGTGATCAGGAACAGTCAGCATGGATTCACCAAGGGCAAATCATGCCTGACTAACCTAATTGCCTTCTACGATGAAATAACTGGCTCTGTGGATGAGGGCAAAGCAGTGGATGTGTTGTTCCGTGACTTTAGCAAAGCTTTTGATACGGTCTCCCACAATATTCTTGCCAGCAAGTTATAGAATTATGGGCTGGATCAATGGACCATAAGGTAGACAGAAAGCTGGCTGGATTGTCGGGCTCAACGGGTGGTGATCAATGGCTCTACATTCAGTTGGCAGCTGGTATCAAGCGGAGTGTCCCAAGGGTTGGTCCTGGGGCCGGTTTTATTCAATATCTTTATCAATGATCTGGAGGATGGTGTGGACTGCACCCTCAGCAAGTTTGCAGATGACACTAAACTGGGAGGAGTGGTAGATACACTGGAGGGTAGGGATAGGATACGGAGGGACCTAGACAAATTAGAGGACTGGGCCAAAAGAAATTTGATGAGGTTCAATAAGGAGAAGTGCAGAGTCCTGCACTTAGGATGGAAGAATCCCATGCACTGCTACAGACTAGGGACCGAATGGCGAGGCAGCAGTTCTGCAGAAAAGGACCTAGGGATTACAGTGAATGAGAAGCCGGATATGAGTCAACAGTGTGCCCTTGTTGCCAAGAAGGCTAATGGCATTTGGGGCTGTATAAGTAGGGGCATTGCCAGAAGATCGAGGGACGTGATTGTTCCTCTCTATTCGACATTGTTGAGGCCTCATCTGGAGTACTGTGTCCAGTTTTGTGGCCCACACTACAAGAAGGATGTGGAAAAATTGGAAAGAGTCCAGAGAAGAGCAACAAAAAAGATTAGGGGCTCGGAGCGCATGACTTATGAGGAGAGGCTGAGAGAACTGGGATTGTTTAGTCTACAGAAGAGAAAACTGAGGGGAGATTTGATAGCTGCTTTCAACTACCTGAAAAGGGGTTCCAAAGAGGATGGATCTAGACTGTTCTCAGTGGTAGCAGAGACCGAACAAGGAGTAATGGTCTCAAGTTCTAGTTGGGAAAGTTTAGATTGGATATTAGGAAAAACTTTTTCACTAGGAGGGTGGTGAAGCATTGGAATGGGTTACCTAGGAAGGTGGTAGAATCACCTTCCTTAGAGGTTTTTAAGGTCAGGCTTGATAAAGCCCTGGCTGGGACGATTTAGTTGGGGATTGGTCCTGCTTTAAACACGGGGTTGGACTAGATGACCTCCAGAGGTCCCTTCCAACCCTAATATTCTATGATTCTATGAACAGCAAAAGGAAATTTAAATAAATATCTTCCTCAGTACAAGTGATCTTTAGGATATTTTTAGAGATTTTTTCTTTAAATTGCTATAACCCTATTTACACATCAAAATGTTTCAGGGGGAATCAGGAACTAACAATCATAACAGTATAAATCAACATGTTGCACATGATTAGAGAAAACAGCTCTCTTGGAGTGAAGATGCAAATGATTTTTTACTCGGGTGCACAACTTTAATAACATTCCCAGAGAGCTAATCTCCTTAGAACCTGCCTCCTTTTTTCCTTACAGAGCAATGCAGAACATGACTGCATTTCAAGACAGTAAATTAAGTATTAAGACATCAGTTGTGTCATCAGTGAAAACAATCGGTAATATACACATATTCCTCCATTTTCAATCTGCCTTCTCCCGATGGCAGGGGAAAAAGAAGCAGCTACCTGTTCTGATGAGTTCCTGTCTGCATCCTGTAACACTTGCCCATCCTAGTATTGCCCTGGCCTCTTCTTTTGTCATTCAGGTTTGAACACATTCTAAAACTATATGCATTTCCTCCCCTTTTGGGGGTGAAGCCAGACTTTGGGTCACCTGCTCCTGCCCTGGCCTCGTCTTTTGTCATTCAGTTTCGCTTGCACTCTATAACAATGTGCATTTCCTCACCTTTGGGGGCGAAGCCAGACTTTGAGGCACCTGCTCCCCTACTTGGTATTAACTTTGCTTGTGCCAATCAGAAGCGAACACAAACAGGTTTTGGGACCCGTCCCCTATGACACTTTTATGATGTCACAGTTGGTACTTATGGGTCTGTCTGCCATGTGCAGACAGAGAGAGGAAAGCGAATCCCGTGTATCCGTGTATCCTGTGTACCCCACGTAACCGAGCCTGATCAACTCGAAGCCTCTCTCTCAGCTCACGTGTTTTCAAATAGAGCTTATACGTTTACCGGTCGTGTTATGCGTTGGTTTGTATTTGTAAGTATCAATTATTACTAAATGCTGCATCTTTGTTTGTAAATATTGTTAGTAGGCATTTTAGTCATTGCATGTTTTAAGTTTCATTAACTCTATTAGTTAATCAAAAAACTGCTCCCTTACCCCTTGTAATTATCCCCAGTAAAACTTTAAATTGATTTATTTTTACTTGTGTGTGTGTCTGTGCATCTGCAGCTCACGTCCTGACCCACACTCCCCTTGCGTCTCTTACCTATATAGTTTATTGCCACGTGCAACCTAGTAAATAACAGGTCTGCAATTTTTCCTCGCCCCTGCGAGTCCGTGGCAATCACCCAGCCCCGGCGGCAGGTGAGAGGGAGTGGGATGGGCGCAGAAGGGGCAGGGAGGTTAAAGTGCTGCTGCAGCAGTGCTTTAAGCAGGGTCCTTTTGCCACTTTAAAAAACCCGTCTTAAAGCGCTGCGGGAGCAACGCTTTAGCATCCCTACCCCTTTTGCGCTCCCCATTGGCAGCCCTGCCAGTAGGGACCAGCAAAAAGAGCAGCAACGTTAAAGCGCTGCTGTGACAGCGCTTTAAGCTGGGTTCTTTAAAGCACTGCCACACACACCCTGCCTAAGATTTAACACCGTGTTTCAAAGTGACACTTAAAACCGCAACTGGTAAGTTTTTGAAATCAGAGTTAGTTTAATATAAACAGATTTCGCACTGATAACGCTACAGCTCACTAATACCAACCTATTACAATTCCATATCATTCCGGGAAATCCTGTCCCCAAAGCAAAAAAAGGCAGCATGCATGCTAGTACTCAAAATAGTTAAAATTAATATCAAAGGGCCTCCAGAAGTTTTAGGACAGCTCACTCACTGACAAATGACAAATAACATTTTCCCCTTTTGGCACAGCCCCCACATATGCAGAATATTTTCTTCAGTTATTAAAGATTACAGAGTTAACGCAGGGTTGTCCCTTTTACACTCAAATTGAACTTCAGCATTTGTGTGACATTCTCCCCCACCATGGAAGATGCTGTTAATTTGAGCAGCTGTTTTTCATTTGCTCTTTATAAAATGGATTAGAGGAGAGGAACATTTAAAGGAGATTTTTGTCTTACTCAGAACAAAATTACTTTTCTGCCAGTCATAAACCAAAGAACCAACGAACAGAAGAATTAAGCGGTAATGAGTCTGAAAGGCTATAAGTAGAGTCTGAGGGAATTAAAGACTGCTTCTCCGAAACCCAAAGTACTTTCTTTTTTAAAAAAACAACCTGCTTTATGGAATGTATTTTACTTGGATGTATGATTATATGTATGTCAAGAATCAGAGAGGTAGCCGTGTTAGTCTGGAATAACAGAAGTAACAAAGAGTCCTGTGGCACCTTAAAGACTAACTAAAGTATTGAAGCATATATATATATATGTGTGTGTGTGTGTGCATCTTATGAGGCTAGGCTAGCAAAAAATCTGCACGGTAAAGGTAAAAAACTTGTGAAAAACTCAGTCATGGTATTAAAATTACATAATGCCTGCTTGAAATATGCTGTGTAAATATTTCAGAAAATAAGAGGAAAACAGTAGGGAGGAGGAGCTCTCTCTGGGTAAAAATCTCAGAACTCACCTGTAATTTTCCCCAATGAAAAAAGTTTCTCATCCAACTGTTTTTGGTCACAAACTCTTACTTCCTAGGATTCAAAGCCTACTGAAGTCCACAGGAAGACTCCCTTTAATAGCCCTTTTACTCTCAGCCCCGTCATAGTCACTGATACACAAACACATTTCTCAGTTATTCCAGTCTTGAAGGGAATGGATCCATTTCTTTTTGCTCATTATTAAATCCACACTACCAAAATCATAGAAATAAATTGTGCTGGCTCAAGGCAATGGGAGATGGATTCCCTCACTCCATCACTGTTTTGAGATTGGTCTAGGTCAGTGTAAAAAAAGTTTAATTAAATGATAGTTGTTTGGTGAACTACGCGAACTTCAATCTCAACATTTTGTGAACACTAAACTGGCTAAAACATTTTACCAGAAGGCCACAGTTGTGTTTATTATTTATCACCTCAGTACACGTGCTCTGTCACTCCTGACTACATAGCAGGCTTTCTCACACTGAAAATCTGATTCTTGGCTGGGGGTGGGGGGTGGGGAGTGAAAAATGTTTTACAAAAAATTCCTTTCAAGTAACTGGTAATTATACAAGGAATTCCTTCTTAGAAAAGGAAGTGTTTGCCTCTCAGTTCACCTCATTAACTTCCATCTTCCTTTAATGGAACCATCACTCTTAAATTATTAGTTCTTTACTTTCCATCATGTGCATCGTCATGTTGAATATGAGAAAGAAAAGGGAAGGACCTCACAGAAATAAAGGTTTTCTCTTAAATCACGTTCCACAACAGGGATCAGTACTTAGTACTAAAGGCAACTGAATAAAACCCAATTTTTTGTTGGATAATATTGTTACATTTTGCTTTAAGAAAGGGCCTTTACATGCTAAAAGGCATTCATGTTAAAATGCTTTTCTGTTCCTCCAAAAGGAGTACTTACCCAAGTGAATAGAGACGGCATTGCTTGCTTTTGATTCGATGAACTAAACTGAAGCTGTCATCAAGACAGATTGACCATGGCTTCTTTATGGTCTCAGAGTTATCTGTCAGACTGTTCATATTCATATGTTCACATGAAATCTGTTGAAAGCAGAAGAGGTTTTGTTTTAACCTGCAGAATACTAATCTTTTAAATTTACTCTTGGTTTACTTTGTGGGGGAAAAGTGGAGGGGAGGAAAATAAAAAGTTGTTTAATTATAATCTGAGTTACAATCCAGTCCATAGCTATAAAGATTGGTTGTTTTTCCCTTGTTTGTTTCTTTTCTTGGGTGAAGAATGTCATGGATCAGAAAAATCCCCCTTAAGGCCAATACAAACATTAAAGACAAATAACTGAGCTTCAGTATTATATACTGAATCCATTTCCCTAAAAACAATTCACTTGAACATAAAAGTCAGTTTATTTTTCCTTTCAAAGAACTGAATTCTGCATTTTGTATCATTTTGGAAAAAAATGTTGTAACACTTGTATATCTAGACCAGAGGTTCTGAACCTTTTTCTTTCTGAGACCCTCTCCTCCCCCCCCCCCCCACCTCCCACCAACATGCTATACAAACTCCATGGCCCACCTGTGCCACAACAGCTGGTTTTCTGCATATAAAAGCCAGGGCTGGCATTAAGAGGTAGCACGCCTGGCAACTGCCTGGGGCCCTATGGGCTACAGGGGCCCAGCGAAGCTACATTGCTCAAGCTTCAGCCCCAGGTGATGGGGCTCAGAGCCCTGGGCTTCAACTCCATGCAGTGGGACTTCAACTTTCAACTCTGGGCCCCAGAGAGTCTAATGCTGGCCCTGTTTGGAGATCCCCCCTGAAACCTGCTTAGGGCCTCCCAGGGATCCCGGACCTTTGTCTGAGAACCACTGATCTAGCCTACAGGTCTATGATTCACTGTTATTATTAATACAGTGCCATAGGTTTGCTAGGCAATTTACAGGCAAACATAAAGTTGATGTCTTCTGTTTTGTCCAGGTAGAGCCTGAGACAGTTACCTCTCATCCCAACTGACCAACACTAGGAAAGCAAGACCTATCTGGAACTGATGAGACAGAACAACTAAATAACGGAGCTAGAATGGAAGTTACAATTCAGGCTGAGTTCTAGCAGTCACTATCTATAGCTTCTGTTTACAAATAAACAAAACATTTACTTTTAATGAGCCTTAAACTTTAAAATAAGAGGATCTGAGCATCATCATTGCCAGGATGCGTTGGAGATGGATCGGTCATATGCTTCGGATGGAAACTGATTCCATTACCAAGGTAGCAATAAGATGGATACCTGAAAACAAGTGAAAACAAGGCCACCTGACAACGACATAGCAAAGAGCTGTGGAAGCCGAGCTGAAAAACCTGGGGCACAGCTGGGAAACTTGTGGTATTTTAGATGTTGCTTGTAATTATTAGGACTGGGGGACTGTAGGACAGGAAACAGGAAGGAGGGGGGAGGAGTGGAACCAAGCCGGAGTTAGGGCTACAGAGGGGTGCAGCAGCAGCTCTGTAAAGAGGTTTCACTGTTGTTAAATAAAGTCTGTTAAAGTTTGTTAGTACCTTGCCTGCTTGATACAACAAAACTATTGAAAGACTTGCCAGAAACAGACAAGAGTAGAGGAACTTTTTCACTGTCCTAAATGCCACAGGCGTAATAGGAACATCATGATGATGATTATGATGAATCTTTAAAATACCATTATCTGGAAGATTACCATTTGGAGGGCTGCATGCTGAATTTTTCCCCTCCTTAGCGCATAATACCTACTGTAAACTCATGAAAACTTAAATAGTTTTTCTTCATGCTGTCCCCAAGATTCACTAAACCATAAACAAGAATGTAGGCTTCTCTTCTCCCCCCGCCCCATTCCATTCAGTCATATAAAAATCAGCAAATAAATGACATTGCAATAACAAGCACATAGCATATTGATGCTCATTTGAAAATACAAAAAAATCTGTACTCTACAACAAATCAATTCGCAGCAAAATAAATAAACTTCAGAATGTTATGAGTTAATTGATTCAGGATACTCAAGCAATTACAATGTTCAGAATTTGGAAAGCTTTTAACAGCTCTTGGCAGCATGGGCAAGAGGAGAGGACACTAGATAGGAAGACAGGAGCCCTGGGTTGCATTCCCAGTTCAGTCACTGGCCTGCTGTATAACCTTGAGCAACTCACTTCACTCCTCTGGGCCTGTTTCCCCTCACCTCCACCACCCTTGTCTGTATTATCTAATTAGATTGTAAGATCTTCAGGTAGGGCCTGTCTCTTATTATGTGTTTATACAGAGACTAGTACAATGAGTTCCAATCTTGGTTGAGGCCCCTAGGTATTACTTTAATACAAATAATAATGAATGAAACATACTAATGTTCTCGTAATAATCTAATCTTAGTATTTAAAGTGTCTTCCCACGTCCACACCTTGTTGAGTCCAAGGGATTATGATATCTTCTCGATTTGGCAGCACTGGCCTTTCATTTCATTCAAACTTGCTCAGTCCACAAGAAAAACAAGACCTGATGCCCAATTCTGTAAATATCTTTCATTTCTTGTGGCATTCACACCTTTTATGGAGCTATCACTGTCCATTATTAGTTCAGTAGCATCTGTCAGATTGGCAATGAGGGTTTCTTTCATTTCTTTATTCCACTTGTGCCTGCCCCAGAGGTCAGTCATCATTCGGGGAACTTAACCTCTTGATTGCTATGTCAAAAACTATAAACTTTTTACTAATTGATGCTCTTGTAGGTTTTGACCCAACTAGCAGTGTTTGCCACAATTGGACACTTCCACTGCTTGCATCCGACGAAGTGGGTATTAGCCCACGAAAGCTCATGCTTCAAAACTTTATAGTTAGTCTTTAAGGTGCCACAGGACTTTGTTACCTCTGCTATTCCAGACTAACACGGCTACCTCTCTGATTCTAAATAAGGACTGTTTTCTGTGCTCTAAGCCTGCTTCATCTTAAGCATCTCTACTTAACAACAAGAAGTATAATAAATTTGGTTCCATTTAGATCTGTGTCTTCATTTGAATCATCTTCATTCCTGCTTTCTCAGTATAGTTCATTCTAGTGAGTATGGGGCGTAGATGTCATTGTAAAAATCATTCAGGTACTTCTAATCATACAGCTAAGGCACCAATAGGTCTGCAGATAAGCAGGGACTGTGTTACCCTGACAATTACCAACAGACAGGGACAGTGGTACATTTCTAGGTATGTTTGAACAGATTATTTGCTATCATTCTCAGAAACACTGTATAAAGAAATATTTTGTAATGGGAGTGACACAGACACCCATCTTATAAAGTTCTTTGTTATTCCTAGGTGCAAGACACAGCAAGACATAGCATAGACAAGTTGCAAGTTCGGGGAATACCCGTTGGTAGCTAAGGATATTAAAATACCCACCCAGTTCTAAATTATGGGCATCTAGTGACCCTTCCCATTTTTGGGGGTGAAATCTATATATATAAAAGTCAAATGGTGTATGCGTGTATGTATGCGTGTATGTATGTGCACTTACTCCTTCCACACCGTTTGAGCTAGAGACTTGAAATTTGGTACAGTTAGAGGTCTTAGGGTCCTAATCAGGGTAAGAGTCGAAATTTTTTCAAATCTCACCTCTGACGCCCCCCAGGGGTGAAATTATTTAAAGGCCAATCATATCAGCTGGGCAGCTGCTGTTCTCTGTGACATAGTTATGATGTCATAATACCCCCTCCATCGGACCCTGCATTCGCTCAGCTCTCTGCCCCCTCCCCCCTCCAACGGACCTCGCATTCGCTCAGCTCTCTGCCCCCTCCCCCCTCCAACGGACCCCGCACTCGCTCAGCTCTCTGCCCCCTCCCCACCTCCGACGGACCCGAGTTGGGTTTGGTCGGAGGGTAAGTGAGGTAGGGGTGTCGGGTTTGGTTGGGGGGTGAGGTGGGGGTGTCAGGTTTGGTCAGGGGGTAAGTGAGCCGGGGGTGTTGGGTTTGTTCTTGGGGGGTGGGAAGGTGTCTGGGTGGGTGAGGGGTGAGGTGTGGGTGTTGGGGTTAGTCAGGGGGTGTTGGGTTTGGTGAGGGGGTAAGGTGGGGGGTTGGGTTTGGTTGGGGGGGTGGGGAGGGGGGTCGGGGTTGGTCGAGGGGTAAGTGAGGTGTGGGTGTTGGGTTTGTTTGTGGTGGTAGGTTAGGGGGTCGGGTTTGGTTGGGGGGGAAAGTGAGGTGGGTGTGTCAGGTTTGGTCTACGGGGGGTGAGGTGTGGGTGTTGGTCAGGGGGTGTTGGTAGGGGGGTGATGTGGGGGTGTTGGGTTTGGGTGGGGGGGTGAAAATATGAGTCGGGGTTGGTCGAGGGGTAAGTGAGGTGGGGGTGTTGGGTTTGGTCGGGGGGGTGAGGTGGGGGTGTCAGGTTTGCTCTCTGCCCCCTCCCCCCTCCAACGGACCCCGCACTCGCTCAGCTCTCTGCCCCCTCCCCACCTCCGATGGACCCGAGCAACGCCGGGTATTTTCACTAGTACACATATAAATGCCATTGTACAAAGTTACATCTTTAGCAAGACATCCTGGTCTGATTTTCAGATGTGCTGAGCACCTGCAGCTCCGTTTGACCACTGGAGTTCTAAGTGTTCAGCATCTCAGAAAATTAACCTCTCTCCCTCTCCTCCCACCAATTTTTTGAGTGAGTATAAGAATATTTTGCTACAGAGAGATTGGCTCTCTACTGACATTACTGAGGAAATCTGTTTAATATATAGGGACTTGCTACTTCTCCTAAACTGGTTGAGTAACTAGTAGAGAAAGTTACTCACCTTGCAGAAACTGAGGTTCTTCGAGATGTGTGTCCCTGTGGGTGTTCCACTCCAGGTGATGGTGTGTTCCGGCGCTGTTGATCAGAGATCTATGGTAGCAGTTCCTGGTCGGGACGCACACGCTCAGTTGCTGTCTCGTGGTCTCGTTAGAGTCTGCCTGAGTGCGCGCACCCGCACCCCCTCAGTTCCTTCTCTACCGTGGAGAAGTCAGAATAGTAACTTTCTCTTCTTCTTCAAGCACCATGTGTGTGCTCCACTCCAGATGAATGTGAAGCAGGTACCCACTATGGCTGGTGGGACTTTGGAGTTGCGGCAATGAGTACTGTAGAGAGTACTGTACAGCCTACTATGGTGTCTGCCATGGTATCCTGTGTAATAGCACAGTGTTTGGTATATGTGTGTTCAGATGACCATGTGGCCACCTGACAGATATCAGGAATGGGTATGTTATGGAGGAAGGCAAAAGATGTTGACATAGCTCGAGTAGAATGAGTTTTAATGCTTTTGGGTGGTTGACCATTCTGAATGTGGTAACAGAATCTGATGCAGTCAGAGATCCACTTGGAGAGGCGTTGCTGAGAGACAGCGACACCTTTTGATCTCTCAGTAGTGGAGACAAATAGTCGTGAGGACTTACTAAATGGTTTTGTCCTGTCTAAATAGAAGGCAATTGTTCATCATTTAGGATGTGGTCACAGGGTAACTTTGTCTTTGGAGAATATTGTGTAGGGAGGGTAGGCCATCAGGGTGCTTATTTCCCCTACGCTCCTTGCTGACATTATAGCAACCAAGAAAGCTATCCTCATGGACATGTGAAGAAGAGATGAGGTAGCTAAGGACTTGAATGGAGGTTTCATATGACCACGATGAACGAAATTGAGATTCCATGCAGCTGTCGATGGATAAATCTCATGGTAGAAATTTTGTAGGCCCATGAGAAAGCGTTTTATGGTGGGGTGGGCAAAGAGTGAATAGCCATCTAACAAATTATGGAAGGGAAACAACTGGTATGTTACTAATTAACTGTTTCTATGTTCTTTGTAATTGTTTCCTTCAGAGACCAGGGAGGAGGATCAACACTACCCTGAGTTCCATCTTCAGCCAAGGATGGTTGAGAAGGAACTGAGGAGGACGCAGGACACGTGCGCTTAGGCAGACTCTAATGAGACCGCGAGACAGCAGCTGAGTGCATGCGTCCCGACCAGGCACTGCTGCCGAAAATCTCCAATCAACAGTGCTGGGGGACACGGTCACCTGGAGTGGAGCACCCACAAGGACAGCACTCGAAGAAGAATGCATAATTTTCAAGAAAATGTGCCTGGTTACCAAATGATTATTTAAAAGGTCCTCCAGTGCCTGCCACAATACTTTTGGGACCCTCCAATCCCCGTGTGTCTATTTCTGAAATGTCAGATGTACTGTACTTCGAGAAGTGGCACAGGTAGAAATGATGCATTTTATAATAAATGTTCAAAGGAAAGGAGTCTCTTTCTAGCCTCTCTTTTAATAATCATATTTAAGTTGATCATCATTGTTAAGTTGCACAGCTTCAGAAACAATATATATAATCTAAACAAGATGCAACCTTCAACCCATGGAGAGTGGAAATCATTGTAACTCTTGTTGAAGAATCTTTCTGGGGTGGGGGGAGAATTGATTGTGTTTTGCAAATTATTTTCAAACTGGATATCAAAATGAAAACCAACCTGAGGCGTGGTGATATACTTCAGGAACCTCAAGGCCTCGTCATTCAGGGAAGGCGTTGGACTTGCCCAAGGCTGCAGGTCTATGTGCCATCGTATAGTCTGTAAATACAGAAAAAAACACTTAAAGGAATGGTATCTCTCAGTAAAAGCACAAAATGCAGAGGCACAATATATTAAATGAGATTTAAGTTTAAATATTACAAAGTTTCTAAAAATTTTTACTGATGTAGAAAATCAGAATGTGAATGGCTAAAATCCTAAAATAGTTCACTAAAAATTTAATGTAGTTGAACATACCATTCTGCTTCAGTTTCTGGTAATATGGGGATCTTACACTGCAAACAATAATTATCAATAATAAATCTCAAAAATCAGCAGCTTTTCTTTTTTTAAAGTCTAGCTTTATAATTAAATATGGTATTCTGCATTTTTAAAAGAAAAGATCCTTTATTCTTTCATGTTAGCCTAAAAAGAGTTATCAGAATTCTTTATTTTCCTGAAAAAACGACAGCATTGTTGCCCATAGTATTAAAACTCCTCATTTTCATCTCCACAGGGAACTAGTTTCAGTGGATGCTTTTCATACTCTGTGAGGGGCCCATCAGCTCAAAACCTTGGAGATCCTGTCAGCTTTTCAAACAACACTTCCAATAGAAAGTAAGACAGGAAAGATCTTTCAGAAATGTGTTTCTGTACCAACAGGGTTTTGCACTTCTAGCAGCAATACCTTCCCTAAATGCAGCAGGCTTTTGTCATTTTAGAAATTGTAAACATCTAGCTCTTTCCCTCAAACACACACACAAAAGTATATGGAGAAATCTTATATTAAATTTAAGACAAATTCCCTACGACTGAGCCCCACCAAAAAGATTCTTCTTTGGATTGTGACAGACAGATAGCTCTATAATAAGTTAGGTGGACCTAACTTAAGACCAGATGGATTTTTGCCTTGAACTCCTATCACAAGTTCATATTTTTGTTTTCTAAGTAAACATAGTCTATGACTGAATATGAGCCAAGTAATCTGTAGGAGAGTTTTGTTCTTGGTTTTTCATTTTGTGTTTTTTGTTGTTGTTGTTGTAACAGTGAAGAGATGTTGAACATTTTAGAAACTTTTGCAGCAACAACCAAAGAGTAGCCTTGCATTCCCCCCCCCCCCCCATGTTTTTTTGGCTTTCTTTCACTTTTTGCTGTTAAACAAGAATTCGTGTCCCACACTGCATGTCACATGCAATTCATCTGAAGGTCTGGGGGTGGGGTGGGCTTTCAGACATTTCAGACATATGGCCAACTTCTCTTTGGTATTAATCTGACCAGTGATGATTTTCCCCTGGAGACCATTTACTTCCACATTTTCTCCGTCAAGGGCCATCTGTGACAAACATCTGATAATTTATTAATAATCTTCATCATACACATGGTATCATTTCTCCTGCTAAAATTCTGAAGCCATAATATAAAGTTTAACTCAGCATAATCAAAGGCCAGGTTGAAGGGCAGGTGGAGGTTTTTCTAGACTATACTTAAAAACACAAATTGTAAATCACAGACCTCTTCGTGGAGCAACAAATCCAGGTTGTAGTGAGGTAATTCAAACTGCCAAAATCAGGCAAAGAATCATCTTTTCCTATGCTAGAATAAGAGGACAGAACTTGACTCAGATGTACAATGGTTAATGAAGCATATATGTGTGTATGTACCTTCAGACATGAACTTTCTTTTTAGCAATTTCCTCAATTACAGAGTAAAGGACTGCCCAAAGTCCAGGAACTTTCAATAAAATTTTAGTCTAAAGTATGAGATATACTCATGATCTGTTTCCTGGCTACATTTCAAAAAATGTTTGCTTTTGGTATTTAAATTTTAAAAGGGAGTTGGTTAAGCAGTTTTCCATGATCCCATGTGTTTGATCTTTTAAGTGCTTTTTTTCTGCTTTTAACTAATTTTTTTGTTTCACAGCCTCATGATGTAATGCTTAATTACACTTTTAAATAATTTTTTTGTTTAGCAGTATCATGATGTAATACTTAATTATCAGCAATGTTTATGAGCAAAACCTTTCAAAAATCACAATTTGCTGCCAAAATGTCTACTGCTTCCAAGAAAGAAATGGAAGACTCCATCAGCTTATGCATAGGCATCTTAATTGAGAGAAAATATATAATCCTCTAAGTATGTAATAGGAATTTTTTTACATTTGAGTCAGGAGCAAAGAAGAATGCAACGCTTGTATGTTAAGAAATACCATCAATATCTATAAATATTTGTAAGCCATGGAAACAAATGATTCCCCCACCCTCACTCTGTACCTCTGGTTTATTCAGAATATTTCCAGTTCACCCTGCTTGATTTGAAAGACTCTTGCTCATAATCAGCTGTCATTCGGGTGCAGTGTTACTGAGCTTTATCAGTTTAATGATACTGTATCCACCACATATATACACCATGCTGCCACTGAAATTGCATCTTAGTCCTGACAAAGTATTCCTGGAGTTGATTCATAGATTACAAGACCAGAGGGACCACTGTGATCATCTCATGTGATCTCCTGTATAACAAAAGCCATAGAACTTCCCCAAAATAATTCCTACAGCAGATCTTTTAGAAAAACATCTGATCTTGGTTTTTAAATTGTCAATGATGGAGAATCCACCATGACCTCTGGTAAATTGTTCCACTGGTTAATTACTTTCACTGTTAAAACTTACACCTTATTTCCAGGCTGAATTTGTCTAGATTCAACTTCCAGCCATTGGATTGTATTATACCTTTATCTGCTAGATTTAAGAGCCCATTGTTAAATATTTGTTCCCTGTATAGGTACTTGCAGATTGTAATCAGGTCACCACTTAACTTTCTCTTTATTAAACTACATAAATACAGCTCCTTGAGTAAATCACTATAAGGCATGTTTTCTAATTCTTTAATCATTCTCATGGCTCTTCTCTCAACCCTCTCCAATTTATCAGCATCCTTCTTGAATTGTGGGCACCGGAACTGGCCACAGTATTCCAGCAGTGGTAGCACCAGTGCTATGTTAGCAACAAGAAGAAAGTCAGGGAAAGTGTGGGACACTTACTGAATGGGGGAGGCAAACTAGTGAAAGATGATGTGGAAAAAGCTGGAGTACTCAATGTTTTTTTTGCTTTGGTCTTCACAGATAAGGTCAGCTCCCAGACTGCTGCACTGGGCAGTATAGTATGGGGAGGAGGTGAGCGGCCCTCAGTGATAAAAGAATAGATTAAGGACTATTTAGAAAAGCTGGACATTCACAAGTCCATGGGGCCAGATGAAACGCATCCAAGGGTGCAGAGTAAGTTGGCTGATGTGATTGCAGAGCCATTGGATCTTTGAAAACTCGTGATCGGGGGAGGCCCAGGATGATTGGAAAAAGGCAAATATAGTGCCCATTTTTCAAAAAGGGAAGAAGGAAAATCTGGGGAACTATAGACTGGTCAGCCTCACTTCAGTCCCCAGAAAAATCATGGATCAGGTCCTCAGGGAATCCATTTTGAAGCACGTGGAGGACAGGAAGGTGATCAGGAACAGTCAACATGAATTCACAAAGGACAAATCATGCCTGACCAACCTGACTGCCTTCTATGATGAGATAACTCGCTCTGTGGATATGGGGAAAGCAGTGGATACACCTTGACTTTAGCAAAGCTTGTGATATGGTCTCACACAGTATTCTTGCCAGCAAGTTAAAGAAGTATGGACTGGATGAATGGACTATAAGATGAATAGAAAGCTGGCTAGCTCGTTAAGCTCAATGGGTAGTGATCAATGGCTTGATGTCTAGTTGGCAGCGATATCAAGCGTAGTGCCCCAAGTATTGGTCCTGGGGCCAGTTTAATTCAACATCTTCATTTATGACGGGGTTTCTCAAACCGGGGATCGCGACCACCCTGGGGGTCGCCGAGTGCTCCCAGAGGGGTCACGAGCTCCCAGCACCGCTTAAAAGCCACCAAATGAATTACTTCTGCTATTTCAGGAGCGCTCGGCATCTCCGCCAAAAATAGCCACCGAATGCGGAAGTAATGTAGTTGGCGGCTTTTCGGCAGACATACAAGGATCCACTGCGGCTGCCGATGTGTGAAAAAGGGTTGTGGTTCCAAAAGTTTGAGAACTGCTGATTTATGATCTGGATGATGGGATGGATTTCACCCTTAGCAAGTTCACGGATAGGGTGACTAGATAACAAGTGTGAAAAATCAGGAGAGGGGGTGAAGGGTAATAGGTGCCACATATCGGGACTATTCCTATAAAATTGGGACATCTGGTCACCCTATTCACAGATAACCCTAAGCCGGGAGGAGAGATAGATATGCTGTAGGGTAGGGATAAGGTCCAGAGTGACCTAGACAAATAGGAGGATTGGGCCAAAAGGAATCTGATGAGGTTCAACAAGAACAAGTGCAGAGTCCTGCTCTTAGAACGGAAGAATCCCATGCGCTGCTGCAGACTAGGGACCTACTGGCTAACCGGCAGTTCTGCAGAAAAGGACCTGAGGACTACAGTGGATGAGAAGCTGGATATGAGTTAACAGCATGCCCTTGTTGTCAAGAAAGCTAATGGCATATTGGGCTGCATTAATAAGAGCACTGCCAGCAGATCGAGGGAAGTGATTATTCCCCTCTATTCAGTGCTGATGAGGCTACATCTGGTGTATTGCATCCAGTTTTAAGACCCCCAGTACAGAAAGAATATGAACAAATTGGAGAGAGTCCAGCAGAGGGCAACGAAAATTATTAGGGGCCTGGGGCACATAACATATGAGAAGAGGCTAAGGGAACTGGACTTATGTAGTCTGCAGAAGAGGAGAGTGAGGGAGGATTTGATAGCAACCTTCAACTACCTGAAGGGGGTTTCCAAAGAGGATGGAGCTCAGCTGTTCTCAGTGGTGGCAGATGACAGAACAAGGGGAAATGGTCTCAAGTTGCAATGGGGGAGGTATAGGCTGGATTTTAGGAAGCACTATTTCACTAGGAAGGTGGTAAATCACTGGAATGAGTTCCATACGGAGGTGGTGGAATCTCTATCCTCAGAGGTTTTTAAGGCCTGGCTTGACAAAGACCTGGCTGGGATGATTTAGTTGGAGTTAGTCCTGATTTGAGCAGGGAGCTGGACTAGATGACCTCCTGAGGTCTTTTCCAACCCTAATCGTTTATGACTCTATGATAAATGCAGAGGTAAAATAAACCTCTCTAGTCCTACACAAGATCCCACTGTTTATTTATCCAAGGATCACATTGGCCCTTTCGACTACAGAGTCACACGGGGAGCTCATATTCAGCCAATTATCAACTACGACCTCCACATTTTTTTCAGTGTCACAGCTTCCCAGGATACTGTCCCCCATTGTATGTATGGCCTACATTGTTTGTTCCTAAATGTAACATTTCCATTTACCATATTAAAACATAAAACGTTTGCTTTTAGTTAATCCAGATCACTCTATATCAGTGACTCGTCCTCTTCATTATTTACCAGTCCCCAATTTTTGTCATCTGCAAACTTTAACAATGATGATTTTGTGTCTTCTACCAGATCAATAATAAACATGTTAAATAGCATCAGGCCAAGAACCAACCCCTGCTGGACCCCACTAGAAACATACCCATTTGATGATGTTTCCCCGTTTACATTTTGAGATGTCAGATAGGCAGCTGTTATTCCATCTAAGGCATTAGTGGGCAAACGTTTTGACCTGAGGGCCACATCGTGGTTTCAAAATTGTGCGGAGGGCCGGGTAGGGAAGGCTGTGCCTCCCCAAAGAGCCTGGCCCCACCCCCTATGTGACCCGCACCAACTTCTGACCCCGACTGCCTGCCTCAGAATCCCCGACCCATCCAATGCCCTCCCCACCCACCCCGGCTCTTTGTCCCCCGATCGCCCCCTCCGGAGACCCTAGGGTGACCAGATGTCCCGATTGTATAGGGAGAGACCCGATTTTGGGGTCTTTTTCATATATAGGCTCCTATTACCCCCCACACCCTGTCCCGATTTTTCACACTTGCTGTCTGTTCACCCTAGGAGACCCCCCCACACACCTCCCCCTCCAGGATCCCCCCCATGTAAGCCCCCTATTCTTTGTTCCCTAACTGCCCCGTCCCAAGACCCCATCACCCTAACCACCCCCACCCCCCGGAGCTCCATCCCCAATCTAAGCCCCACTGCTTTGTTCCCTCACTACCCCCTCCCAAGATCCCCCCTACCCTAACCACCACCCCCAGAATCCCACCATCTAACCCGCCTCCCCGATTCTTACCAAACTGAGCTGGTGCTCCAGCCCAAGCGTGGGGCTCTGTGGCTCGCTACATTGGGTCCGGCCAACGGCCCAGGAGTACAGGGCCCCGGCAGCTTGCCGGGCTGGGCCGACCAGCCCCCCAGCTGGGAGTGTGGGGCCGCGCGGCTTGCCACACTCCGCCCGGTGCCAGGAGGGTGGGGCCACTGGCCCCACCCCCCAGCACAAACTCGCGGGCCAGATAAAAATGGCCAGCAGGCCACATGTGGCCCGCGGGCCATAGTTTGCCCACCTCTGATTTAAGGTGTGCTATGTTAGTTTTCCCATACTAAGCATCATCGGTATTACAAGTTTGCATTAGGTATATCCTTAAAGACTTACCCACTACTTCCACAGAAGTAGCATCATTATAGAACTGGAACAGCTACATCTTCATTGAGCTTTCATTTAAACAGATGCCTCAAAAACAAATAGGATTGATTTTTACAGCTCCATATATGCTTTGAATGAACTATGAAAGTAGCTAAGTCTTTCTAAAGTGCCTGGTTTTACGTATATCACATCTTCATATGGATGAACTGTTTGTTTTCTAGGCTTGACTTCTTTACATATAAAGTTTTTTACCCATGCACAGCATTGCACAACTGGTTAGGGGCATCATCAGAAGATGGGGAGGGTGATGGGGGGAGGGAAGGGGTTGCCATGGTCTGAAACATCAGGCATTGGTAAGGATAAGATTTACTCATGGAGGTCACAGATTCCATGACTTTCAGAGACCTCTGTGATATTTTCTTCATCTTCAGCCCTCAGATTTCAGGACTGACACTATCAGCTACCTGGGGTGAGGGCCTGGGAGCTCACAACCACTTCGGGTGGCAGCGCCCCTGGAACTCTGAGTGGGCTCCGAGCTGCCACAGGCAGTGGGGGCTCTGAGCTGCTGTCCCCAGGGCTCCGAGCCATCCTGGGCAGCAGGGGTCCCAAGCCTCCAAGCCACAGCGGTGGGCCCAGAGCTGTCTGCCGCTGGCCCCAGAGCTCTGAGCTGCCATAGGAAGTGGGGGCCCTGAGCCACCAGCCCTAGGGCTCCAAGTCATTCTGGGCAGAGGGGGGCCCAGGGCTCCAAGCCGCAAGGGGACCCTGGAGGTGTCAGCTGCCACTGTCAGCCGCCACTGTGGCTAGCGGGGACTGGAGCTGTCAGCCACACACACACACACACACACACACACACACACACACACAGCCAACCCTCCTGTTATTTTTAGTAAAAGTCACAGACAAGTCATGAGCTTCCATGAATTTCTGTTTGTTGCCCAGAACCTGTCCATGACTTTTACTAAAAATAACCATGGCAAAAACGTATCCTTAGACATTGGCCACTGCAAGACCTAGGATAACACAGTTGGGGCCCAATTCGACAAGGCCTCTGAGCAGAGCATTCCTATTGATTAAAGTGGGAGTTCTGCTTGCTGGAGCAGGCCCATAATGAATCATTTTACCTAATAATGAAAATCCTGTTTCCCCATTTTTAGCCTTTTAAGAGTTAATCTGAGACAGGATGTTTCTAAAGCCTTTGATGGCAGTGTGCACATGCACACTGTCTTCTTTGTACCAAAACCTTGAATAATAGCTGCATTCTCTAGAGGTATTAGTTTCATGCAGTAGAGTGAAAAGAAAAGACCATGTACAGAATCCATCCCACAGGAGGTCTACAGTCTTATAAACATTAGTATATTAGCATAAAACTTAATCATGAAACTTCAGGCTGAAGAAGAAAGCCTTGTGCTAACATCAGCTAGTGATAAAATATGTACACAATCAAGTTCTCTTGTGTAATATGTCTATTTGCCGTATCCAACCATGCATACAGAAAGAGGTACAGGGATTAAAGTTAGAGCTTGTTGTATATTTAAATAAAATGTTTTGACATGTGTTGTGTAAGAGAAAAAAATTAATGACCAAAGGTGGTTTACATGTGTGTGTCTTGATTTGTTTGAGAGAGAACTTCATCTAACTCCCACCTATTAATATTCCTTGTTCTCCTGACAGCCACCTCCTCCAAAGCTCGGAATTGCCTCAAACCTCCTTCCGCCTGGTGAGGGCAGGATGTGACTGCTTCCAGAGCCAATTAATACAGCTCTGAGGGGCTTGCTTGACAGTCCTAAGAGGCACTTGCTCCCCCAGACAGTCTTGCACTGTAGGTGAAGTGATTTTATTTTTAAAAAGTAACAATTTCTGAAAATGGAGACATAAATCAAAACGGAAAAAAATAATTTGTGGTTTAATTCTAATTAGAAGCGCTGAAGGCTGGCAACTGAAATTGAAAGAGATTGTACCTTGGTCAATATGTACAGCAAAATGGTCTGTACATGCACAATAATTGCGGAAAGATTACAAACAATGAGAGTTCCACTTCCATTCTCTTTTTGTTAACGGCTTTACTTATTTTCTGCCCCATCCATCATTTCTGACTGCCCCAGCTGAGTGTCCAGAAGACAACATGTAATGAAATGCATCTGCGTACATACAGACTACTGCAGTCATCAAATCTGGGACTTTCAACATCTAAAGCCTAACATATGAGAAAAAAAGTAGTGTGTTGACACAAAGTAAATTTCACTGATTTAATGGTGCCAGAATTTCATTCATATTTACTGAAAGCAATCAGTAGAAGGAGACATGACCAAACACACTAAGCTGCTGTATCACACACACATTGAAATTCAAGTCTGGTCTCTCTAAATTTTTCATTTTTTTTCCACCAGTCAAGCACTTAACATAAAGAGCATGCTAGAAGTCAGAGATGCTTAAAATCAAATAGTCTATATTTCAATGACAAACTTAAAAGAGTTTTGAGAGCCTCCAAGAAAGCCTTCCCAAAATGAAGACCGCTGTCAATAAATAAAAATCCAGAGTTTGCATTTATGCTTCTGGATCACAAAGCATGTGTTCCATGTACATTTGCCAGATTTTAAATTTTATTTTGTAGTCTTTGATGAGTTTGGAGAGTACTGCAACTAATTTTGTATTATTTACACAGTGCCACAAATGTACTTCACTGAGTATGAAGTTTGAAAATAAAACCACCACAGTTAAACCCCCCAAGAATCAACTGGGATGCTAGGAAAGTTAAAATGTGGCAATATGGAAACTTCTGCAGACTTCTGAAATTGAAGACCTTTCTAAGTATATCCTGCTGTCTCTGGAAGACAATGGTTTGGGGTTTTTTAAATAAAAAAATAAGTTTTAGTTGTGTTATTTAAATTATAATAAGCTTTTTGTTTTAAAAATAAACCTGTTTAAAATGAAATCTGAATTTAATACAAAATATATTAAAGCCTAAACTTATTATGATCTCTTAAAATATTTAAATAAAAAATAAATATGCTGAACCCATGAGCCTCTATCACAAACTTTGAATTAAAGGCAGCTTGTTTATATAAAGAAAGAATCAGGGAGAAACTTTGAACTTTTGAGGTCAAGCTTTATAAATATGGAACAAAAGGTCTTGTATTGTATTAAGGGTTTCATCTTGTGGGTACCTGTGCTATTGAGTACACAGTAACTTGGCCTCTTACTCCAAGACATACCATCATATATCTCATCAGGATCATCCACTGAGCCCACATACCTGGTCTCATTCTATTTTACAGATTTCACCCTATCTGAGCGCTGATAGGCTCAGTTCTCAAATTATGAATATTGATGACTCTAGCCACCATAGAAACAATGGTTATACCAACCAATGAGAATGGCACCTTTCTTTAGAAAATAACTGGAGTTATCTGTTATCTGTTAACATAGGGGTGAGCAAACTACTAGGTCAGTAGGTCAGCAACTGAAAACTAATACAGGTCACCATTCATACAAGAAAAATTCTGCCTCTGTGACCATAAAGAATCCCCGGGTGGCAGAAGTGGTGCAGGTCTGCTGTGCAGGGAATCCACATGTAGAGCCCTTGCATAGAGACCTACTCTGCTGGGGTTTTCAGAACAGCAAAGAAGAGGTGAGAGCAAAGAATCCACTGCAGCCAGAATCCTCTGGTTCTCCCCTACAGTGGGAATGCCGAGAGGGAAGACAGGGCTAGTTCAGCCACTGGCTATGGAACCATTCTGCAGATGGGAGAAAGGAAGCATTGTTCTCTCCCCACCCCCATGCATCTGCCCAGCTCAGCTTCTTGGGCTATGTGCTGCAATGAGAAATGGGTCATTATGTATTTCTCTCCTAACATAGACATATAAGAACTGCATTTTGGATCAGACTAGTGGACCATTTAGTCCACTCTCCAGTCCCTGACAGTGTCCAGAACCAGACACTTCAACAGGAAGGCAAAACAATCCCCATAATGAAAAATTATGGAATAACTAAACTTACCCATTGGAGAAGTTTCTACCTAATTCCATCATTCAGTGTTTGGCTTATACCCTTAAGCATGATGGCTTATATCGCTTATAAAAATATTTTCATCATCAAGGTTATCTAGGACAGTTTATTCCACAATCTGTGCATGCTGAAAACAAATCTGGAATACGTATTTGGAATAAATCTATATATTATATTGTTGGATATAATTAAATCACATGAAACCTAATGACTTTCTTTGAAAGATAATATTCCCCAGCTGCTTCTCAAAAGTGTACAAAGGAAGAATTTTTTTCAGGTAATAAAAAACATACAAGAATCAAGGTTACTGGGAGATCATTTACCTTGGAACTTAACAAGTGACATCACAGTCAGAAACTATGTTAATTCACTCTTTATGGTCAATTAAACAAATGTTATTTGCTGTTAAAATATAGAGAAAGGCCAGTATTTTTCTTGCATAGTTACTCTGAAAAGAATTCATGTGCTTCTGTATTTTTTACTGACACAGCTGCATGAATTTGGTACCAGATTTGGCTGATGCTCTTAGGATTTGATTGTTTGCTGTTGAAACAACTATTAATAAAAGTACCTTCTTTTATTCCAAACACACAATAATAAACACAAACACAATAATCCCCTTCAGCCTGCTCTTTTAGTTTGACAATAGCTGAACAAAAACCAAGGTACTCATAGTTACATCCCATATGCCAATGGCCTGAAACCATACTAGCTTGCTATGTAATCCTTGTGCACATCTTATACACTAAACAAGTTTGGGTTAAATCAGTACTTGGATGGGAGACCTGCTGTGACTATTAAGCCTATAAAATTTACACTAACTGTAAAAGTAAAATGGAAGTGAAAGTTCATACAATGTTACAATAATGTGTACTTAAAAATGAACCATAAAAATAAGTTGACTTGTTTTCAATAAATCAATATTATAAACAAGTACAAAAGAAACATACAAATAAACTGGATTCATCCAGATAATTAATTAACCAAAATAGGTGAGACAAATATCAGGCCTACTTGGTAGACAAAATAATGAGGGGAAAAACCTGTCACCTATTTTTCCCTTTTGGGTTTCTTAAAAAGAGATTTTAAAAATAAATTAATCTGGCTCACACTCTCTCTCATCTCCATCTCACTTTCCATCCCAGCTCATCTAATCTTATCTCATAGACTTTAAGGTCCAAAGGGACTATTATGACATTTAGTCCGACCTCCTGCACATGGCAAGCCACAGAATCTCACCCACCCACTCCTGTAATAGGCCCATAACCTCTGGCTGCAGATATGTCTACACAGCCAACGTTAAAGTGCTGCCGCGGCAGAGAGCTCTCTCTCCCAGCATTGTAATAAAACCACCTCCACAAGGAGAATAGCTACCAGTGCTCGGAGTGCAGCTACCAGTGCTGTAGCACTATGTTCACTGCCACTTTACAGTGTTGAAACTTGCATAGCTATGGGGGGTGTTTTTTCATGTGAGTGAGAAAGTTGCAGCACTGTAAGTGGCAGTGTAAACAAGGCCTGAGTTACTGAAGTCCTCAAACCATGGTTTAAAGACGTCAAGTTACAGAGAATCCACTAATTACACTAATTTAAATCTGCAAGTGATCATTGCCCCATGCTCCAGAAGAAGGCGGAAAAACCCCCAGGGTCTCTGCTAATCTAATGAAGGGGAAGATTCCTTCCTGAAAGCCAAAGCCAGCACAAGCGCTAGATGACCTAGGTGGTTGCCTAGGGCAACATGATTTGCGGGGCGGCTTTTAGCCACCCTCGACAGCATTTTGGCGGCATTTTCGGCAGCAGTGAACATTGAGGGGCAGCGTGCTGTCCCTAATTGGGGCGGTGCTCCGCAGCTTTCAGCAGAATTTCGGTGGCCATGGCTGCTTCATCCACCAGCGGCGTTTCGGCAGCAGCTCTATAAGAAGTTTGGGGTGTTTTTTTGCTTTGATGCCTAGGGTGGCAAAACAGCTTACGCTGGCACTGCTGACAGCAAGATAAAAGGAGAAGACCAGACCGAAAGACTTTCTTCCAGGAAGGTCAACTGGCTTTGATCTTGTTCAAAGAGCTTTGTTTTTCAATTGTAAGTTCCAAAAATCATCATGACATCCTGCCCTCAGCCCATCAGAAAACTAATTGCCTGTACCACAGAGACACATAAGATCCAGTTTTGCCTCCCCTTCTCTGTTGTGTTACTTTCTGCCCAACTATTTGTTTCCTCCTATATTCTCTCTCTCGGCTTTTCATCAAACCCTGAAATCAACTGCACTGCATTAGCACAGTGAGATGAGATGGCTACAACCCTGTTCTGTCTAACCCAACCAAATGATATCTCTGACACGAAAATGAACCAGGGTCCAAGCAACAGTTGACCAACCAGTCAAAGAATCCACTTGTGGCTAACCAGCCATTCATTGTTCCAAAGACATCAAGAAAAGTCTATTACAGTAAAACCTCCATTTAACGGACTAATTCGGGCGAGGGGGTGTCTGTTAAATCAAAAAGTCCGTTATTTAATAATAAAAAAAAATGAGCTGTCGGAGCAGCAGCCCGCCCGCCACAGGGTCAGGGTGACAGCTCCGCAGCCTGCCTGCTGCCTGGACCCGGGCGGCAGCCGTGAGCCGGCAGCCAGCCTGCCCGCTGCCGTGACCCGGGCGGCGGCCAGGAGCCGGCAGCCAGCCCGCCCGCTGCCGTGACCCGGGCGGCTGCCGGGAGCCGGCAGCCAGCCCGCCAGAAATGAATCAGGAATGCATCAGACTTGCTCAGAAATTTTGTCCGTTGCATCCGAAGTCCGTTAAATCGAGGTCCGTTAAATCGAGGGTTTACTGTATTCCCTTCCTGTCTCTCCTCTCTTTTCTCCATCTTGTGTCTATCTGTTAGAAACAGGAGACATGAATACCCTTTACACATCATGACTGAAAGTAAAACCAGTCCTTTCCTTTTAATCAAAGTAAAGTTGTTCTGTAAATGAGAGACTAATATTTTGTCTCCAAAAGGAGAGTCTTAAAAATTGTTTGTTTTCCATAATCACTCAATTTCAGTTTTTCTTGTGTTTAATCAATAATCTTTCAAGTTTAAAATCAACGCATACAAGTGTTTGCCAAAAAATCAAGTAAACTAAGGCCTCTGTTTAAAAAACAACACAATAGACCTCTTTGTATCACTGATTTTATGTGAGACAGTGAAAGTGTCTAACATCTAACTCTTTTGACCCTGTAATTAATCCAATAGATCCCCCAAGTGCTGAAGGAAATGGTATCTGCGATGTTCTTTCCACTGAAATGTTAAACTGAAGTCATGACCATTTGTGGTTGTGACATTTCACTCCATATTCTTTATGAAAATATGATTATGTTATGAGTATGACGTAACTGAGATGTACTTTATGCAAGATAGGCCATGTAAGATATCATAGGAAAGGTTATAATTTACTGAATGTGAGTATCCAATTTGTATACCTGTATCATTTCTGTATCTGAAGTTAGAAATATTGACTATGTATCTGTCAATATGCTACTTTGGGTGACGCTCACTGCTAACTCTTCAGGTACAACAATGGAAAAGCCAGACAGGGCGGATGGCCCATCAGCGAGGACAATGGACTATGAAAAGGCTTAGCCTTCCTATGTACACTCCATACTGCCACTGACTCATGAATGCTGTGATACTACAGTCAAGTGGTCTTGTCACCGAAGACTAAACATTACCTGGGACTTCTTGTAACGTTCCACTGGAAGGGAAGGGGGAGAAGGGGAATTTGGTAAACAAAGGATTCCCGCCTTATGTGAATCTTATTTAAGGATGGGAGGAAGGCAAACGGGACTGTTCTCCATAGTCTGCCTGCCCAAGAAGAAAGACTACTAAAGACACCTGAGCGGAGGGCAAGGGGGGAATCCAGAATGAAACGGGAGTCTAGTCTGAAATGAAATATAATTGGAACTCTGAACCAAAGAAACTTTGCAACCTGCCTAAAATAACAAGAAAGTACATTTTGTAATCTGTTTCTTAGTATATTGAGCTTAGCTGGTATACTTTTTTATTTGCTCAGTAATCTTCTTTATTCTGTCTGTTATCTCTTATATTCACTTAAAATCTACCTTTGGTAGATAATAAACTTAATTCTTGTTTATAATACAGTAGCTCCTTACTTAGGGTATGGTTAGACTGGAGCTTTTCAGCGCAAAAACCCTCCATTAGCGCTACAATTACACTGACCGAACACACTTCAAAGGCACATTTTGCGCATTTACTGACTGTTTAAAGTGCTACTGTTAAACCTCATAAACGAGAGACATAAAGCTTTTAGCGCTACCGTTTTAGCGCAAGGTTTGGAATGTGCACACCCCTTGCGTGATAATGAGCCTCCAGCCTCCAGCATGCTGGCCCATAATTCCCATTGCATCCTCTCTGGCCATCATTTGCAACTTGTATCACCTCCTCAGGTGACCCGGGAAACTTGAAAAACCTTTTCCTGTTTCCTGCAGCCAGGCGTGGACTGCTCAGGTACCAATTTACCTGCAGCTATGGCTCCCCGTCCCATGCCACCTCGGGCTAAGCGATCGCGAGCGTGGTCTGAATCTGAGGTCAAGGACCTCATCAGCTGTTGGGGGGAATCTGCGGTGCAGTCCCAGTTGCGGTCCAGCCGCCGAAATTATGAAACTTATGAAAAGATCTCAGGTGCCATGAGGGTCAGAGGGTATGACCGTGGCACTCTCCAGTGCAGGGCAAAAGTGAAGGAGCTGCGGATCGCATATCACAAAGCCCGTGATGCCAACAGTCGCTCCGGGGCAGCTCCTGTGTTTTTCAGGTACTATCACTCTGTGGATGCGATCCTGGGGGGGAATCAACGTGCGTTCCTGCGAACCCCCATGACACTTCTTCCCAGCCACTTACTGAAGGGGGGGGGGGCAATGGATGCTGTAGACTACCAGCAAGCCGCTTCACAGCAGGAGCCAGACAAGGAGGAGGGGGATGAGTCACAGACGTCACCTGGAGGGAGCCAGGACATTTTGAACTCACTGGAAACATGCAGCCAGGAGCTATTCTCCAGCCCAGAGTGCACCCAGAGCGAGCAACACCGTCTGGAGACTGCAGCTGCTGAGTTTCAGACACCAAGTTCAACAGGTACAGCAAACTGCTCTAGGGGGGAGGGAAGACGGTCCAAGCCAAAGATCTGAGATGGGGGGGAGGGGGGGAAGTGCCACACAGATGCAAGCCTCGTATGGGGCTGGGCGGAAGCCACATCTCCTTAGAACCACTGCCCTCGCTTGCCCCGTCACATGCAGCAGAGAGTTATCTTCCAACATCAAAAAATGAAAAAGAATTTGGACAGGGGAAGTGGAAAAAAGATTCCAGGAATGCATGGGAGTCTATCTGTGGCCAACAATGGGTTCTTGTGCTTTAACTCTACAACTGTTCCTATTCCTATTCGCAGCTCTGCCCTTGACACCCGCACCAGCTGCGTCTGTGGGTCAAAAAGTGAGTAACCTGCGAAGCAAGCCGAGGAAGAGCAAAGAGGAGCTTCTGAGGCAAGTTATAGAACAGGCTTCACTGGACAACCGCGTTGACAGCCAACGCAGGGAGGAGCAGGCGAACCGTTTGGAAGATCGCAGAGAACAGCAAAGGCAGGAGAGAGAGAGGTCTCGCCAGGAGACTGCTGACAGGCTGCTTAAAATGCTGGAGCTGCAAGTACAGAGTCTGCAGCAGATGGCTGCTTTTCAGGTGCAGCAGGCCCTTGAGCCCCCCCCCCCCCAACCAATTGCCCCCTACCCATTGGCATCCTGGCCTTATGGCCCCTCCCGGCCAGTATCAGCAGCCGGCTGCTTATTACTACCCACAGCTGCCTCCAACCCCCATCCCTTCACCGACCACCCCACAGATCCAGCACCCTTACCCACTGAACCCGATCCCTATTAACAGGCAGGGCCGCAGTCCCCAGAATGGGTTGGAGGAGTACACTAATTCGGAGGGCAGTGGAGATTATGGGTCTGGGACATACACCACTTTGTAGATGTCCCCTTTCCAACCCCAAGTGCACACCCCTTGAACCCTCAGTTCACACCCCTTGAACCCTCAAACACAGTTCACACCCTCCCCCCAAAAACCCAGTTTCACACCCCTTCTTCGCCCACAACAAAGTACATTATTTTTGAACCATGATGGCAGATTATGAGAAAGCTGTTCAATAAATGATTTTTTTTAATAAAAGGGTTTCTTTATTCGGTGCACACATGTGTATAGTAGGTACATAAAGGCTACCGCCTCATCCGATTAACAGACTGCTACCTCACAACCTCCCTCCCAAACTCCCTCCCTCCGTCTGCAACTGCCATTGGAACTCACTTTCAGCCATAAAATGTTCCCTAAGGGCTTCCCTGATCCTTGTACCCTCGCGCTGGACCTCCCTAATAGGCCTGCTCTCAGGCTGTGAATAATTGGCCTCCAGTCGCTGAACCTCTGAGGTCCATGCCACAGTAAAGGCTTCGCCATTCAACTCACAGAGATTGTGTAGGGCACAGCACGCGGAAATAACTGCGGGTATACTTCCCTCTGCCATGTCTATCTTGCCATAAAGGCATCGCCATCTGGCTTTCAGATGCCCAAAGGCTCTTTCCACAGTCATTCGACAGTGGCTCAGCCGGTAGTTGAACCTTTCCTGGCTGCTGTCCAGGCTCCCCGTGCAGGGTTTCATGAGCCAGGGCATTAGAGGGTAAGCGGGGTCGCCACGAATCACAATGGGCATTTCTACTTCCCACACGGTGATCCTCTGGTCTGGGAAAAATGTGCCTTCCTCCAGCTTCCCAAACAGGCAGTTGTTGCGGAAGATGCGTGCGTCACGCACCCTTCCCGACCAGCCTGCATTAATGTCAGTGAACCGCCCACGGTGATCGACAAGTGCCTGAAGAACCATGGAGAAGTACCCCTTTCGGTTAATGTACTGGTCAGCTAGGTGTTCGGGGGCAAGAATAGGAATATGGGTCCCATCGATCGCCCCTCCACAGTTAGGGAACCCCATCTGCTCAAAGCCAGCCACAATCTCACGAACGTCGCCAAGGGTCATGATTTTTCATAGCAGAAGGCGATTAATGGCCTTGCACACTTCCATCAGCATGACTCCAACGGTCGACTTCCCCACCCCAAAGTGGTTGCCAACAGATCGGTAGTTCTCTGGGGTGACAAGCTTCCAGAGAGCTATAGACACCCGCTTCTCCACCGGGATGGCAGGTCTCAGTCTGCTGTCCTGGCGCTGCAGGACGGGGGCAAGTTCAGCACACAGTCCCATGAAAGTGGCTTTTCTCATGCAAAAGTTTTGCAGCCACTGCTCATCATCCCACACCTGCAACACGATGCGATCCCACCAGTCAGTGATCGTTTCCCGTGCCCAGAAGCGGGGTTCCACGGTCGTGAGCATGTCAGTTAAAGCATTGATCACTGTACTGTCCAATTTCTTCCTCAACTCTATTTCGAGATCGTCTTTGGACTCATCACTACTTTCCGTTTCCCTTTCAAGAATAAACTGTGCCATGCAGAGAGTTGTGCTGGCAACACTCGCCAGCATGGTCCGCAGCAGTTCGCGATCCATTACAGCACAGGGGAAACGGGCAACAGAGCGTTGAGAAATGCTGAAACCCTTGAGAAACGGCGCCAGAGTTGGCCAGAAAATAAAAGGATTGCTGGGATATAAAAGAAAGCATCACGGGAGTTTTAACCGGATGCAGAATGGCCGCAATAAACGCCCCCTTCCCCACAAGGCACTGTGCCAGATTTCAGAAGAAGTGCTCTGTGGGATACCTGCCCTATAGCGGTACTCTCACTACCACCAGAAGCACGCCTAATGTGTTCATTCTTTGGCGCTAGAGGGCTTCAATGTGCACAGCCTCTAACGCAACACCTGTTGCGCTAAATAGGGAAGCGCTATAAAAAAACGCGCTACAACCTGTAGTCTAATCATAGCCTTAATGTTGTAGTTATGTTCCTGAAAAATGTGACTTTAAGCAAAATGATTTTAAGTGAATCCAATTTCCCCATAATAATTAATGTAAATGAGGGGGTTAGGTTCCAAGGGAAAAAATTTCACCAGACAAAAGACTATATATGTGTGTGTGTATATATATACATACACACCCAGTATAAGTTTTAAACAAATAATTTTATACTGCGACAAAGTGATGATGATTGTGAAGCTTGGTTGAGGTGGAGAAGTCAGAGGGTGGGATATTTCCCAGGGAATGTCTTACTGCTAAATGATGAAATAGCATTTGTCTGAGCTCTCAAGGGTTAACTCGTTGTTAAAAATAAATAAAAATAAATGGAGATATACCTATCTCCTAGAACTGGAAAGACCTTGAAAGGTCATCAAGTCCAGTCCCCTGCCTACACAAGCAGGACCAAGTATTGCCCCCAAGGCCTCATCCCCTCCTGCACCCCAACCCACAATTTTGTGAGCATTCATAGCCCGCCATTCAATTTTCATACCTAGATGTGGCCCTCCGGCCAAAAAGTTTGCCCACCCCTGCTTTATACACCCTGGACATAAATTCTATAAAAACAAATCCAAAGGCTGGGAACAGCTTTTTTAAACAGAAACTTTTAGTTGTCTAGTACAATTAAAAAGAATGAGGAAACTCGTTTTAAACTTAGCCTGGCAAATCATTGCTTTTAATTGATGAACTGTTAACCCATGAATTAGCTGTTTCCATATAATTTTGAAGAGACCATTTCACCATTTTATATTGTAATCAAAAATGCACACTTGAGGTCAGATTTTTTTAAAAAAGAGATTGTCTCAGTTCTTAATTTATAGAAGCTAATGACTTCCTACTAGTAGCTCCATAAGCAAAATTGAGCAATCTAATAGACAACATCAAAAAACAATTTTCTACTACCAAAAAAGCACAATTTAAATGTAATGACCTTCTAAAAATAAACAAAAAATTGTGCTTTGTTTGTTTTAAGCAAGGATACTGTACAGCTCAGAACATTATCTATAGGCATATTTAATCCTAGCCAAAATGCAGATGCACCCATCCAACAAAATCTAATTCTTAGTTCTATTATCATATTGATCTCCTCCCCTTCATTAACATAACAATGGTAATTTTAACTACTAATCTGTTTTAAAATCTTGTATCCCAACACTGGAGCTAAGAGGGTGAGTAATATATGGGTGTGTATGTCTTGCCAACAGTCACTGAAGAGCAAAGGTGTACACAGTATCTATAAAAACAAAGTCTGTGGTTTTTGTTTTTTAATCTGTATCACATGTTAATTTGTCATTGTTTGGCAATGTTTTTTTTAACATATTTAGGAACTTTATATATATTATTTCAATCAACAAAACTAGTTGTGTGTGGAAATATGCAGTGATGGGGTTCCAGACTATTCGTCATACCATAGAACATCACACCACTCCTATTCTTTGGATGACAATTATATTCTCAATTATATGGCAGACTCCATGAGCAATTGCACTGGTAATTCTGGAGTTTGGTAAATTAGTAGACCTGTCACATGGTTAAATATCTAAAGAGAAGCCTTCCTTTCATGTGGCACTGTCCATACACACATCTTACACTCTGAGGAATGTATTTACACTTGTACTCTTTTATGGTGAGGCTTGACAGAATTTAGTTTTAATTTTTTTTATAATTTTGATGTATAATATCAAAGTTAAGCTTTTTTATTTTTATCTATTTAAATTTCTACAATTTGCAGATATTATGGGGGGGGCAGACAATAGTTAGTTAATGATAGTAGACAGTAAGATTCAAAAAGTTAAAGCTTTATACCTGTTAAAACACAAACTATCAAAATATACAAAGTAAATATTCTTTATTCAAACGTTAATAGGCTAAAGAAGAAAAATGCTGCTTGAGAACTTATCTGTATGTTTATCATAGATGGAAATATTTTTTCATTGGTTTGTGTATGTACAGTGAAACCAATATTTACCGATGAAAATCTAATCTTTCCACATTTATTTAGGGCAGGGGTGGGGAACCTTTTTTGTGCCAAAGGCCATTTGGACATTTATAATGTCCTTCGCAGGCCGCTCCCCCTCCCCCCCCCCCCCCCACCGCGGAAGCCCAGGCTGGTAACAGGAGCTGAGACCCCAGCTGGCAAGGGGCCAGCGGGGGAAACCCCAAAGCAGTGGCAGGCGGAGTGCTTAGCCCTGCATTGCTTTGGGGTTTCCCCGCTGGCCCCTTGCCAGCCGGGGTCCTGCCGCCTGCCCCAGTCAGCTCCCGCTATCAGCCTGAGTGTAGGCTGATCTAACCATCTAACTGCCTTTCCTCCTCCACCCCTGCCTGGCCCGGCCCGGCCCACCCCACGGAAGCTAACCTCCTCCCCCCTCCCAACCCAGCCTCCTGCCCCCCATGCCTGACCCACCCAGCCCAGCCTCCCCCCCCACCAAACCTCCTTCCCTCCCGCACCCACGCCTTGCCCACCCCATCCAGCCTAGTCTCCTCCCCCCCCCCCGCCCAGCCTGGCCTCCCCCACACACCGCCCCCTTGTCTGCCCCCCAGCCCAGCCTCCCCCCCACGACCCCTTGCACACCGCTCCTCCCCCCCCCCCGCCGGTCTCCCGCTGCCCGCGCCTACTTGTTTGTCCGCTGGGTCCCGCTGCTGGGAAGCGACTCCTGCGAGGGCAAGGTGGAGCGATGCAGCCCCACCCCTCGCAAACGCTCTGGGGCAGCGCCGTGCCGCACCGCCTCCCCCACCCCCCACGTCCCCTTGCACACCGCCTCCCCCCCCACCCCGCAGCCCAGCCTCCCCCCAACGCCCCCTTGCACACCGCTTCCCCTCCCCCCCCCCGGTCTCCCGCCGCCCGCGCCTACTTGTCCGCTGGGTCCCGCTGCTGGGACGCGACTCCTGCGAGGGAAAGGTGGAGCGACGCGCCCCCAGTCCTCGGAGACGCTCTGGGGCAGCGCCCCACCTACGCACTCCCACCGCGACGTTGGTCCGGCCCTCTCTATGGCGCAGGTTTTCCAGACCCGCCTGCGGGCTGGACTGGATCATTTGGCGGGCCGTATACGGCCCGGAGGCCGGAGGTTCCCCACCCCTTATTTAGGGTATAAACTTTCACACTGTCTTTAGTGTCATTCTCCCCAATTTTACTATTGTGCCATTGATCACAAAAAGTGTGCAATCACACAATTAATTTCCTGGAATTGAAAGGAGTCATGGATGGATCTTAGACCTTCTCATCTTCTTTTGGAATTTTTGTTCATTTGTTTCTAGGTAAAATCCCAGACAAATGCCCTGTGAGTTTGTTCACAAACATTATCAAGCACAAAAACTACATTATTATCAAGCACAAAAATATGAAGACAACTGTTTGTGAACATGACCCCATAGAGGAATGAACTATGCCAGTATGTGAGAAACAAGGTGAGCAAGGTAATATCTTTTATTGGATCAGCTTCACTTGGTAGAAGGGACGAGCGTTTAAGATTCACAGAGCTCTTTCTTAGGTTACCAACATAGGATCAACACAGCTACAACACCACTGTAAAAATGCTTATAATGGAATATCTGTATCCACACTACAGGGATTGTACTATCCCAATTTTGCCAGCTTAGAAAAAGCAGTACTACTTGTGTTTACAAGCCCTATGTGATTTTTTTTGGTACTATTTTCCCTGACAGAGCCTCAGTCTTTACCATTCTCTCTCATTAGGTTAACTTGATTTCCTGGGAGTCCTCTCAGTAGAGGAAGTAGCATGAGGAAGAGCATCCCAATAAATGAAACATATTGTACTTTCGGTAATTTCCACTGCATGCGTCTGAAGAAGTGGGCCATGAAAGCTTATGCTCCAAACCCAGGAGGGTTTGGCCCAAGGCTTGGAGGTTGTATCTCCAAAGCCCTGAACATTGGGGGCTTGAAGATCCAGACCTGGTGTCCTGGCTGACTCAGGCCTTCAGGTCCACCTTGGGAAGGCTCCCCCCACACCTTGGCTGCAAGCAGATCAGCACATGGGGACCATTTTGGTGGATCTATCACACATCCCCCACCAACTCGGTGCCCAATCCTGTGCATAGCTCTGCCTGGGGTGACCCATACTCTTAGGGATAGGGTGACCATACATCCCATTTTGGCCAGGATTGTCCCTTTTTTAAGCACTGTCCTGGCCATTCTGACTTTCTGAGAAAAGTGGTCATTTGTCCCGTTTGCTCTTGCCAACTTGATCAACTGGCAAGAGCAAATGGGACAAATGCCCACTTTTGTCAAAAAAGTGGGGTGTGGTACAGAGGAGTGTGCTGGGGGTTGGGGAGGTCCAGCGGCCAGCCCCTTGTGGGGGAAGGGGAGACTTGGCTGGTGCTGGGGACAGACAGGGTCCCAGCACCCAGTGGCCGCAGCCTTGCCCGGAGGACAGGCAGGCTTCCAGCAACCCCAGCCCGGCTGGGGAGACTCAGACAAGCGGCTCAGGCCAGCCCTATGTGGTGTCCTGTTTTCCTTTGGGGAAATATGGTCCCCTACTTAGCGTGGCCGCTGGGCTCAGCGCCAGCGGAGAGAATGGGGAAGTGGAGAGGGTCCCCCGGCAGACTCAGGAGCCAAGCCCTGTGGCCACTGACCACCCAGGCGGGCACTGGCAGAGCCATTCGCAGGCGCTGGCCTTACACTAACTGGATTGTATGGCCCTTCGGCGTGGGGCGGGGCTGTCCTGTGGTGATATGGGGATGCCCATGTCATGCCCCCTTATCCAGGCGCCTCCCTCCCCGGCCCCCGGGACCTACCTTCCTGCGGCTACCGCCCAGGGGGCAGCAGGCGGGCTCCGAGCTCCTCCTGCGGCTGCTCCTCAGGTAGGTCACCCGCCGCCTGCTGGCGGGCTCCGCCTCCGGCCGCCCCGCCCCCAGGTGCGCCTCCGCCCCGCGGGCCGGCCCCGGGCGCTGCTCGGTGCCTCGGGCGGGCAGAGTCCTGGCCGCGGCGGCTCCCGCCTTCTCCGCCGGGGCCCCGGAGCGCCTCAGCCCCAGCTGCAGGCAGAGGAAGAGCGCGGCCGAGAGCAGGCAGAGGCGGAACGCGAAGCCCTTCCACAGCGGCTTCTCCTTGAGCAGCATCGCCCCGCTCACTGGGCGGCCGAGCCCCTGGCGGCGGGGTCCATGCGGGATCTGGGGCGCTGGGACAGGCAGGCGGCCGAGCCGCTCACTGCCGAGGCGGGGGCAGAGCCGGAGCCCCGCTGCAGCCAGCTCGGGCGGGCCGCGCAAATGTGCAAAGGGGGGGAGGCCGGCGCGACACCAACCGCACCCCGCCTGACGCTCCCCCGGGACGGGGGTGTGACCCGGCTGAAGGGGAGCTCGGGGAGAAGCGGATCCCCGGCCGAGGAGCAGGGTGACAAGCCCCCCACCCCCTCCTCCATTAGTTACTAGATCATCGCTGTGTTGATCTCGTCAACAAACAGCAACTGTGCTTGAGACTTTTGCCGTGTGTTTAAAGTGAAAGCGGACTATGTTTGGTCAGGGGCACGTGGAAGAAGGAATGTTTTGGTGCAGACTTGGGCTAAACCAAGACGATAGCCCGGTGGGAAGAACATTTACAAAACGGTTGTGTTGTCACTGAGTTTTAAAATGTAAACTTCAAAGACTCATGATCCAGCCCCCGTCGTTTCGGAGATGGCTGGAAGAAGTGCTCACCAGAGAGATGAACTTACCCTCTTCTTACCACCAGAGCTAGCTGAGCAAAACAATTGCTAGTGAAATTTCAACACAATCCCTTTTGTCTCTGGGAAAGGGCAAAGCCAATCTAGATGGGAAAGAATAGTATGGGGTAAAGCAGGGTAAAGAGTACATGACACATGCACATCTTCCATTGTCTTTCTCAGAAAGTAAAATTCGGAGGAAATATTTTAATTGCCTCATTTCTCTTCCATTTTACATTCATTTGAGACTAGCTTGATTGTATACACCTGTGGCTGAGAAATAGCAGGGAGTTTCAACTTGGGGGAGACCCAAACAGCTAGCAGGGGGTTCAAGTTGTTTGTTAACCATATTGCTTAATGGGAGAGGGGTCCTGGCTAGTTGGGGGGAGAGTCCTGGGGTGTTCCTGGTATGGAGAAAGCTGACAATTACTACCCAACAGTGTAATGTGGGAGTAGCACAGGAATTTTAAATCTAACAAGTCTTTGTTCTTCTTACTCATTAATCATGTGCCAGTTTAAACTCATGACAATTTTTTTAAACTTTAGATGTCACCAAAAGAGAATTGCTATAGAAGAGACCTTCCTTGTTTTCAAACAAGCTTGGAGTTAGCTGCTTGCTTACACCAAACTTTTTTTCTGGCAATCCAGTTGAAGAAAATTGTTGATGCCCACGACCCAATGGAGCTAGGAATGAGGGGCTCAGGGCTGGGGCCAGGAATGAGGGGTTCAGGGTGTGGGAGGGGTCTCTGGGCTGGGGCAGAAGGTTGGGCTGTGGGAGTGGGGTTAGGGCTCTGGGCTGGGAGTGCAGGCTCAGGCTGGGGGTGAGGGATTTGGGTGCAGGAGAAGCTCTGGGTTTAGGGGGCTCAGAGCTGGGACAGGAGATTGGGACATGGATTAAACCTTGGGTGGCTCTCAGTCAGTGGCACAGTTGGGGTGCAGAGGCAGGCTTCCTGCCTGTCCAGGCACCATGGACTGCACTAGGCCCCGGAAGCGGCCAGCAGGAGGTAGGCGGAGACGTGCAAGTAGCTCTTTGCAGCTTTCACCCGCAGGTACCATCCCCCAGTTCCCACTGGCTGGTAACTGGCCAATGGGAGTGCAAAGCTGGTGGTTGGGGTTGGGGCAGAGCTCAGAGCCCTGTGATCCCCCTGCCTAGGAACTAGACCTGCTGCTGGCCGCTTCCAGGGTGCAGTGTGGTGTCAAAACAGAACAGGTAGGAACTAGCCTGCATTAGCCGGGCAGCACTGCTGACAGGACTTTTAACGGCTCTGTCAGTGGTGCTTACCATAGCCGCCACAACCCAGTGCCTTACGACTCACCCACAGTTTGAAAACCACTGGCTTACACCATATGCAGGTGAACAGAGCTTATGTGACAAGGTGGGGACTGATGGCCCATCAGGATCTTAAAGGGAACACAGGAAACTATACATCTACTCTGAAAAAAAAAAAACAAAAAACCAGCATTGCATCTCGGAGCCCAGATCAATTCACTTGAGCTCCTGGGGCTCAGATTGCAGAGCTAACAGCAGAAGTGTAGATGTTCAGGTTGGGCTTGTGCCCAACCTTTGAGATCCACTCCCCTTGCAAGTTTTTCTTGTTTTGTTTTTTTAAACCATGACCTTCGAAAAGCTAGAGCAGAGGTAGTCAATAGGCAGACCACCAGTCAAATCTGGAGTGCCAGACACTTTTGAACAGACAGTGAAATCTTTTTATTGACTTGTTATTTTTAAAATTATTTTACCCTATCATGCTCTCACAGTGTGATCTCCAATACATTGTACTGTGAATTAAGTGGATTGTACTGTACTGTGAATTAAGTTGACTTCATTCCTTATTTCCTTAATTTGAGATATCATCAGTTTCCACCAATAAAATCAGAGTACGTTCCTTTAAAAAAAATTACATTGTTCACTGTATGCTCATAGGCTCATTTACACTGTTGAAAGAGGTAGTCCCACCTCTTGTGCTTTCAACATTTAACAGCACTGCTTTTAAACATGGCAGCCGTGGGCAGCAGGTATAATAGGCCTGGGGAGGCTAAGCTTCCCCAAGCAGCCAGGCCATAGCCTCACCCACACTCCTCCCTAAGGTCCCGTTCCCACATTCTGCCCTTCCCCTGTGGCCCTGCCCATGCAGCTCCTCTTCCCACCCTCACTCTGGCTCTTCCCTGAAGCCAGCAGGGGCTTGATCAGGATGGCCTGGGCCGGTGGGTGAGCTGTGGCCTGGGGTGGTTCAGCCAGGGCAGCCAGAGCTCCTCCAGCCGCTGTGAGGAGTTTGGGGCTCCTCTGGTGGGGAAGGTGGGTGCATAAGGGATGGGGTGGGGCATCAGGTAGAGGGGGTGGGGCAGGGAGCTATCCTCGAATGGAGGGTTCACATGCTGCCCATGATGGCAACAAAAAAGAGAATGGAAAGTTGACACCGAAAACTGTTCATTTAAAGAAGAGCTCACTGTTGTTTTTTTGTTTGCCACAGTGTCCAAATTCTTGAGCAGTATGTGTAATTTGTACAAAGATTGTGGCTGTTGTTAAAAGTGAGACCATCAAACAGCACATGAAGTGATGCACGTGGATTTTGACCAAAAATATCCACTGGGCTCCCTTTTAAGATAAGACAATAAAAGATGGATATTTTCAGAGCACAAATATTATTTCAAAGGCTACTTGCTCTCAGGAAAAGGCAACTGAAGCTTTATGAAGTGTGTATGTGGGTAATGGCCAAACACAGGAAATCTTTTACATACAGACGAGGACATTCCTAAGCAGTGTGTGGTCACAGCTGAAACCCTTTTTGCAGAGAAGAAAGATGTTGTTGACACGCTCACACAACTGTCACTCTCAGACACGATGGCCATTAGGTGTGCTGAGATGATGGTGCAAGACATTTTCAAGCAGTTGTGAGAAACTGAAAATGGGAAGATTTTCCATGGCAGTGGACAAATCCTGCGATATCAGAGGCAGTTCAGCTAGCGCCATATGTCCATTTGTTTGATAGAGAGAGATTTGTGGAGAATTTGTTGTTCTTTATAGTACTGCATAACAATCACATGACAGGTGAGGATTTATTTAATTCCGTTCAAATTGTTTTGTCTAATGAAGGTTTTGACATGATTCAGATTTTGTCAATTACAACAGAAGGCGCCCCTGCCATGATCAGTATTCACCAAGGGCTGCAAGACATGAACCCCAATTTGTGGCAGCACCCATGGAGGAAAAATGGTGAGTGCTGAGCACCCACCGGCAGCTCTTCTATCAGTTACCTGCACCCCTCCAGTGCCTCCTGCCCGCCGCGATCAACTATTTTGCAGTGTGCAGGCAGGAGGCTCTGGGGGCAAGAACGCAGCACGTTTGGGGGATGGAGGCCGATCTGGGTGGGAAGAAGCAGGGCGGGGGGGCGAAGCGCGGGGGAAGAGGGAGGGGCGGGCTAGGGCCGGGAGCAGAGCTGGGGGGTCAAGCATTCCTGGCACTGTGGAAAGTCTGCGCCTATGGCAGAAACTGCCTCAAGCTTTAGCCTCTTCAGCTGCATCTCTTTTGTTCACAGCACAGAGCAAAACTGGAGCTGACCTCTGCTGAGATAGATGATTGGGAGCTGCTGCCAGAAGAGGAGCTTATACAAGGCAAAGAGTTCAACCCCTGTCAGGAGCAGGAGGGGAGTGGAAGCAGCTGGATGAAAGAAGAGAAGGGGGAAGAAGAGATGGAGCAGCCTGACTTATTTGGGAAACTATTTGTTGTGAAAATTTCCATATGTTAGTAACTATAGGCCTCTATGTCTCAAGAATAAAACCTCAGGGAGGAACATTAATGGTCCTATGGGTTCGCTCTGCCAATTTACAATTGCCAACTTTTTTTTCTCTCTGTCACATGTTAGTTTTAAATCACCGGCTACCTGCATCTGACAGGATTCTTGTCAGAAGGACCCAGATTTTGAAAATACTGATCACATTCACCAGGACAGAGACACTTGTGTCAAGGAGCACTGCTTTCTGTTAGACGCTCCCCTCTCATATTGAGTATATAAATAAGACATCAGCATGGAGAAACAAGGTTTGAAAGACTAGACTGAATACAGTATGAAATAGGAATGGTTCACTGGTCCTGTAGTGTTGCTGATTCTCATAATTTTAATCACAAGTCTTGCGATGTTGGTATTTTTCTTCAAAGTTCCAGTTCCTAGAGTCATGAATGTGAGAATCTCTGCTTTCAGTGAAATAAAATATTTGTGGCCCTTGTGGTGGTGGAGAAAAATCTTAAAAACATGAGCCCTTAAGTGCAAGAACCTGAAGGCAAAAAAACCAACAACCCCCAAATCTATTATTTTTATAATCTTGTGATGCTTAAGCCATTAGAAATGGAAGGTTCTCTAAAATACCAAAACATTGAATACTGAAAAAAGTTAGGGAGGTTTGACAGAGTGGATGTTGTTAAAAACAGTGGAGCTGATGACTTTATGGATTCAGATTTGTTTGTTATTTCTTTATCAGTACACAAGTAAAATAGGAAGCTCAAGTTCTCAAATCCAGCCATTCTTTCATCACTCAGCTATAGAGATAAACACTGACCTTGTACTACAATAACAATACCAGTCAGGTCATCATCAGTGGGACTTCAGTTAACTTCAGTTTAAAAGTAGTTTTAGCCAGAAAAGTCAAGAGCTAATGCTCGACTATTGTTTCTTCCTAATAAAATAATTTTATTTCTCTGTAGCGATGCAACGGCTCACCCCTGTGGTGCCACCTGCTGGCTGCCCTTGAATTAGCTCTTATATAGTAATTGCCTCATCAAGGATTCCTCTGCAAGGAAGCCTGTGTGTGAGAAACAAGGGTTAAAAACAAACTAGAATCTAGAACTTCTAAGGTACTGTGTCAAAGCAGGGAGGAGGAATGACCAGAGCACGATGCAGTCTGGCTAGCCCCAGCTGGCTAGCAGAGAATAAGGCCTCCCCTTTCTGCTGCACTTAGAAGTTGTATGCAGCAGCGAATCTAGCCCATAATGCTAACAGGGAGCTAAATGCTACACTTGAATGTCTGTGAGAGACAGAGAATGTCTGTGAGAGACCCCATCCATACCAACAAATATTTGTAAACTCTCTGTGGTTATGATCAGCCAAGTTCTAATCCACCCACTAATAATTAATAAGGTTACTACTGAGAGGGTGTTCGCTGCTTCAAAATGTTCTGTATCTATCTATATATATAAAAGTCAAGTGGTGTATGCATGTATGTATGTATGTATGTATGTATGTATGTACGTACGTATGACTGCGAAGTCCTCCAACACCGTTTGAGCCAGAGACTTGAAATTTGGTACAGTGAGGGGTCTTGGGGTCTAGATGCTGGTAAGGGTCAAAAAAATTTCGGATCTCACCTCTGACGCCCCCCAGGGGTGAAAGTCTTTCAGGGCCAATCACATCGGCTGGGCGGTTAGGTGGTGATGATGTCATAATACCCCCCTCCAACAGACACCTCACTCGCTCAGCTCACCCCTCCTCCAACGGAACCCCGGAGATCCCTCAGTTCTCTGCCCCTCCCCCTCCCAACGGAACCCCGGAGATCACTCAGCTCACTGCCCCTCCCTCCTCCAACGGAACCCCGGAGATCACTCAGCTCACTGCCCCTCCCCCCTCCAACGGAACCCCGGAGATCACTCAGCTCACTGCCCCTCCCCCCTCCCAACGGAACCCCAGAGATCACTCAGCTCACTGCCCCTCCCTCCTCCAACGGAACCCCGGAGATCACTCACCTCACTGCCCCTCCCCCCTCCCAACGGAACCCCGGAGATCACTCAGCTCACTGCCCCTCCCCCCTCCCAACGGAACCCTGGAGATCACTCAGCTCACTGCCCCTCCCTCCTCCAACGGAACCCCGGAGATCACTCAGCTCACTGCCCCTCCCTCCTCCAACGGAACCCCGGAGATCACTCAGCTCACTGCCCCTCCCTCCTCCAACGGAACCCCGGAGATCACTCAGCTCACTGCCCCTCCCCCCTCCCAACGGAACCCCGGAGATCACTCAGCTCACTGCCCCTCCCCCCTCCCAATGGAACCCCGGAGATCACTCAGCTCACTGCCCCTCCCTCCTCCAACGGAACCCCGGAGATCACTCAGCTCACTGCCCCTCCCTCCTCCAACGGAACCCCGGAGATCACTCAGTTCACTGCCCCTCCCCCCTCCCAACGGAACCCCGGAGATTACTCAGCTCACTGCCCCTCCCTCCTCCAACGGAACCCCGGAGATCACTCAGCTCACTGCCCCTCCCTCCTCCAACGGAACCCCGGAGATCACTCAGCTCACTGCCCCTCCCTCCGCCAACGGAACCCCGGAGATCACTCAGCTCACTGCCCCTCCCTCCTCCAGTGAAACCCTGGAGATCACTCAGCTCACTGCCCCTCCCCCCTCCCAACGGAACCCCGGAGATCCCTCAGTTCTCTGCCCCTCCCCCTCCAAACGGAACCCCAGAATCCATCAGCTCTGTGCCCCCCCCCACCTGCGTAGGTCCCCGGAATCCCTCGGGTCTGGGCCCCCTCCCCGCCTGCGACGGATCTGAGTTGGGTTTGGTGGGACGGTAAGTGAGGTGGGGGTGTCGGGTTTGGTCGGGGGTGAGGTGGGGGTGTTGGGTTTGCTTGGGGGGTGGGAAGGTATCGGGGTGGGTGAGGAGTGAGGGGTGGGTGTTGGGGTTGGTCAGGGGGTGTCAGCTGTCTGCCACCTCCCCACCTCCGACTGACCCGAGCAGCGCCGGGCACTTATGCTAGTAACATATACATTGGATACCATACAGTATCGTGTCCTGTAACAGAATCTCTCCTCAAACTAGTGAACTTTTCCATTATAAACATGCCAAACTTTAACAAACCACATCCTAATCCAAGGCGTAATCTGGGAGAGCCAATCTGATGCAATCATAAACCATGCTGACAACAGTGACATTGATACCAATGTATTGGTTATCTTCTGGCTAATGCCAAACAACAAAGAGGCAGAGAGCTCTGACCAGTCTAGGGTATTCATGGCTTCCCAAGCCAGGCAGGCTGAAGCAGAAGAGACACTGCTCTGGAGTTAGCTGACCTGCTCAGGAGAAAGGTTGGAACTGTGTGGAAAAACAATACTTAAAAAACAAGCAAACTGTTGTACTGAGGATTTTTGAAGATTATTAAGGGAAAAATAGGGCAAAGGAAAGACGCTACAAATGAGCTACCTGCCAATATCGCCATGAAGCTTACAGGGCTCTTACAATCATACACCCAAGAGAGAAGATAACTGGATCTCATCTCGCCTCTTTGTGGCTTTTAAGATAATAACCTGGTGGTGTTAGAGCTGGAGGGAGGCTTCTGGCCCTAACTGCTGATGTCAGCTGTGCTCCCAGGCGTTCCATGGGTTCCAGTAGTGTCACGTTCTTCCCCCGCTGTTATGTCTTTGATGGATGTGTGAAGTGGTTCATCTTCTAACTTGCCTGCAAAGGGGTTGTATAAAAATTCACCTAGTAGGCCAGAAGTGGTTCTGGGGTTGTTGAGAGCCATTGAATCAAACTGTAAAACCTGTATATGACAGAAAGCACTTCAAGCCAGGGGGCTATAGCAGCACCCTCAGTGCCCCTAATTCCAGCACCAAGACCAACAAACATGATTAAGCCAGGAAAACAAGTGTATATAGAACTTTTGCTAAGCCATAAGGAAAGGCTGGTGGTGATGGCAGGAGCCCTGGGCCCTTTTAAATTGCCTGGGGGCAGCAGATGTGGGGGGGATGCTTCAGGAAGGCATGCAGGGATGACAGGCGGGATGGGGGAGAGACCAGGCCCCAGACTTCAGTGGAGCCAGGTCCCTGTTCTCTCATATTGTTATAGCTCCCCCTAGCTGCCCCTAGCTAAGTAGAGTTCTGCTGGCCTTTACTCATACAAGAAGAATGCCAACATTTCATTATCCCTGCATTCAATATTAAAGTGAATTTTAACCCCAAACCAGCCAAAAATGATCACTTTGGCAAAGCAGCTGGTTGCTGAACACCCAGGCAGAAGAGGTGTGTCTATGTCCCTACTGTCTGCTGCTGAAGTCTTTTTCCCCAGTTCATCACTAGAAGTCTGGGGTAACCTCATTCAGACCCTGCTTACAAATGCCTAAGTCCTTACTGCAGATGACAATCCTCTGCATTGCCTTCCATAGAAAGCCCAGTTTCCTCCCATTTGTGGCTTCTAAACACCATCAGTCATGGCTCCCATAAGCAGAAGCCAGTCAAATTCATGCTGTTCTGAACGAATTATACTCTATGAAAATCAGGCTGTTGTGTGGGGAAAATGGTGCTGTGCAGATATTGACAATAGTTAACAAAATATATAAATAAGAGCCATATGTGCCAATATTTGTTATTGCTTCTAAAATTCCTTAGTATTGTGCAAGCTGCTGCTTTAGTGAGTGATTTATTGAGTTTTAGTGAGTTATTGTTCTAGAATTCTTCAAGTCTAATCAGAAATATGTTGTGTCCCTGCTGTGGAAAGATGACAAAGAAAGTTCTAAGATTAGCAGCCGTGTTAGTCTGTATCTATAAAGAAAACGAGGAATACTTGTAGCACCTTAGAGACTAACCAGTTTATGCTGAAATAAACTGGTTAGTCTTTAAGGTGCTACAAGTATTCCTCGTTTTCTTTAAAGAAAGATCTGTGTTATAAATAAAATGGTCTAATGGAGAAATCCTTCAGCAATCTCTTGGGAAGGGGGAAAAAAGAGCATCTTATTTGCCTGCACGGGCTACCCACATTGAAGCAGTCACTGCCAGGCTGCTGCTACCTTTCCTGTACAGGTGGGCAGGGTAGGAAGTGAGCAGTGTCTTTGCTCCCCTCCCTACAAGATGCCAGCTGGCTGAGCTGGCCCAGAAGGTTGAGTAAGCTACACCGGGGAAGGGGCTGGCTGGTGTACATTACTTCCCCCTTGGAGCAATGGGGGAGCAGTGAGCCTTAGGATCATGAGTTGGTCCTCCTCTTGTAGTACGATTGGTGCTAATCAAGGCTGGGTGCTCCTGGGTGAGAAGCTGAATCCTTTTAGTGAAGATGTTTTCTGGAAGAGACAGAATTTGTTATATATAACTTCTCATTCATCGTTCGGGCTTAATATGGGTGAAAAGGAAAAAATAACTGCTAAATTCCAAAGGTCTTTAAAAAGTGAGGACTTCGCTCATTCTTTGTGCTAACATGCTTTCTCTGTCTTTTACTTCATATAATACACCCTGCAATAAGCTATTAAAAGAGCCTGGAACACTTCAGAATATAATTATGTAATATATGCAGGAGTGGGGCGGAAAAGAGTTGAAAACATCTGTTCACATACTTTTTATTGCCTTTCACTTGAGAAGTCCATTAAATGCTAGAAAAAGCTATATCCTTCTGTTTGAGGCAATTACTGTTATTCCAAATCTCCATGAAAATATTCATTCTGTGATTATTACTAGAATGCCAACAATGCTCGGACAGATGCAGAACCTGGAGAAAGATGTGGTCCCTGCCGTACAGAGTTTAGGGAAGACATTTCAAATCTATTCATGATTCAGGAGCACAAGTCCCTTTGAGTTTCATTTGGATGTGTGCTCCTACTGAAAAGACACTTCTGAAAATTCCACCTGTACAGTGTAGAGGAACTTGGAAATCTGAGGTTGTATTCAAACCAGTCAGTATAGAAATGCTATAGTGACTATTGGAGATACTGTGCGTATTACGTCGTTTGAGTGAAGCAAAAGCGCCTTTCTCCTCTTTCTTAAAGTCTTCCCTGCCAGTCCCATTTGCTTAAATTGAAACTACAGTATCTAATTCAAAGAGTCACTTCTTATTACAGAGGAAATTATAATGATGTGAGTCAAAATCTCTTCTTTGTATCCCATTATCACCGATGTATTCCACCCTTCTTCTTCTTCTTTTTTTTTTGTGTGTGTGTGTGTGTGTGTGCGCGCTAGGAACATCAACATCTGGCAGTACAACTGTGTGAAAAGAGTGTAGTTCTGATCTTGGTATCTTAGTATACTTGTACAGTAGCAGAGCACAAACAAAGCAGGGTCCTTCAGAATGTGAAAGGCTATTTAGTTATTTAATGTCTCTGTGGCAGAAAAGACTTTTAAATGTATCCCCCTAAAACTCTCATAAAATTAAGGATGTATCAAATTTACGCCTTGGATTTCTGCCCGTTAATCAATATTTTCCTGTAGTTAAAACAGAATAGCAAAAATGTGACAATGGCAGAAGCATGGAATGTGATACATGTTACAAGTTTAGGAAACATATTCCCCCAACAACATACAATGGACAATAGCGTGGTGCACACAAAATAATGTGTGTTAAAGGCTTGATCCTATGCTCTCTGAAGCCATTGGCAAAGCTCTCATTGACTTTAATGTTGCAGGATCAAGGCCTAAGGAATGAAGGGATACTGGAAAATACAAACACTGGTCAAAAATTTTCTGTTGACAGAATGTTGTTTAATGGAAAAAGCCTTTCCGAACAAAATTATCATTTTCATGGCAAAATGTATGTTTAATTCGAAAATAGTTTGTCCCCCTTCTCTTTCTTTTTGTGCCTTCCTTCAGTGGCAAAATTTAGACCAAACGTTTTTAGTTTGCTTTTGATGAAAAACCAAACATTTTTGGAATTTTTTTTACCATAGAAGGAGTTAAAGAAACAACTCTTTTTTAACCAGCCCCAAAAATATTGATCGTGATGAATTAAGTCTCTGAAGGCTTATCTAGAGTAGACTACAGATGCGACAGTGGCACAACTCTGGCTCTGCAGCTGTGCTATTGTAACACCCTAGTGTGGACAATTCCTACAGCGATGGACGAGGTTTTTCCAGGGTTGTAATTAATCTACCCCCCTGAGAGGCAGTAATTAGGTAAACTGAAGAAGTCTTCCATTGATTTAGCAGTGTCTACCCCGGCACTTAGCTCAGCTTTACTATGTCGCTCAGGAGCACAGGCGTGTGTACAGGGTGTGCCAGGTGTGCCCAAGCACACCGTAATGCAGGGGTGAGCAAACTACGGCCCACAGGCCAGATCCGGCCCATCAGGGCTCTGGATCTGGCTTGAGAATTTGCCACCACGGTGGTGTTGCAGCCCGCTCAGCTCTGGGAAGTGGCTGGCAGCACATATCTGTGGCCTATAGGGGAGTGGGAGCAGAGAGCTCCACGTGCTGTTCTTGCCTGTGGATACTTCCCCTGAAGCTCCCATTGGCCAGGAATGCAGAGCCATGGCTAATAGGAGCTTCGGGGGAGGAAACCACAGGCGTGGGGAGCCCTCTGCTCCCCCTCCCCACGGCTGGCAGAGCCAGGGTGTTGGCTGCTTCCTGGAGCGGCGTGGGGCCAAGGCCAAGGCCAGGGCAGGCAATTAGGAAGCCTGCCCATGTCCCGCGGCTAGCCCGGAGCCGCTCCAGGTAAGCAGTGCCAGGCCAGAGCCCACACCCTAAATCCCCTGCCCTGAGCCCTCTGCCACACCCCATGCCTCTCCTGCACCCCAGAACTCTGCCACATCCTGTGCCCCTCCTGCACCCCAACTCCCTACCCACATCCCACCTGCACCCCAGGCACCTGACGCACCCCACACCCCTACCCCGAGCCTCCTGCCACACACACCCTGTGTCTCAGCCCTTTTGTATACACTGAGTTTTAGTTTCTTTAGTTTGTTTGATGAATAAAAATAACGCCCTTTAAAATTGACTATTCAATAAACATTCGCCTTTAAAATAACTAAAAAATAAATTTTCCTGCGTGCACACCCTAATGAAATGTGCTGTGCACGCCTATGCTCAGGAGTGTGAATTTTTTCACATCCTTGAGTGACATCGCTAACTCAGCCAAAGGCACATGGGAACAAGAATAGGGTGTGGGGGGTCGTTATGCCCCCCTGTAAGCAAATGGGTGAGATAAATGTGGAGCCCTTTCATCAGGAGAGTTAACTGGGCACTAGTGGGAGGGCAGATATAGTATGCTGTACCGTGTAAAGAGCTGTAGCAACGTACTCTCCCCATAACAGGAGCTAGTGGGGAAGCAAGGGAGGAATGTGTCGTTCGAAGACATAATTTCTTCCCAGTGTCCTCCCAGCTATGAGTATCCCTATCGTCATATTTTTGTATGTCTCTTCTCTCGCTAGCCCCATTTTCTCAGAAAGTTTTCAGAACTTGGTACAGCAGTCGCTGAACGCTGTCATTTCTTAAACTTAACCACAGCACCCAAATCCTCCAAACCATCTGTGCTTTTTAGACACTTAGGAGCCCTGTGGCATGGAAAACTGCCCACCTTTCCATTGATGCTCACCACTCAGCTCCACCCATTTTATTTCTTGTGCTGGAGTTCTTGGTTTTTGGTACCTGATTGATCCAACAGCTCCCTATGGTGGAACATGAGAAATGTGCCAGTGCAAAAGAAATAACTAGCCTTTCACAGTGTTTAATTGAGATTTCACGGTAGAAAAACGTTATATCCTGTGTCAAATCATCCCAAAACATTTAGGCAATGCTAGTCTCTTTAATTATTATATTAATTCTATTTCTTAGACTTCTGTTTAGTCCATATTCAATAGTGTTCAACTAAAATATATTGCATGGTTGAATGCTAAATTTCCACATACTTGTCAGAAATTTGACAAATTTACTAAACTGCAGGCAGGAGATTATAGTGAGACAATACATCTTTATTGCTTTTGTTCTGGTAAATAAAAAAGCCCAACTGATTACTTTTTTGCCCAAGTCATAAAATCAAACATACAGGCCATCTGCTACCTGTAATTATAAAGATTGATACAAACGTCTCAAATTTAATTGTTCCTTTTTTATTCCATAATTATGCCTTTGAAGAACATTCTGAGTGTGACAGATTGGGCACCATCTGCCAGGAATTTATATTTGATATAGATTAGAAAGTATGGATAAGATGGACATATTCAAGGCTAATACTTAGTCTTGCCTCAGGGCAGGAGCCTGGGATAGATGGCCTGCTGAGGTCCTTGCCAGTTCTACATTTCTATGATCCTATGGTCCCTTTAACTTGTGTCTAGAGAGGCATAATGATAGATTTCTTCAGATAATATGGTGAAGCCAGGTCTGTGCTGAAGCCTAATTGTCATTCACAAGGATTTCAGACAGGCAAGAGAAACACATGGGAGAAAGGATGCTATTTTAGGCAGAGACTAGAAAAGTTAACAAATGAACTGTATTTGAAAACAGGCATAGGCAAGATGAAAGGGGAAGCAAATAGCAGGGTGGAAAGCCATTCTGCAGACAAGTGGATAGGAGGTGAACCACGGGTGGTTGGTATACTAGGCTAAGTATACAGATCCAAGCAAAACAATAAATGCCTGTGGCACTCTGTCCCTGAAAGCAGCACCCTGAAATCCCGATATTCACTGCTGTCATATAATTATGATATGTTTTGTACAAAGTATGCCTTGTGAGGTATCATCTTAAAAATCTTACTCTGTTGAACATTAATATCCTGTTGGATTGTTTGTGCTATCACTGCATGTTGAGTTATGAAGCTTTGCTCTGTATGTGTTACTGAAACATGTTGTGAGGTTGGCAACACCCAACCTTTCAGATGCAACTGTGGAGGAGCCAGATATGTGAATGGCCCATTAAAGTGAATACACACTCACAAGGACTGGCCCAGGAACTGTATATAATGGAGACTTCTCAGAGATAGCGCGTAGACAATGGAGATTGCTTGACCCATGTCAAAGCAAAGGATCTGTTCAGCAAGCTCTAAGAAGCTATAAAAGAGGGGAAGTGACATCATCACTGGCCCTCACTCCACAACTCAACACCTGGAAACGCGTCTAGAGGACAAAAAGTTTGAACTGGGGAGATGGTCCCAGACTGGAAAGGAGAATCCTAGCTTGTGTATTAAGGAAGAATGCCATGAGGGTGAGATGCTGCTTGATTCAAATCCTGTCTAAGTTATCAACTTTGATCTGTATGCTTATTACTTATAATCACTTAAAATCTACCTTTCTGTGGTTAATAAGTGTATTTTATATTTTACCTAAAGCAGTGTCTTTTTGTTGGAGTGCTTAGGAAATTTGCTCAGGTTGCCCCGGCTGGTGCATGTCCCCTTTCCTTTGTAAAAGTGGTGGACTGGGTAATAAACGTACCTTGGTCAGGCTTCTGACCAGGGCAAAACGGTACAACTGTGGGGTGCAAGGCTGGGGAGTCAGCAGGAATTGGCTGGAGCCTCTCTATTGTTGGTTCACGAGTGGCGGGCAAAAGTATTCATTTAACTCAGCTGGGTGTGTCCCTGCCTCTGAGTATATGGGAAAGTGCAGTACCTGTGAGAAGTTTGTAGCTTGTCACAGCATCACAGTGTGAGAGGGAGTCCAGACTGGTGGGACACAGGGCTCAGTGATACCCCAGTTCCAGGTTTCACCCTGGGGAATGCATCACAACACTTGTATGCAATTCCCTGCTCACTACTCTTCAGTGTTCTTCTGGATCCAGTCAATGTCCTTTCTGGGTTCCAGTCTTTTCTCCCGCACTTCCATGGTACACCCATACCTTCAATAAAGTGTGTAGTTCTGGTCACCTCATCTCAAAAACGATATATTAGAATTGGAAAAGGTACACAAAAGGATAACAAAAATGATTAAGGGTATGGAACAGCTTCTATTCAAGAAATGATTTATAGGGCTGGGATTTTTCAGCTTGGAAAAGAGACAACTAAGGTGGTATATATGATAGAGGTGAATAAAATCTTGAAATCTTGAATGGTGTGGAGGAAGTGAATAAAGAAGTGTTATATACTCCTTCACATAACAGATGAACCAGGGGTCACCCAATGAAATGAATAATCAAAAGGTTTAAAACAACCATAAGGAAGTACTACTTCATACAACACACAGTAAACATTAGGAACCCGTCAGGGGATGCTGTGAAAGTCAAAACTATAATGAGAGGGGTGGAGGGATAAAAAATTAGAGAAATTCATGGAGAAGAGGTCCAAAATGGTCAGGGATGCAACCCATGTTTTTGGTGTCCCTAGTCTCGGACTTCCAAAAGTTGATAGCGGTCATTTTGAGATAGGACAATTCTTCAAGGAATTCTCTGTAGGATAAATTATTTGCCAGCTCATGCTGAAACTTTCAGTGATGAAGAATAACAATAAAATAACCTTTAAATGTCAAAAAATCTTTAAAATTAATCTATGCACAAAATTTCAGTGAGTTTTAACTATATGAGAAGTTTAAAGAGGTGATGTTGTTTTGTTGTGATCATTCTGGACAAAAAAAATCATAGATGCTGCGTACACCTTTTTTTTAATACACTATTTTAAAACTAATTTAAACTCATAAACTGATTAACAGATTTACTTGTAAAATCATTCTGTACCCAAAGAGTCCTTGTTATAATTTTGGGGAGGATATGCTGTATTCTTCATACATAACTAAATAGTTGAATCTAAGTATAACACTCAGCTCTACTTTAACTATGGAATGGTGAGCATAAATTCCTTAATAAGCTCATATCCATGTACAGCTAGATTTGTCTTTATACCAGGGGTGGGCAAACTACGTCCCGCGGGCCAGTTGTGGTCCACGAGCCATTTTTATCCGGCCCATGAGCTCCTACCGGGGGAGCGGGACTAGTGGTCCCGCTCTCCTCGGCGGGGTGCTCTGAGAGCGCCCTGGAGAGCGGGGCCAGCTGTTGGCCGGGTACAACTGGCGCACCGCCCGGGACAGCGGACCCACGGCCGGCCAGGTGCACCGCCGCGAGAACGGGCCTGGCGCACCGCCCTGAAGGCGGGCCCGGCACGCCAACTGGCACAGCGGGCCCACAGCCGGCTGCCGCCTGGGCCCAGGCCAGTGGACCTGCGGCCAGCACCGTGCCCTGTGCCGCGCCCCGAGCTCCCGGCTCGAGGGCCAGGTGGAGCACTGCGAGTCGCGGGCCAGCACCCTGCTCAGCAGGTAAGCAGGTAGGGGCAGGGGTGGTTAGGGTAGGTGGGGGGGAAGATATGTGGGGGTGGTGGTTAGGGAGTCTCGGGGGGGCAGTCAGAGAACAGAGAGCAGGGGGGCTAGAGAGGGGATGGGGTTCTGGGGGGCAGAGTGTGGGGGGTCTCTCGAGGGGGTGATCAGGGGACAAGGAAGGGGGGTTGGATGGGTCTGGAGTTCTGAGGGGGGGCAGTCCAGGGTCAGGAAGTGGGTGGGGGTTGGATACGGGGCGGGGCCTTCAGCCTCCACACAATTTTGAACCCCAGTGTGGCCCAAAAAGTTTGCCCACCCCTGCTTTATACCATATATCTTGATTTAACCTGATCTCCTCTCCACTAGTAATAGGGTTTTATTCACAAATCTTGTAGTCTTTGATTGTGTTTTGGATTATTTCTATCAGCCCAGCCTGAGGAGAAAAACAACAAACCTAAACTCTGAGGAGAGGTAACAAAAGAGAGTCTGGAGCCTATACCCCTTCAAGTTCTTGTTCAGAAGTAGAGAGAGGAAAAACCTATCCCGTAAGATACAATCAATGCAGCTGGTGTGACATATTTAAAAACATAAAGACCATGAATAAGAACAAAGTCAAAGGGGTTCTGGTAAAAATGAGATGTTTGCAAACGGCTAAAAGACGAGATTGATCAAAACGAGTACCAGTTTCTCATCCAATATTGCTGTATGTTTTAATGTACTGTAAGATTATGCAGCAACCAGAGCCTCAGCGATGCATATAAAACCTTGTCATTTACTGCAATAAATAACCTTAAATTGTTTTTGTTAGAGTTAATTTACAATATTGTAATGCTGTATTGTGCAGTGTGTTCACTGAATCATAAAATAAATACATAGTGATGGAGTTTATTGGGGAGACCGCAGGAACAAAGACAATAGTTAACTAGATTTAGTACAACTGGAAAGAACTCATTACTACCTTATCTAAAATTAGTTATTTTGATACTCTTTGGATGCATCTGAAAAATTCTATTCAGTTTGTCTTTTATAGATTTATAGCAAGGATATCTAGCTGGAATAGCTTTGACTCTCATTATAGAAAGGACATGTATGTACCTATTGTCTTTCTCAATGCACGCTATAACAAATCACCATAGCAACAACCAAATGAAGAAAATGGACAGCTATATAAACTCTTGGGTCAACATACTGGAACATGTCTGTTCTGTTCCAATTGCTTTACTTTGCTCTCATAGGGCAAGAGCTATACAGCTGGTAGATCTGGCCCCAAAGATTGTTACACTATAGGGGAATTCCCAAGTGTCATATACCTTCTATAAGAGGTTTCTGCACCATCCCACCTACTGGACACTGGCAGAAGGGTGTGCCCAGAAAAAAAAACAGACATGACTTTGGCACCTATATGCCCCAGTGTTGCCCAGCTGACGCCCTCTGGCTCATGGATCCATAGGCAGCCAAGCATAAGTGAAAGCAGCTTTGAGGCTCACTTCATCCATGGACTTTAGGTGCCTAAAATACCTTTGAGGATCTGGGCCATAGTTCTTAAGGCTCATCTGGTCTGATCTCCTTTATATCACAGGCCATTACATTTCACCCAGTTACCAGCCCCTTGACTTTAGTCAGACTCAAGCATTTCAGTCCTCAGGAGACTAAACTGTTGTGTGCCACAGGCAAACAACATGAAAGACCAAGGCACCACCAGTGCCTGAGGCCCAGCAATGGCAGGGAATTAATTAGATGAGATATGCCCAGATAATCCCAGCAGGTGAACTATGCCCAGTGCTGTAGATCAGTGGTTCTCAAACTTTTTGTAGTGGTGACCCCTTTCCCACACCGGGCCTCTAAGCGCAACCCCTCCTCCCCCCGGGCGCAACCCCCGCCCCCCACTGTGGCAGGGGCTGGGATGGGGGGTTCCAGCAGCCCCCCAAGGCCAGTGAGGGGAGGTTCCAGCAGCCCCACGGAGGTGCCAACAGCCCACCACGGCAGGGGCCGGGCTCATGGGGGCACCGGAAGCTCACCTCTGCAGGGGCTGGGGCCAGGTCGGGCACATGGCAGTGTCGGCAGCCCGCTGCAGCAGGAACCAGGGCCTGGACCGGGCTTGCAGGGCCACCAGCAGCCCACCGTGGCAGGAGCCGCGGCTGGGACCGGCCTTATGGGGGCACTGGCAGCCCGCCGCAGCAGGAGGGGCTGGATGCCAGCAGCCCGCGGCATTGTTCGGGGCCAGCTGCTGGCAGCAGGGGCTTGAGACCCCCACAGAAATGGCTCGCGACCCCCAGAGGGGTCCCAACCCCCACTTTGAGAACCAATGCTGTAGATGAAGGTGAAAATCACCAATGTCCCCACCAATCAGACCTAAAGGAAATTCCTTCCTGACCCCAAATCTGGTGATCATTTGAATGTGAACATGGGAGCAAGACACACCAGATAAGCATCTAAGAAAAAGGATTCTCTGTACCACTTCAAAGCACTGGTTCATCCTACCCGGTGTCCCATCTCCAGCTGTGGCCAATCCCTGATGCTACAGAGGAAAGAAGAAGAAAAAAGCCAAACACAGAATACATGTGACCAGTTGTGAATCAAAGGTGGGGATGGGGATTCCTGCCTGATCTTTGCAGGGCAGACCCTAGACTAAATAGTGACCCCAGGTGAGGCGTGTATTCAGCTCTTTTCCCTCCATTTGTTCAACTTTTGAATACAATATTTTTATTGTATTTGTAGCTCATTTCACAACTTTGATGCACCATTTGCATGCATGATTTATCCCTGCAATATAAGATTATACATTTTTGCATGCTAGGATCTGTAAATCTGTATTTAGTCATGCCATATATAAGCAAATAAAAAATAGTTTCCTCTAAGCTTACAGAAACTATTTAATATAAGAATAACTGAAAGGCACTAACATCAAGAAATTTAACTTGTCCTAACATTGGGAGGACTAGTATTAAATAGTGTTACAGTAGGTGACAGCCTTACAATGTCCTTTAAATTCAAAAGGTTGCTTTTCTCATCTATGCCCTGGGAACTGAAACTGCTAATTCCTTAGTAATAGGAGTTCCATCATTTGCACTTCACTCCTCAGATTTCTTTTGCACTGGAACGGTGGCTACCACTTAAAGCCCTGTCTCTGTTGTTCTGTTTCAGGTATTTTCCCATCAAATTTGCCCCTTATTGCAAATTAGATGGCAACTGAGCTTTTTGCTTCCTATACTGAGCTCCTGAAGGCTTCTTTGAGGGCATCTTTTATTTTCTACAGGGGAAAACAGACAGTATTAGAGAGCACAATAGTTTATGTTCTGCAGTCTTAGAAAGTCATCAAACATTACATCAAACATTACATGTTAAGCATAGCATAGCCACAGGGGGCTACAACAGTGGTACCCTTAGCTCACCCAACAATATTGTTAATCTATCCAACCACACAGTTACTTTGGCAAATTTATCAGTAAGTCATTTGTCATTATGTATACGGCCTAGTGAAGGGTTGTTGTTCCTTGGCCAACCTCTGGATTGGATTATCAGAGAGAAGGTATCTTTCAGCATATGAAATCACCCATTGTTGTTATTCAGTGTTGTGGGCCACAGTTCAGAATGTGGTACTGTATGCGGTTCCTCCCATTGCTTCTAGAATAACATTCCAAAGGTATTACTAATAGATTTATTATAGCCTACCAATAACTGAGAAGGAGGCCCCAGTGATTATAACTTTGCCTTCGAAGAGGCGCTCTCCAGAGCAGCAATACATTCTCCCACCAGTCGAACAGCCTCTTTGGCAGTGCCCCTGTGTACTGAAAAGCCACCCGAACCATGTCCATAGTTGTGGACCACGGGTAGTTTTTTCCCATCATGCACCAGTATCTCTTTCTGCAGTCTCAGAGCTGACCTGGATGGCCTCAGACCCACCCTCACCTTTATGTCCTGGGCTCTTTGAAGTGAGGGTTCAAGAGCACAACATCTGTCAAATATGTCTTTGCTACTTCTAGGATCTGGGGACAAGCTCCAGTTGTCCTTTTGCCTTGTCCCACCTAATGTTACATTGTGTATTCCTGGATAGATATAAGTTAAACCGTCCCTGTCCTGGATGAAGTGATTCACCCAAGGAGCATTGACCTTGAGTACTTGACCTCTGACAGGGTACAACTCCAAGTCACCCAGGAGGTCTCTGGATCCAATACCTGAACAGTTGACAACGATGTCATATTTGCCATGTAGTTCCCACAGATCTTCGATTCGTCTAGCATACACCTGGCTGCCATTTCCTTTCAACCTAGAAAGAAACACTGGAGGTAAAGCATGACAATTAACTATGAATAAATTGCCTGATTATTTTTATGCAAGTCAAGTAAGTAAGAGACTCTTTAAGATGCAGAAGAATAGAAAATTGAAGAAAAATCAGAGATAGATAGCACGGGGCTTTTGTTTATGCCTCGTCCGATTTGGCTGTTGGAATTAAGACATTGCAAACAAAAGGCTCTTCGTTTGTTTATAAGACTGGACAGGGCAAAATATATCAGGTGTACAAATATTACAGAGACGCTGTGGCAAAAAAGATGAGATCGAGATCTCATGAATTCATTCTTATGATAGCTCCAAAACTGAGCAGTTCATGCAGCCTAAGGATGGGCAAAATGTCATGTTTACCTCATGCAAGTATTTAGTATATTAATAGTAGTACAGTATTTTACTATATATACAGTTCTAAGGTACCTGTTACTTGAAACCAAATTAATCCCTCATGTTACTCTGTCTTCAGGGTTGCTATTAAATATGACACTATTTATAAATGCATAAGGAAGAAAGGAGTCAGGCCTCATTATAGAGAGTGAGATACAGCAGGTAATAGCATTAATTCACTCTAGGTGTTTTAAAGTGGCGATCTAATGTAGAATGGGATGACTTGGCTTAATATCTGTAAAGGGATCTGTTAGACTGCATGTTAGAAATGCACACCATTCTCTCAGCAAAAACTCATTCTCTTCCTGGGGTTTACATGTATTGTTAACTTAAATCGCAACCTAAGCTTCATTTTGAGCATGGCTTAAATGTAGGGTTCTCCCTGCAGGACCAGCTCCTAATCAGTCTCTCTAGTGGGATCTCACCCATAGGATTTAAGATTCTGTCATCTCTTCTGCAAAAACATGTTAGTACAAAAACTACTAAACATTCTGCAGCATTCAGACAAGGTAGGGAGAGAAAGTTCTTGAACGGTGACATTAAAGCTAACCTAGAAAGAGGGTATGGTAAATTCTTTTGTGCTGCCAAAATATTGTTCGGATCACTTGGGTTTGCAAAATAGTTACATATTTACTATGCTCTCTTTCCTGGTACCCACAGAGGAGGGGGGGAAACTTGCTCGTCTAGTTAGACTACATCCTTTGGGAAGTGAGAAGAGTCTGAAACAGAAATAAGGAAGAAGCAGAAGAAGCCTTTGTGGTGAGGCAGCCTGACAGATACTAAATGGAGTCAGCAGTTTAGTTGTTCCTCAGTACAATTTTCAGTATCAGCTAAGCAATGAAACATGACAAGGCTTGTGTTCCTGTGGGATAGTGCAGAAGTCGGAGAGCTTTGCCAGCACGAGAGTACAGTAAACCCTCGATTTAACGGACCTCGATTTAACGGACTTCGGATGCAACGGACAAAATTTCTGAGCAAGTCTGATGCATCCGAAATTCATTTCTCGCGGGCTGGCTGCCGGCTCCCGGCTGCCGCCCGGGTCACAGCAGCTGGCGGGCTGGCTGCCGGCTCCCGGCGGCCGCCTGGGTCACAGCTGCCGCCCGGGTCCAGGCAGCGGGCGGGCTGGCTGCCGGCTCCAGGGTCCCGCCCGAGTCCCGCCAGCAGGCGGGCTGGCTGCCGGCTCCCGCCTGCGGGCGGGCTGCCGTCTCTTGCCCGAGTCCCGCCAGTGGACGGGCTGCTGGCTCCCAGCTCCCGCCCGAGTCCCGCCAGCAGGCAGGGTGGCTGGCTGCCGGCTCCCGCCCGGGTCCCGCCTGCAGGCGGGCTGCTGGGTCCCGGCTCCCGCCCGAGTCCCGCCTGCAGGCGGGCTGGCTGGCTGCCGGGTCCCGCCCGAGTCCCGCCAGCGGGCGGGCTGGCTGGCTGCTAGGTCCCACCTGCGGGCGGGCGGGCTGGCTGCCGGTTCCTGCCTGGCTCCCGCCTGCGGGCGGGCTACCGGCTCCCGCCCGAGTCCCGCAAGCAGGCGGGCTGGCTGACGGTTCCCGGCTGCCGCCCGGGTCCCAGCAGCCGGGACCCGGGCGGGCTGGCTGACGGCTCCCGGCAGCCGGGAGCCGGGCGGGTTGGCTGACGGTTCCCGGATGCCGCCCGGGTCCCAGCAACGGGCGGGCTGCGGAGCTGCCGCCCTGACCCTGTGGTGGGCGGGCTGCTGCTCCGACAGCTCTTTTTTAAATTATTATTAAATAACAGACTTTTTGATTTAACGGACACCCCCTCGCCCAAATTAGTCCGTTAAATGGAGGTTTTACTGTACTCCCGCTTCTGCTTGCTGCTAAAAGCAAGAAATGTTATTTCATGTGGTTCAATGGCATGAAAACACAATCAAACAATTTGATTATCTGGCAATTTGTTCCAAGATGTAGATACACATTTTACTACCTAACATCAAATCACCTTGTATCCAGTCACTATGCCTGTGAAATGACAAACATGATTTGTTCTTTTTAAGCACATTTAAATGGATTCTATATACACATTATGGCTCGCGAGCCAGGTGTGGCTCTTTTGAGCCTGTCATCTGGCTCGCGGCGCCCGCGAGGCTGGGGGGCGGGGGAGGCGGTGTGGCGCGGCGCTGCGCTGACCACGAGGCTGGGGGGCGGGGGAGGCGGTGTGGCGCGGCGCTGCGCTGACCACGAGGCTGGGTGGCGGGGGAGGCGGTGTGGCGCGGCGCTGCGCTGACCACGAGGCTGGGGGGCGGGGGAGGCGGTGTGGCGCGGCGCTGCGCTGACCACGAGGCTGGGTGGCGGGGGAGGCGGTGTGGCGCGGCGCTGCGCTGACCACGAGGCTGGGGGGCGGGGGAGGCGGTGTGGCGCGGCGCTGCTCTATGTAAGCGGGGGAATAGTCCCGCTGTTGTGGGGAACTCTCCTGGCTTCTGTACTACCCCGGTGAAATGGGCTAGCGGAAGGATCTGAGTCCTCGCTCCCACTTCCCTTACCCAGAGGCCTCCCTGACCTTGAGGACTCCCCTTCCACTCTCCTGTCTGGTGGAGTCCTCGTAACCCCAGCAAGGCTGGGCCCAGGATTCCTGGGGGACTTAACCCCAAACCGTGCTGAGGTCACCTAGGTCAGAGACTAGGGTGTCCCCACTCCGGGGTGCTCCCGCTGCACTGGACACTTCACTGACCCACATAAAACTTACAGCAAATGCAAATTATTTAATTAACAATTTATCTTAAAAATTAACAAAGGAGAAATAGAACGGTTAGGGAAATCCTGCCCCGTGGCAGGGAACGTTACACACAACGTCTCTGGGGTGTCTGGACAGTTTTCAGTCTGTTCCTTGGAGGGCCCAGGCCTCCTCCTTAGCTGTGCTGCAGGGTTGCTGTGACTTGGACGCTTCCTCCGGTGGGGTCCACACGCTCCCAACCTCTGGACAGCTCCAGCCCAGTTCCACCCTCTGTGTCAGCTCCACGCTGCCTCAGCACGACAACTGCTGCGGCTCTGCCTCCAGAACAGCCCCTCTGGCTGTTCCAGCTCTGCGCCCAGCACACGGCTTCTCTGCAGGCAGCCCCTGTGTCTCTGCCCCCAGCACTGACCTCTCTGCCTCTGATTCCTGCAGCTGCTCCCAGGGCAGGTCTGTCTCTCTGGGCTGAGCTCTGGCTTTGGGGCTGCAGCTCTGCTCCCAGCACAGGGTCTGTCTCTCTGGGCTGCTTTCCTGGCCCCTCTGGATCTGGCCCAGCTCTAACCTCCAGCTCAGCTCTGGCTCCTCTCCCTCTGGCCCAGGCAATTCCAGCTCACACACACGGAGGACGGGACCCACCCTGCCCTCCTGACTCCTTGATTGGCCCCCCCGGCCTTGTCAGTCAGGAGTGCTGGCCTCTCCCCATTGTCCCTGGGGACCGCCAGTCTCAGGGTCCTGATTGACCCTCCCCATTTATGTCCTGGGAGCTAATAATGAAAACACCCCACTGAGTGTTAGTAAGGGGCTAACAGTTCCCTTACATCTGGCTGGGGGCGTGTCGCTCTTCTTCCCTCGGCTGGAGTCGGGTCACAGCAGCGTGACCCAGCGAACAAGTAAGCACGGGGGGGGAGAAGCCGTTTGCAAGGGGGCGTTGGGGGGAGGCTGGGCTGGGAGCGGGGGGAGGCTGGGCTGGGAGCGGGGGTAAGCGGTGTGGGGGAGAGATCGGGCTGGGTGGGTCAGTTGGGGGGGGGAAGGAGAGCGCGGCGGCAGCGGCGGCGGGGAGGTAAAGGAGAGCGCGGCGGCAGCGGCGGGGGGAAAGGAGAGCGCAGAGGCAGCGGCGGGGGGGGAAAGGAGAGCGCGGCGGCAGCGGCGGCGGGGAGGTAAAGGAGAGCGCGGCGGCAGCGGCGGGGGGAAAGGAGAGCGCGGCGGCAGCAGCGGCGGGGAGGTAAAGGAGAGCGCGGCGGCAGCGGCGGTGGCGGTGGGAAAGGAGAGCGCGGCGGCAGCGGCGGTGGCGGGGGGAAAGGAGAGCGCGGTGGCGGGGGGGGAAAGGAGAGCGCGGCGGCAGCGGTGGCGGGGGGGAAAGGAGAGCGCGGCGGCAGTGGCGGTGGCGGGGGGAAAGGAGAGCGCGGCGGCAGCGGTGGCGGGGGGGAAAGGAGAGCGCGGCGGCAGCGGTGGCGGGGGGGAAAGGAGAGCACGGCGGCAGCGGTGGCGGGGGGGGGAAAGGAGAGCGCGGCAGCAGCGGGGGGGGAAGGAGAGTGCGGCGGCAGCGGGGGGGAGGGAGAGCGCGGCGGCGGGGGGGGGGGGAGAGCGCGGCGGCGGCGGGGGGGGGCTATTATATGGCTCTCTGAGCCAAAAAGGTTCCCGACCCCTGCATTATAGGATCTGTTTTCTGACTCTGCTAAAAAATTTTGAAATTGATGTGGCTTGAGGAGAACTGGTCTTCAGAAGGAAAAAAATGAACGGTAAGATTTCTTTCTGCACAGGCATAAATTTTAAAGCCTTCATTTGTGCCAAGTGTTTTGCACATACAAATATTTCTGTAAGGTTTTCTACATGATGATAATAAAGATAGTACTTGGATTTTTTTACTCCTTTCTGCTCCTGATTCCAGAATGGTTTGTGAGGTGAGTTGGGCAGAAGAAAGGTTTTTGACCAAATCAGAGATGAATTGGCCCAGCCAATTCTGAAATACAGAGGTTGGAACAGGAGGCATTTCCCCAGATTTTCAAATTCTTCTGATAGTTTTTGTCATTTCATAGCTCAAAACCAGTGAGACTAGAGGCTTCGAAACATTACCTGTGGTTTGTGGTAAATGGCTTGCAGAGCATTAGCATCTTTTACCATTTTCAAGAGCTGATAGGATGTATTTTGGAAGTTGCACACTGGTAAATGAGGAACATCTGGATGCTCATTTGATTTATGGCAGAAAAAGGATAGGAAAAAAACCACTCTTTCCAATCCACTATAATCTCTGGAGGATGTTAAACAGAAGCTACTAAACAGACATTTTAAAATCAGCAGGTCCTGATGGCTTGCATGCAAGAGTTTTTAAAGAACTGGCTAAGGAATTTGATGGGCCATTAATGCTGATTTTCAAAAAGTCTTGGAGCACTGGAGAAGTTCCAAAAGGCTTCAAAAAAGCTAATGTTGTGCTTTTAAAAAGGGCAAGTGGGATGATCAGGGTACTTATAGGCTGCAAGCCTGACAGTGATCCTGGACAAGATAATGGAGTGGCTGTTACCAGACCTAATTATAATGAACTAAAGGAGGTTAATGTAATTAATGCAAATCAACCTGGGTTCATAGAAAACATCTTTTTTTGATGAGGTTAAAAGTTTGGCTGATAAAGGTAATAATGTTGATGTAATATATGTAGACTTCTCTAAGGTGTTTGTTCTGGTGTCACATGACATTTTGATTAAAAAACTAGAATGATATAGAATTAACATGGCACACATTAAATGGATTGAAAGCTGGATAACTGATGGGTGTCAAAATGTAATTGTAAATGGGGAATTGTCTTTGAACAGGTCTGTTCACAATAGGATCCTGCAGGAATCGGTTCTTGGCCCTACACTATTTAACATCTTTATCCATATTGGAAGAAAACATAAAATAATCACGAATAAAGTTTGCAGATGACACAAAAACTGTGGGAGTTGTAAATAATGAAGAGAACAGGTCATTGAGTCAAAGCAATTGAGATTGTTTGGTAAGCTGAGCACAAAGAAACAATAGGCATTTTAATATGGCTAACTGTATGCATCTGGGAACAAAGAATTTGGTTATACTTTCAGGATGGGGGATGTATCCTGGGAAGCAGTGACTCTGAAAAAGATTTGGGGGTCATTGTGGATAATCAGCTGAATATGAGCTCCCAATGTGATGCTGTAGCCACAAGAGCTAATGCAATCCTAGGATGCATAAACAGGAGAATCTTGAGTAGGAGTAGAAAGATTATTTTGCCTCTATATTAGGCTCTAGTGTAACCACTGCTGGAATACTCTGTCCAGTTTTGGTGCCCACAATTCAAGAAGGATGTTGATATCTTGGGAGAGCGTTCAGAGAAGAGCTACGAGAAATATTAAAGAATTAGAAAACATGCTTTAAAGTGATAGACTCAAGGAACTCAATCTATTTAGCATAACAAAGAAAAAACTAAAGGGTACTTGACTACAGTCTGCAAGTACGTATATGAGGAACAAATATCGAATAATGAATCTAGGAGAGAAAGGTTTGACATGATCCAATAACTGGAAGTCGAAGCTAGACAAACTCAGACTGGAAATAGGGCAAAAACATGTAACAGTGAAAGAAATTAACCATTAGAACAAATACCAAGACTTGTGGTGGATTCTTCATTGCAGACAATTTTTAAATCAAGAGTGCATGTATTTCTAAAAGATCTGCTGTAGGAATTATCTGGGGGAAGTTCTATGCCTGTGCTACATTGGAGATCAGAAGGAATGATCACAATGGTCCCTTCTGGCCTTACAATCTATGAAAGGACAGGACCAGGAATATGGCTGCTCTCAAGAAATCAGCTTTCCACATCCAAATCCTGCAGGATTCCCCATGTAAATGTATGTGGATCATGTCATCCATAAGCTAGTTCCCCCAATGCTCAGTGAATGCCTCCCTTGAAGAGGCTGATTGAGCCATTAAAACACAGTCCTGCATTGAGGATGGTGCTGAATTGCCCCAGCAAGAGCTCCAGAATGTATCACCATCTACTTGTGTGAATTATCTGCAGGGTAGCCGCAGTACCTGAGCCAGCCTGGTAAAAGATATAAGCTCCCTGGTGCACTTAGCCAGCTCTGTTTCACTGATGTAGGAAAGGGACCATGGTTCCTTGCCCACTTGGGGAGGCTAATGCTTCTGTGGATATTCACCTGGCTGGAGGCAGATACAAGAAGGGGAGGTTTTGTGCACTCTCTGCTCCCTTGTGCACCAAACCAGCAGGGAGACTCGAAGGGAGTTTTGGAAGATTTTGAAAATGGCCTTCTTCTCATTTACATTAAAGCAGGGGTCTCAAACTCAAATGACCATGAGGGCCGCATGAGGACTAGTGCACTGGCCCGAGGGCCGCACCACTGACACACACATACCCTCGCTGCCCCGGCTCTGCCCCCACTCCACCCCTTCCATGAGGACTAGTGCACTGGCCCAAGGGCCGCACCACTGACACACACCCTGCCCTCGCTGCCCCGGCTCCACCCCCACTCCACCCCTTCCAAGAGGTCCCACCCCTGCCGCACCTCCTCCTCTGAGCACGCAGCTCCCCATTCCCTCCTGGAAAGCGCTGGGCACCACCAACAGCTGTTTGGCAAACAAAGCAAGAGCAATATAGGAAGTCCAGAGCTAGAAAGACGCGCGGCCCAGCCAGGCAGCAGAGAAGCCTCCACTTCTGGCCCCTCCGTCCTGCAAACTGCTATGGGGGAACCGGGGGGGAGCCAGGAAGCTTGGCGGGCCGCAGGGAAGGGCTTTGCGGGCCGCATGTGGCCCCCGGGCCGCATGTTTGAGACCCCTGCATTAAAGCCACTTCATACCACTCTGTCCATGTAATGGGGAGTTCAAACGGTAAATATAACATTCTTCTATGTTAAGATACCTGTACACTACCAGAGGTGTGAAAAATGGCCTTAGGTTTTAATTAAGCTCATTTCCATGGTCTTTAAATTCTTGCAAAAGAGGATGTATGGGTAACTCACAGAAGATCAGTCTCCATTTCTCCCAGAAAGGAAGGAAAGATTTAAAAATCCATTAAATCAAAGGAATATTCCCAACCCTTTCCTTTCAGGAAATATCAGTTACACCCATCAAAACAAACCTTTTCTCCAGCCATAGCAGATAGGATGGGCAGTCACATTTCAGTGTAGTAAAAGCCTGACCAAATCTGTGCTGTGGAAACTTCTTCAGCTCCTCTTCAGTCATTGAACGAAATCCCAGGACAATATCAGCCCAGAATGGCAACACTTCATCAGGAATGGTTTTGAAGATCTGCCAGCTAAAGGACATGGAAGAGAAGAGGCTAGACTTAGATACGCTCACATTCATGTAACAATTCATTTTGATCTTAATTTTAAAAATATTAGCAATCAGCTTCCATTGGTCAGCAGGATCTTTGAGTTTAGACAGACAAAAAGTAACAAAGTAAAAGACCACAACAGATGATAATTATTTAATTGTCCATAAGGTTTAGGGGCGTCTTAGTAGGACTTGGACCTAGGGGTGAGGGCAGAATGAGATGGGATAATAGAGCAAGGTTAAAAATCACTAAATGGGGCTGGGGGCTGGAGAGGGGACACCAGGGAGAATAACAGGATAACACAGAGTTAAATACATTAGATGCAGTGACCGGAGGGATGGGGAAAATAGCAGTCCAATGTGTCCTGTGTCCTCTTATTTTCATGGTTCTCATTTAAAACTAAAACTGTGCTGGAGAATGACAACATGGGCCATTAAAACCACATCCTTTCTGTGCTCCATTTACTCTCCAGGCTTGAATCTTGTTGCAGAGATTCTAGGCTAATCCCCATGAATTCACTAAGTAAATTCCACACCAAGTGAAATTTAGAGATGGGCTCATATCCAGATCTGCATCACACCACCACTGCCTGGGCCCATCTCCAGATAAGGTACAAATCTTGCTCCCCTGCAAGAATACCTGCCTGGAGCGAGGAGGTGCGGCCTCCTTCAGATGCGGACATGGAAGGAACACCGCAGGTCACCTGGTGGGAGGAGCCAGGACGGCCCCGCCCCACACTGGAAGCAGCAGGGCAGGAAAGGCAGGGGAGCTATAAAAGGCCATCCCAGCTGCTCAGCTTCTTCCCCGCTGCCAGAGGCAAGCACCAAGAACTGCTGTTGCCCAAGGGACCAGTGCAAGCCTCCACGGAGCCCTGACACTGACGAGCTGGACGAGCTCCACTGACGAGCCCTGACACCACTACCCTTGGAAATGTACCCAGAGGAGATTGAGGATGATCCCTGGATCCAGATACACCCGAGGGGGAGAGAAGGAGGCAGCCATGGGGAACCAGGCAGTAGTCTGGTGGAGGGCAAGCCTGAAACCAGGTCAGCATGTTGCAGGCGGATCCCCGCTGACCCAGCGCTGGACTACTCCGCCACTGCTAGGGCCATGGGTTGGGACGTGGTGGAGTTGGGTGAGCCCACGTCCCCCCTGCCACTCCACCCCTGGGGAGGCAGTACTCCCCCTCAATAGGTCAGGAGACCCGTGCTCCTCTCCTCACCCCAAACCAGAGCCCCCTTGACCGAGTGTAGTGCTCACCCCATAGCCTGGACTGGGGCTACAGCACTGCTTGATTGCAGGCCAGAGCCCTGACTAGTTGCTGCCCCAGCCTGCTTAAAAGGTGCGAGTGAGCTGCAAAAGCTCTGCCTTATTGTAGGTCACAGCCGTGGCTGTTTTCTGCACCAACCTGCCAAGCAACAGGGTGAATAAACTGTTGCTGCTCTGGCCCTTTGCAGACCAGACCCTTGACCATTGACCACCCCACCCTGTTTAACAGCTAGGTGGCTAGACCACAACAGCTCTCTCTGGTAACAGGCCAGAGCCCAGGCTCTGTGGTCCACCCCTACTTGAAGGACAGGCCCCTTAAGAATCACTAATCCCCCCCCCCCCTTTTCCCATTTGGAGAAGGCTTTAGCAGACCCAAACTGCGAGGAGGTGTGGTCTCCCTCAGGTGCAGGCATGGATGCGGAGGGGCGGCCCCACCAGTTTACACTGCCCCTTTTAACATCTAAAGCTAACACCTTTTCTCCCCCAAGCTTTAAAATCCAAACGTTTACCCAGATTTCTACACAACACTCCTAGGAAAATCCTAACTCCACCTCTGCTGAGTAGCTGGTAAGGGCACGTCTATACTATTAACTTAAGTTCACCTATTTTAAAGTCAACTTAAAACCAAAATGGTAATTATTCCGGGTCCACACTACCATCCTGTTGGTGGTGCACGTCCTCACCAGTAGCGCTTCCACCCTTTTAAGGGTGGTGGGCATGAGCTGAGAGCCCAGGCTACCCCCATCACGAGCCCCGCTACTCCCACCCCTTCCAGGTTCCCAGCTTCCTTCTGTCTCATGAGAGAATGGCTGCTGCTGGGAGCTGGAGCAGCTGCTGGGCTCCTGGGGGACAGTGAGGAGCCTGGGCAGCAGCCTGGCTCAAAGTGGGGAGCCCAGGGCAGCTGGGCTCTAGCTGGAGCCCCCCAACCAGGGGTGACAGCCTGAGCTATAAGCCAGGTTTTCTCCTCAATTTCATGGCTCCTGCACAGAGCGGTGAAACTGAGAAGAATGACAGCCAACAGCCGAGGTATGTAACCTGCAGTGCCCACACAGACACTGCGTTGCTCTAACTACACTGAGGTAAGCCATACGCCTCTCGTGGAGTGGAGTTATGATGTTGGTGTAGTAGGGCACTTACATGGGCAGGAGCAAGGCTGTGGTGTAGACACTGATATAATTCGGTCGACATAAGCTGCCCTACGTCGATCTAACTCTGTCCTGTCGTGTAGATCAGGCTTGACTCAAGCCCTCTTTCTAAAAGCTACAAGCTTGTTGGCTGCATCTTCATGGAATGTCTGATCAGACTTTCTTCCCGGGGCCAGCAAAGCCACAAACTGAGTAGACAAATCTTCGTGGGCATGGTGAGCAGCAAACCTGCTGTGTTTTATATTTAGTTAGCACACCTGAAGGATCCTACAAAGTTCCATCTCCTGTTACTACGGTGACCACTTACATTCCAAGCAACTAAAGAAGGAGGAATGTAGGGGAAATATGGGCTGCAACTTGTATTTAAGAGACACCAGCCCAGAGTGTTTTGTTTGTATGAGCCTTGCAATGATTTTTGCTTGAAAACTCACTTCATATAATCAAATGCTCCTTAACACTGTAGCTCCTTTTGAATATGGGTCACAAGAGAGAGTCCAGAGAAAGAATGTCCCTTAAGTACCAGATGGAGTGTCACCCTGCCTATTACACTATAGAGCGTAAAAATACTAAACACCTGAGTTCCTTTCTTACCCTGACACCAGATGAATGCCAGCATCTGAAGCCTCTGATGAATTATTGATTTCAAAAAGATAGTCGAAGGTATCCCTAAACCACTGCTTCTGCTGATGAATTGGTATGCCTGAAATGGAGGGAGAAGGTAGATCAGGAAAAGACTCCCAAACCCACATAAGCTGAGGAAGGCAGGCATCAGAGAAACCAGGGATAGTAAATTTTCTACATTGGTAAAACTTTGTACATGGCCAGGTAAAAGTATACACTGCTTTGAACACAAAAAATACATGGGAATTAAACCTGTATTTTGGTATCCAGTGCTATAAGGTAATGCATGCCTCGTATAAGGTGCTAATTAACCTCAACTCCCAAGGACTGCATTGGTTTTCAAAGGGAGATAACTGTGCTCAGCAGCTTGCAGTGTTGGGCCCTTCATATTTACCCACTTAATGCCGTTGTTACACATTACAAGACTGAACGATATCTCAAAAAATCAGTGCTTGCCCTGTTGATTGAACAATATAGTAGTGGGAAATATATCCTACTACAACATTAAAGCCCCAATCCTGCACTGGGATCCACTAGCACATACTCCTACCCTACTAAAGTCATCAGGGCCTGAGGATAAACCCTTTAAGATTAAATTTTAAAAGTAAGAAAAGGAAAAAGTTATATTTCCTAGAACAATATGAACTCAGCCTCTTTCCCATGGGCAGTACTTCTATTGCTGGTTCCATGCAATATATTACTGTTCATGTCATAAAGTATGTATCACAAAACACACAAGGTGCGCCAGTCAGGTTAAAGTTGCTGGAGAAGCCTTTAATTTAATGATTCCTGCCTTTTTTCTTTTCTTCTCGTTCTTTCCTCTCATTCCCGAGACACAGTCTCTCCTAAATTCCTTTGTAAACCCTTCGCCAATGCAGGCCAGTGTATTCTATGTAATTATTTCTATCATGTCAGCAAACATCATACCGCAGTAATTACTGAAACAGGGGTACATTCATTAACAATAATGTCTGCACACTGACATGCTTCCTGGGGGTACCCAGGGTTGTGAATCACCTTACTACCATCTGCCCTTAGCGTGAGGAAGCTTTGTCTGTGCCTGAAGGGGGTCAGATCCCAGCCATGGGCAACACAAGCATTCCTTTCTAGGCCTCGCAGGTCCTGCTGTTTCTCTACAGGTTAGCGACAGGCACACTCCAAACCTCAGGCTCTCTGAGCTTCCGCCTGGAGGGTCCAGTCTTCCTCACCTGGACACTCACGGGATTCAAAGAATCACTGCTTCTAAAGAATCAATGCACCTCAGTTTTTCAGCTCCACCTCAGATCACCATTCCATATAAGTCACAGCACTTAACATGTAGCACAGACATGGGCAGGCATAGGGAAATCAAGTGCAGTAGACTCTCGATTATCCAGGATGATAGGGAAAAAAATAATCCTGGTTAATAAAATCCTGGATAATCCACATCCATAGGAAACATGGGGAGAGGGGGTTGGTTCACCAGGCACCCTGCGCCAGGGGGAGGGGGGGTTTCGCTGGCTGCCCAGCGCCCTGGTAAGTTGTTTTTTGTTTGTGCTTGGGGCGGCAACAAAGCCAGAGCCAGCCCTGTGACTTACACATATTATTTTTTGACGTCCTGGTTAATCCACATCCTGTTTAATCCAATCCTGGATAATCGAGAGTCTATTGTATCCGTTTATTTAACAAAGCACACAGATTCAAGTAGCAAGCAAGTGAAAGTATTAGAAACAAATGGTTATATCTAAAACAAAATCATAACATGCATTCTAGAGCCTAGACTTAATTAACAAGATTCTCTCATGTCTTGTAGAATATTGCTCATCCAAAATCTTTGTAGCATTTTAAAGCCAGGTTTGGCCATGACCCTCCTCTCATGAGATAAACAAGTTGTCTGCTTGCCTCCTAGGCAAAGGATCTTGTGTGTTTCCTTCTACTCGCGGATATACCCTAACAATCCTTTGTCTTTAGTCTTAAACACACACCTCTGCTGTTTACTTCATCCTATGAATTTTCTCTCTTGTAGATTTCACAATCTCTTCTTTTAAGCATGGCTCAGTATGCAAATAGGGCTAATAGGGCTACATGGTGAGGCATACAATACGCACTACGAAAATAACCAGATAGAGAGGTAGGTGTCTGCTGCCTCCTTCCTGAAAGGAACATTTCCATGGTATGAAATTCCTGGTGCTCTGCCTTAACTCCAAGACCTTGAGAATATAACTTTTAGCATAGCTACATAACTTCTTAAATTGTATCCATACCTACATTTCACAATGACTATGACAACCACTGGGCTACAGATTCTTGGAATACACCTCACATGTCACTCTTTGGTGAACTATTATACATATATCCAACCAGCAGATTCCTGTATAATCATTTGGAACCACTATGCTCTCTGCTGATTGGCACAAAGAGATCCCTGTGTGTGTGTGTGTGGGGGGGGTGTCTCTCTCTCACTCACAAAATATGTAGACCCTTAAAGAGATAAAAATATCTCTAAACACCTTAGGACTGAAAATGGAACAAGAACAGGTGACTAAGCATCAAAACACTGGGGGTTTCCTCAGCATAATTTATAATTGTTCCGAAAATAAGACCGCAGACATCTATATATATAAAAGTCAAATGGTGTGTGCGTGTATGTACGTTCCCTTACTCCTTCCACACAGTTTGAGCTAGACACTTCAAATTTCGTACACTTATAGGCTTTAGGGTCCTAATCAGCGCAAGAATCGAAAATTTTTCAAATCTCACCTCTTACACCCCCTAGGGGTGAAATTCTTTAAAGCCCATTAACATCAGCTGGGCAGCAGCTTAACAGCTGCTGTTCTCTGTGACATAGTTATGATGTAATACCCCCCTCCAATGGACCCCACACTCGCTCAGCTCTCTGCCCCTCCAACGGCTCCCCACTCACTCAGGTCTCTCCCCCTCCCCCCCTGCAATGACCCCCCACTCGCTCAGCTCTCTCCCCCCTCACCCCCTCCAGCTGCACTCGCTCAGCTCTCTCCCCCCACCCCCCTCCAATGGCCCCTGCGCTCACTCAGCTCTCTCCCCCTCCCCCCCCTCTAATGGCCCCCGCACTTGCTCAGCTCTCTCCCCCCTCCCACGGCCACCGCACTCGCTCAGCTCTCCCCCCTCCCCCTCTCCAATGGCCCCTGCACTCACTCAGCTCTCTCCCCCCCTCCAACAGCCCCCACACTCGCTCAGCTCTCTCCCCCCTCAGGTAAGAATTGAAAATTTTTTAAATCTCCCCCCCTCCCCCCACTCCAACGGGCCCCCCACTCGCTCAGCTCTCTCCCCCCTCCCACGGCCCCCCACTCGCTCAGCTCTCTCCCCCCTCCCACGGACCCGAGCAACGCCGGGTATTTTTGCTAGTATATTCTAAACTAATCTGATTTGAATATTATCAGTAAGTGGAATTATTTATCTTCAGTATCATCTGAAGAACAAAGTTTAAACCTGAAAAAAGTCATACTACAAAAACTTTAATCCACATTGTTCTGAAGTTGGAGCTCTGAGCTAAGCAGAGGTTTTCACTCACCTAGATAAGTGTGTGGAATAAGCATTCCGGCTGCTACATCGCTCGTTGTGTTGGGAGTAAATTTGTCTGAAATTACAGTCACAGAGCACTTGGAGATAGATTCTGAAATGTACACTGCTGTTGAGAGGCCAATCAACCCAGCACCGACAACTGCAATCTTTCGCTTAGCCATATGCTAGGAGGAGGAGAAGGGGAGAAAAGAATTCTAACGGGTTATTTAAGGTGCCACATCCAATGCAATTTTTTAAAAATCCTCTTATTAGTTCAGCGATCTATTGTAAACAAGAGACAGAAAATACAATAGGCTGGATCCCACAAACCTTTACATGTGTGAGTAGTCCCACTAAGGACCACAGGACTATGTGGGTAAATAAAGCCTATTCCTGGGCATAGGTCTTTCCGGGATTAGGGAAAATTGAATTAAAATATTTACAATCATCAGCATTAAGAGAGATAAGGCAAGTTAAGTACTAAACAATGAGGCAAAACACAATATAGATAAATACTAAGAATAGGGGCTCAATTATTCAGATATAAGATGGAAAATGTCTTTGTCTAGCATACGTTCTAATTGATTCTTTGTCTCAGAGAATAGTTTACCTGCTGATTTTTGTCCCAGAAAATAGACTTTACATTAAATGCAGTGCATAGTTTTTCAGGGTATAGAATACCTGCTTCTATACTTCCATCCAAAAATTGTTTACAGGGAGACGGTCACTGAGGTCTTGATTATGCCTTGGGAGGGGAGTGGTGGGAGGAAGAGGAGGGCGTAAAATCCCTTTGTGCTTTGACATGGTTAAGAATACATTTCTAGCCCTAGGGTTAGAGTGACAACAATGGCTCCAGTCCAGTGCCTCCCTCCAACTAGGGTATGCATAAAAAATCAGGGATCTAGATCACAGATTAATGGGTCCTCCTCTGTATGTGAGGGTATAATCCTGAGCACCCGCTGCTCCTATTGACCTCAATAAGAGTTGCAGGTGTTCAGGACCTGGCATAAACCAAGGAACGGTAAGTCCATCAAGCCAAGAGGACATGATGCCCCTTGGGCAGTCTAAGCATATGCCCATTCCTTGCTCTGATTGTGTTTTTACACTGTTTAGTGTCTTCGGAGCACATGCATTTAATTTACTTTTAGTGAAAAATTGCAAAATTTCATCATTGTTGCCATTTTTCATGGTTTGAAACTGGCCCATTTTATGTAACAATTTTTACTGAAATATTATCTAACATTTTCTGAAAGTTTTCATTGACCAAAACCCCACTTTTCAGTAATAACATGGCTTTGGGTAAATAAAACATTTTGATAACTACTTCAAAAATTATTTCTGTAACAAAGGCACTGAATGTTAAAAAAAATTGCAAAAAGAAATTAGTTCTGGGAAAAAAGGTCATTTTTAAAATTGCAGGGAAAGTCATTTTTAAATTAAACTTTTGAAAGAAAGCAAGAAAGAAAGCAAGAAAGCAAGAGAAATCCCAGCTCTAGTGGAAACATTGTTCAGTTATCAGCAGGTTCAAATTGCATCTTGGGTTTCTGCAGAACATTTGGCCTTACAGGATCCTGCTCCTCCATTCTATGTTCGGCATTGGTGAGGCCTCATCTGGAGTACTGTGGCCAGTTTTGGGCTCCACACTACAAGAAGGATGTGGAAAAATTGGAAAGAGTCCAGCAGAGGGCAACAAAAATGATTAGAGGGCTGGAGCGCATGACTTATGAGGAGAGGCTGAGGGTACTGGGATTGTTTAGTCTGCAGAAGAGAAGAATGAGGGGGATTTGATAGCTGCTTTCAGCTACCTGAAAGGCGGTTCCAAAGAGGATGGATCTAGACTGTTCTCAATGGTACCAGAGGACAGAATAAGGAGTAATGGTCTTATGTTGCAGTGGGGGAGGTTTAGGTTGGATATTAGAAAAAGCTTTTTCACTAGGAGGGTGGTGAAGCACTGGAATGGGTTACCTAGGGAGGTGGTGGAATCTCCTTCCTTAGAGGTTTTAAAGGTCACGCTTGACAAAGCCCTGGCTAGGATAATTTAGTTGGGGATTGGTCCTGCTTTGAGCAGGGGGTTGGACTAGATGACCTCCTGAGGTCCCTTCCAACCCTGATATTATATGATTTTATGTACTCATCATCCACCAGCCAAAGAACTAACCCTGATTCCTTCTCCGTTGTCCTGTCTGACACTCACTGATTCTAATAAGCCACAGCAGAGGTTGAATTTCTGAACTGAACTCCTCGTAGCCAGGACAGAAAAGTGAGAGAACCAGGCCAGGAAAGGCTCTAGTTTGACCATAATTTATTTTCTCCAGACAAGGTTTTATCACACAGGAGCTGGATTTACCTAAATTGACACCAGCTTGCAACCCCCTGCTGGGCAGTCTCTGTAACTGGCCTCCAATGGACAGCTTTAAAGCTGCCCTCCACTGATGGAAACAGCAGGAAGGGCAACAGGGCAAAAACTATCTGCCCTGCCTGGGAGGGAATGCCCCTTAGGGCACAGCTGTCCCTGCTAGTGAGGATTTACAGATGCATCTTCCACACATCTACTCTCCTTCACCCCTTAGGGAGAAAGTTGCAGCGCTGCAAAGTGCCACTGTAGACAAGCCCTAACTCAGTACGAAGTTAGGGCTATTTATTCAGAAAGTCTATGGGGGAATAGACCCCAGCTCTCTCAGGGCTAGCTGCCTCTTCACTGGACCAGCCTCTCTGCTGTGAGCTGCAGAAAAAGAGAACTCTGATAGATGGAAGCAAAACAGATTGGCCAGTTCTCTAAGATGCCAGCAACTGGTCCAAGCCAATTGGGAAGGATGTCATGTTTGACAGCATGAAAAACAGCACAGCGGTCAGGAAGGATGAAGAGAGAAAGAATGAGTTGGATGAGAGAAGATCACTCCTAAGGATGGGAAGTTCTGCCCCAGGCTGCGTTGGGGAGCAATGGCTGATGGGCAATTTTAGATTTTAATTGAAAACCATTTTCTTTCGTCATTTTTTGTTCAGTTCAGGGAAAGGAAGGAATGAGAAAGTGTTATATGAGTACTAGATGTGCTTATGCCTCAAATTCTTAGGGTTTCAGCTGTATCAAGGCCAATTTCAGAATAAAGAATAGAAATTGCATCCACAGAGTCCATAAAGTCATGAGTTGCATTATTCACTGGCAGGGCCGGCTCTAGGCACCAGCAAAGCAAGCACATGCTTTGGTGGCACATTTCCAGAGGTGGAATTCCGACGCCAACCATCCCTTTTTTTTGGAAAAATCCACCAATGTACAAAACAAAACAAAAAAACAAAACAAAAAAAACCATGAGGATCAAAAAAATCTCCAGTAGTGTGATAGGAGCATGACCTGAAAAATATCGTGACTCAGTCACTCATAATGTGAACGTGCGTAAATGTGTTACCTTTAACGATTCTTGATTAATTCAATCAGGAATCACAATTGTACTGTGCCCTATAGGCGCCATTCATGCCAATTTCCATGTCGCATTGGTGCCAGTGGTTTAGCATGTGGTATTGAATATTTTGCTTGTGTTTGAACTTGTTTTAAATCATTTCAACTTTCAAAGTAATCAAACCTTGGCAAAGGTGACTAAAGCATTTATTTGTTTACTTATTCTAATTACAAATTCACTTTTTTCATTATTTTTTAAATTTTAAACAGTCAAAAAGGTTGGGGGGGGGACATTTTTTTTCCTTTGGGAGGCAATAGACCTAGAGCCAGCTCTGTTCACTGGGCACCATCTGTGTGCTCGGCCCTGTCAGAATATGCCAGAAAATGGAATCCTTGGTTGGGCCAATGCATATAAGATGTGTAGCCCTGGATAAGACAGCTCAGATACTCAAATATGAAGTGTATAGTTATTACTGAACACGTTATCACATGTTCACTGTGATGATATTTAATGAATGGAGGTGCTGATAGCAATAGAAGTTTTACTTGATTAAGGACTAGAAAATTTGACACTTCAGCTTTCTTTCAAGGAGAAAACCTGCCCAGAGTTCCTGTGTCTGTTTATTTTCCTACCCTGCCTGCAGAGGCCCTGATATTGACATTTGGAGGGATTTGCAGAAACTGACAATGGTAAAGGCACCATTTAGAATTTCACACAGGAGGTGTGTGTTGTGTTTAAGAACCTTCTGGAAAGTAACTAACCTTTAAACAGAAGTGAAAGCAGTGTTACCAATTCCTATGATTTTATGATGAGTCTTATGATAATTATTGTTTTCCTTAAAGCCACAGCTCTTACAGCCAAGTGGATATAGGAAGATTTCAGCCTTCATTTTTAAAGAAAAGGAAGTTGTTAGTCCTGGTGCCTATGGAGAAAGCTTTAAAATGTGACTCCAGGTCACCCTAAAGTCTCAAAAAGCAGAAGGCAAATAAAAAGAAGGCCAAATCTACTATTTTTACATAATCCCCTTGATTTTTGGTGAGCCCAATTCCTGGTTTTTGAACATTTGGGGTTGGGAATACCATGAAAGTGACTTGAAAGTGTCAGTTTCACTCCTGTTTAAAGTCAGTTTCTAGTCTATTATTTGTAGTGAGGTAACATCCCTACAGCCCCAGGCAGATGAAGTATAAACTCACAGGGCCTTGCCCTAGTGCATTGGTTCTCAAAGTGGGGGTCGGGACCCCTCTGGGGGTCATGAGCCAGTTCTGTGGGGGTCGCGAGCCCCTGCTGCCAGCAGCCAGCCCCGAACAATGCCGCTGCCGCGGGCTGCTGGCATCCGGGCCCTGGCTCCTGCTGAGGCGGGCTGCCGGCACTGCCATGTGCCCAACCTGGCCCTGCCCCTGCAGAGGTGAGCTTCCGGCGCCCCCGTGAGCCCGGCCCCTGCCGTGGTGGACTGCCAGCGCCTCTGTGGGGCTGCTGGAACCCCGCCCTCACTGGCCTTGGAGGTGCTGCTGGAAACCCCCCTCAATCCTGACCCCTGCCCTGGGGGGTTGCTGGAACCCCCCCATCCCAGCCCCTGCCACAGTGGGCTGCAGGCACGCCCCCCACCTGGCCCCTAGGGGGGGTCGTGCTTAGAGGCCCAGTGTGGGGAAGGGGTCACCACTACAAAAAGTTTGAGAACCACTGCCCTAGTGAGATGTTTCCAACAGTTAAATGATCTATTCCAAGCTCACTGAACTGGAAAAAAAGTGATAGAAAGTAATCCAGATTTTTCTACAATTATTTCAGTTATTTTATTCAAGAGTTAGTAACAAAGTAAGAATATACATTAATTTTTATACCTCACCAGTGTCTCTTAAGTGACTTGACACAAGATGTCAGAACACGTTAGTATTAGATCTGAGTGGGTCTAATATTTATTTAGTTTTCCTTCTTCATATAGCAATTAGATATAGTGCTTTTGTCAGATAATTTCTAAGTTGTTATCTGAAAAAAACCTAGTTTTCAGCTGCCTACGTAGGCCCTGGAATCACTATTAAAGTTGCGCCCTTCCCCAGATCTGAAAGGGCACCATTGGACAATGGACATCTGAGCTGCAATAACTTGTTATTTCTGGATCATATCCTATTTAGCAGGTCTTTCCTTGTTGCCAAGGAAACAGGGTAGAACCCTGACATCAGGGACAAAGCCCAGTTAATTACTTAAGCTTATGTAATTTCTGTCAAATGGGAACAGTCTTTGTAAAGCTCCCTTCCTGGTCCCCACCCCTGGTTGGGAGGAATGCATGAAGTGCCTAACAGCAACCCAGTTTGGCAGATTAATAAGCAGTTTTCAGATGAGACATATGAAAGACACAGTGTGACACCTCTTGTGACTTTAATGTAAATGGTGCGAGTTTGCTGACTTTCATACAGCCTCCGATGCCAGAATAAAGAGATTTCATGAGAATCTCAGCTTTCATTTTTATAAAGAGTAAGTTTCAGCCTTCACAGTTGGGGTGAAAAGCTTGTAACCAGGAAATGAGCAGCCCTAAAAGGCTCGGAAACCAGAAATAAATTTAAAAAAATACAAATGTATTTTTTAAAACTCATTTTTTTTAGCCAATAGCCTGATCTCTTGGGGCATGATTCATGATTTTTGACTACTGAAGTTGACAAAGCGGCAAGGGGTCCTCATCACTTGTGATCTTATAGGCTCTCATGGCAGTCTTGGTAAGAGTGCTCTGTAGAATTCCATTTTGACTAACTGAACACAGCTGACCTAAAGTACAGCCTTTAGACTGGATACCTTATGTTTTGTTTCCAGCCTTACACAGCTGTGTAGCATAGCTGTGTGCTGCTAAATGGCTGCTGAGTTCCAAGATAGAGGTGACTGTCTCACAGTAATGGGTGAAATGATTAGTGTGCACATGCACATATAAAGTATACACACATGCAGTAGACTCTTGATTATCCAGGATTAGGTTAACGGGGTTGTGGATGAACCAGGATGTCAAAAAAACCCAACGTAACTCGCAGGGCCGGCTCTGGCTTTGTTGCCACCCTAAGCACACAAAAAAACACCCCACCAGGGCACAGGGCAGCCAGTGAACCAACACCCTCCCCCCACCCCACCCCAGCACAGGATGGCTGGTGAACCAGCCCCCTCATCCCCGTATTTGCTATGGATGGTGATTATTTGGAATTTTATTAACCAGGATTAATTTCTTCCCTATCATCCTGGATAATCGAGAGTCTACTGTACAAGGACTGAATTAGGTTGGCTTGCATTGGTTTGGCAATCAAATGTGTTTTGGATGCTGTTGCCTGGTACTCAGTGTGAGATTAACAGTTCAAGTCTAGCCATGCTTGACAATGCTGTTTTTGGCCACAGACCTCCAGGAAATAGGTATCCCTCAGCTTTTCTTGAGCTAGCTCTGATTCCTTTGTTTTGACAGACATGCTCCCAATGTCCTTTGCTGATGGTGCATTTCCTGCACAGGCTTTTACTGCCTGGGCTGACTTTGCCTGTGGTGTATAATCCCTTGCCAAACCAGTCACACTTCTGCCCAGGGAACTCAGTGCTCCTCAGATGCCTCTTCTGGCAGTTCTTTTCACTCCATGGGAATTTTTTTCTTGGCTTTTGCTTCCACATCTCTCCTTTTGGGTAACTTGCATTGTCACTAGCTCAATTTGTGGTTCCAGTTTCCCTGCCTGTTTCAGAGTTAGCGTAAGGTTCTTTTACAATCCTTGTTAGACATGCCAATGACTATGTTCTCCTCTTCACTAATACCCAGCGTTGCCAGCTCCATAGGCACTGACTTTGTGGGTACTTTGGGGCTGGAGTACCCTGGGGAAAAAATAATAATGGGTGCTCAGCACCCACCTGCCAATCAGTTGTTCAGAAGCAGGCAGGAGCCACTTGGGGGAAGGGTGAAGCATGGGCAGGAAGAGGCGGAGAAAGGGCCGGGCTTTGGGGGGAGGGCAGAGCGGGGGTGGAGCACCCATCTGGGAAAATGAAAGTCAGCTCCGTAGCCAGCTCTCATGATATTACCATGAGACTTGCAATGGTTGGTATTTTTCTTAAAGTTCCAGTTGATGGAGGTTATTTTTTTAAAAAAAGTAAGATTCCAGTCCTTGTAATTGCAGAGAAGAGTTTGAAAAATGTGACCTGAACATAACCTATAGGTGCAGAGCTGAGAAGACAAATAAAAATAACTTGACTCTGACATATTTTTAACTCATTATTTTTAAAGCAAATCTCATATTTGGGGGCTTGATTCCTGCTTGGTGAACACTTGGCATTGGTGTGACACTTCCCAGCAGTACCCAGGATTGTGAGGCAACTTGCTAACATCTGCCCTTAGTGTGAGGAAGTCTAGTCTGTGCCTGCTGTGTGTCAGTTCCCCAACCCCACTGGCCACAGCCAATGCAAGCACTCCCCTCTAGGCCCTGCAGGTCCCGCTATCATTCTCCAGGTTAGCAACAGGCACCTTCCAATCCCCGAGTCCTCTGAGCATCTCCCTGGAGTGTCCAGCGCCTATTCTACTGGACACTCACAATATTCACTGATTGGCTGCTTCCAAGGGAACGGTACACCTCAGCTTACCAGCTCAGATCACTGTCCTGTTTAACTTACTGCACATAGATATGTTTATAACGAAAGCAAGTATAAATTAATTTGACAAAGCATAGATATTAGATGTTAGATGTAGACGAGTTAGATGTTTTCAAGTCACTGGGGCTTCATGAAATACATCCTGGAATACTGAATGAGCTGACTCAGACAATGTCTCAGCCACCAGTGATTATCTTCAAAAAGTCAGGGAAGATGGAACAGATTTTGGACGACAGGAAAAGGGCAAATATAGTGTCAAACTAGAAAACGGGGCATAAATGTAACATGAGGAATTACAGACCAGTCTTATTCATTTCAGTACCCAGAAAGATTATGGAGAAAACAATTAAGCAATCAATTTGCAGACATTTAGAAGAGAATAAGGTGATAACAGCCACCATGGATTTGTCCAGAACAAGCCATGTAAAACCAAACTAGTAGCTTTTTTTGAAAGGGTAATGAGCCTTGTGGATAGGGCTTAGGATAGTGACTTTATTAAGGCTTTTAATACTGTCTCACATGAGCTCCTCATAAACAAACTAGGGAAATACAATTTAGATGGAGCTACTATAAGGTGTGTGCATAAGTGGTTGGAAACCCATATCCAGAGAAAAAAGAACAGGAGTACTTGTGGCACCTTAGAGACTAACAAATTTTATTAGAGCATAAGCTGTGAAGTAGGCTGTAGCCCATGAAAGCTTATGCTCAAATAAAATTTGTTAATCTCTAAGGTGCCACGAGTACTCCTGTTCTTTTTGCAGACACAGACTAACACGGCTGCTACTCTGAAACCACTCCCAAAGAGTAGAGTAGATATCAGTGGTTCACAGTCAAGCTGGAAGGGCATATCAAGTGGGACCCTGCAGAGATTAGTCCTGGGTCTGGTTCTGTTCAGTATCTTCATCACGGATTTAAATAATGGCATAGAGAGTACACTTAGGGCTTGTCTACACTGGCAAGTTTTGTCGCCAAAAACTGCCTTTTGGCGACAAAACAGGAAGAGCGTATTTACTACAAGGGGACATTTGTCACAAAAAACACCCAGTTTTGGCGACAAAAAACTTCCACCCCTATGAGAAACTTTTGTCTTTTTCCCTCCCTTTATTGTCAACAAAGAGCCAGTGTAGATGCTGCTGATTGCATTGTCCACAGAATTGGCTTCTGCCAGTATCCCACAATGCCTGCCCTGACTGCTCTGCTCAGTGTTTTGATCTCTGCTGCCCTGCAGGCATGCACTCCTTCCCTTTCAAAGCTCCTCCCTTTGGGGAACACAGCAAATCATTGGAATGCTCCTGTTCTGTCCGGCACTAGGAACACAGCAGACGACACTGGCTGCTGTTGTAGAGGGAGCGGGACAGACTGCTCTGCTGCTTTGGCATTCTCAGCACAGAGAGCTCCGAGCTGCTCATGATGCTGCTCTCAGCAGCTGAGGAGGCTGTGGGAGAACTTGGAGAGAGTCCCAAAATGCACAGCAATCAGCTTCCCACAACACTGCACTGTGGGATACATACCCACAGTGCATTGTTCACCCTGTCGATGATGGTGTCCCCAGTGCAGACGTGATCTGTCAAGAGAGGGAGCAAGTGTGAACACACTTTGGCGATTTTTGTTTCTTCTATTTTTGGGTGTTGACATAAGTTTTGTCAACAAAACTTGGTAGCGTAGACAAGCCCTTAGAAAGTTTTCAGAGAATACCAACTGGGAGGGGTTGCAAGTGCTTTGGAGGATAGGAGGAAAATTCAAAATGATCTGGACAAACTGGAGAAATGGTCTGAAGTAAACAGGATGAAATTCAAAAAGGACAAATGCAAACTACTCCAAGTAGGAAGGAACAATCAGTTGCACACATACAAAATGGGAAATGACCACCTAAGAAGTAGTACTGCAGAAAAGGATCTGGGGGTCATAGTGGATCACAAGCTAAATATGAGTCAACAGTGCAACACTGTTGAAAAACAAACATCAGTCTGGTCTGTATTACCAGGAATGTTGTAAGCAAGACACAAGAAGTAATTCTTCCACTCTACTCTGAGCTCATTAGGCCTCAACTGGAGTATCATGTCCAGTTCTGGGGACCTCATTTCAGGAAAGATGTGGAGAAATTAGAGAACGTCCAGAGAAGAGCAACAACAATTAAAGGTCTAGAAAACATGATCTATGAGGGAAGATTGAAAAAAATGGGTTTGTTTATCCTGGAGAAGAGAAGGCTGAGGGGGGACATGATAACAGTTTTCAAGTACATAAAAGGCTGTTACAAGGAGGAGGGGGAAAAATTATTCTCTTTAACCTCTGAGGCTAGGACAAGATGCAATGGGTTTAAATTGCAGCAAGGGTGGTTTAGAGTAGGAAAAACTTCCTGTCAGAGTGGTTAAGCTGTGGAATAAATTGCCTAGAGAGGCTGTGGAATATCTGTCACTGGAGATTTTTAAAAGCAGGCTAGACAAATACCTGTCAGGTATGGTCTAGATCAGTGCTTCTCAAACTATCTGATGTGACGGACCGTAATTTTTTTCCAGTATGCCAGGGACTGGTACCACATTTTATTATATGTGAAGGAGTGGGGTAAGTTCGCACTTGTGCATCTCATGCAAAACATGCTGGAGCGCTATGGCATAATTATCAATATTATAATATGTGCTTCTGAAAATATATTATTAAATATTGTCGACTTTATCGACTGATAATTATTCTTGGTGGAATTCCGGTGCTATTTTTAAATTATACTATTCTTTCTTTCTTTCTTTCTTTCTTTCTTTCCTGGAAACTCACTGAGGACCAGCAGCTGATGGCTCGTGGACCAGCACCGGTCCATGGACCACCACTTTGAGTAGCACTGGTCTAGATAATACTTAGCCCTGCCTTGAGTGCAGGGGACTGGAGTAGAAGATCTCTCGAGGTCCCTTTCAGCCCTACAGTTCTATGATCCAGGTGCTAGCAAGTAGAAGTATTAAAAGCAAATGGTGATGTAGAAAATAAAATCGTAACATGCACTCAAGAGCCTAGACCAGGGGTCTCAAACTCAAATGACCACGAGGGCCACATGAGGACTAGTGCATTAACCCGAGGGCCGCATCACTGACACTGACCCTGGCCCCGCCCCTACTCCACCCCTTCCATGAGGCCCTGCCCCTGCCTCGCCTCTTCCCATGCCTTCCCTGCCCCATTCCAACCCCTTCCCCGAAGTCCCCACCCCAACGCTGCCCCCTCCCTGCCCCCAGGGGGTGCAGAAAGGATGCAGGATGCAGCAGGGGCTCAGGGCAGGGAGTTGAGGTGCAGGTGTGCAGGGTGTGGAAGGGGGCTCAGGGCAGAGATTTGGTGTGTGGGGTGTAAGAGAAGTGAGGGATGCGGCAGGGGGATGGGTGCAGCAGGTGGGTCAGGGCAGGGGGCTCAGGGCAGGGAGTTGGGGTGCAGGAGGGGTTCTGGGTACGAGCTCCAGCCTGGTGCCACTTACCTAGAGCGGCTCCGGCCCCATACAGCTCCACTCCAGGAAGCTGCTGCAACCAGTCTCTGCAGCCTGGGGGAGAGAGGGAGTCACCCGGAGGGTTCCCCTGCATGTGCTGCTCTTGCTTCCTCCAGACAACTCCCACGAAGCTCCCATTGGCCGCAGTCTCCTGTTCCCAGCCAATGGGAGCTGTGGGGGTGCAATGCTTGGAGGGAGGCAAATAGGAGCCCTCTGTCTCCTCCCCCTTCCTTCCCCTCGAAGGGACAGTGCTGGCAGCCACTTCAGAAAGCGGCGCTGCATTTGCAATGCACGAGGGGGGGGGGGGAGACTTCGCGGGCCACAGGGAAGGGCTTGGCGGGCTGCATGTTTGAGACCCCTGGCCTAGACTTATAAGATGCTCTCATGTCTCATAAAATTTGCTCACCCAAAATCTCTGCAGCAATTTACAACCAGGCTGTGACCCTTCTTTCATGATATAAACACACTGTCAGCTGGCCTCTTAGGGAAGGAATCTGTGTGTCTTTGTACTCCAAGATATACTGACTAATGTGTCACGGCACACAGTTTGGAAAGCTCTGCTCTAACAATCCTTTCCCTTTTGACAAACATGACACCCTCCACCCCCACCCCCGCTGTTTGTTTCTTCCTGTAGATTTCCTTTTGTTTAACTTTTGCAATATCCCAATTTGAACCTAGTTCAGTATGCAAATAGGCATACACTATACAATAAACAAATGACCAAACAGGGAAATAAGTGTCAGTTACCTTGGAGATGTTGTTCCTTTCAGGAGGGAGGTGTGTCACTTCCTGGAGACTTGCCTTAACTCCTAGACCTTAAGAACATAATTTTCAGTGCAGATAAACATTATCCATACATAGATCTCACAAAGATGATGACGACCAATTGGCTACCGACGCTTGATACAGACCTCACATGACTTTGGTGACCCATTATGCAGATACCTGAGCCTGGGGATCTCTGGACCACTCTATGCACCCTCTGTTGATCTGAAGGGGTCTCTAGCTCATAGTTGGCAATACTGGCTACCAAAGTCATAATACTCTTCTTCATTCTTATAGGGCCCTTCTTAAGGCTTCAACCTTTCCCTGCTCTCTGTGGGACGCTGCACTCTATGGTATAAGTGCACAGCCTCGGAGTGCCAAACTTCCATTTTGGAATTATCTGCTCCTCAAACTTTTTCAGATCACCGCCTTCCTTAATGAAGCCACATTATCCATGAACACTTCCCACACGATGATCTGCACTTTGCCACTTTGTGCAGTAAACTTTGTTGCAGTGCAGAATCTGGTGAAGCTCAAGCCATTTCATGGGCCGATCCAACAAAGTCTTCTGGCAAGTTTAGCTTTGACATTTTTCTTTCCTCTTATTTATACTGTTTTGAAACGAGTTGATTTTTGACCTGTCATGTGACAATGGCCAGGAAGCACTGAAAGAGTCAATTATTTTCTTCTAAGACTGAATAATAAGACTCTCCTTCTGCTTTACTTTGTATCTACCTTAGGTATTTATATGGCTCCCATTACTGTGGTATCTGAGCACCTCACAATCTTTAGAGTATTCATCCCCAACACCCCGGGAGGTAGGGCAGTGCTATGATCCGCATTGTACAGATGGGGAACTAAGGCACAAAGAGACATGATGCAGATTTTTAAAGGTATTTAGGCATCTAACGGTGCAGATAGGCATCTAATGGGAGTTTCAAAAGCGCCAGTCTATATCTTTAGGTTCCTAAATACCTTTAAAAATCTGCCCCTAAATCCCTTGACCAAGGTCACAGAGGAAGTGGGACAGAGCGGGGAATTCAAATAAGGTCCTGAGCTAGCACCCTAATCACCAGATCATCCTGTTTCTCTACTCTGGAGCTTTTGCTTAGGACCTCAGTACACATATACTCACAAACTACAACCCCAATGAGGGTGTGCCTTTGGCACATTTTTATATTAGATTATTACTTTAACAGACAAACAGAGCCAGCTTTAAGCTGCTTCGGGCCCACTTCTTCAAGTGTACCGAGGAGTCCAGTGGCACCTTAAAGACTTAACAGATTTATTTGTTAGTTTTTAAGGTACCACCGGACTCCTCACTGTTTTTGTGGATACAGACTAACATGGCTATCCCCCTCACCCACCCGATACTTATTCAAGTATCTGACTCTACATGCACTCTCCTCTCTCCAGAATACCTATTGATAGGCTGTAGCTAAAGTCAACACTGCCGCTCCTAGCTAGCTGCACTAAACATCTTGCAATAATACTAGCAAGTCAATGTCCTCCTCCCTTTCCAGAAAGCAAAGGTCCAAACTTCCTATTGCCCCAGACTTGGACATTGCCAGGCATATTCGCTCTTCATATGGTTGAGATAAACAGGATAAAGAGTTTAAGTTTCCCAACACTCTGAACACTCATTCACAAGTTCTAGGGTTTCACTTATTGCATTAAGTACGGTGGCTAACGGCACTGGCTGTAAACAGATATGACAGCTCAGCTCAGCTTACAGCAGGGCAGCCTCCAGTTTAGATCTAAACATAGTCCCCACAGGAATCAATGTAACTTGTTTTAAGCAAATTTTATGTATCTTGTGGAATGAAATCCAGTGTAGTTCCATTTCATATCTGATACCTTGCCCACAAGGGGCTACACCCAGCTCTTTCAAGGGAATAGTTTCTGTGAGATAAGATGTTTTTTATCTAGTTAAATATATCTATGATTCTTTTTTTAAAAAGTTGGGGAAGGAAAGGAGAGGGAAATACCTTATGAATAAAGAATCCAGGTTCTGTCTGGTAAGAGCTGCTCTTCCCAGGATTTCTTAGAAGCGCACGGAAGCATTAATAAGAAAGAGAGAAAGCCATTAGCTCAAAGGGAGGAGCAGTTATGATCTCACATCAAACTCCACCCTTATTGGCCATTGCTCCTGTTTGCTTGCTGCTTCAGGTCACAGAGAAAACAGTTGTTTGTGCTTTCTCAAAAGCTGCTGTCCCCAGAGCTGACACACAGTGACAGTCCGACGGCCCACTCATTAGCACTGAGGGAGCTTTGTCATTTTTTGCTCTATGTTCATTTTCCCTGCAGATAAATTCCTCGATGCATTAACGAGGAGATACTCTAGGCTCCCGGAGTATCTCACCTAGAATTCACTTGCCTTCTCCCTAGATACAGCCATCCGTAGTGTATCTCATCATGGCTGCCAGGATACTTTGGCAACAATGCTAATCATTAACCGAGTAGGACAAGCTGTCAGCCCTTTAAACTCAGTTCCACAGTACAGCTCAGGAAGAGGTCCTCATTAAATCACAGTTTACCCACCATTAAATCAACACACATTCTTTTGGCAATGAGCTAGATTTGCTAAAACTTGCTAGCACAATATAAAATGGAGATGCTGTATCAAGACAATTTAAATCATTTCAAACTATTTAACAATATCTTGAGGTTCCAACTTGGAAAGCTGCTCTTTGCTGCTGATTTAGTAAATGTTATATACAATGCACTGGTTTTGTTATCAGAGATAAATGGGAAATGATAGTAAGTAGAAGCAGAAGGGACAAAATTGAGAGCCTTACACGTTCATAACCAACCACACAAATGAAGAACATCTAAAATCCTAAATCACTTTCTGCCCTCTTGTGGTGGAAATTGGAATGATCTCTTCTTGTTTTAAAGTAAAGATCTATACAGTAGACTCAATTATCCAGGATGAGAGGAAAAAAATAATCCTGGTTAATAAAATCCTGGATAATCCCCATCCATAGGAAATATGGGGAGGGGATGTTGGTTCACCAGGCACCCTGCACCAGAGGGAGGGGATGTTGGTTCACTGGCTGCCCAGAGCCCTGGTGAGTTGTTTTTTGTGTGTGTGCTTGGGGTGGCAACAAAGCCAGAGCAGGCCCTGTGAGTTGCACATATTATTTTTTGACATCCTGGTTAATCCACATCCCGGTTAACCCAATCCTGGATAATCGAGAGTCTACTGTATGCTATATTTTATTGCATGAGATGTCATAGATGGTTGTGTTCAAGGACATACACAGTATTACAAAATGTTAGTCTTGCTGTACTCATTTCTTTATTTGTAAACAGAAAATCTTACCCCTCTATTTGTTCTTGCATATTGACTGGAAAAAGAAAGTTTGAGAGAGGTAAGACAGGTGAGGTAATATCTTTTATTGGACCTACTCCTGTTGGATATGTTTTCAAGCTACACAGAGCTCTTCTGAGATCTGGGGAAGGAAGCAGAGTGTCTGAGCTAAACACAAATTGAGACAGATTGTTAAGCAGAAAGGGTGAAGCAATCATTATGCATAAAAGATTTTGAGTGGGCAATTAAGGGTAGCAGGCAGTGTGGTGTGTTGCAAACTATTGCAATGAGCCATAAAACAAAGGTCCCTGTTAAGATCATGGCTTTTGCTTGCTAGCAGAATTCTGAAATCCTCACACGCTCCGCTCCTTGACCCTCGCACTGGAAGAAAACAATCAGGAAATCTACATCGAGATCATGCAGGAAACCAAAAACAACTATAAAAAAAGCTGAGGACGGCCATCCAACTTAAAAAGTGGAGCCAGCTACAACAACCCCACAACCAAAGCACAGCTGTGTCTCAGATACATACAAGATAATGCACAGCGCTCAAAAACCACCCAAAGCACATCACCAAACTTGACTTTATAATTCTGCTAGACACCAAAAGCCACGTACAGTAAAACCTCGATATAACGGACTAATTCGGGCGAGGGGGTGTCTGTTAAAGCCGAAAGTCCGTTATTCAATAATTTTTTAAAATTATTAAATAACAGGACTTTCGGCTTTAACGGACACCCCCTCGCCCGAATTAGTCCGTTATATCGAGGTTTTACTTATCGAGTCAGCCCGCCGGGGTCCTGGCTGCTGGGACCCGGGCGGGAGCTGTCAGCCCGCCCGGCTGCTGGGACCCGGCTGCCGCCTGGCTGCTCGGACCGGGGCGGCAGCTAGAACTTGTTTCTTCTACTTCAGAAGCAAAACTTATTTTAACCAAATAGAGTTGATAGCTTTCTTTCCCCTTCCTCTCCGGAAGTTCAGCCTCGCTTAGATGTTGAAATAAGTAGCTTCATACATAAGGAATAATTTTTTTTGAGGGGTGGAGCTGAAGAAGAGGAAGACAGGGAATGCACTAGTAGTGAGTGTAATAGAAGAGGGGATTGTTACATAGTACAGTAAAACCTCGATTTAATGGACCTCGATTTAACGGACTTCGGATGCAATGGACAAAATTTGTAAGAAAGTCTGATGCATCTGAAATCCGTTTGTCGAGGGCTCCGCCGGGGTTTGAGCTGGGGGCGGGCGGACGCAGGCAGGCTGGCTGGAGTGTCCCGGGAGCCGGGACCGTGCAGGCTGACTACCAGCTCCTGGCGGCCGCCGGGGTTTGAGCTGGGGGGGGGGGGCTGCCGCCCGGCCCCCAGCAGCAGACAGGCTGCCTGGAGGGTCCCGGGAGCCGGGACCGTGCGGGCTGGCTGCCGGCTCCCCGCTGCCAGCCCGCCCGGGTCCCGGCTGCTGGGACCCGGGCGGGAGCTGTCAACCCATCCGCCCGGGTCCCGGCTGCTGGGACCCGGGCGGGAGCTGTCAGCCCGCCCGGCTGCTGGGACCCGGCTGCCGCCCGGCTGCTCAGACCCAGGCAGCAGCTAGCAGCCCGCCCGGGTCCCGGCTGCTGGGACCCGGGCAGGAGCTGTCAGCCTGCGGCAGCCGGGTCCCAGCAGCCGGGCGGGCTGACAGCTCCCGCCCGGGTCCCAGCAGCCGGGACCCGGGCGGGCAGGCGGGCTGCTAGCTGCCCCTCGGGTGTGAGCAGCCGGGCGGCAGCCGGGTCCCAGCAGCCGGGTTGACAGCTCCCGCTCGGCTCCCGGGACCCTCCAGGCAACCTGCCTGCTGCTGGGGGCTGGGCGGCAGCCCGCCCCCAGCTCAAACCCCGGCGGCCGCCGGGAGCGGGCAGTCAGCCCGCACGGTCCCGGCTCCCAGGACACTCCAGCCAGCCTGCCTGCTGCCGGGGGGCGGGCGGGAGCCCGCCCCCAGCTCAAACCCCGGCGGAGCCCTCGACAAACGGATTTCGGATGCATCAGACTTTCTTACAAATTTTGTCCGTTGCATCCGAAGTCCGTTAAATCGAGGTCCGTTAAATAGAGGTTTTACTGTATTTAACAAAGGCACTGATTTTATGGCTCATTGCAACACTTTGCAACACCCCACATTACCTGCTACCTTTAATTGTTCACTTCAAAGCTTTTCTGCTTAACAATCTAATCCCCACTGTCCACCTCATTTCAAGTGGCTGCCTCCAACATGCCCTATTTGTTTAACGATCTGTCCCAATTTGCATTTAGCACAGACACTATGTTTTCTTCCCCAGATCGGAAGAGGGAAGCTGTGTAGTTCAAAAGGGTGCACCTTTCACCAACAGAGGCTGGCCCAGTAAAAGATATTACCTCACCTACCTTGTCTCGCACATATCCTGGGACCAATACGGCTACCACAAGACTACAAAGTTTAAAGCAGATCATTTACAAACAAGTCCTCTAGTATTATGAACCACAGCATAAAAAAAATCAGGAGCCAGGCACCCCAAACTTATGGAATTTACTTAAACATAATAATGTTAAAATCTTTACATTTGACATCTGTTTTTTGAGCCTTTAGCACTCATGTTTTCTAGCTTTTCTCTGAAATCATGAGGGCTAGAAACTTAATTTTTAAAAATTAAAGCTGAAATGTTCACACAATAGGGTGACCAGACAGCAAATGTGAAAAATCAGGATGGGGGGAGGGGTGTATAGGAGCCAACATAAGAAAAAGACCCCAAAATTGGGACCGTCCCTATAAAATCGGGACATCTGGTCACCCTATCACACATTAACATGCCTCCAGAAGCTGGAACTTTAAGAAAAAACACCAAATATCTCAAGATTCATGTTAAACTCACTAAAACTGGCAACACCGACAAGGAGCACGTTTTCCCCGGAAAACAGAGGGATGGTCTGTCTGTTGAAATGGCCCTGTCACCATAGCATCTGACATCAAGTTTAATGACCCTCTCAGATATCTTATCCTTTCCCCCACCATTTTGGATCTCACCCTTGCAGCCTCACTTAGCAACACCATCCTTCCCGCTGAATAGAAATGAATTGCATAACTGGCTGCAGCGTTGCACCATTGAAGGATACAAGGCACTGTCTTTTCCACAGAGGCTGAGTGTGTTACCTCTGCAGCTCCCTGCCCCTGGTTGATGAAAACATTTATTCGCCTGATACTGAATGTCTTGGATGTACCCTGGATTAGCTATACAAGAAGATTCCAGGAATGTCACGCTGAAGCCTAAAATGTCTGAGTCCAGTCAGTGTGTAGTGATGGAAACAGCTATAAGCATGATTGAGAGCTTTTTTTGTTCAGAATATTACCAGGTTGAATCATCACTACGTTTTGCAGTCTATTACCATTCCATTTTAAAGTTCTTAGCCATTTTGACTTTATGAATGATACCTGTGCAGCGTACAGCTACAATAAGGCATGTAACTATGGCATGCCAAGAGTCCTTGATATCATTGTGCTATCAGAGGTAACTCAGCTAATCACCATCCTTACTCTACAAATAATTTGCATGTGACAATTTCATTCATGAGGTAGATTGCACAGATGGTGGATTGCTTGACCCAGCTGCCACCATATGTGCCCCTCTGTCACCTGCACAAATCCACACAAGTATCCCACTGCCACACAAATCAACACAACCATCAACATAACAACCAGCATATACAATAACCCCAAACACACACAGGCCCTCCCTGCAGCACACACCCTTTATTTGCCACCCACACAAATCTCCCAGCACGATCCCCTCTAGACACAAATCAACACAACCACCCAAACAACACCATAACCAGCTGTGATGCTGTATGATTTAAGATGACCATTTATATAATTGTTGCTACCACTGTTAAACAATTGCAACAAATCATATGCAAAATATGTCCTGTTAGGTATTATATGTATGTATCATCTTTGTGTCTGAAGTTATGAATATTTGCTATGTAAGTTGTATCTCAAACATGTGTTTTGTTCTTGGGTTACACTCACAAGGTAGTTTTACATCCCAGCTAGCCAGTCCAGTGTTGATGAATCATTCAATTGTAGATGGACCATTCAGGCAGTGATGGGCCGTTATGGGAGATCAGCTCTTCAGTGAGTCTCCCTGTGGGTGTCTCAGACTGCCAAGGGCCAGTGGCCACCCAGGTGATTCAGCAAAATATGTAAGGGCATGTGATATGGTCATGTGACCTCAGACTCCATCTTTGTCAGTAACTTTCCAAAGCTGTGGGCTTTGTTTGGGACCATAAATTTCCATGTACGTGGCAGAGGAATTAGAGACACTTGAGACATCTCTATTTTGCCCCATTCCTGCTCCAATTCTCTGGACTGTGGATTTACAACTAAAAGAAATATTTTGAACTATGGACCTGCCAATCTTCTGAAGTTACCAGAGAGAGTTTTACAAGTCAGCAGACTGTTCCATCACTGCTATGATCATGATCTATGAATACTGAAAATAATTTGTATGAGTATGATTATTTAACTGTAACGGGGTCAGTCACTGACCCCTGCGGCGCCTCCCGCTGGTCATCAGGGAATTAGCTCTTTTTGACCCAGGAGCGCCCTCTGCCAGCCGACCTCCGCTTCTCCACACTGGCCCCGTGCCCCTCCTGGACCCCGGAACCCCTTGCTGAGGGTGCTGCACCCCTGCAGTACCCCCCTGTTTTTAGGGTCTCCCCTCCCCTGGGGAACCCAACACCCACTATCCCCAACTTGCCTCAGATACGGCCACTGCCAGTCACCACTGCCTCAGTGTCTCTGAGGCTGACTGCAGTCTCCTGGCTACTCATCACCGGCAAGGAGGGGTTGGCCTGCTGCTCTTACCAGCCCAGGGCTGCCCCCTGGCAGCCCCCAGTACCCTGTGGGTCGGGCCTTCCCTAGGCTCAGCAAGCTGGGGCCCTCTCACTAGAGCTTAGGCTCCCTGGCTCCCAGCTGCCTTGCCCTCACCCTGTCCCAGTCTGGGTCCTCTGATAAAGGCTCCCTGCAGCCAGGCCCTGTCTCCCTCTGATTACAGAGGAGACTGCCCTCAGAGTAAACTCACTCTCCCTTTCTCTCTCTCCCCTAACTCCTGCCTCCCAGGCTTTTATACAGCCTGGAATGTTTGGGGCGTGGCCACACAGCTGAGCCTGCTTTCCACTTAAGCCTGCTAGCAGGCTCAGCCAGCTACAAACCCTCTTTCCAGGGCTATTCCAGCCCTGGCCGGCAGGGAGCGGGGAGCACCCCGCTACATTAACCATTCAATAACTCTCTTCCTTTATTCATACAAGGATTGGTTGACAGCAGGATATTTTGGTAAAATCTGAGATACATAATGATCTGGGGTAAATGTCTGATCCTTTGGGATTTGTAGAACCTCATGTCTGGGGAAATGGGTATTCCGTACCCTTTCCCTATATTAGACTTGTTTGTCTGGATGGAAGCCAAGGGCTGGAAGGCCAAAAGGGGATTGTATTTGGCTTCTTGTTAACCAGTCTGGTGCTGCAGAGGTTGTTTGATACCGGTTTGATTAATCTAATTATAGACTAAAGCACCAGCTAGTTTCTGGGGATTGTCTGCCCTGTTTTGTGCAGTCTGCTCTGAGTGTGACATTCTCAGTGTGGTCCCTCCCAGGCATCCAGTCACACCAGCATATACTTGGGATCCATGATCTGTTACCATCTAGTTTTGAAGGTCTCAGCCATTTTTGACTTTTTCACACATATATGAATTTGTGACTTACACCCATGTGCCAGCACGGGCTTTTAGCTACTAGAAAATTTTATAAAGGAAGCTGAAGAAGTGACAAAAATATGAAGGTTATTATTATTAATGTAATCCCTATGGCCAGATGCTCCAGAGGAGAAAGAGCTTTGGACTCTCACTTTTGGAGAGAAGGGAAAAGTGCTGCCATAAAGCACTTCAGTTGCATAGGCTACCTACCCATCATTCCTCTAGTGACACTTGAGCAGTCACCATGACTATACAGGAAGTTGGATTTAGGGGGCTAGGTGATGGTCAGTATAACTGAGGTACTTTTCTTTCTAATCAAACAGTGGTGATAGGATGTTACAAAATTTCCCTTGCAGCTGTGATAGTCTGTTCTGTCCTTTGGTAGTCAGAGACACAAGGCAGGTGAGGTAACATCTTGTATTGGACCAACTTCTAAATAAAAGAGATTACCTCACCCATCTTGTGTCTCTGAAATCCTGGGACCAACATGGCTACAATACTACAAACAACTGTGACAGTCAGTTCATCTGCCACAAGACATATCAGAAGGGAGCACTGACAACCAGACTCCTCTGGGTGGATCCTATTTATCTGCAACAAACATCTGAGTATTATACAAGACTCCACAGCAGAAAGTAATGCAGCTAAACAACATGTTGGTTTAGATGAGACCTACTACATTATTTCTTAAAGAAAGCCAGGAATACTTGTAGCACCTTAGAGACTGACTAGTTTATTTCAGCATAAGCTTTCCTGGGCTATAGCTCACTTCATCGGATGCATAGAATGGAACAGAAATAAAATGCATTTATACACACAGAAAGAAAGAATTTTTTTTTAAAAAAAATTGTACATTAGCATACCAATTCTAAGAGGGCTGTTAAATTTAGATGGTCCATTATCACTAGGAGAAAAAAAACACCTTTTGAAATGGATTTCTGTTGTCAGTGAAATTAACTCAGGAAATGCAATCAATTACTGTAATGAGAGAACCAATCGGAAGTTCTATTAAGCTATCAAATTGTGTCCAATTTGAAAATTAATTCCAGTTCCTCAGTTTCTTGTTGGAGTATGTTTTGGAAGTTTTTCTGTTTTAAAACTGAAACCATCAAATCTTTAATGGAATGGCCAGGAAGATTGAAGTGTTCTCCTACTGGTTTTTGAATGTTATGATTCCTGATGTCAGATTTGTGTCCATTTATTCTTTTGCATAGAGACTGGCCGGTTTGGCTAATGTACATAGCAGAAGGGCATTGCTGGCACATAATGGCATATCTCACATTGGTCGATGTGCAGGTGAATGAGCCTCTGATGGTGTGGCTGATGTGATTAGGTCCTATGATGGTGCCAGTTGAATGGATATGAGGACAGAGTTGGCATCGGGCTTTGTTACAAGGATAGGTACCTGGGTTAGTGTTTTTGTTGTGTGGTGTGCGGTTGCTGGTGAGTATTTGTTTCAGGTTGGGGGGCTGTCTGTAAGCGAGGACTGTTCTGTCTCCCAAGATCTGTGAGAGTGTGGGATCATCTTTCAGGATAGGTTGTAGGTCTTTGATGATGTGTTGGAGAGGCTTAAGTTGGGGGGCTGAAGGTGACATCTAATGGTGTTCTGTTGTTGTCTTTGTTGGGTCTGTCTTGTAGTAGGTGGCTTCTGGGTACTCTTCTTGCTCTGTCAATCTGTTTTTTCACTTCCCCAGGTGGGTATTGTAGTTTTAAAAATGCTTGGTAGAGATCTTGAAGGTGTTTGTCTCTGTCTGAGGGACTGGAGCAAATGTGGTTGTATCTTAGAGCTTGGCTGTAGACAATGGATCAAGTGGTGTGTTCTGGATGGAAGCTGGAGACATGTAGGTAAGTGTAGTGGTCAGTAGGTTTCCGGTATAGGGTGGTGTGTATGTGCCCATCATTTATTAGCACAGTTGTGTCTAGGAAATGGAGCGCTTGTGTGGATTGGTCCAGGCTGAGGGTGATGGTGGGATATGCTAATGTACATTTTTTTTTCTTTGTGTGTGTATAAATGCATTTTACTTCTGTTCCATTCTATGCATCCGATGAAGTGAGCTATAGCCCACAAAAGCTTATACTGAAATAAACTAGTTAGTCTCTAAGGTGCTACAAGTATTCCTGGCTTTCTTTACGGATACAAACTAACACGGCTGCTATTCTTGAACCTACATTACTTCTGACAGTCATACAATCTATGAACTTTTAAAAGTATCTGTAGAATTTCTTTGAAAGGGTCATTTGTATTCAAAAACCTTTGTGATTAAGCTATATGATGGAAATGTAACTTGTTTTTGTGAGCATAAAGGTTCTTCTAACAGTCATTCATAAAAGATTGTCAGCTGGGGGGGGAGGCGCCGGCTGGGTTGGGGGGGGGGCGGCTGGGCTGGGGGGGGGCAGCCGCTGTCGGCTGGGCTGGGGGGCCCCGGCTGGGCTGGGGGGGGCAAACTATTAGAGTAGGGGGCTCCCAAATTTCTGTCGCCAGCCCTGAGTCCAGGGGAAGGAGTAGCTAATCCCAGTGGTTTACCGCTATCCTCAGGGCCCCTGGGCTGGGACCCGGAGTAGAGGGCGGGCCCGGGTCCCTCCCTCTCCCCTTCTCCCCTCTAGGATACTTGTGGGACAGTTAGTACCCTGTTCAGAGGCAAGAAAAAGGCTCCCTGAATTTCCCCACAAGAAGAGAAAGTGCAGGACCCATCAATATCGTGGGAGTAATTTGCCACAATGCATAAAGCAGCCTGCAAAAAGTACACAGGGACTATCATTACCCTCATGTCTTCCCATCCCATTCAGCAATTAATTCTGCTTCCAATCCCCAAATCAATTCTGTTCCCACAGTTCCCTCTAGTCCAACATCAGTTCTGTTTCCACATCTATTCTGCTCCCTCCAATCTCTGATCAGCTCATGCAACTCCTGATGTGAAGTGATGAGTCATCCATGAACTAGAGTCTGATTAATCCACATGCAATGATTAGTCATTCCTGTGCAGGATCCAGCCAATCCACAAGCCAGGAGGTGGTCTGGTGACTCTCAGGGCAAGTATATAAGCCTCACAGGAACAACAGCACCTCAGTCTGCCGAATGTTACTATGGAGTTTGGAACTCTCCCCTGCCTGATAGTGGTGACAGACTTTGTAGGCCTTGGCCTGCTCCAGCCTTGTTCCCAGTCCTACTCCCCACTCTTGCTTTACTCTGACTCAGTCTCCAACCTCTGGCTTCAGTTCCTCACCCCAATTGCCACCACACTGACCACTACCCAACTACCACTGTACTTACCACTACATCTGAGCCTCGAGGTCTCATTTTTTCACATCTGGAGCAGGAAGGAGCAGCGAGCCATTCTGTCCCCATTGCTCACAGGAGGGGTGGGGAGAAGAGGGAGTGGAGCTGCTCTGAGCTGGTGGGCTCTTTCTGTTCACTCCTCCAATGCCCCCTCCTGTGAGAATGTTGTCGGCTCCTGAGTGGGGAGGAGGAGAGAGCTCTGCTTGCCTCCTGCAGCAGCCCTTATTGGCTGCTCTTCCCCAGGAGATAGCAAATGGGGAAGTAGTCAATCCAAGGGAGGTTCCCCCTAAGCAGGTCTGCAAGTGAGCATGCTTTAAGCACTGGCAGTCCAGGCTAAATTCTGTTATTCTGAATTTGCCAACATCTTAGGTATCTTGCAATGGGAACTTTTCTAACTGAGCTACATTCCTTGGGCTAGTCTCTCCTCTTATTTATATTGATGTAAATCAGCAGTTATGTGATTGAACTCAATGGAATTGTGTGTGTAAAACTGATGTGAGAGGAGAATCAAGGCCTAATCTTTAACGAACAGGTCTCTGAACAGGCTTTAAATATTTGCTCCACTTAAAACTTTTTGTCTTCTACATATATTTTCCCTACCAGTACCTTTCAGTTTACTTCAGGGGCTGAACCGAAACATCACTAAGTGGCATCTGACAAGTACAGATAAACCTGTAAAGACATTTGCTGATGACACAAACACTTAGAAGTATATGTCAGTGGAACATACAACAATTTGGCGTTCAGTGGAAAATAAATGTAACTTACGCACTGCTGGACTAAAGAGGGACAGCAGGAAAGGTAGGTCTACAGGGTGCTTTATCTTACACTCTTCTGTTTTCCTGCTAGCATATACCCCCGCATCACAGCGTGTGTCATTCACCATGCTGGCCTGTCACCTCCTGCTAGCAGTCTTGGGGATTAGCTTGATGCCAATGCCCCCATCCATGGTCTGCACACAGTCATCCAATCTCTGCCTACAGTCCCTCTCGCAACCTCAGGAACCACAGTGTCTTCTTTGTAGCTTTGCCCCCCGGCTGTGTCACTGACCATGTTCCCCCTCTTCCGCGGGGGTGGGGGGAGTTAGCTCCTAGGCCAAACACTTCCCCAGTGGTGACTGGAGTCAATTGTCCTGCCATTTACCCAGTGGCAAGTATGGGGGACCTGGGTATGCCCACTACTCCTGGTCCCAGCCCAGGGACTCTCCAGACCAAAGTCACTTACTGTATTCCTTACTGTCCCTGCAGTTCTCCAGACCACTTCCTCATGGCCACAGCTCCCTCCTCAGTCTCATCAGCCTGTCTGGAGCTCCTTCTCTTCTCCTGCCTGCAGCGCTCTGTCCAAAGTGCTACAGAGTTACAGCCTACTCCAGACAGGCCTCCCTCACCAATCTCCAGATAGCTATTGACATTGCTCTGCCTTGCAGCTTTTTTTATATGGGCCTGCTGGGGGCTGACTGGCCACTCCTTATAGCCCCCTCCTATTAGCTGCTTTTTGTGCTGCCTTCCTATTAACCCCCTATCTGCCACTGTGGAGCAGATGTGCCATCACACTCCCTCTTGCCCCTCTGAGTTTAAGTGATAATTTTCCACACCCACTGAATGCCAAATTGATGCTTTCTGGCCAACTCAAATCCATCATACACCAATACTTCCATTTTTGTCACTACTGAATTTGGCTGAGAGACTTCTACAATGGCAAGTTCATATCACGTCTTGGCAGAAAAGGATCACATTCTACTAGCTGTGCAATCACATGGGTGTAGTTAATAAAGTTGTGTACAGTAGACTCTTGATTATCCAGGATGATAGGGAAAAAATTAATCCTGGTTAATAAAATCCTGGATAATCACCATCCATAGGAAATATGGGGGGGGGGGGAGGTTGGTTCACCAGGCACCCTGCGCCAGGGGGAGGGGATGTTGGTTCACTGGCTGCCCAGAGCCCTGGTGAGTTGTTTTTTGTTTGTGCTTGGGGCGGCAACAAAGCCAGACCCGGCCCTGTGAGTTACACATATTATTTTTTGACGTCCTGGTTAATCCACATCCTGGTTAACCCAGTCCTGGATAATCGAGTCTTCTGTATAAAAAAGCTAAAAATAACAGAAAAACTTACAAATTTGACAAGTTGGCTATGTTGTATGCTGGTTTGTATGCTGGTTATGGTGTGTGGGTGGTTGTGTTGATCTTTGCCTACGAGGCATTGTGCTGGGAGATGTGTGTTGATTTGTGCAGATGGTAAATGAGGGATGTGTGCTGTGATGAGGGCTATGTGTTTTTGTGGTTATTGTGTATGCTGGTTGGGGTGTGTGTGTGTTGGTTGTGATGTGTGGATGGTTGTGTTGATTTTTGTGTAAGGAGAGTTGTGCTAGAAGAGTTGTGTGGATTTGTGTGGGTGATGGTTGGGCACATGGGTGTGGCAACTGGACCAACCAAACAACCACCTGTGCAGTCTCCCTCATAAAACCAAAGAAACAGCCACAAGCAAATTAACTGAAGAGAAAGGGGATTGATGAGTTACGGCTGATATCAGACTGGGTCTAGGACTCTACAGACATAATAGGCTACAGAGTGACACAAAGTGACAATCCTGAATCTTATTATAATATATAGCTCCCAGCTGACACTGCCTTTTAACAGCAAACACAAATTACAGAGAGAGACGCAAGTGGTAACTGTCAACCTAAAGCATGCAAAAACCTTAATACAGTACCGTGTCCCTGAAGGAAATCCTTCTATAGACCTTCCAGGTGTTAATATAGTTCCTCAGAAAGAGTTTATACCAGTGTATATGAATAAAAGTGCACGACTGCCTCTGAAGCCATGGTGATAAAGATTAAATGCATATTCCACTTTATTATTCTGCATACTTTGAGATAATACATACATACATGGAAAAACAAAATTCCATTGCCCAGATAATGCTTATTGTATGAAATTCATGTATGCTGCATTTAACACAGTAGACAAGGTCAATTAAAACAGTATATATGTCCCTCATTTATTATCAAAATGGATATATTGCCTGGTATATAGAATCTGGTATCACAAACCAACTGCAAGAATAACTACCATATATGGATTTCCCTTAACTGTTTTTTTTTAAATGAGTGATTCAACAATGTGTGTGTTGTTTTATTGTGTACAACAGGAATTTCTTTTGATTTCACAGATAACCTTGTTATTGTTTAAATTCATAACTAGTCTTTTAATCTTTTCTATCCTTTATACTTGTTACAAGATCTAGGTAAGTAGCTTAGCAGTACATTTGACACACACAAATAGGACAAATCCAGTATCCACAGAGGCCTTCAGCGATATAAATCTGCTGTACGAGGTGAGGCTGGATTTTAGAAGGCCATAAAAATGGGCAAATAGCCCCGAGATGGTGCAGAGCCAAATCCTGTGGAGGGTCCCTCCATAACAGAATACAGGGGATGGCTGGGCATAAGCTGAGGGAGCAGCAGGGCAAGGCCAGAGATTTCTCTTGTCCCACCCGCCCCAGAGTGGGGAATGTGGATCTTCTTCAGTCTCTGTGCACCAGCTACACAATAATGTAGGGGGAGATTCCGCCTGCTATTGAAATGTTCAGTGCACAGCCCACTGGACTTGGCCCATAGTGTACATAGTTTGCATAGCTGTTTTTCCCATAGTTGATTTAAACTACCAAAATGTATGAAAAGACATTAAAGTCAGACATTACATTCGAAAATATATCTTAAAGCTTAGCTTAAAAAAATGCAACTGATTTAAAACATCAAGCATATCACCTTATTATTGTTCGTCAGTTAGAATTCAACAAATGTTAATCTTTGCATTCATTCACCCAAGAAGTATTAGTCAGATAACCCTCACTGTTTTATGATACAATGTGATATCAACTTTAGGATAGAAACATTTTACAGCCAAAATGAATGGCAATTATGATGAACCACAATTAAAATGAAATCCTATATAATAAAAGGCCAGAGGATGTTTGTCCGAAGCCGTCATGTGCAGTAGACACGGCCCGGACAAACAGCATGCTGGGAGTTGTAGTTCGGCGGCACAAAATGGCCACCACGCATGCGCCGCCGCGAGCCGTAGAGACGGCCCGGACAAACAACATTAAGCACTTTGGCCCGTGTACACGGGCTGTTACACTAGTAGCTTATAAATCAGCAGGAACAGTCAGAACCATTAATTAGTAAGTTATAATTGACCCACTATCAAGGTTAAGGAGAAAATGAGAGACACAGTTAATGGGATTTTATTCTTGAGCGTTAAGAGGAAAATATGCCTCCAAAAGGATTAGAAATGATCATTCTCAGATTCAAGGCTCTCTTTAAAGAAAGCCCAGATCCTTTGAAAAAATGCTTGAGAGAGAAACTCTCTTTCTCCACATTTATGCTATGTAATATTTATAATGTAATACTACTGTCAAACATACTTTTGTCAGTAGTACAATCCTTGCTAAAAACAAAAACTTTCAGAAATCCTACAAAGAGGGAGGTACATAAACAGCTGTGATTTCCCTACTTGAAAAAAATGAAATATTTTACTAAACAATTGATATTTTTCTTCAATTGAAAGAAAAGGGTTCCCAATTGCACCTCAAGTCTCAAGGTGTATGATTTATCTCAGAAAGACAGCTCTTCTCCATTCAATAACTAATACTCTGGTCTTCATCTAAACATAGTTCCTTGAACGTTTGGGGCAAAATTCTGGTTCCGTTAGAAGCAAAGATAAAACTCCCATTCACCTCAATAGGACCAGGAGTTGGCTCAAAATCACTAATAATTGATTACTTTGTTAAAGTGTATTGGACCTTGTACATAATATAAATATGAAATAGGGAAGCAGGAAGCAATCACACTGTCTGCCTGTCAAGATAGGAAGATGAGAGTTGCAGCCAAAGACACAGGGAACAACAGGAGATTCCCACATCTCTTTTAAGACAAGTTCTGAGGTCCCATCATCCATGGGAGATGTCCATGCACAACTCCTATTGATTTCAATGGAAGTTGCTTATTCTGATCTCCTAGGATGATTGAGTCCCTGCATTTTTCTGAGGTTGTTTTGGTGTATTTACATCCACTAAATGCTTATATTTCTTACCTAAAAATAGAACTCTCTCTTGTTAGAATTATGCTGATTCCCTCCTGCACTAGTATAAAACACCCTGTAAACAGGAAAGAGTTGCTGGTGTTAAGTACAGCTACTGAGGAAGATGTATGGCCAGGGAGCAGTACAAAAGGATTGGAGCCCCAGTTCATGCCCCAAGCATGTGAATAATCCCATTCCTGTTCAGGAAACCAGGTAAGTGCATGCTTTTAATATATAGACTTATAGAGACCTTCTAAAAATGTTAAAATGTATTAATTGCACATGAAACCTTACATTAGAGTGACGAAATGAAGACTTGGCACACCACTTCCGAAAGGTTACCGACCCCGGTCTAGTTGGCAGCTGGTATCAAGCGGAGTACCCAAGGGGTCGGTCCTGGAGCTGGTTTTGTTCATCTTCATTAATGATCTGGATGATGGGGTGGATTGCACTCTCAGCAAGTTTGCGTATGACACTAAGATGGGAGGAGATGTAGATACACTGGAAGATAGAGATAGGGTCCAGAGTGACCAAGACTAATTGAAGGATTGGACCAAAAGAAATCTGATGAAGTTCAACAAGGACAAATGCAGAGTCCTGCACTTAGGACGGAAGAATCCCATGCACCGCAACAGGCTGGGGACCGACTGACTAAGCAGCAGTTCTGAGGAAAAGAAAAGAACTAACTGGGAATTACAGTGGACGAGAAGCTGGATATGAGTCAACAGTGTGCCCTTGTTGCCAAGAAGGCTAATGGCATATTGGGTTGCATTAGTAGAAGCATTGTCAGCAGATTGAGGGAAGTGATTATTCCCCTCTATTCAACACTAGTGAGGTCATATGTGGAGTACTGAATCCAGTTTTGGGGCCCCCACTACAGAAAGGATGTGGACAAACTGGACAGAATCCAGCGGAGGGCAACATAAATGATTGGGGGCTGGTGCACATGACTTACGAGGAGAGGCTGAGGGAACTGGGATTGTTTAGTCTGCAGAAAAGTATAGGGGGGATTTGATAGCAGCCTTCAACTACCTGAAGGGGGGTTCCAAAGAGGATGGAGCTTGGCTGTTCTTAGTAGTGGTAGATGACCGAACAAGGAGCAATGGTCTCAGATTGCAGTGGGGGAGGTCTAGATTGGATATTAGGAAACTAGGAGGGTGATTAAGCACTGGTATGGTTTACCTAGGGAAGTTGTGGTATCTGCATCTTTAGAGGTTTTTAAGGCCCTGCTTGACAAAGCCTTGGCTGGGATGACTTAGTTGCTGCTGGTCCTGCTTTGAGCAGGGGGTTGAACTAGGTGATCTCCTGAGGTCTTTTCCAGACCTAATCTTCTATGATTCTATACTTTGAACTCCAGGACAGTGCTGTAACTGAAGAGAGATGCTTTGTTTCCTGTTAGAGAGGCAAAGAGATATTGAATCATATTCTTCTTTCAGAACTTACTGAAGTCAGAGGAGCTGCATAGATGTAACTGAGAACAGAGTCCAAACCATTACTTGCATAGCATGTGGAATCTTTATGCACAATACGGAAGGCTGAACAGGTATGGAAGAAATGGCTAGCTCTAGAGGTAGACTAAAAACGGAGGGGTGGCACAGAAAATTATAAAAATAGCAGCTAGGGTGAAGTGATATCCTCAATCTATCTCTGTGGGGAAAATATTTCTGCTTAGGACTCCCAATGGACTAGCACCAGCTCTGGATGTTTCACAGGCATCGGCAGGAATTAGTGACCATTGCATCCGTTTCTAATGGTTGATAAGTTTCTTCCAGCAAAAATCAACTTTTTTAGTATTTGGTTCTGTATAGTGTTGAATAAATGGAGCGACAAACAGATGGTCCATGAGAAAAATAACGTTTTAATGCTAGCACTTAGACATCACTCATTCAATAAGGCCCAGCTCCTCAAAGGTATTTAAGCACCTAACTCCTACTGGAATCAGGTACCTAAATACCGTATTTTTCGCCCTATAAGACGCACTTTTTCTTCCCCAAAACGGGGGGGAAAAAGTTGGTGCGTCTTATAGGGCGAATGTGCGCCCCGGTTCCCCCCTCCCCGCCGCGGGCGGGCTGCCGGGAGCGTCCCGGTTCCCCCCTCCCCGCCGCGGGCGGGCTGCCGAGGTTCCCCCCTCCCCGCCGCGGGCGGGCTGCCGGGAGCGTCCCGGTTCCCCCCTCCCCGCCGCGGGCGGGCTGCCGGGAGCGCTCCCGGCAGCCCGCCCGCGGCGGGGAGGGGGGAACCGGGACGCTCCCGGCAGCCCGCCCGCGGCGGGGAGGGGGGAACCGGGATGCTCCCGGCAGCCCGCCTGCGGCGGGGAGGGGGGAACCGGGACGCTCCCGGCAGCCCGCCTGCGGCGGGGAGGGGGGAACCGGGACGCTCCCGGCAGCCTGCCCGCGCGGCGGGGAGGGGGGAACCGGGACGCTCCCGGTAGCCTGCCCGCGCGGCGGGGACGGGAGAGCGAGGCGCTTTTTTTTTTTTTTTGTCCGGATTTTTTATTAAAAAACGAGGGGGCGTCTTATAGGCCGGAGCGTCCTATAAGACGAAAAATACGGTACTTTTGAGGATCTGAGCCTAAGCATCCAGCCCTTTACAAGGCCTATGCACTACTTAAGTTCTACTTAAATCCTATTTTGAGCACTGAAAGGATACATAAGCCTTGTGTGGTTGCTTTGCACAGGGGTTGGTTTTATCCTAGGATGAGATAAAGAAACTGATGATAGGTCTGAATGGAAATTAATGGGAAAGGGCCATTTAACGTAACCGTCTGGAATGAATAAGGTTTTCAAAACTACCAGATTTTATCTGTATACATAGACTTTACTGATACTGCAACAGAGTCCCAAAGCAGTTTTTTCTCTAAATCAATAACAAAAAATACATTTGACATTAAACAAAATGAATAGTATTCATACTATTTGCACATTCTTCAAATTGAGAATGATTTTTTTTTGTCAGAAGCTGTTGCATAGAATATTTTCAGTTTTAGCAATAGCAGTCTCTTCAAAAGAAAGTTTGCAGTAATTAAGGTCCTTTTCTGTTGAATTAGTACTGTGTGCTTGAGCTTACCATATTAATAAGTCACAAGCCTGTGTGTCAGTTGTAATATGGCAGTTATTGACAGGGGATTTCATGATGAGATTACAAGCACAGCTGCAGAAAATCTAAAGCCATGAAAAGAAACATTATGTCAATCTGGGAAAACCTGGTATCTTCCAAATGAACAATAATCACTCCAACTAGTCAAAGCAAATGAAACAGAGTTTTAGAAGTATGATTAAGTTTGAGTGGCTCTAAAAATGCTTTCAAATTTTCTACCAGACCTTTTTATATTTGCCCTCTAGAAAAGGCAAGATTGCATACAATTTAAAAGTCGCATGCATTAAAAACATGGTCAGATTGCTCTAGTAAAATGGTCTTATAGAAGTAATGAGGATTAAAACTGGACAGCAATCTTGATGTTGCTTTATTCATCAGTGTTGTGTGACTCTTGGCTACGCATCTCTATCTTTTCTAACACTGCACCACTCTGTGCTGGGGGTGATTTTCCTGAACAGCTGTTCTTGTTTGTTCCCAGTTCTGCAGCTTCCGCCAAAGTATTAGTCAATGGTTTTCCAAGAGTTTCTGGGAGCATTAACGTTAGCATTCCACTCAGAAAGGCCATGATTCCAACAAGCAACTGGAAGAAATAAACAATTAGTGTAAAGGATAAACATGTCTTTGGGTTCATGGAAAACATTGATCTTGCTTGCGAAGATACTTTTAAAATTTGGGAATACAACGGACTTCAATGAAAACCACAGATCAAAAGTCTCAAATGTTCCCTGCTGCAATTGCTAAAATAAAATAAAACAAAAATACATACATAAATAAATGAGATTGTCCATCAAAATTGACACAGACCAAGTAAAATGTTTTACACAATGAGCTAAATACAGCTCCAGGAACAACTTTGCAGAAGTGAACAGAATGCATGCAACTTAATTTAAAAATTATTCCCTTTAGCAGATAGTAATTTTAAAAGTAATTGTAAGATTGCTTAAATTCATTTTACATTTATTTGTACTGGACTACATCTTCCCTGCTGTCACACAGAGGGAGAAAAAGAAGCTGTAGACCTGGATCTTTGTCTGCCTACTCTTCCCATCATCATAGTATTTAAGCACCTCTCTCCAATGCAAGCTGTAGGTCAGGATCTCCTAACTAAAGAAAGCACTTCAGCACATATTTAAGTCCATTCCTCTGCAGGAAAATGCATAAGTACATACTTAGGTGCTGTTCTGAACAGGAATGATGTCCTAAGTCAGAGAGAGAAAGCTGATGGGGGCTAGGGTGACAGACAGCAAGTGTGAAAAATCAGGATGGGGGTGGGGGATAATAGGAGCCTATATAAGAAAAAGACCCAAAAATCGGGACATCTGGTCACCCTAAATGGGCCCAGCTCTAACTGACCCATGTGTTGTGCCTATGATCTGGATATGTGCACTGTGATTTATTATCATCATTATTTTATTGCGGTAGTAGCCAAAGACCACAATCAGGATCGGAATCCCCTGTGCTAGATGCGCACACACAGGGTGATGCTGTCCCAAAGGACAATAGATAATTTCCCATCCATTTGTTGCCCTGGACCAATGGCTTTCAACCTTTTTTCATTTGCAGATCCCTAAAACATTCGGAATGGAGGGTAGACACCTGTGGAAATTCAACCTGAGGTCTGCAGACCCCTACCATCCAAGTCTTTGATTGAAAACTGACTGAACAGAATTCAACTATAAATGCTGCAGGTGGTCGGCATGGCATTTGATGCAGTCTGAGAAAGGGCGCTGAACTGTGGCCGTCTATGGTAACAACGATACTTCCAGGTTTTGACCTGTAGGTGGGGAAATTCACATACTGTACTTTTGATCGATCAGAAAAACGGAACGCCTTTTCTTGGATCTGAACTTTCTTTTCATAGTCACCTTTCATGGTTCCCTGAAGCACAATCTGCAGACCCCCCAGGGGTCTGTGGACCACAGGTTGAAAACCACTGCTCTGGACAGTTGGTACTTTTAAAATTTCTTCCTTGTTTTCTCTTTTCTTTAATTTTTATTGTTTGATAAGAATGATAATACTTAGCAATTAACATATTCAAAGCATTCTATAGGCATTAATGCACTAATCTTCAAGCTTATCCCATTATGTTCCCTATGCTCTCACTCTACTTCTCTGAAAATACAGGTCTTTAATACACCATTTCTGGCAGGCTTCTTTTTCTGTTTTACACCTGTTATTCTGTGCATTTTCATATTGTGATGTCCTCAATTTGCTCTGTACTGATCCCAAGCTCTGATCCAGTGTGTTTAATACTTTCCCTCTGCACATGAGAGAGAACATATGAAATCGCTGTGGCTATGACTTTTATAACACAGCACGTCAGACAGACATGGGCACACTGGCCTAATTCTAAATGAGAATAGCTCTTTGGAAGTCAGAAAGGAGATTTCAGATTTGAACTTTCAGCTGTAACTTGACAGAGTTACTTTCAATTAGAAACACCAAGCTGTGTATGATCCCCTAGGGCCAGTGCCACCAATTGTCTGAAGCAATCCCCTGTGAGAAGCAGAATTACCTCAGTTTCAAACACTCTCTCTTACAATCATATTGAGTGCAGATGCTAAAAGAGTAAAAAACTAAGCAAAATACTGTTGAATGCTACGTATACAATGAAAGTAAAATTGTTACATTCCTACAATGAAGAATTAGAAAAGAGGGCTAACATTAATACTACAGCAGGAATGAATGCTAGACTGGTAGAGGTCTCTACAGGCATGTATACAGTTATAGGAGATATATCCGTGATTATTTCAAGGGGAGGCTTAATTGTGTTCACTAACTACTAGATCCCATCTTTAATATTTTCAATATTTTCCTTGTCAGCTCCCTCACTTTTTCTGCCATCATAATGTTACTGTTATACCACAAATTTTGAGAAAAGTAACACAATCTATAAAAGCATCCAGTGGATGCTTTTGGAGTTGGAAACTCTTCACTCATCCTGTAGTCAACTCTCCACAGTTATGAGTCATTCTGACCTGTGCTGTCACACTGACTGTCTGGAAATCTCCCACACTGCCTCTGTTTAGATCTTGCCGTGAAACTGTTAAGTGGAATTTCCAAAAGGGCTCAAGTTTGGCCTTTTCCTGGTCAGACTGAAATCAATGGTAAAATTTCTAGGGCCTGATTCTCATCTACACTAAAGCTATTTTACACAGTGCGAAGGGCTGAAAGAGAGTGTAAATGAAATGTACTCCCACTTTAAAGCATCTTTATATTACCACTGTGGTGCAAAAGAGCCTTTGTATAAATGCGAATCAGGCTCCCATCCTTTCAGTGAGAACAAGAGTAGGCCAGCTCTGAATGCTTTTAGAAATCCCACCGTACTGTTCCAGTTAGTCTCCAATTCATTCTGAATCATACTCACCCTTCATACCATTAAGCACATCTATCCAGAGGTGGATTAAGATTTATTGGGGCCTTGGGCACAAGGAACATTTCCCCGCTCCCCACATCCCACCATGGAGCCCTACCTCCTGCTCCACCCTTTCTCCCGATGGCCCTGATGCCTGGCCCGGCCAGAAGTCGAGCCATGGTAAGAACTGCCCAGGGAGCCTGGGCTGCTGTGGGGAGCCCTGGACCTTCCACCTGTCCTGGACGGCACATCCTGGGGAGCAGGGACACGGGCCATGAGCTGCTCTTGGCCATCCCAGCTCCTTGTTGTCATCTTGTCAATAAATTGTTTGGTTTTGAATTAATAGCCCTGCTGATACATGTGATAGTAGTTTTGGAGCCTGAATTTAGATGAGTGAGCGTGGACAGCTGCAGCTGTCTGTACACATAATACAGAATTATGCCAGAGAACTTTGCCTAAGTGCCAAATATTGCAATAGCTGAGACATGAGGATTTCTATTGAAACAGTATTGTCTATTGGTAAGTGTTGGACTTTTGAGTCGTTAACTATCAGAGATACTTGATTCATTTTGTGCTTGACTGTAGGCAAGTCACTTAACCTCTGTGTGTTTTACTATACCCATGTGTAAAATGGGGGGAAGTAGACGGGTTAGGGGGGGCCAGCCCTGCACAGGGGGTAGGGGGAGGGAGAGGAGATGAGGGGCAGCTCCATGTGGAAAGGAAGGATTGGGGGGAAGCTCGGCAGGTGGGAACATGCTCATCCTACAACTCTTGTGTCCAGCCTAAACAGAGGGCGTGGCCTCAGGAGGAAGAGGATGAGGAGGAATAGGGCGGCAGGACAGAGAGGAGGAGCAGCAGGCAGAGAGGAGGAGCAGGGGGTGGAGTTCAGGCGATCCTGTGGGGGGCATGTATTTATTCCCCTTTTAACTGTAACTACTCCACAAGCATATTAACTTCCTCTTTACTATCTTTTACTGCCAGCTATTTACTCTACTCCATCCTGATGTGTCAGTTTCCCTTATTGATATGAGAGCTGCTGTACCCAGAGCTGTAACACATTCTCTTCCTCTGTCTCTCTCTATGAAGTACTTTTGAGCTATTTCCTAAAAAGGATAAAATAGAAAAATAAATGGAATGATTTTGGATTAATCAACTGATTTTTAAAATGTCATCTAAATGGCAAGCTATAGAACTTATTATTTAAACCAGTGAGATTGCATGGGGGGGAGTGCACAATCTGGACTTTTACTTATTCATAATAAATGTTTTAAACTTTTTTGTGTATTGTTATTATTCATATAACCCAGCGATCGGTGATGTGTCTCATACATATTATATGCCTTAAATGTTTACAATAAATATGGAATCAAATTTATTAGTCATGTCCATAAACACTTTTGCTAACTAAGTTCTCTTGATGTTCATGACATCAGAGCACATACTTAACTGCTTTACTGAACTGGGGCCTTAATTTAAACTTTAAACCCACAAATTCTCTACAATGTGTGACATGAACAAGACAACTGTGGGAATTATTTCAAGACTTATTGGCATTCTTTGGGATGGTTTGCATTACTCTTGGGAGACAGAGCCACAAATGAGCTATGGAGAAAATGAGTAGCAATAAAAACTTAACGGAATATAGGATGTATGGCATCAACAATATACTGTATCAACATAACCTATGTCATTCTATTTCAAAAAAATCAGTCTATTTTGTTCAAATTTTACCCAAAAATGTGTATGTTAGCTGAGACCTTGCATTATAAGTTTAAGACCAACACAAAGTTTTTAGTATTGTAACAAAGTTTCACACTGCACTGCGAGTTGTCCATATTTGAAATATTTGCAGTGCTCTCACTGCAGTGTTCTCAAACGTTTAAACTTTCCCCCAGCTGTGTTTAAACTGCAGGGGTTCTGAACAGATAAACTTTATCATTGCTAGTGAAAAGCAAAATTCTGAAGGGAAGAAGAGTCAAAGGAGACTGTTCTCCCATGATTACTGTGCTCTTCAGATCTCATTTTTCATGTACAGTATTTTCTAGGTTCATTTCTTTGGTGTGATAAGGGTGCTTGCTAGGAACTTTATTTATGCCTGCTCTGCTTCCCCACCATCACATATGATTCCTAAAAAACTGGACATAGGTCACTTACATAATGGGCCAACTTTTCAAACAGTCTCTGGCATTCACAACTGTAGATTTTCTATTTTTAAAATCAAATGGACATTACTCTACCTTTGTAGAAAAACCCAACAGTGTGTGTGCAAAAACAAATGCAGGAAGAGAGGTTGGGCTGAAAATTCAGGCCAATACTTTTTCACCTTCTTTAGATCTGTAATTCACATACAAGCTGTGATATTAAAGGTGAATTGTAAAGTTTTTTTCAAAGAAGTAAATTTAAAAACGTAAAATGGTTAAGGTCATTATCAGTTTAACTCCTCAGTATAAGGTTTCTAACCATTTATGTATATGAACCTAAACTTATCCTTCTGAAAAAGCAAGATTGAGCAATCGTAGAATTTCTGAGCAGCACACATATTAGATTTAATAAAGCGAATAGGGGATAACTTGTATGGTCTGAATATAACTATACAGTTACAAATATTTTGTACAAAATGAACTCCAAAATCCATGTAATGTTAAGGAAGTGCCCAATTTCTTCTACAAAGAAACTGCCCTATCTCATCTTCATGGGACAGTTAAAGTTACAGATGATTCTTGGATCACATGATGGAATGAGGTTGCAGCCCCAAAAAGATGATGTCTCTTCAGTCCAAGGTTTGTTGACTGTCAGAGTCCTATTGAGCATCATGAGAGCATCATTCTCTTCTGTGGTCATCTCTTGAGTTATTTCCCACCTGGATATGCTCTGACTATCTCATCTAGGCCACCTCCTCAACATCTCACTGCCCCACTATATGGCTGCTTCTGTCCTTATTCTTTTTAGCACTCCATATCAGCAGGATATTTTGATCATAATTAGGCTGGTGTTTCATGAGAGTTTAGATTTGCTAGGCTTGCTCTCCATAGGGAGGGCTCCAGTTCATCTCATGTGATCTAACACGGCATCTATGCTTCACTTGACTGATGGAGGATCTTGTCGTCATTAGAAGGATTTAACGTTTGCTCCCTCCCCCATCTTCTGTGTTAGGCTATTCTGCTTCTGCAAAAGGAGATCGATGGCAACGAGAACAGATGGTTGCTCGATCAAGATCTTGACTAAATACAACACTTTAAATTTAGGACTGAGACACTTACTCCAAATTACATGAACGATACAGTACATCTTTGTACAAAAGATAGTTATAATTTTATACCAGTATTCAAAGCATACAAGATATGTCTGTCTTCTTGAAAGTGTCTGTAATATCAACTGTTCAGAAGATTTCAGTGCCTCAGAGGCTCGCTCCTGAGGTCAGATTCATATTCTTAAAATATATAGCTAAAAAAAAGGAGAATTTAAATTAAGAATGAGAATATTTAACTCACTTTCCTTTTGAACATAACTGCACTTCAACTTTAAATCTCAGTAAAATGGATAACAATTTTTTGACTATCAAAATAAACATGTACCTGTGGCATGAAGATCCAAACACTCGTCAGGTAAACACAAAAAGGAGCAACTATGCTCCCTACACGACACATCATGCTCCCACTTCCTACAGCAAGTGACCTGTAGATAAGACAAGAAGACACAAGGCCCAGTGAGAGTGACATCAGATATAGTAATTAATTAGAAATGCAAAGATGCTTACAGTGAGCTTGGTTGCTTCTAAAATAGAATGAAAAGTATACTGAGCATTCAGTGTATATCATATTCTTAGTGACCATGAACATTCAGAAAGAGGGAACTGAATGCTAAGAATACTGAGCATTTTTCCAGTACCTCAGTGGGACTAGTCTATGTAGGGGGGAACAGAAAATAAATGTACTTCTGCAGAGCCAAAACCAGAGAATTCTATAACAAAAAAGAGTCTGATCCCTACACCAGTGACATCACTTGGAGCACTGCCATTGACTTCAGCGGGTGCAGGATTTGGCCCCAAAAGCATAACAAATGAAAGGAAGAAACAGAAAACTAATGAAAAACATATGACAAATTATTTCAAAGGTCTTACCGTACAACTGTTGGATACAGTTCTGCTGTGTAAAGGTAAATGAGGCCAAATGCAACGCCAATTGCAAACTTTCCAGCCATATTTGCTAGGACAGATAATATACTGAAATCCTATTAAAAGAGAGTACAAATATATAAAGCATCAGAAAACTTCACCATTCCAATTCAATCCCATTCATTTATTTTGAAAAACTTAGACCGTAAACTGTGATCTTTCTGTAAACTGAGAGCAATTCCATACTTTCCTGATTATTTCCACCAATAAATAATGGCTGTATGTGGTTTTGTTTATTAAGCATCTTATTTCCAGCCCTTTGTTTAATTAAGAGCTAGAAATGCTAATTTGGAACCCTTAACAGAAATATGGAAAATCCATTGTAAAGAACTCCAACTTCATTTCCAAACTACATTTAATTACTCTCAAGCCTTGGAAAGAGATGTTGCATTAACATATCTCACAATATAGGTACATTTTAAATGGTAAGTGACTAACCTGAGGGATCAGCATAATCAAAGCACAGATCACTGCACTTGATATAAGAAATGGAGTCAATGTGTTTCTCCTTCCCAGTTTGTCCATCCCAATGCAAGCAACAACATACGCAGGAAGCTCCACGGCACCTGTCATTATGAATTTATCTGGTTTTAAACCATGATAATATGAATGCAAATACCCTTTAAAGTAATTCAGATTTGCTTTTTATGAACATTTATTTAGTCTAATGGTTAAACCAGTTTTAAAAGATATAGGTGTTAGGTGAAAGATGTATTTCACCAACATTTTGGGATAAACCCACTGGTGGCAAAAATATCAGTAAAGGGCTTACACTGGCATAAATGTGGTGGGTGGGGAACAAGAAATGCACCAGGAAAAGAGGCTATAAGGCACAAGGCAGCTGCAGCTGCCCTTATGATGGGGAGATAGGCCTGTACAGATATGTCTATACTGCAATTAAAAACCCGCAGGCTGGCTTGGGCTTGGGCTAAAGGGCTGCTTAACTGCAGTGTAGATGTTCAGGCTCAGACTGAAGCCTGGGCTCTTGGACCCTGAGAGATGGGTCACAGAAGACAAAGAAAATAGTTTTGAAATTTGCTAACACAGTGATTTATTTACAGGACTGTATCATAACGACTTAGTTATATTAACATTAGCATCCTATTTTCAACACAACAGTCAAGTTATTAACGTAATAATACATGGCAACTTAAAATTAATTCACCAGTATTCCAATCCTGCAAAGTGTTTATGAGCACATGAATAGTCACGTTGACTTTATTAGACAAAACAAGGAATACTTGTGGCACCTTAGAGACTAACCAGTTTATTTCAACATAAGCTTTCGTGGGCTATAGCCCACTGATTACTCATATGCTTAAAGCTAGCATGTGCTTAAGTTCTTTACAAGACTGGAGCTTTATCCAAAGGCCATCAAAGTCAATGGGAATCTTTCCAATGACTTTAAATAGACTTTAGATCAGGTCCCAAATATGTGCTGATCAATTTTATTGTATCAAGAGAAAATTTGCAAGCACATTAAATTAAAGACTAAATTAAGGAAACATTGCTCCTTATATTTAAAAAACACACTTCTAACAAACTTTAAAATTATGATCTTGATAGGGTTATCAGTATAATCTAATATTATTATGACTAAAAAAATTAGTGAAGAAAATCTCTATTTTTCTCAGTTTGTTTATTTGGATAATATTTCATCTATTTAATAGTTTGCCCTATACTGTTAGTCAATTTTCCCTGTTATTTGTGTGGTTCTTACACAGAACAACCAGGCAGAGAGAGACAATTTTAAAAATAGGAAAATATGGTTTTACAAGCACAAAAATTGGTAGGTGAAATCAAGGACAATATAGTACCATAACATACTCAAAGCTTGCTTTGGTAAAATAACTACATTTCAATGTGACAAGAATTAAATCTGCAATTTTAAATGGGGTTGGTGATGGTACAGGTAATTGGGGGTCAGGAAATTGATCGTCAGATCTTTAGACATTTATAAATTATATGTTCTAATTCTGCCATAAGCATAATAAAATATATCAGATATTTACCTATGAGAAATAGATTTAAATATTCATTGCCTCCTAGATTGACAGAACTCAGGGAGAATACATAGTATCCTAAACTCCCAGTGAACCAAATGAGCCAGACTGTAATGGTCCTTCTTGCAATGTGCCAATTATAAAACAGATCTAAGATGCTGTGCTTCTTCACTGTAGAAATGTCATTATCACCCATTCTGCAACTGACGAGATCATCTTGTTGGACTGAACACAGTTCAGAAATTTTACAAGGAGTGCTTACTTTATTCCATCTCGCCATTACATTAACTATTTTTTGTGCTTCTTCGTATCTTCCCTCTGACAGTAGCCAGAAAGGTGTCTCTGGGAGCATCCAGCAGCATAAGACAAATGGGAGAGTTGTTACGGAAAGAAATATCTGATAGATCCACCACGTCCGCACCAAATATCCCACCAGTGCCACAGCCATGATTCCCACAGCAAAAAAAGCATGGACATGCATGGATGCCCATGTTCGAGCTTTAATGCCAACATATTCTGTCACGTAAACAAAAACCACAACCAGGTAGCCACTTGAAACCTGAGGGGGAAAAACAGAGAAAAGCTTATGTCTATTCCCTTTGTGTGACAACACCAAAAACAAATGGCCAATACTTACTTCCATGTTTCTTTATGTTGGAAGTCTTAAGGCCCCCATTAGTCAAAGCATTCTAAAAGCAAAGCCCACAAAACGTATAGCTTTGAGTATCGGGTAGCAATTTGAAATTGACTGCAAAAAAAATTAAATATGCTGACATACACACAAGTACAGTAGAAGCTGTTACAAAGTTTACCATGCCAGTTTACACATATATCTAGCATTTTAGATGCCATTTAAAAGACAGAAAAGATACACATGAGAAAAAAAAGGGTAACTATCCCCTATCGATGAACATGGGCTGGGGTAAAACCATGACTATATTTTACCAAAAATAAAGTCTATTTCTAGTAATACACCATGAATAACAGTGCAATGCAGGAACCAGAGCTTGCTACTCAAACTTCATCTCTCACCTAATTACCACTCTATCTGGGGTTGAGACTGTGCTAAAAGAAGCATCGTCAGCCCCTGATGCAGGAAGCACCAAATATTGCTACATATGTACCCTTTCTGGTTAAAACAAAGAGAAAGGGAACAGAAAGGTGAAGAAGCAGCAATGTTCGGATTCTCAATCCTTTGCTAAACATAGTGTTGCGGCAACACCTGGGACTTTTAAAAACTGGAGAAGGAAAGGAATAAGGAGAAATTATGGAGGGCTTTCCCGAGAAAGGTTAGGAAACCACATTTAAAAAGAATTAGGATGAGCATCTCTACTTACCATAGCAAGGAGAAAACGTATGATCACAAAGCTGTAGTAGTCAAATGTGAATGCCACTGCGATGCCAAATAGAAACTGACCAGTGCTTGTGAACCACATTATATACCGTCTTCCCACTCTGCACATTACAATAAAAACATCATCATTATTTCTTATTATTAACCATGTTATTACGAGAGTGCCTGAGGACCAACCAAGAACACGGCCCCATTGTGTTAGGCACTGTACAAACACAGAGTTGTAGAGGATCCCTGCCCCAAAGAGTTTATAATGGAGATAGATAAGACAGACAGAAGATGAGGGAAGGATAGAACAAACACACAGAATGAACAATGGGGTGGCATGTGATAAATATTGTACTAAAAAGCAACTGCAACTTTGGAAATCTTACATATGAGAATTATAGTAAATATGAAAAGTATCACTAGTGCTGTATTTAGGGCACTGCACTACCACAGTAGCCACAGGTTTGATCTTAGCTTTGATATAATATTGTTCTCTAGGTAAGGGGAAAACTTATTTTTTCTGTACTTATCACTGTGACCAATATAAAAGTAGTACTAATGAAAGGGAACTTTATGTTTAAATTCTGCATCTGCAATCTGCCATTTTACACAGATTCACTCCATTCTATTTCTCTCTTTCTTTGACATTTTATTTTAAGTAACAGCTACTTACCATGTTCCAGCACAGGTTAGCATGCAATAACTCATGCTACCTCTTGCCATCTCAAAATATAACGTGGGTTCCAATGAAAGGTTTTTTTACCTTAATTCCTCCCAATTACAGTTAGATAAAATATCTAACAAATGGTAATCAGATACTTCCCCAGAATTCTCTGATTTCATGAGTGCACACACAAACTCACTACCAGGAATGCACACATATGTTAAATGTTACATATACAAGTATATTATCAGGGAAATAAAATTATGTGAAATGTTAGCTTCTTCTTATAAATATTACAAGCCAGGTCTTAAATTATGTGTCATTCCTCATTCTGAAACAAAGGTCTTTAGCAGAAAAGGAATCCTAAATTTGTTTATCCGGTTTCCATATCATCTCAGATAGAAGTCATGTTGATCTACCAGAACATGCTGTACATAAACAAATAGCCAGAAGTCAACACCAATAAATTCAACTGAAGAGAAAACAAACTCTAACAGAAATAAAATCTATTTATGGATTCTCTCTGTCCTGTTTTGTTTAACAATGTTCATTAATACAGAGTATGTTTCAGGTGTTGACTAGATAATGAACGGGCCCTCTTTCATTTTTATTCTCTGATGTCGAGATGTATTATTTCTACCTTCAGCAGCAGCAGTTTTGGAGATTTGGGTTTGAGGTCGGTTTTGGGTTTTTGTACATGAATTTGCTACCACATTCAAATAATACTGGAATGTGAAGTCTTAGAGAACAGATACAGCACAGACAGTTGCACTGCAAATTTCCCTACAATGCCCTACCAATGTACTTCAACCCTGATCTAGGGCATGCTATACTACAGACTTATGCTAGGTTAATTTAGAGTAACCACAGTAATTACTGCGGAGGTTCATGTCCACACTACCCTCCTTCTGGCGGTGGTGTGTATCCTCACCAGGATCACTTCCACCCACTGAAGAGCAGCTGAAATTAACAAGACAGCCAACAGCTGATGTGAGTATTGCAGTGTCTGCACAGACACCGCATCTCCCTAACTACACCAGCCGAAGCCCTGTGCTTCTCTAGAGCTGCCATTATGATGCAGTAAGTAGAACACTTACATTGGTGGGACAAGGCTATAATGTGCACACTGACATAATGAGGTTGATGTAAGCTGCCTTACATCCACCTAACTATTTAGTGTAGACCAGGCCTTGGAAAAACGGAGGAGATAGTTGTCTTCATGCCCTTTCAGTCCTTAATCTCTGCCAAGATTCTCAGCAGAGATGCTAATTAGTACCAGCTGTGGTCATTCTTGTGCTGGGAACATCTGTTGACTGGAAATTAGACTGAAACTACCAACTTATTTCCCACCAGTCAAAAGCTGTCAGATAGTAATAACTTTCAGATGTAAAACTTTTTGTTGTAACTCCATAAAATACGTTTATTCTCTTAAATGGATGTCTAGAGCTCGAGCTAATCTAACTGAGAATTATGTAACTATAATGTCATTATCTGTGTCTGCAATTAACTGAAAATATTATAACTGATTTAAAGAGACACTGTCAGTTCAAGTTAGGCTCTAAATTCAGGTTTTGTATTAAAGAAAGTTTTACAAAACATTAGGTTAATAGAACCAATTCCTTACTTTTATAAAATCTAACTGAAAAAAATAAACTCTTATTTATGCATTTACATAACGTGTTTACAACTAAAATATTTCAGCATTATACTACTGCTGGAGGAAGTTAAACTGATGGTAAATTAAAGGGAAACATTGATCTATTTTCTTTCTTCATGTGACTAAAAAATGGACACAAAAAAAGGGAAAAAAGGTAAACCAATAATAGTGAAAAATACAGTAGATTTTTTATTTTATTAATACAGGACCACATTCAAATCCCAAAGTCTCTGCATCAGCCCCATAAAGTACTAGTAATGACAGAGGTCAGGAATTTTTTTTAAATTATATATATATATATATATATATATATATATATACATATACATATATACATATATTTTAACCTTACAGCAGAGCTTTAATATTCATCATCTCCATCATGAACATTTCTCTTTTTTTATTATAAGATGAGGAGTAGGGGGAGGGGGCGGAAGTATTACCAGGGAAACTCACTATGGACCCTGATCCTGTAGAAAGCTCTATTTAGGTACAAGGTTCCACACATATGGGGCAGTTTGCAGGATCAGGGCCTACATTTGATATAAAATAGGACATAAAAAATAATTTTCTATCAACAGTTTTTAAAGTTTTTTGATAGAAAATCATTTGTATCAGAGAAAGATAAATATAAGCTCTGTTGAAAAACACATTTGCTAATAAAAAGGCAATTCAATTAAACTTATTTTAAATTAATATCTAATAGAAGAACAAAATATTTAGGCACATAGTTATTGAACTCTTAAACTACAGTATTAAGAGGATTGCACTGTACCTGTCAGCCATATCACCAAAAATCACTGCTCCAAATAGGACTCCAAGCATGAATATGGGCTGAATTAATTTTGCAAGCCATTCCCGGTGACAGACCAAATCCCATTCTGTAACAATGGTGCTCTTCCATTTTGTGTGATCATACATATACCCATCAGAACAAGAAAAAACAGATTTGTTGCCACTATATTCATATGCAAGATACAAACTGCCCTCCCGCTTGGACCTGCTGCACTCATCAAGTTCCCAAATTTCTCCATTTTCCAGCTGGACCACAATGTAATTTTTTGTTGATGTCCACAGTGTCCAAATATCCTCTATTCTTGAACTAGAGGAATTGCTGAACAGTATGCTAGTCACATTTCCAGGGACACTGCACACAAATTTAGGAGTAACAGCCATGAATACGGAAGCCAAGTAATGGATGCCACATGAGATAGACTGAAAGACAGATGCAAAATAGACACATGCTTGGAATCTGTAATGAGAAAAAAAAATTATAAGAAAAAATACCTAAGAGATTTCCATAGACAAAAGAAAAGGACAACTAAATAATTTTAGTGGCTAATATCAATCTAGTAATTTTTAAAAAATCTGTAAAAAGAGTCATAATTTATTATCTAGTGGTTTGTTCTGTAATCGTTCTTCAAAATTAATTAAACCCTGCAAGAGACCAAACACCGGCAGAGTGCCACACAAGTCATGTTCTCAGTTCCCCAGAAATATCAGAGTACACTTTTGTGATGAGTTCCACCTGGAACTGGGGTACCACTGATCCACCAGCATGGGCTCCTGTACTGCGGTGACAAGCTAACAAGCCCTTCAGGCTTCAGCCTGCACTTTCTTCAGCATACATACGGGTAAAGGACACACCCAGCTGCAGTTACTTGAAGGCAGGCTCTTTGATTAGCCCCTGCATGGGAAGGCTTCAGCTAGGGCACCTCCCAGCTCCTCAGGCACACACCCCTTCTGAATATAAACCCAAAATTATACCGTCTTGCGCTGCACAGGGAACAGTACTCCTGGGTATGTGTACTCCTGGGTATGCAGAGGCTTTTCAGGGGGTAACTCAGATATTTGCTTGGCTTTTTAACAGGCTACACAAAAAGAACTAGCGAAATCAGTACAAACTAAAATTTCATACAGATAATCCCTTTATATTGCTCTATATACTATACATTGAAATATAAGTAAAATATATATATGCCAATCAATTTATATAGTAAAAATGAGAAAATAAGCAATTTTTCAGTAATAATGTGCTGTAACACTTGTATTTCCACATCTGATTTTGTAAGCAAATAGTTTTTAAGTGAGATGAAACTTGGGGGTATGCAAGACAAGTCAGACTCTTGAAAGGGGAACAGTAGTCTGGAAAAGTTGAGAGCCACTTCTCCCAACAACCATTTTGTTTGTTACCAATCTGGGGTGAATATAAACCAGATACCCAAATCTTAAAGTCTCTGGATCCTAACCTTACCAATTTCCCGATCCATCCACTATGCTGACTATGCAGACTCCACATTTGGGTTCTGCAAATAGATGGCAATAATAATAGTTATAAAAAGGATATGATAGCAGTGTTGTTTTTATTAAAACGGAACTGGCTTGGATAATACATTGTAAAAACTCCCTTTCCACTTACAAGAACCAGTTGTATCCAGTTTTAATTTAAACTCTTGACCGACTGAGGAATGAAAAATGACACACATTTCTATTTCAAGTAATTTTTTTATTGTTTTTTAAAGAGATAGGTGCTGTTTTACAGAATAAAAAAGAATGTGGAAAGGTTAAGGAACTGTAATTTATACAGTTTAAATAAATAAGCAGAGGGGGGAATTTAATAGCACCAAACATGGAAATGATAGCAAGGGAAGATTTATTCAAGGTTGCCCAAGGATGTATTACAAGTTAATGGCCTCAAACTAAAGAAGGGAACATCAAGATTAGATATAATAAAACATTTTTTAACAAGTTGATATTTGAACAGTCTTTCAAGAAAGGTCATTGAAGGGCCATCACTGGAAATGTTCAGAAACTGATTAGATAACACTCTCAAAGGAATAGTTAGGGCAGAGATGAGCTATTGCTGGGATGATCTGGGGACATGGGTTTGACAGTGTATCCCTGTGTTCACCCCTTTTTCAAGACTATGATCAATTTTGTACAAAGTAGACCTTCTAAGATATCATCTGAAAACTCATAATTTCCTGACAGGTTTAAGATTAGCAGCCGTTTTAGTCTGTATCCGTAAATAAAACGAGGAAGACTTTGTAGCACCTTAGAGACTAACCAGTTTATTTCAGCATAAGCTTTCGTGGGCTATAGCTCACTTCATCGGATGCATAGAATGGAACAGAAGTAAAATGCATTTATACACACAGAAAGAAAGAAGAAAAAATAAAAAAAATTGTACATTAGCATACCAATTCTAAGAGGCTGTTAAATTTAGATGGGCCATTATCAGTAGGAGAGAAAATACCTTTGAAATGGATATCTGTCAGGCAGGATTTAACACCTATTGAAGGTAAATTAACAAAGGAAATGCAATCAATTAGTGTAATGAGAGAACCATTCACAAGTTCTGTTAAGCCCTTGGTTTATTGTGTCCAATTTGAAAATTAATTCCAGTTCCTCAGTTTCTCCTTGGAGTATGTCTTGGAAGTTTTTCTGTTTCAAAACTGACACCATCAAGTCTTTAATGGAATGGCCAGGAAGATTGAAGTGTTCTCTTACTGGTTTTTGAATGTTATGTTTCCTGATGTCAGATTTGTGTCCATTTATTCTTTTGCATAGAGACTGGCCAGTTTGGCCAATGTACATAGCAGAAGGGCATTGCTGGCACATGATGGCATATATCACATTGGTCGATGTGCAGGTGAATGAGCCTCTGATGGTGTGGCTGATGTGATTAGGTCCTGTGATGGTGTCAGTTGAATGGATATGAGGACAGAGTTGGCATCGGGTTTTGTTACAAGGATAGGTACCTGGGTTCGTGTTTTTGTTGTGTGGTGTGCGGTTGCTGGTGAGTATTTGTTTCAGGTTGGAGGGCTGGCTATCTGCGAGGACTGGTCTGTCTCCCAAGATTTGTGAGAGTGAGGGATCATCTTTTTTTTCTCCTACTGATAATGGCCCATTTAAATTTAACAGCATCTCAGAATTGGTACGCTAATGTACAATTTTTTCTTTCTTTCTTTGTGTATAAATGCATCTTACTTCTGTTCCATTCTATGCATCCGATGAAGTGAGCTATAGCCCATGAAAGCTTATGCTGAAATAAACTGGTTAGTCTCTAAGGTGCTACAAAGTCTTCCTCATTTTATTCATAATTTCCTGATATTGATTGTTCTGGTAAAATGTGTGTGGCAACGTTGTATGTAAAGTTATAAGATCCTACTGTATGATGTTACTAAGACATAGTCCATATCTGGGGAAGCAGCTACAAACCATTTCCTCACAGACAAAAGGCAAACTGACACCTCAGCCAGGTGTCAACAAAATCAAATGGACTATTACCTGTTTAAAGGCTGGTCTTCACTGGGGGGGGAGATCGGCTGTAGATAGGCAATTTCAGGTACGTTAATAACGTAGCTGAAATCGGCGTATCTACAGCCAACTTACCTGCCGTCCTCATGGTGGCGGCGAACGGCAGCGCGCTCCCCCGTCGACTCCAGCTTGCGGCTTTTGGCGAGCTGGAGTTCTGGAGTCGATGGGGGCGCCGCTGGCAATCGATTTATCACGTCTTGACAAGACACGATAAATCAATCGCCAAAAGATCAATTCCGGACCAGCGTAGTGAAGACAAGCCCTAAATGGCCATTCTTTGGCAAGAAAAAGGTGTGAGTGAGAAATTTACATCTGGGCAAAGAAACAGCTGGAGGTTCCCATCCCCATATATTTTCTGTCTCCTGAACCCCAGCTGGAGAGATTCTCAAAGAAGAGGAAAAGATATAAGAATGGGAAACAGATGCCTCAAGATATCTCTTCCTTCATCTCTATGCACAGCACTTGAAGGAAAAAGGAAACATCATTGGACTGGAAAAGATCCTGGAAAAATGGAATTCAGCCAGTAAGAACATGCTAGAGCAGTGATCTCCAACTTTTTTACACCAAAGATCACTTTTTGAATCTAAAGGCAACCCAGGATCTACCCAGTCGCTTCCTCAAGGCCCTTCCCCTTCCCCAAAGCTCCACCCACTCCCTCCACTCCTCTCTCCATTGCTCGCTCTCCCCCACCCTCACTCACTTTCACAGGGCTGGGCAAGAGTTTGGGATTTGGGAAGGGCTGCAGGCCCTGGGCTGGGGCTGAGGTATTTGTAGTGTGGGAGGGGGCCTGGTCTGAGCTGGGGAAGGAGGTGAGGTGCAGGAGGGGGTATGAGGTGCTTGCTCTGGGAGGGGGCTCAGGGTGGGGTTTGGAGTGCAGGAGGGTTATGGGGTGCTGGCTCTTGGAGGGGATCAGGGATGAGGCAGGGGGTTGGGATGCAGGAGGGGGAAGGAATGGTGGCTCTGGGAGAGGGGCTTGGTAATTAGAAAGAGGCTCATACTACTCCACAAATTATGAGAACTAAAATAACTTTTCCTGTTTGTCTTTCCAATCACTCCACTAGTAAATTGCTCATTTTCAGAAAACATAGTGCAGTGAACAGTTGACAGGGTAGCTTCAATGGGAGAAAGAGCACAATAAATCTTTACTACTCTTGTAATAACCTATTTCCAGTGACTGTTGTTAACCCCCCTTTTTAAGGAAATGAAAAATGTACAACATTCTTCCAACTATAAACCAAAAAAACTGTAAATGCTAAACTTCCTAAGTTTCTTTTTTTGGTGATGAAAAGAGTTTGAATGAGAGACTTAGTAGCAGCAGTATATTGGTTATGCTACAGAAATACAGATTTGGGAGTACCCTCAAGCCTACAATAGACACTCCTTTGTTTGACACTGAGTGTCATAAATGGCAGACTTCCTTCTCTCTTCAGGCTTTAAAACAGTTGCCAACTGTGCCACATGTCTGGGTGAACTCAGTTCATTCCATCAGTGGAACAATCATTTTCAGTGCTGGTTTGCGGTGGAAGAGTGCTGCTTTGTTTGACAATCAATTTAAACACGCTATCTCCTCCAGTGCAGATGTAGCCTGACTCTTAAAACCTCTGGTGATCAGGAAAGTCCCAGAAATGACATTCTATAGCCCAGTGAGAGAAAAGCCAGTGACAATTTGTGCACGGAATTGCATTAATTTAAGAGCAGAGCACTTATTTAGGTGTTTTTCCCCCTAGTTTAACACCATTCTCCAGGTGGAGAAGAAGAGTTGAGATCCAAATTCTATCCATTGATGCACATATACAGCTTCCAATGAGGTCAATAGGAGCCCTATGTGCTCATCTCACATTAAAATTTGGTCATTAGCCCACAGGCCATCATGAAGGGAAACACCTCAGCTCTGCACTCAGAACACTAATGTCCATCTTAGATAACTCCATTTAAGTCAATTGTGTCATACCAGTGTAAAACCTAAGAACATAATTAAACTTATAGAATTTATGAGCACTGTCAAGCTGTCTGGAGAAGCTCAAGAGCATGAGTACCAACCTCAGGGCAGACTGTCAAGAAGCAAGGCACAAACCCACAAACTGGTTGTGAGTTCTATACTTAGATTTGTGTGAACACTTCTAAAACTGTAGCAGCCTAACCATGGAGTCACAGAGAGTCCCCTTGCCACCCAGGCAAACTTGCCTTGCCTTTACACCAAAAATCACAATAATATTCAGGTTACTCCCAGTCCCAAAAGACCAGTCACTTTCCCGAGGTCAACTTCACCTTAGACTTCACACCAGGGACACTTCTAGGCAATGCTATAATAAACTAGCTAAAGATTTATTAACTAAGAAAAAAGATTAGTTACAATATTAAAGCAGGTAAAGGTACACATATAAGTGAGTTACAGTCCTAGGTTCCAAAAGGTAATATAAACTGCCCCCATATGCAAGTTTTCTTTGTCTTCTAGAGTTAACCCAAGCCAAGCATCTTGAGGATCCCTTGCTTATGCTTAGAAATATGGCCCTCTCCAAATTCTAACCCGCACAATGATATAGTTCCTTCTGGTCAGGGATTGTTATTCCCTTCCCCCGGAGTTCAAACTGATGAGACAAGAGTTTGCACCTGTTCCTCTTCATGGGGAGCAAAAGGGGGACACAATGGCTCATTTGGTTTCAAGCATCCTTCTTCTGTGCAAGACCAGCACTTTACATTAATTGATGGTTCTTTCCTGTTTGGTAAGTTATTCTGGTTTATGCAAACACTCAATATAACTTTATACCATGGGCTACAGATGTGATAACTGAGATCAATGCATGCAGCATCCTACAAGTATTTCATCAAGCTAAACATATTCTTATACATTTAACGTCTATTTTAACAATGCCAACACACAGGCGAGCCAGAATGGTTTCAATTCCAGCTATGAATTTGTCAGTGTTCAGTGAGGCCTAGGACCCTTGGCATGAGCTAACATCTGCTGCCCCAAATTATTTAATCCAATTTATTTAATACTAGCGAAAATACCCAGCGTTGCTCGGGTCCGTCGGAGGTGGGGAGGGGGCAGAGAGCTGAGCGAGTGCGGGGTCCATTGGAGGGGGGAGGGGGCAGAGAGCAAACCTGACACCCCCACCTCACCCCCCGACCAAACCCGACAGCCCCACCTCACTTACCCCCCGACAAACCCGACTCACACTTTCACCCCCCACCCAAACCCAACACCCCCACGTCACCTCCCTACCAACACCCCGTGACCAACACCCACACCTCACCCCCGTAGACCAAACCTGACACACCCACCTCACTTTCCCCCCCAACCAAACCCGACACCCCTACCTACCACCACAAACAAACCCGACACCCACACCTCACTTACCCCTCGACCAACCCCGACCCCCCCCCTCCAGACCCCCCCAAACAAACCTAACACCCCCACCTTACCCCCCCACCAAACCCAACACCCCCTGACCAACCCCAACACCCACACCTCACCCCTCACCCACCCCGACACCTTCCCACCCCCCCAGACCAAACCCAACACCCCCAGCTCACTTACCCCCCCAACCAAACCCGACACCCCCACCTCACCCCCCCGACCAAACCAACACCCCTACCTCACTTACCCTCCAACCAAACCCAACTCGCATCCGTCGGAGGTGGGGAGGGGGCAGAGAGCTGAGCGAGTGCGGGGTCCATTGGAGGGGGGAGGGGGCAGAGAGCTGAGCGAGTGCGGGGTCCGTTGGAGGGGGGAGGGGGCAGAGAGCTGAGCGAATGCGGGGTCCGTTGGAGGGGGTATTATGACATCATAACTATGTCACAGAGAACAGCAGCTGCCCAGCTGATGTGATTGGCCTTTAAATAATTTCACCCCTGGGGGGCGTCAGAGGTGAGATTTGAAAAATTTTCGACTCTTACCCTGATTAGGACCCTAAGACCTATAACTGTACCAAATTTCAAGTCTGTAACTCAAACGGTGTGGAAGGAGTAAGTGCACATACCTACACGCATACATACACGCACGCATACACCATTTGACTTTTATATATAGAGATTTCTTAGAAAAGCACGGTACATTTGCCATCTAGTGCCATGCACCCAGAAGAACTCAATGGAATGGAGGAGAATTCACTTTTCATGGAAAAGCATTAAACTTACTTCTTCAATGCATCCAGATCCATAGTGATTTTTTTAAAATTTTTACCCCTCTTCAAATCTTTCTACTGCCAACTCAAGAAAATACTGCTAGAAGCCCTATACAATTCTAAAAAGAATACACGGTATAGATTTTAAAGCTGGCTCCTCATGCTATCTAATGACAAGAAATGACCAATCCTGTTTCTGTTGTAAAGCTAAGGCCACTGACCTGCCATTTTACCTTTTTTAATATTACTAATGTAAGTGGTTGTGTGCAATCCCATAGTCTTAAAATTCCACCTGATGGGGGGGGCTTTCTGCTCTGCAAGGTGAATTCCACTGAAAAATATTGAATTCCTGTAAAACTAATTCTGTCCCTTTCTACAGGAGAGGTGAAATTTTAAGCTAATAGGGCCATACACATTTGTACTTAAACCAATAAATTAATGTTTTACATAAACATTTGCTTAATATTAGGAATAATTAACATTCAAATTTTTAAATATATTTAATGCATAAATGTCCTGGCACAAACAAAACAGCCCTGTGCTCCAGAACTACTGACTACTTATTTTCTACCTGAGAAAGTCCAAAATTAGTCAGAGCTAATTAGAAATCCTTAAAATGGCCCTGTGTATCAGTATACATTAATGAAGATCTTCTCTTTGCATTGCCAAAGTGAAGTGCTAGGTGTCTAACCTTATAGCAGCCTGTTCTACTGACTAGAGTGCTCTGTCAAAAGGTGATTTCAGATACACAATGTCCCAGTGAAATGTAACACCAGGGAAGTTAAAGCTGAGTTAATGTCCTTGGCTGAAAATCATGAATGTGTTGATGAACTGGGTTGCAGATAAACTTAATAAAAAGTCTTATCAAGGCTGGGTGAAGAGTCAGCTACTGATGCTGCACTCATAGCTCATGAAACAACCCAGTAAAAGTTTTGTGATAAAAAGGAGCAAGCAAATCTCTAATCAGCCTCTAATCATTAACTTGCTAACAGAATTAATTAAGAACAGCTGAAGTTCTCATTCACAATGATCAACCATATTGTGTATGGAAAATTGCCATATCTGTCACAATACCTTTCGGACAGGGGTGGGCAAACTTTTTGGTCCGAGGGCCATATCAGGGTTTCAAAACTGTATGGAGGGCCGGGTGGGGGAGGCTGTGCCTCTTCAAACAGCCTGGCCCTACCCCCTATCTGACACACTCCACTTCCCGTCCCCGACTGCCCCCATCAGAATCCCCAACTGATCCAACCCCCACTGCTGCTTGTCCTCTGATTGACCCCTCCAGAGATTCCCTGCCCCTAATAACTCCATGGGACCCCATATCTAAGCCCCCCCTTCTCTTTGTCCCCGACCGCCCTGTCCCGAGACATCAGGAATGATGTGGGCAAATTCGAGAAAGTGCAGAGGAGAGCAACTAAAATTATTAAAGGTCTAGAAAACATGACCTAAGAGCAAAGATTGAAAAAAAAAGGGTTTGTTTAGTCTGAAGAAGAGAAGACGGACTGCTTACACTACACTTTCATTGGCAAAATTTTGTCAGTCATGGGTGTGGGAAAAACCCACACCCTGACCAACAAAAGTTTTACCGACGAAAAGTGCCAGTGCTTTGTCAGCAGGAGATGCTTTCGATGAAGGTGGTTTTATTTTGTTGGCAGAAGAACTCTCTCCTATCGACAAAATGTGGCTACACTGTGTACCTTACAGCTGCACTGCTGTGCCACTGCAAGATACCCAGTGTAGACAAAGTATTAGGGTGGACAGGATAACAGTTGTTAAGAACAGAAAAGGTTCTCCTTAACCTCTGATGCAAGGACAAGAAGCAATGGGCTTAAATTGCAGCAAGGGAGGTTTAGGCTTGACATTACAAAAAGTTTCCTAATTGTCAGGGTAGTTAAGCACTGAAACGAATTGCCTAGGGAGGTTGTAGAATCTCCATCTTTGGAGGTTTTTAAGAACAGGTTAGACAAACTCCTGCCAGGGATGGTCTAGTTATTATTTAGTCCCGCCTTGAGTACAGGGGACTAAGCTAGAAGATCTACTTAGGCCCCTTCCAGTCCTACACTTCTTTGATTCATTGGTCAATGAAGTCAATGGGAGCTTTGCTTGAGTGAGATTTCAGTATTTGGCCATGCCAAGGCCCTTGGGATGCTGTTGGAAGGCTGCATTAAGAGATGGCAGCATTCAAGACTCTTGGTGGCTAACCAAAAGATAGTGGCTGCACAGCTTCATAGTTTAAGCTGACACAGCAACCAGCACAATGGACTTTTTCCTTCGAACACCTCCTATTTGAACATTCTAGCTATTTACTGTCAATACTAGTTTGTACATTCTTCGGCAGATTCATGCCAAGTATCAAAATGCTACAGAGAAAGATGAAGATTCACCTGAGGTCACTGATTGGTATCTCATGAAAGTTACACAGTAACCCTCAGTTTTGTTACTGAACAAAGTTAATGGACAACCTTGCTTTTAATTGTTATACATTTTCCAGTTTGTGCATTCACTGCAGGAAGCATTCCTTACCTTATACACAAATGGCAATTGACTTTTATAATTGATGGCACAGTTATTTGTACTAGGCCACCCAAATTATGCAAACTGAGAATCACCACTCAGCAGAACAAGGGTAACAAATCTTTACTAAGGAAAAAACACTAAAGCAAGTGATGATCAGTTACTAACAGGTGGGAAGCTCATTGGAACACCACCACACACACTTCTAGGACCAGTCAGCTTGAGCTTCCCTTTGTTAGGCTGAGTGTGCTGAGGCATCCGTCCATCCCAATCAGGAGGAAGCTAATGAGCTGCTCTGGGCTCAGTCTCTACCAGATAAACATACCTGCAGAGCCTGCTCCAGCTGGATGAAAGCTGAAAAAGGAGATATAGTCACAGGAAGGGGCAGCAATCAAGAGGAAAGTTGCTGTGCCTTGGAAGGAGCTGACTCTTATTACAGAGTAGCCATCCACAAAACCCCCAAAAGACTCTGAAGAGGGGAAAGGCTCTGAAGCTGCCTGAGCCTGACCCCCAAGACAGCTTCTCTTAATTTGACTATTTATAACTGTTGTTATCTTTTCTTATGCAGGGTAAGAATAGAAATTTTTGCAAATCTCACCTCTTACACCCCCTAGGGGTGAAATTCTTTAAAGCCTATTAACATCAGCTGGGCAGCAGGTTAACACCTGCTGTTCTCTGTGACATAGTTATGATGTAATAATACCCCCCTCCAACGGACCCCGCACTCGCTCAGCTCTCTGCCCCCTCCCCCCCTCCAACAGCCCCCGCACTCGCTCAGCTCTCTCCCCCTCCCCCCCTGCAACTGCCCCCGCACTCGCTCAGCTCTCTCCCCCCTCCAACGGCCCCCCCACTCGCTCTGCTCTCTCACCCCACCCCCCCAGTGCCCCCCCCACTCGCTCAGCTCTCTCCTCCCTCCCCCGCTCCAACGGCCCCCGCACTCGCTCAGCTCTCTCCCCCCCCCCCCACTCCAACGCCACCCCCCCTCGCTCAGCTCTCTCCCCCCTCAGGTAAAAATTGAAAAATTTTAAAATCTCACCCCCCTCCAACGGCCCCCGCACTCGCTCAGCTCACTCGCTCAGCTCTCTCCCTCCTCCCTCCCCCCACATCTAAATGCAAGAGAATGGAATTAATTAAACAAAATGAGACTTCTGAACAAAATTTGTATTAATAAAAAACATTGTAGTCTTTTTACATCCCAGTTTCCAATTACAAATACCCAGAGCAACGCCGGGTATTTTTGCTAGTACTTCATAAAGGTAGAGCTGGGATCAGTCCCATTTCATCTTAAATTATTAAATTGTCTACTTCTCTCTCTTCTAGATAACACATCTTGAGAATATTTGTCATGTAATTTAATAAAGGAAACTGCACGGTTTTAAAGTTCTTCTATTTGTTTTGAAATTAATAGAACCAATGCTCCATTTCCAACATTCACTATGCTCAAGAACATCATTTTCAAAACCATTTATGTTTTAGCATTTGCTACTTCTGTATTATCTATTTCTAGATATTTCTTGCAAGGAGAACTACTAATATTTTTGGTAGCACTATTTTCTATCATTATGACTGTATTTTGGAACACATCCCAAGTCCACATTTTCTGTTCCCTTTACATTGTACTAGTTTCACCAACACAGTGTACAAGGCAATAATTTCATGTCCCATAAACTGAAAGGAGTCTAACAGAATAGGAGTTTATACTTTGCTTCCATCAAATTAAGGGCATAAGACACTTTTGTGTGTGTACAATATTATTTAGTTTCAGTCTTCCTTTTCTATTTGATTAGTAGAATGCTTTTTCTATTTATCTTTATGGCTTATTTTATTGTTATTTTTGTTCAAACAAGGTAAGCTTTAATAAATTCTCTTTGCAACTTTCTTCCACTGAGAGCCCTGAAACAAAACTAAGTTCACGATGACTTGAGTTATTTATTTGTTTCTACTGGAAAACTATTCATCTGGAAATAATGGCACAAAGGAAAATTATGAAGACCTCCACCCCTTCTGTTTGATATTGGACAGTGATATAAATTCTCTACTCTGAGCAGTTTGTGACTAGAAAAGAGACAGGAGTGGGATGATGCCCTGTTAGACAAGAGGGGTTTGTCTGAGATCATAGTCAGCAGGAGGGTTCAGTGGCCTCAACACTGGAGAAGACCCTGCAATGGCTAGTGAAAAAGCAAGAGGAGATGCAGAAGACTCTGTAAGGTTTCCAGCAGCCACCCCACCTAGAGAGGCAGGCACTGCTTGCCTGGTAGGCAAAGCAGCAAAAGAGTCTGCAGGGCATCATCAAAGAGCAAGAGAATGTGCAACAGCAGTTACTGCAAAGGACAATGAGTTCCTTGGTAGGGAATGGCAATTGGATACAGGGACTGGGCCCTGGAAGATGGGCTGATATGGATGACCCCAATATATTCCTGGGTATCTTTGAGAGTGTGGCTCTGGGTGCAGCATGGGTCAGAGGTAGGCTGACCATATCTCTTTGAGACAAAAACGGGACATTGGGATAGCAAAAACGGGACGGGGTTATGTAATATTCTGTATTCATGAAAAAGTAAGACGATAAAAAAAGTTTTATTACATGAACATATTGACTTGAGCTAACAATTATTTTTCAGTGACAGAACTCATACAAAAATTTAGGTAAACGTAAAGGGGGACTGTATTTTACCACGATCGAACCATGAATATTTCTCTGATGAAGTAATCTTACGCAGCAAATTTCGGTCGTTCAATACCTTATCATAAAACTCCTCACACTCCATGATTCTCTTCAGAAACCTCAAATGACCCCCTATCTGCCTCCCCCAACCACATCAGTTTGTGGCTATGGCTCAGTTTCCTGCGTAGCATCTCACAGGCAGAAGCTTGTGCAACAAGAGCTTCCCCCAGGCCAGCCACTCTGCCTTCCTCCTCCAAGCAGGCCCCCAACTGCCTCCACTATCAGTAACCCTCTGACTGACCAAGTCCTCTCCCTACATCTCCTGCAGCAGAAACACGGCTTCTCACCAACCCCACCGCATCGCCCACGCATGCCACAGCCACCTGCCCAGGCCTTAGCTGTGCCTTGAAGACTGACGCCCCGAATGGGCTCTGAGGCTTGGCCCAACCCCCGCATCCATGTGTTCAGGGAGGGGGTTAACCATGGTACCCCTACCCACCTGCCATCTCCCCTACCCACCCCCTGCCCCTCTTCACATCCAGCCCCGGACTCCCCAGTACCTCCCGTCACAGACAACCCTGTGCCCCCCACTTCCCCCCACCCCCTTCACTCACAGCCCTGGACCCCCCCAGTACCCTCCTTCACACACAGCCCTGTGCCCCCCATTCCATGCCCCCCCACTCCTCCAGTACCCCCTTCACACACAGCCTCGTGCCCACCACCTACCACCCTCTTCACAAGCAGCCATGGCCCCCCCTTCCCCTGTGCCCCTCTTCACATGCAGCCCCAGTACCTCCCTTCACACACAACCCTGTGCCCCCCACTTCCACCCACTTTCACACATGGCCCCTACGCACCCCTCTTTCCCCCTGCCCCCCTCACACGCAGCCATGCCCCCCCATACTCCCTCCCCCCTCCAAATAAGGTCCCTGAAATAAGCCACGTTCAGGTTTTTTTAGTAAAAACGGGACAAATGTGATATTTATACTAAAAAGACGGGACGGTCGGAAAATATGTAAAAAACGGGACTGTCCCGTTCAAAACGGGACGTATGGTCAGCCTAGACAGAGGAGCCTGAACCCTGTGGCTATGGAAGGCCAAGTGGTCTAGATCAGGGATCTCAAACTCGAATCACCAGGAGGGCCTCATAAGGACTAGTACATTGGCCCAAGGGCTGCATCACTGACACCTCCACCATTGTCGCTGGTTCCACCCTCCAACTCCACCCCTTCCAGGAGGCCCCGCCCCCTCCCACCTTTTCCCACTCCTTCCCTGCCCCCATTCCAACCCCTTTCCCAAATCCCTGCCCCTGCCCTGCCTCTTCTCTGCCTCCTCCCCTGGGCACGTGGCTCCCCTCCTCCTCCTCCCTCCTGAAAAGCACTAGGCACTGCCAAACAGCTGGAAGTAAGCTCCGCCTGGAGGTAAGCAGAGAAGCGGGGACGTGGAGTGCTGGAGGAGAGGGAATAGGGAAGCTTAGTGAGCTGCAGGATATAATGGCAGGGGGGCACGAGGAGCTTGGTGGGCTGCAGGAAATAACCCCACAGGTCACGCGTTTAAGACCCCTGGTCTAGATAGGATTATGGGTATGTCTACACTGCAATGCAAGGTCAGGATTAGTGGGACTTGAGTGATCTGACCCTGGTCTCCCTTCACTTCTTGCCATGAATTTGGCACTGACAGAAGGAGATAGAGCTATTCACCAGAGAGGAGGTCAGTCAGAAGACTGCATGGAGCAAAGTTGTCCTGCTGAGCTCCTAATGGACCCCTATTGGGAAGTTATTTATATTATAACAAAAATATGTGGTGCTTTGTTTGAACCTATCAGAGAACCAAAAACAAACAAACGAACAAACAAACAAAAAACCCGAGTTTCCCTTGTTCAGGAGACTTATTCACCAGAGAAGATCCTCACAGCAGCTCTTCAGCATGACTAGATTATCTGCGGCACATCAGACATCACATGCAAAACATGCTCAATCAATCTGGAAGAATTCTTCAAATATGAGAATCAGGCATTTCAACAATAAGAATCCCATAGGAATCAAAACACAGGAATGCGCACAGATAGACCTTGTAAGACAACTAGACAACAAACAATCATCACTGAAGTTCCACTTGTCATACTGATTTTTGACATGGAAAATATGAGTTGGGGCAACAGTTCTATGCAATTCTGTGTACTTGGCATAATTAAGATGTTACACTGATGAGGTTTTTCTATCTTACATCCACTCCCAATTAGAACCCAGAGGTGGACATTGATTTCAGATACTTCATTTCTAGAAGGTTTGAAGCAATCAGTTGAGAGAAATGTGGTGCTGGTGTTCATAAATATGCATTTTCCAAAACTCTATTCAAGCAAATAGGAATAGACCCTGCAAATCAGAGCAAACAATACTAAACTCTTGAAGCTACCAGGTCAAAATGTTGAGGGAAACTGTGTTCTTCGCATACTTAAGATACAGTACCAGGTATAATCCATCATGCTCATATAATATTTGCATCATGTTCCATGTTGCAGGTACAGCTTATCACGTACATTACAAAATAATGATTAATTCTGTAGCGACAGCCACTGTGGCTTTTTTCAAATGAATATTGTGCATGACCAATTACCCATGAGTCTGAACTGCTTTTGGGCTTGGTAAAAATTATAGATTCTTACCCATCTGTGAAAAACAGCCCTACACTATTTAACAGTTTTATCATTGACCTACATGAAAATATAAAATCATCACTGGTAATGTCTGCAAATGACACAAATATTGTGGGAGTGGTAAATAATGAAGACTGACAGAAATGCTACCGAGTGACCTGGATCACTTGATCAGCTAAGGGCAAACAAACAATATTTTTAACTTCAATTTTAATATGGTCAAATGAAAAGTCATACTTTGAGGAACAAGGAATGTAGGCCTGACTTACAGAATGGGAGATTCTATCCAGAAAACAGTGACTCTCACAAGGACTTGGGGGTCATGATGGATAATCAGCTGAACATAGCTCCCAGAGCAATGCTGCAGTGAAAAGGTCTAGTGTGATCCCTGGCTATATTAATGGAAATATCAAGTAGCAGTAAGAAGGTTATATTACCTCTGTATTTGGCACTGGTGTGTCTCCTATTGGATTTTTTTAATTAGATCTTGTCTTAACAGATAAAGAGAAACTGATCACAGAACTAAAAATTAATGGTCACTTAGGCACAAGTGATTATGACTTGATCACATTCATAATGTGCATGCAGAATAAAGTTTAGAACAGTAATATATACACTTAGTGCTTCAACAGGGCCAATTTCACAAACCTGAAAACAATTATGAGCCATAGCAACTAGGAGGAAGAATTTAATCAGGAAAATGTGATTGATAATTGGGAAGTATTTAAGAACACTTTACTAGATGCCCCCAAAGTCACAATTCCACAATGAAGGAAGGTTATGGTACTGGTTGAAAAAATGACCTGATTTAGAAGGGAAGTGAAAGCAGCTATAAAAAAAATCACAACTTATAACAAATGGAAAAAAGGGGAAGTTGATATTAATAAATATAAATCAGAAGTTAGGAATTGTAGAAAATTGATAAGGGAAGCAAAGGGACTCAAAGAGAAATCTATGGCCAGCAGAGTTAGGATAATAAAGAGTTTTGTAAACATATTAGGAACAAAAAGAAACCTGACAATGCTACTGGTACATTACTATGAAAATGGAAGAATTATCAATAATAATACAAAAAAAGGTAGAAGTGTTCAATAAATATATCTGTTCTGTATTTGGAAAACATCAATTATGTAGTATCATCATATGTTGATAACACTCTTTTTATTCCACTAGTATCTCCAAAGGATGTAAAACAGAAGCTAATAAAGTTAGACATTTTTAAAATCAGCAGGACCATTAACGTTGAATTACTGGACCATTAACGTTGAATTAAAATAAGTCTTGGAGTAAAATTAACACTGTGACAATTTTTTTAAAGGGTAAATGAGATGAACCAGGTACTTATAGGCCTAACGTTGATCCCAGGCAAGATAATGGAGTGTCCAATATGGGACTTTATTAATAAAGAATTTAAAAGAAGGTAATGTATTTAATGTAAATCAACATGGGTTTATAGAACATAAATCTTGTCAAACTAACTTGTACTCTCATCAAAAAATATATGAAGTTAGGTTGATGAAGGCAATATAATTAAACTTCTCTAAAGTGTTTCACTTGCTACTGCACAACATTTTGATTAAAAAACAAGAACAATATTACAGATACAGGATGTGGACATGAGGTTGAAGGGGATCCTAATGGGAGCAGGATAGATTCCACTCATTGTCCTTCATGATGGAATAAATGATACTGCTAGATTCTCCCTGGGATGCATTAAGAAAGACTATGATAGGCTGGGGAAAACAATTAAAGAAATGGACATTCAGGTGATTTTCAGTGAGGTTATACCTGTCCCTAGAGTAGAAGAACAAAAGGCAAGACAAGACTATGATGATCAGCCAATGGCTCAGACAACAATGCTATAAAGAAGGCTTTAGGATATTCAACCATTGGAGGCATACACAGACAGAGTATGGTTCTAATGGGATTGACTCTACTTGAATAGAGGGGGAAAGATTTCTGGGATGGAGGTTAGCACAACTGATTAAAAAAGCTTTAAACTAAGAATCTGGGGAGATGGTTGGGAGATGCTCAAGTAATCTTCCACTCCATATTAGAATCAGGTGAGAAGGAAAATCAAACAAAAGGAATACAGCAATGGAGAAAGGCACAACAGAGGGTAGAAGAATGGACAACAAAAGGAGGTATAGAGCCAATACCACTGACAGTAGCAGTCTGGTAGGTGATGATGGCAATAAAATGACTACTTAAATTAAGCGAGGAATCTGCATGATGCCAAGCAGAAACAACTAAGATGTGAGACATCAATGCAAGAAGCCTGTATAACAAAATGGAGGAGCAAGGACTATTGGTGCAGGAAGTGAAATCAGATATTATAGGGACAACTGAAACATGGATTAGTAGTCATAACTGGAACACAGGTACTGAAAGGGAGGTGCTATTCAAGTAACTGGAGAGGAAGGTGGTGATTGGTTGAGTTACCTCTGATGTGATAATGGTCTAGGACTCTTGGCACGGCATAGATACATGCTTTACAGTAGCTGAAAGCCTATGCTGGCATACAGGTGTAATGCATAAAGTCAAAATGGCTGAGAACTTAAAAACTGAAAAGTGACTGAAATCCAGTGATCATTCAATCTAGTGATTCTGAACAAAATGAGCTCTGAACGATCCTTGTAGCTGCTTCTACTGATTCACACTGACACAATGGGCATTCTAGGCTTTAGAGTGACACACACTGTGACAATCCTGGAATCTATATATATATAAAAGTCAAATGGTGTATGTGTGTATGTATGTGCACTTACACCTTCCACACCGTTTGAGCTAGAGACTTGAAATTTGGTACAGTTAGAGGTCTTAGGGTCCTAATCAGGGTAAGAGTCGAAATTTTTTCAAATCTCACCTCTGAAGCCCCCCAGGGGTGAAATTATTTAAAGGCCAATCACATCAGCTGGGCAGCTGCTGTTCTCTGTGACATAGTTATGATGTCATAATACCCCCTCCAACGGACCCTGCATTCGCTCAGCTCTCTGCCACCTCCAACGGACCCCGCACTCGCTCAGCTCTCTGCCCCCTCCCCCCTCCAACGGACCCCGTACTCGCTCAGCTCTCTGCCCCCTCCCCACCTCCGACGGACCCGAGTTGGGTTTGGTCAGAAGGTAAGTGAGGTAGGGGTGTCGGGTTTGGTCGGAGGATGAGGTGGGGATGTCGGGTTTGGTCGGAGGGTAAGGTGGGGGTGTCGGGTTTGGTCGGAGGGGTAAGTGAGCCGGGGGTGTTGGGTTTGGTCGGGGGGGTGGGAAGGTGTCAGGGTGGGTGAGGGGTGAGGTGTGGGTGTCGGGTTTGGTTGGGGGGGAAAGTGAGGTGGGTGTGTCAGGTTTGGTCTACGGGGGTGAGGTGTGGGTGTTGGTCAGGGGGTGTTGGGGTCGGTAGGGGTGTGACGTGGGGGTGTTGGGTTTGGGTGGAGGGGTGAAAATGTGAGTCAGGGTTGGTCGAGGGGTAAGTGAGGTGGGGGTGTCAGGTTTGGTCGGGGGGGGTGAGGTGGAGGTGTCAGGTTTGCTCTCTGCCCCCTCCCCCCTCCAACAGACCCCGCACTCGCTCAGCTCTCTGCCCCCTCCCCACCTCCGACGGAACCAAGCAACGCCGGGTATTTTTGTTAGTCTATATATATATAAAAGTCAAATGGTGTATGCGTGTATGTATGTGCACTTACTCCTTCCACACCGTTTGAGCTAGAGACTTGAAATTTGGTACAGGTTAGAGGTCTTAGGGTCCTAATCAGGGTAAGAGTTGAAATTTTTTCAAATCGCACCTCTGACGCTCCCCAGGGGTGAAATTATTTAAAGGCCAATCACATCAGCTGGGCAGCTGCTGTTCTCTGTGACATAGTTATGATGTCATAATACTCCCTCCAACAGACCCTGCATTCGCTCAGCTCTCTGACCCCTCCAACGGACCCCGCACTCGCTCAGCTCTCTGCTCCCTCCTCCCTCCAACAGACCCTGCACTCGCTCAGCTCTCTGCCCCCTCCCCACCTCCGACGGACCCGAGTTGGGTTTGGTCGGAGGGTAAGTGAGGTAGGGGTGTCGGGTTTGGTCAGGGGGTGAGGTGGGGGTGTCAGGTTTGGTTGGGGGGGTAAGTGAGCCGGGGGTGCTGGGTTTGGTCGGGGGGGTGGGAAGGTGTCAGGGTGGGTGAGGGGTGAGGTGTGGGTGTCGGGTTTGGTTGGGGGGGAAAGTGAGGTGGGTGTGTCAGGTTTGGTCTACGGGGGTGAGGTGTGGGTGTTGGTCAGGGGGTGTTGGGTTTGGTGGGGGGGTAAGGTGGGGGTGTTGGGTTTGGTCGGGGGGATGAGGAGGGGGGTCGGGGTTGGTCGAGGGGGTGAGGAGGGGGGTCAGGGTTGGTCGAGGGGTAAGTAAGGTGTGGGTGTCGGGTTTATTTGTGGTGGTAGGTAGGGGTGTTGGGTTTGGTTGGGGGGAAAGTGAGGTGGGTGTGTCAGGTTTGGTCTACGGGGGGTGAGGTGTGGGTGTTGGTCAGGGGGTGTTGGGGTTGGTAGGGGGTGACGTGGGGGTGTTGGGTTTGGGTGGGGGGGTGAAAATGTGAGTCGGGGTTGGTCGAGGGGTAAGTGAGGTGGGGGTGTCGGGTTTGGTCGGGGGGGTGAGGTGGGGGTGTCAGGTTTGCTCTCTGCCCCCTCCAACGGACCCCGCACTCGCTCAGCTCTCTGCTCCCTCCCCACCTCCGATGGACCCGAGCAACGCCGGGTATTTTCGCTAGTCTTATTATATTGATTATAGAAGACTGTAGTCTCTTCACTGTTATGGTTATGTATAGCTCTCTATTAGAAAGTGGACTATGACCACTGGTTCCTCCATAGTAAATTGAGTGATCCATAACCAATTGTCCCTGAATTTCTTATGCATGTGTATTCATATCTGCCAAAATTGTGTATTTCGAGGAAATCTGGAAACAATCTTTCAAGGCATTTTTGAGATGAGAGGTTGGAACATCAAAAATACATTCTGTACAATTATCTTCTTTTTCTCTATGCAAGGAGTGGTGTCTGAGTACTTTTGAGATGGTTGTGGGGTTTTATTATTTGATACATCTTTTGTGAACCTTGGGAATTCCATGAAGCCCTATGAACATGAGTGGTACACAGGGGTGGTACGGTCACAAGATCTGTGAGTGATGTCATATGAGAGGGAATATAGGGCTCTATAGGGGGAGTAGGAGTCTAGAAGAGTTCTGAGTGAAAAAGAGAAGAAGAGTCTAGCACAGAATGGATGGGCTGGAGACAGATAAGATCCCAACAAGTGGGAAGAAGAGGGAAGGCCTGGTACACAGAACTCAAATACTGCTGCTAGTGCAATGAGCACATATACAAGCTTAGATGGAATAGTATAGACCTGGGGTCTGGATGTGGTAGAGCTCCAATGTAGAAATCTCTGGTCCAAAGCAGTTTTTATAAGCAACACAGTCTCCTGCTGAACTTATAAACACTGGAGTAGTTCTTGCATTGGGTGTCCCTTTGCTCCAAACTGTAGCGACTCCACCCAATATACTATAAAATTTCACACACCAGCAGTGTAAAGAGATTTTTTTAAAAAAGTGAAGTAAATCAACCAAACTTTTGTTAACATAAAGGTAGCAACTATACTATTAATTGATAAGAAAGCTATTTGAGCATTTCATTTATTAAGCAAAAATGTAAAATTAAAAAATTTGGAGTCAGATTTAAAAGTGTTTGAAAGAAAGGAATTTATATCATTGCAGTTTAAAAAAACCTATACATCTGAAAGTGTAGAAATATTTCACCAAGAAATCTATAAATAGTGTAAACCCTGACCCCTTTCTCCTTGCATTTTTCCTCATCTATTTTAATTAAAGTAAAGACAAGACTCCCCTACAACTCTACAGAAAGCTCGATACACTTACTTGTAAACTGCAACCCACATCCACTAGTGATTGAGATTAGGAACTGGAATCCTAACCCTCATCCATTCTCTTGGTATGGGTAGCTCCTACATTACTCTCTATTTATTCCAGACTAAACCATGGCTCAATTCACCATTCTGTGATGGGCTAGATACCATACCCTTCTCCATTTATCCTCCTAATAATAGACAGAGAATAATAGTCATTCATACTCCAAATACAGGCCAGAGAGCAACTTTTAAGCCAACTTTCCTGAATTTATAAGCCAAGAAAACCTCCGCTCACTCCGCTCCCCCCTGGAACTAACAAACCCACATTCACAATATAGGTTTCAGATTTTCAGAAAGGTAGAATGTGGGTTATTTTTTATTTTTATCACAATTAGTGCCAGATGGCCCGAATCAGGATCACAGCACCATTGTATTAGGCACAAGTCAAACACGAATGGACACAGTCCATCCTTTTCTTGATAACAGCAGACCATACTGCTATAATTCATATATAGAGCAGGAACGATGTAAATTTTTTAATGTTAGCTCAGTGTGTCTTTTCAAACATTTGTTTTATTTTAATTATTGCAATTTTCTAAAATTGGTATTACAAAGGATCTTCTTACAGCATTAATTACATATTTTGTTCTGAAATAGCTTTGAACAAGGCCATGATCTGACTTTTCAGTGATAGCAAACCTGTGAATTAATGTACTTTTACAAAAACTGGGATGAGTTGAAGAAACGGGGAGGAAGGGGGAATAAAATCCATGAAATACCAAGGAACTGCTGAAATATTCTAAATAAAATGTTGAACACTACATCTTGAAATTATCAGTCATGTTTGGATTTCTCAGACTCTAACTGTGCAAGAACTATTTAAACCATATATAGCACATGATTTATATGAGCTTATAAAAACAGGCTAACTGAGGAACCTATTTGATTTGCTAACAAGGATTCTCAGTGGTATTACTATGCACGATTCAAAATTAATTAAACACACCATTAAAGCAGACATTTCATAATGGATAAAGAAGATTATTTTGGGTTAAAAAAAATTCTTGTTAGGCAGTGATGTCAATCCTAAAAATCAAACCATTTGACAGGGTTACTTACATATCTGGGGGAGGGGTTAATACACCCATAATAAGTCATGACTTTATTTGTTTCTCCAGCTGTAACCTTTTGAAAACTTGTATAGCTCCGGCTGAATACATATTATTACGTTTTTGTAATTTGCGGCTTATCCTGCGAGGTCCTGCCCTGAGCTAATCTGACTCTTTATCAAATGCCAAAAGAAATAGAGCCCTTGGCTTGAGCCGGAGCAAGTCAGTTGGCAGGCTACGTCGTTACTAAATTCTTCCCCGGTTGTCTACAAGAAGGGCTGTGAAGAGAGCAGTTTAGGAAACTCTCTCTGCTTTAATCGGGAGGTGCTATGGGCATTCGCAGAGCCGAGCCACGTGCCACAACTCGGGCTGCCCGGCTCTCCCCACCAGCAAACACTTGGAACCGCGTCTGAGCTCGTCCCACGAACCCCGCTGTGGGGCGGTAGCTGGGACGCGCAGATAATCGTTTTTTCTAAGGTGGACCCCCCAGCACAGAACATTCCCCCCCGGAGCCCGCGACACGGCCGTGGGGAACACCTGGCTGCAACCCACGCACGCCGCGAGGCCGCCCCCGGCAAGCGGCTGCGGGGTCTCGATCCCGCGGAGCGGGCGGGTAGGACAGGAGGTGGGTTTGACTCGGTATTTTGAAGCGTGACAGCCCCCGGGGGCAGCAAGGCAGGGACCCGCCACGCCCCTGGGTCTGGCAGCTCCCCGCTGCCCGGGAGCAGGCTCGGGAGGACTCAGTTTCCCTTGGGAAACACCCGCCCCGGGGTCCCGTCCTGCTACCTGCCGAAGTGTCCCACGGAGTCGAAGAGACGCTCCCAGCGCTGAGCCATGGCGGGGGCAGAGTCATTCTCCTCTCCCCGCCCCGCAGAGCCCGGCCGACCCCGCCGCTCCTCCGCCCACCAGAGCCCCGGGTGCGGGCCGCCGCTAACCCCTCCCCCGTGCCCCGCACCGCCGCGCTCTGCGCCGCCCCGCCCGAGACACCCCCGAGCCCGGCCGAGCCAGCGGGCTGTATCGCTGCCTTCCAGCTCAAACGATCCCCATAGCCCTGGACAGATACGCCGGGGATGGGCGCCCTCTGCACCCCCCTCCCACCTCCGTGAGGGGCTCCATTCCAGCAACGTTGGGCGGGGGTGCTCCATACACGTGGACATAGGCCCTTGACCGGGATGAGGCCTCTAGGCATGGCCACACTATAATTCATTCCTGCTTTTGGCGGGTATGTCCTGTCTCCAGAGCTGCTCCCCATTCCCCCCCACCGCCAAGAACTAGGCTCTATCTGCCATTCATTTGTATTTGTATTGCTGAGCCACATCCCAGTGCTTGGGCCTGTACAGACTGTTCTCATTAGTAAGCACCAACAATGCTCTGGGCGCTGCACAAGACACCAGAATGAGGACATCCTTGTCCCCGAAGAGCTTACAACCTACATTTGACACACACAATACAGCTCAGGCAAATGATGCACCATTTGAAGGCACAGTCTCAGAGGTGTGCATTTTTTTTCTATCTAGTCTGGAATCATTTTCTGCTGTGTAATTAGTATAGTGAAACAGTGACCACCCGCAAATAATTAATCTATTTGTGCAAACTAAAATACAGGGAGAATGGAGAGAGGGGAAGGGGCCAGAGAGAGAGGAATTTGCAGTGCATCAAAACCATCATGAACCAAAGGTATTGGAGCAAATCCTCCCTCTTACAAACAGTTATGCTCATGTAGAGGGACAGGACCTTGATCGTAACACTCTAGTCTAAAACCCTCACAGTAAATATAAAAGCTCAATAATAGGGTTACTTTTTATAATTAATATTACATTACCAGTAATTGATTTATATACTTTTTAATTCAAGCTGATTGACATTTGTCATTCATTGTCAGCAAAAATGGCCTTTTTCTGGAAAAAAAAATTCACTGATATTTGTAGAGCTTTTATTTTTCCATCTTTTATTAAAAATTCAAAAATCAAAAATATTTTTTTAATTTTCATTTTCCCCTTACTTTCTTTTCCTTTTTCCATTTTATCACTGCAAAAGAAGAGGGGAAGGAAAAGTGGGGAAAGGCAGGGGTTTTGTAATTGAAAAATCCAGAAATTTTGAATATTTTCAGCAAAACTTTTTTTCCCCTCAAATAACGTCGTAGTTGCCAGGAGATGGAACAGTTAAACATTTATTAAAAGACAAAAAGAAACTTCAACAACTATGCTATCACATTCTTAAGTTAGTGAGAAAGCTAATATACAAAATTATAGAATCATAGAAGATTAGGATTCAAAGAGACCTCAGGAGGTCATCTAGTCCAATCCCCTGCTCAAACCAGGACCAACCCCAATCATCCCAGCCTGGCCTTTGTCAAGCCAGGCCTTAAAAACCTCTAAGGATGGAGATTCCACCACCTCTCTAGGTAACCCATTCCAGTGCTTCACCACCCTCCTAGTGAAATAGTTTTTTCCTAATATCCAACCTAAACCTCCCCCACTGCAACTTCAGAACATTGCTTCTGGTTCTGTCATCTGCCACCACTGAGAACAGACAAACTCCATCCTCTTTGGAACCGTCCTATCAAATCCCCCTTCACTCGTCTCTTCTGCAGACTAAATAAACCCAGTTCCCTCAGCTCTCCTCATAAGTCATGTGCCTCAATCCCCTAATAATTTTCGTTGCCCTTCGCTGGACTCTCTTCAATTAATCAAAGTCGGTTTTTCTGAAGTCCAGGGTCCACATTCTGCTGCTCTCCTTTCTTCATTTTGCCAGGATCCTGAAACGGACCATCTTATGGTCACTGCTGCCCAGTTTGCGGGCTGGCGCTAGCCAACAGGCGACTTAGGTGGCCGCCTAGGGCAGCAAACTTTGGGGGGCGGCAAATTGCTGGCCTCGGCAGCAATTCTGCAAGGGAAGCTGCTTGCTGATTTCAGCTCAACGCCACTGAAGCCGCCGGCAGGAATTCAGCGGCAGTAGCTTCTCTGCCTTTTTCTTTTTTTTTTTTCCTTCGATGCCTAGGGCAACAAATAATCTGGCACTGCTCCTGCCAGTTTGCCACCTATTTCTACCAATTCTTCCCTGTTTGTGAGCAGCTGGTGAAGAGGAGCATGGTCCCTAGTTGGTTCCTCCAGCAATTGTACCCCAACACTCTTCAAAAACTTCCTGGATTGTCCGTGCACTGCTGTATTGCTCTCTCAGCTGATGTCAGGGTGAATTAAGTCCCCCATGAGAACCAGGACCTGTGACCTGGAAACTTGTTAGTTGTCCGAAGAAAGTCTCATCTACCTCCTCCTCCTGGTCTGGTGGTCCATAGCAGATGCTCACCATGACATCACACTTATTGCTCTTGCCTTTAAACTTAACCCAAAGACTCTCAAAAGTTTTCTATAGTTTCAGACTGGAGCTCTGAGCAATCATACTGCTCTCTTACATGCAGTACAACACCTTTACCTCTTCTCCCTGGCCCCGCCTGTCCTTCCTGAATAGTTATACCCATCCATGACAGTCCTCCAGACATGTGAGTTACTCCACCAAGTCTCTGTTATTTCATTCACATCATAGTTCCTTGATTGTGCCAAGACTTCCAATTCTTCCTGCTTGTTTCCCAGGCTTCTTGCATTCGTGTACAGGCACCTATGATAGCTAACTGATTGGCCTAGTATGAATCAGGAGTCCTTTCAGCATCCTCATTGTTTTTCTTTCTGGTATCCCACTTCCTTACTTATCCCTGGACTTAGGTCACCATCCCCTGGCGAACCTAGTTTAAAGCCCCCTTCACTAGATTAGCAAGACAGCCTGTGAAGATGCTTTTTCCTCTCTTTGTTAAGTGGATCCCATCTCTTCCTAGCAATCCTTCTTCCTGGAACAACATCCCATAGTCGAAGAATCCAAAGCCCTCTCTCCAACACCACCTGTGCAATCATGCATTAACCTCCACAATTCAATGGTTCCTATCTGGGCATTTTCTTTCAACAGGGAGGATGGCTGAGAACACAACTTGCACCTCAATCTCCTTTATCCTTCTTCCCAGAGCCACATAGTCTGCAGTGACCTGCTCAAGGTCATTCTTGGCAGTATCATTGGTGCATACGTGGAGAAGTGGGAAGGGATGTAGCAGTCCACAGGCTTGATCATTCTCAGCAGACACTGTCACATCCTGAATTCTAGCTCCAGGTAATCAGCACACTTCTTGAGTCTTCCAGTCTGGACGGCAGATGCATGACTCCATCCCACTTAGGAGGGAATCCCCAACCACTATCACCCATCTCCTTTTCTTGAGAATGGTAGTCATGGAACCCCCATCTCTAGGACAATGCATTCCATGCCTTCTGGACAATGGGGTCTCCTTCTGATCCCCCTGCCCCACAGATAATTCTTCCAAACCATTCTCCATTGTAATACCTGTGCAGAGAACTTGAAAACCTCTGTCTGCATTTGGGGATACATGGGTTCCCCTCTTTCTTCTTCCGGAGGTCACATGATGTCAGTTTTCGTCCCCGTTCTGCACTGCTCTCTCTGATTCTTCAGCATGTTGTGTCTGCAGTACCAAACACTTACTTCTGTTCAGAAAGTCTTCATTTTCTCTGATGCAATGCAAATCCTTGGATCTCTAGTCCTTTAACTTTCTCTTTCAATATGGAGATCAGCTTGCACTTCATAAAGGTATTAGAGAGACAAGGTGGTGAGAGCTTAAAAACAGAAGAAGAAAAAAGGCATGACAGCTTTTAAAGTAAATAGAATGTGTAAAAGACCATTAAATAACATACCCCAGACCACAGTTGTTTGTAATGTACAATGCTTTCACAAAAAAGGAAAATAAGCCAGAACCAAAGGGTGGGGAAAGCTCCGTGGTGGAAACCCCTACTAATTACGCAGCAGAAAATTATTTACATTGCTTTAAATTGGCAGTGATATCTCTTTCTAAATGTGAAGAACTTTCAACAAAATAGTCTTTGTCTATTTACTTTATTGATAGTTGAGCCGTCAAAGGTTGTTTAAACTAGATCTTATCTTGTCATTTCAAAACAATACACAATTTAGAAAGAAGTAAAGTTATAATTTCTATACTACTAATATATAATTTTCTTTAAAAAGTTAATAGCTTACATTTCCAAACTTGTCACTTGTGCAAGAGCTGGGAATATAAAGATCCGTTTCTTCTGAAAGAAGATTGATACATTCAAAAACAAAAGCTAACAACCAGAGGTGAATGTAAGCCGGTACGCCCCAGTAGGGTGTACCGGCAAGAGCCGGTGCGCCGTACTGGGGCGGCCCAGCTTCCCCAGGGGGCAATTTAAAGGGTATGGGGATCCCAGCAGTGGCTGGAGCCCAGGCCCTTTAAATTGCCTCCAGAGCCACCCTGCTGGAGCCCTGGGGTAGTGTCTGTGGGGCTCTGGGGGCTATTTAAAGGGACCAAGGCTCCTCTGCTGCTACCACCCTGGCCCTTTAAATAGCTGCCGGAGACCCACCGCTTCCCCAGGGCTCTGGGGGCTATTTAAAGGACCAGGGCAATAGAAGCAGGGGAGCCCTGGGACCTTTAGCCCCCAAAGCCCTAGGGTAGGGGGGGCTCCAGGGGCTATTTAAAGGGCCTGTCTGGGCCTCCAGCTGCCTCTGCCGCCCCGGTCCTTTAAATAGCTGCCAGAGCCCCGCTGCTTCTCCAGGGCTCCAACGGCTATTTAAAGAACCGGGGCAATAGAAGCAGGGGAGGCCCGGGCCCTTTAAATAGCCCCCAGAGCCCTGCTACTGGAGCCCTGGTAGCAGCGGCAGCTGGGGGCTCCAGTAGCGGTTTAAAGGGCCAGGGGTGGTAGCAGTGGCCGAGTCCTGGGCCCTTTAAACTGCTTCTGGAGCCCCCCGGCTGCCACTGCTACCCTGGCCGCGGGGGGGAGGGCACTTACCAGTATCGGGGTGGGTTGGTGCCAGCTCTGACCCCTCTAGCCCAGCCACTTCTGCCTGAGGCCACGCCCTTTCTGGGGGCCAGAGCCGGCATCAACCTAGCACCGTACCGGGAGGAACTTATTTTTACTTTCATCCCTGCTAACAACCCATTCTTTTTGCCAAGCTGAACTGAAGGAAATATTTAAATGCCTAATAAGCTCCCTGTGGAATTAAAGAATACTCTGAAATATTCCTGACATTAATATATTTCATAAAGATACAAAATCTATTTTTAAATGAAATGAAAACAGTGTTTTGTTCTGGATATTTTCCAATGTTAATAGGATTTTCAGTAGGATTCTCATAATCTGCTCTATTTCTTATGTTTCTTTACCTCTGTTTTTCAACTTGGCGGTGTACTAAAGCATTATCCTTAGCATCATGCTTAAGGATAATGTTTGAGGTGTCTTCCAACCCTAATATTCTATGATTCTATGATCCAGAAAGAGCTCTAATACTTTCCATATTTGTAAGAGTATTGTCAATACTGTCATTATAGTGTTTCTTTTATTTCAGTTTAATTTACTCTATATTTTAATCTAGCATAGGCCAAAATAATAAATTTTGAATAACCTGATGACTAGCAAAGCTGCATTCAGGGAGACCTCTATAATTTAGAAGTGTTTGCTCTCACTGAGATTTCTCTAGCAGCCCTCTTGTCCAAGGATGTAGGGTTTGGAAAGCACCAGAGAAAGAAAGAGTCAGATCACAATTTAACCCCATACCCTCTTCATCATTTTATTGTTCTCAGAAAGCATGGATGAAAAAAGGTTATACAATAATTCCAGATATTATCCATTAAACTACCAGAAGCTAAAGAAAATAAATAAAATATTGTTCCAAATATATGCTCTGCCAGTTGTCATGAAATTCCTTGATCATAAAGTTCAGTACCCTCATTGGATGCACCCACTGTCTCATCTACCATGGAAAGATGATGTACTGACTTACTTGTTGAGCAGAGTTTTCACTCAACAGCATTAGGACCTTAATAGTCTCTATAGCCCTGCCTACACTGGCAAGTTTCTGTGCAGCAAAGCAGCTTTCTGAGCTGTAAATATTAGTGGAAGCTTTTTCTACCAGGCATAACATGCTTGTCTACAGTTCTGATACAAGGGCAAGCAAAACATAACATCAGTATCATATTCCTTTGCCTGCATCAAGGCCTTTCTATGTGTTCCTTCCCTCTGAGTCTGCTGAAAGGGAGGGCTTTCTGTTGTTGTCATTAGCCATGGTGACTAACCCCCCTTCCTCCCACACATACATTCAGGAATGTATGAAGCTGCCCCTTTCCCAGAGGAATTCTGCCTCAGAGAGTAACAGAGTTTTCCTCTTAGAGCTCCTTGTTGTCTGTTAACCCTGTATGCCCAGACAGCTTTGCTAGCCTATGGATAAGTAGAGCAGGGCTGTGGCTGTACATACTCCACATCCCTTTTGGAGGTCCTTGCAACCCGTAAAAGTGGAACACAGAGGAATTAGTTCTGGCATTTCAAGGAGCACAATATGAAATGTGTCCAGTTACTCCAAAGAAACACACAAGAGCTCGGCTTTTCATATTGTCCTCTGCCACTTGTGCAGAGCAATGAGGCAAAAACTGGCCGTCAATGTCCTGCAAATTCTCTTAAGTCAACTGAGAGGAGATTTGAGCTTTATGTCACTTCTCCCTGACTTAAAGTCACCTATTGACTATTCAACTTGGAGATTTGTAGGCAAATAAGCACTTTACTAGACCCTCAGATGTCTCTCTTGTTAAAATCTTCAATATGGTAAAACCTCCCAGATTTGCCAATATGTTTATACATTCTATAAATTGTGGTAGATACTTATAAGTTACTATGAAGTGTTTACTATGTACATTTCTGTGTTATGAGCGAGTGCCCCTTGTCACAGATCCTGATAAGCACCCCCTCTTGGCAACCTATGACTGCTGTGAAGGGACTCCAAGCCTCTGTGCTCTGGAGCCCTTGGGCGTATTGAGTTTCTGGAGCCTGAATCAGTCCAGTCAATGCCCCAATTTCAGGGTTCTGAGACTTACTCTAAGAGCGCAGACCACCTATCTGGCACCTCCCTCTTAGCATTGGAATTTGCTGTCCAGCTGCCTAGCCCGTTTGAGCACAGAGCTGATCCTTCAGACTCCCGGGCACTTAAGCACACACTTCTCCCAGAACTCCATCCCAAAGGTGTGAAGCTCCTGCTTTACAGTTTAACTCTCTCAGGGGCATGCAGAAGTTGTAAAGCAACCCATCTGGTAACTTTCTATTGATCCTCCCTTCCCCTTCCTATCTGGAGTCAACTAATTTTTTTTTTCTAAGAATGCAAGTTACCAACTGTCCCAGATGATAGTACCTGGTTACATAGCGTCATTAAGTCCTAAGTACCTTTTTATTGTAGTTGACATACATACATGCTACACAACTTGTTAACAATGATGGGTGAACATGCATATGGTCACTTATCACACAGCAGATTTTCATAATACAGTTTCACAATATCAATCAGAATTCATAAGTTCTAAGGATATAGCCCTAATTAATCACACACCTCCAGTTAGGTATACCCGCAGGGCTGTATCATGACCTCCTTGACCAGGTCAATGACAATAGAGGGTCATTAAAACTCAACACTTCAGAATAATGGGTAAGCTCAGGCATAGGATTTTATCCTACCTCGCTGAGGGGAAGGGAGGGAGGAAATTTAGCAGGCACAGAAAGGATGGCAAGTGACCCATTAGAGGCTTAAATAAGGACTCAGGCAGCGAGAAGAGAGAGACGCAGGAAGTTTGGGTAGGAAGGGCATGGACCAGCCAAGGTGAGCATAGCAGAGCCAAGAAAGAACATACCAGGTTTCAGGACAAGTCATGCACTGGAGCATAAGGATCCTAAATGACCCAAGGGCCTCTGACTCCTATCCAAGGAATGCTCTGGAGTGATGAGGAAACTGAGGGAGGAAACTGTATGTAGGGTTTATTATTTTTGCATAGATCTGTGTATTTCTCATGGGATTAAGTAAAGAGCAACAGCATGGAGAACTCTGTGCTTAAGTGTCTGTGTGCCAACTGCTAGCCCTACCATCTGGCCCTTTGAACAAGTAAACCAGAAGGCTCACAACTTCGGTGGGATTCTAGGAGAGGATGTGTTTAAGATAAGGGGGCATCTGAGGGATCATCACTGATTCCAAGGGTACCATGGAGAGGGAACCATGAGGTTGCAGTTTTCAAGTACTGAGCTCAATACAGGAGCAACTGAATAAAATACTGTTTATATAAATTCTGTAATATGGGAGGTCAGACTAGATAATGTAATGGTCCTTTTCTAGCCTTAAAATCTATTAATTTTTCTCTTTTCATTCTCTGTTGTAGCTTATTAGAGACACTGAATCCTGTTGGGGATGACCGTGATCAACATCATGCTCCTGCTGTGATGCAAATCCATGGAGATATCTGAAAATTGGAACTTCTTTAGGGACTCTTATTAGATAACTAGCATAAGTGCCCGGCGTTGCTCAGGTCAGTCGGAGGTGGGGAGGGGGCAGACAGTTGACACGCCCTGACCAACCCCAACACCCACCCTGACACCTTCCCACCCCCCCCCCCGACCAACCCCAACACCCCCCGGCTCACTTACCCCCCGACCAAACCCGACAACCCCACCTGACCCCCCAAAACAAACCCGACACCCCCACCTCACCCCCCGACCAAACCCGACACCCCCACCTCACCCCCTGAGCAAACCCGACACCCCCACCTCACCCCCGACCGAACAGTGTATTTAATAATCTGTGTGCTACACAGTGCACCGTGAGCCGGGGGGGTGGGGGGGGTGTCGGGTTTGGTCGGGGGGTCAGGTGGGGGTGTTGGGTTTGCTTGGGGGGGTCAGGTGGGGTTGTCGGGTTTGGTCGGGGGGTAAGTGAGCCGGGGGGTGTAGGGTTTGGTCTGGGGGGGGGGGTGGGAAGGTGTTGGGGTGGGTGAGGGGTGAGTGTTGCGGTTGGTCAGGGGGTGTTGCGGTTGGTGGGGGGTTGAGGTGGGGGTGTCAGGTTTTCTTGGGGGGATGAGGTAGGGGTGTCGGGTTCGGTTGGGGGTAAGTGAGCCGGGGGGGTGTCGGGTTTGGTCTGGGGGGGTGGGAAGGTGTCGTGGTGGGTGAGGGGTGAGGTGTGGGGGTTGGGGTTGGTCAGGGGGTGTTGCGGTTGGTGGGGGGGGTGAGGTGGGGGTGTCGGGTTTGCTTGGGGGGGTGAGGTGGGAGTGTCGGGTTCGGTCGGGGGGTAAGTGAGCCAGGGGGTGTCGGGTTTGGTCTGGGGGGGTGGGAAGGTGTTGGGGTGGGTGAGGGGTGAGGGGTGGGTGTTGGGGTTGGTCAGAGGGTGTTGCGGTTGGTGGGGGGGTGAGGTGGCGGTGTCGGGTTTGGTCGGGGGGTAAGTGAGCCGGGGGGGGTGTCGGGTTTGGTCTGGGCACCCACCCCAACACCTTCCCCCCCCCAGACCAAACCCAACACCCACACCACACCCCTCACCCCCCCGACACCTTCCCACCCCCCCAGACCAACCCCGACACCCCCCCGGCTCACTTACCCCCCGACCAAACCCGACACCCCCACCTCACCCCCCCAAGCAAACCCAACACCCCCACCTCACCCCCCACCAACCGCAACACCCCCTGACCAACCCCAACACCCCCACCTCACCCCCCGACCGAACCCAACACCCCACCTCACTTACCGTCCCACCAAACCCAACTCAGATCCGTCGCAGGGGGGGAGGGGGCCCAGAGCCGAGGGATTCCGGGGACCTTCGCAGGTGGGGGGGGGGCACAGAGCTGATGGAGTCCGGGGTTGAGGTGGGAGGGGCAGAGAACTGAGGGCTCTCCGGGGTTCCGTTGGGAGGGGGGAGGGGCAGAGAACGGAGGGATCTCCGGGGTTCCGTTGGGAGGGGGGAGGGGTAGAGAACTGAGGGATCTCCGGGGTTCCGTTGGGAGGGGGGGGAGGGGTAGAGAACTGAGGGATCTCCGGGGTTCCGTTGGGAGGGGGGAGGGGCAGAGAACTGAGGGATCTCCGGGATTCCGTTGGGAGGGGGGAGGGGCAGAGAACTGAGGGATCTCCGGGGTTCCGTTGGAGGAGGGAGGGGTGAGCTGAGCGAGTGAGGTGTCTGTTGGAGGGGGGTATTATGACATCATCACCACCTAACCGCCCAGCCGATGTGATTGGCCCTGAAAGACTTTCACCCCTGGGGGGCGTCAGAGGTGAGATCCGAAAATTTTTCGACCCTTACCAGCATCTAGACCCCAAGACCCCTCACTGTACCAAATTTCAAGTCTCTGGCTCAAACGGTGCGGGAGGAGTTCGCAGTCATACGTACATACATACACACATACATACACCACTTGACTTTTATATATATAGATAGATGTAGAAAGTAGCTGTAAGAATAATGTACTGAAACAAAGCAGTGGGTAAGGATTGCTTCCTAGTTTGTTAGCACTTAGAGCTAGCAGATGAAGAAAGGCAAAAGTGTAAGTAATCTGAAATGCTCTAGACAAATTATTTATGCTTAAAAGCAATGCAATATCAGAGGTATATTTTCAGTGTATATAATCAAAGTGAAATAGAAGCTATAGACTAATATGAAACAAGGTCATGCCAGTTAAACATATGTACATTTGGCACACTTACAGGCAAACTTATTAGAGATCATGTAGTTTTAGTCACCAAAGGTAATGAAGCCAGAGTGAGCTTAATTGTGATGCTGCTATTTGCTGCAGCATCAAAACAAGCCAAGAAACCACTAAAAAAACTGGAAGTATTAAAAAGAGTGCAAGATCTACAAACATACAGAGTAAATCAAGAAACAGAGTAGCCACCTGCAAAGAAAGACAAGCAACACATAACATAAAGGCCATAGTGGGTCAGACCAATGGTCCACCTAACTCAGTATCCTGTCTTCTGACAATGTTCAGTGCCAAGTGCTTCAGAGGGAATGAACAGAACAATAAGTGTTATTTACCCCTTCACATATTCACTTTCTCCACTCATTCATGATTTTATAGACCTCTGTCATATCCCCTCTTACTCATCTCGTTTCTAAGATGAACAGTCCCAGTCTTTTTAATCTCTCTTCATAATGGAAACTGTTCCATGCCCCTAATCATTTTTGTTGTCATCCTCTGTATTTTTTCCAATTCTAATATATCTTTTTGAGATGGGGTGACCAGAACTGCACACACTATTCAAGGTTTAGGCATACCATGGATTTATTAGTGGCATTATGATATTTTCTGTTTTATTATCTATCCCTTTCCTAATGGTTCTGAACATTCTCGTAGCTTTTTTGACTGCTACTATACATTGAGTAGATGTTATCAGAGAACTATCCACAATGATTCCTCATATAGTGGAAGAACAAAAAAGTTACCTAGCTATTTCAAAGACTATACAGTAGACTCTCGATTATCCAGGATTGGATTAACCAGGATGTCAAAAAAAAATATGTGCAACTCGCAGGGCCAGCTCTGGCTTTGCTGCTGCCCCAAGCACACAGGGGGAAAAAAACCCACCAGGGCACAGGGCAGCCAGTGAACCAGCATCCCCTCATCCCGGCACAGGGTGGTTAGTGAACCAACCCCCCCTCCCCATATTTCCTATGGATGGTGATTATCCAGGATTTTATTAACCAGAATTAATTTTTTCCCCATCATCCTTAATAATCGAGAGTCTACTGTATAGTTAATTTTAATTACTTTATTTCCTTTATAAGGAGAGAGATGTTACAAGAGTGCTACATGTCTGCATATATATTAAAACAGTTAAAAGATAAGATGACAGTAGATGACACTCAAGAATCTATTGCATAGATCCTGGCTTTTGTAGGACCAAAAAACTTATTGTTCATTGCCGATGGCTTCCTTTGTTCCACTCTTTACAGATACTCTGAAATGGCTAGCCCCAAAGTTTTAGGTCAATGTAATTTAGAATTGCTCTTCTGGTCACTTTTGGTCCCATGCAGAGATAAATTGTGCCTATCCCTTAATGTTTGTAAAGTGCTGGAAGATCCTCAGATGAAAGTTGCAGTGAAAATACAAAGTATTATTCACTGAAAGCATTAGCAAAACCAGTATCCTCAGAATACTTTTGTGAACATCATGAAAAACAAAGGTTTGTTTTGCATTCCCTCTGATACACTTGGGTCTGCAATGTTCTAATGAAAATGACCTTGCTCACCTAAGGTGGTTTTTTTTTTTTTTTGGTCTTGCTGTTTTTGGTTTCACTTGGCCTAGTTTATCTGCTACTGGATGTGCTAATTAAGGTCTACTACATGCTAAAAGACCACAGTAAGGCAGGTAGTCTCAATGTTCTTGCCAAGTTTTTAGGATGAGCAGTTTAACTAGTATTCCTTTTATAGTCCATTACACTGGACTGCATAACACTGAGTGGGAAATGTTTATTATAGTAGAACCTCAGTGTTACAAATACCCAAGGAATGGAGGTTGTTCATAACTCTGAACAAAATGTTATGGTTGTTCTTTCAAAAGTTTGCAACTGAACATTGACTTAATGGAGCTTTGAAACTTTGCTATGCAGAAGAAAAATGCTGCTTTTAACATCTTAATTTAAATGAAACAAGTACAGAAAGTATCCTTGCCTTGTCAAAACTTTTTTAAAGTAGTTTACATTTAATACAGTACTGTGCTGTATTTGTTTTTTGTCTTGGCTGCTGCTTGACTGCGTACTTCTGGTTCCTAATGAGGTGTGTGATTGACTGATGTTATAAATATAAAGGAAAAAGTAGCCTAAAATCCCTCCTTGCTGCTGTACTGAATTGCTTTACCTGAAACTCAAATAACTTGGTTGGCACCTGTCCCGAAGGACCAGTAAGGAAAGAAGATACTTTCAAATCTGGAGGTGGTGGTGTTTTGTTTGTGTTCTGTGTTGTACCAGGTGGGTTCAACATCTCCTGAAAACCTACCTGAAATGGTTCATCTAAGGTTGCAAAAAAATTAAGTAAGGCAAGGAAATGTGTTAGGTTATCTTTTGTTTTTGCTTGTGAATTTTCCCTATGCTGGAGGCAGTTTTATTCCTGTTTTTGTAACTGAAGCTGAATACAGAGGGGAATTCTCTGTATTTTAAATCTTTTTATTGCCCTGTAAAGTTACCTTCCATCCTGCTTTTGCAGGTGTGATTCTTTTATTTTTTTCTTTATAATAAAGTTCTTCTTTTAAGAACCTAATTGATTTTAGTGTTCTAAAGATAAAGGGTCTGGTCTGTACTTACATTCAAGGCGATTGGTTGGTATATTATTCTCAAGCCTCCTCAGGAAAGGGGGTGAAGAGGTTTGGGGGGGACATTTTGGGGGAATAGGGATTCCAAGTGACCTGTCCCTGAATTTTTGTTTAAATCACTTGGTGGTGTCAGCAATAACATCCAAGGACAAGGAAAGGAATATGTGCTTTGGGGAAGTTTTTAACCTAAGCTAGTAGAATATACATTTAAGGGGTCTTTCATGTGAGTCCCCACATCTGTACCCCAAAGTTCAGAGTGGGGAGGGAACCTTAATAACTAGTCACTTCATAACGTGTTCAAAAGTCTCAGGTTCTACTGTACTGGGCAAATGTTGCTATTAGTTTTGAATTTGTTTGGCCAACTTTGTAGGGATTGAAGATAGGGTAACCAGATGTCCCAATTTTATAGGAACTGTCCTGATATTTGGGGTTTTTTCTTATATAGGCTCCTATTACCTCCTAGCCCATCTCGATTTTTCACACTTGCTATCTGGTCAGCCTAATTAAAGATGATCTGGATATGCTAACACATTTCCAACAATCTCTAGATGATTTTTTAAAAGCAGTGAAGTTTGAGTACCTCTTTGAGTACTCCTAACATATACTGACATGAGAAGAGAATCAGGCCCAAAGCATCTTAAAGGCTTGTCTGCATGCTCTAACTGCCACTCATGGACCCTACTGGAATGCTAGAGCATAGATGAATGATTTAATTTAACTGATACACTCAGTGAAGCTGTCTTCAGGCTTAAAATAGGATCAGAGACAGGACAGCTACTTTACTCCAAATGGAAAAGAGTATTCAGGGAAACAATTTAGAAGTGCTTTTCAATGGTGAAGCAAACTGCCTAAGCAATGTTTAAACTAGGCTTGCTACACAGTAGCCAGAAGTACTTTAGACTGACTTTCTCTGATCAAAGCAGGTGAAACTGTTAAAGTGTTTCCACTTACTACAGCAGAAAAGTAACTTCTCTCTAATGTCTGAATCACATAATGCAATGTGGGGAATTGATTTTGTAGCATGACTAAAACAAAACAAAACAAAAACAAAAAAAGAGGCAGAAAATGAGCATGCAAGAGAAATATTTTTGCATCTATAGAAACCAAGTATTGGAAGCTGCAATCAATATCAGTATTATTATGATGCATAATTTAGGTGGTGCCATAAATAAGCAGTATTTTTCAGTCAAAAGATAGCATTCCTGCAGTCAAACATTTTGCAGTCAAAAGATAAATTGCTTAAATGAAAATTTGCTTCTACATTTGAAGAACCAGGCTATCAGTACATGCAGTAGTTGATTTTAATAACACGATGACCACATATGGCAAACTTGTTTAGGAAAGTGTTAATGAAGATCTGTGCATCCTTTGTCACAAATACCATTTCTTAACAAGCTTTTAGAATGTAATATTTTCATAGGAAGCTCTGGGTACATCTAATAGGAGATGCAGAGTAAAACTGTTTGCCTGGTTACACCAGAGATTAGAAAAAGTAGGCATAGAGACTTTCAGCCTAGGTATTGGAATGGTCATTAAGTAGTCTGCTTCCTCACTAAACCTGTACAACACAATTTCCTTCTCGCCAGATGAAAGACTCCTTTTTCCCCCCACCTCCAACTTCTTGAGCAAATGGCACTAGATAAAGTGAAGTCTTGTTTTAATAAGTATCTTTAAAAAATAATATATAATGAAACTGCATCTAAGACAACTGAAAAACAAGCTCTCCGCACTTCTAAATTACAGTGCTTGGAACCAGCATTTCAAAATCATGCTGGGATACTCAGATGTGCAGTGAAATTAAAATAAAAACTGCACTGACTTTTAAGGAACATGCACCCTGGTAAAAATCAACCCCACTATGAAATGCTTAGTGTCAAAGGTCAGTTCTAATCTCAGTTACCCAGTGTAATGCTATCCATCTAAGATACTTACATGACCATGTCACAGGCTTCACTGACAGTTGGGGGCATCTCCTTGTAGCTGTGTCTGGAGAATCAGCTCTCATCTGGTCTGGCCCCTGCTTCTGTCATTCACTCCCCCCAGGGTCTGTTCCCCTTCCCGACTGAGGGTGTTCCCTCTTCATGACTCAGCCTTCTGACCAGCTCACTAGGATACCCCAGAAGGCAGGGCAGACAAAATTCTGTCTGACCAACATTTCTCAAAATCCTGTGCCACTTCCCAGTGGCTGAAAGGGGAACCCAGACCTGCCCTTTATAGTCAGTTCTAACCCAGAGACCCTATAATAAGCAGCCACTGTCTGCTCAGTTTCATTACTTGCTACTGTTTCCCTGGTCTTCTTCCTGCTCAGCCCTTAGGCTGTTTTGCTCCACAGTTTCTCTGGGGTTGACTCTTCTTCCAGGACTACAGTCCCAAAACTCTATTCTCTCTCTTGGGTTTTCTCCTCCCCACTTTTCTGCACTCAGGGACTCACTACAGACTCTCCGTGTAGCCTCCTTAAACTCACAGCGTCCTGGTTTATACTGACCAGCCTACTCCTGCCCAGCTGGGCTTCATGTTCAGTTAAGACTTGCTCTCCCTCCAAGGGCAGCTAGATACCATAACTGGTTTTTTCAGGCCCACATCAACCCTTTCAGAACCTGTGTGGAATGCACAGCCCATTACAGGCCTCCTTTAACATAGTATCAGAGCACCTCAATTTTAAAAATAATGGAGTCATTCCATTGATGTCAGTGGAGTTACACTGGTACAACTAAAATCAAAATTTGGCCCCCAAAATGTATTGAGTTTATTTAAAGTAGAGCAGCCATTGTTAATCTGGATTGGTCATTTACTCCTTTACCTTCATTGCAGCTGTTAATTGGTTTGGAATAGTACTGAACAAGAGTTCAAATGCAAGTGTTTCTATTTATACTCAAAATTCTACAACTGCTTTAACTTCCATAATAAAATTGATACTTACTTGAGGATTCTTTTAATTGTTTGTATTACAAAGCATCCATAGACTTTTTTTTGTATGTGTCACACATTTATATTGTTAGAAGTATAAAATCAAATTCTTAAATTCTGAAGTTCCCTCCCTCCACCCCCCGGAAGTTTGTCTGACTCTTGTCTTTACTATTCTGTGTGATCCAGAAGAAACTTCTTCCAAATTAGACTAGGGATAATTTTTCAAAGACAGCGGAGTGATTTAGGAGTGTAAGTCCGACTGATTTTTAATGAGATTTAGGCTATGTTGCTTTTGAGAATGGGATTTAAGATTTGAAGTGACTTTGGAGCTTTTCAGAAGCTCCTTCCAGGGCTAGTGTTGTTTCTCATAGCAGGGTAATTCCATTTCCCCAAGACTTGAAAACCCTTCCAAAGCTTGCAAATATATTCTCAATTTGAAAACATTGGTTTGCAGTGATAATGTTCTGATGCAGTATGATTCATAATGACATAAGGCCACATCTAACTCGATTAATTTGTCCCAGAAAGAAGACTCTCAGAAGTGGCAACCTGAACATCAGGGTGGTCAGATCTGATATTTTAAAACACAGGAATGAATAATCTCTAGAGTTTTATTAAAATCCATCTTTTGGAAGACAGAGGGAAAAATACATAGATAAAAGCAAATGTAAAAAAAAGTATTAAAAAGAAGCAGATGCTGTATTTTAAGATTGTTCCAACCATTAATTTATGTCAAGCTCTAACTAAAAATAATGGGCCAGATTTTCACAAGAAACTACAGGCAAGTCATTGTACCCAACTAGTATACATTTTGGATACACAACTGCATACACTTCCGAAGCTTACCCTCTTAGAATTATAGTAATGACAGTATGGTACAAATAGCACTTTTATTGTGAGCTTGTATTCTGGTATTTATAACTTTCTGTAAAAATTTCCGTTAGGACTGAAATTCTTTTTATTTGTCCTCACTGAAAGTGACAGTTTCAGAAAAGTGTGGTAACATTTCATTTGATCATTTCTGATAATTTTTGATCAAACATGACCAAAATGATATTGTTTCTACATTAGATTTAGAAATGTTTTTATTTCAAAGCTCAAAAATAATTGTTTTTAAAATGTTATTTTCCATGGTCTTCATGCTCAATTGTTTTGGAGCTAAGTATTTAAAAACTGCATTCTGTGCATACACAATATGGATTAAATGTGGCTCTCTGGAGAGGTTGTATACAACTAGGTATCCCTTAAGTTTCATTTATACCTATTTTGAGGAAATAAGTGGTGTATAGGTCTTGGGCTGACCTTTTGCACAGGGATGAATTTCGCCCCGTGTGACTTTCTACCAATGCTTTAAAAGGAAACTCCAGGATGTGAATCTCTAGCTATAAGCAAATGCACATGCTCCAAACATCTATCTATATATATAAAAGTCAAATGGTGTATGTATGTATGTATGTACGTATGTATGTAAGCTTACTCCTTCCACACCGTTTGAGCTAGAGACTTGAAATTTGGTACAGTTAGAGGTCTTGGGGTCCTAATGACCGTAAGGGTCGAAAATTTTTCAAATCTCACCTCTGACGCCCCCCAGGGATGAAATTCTTTAAAGGCCAATCACGTCAGCTGGGCAGCTGCTGTTCTCTGTGACATAGTTATGATGTCATAATACCCCCTCCAACAGACACCGCACTCGCTCAGCTCTCTGCCCCTCCCCCCTCCAACGGAACCCCGGAATCCCTCAGCTCTGTGCCCCCTCCCCCCTCCAACGGAACCCCGGAATCCCTCAGCTCTCTGCCCCCTCCCCACCTCCGATGGACCCCGGAATCCCTCAGCTCTCTGCCCTCTGCCCACCTCCAACGGACCCGAGTTGGGTTTGGTCGGAGGGTAAGTGAGGTAGGGGTGTCGGGTTTGGTCGGGGGGTGAGGTGGGGGTGTCGGGTTTGGTCGGGGGGTGAGGTGGGGGTGTCGGGTTTGGTCGGGGGGGTGAGGTGGGGGTGTCGGGTTTGGTCGGGGGGTAAGTGAGCCGGGGGTGTTGGGTTTGGTCTGGGGGGGTGGGAAGGTGTCTGGGTGGGTGAGGGGTGAGGTGTGGGTGTTGGGGTTGGTCAGGGGGTGTTGGGGTTGGTGGGGGGGTGACATGGGGGTGTTGGGTTTGGGTGGGGGGTGAAAATCTGAGTCGGGGTTGGTCGAGGGGTAAGTGAGGTGTGGGTGTCGGGTTTGTTTGTGGTGGTAGGTAGGGGTGTCGGGTTTGGTTGGGGGGGAAAGTGAGGTGGGTGTGTCAGGTTTGGTCTACGGGGGGTGAGGTGTGGGTGTTGGTCAGGGGGTGTTGGGGTTGGTAGGGGGGAGACGTGGGGGTGTTGGGTTTGGGTGGGGGGGTGAAAATGTGAGTCGGGGTTGGTCGAGGGGTAAGTGAGGTGGGGGTGTCGGCTTTGGTCGGGGGGGTGAGGTGGGGGGTGTCAGGTTTGCTCTCTGCCCCCATCCAATGGACCCCGCACTCGCTCAGCTGTCTGCCCCCTCCCCACCTCCGACTGACCCGAGCAACGCCGGGTATTTTCGCTAGTCTAATATAAAAGCCTCTGGGTTTAAGATGTTATACATTGAAATAAATGCACTTTTAATTGGCCATCTTAAAAATATGTGAGAACATACAAATAAAGATCATGTAACCTTGCCTCATTGAATTTCATGATACTGTTCACATGAAAAGAGGCTGCAAGACCAATCCACAAGTGCTGGTCTGTGCTGCACGATGTATTTCTCTCTTAATGTGAGATTGTGCAGTCATTGTAAAGACACCTGTGGCCAAATTCACTCTGATCTAATTCTGCTGAATTCAAAGGAGTTACACCGAGAATGATTTTTGTCCCCTGGATATGGAACTGTAAATAATAATTCTGACCTTCTGAGATCAGATTCTGCATATATGGTCTGTAACTGCACTGACTAAAATGGCTTCTCAATGAAATATACATTCTATTTGTTAAATACTGATGGAATAATGATAAAACAGCACCTTAACAAGTCTGGTATTAATTGCCACGCCCAGGGTTCCTTTCAGTGGAAAACAGGATCAAGAGCTGTCAGTGAGAAGTTTCACATGGTTGGAAGATATGAAAACTATGATGTCAAAGGGAAAACTGACAGGTTTTATTGATTCCCAAGACCCCCAACTTTAAGAAGCCTTGGAAACCCTTTAAAAATTATATTAAAAGGAAAGGAAGCACTGTCAACATGTAAGAGGCAAATGAAGAAACTGAATAACAGGGTTTTGGAAAGGACACACGTGACATTATTTTGTATCATGAAATATTTCTTAAATTGTTCTCTGCTTGTGTGTGATTTATGTAAACAAATGGAATAAATGAAGTTACTAAAAGTGCTTTTATGTTGAGCTGCTTGGCACAGTAAAACAAGCAACTGAAGCCCAAACTATTATTGCAAAATAAGTTTTGGAACATATTATCCTTGTGATTCAGTGTCAGTGGTTGTCAGCACAACAGCAGACAATGGTGAAAGCATGTTTTCTAATAGTAAACCATTTTATTAAATTGTAATTTATTTCATAGATGCCCTTCTTAGAAGTATATTTTTCTATTTTATAGAACCCTTCAAAAGAGCCCAGGATTATTTAAGTGTGCAAGTTCATGTCAGCTGTTAATCTTTAAAGACTTTTTTAAAATGAGGGCTAAAAATCAAATATGAAAATGCTTTGATCGAGCAACAAAGCAATTCTGCAATTCACACCAGTAATCCCACTGAAGATAATACTACTCTACTATTATATGACTCCACTGAAGGACATTTTACAGAGTTGCAGGTTTGGGTCTTTAGTATCCTTTATAACTTGCAGTAGAATATGGAGGGAAAATAGTAAAGATATTTAGATCAAATCATGAGATCACATCTGTGGGTTACTCAGTGATGACATTAATGTCTTCCAATTTACATTTATGAAGATTAACAGGTGTAAAATAATCCAGGAACAGTTCCACAGCTTTAAACATGTTCCCGCAAAGGTACTAATGGTCACAGCACAGGTGTCCGCCTGTACATCAATGACAGGCTGATAATGGTTGCCAGACTTAAAATGAACTAGGGAATGCTTTGACATACTCTTGAAACTGATTCTTCCTTCTAAGCCTGGAGAAGAGATTTTTATATTGTAGGCAGTCTCTGATGTATCTGTGAGCCAGATCCAATATACAAGAAGGAAAAGTATTTCCAACTTTTGAAAGCATTCAAAATTCTGGCAACTACCAGAATCATATCCCTCTCAGCAGCCTCAGAAAAGCATTTTTGTATGCAATTTCTTAGGAGTTGTATGCAATTTCTTAGGAGTTTTTTTTTAAGTAAAAAAGATACAAACAAATTCAGTTATTTGCAGCTGTAACTACCTCCACATCATGCATCATCTTGAACTACAGTTAGATGGAAAAATTCTGATGAAACATTTTCTTCTTCTGAATGTGCCAACTGGTTGAAATCAAAACATTTTGCAGAGAAGGTTCAATTTCAACAAAGTTCCCCTGAAGCCTGGCAGGTTTCCTGCCAGCTTGTCCACCAGACTCCTAAGATGACTGAGATTCTAGGCTCCCAGCATTTCCAGGGTCCATGGCAGTCCATCATGTACACTGCCTTGAAGTCAGGGACCCTAGAGTTTCCAGGATCAACGGCTCTGGGGCATCCCACCAGGCAGACTGCTTCCTAGTTGGGGACCGTAGGGCTTCCCAGGTCTGAAGCTGAGGAGCATCCTGTCAGGTGCACAGCCCCAGAGCTGGGGCTCTATTCATTTCCATGGGGAATGGCAATTTTTGTTTTTTTATTTCTGAAACTAAATGAAACCAAAATATCAAAATCTTCCAGAAACTGGACATCCCTTTCTCCACCCTGCTCTAGTTTGGGCCTGAAATCTTCAGCACTGACGCAGGCCTAACTACATTAGCTGGCAACAGAAGCGGTTATCCACAGGGAGAATGGGCACCATGAGGGGGGTCAGTGGGAGCAGACATGGCTCACTCTCTTTCCATCTCATGCTGTGTGTGGTGCTCACAGCGGAGGCATTTTCTCTTAACAGGAATTCATAGCATCCAGGAGCACCAGGCTATAGGTTACTTAATTGGGAAAACAATTCTGCTCTCTGAGGTATTTTGGCTCAGAAGAACTTGTTTGATTCCATTGCGAATCATCTACTAGAGCACATACAAGGTTCAAACAGCAAAGGACATGGACACCTTGATTCCATGCAGAAGACTGTAATGTTACACTTTACTACCCATAGCCCTCATCACTATGGCACTGATGCAAATAGATTAAGCCCCAAAATATCCTGCTAACCTCAGCTATTCTAGCTCAACACAGGCCGGCCCCGCACAGAGCAGCAGTGGGATCGGGGGAATGCAAACGTGAGATTTCCACCGCCTATGTGCACATCCCCCCCCTGTAAGCAGCACTCAGTGAGTCAGATCCTGGGATGTGGCTGTGCATAATGTGTAAAATGCAAGTGTTCCTTTCTTCACTTAGACAGAATGATACAAGCATTTACTCCGGTGTAGTAGTAGGCAGTGAAGAACAGGGCAAAAATAGTTTTTCAGTTTTACTACCCTTGGTGTTTGCGTTGCTTGACACAAAGGAAATAATGTCAGTGACGACTTCTCTGTCCTTTTCTTGACTGTGTTGGGATATATGCCAGGGTCTCTCAAACTTTGTTATTTATTTGCCTTATTATATTTTATGGCTTTATCTCTTCAGCCACTAGTAGATGGTGATAATTTATCTTTACCCAAGTGTCAGAATGCACCTCTAGAGAGCCAGTGGGAGAGTGTGACTATGGCCTGAGAATAGAATGAAGGAGAAAAGAAAAAAATCCAAGTGTAACAGCCTCAGTCTCCTCAAAGTCCACAGCATCTTATCATACAGGTTGCTGTGTTCCCAGGGGTGCTGATTTCAGGCGTCACTTCTGCTGTAAATTGCTATGATTTCCCATCTCAGCACCATGCCACTTCAAATACCATGTACACCACAAACTAGATTTAAAAAAATGCAAAATTGGAATTTTATCAACAAATGTTGCTCAGTGTAAAACTTTGTACATCTAAATGAGAGCAGACAGGTAGGCCTGGGAGGGACCTATTCCTGGAAAGTGCACAAATGCATATTCAACATATTGAGGAGGGCAAGCCTATTTCTCAGTTTAAGCAATGCACAAGTGAAACGTGAATAGACACTGTGGCATTTTTCACAGTCAAATACTTGTTGGTGTATACATTAAATTTGATGTGCAAAATATTCAGGCCCAATATCAAATGCCAGGTTATGTCCCCTTTGAAAATTTGGTCCTAAGATTCGCACGCCAGATGCACATGAGAAGGCTGGCAGACCTACCTATACAAATTGTTACAACCTGATATGTTTTCATCATTAGCAAAAGGTATTTTCCTTCTTACTAGGGTGCCTAGCAAAATTATTTTTGGCTCAGTGTGAGAGGACACATTTGAAATTAAATTACTCTGACTGACCCTAACATTTAGGCAGAGAACAAGTGCAGCTTGTATTGACATTTCAGAAGTGCAAATAAGAAAGTGATCCAGAGTCCATCTACTCAGCTTTAGGATAAGTCTCAGATTCTAGCTCGCTCTCCAAACAACTCTTCTTGTAGCCGGTCAGAAGAAGGTGAGAATAACTGGCAGTGGCAATGGGATGGATCATTTCATACAGGAAATCCTGCAGCCTTGTCACCACTTGACTAAGTAGTGCCCCTAGGAGCATGGGTGGCGGGTATCAGAGGCTGGGGGAGGCTGAGCCTCCCCAAACAGCCTGACATGACCCCACCCATGCTCCACCCCTAGGAGTACCTGTTTCCAGCGTTCCTGCTCTTTCATGGCCCAGGCCGCCACCCATGCGTAGGAGGAAGCCTTGCTGAGCCAATCGATAGTGTGGGGTATTTTCGGTTGAGTCCCTGCTAGGAGAGGTTCTCTGAACTGAGTCAGCCAGGTGCATCTGAGTCTAGTGGGGCTCAGACCATAAAACGGGGGTGGGCTTCATTCACGAGAGGAAGAGAGAGGTTTGTTGACCAGAAGCCAGCACAGGAAGCTATAGGGATAGGAGCTGGCCTGCTTATGTGTCCCCCTTATGATATTGTTTGGAGTTTACAGGCTGTGTAACTGCATAAAGAGAATGTGGTCAGAGACTTTTCTACTTTGTGCTATTTTGGCTGGACAGAACCAAAATAGCACAAAGTGAATGAACTAGAAATCCAAGAGGGTTTTGCTTTGTGTAGCCCGGGTATTCTGAGAACTTTCTTTTCACCTGCTCAAAGAGTGGCCCGGCAGAAGGGTGGAGAAAGAGGAGTAGTTTAGGTCCAGTCCATAGTGAGATGAGAACCATACGGTATTTAAATAGTTGTTGCCAGAAGAGTGTCTTGCATTTATATAGGTCATTCTATGGTATCTGAGCACCTCAGTATCTGTAATGTATTGTCCTCACAGCACCCCACTGAGGTAGGGAAGTACTATTATCCCCATTTTATGGGTGGGGAAATTGTGATTGTGATGGATGTGCTAAGCAGGGGACTACAACTCCCCTCAGCCCTCCCCCCATTGCATTTCCTTTTTCCCTACACAGAAAAGCTCCTGAACCAGGAAGTGACTGGGCTCTGGTGAATGGCAGCAGCCACATGGCAAGCTCGGAGCTGCAGAGAAGCTGGATGCAGAGCTGTGCAAGGAACAGGCTGGGGCAGCCCTGTCGTGGTCTCTATTCCTGTGGCTCAGCCCTTTGGCCAGGTTTTAGTTTAGTCCCGCCCCTTTTAGGGTTAAAAAAATCCAACAAATAAAAGTTCAAACATTCTTATAAAATGGTCTTCGGCCCTAACTCTGGGCCCCATAGTTCTCGTACCCTTCTCAGGGCTCTCCATCATCCATGGCCCCTTCTTATGCTACCTCACCACTGGCTTGTAGATGAACCTAAGCCCTCCCCCGCCTCTGTGTTGCAGCCCCAGGGACATAGTAGTGAGTAGGCAAGGTCTGTCTATTAAACCTCTCCTCCCCACCCCCGCTTCTTCCAGCTACCTCCTGGGGCTTCTTTCGACCATAACCTTTTACGAGGCCTTCTCTAGGTTCACCCTTCTGTCAGGGCCAGGGCTCTCCCCTGGCAGCCCCAGTAAATCTCAAAGCAAAAATGTAACAATTTCTGCCCTGCTCTGGCTTAAGCTTCCCTTACACTTCCCTTACACACTCAGTTTAATGCCTCCCAGGGCTTTCTCCTTGGAAGATCCATTCCTGCCTTTTTCACCACCAGAATCTGCTCCATGTCATTTCTGACCTCCTGCCGAGGCTTCCCCCTTGATCCTGCCAATTTCTCCACTCTCTTGTCCCAGAGAGAGACTGCAGAATTTCTCCCTGGAAGCCCTTCTGCTCTAAACTTCCTTCTGCTTAACTATCCACTCAGTTCCTCCCCCACCTTGGAATCATCTTTAATTAAGCCTGGCTCACTCTCTCAGGCCTGTATTAACCATTTCAGAGCTTTTTGGGGGGTACACACTCCAGCACAGACCTCAAAAATATACCTATGGAACTACATGAATAGGTAGCCTAGCAATTGACAGTAATATAAAGTAGGTCTCAGAAACCTCCCTAAGTAATCCCCAGATGCTAAAGTTCTGTTGGCTGGTCTTATGAAAGGAACAGAATTGAACTCACTGTTCTAATCTAAAATGTAGGACTGGGATAACAGCCTCAAATCTAGCAGTTCCAGAGTCTTCCCATTGCTATTGCAGTTCAACCCACTGCCTTTTGCAACGCAAGTCTCCACCTTTTTTTAGACTCTCCATGTCTGTACAGTATGTGGGAAGAGACTGAGAACTAAGGATACTTAGAAACACATCCTGGAATAATGGTAGAAATTAATCAAATCAAAGGCTACATCACATCAGAAGCACTGTAGCCAGAAATGTCTGCAATGAAACTTCTGCTTCTAAGCTAATGTACCTTGTGATGTTGCTAATTGCTAATTAATTAACAACATGGCACCTCAATACCAGAAATGCCCAAAATAGATTAGATTACGTAAGAGATAACTATGTGCTAGAGCTGTTATTTTTCAGGTCAGACACAAGATATATGTTTTAGGGCAGGGATGAGCAAACTAAGACCCGTAGCCCACATCTGGTCCGCGGGACCATCCTGTCTGGCCCCTGAGCTCCCAGCCGGGGAAGCTATCCTCAGCCCCTCCCCTGCTGTTCCTCCTCCCCTGTAGCCACACCGCCGCTCAGGCAGCGCTCTGGGGGGCGGGGCTGCACGCTCCCGCGGGGCAGTCTGGGCCACTGCTCTGAGCGACATGGTAAGGGGGTGGGGAGCAGGGGACTTGGATAAGGGGCAGAGAGTCCTGGAGGGCAGTCAGGGACAAGGAATGGGAGGGGTTGGATAGGGTGTGGGAGTCCCAGGGAGGCCTGTTTGGGGTGGGAGTGTAGATAGGGGTTGAGGTAGTAAGGGGAAAGGAATCAGGGGAGATTGGGTAGCGGGTGGGGTCCATCAGAGGACAAGGAATGGGGGGCTTAGATAGGGGGTGGGGTCCTGGGGGGTGGTTGGGGTGGGGAAGTCTCTGGAGGGGATGGTCAAGGGGCAAGAAGCGGGGGGGGGGGGGGTTGGATAGGTCTAAAATTCTGAGGGGGGGCAGTCAGGGGGCAGGAAGTGGGAGGGGGTTGGATGGGGGGGACTGGCTGTTTGGGGAGGCACAGCCTTCCCCACCCAGCACTCCATACAATTTTGCAATGCTGATGTGGCCCTTGGGCCAAAAAGTTTGCCCACCCCTGTTTTAGGGTGAGGGGTGCCTTTTAAACAGCTTGCTTCGTAACAAACAAACATTACGCTGCCTGATTGACCACTGTCATATGTCTCAGCACCAAGGCAGCACACCTGGGGCCAAATTCAACCATGGGGTGAGAAGGTGCATCTCCATCAATCTGTTTACACCAGGATTGAATTTAACCCCTTCTCTTACTTTAAATAATCATTTGCAGTCCAGGCACCACAGAATCTCCCCCTCCCCCTCCGCCCCCGGCAGGAATTCCACTTCCATCAACAAGATGTCAGCACTGCTCCAATAAATCAGTTAGCACTGTTTGAAACACAATTGTTTTCACGTTTCACTCATCTTTTCTTTAGGGGCTCTTGGACTACAGGACCCCAGTGTTTTTAAATTCAGCACAGCAATGAGCCACTTTGTTTCAGTAACTCTGAGTCAGTGGAATGTCTGCAGCCAATTACTGTGCTTGAAGCATTGTTTCTGGCAGGTCTTGCTTTTTTGCTTGCATATGGCAATATGCTTTTTCAGAGGCCATTCTGTCAAGCCTGGTAGATTGGCGTTCTTTTCCAATGACTGAAGATATATTGTTTTTCAGTTGAAGCGGAAATGATTGTTCAAATGAAGGGCAACTAATAAACTGAACTGGTGACTGTCCAACAGCAGGAATGGGAACAAGAGGTTTCTGATGATTAACACACGTTCTGAAGCCAAGTTTTTTTCTGACATGATAACCTTGGTTGCGCTGGTCCCTGTTGTTTCATACCCACATAGGCAAAATTCTCTGATATTGTCATAGGTGCGATAAGATACCATGATAAGAGGTGATATTTAGAATATTTTAGAAAAGGCCAAGTTCTCTTATTGCTTCTTTGTTACGTAGATATACCCTGTATGCTCAGTATTGCTGCACCTCTGGTGCTATATATAATATATCCTGACATTCTGAAGTAATTGATAACACATTATACTTATTAGGCACGTGTCTCCCATAGCATTCTAGACTCCTTGCAAAAGACCACCAATAAAATCAATTAAGATCTCATTAAAAATAAAACCTAAAATAGTAATCTGATTTTTAGCTTTTGGTGGTATAGCGCCTTGGATGATCTCCCCTACTGAGTGTGGAGAGAAAGATAAATATAACTTGAATCCCCAGTTTGGCAGTGATGGTAACCCAGTCTGTAACTCACAAATCTTTTCAAGAGGCTAAATATAGTCAGACTGAAGAACATAAAAGATAGCTCACAGCCTTGAAATATACCATGAGAATTCACACAGACAGGAATTGCTAGAACCATTTAAACTAAGGCTGTCAAGCAATTTAAAAAGTTAATCATGATTAATCGCACTGTTAAACAAAAATAGAATACCATTTATTTAATTTTTTTTGGATATTTTCTACATTTCCAAATATATTGATTTCAATTACAACACAGAATACAAAGTGTACAGTGCTCACTATTTTTTATTACAAATATTTGCACTGTAAAAAACAAAATAAATAGTAGATTTCAAATTATCTAATACAAGTATTGTAGTGCAATCTCATTATAATGAAAGTTGAACTTACAGATGTAGAATTATGTACAAAAAAATAAAACAGTTTAAAACTTCAGAACCAGTCCACTCAGTCCTACTTCAGCCAATCGCTCAGACAAACAAGTTTGGTTACAATTTGCAGGAGATAATGTTGCCCACGTCACTTGAAAGTCATAACAGGCATTCGCATGGCACTTTTGTAGCCAGTATCACAAGATATTTACATGCCAGATGCCCTAAACCAACCTATGTCCCTTCATGCTTCAACCACCATTCCAGAAGACATGTGTCCATGCTGATGACAGGTTCTGCTCAATAAGGATCCAAAGCAGGGTGGACTGGCACATGTTCATTTTCATCATCAGAGTCAGATGCCACCAGCAGAAGGCTGATTTTCTTTTTTAGTGGTTTGGGTTCTGTGGTTTCCACATCGGAGTGTTGCTCTTTTAAGACTTCTGAAAGCATGCTCCACACCTCGTCTCTCTCAGATTTTGGAAGGCCCTTCAGATTCTTAAACCTTGGTTTGAGTGCTGTAGCTATCTTTAGAAATCTCACATTGGTACCTTCTTTGTGTTTTGTCAAATCTGCAGTGAAAGTATTCTTAAAACGAACATGTGCTGGGTCATCATCTGAGACTACTATAACATGAAATATATGGCAAAATGCAGGTTTTAAACAGAACAGGAGACATACAATTCTCCCCCAAGGAGTTAATTCACAAATTTAACTAACACATTTTTTAACGAGCATCATCAGCATAGAAGCATGTCCTCTGGAATGGTGATCAGAGCATGGAAGGGCATACAAATGTTTAGCATATCTGGCACGTAAATACCTTGCAACATCATCTACAAAAGTGACATGCAAATGCCTGTTCTCACTTTCAGGTGACACTGTAAATAAGAAACAGTCAGCAGTATCTCCCACAAATGTAAACAAACTTGTTTGTCTTAGAAATTGGCTGCACAAGAAGTAGGACTGAGTGGACTGGTTCTAAAGTTTCTGTAGTCTTTAAAGTTTTACATTGTTTTGTTCTGGAGTGCACTTATGTAACAAAAAAATCTACATTTGTAAATTACACTTTCATGATAAAAGAGATTGCACTACAGTACTTGTATGAGCTGAATTGAAAAATGCAATTTCTTTTATCATTTTACAGTGCAGATATTTGTAATAAAAATAATATAAGGTGAGCACTGTACACTTTGTATTTTGTGTTGTAATAGAAATCAATATATTTGAAAAGTAGAAAAACATCCAAAATATTTAATATATTTCAATTGGTATTTTTTTTGTTTAACAGTGCGATTAATCACAATTTTTAATTGCAATTAATTGCACGAGTTAACTGCAATTAATCAACAGCCCTAATTTAAACAGATCCCCAGCCATACTTAACCAGTTACCCAAGTGATGAAGAATCCCATGATCTACAGTATCAACAATTGAAATGGACCTTACATCACTTGCAAGAACAACCATACTAGGTGTGACATTGCACTCCATATGTTTATGGAAATATGCTTATGAGCATAAATGTGATGTAATTGGAATATGCTTTATGCAAAAGGTCTCTTGTAAGGTATCACTACAAATCTTATCTACTTGAGTGTGTTCATCCTATTTGTATGAACATATTCTTGCATCTGAAGCTAGAAATATGAAATATTACTCTGAAGTCTATTGTAACTATGCAAAGTGTGGGCCATTGATGGGTAGCTTAGAATCCATTTTTATCCGGCCTGCGAGCACTTGGCGCGGGGGGTGGTGCCAGTGGCCCCCTCCTCACTGCCCAGGGGCCAGGAAGCATGGTGAGGGGCCCCGCACTCCTGCCTGGAGTGCCAGGCTAAGCCGCGGGGCCCGCGCTCCCCGCCTAGCGTGCCAGGCCCAGCCGGGAGGAGCCATGGGCCCCTGCGTTCCCTGCCCCATGTGCTGGGCCAAGCCGCCGGGAGCTGCAGGGCCCCGCACTCCCAGCCCGGTGTGCTGGGCCGCGCCGCAGGGAGCCCGGCTCTCCCCACCTCGAGCTGCGGGCCCCGAGTTCCCACTGGGGGTGCCGGATGGAGCTGTGGGGGGCCCAAAGTCCCCTCCCGGGGTGCCGGGCCTAGCTGCTGGGGCCAGGCCAGAGCAGAGAGTCGGGGGACCACATCGAGCTGAGCAAGGTAAGAACGGGGCAGGGGTGGCTTGGGTGGTGGGGCTTGGGAGGGGTCAGTCAGGGAACAAAGTGCAGGGGGCTTAGGACGTGGGGTCCCTGGGGGTGGTGGTTAGTGTGGGTGGGTTTCGGGAGGGGGCAGTAAGGGAACGAAGAGCATGGGGGCTTAGATGGGGGACCCTGGGGGGCACTTAGAGTGGGGGGTTGCCGGAAGGGGTGATCATGGGACAAGGAGCAGGGGGGCTTAGGTATGGGGTGGAGGAATCTCCAGAGGGGGTAATCATGGGACAAGGAGTGGGGGGGAGGTTTGGATGTGTCGAGGGCTCTGAGAGGGGCAGTCAGGGGGTGGGAAGTGAGTGGGAGTCGGATAGGGGTGCGTGGCTAGGCTGATTGGCGAGGCACCACTTTCCCTACCCGGCCCTCCGCACAATTTTGAATCCCAGTGTGGCCCTCGGACCAAAACGTTTTCCCACCCCTGCTTTATCAGCCTTATTTAATCTCTCATTCAAAAACTAGAAGTGATAGATTGCTAGGAGAAGCCAATCAGTCAGTTTTCTTGCCTGGCTGCAATGTGTGCATACAGAGGTTCTAAATGTTAATTACCTGAAAGCCTCCTTTCAGTTTCACCCAAAAGAACAGGGCAGCTTGATTAGTTTGCCTGAGAAACAGACCTCACTACAGAGAGCTGAGAATCTAGTCCCAGGAAGGGGGAAAAGCTACAGAGTCCCCCCACAAAATACAGAAGTGGTTGGATGCCTGCACAGCACAGATGATTCTTATTTCCTAGCACCCACATTCTAAAAAAATGCACACGCGTGCCCATTGGACCCCAGCCATTTCCAAACACAGCTGCTCCCATTAATGCCGACAGAGCCTCACAACTAGTCCAAAACAAGCACTGTCAGTGGTCCCAACACACCACCTCCCATCTGATACTACAGGACAACTGCAAGAGTCAAAACTTCTATGTTACTAAGTGACCAATGGCCACCAGATCCAGTGTCCACAGATGAGGCAAAAGCAAGATCCAGATGGTGGCCTCTAACCCAAAACAGCTTCCCTCTCACTCTCAGATGCTGAATCTTCCCATTTATTTCCCATCCAGATAAATGTCCTAACAGCTAACCATCCTACTATCCTATCTGAAACACTAGTCCCACCCTCCCATTTTCTTAAAGTCACTCAAGGAGTGGCTGTGGTAGAGGGACACCCGCAATAAGAACAGCTTCCAAACCAAACACCTTTCATGGGCTCCAGCACATTTATGTGGCCTTCAAAAGGCGATGGCTCCACAGTATTTCAGCATCCAATTAATTATTTAATTATTATTATTATTATTACTGTAGCACCGAGGAGCTCTGGTCATCTTGGGCAGAATATTAAAATGTTAATTTTCCATTTAGATCAGAACTTGCTGGGTTTTTTCTGGTCATCTGTTTGCAAATCTGGTTTTCCTGCCAAGTGCATACTCACAGGGGACACAGTAAAGAAATGATTACCTAAAGATACCTTGTTGAAAAGGCAATATTATACCTCAAATGTACATATAATAAGGATACAATTTGGGTTACTGTGACACAAAAAAACCTTTAAGATTTGTTGTCAGGTTTTAAAAGGTCGTCAGGATGTCGTGAAGGAATTCCAGATTCAGCAGGTACAACTGAGGTTACAGTTTTCCTCCTGGAAGGCATAGCTATGTGGTATGTAATAGGTTATAATAAGGTGCAACTCATTTTTGTACCCGTCTTGAAATTTCAGAATGGCTTACTGAAGCATCACTATTGCAGCTGTTCCAGATTTTGCACTGGTATTAGGTTCGGATATAGGGAGTGTTCCTACTTCAGAGGTTTTGGCAATGACTGTAGCCCTAAGGTCAGAGCCAACACCCACTAAAGTCAATGGGAGTTTTTCCATTGATTTCAGTGGAAGCAGATTTTGTGCTCCTGGGGAGGAGGAACCCTCTGAATTGTAACTGGAGATAGAGCCCTTATTTTTAGCAAGGCTGATGAAGAAACTCATATGGTGATGGAATTAGAGTCTGTCCCATACTGTGATACAAGATACAACACTGGATCTGAGGAGGGGAGGCGACTGTGCCATCTGAGCCCTTTACATGTCTCCCCCCAATAAGACACAAAGTAATCAGTCACAGCCTTTAGAATGCAATTCTACTGTGAAAAAGGACTGTAAAAACTTTGCCATTCTCTCTCATTAATTCCACATCAAATAAGTTTACAGGTAAAAGTGTTATTTTCCTCCCGAATGTTGGCCTTGCACATTCAAGCTGGGTTCTTTCCATCTCATACATCCTTATTAGAAAGTTGGTTGGGAAATTTTAATTTAAATGAGTTTTTGTTGGAAAATGCAGTTGCTGCACCATGAAAATTTTTCACAGGAAAATTTCAATTTTGCCAATTTTTTTCAAATTTACTGACAGAAAATTGAAACAAAATATTGTTCAACATTAAGCAGAATTTCCCTATTGTACTTTCCTTTCCAGAGTTATAATTCAGGCTCTCATTCTCTCCGATGGGCTGAGCTCCCTATGGGACTCCATCTCCTATAATGCAACATAGATTCCTTTCTGACCAAACTGCATAGTGTATCCTAGGAATCACATGATTGTAGATACATCCTGGGAAATGGAGTGCAACCAGGATCCTTTGCCATAGGGAAGAATGGGGGCATCAGGTTCCTGAACTACAGTTTACCTGTGGCAATGGGAATATTCAGTTTAAGTTTGTTGGTCAGTTCAACAAATTGGAATTAAATATTTCAGTTTTGGGGAATATCAGAATGTTTTATTATCAAAAATGTCTACATGAAACATTTCAACATTTCTGAACTGAATTGTTTTTGAATATTTCCTTTTGTGAAAATTTTTGATTTTTCAGCATTTTGTCCCAATTTGGGATGAAAACAAACATTGAAATAACAACATTTCCTGTGGGATGGAAATCTGATTTTTGCTCAGCTCTACTTATATAAAAAGTAAGAATAAAACAACCTTAGCACAGTGAAGGCATTTTGTTCTCAAGACACATTCAACCACATTTCAGCTCTTATGTTCACCTCACTTAACTCCATTTCCAACTGACAAGACATTTCAACTCTGCTATGCAAAACATTTCAGAGTTTGATGATGCGGTAAATGTGGAGCACTGAAAACTGTTACCATTATGATCCATCCCTTTACATTCTCAAGAGCTTTCCTAGTCCTGCTTGCAGCCTAGGGCCTCTGTAGGAAAATGTGCAATCTGAGCCAGTCTGCAGACAGCCAGTTTAAAGTGGGGAAAATTGTGCCTCTCTGTTTTAGGGAGCAACCTGCCTTGTCTCTGCCTGTTTTGGGGTTCTTCCATGTTATCATTTCTGTATTCTAGCAATAAAGTCGTGTAACACTGCAGTCTTCCAACAAGAGTATTTTTATGTTTTTATCTAACATCTCTGTTTGCACGCTGTGAACATACCAGTAGTTATGCACAGTTCTTAAAGCTCCATACATCCTAAATTGTAAAAGTGGTTTTTCAGGCCCAGTTAGCCCCTCACTGCACACCTGTGCAATTCCATCACCTTCAGTGGTGTTGCACATGTGTAGAGAACTGGAATTTAATAGAATCAAAGAGGTAGCCGTGTTAGTCTGGAATAGCAAAGGTAACAAAGAGTCCTGTGGCACCTTAAAGACTAACTAAAGTATTGAAGCATAAGCTTTCGTGGGCTAATACCCACTTCGTCAGATGCACTGCTTTCACTGCTTGCATCCAACGAAGTGGGTATTAGCCCACGAAAGCTTATGCTTCAATACTTTAGTTAGTCTTTAAGGTGCCACAGGACTCTTTGTTACCTCTGGAATTTAATAAACAGTGCTGTTGATGCACCGGAAGGAACAGAATCCAGCTCTCACACCCCCCTAAAGATACCTTGTTGAAAAAAGAACAGTTACTCACCTTTCGTAACGTTTGTTCTTCGAGATGTGTTGCTCATGTCCATTTCAATATGTGTGTGTGCGCGCCGCGCATGCACGATTCCGGAAAGCTTTCTCCCTAGCGGTACCCGTAGGGTCGGCAGGGGCGACCCCTGGAGTGGCGCCGTTATGGCAATGTATATATGCCCCTGCCGACCCACCCCCCGCTCAGTTCCTTCTTGCCGGTACTCCGACAGAGGGGAGGCGGGAGGGATTCGGAATGGACATGAGCAACACATCTCGAAGAACAAACGTTACGAAAGGTGAGTAACTGTTCTTTCTTCTTTGAGTGCTTGCTCAGGTCCATTCCAATATGTGACTTACGAGCAGTCATCTTGGAGGAGGGAGAGGAGTACCTTGAGTTCCCACTGACAGGACCGCTTGTCCAACGGCGGCGTCCTCCCTCGACTGCTGCACGATGGCGTAGTGCGAAGTAAAGGTGTGTACCGACGACCACGTCGCTGCTCTACAGATGTCGACGACGGGAATGTGCGCCAGGAACGCTGTGGATGCAGCCTGGGCTCTGGTCGAATGCGCTGTCAACGCTGGGGGAGTAGCATTCGAAAGGGTATAGCAGAGCTTAATACAAGATGTAATCCAAGCCGAGAGGCGCTGAGTGGAAATCGGTGATCCTTTCATCCTTTCTGCTACTGAAATAAAAAGCTGTGAAGATTTACGAAAAGGCTTAGTTCTTTCTATATAAAAGGCTAAAGCTCTTTTGACATCCAAGTAGTGAAGCATTCTTTCCCTATTATTAGAGTGGGGTCTGGGGAAGAATACCGGTAAAAATAAGTCTTGGTTCAAATGAAATGGGGAGACTACTTTGGGAAGAAAGGCCGGGTGAGGGCGTAACTGGACCTTATCCTTATGGAAGACTGTGTAGGGTGGCTCTGAAGTGAGTGCCCTAAGCTCGGACACCCTACGAGCGGAAGTAATCGCTACTAAGAAGGCGGTCTTCCATGAGAGATAAGACAGTGGGCAAGAGGCCATAGGTTCGAAGGGAGGCCTCATTAATGCCGTTAGGACCAGGTTAAGATCCCAAGGGGCCACCGGCTGACGCACCTGGGGGTGCAACCTTTCCAGCCCCTTGAGAAACCTAAGAACTAGGGGGCTGTTAAAAACCGTGGTACCCCCGAAACCTGGGTGGAAGGCGGATATAGCCGCCAGGTGTACTCTAACAGTGGAAAGAGATAATCCTTGTTGCTTTAGCTCAAGGAGGTAATCCAGGACATTGGGGAGTGACGAGAACAGGGGGTCCCTTCCCTTGTCCCGAGACCACAACGAAAAACGCTTCCACTTGGCCGTATATGCTGCCCTCGTAGAGGGCTTCCTGCTACCCAAAAGGACCTCCCTGACCGCATCTGAGCACTGAAGCTCAACAGGGTTCAGCCACGGATATTCCACGCCGTGAGGTGGAGAGACTGCAGGTTGGGGTGCAACATCCTGCCATGGTCCTGTGAGATTAGAGTTTGTGACAGGGGGAGAGTGAGCGGCCTCGTCACACACATGGACATCAGCACGGTGTACCAATGCTGTCGCGGCCACGCCGGTGCTATAAGTATGAGGGATGCTCTGTCCTGTCTGACCTTGAGCAGGACTTTGTGGACAAGAGGGAACGGGGGAAATGCATACATCAGACCGCCCTTCCACGATACCTGAAACGCGTCCCCTTCCGACCCCTGGCTCAGGTTGAGGAGGGAGCAGAACCTGTGGCATTTCCTGTTGGCCTTCGTGGCAAACAGATCTAGGAGGGGAAATCCCCACCTTAGGAAAATCGAGTGGGCTATATCTGGTCTGAGAGACCACTCGTGACCCCTGAATGAGCGGCTGAGCGTGTCCGCCAGCACGTTCTGAGTCCCCGGGAGGTAGTTGGCTGTGAGTGAGATACCTCGGGCAATGCAGAAGTCCCAAAGGGCGAGGGCTTCCCTGCAGAGGCGAGAAGAGCGAGCACCACCCTGTTTGTTTATATAAAACATGGTGGCCGTGTTGTCTGTCAGGACTGATACACACCTGTTCTGCAACATACCTTGGAATGTCTGGCATGCGAGACGGACTGCCCTGAGCTCTCTGACGTTGATATGAAGGCCCAGCTCCTCTTGGGACCAGAGACCTTATGTCGTTATCTCCCCGAGATGCGCCCCCCCAGCCCAGGGCGGAAGCGTCCATCACTAATGTCACCATCGGTTGGGGCTTGTGAAATGGGACCCCTACGCTCAAAGACTGGGGTTGGAGCCACCAGTTGAGGGAGCAGCGGACATGAATTGGTAGAGTCACTATGAGGTCCAGGGGGTCTCTGCGCTGGTTGTACACGCTCGCAAACCACAATTGCAGAGGCCTGAGGCGGAGTCTTGCATACGGCACGACGTAAGTGCATGCCGCCATGTGGCCTAACAGTACCATGCAGTTCCTAGCCGTAGTCATGGGGAATCTGATGAGGGGATGAATGATGTCCGTGATTGACTTGGCTCGGGAGGGAGGTAGAAACGCCCTTGCCTGCATTGAATCTAATATCACTCCAATAAATTCGATCCTTTGGGTAGGAATAAGGGTCGATTTGGGCTCGTTTATAATGAGTCCCAGCCTGTGACATGTGGCTCTGAGGAACGCTATGTGGATTAACAACTGTTCTCTTGAGCTCGCCCTTATAAGCCAGTCGTCCAGGTAGGGGTAGACATGGATGCCCCTCCTTCTGAGAAATGCTGCCATGACGGACATGCATTTTGTAAACACCCTTGGGGCAGAGGAAAGGCCGAAAGGGAGCACTGTGAATTGGTAGTGCTGGGTCCCCAGCACAAATCTCAGGAATCTCCTGTGGCATGGAATAATTGAGATGTGGAAGTAAGCATCTTTTAGGTCGAGGGCGGCAAACCAGTCTCCTTGATTCATAGCTGGAATTATGGTAGCTAGAGATAACATGCGAAACTTCAGCTTCTTTATGTAGGAGTTGAGGCCTCGCAGGTCTAGGATGGGACGAAGACCACCTTTGGCCTTCGGGATAAGGAAATAGCGGGAGTAATAGCCTTTGCCCCGGAATTCTTGAGGAACCTCCTCTATGGCACCCACAGACAAGAGGGTTTGGACCTCCTGGTCTAAGAGTAGCTCGTGAGATGGGTCCCTGAAGAGGGACGGGCACGGAGGGTGGGGGGGGGGGAACAGAGAATTGGATAGAATATCCCACTTCTACCAGGCTGAGAACCCACTTGTCCATGGTGATCGAGGACCAGGCCTGGTAGAAATGGGATAAACGGTTCACAAAGGGACGGGTAATTCCAGCGGTGGCGTCTGGTTCGTTGCCCTCGGGCGCAACTTCAAAAGTTCTGCCTGTCACCTGGCTGTTGCCTGGGGGCTAAGTTATGTTGCCCCTGCCTAGGGGCTGGGCGAGGGCGGCCTCTGCCATTCCCTCTACCTCCCCTCCTAATCTGGTCTCGTCTAGGAGGTGCGGGGTATGAGCGCGGTTGGGCAGCGGGAGGGGGCCTGAACGGCCTACGGACATTCTGCGGTGTATGTAGTCCCAGTGACCTCAACATGGCCCTGGAGTCCTTCATGGACTGTAACCTCTTGTCAGTATCCTCCGAGAAGAGGCCCTTTTTATCAAATGGCAAGTCTTGTATTGAGGCCTGGACCGGAGGCGGAATCCCAGAGACCTGTAGCCAAGCCCCCCTACGCATCGCTATGGCTGTTGCCATAGTACGTGCAGAAGCATCCACGGAATCCAGGGCTGCCTGCAGCTGGCCCTCTTCCATGATGGCCTTAAATTCAGCCCCAGAGTCGATTGGCAACTTCTCCTTGAATTTTGACATTGCCGCCCATGTGTTGAAGGCGTATCTGCTGAGCGCCATCTGTTGATTTGAGATACGCAGTTGGAGCGCCCCAGACGAGTACACTTTCCTTCCTAAAAGGTCCAGTTTTTTCGCCTCAAAGGACCTGGGGGTTGACCGCGTTTGCCCCTGGCGTTCCCTATGGTTGACTGCGTCCGCCACTAGGGAGCCAGGTTGTGGGTGTGTGAATAGATGTTCGCAGCCTGTGCGGGGCGCGAAATATCTCCTCTCTACGCCTTTCGCGGTAGGTGGGATAGAGGAAGGCGTCTGCCATAGCATGTCAGCCATCGAAGTAACCTTCCTCACAAATGGTAGGGCAATTTTCGTGGGCCCAGCCGATGACAAGATGTCTACCGTCGGGTCAACCTCCTCCTCCACTTCCTCCGCCGGTAGGTTCAGGTTCTGGGCTACCCGACGGAGAAGGTCCTGGTGCCCCCGCAAATCCATAGGCGGCAGGGTCGGCGAGGACGACCCTGCTACCGCCTCATCTGGGGAGGAAGAGGATGAGGCAGCGAATCCCGCTGTGTCCTGAGGCCCTGCCGTCGAAGGGTCCTGGGCTACAGCTTCCTGCCCGTAGTGGGACATCGAAGATGGTGGTCTGTCATCCCTTGATGTACCTGGCACCGCCTCATCGGGGCCCGAAGGGGGCACCGATATTGTAGCCGTGGGCGGTCCCCGCGGCACCGACGGATGTGAGGCGGCCACCGAAGACGGACCCTGGGCCTGGTGATATGCCCAGGGTGTCCAAAAGGGCCACTGTATCTGTCCCTGATTGTGAGGGACCCACGGTGCCGGGCTCCCATGCCGAGACGATCTGCGGTGCCGTGAATGGTGGTATGAGCGAGATGTGCGCCGCGAACGGTCCGAACGAGAGGACGGTGCATCCGACTCTGAAGAGTAGTCCGAAGCCGGCCACGGCGGTGCCGTACCATCCGGTGCCATGAGCCTGCCCGATGCATCCATGTGCCAGTGACCCCTTTCCGGTACCGCGAGCGTCGGAGCCGGGATCACTCGCGCATCTGGTGCCGAAACGCCCCTCTCGTGCGGTACCGAAGTAGCCGGTGTCGTATCGGGCCGCACATCCGGTGCTGAGATGGATGGTACCGAGGATGGAGGTACCAACGGCGCCGACGTCTGCGGAATCATCGGCACCACAGGCGTGGGCACGGGCGCCGGTACTGCGAAAGGGATCGGTGCCGGTGGTGGGGCCGCCTCCCTCGCCAGCGCGATGAAATCCTGTGCCGCCTCAAAGATGTCCGGGGTCGAGGGCATAGTGATTTCATCAAACACCCCTTGTGGGGATGGTGCGGCACCGAGGGGGGTTCGCTCCCTCAGCTCAGTAGATGGCGCAGGCAGCCTACGGGACTCGTCGGAGCGACCCGAGGATTGCCGTGCCGCGGCGGGTTCCCCTTGTGTCTTCCGACCAGGGGAACGGCCTCTTGGCTTCTTAACCGGCACCGGGGATTGCGACCGGTGCCGTCTCGAGTTACCAGACCGGTGCGGGAAGCAGTGCCGGTGCTTCTTAGTATCTGCCTTCGGTGCCACCGGGGTCCTCACCGACGCCGGAGCACTTCTACTCTCCTGTGGAGGCTGCTGTTGAGGCTGCAGTGCCGATTCCATCAAGATAAGCCTCAGGCGAGAGTCCCTTTCTTTCTTTGTGCGAGGCTTAAACGATCTGCAAATCGCACAACGATCTGCCTGGTGACCCTCTCCCAGACACTTAAGGCACTCAGAGTGCGGGTCACTGACGGGCATCGGTTTCCCACAGCCCTCACAAACTTTAAAGCCCGGCGCACGAGGCATGCCCCGGCGCCGATGAACTATGAAACTACTACTATCTAAGAACTATACTATACTACAAACACTATTACAACCAATTAACACTAACTAACAACTAACTACTAAACTAAGGAACGATACCGCTAAGAACTCGGTGAGAGAGAAAAGCTGTTCCAGCAACCGCCAATAACGGAAAGAAGGAACTGAGCGGGGGGGTGGGTCGGCAGGGGCATATATACATTGCCATAATGGCGCCACTCCAGGGGTCGCCCCTGCCGACCCTACGGGTACCGCTAGGGAGAAAGCTTTCCGGAATCGTGCATGCGCGGCGCGCACACACACATATTGGAATGGACATGAGCAAGCACTCGAAGAAGAAGCAATATTATACCTCTGCCAGGCTAACAAGAGGAAAGAGCAGTAAAACTTATTTTGTCACTACAGTAAAAGGACGTGACTTTGAACAGACACAGGGAGAGATGTTGGTTAAGAAGTTGCTTTTAAAATAAAAGCACTTGGTTTGTGTAGTGAAACTGCACTCTAACTGCTGCATTGTTCTGTCACTGCTTTTAACTTTTCATTATTTAAAATTATTATTATTGCTGAGAACTAATATTAAATATTATTATTGCTGAGAACTTTTTGATTATTGTTTTTCTAGAGCTAAGTGTCCTTCTGTTGGGCCCGTTTTAGATTGTATTCTAAGGCAAATAAATTGACCTATAGATATACCATAAATGAACCAAAATAATTTGGAGTCAAGAAATGCAAATGGATTAGTTAAAACAAATATTCTCTCTCCCCTTCCCCCTTTGTAACAATCTACCCAATATTCTACTTCTGCCAGAAAATGTGTTATCCTAATTAATTTTATTGGTATGCAGTGTCTTGGCTCTGTTTTGCATAATTGAAAATCCACTGCAACCAGAAACTAACATGCCTGGAGAAATGGTCAGTTTTTACATTTAAGTGGCAAGACATGCATGAGAAACCCCACGTGTGCTTTGCACAGGGTCTCTCTTCAAACATTAATTTCTTCTTTCAGACAGTGAATACAGTGACCCTTTTATAAATACCTTCATACTGAGTGAGCCATTTTTCTGTCTCCAAAGGGTGTTACAAAGTGGTTGGAGTAGAGCTGTCCTACCCCTTTGTACTGATGAATTTCAATTTCTGTTTTAACCAGCTCGTCACATATAAAGAAGACAGAAGAAATTATCTGCCCTTTTTGTGAGGAAGAAGGAACAAGCAAAACGACGACAGACTCAGGGACCCAGTGAAAGAAATAAAATAAGCCCAGGCAAGGGACAGTGGTGCCACAGAGGCAGTTGAGCTCGTCTTCCCCAAGATGCAGAACTGGGGGGCACAATCCAAGACTGTGTTGTTAATCACAACCTCCCTAAACACCCACAGTACCACTTTCACCGTAAGCACTTGGGAGACTACAGTGCTGGGGGCCACCTAAAAACATGACTAGAAAGGTCACCCTGTTTGAACCTTCCACAGCTGGAAGGCTGGTTTTTATAGGTTACACACCAGGCGTTCTAACAGAGAAAATGATGATCTCTTCACCGGCAAGAAGACTATAACACTCCAAACTCTGGTAGGCCTAATATTGTGGTCTGGGGGCACAAATATGATCACATGGCAGGGTTAGCTTCTGTCAACAGAACAATAAATCACATAGGTGGGAAAATATGATAGTGTTCTTTCAAATTCTACTACCGGTAGTTTTCATTTTTGAGTGCCTGTATTTCATGCTCCTGGAATTCACCAGCAGATGGCAGCCAAATCTTTAGAGTGTTACTTGCCAGCCACACCTTACCCAATCGAGCCCAACTCAAAAGGATAAAAACCTCATTCCAAACCTCTTGCACCTTAAGCCTGTCACTCCAGCTGAGCAGACTCTGAAAGCTTCACCCATGCCAGCCCTCCAAACCAACCAGTGAAGGGGGAAGAGTATTCTCCTACTTTGGGAGCATTTTACAGCACTTTTCACTGGTGTAAATTCCTAGATAAGTGGAGAATCAAGCTATCCCAAATTTCAATTTTTGGACAAGCATGTATTTAAAACACATAACAATATCACTCAGCAAACAGTGTGCTGCCTCCTTGGATGAGCATTTTATTGGGGAAATAGTTGTTTAGATGCAAATTTAAGAGAAAAGAAGACAGGAGAAGAAAGGAAAGGAAAATCATTTTCACGAGAACACCACACAAGTAGCTGCAAAATTATTCTGATCATTGCATAAAATAATCCCTCCTGCTCTTATTTGCTTTACACCAAACATAACGGAACAAAAATAGAATTACATCATGTAGTTCTATAGCAGGGGCCGAAGTCTGGTATTGGGCTATCTGGCCCCAAAGCTGGCACATACTAATGCTGCAAAAGTAGAGTTGCAGGGGAGTTCACCCAGATGCTAAGGCCCCTTTGTGCCAGTTAAGCCACTGCAGTGCAGCTGTAAGGTTATCCAGAGGGATGCTTAGCATGGGAGGCTCTCTCAAGGAGTTGCAGAATGGACTTCACTGTTTATACATCCCCATAGGAGGCCTCGGTGCAGGCATCAACCAAGGTAGGGCATGGCTTGGTGGCAGGCAGGACAAGGGCAGGAGAGGGAGTGGCTAGAGCAGTCCTGCTTCCCAGCAATTCTAAAGTCTTGTCTACACATTCTGGAACAGCTATTCCTCATTAACACTATGTGTGGACACTCTTATTCTGGAATAACAGCTTCCAGTTCTGAATTGGTTTAATTTGCTGCTCTCTGGATTCTTGTGGGAAAGTTCTGCGGCCTATGGTATACAGGGAGTCAGACTTGAACACAGAGGTCCCTCTGGCTTTGGAATCTATGAATCTACTTTGGAAGTGACCAACTTTGGAATAAGGCACTGGTATTCTGGAATAAGCATGTCCATACACAGAGTTAATCAGGAATAGTTAATGCACTTTAAATTCATACCCTAGTTTAGTCTGGATTAATTTGCACGTGTTGACAAACCCATAACTGCCGCAGTGACCCATAGGCAACACTGAGATAGGGAAGGTAGCACACAGTCCCCTCCCGTCAGTGACGATTATCCCTGTTAGGACCAAGACTAAATTGAGGGCAGTGCACAGACGGCATTGCTGGGTTGGGAGCAGATGTGCAACATAGCTTGGGGCTGTATTTTATTTATAATTTTTAATGCAAATTTCATACAGATAATATCACCAGGATGAACTTCCGCTGGCTCCAGTGCTAGCAGCACCTGGTAAGTGCTGAGAGAAAGCACACAATATACCTGGCTGTAAATGTCAGGAGGCAGCAGACTTCTGGATAATCTACTTAACCTACATCAGGGGTCGGCAACCTTTCAGAAGTGGTGTGCTGAGTCTTCATTTATTCACTCTAATTTAAGGTTTCGTGTGCCAGTAATACATTTTAACGTGTTTAGAAGGTCTATTTCTATAAATCAATAATATAGAACTAAACTATTGTAATATATAAAGTAAATAAGGTTTTTAAAATGTTTAAGAAGCTTCATTTAAAATTCAATTAAAATGCAGAGCCCCCCAGACCGGTGGCCAGGACCCAGGCAGTGTGAGTGCCACTGAAAATCAGCTTGCGTGCTGCCTTCGGCACGTGTGCCATAGCTTGCCTACCCCCTGACGTACATTATCTCCAGGCATTGTCTATGCCTGCAATGTTCATATAGCTGTTACAGACTACTAGAGCTTGCCACTCTCCAATGCAGTTGTGCAAGGAACCATGCAAGTTTTTTAATGTGCAAGTGATAGAGCTTTGTAGAGTTCTGCAAGAGCTTTTTAATAACTAGGGTCAGGAGTTTTAATCTTGGTGTAGCGGGGTGATACCCGCTCCCTGCCGGCCAGGGCTGGAATAGCCCTGGAAAGAGAGTTTGTAGCTGGCTGAGCCTGCTAGCAGGCTTAAGTGGAAAGCAGGCTCAGCTGTGTGGCCACGCCCCAAACATTCCAGGCTGTATAAAAGCCTGGGAGGCAGGAGTTAGAGAGAGAGAAAAGAGAGAGTGAGTCTACTCTGTGGTCAGTCTACTCTGTAGGCAGCAGGAGACAGGGCCTGGCTGCAAAGTACCTGGACTGGGACAGGGCGTGGGTGAGGCAGCTGGGAGCCAGGGAGCCTAAGCTCTAGTGAGAGGGCCCCAGCTTGCTGAGCCTAGAGAAGGCCCGACCCACGGGGTACTGGGGGTTGCAAGGGGGCAGCCCTGGGCTGGATAAGAGCAGCAGGCCAACCCCTTCTTGCCGGTGATGAGTAGCCATGAGACTGCAGTCAGCCTCAGAGAGACTGAGGCAGTGGTGACTGGCAGTGGCCGTATCTGAGGCAAGTTGGGGATAGTGGGTGTTGGGTTCCCCAGGGAGGGGAGACCCTAAGACCAGGGGGGTACTGCAGGGGTGCAGCACCCTCAGCAAGGGGCTCCGGGGTCCGGGAGGGGCACGGAGCCAGTGTGGAGAAGCGGATGTCGGCCGGCAGAGGGCGCTCCCGGGTCAAAAGAGCTAATTCCCAGATGACCAGACGGGGGCGCTGCCGGGTGAGTGACCGACTCCCTTACACTTGGCTTGGAAATTCTGAGCCAAGTTCTGGATCAGCAGGTGCATAGCACTTCTTCAGATCAGAGGCCTTTTATTTAGGAGCTTATATATGGAATTAGTGCTTCACATTAGGCACCCACATTTGAAATACCTGCTCAAAACACAGCTATAAAACTCTGCCATGGTGGTGTAGGGGAAGAGATTAGGGGGGGGGAGAGCTTTCTGTATGGGCACTGACTGTTACGGGGGGAAAGGCATTTTTTGTTCAAGGCTCAGGAAGGTATTCCCAGCAATGGAGCATGAAGAAAACATTGGGAACGCTTTAGGATCTGACTCTGCAGCAGCTCCATGCCTTCAACTCTTCTTGAAATCAAGGGGAATTCTGCTACTAGGGGCTCTGAAAAATCCTTTAAATCTAACTGAGTGAGGTTTCAGGCTGCTCATGGCTTTATGCCAGAGTGACAGTATTTGGCCAACCTCTTCTTTAGAGACTTGAAATTCAACATCTGATATTGTCTGTTAAGAAAACAGAGCCATTAACTCTCACTGCTCTCAAGGGAAACCAGCCTAGTGACAAAGGTACAAAAAGTAACATCAACCGCTTCCCCGTCCAATGTCTGGCGTTCTGTGTAAGATTTGTTGTTGGTAACCGGAGGGACATACTTACCCGATGGCATTTTATGGGCAGCTGAACTGCCTCTTCATTGCTGGCTGCCAAGGGACTGCTCCTTTGTTGCTCTCATTCTCTTGCATTCCTCAGCATGACATACTGGAGCCAGCTGCCAGCAGGAGATGTATATGGCCAATAAATGATGTGTGCACTGGAAAGGAACCGCCATCCTCTCTGGTACCTGAGCTCTGTGGAAAAACAAACAAACCAGCAGCTCCTCTCTCAGGTGGCCAAAGGGAGAACGTCTGTGCCCTGATCTTCGGTCCCGGCTTCCCAACATACTGCGACACCTGCCACTGAAATGTCTGGTTCCAGATTCCTTAACCGAAGCTTTTTCGAGTTCACCAAGGATCACCTGCAGTGGCTGTAGATTTCCTTTAGGTATATTTATTGTTAATTAAGTTTCCTGTAAGTGGTTTAGTGAAACTGGTTACCCAGAAGGCAAAAGAAATAAAAACTAACCAAGGTCAGTCCATTCACTAAATCCAAAATGTACAAATCTTTGCAGCAGTAAGACTTTTGCACTTCTGTAGCACCTTTCCTTGGAGGGTCTCAAAGTGCTTCCATACTGAGCAGTTACTTCATCAGGCTCAACACGCTTGGAAGCCATTATACGTCTCCTACAAATGGATAACCTGATGCACAGAGGAGTTGAGTGACATGCCCAGAGTGTCTCAGTGAATAGATCAACCACTGAGAATTGTATCCATTAGTGCTAACTCCTAGGCCTTGTCCACGCACCAATTATACTGCTTTGACTATCCCGGTATAGTTGAAACAGTACAATCCTCCCTGGCATGGATGCAGTTATATCAATACAAGGGTGCTTTATACCAGTATAGCTATTCCCATCCAGAAAGGGGAATAAGCTGTAGTGCTAGAAGAACCTTTATACTGGTTTGACTGTGCCCACGCGTAGTGGTGTAAATATATTAGTAAAAAACCAGAGCCCTAACTGAAATAGGCCAGTGCAGAATGTGTGGCCTGGGCTACACTCATGGCGGTGAGTCTACCATGGCAGATCCCCATCAATTCCGCTTATTCCTCATGAGGAGCTGGAGTTTCGAAGTCGACGGGGAGCGCATTCGGGGATCGATTTATCACCTCTAGACAAGACACGATAAATCGATCCCAATACATCGAACACTACCGGCTGATCGGCGGGTAATATAGATGTACCCCTAGTTTAGACCAGGCCTTAGTCCCATCCTAAGTACAAGAACTCCCTGAATAGTGTTACTGCAAATCATCAATGTATTTGCCTGCAGAGGCAAGGGAAGGCAAGGGAATTGTTTCATCTTAGGAAATGTCTTTTCATTTTGCTCCACACACGCAGTTGTTAAAGCATGTTCCAGAGACAGAGAAACGTGAAGTGATTCTAAAGAAAATAATGGAGCCACTCATCTGCTCATGCAGATTTTGAAGCCCATGGAGTTATGCCAGTTTACACCCACCGAGGATCTGGCCCTTTATGTCTTCATTCCTTTTGTTGGACTTATTTTGTCTATTAAAACCCAGAACTCTAAGAGGTGTCATTAGACTGTAAGCTGTTTCAGACAGGGATGACGTTTCTGTCACTTGTGAAGCAGCTAACACAATGTTGGGCACCGTAAAATGTGTGATGTGCTCACTGGAGAGGACAAGGTGGCGTGATTTGATTTGGGCAAAACCCCACATTGTGTTTTGGTTCTGCAATCTGTGAAAGCCAAACTTGCCAAGCCTGTAGGAAGCAACGACAGCTGCAGAAATAATCTTCAGCAGACAGTATGGAGCCTGTCTGTGCGAGGCTTATTGTTCTAAAATGTCCCAGCTAGTGCTAGCGATGAGAGGAGGCTCTCTGGATTCTGATATATCAAGAGAGTGTCTGGAAGCAAGCCTAGCAGCGTTTAGACAGCATGTCCCTGAAAGGTGTATGGGACCCCATCTCTGACCTACAATAGGGGCAGCCACTGCAGAAGCCTCATCCCCTGAACACAAAGTTCACTCTCTCTCCCAGGAAACAAGTCCCATGGAGAGATCAGAAATGGCCATAATAGGAGAACCCAGTTCCAAACAATGAGGAGGAGCTCCGCTACAGAATTTCTCATGCCCATGGAGCAGCAGCACAAGCTGAGACAGAACCACCCAGCCTGTTCCCACCAGGCTCCCCACACACAGTTGTTAAATCATGTTCCAGTGACCGAAAAACGTGAAGTGATTCAAAAGAAAATTATGGAGCCACTCCCATCTGCCCATGCAAAAATGAATCATACGTGCTTGAAAAATAGTCAGATACAAATCAACATCATAGAAATTAAATACAAAAGAACAACTCAAGGAGCCTTATCCTCCCTCTGCAAGACACAAATAACTCCAAATGGGCTTCAGTGAGATGTACTCAGATACCCTGAGGGGAGAGAATAGGCCTAGCTGTGTAACGAGCACTGAAGCTGGTAAACACGCCAGGAAGCTAATGAACTCACCCTCTTTCTGCGCCCACACCCATAAAAATGTTCACATTCCAAGCGGCGCTGGACAACAGACCACAATTGCCTCCCTCTTCCTCTTGAGTAAGTTGCTAGGTGGAAGAATAGCTGGGGTAATAGTTCCTTTCTTTCGCTTTCAGAATTAGCTTTGCATGGCCTTTGGTTGGGAGTTGGGACTAGACCGATACTGCTATTGGACCCACTGCAGACGGTCAGTTATTCAGAGGGAAGCTAAGATAATTTAACACAGCATCCATTGTGGTGTCAGGGACACTGCTTTGCAAACTGACTGCGACAGTTACTCCCCTGTCTAGCATCTTTGAGTCCGGTGCAGGATGTTTTTGTATCATTACAAGAAAAATTAATCAGACTCTTTGTCTGCTGCACCATCCCTGTCGTCTTCTTTCCAGCAATGTGACTAGCCTGACCTGTCAGATAACTTAGTAAAGCAGAAGTGCCGAGACTGTTTCTCTCTCTCCCTGCTGACAGAGCTCTTACACAAACTGCACGTTACCCAACATGGATCAGTGCAACAGCAATTAGTAAATTAATGTATCACTAATTTCATTCTTTTGCATGTTGCAAGCCAGGCATCATGGTTTCTGTCAGCCTATTCTGTCCGTCCTGCACATTGATGGGACATAATTCATCCAAAAAAGAAAAAGACCCTGGAGCTTGAACAGTAGGGAGTTTCCTGGCAGGTGAGATCTATTAGATAGTTGAATAGTCTCGTAAGGGAATGGTGAAGACTCATTGCCAAGAACCTTTATGTGTGGATACAATACTCAAGCCTCCTGTATGAAACAACCCTGCATTGGCAGAGAGCTGAACTAAGCCTTTTCTGTTGCTAACTTCTCTCATCTTATGGCTGATGTGATATCTGATAAAAGGATTGTATGTTTACATTATAGACTTTGGGCCTCATTCTCCTTCCATGGAAGTTATTGGGAGTTTTGCTATTTACTTCATTGGAAGTAAGATCAGAATCTTTATCCCTACTGAAGCTCTTAACTTATGGTACTACACAAAAACCAGGTTCTGTATCACCTTGGGATTTCCTTATCTCCTTGCAGCTGCCAATGTAGTCTTCATGAAGGACAAATAGTTAATTAAGAACTACGTATTGGTTAAAACAGATTAGTTTTTTCTAATCATTGGATGGCTTAGAGGCACATATGTTTGCATGACAAACAAGCTCTAAAATTTGTGTCAGAAATCCCCATAAAACATGAATATTGGCATTGTTGGGTTACTTCGTGAGAACATCAGGACCCCGGGGATTCTGGAAAATGGGTCTCATCTGAGGCAGCCATTTCAGAGTTGTCTAAAGTAAAGTGGAACAAAATATTAGTGGGACCTGCATTGTGAGTTTTTTCCTGTGGAGCCTATGAGGGTGCTGTTAGCCAGAACAAGTCAGGCACACCCTAGAGATTTGACACAGGTACTTTTCAATCCATATCATACAGCAGCCAGCAAGGGGTCTAAAGGGAAGGAATGAATGGTACTTTTGACAGAATGCCACAGAAGCTTCAGAAGAGTTGCTTGAAGGAGGAACCATGACCACAATATGGAGCATTCAGCCACTCACCGTATTCGGTGACCTCTCAAAACTGGTGCTGTTCTTCTACCACCTGATTTTTGGATAAAGCTTGTCACACTAATGGCGGCTGAGATGTGGGAAGCATCTTAGTGGCAAAATCCTCCAACTCCACCTGAACTTGGTGAACTGTCATGATCACATACCAGTCTTTCCATGGAACAGACAAGAAAACAGGTTAACATATTTCCATGTAAATACTACACACCAAAAACATTTATATCCAGATGATGTGGTGGAGAAAATACATCAGACTGACTTCTGCATTCACAGCCCCGTAGGGTGGGAGGATGGGCTTGCAAGGGCTTTAGATTTAAGTCCTCACTTTCTTACAGTTAAAAATGAATTCCCACCTAAAAACTTTACCACTTGTTGAGGTTGCATTTGTAACTAGAGGTGCATGTTCTGGATGTTTTATGTGCTTAGCCAGTTGTATGATCTTTGGCTATGATTGGAATTTTTATTAGACTTGTACAGTTAATACATTCTGTAGAGCTGTGAATTAGGCACTCTTGAAATGTATCAGATTAGTTCCTGAATACGGAAGTCTTATTGAAATATATACAATACATACAACACAGTGTCAGATGAAGCTCCCCCAGCCGTCTCAAATACCTGAATCCTGGAGAGTTTTCATAACTCTTCAATATTGGCCCCTCTCCTGAGTGGTAGTGGAATTTTGAACCTTTTCACCTCCAGGTCTCGGTCTTGAGTCAGGAGTGATTTTTCATTAAAAAAACATCTGATGGCTTTTCTGTGGCTTATATGAAATGAGCTGATGACCTAATGATTATGTGTCCACATCACATATGTAACTTTGCTGGCAAATTCAGGATTGAATGATCACAGTGCCCAAACAACCTCTCATCTTTAGTGGTCATCCCTCCAGAACAGGGCTGTATCAGACTGGCCACATGGTATGTGGAAGTTTGTACTGTTGCTTATTCTGCAGATAAAAGAACGTCAGACTCCAGGGCTATTAATCTAGCCTGTCATTAGCATTGCATTCACTAAGAAAAATCAACAGAATCCATACTCCATTTCCATTTGTTCTTTAACATCCCAAAGAAAGCAAGAGCCCCTATTTGTTAACATGTGGAAGTATGTTTTAGGGAGATTAATTATAATTATTTAAAACATTTATTGCACTGCTGCCCTTGAACATGCCTTAGGACTCTCACTGAAGCTCTGTGCCTCAGAGACCAAGATCAGGCCTGTAATCAAAAACTTGGCCTACTACATTTACTGAAGCTATCAGTGAGTGATAGCCAGTGTGTGAGGCAGTGTAGTAATATCACGGTAAAAGTGTACAACTAAGCACTAATTTTAGACATCGCACATGTCCCTCCTACCTTTTCCACATTCTTTTCCTTCTAAAGGTTTACATTTGTAATGGCTCCGTCAGTTTGAAAGTTCCCCTGATGAAGTAATTTTCAGGTTAGTTAACGAAACTACTTTGCAGTATCATAAACATCCTCTCAGCGTTGAACTGTTGCTTTATGCAAAGCGACCTAGATTTGGGGTTGTTTTTTAAGAAACTTAGGCTGGAAAAGTCTGATGACATTGGTTATTTCCATTATCGTATCACACAGAGTGTCTCGATCAAGATCGGGGCTCCGTTGTCCTCGCCCTGCATGAATACATCACTGACCCTGCTTGTATTCTCAGATTCTTATGGGATGGAGAGAGTATAGAACATATCATTATGATTACATTTCATATCAGAGGTCCGTGTCTTCCAACAGAAGAAATCTGAGGGTTTTTTTAAAAAAAAATACTGATTCAAAAATCACATTTAAAAATGAGAGAAGAGTCCTTAGCTAATTTGTTTTAGTAACTTTCACTGCGAGTTGAGATTTACATACTGTGGCAAATTACTCCCACGATATTGATGGGCCCTGCGCTTTCTCTTCTTGTGGGGGAATTCAGGGGGCCTTTTTCTTGCCTCTGAACAGGGTATTAACTGTCCCACAAGTATCCTAGAGGGGAGAAGGGGAGAGGGGGGGACCCGGGCCCACCCTCTACTCCGGGTCCCAGCCCAGGGCCCTGAGGATAGCGGTAAACCACTGGGATTAGCTACTCCTTCCCCTGCCTGGACTACTTCCCTCTCCTACTCTTCAGCTTGTGGGGGGCTTCCTGCCCTCTCTCTACACAAGCCAGGTGTTCCTTTACTTAAGGTCTGGGTCTTTCTTAGCTCACCACAGCACTTCTTCAAACTCTCTCTGCTCCAACGCCTCCAAACTGCTCTCTTCTCCAACGCCTCCAAACTGCTCTCTGCTCCAACGCCTCCAAACTCCTTCCAAATACCCACACCTGTCTGCCTGAGGCAGGGGTTTTTATTAAGGCCTTAATTGGCAGCAGGTGCTCCTAATTAACCTGCTGCCTGCTTCCCTAGTCTACAGGGAGCCACGCCCTAATGAACCTGGAGCTGATATATCTCCCCTCAAACACTCTGCCACAGCTCCCTGGCCTTCCTCTATCACAATACACAGAGCATGACTCCAATTTAGGAGTGATGTTACTGGGGCAAATAGATCCCTTGTTTAACAGTTGATTTCAGGCATCAATTTGACTCATTTTGTTTTATTGGCATCCAAAATGCATTGATATGGAATGGCGCCCAAAGGCAACATAGCTCCGGGAATACTTTGCTGACTTATTTCATTCACAGACAAGTGAGGACAACATTTTTAGCCACATGTTGTGAATGCACATAATAAAAGTATGCAATTGACACTTTCTTCCAAATTCTTCATCCTATTTAAGAGACTCCAAAGAACACAGTCTCACAGATGCTTTCTCACAAATACTGCCCATGCATGCCAGGGTATTTTCAAAGCTAGAGATACCGATCCTGTGATAGTGTTTTCATACAATTACCTTAAATAAAAATATGATGTATGCTGGCAATAACCGTCAGTTTTTAGATGTTGCCAGAATGAGGGATTATGACTTTTAAAAACATTTACTGTGGATATTATTGTGCATAAGAATTCTGGGAATAGCACAGTATTTTAACAGGCTGATTGTATCTAAAGTCCATTACTCACATCCGTCACAACGTTAGTTGTTTCAATCACTATAATTGTTGCGCTAATAAATATTTAATTCATTAATAAAAAAAATCCCTGCAATGTTTTGATGAAACAGTAAAATATTTTTATGAATATTAAAAAAATGCAAAAATGAATCACATTTGTTGACCATACATTGCTCTGTGTTGGAAAAGAAGAGCATGAAGTTCACTTGCATGAAAAACCAATGTCTGGTAAGTAATATTTCAGGTCAATCTTATCCTTTGTTGGCCTCTGGAACAATGCTAAACTTCTGAGTTTATCTAGACTGAGTTAATAATATCTAGCAGTCTGGTAGTGCTGTACATTTTCAAAGTACTCTACAGAAACTAACTAATCCACAAACCACTACTGAGAGTGAGATACCGCTAATCCCCACTTTATAAACGAGGAAACAGACAGAACTGAGAAGGGACTTTAAGGCCACACCGAATCAGTAACAGAGCCAAAGTGTGACTGCAGGACCCTGACTCCTAAATTTGTGCTCATTCCTCCAGACAACATGGCCTTCCACACTCCCCTCCATCAGTATTTGTAAAACCACCTGAGGTAACAATTTATTGTCCTGAACGTTTCAGCCTGTAATCAGCAACAAATATTCTCTCTTTAAGGCACTTTTTGTCGCCTCTCCTATACACTGTGGTGCTAATTCTTAGCATGAGATTGTCTCAGCTTTAAACACTCTCTTTGCAGCCCTTACCCGTAAATGGCTGGATGCTGCAGGACTGATTCTTCTTTAGATCATTAGTTTTAAACTTAGCTCTTTGACACAACGCCAGACCTCAAAGGCTGGCATCCAACTTAAGCACACTGCTGGGAATGATGGATGATCTCTCAGACAATGCTGTACATTCCAATGTACCAGGGATTTCGAAAGGCTGCTGCTGCACTTCACCAAGTACAAGGAGAAGAGGGGGAAAAAAACATAGTAAGTGGTGTAATGTAGGCACAGAATCCTTTATATAACCATGTCTATGCCCTCCGGCTAACCAGCCCTACTCTCGTCAAGAGGAATAAACATAACCACACACGTTGCAGCTGCTTGGAATGCTTGGTGAAGAGATTCTTATAATCTGTAAATATCATCTGGAAAGAGTTTCGGGATCGTTCTAGGTGAAAGGTATTACACACTGGAAATGCAAGGAAAAGAAACCTCTTTGATATCGTGCATGTTAAACCTAATCCTTGGACACATCAGGGAGGAGGAAACAGTCAGAACCCTTTATCTACTAGAAGCCAGCAACTTAGCAAACACAGGTACAGCATGTTCTTACCTTGTCCTAAAGTTACAGCAGAAATTCAAGCTTCTGTTTTAGTGTCGGTCAAGAAGCAAGTGGGTGGCAGCCATTCTCTCACACACAGCTGGATGGAGAAAATGGGTGCTGTTTATTTAAAAGCCAGTGTAACAACCATCTCTGAAAAACTGACTCGTGGAGTTATACAAAGCACAGAGCATCAACCTGAAAAAGAGCTGAGCTCCCTAGCTCATGTTCTCCATGCTGCTCCATTCTAACATGCTGCCACCCTTGACACTTGAGAGAGCCTAGAAATGGGATGGGGGGGGGGGGTAGTAAGCAGGGGGGCTTAGTCTCCAAATGCACAGCGTTTTCAGAAGACAAATATGTAGAATCACCAGGTTGGTAGTTTTATATTTTTATAAGTGGTATCCAAGCTGCATGCCAAATCACTTTAGAGTACACCAAGCATTCCACCTGTTTTGTTTTTCCATAAAGCTTCATTCTATTTCCGTACATACAAAACAGGAATACCCTCTTGGGTATTTTAAAAGGCTATAATTCCAAACTGGAGGTTTGACAAGCTCTGTTTTGTGTGGTTTATGATATCATAAACATCTGAATACAATTACAGGTTGCAACTCTGCAGGATACATTTTGCTTCTTTTGTAACTCAAAGGCTGACGTTCACAACTTTCCAACACACTTCTTTGATTTGAACCTTTTATTATTATTACAAATGTATATTATTTGTATTAAAAAAAATCACACTGAAGCAAAGTCAATTCAATTTCATGACAACCAGGAATATAAAATAAATGCAATGAACTCATAGTTCAGTTTTAACAGTCATTTCAAGAGCGACAGGAGGACAACTTAAAAGCATTAAACTCTTTGCTCTAGAATGAGAAACAATATTTTGTTTTGTTTTTTTGCAAACCCATCAGCATGGGTATTGCTGAATGTGGCCACCAGAGAACTAAAGCAGCAAAGCTTTGTGGCAGCATGAAGAGCATATGCAGTAATCTTTAATAAAAACTACAAAAATAAGGGATACGTGCAAGACATAAAAAAAAAAATAACTGAAGAGAAACAGACACACTTCCACCAATAGTAAACATGGGAGAATACAAACTAGAACAATTTGAAAAGTATACTACATTACATATATAAAAAGTTCTTTAAATTGCTGTTAAAAAGGACAGCTTCAGTCCACATTTTGTGTAATACTTTTTAGTGTCTACACAAGACAGATTTTTAAAAAAATTAAATAGTATTAATTTACTACTAAATATTTAGAAGATAACAGTGCATTAAGGATTTGTTTCATATAGTAATACACATCGCTCCTGTGTGGCGACACTTTTAGAAGATTACATATGGCCTTATGTACAATACATTTATTTAATTCTAAAACAATTCTTTGCTTAATGGTGTTTAAGTACCATTACCAAAGATTACGAAGGGGAACTAAGCTTTAATATGTTTATATAAAATATTAGACATATCTGAATACTTCAAGCTACCCCCTCCCTCCCCTCAGAATGCTCTTCCCTCCCCCTCCCCCCAAACGATACAGTGTCACAGATACAGTGCAGGACTCGCAGCTTTCACAATATTCTTCCTTCATTGTGCAGTCTGTGCTACATAAACTTCACCAATGGAGACTATGCTGCTAATCCCATTCCTCACTCTCCTGTCTTCTCCAAAACTCAGTTGAGAGACATTGCAGGATGGTATGTGACTGTCCACTGTTTCACCAAGGGAACAGGAATGAGAAAACAATCAAGTTGATGTCACTTTCCATTTCTAGTTGCCAGTGTGAAATACCTTTCTGAGGGTACACAGAGGTTATGGGTAAGGTCAAAATCGTGAATAATAATAAGTGTCAATTACTAAAATTACACAGGTAGAAAAATATACATGATCCTGGGTTCCCATAACATATTACACAATTAACCTCTGAATACAAAGAGCCTTCTTCCTCATGAAATTACCTCTGAACAAGTCTCTCTCACTTTGGCTCCCATCCACCCTGAAATTCACATTATAGCTCACCAGAAAAGGCCAAATATCCAAACACCAACTGACAAAAAGAGAGAAAGCGAGCAAACGTGCACAGTAAACATTTTTAAGCAGTAACCACTGCTTTTATTTATTTCCCTTTCTACTTTTATTTTGAAGGCAATAGAGGACTTAGCTCAGCTTTGAACGTGCACAGAAGCTGCAAGGGGCTAAAGCACAGCAAGCAATTTAGATCTAGAAAATACAGAATGATCTATTCAGTTTAGACAATGGTGACAACAGTCATGCTAGGGGATGGAAGCTCACTGAATTAAAGCACATTATAATGCTGTGTATCTTTGCACGCCACACAACAATGAACCTACACTATGATTTAGCTTTGTTGACACTGTAAGAGTCCAGCTTAACTACAAGCAAATTTTTGTCCCCCTGGCACCATCAATAATTTGATGATGAATAAAGGAGATGGGAGGCGGACAAACATTAGACAATTATGTTATGATAGCTGAGAGTGTTTTGGGAGGACAGAGGGATATGAAGACAACAGCAGACAATGGCCAGCATGTCAGGAGCCTGGTATCCAGAACAATGGAAGCCAGTCACAAGAATATCCAATAATGCTGTTGTGGGGCAGGGGCAAAATTCTCCTTCAGATAGACACGGGACTCCCACTGACATCATTAAGAGGTGGGGACTTGCATCTTTTGAGCCCAGATACATTGCAAGCAGGTAAAGAAATTTACCAACAATTAAAATAATTTCCTGCCAACTAAGTTACTCAGAAGCACAGGACATGTAGTATCACAAAGAATAAAGATGGAAAGTATCCAATAGGAGATGTTTTTGTCCTAATAATAATTTATATTTTCCTTCAAATTGCTTCATTTCATTTTTATCACTTCAGTCACTTTCCAGAGAAGCCTGGTGTCATTAGCAAATGGAGCAAAGTCTTGTGGCAGCTGGCGTGGCCAAACCAGGTTTCCAGCTGGTCATAAGAGCAAAACATTTTTGTGAGAGAAAAAAGCATTTAAGGTGACTGGGAGCTCACTCTTAATAGAAATACTTATTACTCTAACTGGGATGAAAAAACATTCTCCTCAGAGCAAATGGATCTACCACCTGCCTAGTTTTATCACAATTTTAGTTTGGAATACATAGTGGTTATGTCTAAAGTCTTGCATGGATTCAGGATAGAACACAACTAAACGTGAGATCACACTGTGTAGTGTAAATGTCTGTAATATGCATTGCTTAAACATAATTTGCTCCTTTCTTGACTTCTGCTCCAGCAATCAATTAAAAAGACTGGTGCTGCTCATAGAGCGAGGAACATTCTAAAGTACATAAATGTCTTTCCAGTTTTAGTGCAATCAGATTCATCAGCCTTATTTCTAAACACAGAAGGAAAATGGAGTTAGTCCAAATTATATGCGTCTCTGAATAACTGTGGCTCCGAACGTTGGATAACGATCCTCTGATTATGCTTATGAGCTCTAATTATTTACCTGGGATAAACTGCCAGTAACCCATCCACTTATGGTCCTTAGGCACAATCACAATGTGTTTGCTCTTGGGAAACAGAAACATTTCAGTGCAACCAAGCGCATCTGGTTCAACTAATCTGGATTAATCACAACAATGTGAAGAATAAAGAATTTGCATATTAAACATGAAAAATAAAGACAACTTTCAACATGCTCTTCAAAACATACAATAACATCTCTTACATTTGTTGATCTTCTATAAAAATGGACAATTATTTGCTTTTTGTTTTATAATCCTTTAAATTTTTGTCATCTTTATATTTAGATAATTGATTCAGAGAAGCCAGATATATAGGGCTCCCAAACACATTTAAAAAGTGGGGGGGGGGGTTGTTTTGTTTTTTTAAACGAGTAGTATAAGTCCTCGACCACATTCTCTCTTCTACTGAGATCAGAGGGCACTAAATATATTTTCCTGGCTATTTTGGGTGCCCAGTCAGAGAAGATGTTTTGTTACATTCCATTCCTCTTTCCAATGGTGCTCTGAAAGCATCTCCTTTTCATGTAAGTATCATGCTTTAGTTTAAAATAATGATTAATTCAACACTACTCAGAACATGGTCATAATATGGATGAGATTCAATATGAAAGATTTAGGAACATTCACAATCTTCTGTTTGGTGGACAGTCCAGTACCATGAAGCACATTAGCTGCTGCAGAGACTTGGGTTGGGTTTTTTTTTTGTTTTTTTTCCCTAAGACATCACCTGAAAACTAGATTAATACAAACAGAATAGTAAAATACTCTGGAACAGTAAAATTTTCTGTTCTTGACATCCATGAGGAAAACAGTAATATCCTGTGAAAAAAACATAGTGCTTTTAAAAGGTGCATTATACCTGTATAGCTAAACTGGTTTGCCTAGTATAAAACTAACTATATACAAGCTTGAAAGCCTGGGAGTTCAAGATTTTAAAACTTTAAAATCCCATTAAAGAGATTTGAAAAGATAGATTTATGGCGATCACTACAGCATGAGAAAGGTGCACCAGGAATCTTCAAAAATTCCAAAGGTTAAAGAAGTTAAGTGCTGGGTTCAGATCAGACGGTTTCATCAGAGTAACCACAATGGAACACATGCAAGGGAAGCGCGCAGGAGGGAGGGGGCACTTCACAAGAATCTCCTTTCTGGCAATAAAGAAGGAACAGAGTCAATGAAAAAAAATCTTCAGTAACTAAAGTTTTCCTTTTATAATTGTGAATTTTAAACGTGTATCACAGTTTGCATTTTTGGTTCTTCTCATTGTTAGGAACTTCATATTGCTGGAGTCTTTTGACGTTTAGTCCATTCCTTTCTAAGCGCAGTCTATTAGGTCTCAGTACCTATGAGACTGATGATACTGAGAGCTCTGTTGAGATGATGTGGAATAGCCCATTGTACTCTGGGACTGAGAAGATCCCTGAATGTTGCTTTGGTAACTCAGGCGTGAACTGGAGTGCTGGAGAAAAAGAAAATAGAAAAGAAATTAAAACAGTCTGTTGGGACAATGATGCAGGGAGCTTTTCAACTCTAAGAGGATCATTCAACTCAAAATGCTGGGTAAACGCAACTGAACAACATTCCTCTTTAAGGGCCAACAGTATGACAACTTAATTATCTTTAATTAACTTAAAGACTTAATTATCATCATCAGCAGCATAGCACCAAATAGTTTTAGGTGTTTCACAAACATGGAAAAAGACAGAAGTTACAATCCAAAACCATTTAAAAATGATTTTGAAGTGACTGAACCCCACTGCTAACTCTACTCTTTGTTGTTTCTTAACCCCATGTCTAACTATCATGACCCATTTTTAATAAATATCTATTTTTATTTGTTATTTCTATGCCACTATTAACTAAACAACAAATATACGTGACTGTCAACTCTAATCTCATTCTCTACGTTGGGGGGAAGGAGGGGGAGAAGAGAAAGAGATTAGATGTTCTAGAGAGGCAATGTATGCAGTTCCAGAGGAAATGGAATAAGAGTAGGGAAGAGAGGGGAGGATACCACTTAAAAGATACCCCAACATCTGACTGGGGAGAGACTTGTTGATAAGTTCCAATAATATCATTCTAGAACACGTCTCGATTCCTATTCTGGTGGTCCATCTACTACAAACAAAGACACACATAGATGCCAGTGAGTGCGTGTGTGCAAGACCTTAAATTTAATTCCCTGAATTTGCTCTTTAAATTGCCAGAGTTGTGAAACAAGGGCTCACAGAAACAGAAAAAAATATCTGTTATTTATTAATCTTAATACTTTGTATGGAGCAGATCTCAATGAAGAAACATCAGATACCTTAAGAATTTCAAAATACCCGTACAGTATTTTGCAGGTTCAAAACAAAATAGTGACTCATTCTGTTCACGCCTTCCAGTTTCCTTGTCAATAAACAGACAAGATCTGATTGTATGTATGGTATCATATAATACATTGTATAAAACACTAGCATAAGTGCCCGGCGTTGCTCGGGTCAGTCGGAGGTGGGGAGGGGGCAGACAGTTGACACCCCCTAACCAACCCCAACACCCACACCTCACCCCTCACCCACCCCGACACCTTCCCACCCCCCCGTCCAACCCCAACACCCCCCGGCTCACTTACCCCCCGACCAAACCCGACAACCCCACCTGACTCCCCCAAGCAAACCCAACACCCCCACCTCACCCCCCGACCGAACCAGACACCCCCACCTCACCCCCCGACCAAACCCGACACCCCCACCTCACCCCCTGAGCAAACCCAACACCCCCACCTCACCCCCCGACCGAACAGTATATTTAATAATCTGTGTGCTACACAGTGCACCATGAGCGGGGGGGGGGGGGTGTCGGGTTTGGTCTGGGGGGGGGTGGGAAGTTGTCGGGTTGGGTGAGGGGTGAGGTGTGGGTGTTGGGGTTGGTCAGGGGGTTTTGCGGTTGGTGGGGGGGTGAGGTGGGGGTGTCGGGTTCGGTCGGGGGGTAAGTGAGCCAGGGGGTGTCGGGTTTGGTCTGGGGGGGTGGGAAGGTGTCGGGGTGGGTGAGGGGTGAGGTGTGGGTGTTGCGGTTAGTCAGGGGGTGTTGCGGTTGGTGGGGGGGTGAGGTGGGGGTGTCGGGTTTGCTTGGGGGGATGAGGTAGGGGTGTCGGGTTCGGTCGGGGGTAAGTGAGCCGGGGGGTGTCAGGTTTGGTCTGGGGGGGGGGGGAAGGTGTCGGGGTGGGTGAGGGGTGAGGTGTGGGTGTTGGGGTTGGTCAGGGGGTTTTGCGGTTGGTGGGGGGGGTGAGGTGGTGTCGGGTTCGGTCGGGGGTAAGTGAGCCGGGGGGTGTCGGGTTTGGTCTGGGGGGGTGGGAAGGTGTCGGGGTGGGTGAGGGGTGAGGTGTGGGTGTTGGGGTTGGTCAGGGGGTGTTGCGGTTGGTGGGGGGGTGAGGTGGGGGTGTCGGGTTTGCTTGGGGGGTGAGGTGGGGGTGTCGGGTTCGGTCGGGGGGTGAGGTGGGGGTGTTGGGTTTGCTTGGGGGGGGTCATGTGGGGGTGTCGGGTTTGGTCAGGGGGTAAGTGAGCCAGGGGGGTGTCGGGTTCGGTCTGGGGGTGTTGTGATTGGTGGGGGGGTGAGGTGGGGGTGTCGGGTTCGGTCGGGGGGTAAGTGAGCCGGGGGTGTGTGTCGGGTTTGGTCTGGGCACCCACCCCGACACCTTCCCCCCCCCCAGACCAAACCCAACACCCACACCTCACCCCTCACCCCCCCCCCCCGACACCTTCCCACCCCTCCAGACCAACCCCGACACCCCCCGGCTCACTTACCCCCCGACCAAACCCGACACCCCCACCTCGCCCCCCCAAGCAAACCCAACACCCCCACCTCGCCCCCCCACCGAACCCGACACCCCCACCTCACTTACCGTCCCACCAAACCCAACTCGAATCCGTCGCAGGCGGGGAGGGGGCCCAGAGCCGAGGGATTCCGGGGACCTTCGCAGGGGGGCACAGAGCTGAGGGATCTCCAGGGTTCCGTTGGGAGGGGGGAGGGGCAGAGAACTGAGGGATCTCTGGGGTTCCGTTGGGGAGGGGGGAGGGGCAGAGAACTGAGGGATCTCCGGGGTTCCGTTGGAGGAGGGAGGGGCAGTGAGCTGAGCGAGTGAGGTGTCTGTTGGAGAGGGGGTATTATGACATCATCACCACCTAACCGCCCAGCCGATGTGATTGGCCCTGAAAGACTTTCACCCCTGGGGGGCGTCAGAGGTGAGATCCGAAAATTTTTCGACCCTTACCAGCATCTAGACCCCAAGACCCCTCACTGTACCAAATTTCAAGTCTCTGGCTCAAACGGTGCGGGAGGAGTTCGCTGTCATACGTACATACATACATACATACACCACTTGACTTTTATATATATAGATAGATGTAGCCCTTCTCATGTAAAATATTTCAAGGTCCTGTATAAATGATCAAATCTGGCCTCCAAACCAAATAAATGCCTGTGTACCCGTGGGCTTAGATTTTGTTTTACACAGCTCTGATCCTGTTGCCTTCACACATGGCTGCCCAACTTGTGGTTCCGGAGCCACATGTGGCTCTTCAGAAGTTAATATGCGGCTCCTTGTATTGGCACTGGCTCTGGGGCTGGAGATACAGGCGCCAACTTTCCAATGTGTTGGGGGGTGCTCACTGTTCAACTCCTGGCTCTGCCACGGGCCCTGCCCCTACTCCACCGCTTCCCGCTCCCTCTCGTGAGTTTGTAGTGCCCTCTCTCCTTCCCCCTGCCCCAAGCCTCCTGCATGTCATGAAATAGCTGATCAGGTGGTATGGGGAGGGAGGGGGAGGCACTGATCGGTGGGGCTGCCTATAGGTGGGAGGCGCTGGGAGAGGGGAACTGATGGTGGGCTGTTGATCTATTACTGTGGCTCTTTGGCAATGTACACTGGTAAATTCTGGCTCCTTCTCAGGCTCAGGTTAGCCACCCCTGCCTTAACATTGAGCATCCAGGCATTCAACAAAGAACAAAAATAAACAAATGCTCGGTCGCCAGTTCTCATAAACATTAATCTAGACTCCACTAGGAAGATGAATAAAGAATTTGGGCTGGAGTGCGTAAAAAATGAAAGGGTCAGAAGGTTACACAAAAAACAAGCAAACCAAGAATTACAGTTGTCATTCTTCAAAATAATGAAGGATGGCTGTGATTAAATAATATAAATATATTTCACCACAGATTTCAATTCAGAAGATAAGTGAGCCCGAAAGCAAAAGATTTTTCCTTCTAATTTTGAATTAAATCTAACGGAGTAAGATTAATGCCATAAGACTAAAAGAATGCATTTAACTAGGCTATGCTTTCTTTAGTCCCACAAAAGAGAATTTCTGTTTTGACTCCAGATTTGGACAAATAGCAGACATTCCGTTCTGGATATAAGACAAACAGTCAGCTAGAACTGAGAGGGAGAGGGAGAGAGAGCCAGAGCTAGCGAGATACAAGTGTAAACATGGATAATCAGATTGTACTGTTTAACAGCTGATTTAATGGGAACATACAAATAATTAACAGCACAGGGGTCAAAATAAAACCTGGTGTGGAGGGCTCAACTAAAACAAATGGTTACAGGCTGTGCAGAAATGAATCACAAGAGCTCCATTGAATTTTCCGAAAAGGTAAGACTTAAATCAAGCAAATCCTGTAATGGGAAAGTCTGCCTAGAACTCCAAGACATCCTGGAGGATCCCATGGTCAAATTCAGCACAAAAATCCTCAAAATATGGACAGAAAACAGCCAGCCATAAATAGGGACTTTCCAAGACCTCAAGCCACTCTGGAACTTTTCAAGAAAGAAACTTGATCGAGTTGTTGTTACTCCTAAATTGCCATCATCACCTTTAAAATAATTTTCAATAAAGAAAGAAAACTAAAAATGGAAGGAAAATGTCTAGCATTCAGAAATCAGTTATCTGGGGAGGGGGGTTGATGGGTTAGGAAGTCAAAGCAGCTCTATAGTAAAAAGAAAGGTTTAAAAGAGGCTGATATGAGTCTTTATCAAGATGATGTCCTTAAAGAATCCAGCACTCGCATTTAGAATCCTTGCAAAAAACATAACTTCGAGTGTTATCCAGTCTATTCTCATTCTGACATATTTTCAATGACCTTTTGAGATCAGAAACAAAGCTTTGTTTTCAGGTGTATTTAAAATAAAATGAAAAATATTTATCTGGTGATGCTCAATTAATCTTGTCTGAAATATTTGCAATCTCCCCAAGTATTCTTACAATGTTTTGAATTATTTCATGTATGTCACTTATTCAGTGGAAAAGTATTTTAATTCTAGTAAACCAAGACAAATGTGCAGCTTCAAAAATAATACAGAAATACTGTTTTCATTAAATTAAACGTTACAATGTTGCTATAGTAAAACCATACTGAGAGTGGAAAACAACAGCCCACACCTTTCATTTGAAGATTCACTTTTGAATTCACTCACAGGAAGCATTTTAGAGATAAAATGGGAATCACAATGATTAGCGTGTCTTGCTTAAGCAAGAAGCATACTGACTTACTTATAGATTTATGTTATAGCATCACAGAAGTTGCTGATCTTTAAGATTAAGAGAATAGTTATCAAGTTATTAAGACAAGCAACAGAATATGAATTGTCCCATCTATTACCATCACATGTAACAGAAAGTGGCATGAATTAAATCAAAGAACCTGTGCTGTTGACTCAGCATATGTTTCTAGAGCCTGTTTCTCGCATGGGATCAACCCTCCAAAGTCCTGAGTATTCTGGACCCAATCCAGCAAAACACTTCAGCATGTGAAAACGGTCCCACTGACTCCAGTGAGGTTACTCACATTCCTAAAGGTATGCACATGTTTTAGAATGATATTGAAATTCTGAGAACAAAGGAAACACCATTGAAATTTATATAAATACCAAAAAGTGAAATCCATCTATAATGAGCGTTGATACAGTGCAATGTTTTTAAAACTGAAGTAGATGTAAAGTCCACAATTCTCCTAATATATTAGAGCAAGCACAATTCCATTATAATGAATTTCACTTAAAATAAATGAATTCTGTGGAAATATTTCACTATAAAATAAGAAAATTCTACAGTGGAATACATCTTGCCCCTAAAATTAACTAAAGTAGTAACAAGCAGTCTGTACCTGATAATCTGAAGGCATGACAGGCCCGCCTGAGTTAGTGCCTGAAGGCCCTATGCGTGGTTTCTTATTTGGAGGCACCTGACTGAGGCTGGAGTCCTGGCTGTGCTGAAGTCCTGCCCCAGTGCCTCCTCCGCCTGCACCACCTCCTCCCGCAGTCCCATTTGTCTGGGTACTGTTTTGTTGCTGCTGTTGCTGAGGTGCTGCTTGCGGTTGCTGCTGAGGTGCTGTTTGTTGCTGATGTTGATTCTGTTGCTGTTGATTCTAAGAGAAAGCACAGCTGGGGATGGTCACCTTTTTCCTGAATTATGTATTTACACTTGGTGTCACAAACTCTTCAGAACCCCTAAACATAACTTGGGTCAGAACTAGTCACAGGACAAAGCACAGCTGGACTATAGTGAAGAGACCTAAGTAAGTGAAACATCTGCCTCAATATGCTGCTATTTGCTTCAGAGTAAGGATGGATTAATTTCAAAGTTACTTACACTTTGAGGGTTTGAAATTTCAGAATAGAATAAAATTATTTGTGGCTCATTTTTAAACATAAGGTGCAGTAGGGGGGAAAAAAGCAACTTGAATGACAATCTAGTAACTACCAGCCAATCCAGATCATCTTAATAATGAGACGGAGGGAAGGAACTACCAAGAACATGGTCACATCACGAATCAGTGCAAATAAGCTGTAGCAGGGCAGCCAGGTAGCAGTGGTGAGCAATAGCAAATAAAGTAATAATACTTTGCACTTCAATGGGACCTTCCATCCAAGAATCAAAACAACTTTCCGGACATTAATGAAGCTTCACAGCAATCCTGTGAGGCAGGTGGCATTATCTCCATTTTACAGATGAGTCAATGCAATAGGGTAACCAGACAGCAAGTGTGAAAAATCGGTACGAGGGCGGGGGGGGGGGGGAGGTAATAGGAGCTTATGTAAGAAAAAGACCCAAAAATCGGGACTGTCCCTATAAAATCGGGACATCTGGTCACCCTACAATGGAAGCACAGAAAGATGAAATGAGTTGTCCAAGGTTACATAGTAAATCTGTGGCAAAGCTGGGAATAGATATTCCACCTCCTGAGTTACAGTGCTATGCTTTAGCCACCTGGCAATGAGAGATATGTTAGGAACAGGGCCAAGCCTAGTGTTCTAGACACAGGGTCGAGAATCTTTGTGGTGGCAAGAGGAAGAGTTTGTTAGAGCAGACTGCCTGGAGATAGGGTTGAAGGACAGCGTTTTCTGGCAGTGAAAGTAATGAAGGAAGGCTCTGGTGGCAGAGAATGAGGGGAAAAGGTAGCTGAAGGTAGGGAAGGAGAGAAAGACACAAGATACTGTAATTGAAAGAGATACCATGGCCTGGTAGTAAATAAATGAAAGGGAAAGGAGCCAGAAAGAAGAGAGGAAAGGGCAGAGTGGGGGAGCTGGAGAGCAAAGGAGACTCTGGTGGTCTGACAGCAGAGACCTAGGACTGGAAAGAATGGAGGGTGGAGCATGATAAACAAGAGTTCCACAGATATCCAGCTGTGAAAAAACAGAACCATCCAGCACTGCATAAGGTTCTTATTACCAGGCATCCATGCAGTCAAAGGGACTACAATGGTGACCATTTTTATTTGTTGTTCATATAAGATATAAAACTTTATCTTTAGAGAAACAAACACACATCCTTATTGCAGTCTGAGTTTCACCAGCCAATAAATAAAAACTCCAAAATGTTGCTCAAAATATTTTAGCACTTTTTGGTAAATACTTTGAAACTTTACAAAATTCTTCAGTTCTCCCAGGGTCTGGGGGATGAGACAATAATTTATCAGAGCTTAAATGTGGTTAACCTTTACAGAAAGCTTACATAATTTGCCTCTCATAGCACCCAATTGCCTTTAGCACAAACTTCTTGGCAAACTGACCAATCACAAGCTATTTAGAGCCTTCAAACTAATGTGTGCATCAGTTGACATTTATCATGACAATGTCACAAGTTACACTCCAGATGAAATTTACAAGAATGTATTTATTTAGGACTGCACAAAGGCTCATTCTCTCTTGCATCCACATGGAAGGCTTATATCTCCCTTTGCTATCTGCTAAAGTCAAAAATATATCCTACTGCCTGTATGAGTCATACACAGTCACACCCAGTTTCTATTTCAGGGGAGATCAACCAGTTAACTTGTTAAGTTTTTTTTTAAGTTAATGAAGTTTAACCTTTTTTTTCTAAAAAAAAGTTATTTATCTCACAGAGTTAGATCAAACCATTATTAAAGATCCAAATTAACAGTCATATTTAAGACCCCATTTGTATCACAGTGCAGAGATTGTCTTTTTTTTCTTTCAATTTATTATTTGACATTTTGTGAATTTTGCAGATGGATGCTTGGGTCTGAGCTAAACCATTTTCACTATGAATCCTCACAGCTGCCAAGTTGAAACCTGGGCTTCATGAAACACAGCAAGAACTCTCACAACTGGGGGTAATGAATTTCAGGTTTTTTCTGGCTTTGGACAGCTGAGGCATAGAGATTACCTAGCTGGTTTGAGAAATCTGTGTAGTGCAGCTACTGTTCCTTTTGCTTTTGAAAGAGGATGAGGCCTAGTCTACACTAGAAAAATTTGCTAGTATAGCTATAGTGGTAACTCCCCTAGTGTAGATAGCAGTTTATACCAGCAAAAGAGTGTTTCTGCCATTACCATTTTTAAGTTATCTGAATGAAGTAAATTATATCAGTGTGAAGAAAGAGGGATTATAACTGTTATTTTGTTATGAATATTATATGTACTTCATCTGCCTGCCTGACTACAGGGAGTTGAATTTGGAAGGAGTTGTAAGGAAGAGCAAGCAGGGACCAAAACAATGGTCAGCGATAAGCTCTGGGTAAACAAGTTCAGAGGGACAATAGTGGGGCGATTAAATTGGGAAGATGCTCTTCCCAAGTGCCAGACAAAAGTGGCATGCTGTTTTGAGAAAGCCAGAGCCTAGATATCAAAAGGACCATAAATAGTTCAAAGCAACCCATGGTGAAGGGAAGGAGTTGGGGAAACTGCTATTTGCGGTGAAACATTTTGAATTCAGCAGCACAGTCTGCCCCAGTGCTGAGGTGAGATTACCTAGGTTGAGTAAAACCCTCCTAAACTTGAGCGGAAAGGAATAAGTCTAGGTAAGACCAGACACACATACGTTTTTGTTGTTTTCTCTGATCGCAGTGTATCTTTGGGTGAATCAACCATACTTTTGTTTGGAAAGAGCCGTTTTGAGTCACGTATAAGTTGCTGGTCACAGGCTCCTGGAGGAAAGTTTCTTGCAGGTGCCAAACACATACAAATCTACTGAGTTACCATGAAAATAGGAGGATCCTGCCACCACAACAGATCATAATAGCTGCTCTGAATATTTATACTGAGCATGTCATTTTGTTTAACTAAATAAAATTTCCCAAGAAAATGAAATGCAAATATATACTTTACCACTCACAAATGAGTAAAATCTATTTAACAAAAGCCAAACTCATTTGACCTCATGTTGTTTCTTATTGTTTGGTAACTGAAAGTTTTAAAAGTATTGCTAAGTCTCCGAATTTTAATTACATCAGTATCATGACTCCACTGTTATTTTAATTTAGGTTTTGTAATTTCCTGGTCTCAAAAAAAGACCAGAGAAACAAAATCCTGAGGATTTAGTAGATTAACATTTCCCCCTGCTCTGACACTGTCACATGTAAAAGAAATCCTAATCTACAGTATCAGATCAGAAAGTAGAATTTCCTCTTTCAAATGTATCATTGATAGGCAGCGCTTTAAATTAAACTGGGCTCCCATATTGTACAGACTGTCTGAACCAGAGGACATGCACAACCAGAAGGTTCCTCTTGGATCAGTAACAGGCCCTGTCCCATGCAGATGCCAGGACACAAGTTGATTACAGCTTGAAGCCTCTTTCTCTTTCTTCTGTTAGCCACATATTACTAATAGTGTCTGACTAGCTGCAAATTTTGAAGTTTAGGAAAAATACAATCTTATTCACTATAATTTACTATGCACTACTGTGAAATTTTCTAATGTACCATGAAAAAATTTGGGACAGTCTTGACTTCAAAACACATTCCTGGGTAAGAGCCCATGTTCTCTGTTAGGTTTAAGATTAGCAGCCGTGTTAGTCTGTATCCATAAATAAGATGAGGAAGACTTTGTAGGTGCTACAAAGTCTTCCTCGTCTCATGTTCTGTTAGTTTCCCCTTGTGGCATCACAACTTTTTTGAAACATTTTGAAAAAAAAAGTGTCCTTTATTATACCTTATCTCCTTTCTCTTCAGGTTCATCCTCATTGAGGAATTCTCGTTTTGGATACGGAATCTGGCAACCAGCAAATACACTGAAATATATCAAACATCAAATCAGCGACATACTAAACATACATGCTTCTGAAATTCATTTATTTAATATCATATATATTTCAAGAATCAGAGAGGTAGCCGTGTTTGTCACTTCTGCAATTCCAGACTAAAAGTCCTGTGGCACCTTAAAGACTAACTAAAGTATTGAAGTATAAGATATCTCAAACCTGGTTCTTGCCTACCTATATATATACCTGCTCCTGGATACTTCCACTGCATGCATCCGAAGAAGTGGGTATTAGCCCACAAAAGCTTATGCTTCAATACTTTAGTTAGTCTTTAAGGTGCCACAGGACTTTTAGTCATATATATTTCAGGGCTTTTTCTTTTAATGTTTGTTATGCCTTGACTTCAAATTACTAAGTGCCCCTTTAAACAACCAACAGATATATAACTACTGGTAGATGAACACTGATTTTAACTTTTGCTATATTTGCTGTTGGCAAGCTGCCTTCCTCTAGAATTATAGCAGAACTGAGTGAGCACAAATGACAGCACAATTATTTGCTGTCCTGACACTGCATTTGTTCACTTTACTATGTGAATCAACCAGAAACTCTACAGCATTCAATTGGAAGTATGGATGGCACAGTGGATTGAGGACGTGATCCAATGCCCATTCATGTCATTGGAGTCTTTCTATTGACTTCAGCGGCTTTTGTATCAAGCCCTAAATGTACTAGCTATTCATCTCTGGAGAACTGGAATCAATTAGTCTCAGGTACCATGTTTAGAAGGAAATAAAGTAGTTTTTAAATTGAGTCAGCTAACACGATTTGAAATACTATTTAGTATCTTGCGTACACAGTTTAATACCTTTAAAATAATGTTGCCAGGTGGTGTGACCTAGGCAGAGGTAGACCAGAGAACAAATACCTACTGGTAGATAATATAATAACCAATTTTAATTTCAGCAATTCTTGCTGTTGAACCTTCGGGGGGGTAACCTGTGCTGCAATACAATCAGCTTAACATGATTTTGAATGTGCTAACCTGGGTCTACACTAATTGCTACGTGGCATTTCAAATTATAATGGCTAACTTGATTTTTTTTACAACTCCTTTTTTCATAGTCTAGACTAGACCTGTGCTTTCTTCCTACATCTGGAATCCAGTTCCTGTCTATCATGCCTCCCCCATGAGTTCCTTTTTAACATTCTGTTCTTCTAGGAGGCTGCAGAGAGTGAGCATTATGTTTTGTGAATATCACACAATCCTCAATTTACCTGCTTGATATTAGCTTGTCTGGCTGCATGGAGTGAAATCAAAGAAAGCTGTTGGGGGGGGGAAATACACAGAAAACAAACAATACTACAGATAAGGGACCTTCAGAGAGAATACCCAGGGTTGTTAAGGGAACAATGAGCGAGCTATTACTTTGAAATGCCAACCTCCCTGGCTCCAACCAGGCTAGCAAAGTCCAGGACTGAGCCCAGGATGGGCTATGTTAAAGTAATAATAATAAATATATGTGGACCAGCATTTACTTTTTTAAAATAAATAAGATGAAAACAGTTTATGATATTTATTTTGTAAAAACTCCTTATTTTTTCTTACAGGTAGATAAAAAAGCAAATTCACATAGTAAGGTGAAGGAGTAATTGACGAATAATTTAATTAATATATTTTACATGTAAAATTACCTTTTTTAGCTTCTGGATTCATATATTATGCAATATTAAATATGATGTTTTTGATATTATTTAATGTACAAATACAAAATAAGCCTTGAAAAATTGTTGGCGCCCGCCACACTCTTCTGAAAACATGAATGTGCTATTGGCCACAAAAAGGTTGGGGACCACTGGCCTAAACCATGAAACCATCCTTTCTCTTCCTGCAATCTCCTTCACTACACACCTTCCAACTTCTACAACAAATGAGGCAGGGGCTTTCCACACAGCCTCATTACTACAGAACATGGATTCAGACCTGCACAGATCCATCCTATACAATGAATGAGGCAGGTGTCCTGTGGAAAAGCAGTATGTTATGATGTAATTAAAGTGTGTATCATAACACATATGCACAAGAGAGCTGAATTAAGCTTGCATGGGCAAGCTGAAATTCGGCATTTCCTACCTTTTAAGTGCTTCACTTTGTAACCAAAATGTTCTTTTAAGTAAATATTTCTGATGTAACTCCCTAGAACACTGAAAAAACATTCTATCGTGTGAAACCGTACTGATCCTCCACATGGATCATCAGAAGGGACTGATCCACAGCAAAGAGTTCTGCCACTTGATCTAATAAGTTAACCGGCAGCAATAGTAGCCTATTTATTCAGTATGTGGACCTGCCACTTAGGGCTGAAACATTTCACCAGTGGGTTTCACATCTACTTGTTGACAGCACAACCGTGGTGAATCCTGGGCTCTACTCTAGATTATGGAGGGGACTGAGTCTTACAGTCTCATTGTGCCCCTCAGCCTATCACCCACTGCAACCTCAATCTATCTGCCCCTCTTCTCCTAGCACCCCCAGGCAACCATTATTGTCCCTGCTCCTGCTCTGCCCCTACAGCCCCCCAACTCTGCAGCCTGTCCATCCTTATTCTCCTATTGCTTTGGTGCCAACAGAGGGAGCAATGAGAACACAGGAGCGAGTCTCCCTGCTGTCAGATACCCATGCCTGGTTCTACTGCACTCCTTGGCCGCTGGAAGAAGCAACCGCAAAGAAAGTTTGGTAGTGTTGGGATGGCGCACGCCCAGCAAAGATAGTGTTTTTGGAGACGTTAGCTGCCAAACTAATTAGCTTCTAGTAGGAATGTGTGAACTGCAGTTTTGTATACGCTTATAACCTGCCCAACTTTGGGTGGATTTTCATGGAGACAGCAAAAAAGCACATCCTGGGCCCCAGGAAGAACACCCTGACAAATTGAAAGTCCCTGCTCCAAGGTATGGAGGTACTAGAGCTTCCCATATAAGATTTGATTTTTAGCATGGACAAGCCATCATATTTTTCCTTAACCTCATTCTCAGAAACAGCTAAACCATTTTAAATGAAACGTCAACAAAAAACCAAAACAAAAACCAGACTGAGGCAATCCCTTCCCAGCATGGAAAGTTTCACCCCAAACAGTTAAAGTTTGGTAAAATGATAATGGAGAGTGTTTCAGCAATCTTCACTACATCAGATGTTGCTGCCAGCTCACTCTATAATTAATTATAAGAAACTAGATTGAGGTCATATGATAAAGTGTTTTTAGTCTTCTTATCATAACAGTAGATGTATCTGTCCATGTCACACCACTTCCACTGGCATAACTCAAGGTCTCTGCCCAAGGGAGACTGTAGACTAAGATAAGAGGGGATGATTTATAAGTAGCTGTTCAGAACTAAGTACATTATGTACAGCATGACTAAATGATATATGTCTAAGAGGGGCATATCTACAAGAGTTTTATAGAGATATTTCAGAATAGTTTTCTAAGAACCATCACTTCTGCCCTCCCCCCCACCATTTACTCACTTTTACTGAGTGCAGCAAGTATAAAGTTGTTGCTCTGCCTATCACTGGTTGATTTACACCACTGGTGCCCACAGAAGGCTCAGAGGTGGACTCATGGTGGTGAGAAACATGTTCTTGTTACAAGCCCATTTCTTCATTTTTAAATGGTCAACATATAGTCAAAAAAAAAAAAAAAAGCATCATTGTAAAGAACACAGAAAAAGTGAGACACATACTCTGATGTAGGCAATGGATCCTCCTGGAAATAGGGATCCTGCAAAGCCTGCTCTGAGGTAATTCTCTTCGTAGGATCCATGGTAAGAAGTTTTTGAAGCTGTGAAGTGTAACATTGAAAGTAATAAACAACTTATTAAACCATTATTTTTCAGACTAACAGCTTGTATGCCCCACTTACAGCATGCTCTAGTAAACTACAAATGGCTCATTCAGAAAAGCAAAATAAGCATTTCATGCACAGCAACGTCTAGTTCTATGATACACATCCATCAAAAATATTATGACTATGAAGTTTTGTTGGTATGAGAAATAAAGCTAACTGGGCTAGATTCTTCAGTGCTGTATGTGCCACCTTGAGCTACTCAAATAAAGTGCCTCCAAAATAAGTGTGACCGTCCGTGAAGGATCAGTCCAATATAAGGGCTTGTCTTCACTACCCGCGGTAGCGATTGATCTGTTAGAAATTGATTTCTCGCGTCTCGTGAAGACACGAGAAATCGATTGCCCGCAGCACCCCCATCGACTCTGGAACTCCAGCTCGCCAAGAGGCGCAAGCTGGAGTCGACGGGGGAGTGCGCCGCCGACTGCCGCCGCCACGAGGAGGACATGTAAGTCAGCTGAAGATATGCCAACTTCAGCTAAAGTTACGTATCTTCAGTCGATTCCCCCCCTAGTGAAGACCAGCCCTAAGGGTGATTCTCTGTGGGAACACAGATGGGAAGGAGTTCTTATGTTACTCCCTGCTGCTGGCATAGCAGGAAAAGAGGCATAGAGGAAAGTGGGTGTGACCAAGACTTCCTTTTGCCATGCCCTTTGTACTATTCTTCGACAATGTATGCAAGAGAAGCCTGAGAGGAGCTGTAACTCAGTGCATGGGGACTAGACCTACACAAAGGCTGCATCCAGAGCAGAGTGCAAAGGTGATATTTATGCTACTATTGTGTACAAACCCATGGCCTGTTTTTGCAGATGAGCTACACTAGTAGTACACGGGTAGCACTCTGCTCCCATATGAGAGACAAAGATTCTATGCCTGGTCTTTCTTGCTTGCAGATGTGAACATTATGCAGGCAATTTGCTCAGCCCCTCACAGGTAAATGCCTAACACAAGAGATGAGTTTTGGAGTGTATTTGCAAGGTTTATATGCTAGGGCGCTGATGGACCTTTCTATATTATAGGTATGTTAAATACCAAAGAACTATAGAAAGCATTCATCCTTCTGAAGGAAAGGTGATCCCTCCACTCCCCTCTCCCACTGATGCATTTATAATTCACAAACTGACACATGATGTAACTATACAGAGGGATTACTTTCCCAGTCTCAGAAAGGCAGCCAAATCTGGAGTGAAATGCAGAAGCCAACATTGGCAAATTTGTTAAAATATTAAGCCATAGCTGTAGCTATCATTTATATTCTTAAAATTCATATTTCTCACAATTCAGTAAGCAGAAATAGAACTGTTTTAATATTACAATTATATTTCAAAGTAAAATAATCCCTAATAGCACAATGATGTACGTACCAAAAGGAAAACTTTACTGTCAGGTTTGACTTTGTGTTTCTCCATGTATTTTATGAGGCTACTATTGGCATATCTGAAAAATTGTAAACACATTTCAAAAATAATATACTGCAGGATTATGGCACTCAATCAAGCAATAAAGAAAATGCATACTAGTCCAAAACGACACATTTTGTATTTCTTTTGTTAGAAGATATAATGTCCTACATTTCCATACACTCTAGCTGTGAAGTATGAATGTCTGTCCTAGCTTTCAGTGTTAGTATTTTTTTAATTGTTTATTTTATTACATTGTTTACTTTATTACAATGGAACGTATGGCTTTGATATGTGGCTGAGGTCTTGGTGGTAGTGAAGCGCCATAGCAAATGTTGTAGGGAGGGTAGAGCTGCCCTATTCTAATGGAAGCTACTTTGTCAGACAGGCACAATGGCTCCAACAGTGCAGCCATTTGCATCATCATTTGCCATTTGAGAAGCTGTTGCAACTATTCCCTTCAGTTGGCAGAGAAACAAGCCTGTCCCTTTTCCCAACAGACGCATGAGTCATGTGAAGTCTTTGCATTTCCTGAGCTCAAATACTCCCATTAAGAATAATCAGACATAGAATTTATGTCTTGCTTTTAATCTCTAGATCTCTGTGGGTAACCATGATTAATTTACGAAGAGGGAAACTGATGCACAGAGGCATCAAGTGGTTTGCCAAAGGTTACTCAGAAAATCCAGGACAGAGCTGGACTCAAATCTCCTGAATCCCAGACACGTGCCTTGTCCTGGACTACGTTGTTCCCAGCACCATTTCCCTTCCTTGGCTATCAGTGCAGGAGACGATCTGACTTACTCAGCAAAACCTCTTGCCAACAATAAAAGATGGACACTAGCATTCTTTTAAAATCCAAATAATACTTTTCCAAAGTCTAAACAAGACAGAAAATAACTGAAGCTAATCTCTAGGGCTGATTTCTGTGTATCTATTACAAGCAGTTTTTAACCACTGTCTGTGGTATAATCACTTACGTTGTTCTCCTAAAGTCTTTTTGAAGTGTGGGATATTCTGGCATCTTCCTTATATCTTCCCAGTCTTTATCTTAGAAAAGATAAAGCAATTGGACAGTTTAAAGTGCAGGTTAAATAATATGATGCACATAAACTCTATACACTGTTTTATTATGTTCTAATGTTTGTCTGACATTTTACATTAGTTGTTCTGTATTGTTATTCCACAAGTCCCACCACTTTCTTGGGCAGAGACTCCACATCCATCATACTGCCAGCTTTCATAAAGCTATGGAGCCAATAATTTCCTTTAAAACAAAATCCAACTCAAAAGGTTTATGTCTGACCTTTCAATGAAAGTAAATTACCTGCTGGGAATCCCATTACACTAAAAATGCGATCTAGCTGATCGTGATGAAAAGGATTGCTCGTTTTGATGTCTTCCTGACGACAGTGAAAAATAGGCTCTGAAGTCAATAGCTCAGCAAATATACACCCAATTGCCCATATATCTAGGAAAGAGAGAAGATAATTCATGTGAATTCACCATATTCCATCAGCCTGCTTTCCATTTTACACAGTACAGACACAATAATTCATATGAAAATTCATTACAATAATTTAAAACATGCATCAGGAACTGCAATCCAAGTGGGTCAGGATTTTCCCTACCCTAATCCTTAGCTTTATGTAACCTGCTCTAAAACATGTCCTTGGCAGATACTACTGCATTGCTTAATTGCCCTTACTGCTAGGCAGAGTTGATAAAAATCAATTATTTTTTAAAAATCAGATTTTTTAAAATTTAAATTGGATTTTTTAAGCAAATTAAATATGGGTTTATTTTAAAAAAACAAATATAAGTAAATCTAAAATTATTACAACCTACATTAAGGTCTAAATTTACTATAATCTATTAAAATTATTTAAATTATTTTTTTAAAAAAATTAAGCAATACATGTTTGCTGCCAACTTTCAGAGAAAGTCAAACCACTGAACTGGCAGAAATCGCTGGATAAGCACCTGGAACATTATGGTTTACTGAAGTGCTAAACCAGCTTTTGAAATTAGTAGCCCCTTCTGCAGGTGCAGAAAGAGTATTTTTTAATTTCAGTTTATTTTATTGGTTCAGCTCAATGACTCATTCAAAGTTAAGAAACCAGCTGTGTGATGGGGAAAATAAAAGCAGGAAGTTTATTTCCCTCTTCCAATATATTAAAGAAAACAGGTAGGAAAGGATAAAATCTATGAGTTTTAAAATCTTGAAGGACATAGTGACCAAAACAATCAACTCAATTAACTGACTACAAATAATACTTCCTTTGTTTAAAAATGCAGTTAGTTTTCAATGCAAAAAACTTATTTTGATAACCCTTTTATCTTCCGTATACAGCGCTAAATAAAGATAAAAATTAAAATGTTGTTTTGTGCATTTTAATTGAATTTTAATTTCTATCCAAAGAGAATTTAACAAATCATGTACAAAACTGATAATAAAAAAGAAATGAAATGTCAAAATTAAGAATCTGAGTAAACGTGAGTTAATCTATATAACTGCTTAAATAAATATGTAAAGATATATATTATATCCACCTTATTAGATAAAAAAAGCATAACATTTAGTGTAAAAGGCTATATTTAGTTGCAAATCAACATGTTTTAATGATTGCCAACAAAGGAGACCCAACATTTAGTTAGGAAAATAACTAAAAAGTATAAATGCAGAACAAGATTAAAATCTGTGATATAAATGGCTTTGGTTTAGATCAATCCAGCCTGCTATTAGGAATGTTTTCTATCCCATTTCTCAACTCTGCTTTTGTATAATATTGGCAATTTGTGATAATTATCTACCATAGTTGGTATTTCTAGAGAAGGAATAATTCTGGAAATAGTATAGAAGCTCCTTCAGTACAAGTGTTCCTATACACACCACTGTATCTCCCAGATTATTTGAATTAAATCAATCTATAGTTGGGTCTGATCTTTTTTTGATAAAAAATACAAGCTAATCCTTCTTCCCTTATCTACCATATGGATCCAATCCTGTAAACATTTAGGCCTGATCAATACATAAAAGTTAGATTGACCTAACTATGTTACTATGTCAACCTAATCCCTGGTGTAAACAGGGCTAGGTTGATGGAAGGATTCTACCACCTCTCAGAGAGCAGGATTAACTGTAATCAACGGAATAGCCCTTCCATCGATGTAGAAAGCATCTATGCTATGGCGCTGCAGCAGCACAGCTGCACCACCATAGCTGTAGCCATGGTAGTGTCAATATAACCTTAGTACAGCATTTAATCTTAGTTGAAACCAAAGCGACTTGACCACAATAGGAATCCTTGGAAGTGAGTGTTTGCAGGGTTGAGCACTAAACGTTCAAATGAGATTTTTAAAAAGTCTTTCAAATATAAAATATATTGCTTCTCCACCTTGACTGCTTCAGGCACCTCATATAAAATACAGCATTAAAACAGTAGTTTTCATTACAGTAGACTCTCGATTATCCAGGATGATAGGGAAAAAATTAATCCTGGTTAATAAAATCCCGGATAATCACCATCCATAGGAAATATTGGGGGGGGGGGGGGAGGTTCACCAGCCACCCTGCGCCGGGAGGAGTGGGAGTTGGTTCACTGGCTGCCTTGCCCCCTGATGGGTTTTTGTGTGTGTGTGTGCTTGGGGCGCCAACAAAGCCAGAGCCAGCCCTGTGAGTTACGCATATTTTTTTGTCATCCTGGTTAATCCACATCCTGGTTAACTCAATTCTGGATAATCGAGAGTCTAATGTAATATTTATAATATTTACAATAAATATGTTGTAAAACACCCTTAAAAAACAGTAAAAGTCTACCACAATAGGTTCTTCCCTTTCCCTAAAGGTCAGAAGAAAGGATATTTCACTGCTCCTGAGCTACTGAAGCTAAAGCATGGACAGTGTTCATTCTGCTTCTCTATGCCCCCAGGACCAAACACAAAATTCCTTCCAAACTAGGAGGGTAACAATGAATACAAGGCTTTAGAAGCTCAGCAAAATAGCATAACAAGGTGACATACTGGCTTAATGTAGCCAAGTTTTTTTTATTTTACTACATTAATTTTACACATACTTGATTTTCTAGTAACAAACTCTTGCTATATTCCAACTCTGGTCTACAGAAACTGAAAATGTTGCAGACTGGACTTGGTTCCATACATTTCTACAGAGAAAGAATATAATGTTCCCTGATTTGGTGAATGGCAATATCCTGATCCATGAACCAAATTATATTACCTTCCCTGTCAGCCTGGTTCTATCTTCCACTCTCCTTTTCCTATGCTATAGTGAAGATTCAGAGATGAACACATCTACCCTTGGTGATGGTTCTTATTTCATTGATAAAATACTGTAACAGAATAACTTACAGTACATTTTGGGATGGAGGATATGGCAAACAAAAATAATTCTATCTATAAAGGGTTCCATTTAGAAGTGACAAATTTCAAGTTCAGATGCTTACTTGACCATTTACCTTAACCTTCTGCTTTTTATAGTTGTCCAGGCTCTCTCCCCTCCTCAAACAACCCCAAGCTCAACCAGTCTCACTTCTGCTAACTTTGCTCCATAACTTTGAGGATGGACTGTTGGAGGAAACGACTAAGTAACCTGTTCCCTTCAGTAATGTAAGATTCTTTTTCATGACAGTCTCCCAGTTCCCACCTGTAATGTCTTCACTACTGTCATTATTATCCACTTATTTTAAAAGTGTCTCGTGGTGTTTTATAACTGGGAAAACAGACTTTAAATATGTCCACTTTCATTATTATTGTTTAGCTATCTGCTGTTCCTATAAGTGCCTGTATGCCCATATTATTGGAAAGTTTTTATGACTGGCAATATCCTAGCTCTGAAATGTGTGAAATAATGGCTTTTTTGGACAGCTGCTAAATTAGGATGCATTCTGCATAAACCATGTCACATTAGCACTGTAGCTACAGTGTAAGTATACATTGGAAATTCAAAGGGAAATTAGTGTGAAATAGCTAGGGTTTGAATGTAAAGCACAATAACTATTCAGAACTAATTCTCCACGTGGGGGCTCTTAGTCTGCTGTAACAAAGGGTGTCCACATGGGAGTTAGTGCAGAATAGCTATTCAGCAGTTGTAGATTCTGGGCTTTTCCTCATGTAGACAAGCCCTTAGAGTGAGAGGTTTAAAGAGACCAGTCTGTTTAATTTATCTAAAAGAAGAATGAGAGGTGACTTGAATGAACGGTAAAAGTACCTCAATGGAAAGAAAATACCAGGTATTAAAGGGTTCTTTAATCCAGCAGAGAAAGGCATTACAAAAACCAATGGCTGGAAATTTAAAGCCAGATACATCAAAATTAGAAATAAAGCATATATTTTTAAAAGTGAGAGTGATTACGCACTGGAACAAACAAGTGAAGTGGTGTATTCTCTATATCTTGGTCTTCAAATCAAGACTGGATGCTTCAAGATATACTTTATCCAAACAAAGTTATGAACTCAGTACAGGAGCAACTGTGTGAAATGTAATGGCCTGTGATACACAGGAAGTCAGACTAGATAATCTAATGGTCCCTTCTGGCCTTAAACTTTATGAATCTATTAATCTGTTTAAGAGTTTTATACAGCAGCCCATCACCACAGTATCTGTTTTCTGCATAAAATCAATAGCAATGTGAAATCCCTAGTGGATTTCCTAGAGAATTTGGAATTTCTCCTTTTTCAAAACTCTGCTTGGGGTACGGGTTTTGTTTTTTATTGGTTGACATGGATTTAGGGATTCAGTGCAGTGTTGGTTAACCAGGGCAGCTGAAGCAAGAAAAAAATATTTCAGCATGAAGTAGAGTGAGAGAAGAAAGAAAAAAGAGACAGAGTCTATATACATTAGACTCTCTATTATCCAGGATGATGGGGAAAAAAATAATTCTGGTTAATAAAATCCTGGATAATCACCATCCATAGGAAATATGGGGAGTGGGGGTTGATTCACCAGCCATCCTGCACTGGGGAAGGGGGTGTTGGTTCACTGGCTGCCCTGAGCCCTGGTAGGGGTTTTGTGTGTGTGTGGTTGGGGCGGCAGCAAAGCCAGAGCCGGCCCTGTGAGTTGCGCATATTTTTTTTTTACATCCTGGTTAATCCAATTCTGGATAATCGAGAGTCCACTGTAATAGGTAGACCTGTAACGTCCAAGGACAATTCATCAAGATTTTACAATCACCAAAACAGATACTACTCAAAAAATAATTCCAAATTTTACTTGGAACCCAGAGTAGATCTGCAAGATTAGAATTTGAAGTGTTAGTTTCTGTGTGATTGTAACCGGGCTCCTGCCGGTCCTCTTCAAAAACACCACTGGAGACCACCTTCAGTGCAGCACCCGTGTATTTTATTGGCTGTGTCTTTTCCCACCATCTACTATTTACAGCATATACAGGTTACAGTCCACTGCTCAGGAAGACACGCCCACTTCCTGGCCCACAGGGATCCAGAGCCTCACGCTCCTCCCTATCCTGTCTCCTCCTCCCTTCCTGCCAGCCTTTATAGCTGGCTCCTCAGGCCTGCAGGTGTCTCTCCTCAACTAATTAGGGCGTGGCCTCCTAGCCAGCTCTGGCTAGCAGCTTCTTTTTCCCTGGGTCAGGGCTAGCAGGGGGCTGCTTGCTCTTCTAAGCCAGCACCCTGTTATATCCCTCCCCCCTTAAGAGGTACCCTGTCTGGCCGCCCTCGGCCCACCTGCCTTCCGCCACTTTTTCTTCTATTTGGGGTAGGACTCCCAGCAGGGCGTCCTTCACCCACAACCGAGTGGGCCCCAGCCCCTTCCACGGGTATTTGCCCCCTCCCCCTCCCACAGAGGGTACACTGGGGTGGTAGTGGCTGTCCAAATAACTCGGCCTTGGCCCGCAGGTTGTCACACCAATCGCACTGTGGCAGTGGCCCCAATGCCCGCACCTCCAGGACAGGGTTCCCCGTCACTTTTTCCTCAGGGGCAACTTTCCCTGCCTTGGTTTCCCCTGTGCCCTTCTGCATCTCGGGGCCCGGATCAGGCAATGTTCCCTCCTTAGGCGGAGCCTCCCTGGCCTCAGGTTCCCCCGCACCTTCTGGCATCTCAGGGGCAGGAGTTATCCCCTCCCCATGCGGGGTCTTCCCTGCCTCAGTTTCCCCCATGCCTTTCCGGGGGTTCAAGGCCTCGTCTGTGGGTCTCACCTCCACGGGGTCCTCAGGGGGATCTGTCCCTTGTACGACTGGGCCCCTGCCCATGACTTCCCCCAAATAGGCTCCCCGGGGGTCCTCCCATCCTGGGCTCTGTTGTCTAGGAGTTTTGTTTTCCCGGACGGGCGTTGGCCCGTCGTCCACCCCCAGGCCTCTCTGGCTCCAGAGGTCTGCCCCCCTTCTTGGGTTCTCCCCTTGCTTCCTCCGGGGTAATGGGCCCCCATCTCTGCCCACCACCGCCGAATAGGGTAGCCCCTCCAGGACCCCTACCCGCTTCCACCTGAAGCGGCCCTTCACCTCTAGGTGTACCTGGGCCACCAGGCAAAACTTTTTTCCCCATGAATATAGCCAAGGGCCATTCTCGCCCCCCTAACCAGCCAGTGCGGCTTTACCACCGCCCACTGTACTAGTGTACAATCGGATGCGCTATCTAGCAGGCCGGCTCAGGCCCTTCTTCCCACCTTTACGGGGATAATGGGTAGGCTGTATTGGCATTCCTTTTTTGGGGATCGCAGTTCTGCGAGCATGGATTCAACTCCCCACACAGTGATCAGATCCAGCACCTCCCTTGAAGTCCATGCTGGTGCCCTTTTTCGATTCTGGGACTGCATGGTCTCCTCTGCTAGTGGGCTCTGCATGGTGAGCTGTGCAGGAGATCTTGCCACGCTGGCTAAAGAGAAAGTGAGATTCAAAAGTTCCCGGGCTCTTTCTGTGTAACTGCCCTGTGCATCCGCAATCAGAGTGCTGTCCAGAGCGGTCACAATGGAGCACTCTGGGATAGCTCCCAGAGACTGGTAACATCGAATTGCGTCCTCACTAACAATTTAAGCGCTACTTCCCTTGTCGGGCAGGAGTTTGGAAATCGATTTAAAGACCCTTTTAGGTCGACCTAAATGGCATCGTAGTGAGAACAGCAAAGTGGAAGGATCGATTTAACGAGAATAAATTCGACTTTACCACGTAGTGTAGACCAGGCTTAATCTGAAGACAGAACATTACATTGAACAACAAAACATTGGGGTGGTGTACCCAAACTGTTCTTATGAGGTTAACTTCATGTGAAATTAAGATGGAAATTGGCCTCTAATCTCTCTCACATATTACCATACAGCTGCTTTAATAAATTATGACACTTATCTGCCACTAGTTTCAAGTTTTGAAATATCAGTATGTTCCTCAGTTGCTCCAAGGTGAGAAAAGGCATCTTCCATGGTGGAATGAGTCATGATAAGAAAAATGGGTGCTTGTTTAAACTCATAGTGAAGCCAACAAGCAATTTTCTATTGACTTCAGTGGGAGCTAGATTAAGCTTTTAATGCCTAAGATGCCATATCAGCTTTATGGGGAAGGAAGGATTAAGAGATTTTACATCAGACAGCACAGACACCAAGAGCAGGACTTTATCCTCTTTCTAAGCATAGTGCTTTGCCTTACAATATATTAGAATCTCTGTGTTACTGAGGGGTTCAATCTTACATTAATTCGTTGTATTATATATGAGCCCCAGAGTAACTCTTGTATCCTTATATGTAACTAAACTGGCCAGGCTGCGGAAGCACTATTGCCAGGAAGGCAGGCTATGAAGCAATCCCATCCTTTTTTTGAGAATGAGGTAGTCATCTGGATTGGAGCACTAACCTGCAGTGCAGCATCGAGAGATATTTGATATTGCTGTAATAATTACATTTGAAGTTCAAATTGATGAAAGCTAAAATATCTCAGCATCAGGGTTTCAGACCTTTAGATGGCTGTAAAAGTTGGAACAGGTCAAAGAATTATCTTCAATCAAGTGCTGATATCTAAACTACAATTTGGTAACAAACTCTAGTAGCACTCTATGGACAGCAGCCAGTAATTGAACCTTTTCAACAGACATTTTTATTACTACACTGATGAGCTGGAGGAGTTGCTTACAGGAATCATTTGTTAACTGATGCAAACTTTTGGCTTTGTAAAAGAGAATCTTTTTATTTAAAGGTAAGTTTTTAGCCCAATTCCTTGTGAAGAAAACCTTGAAACCATAAGTGATAACAGATTTTTGAGAATAGATATTTGCAGCTGGGACCCATTTCTGCAGCAGGAGGCTGAGGAGACCTAAACATTCAATCCCACTATAATGTGTACGTAAAATAAGTAAGTTATGTTTGGGCATATCCCAAATAATTACGTAAAATCCTTAGGCTAACCCTGTATAATGGTATGGTGGAGATCGGGGAGGTGAGGGATAAAGAGGAAGTGACTAAAAAATTGTTCGTAACCCTCCACAAAATGCTAAGTCTGATTCTGCTTGTTAACATTTTCAGCTCTCTGGGTGCACTCAACTATTGCTGTGACTGTGTCAGCAGCTGCAAGGGAAACTTCCTTATGTCCCCAGGCAGTCCTTATAGACAATGCACTGCATAGTCCCCAGAGCACCACTCCCTAACCAGCTGCTATAGCAATGCATGACAAAGATCAGGGAAGGAAAAGATGGGACTAAATGTTGCTGTTCTAAGTGAGAGACTTGTGACCACTGCTGCTGCTGTCTGCCTGGGCAGCCATAGTCCGAGGAGTTGGTGTTGGGAGGGAGCCTGAAGCCCCACTCCCCTGCCCAGTAGCCTAAGGAAATCCACTCCTATACCCCATCTTGGGAAGACCTGCCCAACTTAAGAGGAACCATTTCCTAAGGGTCTGCCCAACATCAGAGGGAGATTACTCCCACTCAACCAGCTAGTCCAGAGCCAGAGGCTGTAGGACAATCACTGCTGCTGTTGTGAGGAATAGCTACCCGGGAGAAAAACCAGTGGAGCCCCAATGAGTCAGGAGCCACTGTAACAATATATGATTGGGGGAGAATATGAAATGGATAACACTTTTTGAAAGGAAAATAGTGAGGTGGAGTTTTTTGGGGGTGAAGGGAAAGGAGGTGGGGAGAAAGTGTGTGGAACTGATGGACCTTTGTGAATAGACCGGAGAAAGACTATATTGCCCAGGGAACATTGTCTTTATCACTCTCTGAGGGAGACATTTTTCATAATATTTTGGCTTCACATCACTAGGTTATTGATTGGGAAAACTTTTTTTGCCTAATGCAATATGCTCCTTCTTGAACCATCCAAAATATTGTTAGCCACGCTAATTATTCTGTAACACTGATCTCTGTATAAGTGAACATGAAATATAAAATTAAAGAACTTGGGTTCAACAGTCATTACACTTTGTGGGAAAAAATCAGGCCAATAAGAAGCTGAAGTGATAGTGGAAAGTATCAGGTAATGTAGAAAGCACTGGGGTTAATGAACTTGCTTTTCCAATCCTAGGTTAGACTACATGAAATTTTCAGTATTGATTTGTGCCACATTTTATGGTCTTCATTTACCAATATCAGCTGACTACCACAAAATAGGACATAAATTGATATGATTGGCAGTCTCTGTTTAAGACTGAAAATCCACAGATTTTTATGTCAGGAATGAGGTGGATTTGGAGAGCTGTATGGGAAGCTTGGTCAGCCTCCTCAAATGCAGGGCTAAATTCACCCCAGGAGAAATCTAATCTATGTAGCTACTTATGACCCTCAAACTGTTCTATAGCCATATCCCACAATTAATGTACTTTACCTCAACACTGCTGTGAATATTATTTTCACTTTACAGATGAGGAACTGAATCACAAGGTAGATTAAGTGACTTGCTGTAAACTACAAATGACATTTGTGGCTAAGCCAATAATTAAACCAACACCATGAGTTCCAGTCCCGGACCCTTATACATTAGATCTTTCTTCCTAACAGGCAGTAGAATAACTCCCCTGGCTTCAGTACATATAGATTTGGCCCGTGTCTTGCTCAAGTCCTTGCTATTAATCTCATTTTCATAACCACTAAATGCACTTCAAACCTTTAAAAGATGCATTAGTATTTCCTTTCAATTTTAGAAACTAAAACTTAGTTTATAAAAATGAAACACCTTTCTGATCAGTCTGTATCAGTCTGTATCAGCTAGAGCCTTTACCAGTTTATTTTTGGACATTAATTCTGGGGAATATTCTATTTAATCTTAACAGCTAATTTAGAGTGCAGACTAGACAGGGTTATAGTAACTAGACACAGATATATCTAGTCTGCCAATTCAGGGAACACTTAATGTAAGCAAGACTGCTACATGGCTTTTAACTCAGGTAGTTTGTCAATTCTAGCTCACAGGAGTTTAGGTTTCACAAAATACTGTACCAATTCCTCAAACACTCTAGAAATGTTTTATATAAATAACCTTGCAGGAAAAACTAACACCTGTTGTGTCTCTGCCAAATAACTGTGTGTAGTATTTTGGTTTTCAGGTGACTGCAATGATGGAATTAGTTTTTTCCCCAAAAAACAATTCCCAAATATACTATGTAAACACAATATTTCCAAAGGAAGTCACTGTCAAGTAAGACGGAAGTAACTCAAGGTACTCAGCAATAAATCATCCATTATCTACTAGATAAAGAGAGCAATATTTAATCTACTTTGTGCATTTCAGAAAAGAACAACTGCGTTATAACCAAAAACCTAAGCAGTTAAACTATGCATCTGATGAAGTGGGTTACAGCCCACGAAAGCTTATGCTGAAATAAACTGATTAGTCTCTAAGGTGCTACAAATATTCCTCATTTTCTTTAGTTAAACTATTATTGTTAAATACTATCTGACTCGTTCTTGCACCATCAAGCATCACTTAGGGCATGAAGAAGGGTCCGCTATCCCTGTTTCTCCAGGGCCACTTGTTGCATCCTTGTTCAGAAGTCCCATACATGTTTTCCCTTTCTAAGGGTATGTCTTCACTACCCGCCGGATTGGCGGGTAGCGATCGATCTTCTGGCAATCGATTTCTCACGTCTTGTGAAGACGTGAGAAATCGATCGCTCGCGGCGCCCCCATCGACGCCGGAACTCCAGCTTGCTGGGAGGCGCAAGCTGGAGTCGACGGGGGAGTGCACCGCCGCCTGCCGCCGCCAAGGGGGACGAGCGGTAAGTCGGCTGCAGATACGCAAACTTCAGCTATGGTATCTGCAGTCGATCCTCCCCCCCCCCCCCCCCCGTAGTGGGGACCAGCCCTAAACCTTGTTCGGTGCAGGGATTTTTTTTGATCAGCCTCTTTTACATGTTCCACCAACAGCTTGCCTGGCAAGGCAGAGGCTCTTGCTTCATTCTTAACACATGACCCAGATATTTGCATCATCTTTTCTGGATAACTTTCAGGATAAGATGATGTTGAATTTGATAAATCTCAGCTTTTGTTATAAATACATTCCATTTGATACCTGGTAACTTCCTGGGGCATTTGCTTTCAAAGGTGTGTCTGCCTATAACTTGGTGGATTTCCAGGTTTCACATTAATATGTTAAGGTGGAAATATCTAAGTTAAAAATTCATTGTTTGGTCTTCAAATGGTAGATTTTCAATCTACCAAATCTTGCTGTTAAATGTTGCTGCTACCTTGCTAATTCATGACATTATTTCCTTCTGGATCATAGAATAATAGAATATCAGGGTTGGAAGGGACCTCAGGAGGTCACCTAGTCCAATCCCCTGCTCAAAGCAGGACCAATCCCCACTAAATCATCCCAGCCAGGGCTTTATCAAGCTGGGCCTTAAAAACCTCTAAGGAAGGAGAATCTACTACCTCCCTAGGTAACCCATTCCAGTGCTTCACCACTCTCTTAGTGAAAAAGTTTTTCCTAATATCCAACCTAAACCTCCTCCACTGCAACTTAAGATCTCCTTGTTCTGTCATCTGCTACCACTGAGAACAGTCTAGATCCATCCCTTTTGCAACCCCCTTTCAGGTAGTTGAAAGCAGATATTAAATCCCCCCTCAGTCTTCTCTTCTGCAGATTAAACAACCCCAGTTCCCTCAGCCTCTCCTCAAGTTATGTGCTCCAGCCCCCTAATCATTTTTTTTAAAAAATTAATGCCATTGGATTGAATTTTACTGCTGAAGTATGTGAATTGACCCACCTCTCGTACTCCTTTGCCTTCTAATGTAAAGCTTGAGTTGGGAGCCTATATTAACCCTATATTTTGTGATGCTGAACAGCCCTTTGGTCTTTGCTTGCATGTTGGTTGAGGGGCTATACAGAAGAGCTATGCCATCAGCAAAAATTATCTTCTGCTAAACTGTTGCTTACCCCCGAATAATGTAAATTTGATTGACGTAAGTGGTCGTGTAGACTTGCACTGAGAGTAACAGTTTCTTGTGTCTGGGTAAGTACATGGAAACAAACTTTTTTATTTTGGACAAAATTAACTTTGAAGAGTTGGGACATGGAGACCATGAATGAGGATATGCAGTAATCAAGGTCAGAGGATAGAAGAGAATAAAAACTAAACAGAGGTCTGATTTGTATACTATCTGATTTGGGCAATGTTTCTGGGATTGTAGTAGGTAGATTTAAAATAACATTTATATGCATCCATAATACATTTGAAATAAGCTGCTTATAATGAGAGAATAGTCAATATTAATATCAAGGATGAGAACTCTCTAAAGCTAACCTAAGATGATAGCTAAAAGCCAGATCATTTGCAATTAATAATTAAATGGAACAATATATGGATAAGAGAAAAAAATATACATACTGTGGAAAATGAGAACTTTTATCACATTTCCATAAAATTCAATTTCAAAACCATCTAGGCAATTTCCCCTCCAGAATGAACAAGTTCTGTTCAAAAAGTGCCTTATCTAATTCAAGTGCTATTTATATGTAGAGAGTCAGTCCACTTCTTGAGGGCTGTGGAACTTTTAAACAAATTACATTTATGTTCCTCAGAAAGACATTTCAAGATGTAGCTTAAAAGCTTCCCCCTTCACCAAAGGAATGTGTCTTTAATGTGTGGTCTGCAGCTGAATGGCAACTGTCCCTAGTATAATTAGCCTATTAAGATTGCTTGGTAATTGCTCACAAAACTAGAGGCAAAGTACAAGTTTGGACTCATAAGCAGCATACACATTACAATTGTAATGTTCTAAGCTTCTCCTCCTTGCCTTCAAACTCTGAATAATTCCACATATATTTCTATTCTAATTCCTGTCCCCCTTTAACCTCTTCACTAGGCCAACAAATCTGGTCTCCCTGCTGCCTTTGTTCCTTTCTCCTACTCTCATCTCCATACTTTCTATCTTGCTACCCCATGAGCTTGGAATACACATACACCTTCTATCCATTTGTACAAGGCACCACCGTCTCTTCATTCAAATCCCTCCTGAAGCGTCACTCCTTACGTGAGGCCCACAAATGTTAACTCACATCAGTAGAAGCTGTCATTACTTCCTTATAAAGCAAACAAACCTCTAAATTAGCACCATCTCTGGGATTTTACAGTGAGTCCTTGTATATTTTGGTTCAAATGGTAAAAACCTTTGGGCAGGAACAAAGTAACCTTCTACATAATTAAACAATAATAATAATTTTATACTAATTCATTCTTCAACAAGATCTCCTGATGTAACTACCAGAAATAAATCTGTGACATGGATCATGTGCCACAAAATACAGCTATACTCAGTTCTACCTGCTTTTCACCCAAGTATTGGGCCAGTACTATCAAGCTGGTCCAGTATTTGGATGAGGTCAAGGCTTGGATGAAGAACTGCTGTCTGAACCTGACGCTGTCGGGCTGAGAAAAATACTTTGAGGAACTTCCAGCCACTATGCCAGTCTCTGTTCGTTGAAGATATACAACCACAATCGGTCTGTTCAGTCAATCATCTAGGAGTATTCAAAGATTGCACACTGGTGTTAAACTCTCACACAGTAGCAGCCCTGGATTAACCATTAAGCAAAATAAGCACATGCTTAGGGCCTCAAGTAAAGACGGGCCCCATAGAGTTTTTTTCCAGTGCCGGATTTACAATGAAAAAACAAAATTCAGTCATGCTGAACTTTATAAAATAATTGTAGAAGACAATATTGAGTGTGCCTTTCCAAATGTAGACATTTGCTTCCGTATATTTTTAACATTCATGGTCACAAATTGCACAGCTGAGCGTTCATTTTCTCAGTTGAAGTATATTAAAAATCCCAACAGAACAACTATGCGACAAGACAGGCTGGATGCCTTATCTCTGCTAAGTATTGAAGCAGATTTATTAGATCAGATTAATTTTGAGGATATGATCAAAGACTTTGCAATTAAAAAATGCAGGAGAAAACTTTTTGTAGTATAAATAAAGTTATAAGTAAGCAACAGTAAACATTATTTTGCATCTTTGATTCGTGTAAGTTAAAATGCTATGTATCTTCAAGGCAAGAAAGCAATGGAATAATAGGTGTTTTGTTTCATACAAATAATGATATTTATTCATTAGAATATATATATTTTATGGTTTACTATTGTTTTTATTTTGAATTACATATACGGTATATGGGGGTACCATAATCTTTTCAGTGCTTAGGGCCTCTAAAGGTCTTAATCCGGCCCTGCACAGCAGCATCTGTGAGTAATGCTTTCAACCATCTCTGCTTTGCTAGGAAACTCCATCCCCTCCTGGCAGGCAAAGATCAGGACCTGAGTTATTCAGGCCTTCTTCACCTCTTGGTTGGATTACAGCAACGCGATATAACTGACCATGAAACCTTCAGCACTTGGGAAACTTCCATTAGCTCAGAACACTGCAGCACATCTCCTCAGCAACACAGGCTATCACAAACATATCAAACCAGTCCCTCTGCTCTCTACACTGGCTTCCCAAAGAATTTAAAATCAAGTTCAAGGTCTGGATCCTTATTTTCAAAGCACTCCATGGCCTGGGCCAAGGATACCTAGAAAACTGTCTTAAGCTCCAGGGCAAACACCATGGTTGACAACTGTGCTCCTCTGGTACAACTGAACGCTCAACAAAAAGAGTAAAGCATGACTGTGAGGGAAACAGAACTTCCTCTAGGGGTGGCCTGAGACTATGGAATGAACTTCCTCAGGAACTAATGACCATTGCAAACCTCATAAGAACAGCCATACTGGGTCAGACCAATGGTCCAGCTAGCCATTATCCTCTCTTCTGACAGTGACCAATACCAGATACTTCAAAGGGAATACATTGAGTGACCCATCTCCTGTCATTCACTTTCAGCTTCTGGCAGTAAGAGGATAGGGACATGGAGAGCATGGGGTTGCATCCCTGACCACTTTGGCTAGTTACCACTAGTTACCACTTCATATTCCACATGCAAGGTGCATTTCTTTGATTTGCCTTCTCTTACATAAACACCTTAAATTTTTAATTTATATTAAAAATTAAACCAAGAAAACTCCCACGCCCTATCAAAAGAAGAGACTTCACTCCACATCTCACTCTGGGGAAAGGATGAGAGAAAAAAAGCCTGTCAGAGATGCATAGACACATTGCTTAATGCACTACTGGAGGGCACTCAGGCATTATGGTGATGAGCACAAAATACATGGTTACAAAACAGAAAGAACAGAATCAAGATAATTTCCCGCTATGCAATCAAGATAGAGTAGTCCTGAGGCTAAGTTACAGGTAAATGCCATGGTCCCCATGGGACTGTTGTGGCAGGTGGGGATTGCTGAAGCATACCAGAAACATAGTCGTGTTTCTTTCCCACAGTCACACTCCTTACTCCATAGGTTGTGTCTAGCACAAGGTATGTCAGTTCTAAGCCAACTGGGAATTCTTCCAAGATAGGAAAATCCTCAGATGTCTATTTAAGCCATCATTATGGCCACATTATATAGCTGCAGTGGTGCAAAAGGGTTGGAGTGCAACCAGGATCTTGCCCAATGTTTATATGTGATACAGTACTCTACATATCACATTATCATACTCCATCAGGATGAACTCAATCCTGACAAATGCTAAGAGAGGCCACATGGCTGTTTTCATAAACACATTCAAGGACATAAGAAATCTCACAATCACTGGTAATCTAAAATGATACGTCTTGCTGAAGCCAATCTCAATTCTTCTCAGAGAAGGAATTCATTATCAACATAAATCTGTCTCTATATACTGTGACAGATCACCTTCTTGCCCCCCTCCAAACACAGACAGGAAACTCTTCTTTGGCTCCGAACAGTGCTCTTTATTTCAAAGTGCAGGCCCCACCACCAATATACACAGCTTTATCCACAGCTCTATAGCTTACAGCTCTAACACAGCTCTACAGCTTACAGCTCTACACAACGCTATATAGTTCAGCTCTACACACAGCTCTTTCTCTATCCTTCTCTCTCACTCCTCCACACTACCATACCACCAGCACCCTGGGCTTCCTGCTTGGCAAGCTTATATCCCCCTGAGGAGGCTGCCAGGTGCAGCTCATCAAGCCTGAGCCTTCTGCAGCCCAGGTGGCTAATTAGGCTTTCTGCAAGGGAGGTTTGCAGAGGGCTTTTCTCCCTCTTAAAGGGGCAGCAGGCTGGGTCAGGCCCACCCTGCCACAATACTTTTATAATATAGGACATTATTAACAACAAGGGTGATTCAATTGACTATCACATATCTTTGCACTGATGATAACAGCAATTTCTATACCGAATACCTTGTGTGTTAAGGATATAAGCAAAGGATAATAATTACTGCATAAATCACAGGTGCCGATCTCATTTGAGCCAAATGTTTAAATTAGCACAGACTACTTTCTGTAGGAAGCAAGATGGGGTGAAGAATAGTAAACTAAGAGGAGACTCTCATAGCCCTTTCTATACTTAAAACTCATTCTATACTTGTTTTGTTCATATCACAAATAAGTAAACAGACCATGAGTTCTGGTTTGTTACATCTTCTTGATGACATCAATTGTTAAAGAAATACTAGATTTTAATAAGAAGCTCAGCCAGCAGTTATTCAAACTCCATCCTCAAGCTTACAGATAAAGCTGTAAGACAAGTTACGTTTTGCTGTTCTCTCAAATTAAGATCTTTAAAGGAACAGTTATATTATCCATTTTTACACAATCTATTTACATCTTTATTTATATATTTCAATTGGTGAAAAGCAGCATTTTTGAAACTATTAGCTTTGAATATATTTGATGATGTTAATATTTCTCTGGAGATAGAAATGAAGGTATTCACCTGTATCTAGAGTTCTTTAAGATGGACTCTACACGTTAACACCAATGGAACTTGCCAGTGTTGCAACAACTCTGACTGTGGAACATTGCACAACACTGTCATCTGGAATGTTCTTGCATCTCCTCTTCCCCCCCCCCCTCCTGAATATTCTGAGGGCAAGGCTATGGGAAAGATGCTGAAAGGACTCCTAAAGCAGAAAACAACTAATCAGGTTCCAGATTCGCATCCTGGTCCCATCATTGTTTCTTCTGGCAACATATGGTTCAATAACTGGGGAATGCTCTCTTTATTCCAGTAACAGAGATGGATTTGGAAGCAAAGGATTCAATGTATAAGGCTTCCATTGACTTCCACAAGGTGTGGGTCCCTTAAGAAAGTATGTTCAACATCCCCAGAACATGTAGGTGAGGGCCAGTAAAACCATCTGTCTCAAGGCTCTGCCAAGACCACCAATAAATCTTCATCAGATTCCCAGTCATAGTACCTACTGGTCTGTAGCTATATGAACTGAGGAGCATCTGTGTAGTGTTTGCTCTGATACCCTTTCTTTTCACATGTTGGGAGCTGAGATGGTAAAGAATGGCTACTTATCTTGAATAGTAACTAGAGTACTTCCAGGTATATGGTCTCTATCTGTACTACCACCTGAGCAGCCTCTTGTGAGAGGGGTCCCTGAAGAGGATGGTCCTTATGCCACTGTTTTAGTGGACAGTGGTCTCAGAGCACTCTTGACTGACAGTGCCAAGAAACAAGTATCGTGTTCTCTGACCTTCTTACAAACCTGCACCGTGGTGCAGAGTTCCACCTGACAGAGTGAATTCTAGAAGAAATTCTTTTCTTAGAAGAGGACTTAGAAAGGGATTTTTCACATTGTCCTTGTGAGAACTGACATTGAAGGAACCAAGAGAGACTGAGAACAGTGCTTGGCTCTGCTAACAGGAACTGTATCTCATGCCACACTCTTATTCAGAAGTGGAGACACTGCATTCAAAGGGGCATTCCTTTTAGGACTGGCTATGCTAACACAGGCTGACACCTGTAGGGTTCTGCTATCTCTAGGCTTATGATCCAATGGCTTAGGATCCTTCAGTACTTAAGATTTTGCTTTCATTCCAGAAGTGGAAGACCGTACCCTTGTCAGCATCTTGGACTTTTTACTCCTCGAGGGCTTAGGTACTGTTCCAGGGCTCTCAGTACTCACAAAACCAGAGTTTAGGAAACCAGAGGGTTTTGCTGCAATTGTCTGCTGAAGTAGTGAGGCTTGGAGATGGTTCCGATGCTTCTTGCCAGCTTTTGTGGTGAAAGTGCTGTAGTTTGCACACAGTGAAGGAGAATGTCCTCCCCCCAAACAAGATATACATCTCATACTGTTGTCCAAAGCAGGGACAAGAGATACACCACTTAAATACTGGCCTCTGCCCCTTCAGATTCACCACAGAATCCATAAGCCCACACCAAGGTGTGGCAAGTAATAAAAACTATAATGAAAATAATTGTATAAGGAAAATAAGCTAAATTTCTAACACTAACCCTAACTAACTCAGAAATCTAATGTACTGAGTTTTCAAAGAAATTGACTCTGGGACAGAACAGCCTAGAGAGAGGCTCCTGGCCTATCTGCTGCTGCAGTGAGAAGGAACTGAGGCAGCTGAAACACCACACCCTTTTTATAACCTGGCCCTCAGAACATTCAGGAACCATGAGGAGGGGGACAGCAGTCATGCTCCAACAGGCACTGCTATCAGAGTTGTACCACCTGCACACCCATGAGCAGGAATGTGTAGAGGCTAGTCAAATAATTCCTCTGCCTGAAACAAAGCTTCTTTGTTCCACATACTCTGCAGGACTTTGTTATGCCTTACAGTTTACTTGTTTGTTTAGGAAGCTTAAAGGTAAACTGACAAATATTGCAACCCCATGTACTATCTTTAGGGACCAATGTACGAAATTTATGAATGTTTATGTATGATTGTGTTCTACTCCATGATGGGGAGGAGGAGGGTTATCATAGCTTCTCCAGGAGCTAAAAACAGTGAGGGCTGGTTATCTCTGGGATTGTAAATAATTCCAGAAAAGTTCGACCCTTTGTGTTTTCCAGAGACAAAGAGATGGGCTTTTGGTATGAAAGGAGGAGTTGACCACCTAACTGGTGGTCTTCCTTTTGATTTAGCAAATGGACAGAACCTTCTGTCCAAGCAAAGGCCACACCCCTTGTTGAAGGCTTGGAAAGAACATTGGCCTATTAGACCCTCCTCCCCCATGTGGAAATCAGGTTATTTCTGGTATATTTAGTAAGTGTATAAGTTCATTTATTGTTTTTAATGTTTTTTCTGCAATGCTTTCGCCCTACAAATAAATGTGCTTACCTTGGAAGAACTGTATTATCACTGGTAAAAACACTGTTCTCATTCTAAACTAAGCACAGGCACTGGCTGTTATCCCTAGCAAGCCAGTCTGCCTATCACAGTGCGTAGCATGGGATTATGCAGTCTTTAATCCTGGTCCAGAGATAGGTGACAGCTGAAACCTGACTGAGCACTACTGGAATGGACCACAGAAGGAATACACATACAGTTATCCTGAAACTGTGAACAATTTCACTTCCCTATACAGTAACTTACCAATTGCTTTTGTGTAATGTCTGGCACCAAGTAACAGTTCTGGAGCTCTATACCAGAATGTCACCACAACTGGATCCAAATCTGCTAGAGGTTTCAGAGGTGAATTGAACAATCTTGCAAAACCCATGTCAGCTGAAAAATAAATTTTAAAACTTTTGTTTGACTATATATGTCACACAACGACAAGCAATATGTATGTATAAGCATGATAAGCAAGATGTTTATTAGAACATGATGTAACCTAATATAATTGAACACTATGAATCATGGTTACTAGATAGCTGACTGAATTACTTCAAATTATACTAGGCCCAACTCCACTTACTTCAGCTGAGTGATACCGTTATGTAACATTTAAATAAAAGATGGCTTCATTGTGGAACTGTAGTACATTAAAATAATCATATCATGGCCATAATCAGGGTGGGATGAGCAGGGCAGCCACCCAGGGTGCAAAGCCACAGAGGCACCGGGGGAGTGCGGGGGCCATGTGCCCACCCCAGATTTCAGCCTTCGATTTAGTACGGAGGTTTTAAATCGATGGGGCTTGCCTCCTGCCAGAAGCCGGCAGATCAGAAGCTGGTGGGAGCCACCTGCCCTGCTTGGGCCCCTGGTTCTCTGTGCTGTGGGTGCCAGGCACTAGCTAGCTCCCCGGGAGCCTTCTCTACCCTGCTCCCCAAGATGGGCAGCCTCTGCATGGGCAGGCGCTCCCCAGACAGGGCAGGAAGCATAGTTCCAAACTGCGCATTGACACGCTCATCTCTTCCCCAGAAGGAGCCCAATGCCAGCCAATGACACCCCTTGAAGCCAGCCCCTGCCTGTGGAGCCCAGCTGCCATGAGATGTCCCCAAGGCAATCTCTCGCTGCTGCAGTATCCACTGCAAGGTATCCACAAAATGAGAGTAAAACAATAGCAGTGCTTGTTTTCCTGTACTATCCTTCTAATGTACCCCAACCCTGACTTGGAAGGATCACCTCTAGGGGTAAGAATCAGAGAGGCAGCCGTGTTAGTCTGGAATAGCAGAGGTAACAAAGAGTCCTGTGGCACCTTAAAGACTAACTAAAGTATTGGAGCATAAGCTTTCGTGGGCTAATACCCACTTCGTCGGATGCAAGCAGTGGAAGTGTCCAAGGTCAGGTATAGATAAATAGTCAAGAATCAGGTAGGAGGTAACAAGGTTAGTCCAATTATGCTGAACCAGCTTGTTATCTAAAATCAGGGAGGTGAGGTATTCTTCTAGCAGCTGAATTGAAGGTGTGAACTCGGAGGGAAGAGAATCTAGTTCACACCTTCAATTCAGCTGCTAGAAGAATACCTCACCTCCCTGATTTGAGATAACAAGCTGGTTCAGCATAATTGGACTAACCTTGTTACCTCCTACCTGATTCTTGACTATTTATCTATACCTGCCCTTGGACACTTCTACTGCTTGCATCCGACGAAGTGGGTATTAGCCCATGAAAGCTTATGCTCCAATACTTTAGTTAGTCTTTAAGGTGCCACAGGACTCTTTGTTACCTCTAGGGTAAGAAAGCAGTTCACTCTGCACATTAGCAGAGTTCCCTCAACTACCATTACTGCACAGAGAGTGTGCTGTACTGTAGATTTATACCCTGACATGCTGCTAAAAGTCTCTGGGTGCTCTTTGCCTACTACTACTTTTAAAAGCACAGTAAGCCAAAGCATACTACAGAACTTTCAGTGTGCTGCAGCAATGTCCACATGGGACATTACTGCACAGCAAGCTGGTGTGCTGTAGATTCACCCCTTGGCTTGCTGTACAGGAACATCTTGTATAGACAAGCCCTAAGAGATTAGCAGGATCAGGCACTAAATTCTGGCCTCTCTGCTGAATCCACCAATGAATGCCTATTAATACACTCTGATGGCAGTCAATTTCAAATGTTATCAAATTGTATAAATCAAAAGTGCTAAGAAAATATAGACATTTATTTTAGATAGGACTAGCTTTATAGTAATGAGGAGGAATACTGGAAGGAGCAGACAGTTAGGCAGACAGTGGATAAACACTCAAAAGTGTGGATGAATTTCCAAACCTCACCTGAACTTTTTTAAATTCAATTTTGCATGCAAAATTTCAAGTAAATGGGTTCTCTCACAACAGTTCAATTCTCCTCTTTCTAGGAGTGACCAATACAAAGAACTGTGGAAGCATATAAACACAAAACTTAGTAAAACATCTTCAAAAAAGTTCAGATTGAGTCAAGGAATGGGCAAAAGTTCAGGTGGATTACTATTTTATCCTGATTTGAAAATTCCCACCTAATACCTAAAAATAGCATACATTTGCTATATTGGCAACAAATTTTATTTCCTCTTTATTATTGGATATGCGATGAATAGCTTCCATGGTGATTTTGTGTTTCCACTTTCATGCCTAATAGATTTTTGTTGTATAAGGAAATCTTCAAAAGAAAAGTGCACCATCTCTTTAAATTTTATATGTTAACATTGTCTGAGAAAATGTAACATTGGTAAATATCATATTAATTCTTAGTTACTTGCTCCACAATTCTTAAATATTGAACTTTTTTCTTTTACCAAAATGGTTTTCCAGTAATTGCATTAACAATACTTTAATGCTTCAATACTTTAAGCATTAAAGTATTGTTCAATAATCTTTAACGTGCCACAGGACTCTTTGTCACATTAACAAAAATGTGAACAATTGTTAAAGCCAGTACTTGAGAACATAAGAATTACCATGCCATATCAGACCAATTATCCATTTATCTTTCTAGTCCAGTAACCTGTCTCCAAAAGTCACTGGTACCAGAATGGTAGGTAGAAGTTGCAAGAAGCCTGTGTTGGGCAATTATTGATAAACACAGCCACAAGGAATTTTTTTACCTGTCGATAGTTAGTATTTGGTTTATTCCCTGAAGCATGCCCTCATTTATACTTTTATCCTATCTAGTGTAAGTACAGATGTCCACATTATCTATATAAACGTCTAATCCAGGGGTCATCAACCTTTCAGAAGTAGTGTGCCAAGTCTTCATTTATTCACTCTAATTTAAGGTTTCGCGTGCCACTAATACATTTAAACTTGTTTAGAAGGTCTATTTCTATAAGTCTATAATATAGAACTAAACTATTGTCGTATGTAAAGTAAATAAGGTTTTGAAAATGTTTAAGAAGCGTCATTTAAAATTAAATTAAAATGCAGAGCCCCCCAGACCGATGGCCAGGACCCGGGCAGTGTGAGTGCCACTGAAAATCATGTGCTGCCCTTGGCACATGTGCCATAGGTTGCCGACCCCGGTCTAATCCTTGCTAAGTTCTTAACTTCAAACATACTTTTTGGCTAATATTCAGTTTAATTAGGAGTTGTGTACAAAATCTTCTTATTAAGAATACAGTGAATTTTACAATGTTCTGCTATTTTAAATTACCACATTGCGTAAAAACTTCATTATTCATTGTATATCTAACAAATGTGTTATTGAAAGGGTTACCTATTTTGACTCTTCCTCTTTCAGGACCTTCTCCCATTACCAGAATGTTTGCTGGTTTCTGAAAAATAAAAATCAGAACATTCAACTGACTGACACTTCTGAGGAAGACAACCAAAACCCTTGGTAAATTGCTCAAATGGTTAATTACCCTCACTATTAAAAAACAGTGACACCTTATTTCTAGTCTGAATTTGTCTAACTCCAACTTCCAGTAACTGGATCATGTTATACCTTTTTCTGCTAGGCTCTTTATTATCTTTATTATCAAATTTCTACTCTTCTTGTAGATACTTATGGACTGTGATTAAATCACTCATCTTTCTCTTTGATAAGCTACACAGATGGAACATCTTAGATCTTTCACTATTAATGCACGTGTTCCAATACTCTTATTCTCATGGCTCTTCTCAGAACCCTCTCCAATCTTTCAACATCCTTGAATTCTGCACACCAAAACTGGACACAGTATTCTGGTAGTAGTTGCATCAGTGCAGAATACAGAGGCAACATAACCTCCCTGATTCTACTCATTAGCCCTTTTAGCCAGCGTCACACCAGAAGCACATATTCAGTTGATTAGCAACTATGACACCTAAGAATTTTTCAGTCACTGTTTCCCAGGATAGAGTCCCTGTCACAGGCTGTCTAGCCCTTTAAGGAAAGCCAAGCACAACCTTGCCTGTGACCAGTTGCGAGATAGTGGCTATCCTGCAGTTGCGGGATAGTTGTCTGGAGACTTAATTAAAAGTTTGCAGGGGATCAGAGAGAGGACTGACCTGTGAACACAGTCTTGGGGAGGAGACCTAGGAGAGAGGAGGAAAGGGGAGTTACCTCTCTCTGGGAAGGGCCTGGTAAAGTCAGGCTAGATTTACAGTGGTTCTCAAACTTTTTGTAGTGGTGACCCCTTTCCCACACCAGGACTCTCAGTGCGACCCCCCTTTAGGGGCCGGGCTGGCGGGGGGAGGACCAGCAGCCCCAACCCCCGGGGCTGGGATGAGGGGGTTTCCAGCAGCCCTCTGGGGCCAGGCTCGGGGGCGGGCTCACGGGGGGGCGCCAGGTGCCCGCCACAGCAGAGGACGGGGACGGGCTCACTGGTAGCCCGCCACAGCCAGGCTCGGGCTCGTGGGGGTGCCAGGAGCCCACCAGGGCCGGGCTTGTGGGGGTGCTGGGAGCCTGCCGCAGCAGGGGACCGGCTCAGGCCCGGGGGCAGGCTTAGGCTCACCGGCAGCCCGCCGCGGCTGGGGCTGGGACCGGGCTTGTGGGGACGCTTGTTTGGCAGGCTGCCTGTACTCTGAAGCCCAGGCGATAGCCCGCTCCCTACAGACTGTTTTGTTTGTTGGCTGCCGAAGCCCGGCCCCGGCTACAGTCAGCCCATTTTTAGTTGGGGCTACTTGGAGGCCGCCAACCAGAGCCGGAACCGGGCCAGTGCAGACCAGCCCAAGAGGTCCTCCCTCCGACTGGGAGTGCGAGGGAGTCTACACGCACAATACCTCTTCATCTGCTTTTAATTAAACTTTAATTTTACCTTTAAAAACACTTATAAATAATTAAAATGTCAGCAATTTCTACAGTGAGGCACAAGCAGGAACCCAAGAATACTGTCAAGAACATTTAGATTTCTTGAATGATGACCCATGAAGCCCTTGTCTTGGGCTAGGTCCACACCATTTATTTTTAATCATGAATGTGATTTTTATTAAATGCCATTTTTATACCAACAAAAGCCCTCATGTGGAAGTAGTTATCCCAGCAAAAAGTGCTTTTGCCAGTATAGCTAATTTTGTTAGGGGAAACTGGTATTAGCTATACCAACAAAAGCAATCTTTTGCCAGTATAAACTGTGTCTACAGCATAGCTATACAGATGTATACCTTTTCTAGGTCAGATTAAGCCTTGGCTGATAATACAAAGTCTTCAAAAGCATCTCATGCAATCTGCAACTAGTCAAAGCAAACAAATTGTCCATTCCAAACACTGGCTATATAAAATGTGCATATTACATTACAACAGTTGTTGTACAATTCAACAATAAGCAGGGTTTAGACTTCCCTAAACATTAATAGACAGATCTTGGAACATTTTCTATTTTATTACCAGCTACAAAAAATGAATAAGATTTTTAAAGTGAAATTATTTAAATAGAGGGATACACAACAGCAACCTTCAAAACATAACTTTAAATACTTTCATTCAAACATTATCATGAAGTAGGTTTAAATACACAGTTCAAAACTACTGGCAACTCAACAGGTCACATCAAATTTGACTTTATCCAAGAATTAGAAGAGACAGTGAACAAAACTCATGCCATAATCTCAATCAATTTATCAATTCCTACCACCATATCCCTGAAGTTAAAATACTTTCTCACGGTCTCTTAACAGAATGCATTTGGCAAGGATAATATCAATTTTAGCATCCAGTTATTGCAAAAAATATAGACCACAGTCTCTTCAGCAAATCTAGGCAAAATGAAAAAGATGATGCTTGCTCTCACTTTGCACACAAAGATAAACATTTAACTATAATTAAATGGACATCGAAGGGAAAGTGGGCAGACCCTTGCTGTAAATTTCAAATTAGCATTGACAGACATTGTCCAAGTTGAAAGCACCTCAGAAGTTGGTGTCTATGAGGTATCTATCATATCTACCTACACAGTAGACATATGAAAGTAGTAGTCATTACATAGGTATACTCAAAGGAGTTGTGTAAAATGTAGGTAACTTGGAGCATGGACTGTCTAGGGTAGCCCCAACCTGGATGAGACCTCTACACTACAACAATATAAATGTTGAATAATAATATTCCCATATTACTTAGAGTAAGTCAATATTCAAATAAGGACACTTGCCAAGCACAGTTGAGGATGATGGATGATTGCTGTCCACTTAAGTTAAGGCTTCTCATTTTTCAGAGCAGACATCCAGTGAAATCATAAGCAGCTGTTCACATGAGCCCATCATGCTACTGCCAAACCCACTACTATAGTAACTCCTCAGTGAACGTTGTAGTTATGTTCCTGCAAAATGCTACTTTGAGCAAAATGATTTTAAGCTAATCCAATTTCCCCATAAGAATTAATGTAAATGGGAGGGTTAGGTCCCAGGGAAACGTTTCATCAGACAAAATACTTTACATATATTTATACACAGTATAAGTTTTTTAAAAACAATTTAATACTGTACAGAGCAAGGATGATTGTGAAGCTTGGTTGAGGTGGTGGAGTCAGAGGGTTGGCTATTTCCCAGGGAATGCCTTGCTGCTAAGTGAACTAGCACTCGGCTGAGCCCTCACAGGTTAACACAAGTCAACATGAATTGAAGGAGGAGACACAGATGCATGGCAGTGGCTGCAAACATTCCCTGCGGAAACTGAATGTGATGATGAACCCACGCTATCCCACTGGACCACACCACTTCCTCCACTTTCCAAAGTGCTGGTGGTGTGCGTGTGTGTGCATGGGAGAGAGGGGGGGGGGGGGGAAAGAGAGAGAGAGAGAGAGAGAGAGAGAGAGAGAGAGAGAGAGAGAGAGAGAGAGAGATGTATTGCCCCTTTAAATAAACTGCCTTTTTAAGTATAACAGCAAGTTGAGACAGCAGCTGCTTCTAGCAAGCTCCCTCTGTCCTAAGCCTTATGGCGTCCCCTCCAGCTCTGTGGAGATGGGGTACAGGAGTCGGGGGAGGGAGACACCCTGACATCAGCACTGCTCTTCTCCCTCACCCCCTGCACAGCAAGCAGGAGGCTCCCGGGAGCAGGTCCCAGGCAGAGAGCAGGAGCAGCACATGGCAGTGTGGGGAGGGACACCTGAACTACCCGGCACTTGGGAGCCTGCCGGGCACAGGAAACTTAAGGGACCTGATAGGGGAGCTGCTGGCCCACCCTGGTTCCAAACCCCCACCAGCTAGCTCCAAGGAGCTGTTCTTCCTGTAAGCAGTGGACAAAGTAGGCAGCTGCCGAACAACATTAGAAGGGAGCATTGCGGAACTTTAAACGACCATGTTCTCTAATAGATCAGCAACCTAACAACAAAACATTAACCAGGAGGCCGTTAAGTGAGGAGTTAATGTACAAACTGCCATTGTGTTTCTGGGAAGAGCAGGCCCAATTTCAGGCACCATGACATACTTAAACTGCTGAATCATTGCATGAAGCATTTGTATATTCTGTTTCCAGCTTGTCAGTAGGATGTCAGTAGTGTCAGGTAAAGTGTAATGTTTGACAATATAATAAATGGCTCCACTTCAACAGTGTGATCATACATCACATTGCCTTGAGAACATAAAAAGTGAAAGATCATGTGTGCCAAAATGATATACTGGACGACTGCCTGAGCGACTTAGAAGAGAAAGCCAGCCACTAGAAAAGTATATAATTAAATATTAAGCAAGGTACAATTAATCCCTTAAATATGTGATGCTTAGAGCTTCACAACTGCACAGATACCTGACCAACAGTGCTTAGCTAAATGTTGACTTTGATCTTGTGACTGAAATAAAGGCAAGAATAGAGAAGCACATTATGCACTTCCTCTTAGGGAGATTTTTCACATTTCACACTTAAGAAATAAGATGTCCACTCTGAAAACTTCCCTTGCCCTTTTTCCTCATTAATATACTAATACAAGAGAGACTTGCTTAATCAAGTTGTCTATTTTGTTCTCAAAGTCATCTAGTCACAATATATTTATGCTGATACCTTCACAATCATAGCAGCTTTGAGGAGAATAAAATAAAATAAATGTCACTGATATTGTGAGGGACATTTTGATCACTATAGTACAAAAAGTGCATTTACTTTTTGGAGAAAAATGTGCAAGTATAAGCAGATATTCAGATTAATCTACCCCAACTAAAAGTCAAAGCAGTGACCAAAAGCAACCTGCAGATCTTATGGGGCAGCTAGTGTACATTGTCATTCTTTCATTAAAGTTCCTAAAGTGTGGTTCTACTCTGAAAATCATCACTTTCAAAAATGGAACCTCCATACTCAACAGATTGGGTTTCGCTGTGTATTCAGAATCCTTTCTGCTTACCTTACTGACTAAAGTAAATTTTAAACTATATTTTAAATCTGTTCACATAACATCAGTAATAATACCGTGGGAGGTGGAGATCGGGTCTATTCATGCCCCTATCACCATCAGAATTGTTACATAAATTCCCATTTCAGAAGCCTGATTTTGGGTGACTATAGGATAGAATAAACCCCAAATAACTTAGATTCTGGGTTGAGTTTTGCAAGTCTGGAAATTAGAAAATGCATTTATTTGTAAACTTCACAGATCTGACCTGGAAGTCAATTGGACAAGAAGGAATCCCACAATGTTGTTTTTACCCTGTTTCCCCGAAAGTAAGACATCCCCCGAAAATAAGACGTACTTCCAATTTTGCCTCTTGCTGTAATATAATGTAATGTAATTTTGGGAGCAAAAATTAATATAAGACACTGTCTTATTTTCGGGGAAACACGGTATGTATTCATTTTATAGCAGAACTGCAACTTAAAGATTGACCGTGTGGCATCAGACATGCTCAGGACAAAATAACAGAAAGCAAGCAGAACTTTAGCATAACAGGACACAGCACAGCTGACTTTCTAGGCTCATGTTACAACTTGCCCTGATCTCAAGATTGTTAAGAGGTTGTTTCTTTGAAGAGAATTATATTTTAGCCCAGCAGCTAAAATATTAAATGGCTCACAATAGTGCACACAGGCTATGATGGAATCCACGTTAGTAGCTGTTTTCCTATTAATTAGAAAAAAATGGGAATAGTCTATACATTGTTGTGATAAAGATTCCTGCACCTGTATTTAATAAATCGGGAGCTAGAACTCTGCTGCAACAACTAGCAAAGAAATGTGCCTACACTGATTTCTAACCTGGTTTATCTGCTGTTTGAACATATTCTTTTGAATGTTTTTTTCTATAAAAAGTTTTAAAAGTTGTTAAAGAAGTCCAAGTGGGTGTTTTATGATTCTAAAATATACAATAGCATACTTTGTACTTTGTCCTCTGAACAGGACATGAGCTTCTACCTGTCTGGAGACCAGGAGGGTTCTGAAATCAGTATTGAGAATGTGGTGGTTGGTACAGGATAGGGGTGTATTTTCTATGCTCTCTTTACCCATGTCTGTTTTTTTAAAAAAAAAAAAGAAAAGAAAAATCAGATCCAGGACGTGACCAGCTGTTTGTATAGATCCAGAAACGACCTGTGAGAAACCAAGAGTGGAAAGTACGGAAAGAAACAATTGGGCTTAACATGTTGTCAATAGGGATATTGAAGTCTCTCAGTACCGTAAGTCTTGGAAATTTCATCTCCGTTTCATACAGCATCACAATTCTGCTAGGAAACCTCTGCTTTTTGAAGGTCTACATATTAATAGTAGAAACATCTTGGACTTTTTTCTAGATTTGTATGGTACTTTGATTTCCAAAAATAATTTTGTCTTGTGATGATCTTTTTTACATTTGAGGCTGGCCTGGACATGCTAGAACATGGAAACAAGCAACTGAGGAGACAAGGACAAAGGAAGTGGCAGTAATCAAGAAGGGAGGATAAAAAACCATGTAAGATTGTAGACAGATGAAGACTAAAGAATAGGTATGGACAATATTGCAGTGGTTGAAATAAGACGTGTAGTAATTCATATGATGAAGAAAGGGTCAGTCTAGGACGGCTTGTCCAACCCGCGGCCCGTGGGCTGCATGCGGCCCAGGACGGCTATGAATGCGGCCCAACACAAAATCGTAAACTTACAACATTATGAGATTACGTCCACAAATAACAGAGTATTATCCGTAATTCGCATTATAATTGCAAACCGTTCGACCAAAAAACCGAAAAACTGATAAAATTGACTAATAAAATAAAGAGTGAGAAGACTCTAATGTCGCGTAAAATGAATTGTGACAAAGAATTCATGAATAGTATGCATAACGCGTGGCCCAAGACAACTCGTCTTCTTCCAATGTGGCCCAGGAAAGCCAAAAGATTGGATACCCATGGTCTAGGTCAGGGGTCTCCAAACTACGGCCCGCGGGCCGGATGTGGCCCGCGAGGCCCTCTCATCCGGCCCGTGGAGATCTTTTGGGCTCTTTAGAGAATGTTTGGCTCTTTTGAGCTTTCCGCAGGGACGGCTCCGCGCTGGGGCCTGGAAGCCCGCGCGGGCCGCCAGCCGCGGGGCCGGGACCCGCCGCGTGCTCGGCTGCCGCCGCGGGGCCGGGACCCGCCGCGTGCTCGGCTGCCGCCGCGGGGCCGGGACCCGCCGCGTGCTCGGCTGCCGCCGCGCGGCCGGGACCCCCCGCGTGCTCGGCTGCCGCCGCGGGGCCGGGACCCCCCGCGTGCTCGGCTGCCGCCGCGGGGCCGGGACCCGCCGCGTGCTCGGCTGCCGCCGCGGGGCTGGGACGGCTCAGCTGGGGCCGGGACGCGCCGCACCGCCACGCAGTTGCAGGGGGCGAAACAAGGCGGCGAACCGGTCTGTGGGGAGAGACCGGGTTGAGCGGGTCAGTTGGGGGGGGGGAGAGACCGGGCTGGGTGGGTCAGTTGGGGGTGGGGTGGGAGGGAAGGAGGTTTTGGGGTGAGAGACCTGGCTGGGTGGGTCATTTGGGGGGGGGGTTGGAGGAAAGGAGGTTTGGGGGTGAGAGACCGGGCTGGGTGGGTCATTTGGGGAGGGGGGTTGGAGGAAAGGAGGTTTTGGGGGGGAGAGACCTGGCTGGGTGGGTCATTTTGGGGGGGGGGTTGGAAGAAAGGAGGTTTTGGGGTGAGAGACCGGGCTGGGTGAGTCATTTGGGGGGGGGGGTTGGAGGAAAGGAGGTTTTGGGGGGAGAGACCTGGCTGGGTGGGTCAGTTGGGGGTTGGAGGAAAGGAGGTTTGGGGGGGAGAGACCTGGCTGGGTGGGTCAGTTGGGGGTTGGAGGAAAGGAGGTTTTGGGGGGAGAGACCTGGCTGGGTGGGTCAGTTGGGGGGTTGATGTGCAGTGTTCATGTGTAGTGTTCAGGTGTAGTGAACAGGTGTTCATGTGTAGTGTTCAGGTGTAGTGAACAGGTGTTCATGTGTAGTGTTCATGTGTAGTGTTCATGTGTAGTGTTCATGTGTAGTGAACAGGTGTTCATGTGTAGTGTATCAATGTGTTATTAAATAATAACTGAATAAAATAATATTAAATAAATAATTAAAAACAACATCCATGTTTTGATTCTTTTTTATTTGGACCTCGAGTGTGTTGTCGGCCCCCGAACTTCTATTTGATAGCTAATGCGGCCCTCGGGCTGAAAAGTTTGGAGACCCCTGGTCTAGGTCATAGACAACATCAAAAGCTGTGATGTCCATGGTATCTAAGAGATCAGAAATAAACACATGCACAGAGGAAATCATGCAGCTCTCCTTTTGCCCTGGAGGATAACATTTCATTCAAAGGAAATAAAGAAAGGCTATAGAAACCCCTGAATCATTTAACAAACTTATCTTAATAAAAAATGACAACACTTCTGACCCAGTTGCATTCCAATTAATACATGCTGTACTTTCCTAAAACTCTCCCCTTACTGTGAACACAAAATGCCAGCTGTGAAACAAAGTGATATTGCTGGCTTGGGCAAGTTCAGTTGCTATAGAAACAGTAGAAACAGTAAAAGTTGCAAGTCTCACATTTAAGTTACAAGCGATAAAAAACGAATAGACAAATCCCTGCTGAGATGCATTTGAGGTTTGAGTGTACAGTATACTAAAGGAACAATTGCAAAAAGAACAAGACCAACAGCAACAAACAATTTGTGTGAAAATTTGAAACACATGCAGTAAGGGGTTTAGATGCCGATATAATTTAGCAAGTTGCTTACATGAAGTAAATGTAGGTTATACTGTAGTGTTTTCTCTTCTATCAGTGGGTCAATTAACACATCTCAGTGTGAGAGAACTGGAAATGCTGAGGTAACAAGTATTTATTATTTAAGGAAAAAATCTGAAGTGCAAACATGAACGTGACCATAAGAACACTGATGTTTATTGAATCAATGTAGCGCCTCTGAAATCTTTAACTGGGAGTGAGTGGGGAAGAAAAACAAAACACAAACAAACAAAAGTAAAACTGTCTACAATCTTGAGAGGAACAATTAATTAGGTCATAACAGGAACAGTATTCTAACAATGGATTGTAGCGTATTAATTGTAGTAACTTTTACTGTTGTTGTACTTAAATACAGTGACACAATTCTTCAGAGATGTGATAAAGAACTACATTCCCATGAGAGCCTCCTTTGGTCATGCAGCTTTCCATGTACTGTTCTTTATTGTTTATACCCAAATAAATGTGTTTCCCTGTTGGAATGTACTACTCGACAAAGAATGATCTGAAATATGCATTTTCTACTGTAAAAAAAGAAAGTATTTTTCTACATAAAGTCTTAATTATTTAGTAATTATTTATAGGCTAGGTAGCACAAACCTTTTGCCCTTAGAGACCTATCTAAAATTATTCTTAAGGCTCAAGCAAAAATGAGTTTGGTGGTTTCCTCATAGCCTTTAGATCACAAACACCCAGATCTGAAAGCTGTTAGGCTGCACAGAACAGTTTTACACGGACAGTCTGCTGAAAAGTACCCAGTGGTTGTTGAATGTCAGGATTTAGGTGCACTGTCAGATTTGTTTGGAGAAATGTGCACTCAGCTTGCCTGCACTACCCCCAAATCCTCTTACCCATCCACAAGAAATACATTTATACAATAAAACAGAAAAAAGTCATTAAAGGCTTTCAATCAGAAGCTCATCAGAACAAAATTCCCTTCAACTCAAAACATTTTAGTCAAACATGCTGCATTACCAGACTAATGTTTTTGCAGCCAATCATCAAACTTCTTAATGTAGTAATTCAGTCAATAACAGCTTTTTAGCTCTTTAAATCTTTTATTGCTAAACAAGCATTTTAACCCTCTTATAGTTGGGTGCTCTTTTCTAAACTCCTTCCCCTGTATTTAACTACATGAAACACAGTGTCTGTTAGTATTGTTATTCCACCATCTATTGAAAGAAAACTGGTCAAAATCTTTCTGGTATTGAGGTATGTAAACAGGACACAATATCTAATGAGTTCTTCACATTGCAATATGATAGGACTACAAATAAAAGCAAACTCATATAAGCCTGACAAGAGGTCTCGTTTGACAAAATGACTTTCAAAGTTTCTCCCTCCCACTGAATTATCAGCATTTCAAGTTATTTTTCCCCAGATTAATTAGTTCATGTTTTCCCAAAGTTAACTCCATTGCATTCTCTGTCTAGATTTCTAATCCTTCTACTTCTTTTTGTATTTTATCTCTGTTCTATTGCTATTAGCATTACCTCTCAATGCAGCATCTATGAATTTCATCAAAATGTTGTTCACCATTTCTTCCACAATGATGTTTTATACAAGTATTACATTCAACAAGACCAGACTGATACAGACCACTACAGTGCATGTTAGAGACAGAATTATGTCTAACATCTAGGAAATCTGCCCCAAAAAGTAGGAATTATTTTTAAAAAACAGTTGGTGATCATTCAACTGAAACTGAAATTAGTCTAAGTCTAAAAAGAAAAATGGGTAACATAGGCAAATGTGATTAAGCAATTGGGTAACAAGAAGAATAAGCTGGTGCAGTAAGTAGTGCTATGGAAGGTTTTTAAAACAAAATGATCTAATAAGAACAAAGATGAAGAATGATACAGAAAATAGAAAGTTAACAATGGACACTATTAGGCCTAGACTTTTTGGTTTCCTCAATAACACCACCTTGACTTCTCCCTTTTTCTTTAAATTGGATGGACATCAGACCAAAAGCTACTACTGCAGAATGTGTGCAGAAATTAATGTTCTGTGCAGAACTTCCGTTTTCCTCCACAAAGGCTGCAGAGCTCAGCTCCGCACCTCACAATTAGAAGACACTGCCAGGGTGTGGGGGACAGAGCAGAAGGGTTTCAGGCAGCTGCAGCTCCTGGCACACCCTGAAGGAAGGAGGTGGCACGCAGGAAACTCCCCACAAGCCCAGGACCCAGCATCAGACTGTTTCTCTCTCTGGATACCTGGGTTCTTGGAGGTGTGGCAAAAATGGTATTGTTAACTGCTTATTGTGTATGGTTTGTTACCTGCTTTTGATTAGCTGCTATGGAATCGGTGTTTCCAAGATAGAGTTTGTGTCTTTAAAATGGAGTAGATCAGCTGGATGGACATGCAGCCATAATCTAGGACAGAGACTGCACGCAGCACCTGTCAGTTCATGTCACGCATATCATTAACCTTTAACTATGCAACATTGTTTGTGATACATGTGACAGTGAGTGTTGTAAGCCAATGGCCGGTGGCTGTGACACTTTTCAAATCTGTATACAAACTATGTATGTGGCATCAGATTATTGGCTGTATGAAGCTGTGATACTCTTTAAAGTTATTGGTTGTGTGTAGCTATGACGATAATCAAACACTGTATATATGTTCTGACCGCCCATTGTTCTGGGGCAGTCAGGTTTGGAGCGTTAGCCCCTTGACTCCCCTATTCGTGCACAAATAAACCTTTTTTAGTCAGGTTACCTTGGGACTCTGCCTGTTCTTTGAAGGTGATTGGGACGGCCTCCAAAGGAAACGAGCTCATTTGTGCAACAGAGGGTAGGGGAGTGAATGTCTGGGCTGGAAGGTGCTCTGTGGTTGGGCTCTGGGGGGTAGAGGGAGCAAGTTAGGGTGAACAGATGTTCTGATTTTATAGGGACAGTCCTGATTTTCAGCTCTTTTTCCTATATGGGCTCCATCCCCCCTTCCCATCCCCTGCCCCGATTTTTCACACTTGCTGTCTGGTCATCCTAGAGCAAGTGTCTGCCTGGGGCTGCCCTATGGCTGGACTCTGGGAGGTAAGGGGTGTGGGTGTCTGGCCCCCTGGACTAGGCTGTGCCAGGGGAGGGAGAAGAGAAACAAGAATTGTGTGACCACAGGGGTTTCTTTAAATCTCTATTCCCGGGGGAATTTTGTGTATCTGTATGGTTATAGATCGGGGTTGGCAACCTTTCAGAAGTCGTGTGTCGAGCCTTCACTTATTCACTGTAATTTAAGGTTTCACGTGCCAGTAATAAATTTTAACATTTTTAGAAGGTCTCGCTCTATAAGTCTATATTATATAAATAAACTATTGTTGTATTTAAAGTAAATAAGGTTTTTAAAATATTTAAGACGCTTCATTTAAAATACAATTAAAATGCAGATCTTATCAGTTTAGTGTGATCCTTGCCTTTGCTTTTCCTGAGTTTTCCAATGTGGGCCACTGCAGGGGGCGGCTGAAGAGTGCTGGGCTGAGGTCAGAAGCAGAGTCCCAGGCTGACTGTCAGTGCCCCAGGCCAGCAGTGGACTGAGCGGAGACGGAGGTCCGGACCCCAGCTGGCAGGGGGGAACAGTGGCCAGAACCCCTAACCGGCAGCAGGCTGAGCTGAGTTCCTGGAGTAATCCTTGTGCTAGTGTGCATTCCCTCAATAAGCCATTAACGTTGTTTGGCCTTTTTACTGTCATATCTGAAAGGCTGCTTGTGGGTGTTTTCAACCTCAGGACATGTTTCAGCAGTACAGTAAAACCCCGATTTAACGGACTTCGGATGCAACGGACAAAATTTACGATGCATCCAAAATCTGTTATTCGGGGGCTGCCGGCTCCCACCCGGGTCCCACCTGTGGGCGGGCTGGCTGGCTGCCGGCTTCCGCCTGCGGGCGGGCAGGCTGCCGGCTCCCGGGTCCCGCCTGAGGGCGGGCGGGCTCCCGGCTCCCGGCTCCCGCCTGCGGCGGGCGGGCTCCCGGCTCCCGGGTCCCGCCTGCGGCGGGCGGGCTGCCGGCTCCCGGGTCCCGCCTGCGGCGGGCGGGCTGCCGGCTCCCGGGTCCCGCCTGCGGCGGGCGGGCTGCCGGCTCCCGGGTCCCGCCTGCGGCGGGCGGGCTGCCGGCTCCCGGGTCCCGCCTGCGGCGGGCGGGCTGCCGGCTCCCGGGTCCCGCCTGCGGCGGGCGGGCTGCCGGCTCCCGGGTCCCGCCTGCGGCGGGCGGGCTGCCGGCTCCCGGGTCCCGCCTGCGGCGGGCGGGCTGCCGGCTCCCGGGTCCCGCCTGCGGGCGGGCGGGCTGCCGGCTCCCGGGTCCCGCCTGCGGGCGGGCGGGCTGCCGGCTCCCGGGTCCCGGCAGCGGGCGGGCGGGCTGCCGGCTCCCGGGTCCCGGCAGCGGGCGGGCGGGCTGCCGGCTCCCGGGTCCCGGCAGCGGGCGGGCGGGCTGCCGGCTCCCGGGTCCCGGCAGCGGGCGGGCTGGCTGCACCCGGCTCCCCGCTGCCGCCCGGGTCCAGGCAGCGGGCGGGCTGCCTGCCGGCTCCCCGCTGCCAGCCCGCCCGGGTGCCAGCAGCGGGGACCCGGGCGGGCGGGCGGGCTGCTAGCTCCCACCCGGGTCCCAGCAGCCGGGACACGGGCGGGCTGGCTGACGGTTCCCGCCCGGGTCCCAGCAGCCTGGGACACGGGCAGGCGGGCGGGCTGCCAGCTCCCGGGTCCCGGCAGCGGGCGGGCTGGCTGCTCCCGGCTCCCCGCTGCCGCCCGGGTCCAGGCAGCGGGCGGGCTGCCTGCCGGCTCCCCGCTGCCAGCCCGCCCAGGTCCCAGCAGCGGGGACCCGGGCGGGCAGGTTGACAGCTCGCGGGATAAGTAAAACCTCGATATAACGGACTAATTCGGGCGAGGGGGTGTCCGTTAAAGCCGAAAGTCTTGTTATTTAATAATTTTAAAAAATTATTTAAAAAAATTATTAAATAACGGACTTTCGGCTTTAACGGACACCCCCTCGCCCGAATTAGTCCGTTATATCGAGGTTTTACTGTACATACATAGCCAACTTCATAATTTCACACACGATGATAGGACATACAATCCAATGAGGTATTAATGTCTAGCAGATCAAGACTTTTAGAATGATACCTCACAAGGCATATTTGTTTAAGACATATCCTAAGTACATAACAGTGGTGAATACTGGAGTGTCGGGGTGTAACAAGGTTCATCAATAGCTATTAGCCACAATGGTCAGGGATGCAACCATGTGTTCTGGGTGTCCCTAAGATTGACTTCCAGCTGCTTGGACTGGACCACAGGGGATTGATCTTTGATGATTGCCCTGTTCTATTCATTCAATTTGAACCACCTGGCTTTGGCCACTGTTGGATGACAGGATATTGAGCTAAATGGACGACTGGTCTGATGCAGCATGCTCATTCTTATGTTATCTCCTCTCCCTTCCTAATGCTGCCCAAAAATATCAGACAATGTTCGCGGTTTCTTATATAAATCACAGTTTAATGATGTGATTTCTTGCAAAAGAGCAAAACATATGGTTAACTTATAAACTGAAGTAACAAAGTCCTGTGGCACCTTAAAGACTAATCTAGTCTTTAAGGTGCCACAGGACTTTGTTACCTCTGCTATTCCAGACTAACACGGCTACCTCTCTGATTATAAACTGAAGTCGTATGATCAGAACTGAAAGATATGGTTTTGCTATATGTAACAAATTGTTTTGAAGAATATGAACAAAAATAAAGTCTATTCACTGCTTGATCAATGAATGAAGCAGTTAAAGGAAACTATGGTACTGGAAAACTGATTGCTGATATCCACGATAAACGAGGTCAGCTCAATACAAGGATTCATAAATGAAAGAATCCTCCTTGAACATACCATTCTGGAGACTCAGGGATTTCTTCAGGTTGCCTAGGGATGCTGGGTTGTTAAAGAAAGTTTGCAAGACCAAATTAAAACTCAAGTAAGACTCAGGATCTTGAGCATACTTTCACAGTACTTTACTTCATAATGTATTGCTTTGTTTTGTTTTGGCTGATGACAATGCAGTTAAAGTTACAGAGAAAAGAACTGTAAAAAAAATTGAATTCAAAATCAGTCAACACAATTTAAATTAAAGTTGTTAGGCAACATAATCTATACAAAAACACTCATTGATGCAGATTCTGCAACAGTATACTTCAGTTTAAAATACCTAAATGGTGTTTTGGGGAGGACAAGGAAGAAAAGAAATATGAAGGAGAGAAATGGATGGAAAAAAGAAAAAAATGGTGAAATAATTGTAATAAAAAAAATCAAAAGGAAGCAGTTGCTCAAAACAACATATTCATGTTATCTCAAGGTTTCTCAACAAATCACAATCCATTCTAGCTTAATTCCCATGGAACGTTCAATATTGGATAATTTAGGGCCAGATTCTGTGTGCAAAATCTTAGGTAGATGTGCAATATGATTGAGGAGGGGGAGAGGAGAGAGAGTATAAGGAGACTGCCTCTATTAACTCAGTTAAGGGCCAAGTATATTTTCAAACCCTGTGCTCATGGGAGTACACGGACTGCTCCAAAGCTGCTCCCTCATGGGCACATGGCACCTCAAAGGGGATGAGACCAGTGCTCTATCCACTTAGACACACCAAAAGCAAAGAAATGTAGAGGAAGTAAGCTGCATCCCACAAAAGATGTAATAACAGGTCACAGCCCCAGCTTGTATAAGAGCCCCAGAACACATTCTGCTTCAGAATGCCACAAGATGCTATGGCCAATTCTACATTGCTCCTTACCAGATAATGTGCCTAATTTATCTTTATTTTATAAATGTAGAATAAAGATCTGACTCAAAAAATACTGAGATGGGATTTACAGTTATATATTCTTAAACTGGGACTTCCAGTTATTAATGATACACTGCCTGCCACTGTCCTTAATTTAATAGCAAAATCTAAAAAGAGAGACTATAAATCTGGGAAAATACTAATATTAAAAACCCCCACCAATTATCCTAAATAGTTCTAGATTAGAATCTGATGAAGGAAGGAAATGAGATTAGGGCATTCAAATGAGTGATTAAACCTATTTTCCATTGTTGAAACTCTTGTTCTTATTTGCATTGTTCTGTTTTCATTACAATTCTTTGCCTTGAGAATTACGCATCATAATTGCCATCTCTGATAATACTTTGAACTATGGCAATAAATTCAGCTATTGTCAACTTCTGGCATTTGTTTTATACAGTATGCTGGCTATTCTGCATGGCCTAGTGGGACTATTAAAACAGGAATTTGAGGCCATTAGCCAATCGAAGCACAAAACTAAAAATGAGAGTCCTGCCAAACATCATAAAACATGTTGTTAATTATACTTCACCAAATATCGTAGACATTAAAATTCTGATACTTCACTCTTCTGTTAGTCTAAGCCAGACAGAATTTTAAAAGTTTCTATGATAAATAATATAGAAATAAAAGGCATAGTTGTAAAATTAACCTGTTTTCCATCAGAAGCCTGATTTTGCTCAATGGGTTTAAACTGACTGAATTAGGTTAAAATATAATTTGTGGCACCCAAAAATCTGGGCACTCAAAGTCACTAACAGAACTGTGTGAATAACTGAATTTTCTATTTGGTTACCAAACATACAAATATGGATTAACAATATTTTGTTAAAAAAATTGATAGATGAAAAAGTAGAACTAAATTCATTCTGGGTCAAAATACACATTTTGCTTGTCCCAAAACTAAATGCTTTGTTTCGATTTTGATGGCTTTAAAATATTAACGTTGTTTGGCCTTTTTACTGTCATACCTGAAAGGCTGCTTGTGGGTGTTTTCAACCTCAGGACGTGTTTCAGCAATACATACATAGCCAACTTCATAATTTCACACACGATGATAGGACATACAATCCAATGAGGTATTAATGTCTAGCACAGGGGTCTCAAACTCAAATGACCATGAGGGCCGCATGAGGACTAGTGCACTGGCCCGAGGGCCGCACCACTGACACACACACATACCCTCGCTGCCCCGGCTCTGCCCCCACTCCACCCCTTCCATGAGGACTAGTGCACTGGCCTGAGGGCCGCACCACTGACACACACCCTGCCCTCGCTGCCCCGGCTCCGCCCCCACTCCACCCCTTCCAAGAGGTCCCACCCCTGCCCCACCTCCTCCTCTGAGCACGCAGCTCCCCATTCCCTCCTGGGAAGCGCTAGGCACCACCAACAGCTGTTTGGCAAACAAAGCAAGAGCAATATAGGAAGTCCAGAGCTAGAAACACACGTGGCTCAGCCAGGCAGCAGAGAAGCCTCTGCTTCTGGCCCCTCCCTCCCACAAACTGCTATGGGGGGGGGGGGAGGACAGGAAGCCTGGCGGGCCGCAGGGAAGGGCTTTGTGGGTCACATTCGGCCCCCGTGCCGCATGTTTGAGACCCCTGGTCTAGCAGATCAAGACTTTTAGAATGATACCTCACAAGGCATATTTGTTTAAGACATATCCTAAGTACATAACAGTGGTGAATACTGGGGTGTCGGGGTGTAACAAGGTTCATCAATAGCTATTAGCCACAATGGTCAGGGATGCAATTCCAAAAGGAAATTCCAAAACTAAATGTCTTTCTGAAACAAAGTCAAAACGTTTTGTTTTGGAAATGACAAAACAAATCTTTTCAGAATATCTGAGAAGTTTCTTCTCTCCCCACTCACAAACAAATAATCACCAGTATTGACCCAGGATTTTCCCAGGAGGGTAAAAAAGAAAGGATTTGCATGAACAATTTCACCCAGAATTAACCATTTTGACAATCTTGGCCTACTAAAAAGTCATAATTTTAAAGTACAGCAGGCTGCCAAGAATTAGAAGCAGGAACGATTCCAGATTAAATTCAACACAAAGAGGAAAACTCAACTATATTATCTGAGAAGAACAGACACTTACATACACTACAATAATTGTGGTTCATTGAGTGTAATGTAAGGGACTGTGAGTCTCAAACCTAAGTCCACAGGACTCTTAGGCTTAGGTTACACTTACATGATTATAGCGCTTTTGGTTATAGCGGTACCCATATACCGCAATAGCTATAGCGCTAGAAGATGCGATGGCGTGGCCACATTTGCTGCAACTGCCGCGGCACAGGGAGTGGTGCATTATGGGCAGCTATCCCGGCATTCAGCTGGGTGCAACATGCTTTCCAAAGGAGGGGGGTGAGGGGGGACGGGGAACGTGTACAGAGGGAGAGCACTCCATGGTGTCAGTGATTTTTATCTACAGAAAAGTATGAGGCTCTGAATTTCACTCACACAGCTCCATTGGTAAGCATTTTCACTGCTTTAATTGCTGAGTTAAGAGCGGAGTTCTGTAAAGAAACTTCCACATTCCTAATTCCCTTTGCAAAACAACACAAAGACGTAAATTGCCTTAAATGGCTTCTTAATGGCCTTAAATGGCTCGGAGGCGTGCCAGAGATCCCTTATAGCGTAATGACTGATTACACTTGCCATAACACGCTAGAGGGAATACGCAAAAGCTTTTATTCCTTTCGAAAAGGTGGTTTACAAATAGCGTGATAAGATCAGACTTTCAGCGCAAAACGTGCCTTGCCAGTGTGTTCGGGGGCAGCTTTATAGCGCTCCTGGAGGCTTTATAATGCTTTAAAGTGCCAGTCTAACCAAGCCCTAAGACTAGCAAATTCCAGCCTGCCACCCAGCAACCTCCTAACAGTTGCTAGGGCAGAAGCTAAACCCCAACAGAGGACTCCAGTTCTGAACCCTGATTGGCAGAACACTGGGAATCCTGGCTGGTCCACAGCTTCTATAAAAACGCAGGATAGGAACAAGAAATTGTCTATGCAACAGGGTTCCACCTTATTCTGGACTGTGTGCTTTGTGCTTCCTGCTCCCTTGGCTTGACATCCTGGGACCCCAACCTGGCGTGACTCTGGTTATCAACCCGTGCTTCTGCTCTCAAATATGTCTCCTGCTTCTGATCTCCTAGTAACCTGGCCCTACCTGTATCTGGACACTCAATGCTCAGTTTGCCCTCTGGCATGTCTCAGACTCTGATCTCCCAGGATCTGACCTGTTCTGACTCCTGCTTTGATCATTAGGCTAGATCACCCACATTCTAGTCATGACATCAAGATGTACTGGCCACATGGATTTCACTGTTGGTGGCATGTGTTGGGCTCTCCACCCAATCACATAAAGGGCAGAGCAGGCTCAAAAAGATGAGATGCCCAAATGGTCACAGCCAAGAAAGACGGCTACACTGGTTAAAAAACAATGCGACTTAGCTGGGAAGTGAAAGCAATTATAAAGAAAAATAAATAATAATAAATGAAAACGATGAAAAGTTGATAGCGATGAATATAAAACAGAAACTAGGAATTGTAGAAAAATGGTAGGAGAAACGAAAGGACAAAAGGAGAAATCTATAGCAAAGAGGCTATGGACAATAACAGAGGGGTTTATTAAGTACTGTATATTAGGAACAAAAGGGATGCTAATTATGGCATTGGACCATTACTAGATGGAACTGATAGAACTGTCAATAATAATAATGTAGGAAAAGACAGCAGTCAGCTTTGCTTGGTGAACAATAAATCCTGGAATAACGTCACAGTAGTCTCAAATGAAACAGGAAAATCCATTATTCTATATTGAATATGGTACTGCATGTTCTACAAAGAAAAGCCAAGGACTAGAACAGCTCACACATCTTCTGCGCTAAATAAACCATTCTTTCCTGAAAAGTTCCATGAGATATTATAAAAACAATGAGAAGTTCGGTGGCGCCTTAAAGACTAAAAGGTTTATTTGGGCATAATCTTTCGTGTAAAAAAACCCCATGATCTCTCCATGCATCTGAATAAGTGGGATTTTTTTACCCATGAAAGCTTATGCCCAAATAAACCTTTTAGTCTTTAAGGTATCCTTTTTGTGGATACAGAATAACACGGCTACCTCTCTGGTAAGAGATATTATGGTCAAAAGTGATTTATTCCTTCCCTCATTGGAGAGACTGCAGTTTCAGTTGCACAGCATCTCTATCACTGGGTGGGCATGTCTATAATCAATTTCCAACACTGCTTACTGTAGAAGTTACATATTGACATATTCTATTCAATTTCTCTGCTTAGCTTGTGAGATCACAGTGCAAAGTTCTATGATAGCAGAAAGCCTTACCGACATGGAGTACAACAAAGCTTTTTACTCTCCTCTCAAGATAGTCTCTTCATTCACCTGATCATCCTAATAGTCCTTCTATTCACTTTTTCCTGTTTGAATTTGTCTTTCTTACACCTGTACAAATGTAATTGTACACAGTATTCCAGATGAGGTTTGACTAGTGTCTTATACAATTGCATTAGTGGTTCCCTATCTTTACTGGAAACACTGCATCTGATACAGTACCTCCTTTACCTTGGTCTGATATATTTTATATAAGTCTGACTTACACAAAAATTGTGGTCAATAATAAAAAATATTTATGATAATTTCTGCAAATGAAAATATTTTGATTTTTAAAGACTGCAAGGATGAGGGAGTCATCTGAGACATAAAAGCAAAAATACAATACATCTTATTTTGTACAGGATCTTTCCATTAAATTATTCCCAACATGCTTTACAAGAGCTAAATACAAAATACTGCACATTGTAAATATAGAAAGCAATTATATAAATACAGTTTACAGGGAGCAAATTATTCATTTGTAAGACCAATAATTGAGAAGGGAAAAAATTAAGAGACAGAGAAGAAGAAACATTAAAAGAGCTTAAAGTAGAGAAGCACTGGCTGTTCCAAGGGGCAGACATTTCAAGGAGAAAGCACTCATACTGAAACTCAAGATTATGAACAGGATCAGGTAGGAGCCCTGTTCTAGAAATGCAGACTGAGCTGGAAGAGGGTATAGAGAGAGTCATAGGTTTGAGCAAGTTCAAGAGTTTTAAATCCGGTAAAGCAATTTTTATCTGAATCTTGAAATGAACCGGGAGTCAGTGGAATTATTTGAAGATTGGGGAGGGATGAATGCATTTGTTTGTGCATGGGACAAGATAGAAAGCAGTATTCTGTGCATGATGGGGTGTGTTCAGTTAAGACTTGGAAAAGGCACAGAAAAGGGAGTTGCAACAACTAAAGCAGTGAAGATGAAGAGAGTAATGAGGATTTCAGGAGAGATGGAGTCAAGACAATATGAGTAATGAAGAAGAGGTGACAACAGGCAGATTGACAGCTATAGGAATGTGGACAGAGGAGGAAAATGGAAACAAATGAAAGGTAAGTGTTGAGGAGGAAAGAAGCAGATAGAAATTGTTAGTAAGAAGGCACTTCTGGCCCAAAAGAACAAATTCTGTCTTTGACATGGCTCAGGACTACTTACATTTTCTCCCTCATTTATCAACAACTATAGCATTTTGGATGTAGAATAACATGGAAGAGCAGATAGCTGCTGTGAGACAACTACATTTCTTAGGTACTGGAGACATATGGCTTAAGGGCCTACCTCCATCTTTACGCATCAACAGAATTTTCAAAAGCACCTAACCAGGTTAAGTGCCTACCTCCCATTCTTTAGGGACAGATTTTCAACTAGAAATCTATGAGTAGGTATCTAACCTACTTAGGCACTTTAAAAAAATCTCACTTGATGCCTAAATCCCTTTGAAAATCTAGCTCATTATCATAAACCACTGAACATTGATTTCTGCCCAACAAATGTATTCTGCCCTGCTTTATTCCTTACTGATTATATAACAAACTACATCCTGTACCATTCAGTTTAAATTATTCCTTTAGCACAGTAGCAACCATTATATTGCGAGTAAATGACATTCTGACGGTGTTGGATAAGGGTCAAACCTGATGAAACTTTATTTCTTACTGAGTTAGCAGCTTTCATATTCTTGTGAACTGAATAAGTGTTACTACAGTTTGACTTTTAGAAGAAGAGGTATGGGCTGATTTGGCACCATCACTAAAATTAGAGTTCTACACAATAAAAAGACACTGAACCCAATATTTTTGAAAATATTTATGGTAACTTTAGATTGTTTCCAACTTAATAGGGAAAATACATACTATGGGTTAAAGAAGACTGCTGGGTAAGGTTAAAAAGTGTATTAGCCAAAAATACGTATAATAATGAGTTAGCAGAAATTATCCTAAAGTCATTATTATTATAAAACTGACATTTTATCATCCACATTTTAAAAGGAAAATACTTTAGAAACAATGTAAAATGCTGCATATTGCTGAACTGTACATTAAAAACATTTCAGACCTTTATGACACCCACACATCCTTAATGAGAGACTGAAGAAGGGGAAAGCTGTGATTCTCCCAACCTAACCAAATATTATAACACAAATCGGACAGTCATTATGGGGATCAAAACCTTATAGAAGGTATTGAGGGGAGAGGAATAAAATGAAGTCATTGACAAAACTCTCATTTTGTGGGTACAGAACTGAGCTTGAAAGGAGGAGAAAAGGCAACGGCTTTTTTTTTTGGGGGGGGGGAGGGAGATGGAGCCAATTAAGCCAAAAACAAGCCCAACTGTGTTTTTTTCACAGGTTTGGCATGTCTGGTGGACAGAGGATGCGAATTAATTATTTGTGTTTCGTTACCACCCAGAGGTTCCTTTTGTGTTAGGTGCTGTACAGAGTAGAATAAGAGCCCTTGCAAAAGAACTCATAATGTAATTTCAGACAGGACTCAACCATGAGACTATAACATACAATAGGAAGGAGAAGGATGAAAATAGGAAATAGCAACCAAAACATGTGATAACATGTAATCCAGCTAAATACTAAGTGAGATGTCTTCAAGATTTTCTTTTCTGCATAAAAATGGCAAGAGAATTATTGAATGGGATATATGTCACGAATCCTCATTGACCAGACTTTCTGGCATATGTGGCTAAATGATGAGAGAGTGTTTTGAAGCTACAGAACTGTGGATTTTTAGAAGTGCTCCCATCATGCACAAAGATAGTTTTGGAATTCATTAAAGTGGCTGAAAAAAATTACTTTGAAATGCTTGTTATAAGAAATTCAAAGCATATGCATAAGACTGTAACAACCCCTCTTTTACTATTCAACTTAAAAACTTAATTGACAGCTCCTGAGAGGAGCCTCTCACAATTTGATCCTTATACAACCAGCACAAATAATTTCATCTATGGTGTTTTTTTAGTTTACTGTGTGTTTTCTTAACAGATCTGACCTACACTAAAACTAAATGTAATTTGCATCCAATAAGGTTTTAAATACAAGCAAAAAAGGGAGGAAAAGATGTTGGTTCAGAGACAACTCTTTTGTGAAATACTAACAGACCTGTTATTTTTACAGCAAAGTAAGTCGGTCTCTGATAGAAATCACAGAATGTGATAAAGCTAAGGAATGAAAGCAAGCATTCACTGTCACCGGTCAGTGCAACTTACTGGACCATTGATCAGTACTGATTAATTTAGATGCAACACAGTTAGTGCAGCATCCCAATATAGTGGGAACAGCTACTGTATATGTTACAAGTGAAGAGGAATATATATATATGCTAGAGACCATAAGAAGGGGATCAACACCTGAGAACAAATGCAAACACAGCATTTTTTTCTTTGTTTCTTCACATTCTATGTACGCATGAGCAGCTCTGTTTTCCCTGATCTGCTTCAAGCTTCATCACCTTCCAGAATTAAAAGTATGAACTTTTTAACCTTATTCATGATGGATTATGCCACTGAATAAGACAGTCGTTTAAACAGATGCAATGTTAGCTGATCACATCATAGATGAGAAAAGACGGCATTCTCTAAGAACAAAACAGAAAAGAAATAAAATTTGCAAGATTACCGTCATTGGAAAGGAGACACTTTAAAGAGCTGTTTTTAGAAAGTAAAGCTCAATTTGCTTCCTCCAAGAGGACAGCTGCACCAGCATGCTAAATACATTATCTATTTACTAAAACAGTTTATAAAGCAGATGGTATGTGAATTTGCTCCATTAGAAATGAGAACACTTTCCTTCTGTTTTTCCTACATCAAGCAAAGAAATAAACAGATTCCTGAACTACATTTATTTTTTGTCCTCACTCTCCATTCTCCACTCCACAGGAGAACAGATAAGCAGCTCTCAAAGGAGCCCCATGTAGCTGTTGAATTTACTGGCAGAATGCAGCCAGAAGAACGTAAGTCAGTAGCTTCTTCCTTCTGACTTACCTTACCAACACATTTTATTTCCTATCAAAGTTTTATTAGTGTAAACCTCTTTCTAAACCTTGGGTTAAGCTCTTCCCTGACAGCATTTGTAAAATGCATCTACAAACCACAGAAGTCTTAGTAAGTTATCCAGAAAGGGAAAGCATGTGCTAATGGACTTCTGGAAGATGCTTTGTTGTTTGAATGTATTCAACTACTGTAAGATTCAGAGGACCTTAGCAGACATATATAACCTTACAATACTAAGGCTTTGTCTACACTGGCACTTTCACTGCTAAAAATTTTGTCGCTCAGGAGTGGGGAAAAAACACCCCCCCTGAATGAGAAAAGTTTTAGCAACAAAAAGCACCGGTGTGGACAGCGCTTTGTCAGCTGGAGCCATGGTCCTAGCAACGGAGCTACCCCACTTGCTCTCTCCTGACAAAAAGTAGCCACACCATGCACCTTACAAGAGCGCGGTTGCAGCGCCACAGTCATGCCGTTGTAAGTTATGCAGTGTGGACATGGAAGGGGCACACATTAGTGTTCTAAGAAAAGACATTCCTGACCTTCTGAAGTAGACACTGATAAACGCAACATTTTAAGAATGTAGAAAACAATAGGCCTACCAAAATTAAACCTATTTGCCAGCGAGTAACCCGTTTTAGCTGACATACAAATGAACATCTCTTTAAAGGTATCAGTACAATCTGCTTCCACTATGTCTTTCAGCACACTATTCCAAATCACTCAAGCATAAACCGCCCTTCGAAATATCTTCTAATCATGACCACCCTCCCAGTCTGGGAACATGAGAAATCCTTTCTGTAGATCCTGGATTGATCCGTTAAGATACTTACATACTGTGATAAGATCCCTATGCTGTAAAGGGGCAGGAGGAATGACTGAAGAATAGGCACCTCAACTATTTTTGTACAATATGGGAACCAGTAGACAGATGCAGAAAAGCACCAATCAAGACAAAAAAAAAATTACAAGCGATATCTATTGTAAGGACTTACATTTTTAAATGGAAAGCATATTCTAAAAGTTAAACAAACAAGCAGACAGGTTGGTTGGTTATTTATTTATTTATAGAAAGGCATATGTACATCCTGATTGGTGCCAAGAAAGTCTTCAAGCTAGCACAAAATTGTTGGCAACAGGGCAGGTTACAACAGTTCTGCATTCCTGCTCAGCAACTGGTTGTCAAAAGACTGATGAGTGAACGTAAGTCTAAATTTACTTTTGATATCAGCTTTTGTAAATCCTTGCTCAGATTCACTTGTGGAAGGGGAGATCGTCAGACTTCTTTAAAGTGATTCTTCTATTGTTCATTGTAGGTTACATCTTTCAAAAGCACATATATTTTGCTTCATTTATAATCTGAAATGGAACATTGAAAAACTGCCTGTTTTGAAAAAAACTGCTTCAGTTCTGCAGCATTTTAGGTAATTTTTTAAAATTAATCACTGCCTTAAGGACAAGCTTTTTGAAACAGCAAACATGTTTTACTCTATGTCTGTAGAGTACAGTGTAAATGTATAGCACTCTATAAATCAATACAAATAACACTCTTCCCCCCCCCCCCCAGGAGTCCTTCCTAACATGATCAGTTTCTCACTTCCTACAAGTGCCATGTAGAAATCATGAGTGCCTCTTTCTCACAGTTTACCAAACATCTTTCTGATATATTGTGTAAAGCAGTTAAAAATGGAGGAAGCTTTCTGTTCACCAGGTAATTAATTTTTATTTTAAGTGCTTCTTAATGCTTTCAATTTGCTGGGATGTGTTCATCAAAAAGATAATTATATAATTTCCACTATATAACATTTTTCACTTAAGGAACTCAGAACAGATGAAATTATTAATAAGGACTTGCCAGAAAAGAATTTCGTTTCATGAAAAATTTGAAGATTTCTTCAACATTTGTTTTTGTTCGGTGAAAACGAGATATTTCTATCTGTACCTCGATCTGAGGTACGTTGAGTCCAGCTACGTTATTCACGTAATGTAGACATAGCCAAAGAGTCTACAGTCTGGTGGCTAGAATACCGAATCAAGGACTTGAACCTGGGTCTTCTGTATCCTAAGTGTCCTTACTACAGAGCTAGTGTCAGTCTCTCCCTGTCTCTGGCCCTATGAACTTTTAAGTAAAATAGTTCCTACAGGAGAGAATGAGATACTACTGGGTTGTGGGAAACTCGGGTTGAAGTCTCTACTCTGCCTGATTCAGACTAGATATTTAAATGTGTATCTCCCACATCCCAGGTGAATGGCCTAGCTACTGGTACTTTGGGCTGATCTCTCTCCTGCCCTCTTTATTACAAATCTAAAAATATACAGATATTAAAATTCAGTATTGGCCTTAAAACTAAGGAATGGTTATTAAAATGGAACAGTGTTGATTTTCTAGACACATACAAGTGTGTTGGTTACCATTTAAAATACTCTTTTTGAATATAACAAATAAGCTAGAAACCAAAATGATCCACATACAGAATAATCTTTCTGGCCACTCCATTTCAGCTTTCCCCTTTTGCTTTTTCTGGATGGAGAAGATAAAGCCCTTGTCTCTACATCAATGGCTGTGATTGCCAGAGAGTCCTTTAGAATAAGCCTGGCTATTGCATTATCCACTGCCTACAACTCCAAGACATAGATGCTGAGTTGGATGGAATTCCTCAGTTCACTTGCCGGAAGACTGGATATTGGTCTAGATCAAGCGTAGGCAAACTTTTTGGCCTGAGGGTCACATCAGGGATGTAAAATCGTACAGAGAGCTGGGTAGGGAAAGCTGTGCCTCCCCAAACAGCCTGGCTCCACCCCATCCAACCCCCACCCACTTCCCGCCCCGACTGCCCTCTTCAAACTCTCAACCCATCCAAGCCCACCTGCTCCTTGTCCCGACTGCTCCCTCCAGAGACGCCCCGCCACTAACCACACCCCATGACCCCACCCCCTATCTAAACCCTCTGACCTCCTCACCCCCATCCACACCCCCACCCTGACAGACTCCCAGGATTCCCATGCCCTAAACAGCCCCCTGTCCTCCATCTGCCCTTCCAACCACCCCCTGCTGCCTGTCTCCTGCTGATCACCCCGTGGGACTCCCTGTCCCTTATCCAACCCCCTGACTCCCTTACCACGCCACTCAGAGAGCATGTCTGGCTCCGTGCAACCGTCGGCGCTAGATACACTACCCCACAGGACCACGCAGCCCCACCAGAGCCAACCATGCTGCTACAATGCTGCCCGGCAGGAGCTACGGGCCAGAGTGCTGCCTGCATGAAGCACTGAGGCTGCGGGGAGAGAAGGGACAGGGGGAGGGGCCAGGGGTGAGCCTCCCCGGCTGGGAGCTCAGGCACAAAGCAGGATGGGCCCACAGGCCGAAGTTTGCCCACCCCCCCGGCCTAAATGGAACTTTGGTTTGATCCATTCTTATATTAAGATTTTCTTTTCTTCACCCTGCAACATGTAATCCAATCAGAAAGTATCATTTTAAATGTCTTGATAGGCAACAGGTCTATGCATCTTGTAGACCAGGAGTGGGCAAACTTTTTGGCCCGAGGGCCACACTGGGGTTTGAAATTGTGCAGAGGGCCGGGCAGAGAAGGCTGTGCCTCCCCAAACAGTCTGGCCCTGCCCCCTATCGGACCCCCACCCACTTCCCACCCCCACTGCCCCCTCAGGACCCCTGACCCATCCACCTCCTCTTCCTTGTCCCCTGATCGCCCCCTCCAGAGACCCCCCCAGGGCCCCACCCCCTATCTAAGCCCCCCTGCTCTTTGTTCCCTGACTTCCCCTCCCAAGACCCACTCACTCTAATCACCACCACCCAGGGGCCCCACCCCCTATCTAAGCCCCCCTTCTCTTTGTTCCCTGACTGCCCCCTCCCAAGACCCTCACCCAACCTAACCACCACCCCTCAGTACCCCACCACCTAAGCCGCCTCACCGTGCTCAGCTGGGGATGCGGGGGGGCTCCCTGCGCTGGGCCCAGCCCGGTGGGCGGGGGGGGGACACGGGGCCCAGCCACTGGCCGTGCTCAGCCAGCCCCAGGGCACGGTGCCACTGGCACCGCTCGCCTGCCCGAGCTCGCAGACTGGATAAAAATGACCAGCGGGCCACATATGGCCCATGGGCTGTAGCTTGCCCACCCGTTGTAGACTATTTACTACACCAGCTCCAACGTCATTAAAAGGACATAATGCTACTGAAAAAAATCAAAATCTGACGGTAATGACATCATAAAGACTGTGCTCTTGTCCCAGACCCTATGCTCTCTTCTTTGCTATATTCAGATTCTTACATTCCAAGACCAGAGGAGACCATTGTGATCACACAGTCTGACCTCATATGTAATACATAGGCCACAGCACGTCCGCAAAATAATTCCTAGAGCATTTCTTTAAGAAAAAACATCCACTCTTGATTTTAAAAGGGTCAGTGATAGAGAATCCACCACAAACCTTGGTAAATTATTCCAATGGTTAATCAAGCTCATCTTTTAAAATGTACACCTTATTAAATAGAATAATCATGTAAGGAATATCCTTTCCAAAGCTGCTTTACTGCTGTATTTAATCTAAAAAAAATCATATTTGTACAAAGCCATTTAGTCTTTCAATCTCCCACAGACAAATTAACTCCAATATTATAAAGTTTATCAACATAGTTACATTAAATCAAAAGAAAAAGAATCTCAGTAACCAATAGTAATCAGTTTAATTTAAGATTTATTCTAAGGTTTAAGATTTAAACCTTAGAATGATGACATTTTCCAAACTGCCACCTAACAGGGTCCTTGAGAAGGTGGAGACAAAAACATACTTCTTCCTAAGGATCACACTTGAAAATTGCTGGTAATAGCCTTTATACCTTCTTAATGCAGCATTATTAAAATAAGACAATCGATTTCTCAGTTTTAAAAGTACAACAATTGTTCAACACTGGCACCACTGTAGGACGCTGCAGCTACTTCTCTATTTTGTTTACATCTTTAAATTTTGGTTACAATAAAATGAATTGAGTGTGGAGATGATATCAACAGAAAAGCTCACAACAAAAAGATCCATTAGATATATGGGACATCTAGAAAGTGGTGTAAATTAAATCTTCATTCATCAGTTTGGACTATTTTAAACCTACTTACATCTGCCTTACTCATTTATAAGGGAGTCCAATATATCAAGTAGCTGGACAGGGACCCCTCAGGACACCTGACCCATCCACCCAATTAAAGTCAAAGCCACTGTATTTTGTCTTGTGGTGACGCTGCACATATGCTACTCTAGATTACATTCCCTTATACTTTGGTTAAGAAGATGTAAGCAAGAGTAATGGGGGTCTAACTTTCACCAATGTATGCATCACTTCTGAATTTGAGCACAAGGAAGTTTAAGCTGGTAGAACAAAATACAACAAAGGACCTGGAAGAAAGTATAAATTACATGACTTTGACTCACATCTGAAATTGGCCCCATTGCTTTTTTAAATGCTCACACATTCCTTTGTGGCTGCATGTGTCACCTTTCCCGGATTTGTCAGTTCACATTGTTCAATTTGTTTACCAATTTGCAATTCTTTACTTTGACTCTTTTGGTCAATACTGATGGTCTTAGAAATAATTTCTCTGAGTAACTATTTTCAGAATATCCAAGAATCCACTATATCCAAGAATACAGATCCTGGGATCTCCACGAATATATTTACTATCCTAATGTTTTGCCATTTTCTTTTGATTAAGTACTGTAACAAGTTTGGTCACAGAGATCTGCTTGGGACTGTCACCTGCTGTGCTAAAATTACCTCTGAGCCGGTTTTCCCTGCCAACTTGGAACTCCAGAACCCTGCCTTGTTAAGCCAAACATGCTAGCCTGCTGCAACACAGACCCAGGGTCTGGGCCATGCCCCCAAAGCTGCAGACTTTAACTAAAAAGAACTCCAGCACCGAGCTATCCGATGGAATCCAAACCCCAAATAAATCCATTTTACTCTATATAAAATTTATACAGGGTAAACTCATAAATTGTCTGCCCTCTACACTGATAGAGAGATAAGCACAGCTGTTTGCTCCCCCTAGTATTAATCACTTACTCTGGCTTTATTAATAAACAGAAGTATAAAAAGTAGAATTTAAGTGCTTTCAAGTAATAACAGACAGAACAAAGTAAGTCACAAAGCAAAATAAAACAAAAACACACCTAATACATTAAGAAACTGATTACAGTCGGACCCCGCAATACCTCTACGATCGGGATCCAAAAATACCCAATCGCGGTAAACGTGGGGTCGTGTGACATCAAAGTGCCACGTGCTGCCGCCATCGGGAGCCCCGCACGCCCCGCGTTATAAGCGGATTCGCGCTATAGCAGGGTGCGGTATTGTGGGGTTCCACTGTACAAATAATATCTCACCCTCAGAAATGTTCTAATAAGCCTATTTCACAGACTAGACTCTTACCTACTCTGGGCCCAGTCATTTCCCTGATACAGTCCTTTTTGTTCCAGCAGACATCCTAAGTGATAAGCAGGGGTTTTCTCATGACTGGTAGCCCCTTTGTCCTGCTCCACCCCCTTTTATAGCTTTGGCACAAGGCAGGAATCCTCTCTCTCTCTGAGTCCCCAATCCTTCTAAATGGAAAAGTACAAGATTTAATATGGATTCCAGCATCATGTGACGTGGTCAGATGTCCTGTGAGACCTCAGCCTTCATTCTTCTTGGGCAGGAAGGTGTGCAAGTAAACTGAGCCATTTACAATTAATTGATTCTGAAGTACTCTTAATGGCTTCCACTTAATACGTTTATATCTTATTCTCCTAACTCCAGACATAGAAATAATACATGGAAACAAATAAGATGAACACACTCAGTAGATTATAAGCTTTGTAATGATACATTACAGGAGACCTTTTGCATAAATCATATTCCAGTTGCATCATATTCACATTTATAAGCATATTTTCATAAAACATATGGAGTCCAACATCACAAGTACAACATCACAGTAAAATGTATCTCTCTCCCACTACTGCAGCAAGTGTCTAGTACGTGTGCAGTAAATTCTACACATCATTTCCTGTTGTATTATACTAAAACAGTTTGACTGGTACTATGATATAAATATTCTCTGATGTTATAGCTTTAGATTTTTTTTATATTTACATCTTACGTTTTTTCCCCAGGGTTCTTATTCTTGCTGAATTGCTACAAATAACTAGAAATTACTTATGCTATCTAATCAGGAAGACACTATGTGCCCATCTGTAAAAAACTGCTTTACATAAAATAGAAAAAAGTATTTTGTTTCCAAAGGGTGTAACCAAACCAACTAAGACAAAACAAGAAACAAATATCAGGCTTAGTGAGTAAGGGAAATAGTTCACATACACACACTTTGATTAGGTTAATGGAAATGTAGATACAATTGTTTTATAATACATATAACAAGAAGGTAAGAAGATGGATATGTTGGGAAACATAACTGAGTTTTTTAATCATTAAACATTTAAATGAGTTGCTAAATGAGTATATTAACTCCAATCTCAAGAGTGGATGTGAACCACTAGAGCAAACAGAATCATAGAATCATAGATTGGGGATGGACAAGACCTCAGGAGGTCATCTAGTCTAACCTCCTGCTCAGAGCAGGACCAAACCCCACTAAATCATCCCAGCCAGGGCTTTGATAAACTGAGTCTTAAAAATCTCTAAGGATGGAGATTCGACCACCTCCCTAGGTAACCCATTCCAGTACTTCACCACCCTCCTCGGCCCCCTGATCATTTTCATTGCCCTCCGCTGGACTCTCTCCAATTTCTCCACATCCTTTCTGTAGTGGGGGGCCCAAATTAGATGCACTACTCCAGATGTGGTCTCACAGCGCTGAATAAAGAGGAATAGTCACTTCCCTTGATCTGCTGGCAATGCTCCTACTTATGCAGCCCAATATGCCATTAACCTTCTTGGCAACAAGGGCACACTGCTGACTCATATCCAACTTCTCATCCACTGCAATCCCCAGGTCCTTTTCTGCAGAACTGTATAGTTTGCTGTGCATCAATATGTGATTTTAATTACTTGAGACTTACAAGATTCTTAAAAGGGGCTTTATTCTGCAGTTCTTTCTTTTACAACACACACACATTCTGAATGTCTTTAATCACCAGTACAGTGTGTGTGTTTAGGGGTTTTCTGTAGCTCCCCTTGCTGTGGTATCTAAGCACTTCCTGGTAAATTAGATTTACATAGCAAGAACCCAGTGAACTTCAGAGTCTTCTGATTTTCTCCCTTCCTCCTTATAGAAAGCTCGGTTTGGTATTATCATTCCACATGTGACATGGAAAAAAATTCTTCCCTCCGACAAAGACAACTGTCATTTCTAAGGAACAATACAAAGACTCCTGGCACCATCTTTGCTCTAGTCTATATATACCGACAACAGAGACTGTACATGGCATGGTCCTAATATCATTTATGCTTTCTTTAAATGTAGTTGAGTAGTGTTTTGTTTTTAGGTTATTGTCTTAAGCCATTTTTAATTATGTCTTCACATTTTGCGTAAGTAACACTTCTCTTTCACAGACCTTCTTCTGAGAAAAATGGGAAATTCAGCACTACAACCAGTCCTATTTTTGAACTTTGTTTCCTGCTGTTGCTCAGAACTACCATTCCAGGCTCAGAAAAGTACAAATATATTAATTTCTAAGAGTAGAGGAATAACCTGTTAAAGGTTTAAAAACCACTACGAAATAGGTGAATTTTAATTAACTTCATTAACTTTATGCAATGAAGCAGTTATTTGGCAACTAGAAATATGAGCCTGATTCCCTCCTTTCATTTGATCACTAAGATATGGCAACAACCCATGTCACATCCATCAAAACTTGAAAATGACTGAAATCTTTTGGAGATGCTACAAGCAGGCCAAAAAAACGGTTGGTAACTACAAAAAAAAAAACCCTCCAAATATTAGCCTTCTGTAACTGTATATACTAGACTACTTTTTTTTAGACCTCCCACCATTTGTACCAGAGGTGGAGTTCTAACAGTGGTAGAACATTTAAGCATTATGTTATTTATATTGTGCAAAGAAATTCTACAGGCTGTCTACATTAGTGTTTCGCAGCACTAGTGTTAGAAATGGTGGGAAACTTTCAGAAAAAATATCTAGCATAGATGGGGCAATTGGCAGCTTTCATAATCTGCAACCACTTTCAAGAGCCACTCTAGGTTATGTGAAACTTGCAAAGCTGACAACTTGCTCTCAAGTCACTTCCCACAGCGAGAAAAAATATCACATGAAAAAAAGTATTCCAGAGAAGAAACTAGTGTTTCACTAGCTTTTATGATAACCTTACACACTGTTCGGCTTATGTGCAATTATCTATCAACTTCATAGTAAACTGCCCTTGTAAAGCAGAGAACACACGTACACTACACATGTATACCAGCTGGCTGGTGTATTGTTTTCAGATATTGGTATCTGCATTCCTTTTACCGGATGCAGTATCATTGTTTTAGTTCAGATGTGGCAGATAAAAACAATGTGAACACATAGTTTGTTTTCATTTTTAAAGCCTCCAATGGTATCCAGTAACAATAACAGGAAGAGCTGTAAGGATCGATAGGCAAGATTATTACTTGTGACTTTTCTTCCTCTTCCCAAGAATACATATGTAAACTTTTCAATATCAGATAAAACAGAATACTTACCAGGTCCCTGTGAAGCACCCAGTTTGCATGGAGGTAATGGATTCCATCAAGGATCTGGTAGAGTAGTGATTTAACCATAGATCTTGGCAACTGCATGGGCTTTTTATTTGCTTTTGAAGCACGGTGAAACTTGATAATATGCTAGAAATAAAACAAGTAGAAACATGAAGCTTTTTTAACAAAGTCAGCTTCCTTAAATAACATTAACAAAGGGGAAGAAATAAAGAGGTTGTTGCCTTTTGCATTGTAAAGGTGACCTCCAATTATTTTTCAGATGTGTGTGTTCTCAGTGTCACACACCTACTAATTTTTAAAGAAAATCTAACTAATACCAAAACAGTAACTACTTACCACTTTGCAGTCACTGTGGTTCTTAGAAATGTTTTTTTCCATGTGGACCCCACCCCATTTATAGTACATATGTGCCGCATATGCATGAGATTGGATTCTTTTGTCCTGAAATGTCCATTGGAGCCACACCTGCGCCCAATGGCATATAGGATAGACCAGCACTGATTGCCCCTCAGTTTCCTTGATAATTCACAATCCCAGCACAGATGGACTCCAAAGGAACAGAGAAGAGGGGCAGCCATGGTATTCATAAGGATAAAATAATTTAAAGACCACAGTTACTGTAGGGATAAGTAACCATTCTCATCTTGAGTCTTGATCAGTATGGATCCCACTTATGGTGATGGCCTAGCAGTTCCCAAATTAATAAAGGAGGGTGTGAGGAGTTCTAGCTACAGGACTGCTCTCCCAAATTCGGTATTTGATTTGCTCTCTGATCCAGAGCCTAATGTTTGTTAAAGATATAAAATTAACTCCCTGTGGCTGCCCTGTGGGTCTATGAAGAGGATGCCTCAGCTCTAGTTGAGTGGGCCCTGTTGCCTAAGGGAAGGGGAATATCTGCTAGTTGTCAACAAGATGTAATGCACTGAATGATCCACTTGGATAATCTCTGGGAAGAGGGGGATTCAGGAATTGTTTGGGAACTCTCTAAGAGGAGATGGGGAATGGATATCTGGAGACAGGTCTCAGCTTAATTCTGGAAAGAGTATGTGGACGAAAAGAAGGAAGAGTAAATATATTCTAGAAATGGTGATGACATCTCAGTGGTAGGATAAGACATTACCAGTACTGAGGGTTTAATTCTTTCTTGTGCCAAAGAAACTGGTACTAGTGGCATCAGAACTGAGGCCAGTGCCAGGGACTCAATGTCAGTGGGTAGGAACAAGCAAGTAATACTGTTATGGACTATGGTACTGGGGATCTCGGTGCCTATGAGGAATGTTTGTTTCAGTACCAGAATAGATTTGGTGCCATTTGGTCCAGGGAGCCTTTGGGTTCATCCCTATTTAAAGGGATACTTGAGGATTGGGATCAATACAAAAAGAGTCCCTTTTTGGCATAAGAGAACACCTTTCAGAACTCAATTAACCATTTATGGATGGCTAAAACCTGGAGCCAAGTATCTCTGGAGTGATGAGTTCTGATAAAGAAGGACCAGCACACAGAGCAATGGTCTGGATCCATGGCTCTTGAAAAAGAAAAGACACCAACTGTGTCCATCAGTTAATGGCATAAGTCCATCAGATGATTGGTATGGCTTGAAGTCAGAGCATTTAGACTCAGCCATTACATAGGCAGGCACCTTGGCACTAATTAGTACTCAGGCGAAAGACAGAAAATCTAAACAAAAAACAAAAAAGAGCTGCCATGAGGGTAGAAAAATGCTCCTGAACTAATTATGGTAATTACCAATATTTACAAACATTTACATAATTGCTTCAATGAAGGGGCACTATGGGATAGCAGGTGAACACAACAAAGTTTCCTCTCTCTGTCACTGGAGGTAACAGGGAAGTGAGAGGTGGTCAGAGCCACTCTGCCTTATATGTCCTTAGTTGAGGGTGTAGTGCACAATGGCACAGGCATGGTCCCAACAGATACTACTGCTCAAAAGATTCCAATCTCATGTGCACGAGGGTGCAGTGCACCATAAGTCATATTCTCACAGACAGATTCAAAGAATCATGCATAACAAGCCAACTTTCAATGTGCTTTTCTTCAGGATGAAATTCATACAGACCATTTACATACATTTATTTAGAGCAATTCAAGGTATTCATCTGAGCAGCGTCAAGACTGAATTACTTAACTTTCAGTAGAAGCTTGCTAATTCAACCCCACCCCCACCCCGCACAGCTTTAAAGCTTTAGATATCAGGCTGTAACTTGAAACTGTGTCTACATTAGACTTTTTCTCTCATCGCTTTCACCATTGCTACCACTGGTGAAGCTCCTCTGGAGGGGAGAGTTAATAGAGGCCAGACACTGATATTTTAGCCATCATGTAATCAAATCAGAATCAGAGCAGCTTTTGACGACACAGTGGGGTTAAAAACTGGCAACTCCTTTGTCAGCACTTATATTCTCATTGTTGCTTCCACAAGTGATGATTATGGTGGGAAATACAGAAAAATGCCTAGTACAGACAAAGCCATAAGGTTACTAGTTCTTGCCACCCCAACATACAATTAGTAAATAAACCCCAAACTCCTACAGCCAGGTATCTAAATGCCTGAATATTCTGATAACACTACATGAAACTTTTAAGGGATCATTTTACATACTAGATAGGAACATCCCCTGAAGTTTTTCTGTTCAGTCATGTCACAGAATGAGTTAGAGAGAACTGGGAGTTCCTGGCTCCCAGTGCTGTGCATTGCTCCTTGGATGAGAAGAACTTTCTTATGTACTTCAAAGTACTTTTCAAAAGATGCTGCTGCTAATTACAACAATTTAAAAAAATATATTTTATTGGTATACAATCAAAAATTCAGATGCAGCAATAAAACATGCAGAGGTTACCATGTCAAAGACCCACACACCAAAGCAATTAGTAAAAGCATAGCCCTTTCTCATGGAGCATGTACTGATAACATTTCAGTTGATCCATTTCAGAACTCGCTAATGATCTTTGCAAGAAACTAATCCTTACAAAAATATTTTTTTTAAACCAAACCATATCATGGCAGTAGAGAAATCCTCACCATAAAAGAGCAAGCCTGGTTAGGGATACTTAAATGAAACAAATGCACAGCCATCACGAGCAAAGTTTGGGAAAAAACACAAATGGGAGGTAGATGTTAAAAAATTGCAACTATAAAAGAATCAGGGAATTAATACTGTATTAAAGTTTGTTGGAAAATTATCTAACCCTCTCTGGAGAGATTCTCCTTTAAAATCTATCAAAGCCTAGTGCCCCATACTAAGTGCAGCTTTACTTTCTTTCCCATTTCCCCCCACCCCTCCAATTTTACAGGTCAATTATAATTGATAGTTTCCCTCAACAGAGGTAGATGGGTCTCTCAAATTCCATTTCCTACCAAATAAAAGCAAAAACTATAGTTACTGCTGCCATCTTGTTCTAGCAGAGACAGGCTTACACTATTCTACACACTTGGTCTGATCCTGTCCCACTTACAATTTCAGTTCTGAGTAATGGGAGAGGGGGGAAGTGCCACACAGATGCAAGCCTCGTATGGGGCTGGGCGGAAATCACATCTCCTTAGAACCACTGCCCTCGCTTGCCCCGTCACACGCAGCAGAGAGTTATCTTCCAGCATCAAAAAATGTAAAAGAATTTGGACAGGGGAAGTGGAAAAAAGATTCCAGGAATGCATGGGAGTCCGTCTGTGGCCAACAATGGGTTCTTGTGCTTTAACTCTACAACTGTTCCTATTCCTATTCACAGCTCTGCCCTTGACACTCCCACCAGCTGCGTCTGTGGGTCAAAAAGTGAGTAACCTGCGAAGCAAGCCGAGGAAGAGCAAAGAGGAGTTTCTGAGGCAAGTTATAGAACAGGCTTCACTGGACAACCGCGTTGACAGCCAACGCAGGGAGGAGCAGGCGAACCGTTTGGAAGATCGCAGAGAACAGCAAAGGAAGGAGAGAGAGAGGTCTCGCCAGGAGACTGCTGACAAGCTGCTTAAAATGCTGGAGTTGCAAGTACAGACTCTGCAGCAGATGGCTGCTTTTCAGGTGCAGCAGGCCCTTGAAGCCCCCCAACCCCCAACCAAGTGCCCCCTACCCATTGGCATCCCGGCCTTATGGCCCCTCCCGGCCAGTATCAGCAGCCGGCTGCTTATTACTACCCACAGCTGCCTCCAACCCCCATCCCTTCACCAACAACCCCACAGATCCAGCACCCTTACCCACTGAACCCGATCCCTATTAACAGGCAGGGCTGCAGTCCCCAGAATGGGTTGGAGGAGTACATTAATTCGGAGGGCCGTGGAGATTATGGGTCTGGGACATACACCACTTTGTAGATGTCCCCTTTCCAACCCCAAGTGCACATCCCTTGAACCCTCAGTTCACACCCCTTGAACCCTCAAACACAGTTCACACCCTTTCCCCCCAAATAAAACCAGTTTCACACCCTGTCTTCGCCCACAACAAAGTACATTATTTTTGAACCATGATGGCAGATTATGAGAAAGCTGTTCAATAAATGAATTTTTTTTAATAAAAGGGTTTCTTTATTCGGTGCACACATGTGTATAGTAGGTACATAAAGGCTACCGCCTCATCGCATTAACAGACTGCTACCTCACAACCTCCCTCCCAAACTCACTCCCTCCATCTGCAACTGCCATTAGAACTCACTTTCAGCCATAAAATGTTCCCTAAGGGCTTCCCTGATCCTTGTACCCTCGCGCTGGACCTCCCTAATAGGCCTGCTCTCAGGCTGTGAATAATTGGCCTCCAGTCGCTGAACCTCTGAGGTCCATGCCACAGTAAAGGCCCTTCAACTCGCAGAGATTGTGTAGGGCACAGCACGCGGAAATAACTGCGGGTATACTTCCCTCCGCCATGTCTATCTTGCCGTAAAGGCATCGCCATCTGGCTTTCAGACGCCCAAAGGCTCTTTCCACAGTCATTCGACAGCGGCTCAGCCGGTAGTTGAACCTTTCCTGGCTGCTGTCCAGGCTCCCCGTGTAGGGTTTCATGAGCCAGGGCATTAGAGGGTAAGCGGGGTCGCCAAGAATCACAATGGGCATTTCCACTTCCCACACGGTGATCCTCTGGTCTGGGAAAAATGTGCCTTCCTCCAGCTTCCCAAACAGGCAGTTGTTGCGGAAGATGCGTGCGTCATGCACCCTTCCCGACCAGCCTGCATTAATGTCAGTGAACCGCCCACGGTGATCGACAAGTGCCTGAAGAACCATGGAGAAGTACCCCTTTCGGTTAATGTACTGGTCAGCTAGGTGTTCGGGGGCGACAATAGGAATATGGGTCCCATCGATCGCCCCTCCACAGTTAGGGAACCCCATCTGCTCAAAGCCAGACACAATCTCATGTACGTTGCCAAGGATCACGAGTTTTCGTAGCAGAAGGCGATTAATGGCCTTGCACACTTCCATCAGCATGACTCCAACGGTCAACTTCCCCACCCCAAAGTGGTTGCCAACAGATCGGTAGTTCTCTGGGGTGACAAGCTTCCAGAGTGCTATAGCCACCCGCTTCTCCACCGGGATGGCAGGTCTCAGTCTGGTGTCCTGGCGCTGCAGGACGGGGGCAAGTTCAGCACACAGTCTCATGAAAGTGGCTTTTCTCATGTGAAAGTTTTGCAGCCACTGTTCATCGTCCCACACCTGCAACACGATGCGATCCCACCAGTCAGTGCTTGTTTCCCGTGCCCAGAAGTGGCGTTCCACGGTCGTGAGCATGTCAGTTAAAGCATTGATCACTGTACTGTCCAATTTCTTCCTCGGCTCTATTTCAAGATCGTCTTCGGACTCATCACTGCTTTCCATTTCCCTTTCAAGAATAAACTGTGCCACGCAGAGAGTTGTGCTGGCAACACTCGCCAGCATGGTCCGCAGCAGTTCGCGATCCATTACAGCACAGGGGAAACGGGCAACAGAGCGTTGAGAAATGCTGAAACCCTTGAGAAACGGCGCCAGAGTTGGCCAGAAAATAAAAGGATTGCTGGGATATAAAAGAAAGCATCACGGGAGTTTTAACCGGATGCAGAACGGCCGCAATAAACGCCCCCTTCCCCACAAGGCACTGTGCCAGATTTCAGAAGAGGTGCTCTGTGGGATACCTGCCCTAGCGCGGTACTCTCACTACCGCCAGAAGCGCGGCTAATGTGTTCATCCTTTGGCGCTAGAGGGCTTCAATGTGCACAGCCTCTAGCGCAACACCTGTTGCGCTAAATAGGGAAACGCTATAAAAAAAACGCGCTACAACCTGTAGTCTAATCATAGCCTTACTGCTGATCCTTCAGTCTCTTATTTATGCCTCATTCCACCTGCCCTTCATATGCTTCCCTCAACCCATTCTTCTCTTCTGCTTTATCCCCCTCAGTCCTTTCTCTCTCTTCTATGTCCCTGCTCCTTTCCTTCGTCTTTCTTTTTAGTTAATCCCCTACCAAAGAGGCTCAACAATTAAAAACAAAATATTATGGAACTAACCTGGCATTTGCAAACTGACGGTTTGTTTATTCTCCATGTATGTTATATACCTCCCTACCTTTTGTCTCTTATCTATTTAAACTCTTCATGGTAGTGAGTGCCTATTACTCTGGGTTATGTACAGTGGGATCCTGACTTCAATTGGTTTCTAGGCACGACTGTTATAAACATAAGTACTGCTGATAATAGCCAGTACCAGAAAAAGATGCAAACAACTTTGCAGTAGGCAGTTATAAGATAGATTCCCCATAGAGAAAGTTTCTTCCTAATTATCATCAATTAGGAAGACTCAATCATCAGTGCTGGCTTATGCACTGAAATAGACTTTAAAAGGATGAAATAGTGACATTAACAAAACTAGTCAGAATTACTGCTGCTATTCAGAAGCCTGTGGCAACAGTGAAATTCACAGAAAAATAAAACCTCAGAGTGGATCAGATCCAAGGTCCAGCTAGTCTAGTATCTTGGCTCAGACAGTAAACAGCAGCAGATACTTCAGAAAAAGGAACAAGAATCCCACAGGCGAGAGATGTGGGATTTTCTGTCCACCTACATTAGGTCTCATCTTTATCTCTAATAGTTGGAGAAGAATGACTTAAATCCTGAAGCATGAGATTTAACTCAAGTAGCAATGTTAATTTCATGCTACTGCTGTTGCTTGAGAAAGCCAAAATGCAGCAATGCACTAGAATTAGTCATGAGGAGATGGGCCCCAAAACTACAAGACTAGTAAAAGAGAGGCTGGAAAAGTAATCAAGTAGCAGAGATTTCTCTCTTTCTATACTGACACCACTACTTACTATTAGCTGCTACACTACTTACAAGTAAAATAAAAATAATAATAGTAGCCACTACACTGTAGTCTACTTGTCCACCTGATGTTGCAATATACCTCTAAGTAACAGCAAATGTGAACACTTAAAAAAAACAAAAAACAAAAAACAAAAAAAAACACCTTACGGACATCTGGGAGGATTGTGAGGTACTTTTGGGAACCTTGAGGTATCAGAGGTCACACGAACACTTTCATTACAAACACTATCAAGACTAAATGACTCTAGGTAACTCAAAGACCCATAACAAAATGGAGAACAAACACAATCTAGATCATTCAGAATAGAAGTTGGACCTTCCAAAACACTCTTTCCTAGTAAAACTGCATCAAATGAACAAAGTCAGGGCAAAACAGCAGCAACAAAAATATAGGAAATCATAGGAGTAGATGACTTCTGGTTAGTAAGTCATAAAAAGGCTGCTATGCAAAAATGCAAAACGTAATAAAGAATGCACCATGATGCAAAGGTAGGCTTCCACCTACATCAGGACAGGGTGGATTTATTTAAATCACCAAGTGGAAAGCCTCTATTTAAATTACCAATTTTAATCAACTTTCCCATTTGTACTTCAGTTATTTTCTAAGAAGATGCAATCTCATTGGTTGATATAACTGTTAAAATATATTGATTTACAACTAAATAGAGCATTTACACACTAGATTTAGTACATCTTTTTGCTATCTAGGAGGGTACACCATAACTAAACACATTGATTTAAGCATTGCAGAGCTTAAGATTTTCAAATTATTAATTGTAGTTTAGTATGTTAGAAAATGGTAAATAATATATTGCTTTTTTACTAGATATTTTTTGCTCATTATTTGGGTCAAGGTGCATTAGGATGGTAACTGTAACTTAATCAAACACACAAAACAGCGTATAACATTTATTATTAAACAAACCAACCTTAAATGTTTTGAATACATAAACTTCTCTTATCAAAATGTGTTTCACATTTACAACTAAATAATGTATTAAAGGAATGGAAGCATTAACTACAGTCAGCAAATTAAGCTGATTAGTTCAGATGAGCATGGGAATATTTTCAAATGTGCGTAAGTGAAAGTGACTGGAGCATACGTTTCTACACAGCTACTAACATAAATTACAAATAAATTTTGTAGTTTACTATATTTGTCACCAAATGTGAGGTGGTCAATGATACTTCTGTATTAAAACTGCTGAAAAAAAGTAAGTACTGTTTGTTCTTGCCCATCACAAAAGAATTTTAATAAAATGTAATCATCTGAATCCAAAGACTCACCCCTTTAATGACTGCGCTGCTAACCCTCATTTTTGTTCATTAAAATTGGCTGAATTTTTATTGTACTACAAAATATATTGTGGATTGCCACGGACTCACAGGGGCGAGGAAAAATTGCAGGCTTGTTATTTACCAGGTTGCACGTGGCAATAAACTATATAGGTAAGAGACGCATGGGGAGTGTGGGTCAGGACGTGAGCTGCAGATGCACAGACACACACACAAGTAAAAATAAATCAATTTAAAGTTTTACTGGGGATAATTACAAGGGGTAAGGGAGCAGTTTTTGATTAACTAATAGAGTTAATGAAACTTAAAACATGCAATGACTAAAATGCCTGCTAACAATATTTACAAACAAAAATGCAGCATTTAGTAATAGCTGATACTTACAAATACAAACCAACGCATAACACGACCGGTAAATGTATAAGCTCTATTTGAAACACGTGAGCTGAGAGAGAGGCTTCGAGTTGATCAGGCTCGGTTACGTGGGGTACACGGGATACACGGATACACGGGATTAGTTTTCCTCTCTCTGTCTGCACATGGCAGGCAGAAACATAAATACCAACTATGACATCACAAAAGTGTCATAGGGAACGGGGCCCAAAACCTGTTTGTGTTCGCTTCTGATTGGCACAAGCAAAGATTACACCAAGTAGGGGAGCAGGTGCCTCAAAGTCTGGCTTCGCCCCCAAAAGGTGAGGAAATGCACATTGTTATAGAATGCACACAAAACTGAATGACAAAAGACGAGGCCAGGGCAGGAGCAGGTGACCCAAAGTCTGGTTTCGCCCCCAAAAGGTGAGAAAACGCACATTGTTATAGAATGTGTGCAAACCTGAATGACAAAAGAAGAGGCCAGGGCAATACCGGTATGGGCAAGTGTTACAGGATGCAGACAGAAACTCATCAGAACAATGAGCATGGGAATATTTTCAAATGTGCGTAAGTGAAAGTGACTGGAGCATACGTTTCTACACAGCTACTAACATAAATTACAAATAAATTTTGTAGTTTACTATATTTGTCACCAAATGTGAGGTGGTCAATGATACTTCTGTATTAAAACTGCTGAAAAAAGTAAGTAGTGTTTGTTCTTGCCCATCACAAAAGAATTTTAATAAAATGTAATCATCTGAATCCAAAGACTCGCCCCTTTAATGACTGCGCTGCTAACCCTCATTTTTGTTCATTAAAATTGGCTGAATTTTTATTGTACTACAAAATATATAGAATAAAATAATATCTGGCATTCTTCATTATTCATCTCTGGCCAAAATTTTCTAGCACAGGAGCCTAAAGATAACCACTTTTAATTAAAGTGGCCTGATTTTTATAAGTGATGCACATTTACAGTTCCCACTGAAGCCATTAAGAGTTGCAGATGATTAGCAACTTTAATGAACAGGACATACTAATTTAGGTGCTTAAATATGGATTTAGGTAACTAACTTTAGGCACCCAAATTTGAAAATGTTGATCATCTGTGTATCTCTCTTTAGTGAAAGCACATCTATTATCCCACAGTTTCAATAAATAAATAATTAAATAAATCTTTTCAGATGGCTATAGGCATTAAATATACTTATTTTGTTTAGGGTAACACTGTGGGAGTATATAGTACTGTTCAGTAAAAAACCTATGCAAAACAAGTAAGTTCTCTTCCCCAAAAGATTTAAGGGCCCAAACTGTGCAGCACAGCAAATGCAAAACACCACAACATAGAAATAAGTGGACACTACTACTCAAATGATTCACAAAACATGGGATTTTAGGGAGCTTTTCGAAGGAGGAGAGTGAAGGAGCTTTACGTACGTTAACTGGGAGGGTAATTCCTGTGTAGGAGGCAGCATGAAAAAAGATACAAAGTTGGGAGTGAGCAAAAGAGAACAAAGGGGAAGTTATGAGTGATGGTGGGGAGAAGTGGAAGGAACAAGAGACTTTTAAAGGAGATGAGGCCAAAGATTTAGGCAAGAACCAAGTTATGGAGAGCCTTAAATGTAACTAATTTTATGCAGAGGAAGAGGGAGAGTTCTTGAAAAGATTAAAATGTGGAGAGACATGATCGGGTGCATGGGGAAGGAAAATTATTTGATCAGCACAATATTGCACAGAAAGGAGTGAAGAGAAAGTCAGAGGCCAGAAGCTACCAGGGTAACAAACATTACATCTCAAATAATATATACAGTATCAATTAACTAAACTGGGATTATGACTAAATAACAGTCAGACCCACCCACAAGGAGTGGTGAGAACATTAAAACAGTGATTTCTCATCTATTAGCCATGTGGTGTATTTTTACACAATATGAATACCACACGTACAAAAAAATTAGAATAGTGAAGGTTGTCGAAAAGGGTTCTTGAACATGCCACTGAATGCAGCAGTAAAATCATTCTTGTGGTTACTCTAAAAAACAAGTAAATTCAGCTGATGGACAGAATTATTTAAATTATATGCATGTAAAATTATAATATGTAGAAAGGAAATATAGCACTTAGTTATCAGCTGTGTAGATTACACATATTTTTTGTGTAATTTGACTTTGGTAAAAAACCTTCACAAGTGACTTAGTGCAAGAGTGTCACCATGTCAGAGCAAATTGATTCAACTAGATTATATGCAGGGCGATTAAATCTCATGAGTTGATTCACTCTCATCTAAGTTTTCTTTTACATTGTGCATAGTCTGTGTGTACTTTCCTCAGTAATAAACCTCTGATAGTGAGAGCTATTTATACAAGACACTATCTAACATACTTGTAATTACAAGCAATTCAACAATCTGCCACTGACATTAAAAATATCATTAGTAATGCTAACTTCCATATTAGTGATGTCTTTGTAATAACATTGAGACTGACACGAGTATGGACAGAAGTAGCAGGAACATTTTCAGAGGAACTTATTCACCACAAATTACTCTTAGGATGTTTTGTTCTCTTCTGAGCCTGAACCAAGCCCCCGGATCTAATCAACCCATGTATTTAAGGTGGGGAAATGGAGTTGAGAATCTACCCAAATCCAAAACACAACATTGCAACAAACTTCAATCTATAACAGATCAAACTAAATATCATGACATTTTTGGTGGAAAAAATCCCTTTCTGCCATTGACGTGCTATCACTATGAGGAAATGGGCTAGAGATAGAAGTTTTCATTTTAAAAAGCCTCAAAGAAATCATTTCATAACCTACTCTAAACTCAATGGAACTGACCTCACTCATAGCAACATTACAAATTCAGACATTAATGAACTTTGAAATTAGACAGGTTTAAGATTAGCAGCCATGTTAGTCTGTATCCGTAAATAAGATGAGGAAGACTTTGTAGCACCTTAGAGACTAACCAGTTTATTTCAGCATAAGCTTTCATGGGCTATTGCCCACTTCATCCGATGCACAGAATGGAACAGAGGTAAGATGCATTTATACACACAGAAAAAAGAAGAAAAAATTCCAGACACAGATTTCTATTTCAAAAGGTATTTTTTCTCTTGCTGATAATGGCCCATCCAAATTTAACAGCCTCTTAGAATTGGTATGCTAATGTACAACTTTTATTTTTTTCTTTGTGTGTGTATAAACGCATCTTACCTCTGTTCCATTCTATGAATTCTATGCTATAGCCCACAAAAGCTTATGCTGAAATAAACTGGTTAGTCTCTAAGGTGCTACAAAGTCTTCCTCATCTTATTTTTGAAATTAGAGTATAAAACAACTGGATTTTGGTTTTCCTCACTAGATACTGATTGAGGGAAGTAAACTAATCTCTCTCTCTCTCTCTCTCTCTCACTTAATTTTTGTAACAAAAGTAGCCAAAAGAAAGCGTGGAAAGCTTCTTCACACTTCTATTTTAGAGTGACAATTCGGGAACCCCTTAAATTACTCCCTTCAAATCTGGTAGGAAAATTCAATCTTGCCTTCAAATCGGATCTTCATTTTTGAAGCTGATATGGCATTTTTCATGGATATTAGAGGGAAGGCCAAATTTGGGCTTATAATAGATCTTCAGTTACAACCTTAACTATATTATACACAAACACATCTCATAACATCATATGAATGTTGTATAAATATTTCAGAAATACAGGAAAACTGCACTTACCCACAAATCATGTTCAGCATAATCAAACAGCAGCCAAACCTTCCTATCACTGTGAGAAAGGAAAACCTTCTGTAATGCAATCACATTGGGGTGCTTCAATTCTCGTAAAAGCTGTAAGTAAAGACACAAAAAGTCAGTATTTCAGCAGCTACAAAAAACACCATTCACATATTTCAGTTTACAGTACAAAGTATCTAAAGACAAAGGCAACTAAGTCACCAGCCTTGGAGACATAGATAACTAAGGTAGGTCATACCGTAGTCATGCAAGGTACTTGCAACAAAGTAAGTTTGGTCCCATAGACAATATACCCAAAGCAATTCAGCACATTATTGCTATTAACTTCAGAAAGGGCTAGTTGTGCCCGGCTAGGACACGGATGCAGAGTGATGTGCAGTAAGAAGAGCATAAAAGAGACATCCCACCACCAGTGGCCTGCTCAAGGGTCAAACAGAATTGAAGTTTAAGAGCGACTACATTTCTATCTCTATTGGGAGAAACACAAACACCCTGGCTAGCCGCATAGAGGTGTACAGCAGTGAACAACCTGCATATGTCAAACAGCTCAGGAAGGCATATTGCACAGTGCCTCATGGTGTTCCCCCTGAAGTGGTGTGACTGTGCTTAAATGACACATTGATCCTGAAGGATGTATATCATGTTGTGTGTTTAAGGCAGCAGTTTTTCACCACTGGCACGTGGCTATTATTAGTAAACATTTATATTATTTTACACACACACACACACACACACACACTATGTTAAAAGGATATTAGGGTTGCAGTCAAACACTCTAAAGTTAAGAAACATCAGATACACTGGCAACCTTAATTCTATGTGGAGCAGCACTAGAGGAACATGAAAAACACACTTTGCCACTGCATTTCACAAATATTTGCTGAAAGCAGGGGAATGGTGAAACTCAGGAATCTTGGGTTCCATTCCAGCCTCTGGACAGGAGTGTGCTCTAGGGAGCACAGAGTCTTTTGTCCGTTCCCCACAAGCTTGACCCCTTCTGCCACATACACTCCAGACTGTCCATGTCCCCATCCTGACTCTTTATCGTTACTGGCTCCTTGCCCCAGTCTCCTCACTTAACCAGTCCCAGTTTCACTCCTCAGGCTTTCCATCCCAATCCCAGGGCTCAGAAAGCCCTAGTTTCTCCCTCTGGACTCATTTTCCCAGTCTTCCTCCTAGTTCCCACTCCCAGTCTGTGTTCCTTCCTCAGAAAATACCAGGTCCCCGCACTCACACTCAACTCTTTGCCCCTCTCCCCCCCCTTTGCCCAGCCAGTTCCATTCCCCTACTTCTGGCTCCTTGTCCCATCCATCTGTGTCCTCCACATCCCAATAGGATTCTTGTCCAATCAGTCCCCTCACCATCACCACCCTCACCAACTGGCTACTTGTCCGGTCAGCCTCAGTTCTCCCCTCAGATCCTTGTCCAATCTCAGCTCCTTTGCATCCTCACATCTTGGCTCTTTGTCAGATCCCATGTCTCTTCCCCTCACCTCCGTTCCCCCACCCCACTGGTTCCTAGTCTGCCTCCTTCCCAACTAATTTCACTCTCTGTCCCACCCCCAGTTTCCCTCTCCCACTAAGGCTCCTTGTCCCAATCTGCTTTTTTCCACCCTTGGATCTGGCTTTTTTCTCCTCTGTATTGAATTCAGGACCAGCAGCTTCCTCCTCCATGCTGCCTGGATCCAGCTGGGACATCAGTTACGGCACAGGAGAGATGATCTCACTGTTGTCCGTGTCTGTTCCTGACCCCAGCCTGAACCACAGCAGCAACTGCATAGAAAGTCCTGCTCAGAACCCTGTAGCCTCTGACTGAAGCATGTTCAATGCAGATGGAATCTCCTGAGTTTTTTACTGTAAAGCTCTAGCAAGTGTCTACTGAACACATGCTAACTGGGATTTTTCCAAGACATAACTTGGCCAAAGTTGTGAAGATCTTCACAGGGATGAGAATGAGGCCAATCCATGTCAAATTTCAAGTCTCTGCTCCAAAGCATGATCATGCTTGAAGTTTTCAAAGACAATATCACCAGAATTTTTAACATGGTCAAAACAACATACTTTTCCTTAATCTCATTCTTGGAAAAGACTGAACTCTTTTGATGGAAATTCCCTCCCTCCTCACCGCCCTCCCCCACCCCCCAAAAAATCGATCTGAGGCAGAGACCCAGCATGGAAAATTTCACCCAAACTATTAAAGAATGGTAAAGCTATAATCAACTGAAAACACAATCTTATAATGAAAAAACAAAGAGGGGTCCTTGTGGCACCTTAGAGAATAATACATTTATTTGGGCATAAGCTTTCGTGGGCTCGAACCCACTTCATCAAATGCATGGAATGGAAAATACAGTAGCAGGTGTATATATGTACACATACTACAGGGGAACCCCGCAATACCACGATGATCGGGGTCCAAAAATATCGACCGCGGTAAACGTGGCGTCGCGGTATTGCGCTACATCAAAGCGCAGCCAGTGCCACAGTCGGAAGCCACGTAGGCTCCACGCTATAAGCAGATTCACGCTACTGCGGGGCTCGACTGTACATAAAAAGATAGGAGTTGTCTTACCCAGTGGGGGTCAGTCTAACGAGACAATTCAATTAACAGTAGAATACCAAGAAAGGAAAAATCACTTTTGTAGTGATCACACCTTCTTGTCAACTGTTTGAAATGGACTACCCTCATTACCATTACAAAAGTGGATCACCTTGAACACTCTTATTTAGCCTAAACCCTTGCAGGATTTACAATCTCCTTGAGTTGTTAGCAGTTTAGGGCCCATGATACACAGCTGAGCACTTTTAAAGCCATCTGAAAAAGAGCAGTGCTAATCAGATAACTAACACACAAATTCTATGCCGTAGATCTGATGCCAATTTGCAATTATACAAAGATACAGCTGAGAAATAGGAAAGAATGTGCAACACATGATTTACATTAACTAAAGATACAATATTTAAAATGAGAAAACAACATGTGTGCATTCTAGAATTCTAAAAACAAATATGTTACTATCATTATAACTAAAGAAATATTATATCAGTGGGCACATATCAGCACAACTTGACTAATAAGTGAAATGTGCAGAAACAATGGAGTACCAACAAGTTAGAGGAGAGAGATTCTTTCACACTACAAAAGCAATGATAATTTTTTTTAGTCAAGAGACACAGATGCACACCAACTGATATTCTAAACATTCTAATTAATATTTTTTTTTCATTTATATTATAGCATTTAAAACAAGAAGGCATGAAAAGCCCACTTGTCCAAAGCTTCAAGACTAAGCCTGAGAAGAACTAGACTATGATTAGCCTAACCACTTACAAGGATTTCATAAAACTCAGAAAAATTACTGCTTTGGTTTTATGTAAAGTATGTTGGCTTTATATAAAGTATGTTTTTAATTTACTGCATAAAACTGATACATCTGATCCTAAAATTAAAGGAGTACTACATTTGAGTGGAATATCAAGAATTCTCCTTGAAAAAAGTGGTTGTGTTTTTCAGTTACTGTGTAAGCCTCTGGGTAAATCTATGTAGTCACAATCACAGAAGCCAAGAAGATCCTACCAAATTATCTAAATTTGTTTGTGCACGTTACAAAAGTACACATTGTATGCATGCTTTTTTAAATGATCATGTTCTGAAAGCCAAATTAAATATATTAACATTCCAAAAGAATGTTGAGAGGCTGCCAAGTGAAATTAACTAGGAAGATTTCTAAATAATTAAATTGTAAATGCACAAACTACATGCAAGATCCTTACAGTAGAATCTCAGAGTCATGAATGCCTCAGGAATGAAGTTTGTTCATAACTCTGAACAAAACACCATTATTGTTCTTTCAAAACTCCACACTGAACATTGAGTTAATACAGCTTTAAAACTTTACTATGCAGAAGAAAACCACTTTTTCATTTTTTAAAAAAAAAGTAGTTTATGTTTAACAGTTTGTTGGCATCCTTTTGTCTGTGAGATACTGTGGGAAGTGCAGCCTATAATGTAGATGGTTTGCAATGTCTCATGTGACTGACTAGTCCAATAAGAGATTTGCATGATCTTTGGCAGTTATTGCAAATGCATGTATCTTGGTTGGGAGCTGCTTGCTTCTTAACGGCTCTTTTCTCATCAAGCTGTAGTAGCCAGCTTCTGTCATGGGCTTTGTGATACTCTGATGGAGACAATAGTGCCACTTGTTACAATCACTTTCCAAGGTTTCCCCAAGATCAATTGTTATAATCACTTTCCAAGGTTTCCCCAAGATCAATTGTTACAATCACTTTCCAAGGTTTCCCAAGATCAATTCCAAATTCCTTCATATCTTGCTTGCATATATCTTTATAGCGAACCTTGGGTCATCCTGTTCTTGTTCCCTCTGATAGCTCCTCAAATAGCATGTCCTTCAGTATGCGTCCCTCTTTCAACCTACTCAGATGGCCCAGCCACCGCAGTCGTCTTTGCTTGAGCAGGGCTGTCACACCTGGTAAATTTTCCCTTCGAAGAACTTCTGTGTTGATGACTTTATCTTGCCATTTTGTGTTGAGTATGCGGCATAAACAACGTAGGTGGAAACTGTTTAACCTTTTCTCCTGATGATCACAAGTTGTCCATGTTTCCCCACCATACATGACAGTGCTGAGGACACAAGTTTGGTACACTAGCATTTTGATCTCGATCAGTGGTAGGCAACCTGCGGCCCAGCAGGGTAATCTGATTGTGGGCCGTGAGACATTTTACTGATACTGCCCATCTGCAGGCATGGCCTCCCGCAGCTCCCAGTGGCCGCGGTTTGCCGTTCCTGGCCAGCGGGAGCTGTGGGACGCAGTGCCCAGCACGACAGGTTGAAGAGTTTTCCATCTGATCTTGTGGCTGCATGGAGTGGGGCCCATCAAGCTCTCTCAGTTCTATATAACACCAAGCGTATATTAGGTATTCATATATTTTTCTATTCATGACATTCAATTACTGTACAATATTATATGATCTATGCTGTAACGAACATAGATGCTCATTAAAGAGAAGATTACATCATTTCAGTAATAGCCTTATCTGCCCCTTTTAAGTTAATGGTTTTTTAGACTTCTAAATGGAATGAAGTCAGCTCTCATTTATAGCCACATTTGAAAGTGCTGTTGCAACACCAGCAGCCCACACATGTATAAACATTAGCTCTTTTTCCATAAATATTTAAATAATTATAGTGAATCATACAATCAAAACAGTAAAAGCTATTTTTCTGCTGAACAACAAACCGCATACTATTAAACATTTGGTCCTTAAAAAGGGATTCTAAATATATCAAAATTATAGCATAAAGTGGCAGTTGTCAAAATAAATTACTCAGAACAGAAGATTTTTTTTTGGTTAGAGCTGCTGTCACAAACATCATGATTTCAGATAAGATTTAATGGAAGTCATAAGCAGGAAGTGGACCCCTCAGAGTTCATAAGCAGCTATTCTGAAGGGACAGATCAATTACCTGTCTACTTGAGAGGCACGCTCTGACTCATTGCTTCTCACTCACAGCAATTAAAAATAAAAGTTTACTTCATAGTTATAGCCAAAAGATAGTGCTGTAGATCTGCTGAAGTTATACCAAACTCTAGGTTGGTACTTGCCACAGTAGTTAAATACAAGTAGGTATCAATAGCTTTAATTTTATAGAATGTTTCCAATGCTTCACTATGTATTATTGAAGACTGTTGCAAGTAAACTGCCATTCCAAATTCAATGAGAAACCAGTACAGGAAAAATTGTTAAAACATTTTCCAGATGGTCATGCTATTTAATGTGCCCAGAACCTGAGTTTAGGCTACACTACTAGGGAAATTTTTAAAAATGTATATATTCATAACAATGTTGATGTACTAAAGAAGCCTAGAAAGAGATTTATATCATGTAAAAAGAATGAGGAGTACTTGTGGCTAGAACCCATTTCATCAGATGCGTAGAGTGGTACATACCCTGTTTAGATCCCTGAGGAGTCTAATTATATTTGCTGGTATTCCATAGTATACCATAATTTTCCAAAGACTATCTCTATAAATGCTGTCAAATGCCTTCAGGAAAGCTATAAATTTCATCACAAGTGCTGTTTGCACTCCATACTTCGTTGTATATGTCTGAGAACTACAATTGGTCTTCACATTAGGTCAAGGGTCTAAAACCTGCTTGTTACTCTCTAAGTTGAAAGGTTTCTTGATAGGTTCCAGAATGACATTACACATGATGTTCCCAGGCACTGAAGAGGAATCACATTACTCTCAGCTACTGCAGTTGGCAAGCTCACCCTTCTTTGGCAATATTACTTAAAGGCCTCTCTTCTACCAGCTTGGGTTATTCTTCTTCAAGTGATTGCTCATGTGCATTCCAAGATGTGTGCGCGCCGCGCATGCACGGTCCCGGAAGCTTTTCCTAGTGGTACACAGAGGGTCGGCAGGGGAGACCCCTAGAGTGGCGCCCTCATGGCGCAATATATAAGACCCTGCCGACCCGCCCCTCGCTCAGTTCCTTCTTACCGTCCTGAAGCTAGAGTCGTTAGCACTCACTTAGTGGTACTCTAATTGCTTTGTGTACTTAGTTTAATGTTTATTGTAATTAATCACCTGTAAATAGTTTAGTAGTTTAGCTGTTGATAGTTTGTAATTTAGATAAACAACCTCCGGCCAGTCGCTGCGGAGGTCTCTTCCCCGCACCGGGGCATGCCTCGGCTGCCATAGTTTAAGTCTTGCGAGGCCTGCGGCAAGCCTATGCCAGCCAGTGATCCAGGCCCCCTGCAGCTCCACAGCTCCAACCAGCAAGCCACCCTAGGCCACTACGCCTATAACGCCTGGTCCTCCTTAGGGAAATTCCAGGCCGTCATTCCGGAGGACTCCCATAGAGGGTCGCGGCGCCGTGCCGCTCAGAAAAAAGGGGTCGCGCTAAAGGTAAGTTTGAGAACCGCTGACCTAGACAATTGGCTTATAAAAGCAAAGTCCCAATCCCTAGCGACCGAGCATGTAGCTCTCGTCAGGGAAACCTTTGTCAGGCTCGGCCTTATACTCAACAAGCAGAAGTCGACTCTCATTCCTGCCCAAACCATAAAGTTCATTGGAGCGGCACTCGACGCTACAGCCGGGCTGGCGTCCCTTTGCTATTGCGCTTCCAAACCCTGACACGTATCATCGGGTCGCTCTTGCAGTTCCCGACCACAACGGCCAGAAACTGCATGGTGCTGTTAGGCCACATGGCAGCTTGTGTACATGTGGTGCCGTTTGCCAGACTGCGCCTGTGTCCCCTCCAGTCGTGGCTCGCCCGCCCACACAGACCATCCAGGGATCCCCTGGACATGGTGGTCACCCTCCCCCAACGGGTCCTGGACTCTCTCAGCTGGTGGCTCGACCCACAGAACGTGTGCGCAGGGGTACCCTTCCTGAGACCTGAGCTGACTTTGGTCCTGGTGACGGACGTGTCAGCCATGGGCTGGGGTGCGCACCTCGGGAACCTCAGGACACAGGGCCAATGGTCCCAATCCGAACTCACCCTACACAGCAATGTGGGAGAGCTCAGAGCGGTCCGCTTGGCGTGCCAGACGTTCCTCCCCACACTGCGGAGCCACTACATATCAGTTCTGACAGACAATACTGCGACAATGTTTTATATCAACAAACAGGGTGGAGCTCGCTCCTCTCACCTTTGTCGCGAAGCCCTAGAACTGTGGGAGTGGTGCATCACACACTCAGTACTCCTGCAGGCCTCCTACCTCCCGGGGCCCCAGAATACGTTGGTGGACAGACTCAGCCACTCCTTCCTGTCCCACGAGTGGTCCCTCAACTCTCAGGTTGCACACACAATTTTCCTTCACTGGGGTAATCCCTGGATAGACCTGTTCGCCACACGGGCCAACAGGAAGTGCCACAGGTTCTGCTCCCTTCTCTGCCACTCTCCCGGGTCGATAGGGGACGCCTTTCACCTTCCATGGACAGGGGGTCTGCTATACGCATTCCCACCATTCCCCCTCCTCCACAGGGTTCTCCTGAAGGTCCGCAGGGACAAAGCCTCCCTAATTCTCATCGCCCCGGCCTGGCCCCGCCAGCACTGGTTTCCACTCCTATTGACCCTCTCTGTGGCCCCGCCCATCACATTGCCGGTATTCCCGATGCTGCTGTCCCAGGAGCACGGGCGCTTACAACACCCCAACCTCCGCTCCCTGCACCTGACGGCCTGGAAGCTCCAAGGCTGAACCCCCTTGAGTAGCAGTGCTCTTCCGCACTACGAGAGCTCCTCTTGGGCAGCAGAAAACCTTCCACGCGGGCCACCTACCTGGCCAAGTGGAAACTATTCTCTATCTGGGCGACCCAACAGGGTGGGGTGCCCTTATCGGCCTCGGTACCCCTGGTGCTGGATTACTTATTTTCCCTCAAACAACAGGGCCTGGCCGTGTCCTCCCTGAAGGTCCATCTAGCGGCCATCTCCGCCTTTCACCCTGGGGTGCAAGGACGATCTCTCTTCAGTAACCCTATAGTGGGCAGGTTTCTCAAGGGGATGGAGAGGCTGTACACTCCGGTGCGTCCGCCAGCACCCCCGTGGGACCTTAACCTGGTCCTATCATCCCTCATGAGACCCCCCTTTGAACCCCTAGCAACCTGCCCCCACTTACCTGTCATGGAAGGTGCTCTTCCTCGTAGCGATCACCTCTGCAAGGAGGGTTTCAGAGCTGAGGGCCCTTACATCTGAACCCCCCTACACAATTTTTTACAAGGACAAGGTGCACCTGCATCCCCACCCGTCCTTCTTACCCAAGGTGGTCACTGCTTTCCATATCAACCAGGACATTTTCTTACCAGTTTTCTGTCCCAAGCCGCACGCCTCAGATAGGGAACATGCACTCCATACCCTGGACGTTAGAAGGGCATTAGCCTTCTACACAGAACGCACAAAAACGTTTCGTAAATCACCACAATTGTTTATTTCAACGGCAGAGAGAATGAGGGGTATGCCAGTCTCCTCTCAGAGACTGTCCTCCTGGCTCACCTCGTGCATTAAGCTGTTTTATGAACTGGCAAAGGTTCCGGCACCACCTTGTCTGCACATTCCACCAGGGCGCAGGCAACGTCCGCCGCCTTCCTGACTCGGGTTCCGCTTCTCGAGATCTGTAGTGCAGCGACGTGGTCTTCCGTCCACACGTTTACCACGCACTACGCCATCAGCCAGCAGGCGAGAGAGGACGCCAGTTTTGGTGCGGCAATACTGCAATCCACGACCAGATGAACTCCGGACCCTCCGCCAAGGTAACTGCTCGCAAGTCACATCTTGGAATGCACATGAGCAATCACTCGAAGAAGAAAGAACAGTTACTTACTTTGTAACTGTTGTTCTTCGAGATGTGTTGTTCATGTCCATTTCAATACCCCCCCGCCTCCCCTCTGTCGGAGTTCCAGCAAGAAGGAACTGAGCGAGGGGCGGGGCAGCAGGGTCTTATTTACTGCGCCATGAGGGCACCACTCTAAGGGTCTCCCCAGCCGACCCTCCGTGTACCACTAGGAAAAGCTTCTGGGACCATGCATGCGCGGCGCGCACACATCTTGGAATGGACATGAGCAACACATCTCGAAGAACAACAGTTACGAGGTAAGTAACCGTTCTTTTTCTTCATAGCATATTCTATCCAAAAATATAAGGAAAACCTGTAGCATTGTTCTGACACTTGCTTTAAATATCTCTCTAGTAATGTTGCCCTCTTCAGCTGCAATCTCATTTTTGAGAGTTTACTGATGGCTTTAATTTATTCTCTTGTAATATCTCCTAAATTAATATCAAGTTCTAGTAGTGGCTCTTCATCATGTATTCCTAGTAGTTCGTTTGGATCAGAGATGGTGACATCATTAGCCAGTGGTTTTCAGTGATAACTGGAGTAAGGCAAGGATGTACTATGTCCATTATGTCCCCACTATTGTTTGTACTGGTAATTGACTAGGTTATGAGGAAAGTAACTACAAAGGCAACCCAGGAATTTTATGGACAAATGATAAAACACGATTGGATGACCTAATTTTTGCTACTGACATTGTCCTGATTAGATCAATATATCAGATGGGAAAAAATACATCTTTTGGCAGATACAGATGTTGATTTGTTCATCAAGAAGGGGAAGGCAAAATATACAACTATCAATCTCCCAAAACTAACCAGAGAGTGGATGAAGAAATACTAGGAGAAACACAGTCATTTTACTTACCTAGGGGTGAGATGTGCAATGATGGTGACACCACGCAGGATGTAAAGCAACAAATATCAAAAGCAGTAAACAATTTTTATAAACTTGAAAAGATTTGAAAAAGTAGCATGATTGGCACTAACAAAACCACACATTTTTAACTCCAGTGTCATGTCTGTCCTTTACGGAGCAGAATCCTGGAAATCTACAACAGAAATTAATAAGATCAACTCATTTAAAAGTAAAAGGCTGCTGAAGATCTTCACAGTCCATTGGAAAAAAATTTTTTGCACCATCAGAAATTGTAAGTAGAACAAACCGGTCTAAATTATCAAATATGATAAGATGACGACTATGGACATATTTAGGACGTTTTACAGATGCCACCAACATGATTTCCATTGCAAGTGATAATATGGACACACCACCTGGTGTGAGAAACACAGAAGAATAGAGGAAGAAGCAAAATTCATTCACATGACACTCAGAAGCTGGAACAGACCAGCACAAGTCCAAAATAAATAACAGAAACTGGAGGATGCCCTTTGCACCTGAAGAGCAGGGGAATAAAGAAAGGAGAATTATACCCTATATGCTTTATATGCAAAAAACTGAAATTATTAACAGTAATGGCCAACTATAACATTATTACTATAAGACTCTCTTATCGTCTCAAGAGCCTTCTGAGGTTTCCATTGACATACTAGAGGAAAAGTGTGTAAGAAATGACTTTCCAAGCAATTGCAGCCCCTTTTTTAACTCTCCTTCCACTACCCAGTATGTTCAGGGGCACCTTCTGCCAGATTCAAACAGCACTATCTCATGGGTCATATGCCAGTTCTGAAATGATTATGGGGTGAGTTCACCACTGATATGATTCAGAAAATACCTATTTCAGGCCCCAGGCAGTCCTCACACGTTGTAAGTCACTTATCAAGCAAAATAGCACACTGTTTATATTCTAAGGACACACAATAAAGGGCACCTCCGATACTACTGATTACTATGTTCTTACTCCTCAAGCTGAACTACTCTTGGACAAGTCCAAACACAATATGGAGCAATGAATACATTATTCCATCTCTTCGTACATTACAATCTGACTAGATTTCATTATATGTGGGTGTAACTTGTGTTTAAGAAGGCCGTGTAACTGTCTGGATTTATTTTATAATAGATTGACAGAGTGGACTGATTTAAATCACATCAATTTAAAATAACAGATTTTAATCATGATTTTATATCAGCAAGCAGGATATTTTGATTTAAATCAATTTTAGTCTTGTTTTCCATTAGTGCCTTTTAGTTATTATCCTAAAGAATGGTATCCAATGCGAATCAACCTATCATTAGAATACATTGATTTGCAATGAAATAGCCCTTACACTAAATTTGGAACTTTTTTTTAACCAGGATACACTATATTGATACATATTTAAGCAATTACATAGCTTAATTTATACAGATTCTTAATGCTAACTTTTTTATGCTAGAAAATGGTGAATGATGCATTTCTTACTTACCAGTTGATTATTAATTTTTGATTTATGTGAAGCACTATTTGGAAATTCAAATTCAATTAAATGCAAAAAACAGCATTTAAAAAAATATTAAATAAAGTTAACCCATAAATATACTGAATACATAAGACAAACGTGCTTTACATTGAAAACTGATTTATTAGACAAAGTATTACCTGTAGTTTAATGAATTCAACTGCTTGTTTCTGATCACCATGGTCCTTCAAGATTTTACAAGTAGCTCTCACCCTCTCTCATCTGGTTTTTATTTATATAGTAGCAGAGAAAAAACAAGATTTCTTATATTTTCAATTCTTATTTGGTTTCTCAACTTTGAATGACCTAGTAATTGAATTGAACTAATTGAATAAACTGAAATACAGAAAAGATTTCCTCTGCATCTGTTCAAGAGGCTCCTGCTGTCAAAATCTGGTTTAGCAGTTCAACACACTCAGGATTTAGATAGTTAGCCAGTGATTTCTACCAGTTCAGTGGTTCGACTTTCTTTAAAACTTTAACAGCAAACATGTATTGCTTAATATTATTGTTTTAATTTGAATGATTAATAGATTATAGTAAATGTATACCTTAACAGATTGTCATAACTTCAAAATTAATTTTAAATTTATTTTAATTTAATAAATAAAAGATCCAATTTCAATTTTAAAAAATCAGATTTTAAAAAATCAGATCAGCAGCACCCTAGCTTGTATTGTTTCCATCACTTTAGCAATGTTGTAGAACTTCCCACTTATAAAAATATTTAAAATTGAATATTTCTTGCATATCTTTTATACACTCCTTCACCATAACATCTTTTACCTACTTGTGTGGTCCCGGCCTCAAAATTCTGGGTTTCTATAGCCTGAAATAGTATGTAGGTGCCAGAAAACTTAGAAAACGTATACAAAATTTCTAGTGACTTTCTCTGCTTTCTGTCAAAATGAATTGTCTTTTGAGGGAAACTTAGGGTTAGACTGGCGCTTTGCGGCGCAAAAACCCTCCAGTAGCACAATAATTTTCGTAGCAAACACACTTCAAAGGGAGATTTTCCGAAATGACTCACTGTTTAAAGCGCAAGTATTAAACCTCCTTTCCCAGAGTGATAAGCCTTTTTGCGCTAACATTATAGTGCAAGGGTGGGAATGTGGACACCCATGGGATCTCTTGCATGCCTCCATGCCAGGTAAAGCCATCAGCAAGTCATTGAAGGCCATCAGCAAGCCATTAAAGACAATCAACTTGCCATGTAAGGCAAATGACGTGAGGTGGTGTTTTATAAAAGCGGAAGTAGCTTTGCAGTTTCTCTCTAACAACTCACACAGCAAATAATCAGTGAAAATGCTTGCGGACGGAGCTGTGTGTCTGAAATAGACAGCCTGTCAGTTTTCGCTAACGAAAACTAACTGACAGCCAGATCTCGTCTCCCTGTGAACAACTTCCCAGTTCCCCCTCACCCCCCCACTTTGCAAAGCACGTTACACCCAGCTGAATGCTGGGATACCTGCCCTATCCCGCAACTGCTACTGTCGCCAGAAGCGCGACAAATGTATCCATTATTTTGCGCTACAAGGTTTCAATTTGTACAGTCTCTAGCGCGATACCTATTGCGCTACATTGGGAAGCGCTACAAATAAACGCGCTATAATCTTCAATCTAACCATACCCTTAATCTGGAACAGGATTCCCCTATGAGTGAATGTCTTATATACTGGGGGGGAAAATAGTATTGAAAAATTTCCAATGTTTGAGAGAGGGTAAAGTTGGTCATGGAATCAGAATAGAAGCTTCAGTGTTGGAATCTTCACAAAAGAAAGGAACATTTCAAAGGACAATGTACTGTGATACAGCATGACCAGAGGGCAGCAGGAGAGTGTTAGAGAGGAGCTTTATTCCCTGTAAAGGGAAGAAAGTTTGCTATAGATTAATTAAAGCACCTGAAACCAATTAGAACACCCAAAGCCAATTAGAGCACCTGAAGCCAGTCACCTGATAAAAAAACCCCTACTTCAATCAGACAGGGGAAGGAGCTGAAGCAGAGTGGTTTGGTGTTGGAGCAGAGAACAGTTTAGAGGACTGGGAGCAGTTTGGAGGAGTTGAAGCACAGGAGAGTTTGAAGAAGTGCTGTGGCTGGCTAGAATACCAAGTCCCTAGGTAAAGAGAAATGCGGCTTATGCAGAGAGGGGGGCAGGAAGCCCCACAAGTTGAAGAGCAGGAGAGGGAAGTAGCCCAGGGGAAGGAAGCACTAATTCAAGGGGTTTGCCACTATACCTAGGGCCCCTGGGCTGGGACCCGGGCCCACCCTCTTCTCCCTCTCCACTCCCCTCCTCTAGGATACTAGTGGGGCAGTTAATACCCTATTCAGGGACAAGAAATGGTGCCCTGAACTCCCCCCCCCCCCAGAAGAGAAAGCATGGGACCCACCCTAATAGTGCCACCAATTTGCCTCAGTACAAAGAACCATTGCTTTGCCTTTCATTATTTGCCCCACTAACTAAAGGACAACATGCTGATACTTGGCTTCAACAGAGCCCAAGTTGTCTTAAACTCTTTCTAATATGTCATCCATTGATTAGCTTAGGGTTTTGCACTGCTACCAATAGCTGGAGTATGTGAGTACCTTCCAAATAAGAGACTGGCAATACAAAGTCTCTGGCTTGTCTACTTTTTGGAAGATAGAAAGGTTTGTTTGGAGTAGGGACTCTGTAGGAATCAGGGAGGAGAGGTGAGCCATTGTTACTGTGAAGGTCATTCCCATTATGATAAAAAAAGCTGTATCAAATATGAAGGCTTTGTACCACTTGCTCAAATGGTCAGATACCAGATACATCAAAGCCAAGGCTTCAGTGACCAAAAAGGTTGAGTTTTTACTGCAGAATAACCAATGCACATTAGCTATCCTGCTGTAAAAATGTAGTAGAAGCAATGCACTTTAGTTGTGCAGGAGTGGTAAACTAGGCGAGCTCAACCATGGGTGGGAGGTACAGAGCTGACCTTGCTTAACTACCTCGCTATCTACAAAGTGGCAGACATGAAAGGAGAACCAAAAGGGATAAAAAGGCTAAAAGAGCTTATGAACACTTTTAAAAACAGATGTCACACAGAGAACTCCCAGGTCTAGAACGTGGTGACTATGTTCATGCCAAATTGGATGGAGAAAAGGGATGGAGACAACTCAGTTGTCATAAAGAAAAATAATTCAGTGCCCAAATCATATGTGATCATGACCAACAGCGGAGAGTTCAACAGAAAGCATGAACATCTACAGTTTGTTCTTCAAAAGAACAGTCAACAGAGAACTGTGCAGATGCAGAACAAGAAGACAATGACTCAAGGATTCCAAACCAACCACAGCCAGTCGCTACAACTAATGGATAGCCAGAGCCAGGTGACCAAGTGATTATGCATTTGGGTTATGTAAATTCAAAGCCAGTATGATGCAGACACTTAACAGACTGATCCGTACTGAATTGCAAAGACACTGTGACAGTGTAAACGTGTAGAAGGTAGAACTTAAAAGTGGAAGATGTAACAGAATGCTAAACTGTATGACGCTGTTTAGCCTCTAGGTGTCACTACGTGTAAAATACCTTATTTAACAAAACCTCAGCCACACATAGTGGAGCATTAAAGGATCTTATGATGGCTACATCTGGTATGTATAAGCAAGTTCTGTAAGCAGTACATATCTGGTTCAGGAGCATGACATGACCAAATAAAAAATCAAACTTGCTTTCAGATGGTTTTTCTAACCGGCTTATAAAAACAGTTCCAGCCACTTGAGTCTTGTGTTTTCTTTACTTCGGGTACTTACACTTGTGTCCGTCTGCTTTTAAGGACGGTTCAGCTGAACTAGTTGAAAACTGTTTTGAACATTGAGGGGAAATTTCCTCAGCACAGACATACTGTATTTGTTCCCCTTGCAAGGAAGCAGGCATCACAGTATAAACAGTGTGTTACTACACTGCTAACCTAGACTTGCAGAAAACTCTCTCTGGTCAAAAATTAGAAGCAGCAAAGGAGGGACTTGCCATATTAATGTCAGTCAGCTGTGAACTTGAAAGCATAACTGCTTAAAAGCATAACTTTGGCTCTTACTCTTTTTTTTTAGCAAAATGTTTGACAATACAATTTAAGGTCTTTAAATTAAAATATCAGGAACTGCAGAAGTTAAGGTTCCTCCAGGGATATGCAGAAAATAATGTTAATTAATATTTAACCAAAATAAAAAATGCTGTGCACAGTAGTATGTGCAATGTGGCCAAGTTAATGTTGCTGTAGAAACCTTAGCTTTTACATATCTTAACACTGAAACATTATTTTAATCTATGTAGCTATCATGAGGTTTAGTCGCTTTTTTATTTTTGGCACTTCATTTTATATTAGCCCTTACTTCTGTGTTTCATTTCCTGTAAGTGTTCATGAAATAAAGATGACAGATTGGTGAATATGAAACAGAAAAATTTGATACATGCAAATTTAACTGCTTTTTTCCCCCCTAAAGAAAAAAGCCAAAGCTACTCGTATAATATATTTCTGAAGCTCTTATTTGTCTGCAATAAGAGTCAACTCCCTGACTGCTCTGGTGTGGCAAACAGCCACAAAATGTCCATATTTTATGCATGTATTATACCATGTACCTCTGGCTGGACATACCTCATCTCTTGGGATATGATTTTTTTTTTCATACCTTGTGCATGTAGACTGGTATTCTGCTAAGACTTGGTGTTCTCACCTATTGCCTCAAGGGTTTTATTATATGGACTTTTAACTCAAGTTTCTGTTTACAGCATCTAAGCTAGTTTCAGGTTCTTCAAGTTTGTCAAGTTGTCCTAGGTTTTACTGTTTCACCAACTTAGATTGATTTGCTTTCTGTATAGCTGTAGCTAGGGTTAAATCTCTCTTCAATTGTAGCTAATGTGAAAAGGCTTTTATTAGGGCTGTTGATTAATCCCAGTGAACTCATACGATTAACTCAAAAAGATTAACTGGGATTAAAAAAATTAATCTTGATTAATCACACTGTTAAACAAAAGAATACCAATTGAAATTTATTAAGTATTTGATGTTTTTCTACATTTTCAAATATATTGATCTCTATTACAACACAGAATACAAAGTATACAGGGCCTACTTTATATTATTATTTTTATTACAAATATTTGCACTGTAAAAATGATTAAAGAAATAGTATTTTTCAATTCACCTCATACAAGTACCGTATTTCAATCTCTTTATTGTGCTAGTGTAACTTACATATAACTGCACCCAAAACAAAACAATGCAAAATTTTAGAACCTACAAGTCCACTCAGTCCTACTTCTTGTTCAGCCAATTGCTAAGACAAACAAGTCTGTTTATATTTACGGAAGATACTGCAGACTGCTTCTTATTTACGTCACCCAAAAGTGAACAGGCGTTTGCATGTAGCCGGTGTTTTGTAGCCAGTGTTGCAAGGCATTTGTGCGCCAGATATGCTAAACATTCCGATGCCCATTCATGCTTCTGCCTCCATTCCAGAGGACATACTAATGTTGCGCATTTAAAAAATAATGCATTAATTAATTCAATTGTGACTGAACTCCAGGGGAGAACTATATGTCTCCTGTTCTGTTTTACCCACATTCTACCATATATTTCATGTTATAGCAGTCTCAGATGATGACCCAACACATGTTCTTTTCAAAAACACTTTCACAGCAGATTTGACAAAATGCACAAAGGTACCAATGTGAGATTTCTAAGGATAGATACAGCACTCGACCCAAGGTTTAAGACTCTGAAGTGCCTTCGAAAATCTGAGAGAGATGATGTGTAGAGCATGCTTTCAGATGTCTTAAAAGAGCAACACTCTGATGCGGAAACTACAGAACCTGAACCACCAAAAAGGAAAACCAACCTTCTGCTGGTGGCATCTAACTCAGATGAGGAAAATGAACATGTGTCGGTCCACTCTGCTTTGGATTGCTATCAAGCAGAACCTGTCATCATCATGGACACATGTCTTCTGGAATGGTGGTTGAAGCATGAAGGGACATATAAATCTTTAGCGCATCTGGCATGTAAATATCTTGTGATGCCAGCTACAACAGAGCCATGCGAACGCCTGTTCTCACTTTCAAGTGACATTGTAAACAAGACGTGGGCAACATTATCTCCTGCAAATTGTAACCAAACTTGTTTGTCTGAGCGCTTGGCTGAAGTAGGACTGAGTGAACTTGTAGATTCTAAAGTTTTACATTGTTTTGTTTTTGGGTTGAGTTATTTTTTTGTACATAATTCTACATTTGTAAGTTCAACTTTCATTATAAAGTGATTGCACTACAATACTTGTATTAGGTGGATTGAAATATACTACAGTGGAGCCCCGAAATACCGCGTCCCGCTATAGCGCAAATCCGCTTATAGCGCGGGGGGCTCCCGTGCCGCGCAACCCCGCACTTACCGCGATTGGGATTTTTTGGCTCCCTAACGTATTGCGGGGTCCGACTGTATTTCTTTTGGGTTTTTTACAGTGCAAATATTTGTAATAAAAAATAAATATAAAGTGAGCACTGTACACTTTGCACTCTGTGTTGTAATTGAAATCAATATATTTGAAAATGTAGAAAATATCCAAAAATAAATGGTATTCTACTATTATTTAACAGTGCGATTAATCACGTGACTCATCATGATTAATTTTTTTAAGTGCTTGATAGCACTTACCCCACTAACAACCTGTCTGGTATTTTCATGTTTTCATTCCTCAAATCAGAAGTTTTCATTCAAATCATTCAACATTTTCCCCTGGTTCTCTGGTGAAAACATGCTCTTTCGTAATCCACATTTCTCTGAGGTATAAAGTACACATCCAATGTAGCCAGAACCAGTTCTTTGTCATCCTTGTTATTGTCTTCAGTAAAGTCAAAAATTTTAAAGATATGCTCTGCTTGCTTCCCCACAGCATAAATTAAAAGCTATTAGTACATCTCCAGCTTCCTTGTGAAGTCTGCAATTTGAAATCTTGCAAAATACTGCTTCCAATCTGTCCACTGTGAACGTTTGTCAAAGCTGAAGTTCTTTGGCGAACTGAGGAGTAGCATATCAGTGAGATCCTGCAACCTTTGTTGCTTTGTTCCTTCTATTTCTGTTATTAGTTTACTCCTGACACCATGTCATGTACTTCTGTACCATAATGTACACATTTAATGCTCCATTTCTGTATCATAATGTACACATTTACTGCTCCATCAGATATGGCCGAGGTTTGTTTAAATAACATATTTTTAAACATAGCTCCATGTAGAGGCTGAACAGAATAACAACTTTTGCATTCCAATACAGGTATAATAAGAAGGTGCTCACTTTAAATGAGAACTCAGAATATTACACAGGAAGAAAAGTTTGGTGTGACTCTCCAATTCAGAAATCTACATTATTTTACTCACAGTAAAACTGGGAGTGGCTTGTCTTCAGTGTTTTTACTTCTAGATAGCTCACACGTGTTAATTACCCCAATGTAAAACACTCAGCTTTTTTATTTAAACAGTGGAGACAAGGCTTAAGTTACCAGTTTGTGAGGTGGTGTCTTCTGACTTGGCATATCCACTTGGGATTGAAGATGTTGACTAGTATTTTCATTAACTGATGTTTTCTAGAATACTAGGGCAACAACCCATGAGATCACACAACAAATAAACCCATCAATACTTACTAGTTGCTTATTTTTCAGAAGCTGATTTTCCCCCTTAAATTTAAAAAAACTCTTGGCTTTTGAATGGAGCGCTGTGTGTAATTATAAACTTGTGCAAAAGAAATAGAGGGATAATGCTTTTATTGTTTCACAGAAAGGAAAGCGAATCTATAACTATAGGTGACAAGTGGTTTGTCTTGGGTTTTTCTGTTTGTTTTTATTGAGCATTTTTGCATCTTGATGCAACCTAAGTGTACCAAAGTTACAAATAATGTGGTCAAATAAAAAAAAATCTACACTCACTTGATACCAAAACTGTGACATGAATAATAACCTAGCAGAGTGTCAATTATAAATTTTATTTCCTTATATTAATCCGGTTAACAAACTCTGACTTTGACTTTCAAATTGAGTTTTTCTAAAATATATGAACTCATGGAATATTAGAGATTCTTTTTTACTTTTGAACGTAAATTAGGATAAAGGCTACTTTACTTCTGAGAGCATCTACAAAGGGGTTCAATGTACTTTTAGTAATGCATCTTAAATTCACAACTTTAGTTAATTTAGCTTAATTTCCCATGCAGCCAAGTCCTAAGCTGCAGATATAACATCAGTGTAATAGATAGCTGGATGCTGATTAAAGCCAAACTTCTTAAAATGAGAAAGTCTACAAAATTAAGAGAGGCAAGAAGAGAAACATACAACAGTTCTGGTAGTAATTTCTGCTATTATTAGCCTTGCAAAACATGATTAAATGGCTTGTGTTGATCCTACTGCATTTTAAAAAATAAGGAATATAAATCCAACCTAGATTTTAATCTTGTACTCTTCCACCAATTAGACACACAAGTATTGCTGATTTTGATACATCTTTAACATTTAATTCTTTTGTATTTCCAATGCGCGGTAGAAAAAAGTGAAAACTAACAGTATTTTACATTTATGGTTCCATTGTATTTAATAAGTCTGTGGTCATAGTTTAATCATAATGCTTTTCTTTAAATGGTTCTATACACAGTATTTTATAGATGCATACAGTACATTTTCACTGCACACTGATTGTATTATAGTAAATCAGTATAGACCCAAATATTGCACATAGTTCTTCTGCAGTAAATGCTCTTGCACATTATATTTTAGGGTAATAATACTGATCTTGTAACAAAACCAACAAGAATATACTTCAAGGTCTTTTCTGTTCAAGATTCATTAAAGAAAAATTATTGAAGGAATTTAGTGAGTTATTTGTTGTAATTTTAACCAGTTCACTCACTGAGTTAAAGATATGTTTATTGTATCTTTTTATGGATGTGATTACTGTTAAATATGGTACTAGTTTTCTACTAATTTGGCACTAGGTTATCACTAATTAGTGATATCTTTTGCAGTCACTCACAATCAATCCTTTGGAAAAATCTAATGCATGCAACAAGCTAAAACAAGATGTTAATTGACTGTCTCCTAAGTCACAATATGCCCCCTCACAAGAGTCTTTTCATTATCTTACATGGAATGCAATGGAGAAAACTCGATGGACTATTAATTTAGGACTAGTATTTTCTCATTCCGCAGTCAAAAATGAAAAGTTTTGTGATGACAACCATGAGGGAAAACTACAATATTCCCCCCCCCCCCCCCTAAAAACAGAGACAGCTGACAAATGCTTTAGGTGGTGAATGATGACTTAATAGATGTATCTTTAAGAAAACTTTGATCAGCAAAAGAAATATTGGTTAGGTAAGCTAAGCAAACGTGGGAATTGGCAGAGGTGCTCCAATAGTGATCCCTAAGGGCTCAGAACAACATACTATGTCAACACTCCTATTAAACATGCTTGCTGAGAACTGGGTTCAAAGAATTTCCCAGACAATAAACAAGTGAGTAACTGAAGTGACATGCAGTCTTATTCAAGATTATTCATGGACCCCTTCTAAAAGTGAATACAGTTTCAGTAAGACATATATGCAAGCACTTGCTATCAAGTGTCATTTTTTAGAATCCCAACAAAAATAACTTTCATTCAAAACTTCAGTACAGAGTTCACTCATGGACATCAGCCTCATCTCCAAATGAATTAATCATGATTACTTTTGTAATTATGTGTCATATGACTTCAGATTGACTGAAAAGGCAGGGAAATTCTTTTTATACGTTACAAAGTTTTATTATTGGCAGGGCTGGTAGCACTGCCTATTATTAAGGCTGCCTGAAATTTGGCATTATAAGACCTTGTTTTCAATTGCCATAATTTTGCCAATCTTTAAATGGTTATGTAATTAATAGAATGATGTCAGATTGGAGGAGGGCTCAAGTGGGGTTCCATAGGGATCTGAGTCTGGTGGTGGAGGGACTCACCATACTTCGGTCAGAACACCCTTTGTCCTGATATTGGGACCTTCCACCAGAGGCCAGCGCCGTGTTCATCACTTCCCAGGCAGCCGCAGCACCGGCCTGCTGGCAGGAGCGCACCCCACTGCCCCAAGCAAAGTCAGGGCGGCCAGCTAGGTCCCAGCCCAGGACAGGTCTCTGCTGCAGCACATGCACAGAGCTGCTTGCAGGCACCGCCGGCAGAGGGGGGCGGAAGCAGAGAGCCCCCGGCCACCCCCAGCTCCGGAGTCTGGCCCCTCCAGATCCAGAAGCTGAATAATATTTCTGGTATTCTAATAGAGACTTCCTTTTTTTACTTTGAGGATTTACCCAATTTCCTTTTCATTTTCAGATATTTTAGAAGAGTAACACAAATTATCAAAGATGCAATGCTAATGAGTCAAATGTCAAATCAAAAGGAATTTAAGTAGACAATCAGAAGAATGCATAATACTGAAAAAAACATAGTGGCAAAATGTAAGTCTACAAAGTCTAAAAAGCATTTTAGTGTAGAAAGGGAGCATTGATTATTTTTATTATTTAAGTTAAGATACTTAAAATCTCATACAGCATCAGATAAGGAAGATCTTCCCCAAACTCTTCTTCCTTCTATTCATGGCTTATTAATTTAATCACATGCAATGGTAAAGTAATAAGCAGTTTAATTACTACCAGCATTATATTTACTAATGAGGGTGATAATTGGCTGCAACTCCATGCTGCACATAAGAACATCTGTTCTTTTCTTTTCATAGGTACTGAAATGCATATTCCCTGTTGCCCGGGTAACAAACAAAATGTTTAAAAATCTAACATTTTAAAGGGACACTATCAACTTGGAAACCATCCCGACAGTCTACTCTACTGCCCCTTCAAAAAGATCGGCAACAGATTCGGTCTTAGTGGACGCCCTCTGCTGATCTCTTACTGCTCAGCAAATTCATCACAATATATAAATTTATTAACGAAACACTAGAATACTGAAGTAAATCCAATTATGAAAGCTTTTACAACTTGACATTTCAATGAGATGATCCATGCATTAGTGAAACAAGACTAGTGAGTTTTGACTCACTGGCTCCAATATCACACATGGGCTCTGATGGCTACATAAAGTTAAGGTAATTAAGAAACCTTGGTATACATGATATAAAAATATTACCAGAATCCCTTAATAGAATTAAAGTCCTCTAATTCACTTACTGTACTTGTAACACAACTTCTTCTGTATGTAATATACAATAAAAAATGCTGATATTTATCTTAAAACTGTTTATCCTTTTGCTTTACCTAAGTCATGGTTGTAATGTGTTAAATTTTGATCAAATGCGGCAAACATTAGGTATAACCAAAGTGACAATACTGTACTTACGTAAAAGGAGCTATTAACAAGAGTACTCTAAATTTGACAGAGCACATTATTTAGTTCTAACATATAATTCACCAGCTGATCTCTTATGTAAAGATGGTTTTAAAACCTAGCTTTAAAGATTTATTTTAACAAGCTTAGTCAAAGTAGTTGGCTGCTTCTCACATTCTTTGGAGAAAATTGTATTAGCAAACAGCTTGTCCACAGGCTATGTTTAATGGGATAAATTATATGTATTATTCCAATCGTTGATAGAAAAGAAAACTGTGTATAAGATGAAAAGGCAATTTTGCAGAAATGTTTCATAAACTTTCTAGAATAGTTTTGTTTTCTTTGTGGATTTTTGTTGGTTTGTTTGTTGTTTTTTACTACTGCATGTTATTCACTGGCTTTCCATTCTCATTATGACAAGAACCTAGAAGTCAAAATAATGAATAATGAACAAAAGAAAAATACAATGCTGGGTATCCAAACCATGATTTTAAGTACTTTAAATGATGACTATCTTCAAGATTCAGAGAAAAATTAAGCTTCCTTGAAAAGATATGTTAACGTACAAGTCATATCAAGGAATTGTTACAAGATTAAGCGTGTGTATATATATATAGTGGCAGGGTGGGCCTGACCCAGCCTGCCGCCCCTTTAAGAGGGAGAAAAGCCCTTTGCAAACCTCCCTGCAGAGAAGCCTAATCAGCCACCTGGGCTGCAGAGCAATCAGCCTGGATGGGTTGCACCTGGCAGCCTCCTCAGGGGGACAAAAGCCTGCCAGGCAGGAAGCTCAGGGTGGTGGTGGTGTGGAGGAGTGAGATAGAGAGTGGGAGCTAAGCTGTAGAGCTGTGTATAGAGCTGTGTATAGTAGGTGGTGGGGTCTGCACAAGCTGCACTGTAAATAAAGAGCACTGTTTGGAGTCAAAGAGTCTCCTGCCTGTTTGTGACGTGGGGTGAGAAGGCGATCTGTTACACGTGGTTTCAGAGGTGGGATCGCTACACCAGCAACCCAACTGGTGGCCCAGAGATGGAGGGGACCCTACAGTGGCTCGTGGAGCAGCAGAGCCAGTCGCAGCAGGCCATGTTGGGCATGCAGCAGGCCCAGGCCAAGCACCAGGAGCAGACCCAGCAGGCCGTGTTGGCCATGCAGCAGGCCCAGACCGAACAGCAGAAGACGCTGCAGGATTACATCAAGGAGCAGATGAGTACCCAGGCGAAACTCCTGCAGCTGCTGGTGAGTCCAGGGGTAGGAGAGGGCATCCGGCCGCCGGGCTGGGGACTTTGTAAAATGAGCCCGGCGGATGACCCCGATGCTTTCCTGGGGACTTTTGAGAGGGTAGTCACCACAGCTGGGTGGGAGCGGACCACCTGGGCCCTCAAGCTTGCTCCCTACCTCATGGGCGAAGCCCAGGCGGCCTATATGGCCCTGGGCACTGTAGAGGCCCGAGACTTTGACATTGTGAGAGCGGCCATCTTGGACCGGGTCGGCTTATCTGCTGAGAGATACCGGCAGAAGTTTCGGGCGGCCTGCTGGTCGCAGGCGGTGCGGCCCTGGGCCTTTGCCCAAAGGCTGAGGGACTGGGCCACGCGCTGGCTAAGGCCAGAGGCCCGGTCAGGGGAGGAAATCATGGACTCCATGATCTTGGAGCAGTTTCTGCTCAGCCTCCCTGAGACCGTGCGCACCTGGGTCAGGAGGCACCAGCCAGAGACGGTGGAATCTGCGGTGCGCCTGACCAAGGAGTATGTGGAGGCAGAGGGACCTCGGGGAGAAGACCGACCACGACGGGTCCGGGATTTGGGGCGTCGGCTCCCCCCCGGCCAGACACAAAGGGACTGATGGGGAGCCCAGAGGGGCGCCAGAGAGAACTGCCCGGCTTACCTGCTGGCAGTGCGGGAAGCCAGGACATATTAAGCGGGACTGTCTAGCCATGGAGTGTGGCTACACTGACTGGTGTGGGTAGACTGACGTTTGGGGGCAGAAGCCAGGTAAAGGGATACCCACCCTGCGGGTGCAGGTGGGAAGGAAGTCCCATCAGGGGGTGGTGGATTCCGCCTTCCCCTACACGCTCGTCCGCAGAGCATTGATCCGCCCAAAGTGGTTGATCCCAGGGGCTACCATGGACCTACAGTGTGTCCACGGGGACAGGAAGTCCTGTCCGGTGGCCCAGGTGCCCCTGGAGATCAGCGGCCGATTCCGCTGGAAGCGGTTCGGGGTACCAGAGGGGTTACCTTGCCCCGTAATTATTGGGCGGGACTGGGGCCCAGTGGGAGGTACAAGGCCCCGGGCTGCTCCGAGGCCGAGCGTGCAAACCCGGACGGGGGGTTCGGCCAAGCGAAGGGGCGGGTCTCACCCCAATAACCCAGCGAAGGGTCTAGCTAGCCCTGAACAACAGAGGCTAGGGCAGGAGGTGAGCTCCATGGAGGAAGCCCCGAGCTCATGTGAGAGCCTGGGGGAAACTGAGGCAGAGGGACGGTCACTTCCATCCTACTGTCTGCAGTGTGAGGAGTGGACAAGGCTCCCCCCCGAAAAGCAGGGGGTCAAAGAACCACAACCCCCTGCCTGGGCGGCGCCTGTGGAAGAGGTGCAGGCGGAGAATAAAAAGTCCGTAGGGCTCTCCGCCGCGGCCGGGCGTGACACCCAGAAGCCATATGACCATGCTGCTATAGTAAAAGAAATGAGGAACAAAGGTTCAAGGGCCCTATTAAACTTAATAGGGAAGTATTGAGGGGGCCGAGCCAGCCCGAAGGGGCTAGGCTAAGGGGGGAGGTGTGTGGCAGGGTGGGCCTGACCCAGCCTGCCGCCCCTTTAAGAGGGAGAAAAGCCCTTTGCAAACCTCCCTGCAGAGAAGCCTAATCAGCCACCTGGGCTGCAGAGCAATCCGCCTGGATGGGTTGCACCTGGAAGCCTCCTCAGGGGGATAAAAGCCTGCCAGGCAGGAAGCCCAGGGTGGTGGTGGTGTGGAGAAGTGAGATAGAGAGTGGGAGCTAAGCTGTAGAGCTGTGTATAGAGATAGCTGTAGAGCTGTGTATAGAGCTGTGTATAGTAGGTGGTGGGGTCTGCACAAGCTGCACTGTAAATAAAGAGCACTGTTTGGAGTCAAAGAAGAGTCTCCTGCCTGTCTGTAATGTGGGGTGAGAAGGCGATCTGTTACCATATATATATTAATTATATACATTAAGACCAGGGTCTTTCATTGCATGATCATGAAACTGTGAACACTATAGAGCTTACTATTTTACAAATACAAAATGTTTTCTACCCAGTATTTTATTATATATATTTCGTAAAAATACTTCTACATAAGCTATTAAACTGATAAATAAGAATCTTTAGTAGACAATTTTAAATCTACTAGTAGTTATATTGCAGCTCATGCTGTCATTTGTCACAGGTGACAAACTGACAGATGAAATTCAATATTGGTAAGTGCAAAGTAATGCACATTGGAAAAAATAATCCCAACTATATTTACAAAATGATCAAGTCTAAATCAGCTGTTACCACTCAGGAAAGATCTTGGAATCATCATAAACAGTTCCCTGCAAAAAAATCTACTCAATATGCAGCAACAGTCAAAAAAGCTAACAATGTTAAGAACCATTAAGAAAGGGACAGATAAAATAGAAAATATTATAATGTCACTATAAAAACAGATTGTATGCCCACATCTTGAATATTCCATGCAGTTCTGTTCACCATATCTTAAAAAAAGAAAAGAAAAAAGAAAGCATTATAATTTGAAAAGATGCAGAGAAAGGAAATTAAAATGATTAGGGGTAAGGAACAGCTTCCATGAAGAGAGATTAAAAAGACAGACTGTTCATCTTAGAAAAGAGATAAGTAAGAGGGGATATGACAGAGGTTTATAAAATTATTAACAATATGGAGAAAGTGAATAGGGAAGTGTTATTTACCCCTTGACATAACACAAGAGCTAGAGGTTACACGATAAAAATAATAGGCAGCAGGTTCAAAGCAAACATAAGGAAGCACTTCTTCACACAATGCACAGTCTACCGCAGAAGTCATCAACAAGGGATGTTGTAAAGGCCAAAAAATATATATAACTGGATTCAAGAAAAAATTAGATAATTTCATGGAGAATAAATAGGTCCATCAATGGTTATTAGCCAAGGTGGTCAGGAATGCAATCCCACAGGCTTGGTGTCTGATCACTGAAATTGCCATATTCTGTTCATTCCCTCTGAAGCATCTGACACTGGCTGCTGCCAGAGACAGAATACTGGGCTAGAGGACAATTGGTCTGACCAAGTATGGCTGTTCTTGTGATCTCCAAAAGAATCTAAATTACAATGTGCATACAACAAGCTTGGATGAACTATGGATTCCTGCTTCAGCTGATGTTGTCCAAAAGTTGAAAGATGGGATACAATCACCACCACTAACTCTAGGAACCCTTACCTATTTGTCACAATTAGTGATATTAGCCCTTTCCTTTCTATGGCCAGTGAACATAGGTAAAGGAAAAAAAGGCAAGGCACAAAAATGATTTGCCACGTCCTAGCAAAGGACTGATAAACTGATCTGTAATCTCTCTGGATAAAGATAGTGGTCTTTGCATTTCTCCTAGACAGAAAAATTCAGCCTCTAGATCACAAAGCTATATCTGATATCTTCCTATCTTGTGCAATGTCTTCTGTATATACTGGTTCTGAGCCTGTGGACAGCTGAATGACCTCTTAATACAGTGATAAATTCCTGGAACCTCAGGTTTTGCTCAGGTATAATATAGTCAAACATCAGAAACAGGATAGGTTGTCAGTTATCCTGAACACTCAGTCAATCAGGTTGTTTGTACCACATGTGCCTTTCCTATATGCAACCTCATTCAGTGGAGCCACATATGAAGATGAGCCCCAAATATTTGGACACTGGCATCCATCCTGATCATTCCTGTGAAATTTGTATTAAGGATGCCAAAAGAACTAGCCACACAATAGTCTTAATATGGCCTCCTTTGTCTGAATTCTTTAGATTCACCTATGTAATGTTGAATCTTTCAAGAGAAATGTGTAGTCTTCCCACTTGCAATACAAATATCAGAGGACATTACTGAGCTCTTCTACTGTAAACTGGTTTTAAATCTGAAGACTAATTCCCATAGACACTCTCTCTGAATCCACTCTCTCCATTGCCACCTATAGCGATGTCTCTACCAGTCCAATCTCTCTTCTGTTGGACTTCATAGGTTTGTATAAGCAAAGCCTGTACTGCAGGTTTTGAGGTACATTTCTGGCTGAGCTTGTGAGGCCTTATATTCAATTTGATGGAATCTCTGTGTGTCACACAGTAGCTTTTGAACACTGTCTAATCAATTCCAAAATTTCAGGGAATATTCTTGACATCAGTAGTCAGAAGTCTATTGATTTGGAGGATAACAACAATATTGAAAAAGGGAAAACAAGACACACTCAGCCACAGTCGCCTGTTGATGGCAACCCATGAATACCTTCCCTTAGAACAATATCCCCTTCACCCTCCCAGTAGAATTTAACATGTTCACACTCTGATCTCTGAATGATCAAAAGAGAAATAATTGCTCTCCCTGCTTGGAGCTGTGGAGTGGATGCACAGCCTCCTTGGGAAGTCAGAGGGAGAGGATAGAGAAGAAGGCTACTTTCATTCCTTCCTTATATCTTGCCTCCTCAAAGCCTGATCCAGTTGGGCAAGGAAAGGCATCAGGCATCCACGTCACTATTCAATAAGGGAGGAGGAAAAGGTTAGGTATCCTTTTGGAGGGATGTGGGAAGAGGGACACAGAGCCCCATTATGGTGGGCCAAATGGCAGACAGGGAAGACAATCCCTAGTATGGTGGGGAGAATGGGCAACCCTGGTGGGTTGGGGATGGGCAAGGAAGGGGAAAGAGCCCCCGGTATGGTGGGGAGAATGGGCCATCCTGCTGTAGGTGGAGGAGGGTACACAGGAAACCTGTAAGGGGAGACGGGGGAGTTACAGAGAGTCCCTGAAACAGAGGGGATTGGGAGAGTGACACATTAGGAACTTGTAGGGGGGAATGCATGAATACAAGGAGCCCCTGGTGTGTGCACTGAGCTTGACCCACAAAAGTTAGGAAGTATGCCACAGAGTGCCCCCTTTAGTCTATCTTATTTGATAAAAGGAAGAGTATGTTTTCTGTTTCAGCTACCTTAGCCATCATCTTCCCTAAGGTTACTCAGTGTTTGCTAACCTTAAATTTTACTGAGGCCAGCAGTAGTTTGCCATGCCATCTCAGCCACAGGAGTTTTACTATGGAATTTGTGAGAAATGTTCTGGAGATGAGTAGGTCATCCACTGAGGCAGACAAAATAAAACAAGTAAAATCCACACTTTTATTTACTGTAGAATTAAAAGCTAATCTTCTCTGTATCGTTTCAATTTTAGTATACGTGCTGCTGAAGCAAGCATGGTTGTGTCATTTTTCTAGGTTGTCTTGAACTCTTGAACCAAATTAGAACAGTTCAAAAAAGAAAAAAGCAAGACTATGATACTGACATATCTCCATGTCAGCACACAGAAGTTATTAACTAGACACTAGTATTGTCATATGGTCTCAAAGAGAAGGAGAAGTTACACATGAGAACTGAACCCTCCCATACAAAATATTAATACAATTTAAAACTAAGGGAGTAGAAATGCAAAGATGATAAGTCTCACTGTTGTCAGAAGATTAACTGTATGCCAACTAAACACATTCTAGCACGGATATTAGAAAACAGCTGTTATTCCCTCAAAGGTAGAAATTCCAGCAGGCAGGTCATAGGGGTAGATTCTTTTAATTGTAATTGGCCAGCACTGCAACTACCTATAATATGCACAGTGAACTACCTTAATTTAATAGTGACAGGCATTTTAAAAAGAACAGTACTTTTTAGCTCCTAAGCCTCCTTAGATTACACAAAATTACTAAACAGAAGTCAGTGGCCTCTTCAATTCCTGACCACCATGAGCTTCTATTGTCACGTGATACTGTGTGTGTCTGAACAGCTTATTTTTGTATTAGCATGCTAGAGTATAAAAAGCCAGAGGCATACATCTTATATCTGTAAGCACTGACCATGATGTCAGCATTCAAATATATTAGATCAAGCAAGTGCATCTCTTTTACAGTGATGTAGCAGGCATTGCATTACAAAATTTTATTCTCCTAACAAGCACATTAACCCTAATGCACAGTGATTTTCAGTCTCAAAAACCATCTAACGGCCAAACTCTACCTTCAGATACAGACACACAATTCCTATTATTATTAGGAATCCTACTGACATCACTAGGAGATGCACACACATATCTAAGAGCAGAATTTGTGTTCAAAATTATGTAATTCTTGTACTAATGCTTTTATTTTCAGAGATCTGCAGCAGATACTTACAATAAACGAAAGCATTAATGCAAAATGGAAAAGCAGACTTAAAACAACTTTCTATACATAGGAGACCACAGAGTGTAACAAGACGACAGTGCATTTTCAGACATAAAACAAGAGTAGGTTACCATTACACTGACATAGAACACATTAGTGACCTTTTTATAGTGGCAACTAGAGTCTCTTTTGGAACCTTTAATATTTTTTAAATTTAATTGAAATCGTTTTTAAAAACAATACTTTTGTTTATTAACCCCGGAAATAAAGACAGACAAAATTATAATGAAAAAATATATATTATAGCCTTTCTACAGATTTGACATCGACAAGTTTTTGTTTTTTTAACATACATACATACACACACACATACACACACAAAACAGTAATTTTAGTTGAAGTGTATATTGGAATAAACCTTCAAATTTACATACATGAAGTGAAAAGTTTATACTTTAAGCCTTTGATTGTGCTGCTCACTGAGAAAGACATACATTATCCACTGTATAACAAAGTATAAGAAGATATTTTCTTTTGGTTATGTCCACTTACTGCAATCTCTCTACAGGCCGACATCGATATCCCTGTACCTTCAATTTGCTTCAGTGCATACTCCTTTTCATCTTTTCTGTGCACAAAAAACAAAAGAGGAATATTTTATAGACCATTTATATTCACTTAAACTGATAAATGCAAGTACATTACACTGATTTTTGTCTTGTTAAAGTAGATCAAGATACTGAAACTCTAACTTCTTATAACACGAATTACAACAGAATGAGGATCAAAAGGAATGAAACCATCTTTAACCACGGTCACAATCATCAAAAATAAAAAAATAAAAATTGTAATAAGAAAAAGTTGTTGATCTGTAATATCTTCATCTCTTGAAACTATAAAACATTTACAAGGATCTCTATAGAGAAATTCCATAGACACTTTTTCCAGACCTTAACAGAATATCAAACAAAAAATATAAACACAAACACAACATATTGGCAAGATTCTCTCATGAAGACCTAGCAACCATCAAAAGACTCAAATCCAAATAAAATTGTAATAGTTCTAACCTTAATTATGTTTTGAACATTTAATACACCAATGAAAAATTATCAAACTCACAATGCGGGTTTTTAAAAGACAGTTTTCCTTATTGTACTGCAACAGATCTAGCAAAGTCTTTTCTGAGTCCTCATCACTGACAGTTTCAAACTTCATGTGCTCTGTATGGTTCAGTGCACCCTACAAAGTCCTAGAATCTGAGATGTTCCCACTAAATAGACTATCATGCATTTACCCAGAAGGTCAATGTTAAAGGTAAAGCAGTCTCACTTATGCTCCAGTTTAACCCCCTTATTGTCTGTAGTTAACATTACAATTAGCTTCCATAATAATGCTTGTTTCTGCAATTCTACACCTTTGGATACAAAATCTGTTTCGCTTGAAAATTGTCAGATTTATTCTTAAGAAAAGGAGAATTTGAAAAGTTATGCTGACTGGAAATTGAGTTTTGTCTAATTTGGTCTCATCTGTAACTCAGAAGCGGATTATTATTCCTCCTCCAAACTAGCCCTCTTGTTACATCTACAAACTTGTGTGCTAGTGAGGTTTGAAAATATATTGTAACACAGCCAAAGTTCTTGATTTTTGTGGTGGGTAATTGATGGGGAAACCTGCTCTATTTATTTCAACAAAAGAGTTTGGTTTTGGTTGGTTGGGGGTTTTTTTGCCATTGCCTTCAGCAGAAGTAAGGTTAAGTATCTTAATATGCATATGCCCTCTATTAGCAGCTTAGAAATAACAGAGGTCCTTCTATAAATTAAAGCTAAAACTTTCCTTTAGTTTAAGCAATAAAGGCCCAATCCAATAGTTTTTGTAGCTATTGGACTGGGGTTCTAATTGAGTTTACTATGGAGACATAGCAACCTCGTCATACGAGTCCTGTAATTATGATTCCATTCTAAGGGAAATAAAAAAAAATATCAACATTACTGCAAAAAACCTTCATGCTTTCTGAAGTTGATTTACCAAGAAATAGAATATATTTTGAAATATAAGATTTCAAACTTTGAGATTATAACTTCATATTGGGGATGGAGGAGTGTGTATTTATGTCCCCTAAATAGAATGAAAGATTACAAAGTTTGAAAACACGGGTAACTTTTGACTTGGGACTTGTGTAAAAGACAGTTTTCAATAGCAGGAATGAAAAACGTTTAAGAAATTGCCATTACTGAAAATTAGACCCGATTTTCTGTCAGTAAAGCTGATTGCAAAAAGACAGATATGAACATAAGAATGACCATTCTGGGTCAGACCAAAGGTCCATCAAGCCCAGTATCCTGTCTTCTGACAGTGGCCAATATGAGTGCCCCAGATGGAATGAAGAGAATGGGTAATCATTAAGTGATCCATCCCCTGTCACCCATTCCGAGCTTCTGGCAAACAGAGGCTAGGGACACCATCCCCTACCCATCCTGATTAATAGCCATTAATGGACCTGTGAACTTACCTGGTTCTTTTTTGAACCCTGTTATAGTCTTTGATTTCAGAACATCCTCTGGCAAGGAGTTCCACAGGTTGACCATGCATTGTGTTAAAAAAAACACTTCCTTATTTATTTTAGCCACACCAGTCATGATTTTATAGATCTCAATCATCTCCCCTCTTAGTCGTCTCTTTTCAAGCTGAAAAGTCCTAGTTTTATTAATCTCTCCTCACATGGCAACCATTCCACAGTCCTAATAATTTTTGTTGCCAGCTACTGAGACTGTTTCAGAACTGGACAGGGCTACTTTTAAGAAGAGTGAAAAGAAATTCCAGAATCTACTGAAGTAACTGACTCCACCTGTGTGTCCCCCACCCACCCAAAAAACCCCAAAACAGTCCCTTAGCCTAGGGGGAACGTACACAGGTCCATTTTTCAGATGAGGTAGCTGAGGGACTGAATTTAAGTAGATTGTCAGAAATAACATTGACAGAGCCAAGGAGGGATTCCTTACTTTAGATTTGTACCTTACCACATACAGATTGCCTGGGCTGCCCTTACCATGAGGAGGCCACCTCAAGTGGCAGCTGTGGGGGAGGTGCCACTAAGACCCAGAGTGTAGAAAAATGTGTAAGCTGCTGGCGCATATGTATTCTCTCTACTCTAGATGCACAGAGATGGTGGAGTGCTATGCTGGAGGAAGGAGAGCACAAGAGGCCTTTCAAAGATTTGGCCCAAGTGAGGAAGCATGGGGGCATCATTTGAGCTCCCCACCTCAGATGCCAAAATCTTGTGGGCCGGCCCTGCAAATTGCTTTTGATATCAGCACTTAGTTAAGCGAAATGTAAAACAAGGTTAATAAGAAATGCTTACCCATCTTTTTGAGCTACCTTGATAACTACAGATGAACTCTATGTGAAGTGCAAAGCATTAACCTCTTTTTCAGATAGGGTAACTGAAGCCCAGAGACGTGAAGCCTGAGAGGCATTGTCCGTGGAATCAAAGACAAGAGCTTTAGCCTTGATCAGTGATCACATACTTACATTTGCCATGATTTTTAAGCAATTTTTACCAGCACTTAAGAGTGAAGGTAGGCGGTACTATTTAGCTACCTTGTTAAGTGTACAATGCAAGAGACAAAGTCTGTCCACAGAAGTCATTATTAGCTTGACCTGAAATGCTCACTTTTCTGTTTTAATAATCTGGTGGCCCATTCATTGTATTGAAAATTTTTAGGTCAAGTGATTAAAAAATTAATCACAATTAATCATGTGATTTAAAAAATCATGATTAATCGTGCTGTTAAACAATAATATAAAACTATTTATATAACTATTTTGGATGTTTTCCACATTTTCAAATATATGAATTTCAATTACAACACAAAATACAGTGTACAGTGATCACTTTATATTTATATTGTAAATATTTGAACTGTACAAATATTTTTTTCAATTCACTTAATACAAGTACTGTAGTGCAATCTCTTTATTATGAAAGTTGAACTTATAAATGTAAAAAAAAAACTGTATTCAAATGTAAAACAACATTTCTGACAACAAAAATTACTACACTATTCCAGAATGGGGGACCGAAGCCTGAGCCCACCAAACACTGGTTGTGCGGCCAAAGCCAGAGCCGTACTGCCCAGGTGTGGGGGTCAAAGTTGAATCCCCAGGGCTTCAGCCCCCGGCAGAGGGTCTGTAGGCCGAGGGCTTGTAACCTAAGTCCCGCAGTCCAGGGGGCCTCAGTTTCAGCCCTGAGCCCCACAAGTCTAACACCATCCCTGGCCACCTCACGAAAATGGGGTCCCAAACCACAGTTTGAGAACCTCTGGCTAACCTAACTCTCTCTCAGTGGTTAAGTACAACAATTTATCACCCTCCTCTTTATAACAACCTTTTATGTGCTTGAAGACTGTTACCATGCCCCTCTTCCCCCTTCATCGATGTATACAATAGAAAAAAAGTTCTTAAAATGTAAATTCCAAAGCCCAAAAACTTGGTTACAAAACCCAGTAACTAAGAAAGGAAATAGCTAATTAAGAACATGATAAACCTTACTCTGCGCATATAACAGACATTCTTATCAAGTATTAAGAAATATATACTGTGACACTGCACACCATATGTTTATGGAAATATGTTTATAAGTGTAAATATGATGTAACTGAAATATGCTTTATGTAAGAGGTCTCTTGTAAGGTATCATTACAAAGCATATAATCTACTGAGTGTGTTTATCCTATTTGTATAAATGTATCATTCCTATATCTGAAATTAGGAATATGAAATACAACTCTGAGGTCCTATTGTAGTTGTGCAAAGTGTGGGCCATTAATGGTGGCTTAGAATCTTGATGGCTCCCATCAACTAGGAAATTGGTTGTAAATGGCGCTGCTCACTTGTACGACGTCCTTGTAAGATGCCAGCCAGTGAGTAACGAAGTCTCACAGGACATGTGAACCCTGGAGAGACTCGAATCCATCTTAAACCTGGTGCTTTTCCATTTAGTAGGAAGGGTGGGAACCTGGAGAGAGACAAAGGATTCCCACCTTGTGCCAAAAGATATAAAATGGGCGGGAGGGGAATAGAACAAAGGGAGCTGTAGTCATGAGAAATCCCCTAATTACCACCTGAGTTGGAATGAACAAGAACTGTTCCAGGGGAAAGGATTGGGCCCAGACTAGGAAGGAGTCTAGTCTGTGACAGAAGCTTATTGGAACATCTCTACGGGTGAGATTTTACCTGTATTCAGTTTCTTAAATGTATTCGGCACAGACTTGCGTGATTTTTTTGTTTGTTTGCTTGGTGACTTATTTTGTTCTGTTTGTTATTACTTGGAACAACTTAAATCCTACTTTTTATTCTTTATCAAATCACTTTTGTTTATTATTGAACCCAGAGTAAGTGATTAATACCTGGGAGAGCAAACAGCTGTGCATCTCTCTCTATCAGTGTTATAGAGAGTGGACAATTTATGAGTTTACCCTGTATAAGCTTTATACAGAGTAAAACAGATTTATTTGGGGTTTGGATCCCATTGGGAGCGGGATGTCTAGGTGCTGAAGACAGGAGTACTTGCCGAGTGGTTTTCAGTTAAAGCCTGCAACTTTGGGGACTTGGTTCAGACCCTGGGTCTGTTATGCAGCAGGCTTGCGTGTCTGGCTCAACAAGAAAGGTTTCTGGAATCCCAAGCTGATATGCTGAAACTACTCCTGAGCCCGTTTTTCCTATCAGGTGACAGTCCCAAAGGGGTCTCTATGACCCAACCCGTCACATAACCATCTCCACAATCTTAAAACCCACAAAATATTATTTTCAGTCATTTCAAAATATAAACAACTTTTCTTAAGAAAATTTACATATGTACACATTAATGCTAAATTCTTCAGCCTGAAATGCATATTCGTATTCATAGTTTTACCACAGACCAGTTTTACACTTCTCCTATTTTATACACATTATCAAGAAACAGCTGTTTTGAGTACTTCACCAAAAAACTACTGCCAACCAATATTTTAGCTCTATTTCCCATGTATCAGTATCCTTTCAGATGAAAGCCATTTAAAACCCCCAACATTCCAGGAGTCAGTTAACGCTGTTTCACTGTGATTAAATACATAGTTCTGTAGACTAGATAAGAAATCTTATATTCCCATGCAAACATTGTGATGTCCTTAGCTAGCCATGTCCACACTTTTAAATGTTGAGGTTCGATAAAAGAAAACAGTATGTAAACATACTGCCTGATCTTTAGTGATCCAAACTTTTAAGCAACTTTTAAAAAATATATATTTGAATGTGTGATGCTACAGTATACACACAAGAAAGTTCTAGCGAACTAGCAAATAAGCTGAAGAGTCAAGTATATTGTAGGAGTCTCTCTCTCTCTCTTTGCCCGTCACCCCCCAGCCGGGGTATGGGCCACCAACTGGTGTTGGTGTTTCAGTAGCAATTGGTTCCCTTACAGGGTGGAGTTGCTAGCCCCACGCCCATGTTAAGCCTACAGCACCTGGTATTCCCAGGAGGTCTCCCATCCAAGTACTACCCAGGCCCGACCCTGTTTAGCTTCCAAGATCAGACAGGATCGGGCGTGTTCAGGGTGGTTTAGCCATACTATTTATTGTAGGAGTAGCACAGTATAAATATCCACAATAGTGTTGTGAGATCTATATAAGAGGAAGAGTATGAGTGCAGTTTTCATTGAAAGAGGAGCAAGAATTGTCTTTATAATGCACTCCACAAATCTGAAGAGTCATGCAAGAGGCCCTTATTCTGTAGTTCTGCAGTTTTGGGGCAATCCAAAATATGCCAATTTAGTCATACACAGACCTTTGACTATTAACAACGAATCAGTTGTTTTTACTAACAGAAAAGTTTCTCCCTTAGCTGGCTACAGCACAAGTAATTCTGTTCAATGATCTTCCAAAAACAAATCATTGTTTTAAAGTGTCTGCTGCTGCAGCTACTAGATATTTACATTTATGAAGTTTTAAAATTCTCATATTTCAAGACTGTGGATAGTATTAAGGGACTATTCTGGTGCCAGAAGTGTTATCAGCCTTGTTATTTTATGAAAAATAAAAGTATTATAACAAGCTGAACTACATGAAACTTGTATCCTGGCTTGAAACTTTCCTGGCTCCAGACTTTGCAAACTGCCATGGGGAACATCGAGATACAAAAGCCTTCAATCCTAGGAAGTGATAGATAGGAGACTCTTTCTATTGTAAAATACCACACCAGGTATAGTATATGAGATGATCTCTCAGTTTGAACAGTTTCTCTCCATCACTAGAGGCAAAACCTGGCTCTGCAAGTCTTCAAGGTTAATATTTCTTAATTTGTACAGTGGAAGGGAAAACTGGTTTATTAAAAAAAAAAAACAAAAAAAAACCCTACTCGTGCAGAAAAGTAAAACGCAACTTTATGCTTTCTTCCTGTTGCCACTTTCACTCTGCATTTTCCTCACACAAGTCCAAAAACAAGTCTACTTTCAAAATGTTCATTTCAGAAGACCGTAACACTTAAAATCCTTAACACATTTTAGAGAATTTTAGTACTAAGCCTCACAGTACTCCAAGAATTAGAAAGCATATTTCAGATAAGCTGATAGAAACATTGAAGAGTCCTGCCCAAGACCACGGTCACCTCTAGCAGCAGCAGAGAAGTATGGATGACAATGCCATACCATGCCATGTTTATTTCTCCGCTGCCGCTGGCAGTGATGCTACCTTTAGAGCTGGGCACCTGGCCAGCAGACAACACTCTCTGGCTGCCCAGTTCTGAAGGCAGAACAGCTTCTTCCCCTCCTCTCCCCACCAGAATACATTCCACAGTGTCCCCCAGTTTGAGAACATCTGAGCTAGAGCATGGTATACTAAAGGTTATGTTGTGCACCTATCGCCACTCTAGTAGTATGTACAATAAAAAAAATTGTAAGCCCATCATTATCATTTAAAAGATCTCCAACTTACTTCTCCTAAACAAAAACCACAAAACTGAAATAATGGTTTTGTATGTTAGACCAGGATGGGTGGGAAGCTAGAGTCCAGAGTCCTTCAATGAGAATATTAAACTGCCAGTACTGTAACTTTTAAATCTACCAACTGTTTGCCTCGACATCACCAGCTACTCTCAACTATAGATGTAAACCACACGCAGAAATGTGATCACCAAGATATTTAGAACATAAATTATAACCCCCTTTTTATTTTTTAATAGATCAAAACCAAACTCTGGACTGCAGCCAGAAATGAACTGGAAACCCGGTGCAATCTTTGGAGCACAGGTATAATATGCTTCATGAGTGAGACACTGCTAAACAAGTAACCACATTGGATACTAGCTAAAGTTTTAAAGTGGCTCTCCAGTATAGCCCCAGGAAGAGCACATAGTCATAGCCCCATATGGAAATAACGAGCACAAATAATGGTAGGGAGATGTGTGTCTGATTGGGAAGCAGGATGCCATCTTTCCAATGAACGATAAAAGTTCTCATTTTCAGCTACTGTTTGGACAGACAAAAGCAGCCCTTGATCCAACAAGACAGGGCTGATGGATCCATGAAGTCACATGTTCTGACCTGGCTCCCAATCTTTCCCTGTATGGTGGTGTAGAAAGAGCCCTGATGTGAAGAGCCCTAGGCTCCACAGCACACAGGGAGTACCCATCCATTGCAATGCTTCACAGCATTCTGCCCTTGAACTCCCCTACACTGGCACCATTCCAGTTCCACTACCAGCATGAGCCGGCATACCTATGGAGGTGATGGTGGGATTTGTCACTAATGGAATATACTTCCTATGAAGGACATACTTAAGATTTTATTAAACTGTATACTTCAACACATGTCTATCAAGTACATGAGCCTTTAAATATCTAAAAATTAGAAAAAGAAAAGTGAAAGACATGTCAGAAACTTATTTTCCAAGGTTTAAGAAAATAATGAAGCAAATCTGACACAACCAAAACACCACTCAGATGACAAGAGTGGTATCCATTTTAGGAGAGATCTTATTCACTTTATACAAAGATGACCTGGAAAAAAGTGTGCAACATGTACTTTCAATATAAAATTGAAGACAAAACAAAAGGCAGAGGACAGTAGAATTTATAACAATTTGGAGATCGCAGTGGCTTGTAAATTAGAGAAATCAAACACTATGTTTTGCTTTCTGGGACTTTCAGGACATTAAGATAGATCTCTCAGCAGGAGATCCTAATGACCAATTTTTAAGCAAAGCTTTGCTTTGAAGGACTGCAGCCTAGGATTATTCTTCCCAAGGGTGCAAATACCTGTTTAATCACTTAGCACTCAGAGCTATATCTAATGAGACAAAGATCATTTTTCTTTTAATACAGAAAGTGAATAATCTGTGCCTTTCATATACAGTAGTTACAGCTTTGGATCAGCTACTTCCATTTTTCCTTGAAGCTAACAGCCAAGAGCCAAATTAGGTGATGGCAGCCTCACCAAAAAAGAAATTCTCACAAGAGGACTCAAACTCTGGCCAAAAATGTACTAAGGTATTTCAGTGTGTAAGAAGCCTTGAAAATAGAGCCAGGGGTATGGGATGTGATTGAGATGCAGATGAAGAGGAAATGTCAAAGTCCTCGAGATATCAAGAGATCCACATTCAACATTGGTAAAAAAGATGATATGCCACATCCGAAGAATTCAAACCAATCCTGGAACAAGTGGCAGTCTTTCCTACACAACAGAACAGGTGTTAGGGAAAGCAGGAAATATCTCACAGTAAGCACAATGGACACCCTTGAAAAGATATTATATTTAGCACTTTGTTTCTATATTTTTAATCTTGAAAATAAATTATAACCGCGTTAGTTTTCAGGGAAGGAGCAATTGCAGTGCTTCATTATCCCACCTGGAACTTAATTTATGCAAATAACTTTATACAAAGCTTGGATTACCAGAATGTCACTGTCCGATTTACACTTTTCAACACCACTGCACTTTCTGTTATATGGTTCCTTCTTTCTAACAGATCACCACACAATGCCAGGCACCCCAGCAAACATACAATGACACCAGAAGGCAGCACTCCTCTTTACCTTCTGCTGAATATTCTGCTACCTCCAAGGCAGGAAGTCCATACACGAAGCCCTTCTGGAATCTACGAACATAGCAGAAGTAAAAGGCAGAGAAGTTTATGTAGATTTAAAGGTTACACTTCTCAAAACACAACAATGCCAAATTCCTAAATGCTATGCTTAGTTTATTATTACTTTGTTTACAGACTTGTCAATGTACCATATTTACATAAATAAATGCCCAAAACAAAGCAATTACTAGGATTCAGCATCCAAAATGTAATCTGAATCTACATTTTGTTTTAAAAAAATTAGAAAAGGAAAAGTTCTCAATTCTAATTATTGTATTAGAAGTAGTATTTTCTACATCTGCTGCACACAGACAGTAATTTTTAAAAATTGTATATTTATTTAATCAGAGGAGCCAATCTAAACCACATGACAAATGACTGGACAGATCAGATTTTTTTTTTAAAGTAGTCTAGTTAAATACATGTTACACTAAAATAATAAGATAGAGCCAACTTACAGGACAGCAAGCTAAATAGAAATTATAAACAAGCTTTTATTACAAGATACTATTAGAAACAACACATGATCTTAGCTCTAAAAAGCAGCATGATTTTGCCCTCCATTTGGTAAATATATTCAGCTGCATTTTTAGAATAGACACTACGAACATAGCTGCCTTTCTGTTTATTTGTCTCTCTGTCCACCAGGGTCTATGAACTCATAAGGATGTTTACAGCTTATGGAGTAAATCACTGCCGCAAAATTCATGCTTTAAAATGCCATATTTATATGTTCTTCTACTTTGCATTCTAGAGAACCTATCATAAGACCTGAAAGTGTATTGCAAAAGCTAAGCAAGTCTCAGAGCACCCATGATAGACAGGTACTTATCCACATTTTACATATGGAGAAACAAAAGAGGTTAAGGGATTTAACCAAGACAACAGTGAATCTGTGTGTTTATTGTGAATATTCTGGATTTAATAAAGCCTACCCATGAGCCAAATCATAACCTGAGCCAGGGTGGAGACAAGCACTTCTGAGAGAAGGTCTTTCACTGGTATTTATACAAAAAGAATCTTGCAGGCAATCCAGGAGACATTCATGAACCTGGTCTTTTCTGTTCCTGCACCATTAGTAGTAGGTTAAGCTAGTTCTCTTCCTTCTCTCCAGTAACTTCTAAACTAGGATAATCAGGGATAAATCCTCATTGATTATAAACACCTCTGACTATTATACAATCAGAAATCCCAGCAAGTTTTTAGGATTTCTACTTGCTAATTAGAAAGAGTTTATTAGCTGCAGTTTTTCTAACCCTATTATAGGACACAATAGAAAATCTCTTCTTTGGCAATTCACTCTACTTTCCACCCAGAGACTGCCTCTGCTACTACCAATCCTCTTGATGAAAGTTCATAGAGATATCACCAAGCTAATGAACTGTCACCACTGCTAAAATTAAGCTGACTCCACAGTACCACTAGTGACTAGAAACTATAATATGTGCAGGTAAAGTTTCTTCTAAGGTTATGGATACTATGTTTGACAGTCTGCTTATAATACAAAAGCAAACCTGCCTATGTTAAATAATTCTGAATTATTAAAAATTCAGCTACTTTAATTCCAGGTCCAGATAAGTTCTTTCAGCCTTTACTAGAACGGTAGAGAGTTGTTTCTTCACAACCCGCCCTCAGCTGCCTCCTACACCCTTGGCTTCACCACCCACCCACGAAAACTACAACCCATATCCATTGCACTCAACCCCCCTCAGCATGCCTGATAGCCATCCTGAAGTGCAGCACTCAGTACACAGCACTCCAGAGAGGATTCCAGAGAATGAAATCAGGACATACACAAGGCTGTGAGTGAACCAGTCCCCACCCCATCCCCTTGCCCTTTTGGTATTTTTGTGTTACTTTGTTTTTTTCAATAAATGAATTTTCTTTTCAATAAAGAGTTTTTTTACTTCAAAAACATACTTTATTAGTGCATAAAGCAAAATATACCTTAGCTCAGGAAACCAACAAACACTGCGAGTCAGTATGCCAAACACAGCCACTGCACTTTACTCCCATGAAGAGCACCAGACATTACCGATGGCTTTCAGCCTCAAATTGCTCCCTCAAAGGCATCCCTAATTCTTGCAGCCGCTGGGCCCCTCTAATAGCCCTGCTCTCTGGCTGTGAAAATTCAGCCTCCAGGTGTTGAACATCCACGGCCCATGCCTCAGTGAATCTTTCACCCTACCCTTCACAAATATTATGCAGGGTACGGCATACGGATATAACCGCGGGGATGCCATCTTCAGCCAAGTCCAGCTTCCCATAAAGAGAGCTCCAGCAGCCCTTCAAACACCCAAAAGCACACTCCACAGTCATTCTGCACCGGCTAAGCCTGTGTTTGAACCATTCCTGGCTGCTGTCCAGGATCCCTGTGTAGGGTTTCATGAGCCATGGCATTAAAGGGTAATTGGGGTCTCCAAGGATCACAATGGGCATTTCAACTTCCCCTGCGGTGATCCTCTGGTCTGGGAAAAAAGTCCCGGCTTGCAGCTTCTTGAACAGGCCAGTGTTCCGAAAGATGCGCGCATCATGCACCCTTCTGGGCCAGACTGTGTTAATGTCAATGAAACGCCCACGGTGATCCACAAACAGCTGGAGAACCATGGAGAAGTACCCCTTTCAATTAATGTACTTGGAGGCTAGGTGGTCTGGTGCCAGAATAGGAATATGCGTCCCATCTATCGCCCCTCCGCAGTCAGGGAAACACATTTGTGCAAAGCCAACCACAATGTCATGCATGTTACCCGGAGTCACCGTTCTTCTAAGCAGGATGCAATTAGTGGCCCTGCAAACTTCCATCAACACAATTCTGACTGTTGACTTTCCCACTTCAAACTGGTTAGTGACAGATTGGTAGCTGTCTGGAGCTGCCAGCTTCCAGATTGCAATAGCTACCCACTTCTCCACCGCAGGGCAGCTCTCAATCTCATGTCCCTGAGCCTCAGGGTGGGGACGAGTTCAGCACACAGTCCCAGGAAAGTGGCTTTTCCCATCTGAAAGTTCTGCAGCCACTGCTCATCATCCTAAACTTGCATGATGATGTGATCCCACCACTCAGTGCTTGTTCCCTGAGCCCAAAAGCAACATTCCACGGTGGAGAGCATGTCCGTGAATGAGACAAGCAATTTTGTGACATATGCGTTACGCAACTCGATATCGTCAGAGTCATCCTCAGTGTCAGTGTGGATTTTAAGGAGTAACTCGACTGCCAAACAAGACGTGCTGGCAAGACTCGTCAGCATGCTTCTCAGCAGTTCGGGCTCCATTCCTGCAGACTGAAAGGGAAGACAAAGCGCGCCGCACAGAAACCCTTGAAAGATGGCGCCAAATGTGGACAAAAACACAGGGATTGCTGGGATGTGAAGCAATGCATCACAGGGCATTTGGACAGGACCCAGAATGCCTGCACCCCACACCTCCTTCCCACAAGCCACAGCACCAGAATGGGAAGACGTGCTCTGTGGGATACCTGGCCATAATGCACCGCTCCCAATGCCCCTTCAAGTGCAGCGAATGTGGCCACGTCAGTGAGCTTGCAGCTGTCAGTGTGGACAGACTGGAGTGCTTTCCCTGGTGCACTCTCTGAAGGTTGGTTTAATGCAAAGTGCTCTACATCTGCAAGTGTAGCCAAGCCCTCAGTCCTCTTCGCTGTTGCAGACAGAGAAGATGGCATTTGCCACACAGATTTTGTGCACTCTAGAATGACTTAATTTATAGGCAGCACCACTCAAGAACATCCTACCCTATATATGTTGTATGCCTATCAGCCTGTGGGAACTCTGCCTCACTTGATATTCCGGTTGAGGTGGTTCAGGAGCTACTCTCTTTAGTTACTCTGAGCAGGCCCTGTAGTCATCCTGGACAGACAAATAGTCCCCAGATACCACAGGCTCATCCTTTCAACTTTCCAAAATATCCAGAGTAGCAATCATTGAAGGCAGAATTCCTTGATGCTCAGTCCAAGCAGGACGTTTCAAAAGGGAGACGCAGGGCAACCTCCCTGAGGAGGTGATATAGTCTCACTTCTCTATCTCTGGGACTTGTAGTCCCTGCAGATCTGGCGATGGGTAGAAGATAATTTTCTGGGAACACCAAATATTAGGTCTACACTATGCTAAGAAAAACAACAACAACTGATCTTATTAGGGAGCCTGGACTGTTTATTCTTCTGCTTAACAAGAACCACAAGTGTGTAGAATATTCTGAATGCAGATTCTTCTCTACACCCTTATGAAGATCATAACATCCCCATTTTCATTCAATTTTTAACAGAGTAAGGCGAAAAAAGGACTTTGGCACTAAGGCTCACAGGAAGAAAAAACGCATTAAACTCTACAGTGATCTTTTAATGTTCTTTTTATGACACACATGAAACAGGAGGAGCGTCCTTCAAGCCTGTTAGAGATGCCAGAGGTCTACAGGAAGCATGCTGTAGAGCTACTGATATTCCCATTCCAAGCCTCTCCAGCTCAGCTGACTTACCTTCTGCAGTCTTCAACTAGCTTTATTACATATAGGCAGTTTGTAGGTAAACTAGATTTGAAGTATAGAAACTGCTGACTTCAGGTTGCAATTTCACTGATGAGGAGGCGGCAAGACCTGGCAATCTGCACAGCCAAGGTCAGACTGACTGAATGTTTGTCCTATCTGAAAAACACCCTTAGGCAGAGATTGGAATGGAAGATGGATGCTTTGTCAGGTCCAATTTCACTCCCTGCAATTTGGAAGACGGCCATCATTGCTAATGCATGCTCCAGATTTGATTTTTTTAATATATAAAAAGATTACGAATTTAAATCATTATTAAGGTGTCAAACAGTCTTGTAAATTACAAATACACAACATGTTAGAACAGTTGAGTCAGCATGAGTAACAAACTAAAACCACACATTTAGATTTTATTTTACTATAAAAATAGTTTTGTTATTCTTCTACTTGCTCTCAGGTAACAAGTGATATCCCTCTTATTTGCTATACTTATTTGAGTCATTAAAATAGAATGGAAGACCCTTTGTCTCAATGTTTTTTAAACTGTATGTCAGGTTTTCACAACTCAGGTGGTTACCATGTATTTTAATGCCAATATCAAGATTACACATAGATTACCTGGAACATATGATAAACCAGTAGGTTATTAAATACCCTTAAAAGAATTATGTTTTTAAGCATCACGTATTCTTGAATAGACAATTAATTTCCCCACTCTCAGCTATAATAGGTTTAATTTCAGATTATAAAAGAGTTACTCTTTCATGCACTGCACCAAACATTAAAAGCTTTACCTTTCCCATTTAAAGTGACTAAAGGTCTTATTTCTGCAGAGAACAAGTTTACCAATAGCTTGTCAACTGCCCTTTCCCCCCTGAAGCCTTACCATGAGTTTAACCACGCACAGTAACCTAGCATCAAATTTCATAGATATATTTTATTGATTTTAATCTAACAAAGTCATCACCTAACCTCTCAATCTTAAAAGCTGATGTACATCATACAAAATGTTGTACATGCTATTGAATATTTACATGATTTTCTTTTTCTGGTTATAGTCAATAGGCATTCTACATTTTGCAGTATGGGTAGATAAATTTGAAGAAGATGGAATATAAAAAGTTGCTGACTAAACACTTGTGCAGTAGTTAAAATTAAATTATGCTGGCCAAATTCTGTGAAAAATGTAAGTAATATGTTTTGTATTGTAACAGGGAAAGCCATAACAACCCAGCAGTAACCTTTTCTGGTATGGTCACAGACTTTAGGGACAAATTTTGTTCCTTCCGAATGGCGTGCAAAAAGCCCCTTGTCAGGTGGGCTGCTCATGCTCTCTAACAAAGCCAAGCTCTGAAGGAGATTCTTGTGTAGCTGCACATATAGGCAAGCCAGTGGGAAAAGCTACACTGGAGAATCCTTTTGACCTTTTCCTTATAGAAGAGTATGGTGGTATTCTTTAATAGTTCAGAACCATAATACGTGTAAACACTCATATCAAGATGTTAAGATTTTTTTCCCCACACAATTTATATGTTGCTGATAGCACAAGTTACTAGTAGATCAGCAGTTAGTTGTAGATCTTTTGGTTGATTGAATAGACCTTTAATATAATAAAGCAACCTTAATAGTCTGAGGGCCCACCTTTTGTAATTTGTTTGGCATCATGGTGGGATGTATAAACCCCATGCTGGGAGTTAAAGGGTTACTCCTCAGGGAATTCTGGGCCAAATATTAAAAATTCTGCAAACAATATTTTTAAATTCTGGAAGAGTCTGCACATTTTATTTATCAAAACACCACAATATAATCACTCCAGTTTCAAATATTTTGGTAATTTGTTTCAACAAGTATGTGAATAATACAAACAACAGAAAAAGATTCCCTAAGGAGTAAAGAGTTAAAGACCCTCCTGCCCTAAAACAACCAGTTCCAGTTGGAGGGTGCTGGAGGGGGCTGAGTGGTGCCTCCAGAGCCCAGACACCTTCACTCCCGTTCTCCCAGAGCCCAACTGCGGGCACTCCCCCAGTCCGGATACTCATAACTCCTTCTGGCAGAGCCCCGCCCAGACACGAATACCCCAAAACCTTTACTCCCCTCAAAACTTCTTTACTGTCCCATCAAGGGACATAGTGTGGCACAGCCCTGCCCTTTTTCACCTTTTCCCAGAGCTGTCTGGGTATCCCAGGCCCTCTCCCGTCCCCAGAAGAATGAGGATCAAAGCAGGGTGGGTGCTCCACTCACTGTGAGCTGGGCTCTGCAGAGTCCAGCGGCCCTTACTAGCGGGCAGAAATTTTGCAGGGTAAACAGGAAATTCTGTCAAGTAGCAATACCCTGAGCTTAAACTGACTCAGGGTTCTAGTTTCCAATCTAAAGATTGACATGAACTTGTAACCAAAGGGAAAACGCAGTTGTGGAGTTTGAAGGACTGATACTTACCAGTGCCCTATGCTGGAGTTGGAGGTGTATTCTGGGCATGTACTTCTTAGTATGTGTATAGATTCTTTTATTGTTCTATATGCTTTCTTTGTAATGCTTTTACCGTAAGAATTAAAATGCTTACTTAGAAGGAGCTGTGTGGTAACTTATAACTGCTGGTGACATGCTGGTCACAACCCTCGTAGAGAAAGCAAAACACAGTCACTGGACTTTTAGGCAAATTGGATTGCTGGGAATATCACAGAATAAGGCAAGAACTGCACAGCCTTAAAAGTCCAGTTCATAAGCAAATGAATGTGACGGGGTTCCAAAGGTGTAACATTAACTGGGGTACTGCTGAGCCCTCTGTCCCACCAACCTGGGCTCCCTCTCACATTGTAATGCTGTTGCTAAGCCACGACAGCCTCTGCCAGGTACTGAATTTACACAGACATCCACAAATAGGGACACACCCAACTGTGGTGCATAAATGTTTCTCCCAGGCACTCATGAACCAATTATAGAAAGGCTCCATCCAATTCCCTCTATCTCCTCAGCCTTGTACCCCAGAATTGTGCAGTCTTGCACTTGCATCAGCATAAGTTAATTAAGTTCACCATTTCTATAAAGAAAGTGGACATGCAACCAGCCTTTGTATATCTGAGCAGATTTCCCAAGCACTTCAACCAAAACACGTGTGGTTTTCCCTGTTTTAGGTAAAACATAAAACAGATTTATTAACTACAGGAAGATAGATTTTAAGTGATTATAAGTAGTGAATGTAGAGATCAAAGCTGGTTACCTAAGAAATAGAAAAAGTCTAAAGTCTATAAACTAAACAGGATTTGAAACAAGCAGTGTTTCACCCTGATAGATAGTACAAGCAGGTTACAGATCTTCATTACACAGGCTGGAAATCTCCTCTAACCTTCCTCCATTCTGTCTTTGTTCTCCACATGTTTCCAGATGTTGAGTAGTGGGGGGAGTAAGGCCATGTGATTATGTCATTTCCCCTCTTTTATAGTTTCTTCCAGCTTGCTGGAAAGATCCTTAGCTATGACACATGTGAAGCCGTCTCCATTGCCTATGTGTTATCTGTGAGGAGTCTCCATGGTATACCATTCCTGAGATAATCCTTAGGCGTGTGGATTCCCTTTAATGGGCCATCAGCACATTTGTCTCCTCCACAGTTGCATCTGAAAGGCTGGTTGTGGGTGTTCCTAACCTCACAACATATTTCAGTAACACACACACCAGCAAAACTTCATAGCTTCACATATAATCCAACAGGATATTAATGTTTAACAGGTCAAGACTTTTAAAATGATACCTCACAAGGTATATTTTGTACAAAACATTTCATAATTATATGACAGTGGTGAATATGAGGATTCATGGGTGCTGTTTGAAGCAGAGAGTGCCACAGTGAGATGCACATCTTCACACAGGAGAGGTGACTGTTGGGAAACAGAAACTTTTAAGTGGGTGCCCTGGAGGGGGAAATACAGGTGCAGTTATCCTTAAACTGTGACAGAGGGTACTATGCAGCAGCAGCCAAGCTACATTCTTGTTACCATAAGTAGAATATAGAAACAAAGTTTTGACAATAGGTATACGATTTTTAGAGCACATTCTTGTCTGGAGTTTTACTTGAAGCAAAGAATGGATCAAGAAGTTAACCAAGGTTTCAAAAAATAAATAAATTAGTAAACCAGAACTATCCAGAATTTACCTTACAGGTGCAGTTCTCATTCTAGATGACAATAATCCCTACCCTCCAGAATAAATAAAAAATAAATTTACTTTATTAAATACAAGTATTTGCACATGGAAAACTGCAAAACATGGACAGTATTGCACCTCTCTATTTGGGGGGGGGGGACAATTTACTTCCCAACATACTGAATATTTTTCTATAAGGAATTTCAAGAGGTATCACAAAATGGATAATTATTTCCTTTGATATTCTACTTCTTTGAGGAACTCCCAGGAGTCTCAATCTGACCTCAAAAAAGACTGGCCAGGAACACCCAAACCTAAAGAGTTTAAAAGAGCTGCAAATCCCATCTCCCTTCCTTCCCTGTCCTCAACCCTACCTAAACATAACATTTCAATCATGCACTGCAAATTGTACAACCTATTAGTGCCTTCAACTGTCAGTTCCTTTTGCTGAAGAAAAACATTCAACTACACAGAACTCTAAAGACGACCTCAAGAGAGAGTTCCTGATTGGACTTGGGCAACAGGGAGAATTCTGCAAGATTATATCTTCAAAGAAACAGAACTAAAAAGCAAGTAGTTTTTCCTCCTTTAAAGATATCATCACAAGCATCTCAGTCAGGAAGAAGAGAGTAGCTCAAGAGGCTAATAAGGAGAGCAATAATACGCACTGCATCACCCACAGTTGAAAATACAAGCTGTTCTAACCAGGCAACCAGATTTTTTTAAAATAAAGGTTGAGAGGAGTCTGGTGCCTTCAAATAGGATGCATTAAATAGAACTTCAAGAAGATATGTCTCCATAATTAAAACACTGGAGAAGTTAAACAGGGGACTCTAAGAGAAACAAAGACTCCAAGGGAGTGGGAAAGAGTTTGGACCTCTCTGCTCTCGAAGGCAGGTCATGGCAAGTCTGAGGCATCAAATCAGGGCTTCACCCCTAAATATATGCAACTTTGCTTTGGGAATGTATGTAGGCCCATGGGAGCCATGTAGCTACCAACAACTGTTCATGATTAAAATATCTGAGTTTTCCAGTAAAACCTACCCTCCCTCCGATAAGGCTCATATTATCTAGGTCAAATTAGTAGAAGATTCAAACAGATCACAATGTTCAAGGAATGGGATGGTCACTAGACGAGGCAGTATAGAGAAGAACTGGTAACTCCTGTAGTTGAATGACTATTTCAAACAATTGTGCCAGCAAATTACTGGTGCCAAATTTGTCAGGACTAAGTAATGATTGAGCCTTAAACAATATCAAAGGCTACAAGGACATTGCTTAGTCACTGACAATCCACTGAAGCACTAGTTTGGGTCATAAGGTGCATTTTCAATTGGGGAAGGAGGGGGGAATTATTCTCAGTCCTGCAAAATTCTCGAATATAGACAAAATCCATGTGGTGACACCCTTCTTTCTCTCATTTATCCTGAAGGAAGTCCTCCAACTAATACTGCTGCTCAGTGTCCTGTTGCTACAAAATCATTTCTTCTGAGACACTGCTGGGTTCCCTCCTGGTCATTACTAGGTATCAGACCAATTCAAGAGTGAGAAGTCAGACCTGAGAGTCTCATGGCACTAGCACCAAAAAACCCAATGGTTTCTCCATTTCAAAGACATACTTGCAAGATCATTCTAATTTAGCAGATTACGACCCCATTCTTTCCTAAAAGTTCAAGTGAAATTTACAAGCAGTTACACTGACTGCATCCAATATGAAAAGTGACAATAACTGACAACTCAGGCATACTGAACATGGTGGAATCAGAAATAACTGCACTGAATTCTTGCGTCAAGAAATCCAGAAACTGTAATATTTACACTGAAGCTAGCACTGACAGTTTGAGGAATTTACATAATTTGTTGAATTCCATGTGAGTTGTTGAACCCTATTGCTGACTATGACCTTCTGTGTGGATTAAAATCTTCTACATATGGCAGAAAATAGACAATGTCTAAGAAACTGAAACAGGAACATCAAGGATTATCAACAATTGAATAGCCTTGTCCTAGCAGAACAACTGGAGGCTACCAATCAAGACTATTGACTTGTTAATGATTTATTAACTGAAATAACCATCTATGCTAGAAACCTGTAAGAGAGAAAGGGGAGCTAACTCTTGTACATTTCTATGAGGACAGTGTGTATAGTTAAGACATTCTTTTCCAAAGTCTGCAAGTTCCTTGCTTTAACTGTCAAGTAGTCTGATTAATTAAATTACAAACTAGAGCACTCATGAGGGTGATGCTCTGGGGAGGGCATGCTTACACTATTGGGAGACTTGGGGGTCTTGTGGTCTTAGGGCTTGGCTACACTTGAAATTTCCTGCAGCAGCACTTTGAACACTCCTGCGGTAGCACTTTGAAGTTTGAGTGTGGTCGTGAGCGAGTGCTGGGAGAGAGCTCTCCCAACGCTCCTGGTAATCCACCTCCACAAAGGGATTAGCTCCCAGCACTCGGAGCCTGTCTACTCTAGCGCTTTAAAGCGCTCAGACTTGCTGCACTCAGGGGGCTGATTTTTCACCCCCCTGAGCCAGGAAGTTAGAGCGCTGTAAAATGTCAGTGTAGCCAAGCCCTTAAGCAAAAAGGTGTTGATCTTCTGGCTTAGATCAACTGGGCCCTACATCCTAAGAATGGGTACTAGGTAGGAATCTGTAACCCCAGGAGTGTGCCCGTCTTGTAGTCTGGCCTCAGATGCTACTCAGACCCAGGAGTCGTGAAGCATGCACGGTTCTAACCTTGTGCCAAGACAGCAGCCTGGTGTCAGATGACAAGGAAGAACTCAGCCAGAGCTGTAACTTTCCTTCATTCCTCTTGAAAAATAAGAGCTTTGATTCAAGAACGTCATGCTGACGTCTTTTGCTATGCAGTTACAGTACTCCTGATTACAGCATGTTCAGTATTCATTGCATAGCACAGCCAACCGAACACATATAAAAATAATTCACTAGTCTGGTCTAAAGTCCCTCTAATACACAGTTAATGCAAATATTCATGCACAGTATGAACGACTCATTCAGAGTAAGTGTTATATTCTAAATATCAATACCTAGAGTAATATTTTTAGCTTATTACACTAGCATTCTGGACATCAGAACACTAGAACCATAACAATGTTGTGCTTTGCAGTATTTTGATTATTCACCATTGAAGCCAAATTATTGCACACAGAACATGTACGCTGATCTGAGCTCTGTTCTCTGCCTGCACAAGTTAAGCAAAGAGTACTATTTTAGGAAATGCACCTGCATTGCTCTTTGTTCTAAACTTTAGTGTTCAAAAAAAGTGCTGTACTTGGAATTAAACAGTTCTTAAGATTTTAAGATGATCAACTAAGATCTCTTATAAAACTGTATCTGTATTTCAAGATGAGGAGCTGTAGATCCACTTTCAGAACTTAATTTTTGCTTTGGCTGTCAGCCTATACAACCCATCAGAGCAGCATGAAAAGGGAGAATGCGAGAAATGGAGCAAGCTCATTAAGGTAGATAATTTCTAACTGTAGCATGCTTAGTTATTATTGATGTATGCAACTAAAGTATCACTATCATGCACTACTAAAAGACTACGATACTATACATTTTTACCTTCATTACTAAATACCTAGATGAAAACCTTAACTCCACCTTAATGAGGATATATTACTATAATTGCTTGCTGTCCCATAATGGATTAAACTGATTTTTAAAAACATTAAAAATTTTCTTCCAGCGTTTCCTTATGGGGCAGAGTTAAGGTTGCCAGGGGTATGGATTTTCACACCTCTGAGCAATGTAATTATACTGATAAAAGTCTGTAGTGGCTGAGAAATTTTTGCCTACTGTTTTTAGAAACACAAAGTTTACTTCTCTAGTATTTTTAAATCTTTAGTTTTCAATTTATTTACTTTTCATTTAACAACACTTTGTAGATACTCAACTTCACCATTCACCCCTGGGATATTTCACACACCAATATGAGAGAAAAGTTTTTTAATAAGATGACATCTTAAAACCACAAGAGTTGGGACAGGGGCTTAGGATCCGGTGCATTACCTAAAATTACTATACATTTTAAAAATGTATTAGATTGCCATTAATAGTATCCTTTTAAGCTATCAGAGGCAGAGATTCAACCAGAAGTAAATTTGTAAGGATGGCTTAGGCTGGCTTAGGCAGGGCTTGCCTACACTATAAAATTAGATTGACTTTAGGTCAACCTAGAGCCTCAGCAGTAATTAAATCAGCTTTTGGTATCCACACTACCCTTCTTCTGTTTGCTAATTCTTTTGTGAAAACAACTGTCCTGAAGTGGATTCAGCATTCTTTCAGTCAAATACATCACTACCGAAACAATCTTTTTAGGTCAATTACTACTTTGTTTCATCCAAGGTGAAACCTGAGATATTAAAAAATGCTGGTTTTGTTTCAATTCCTGATTGCCAGCAAGCAAAGTCAAGAAAAGATACATCTTTGGGAAGCGGAAAGCAAAGTTTACAATAGTTTTTTCTTTACGTGATTCATTTTCCCATTCAGTGTTTGAGTTATAATTGAGGGAGAGGGGGAGTGTGGAAATAGAGGAGAGGTTATAGAAAGACTATTTTGACAATCCCCAGTTCAGTCTTGCTTCTCAAACACCTTTCCTCAAACCTGTTGTCACAGGTTTAAAACTTAACACAGCAAAAATGAACTCATTTTTCCTCTCAAACACTTTTCTGTCTCTCCTCTCTAACGTCCATTGTCCTCCTCGTGCAATGGGATGTTAACTTATCCATTCCTTGCACACACCCCTTCTCTCTCTTCAGTAGGTCAATCACTAAATCTTGCCAGTTTTTTCTCATTCGGTTATGAAAATTAACCCTCTTATGCAATCAGTTTTCTTTACTTCCCTGACAAATACCCTTAACCGTTTCTTATCTGGTCTCCTACTCGTCACCTAGATTCATCTGGTTTCCCCTTCAAATCCTACACCAATATCACCGTTGTACTGGCACTGGATGCAGTGGAAAATGATATATAATGGTGTACTATTTGCATAGCGTGGACAGCAGAGCCAAGAGAATCTCATGTCTTTTAGAGGTCTCAGACACTGAAGAAGGGGGAGGCATGAGAGATCTCTGAGAAACTCTGTACATGAGAGCCTTAAAGAAAGAGCAGCAAGTGTCTGGAGGTCATCTAGTGCAACCCCCATCACCCCCAATCATGACAACACTAACTACGTAATTCCTAATTCATGATTTTTCAGTGTGTTTTGCAACTAGCAAATTGTACAGATTCATTTAATTTTTATTTGTTGCTTGTTATCAGGATATATGGAGGTTTTTTCTTTTTAATTACACAAATTATCATTACAAATGTACAGGTTCTGCTTCAGGCTAAGAAACCAATAGTAGTGCTCCACACTTACCATGCTAACTAATATACTTTCAGCACGTTATAAGACAAACAGCACAAGCCATTGAACAGGATGCATGTGGGTGAGGTGAATTCTGAATTCATTCCCAGCTCTTCTGTAGCTTGTGGTATGATTTTAGACAAGTCTAGGGTTGCCAGGTGTCTGTTTTTTGACTGAAACAACCACTCGAAAAGGGACCCCGATAACTCCAGTCAACACTACTGACCCAGCCATTAAATTCCGGTCAGCAGCACAGCGGGACTAGCGCCACGCAGCTCCTAGAAGCAACCGGCATGTCCCTGCGGCCCCAGGTGCAGTTGTGATCAGAGAAGTTCTGCATGCTGCCCCCACCGCAAGCACTATCCCCATAGCAGTCACTGGCTGGAAACTGGAACTCATGGGAGCTGTGGTGGCGGCACCTGCATCACACATCACAAAGAGCCGCCTGGCTGTGCCTACACCTATTAGCCAGGCATGCCAGCCGCTTCCGAGAGAGGCAAGGAGGCAGGGCAGGCAAGGAGTGCCAGCCAGCCAGAGCCCGCACCCCGAAATCCCTGCCCCAGGTCGGAACCCTCTCCCATACTCAAATGGGCTCCCAGAGCCCACAACCCAATCTCCTGCCCAAGCCCTGGGCCCTCTCCCCAAAATAGAGCTCCCTGCGGCACCATGAACCCCACATTTCTGGCCCCATCCCAGATCCCACACCCCAGTTGGAGCCCTCACCCCCTCCCACATCTCAACCACCTGCCCCAGCCCAGTGAAAGTTAATGAGGGTGGGAGAGGGCAAGCAACAGAGGGAGAAAGGCTGGAGTGGGGGGCGGGACCTCAGGGAGAGAGATGGGGATTCAGGAGGGAGGGGAGGGGCAAGGGTATTCAGTTTTGTGCAGTTAGAAAGTTTGCAACCCTAGGCAAGTCACCATGTGGAGAAATATCAATGATTTTTAAAAAAAAGTTGATTTTTATTTAAATTGGATTTTTTCATTATTTAAATTACAATACTTTTTCTTTTTAAAATAAACCTGTTTACAATTATAGCTGATTTTATACAAAATATGGTAAGGCCTAAACTTCTTATAATGCATTAAAACATTTATATACAAAGTATGCTGCTGTGTGTTTAATTAAATTCTAGTTAGCCCTAATGCAGCTTGACACAAATCATGAGCAAGCAGTTAATTATCTAGCAAATAAGCACTATATCATTCACTATTTTCTAACACACTAAAAATGAACAATTAATAAGAATCTGAAAATATTAAGCTACAAAATTGCTTAAATGTGTATAGTTAGTGTACCCTCCAAGGCAGCAAAAAAATGTACCAAATGTAGTGTAAAAGCACTATTTCGTTATATGTCAACATATTTTATGCTTATGCCAACCAATGTACCCTTTTTTAGAAAATACCTGAAGTACAAATAGAAAAGTTGATTAAAATCAATTATTTAAATAAAGCTTTCCGCTTGGTAATTTAAATCAATCCATTCTCGCAAGTCACAATCACTCTGCACTCATAGCATGGGAATAAAGTACTTACTCATGAGTGCTTTGAGACCTTTTGTGTAAAAATACTAAGTGAAGAGTAATTACTATTTGATTGTGATTTTGTTTTCATTATCTTTGCTAGAAATTTGTCAAAGGCAATTAATGAACAACCAAGCAAAGTACTTCAGAACATGCAACATCACCACAGTTTGGGAGATAGCAAGCCAGTTTAAAACACTCGTTTGGGGAAAAGGTGACCAGAACTGACCAGGGTTAGAAAGATTACATTTACCTGAAATCCTCAGCACCAGTTTCAGCTTTTGTAGTTGTTACTTCTACTACAAAGCTAAAAACGGCATGGACTGCGTCTATTTGATTTATGAATCCCATTGCGCTTCCTGTTGTCTTGATTGGCCCAAGGATTAACAATAGTATCTTTCTAGGAAAGGGGTGAGCAAACTATGCCCCCCCCCCCCCAATCTGGCCCACCAGCCGTTTTAATCAGGCCCTCAAACTCCCACTTGGAAGTAGGGTCTGGAGCTTGTCCTGGTCCAGCACTCCAGCCAGTGAGCAGGGTTGTGGGCTGGTCCACACAGCTCCCTGGAGGCATCGGCATGTCCCCCCTCCAGCTCCTACGCATAGGGGCAGACACAGGGCTCCGCTCTGCATGCTGCTCCTGCCCCAAGTTATGCTCTTGCAGCTCCCATTGGCTGGGAACCATAGCCAATGGGAGCTGCAGGGGCAGCGCCTGCGGATGGGGCAGCGCCTGCGGATGGGGCAGCGCCTGCGGATGGGGCAGCGCCTGCGGATGGGGCAGCGCCTGCGGATGGGGCAGCGCCTGCGGATGGGGCAGCGCCTGCGGATGGGGCAGCGCCTGCGGATGGGGCAGCGCCTGCGGATGGGGCAGCGCCTGCGGATGGGGCAGCGCACAGCAGAGCTGCCTGGCCATGCCTTCATGTAGGAGCTGGAGTAGGAATATCCCATTACTTCCGGGAGCTGCTTGAGGTAAGCGCCGCCCAGAACCTGAACCTCTGAGCCACCACCCCCACCATGTCCCAACCCGCTGCCCCCGTCCTGATCCCCCACCTCCCTCCAAATCTCTCAGTCCCAGCCCAGAACCCGCTCCTACACAACAAAGCCCCTCATCTCCAGCCCCACCCCAGATGCTGCATCCTTAGCTCTCCACCCACCTGAACTCATTTCTGGCCCCATTCCAGAGCCCTCACCCCTTTCCGCAACCCAATCTCAATTGCATGAGCATTTATGGCCCACCATACAATTTCTATACCTAGATGTGACCCTCGAGCCAAAAAGTGTGCCTACCCTGTTCTACGAGGTAGGTTTGACCAGGGAGTTAGATAGACAAACTACATGAAAGGAATAGAAGCACTCTATATTTGCTCACATTGACACAAAGGCTAGAGCCTGATCTCTCCTGGAGTGTAAAAGAAAAGTCTTCAGTCAGATGATGAAAACAGATATCCAGATTCTTACTATATCCTGAAAGTTTTCTCTCTTGTTGGAAAGTCAGATTTATGACGTCACAAGTGTTAAGCACATTACTCTGGCTCACAGTCTCATCAAGACACTGAAAGGAATTGAACAAGAAAATGGAGCAAAAATCAATGCAAACCAAAGTGTATACTAGTCAGACTTTTGCAGGTGTGGTTGGGAAGTATTCTCCAAATATATTCTATTTCTTGTTGGACAAATGTGAACATTTTAAACTGAGTCTCTGAACTGCAGCACAAATTAATAAGCATTTAGGAAGAGACGTCTTCATGGAGAAAAGGAAGTGTTAAGCAGTCAAAATTAAAATAAAGTGATGGTGTTGTAGCTGAGCTCTAGCCAAAACCCCAGTTAATGGCTATTTCCATTAATGTGATTGGAAAATTAAAGTTAATATTGACATTTAAATTGTAATAACCAGATTTCAGATGTATCACCACATCTGTATTATCCTTCTGAGCTATCAGTTCACTGTATACAAACTTTGAAAGACGTACTGCATCACATCAGATAAAGATGGTTGCCTTCACACTCTAAGAGACTTCAGCACTCATATTTGGAAAATTTTGGCTTCACTTTAGGCAAATGCATATTCAGGCAACTAATCAGTGACATGTTTTTTTCTAAAGGTGCTGAGGGCCATATAAATCCTGAAGTAAATGGGAAATGCTGGTGCCCCACACCATTAAAAATGAGCCCATTTTCATTAAATACATATTTAGGTACCTATATTTAATTATTTTAGCCCTATTTTTTTCTATTAAAGCTTAACATCTCCAGAAAATAATGAGGTCACTAAAGACACACCACCACGTAGTGAAGAAGTCAAATGCAGTCAATGCCAGGTCTAGAATTCTTTCATGTCCCAGTAGATCAAAATCAGAGCAATGCAGACACTTTTACAAGCACTTTATTGAACGGCTTGTCAAGTGTCATATAACATTTTGCTGTTTCAAAAATTTGGTTTATAAACTTTGTGAAACATGAGGGGGAGTTCCCTTTCCCCCTCTTCACAATTCTTTAAGGACACCCCTCCTTATATAGCCAGACAAGAGGACTCTACATCTACTTGCAGTGAGTACATTCTCTCTATGAAGATAATTTAATTAGTTTTGTCCATAAATGAGTCACTTCAGCCTCTTATTCATTTTGGCTGCTCTCCAAATTATTTTTGATCATCTGACAACATCTCTAGTACTGAGGTAACTTAAAACCGTACAATACGTTCCTGTTGTGGACTCACTGACTAGTATCATACAGAAAGGGTCAACGATCACCTCCACACTCCACAAAGTGAAGCTTCTGGATATGCAGCCCAGAAGTGATATTGGTATCAGGGTGGATTGGATTTAAATCATGATTTAAATCACAATGTCAGGAAGGCTCAATTTAATCATGAATTTCTACATAAAAGTGCATTCTTGTTGGTTGTTATAACCTTAATATATATTCTTCACAACTCAGAGAGATGTAGTTTCATTTTATAAGGTTCACACCGTATATTTTTAAGTAATTTATTTTGAAAACTTTTCAGATTAGTTTTATAGCTATATCAGAAAATGAATGATTGTTTGGTTAATTTATTTATCAAAGAAAATTGAAGCAGATATTTATGAAGTCATTGGGAGATGAACTATCTCCAATTCAACAGGTTAATTGTTAATAGTTGGAGGATTTTCTTGCCATGCTGTATTAGGAGAACATCATCAGACAGACATTTAAACTGTTTCAGTTAACTAAAACAATGACATGATGTATTCTGGATTTTTTTTTTCAATAGCAAAACATAATATTTTAACAAAACAAGCATATAAATTTTTGAATTTAGTTAAACAGTCAAGTTTTTTAAAACCAGGTTTGTTTTTGTGAAAACTATTTTAAACTAAAATAGTTAAATAAAATATTTTTTTTAAAATAAATTAAAATTGACTGTGTCAGCCAGGTCAACGTGAGAAACTTAAAATATTGGCTTCTGCAGCTACCTCAGTCATCATCCACTTCATTTTCCTGTTTGTTCATAATCTGGAAAAGAAAAACAAGCTTTCGTGCTTTTTCAGGTCTCAAAGGATTTCTGAATTTATAATTAATTAGTCCAAAGGAAGAAAAATATTCTTTCTACACCAGCAGAAGAAGCTACTGCTGTTAAAAGTGAGATTATCACTTCAATGGTCTCTGAATCCAAGTGTTTAAGTGTCTCCCAGCAGTTCCCTGGTGTGACTTTCTTTAAAACATCATCAGCAAATTGGATCTCTTTTATGGCCTGCTTCTATTATAGGTTTTCCCTTCTAGTGAGAGAGTTCTAAATCAATGAAGGCTCCACTCAGAAAGACTTCAAGACTCCAGGAATATGCTGCTCAAACAGTTTCACTTTTGTTTCTACTGCCTATTCCCTGCTTCTCACATTTATCTCCAGACTTCTCCTTGTCCAGATCTATTCAGCCCCCAACAATCTTCTATTCATTGCACTTTTTGAAACTTTGCACTTTTAGAGAGAGGTAAGGGATTGACTCTGTGTATACAAATTTGCAGAGGGACAACAGGGCTGAGGTCTGTTATTTCTTTATTTTAAAACATTTTTGCTGTTAACAAGTACGTTATCTCTGGGGACTCAAACCACAGTTTGAGAACTGTAACACTAAGCATCTCTGATGGGACACTGAGTCCCATTGGGTAAATAGAAAGTTTAACCTAAATCTATACAGAAACCCCTGGAACCTCATAAGATTGGGTCCCTAATCCATGAGCTATTGGAACTCATTTATAAAATGTTCTTAAACATTACATGACTATATTGTCTCACACTATAGAATTAGAATTTATAATCCTTATTTCTTGATGAGATATCATTGAGCTATAATGTATCTATAGATGGATTTTTCCTCAAAAAGCATTTTATCAAAAAAAATCTGATTTAAATTTAAAAATATATATTTTTAAATCATTGATTTTTATCCAGCCTGATTGGCATTTTTGGCATCATATTACTGTCTACTATCACCTTTAAATCCTTTTCATCATCATCTCTTTCCAGTTCTTCTTTCTTGTATCCAGTGTAGTTTGGGGATCATTCGCACACAGATGTATTAGCTACCATTGTTCCAAGTTCAATCTCACTTTATTTCCTGCCGATATTTCTAACATTTTAATAGCTCTAGGTACAAGTCCCTTATAATCCTTCCAACACCCATTTAAAGCATATGAGCAATATCCCCATTTTACAAATGGAAAAACTGAAGGTTTGCAATCAACTTTTCAGTTTAAGACAGAAAAATTATACTTCGGGCAAGGAGGGAAACCAATTCTTATAAGTAACACAAAGGATTACTATAACAAAGATTTTTTCAGTTTAAGTATAATCAGTTTAATTATTTTCTTATTGTTTCCAAAGATCTTTCACGCTGTAAAAAGGAGAAGAGCCATAAAAAAGGAAAATGTAATTGTAAAATCACCAAAATTATCATGGGAGTTTAGGGTCACCAGTAGTACCTGCAACTCCTTTAAATTCTCTTTTTGAAATTAACTAAACTTTATGCTGAAGGCTAAAGCAGTCAGCTTTGGAACTGGTATCAAATTTCCTGACTCCCAGTCGTATACTTGGATCAATCCTCAGTCTCACAACTACTAGGGCTTGGATACCTTGTCATTTTATAGCGCTCTAAATTGCTGGCTCAGAGGGATGAAAAATCAGCCCCCTGAGTGAAGCAAGTCTGAGTGCTTTAAAGCGCTAGTGCGGATAGGTTCCAAGTGCTGGGAGCCTGGCTCCGAGCACTCTGAGCTAATCCCCTTATGAAGGTGGATTATCACACTTGCACTTCAAAGTGGTGGCATTCCCGCGACAGCACTTTGAAAATTCAAGTGTAGCCAAGCCCTTAGTCTAGCCTCAGTATTATACCTTACTAACGTAAGCCATGTCTACACTACCACTTATGTTGGCAAAATTCATGTCACTCCGCTCAGGGGGCTGAACAAAACACCAACACCACCCCGCGTGACACAAGTATCTCCACCACAAGTGGCAGTGTGCATAGCTCTGTCAGTGCTCCCACCAACATAATCAAACCACCTCCAACAAGCTATGTTGACAGTAGAACTCTCTCCTGTCTGCACAAAGTGGCTACACGAGAGATTTAACAGTGGAGCAGCTGCACTGATTGCCCTCCACAGCATTGCACTGGACAGAACTCTAACCACTGTGTTCACAGTCATTCCTTTGTATAGCGATAATGGAATTTAAATGATAATCAGTTTGTATTTTTAACATCCTGTTGCTTTTCCAAAATTCAACTTGACTATACTGATGGAAGTCTACATACAATTAGTCGTCTGTGGAAAGATAAGAACTTACACACACACATATATTTGTTTAAAAAAAAAAATTTTTAAATTAACACTGAACACTATCCTATGTTCCTATGGGTCTGACTGATTTGAATGAGGTATTTTTAATTATTATATTTTCCAGTAAATATACATGCTGTGGATCAACATTTGATTTTTTTAAACCTTAGATATAGCTAAGTTTTAAACACAGAATTGCAATACAATGAAATGAGACGAGCAAGGAGTAACAACAGCTAGCTAGGGCACTACCATGCCACCCGTGCAGCATAACAGGAAGGAGAACAGCAAATCTCATTCTGGGCCTGGCTATCACACACATCTAACAATTACCAGATTTATTAAAAACTACAGCACAGTTCTACAAAGTAGAAGCAAGCACAGCAGGTCACTCTTTTGGATTTGAAAAAATAATTTTGATGAACTCTGGAGGTGCCAATGCTTCTGGCAGCACACAATACCCCTAGGGGATTTTCCATACTTAAAACCCTCACACATTTAGTAGAGATACTAAAGTACTTCACTAGGACAACAAGAAAACCTAACTTTTTAGCACCACTTTACTCATTTTTTTACTAGACTGTGCTATTAAATTTATCACAAAATGGATAAGGAACACTAACCACCACATTACTGAGCAGCTAACAAATTTCACAGTCTTAATAATTCTGGGCTTAGGGATGAAAACATTTATTCAAAAACAAAATAAGATATTTGAAGCAACATTTGAGAGAGACCTCAACTAAGTCCATACGAACACACTGGGCTAACATCAGTATACCCAGAATACTCTAAGTTGGTTTATTTGTGTGGAAGGAGGTTGTTTGTTAGGGGGGGGGGGGGAGACAAACTCAGGGGCCCTGAAGATAAGTGCTTAATTAGCACATTTATGAGCTATATGAAGCCCGGATGTACCAGTCAGTGGAGTTGCACCTGCATCCCTCCACCACCACCTCCACACAAAGTCATGTTTTGTAAACACATATTTTTGAAACCTGGATTTTCTACTTTAGTACAAAGTTTACAAACTTTTTCAAGAGTTACATTCTTTACCATAGTTTTTTCTTTTGCCTCACCATCCCTCATGACTTCAAGTGACTCAGTAAAGTTACTGGGTGGAGTATGGGGAAGAAAATTGCTGGTGCCCATCTTTTGCAGGGACAAAGGGACACACACACACTTTGCCACCAAGGCTACCTCAAGACCTTACCCCAACTTCCACACCCTGACTCTCCACCACTTCCCTCCCACCATCCCATACACACAAGCTCTCTCCCCAGTCTCCCTGATACTGCTCATCCACAACACACTCCCCACTTTCACCCCGGGGTTGCCCCCAGCAACCAACCCCCATCTTCACCCCAGGACTCTCTCCTCCCTTCTTCCCTCCCACTACCCCCCACCTTTACACCCTGGCTCTCTCGCTCCCACCCACCTTCACACCCGGCTTGTTCTACCTCTCCCCCCACCCCCAGGGTCACCGCCAGCTCCCCCTTCGCACCCGGACTCGCCGCACAACTGCCCCTTCCCCCCAAACCGCGCTCCCCTGGGTATGTGGGGCCGGAGGGGGGGAGATTTCTGGGCATTCCCACTGGCAGGGGGCGCGGCAGCCAGCCCCGCCCAACCCCACTGTCACCGCCAGTCCCTGCCCCCAGGGGCCACAGCCTCCCCCGCTCCCGCCCCCCGGCGCGAAGCTGCAGGGTCGAGATGATGCCTCAGGAACCTGCGGCCGGGCATCAGGGTCGCTGGAGGGGGCGGGGGGCAAACGCAGGGACTCGGGGCACCGCGGCCGCCCCCCACCGCCCCAACAGAGCCAGGCGCCCGCGCCACCCGCCTCCCCTCTTACCCGTCCTTGCGCCGCGCTTTGTAGACGTGCCCGTAGGTGCCTCTCCCCACTTTGCAGCCCTCGTACTCGAACAGATCCTCCACCCGCTCGCGCTCGGCCGCCAGCTTGGATTTGAACTCGTAGTCCATGGCTCACCCATGGGGGAGGGGGCGCGCGGGATCAGCGCCCCCGGCGCCGGGAGCCCCCTCCCTGCACCATTTCCTCGTCTGGGGTGGCGGTTTGATTTTTTTGTTTTTTGGGGGGTTTTTTTGTTTTTGGTCCCCTCCGCCGCCACCCGCTTCAACCGGGGCGGCTCGCAGTGTCGCGCGGGGCATTCTGGGAGTGGTAGTGTAGCTGGCGGCGGGGCTGCGAAGGCCCACGTAGGCGGGCAGCGGCGTGCGAACTACATTTCCCAGCATGCCCCTTAACGCCCAGTCCCTGTCAGCGCCTGCGTTCTGCGCTCGCGGGGCTCCTGAGGGTTTCAGCGGGCGCTCGGAAGTTGCTGACTCTTCATTTTGCCCGGCTGAGCGGGGGAGCAGTGACTGCATGGGGCGGGGGTTCGTAGGGAGACCGTGCTCCATACCTGCGCCGCAGCTGCTGCCTCAGCCCTTCGGCTAAGGGGGGAGGGGAAGGACTCTGTTGCTGCCTGGAACTTGTTTATCTCGTGAGCTGCCACTCAAATGCTGGCCCCGCCCACCACCTCACTGTTCTTCCCGATTGGCCCAGGTTAATCCCGCCCATTCGCTCGCCGGACTACGGGCATAGACGGGAGTGGCTGTCCTGCTTGTCAGTCAGCGATCTTGTCACGCGCGGTTGGGGCGGAGTTGTCTATGGACTGAGCGGGCGGGGAGCGCGGAGCGGGAGCTGCGTGTGTTACTCTGCCGCCCACGCCCCGGCCTCGTGCCCCGCAGGGCGCTATTGCCTGGTGTAGGCAGGTGGCGGCTCGGAGGGGCTGGAGCCGGGGGTTCCATGTGTCCCCCCAGGGGTCAGAGGCGGAGAGAGCTGCCTTCCCTGGTACACCCCACACACACACACACACACACACACGCCCCTTTGCCGCACAGCGGGAGGGCGGATCTGTCACCGTCGGGCCCCAGTACGGTGTGGACAGGGGAGGGTAACGCTTTGGTTTCCTTCCCTACCAGACCAAGAGGGCAGGAGATGTGAAGGTGTCCACTAAATCCTGCATTGCGCTAGGCGGAACCATGGCGTCGGGGAGTGCTGCGAAACCAAAGGCTTGCCCCGAACTCGCTGCACGGAGGTGAAACTATATTATTGCCGTCCAGCCCATGGCGTGGGAGTGAGACACCAAGAGCACTCCTGACTCACCATCACCCTGACAACATCCACAGGAGGCTACTACACTGTAAGGGAAAACATCCAGTCATAAGTGGCAAAGAGTCCTGTGATGCCTTATAGACTAACAAATGTATTGCAGCATAAGCTTTCGTAGGCTAATACCCACTTCGTGGGCACAAAAGCTAATGCTCCAATACATTTGTTAGTCTATAAGGTGCCACAGGACTGTTTGCTGTGTTTGCAGGTCCAGACTAACACTGCTACCCCTCTGATCTAGTCATAAGTCAGTCTTAAGCATGATTTATCAAGAGAAGGGTTTCATCCTTCTGTCCTAGGTTTGGTGTACGTTTAAGTTGGGTTGGAATGGCTACTTCAGTTAGGGGTATGAAAAACTACACCACTGATGGCCATAGCTATGCTGACAAACTTCAAGTGTAGGCACCGCCATGTTGACAGAAGATGGTGTCTGCTGAAATAACCAGTGTCATTCAGAGAAGTGGTGTTCCTACAACAAATCTGTTGTTCTAGGCTGCATCTACACTACAGGGCTATGCTGGCATAGTTATACCAAGGGCCCTACCGAATTCACAGACGTGAAAAATGTGTCCCACGCCATGAAATCTGGTCTTTTGTGTGCTTTTACCCTATAGAGTAAAGATTCCACAGGGAAGATGAGCATCACTCAAACTGGGGGTCCTAACCCAAAAGGCGGGGGATTGTAGGATTATTGTAGGAGGGGTGTGGTATTGTCACTCTTCCTTCTGAACTGCCTACAAAGCTGGCAGCCCTTTGCTGGATGGTGGCTGGAGAGCAGTAGCTGCTGGCTGGGTACCCAGCTCTGAAGGCAACAGGACAGAAGTAAAGGTAGAAATACCATACCATTCCATCCTTACTTTTGCACTGCTGCTGGCAGTGGCACTGCCTTCCAAGCTGGATTCCTGCACAGCAGCTACCATTCTCTGGCACCACCAGCAACAGCGTAGAAGTAAGGGTCCCAGTACCACGATTCCCCTCCAATAACTTTGTGACACCCCTTATATCCCTTTTTGCATCAGAATACCTACAGTAACACCACCATGAAATTTCAGATTTTAATATCTGAAATCATTAAATTCACCAAAATGCATCGTGAATTTGGTAGGGCCCTAGTTATACTGATACACACTCCAAAGGGTAGACATATTCTCAATTCCCATTTCTGTTTTGAAATTGATATTTACTATAGATTTATCATTTCAGGCTGAAACTAGGGCTGGCTTGAAGTGTTCCATACTGGGTAAAGTTTATCCTAGGTTTTAGATTGAATCTGGGTCCAAGAGCACCACCATGTCTCAAGCTGTTCTTGGAATTTTAGTTGTCTATGACCATTTTTTTAAAAGGAGACCCCATTTTGGCTTTATTTTTAAATAAAAATCAGTGCTCTGTCAACAATGTCAATCTCTATCATTAATTCTCCCATTATGCATGGAAAAAAACTCCCGATCAAATCCATAAAGCTACCACCTTATCCTCAACTCACTTCTGCCATGACACCTACAAAACACTGACAGTTAGGTAATGTTGGCTAGGCATGGCAGGTAGTAAACTCAGACTATTGGCTAATATACGAAACATGCATATTTTTACTTTTACCTTGTCATCCTAGAAATATCCTTTGTTCAGTGAATCTACTTGTTGCTGCTTATCATAAACAAAGACTGGGGCCACCTCTACACTACTCGCTGGATCAGTGGGTAGTGATTGACCCATCAGGGATCAATTTATTGCATCTAGTGTAGACACGATAAATCAATCCCCGTGTGCTCTCCCCGTCGACTCCAGAGCTCCACCACTTTGACAGGCAGAAGCAGAGTTGACGGGAGCGGCAGTGGTCAACTCACCGCCGTGAGGACGCCGAGGTAAGTCAGCCTAAGATACATCAACTTCAGCTATGCTATTCACATAGCTGCAGTTGAGTATCTTAAGTCAACCCCCCCGGTGTAGACCTGGCCTGAGTTCACTGGTCAGGGACTTTTCTCATTACTCATGTAGCAGAATATGGACCTGGGTCTTTTTGTGGACTTTTTGGTTCTTTTGTAATGTCAATGAATTCTAAACAGTGTGAAAACGTAACTTCAAAGCCAGGCCAATATCAGTCCTAAGTAGTTTGGACCTACAAAGAAGTCCTCAAACAGACATTATGAAGACTAAGTGTTGAAGTTTTAACAACTAAATTACTTTGAACTCTCAAATATTTTAAATACTTTATTAATTTTTGAAGTGTTCTTATTTTGAAGCTTCTTTCCCTTGTTTGGAGGCCACATTGACTTAGTGTTTGGGGCTGAGGTAAGTAGAAGAAATTTGTCTCCGTTGGAACCTCCAAATCAAATTTTGTATAGTGGTTAGTGTTTGGATTCAAATCCTGCATCTGATTGGTATGGCAGGGAAATCATAAAGAGCTATAAAAGTCATGACAAGAAGCTTGTATCTGAAGAAGCAACAAAGGGGGACCATAATTATTGTAATGTGATCACTTTTTTTTTTTTTAAAGAAAGGTACATAAGTCAGCTTTCCTTCTGCTATAGCTCCAAGTACTTGTAAATCAGAATTGTCTGATAGCCTGTGTTCTCACTGTGCAAGCTTCTCTAATGGTGGATGCTGTCCTCAGCTGGGATTTATTTGCAGGTACAGATAAATGAAAATCCATAAGCCCTGATCTTGAGATACTATATTGCTATCTTGCCCAATTAGAGGTATCAATCCAATATTAACCAATATAATTAAATAAAATTACATACTTCAGAAGTGTTAATAAAAATAAAACCACTACTGAGTTACCCTCTGTGGTCAAAATACTGCTTCCGTATTTCCCATTTCTCACATTTTTTCCCCATCCTAAACTCATGTCATCTTCCTAACTAAGCAACTCTAACTTCACCATAATTTATTTCACATCTGAAATCCCAGCTGTCTTTATCATCTTTGTTTTTCTTTTCAAACACTCCCCATCGCCTCCTGCTTCCACTTTTCTCTAACAGTATTTCACCAGTTTCTTCTGAGAAAAATTGACAAAAATGCAACGACCGTCACCTTTTCCTCACCTTCTCTTCCCCTCCTACAATTCATTTTTCCCTGTCACTGATACAGAAGTTTGTCTGCTCTTGTCCTCTAGCATCTTCACTGACCCCATTCCACCTCCTGATCTCTATTTACCCACTCTCATCTCCTCCTTTATCCTTCTCCTTAACCTTTCACTCTTCCCTGGTTCTCTCTCTCATAATACAAGCATTCTTTAGTCTCTCCCATCTTAAATCATTCCACCCTTGACCCACTTTTCTCTCCAACTGACATCCCTCTCTCTTTTATCTGTTGCCTCATTAAATGTACTGTCTATAATAGCTGTCTGGAATTTCTCTCCAAATCCATCCTAGACCCTTTCCAATCTAGCTTGTTTAGAACTTTCCCTTGCACTCTAATGAAATGCCTCACTAAAGCTTTTAAACTCAGAACCAGTACTCCATCTTAACTCACCTCAACCTGTCAGCTGTTTTTGACACCATTGATGGTGCTCTTTTGATATCTTATTCTCCCTTGGCTTCTATGACTCAGTCCTCTCCTGGTCTTCCTCTTGCATCTCTAATCACTTCCTCAGCATGTTCTTCAGGGGATCCTCTTGTCTCCCCACTCCAACATTTGGGATGGAAGCAGAAGGTTCACTATGGATCTCCCTCTCTTTTTTCTCTATACTGTATGTCTGCATAAACTAATCTGCAAACATAAATTTGATGACTCCTCTCTATGCTGCGAACTCACAGATCCACTTCTCTCTTTCTATCCAAACTGAAGGCTCGGCCTGTCTCTGACATTTCTTTGTGCATATGGAGCCATTAGCTTATACTCATGGCCAAAACAGAACTCCTCATCCTCCAAATCCTTCAATCCATCTTTCCTCAGGGAATATACCACACCTCCATCCTCTCTATCTTTCAGGCCCAGAATATTCAGCGTTGCATTCTCTCTAAATCCTAACGTCATGGTTGTGTCAATCTAGGTCAAATCTTGTGCAGAAAAAATTCTAAAATATTGCTTTTTCTGTCCACGCACACAACTGAAACTCTCTTTATCTCATTATGAAGGACCTCATTATCTCAGGCGATATCAACACTACAGCAACCACAGCAGCACAACCATGGGTGGCACGTGCAACACACACACACACACACACACCCCGCCCATTAGGGAGGCTAGGCCCCTGCTCTGCCATTTCCACCCAAGGCCCTCCACCATCACCAGACAGCCTGCTGGCATAGCCCCACATCCCAGGCGGTGCCCGGACCAGCCCTGAACCTGGGCTGGCCCACTGGCACCCAGAGCAGTCCAGAGGAATCCCCTAGGGCTGTGGCGGGGAGCATTAGTGGAGATTTCAGGAGGCTTAGTCTCCCCCAGCCTCTCTTGCCTGCTGCCCATGGACAGAGCTGCAGTGAAGTAGCTGCACTGCTGTAGCACTTTTGGTGAAGACATTCTAAGTAGACAGGAAAGAGCTCTCCCATAGACTTAACAATTCCTGCCTCCATGAGCGGTGGTAGTTATGTTGGTGGGAGAAGCTCCACCCATGACATAGCGCTTTCCACACTGGCGTTTTGGTCGGTATAACACATCACTCGGGGGTGTGCATTATTCACTCCCCTGAGTGATGTAAATTAGACTGAAGGAATTTGCCGTGTAGACATAGTCTTAGTTACCACAACGTCCTTTTCTCTGGCTTTGACAAATGAGGGCTTGCCTTAGTTATATCCATTCCAGATGTTGCAGCAAAGATCATTTCCCTAGCTTGTCACCCCTCTTTGCATCGCTACACTGGCTCCCCTTTCCCTATTGCATCAAAGAAACTAATCTTCATTTTCAAGGCCTTCCTTGCATCTTAACTTCCTTCCATTCCCTTGACGAAATGAATTGATCATATCTGCCAACCCTATGAAAGGAGGAATGATGTTAAATCTTTCATGTAGGGACAGCAATAAAATCACACCTTTGAAATACAGGTAATTAAATAGATGAGACTAGAACTAGACAAGACTCAAACTTTTAAAGTATAAGAATTCTTAAAAGGTGAATTAAAATGCTTGCATCCAACGAAGTGGGTATTAGCCCACGAAAGCTTATGCTTTAATACTTAGTTAGTCTTTTAGGTGCCACAGGACTCTTTGTCACTAAAATATCTAAGAAAACCAAGAGCCTGTTTTAAGACTCCAAATTATTAAGAAGCTAAGCAAAGAGCTATATTTATTTGCAAATTTTTAAACAAAAATTCAGTTCTTTACTCAGCTGCCAAGACCTATGATCTGGGTGCATTGTTTTCCCTGCAACAAAGCCTTAAAGCAGGTGATCTCCTGAAGTCTTGGAGAGAAGGTAACTTTACCTCAGGTCCTGGCAGGTAAAAGGGCTCAGTTAATAACACTATTTGAAATTTGTAAGACTAATATACATGTATTCTGTTGAACTTGGATCATAAATCAATTTTTTAAAGCATTTCAGATCACTGACCGGTAGTCTTAAGTAAAGCTGTAACTTTGAGTAGTGCCCTACATGTAACAGGGCAGTTCTCTCAGACAATAGCTCTATAATTGGTGGGAAAGGCATTAACATTCCAGAGCTGGTTTTCTCTGGACCTTTACTTCTGTTCACACTTTATACAAATGTAGTCCAGAGATTAAAAGGGACGCTCACCAGACAGTTTGGCCCAGCATGTTTTGAGAGGAAACTTACAAAACTTAGTATTAATAAAAGCGTTTTCATTACAGTTTTAATTTAAATAAAAGCACTTTTTTTTTATTTAAGCCATTCCCTGGCAGCATTGTGGTTGTGCATTAGGATCAGTAAATGAAGCCAATTAGAAATAGAAATGAAACTCCCTAGTTTTTTTTCATTGTTCAAGCTGAGTAAGGTACAGAAAGAAAAGAAGTGAAAAGTAAGAGATATTTTAAATTTGTTTCAATAACCTTGGGTATAAGTAACAGATAAGGAAATGTATATAACTCACTTTAAATGTGAGTGTCCTAATGCCTAAGAATTCAAAGAGAAGCAAAAAAAGAAAAAGTGAAGTGGCCATGATAACTGTTGTACTGTGATGATGCTGGCTGTCCTACCTGATACTAAGCTGAGCTTTAATATAATTGTGGTAAACTGTGAATTCCTATTGCTCTCCTGCTTCTACCAACTTCTAGCATGTCCATATAAGGCTAAGTGTTTCTGGGATTAACCCAGCCCTGGCACCAGTAAGGAGGATTTTCAGAAGTTCAATTCACACTTGGTAAAAAAAAAAAAAAAAAAAAAACCCAACAATTAAACCCCTCCTCCTCCAACTCCTAGTGTGGGGGTATGAGTTAGCATTTTCTGCTCTCACATAAAAATTGAAATAATTAGAGGAGTTCATTTTAGCCTGTCTGACTGGAGACAAGTTGATGAGGGCGGGGAAAAGAAGAAAAGTTATCTATTTGGAAGAATAGAGATAGGTTGGGCAGCTAGAGATGAGCCGCACGGGACCCTCTTCTCTCCCCTTTGCTCCTAGAGGGGAAGTTATACAAGCAGTTTTACACAAGGTGGATGTTGTGAGGTACTTTGGAGATTGCGAGACAAGGCACACACACGTGGTTAAGTAAATAAAGTAGGTGAGTTTATTGGAAGGTCCCGGTCCTGGCGCTGAGGGGGCTTATCAGATCAGCGCGACCGCAGAAGGAGTACCCGGTCTCTTCGGAGCAGTAGCCGGGAAAAGAGTAAGGAAAGCCCCAAAGATAGCCCACAGGAGTGGGCTTAAGTACACTTACACATTTACATCTCATACATATTAATATCTCATTTGCAAGCAACAATTGATTGGTTACACTCAATGACTACGTACTTCTACCTTAGTTTCCCCAATTAGTTCCCCACGCGTTTGCTCTCACACAGACAGGGTAAACAGCTAGGAATTTGCTTTCAAGCACATACAGATAGCAAAGCGGGACAGAGAGCAAGAGGCAGACAAAACACAGCAAGCAGTAACAGGACTGTGTACTGAGTTCATCTTCCCAAGAGATAACGAGTTGCCGTTACCTTGAGAGCATTGTTTATGGCCTAGTTCCCTTTGCCAGGAGGGGGGCTGAGGGAGCGCTCTCTACTGCTAGGCCCTGCACCGTTCTACAACCACCATTATACACTCTCCTGGAGTTGACTTAGAAACGTAACTACACTTGCTAGTGATTGCCCGTCACAATGTCTTCCGGTCCTAACAGTGGAGAATCTCTGAATGACAGCCAATGGGGATGGAGGTGAGACTATCGAAGAATTGCCTTGTGTCCTGGGGCAATATTATTTCCAATGCTTTTTCATGCTAGGAATATGCTAGTAACATGCATGCCACTTAGAGAAAAATCTTGCAGACCATACCCTGATCAGCAAAAAAGTGGAGGTGGATGAGGAGAAGGAATCAGCTATATACTTATTCACAGTTCCGGGAGTTTCTAGTTGTTGAATATCATTTTGAAACTGGTACTGTCTGCTTGTGCAGCTCTTCGAAGTTACTCAGTTTTACTAAAATTGTTTTTTTCTTTATACTTTCTGTCTCAACTGGGTCTATTTCCATGTTTTCTAAACCAGTTAGAAGTGAAATGGCTTTAATATTTTTAAAATGCCGTTCTTTTCTTTTTCCTTCTGTTGATGTATAAAGGTGGCCTAAAAGTCACACAAAACAACCAAAGCATTTTTTCTTCTCATTTCTTACCTCAGGAATTCATTTAGATCAGAAATGCCAAATTGGCAAACTCCAAGCATATTTGTTATACACTCTAACATCTTAACTGGAGTTGCAAAGATGCTGCTTTGGAATAAATAATTCATTTTTAACAAATTGTTAAGTCACAGAAGCTAAACACAAAAAGGATTAAACAGTTTTACTATAAACCCCTTTCTTTCTCAGCTTTCATTCTCTTGATGATTTCACTAATTCTTTACTCATCATAGTTTTCCAAGGCAGACAGGACATGTATTTCTAAGGTAAAGACCAAAGCCGCTTTTTAAACATTATTAGACCTTGTTTATATAATATGAGGGGAAAAGGACATACCCCTTCCCCTTTGCAGATTGCCTTTAGAATATGCTAACTTTTTCTTTGCAGTTTTCTTTAACTTCCTTCCTTCCCTTATTGTCTAGATACATTTCTCAAACATTATTCTCTGTTTCTGTATAATGATCAGGGAAGAGCAAAAAGTTCTTATCTCTTCTTTAACTTTCTTTAACTCACAGTCTCCCATAACTGGAGGCTTCATGATATCTGTTGCTTCACTCCTAGTTGGCTGATCCCTAACTGGATCACTCATTTGCCAATTAGGTTCAGCAAGAGAATAGTTTCTCTTCTGACTCTTAAAGGGCCAGAAGCAGCCTTTTTCCAGCAACTTTGCTAAACCTCACAGGGCATTTCATTGGTTAGCTAAAATACTTATTTTAAAAGTTTAATTCAGTTAGACTCAAAATGAGGTTGCCTTTCCTAAAGAGTAGAAAAAGATCCATCTCTTGTAGTCTAAGGAAGTATGGAGTATATACTGGAAACCACAGAGGGGGAAGAGGCCTCACAGGAGGAGGAGAGTTTATTAGAGATCTCTGCGGGTGTATGTCTTCAAATAGAAGTGCTGCTAAAGCACATAGAAGTTCACTTAAGAAACAAAGTCATATAAGCACATTGGGAATTTTTGCTGGGAGGTATAATAAATATATCTGGGGCCTTCATGGGTGCTTGCCTGAAAGTTTCAAGAGTCTCTGAAATGAGGTGGGGCAGCATAGCATAGGTTTTTCTAGAGATTTTTGAATCTATTCCAGGATCTCTGATACCCAGTGCTTAATTTGTGCCAGCACTTCAAGACTTGGCAGTTCATAGCCTTGGTGGCATCTCTGGCCATTCCGTGTCAGTTATAAAAGTAAAAAATTGCTTGAGCATCATCTAATTGCTTCAAGAATCAGAGAGGTAGCCATGTTAGTTTGGAATTGCAGAAGTGACAGAGTCCTGTGTCACCTTAAAGACTAAAGTATTGAAGCATAAGCTTTTGTGAGTTAATACCCACTTCGTCGGATGCATGCATGTGTTGGGTATTAGTCCACGAAAGCTTATGCTTCAATACTTTAATTAGTCTTTAAGGTGCCACAGGACTCTTTGTCACATCTAATTGCTTGAGCATCATCACCTCTTTCATTACAAATTAAACACTGCCCATCATCTATAAAATCTGAAAGGGGAGTACAGCAGAATCAAGTGGAATATGTTCAGATGTCTTATTTCAATTGTAAACTTGTCAGCATTACAAAGAAAATTCTAGTTTGTGTCAGTGAGCTTTAACTTAAAGTTTTTAATAAAAAAAATTCACTTCTGTAGCATCTTCCATCCAAGGGTCTCTCTATGTCCCTTACAGCCATTAATTTAACCTCAAAATACCCTTGTGATGTAGAAAAGTATTTTATAGGTATGGAAAGTGAAGCACAGAATTTAAAGTGACTTGCCAAGGATTTTACAATGAGAGTACACACTAGGAATGGAACCCAGGAGTCTTGACTTTTGCTCCCATGATCAAGTCACTGGCCTATATTGGCTTTTAATCCACTTATTGTTATAAGTATCATAATCAAAATAGAGGTAACAAAGAGTCCTGTGGCACCTTAAAGACTAACTAAAGTATTGAAGCATAAGCTTTCGTGGGCTAGTACCCACTTCGTCGGGTGCAAGCTGCTTGCATCCGACGAAGTGGGTATTAGCCCATGAAAGCTTATGCTTCAATACTTTAGTTAGTCTTTAAGGTGCCACAAGACTTTGTTACCTCTGCTATTCCAGACTAACACGGCTACCTCTCTGATTCTTGACATAATCAAATAGAAACTTTGTGCTGTTTTTCTGGGAAATGATCCAGAACTCTGGCCTGAATATGGGAGATTCTGCCTTTGGCCAACTGGGGGTGAGAAAAACAAAGTGTTACCTCACAAAACAGCACAAGGATCCTGTAGGCAAAATATTCCTTGTCCCTGGACTAACAGAAAGCTGGGGCTAAAGGACAAATCACAAAGACATGATAAATCAGAGGAAAGTTAAATATCCAGTTGTGGAAACAGTGGGGCACAGTAAAGTTACATTGCAATCATGACAGATAAAAGCAAGCAGTTATCTCATTGGGTTGAACGCTATTCAGAGCTATACACTATTCATTTATCTCATTGGGCTGAACGCTATTCAGAGCTATACACTATTCAGTTATCTCATTGGGTTGACCACTATTCAGAGCTATACACTATTCATTTATCTCATTGGGCTGAACGCTATTCAGAGCTATACACTATTCATTTATCTCATTGGGTTGAACACTATTCAGAGCTATACACTATTCATTTATCTCATTGGGCTGAACGCTATTCAGAGCTATACACTATTCATTTATCTCATTGGGTTGAACGCTATTCAGAGCTATACACTATTCATTTATCTCATTGGGTTGAACGCTATTCAGAGCTATACACTATTCATTTATCTCATTGGGCTGAACGCTATTCAGAGCTATACACTATTCAGTTATCTCATTGGGTTGACCACTATTCAGAGCTATACACTATTCATTTATCTCATTGGGCTGAACGCTATTCAGAGCTATACACTATTCATTTATCTCATTGGGTTGAACGCTATTCAGAGCTATACACTATTCATTTATCTCATTGGGCTGAACGCTATTCAGAGCTATACACTATTCATTTATCTCATTGGGCTGAACGCTATTCAGAGCTATACACTATTCATTTATCTCATTGGGTTGAACGCTATTCAGAGCTATACACTATTCATTTATCTCATTGGGTTGAACGCTATTCAGAGCTCATTGGGTTGAACACTATTCATTAGCTCTTCTACAGTGGGCTCCTCATCTAGTTCTGGCATGACCTGTAGAGTTGGTATTTGGTCCAATAATTCGCTGGTGATATTTCCTTCTTGTGCACACAGTGTGGATTCAGGGCTGGAAGATCAGCTATTTTCTCTGCGTTGACTCCAAGAAAAGTGTAGAGGGCAAAAACTCTGCTCACTATAGAAAATGTTCTTCTTAAGTCAGCCATGTCACCAGGTCAATATTAGTTTGGATCTTACCTAAAATATCATGGTGCCAGTCAATCCTTTAGTGTAAAATAAAAAGGTTTATTATAAGGAAAAAAGAAAGATCAAGAAGAAAGTTGTTAGATGGTAAAGCAACTGGATATATACAGAGACTTCAAAGTCCATATATTAGGTTCTTAGCAGTATTGGTGAGATTGCGGACTTAAAAGTCCATCTGGAACACATCCAAAGCTTGGATGGGTCATTCAGTCCTTTGTTCAGAGCTTTGTTTGTAGAAAAGTTACTCCAGAGGTAAGAAGCAGAAATGAAGACAAAATGGAGAAGATGCAGCTGGCCTTTATATTGCTTTTGCCATGTGACTTGTATGTCCTGTGTCCCAAACACAAGCTTCATAGCATGGAAAAACCTTGAAGTCCTCTGTCCACAGGCCTGTCCCTACTCGTCCAGCTGACTCACAAACATATTAACAAGATTATCATCATTGTGAAAACTCCTGCAGTGTGAAGTTTGATTCCCTGGGGAAGTAGCAGGGCCCAATGTTGGACTGAGTGAGCTCCTTCTATACTTTCCATAGTCTTCTAGAAGGTTCTAAAATATTGAAAACATTCAGAGTTAGGTTGCCTTATTTTTAAATGGTCTGAATAACACAAGTGTTTTAATAGTGTGACAGACCGCTCTCTCACCCCTTGTCAGGAACAGGCAGGAAACCCTTTTTTGCTCCAAACAGTGCTCTTTAATTTACAGTGCAGGACCCCACCACCAATATATACAGCTCTAAACAGCTCATTAATATACAGCTCTAAACAACTCATTAATATACAGCTCTAAACAGCTCATTAATATACAGCTCTGAATACACTGCTCTAAGCAGGTACAGGGAGAGGCTGAGTCCACTACCCCCGGTTGGGACTCCCTCCCCAACTGCACCCGCAGAGTGAGTATTGGATAGCTCAACACACAGCTCTTGATAGCTCAACCAACACACACAGCTCTTGATAGCTCAACCAACACACACAGCTCTTGATAGCTCATGCCACCACCACCACCCTGGGCTTCCTTCCTGGCAGCCTTATATCCCCCAGAGGAGGCTGCCAGGTGCAACCCATACAGGCTGATTGGCCTGCACCTCAGGTGGCTAATTAGCCTTCCTGCCAGGGAGGTTTGCAGAGGGCTTTTCTCCCTCTTAAAGGGGCGGCAGGCTGGGTCAAGCCCACCCTGCCACAATAGATATAATAATATTGTGATTTAGAGTTACCTTGTGCTTGTGTCAATCCTAACATTGCTATAGAAAGAACACCCTCTGAAATCAGTTGGATTTTTCTGAGTGAAGATCAGTGACAAATTTCATCCTGAAAACCCTAATCCTGCAATTGATTCCACTCAAACATATCCCCACACCTATGCAGAGTCTGTTGCAGAACTGGGGCCGAAGTCTGTAATTCATCTGAAGCAGGACTCCAGGGTTCTCTTCCTGCCTCTGAAACAGCCATTGAAGAGAACTTTAAACAAGTAATTTAACCTCTTCATGCCTCACTTTACATTAACTTGGAATTTTATTCTATTAATTTTCTTACACTATCTTCATCACTGTAGCATCACAGCATCTTCTAGAAGTGCTTTAAGCAAAATGACTAGTTCTTGTCATGCGTCTCCTTTTCTCCCATCTTCCTCTCCAAAGGGAAAACTGAGTTTTTGCTTTTTGCTTATTTTTTATTTTATGGCTGCTGTGTGTTTATTAATTAAGGCAAGGTCAAAAGAGTGTGTCTTGCCCTTGGAATGGGAGCAATGATGACTGAGGTTTTTCTTAGATCCTGCAAGAGCTTTTCAGTCTTGGACTGGTCCCTGGGACCTCTGTTTCCTGCACAAACAAGCTTAACCTTTGCAGTAGCTAGCTGTCTTGTGTCTGAGGAGCTGAGTTGTTGACCATAGTCTTAATTCTTGAACTTCAAGTGGCCTTTTAGGTACCGCAGGTCCAGACCTTTGCACACCAATGGTATTTGAGACTCATGAAGTAGAGATGGTTTTAGTAAGATCGAAGTTTGTGAATTATCTTGGCAAAAGAAAGGCATCCCTGTTAACAGAAGAGGCAACACAACTACTACCTGTTTTTCCAATATGATACTCTCGTCCAACTAATATCACTTCAGTTTGATCTGGGTAGAATTTTAGCTTACTTTCATCCAACTCCCAATCTCAGATTCTGTGCTGAAAGAGTCAGACATACTGAAAACAACATTTTATATTTTATTGTAGAATAGTGAAAGGACTTTAACAGTGGGGATAATCTATCATTGGAATAATTTACTGAAGGACTTGGTGACAGGTTTCAGAGTGGTAGCTGTGTTAGTCTGTATCAGCAAAAACAATGAGGAGTATGAGTGGCACCTTAGAGACTAACAAATTTATTTGGGCATAAGCTTTTGTGGGCTAAAACCCACTTCATCAGATGCATGGAGTGGAAAATATAGTAGACAAGTACAGTAAAACCTCCATTTAATGGACTAATTCGGGCGAGGGGGTGTCCATTAAATCAAAAAGTCCGTTATTTAATTTAAAAAAAACGAGCTGTCGGAGCAGCAGCCCGCCCGCCACAGGGTCGGGGCGGCAGCGCCGCAGCCCGCCTGCTGCTGGGACCCGGGCGGCAGCTGGGACCCGGGCGGCAGCCGGGAGCCGGCAGCCAGCCCGCCCGCTGCCGGGATCGGGGCAGGAGCCAGCAGCCAGACCGCCCGCTGCCGGGATCGGGGCAGAAGCCAGCAGCCAGACCACCCGCTGCCGGGATCGGGGCGGGAGCCGGCAGCCAGACCGCCCGCTGCCGGGATCTGGGCAGCAGCCGGGAGCCGGCAGCCAGCCTACCAGCGGCTGGGACCGGGGCGGCAACCGGGAGCCAGCCCGCCAGCGGCTGGGACCAGGGCAGCAGCCGGGAGCCAGCAGCCAGCCGCCTGCGAAGGGGAGGGGTCGCGGTCTGATATGCATCAGAAATTTTGTCCGTTGCATCCGAAGTCCGTTAAATCGAGGTCCGTTAAATCGAGGTTTTACTGTATATATACACTGTACATATATACTCACTACAAAAACTAATTTCCCTATACTGATTTCCCTCTACTGTTACACACACCTTCTTGTCAACTGTTTGAAATGGGCCACCCTGATTACATTAGCCTCATTACCACTACAAAAGTGATTTTTCCTTCCCGGTATTCTACTGTTGAGAATAGCCCACTTCCACTTTAATTTAATTGTCTCCATAGCAGGGACCCCCCACTTGGTAAGGCAACTCTCATCTTTTTACGTACTGTGTATATATACCTGCCTACTGTATTTTCCACTCCATGCATCTGATTAAGTAGGTTGTAGTCCACAAAAGCTTATGCCCAAATACATTTGTTAGTCTCTAAGGTGCCACAAGTATTCCTCGTTTTTGAAGATATTGGTAAATTAATTATTCCTTGAAGTCTTTACATTGAAATTGAATATCATTTTAAAAGAGATATTCTAGTTCAACCACAAATTATTGGGTTTGATAGTATTTACTTACATAGTACCAAAGAACAAACACCTCCACTGCTGGAATTGCTGGATGAAATTCAATGGCCTATGATATGCAGGAAAACAGACTAGATGATCGTAGTGGTCTCCTTGGCCTTAAAATGTATTATTTAGAGGACTAAATTCTGCCCTCTTCTATTCTGATGTGTGTCTGTGGGAAGGATCAAAACTCAAAATAAGAAACAGACATATCAAGTGTGTTTTTTTGGGCCATGAAACAACTTTTTTAATTCTCCTTGGAATCTTGATAACTTCAAGAATTTTTGGTTAGCCACAGTTGTTTATGAATGCCTCCATACTAGCAATTAGTTTGTAAAGGACAGATTTTCTGGATTCTCTGAATTCTAACATGCCAGTGATTTTTCTCTGAAGTGACCATTGTACAGGACACTAGAAGAAAGCAGCTGCAGACGTATATTTTTAAGGTAACTGCAAATAGATACTTGTACCATAAGTACTGATCTTTGAGGAAACTTCAAAACAAAAATCAATATTCTGTATCATCATCAAATAAGGGCTGTATAATTTTCAACCTCAAAAGCACCCATTTTGTGGCAACCTTTTCTCTAAGGAAGAAGGGCTGGATATGATTCCCTTCAGAGATTGTCAGTGTCTCGTTGTGTGTCAGACAGATCTTGAGTAACAATAGTGACTGAATATCTAGAGCTCCAAGTCCCTACTGGTCTTAGAAGCAAGATAGCCACTGAATCAGGACATTTCTTGATTCAGTTAGTATATCTGGACAGAGAGATAGAGGAGGTTCCTGTGAACTCCATAGGAAAAAAAACGAAGGAAAAAAAGAGAAGTGGTGGCTTTCATAGCAAGTCTAAAACAAGTCCAACCTATTTCAAAGGTTGCGGTTAGGGGTGTTTTATACAAATTCCATTTTTATTTTTTTTAGTAGTTCTAGTTTTGCTGCATACAACATTAGGTTACACGTTAAAATATTACAATCATTAATTTGTGTGTACTTCTTCTTCTTCTTATCCTCTTCGCTCCTGGTGGAGCATAAGGCGCCAACCATTCTTCTCCATTCGCTGAAGATTTGGTTGACGTTTCTGTAGCATTCGTTTTTTACATGGTGGGTTGCTAGCCCAACGCAAAACCCTCCTCCTTTCACATCTTGGGCTTGGGACCAAGCAATGGCGGAGTTTTGTGTGTACTTACATTATTAAAAAAGGGCATCCTTGCTTTCTCCATCCTCCATGTTAAAGTTACCTATTACAAAAAAAGTCCAAATAAACGGCCTCCAAATAAAACAAGCCCTAAAAACTGTGACCCATGGCTCTCAAAACATAAAAGCACCTGTTTAAAAAAACAAGCCCAATTCTGTTATTGGAAGTGGACTTGGCAATTACTGTTCTGGCTCTGAGTGGAGTGATCAAAATGACTGTCTGTGTCTTATTATTTTTCCCAGTCACTCAAGAGATTGGAGGGAATGCATGAATTACCCTTGACTCCAAAGTATGGAAAAAGAATCTGTGATAGAATGTCTGTCCAGGCCTGCTTTAGAGTCAGGATATTAACCTTTTGTAACTCTCATCTATATCAGATGACATGGGCTAAGAATTAAAGTTTGATTTCCTTCCACAACGTGTGTGTGTGTGTGTGTGTGTATTTTACTTATTACAAGGGCAGAAGACTTTCTTTCCAAGAACAATTTGGACAGTGCTGTCAAACCAGAAGAGCTCTCCATCTGCGTCTCAAAAGACTAGCATATACCTTGTCATATATACAAAACAAACAGGGGTAAATAATTATTTATTTTAATTTTTCAGGTATAATTATCTTAGGTGTTGTTTGTGGCAATTGTAAGTTTTTTAAAAAGCATTTTTTTTTCAAATTGACTAGGTCCCTTAATACGTATTTTCTCTACAATAGGAAGCATATATTCCATGATCCATCACACCTGCCATGCAAAAGTAGCTTACTATAAACAGAAACTCCAGCAGTAAATTAACTACTCTTGGGGGACTTCTGAAAAAAAAAAAAAAAAAAATTCTGCGCACAATATTTTAAAATTCTGCAAAATTCTGCATATTTTATTTGTCAAAATAACAAAATAATTACACCAGCTGCAATTATTTTGGTAATTTATTTCAAAATACCGTTCATCAAGTATGTCTGAAACCATACAGGCAATAAAGATTTAGGAAATGTTGCACAGTTGGGCTCAGGCTGACAGCCCGGCTCACTTGGGGCTCCAACTGACAGGCGTGTGCATGGTGGGACTCCCGTTGACAGCCCCATGTGGCTGGTCTTTCTGCTGACAGCCCACACCCTGCCAAATATGGGGCTGAAATTTATTATTTCTACCAGAAAGAAGCATTTTGTTAGAAATCACAGATCTGCAGGGAAAAATAGAATTCTGTAGGGAACATTCATTCTGCATTGTACAGAGGCACAGGTCAATCCCAGAACCTTCAGTTAGTGGAAAGTCCAGACAAAAGATGTCTTGTAGCACACTCTACAAGTAGCCTAGCTTGGACTTAAACTCAAAGCTACAAATGGAGACTTAGTCTCTCAGATAAAATCAACGTAGAAAACATAGAGGGAAGGGTAAGATTATATTGGTACAGAAATATTTACCGAAGGTAAGGTCATAAAGTGCAACTCACTTAAATGGAAAACAGATGAAACATTGAAAATAGACTGTAGAATCAGATTAAAAAAAAAGAAAAATATTTTCTGTATGCACCTCCGACACCTCTATGATCAGCACCAATTTCGACCAACTCTAGGAAAAAGTGTTGTTTATCCTTTCCCCAAAATGGATAAACTATGACTTTTGTATTGTCTAAAAACAAGCGCTCTGTCAAGATTAATTCTAGAGCAAATTTCAGAGCTGAGTCATGATCTGTATTTAAAAGGAGGTTTTATTTTGGAAATGCTGACACAAGCTTAGCTATAGCATTGCCAACAGCGAATGCTGCTATAGTAAAACTTAAATCACACTGCCACTGAAAAAGTATAATAGGTTATTTCAGTTGTAAGCCAGCTAATTATGCATGCAGTTTTAGGGCTGGTCCCCACTAGGGCTTAACGTCGACTTTAGCGAAGTTAAGTCGATATAAACCTGTACCCATCCTCACATGCATGCCATTTGCGTCGTTTTAAAGGGTCCTTAAAATCGACTTCTGTACTCCTCCCTAACGAGAGGCGTAGCGCTAAAATCGACCTCTCTAGGTCGATTGTGGACTAGTGAGGACTCAAGTGACATTACTAGCCTCCAGAGGCTGTCCCACAATGCCGCATTCTGACCGCTCTGGACTGCTTCACTGCTCTGCTGTGACCGCTCTGGACAGTGCTCTCAACTTGCTGCTCTGGCCAGGTAGACAGGAAAAGACCCGGGAACATTTGAATAGCTTCCTGTTTGGTCAGCGTGGCCAGCTCACCTGCACAGCTCAGTACCCCAGCCCACGAAGGATCCTCAGGTGAATGGTCTTTTTTTTGCACACGCCCCCTCCCCCCCGCCAGTCTGCACAACTGCCTCCCCACTCCCAACAGCCAGCCCGTAGACAGCCCGTGGTTTTGTTGGTCTTTAAATTTCCCGGTGCAGCATGCCTGGGTTTTCAGCCTGCAATCAAACCACACCACCTCCCCCCACCATGCTGCACCCCCACCCGTCCTCCCCGCCAGTCTGCACAACCGCCCCCCACTCCCAACAGGTAGCCCGTACACAGCCCGTGGTTTTGTTGGTTTTTAAATTTCCCGGTACAGCGCGCCTGGGTTTTCAGCCTGCAATCAAACCGCCTCCCCCCACCATGCTGCACCCCAATCCGTCCCCCCCCCCGCCAGTCTGCACAACCGCCCCCGTCCCCCCCGCCAGTCTGCACAACCGCCCCCGTCCCCCCCGCCAGTCTGCACAACCGCTCCTGTCCCCCCGCCAGTCTGCACAACTGCTCCCCCACTCCCAACAGGTAGCCCGAAGACAGCCCGGTTTTGTTGGTTTTTAAATTTCCTGGTACAGCGCGCCTGGGTTTTCAGCCTGCAATCAAACCACACCACCTCCCCCCGCCTCGCTGCACCCCCACCCGTCCCCCCTTCCAGTCTGCACAACCGCCCCCATCTCCCCCGCCAGTCTGGACAACCGCCCCCCCCCCCCCCACTCCCAACAGGTAGCCCGTACACAGCCCAGGTTTGTTTTGAAGTTCGTGGTGAGCCCCACGCAGTGTGCTGGAGGAGGGATCCACGTGGCAAGGGGAGGGAAGGGGAGGGGTTACTCTGGAATATCCGAGTATGGCTTACGGTTAACATGGCCCGCTGCATGGTGATTTCAGTAACCGTGTTGTGTTGAGGCTGTATGTGAGATGCTTCTGTGACTTTTGTGTGAGGCATCCAGTAACTTTTAGGTGTGGAATATACTCATAATAGGCCGTTGAATAATGTGGTTCCCCGTAGCATAGTACTCCCATTGTGATCCGTGAATGTTTCTGTCTCATAACCTTGTGCCTTTCTTTGCCCACAGCTGCACAGTTATCTCAGAATCCGCCCTCCTGCCCCTCTCGCCGTCTATCGCAGATACGGAAGTGCAAAAAGAAAACACGTGATGACATGTTTAATGAACTACTCCAGAACTCCAACGCTGAGGCCGCACGGCAGACTGAATGGAGGGCAAAATTGCTACAGTCAAGACAGGAATCAAGAGCTGCAGCAGAAAAGCGTGAAGAACAATGGCTGGAGCGTGAGGAAAGATGAGAGGCACGCGAAGAAAGGCGGATGGATGCTTTGATCCGGATAATGGAGGACCAAAGCAATATGCTTAGGTGTCTGGTAGAGCTTCAGCAGAACCAAACATCGCCTCTACAGCCTCTGTATAACCACCTCTCCCCCTCCCCAAGTCCCATAGCTTCCCCACCCAAATGCGGGGTGAGAACCCGGGGGGGGGGGGTAAGCTCCAGGGACCGACCCACTCTACACCACAAGCCAGCACAAGCAGCAGCAGGATGAGTGTATCCAAAAACTTTTAAAAGCTGCTGAGTCTTGGCCACCCTACACCACCCCATACCCCTTCCCCCCACCTGCTCCTCCACCACTGCGACTGCTGGTTTCCCTCCCCTCCCCACTCCACCCCAAATTTGTGATGAACCAATAAAGAAACCGTGATTTTTAAAACAGTATATTTATTTCCTCTGCAAGCATCGGGAGGGGGGAGGGAAAGAGGGTGCAAGGACGGCAGGCTTAGGGGCTGAGCAGAGCAAGGGACCAGGTTGTCAAACGTCATCTTGGGCACTCATGAAACTGGTTTTCAAGGCGTCCCTGAGGCGCAGCGCCTCATGGTGCGCTCTTCTACTTTCCCTGTTGTCTGGCTGCTCGTAAGCAGCAGACAGTAAATTTGCCTCTGCCTCCCAGCCCGCCATAAACGTTTCCCCCTTGCTCTCACAGAGATTGTGGAGCACAGAGCAAGCAGCAATAACAATGGGGATATTTCTCTGGCTGATGTCTGAGCGAATCAGTAATGATCTCCATCTCCCCTTGAGTCGGCCAAATGCACACTCTACTGCCATTCCGCACTTGTTCAGCCTGTAATTGAACAGCTCCTGACCCCTGTCCAGGGCCCCAGTGTAGGGCTTCATAAGCCAGGGCATTAAGGGGTAGGCTGGGTTCCCAATGAGAACGATCGGCATTTCCACCACCCCCCCACAGAAATTTTCTGGTCGGGGAAGAAAATCCCTTGCTGCAGCTGTCTAAAAATCCTAGAGTTCCTGAACACACGAGCGTCATGAACCTTTCCCGGCCACCCCACGTACAGGTCGGTGAAACGTCCCTTGTGGTCAACCACTGCTTGGATGACCATAGAATAATATCCCTTCCGGTTTCTGTACTCTGCGGCCTCGTTGTCCGGTGCCAGGATAGGGATATGAGTCCCATCTATAGCCCCACCACAGTTAGGGAATCCCATGGCGGCAAAGCCATCTATTGTAGCTTGCAGGTTTCCAAGGTTTATAACCCTGGGTAGCAGCTGCTCGACGATTGCCCTGCTTACTTGCATCACAGCAGAGCCCACTGTAGATTTACCCACCCCAAACTGATTTGCGACTGACCGGTAGCAGTCTGGCGTTGCAAGCTTCCAGAGGGCTATCGCCACTCGCTTCTCAACTGAGGGCCGCCCTCATTCTGGTATTCTTGCGCCGGAGGGCCGGGGAAAGCAAGTCACAAAGTTCCAGGAACGTGCCCTTACACATGCGAAAGTTTCTGAGCCACTGGGAGTCATCCCAGACCCGCAGCACTATGCGATCCCACCAGTCAGTGCTTGTTTCCCTGGCCCAGAATCGGCGTTCCATGGCATGAGCCTTCCCCATTGCCACCAAATTTGCCAGATTGTCAGTCGCCCTACTTCCAAAAACCTGCTATGCACGTCCAGGTCCATGTCCTCCTCCTCCTCCTCCTCCTCCTCCTCCTCCTCCTCCTCCTCCTCCTCCCTGTCACCAGCTTCCGGAAAGCGCAGTTGTCTCCGGATCGCATTCCTCTGCAGACGATGCAGCATAAAATCCAGAACAAGGTGGGAGGTCTTCACAATGGCCAGTGCTGCAGCGGTGGCATCAACGGGCTCCATGCTTGCACTGCTATGGCGTTAGCGCAGCGCGGGGATGGGGCTCGAATAATGGGATGTCTACCCACAGTGAGTGCACAGCTCGAAATGGTGTCGGCGTCACAAAAAAAAGGGTGCGGAATGATGACATGCCTACCCACAGTGCAGCACTCGAAATGGTGCCTGCTGGGGACTCCGGGAACTGTGGGATAGGTACCCATAGTGCAATGCTCGCTATGTCGACGCTTGCAAAAGTTGTAAGGACAGACACTGTCAACTTGCTGTGCTTTGTGGGGACGCACTAAATCGACTTTATACAGTCTGCTTTAGAAAATCGATTAAAGGAAATCGAACTAATGCTGTAGTGAAGACATACCACACAGCCACACAGATTCTACTCCTCTTCGGTATGGAAAACCACTTGTAATTTAATTTATAGGTGAAGTATGGTCCAATATATAAAATTGTGGCACAGCCGCTTAATTTTTTTATCATGATGTTGCCAAGTCTCGTGATTGTATTATGAATCTTGTGATATGTAATCTTTTTCTTAGACCCTGCTCCTGGATTCATGTGACTATGTGGGAATCTCATCTGTTTTTTATAAGGTATGTTTCCATCCCTCATTGTTGCAGAGAGAAACTTTAAAATGTCGAACTGCAAAAATTCAACATCAGAAGTCAAAATAAAAGAACTCAAACTTATTATTTAAAAAAAATCTCATTACTTTCAGCAAACCTCATAAATTTAATGCCTGGCTCATGATTCTTTTAATGCTTAGTTTGGCAATATTATCATAATTTTAATATTGTAAACTTCTGGTTCCCATTTGAAGTATTCAGTTATATAAACAGCCTTTCTACAGTATTTTTGTCATTGATGTGATGAATTATCCTTAAATCAAGTTGGATGAAACCCATCACGAACAATCTGATGTCTCTGCACAACCTAACACCATGACAGGGGAATGGAGCATTCTAATCGCCTAGCTTCCTTCAGTGAACTCTATAGGGAAAAAACTCAACATGTCCAACCTCTTACAAAGGTGTGTGTAATTCCGAACAAGAAACAATACTATCTGGAGTCGAACTGTGGGCTTTCCTCTCTTTGTTCTATTTAGCTGAAGCAAAGGCTTATAGTTTATTCTTTGTTGTCTCTATGAAAAGCCTTTTCACTTAATTTAGACCATAGCTTTTGTCTGTGAGGTCTTAAAAGGAAGAGAATGGCTTTTCTCATCTTTGTAAGTAAAATACTTCCCTAGTGCTAACATTCTATTAATCTGCGGCTGATTCCTTTAATTAATTTCTATTGCACTGTCCAGTTTCTTGATATCTGCAAAAGGTGATCTACAAAAGATCTTTAAAATTTGGGTTTGTGTCTTTTCTTGCAGCTTTATATGTACAAAGAAGGCCTGATGTGTTTACTTTTAGAAATTTCAGGCATGTTAGTCTAGCCTTTTCTAGGTTTGCTGGAGAATGGGGAAGCAAGGGGTATCTCAAGATATGAAAGTTTGCCATGCTTTCCATTAGGTATATATTCTGGAAACTTTTACAAAGTCTCCTCCTAAGTGCACATAATGCATTTAATTAAAATGGGGTTATGTCTACTCTGGGTGAGGGAGGAAGAAGAAGAAAGAGTTCTAAATAGTTTAAAATCCCTTCTCAATTACTCAGCTTTCAGTTTCTTACTATGTCAGTTTCCCTAATTCTTCAGTCACCAGTGTTTTTCAGAGTAGACATAACCTGAATGTCTAGTGTAAAAGAACAAGAATATAACTCTGTTTTTGGCCAAACAAAACAAACACACACTTTAAATTCTTATACATCATAAAGAAACAAAAAGAGGAATAAGCTCAATTTTTCCCCTTTTAGGATCTGCAACCAATTTATATCTTGTTAAAAGGTGGCATTTTTCATCATCCTCATCACGACAAATCTAACTGGATTGATCTTTAGCTAGATTCTTAAGGTGGTCTGATGGTATTGGTAAAGAGGCAAATCACTTTTCTCCTTTCATAGGGGAAAAAAAATTGGGATATGGAAGAGAAGTCATCCCACCTCCCTCTCTCTGTGTCATCAGTTTGGCCCCATTCCTGCAAACACTTGTATGTGAATAACTTCTACAGGTGAGTACTACAAAGGACTTCACAGTATAGCTACTTGTGGGCATAAAGTTAAATGTGTGTAAATATTTACAGGGTCAAGGCCTTTGTTTGCATACTGAATTCCTTTTGACTGAAATTAAGTGAGCCATATGTGGGAAAGGGGAGGTGAAAGACATACCCAGTATGTTTATATTGCCATTATAAGGTATGGGGCGTTCCACTGAAGTCAGTTGAAAGTACAGTTTAGATCAGGACCATAAGGAAAGAGTTTAGGGTTTGTTTTTGTTTGTTTGTACCATTTAATCTGTTGATTTTAGGGATTTCAAGGTCCCTAACTGTAATTTTCCTATTTAATATTAGTCATTAAAAGTCAACACTATCTCAGAGGTATCATAAAGTACAACTGATCCTATATTTAGGTTTAAGAGATTTAAAACAAATCCTTTATTTTCAGTCAGACAAATTTGACAAATATAATTTCCAGTTGAAGTTTGACATACTTATGTGTTAATTGACATAACAGGCTTTCAGACTGAGCAATTCTGAGACATAACACAACAAGATTTTATTACACATACAAATATAAAACAACAGTGTCATGATCTTCCACTGTATTTATAGTATATAGAAAAAATGTTATTAACTAGAACACGTTGCAACAGCTATTCAGCTAAGTGTTCCTGAACACTGGTTTCATGTAAAAGAAAGAAACCTACATTTGTCATTCTAAACAATATATTTATCAAATATGCGTGAATACCTTAACAGTTGACAATCATTGCCAAACAAAGATGAGCTGAGGATCCATGTGAAAAACTGAATTTGAAAAATAAAGAATAACTAAGATTTACTTATTAATTATACATTTGTTACAAAGGTGTCACAAGATATCTATTGTTAAAGTGCCATATTCACTTATTGTGCTATATGCATAATAAAACATTATTTTAATTATATACTTATTTTAAATATGAATATGATTATTATTACAACATTTAAAATCTCCATTTCTGAGGGGGGGGTTATATATGAATATTGTTTTAATTAACATTTTTTACATATTTACACTCTTAATTCTAGAAGCAACAAGAGATGAAGGAAGTACAGAGTTGTGTTTCAAGAACAAGAACGAGTTCTTATTTTTGCTTCTCATGCACTCACTCTGAAGCGTTGAGTCACTTAAAAAGCTCGTCTCATGAAACCCAGATCACCAACCTCTGTCTTAATATCTTCATTTGTGATATGGGAATAAAACTTACTCTGTCACAGTAATGTTGTGAGGATTAATAAATTAATGTTTGTACAACCCACTACCGTGGCATCTGGGTACCTATTAGTTTTTACATTAGCTCATTAGTTCATAATTAGCTCGTTAGTTCATATCATTTGCATCAAAATTGAAATTCTTGGCCTGAGGGTGTAATTTACCTTTAAAAAACTTCACTGAGTGATTATTTAATATTTTATGTATTTTTCTTTTTAGCTATTGAATAATTCATTTAAACTAAATTGTGGGAAGGTCACAATCACTTTTTTTTTAAATTAAGGCATAATTTTCACAATACTGGCCACTTATTACATAAGAACTATTTCTCTTTGCTATTCAGCAAATACAGAATTTTGCGAGGCGTAGCTAAATATTCAAGTTATTGTAAGCATATTTTCTGGACCACCAAGCAGGTCCACAGGTACTTTAGAAACCTAGCAAAGCAGACAACCACTTCTTACTGTAGCATATAAAACCATTGCTAATTCCTGAGTTCAGAGCCAAGGAAGAGGTTTATTTCAGCATAGGTACAAAGTGCCACACCCTACTGATCAACTGAGGTATATCAGGACAAAGGTTGGGCTGTATGTACAAACAAGGTGTACATAAAGACAAAGACTTAAGTGTCCATATACTCTTTTATACCTACGATGACACCATACTTTTATCAACATCCCCTCCTCTTATTTGTTACAGAATAATATTTTATGACCAAATATAAGATTCAACATTACATCCTAAATTATATAACGTGTTTATTTATTATTAATAACAAAACTATCAACCTTAATACTTGACAGAGGTTTGTGGGATTTGGGGGACTTTTTTTGGTTTACCCTGATTATATTTGTCTGGGTCATCATAATCTCTCATTGTTACTTCATCATTGGGAGCTTGTCCCTAAATCAGGGACATTTCAAGAACTGAATAACAGGATACATACTAAGCCAAAAACATTGTTTTGCACTCCTTCTGGAAAAAAAAGGTTATTTGAAGGTCTCATGAATGAAACTAAACCAGCCCTTTATTTATATTGATTATGCACTTGCATATTTATATTACTAGCTAATATTATATATATATATATATAATATAAATTTATATATAAATCCATTAAATACACCTATGCCCTTACAATTTTATCTGGCGTGAGTTCACCTAATCATTGCACTTTGAAAAATATTAGTAAACTCCAGGCTTGCCATCAGAATTTTACTGGTCTCCTAAAAGGGGGTCAAGTGGAAAGACAGCACTTTGTATTTTTTTATTGATATCTAATATAAAACATCAGCATGGCAACTGGTTGTGTACAAGAAATCCACTATACATCCCCTATATAACAAACATATAAAACCCATGCCTTGACTATTCTGACTGTTTTTAGATGTAGACACTAACAATAGATAGTTAGCAAATAGTAAATAGAAGAACTATAATTTCTCATTACAACAGACATAAAAACAAAGCAGAATTTCCACAAGGTAAATGAGCAACTTGTGTTTGCAGAGAGAAATTTTGACCGCGAACATTTGATCCACTGAAGCAGGGAGCTGACTGTGGTTACTGCCTTGTATGTAGAAATGGGAGAACCAAGGCTGCTAAATCAAGATGAATGTGGGAGGGCAGTGCTGGGCTGGTATATAAAAACAATGAACAATTTTGCCTAGAAACTGGTCAAATGTCTTGAAAGTCATTAATTTCTTATGTGCATAGACTAATCAGCGCAACTAGTTTTTTCTATCTGTATCCTTTTAAAGTGTCCTTGAAAATCTGTGATACAGAAAGTCAGCAAATCAGTGAACAGTATGACTGAACTGTGTTTAGCAGAGGAACCCCTCCACCAAACACATTACCATTTTTGTTCCCTCTCTCACTCACATAGTTACACAATTTTTCTCAGCAGCTGAAAAATAGCCATTCAGCCAGCTATACACAAAATGAGAAACCTCTCTACATGGGGAGTATTCTCCAGAGGTTGGTTCTACATACTACACAGCCCCTTTTTTTCTACCAGAATGATGTTAAGGGGCTGAAGCAATATGGGGAATTTAGTATCAGAGGTGTAGCCGTGTTAGTCTGGATCTGCAAAAGCAACAAAGAGTCTTGTAGCAAGGTGCTACAAGACTCATCGCTTATGAGGAATTTGTCCATTGTTTCCTCCTCACACTAAAACATGGACATTCTTTTATCACTCCATTTTTGGAACTGATTCTTCATTCTGATCAAGGTATGCTCAGCACAGGACATAAATAAACAAAGGCAAAGATGGCTTTATGCTACCTTTGTGCTCCTTGTATTCTGGGGCTGGTGGTTGCCAGCATCCAGCTGCCTATTAATCCAAGGTGATGTTCTGGCAGGCAGGGATAGCTGGAATGTGGAGCCAGTCTGATCATGCACCCTTTCCCTTGGTCATGCTCCCCGTATCAGAAAGCTGCAAAGTGGTGGTTGGCATAGGACTACAGTAACACTACAAATTCCTAATCTGGAAACTTTCTCACAGGAGGAAACCCCAGTTGCCCAGATGCAGTGGTTTTACAGCCCCTTTGCATATACAGAGCAGAAGAAAATGGCGATTTCACAAGCAAATATTGTACCCTCTGTATCACCATCATCTGATGATTGCCGTACTGTACTTTGCTCGCTCACTCTCCCATGCCCTGTCTACATACAAAAATTGTATTGTTTTAACTAATTAGTTTAGAAACTGTGTTCATTAAATTGGTGCAGTTGCTCTGCATAGGCACTTAAATCGTTTTAAGAGTGCCTTATATCAATTTACCTTAAGTTAATACTTTCTCAATTACAAAAATATATTTAGTTAAACCTGCACTACTTTTATGTGTAGATAAGGCCTCTCTCCCACGCAATCACTCCTTTTTCTTTCACACACACTTTCAGAAACACAATCACGGTTGTTTTTCTCTCACACACAGGCTATTTCTTATACCCCTGCCATGTCTGCACACAAAAGTTGCACCATATTAACTGAAAGCAATTTTGAAATCCAATGTAGTTAAATTGTTTTAGTTCTACTGGTATACACCCCTTTGTGGACACACTTACATCTGTTTACAACTGGCTAATGTTAATTTCGTTTAATACACCGGGGTTTGCTCCACATTGAAAAAACTACCCTTTCTGCCCTATTCACCCACTTTCTTTCACCCAAGTAGCTTGTGTCACACTTCTCCCTTCTCAGCCGCCTCAGGAACAGTGACATCCCCAGCCCCAAACCTCACTCTTAAACACCTTCTCGCTGCCCTCCGCTCACTCCCCACACGCCCCCTCCCTTATGCCCCTCACACCACACACACATACAGTAGGTTCTCGATTATCCAGGATGATAGGGGAAAAAATAATCCTGGTTAATAAAATCCTGGATAATCCCGATCCATAGGAAATATGGGGAGGGGGTGTTGGTTCACCAGGCACCCTGCACCAGAGGAAGGGGATGTTGGTTCACTGGCTGCCCAGAGCCCTGGGGAGTTGTTTTTTGTTTGTGCTTGGGGTGGCAACAAAGCCAGAGCCGGCCCTGTGACTTACACATGCTGTATTATTTTTTGACATCCTGGTTAACCCAATCCTGGATAATCCAGAGTCCACTGTACACACACTCCTGCTCTCGCTCGCAGTCCCATGCCTGCTTTCCCACTCACACAGCTCTCCCTGGGCGGGCGGCTGTTGAGGGCGGAGTGGAACAGGCCGAGGCGAGTTGACAGGCAGATGCGATGTCCAATGGGGGCTGGGAGAGTACGGGGCCGAGAGGCGTCTGTCCAATGGCCGCGCTCGGCGGCCAGTTCCCCGTTACCTGTGCGGGTATAAAGGCGGCTGCGTGCGCGGCCGCCCCTCGCTTACACAGTATGGCCGGCGACATTAGCTAGCGCTCGCTCTACGCTCTTCTCTGCAACAGGGGAACACACGGAATACAAGGAACCGAACCGCCTCGCCTGCCCCGCGCCCGCCCGCCCGGACTGTAACCCCCGCCGCGCTCACGCCGCAGCCGCCGAGCACCGGGCGGTCCCGCTGCTGTTGGTTTTGGGGGAGGGTCGCAGAACGTGATCCCCTGGAAGGTGCCTCGCGGCCGGGCACCCGGCGGCGGCGCGGTCCGTGCAGCAGCAGCCGCCGGGGCGGCCGCCGGGCTGGGGTGAATTTCTGTGGTTGTTGGTTGCCGAGTTGTCGCGCCATGGAGGAGAACGGTGCACACTTCTTCGAGGGGACCGAGAAGCTGCTGGAGGTGTGGTTCGCCCGGGAGCAGCCCTCGCCGCAGGAGCCGCACCAGAGCAAGGGGTCCGGCGATCTCCGCACCATCCCCAGGTTGGCGCGCGGGGGAGCCGCTTCGGGGTGCGGTTGGGCTGGGGGGGGGGAGGGGCGCGACAGGCAACGCTTTCCCGGGTGAGGCTCCGGGGAGCGGTAACCGTCCCCCGGCCTGAGGCGCGGCCTGTGCGTGCCCGGGGTGCCGGCCTGGCTCCCAGTCAGCGCCGGCCTGACCTTGCCCGCTCCGGCCTCGGGCGGAGTGTGACCTTCCCCCGCCCTCCAGGGGTCCCGGGCAGCGCCCCGCTCACAGCCCGCCCGCAGCGCGGTCCCCGCTGCCGCCCGGAGAGCGCGCCCGGGCCTGGCGGACGGGGCTAGTCACTGACCGGGGTCTGCGCAGGAGCCATGACACTCGCCTCCACCGCGTGGAGCCCGCAGGGCCCTGCTGGCAACATGTGGGGACGGGCCGGGGGAGCCGCGGGGGCCCCGGCCGCGAGGGGCGTAGCGGGGGCAAGTGGCGCAGTGCTGCCCGCGGCCCGGCGCACGCAGCGGGGCCGCAGCTGCAGAGGCTGCTGCCCTGTGCGCAGCCTGCGGCTTGAGTCTGGATTCGGCTCGCGCCTGGCCCTTCCCCTGATAACGAAACCAGCCGGGAGCCGGCTTTGCGGCGAGGGACTGGAGTGAGGAGAAACGGGTGAGCGACCCCTAGACCGGCGTGGGCTGCCACCTGTGTCACAAGCGCGGGTATCCGCTACTTCCCCTGCCCGCGGAGCCTGCGGTAGGGAAAGGCGCGAGCGTGTCGGCTTCCTCTGCTGCGGAGGCAGCGCTGGGGGTTCCCTCCCGGTCGGCATCGCAGCAGTTCTCACTCTGTAATGCGTAGAGCGGGTTCAGATAACAACCCCCCTTCTCCAGTGCGCCCCCCCCCCCCCTCTCCCGCAGACGCTGTTCGTCTGTGGGGACCCCTGTCTGGGGTTGTGGGGCAGCCTGGCAGGCGGTTGGGAGTAGCCCCCTCCTAGTGCTGAAGTGTGGCTGGAACCACGATTACACGTGAGTTTCCTGGCTCAGGCTTCCTTCTCTCCCTCCCTCCCCCCCCAAATCGGGCTGCCTCTCCTATCCCATTGACAAATTCAAGCCAATGAGGTTTGGGTCTGGGGCTGTCACCCAATGGGCATTTCAGGAATGTGCTGGCGCTTCTTCCACCCCCCACTCATGCAGGCGGGAGGAGAGGGCTGGGTTTCTCCTGTGCACGTGCTTCAAACTGTTCTGCCTTTGGTGGTAGAGACAGCATTGAGCTGTGACTGCTCTGTTTTGTCAGTGCAGTATCTAAGACAAACCTGCTGGGGCACAGGTCTTTGATTAAACAGTGTTGGGTGTGACACACATGAGGCTTCTGCTACTCTAGATTGTCTCACCAGTACAATGTTGTGTTGCATGGGAAGGGGTGTCAAGAGTTAAACATTTGTACTCCCTTTGAGTGCTTGGACTGTAAAGGTGGTTAGCAGAAGGATCATCCACTGAAGTAATACGTTTAGATGCTGGAGGCCAGAAGGAAATTACAGTTGTGAATCTTAATGGCAGATATGTGTGTTTATGTTGAATTTCTGAGTGTTTTCATGCTTTTAGTATTGTAGAATGAGTATGGAAAAAAGCTGATATGTAGTTTGTCTACTGTTGACTACTGTAGTTCAGGCAAATGGAGACTTGTACGAGAAGTAGTGCCACATGTACCCTGAATAAACCCACTTAGTTTATATACAGTTCAGTAGTGGCACAAAATACGTTAAGTACCATCCCTGTTCTGAGTTATTTACTGTCTGAAAGGGAAAAAGGGGATACAACAAAGCAGAGTGGTCAGAATGACTGGCACAGCTTAGTTCCATGGGTTTTGTATGTAGGGAGCTATCTCCCTAACTTGCTTTCCGTCTAGCAATTATTGGTTGGCAAATTTCTTGCAGATTATTACAGTAGAAGTAGGTCTTAATCATTTGAATCACAGAAGCCATTGCAGATTAGCTCAGGAAAGGCATCCCATGTTCAGAGGGCAGCAGAAATGGTTATTGGAAGTATCAAATTGATTGTATCCAACTAGCATCCAGTGTGGAGAAAAGCTTCTGGTTTGGAAAACTGTACTGTCAAAACGTACTCTTTGGAGTAGCTCGTGTGTCAGAGTGCCAACAACAGGGCAGACTGTCAAGAAGCAGGCTGACGACACCAAATTGGTTGAGAATTTTATACTTGGGTTTCACCAAGTAACAAGTGCAAACTCAAGTACTATAAGAGCCGAACCACAGAGTCACAGACCCCTTGAGTACTCTGATCTATTTTGCTAGCCAGGCAAACTTTCCTTTGTGATGAGTAGATAGAAAGAATAACCTAAATCTATACAGAAGTCCCTGGAACCCTGTAAGATTGAGTCCTTAATCCATGAACTATTGGAACTCATTTACAAAACTTTTCTTAAACATTACATGAATATGTCTCATACTGTAGAAATAGAATTTATAATCCCTATTCCATGATGGATCTTTGAGCTATAATGTATCTTAATTAAATCAATATTAGATGGATTTTTCCCTCAAAAAGCATTTTATCCAAAAAAATCCTATTTAAATAAAAATTCAGATTTAAAAAAAAAACATTGATTTTTTTTATCCACCCCACTATGCAGTCTATTTAAGTACATTCTATACTCTTCATTTTTTTCTCCATAACTCCAGAGGAGTAAAGAAAGGAACATAAGAATGGCCTTACTGGGTTAGACCAAAATAGCCTGTTTTCTGACTGGCCAGTGCCAGGTGCCCCAGAAGGAATGAACAGAAACAGGTAATCAAGTAATCCATCCCCTGTTACTCATTCCCATCTTCTGGCAAACAGAGGCTAGAGACACTGTTCCTACCACCTCTGAAATCCAAAGAAACCCTGAGATCCAGAATAAGAGGCTTATTTTGTATCTTTTTGCAATTAATGTTCATGCATATAACTTTGGGAAGTCGTTTCTAAATATGGGGGTCATTGCTGTTCAGAACCTATTAAAGCTGGGGTGGGCAAACTTTTTGGCCTGAGGGTCACATCAGGGTTGCAAAATTGTATGGAGGGCCAAATAGGGAAGGCTGTGCCTCCCCAAACAGCCTGGCCCAGCCCCCATCCCACCTTGTCCCACTTCCCACCCCTTATCCAACCCCCTCAGAGTCCCTGACCCATCCCAACCCCCTGTATTCCTTGTCCCCTGACTACCCCATCTATAGACCCCTCCTGCCCTAACTGCCCCCACAGGACCACATCCCCCTACCCAACCTCCCTGCTCCCTGTCCCCTGACTGCCCCCCATGCCTATCCAACCCCTTTTCCCCATCCCCTGACCTCTCTCCCAGAACCTCCGCCCTATCCAACTGCTCCCTGGGACTTCCTGCCCCTTATCCAACCCCCTTGCCATGCTGCTCAGAGCAGCATGTCTGGCAGCTGACCTGCCGGAGCCAGACACACTGCCCTACTGGTTGTAGTTTGCCCACCCCTGTATTAAAGCTCACATAGCTACTAACTGTATTTTGAACAGCCAGTCAATCTTTTCACTTTTTGAAATGTAATCAAAATTTAAGCACCTCTATACAGAAGACTCTTGATTATCCAGGATGATAGGGAAAAAATTAATCCTGCTTAATAAAATCCCAGATAATCACCCTCCATAGGAAATATGGGGAAGGAGGTTGGTTCACTGGCTGCCCTGCACCCTGATGGGTTGTTTTTTGTGTGCTTGGGGCAGCAACAAAGCCAGAGCCAGCCCTATGAGTTCCGCATATATTTTTTTGACATACTGGTTAATCCACAGCTTGGTTAACCCAATCCTGGATAATCAAGAGTCTACTGTGCTTTGATACATGGGTCTTAATTACCATGTGCTTCTGAAGAAAATAAGTTAAAATTTTATGTAGTACTGCATACTGTTTTCTCCAATTGAAAATTCCTTATTAAGTGTGTTGGCACGTCCCAAATATGTAGCAATTCCTCTTTGACAAGAGGTCATGTAACTAAGTGAAATAAAAATTTCCTTATGGAAGAAATATATATATATACATAATTATACTTAATATTTAGATCTTTGAGCATTTAATTGTAATACCATTACAATTTCTGTTAAAGTAAATCTCATTTGAACTAAATTGGTGAAGGCAATACAAACTTTTAAAATGCTTGTCACGTTACTGAAATTATTTGGGATCATATAAATCATTGGTGCAACCAAGGTCCTGTAGTGGCACCAAATATTGTGTAAAGGGGGTCATATAAGGTGTCTAGGACCAGATTATGGTCTGCTAATTATGATTAATCTATCTGTATGTGGGTATCTTCTTTGTAACTAAAGTTATGAATATTGGCTATATGGTGACTGTATGTCAAACTTATGCTTGGCTTCTGGGTGAAATCTCAGACAAGCTGTTAACTTGGCTGACCTGACTGGCCCATTAAGGACCATCAGCTACACAATGAACTTTGTAGATGTCCGTCCACACCCAAGCTTCTCCAGGAATGTGGCCTTGCGAGTCAGGAACTGAATCTTGGAGAGTCTGGTAATTGGACCATGTGGCTATGAACCTCCATTTTGCAATTGGACTCTGCATAGGAATAAGGGGGGGGGGGTGGCTTCTCCCACAAGAGGAAGTCTATAAAACCTGGGAGAAACTACCTCCATTTTGTCTTCTACCTCCGGTCTTCAGCCTGCCTTGCGTCCAGCTCTGTCTGGAACTGTGCTACACGGGAACTCTGGCCAAAGGGTGCTGACCTATCCCTGGAGGGGATGCATTCCAGAGACTTTGATTTGAACCTGCAGTTTATTCTACCATTGCTGCAAGCCTGAGATTTTCCATCACTGCATGTAATTGATTTCTTTTACCCATTCCTAACCCTCACCTATCTTTTTTCCTTGTATAATAAACCTTTAGATTTTAGATTCTAGAGGATTGGCAACAGCATGATTTGTGGGTGAGATCTGATTTGTATATTGACCTGGGTCTGGGGCCTGGTTCTTTGGAATTGGGGAGAACCATTTTTTTTTATTTGGGGTATTGGTTTTCATAACCATTGCTCCCCAGGACAGGTGGCTGCTGGTGGTGATACTGGGAAGCTGGAGTGTCTAAGGGGATTGCTTGAGTGACTTGTGGTTAGCCAGTGGGGCGAAACCAAAGTCTTTTCTGTTTGGCTGGTTTGGTTTGCCTTAGAGTGGAAAAACCCCAGCTTTGGGCTCTAGTTGCCCTTTTGGAAGCAATCTGCTCTGAGTTGGCACTAACAGTTGGATCCCACCAGGAACAGCCCCGTCACAGCTTACATCAAATCTCTCTGCAAACATCCATATTATACAAGTTAGCATTGCTCTTCTATTAAAATAATACTTAAACATACAATTTTTAGTTGATTGGAAGCAAATAACTAAAAAACCTTTCCTTATAATATGCTTACAACTGACTGTAGACACTACAAGACAAAAATAGGCAGCAGTTATAAACATTAAGAACTCTGGGACATTCAACACTACTCTCTGCTGAAAGATCTTTTCCATTGGTGATACTACACTTTTAAGCCTGCTTTACAATTCTGTATTGGTCCTCACCACTTGGCTTGAACCTAAAAGTGGAGCTTCCAGAAAGATTACCAGGGAGGTGTATAAGATAATCATGTGTACAAAGTTCAGTGAACACAGTTTGTGTCCTACATAACTTTGTGCTTCATCTTTAGAATTCTCACAGAGCTTTGCTAAAGATTAGTCCATTTCGTTGTAGAGTGCTTGAAGTTTTTTTTTTTTCCCCTTGCGTCTCTAATGCTGGCAGTCTGACTTGATGGAAATGTCAGTGTGAACCATACTTATCTTTGGATGGTCCACCTCTCTTCACATTCCAAATAGCACCATATCCCTGTGACAACTACAATAACTATATATGGAAAAATAGTATTAAGAAAGTTTGTGTTAAGCTATATTTTAGAGAAATTTAGCAACTGAAATAATAGCTAGCATCCTATGACTGGTCTGCTCTCTGACTACCGAGTCCTTTGTAATACATTATGTTCCGTTTAAGAGCTGTATAATTACCATAGAAATAAAAATTAAATAGCGGACCATACCAAAAGGAATAACTACATAGTCTTAGTAGTGACAGTTCTGTTTATGCCAATTAAACTATTCGGCCTAGAGTTGCATTGCACACATTAATTATACGAGCCTACTTTAAAACAAGCAATCAGCTGCCATTTAATGTTTTGGATGGACTTTTTTCAATTTGAAAAATTGAGTGAATCTTTGCTTCTAGATTTAAATTGTTGGCTATAGAATGAATGCTCTTGTACTGTCTACAGATGTAGTCTGAACTTAAATTTTGGTAATGTGTAAAGAACATAAAGTATGGACTAAGGTCCCCTTTGAACTACCAGGCAAACATAACTGGTATAGATTTACATAACGTCAGTAATAAGAGAAATTAAGTTCTGAATCAGTATATGAAAGTTTGAACCTGAAATCTGTAATGGCTAAAAATAGCGTTGTTTACACCATGGTGGATTTAATTATTTTTATATTAAAAATATAAACTAATTTGAAATTGGCAGTTGGTGAAGGCCTAAACTTACTATGGTCTATTTTTGTATTTAATTTAAATGATTAAGCAGTACCTGTCTGTAGCTGACATTTAAGAGTTATACCACTAAACTGCTGATGGAAGTTGTTGGCTAAGCACCTGGAACCAGAGTTTAAATGCTGAACCAGCTTTTGATAGCAGATCTGCTGCCTTTACAGCAGGTGTGCAGGGAATATTTTCTTTTCAGTTTATTCAGTTTGGTTCAATTACTAGTTCATTCAGAGTTAAGAAATAATTTGAGTGGTAAAGCTTGAAGGTTTGTTTTATTTTATAATCAGGAATAAAAACAGGGTTTGAGGGGATGAAATGTACTAGTTGTAATATCTTGGAGGACATGGTGACCAGAAACAATAAGTTTAGATAATACTTTAATACATCAGTTGTAACAGTAAAACATGTTTTGATAAACTTTTAAATGTATCCAGCACATTTAAGGTGTTTTCTTTAAAGTAAATGCTGTTTTTGTGCATCTTAATCAAATTTGAATTTCCATCCAATACAATTTTTTGCAAATCACAAAAAAACCTAGTAAATCCTTCACAATTTTCTAACAGAATAAAAAGGTAAAAATTAGAATCGGAATAAACTTAAATTAAGCTATATAGTTGTCTAAATATATATGTGTAGATAAAGTGCATCCTCCTGGTTAGCATAAGAACATAATGGCCATACTGAGTCAGATGAAAGGTCTACCCAGCCCAGTATCCTGTCTACTGGCAGTGGCCAATGTCAGGTGTCATAGAGGGAGTGAACCTAACAGGTAATGATCAAGCGATCTCTCCCCTGCCATCCATCTCCACCCTCTGACAGAGGCTAGGGATATCATTCCTTACCCACCCTGGCTAATAGCCATTAATGGACTTAACCTCCATGAATAGCAAGATGTCAAGTTTAGTGTAAAAGTTGTATTTAGTTAACATGTTTTGAAGGTTATCAACCTTTCTTTACAGAAATAATTCAAATACAAATGTAGAACACAACTAAAATGTATTTAAATCAAGTTTTTTTGCTTGCTGTTTGAAATCATTATTAATATTGGTAATTTTAAATAATTTTGATTTAAATCAGTCCACCCTGTCATCAGGTTGTGTATGAAATAGGGGAATAACTATAGGGATCCTGTTTTGTTGTAGGTGTGCTGTTTTCTCCTGGGCAATAAAGGTCTGAATGTGATAACACTCATGAAAGTTGTCCCCTTGACTTCAGTGGAACTCCAACTTGTGCATGAATAGATCACTTGCATAAGTAGAAATTCCAGAATGGGGCCTAACAGTTACTAGTTGTGGGCTTAGAATAAAAATCTGACCCCACTGGTAAATCTTAAGGTTATTAGTAACCCATAGTGGAAGCAATAAGACACTATAACTACATTATGCACAGGTTCATTCTACTTAGTACAGGTAGAATCTTAAGTATGGTTTGTACTATATTTAACTATGGGTATGTCTTCACTACAGGACTAGGTCGATTTCCCTTAATTCGATTTTCTAAATTCAATTTTAGAAAATCGAATCAGTGTGTCCCCACCAGGACAGCAGGTAGACAGTGGTCGACACTGTCTGTCCTAGAACTCTTGCAGGGGTTGACATAGCCCGCATTGCACTTTGGGTAGGTAACCCACAGTGCAATGCGTGCCAGACCCCCCCCTCCCAAGCAGCCCCGCGGACTCCCCCCGCCCGCCTGAACAGCCCCCCCGCCGGGCCCCCCCGCCCGCCCGAGGGGGGGGGGGAGCCGGCGCAGGGCTGCTTGAGCGAGCGGGTCAGCTGCCTAGTCAATTTCACCTGAAATTGACCAAGCAGCTGACCCGCTCGCTCAAGCAGCCCCGCGCCGGGCCCCCCGCCCGAGCAGCCCCGTGGCCCCCCCCCCTCCCGCCCACCTGAACAGCCTCCCCGCCGGACCCCCCCCGCCCACCCAAGGGGGGGGAGCCGGCGCGGGGCTGCTTGAGCGAGCGGGTCAGCTGCTTGGTCAATTTCAGGTGAAATTGACCAAGCAGCTGAACCACTTGCTCAAGCAGCCCCGCGCGGCTCACCCCCCCCCCCTCCGGCGGGCGGGGGGGCTGTTCAGGTGGGCGGGGCTGCTCGGATGTCGGAGGCTTAACTTCAGATGCCTCTTCACTTACTCACAGTAGACATAGAGAAGTCGATTTTAGCCTTACTTCTCTCATCAGGCAGGAGTTACAAATTCGATTTTGAGGGCCCTTTAAATCGACTTTAAGGGCATGTATGTGAAGACAGGTACACGTTTAATTCGACCTAACGTCGTTAAGGTCGAATTAATGTGGTAGTGAAGACATGTCCTATGACTGGTCTGTTTGTAATATTGTTCCTATACAACTAGCTTTTATAGTAGCAATAAACTTTTATAGGCTATAGCAGCACAGTGTTAAAATAAGCATTTATTCAAATTGTTTAGCAACTTAAGATCAAAATGTTGCTTCCATGCAAACTTTTCTTCTTTCAAAATATCTGAATTCTTACTACTTTTAAATCGGGATTCTTACTACTTTTAAATCCATCATTGTTTCAGACGTTACTCAGACATTTGTTTGACTCAAATTGAAGTAATGACCACTTTTTCATACAGCCATGTTGGTGCATCAACTAAGACGACTGCATATTCAGTAAACAAAGTACACCGGACCCTCGCTATAGCCTGGGTTCGGGATCCATGGCAGCGACCGTGCTGTACGCAAGCCCACGCTATAGCGACACTGGCTATAGCGAGGGTCCGCTGTACTTTAGGGTTTTTTTGTTTGTTTTTTTTTAAACTGACTTAAACATTGGGTAAAATATATAGAACAAACAATTCAAAGTGATATGCAATTTGAAATCTGGTCAGTTTAAATTAAGTTAAAAGTAGCTTCCTGTTCTGAGCTTTCTAAGCCTCCTGACAATTTTTGGGTTTCCCTTTTTTCATATTACCGTAAAAATCTCTTACCTGTTGCTGCATAAAAAAAAGCTCTATGCATTACTTTTAATTAAGTAGGAAAACATTAGACAGGTATTTAAATTGATGTCCCTTTAGCTTTTACACATTTAAAAGTACAATTGTAAATAGTGCATTATTCTGGAAAATAGTTTCATAACTATCTATTCAGTAAGTAGCTGGTCTGCATTACAGCATTTCACCTTGGATTTTAAATGTCTGGATATGAATGTCCCTATTATCAGACTGTTGGCAGTGTTCATTTAGCCAGTCTCCATGTTCCTCCTTTCCGATTGCTGAGCATAATCTGACAAGCAATTAATGCACAGCAGTACAGACTGGCTGCCATGGTCATTGCTGTATGAATTCTCCCAGCGAACCGTGCTTAACCTGCTAGTGAACTAGTTAAGACATAGTTCTGGTTGGGCAGAAGATGCTTTTGGAAGGGGCAGGGACATCTTTATACAAGTGATCTGGTATTTGAGTATCCTGTAATAAATAAAATCTTGTGGCAGAGGTATGAAATGGTGAACTCAATTTGAAGTTGTTACCTTACGATCAACAAAAATCAGCTGCCTAGTTGAGTTAGTTGAATGATGCTATATGAGAAACCTTGTCTTAAACTTGTCTTCGGGAGATGATTCATCGTAGGGTTTGTATACACCAAAGACGTCTGCACATTGTTGTCCCCTACTATAAATGTGTTAAAATAATATAAATAAAAAGCAACCTATAGCAGTGCCTTGCCTCCATATTGATCTGTATTGGTGCAAATCACTTGTACTGATGCAGCATAGTAGTGTGTGTGTGTGGGGGGGGAGGGTATATTGGGTATATTGGTGTAGCTATAGATACATAGACAAGCCCTTAGTGCAGTCATTCTAAACCTTTGCCATACCAGGACTCCTTATCCTTCCCAATTAGCAATACAGAAATGGCTGTTTGTAATCACAGGTTGAGAACCCATGCCATATTCTGCCTCTGCAGAATAAAGTAGTACTTCACTGATAAGCATTCTGCAAGGGCTGATCTACATTCAGCAAGGAAAAATCCTTGGTTGTTTGAGCTTAAGCATGCCATTCAGAACCTTGCTTTGTGACTGTCAGTAAATACCAGTGTGGAAGAAGAGCTGCTGCTGAGGGCCTCTTTCCTTTCTTAAATAGAAGAGGCATGCATTTACCTGGTGAAAGTTAAGAATCAGAGAGGTAGCCGTGTTAGTGTGGAGTAGCAGAGTAAGGTGCCACAGGACTGTTACAAGACTAAAGTATTGAAGCATAAGTTTTCGTGGGCTAATACCCACTTCGTCGGATGCGAGCAGTGGAATCCGACGAAGTAGGTATTAGCCCACGAAAGCTTATGCTTCAATACTTTAGTCTTTACGGTGCCACAGGACTCTATCTCTGGTAAAAGTTATAAACTTCAAAGCTGTATCAAGTATCTTTGTCAGTTCTGCTGGCATTGCTTTGCTGCGAAAGCTTTCTGATTAATTGAATGACTAGTCCAAATGGCTTTTGTGGTATAATAGACTTGATTCTAATCACAAGACTGCTGTGTTGCTCAGGCACAATCAGTGCAAATACCAATCCAGCCCAAATACATGACTTTAATAGATTTCAAGGCTAGAGGGCACCATTATAATTATCTAGTCTGATCTCCTGTACAATCCAGGCCATAGAATTGTCCCCAAAATAATTTCTAGAGCATATGTTTTAGAAACATTCAGAGATGGAGAATCTACCATGACCCTTGGTAAATTATTCCAATGGTTAATTATTCTCACTGTTAAAAATCAATGCTTTATTTCCAGTCCAGATTTGTCTAGCTTCAACTTCAACCTAGCAGAGATAGATAATTCAGTGACGAAGAGCCCATTATCAAATATTTGTTCTCAATGTAGGTACTTAGACTGTAACCAAATTACCCCTTAATCTTTTTAAGATATAGTGATACACAAGGAGCTCAATCTGTGGCATGTTTTCTGATCCTTTAATCATCCTCATGCCTCTTCTCTGAACTGTCTCCAATTTATCAACAGCCTCCTTGAGTTATGGACACCAGAACTGAATACAGTATTCCAGCAGTGGTTGCACCAGTACCAAATATAGAGGTAAAATAATCTCTGATCTTTGAGATTCCACTGCTCATGGATGCAAGGATTTCATTAGCCCTTTTGGAAACAAGTCTCTTATTAGGAGTTCATGTTCAGCTCATCCTTCTTCATGACCCCTAAATGTTTCACTGCTTCACAGTCCACCATCTTTTAAATATGGACTACATTCTTTGTTCCTGTATGTGTACATATAGTTATCCATATTAAACCATAGGCTGCTTGAGGCCAAACAGTCTGGCTTGCTCTGTATCAGTGACCTGTCCTCTTCCCTTATTTTACCAGTCCCCTATTTGTCATCTGCAAACTTTCAAGTATTTTGGTTTTCTTCAAAGTCACTGATAAAAATGTTAAATAGCACAGGACCAAGAACTGATCCCAGTGGGACCCCTCTAGAAACACCCTCCAAATGCTGATTCCCTATTTACAACTACATTTTGAGTCCTATCAATTTGACAGCTTCTAATGTGTTCTGTGTTAATTTTATCATTCTAGTTTTTAATCAAAATGTCATGCAGTGCCATCTAAAATTTCTTTAAAAAGTTTATTCCTTCCATCAGCACTATTACCTTTATTAATCAAACTTGCATTCTCATAAAAAAACATTAGAAAGAATCCATCTTCCATAAACCCAAGTTGATTGGCATTATTTCTTACCCTCCTTTAATTCGTTATTAGTCAAGTCTAGTATCAGTCATTCTGTTATCTTATCTGAGATCAGTGTCAAACTGACAGACCTATAATTACCTGGGTCATTTCCTTTACCTTATTAAATAATGGCACAATGTTACCTGTTTTGCAATCTTTTGGAACTTCCCCAGTGTTCCAAGACCTATTGAAAATAAAAATTAAGGTCCAGCACGTTCCTCAGCCAGCCCTTTTAAAACTACTTGGTGCAAGTTATCTGGAACTTACCGATTTAAACATTTTTTTAACTTTAGTAGCTGCTGTTTCATTCTACTAGCATCTCTGGAGGATGTTAGTGTTAGCGTATGACTATCATCTGTTTTTCTCAAATATAAAACAAATATTTATTGGACACTTCTGCCTTTTCAGTATTGATGATTTTGCCATTTCCATCTAATTATGGAACAATGTTGCTAGTATGTTTTGTTTTAATTTTAAATTTTATTATCCTTAACTATATTTTAACTAGATAAAAACTAGATTTTTCCTTATCGCTCTGGTTATCTTATCAATTTGCTAACAATTTCTATTTTTGATGTATATTTATGCTGTCATCTTCCCCTTTCTTCCATTTGTTTTATACTTTTATAGCTCACTTCCCTTCCCTTCTAAACTAGGCTATTTTTAACCAATAGTTTTCTTCCTTGTGTGGCTTTTTGTAAAGTTCTCTAAACTCTGTGAATGATAACTGAAAACTGTTTAAGGACTTTACATTTTTCCTATTAAATTGTTCCAACTAGGCTCAGTTGTTTTCAGCTTTGTGAAACTGACATTTTCAAGAACTGTATTACTTGTTCAGACTTCATTCTGCTTGCAGTTTATAAATGTCTGCTATGATCACTTGCACCTAAACTACAGTTAGCTCTTAGTTGTGTGCTTAGTTCCTCTTTATCCCTCAAGATGAGGTCTAGTGTAGAATTCCCCTGTGTTGAAGGCAACGTTTTTTGAGTTAGGAAATTTATCATCTATAATTAGAAATTCTGTGGGAGTTTTAGTACTGGTGCATGGTATCTCCAGCATATGTTTTGAAGTCCTCTACTTACTACATGTAAGTAGTTGTGTAAGGAGCCAGTCTTCCTGTTCCCTGGTGTGATTTGGTGGTTTGTAGCAGATGCAGATCTAAACTTCTACTTCATCTGTTAGGATGTTGATCCACAAGCTTTCAAAAATTTTTCCAAGTTATCCGTGACTCTCAAAACATTTTTTGAGGGAGTGCCACTCCCTGTTTTTGTCCACTTGATCCTTTCTAAATAGGTTAGAAGAACCATTGATTTAAATAATCCAATCACAGAGATCATTCCCCATCAGGTTTTAGTAATGCCAATTAGGTTGAATTTGTTGCTAAATGAGCAATTCCAATTTCTCTGGTTACCCATGCTCTTGGCATTAGTATGTAGGCAAATGAAGAATTTCTTCACGTCCTTTGGTTCCTTGATTAATTTTGTTTTCAGCATCTTGATTTTGTGTTAAATGAGTACTTGTATCATCCCTCTTTTTACTCTTTTTGTCATTAGTTTAATGCCCTCTTGACTACTCTGGCCAGCTTGTCTCTTAGGAGATTGGTTCCCTTTCTACTGAGATGGAGGTTATCTAAACTATGCAGTCTCCTTTTACCATAGAAGGTGATAAGTGTTCCACAATTTCAAACGTCTACACCACTTACCTAGTTAGTACTTCAGTTCCTAAGTTTTCTGCCTTGTCTTCCTTTGCTCACAGGACAGGAAGAAACTGATAGCTTGGAAATTCTTCTCCTTCAGCACCCTTCCATGTACATTGAAGTCTTGTGTGATCTGTGATATCCCCAAATAGTGTTTAGTGATATGAACCATCACAAATGGATCCTTGCCCATTAACTTGAGAATCCTATTAATTGTTAGTGATGTCTCATGTTTTGGCTCTGGAAAGGCAGCATACCATTATGTTGTCCTGTGCCTTGCAGAATGTGTTTTTCACTTCCAAGTATTGAATCTCCAACAAGAATAGTCTGTCGTCTTAGACAGTTGGAGAACTCTTTATAGGCAAGCTTGATTTTTTTTTCTTACAGGTTGAGTTGAGCTGCCATCTACAGGATTAGATGGTGTCTCATATGTTCCCTTGGACCAGCTGGATTGTGAGGTATCTTCCACATTTTTAATGTTGAGGACCTATCGATTGGAAACTGCTAGCTGGGTGGAATTCCACCTGGTCCTCTTTTCTCGGATAGCCACAGCCTGCCCATCTTCATCTATCACCAGCTGTGTAGAACATCATTGTGACCTCTTCTCATGCTTACACACTGTCAGGTCTCCCCTGACTTCCTCTTTCTCTGATTACTTGGTGGTCAGCTCCTTTTGTTCTTGAACTTGGTGTACTGATGTTTCTTGCCACTGGCTGTCTAGGAACTCCTCAGCATCTCTTCTTGCCCTTAATCTAAAACTTTTTCCAACACAGCCTCCAGCTTTCATTTCATGCACAGAAAGTCAATTCTGACTTCAGACAAGAAAGAAAACATGGCAAATCTGTGGCAAGTCACCACATCCGTTCTGTTGCTGGTCATCTTGAAATCTGACTGGGACCTGAAAGGAAAGAGAAAACTCACTTACTTTTTTCTCTAGGTTTGTGCCATAACTGTTTTCATGGCTCTGGAATTTGCCTGGGAACTGACTTTTATACCAAATCACCCTGCTTAGCTCATTTCAGCTCTGCCCTCACCACCAGGCAGCAATTAACTCAGACTTCAGACAGTGGGGACTGATCAGTGCTCCATATTTCAGTCTCTGCGTGTCTACAAACTTAAGTGGACATATAGGTACCAGAGTAATTGCATTGTTTGTCCATGTCCACGCCACAGTCATTGTGTATGAGTGTATCCTCACTAGCGGTGCTTGCATGTATAACCGCAGAGTTTTAGATAGGGCTTGCAAACAGGTGACTGAGAACATGGCTTCAACGTCCCATGATACTTTTCTTTCTCCCCTGATTTCAACTGCAACCCATAATATTTTGCTCCTTTTTTCCAGAAGGCTGGCATAACTGTATGTATGCTATCTCTAGAGAAATATGGATCCCACACAGCTGTGTAATATTATTGTGAGCATTACAAAAACCACACAGCTTATCTGGTGGTATTTCCAGAGCCACAAGAGGAGCCACTGCATGGAACATTGCAATGTCCTTCAAGTAGCGTTGCTGGAAGCCATGGAATGAAACAATTCCTGGTTGGTGGCAGTCTCACGGCAGCTGAACACAGTGGCTTACTAATTCTGGTCCTAAGAAACAAGCTCTGATTGGTGGGATCATTATGCAAATATGGGATGAGCAGTGGCTACAGAACTACTGTACACATAAGGCCACTTCAGGAACTGTGTGCTGAGCCCTCCCCAACTCTGCAGTTCAGCAAAACTAAAATGAGATGTGCTCTGACAGTGGGGAAAAGTCAGTCAATCACTGTGTGGAAGCTTGCAATTCCAGATTGCTTCTGGTCCATGAGGAATCAGTTTGTATTTGGGAAATCCACCACAGGGGTTGCTGTGGTCCAAGTATGCAGGGTTGTTAATCACCTTCTCCTAAGAAAGACTGTTACTCAGGGCAATATGCAGGAGATACTGGATGGTTTTGTCTCAGTGGGTTCTCCAATTGCAGTGGAGCGATAGCATGCATATCCATATTGGCACCAGACCACCATTGCCACAGAGTACATAAACAGAAAAGGGATACCTTTCTGTGGTGGTGCAAGTGCTGGTGGATACTGGGGGCGTTTTACTGACAATGTGGGATGGTCCAGGAAGGTGTCTGAGTTTTTAAGAACACAAGTCTGTCTAGAAAGCTGTAAACAAGGACTTGTTTTCCAGACTTCAAAATCACCATTGATGTTGAAATACCAATAGTGATCCTGGGAGACCCAGCCTACCCCTTGCTCCCATTGTTCATGATGCTGTACATCAGACATCTGGAACTCAGCAATGAGCAGTTAAACAATAGGCTCAGCAAGTGCAGAATGGCTGAATGTGCCTTTGGCTGTTTGAAGAATCACTGACATGGAAGAGTGTATCTCAGGGAGACTTTGAAACCCATTTTATTAATGACTGTGATGGGACAGCTGCCCCTTATTGTCTGGCAAAGGGTTAAAACCCAACCGGCAGAGGAAGGCTTAGAAGCAGCCAGGCTGGGTCCTATAAGAAGGCTGCAGGGAAGAGAAGAGCGGAGTCTCTCTGGAGCTTGAGGGAGAAGGGCTGGCTGCCTGTAGAGAGAAGTAACTGGGACAGAGCAGTGCTGAGCAGGGTTGGGGGAGCAAGCAGAGCTCCAGCCTGGCTGGCTCCCAGACTGTGGTCTTGATATAGGTGCTGGGACTCTGGAAGTAGGTGCTGCAGCTATGGGGAAGTGGCCCAAGAGAGAGTGTGTGGCTGTCTGCTAAAGGGTCCCTGGGTTGGGGCCCAGAGTAGCTGATGGGCCTTTTTCCCCCTTCTCCCCTGCCCCACTGGCTGCCAAGGGAAGTGGCCAGCCAAAGGACCGTAGTTTGCCCCTAAGTGAAGAGCTGGACTAGGGGCTGTGGTTTGCCACTGTGGCGAGAGGGCAGGAAAAGGACTGGACTGCCAGTTCACCCAGAACGGGAGAGGACTGAGTTCGGGCACAGCTGGAGGGCCGTGCCCTGAGGAGGCTGCTATAGTCCGGGAGCAGAGATGATGAAGCAGTGAGGGAGACACACCATAAGAGGACGATGCCCTGCTGATAGAGCTAGTTCCCAGAGGAACCAGCAGGATGCACCATGGTGGTAAGCACAACCTGTTGCAATGACCCACAGTAATGTGTGGTGCTTTTCTTTGTTGTGCCTATCAATAGTCTGAACCTTGCTGTGACTGCTGTGTATGTGGTGGTGGTACCTTGGAAAAAATAGCTGTTGCTTTGCTCAGGGAAAAATCCCAGCCCCTGCCCACTAGCATGATTAGAGCTGCCTCCCAACCTACTGCTGGAGAGACCATCCCTGGGGAAGCAAGAAAGAGTCCTATGGCACCTTAAAGACCAACAAAAGTATTGAAGCATAAGCTTTCGTGGGCTGGTACCCACTTCGTCGGATGCATGCATCCAACGAAGTGGGTACTAGTCCACGAAAGCGTATGCTTCAGTACTTTTGTGAGTCTTTAAGGTGCCACAGGACTTTGTCGCTTCTGCAAGCCCAGACTAACATGACTGCCTCTCTGATTCTTGACATCCCTGGGAGACATTCCCTTCCAAAAGTACTGCTGCTGAATGTGGGATGTACTTAATGCCTGGGGAATGGGCATTGACTCAGCCCCCAACACAGATGAGTTGCTGGAACGGTGGCTGCCATGAGTGAGGGGAGCGTAAGGATGGAAGAGATGGGAGCCAGGACTTCTCTGACTTGGATCCACTATTCCAGGTCTTTGAGAGGTTGTGCTCACACCCCCAATGACTCAGTTTCCACATTCCTCCCTCCCCACACTTTGAATGATTAAAGATTTCATTTTCAAGACCTAGACTTTTTGTTTCTGTATGTGCAAAATTTTTCTTGACAAAATTAAATCTTGGAAAGATGGGAATACAATGGAGAGGGGGAAAACACATTAATCTCTTTAAAAATCAGTATGTGTGGCTGTAATTCTGTGTCCTTGCCTAAGGCTGAGTGGAAGGGATATTGCATTTGCCCCCTATAACTAATGGAATGTGGGGGGGGGGGGGGGAAAGAGGACCGTGATATTGGAATGCAGTTCTGCAGGGTCTGAAGAGGGAGTCAAGCCTCAAGCTTTCTCTTGTAGGACAACCAGATGCCTCAACAGGTCTTTGTTCCTTCAGAATCCCCAACTTCAATCTCGGTGCCATGCTCATTCTTGTGGGCTGTTCTCTTGCTCATAATGTCAGTGTCCATTTTTTTTTCTTCAAGAGCAGTCCTCCATGCCCTCCGCTCAGTTTCCACGGTCTTGGAGGTATTCATTATCTCATTAAATATCATACATTCTTTTGCCTGTGTCTTACCTGGGAGATCCTCTCTGTTGGTGTGGAGGAGTATGGAAGGCTACACTTTCAGCTGTAAAACAGGGACAGCATAAAGGGACTGTTGTCCGTGCAAACTTGCATGGATTCGGGGAAGGATTTTTATATAGCCAAGCGTAAAGCAGAACATTTTCATTTCTGCAAGGTATTCGTTGAACTTTTGTCCTAGCTATGGTGAGTGGAGCAAGAGTGCTGGACCATCTGCAGCAATGAGGGTAGGGGGATGACCTGCAGCAAAACCATAGGTGCTTAGGGGACTATGCCACCTTCCCTTTCTAACATGAACATTGTCTGGAGGTCAGGATGTGGCATTCCCCCTCCCAAACTGCAAGCAAAGAAGGTGATAGGCATGTGTTGGTGAATGAGAGCCTATAGCCATTGAAACTTTTCCCTTTTCTTCCCCTGCTGCTTTTGCTCTCCAGGACCTGAGGCACCACCCTCTGTCCAGTCCTGAAGTTGGACCTGGGCACTGTTAGCCTCCCAGGGAGCCAGGGACACAGCAGGTGGCCTGGACCATCCACCTTCCCCACCCGGTGGGACAGGGTATCCAAGAGCAGCCCTTGGCAGGTGTCCTCACACCATGTGCCCTAGGCTTGCAGTTCGTGTGGGCAGTGCCAAGCTCTGCCACCCAGACAACAGTCATGTAGGGGAAGGGGTGGAAAAACACAAGAGGGGACCACAGGTACTAGTGTTTGTGGGTTGAGCAATTTAAGTGAATACTACCACTGTCTGTCATGAATAACCCTAGCTCACCGTTTCTCAAACTCTGGGTCATGAGGGGTTGCCGGCCACCTCCCGAGGGGTCGCAAGCTGCTTGCGCCACTGAAAAGCCGCCACCATGATTACTTCCGCATTTGGTGGCTATTTTTGGCGGACATGCCGAGCGCTCCCGAAAGCACTCTGCATGTCCACCGAAAATAGCCGCCGAATGCCTAGTTAATTTATTTGGCGGCTTTTCGGTGGACACACAAGGGTCCGCCGCGCCAAGGGAGAGAGCAAAAAGGGGTCGCGGTTCTCAGTAGTTTGAGAACTCCTGCCCTAGCTTATATGCTCCTGAAAGTAACACAGGCAGCAAGGGAATCTGCAAGTGTCCAGTTACAGACCGGATCCTTGTTCTATGTACTGCGATGATGCCTGTCAAATTAATACTGGAGTGGCATGTGAAAGTGTCCTACCATGGTGGAAGAAATAAGGTAGCCTTACCCAGAAACCTTCTACAATGGATTAGAGTAACTTTGATAGTTTCCTGGAGATCTCTATGGAGGATTCCTAGGACATCCCTCTGTACATAAACATTTTGAAGGGCACCTTCTGCCTTGCTGGTGCTAGCATTGAGAAGCAGGTAGCCACCCTACCACAACTGGGTTTTTAAATAAAAAAAATAAAAACATAAGAACTTGTGACCCCCACAATATTTATGGTAAGTGCTTACTAACCAGAGGTTCCTTCCCTGTAATTACACTTAGCTATGCTGATGTTCTGCGCTTGGCTGGACTGCTCCAGGGTTACAAACAGCTCCTGGCTCCCTGGGACAAAAGATCAGAAAATATCATAATGCCTCCATATAAATCTGTGGTATGCCCCCATCTGGATACTGCATGCAGATGTGGTTGCCCCCTCTCTAAAAAATATTGGAACTGGAAAAGGTCCAGAAAAGGGAAATTAAAAATGACTAGGGTATGGAACAGCTTCCGTATGAGGAAAGATTAATAAGATTGAGACTTTTCAGCTTAGAAAAGACTACTGGGGGGTGGGGGAGATATGATAGGGGCCTATAAAATCATGACTGGTGTGGAGAAAGTAGATAAGGAAGTTTTGTTTATGCCTTCTCATAACATAAGTACTAGGGGGTCACCAAATGAAATTAATAGGCAGCAAGTTTAAAACAAAAGGAAGTACTTTTTCACACAACAGAGTTAACCTCATGGAACTCCTTGCCAGAGGTGGTTGTGAAGGTGAAGACTAGAACAGCATTCAAAAAAGAACTAGACAAGTTCCTGGAGGATAGGTTCATCAGTGTCTATTAGCCAAGATGGGCAGGGATGGTGGCCCTAGCCCTGTTTACCAGAAGCCGGGAATGGGCAACTGGGATGGATCACTTGGTTACCTGTGCTGTTCATTTCCTCTGGAGAACCTGGCACTGGCCACTGTCAAAAGATAGGATACTGGGCTAGACGGACCTTTGGTCAGACCCAGTATGGCCATTCTTATACAATGGATCCCCTGCTCATCTGTCTCCTATTGTGTTCCTCAGTGTTGCCTGTGGTGTCTTGGGACCTTGAATCCTCAGAAGTATCCATATTGCTCTTGGGGGTTGTGGTGGGGTCATTGCAGAGAATAGCATGCATTTCCTTGTAAAAGTGGCATGTCTGTGGTGCTGAACCAGTGACTGCCCCTCTTGCCTTCTGCTATGCCTGCTGCAGTTCCTTCGCTTTCATGCGGCACTGCTGCAGATCCCTTTGGTAGCCCTTCTCCATGCCATGAGAAATCTTCATAGATATCCACATTTCGGTGGCTTGATCTGAGCTGTCTGGACAGTCTCTGCTCCCCACAGACCCAGGCGATCCATCACCTTCTGTGTACTCCAGGCAGGAGTGTGTTTGGAGTATAGAACTGGTATGATCAGCTAGACAGGCAAGCTCTCCATGCAAATGGGAATTCAGAAGTTTACAGGGGAGGGGCTCTTTCCTGTGTACCTGGTTGCTGGGCTGCAGAGTTGAGAACAGTGATCATAGTGGAGCATTGTGGGATACCTCCTGGGCCAGTTAAGTCAATGTAAGCAACAGTGTCTACACTGCCACTATGTTGACTTAATTATGTCAAGTGCTACACTTCTTGTGGAGGTAGAATAATTAAGTCAGCATAGCAGGCAAGTTACATTGGCTGGAGGGATCTGGTAGCGTAGACACATTATATTGGCCTAACTCTGTAGTGTAGATCAGGCCTTCCGGTCCTTACCAAGGCACCAACAAATAGATCTGTCTCAGTTGTTTAAATGGGGGCACTCAGTCTGATTTTATGCAGCTTGCAGACAGAACAGTCAGACAACCTGAGGACAAAACTGCACCACTCATCAAGTTTTGCTACTTCCAAGCACAGCTACAACCCCCCACTTATGAGTCTTTCCCCACTTATGAGTCTTGACAGCTTTGGCTGTTTGAGCATTATACCATGTCACTGCAAAGAGCTTCGTTTTGCAAAAGTGGTTGGCTGGATCCCAGATGGCTTTGTGTTCTTTTCTTTTAATAGCCAGAATCCTTTACTGGCTACTCTGACAACTCTGAAGTATTATGGTAGCTGGCAAGCATTCTGATGTGCTCTGATTTAAGCTCACCCGAGGAATGTCAGCCTTCAAATAGTGGATCCACAGATGGGGGTGAGGGGAGGAAAGAATCTTTGGGTCTACTCTGCTGCTTGGTTCTATGGAACCCATGCAGGAAAAAATAATGTAGTTCAATTAACTTCCCCTTGAGGGGAAAACTGGAGAGGAGAAAGAAAAGTGAAATAACACTGAGAATGTGGCTGCAGAAAAATAGACTCCCATGGTAAAAGCGTGCCATTTCCATGAAAAATGCCCAATTTCCTGGCCACAGAGTCCCAGTGTTCACAGGCCTTGATTGAGATAAATGGGGGCAGTTAACACACAGGCATCACTGCATTGATTTAACCTCAAATGCAAAACATCTCTACAACCGTAAGGGCTAGAAACATCCTTCCCTAAATGAAAAGGTCACCGCTCCCCATAAAATGTTTCAGGCTGCCACAGGCTGAAGAACCCTCCCTAGTGTACCTTTTAACTGTACCTCCATCAGTCTCCAGGCGTAGTATTCAGCAATATTTGTCATGTCTACATTAGCGGACTTAGAAGCACAGCTGTACGTGTAGTGTGCTGCTGTAAGATGGCTCATGTAGCTGCCCTGTGCCGACAGGAGAGAGCTCTTCTGTCAACATAAAATAATTTCAACAAGTAGCAGTAGTTATGTGGGTTTCTGCCATCAAGTGTGCACATGAGCGTTTACACTGGTGAAACTTGTCACCCATTATTTTTTACATCCCTGTTGGTGACATAAGTGGTAGTGGAGACATGGCCTTAATCAATTTTAAGTAAGCCGGTGATGACTCTCAGCTCACTTACTAGTCATTCTTATTTAAAGCTTTGGAAAACAGAACTATAAGTTTGATCCAGTACTTCCTGGTCTTCTTTCTTGTATACACCCATTCAGAAACTTCTTAGAGCAATAGTCATTTAATACTTAAATTGCTAGAGGGTTGCATGCTTACCTGAGCTGTATACCCAGGCAGGCCACTCGTCACCCCCTCTGATCAAAACCTTACTGATTTTGTCAAAAAATGGGAAGCCGGAAAAGCCTGTATTACAAGATTTATACTGGCTGGGGAGGCGCTGGTGGGGGTGGGCGGAGCAGGGCAAGGAGGGCTGGCCAGAAGCTTCCAACAGCCTGAGTGCCGCTAAAATCAGTGGTGTACATTTGACAGTGGAGGAAACTTCTGTCCTAACACTGACATCATTGCCTCACCCCTGTAGTAGTGATACAGCGATCTTAATGAAAACCAGGCTTTTCTGGCTCAGACTTTCAGTAAAATCAATAGGGGTTTTTTGCCTTGAACATTCCCCTGAACATTTTCTGAAACTTTTGAAAATTGCAACTGATCAATTCTAAAGTTATCAAGATACTAAAAAATGCCATCAAGTGGAGTTTAAGGCTTCAAACAGCAGAAAATGTGTGATTATAACACTTAACACTGTTAGTATCAGAATGTAGGAACTGATTGCCTAGAAAAAATTTTTTTAAAGCCTTTAAATATACCACTTTGAGAGTCAAGGGGAAAATCCTTCACTTGGGTAAAATAAATGAGTACAAAAGCCAATTTAATTTCAGTTGAACTGCACAAGAGGGAAAATACAGAGACAGTCTGTCTTCAGTGTACTCCTGAATCTAATCTTGTACAAAATACCAAAGTATCTTTTTATTCTTCTTAGAATTTCATTGTATCAAGTCTTCTCAAGGTCAGTTAGTTTATATAATCATACTGTGGTCAAATGCATCATGTTGGAACAATATTACTAGTTTAAATCTGAAAAACCTGGTAAACATAAGAGGTGAAAGGAGATTGTGCTGTCTTTTGAGTGTGTAAGAACAGAGCAAAAAGGGTAAGCAGAGCCAATACTGTAGACATACAGCTGACTTAATAGTACAGGATGCCTTATTCAAGCAACTACTATACAGGGTGGATAAAAATCATAATTAAAAAAACCCAAAAAATCAGATTTTTTTTATTTAAACAGGATTTTTTGGTAAAATGCTTTTTGAGGAAAAAAATCCATCAAAAGGTAGTTTTGGTTAAGATACATTATAGCTCAGAGGTATCTCATCATGGAAAAGGGATTATAATTTCTAATTTTATAGCATAAGGCAATATATTCATGTAATGTTTAAGAAATTTGTAAATTAATTATAATTGTTCATGGATTAGGACCCAATTTTATGGGGTTCCAGGGACTTCTGTATAGATTATTAAAGTTACCGTATTTTTCGGCGTATAAGACGCCTTTTTAATGTCCCAAAATAGCTTCAAAATTAGGGGGGCGTCTTATACGCCGAATATCGGCTGGAGCTGGGGCGGCTGCAGGTGGCCCGGCGGGCGGGGCGGCGCTTCCCCCCCCGAGCCCACCCGCATGTGTTGGGGCCGGCGGGGAACGGGAGCAGCTCGGGCCCCGGGGCCCCTGGGAGCGCCCGCCCGCGCGGCGGGGACGGGAGAGCGGCGTGCTCCCAGCAGCCCGCCGCGCGGCGGGGACGGGAGAGCAGCGCGAAAAAAGCGGCGCTTTTTGTGTGGTGGGTTTTTTTTTTGTTTTTTCCCCGGCTTTTTTATTTAAAAACTCGGGGGCGTCTTATACGCCGGAGCGTCCTATAGGACGAAAAATACGGTAATCTTTTTCTATCTACCCAATGGAACTCAGTGCTCAGACTAGAAGATACCATCAGAGATGCTTAGTTTTGCAGTTCTCAAGCTGTGGATTTGTCTCTCCATATATAACATGCTTGTTATCAGGAAAAATGATTTAAATATATAGAGGTGAGAAATAAGACTCAACCCTATTGTCCCTCTGCAAATTTGTGTACAGAGTCAATCCCTTACCTCTAAAAGTGCAGAGTAGGTTGTTGAGGGGAGGAATAAATCTGGACAGAAGAAATCTGGAGATAAATGTGAGGGGGGACGGGACGGGCATTAGAAACAAAAGTGAAACTGTTTGAGCAGCATATTCCAGAAGTCTTGAGGTCTTTCTAAGTGTATCCTTCAATGCTTTGAGATCTACCATACAACTTCCTTGCTAGAAGGGAAAACCTATAAGAGCAGCATGCTGTAAGAGACCCAGTTTGGGAATATTTTAATGATCCTGTATGTGGATAAGACAGGCATGCTTGCAAAACATAAACAGTTCAACAAAGAAATGCAACTGGTTGCCAGAATGAAACAACATCATGAGAAGTGTTCCTTCTCTGAAAGAAGCTGCATTGAAGATGATGAAAGGAACATGTCTGAACATGCAGGATCTCAAGTTGATGAACTTTTTCATACTACTTTCTTAAGGACTGCCTGTCTCCCTTCTGGACTATTCTAGAATTCTCATGTTTGAGCAAAAAAAATAGCTGTTACTCTATGGTCCTATCATTTTAGATACAGTTATAAACAATAGCTGAAATAGGCAGATTTCTTTTTCAATTTCACCTTTATAGTAGTACTGGGTGTCAGTGAATGCAGTGAGTAATACTAAATGATTAGTATAGTAATAAATAACTGCATTGACTTATTTTGTTTAGGAGAATCCATTCTCAACATACAGGATTCTGAAGGCTATCCACCTTCAAGATCACAATCATTTTCTATAGTTTCATAGTTATTTGCCTATTAATGTTTGTTACATCATGTGTGTTACATAGCCACAGTATATCACCTGTAGCAAAAAAATGAAAAAAAAAACCCACAAAACTTCATCCTCCAGAAACAAGCACAGATAAATTTGATAAGAAACCAGCAGATTACAAAGAGGTAATTGATGAAAAAATTGCCTTGTTTGTTTATGCAACAAACTTTCCTTTCCGAATGATTGAGAACCCACACTTCATTAACATGGGTCACTCATTAAGACCAGGAAACAATTCACCCAACAGAGCAGATGTCAGGCAAATTTCTGGATAGTGTGAAAGAAATTGAGCAGTGTGCAAAAGATCAAGGTCGAGTGTGAAATTGTTAACCTGAGTCTCAATGGGTGGAGCAGTGTCCCCAATGACCCTGTTGTATGTGCTTGTGTGACAACAGAAGAGGGAAATGCCTGCCTTAGAAACAATTAATACACCAGGAAATGCTCACAGAAGAATATTTACAAGAAGTAGCAGTAAAAGCTATAACTGGAGAAGGGGGGATTAAAATGTCTAGTATGCAGCTTGGTCACAGACAATGCAGCAAATACATCCACGATTATAAGAAATTTAGAAGTGACGAGTCCCAAGCTAATAACGTACAGTTGCAGTGCTCATTTGATTCACCTAGCCAAAGACATCATTGTTTCAGAAATAAAGGCGGCTGTTTAAACTGCAAAATACGTCCATAATAACCACTTTGTAGCAGATGCTCTGAAAAAACTGGGAGGAAACAAGCTAACTGTCCCATAAGGCATGTGATGGAACTCAGTGGACTGTTTTGGGCACTATATCAAGAACTAGCCTAATCTGATGACAATTGTGAACAAAATTGTGAAAAAATAGATGGCACTATTACAGCCAGAGTTTTCAACATTGAGCTTGAGAAATGTTGCACATGCAGATACCCTGAAGCCTATTTCTGTAGCCTTGAACAAACTGCAGGGAAATAGCTGTTTTATTGCTGATGCTGTTGAAATGTGGATGGAGCTGAGTGAGATCTTAAAAAGAGAGAGATGTAATTTAACTCTGTCATTGCAAGTGTTAAAACAAATGGGACAGGCACCATCTACAGCTCATTTTCTTGCAGAGATTCTCAATACTTGGTACCGGGATCAAACCTTAACTGCTGAAGGAGTTGACAATGACATGGACATCCAGCAATCATCCCTCCATAGTGCCAACTATAATAAACTTCAGAGCTTGAGGCACCATTCAAGAAATACAAATTTGAAGATGTTTTAAAGTCACACCAGTGAACTGGTGGAAGCCACTTAACCACTTGGATTCGGAGACTGTTGAAGTGAAATCTCACTTTTAATAGCAGTAGCTTCTTCTGCCACTGGAAAGGGAATATTTTCTTCCTTTGGATTAATTTATTCCAAATTGAGAAATCTCTTGATCTGAAAAAGCAGGAAAGCTTGTTTTTCTTTTCTAGATTATGAATAAACTGGAAATTGAAGGTGAAGACGATGGTGTTGGCTACAGAAGCCATTATTTTAAATTTCTCCTGTTGACCTGACTGACAGTCTAATTTTTTTTAAAGAATATTTAATTTAATTATTTTAGTTAGAAACAATTTTTTAACAAACCAACCTGATTTTAAAGATATTGACTGTTTAACTAAATTAAAAAGTTCAGCCACTTGTTTTGTTAAAATATGTTGCTGTTGAAGAAAAATCTAAAATACATAACGTTGTTTTAGTTAAATAAAGCAATTTAAATGTCTGTCTTGTGGTGGTCACCTAATACAGCATGGCAAGAAAATCCTCCAAATATTGATGAACCTGTTGAATTGGAGATAGTTCACCTCCCAGTGACTTCATAAATATCTGCTTCAATTACCTTTGGTAAATGAAATAACCAATCATTCACTTTCTGATATAGCTATAAAACTAATCTGAAAAGTTTTAAAAATAAATAACTTTAAAATGTCCAGGGTGTATCTTCCAAAAATGAAATGAGTTGTGAAGAATGTATTAAGGTTATAAAAACCAACAAGAATGCACTTTTATGTAGAAATCCATGATTAAATAGTCTTTCTGACTTTAGATCCTAGTTTAAATCAATTTCCTTTAAATCAAATTGGCCCTGCATACACTACTCAAAACCTGCTATGAGATGCATTGAGACTTAGGAGTATCTTCAGATTGGTTAACCAATAAATTGTTTTAATATTTCATTTTATGAAATTTTATGGATTCTGTGAAAGCTTGTTAACTTAAATTTTGAAGATTTAGCAGTCTGGAGCAAAGTGGAGGTGGGAGTGAAGTTCAGGTCAGCTAAACTACCTATTGGACAGTAATAGGCTTCCTAGAATATGTGCTTGACAGCTACAAGGAAGAATATTCCGAGATGTGCATTTTAATTTGATACAGTTTAACCAAGAAATCCAGCATCACTTTATAGATTGGGTAACATTTTCTCAATAGAGGTAACAAATTCCTGTGGCACCTTAAAGACTAACTATAAAGTTTTGAAGCATAAGCTTTCGTTTTCTTAATAGATTGTTTAATTTAAATGTTCTCTAAAGCAGGATTGATGGAATTGAAGCTGCTTTTTTAAACTAACAAATACTGAATGGTGACCTGCTGATTGGGATGTTTACTGCATAAATATATTGGTTAAGTGTAATAGGAAGTCTGTAAGAAAAAATAAGCAGGAAGGGAAAAATGACTCTAAATAATCCACGTTTCTACAAACATTTGAGGGAGATTGAGACAGTGCCAGGGCAGAAAATGTTCTCTGCACATAGGAATTTGAAAGAACTTTAGCAGATTTAAAAAGTAAGATTATTGGTGTTGGGTAATGCGGAGAGAGTATGAAGAAAGCAGATTTAGGCTATGGTTACATGACAAGCTTACAGTAGTGCTGTTAGTGCAGATGTTCTAAGATGATGGGAGAGAGCTTCTGTCATCCCCTTTGTATCTGTTGACTTAATTACTCCAGCTCCCATGAGCGGCGGAAGTTACGTCAGCGGAGAAGCGCTTCCACCAAGATAGCGATGTCCACACTGGCACTGAGATCGATGTAACTTGGTTGGCTCAAGGGGGTGGTTTATACATATCCTGAGCGACAACTTATTCGGACGTAACATGTAGTGTGTGTATATAGCCTAAGAGGGAAGCACCTATTAATGTCAGAAGAAGTTGGGGTACCATCAGATGATGGTTAAGTTAGTGTAAAATGGACATGCATGAAGAACATTTGTTTTAAAAACCTTTTTCCTCATTCCTTTAGTCTTATTGCAGAATAACTTTCTCTTTAAGAAGGTTGTTAGGGAGTCTCACCAGTTGTGTATAGTCACCAAAGGGAAGAACTACAGGTGCCAGAACCTGGGTAATAAGCACTGTTATACTGGGTACTGCAACCAGATTGAAGAGAGAGAGTGCAGAAATCCATCGCAGGAGAGGTAAAGGGCACAAGGCCTGACCACCTGAATGGTGGTAATGGACACGTAGACCACAAGGGGAACAGAGCAGCTGTTAGATCAGCAACAGTGACAGGAGATGCAGATCAATATATTCAGTTAAGGAACTAAATTGTCTGTCTGCTAATTTTTTTAATAGAGACTTCATCATGTAGACTTGTATTAAAAACAAAGCTGCTATGCATTTTAGATTCCTTCATTTCAAATCACTGATTATAGAAAACTGAGAAGTAATACAGATGGTAGACTATAAAATGGGTTACTGGATGTGTTTAGTGTGAGTTCATAGTTCAGCTGAAAGTTACTGCTTTAATCTTTAAAGATTTAATTCTCAAATGAATTTTTCTTCAGTGGCACACTTTCTGTTTTTCCATTTGAGTTCAACTTTGTACTGGCATTATACATAGACAAATGGGTTTTTATTGCTAAACTGGAATTCAGCATTAATTTCATAACTGAAATGTAACACTATTTCAGTGTTCACCGCCTTCTGATTACTTAATTTATTCTGTTAAAGGAAAGTTTTAAAAGTTAACGGTCCGGTGAAGTAACTAGTATGTTGTGGCTTGCCTGTTAGATTTTTATGTTGTCATTCATTAAGAAATTAGTTAGCATTTAGTGGCGGTTGAAGTTAACACTAATCACTTATAGAAGAGATATTTAAATATATGGATGCATAGCTTTTTCATCAATTGATGAAGCTATCAAATGTTTAGCTTTACCAAGTGCCATTGGATGGTGGTGGAGTGAGTGGTTAGCTGAGCTGCAGAGCATCTGCAGCAAAAATGTGAGAGAATTGATTCATGAATCTTCTCTAGCAAAATATGGAAACTATTAACCAACCAGTGTAGCTGTATGCTTTCCCAGAGGAAGCAGCAGTTGTGATTACTTTAAATCCATATGCAGTGTCAATTAAGCCATGGTGACTTAAAAAATAAAACTGGTGGAAACCAGCTAGCTGACATGTAAATTCAAACTGGGGCAGTAAATTACTATTTAACAAAACTAAATTTGAAGGTTTTAGATGTGATATTTCTTGTGGCTTAGCTTTTAATATCAAATCTTCATCTTGCAAATGACACCATATCTTAACTATAGAATTAAATTGAATTCTGTGGCAAAAATCCTCTTGTTGTTTGAATTAGCTTTGACTTGCTGATTTCTTTTATAGGTTTGAGTGGGACAAACTTTTGGAGAATGTGCATTGTTTGATCATAAGTGTGACAAAAACTGACAAGCAGGAAGCTTATGTACTCAGGTAAGCCAATATTCCAACAAAGTACTTTGTTTTACACAAGCATATATATAATTATATTCTTCCAAGAAATAAATAAGACGAGGAAGACTTTGTAGCACCTTAGAGACTAACCAATTTATTACAGCATAAGCTTTCATGGCCTATAGCTTATGCTGAAATAAACTGGTTAGTCTCTGAGGTGCTACAAAGTCTTCCTCGTCTTATTTACGGATACAGACTAACACCGCTGCAAATCTTCCAAGAAAGTCATTCCTAGTTCTTGTGTCTAGATTTTTATCTGGTGTCTACATCTTGCAGTCTGTTAACTGTAAGCATGTTTCACATTTGTGCTCAATTATCATGAATCAATTTATAAAGGTTTTGTACCACTGTTTGTCTTTTCTTAATCCTTTGAGATGCAGAACACTAGCTTTGTATGTCTAGTTCTATGATGAATTTGCTTATCAATAGACTTTGCCTTGGGATCAGTAGAAATCTCCCACATTAAGGGCTCATGAAACATGTAAATGGATTATGATCAGCACTGTGTGGGAAGACTAACTGAAAACTTAATTTCAAGGCTTGCGTTGTTGCATCTACATGAAATATATAGAAATCAGACTAATTGCTCTGGAAAGCAAGTATAGCTGCTGAACTAAGGATATCCATAAACAAATTTTCAGATTCCCTGAAACGCCTGGAATTCCTCCCACCTGGCTTCTACAGCTTTGCTGCATGAATCTTGAGCTACTTGTACTAAGGAAAAGAATCTTCTCACTCTCTCCTTTCAGCTGCTTCCCCACATTCCAGAAAGTGAGGCAAAAAACCACTTGCCTGCCTGTTTTCTATGACTCTAGATTTTAACTTTTTCAGTGAAGTGGAAATGTGTGGAAAATAAAGGTTAATATTTTTACTCTCCCTCATTTCACTACAAGGACCACAAACTGCACTTTGGAGGCAGTCCTTCACAACACAAGTTTGTTTTCATAAATTTAAGCAGAAAAGAGAGCTTGTGAGAAACTCCTGAAGAAATTGTGTTAGAAAACCTCCAGCATTTGCAGTCTTGTTTCATTTCTATTTAAGCTGTTACGAATCCATGGCTGCAAAAAGTACACAACTAGCTAAACCGTGCACAAAGCAGAACTCCTATATTTGTCTCTTAAAGGAAGAATGAATCTATAATAATACTCTCCATAAGTGAGCTATCCACAGGAAATAAATATTTGAACAAGTTTGACAGTCCCCCCAGAAGAAGGGAGTAGTAAACATACATAGTCAACATATATCAAACCCTCAATCTCCCAGTTCAGCTAAAATGTATGAGAGTATCTGGCTCACTGAAGTTCAGGTCTGTGAGTAGTCACTGATTTGTATTGAACATGTGGCTTTAAACACAGATGTTGGCTCCATTTGCTATCTTATATTACATATATATCTCATGCCATAAATTGAGAGGCAATCTGAATTCTTTCTAATTGATTATGAAATGGAGGAGACTGCCTTCAAGTAGTATTCAACTCAAGAACAAATTCTGGAACCGGCAAACTACTTTGAAAGGGCAACTTATTTATTCAGCATGACAAACCGATTCTGTAAGTTTCTTACGAAGGTTAATTTGTCAGATAGTATGATCTTAAATTCACATCTTAAATCAAAGGATCAGGCCAGGTTAGTAACTGAAACTTCCATAAATGTAACCATGATTAAAGGCTGCATTTCATTTAGTATGACATTTGAATTAACTTTCACTGTGGCTAACACATGTCCTGTTCTCAATTTAGTTTTCATGTTCAGTTTTTTTAACCCATGCTTGAGTTTAACAGTATATTGATGATAAAACTCAAATATTCTAATTCTGGAATGCCACTGTGGACAGACATTAAGCTATAGCTTTCTGACTACTATATCTTCACTGGTTGAAGTAAGTTAGAGTTCTGTCAAGGCTGCTCTGCCTTCCTTGATCTAATGCTTTTTCAGTTGAAATTTATGGGCCCCAATTGTCACTTATGCTCCTATGGCAGCTTAAAGGGACACCATTTGAGCTTCTAGAGCACTTTAAAGGAGACTGTAGTGTAAATGAAAATTGAAGGCGTGGTTTGAGCAAACCTTGTAGACCATATACAGTCTGTTCTCTGTGGTAGCGGTGCAATCTCTGCATTCTTCCCAGAAATATCTGCACTGTTCTAAATACAGACTTCCTCCTATCTAGCTTGGGAAATAAGTAGCAATTGATAGAAGTGTGGAATATTGATAAAAGAAGCAAAATTCTCAGCAAAAATCCATGGTTGGCAGGGCTAGGGACAGTGAGGAGTTTTTTAAAGTATATTGGAAACAAGAAATCCTAGCAATTACATAAGCCTGTTAATAGAGTAGTAAATAATGATAGGGCAGTCATAGGAACATAAACCTAAGAATGGCCATATTTGGTCAGACCAATGGTCTGTCTAGCCCAGTATTCTGTCTTCCAACAGTGGCGAGTGCCAGATGCCTTATAGAAGGAAACAAATATTTGATAATGGGATCTTAAGTGTAGGAGAGAGAGGCATAAGAACAGATAGTTGGAAGAAGGTAGACAAAATTCAGACAAAACAAGATGTCAGTTTTTAACAGTGAGGGTAATTAACCATTGGAACAACTTATCAAAGGTTGTGGTGGATTTACCACCAATGGCAATTTTTAACTAAAGATTGGATGTTTTTTGATAAATGCTCCAGTTCAAACAGGAATTAATTTGGGGAAGTTCTATGGCCTGTGAGATTAGATCAATCACAATGATTCCTTCTGGGTTATGGAATCTAAGACTTTTTAAAAAGCAGTGAGATTTTGTTCTGGCCAACTTCATTCCTTCATTCAGTACCTGTATATAAAGACAATTAGTCTTACAATGGAATTTCTCTTGTTTCAGGAAATGAATTTCAGTAACTAAAACTGTAGTCCAAATTCCGTACATGTCTAATATCTGGGAAAACATATATACTGCTTGTACTGTAGTCTTGTCTTGCTAACCTAGAAGCTATTTCGCCCACTATCATAGTGAATAGTAACAAAACCAATCAAAAATGTTTCCTAAAGAAACCCAGCATTTTCCGGCAATGCTTATCATACTTTCTTTAAGCCAAAGATTTATTAATTTGGTGTATTAGATACAGTGGTCAAATGAATAGAATCTGAAACAAATACTGAATGGCATTATGGATCTGATTATTCAAATTAAACAGTCTTTCTGAAATTTACTGGTAACCTTCCTTATATGAATGCTGACATTGTTTTCTAATAGCTCTATTTACTAATCAAGATTTGTGAATATATATTGTCTTGGAATGCTCATAATACTGAATTGTACATGAATGCTTGCCTGTTTGTTTACTTGCTGCGACTGCATTTGAAAAAGCATTTTAACAGTAAATTATCCAGCTGCTGCTTTTATCTAATATGTACTTATTCAAAAAAGGCATATTAACTATTTACAGTTGTGGAGGCTAATTTCACACACTTGTACTAAAGAATCTTGATTTCTTATTGTTGACATCTCAGGCCAAGACTTCCGAAAGTGACTAATGACTTTTGGATGTTCCAGTTGACATCTTGAATAAATCTGATTTTCAGATGGTATTCCTGGCTTTTCTGATAAATCAGGCCCTTTCAAGAATTCTGAGCACCCACAATTGGAAAATGTGGGGCCCCTTCGAAGTGTTGAGCTGGGCAGCCAAAAATAGCTAACTGCATCTGAAAACCTTGGCTGAAGTCTTTGGTCTTACATAGGTGCAAAGACCTATTGCAGCAGCTGGCTTTGTATGCTGTAGTTACCTACGCTAGCATTGATAAGCTTAGCTCTAGTGTGATGGAATTAGTCTAGTCCAGGGGTGGGCAAAATACAGCCTGTGGGCTGGATCCGGCCTAACATTTCTGTCCAGCCTGCTATAATTAACATTTCTGTCCAGCCTGCTATAATTAACATTTCTGTCCAGCCTCTGCCTCTTTGCAGTTTCCATGTCCGAGATGCTAAAAGTCCCACAGCGCAGGGGGTGCTCAGGCAGGCTGCCTGCCTGCTGTGGCCCCATGCTGCTCCTGGAAGCAGCCAGCTGCTGCTGCACATTTCTGCACACCCCGGGTGGGGGGGGGGGGCAGAGGCTGTGCCATGCACTGCACCCACCCCCAGCACTGTCCTCACAGCTCCCATTGGTCAGAAACAGGCCATTGGGAGCGGTGGAGACGGGCAGTGCATGGAGACCCACTGCCCCCTCTCCCCCAGGGTGTGCAGAGTTGTGCTAGCAGCAGCCAGCCACAGCTGCTTCGGGGAGCAGTGTGGGGCCACAGCAGACAAGCAGCCTGCCTGAGCCCTGCTATGCATCTGGCTGAGAGCCACCTGTGTTAAGCACCTTGCAGCTAGAGCCTGCACCTTGCACTCTTTCCCCAGGTCAGAACCTCATCCTGTAACCAAACTCCCTCCTAGAGCCCACACCCTCTTCTGCACCCCAACACTGCACCAGCCCAGAGCTCCCTCATGCACTCCCTCCCTTAATATAGTAGAAATGTGCGGCCTGTGGCAACTTACCAAAATTTGTGGAGTTGCCCCGTGCAAAAACTATTACCTGGTCAAATTGTTCTCCAAATCCTGCCCCAAGTTTGTTTTGGACATAAAAAGTTTAAACCACCAGTTCATTTTTAATGCAAGAAATTTTCTTTTTTTCAGTGAGAGTAGCATGTTTGTCTCCAAGAGACGTTTCATTTTGAAGACATGTGGTACCACCCTCTTACTGCAAGCACTGGTTCCCCTGTTGGAGCTTGCTAGGGAGTACAGTGGGTTTGACTCAATTCAGGTAAGCTGCTAGCAATACAACTAACAGATTTGGTGCAATGTACTACTAAAAATCTTCAAATTCATGTTTCTCATGTATTCTTTAACCGCTTCCATGAACTCTGCTTCCTTTAATGATGTGATCTCCTCTCCTATAACTTTCATACTTCCTGTACCAAGATAGCATTCATAAATCTGTACTTTTTAACTTTGTTCCTTTTAAAAAAAAGTACATGGTCAAGTTATATTAATATTCTCAAATGTAATTCAGAGTTTGAAATAAGATTGCTTCCTTTAATCTTCAAGAAACATTTTCCCTTGTATATTCACTGGATTTTATTGTAAAGTTGTCAGTGAGAGCTAAGATGTTTATGTGGACTTAGCTCTGAAGAAAGCTCTAGATTCTGTGTGATTCTTCCCCCTTTTAAGCAGGGGGAGAGGGAGAATCGCATGACATTTGCAAACAATAAAAGAAAGCAGAAGTGAAAACTTAGGGATCATCAGTCCAATCTTAATTTTTTTAGATGTAAAAGGTTAAACAGATAAAGTAGCTATTCAAAGATCGGTATCTATTTAGAGTGAATACTCATTTTTGCCTCCTTTAGTATAGAAGACCTTCGGGTGTGTCCTTAGTGGGTCCTCCACTTCAGGTGCACATATGGCTCTTGAGGTCTTAATGTCAACCAAATCTTCAGCAAATGGAGAAGAATGGTTGGCGCCTTATGCTCCACCAGGAGCGAAGAGGATAAGTGTCTCTTTGGCCTGTACATGTGTGTTATGCCTCCTTGTGCTGGACAATGAGGCTACATATGGATGCACAGGCAAACTGCCCTCTGTTCCTTTACCACCTTGGCCTGAAACTGAGCTCTAGTGTGCCCAACTTGAGGGTGCATCAGCAATTTTGTATTCTTACAGTTTTGTAAGATTAGTTAGCAGTTATAGTTAAGTGTTAGGTAGTGAGACTAGAGGAGTTTTTCTTCTTGGGAAGGTTTGTCTTCCTTGCAAGGCATGCCTAGCTCCCGGATATAAATGCTGCCTCTCTTGCCAAGAGGATATACTTTTGAGTGACAGCCACTCCGTGTCTTGCTTGAGAGAATCCCACATGTCTTGGAAGTGCAATGTCTCCCTAGCCATCAAGTTGAGGACAAAGAGGAACAGGGAGATGAAGCTCAGACTATTGATAGACCAGTTACTTTGACCAGTATCTTGAGTCAGGTCAGGAGATCCCGCCTCTTGGTGCATCTGTCTCCAAACAGATCTGAAGCAGGCTTCCCCTAAGAAGTGGAGGTGGTTGGAGAATTCTGAGAGGGCTCCCAAAGAGGAGAGGAGTACAAACTCTATCAGAAGGACCCTGTTCCAAAAAGGTCCCCTGTGAGATCTGTATTCTTTGGATCCTTGACTCTCATTTAGTACCATTGAAGGACTCCTCCAGTACTAGAGGAGCTGGAAAGCCCTGGAGATCTAGAGCAGGGCTCTCCGACTCAGTTTGCCTTAGGGCCAGTGCCAGTCCTCAAATCCTCCCAGCGGGCCAATGCCACTGAAGATGGTGTTTAGAAGATAAAATGTTTATATTGTATTTTGAATTTTCTAGAAATAATAAAGCTGTCATACAACTTTATACAATTCTTCACCTGCCAGAGAGCTTAGTGCTTGCCAGACACCTGGCAACGCTTCAGTTCTGTCAGTTTGTTGATTAGCCTCCATGATGAAGCAGTTGAAACTTTCAGGATTGCAGTAAGGTGTGCATCAAATAGTTGAGTTGGGTATTTTGACTTTATATTCATTGTGGGAGAAAAAATGATGCTGCCTCCATGATTGCCTCTGGCCAGGAACTAATTATTATATCTCTGTCCCTCTCCATCAGCCAATGGGAGCTATGGGGAAAGTGCATACAGCAGACATTGCCAGCAACTGTCTGCCTGCGTGTCTCCATGGGCCACAGTGGGGAGGTTCTCCGGCTGCAGATGGCCCGCGGTCTGGGAGTTTGAGATCCTTGTTCTAGAGGGGAGACATGGCTCTTACAGGGCTTCAGTATTCTGTACTGGGGACGAGGATGGCAAGCGTACATCCTGCTCTACTACAGTCAAACTCATCCCTATATTGGTATCTATCCATTCTGCACCCTTGGTACCAAGCAAGCAGTGGAACCAGACTCCATCAGCCCTTACATCAGTATGCCCACCACTGACAGTACCCACAGCTTGGCTACCATGTCCTTTGCTGACATGTCAGTACTCATTCTCTACTCAGACCTGCAGGAGTTTAGATGAGCTAGTATCCTACTCCTCATGGGTACAGAGTCTGTCAATACTGAAATCCGTCTCCAGATTGTGATTGTCCCCCAGTACTGCAGGACTCGCCACGTTTGAGCTCAGTTAGCTCAGTTAAGGTCCATTTGGCCATAATATCAGCTTTTCATCTGGCTGTAGAGCGGCTTTTTATATTTGCTCACCCTGTATCTAAGTTTAACAAAGGTGTGGCAAATCTCTGCCCTCAGACTGGAGACCCCACCTCGACATGAGAACATCCTTATGAAACATCCATTCAGACCTGTGGCAAACGGAGCTCTTGTATTTGTCTGTGAAGACTCTTTAGTAGCCGTCTTGTCAGCCTGTAGAGTAGGGTACATTAGAGCCTCCCTTTACATTATTCTTTAAGGATACAGTTTCTTTACACCCACATCCTAAATTCATGTCTAAGTTTTTGAGTTCCACCTTAACCAATTTATTCATGTACCAGTGTTTTTCTCAAGCCACATAACTCTTTGCAGAAGTCCTGTTTTTATACCCTGGATGTTAGAAGAGCTTTCTCTGGCCTTCCACTTGGATAAGACCAAGCAATTTTGACTCAGGCTGTTCGTGTCTTTTGCAGATAGATCAAAAGGTATCCATGATTTCTGCTCAGACTATTGAGATGAATATCTGGATGTATTGTCACTTGAGATTGCAGACATTCATCCTTCTGAAGGGGTGATCGCACATTCTGCCAGGTCACAAGCAATATCCACAGCATTGCTTAAGAATATACAAATGTCTGAGATGTAGGGCCACTACATGGGCTTCACTACATACATTTTTGAAGTACTGAGTTTTTGTTTAGTCCATGCTGTCGGATCTGATGCAGTTCTTGGTATTGCAGTACTATCTTGAGTTGTGAACCCAGTTCCAAACCTCCCTCCTCCCTTTGGGGGAAGCTGCTCAGAAGTCCCCTGAAGTGGAGCACTACTCAAAGTAGTAGTCACTCATCTTGTGCAGTAACTGCAGTTCTTCAAAATGTGTGCATCTATGGATTCTCCACTACCTGCCCCTTTTTTTCCTTTTGCTGGTTCTCTGTGGAGACATTTAGGTGGAGAAGGAACTGGGGGCAATTTGCCTACACATCTCTGTATAACCTCTGTCTGACATGAAAAGGCATAGGGTGTGTGCACAGGCCAGACACACTGTGCATAGATATATCTCGGATCAAAGGCTCAAGAGGCACAGGTGAACCTTAAAGTGGAGCACACATTGGGGGAGACGGGGCGGACATCTCAAAACTGCAGTTACTCCACAAGATGAATAACCTCTTCTTTTCTGATTTGTTTATTAATGGTGAGCGTTTGAGTCTATTATACATCTTAGTTGCTGTCCAACTAGAATGTAAAAATCTCTAGAATAGTACCCAAGCATACCGAATATCTATGTTGACTTTATTTTTCAGAGCTTCTTTTACTCGCGTAAGAATTTCATGAAGCCTTCCCACCAGGAGTACCCACATAGGAATTTCCAGGAAGAAGTAGAGTTCCTTAATGAAATTTTCCCAAGTGAGTTAATGGAATTGTCATTGTCTATTTGTGTATTAAGAACATAGGTTATGTATGTTGTAGCTTTTCACAGCCAGTACAGGCTGTCTCAGACTCCACCTCTTATCCAAAGACTGTCTGCTAATTTCCTGACCGGGGTGTATGAGAGAGATTGCATACCATATTACAAATACATTTTAAAAGGAGCCTGGTAGGCTTTGAACTGGTAGTACCTCAGGATTAAAGATCTTGGCATGCCTACTCACAGTGCTGCTCTCCTGGCTGGGAATATAGCTGTTTCACTGTGGACGAGATAAGAAGCAAGGGGCTTAAATTACAGCAAGGGAGATTTAGGCTAGACATTGGGAAAACTTCCTAACTGGAACAAGATAAGAGTGGTTGTGGAATCTGTTAGGTTTTTAAGAACAGGTTAGACAGTTGCCTGTCATTAATGGTCTAGATAATGCATAGCCCTGCCTCAGGGCAGGGGACTGGACTAGATGACCTTTGAAGCCCCTTCCAGTCCTGTGTTTTTGTAGGGTTTTGGTAAGCTTAAACCAGCAGCATTAAAATCCTAGTGCTCCTCAGACAGATTGCCACTGAGGACGCCCAGCCTAATAACTACAGCAAGGTGGCTACCACTATAGTACTTCCAAGGTCCTAGTAACTTGTTTTTAAAAAAGCATTCAGGTTTGGTTTTGCACTGAAGTGGCTCTAAATCATTCATTGTGAGGTTCCATACTGTCTGTTGATGACGTGTTTGATATGGAACTGCTGGCATTATAAACTCAGCCTGGGATCTGAAAATTGAGCTAGATTCTTTTCTTGCATCACCACTGGCGAGCTTCTGTACCTCACATTGTCCAGTTAGGGACTATCATGAATGAGGTGAGGTATGCAGAATATTTGAGTGGAATGTAGTAAACAATCCTTTTGACCTAAAAGATCAAATAAAATCTAGCTGACATTTAGTGGTGGTGACTCTGTAGGTTTCAAAAACAAAAAGCAGTGTAACCTTATTAACGTTAGATGAGATTCTGAATGCGCACAGAGAGCAAATCTGACTAAAAGGTGCCAGTCAGTTTGCACTGTTCAAAGCAGAACCACACTTATGTACTAATCTAGGCAGTTTACAAAATTCAAAATGCTTTGAAAGTACTTCTAATTTAAAATTCTCAGTTAAAAAATAAAAGGAGACTAGAAGTTAATATACTGAATGATAGAATATACATCCTTATTTAACATATTCAGTTGCTGAGCTAGTGTTCTTTAGGTATGTTTTCTTATAGTGAACATTTAGCTTCTGAGCCTGCTATTTAAAGACTAGCCTTTAACTGGGTATTGTAATGGGTCACTGCTGTTTTTAATTCCCATTGCCCTTATGAATAAAACATACTAAAGATGTTTCATAAAGGTAAACAATCTGTTAGAAAAGAGAAAAATGAACATTATCACAACTGCCTCTGATACTATATTTTGTGTCCTTATCTACAAGATTACAAGAACAGCGTGCCAAATGGATGGGGTTAACAGACCATTTTACATGTCCCATAAATGACACTTGCATTATCCTTGTTAAAAATAGAAATTAGGTTAGTCCCTTCACTGAGAAGGGAATCAGCTGTGGTGCATTGTAAATGGACTTTCCTTCTGTCCCAAATAGATGGAGCAGCTTATTGCATGGGGCGTATGAATTCTGATTGCTGGTAGGTATATTTTTTCGATTTTTGGAATCTGTTTTCTAAAGTACAGATCAGTTTGGAATGCTGCTATTATAATACAGAAGTGATTGTATATTAAACAGGTATTTATACACTCTGGATTTCCCAGAAAGTCGGGTAATCAATCAGCCAGATCAGACACTGGAAATTCTGATGAGCGAGCTTGATCCAGTAGTTATGGACCAGTTCTACATGAAAGACGGTGTTACTGCAAATGATGTCACTCGTGTAAGTCTGGAGTTTAAATTTTATATGGGGTGGTCAGAATTGAGCAACTGTTGCTTCCCCTAGCACTTGCATCTGCATCCTATGATAGGGAAAGAGATTAATAGGGAAAGTGTCATGGCAGACACACAGTTCAGATTCTCTCCCAGAGCCAAAACGGGTTTGGGAATCCTGGGGACATAACTTGTTTTTGCAGAAGAGCATCTTTCCCCTCTAGTGTCCCTATTTCAGCTCACTGAAAGAGCATTTCAGTGTCCGTTGGAAGCAACTCTGAGCTCTTTTGCTGATGGCAAGCTTTTACTGGTGACCTGGAAAAAGGGGTGAAGGGAGTATGAGTTCCTTAGGAGAAAAAGAACCTACTGACCAAAACTGAAACAGACAAAACATATCCCTGCCATGGCGGGGAGGGATAGCTTAGTGGTTTGAGCATTGGCCTGCTAAACCCAGGGTTGAGTTCAGTCCTTGAGGGGACCATTTAGGGATCTGGGGCAAAAAAATCTGTCAGGGGACATACAGTACTTGGTCCTGCTAGTGTAGGGAGGGGACTGGACTCAATGAAATTTCAAGTCCTTCCAGTTCTATGAGGTATATTTCCATATAGATAGATAGAGATATACCTATTTTATAAAACTGAAGAGTTGGAGACTGGCAGAAATAAAAAAAAAGGACAAGTCAGTAGCTTAATTTTAATGGAACCATATCACTAGCAGTCTAAATAAAACTCAGACAAAACTTCTCCCCTAAACTGAAGATTTAAAAAATCCTCTTAAGGTGAAGATTCCCCATCTGATAAAAAAATTTAGGTATGAATTCAATCTTTTGTGCCCATTACCTCCCTCAAAAGTTTGACTCCGGTAAAAAGACAGAAGACAGCTACTGCTTCTCACTGAAATATGCATATGACTTCAATAGTATTGTGACATTATCTGTTTTTCCTCCTGATTAATGTTATGATTTGTGGTGTTTGATGGCTTTTAAGTGAATGATTGTACAGTACAAGTACTGTCTAAGTGGAGATCTGTACTTTCAGTGAAATAGAAACCTACTTTTAGAACATGAATAAGGGAGAATGTTGTTCAGACTTCAAAGTAAATCCAAACAGTCCTCATTACTCACTTGGGGATTGATTGCTGGGACTATTAAACTCCATTTTTACCTGTTGCAGTGGTAGCTGCAATTGTCCATTAAACCCTCATCCTTAAATTTGCTTTTCAGTGAAACATGCAGCTGGCACTAAGAATTAGTATGAAAATACATTAAAGATTTGAGGGAAAGAGGCCAAGCCACCTTGATTTGTGTGGCAGGTGTTCCTACAGGGGTAGGGCTGGATACAAAGCAAGTCTTCGTATAATGGGCCTCTAGTTGATGTCAAATTTCTTCTTTCCCTGTCCAAGCAAGAGTTCTGATATCCTTTCTGAGCCTGGTCTCTTAAATTGGAGTTCACTGACTTTGGTAGCCAGACTTCCATAATACAAAGTATGAAAGCTTATTAGTATAAAGTGTAAAGTACGTAACTTTACTTCTGCATTTCAGGTGAGTGGAATTCGTGACCTGATACCAGGTTCTGTCATTGATGCTACAATGTTCAATCCTTGTGGGTATTCAATGAATGGGATGAAATCGGATGTAAGTTTTATATTTTTCTGCTATCATTGATCATTGACACACAAATCATTGTTAGGTTTCTATGAATGATTCTAATTAACTTTTTCTGTCTTCCTCAGGGAACTTATTGGACTATTCACATCACTCCAGAACCAGAGTTTTCTTATGTTAGTTTTGAAACCAACATTGGTCAGACATCCTATGATGAGCTGATTAGAAAGGTTGTAGATGTTTTCAAGCCAGGAAAATTTGTTACCACCCTTTTTGTTAATCAGGTAAGTCTCCTTTCATTAACTGACAACTAAATAAGGAGGTAATAGTCATAGATGCTTAATAAATAAAATATCCTTGCTTTAAAACCATTTCCTATCACTTCCATTCACATTAATTTGAACCGTAGCTGCTTGAGCTAAGGAGAAGCAATCTTCAGGGTCCAAATAGTCTTCATAATTTTGGCATGTGTCAAACACAAAACTTACAAATCAGTTAATCTGGACTTCAAGCTAGGGTGCTCTAAAATATCTTTAGGTTCTCAGGAATAATCAAGCTTTAGAACAGGGATTGGCACCCGGCACGTGTGCCAAAGCTGGCATGTGAGCCAATTTTTTTTAATGGCATGCCAAGGTCCTGGCCGCCGGCCCTGCTCAGCCCGCTGCCAGCGTGGGTGAACAGAACCTCAGGCTGGCAGCGGGCTGAGTGGGCCGGTGGCCGAGACCCCAACTGACAAGGGGCTGCCAGCCACAGATGGAACCAGAACTCTGCTCCAGGCACCAGTAAGTGCCTGAGGTGGCTGGTGTTCATATGTTTTTTTTCCCCTTGAGCTGTCGGGGGGGGGGGGGGGGGGCCTCCCACTCTGGCTGCCCTGCACCAAAAGAGCCAGAACCATCCCTGCCAGCCAGAACCCAGAGCCAGCTAATGCTGGGGTGCTCCACTGCAGGTGGAGGTGCAGCGTGTGATGTGTACCCAGCTGAGGCTGCTGGCTGCCAGAACTCTCCTGTAGGTGCAGGCAGGCAAGTGAAAGGGGCCGGTGGGAGGTGCACTGTAGATAGGTGTCCGCATCCCAACCTGTCCTGCTGCCCCTCTCTCGCCACTGTGGCTGGACACCAGGGTACTGCAGACAGGTTCTGTCTTTGCGGTGTGCACTGCTGCAGCCCCGGGAGTGGGGGGAAGGGAGTGGCAGGCTGAGGGTATTCTGCTGCTGCCCCCATTTACCTGCAAATGCAGTGACCCCACACAGCTGGCCTGCAGCTCCCTTGGCAGGAACAGAAACAGTGTGCGGTAGGGACCCATCCAGGGAACTTGGCTGCAACCAGGACTGTCCCAGGCCATCCCCAAACCCCTGGCCCCCTGGGACTTCCTCCTACACCCCCCCTGACCTGAGCCCCTGGTCACTTTTGGATAGACATTGTGGATATACCTAAATAAGAGCTTGATTCTTGGTAGAAATGATAGTTCTAGAAGCACTGCTTTAAGTGCTGGTCAGATCTACAGAAGCAATATGAAAGACCAAGGGGGCTGGGTAGGAAACAGAATTGTTTCTTCTTAATAGACTGAAGTGGCTTCTTACAGCACTTTAATTCAAAGCAACACCGTGATAATTGTATCCCTAGAACATGCCGCCAATTAGTTTAGAAGTTTGTATCTGCTATGTTAATTTAAATAAGAAAAAGCTCAGAAAATGTAAACGTTTAACTTTTTTTGTTTCTAGAGTTCTAAATGTCGCACAGTGTTTTCTTCTGCCCAGAAGATTGAAGGGTTTAAACGTGTTGATCGCCAGATTGCTCAGTTCAATGATTACAATTTTGTGTTTACCAGTTTTGCCAAGAAGCAGCAGCAGCAACATAGTTGATTAAGAAAGATGAAGAAAAAACGCAAAAAGAGATCCCTTATAGAAGGTGGTGGCTGCTTTCTAGTTAATGATTCAGGGGGCCATGCTTTCCACTACCACCTTGTAGTTGCGGAAAGCCCTAGATGTAATCATAGTATAATCATTTTGAATTGTATGCATTATTATATCAAGGAGTTAGATATCTTGCATGAATGCTCTCTTCTGTGTTTAGGTATTCTATGCCACTCTTGCTGTGAAATTGAAGTGCATGTAGAGAAATGTTACTGTATGAGACTTTACAAAACTTGTAAAAACAACTCAATTAGGATTTCACACAGTATAGCTTTTCTCCAGGTATCACCAAAAATTCCCCACAGACAAGGCTTTCGTCCTCATTAGACATTGGCTTCAGCCGCCTTCTCATCTTGGGCAGTTCTTTGTTAAATTGCTGCCAGATTTTTTTCATCTATGCTGTAATTTCAATCTTTACACCATTTCTTGACAGATTTGTGTGTTCTGTAATGAAATTAATTTCTAAGTCACATTTCAATGGTTGAATCAAAGTTCTTGCACTTGACAGAAATTATTTGGCAAGATGGAAGAGAACAAGTAAAGACTACTACAGGTGGGGTGTAGTTTTTTAATTTGAAATATAATAATTACTCTAAAGGACTAAAGCTCTGACTAAAACTTATAGGATTTTAAGAAAGACGAAAGGGTAATATGCTGTAGCACTGTGGGATAATGCACTAGCATTTCACTTCTAGAGACTTGGGTTCAAATATTAGCTTAGGTCAAGTTTGGTCTCATCTCATTTACTACCCAAGTTGATATTTGTTCGTAGGGTAGTCTACATTCAGAGGAGGCCGGGAAGTAATTTGTCAGGATACAGATGCTTTGGCATAGTTGAACTGGTACTTGGCAAAGTTGTTACACTGTTGTTGCTCATAATTTTTCACCTTTTGTAATCTATTCAAGCTACATGTTTAAGAGTAATTTACTAAAGCTGGTGTGCTCAAATTTGTTGGCAGATGGACCTAGCAAAAAAAGATGGTGGAATTTACCAGGCTAGCTATGCTAATGAGCTTGGGTCACTCTCAGTAAACTGTTACACATTAACTTTCATTTCCAGTTTTGAGAAAATATGCTATAAACTGGTCTAAATGTCTTTGTTTTGTCATTCCAAACAAAATCAATGCCTTTATCTTGTGACTGAAAGTCCTGTGACGTTGTACATGTGACTAATGCTGTATTCGACGGTGTTGTGACTTCACCTGTTTTTCTCCTAACTAATGTGGTGGTTCCTTTTACCATGACTTGATGGCATTAAGTGAATGACTGCATAGAACAGGAATGGTCTGGGATGCCTGGACACAGTGAAATAGAATGCTATTCATGGAACATGAGTAAAAGTATGTAATTCAGTCACTTAATGTCTATTGACTAATAGATGCAGGCTTTCAAGAGTTGGCATATTTTCAGCTATGTTTGCAAATAGTGTGGGATTTTAGCAGGTGTAAGACCAAATTAATAACTACAAATTTGAGACTTCCCTCTTGTCCTCACAATATTGTTTTTACTTTCTGGATTGACGCAATGGTGTTTTTGTTCCTTCCGTATTTATAAATGAAGCACCTTTTTAGTGTTTCTAAACTAAGAAATCTGCTTGGTTGGAAATCAAGTGGTTGGAACATTATTTTGACTTATTTTAACCATATTGTTTGAAAACTTCATTGAAGAAGTTATCTACCAATGTTAACAATTTGCTTCTGCAGATGGCACCCAGTGGTTTTTTTGGTGCTTTATATTTTGAGGACCAATATTTTAAGTGGTTTTTGTTCTTGAACATTGTCCCAACTGATTTGACATTGTTGGTTTTGAGGTTCTATAATACAAACAGACCGAAGATCCCTTTAAATAAAGTTGAGAAAATGCAAATTTATATAAACAAGCCTTGGATAGAAAATGAAAGCTGTTAAACTGATTATTAATGAACTATCTTGGGTGATCAGGAGAGGGGGAAGTATGATTTTATAATTTCTCTATGGTGTTAGACTTTGATAATTTAAATATATCTGTACCACAAAACTTAATGCTTCAATAAAAGTTTGCTTAATAAAATGTCTGTGATGATGCAGTACGTTACAAATCATACTTTTTTGGGTTTTTTGTACAGCTTAGTTGAAATATGAATCAGATGTAAATTCAAGGTAATGAATACATTATTCTGTGCTTAAAAACTTGGAGATATGCATTGCATACATTGAACAGAATACAGTAGACTCTCGATTATCCATGATAGGGAAAAATAATTCTGGTTAATAAAATCCCGGATAATCACCATCCATAGGAAATATGGGGAGTGAGGGTTGGTTCACCAGCTACCCTACGCCGGGGAGAGGGGGTGTTGGTTCACTGGCTACCCTGCGCCCTGGTGGGGGTTTTTTGTGTGTGTGCTTGGGGCAGCAGCAAAGTCAGAGCCAGCCCTGTGAGTTGTGCGTATTTTTTTTTTTTTGATATCCTGGTTAATCCAATCCTGGATAATCGAGAGTCTACTGTAGATACTTATAGCCTAAAGGGGACAGTACACCAAAACAAGTCAGATGAGATATTAAGATGCTCTTATGAAGGTTAAAGCTATTCTTTCCAAATAAATACCACATTAACCAAATATCAGTTTCTCCTCTGTCTGCCCTACTATCTAGTCCATGCGTGCCTGATAGCATTAGGAAGTTCATTCCTTGAAATGTAACTTGGAATTCAAGCCCCTTAATTTTTCAGGTTTTATCTGTTAACCCCCAACAATACTAAGGGGCAGGAATTAGTGGCTAGAATTTAGCATGTTTCAGCTGCTCCTACTGCTACACTTAAACATAAAATTGTCTAGCCTTATGAACAGTCCTGGAGCAAATTGTTTAAACTTCCAGTTAAACTCCATTGGAGAGTTCACTAGAGAATGGGAATCCCAAAAGCATCATCTTACAAAGAATGAAGAGTAGCTATGAAACTTTTACGGTCATGAAGTCTTTGCTAATGTTTCATATAGAAATGGTTTGAATCTTGTACATTCAAAATAACTTTTACAAGTTAACATTAAATAGTTAATCAGAGTTTATACTCTGTGACTAAACCAAAATTACTCATTAAGCTTGTGCTAGTCTTGATCAGTGATACTCAGATTGTGGCTCTTGAGCTACAAGTGGCTCTTTGATGTATCTTCTGTGGCTCTTTGCAATACAGTTTAAAACACTGATTTAATCAGGATGCTTTAACTGTGTTAATAACCAATAAGTTATCAACTTCTGTTTTTAACTTGTTTGCCGTGAGACTAATATACAGAAAAACTAAATATTTCCCCTGTCATTCACACTACTGTGGCTCTTTAGGTAATGTTGACCACTAATTTGGCTCCTGAACAACTGGGGACTGACTGTCACTGCTCTAAATTATCATTGAGCATTTTGAGCTATGTTTACACTTTTGAAAATGTCAAATATTAGCTGAATGCTTGGAGTAACCTCGTCTAAGCAATATGTTCTGATCTTTGGCATTTCTGTAGTGCTACAACCTGAGATTAAATGTACCCATTTTATTTGACAAACTTAGTTAAAACACTAAATATTTTACCTCTGGAGGATTTAAGAACACGATTGGCTATACTGAGTCAGAACAATGGTCTGTCTTGCCCCGTATCCCGTCTTTCAACAGCGGCCAGTGCCAGATGCTTCAGAGCGAATGAACATAACACAGCAATTTATTGTTATTGCCCAACGTTTAGACCCATTTTCTGGCAGAGGTTTAGGGACACCCAGAGCATAGGGCTGTATCCCTGACCATCTTGGCAAATAGCCATTAATGGATCTTTCCTCCATAAACTTAACTATTTTTTAATCTTTATTAAATATTTGATGCATACTTATTTCATCTTGTCATTCATAAAATTTTAAATCTAATTCCAAGAGCTTCATATCTTTCAGATTCTAGGAACCAATAGTGTGAACCATTTGGCTCGTCCAGCCACTGACCTTGAAATTGGAGTTTTTGCCCTAAGTTTTTTGCCCTAAGCTGCTTTGCCTGTATATTTATACCTGCCTCTGGAGATTTCCACAACATTCATCTGATGAAGTGGGTCTTAGCCCACGAATGTTCATGATCCCTAAAATCTCTTAGTCTATAAGGTGCTACAAGAGTCTATATCAATGAAGATCTTCTTCTCTGTGCATTGCCAAAGTGAAGTGCTAAGTGTCTAACCTTACACATCAGGTACTTATCTCTACTGCGTCAATAGCAGCCTGTCCTACTGACTAGAGTGCTCTGTTAAAGGGTGATTTCAGATACACAATGTCCCAGTGAAATGTAACACCAGGGAAGATAAAGCTGGGTTCATGTCCTTGGCTGAAAATCATGAATGTGTTGATGAAGTGGGTTGCATATAAACCTGTCAAGACTGGGTGAAGTCAGCTACTGATGCTGTACTCATAGTTTATGAAACAACCTGGTAAAAGTTTTGCGATAAGAAGGAGCAAGCAAGTCTCTAATCAGCCTCTAATCATTAACTTGCTAACAGAATTAATTAAGAATGGCTGAAGTTCATTCACAATGATCAACCGTGTTTTGTGTGGAAAATTGCCATATCTGTCAATACCTTTTGGACGGGGTGGGCAAACTTTTCGCCTGAGGGCCATATCAGCATTTCAAAATTGTATGGAGGGCCGGGTAGGGAAGGCTGTGCCTCCCCAAACAGCATAGCCCTACCCCCTATCTGATCCCTTCCCACCCCCTGACTGCCCCTGTCAGAATCCCCAACCAGGAGCTCAGGGTCCAGGCAGGATGGTCCCATGGGTTGTAGCTTGCCCACTCCTGCTTTAGAAGATGGTACTATATAAAGTTTGTAGTATTGTGGGCCAAGCCTCCAGGAATTAACAATGGAGCATGATTAGGCAAACTTATTCAGGTCGAAACCCCTCACAAATATAGTTCAAACTGGATTCTCCAGAGATACAAAGGACTTCTGGAAAAACAGCCTGACTTTAAATTGATTCAGGACCTTCCTTCTGATCCAGAAAACAGACAGAACATTCTGTCCAAGGGGGAATCTCAATCTTAAGTGTTGAAGGACTGATCCTCTACCAGAGCCCCTTCTGGAGTTGAGGGGTTGGGGTGATCATTAGTAAGCTTATTCGCATGCATGTAGGTTTTTATTGTTTAAAATTATCTGTAATGTTTTCACCTTAAGAATAAACATGCTGTCTTAGAAAGAGCTGAGTGGAAACTTGTAACTGTGGACAATTACACAGTTTATAGTCTTTTAGGAGAAAGCAAAGTAGGCTTGCTTAGGCAGTCTGACCTGCTAGGGAACTCACAGTATAAACATGGAACTGTGCATTCTGGAAAAATCCAGTAAGGAGGGAGAAAGATGCAGGTCTCCACCCAAGAGAGGGGATTGCTGAGGAACTAGGAGCCTAGAGTGGATGCCTTTGCTTGACCCCAAGGGGGAAATACAGGTGCAGTTGCCCTAAACTGTGACACTGTTGTCAATATCCTAGGCAGCACCTGACCAAGTCAGCTTCCAGTCTTCACAATGGACTGGCCAGTCTTTGAAACAGAAAAGCAGATTATAAAATAAAATAAAATTATTTATTAGATTAGCACTAATAAGGCCTCAACTGGAGTACTGTGTCCAGTTCTGGATGCCACATTTCAGGAATGATGTAGACAAATTGGAGAAAGTGCCGAGGAGAGCAACTAAAATGATTAAAGGTCTAGAAAACATGACCTAAGAGCAAAGATTTGGGGGTGGGGGGGTGGTGGTTTAGTCTGGAGAAGACAGACTGCTTACACTCCACTTTAATCGGTAAATTTTTGTCAGTCATAGGTATGAAAAAAAAATCCACACCCTGACAGAGAAAAGTTTTACTGATGAAAAGCACAAGTGCTTTGTCAGTGGGAGATGCTTTCCCGCCAACAAAGCTACTGCCCCTCGACGATGGTGGTTTTATTTTGTTGGCAGAAGAGCTCTTTCCTATTGACAAAGAGTGGCTACACTGCATACCTTACAGCTGCACTGCTGTGCCACTGTAAGATACGAGTGCAGACAAAGCCTTAGGCTGGACATAACAATTGTTAAGAACAGAAAAGGTTGTTACAAGGAGAGTGAGAAACTGTTATCCTTAAATGGTTCTCCTTAACCTCTGAGGCAAGGATAAGAAGCAATGGGCTGAAATTGCAGCAAGGGAGGCTTAGGTTGGACATTATGAAAAACTTCCTAATTGTCAGGGTAGTTAAGCACTGAAACGAATTGCCTAGGGAGGTTGTAGAATCTCCATCTTTGGAGGTTTTTAAGAACAGGTTAGACAAACTCCTGCCAGGGATGGTCTAGTTATTATTTATTTAGTCCCGTCTTGAGTACAGGAGACTAAGCTAGAAAACCTACTTAGGCCCCTTCCTGCTTCATTGGTCAATGGGAGCTTTGCTTGAGTGAGATTTCAGTATTTGGCCATGCCAAGGCCCTTGGGATGCTGTTGGAAGGCTGCATTAAGAGATGGCAGCATTCAAGACTCTTGGTGGCTAACCAAAAGATAGTGGCTGCACAGCTTCATAGTTTAAGCTGACACAGCAACCAGCACAATGGACTTTTTCCCTCAAATACCTCCTTCTATTTGAACATTCTAGCTATTTACTGTCAATACTAGTTTGTACATTCTTCGGCAGATTCATGCCAAGTATCAAAATGCTACAGAGAAAGATGAAGATGTACTTGAGGTCACTGATTGGTGTCTCATGAAAGTTATACAGTAACCCTCAGTTTTGTTACTGAACAATCTTTCCTTTAACAAAGTTAATGGACAACCTTGCTTTTAATTATGTTATACATTTTCCAGTTTGTGCATTCACTGCAGGAAGCATTCCTTACCTTATACACAAATGGCAATTGACTTTTATAATTGATGGCACAGTTATTTGTACTAGGCCACCCAAATTATGCAAACTGAGAATCACCACTCAGCAGAACAAGGGTAACAAATCTTTACTAAGGAAAAAACACTAAAGCAAGTGATGATCAGTTACTAACAGGTGGGAAGCTCATTGGAACACCACCACACACACTTCTAGGACCAGTCAGCTTGAGCTTCCCTTTGTTAGGCTGAGTGTGCTGAGGCATCCGTCCATCCCAATCAGGAGGAAGCTAATGAGCTGCACTGGGCTCAGTCTCTACCAGATAAACATACCTGCAGAGCCTGCTCCAGCTGGATGAAAGCTGAAAAAGGAGATATAGTCACAGGAAGGGGAGCAATCAAGAGGAAAGTTGCTGTGCCTTGGAAGGAGCTGACTCTTATTACAGAGTAGCCATCCACAAAACCCCCAAAAGACTCTGAAGGGGGGAAAGGCTCTGAAGCTGCCTGAGCCTGACCCCCAAGACAGCTTCTACTTATAGCTTGACTATTTATAACTTATCTTTTCCTATGAATATACATTGGCTTCTTGTTTTTGTATCAATTTCCCACCTGTCAGTACAAGTTTTGTGATAACTCAAACAGGTCTTTTTAACTCTAATTACTTGCATCTTCTGTTGTCCTCACAAACATGATTGCTCTGTCTCTCCTACTCTGCAATTCTTAAACATGTGCAACATTGCTTATGCTGAGCAGTTACATATCCCCAGAATAGACTCAGGCCTGAATACGCCTTTGCTCCCAATGTTGTCTTACAACACATGTGACATGATAATCTAACTGAGAAGCATTTTTATGTCTGTCAGCTGTTCCATTACAGAGCCTATAGTATAAGTACTCATCTACATGCTTCCCTAAAGTAGTAGGCCTTGCAGGCTGGTAAACACATATTTCCATTGGTTGGGGAGAGGGGAGGTGGAGTTTGGCAAAGTAGGATTGTATACTCAGTATTTGGTCAATTTCTGAACTTCACAGCTCCACTGGTCCACTACCTACAATTCTAGTTAAAACATCCCCATTATCCCTGTTCCTTATTTCTCTACTAATAATTTTAGTATTTATAAACTTTGCAATCTTGTTTTCAATACTCTTAGGATCTGTTCTTCATACTATTTGAACATTTAAGAAAAGTTTATATTGAGATAGCATGCCAATAAACCTTTTCCAGCATTGAAAAAAATACTCCTTTTGGCTATCCTTTGTTTCTTGCTCTTAAAGGACTTTGAACATTTGGGCTCATGGCTCTTTTGCTTCTTTCATGTGTGTTAAGACCAGAGAAGTTTAAGATTTTTCCCTAAAATAGCAGGAATATCAACTCTAGTCTTCACTGGTTTTGCTGGAAGGTGCGCTAGATGTCTCATCACATATTTATCATACGCTCTTATACCTTCACTGGAGGTGCTGAATATTTTAACAGACATGTCCTTTCTCCAACATGTTGGTAACAAGTTAAACAGAAGATGTGGACTTCTTTAAGTCGATAATTGTCTTCTAAATTTATAAAGTGCAATGATGGTTTGTGCACAAAGGCAGTTTTGATGACTAGGGGAAAAGGACTTGTTTTTCTGTGCTCTCTGCTTTGGGATTAGAGTGATTAAAAAAAATGTGCAAATGACACTTAAATGCCAAGTTTAATCTTACAAATCCAGTATTTTTTTCAGATCTCAAAGTTTTGTGTAAGGGGAAAAACATTCTAGGTTCCATCCTGCACTAAGGCTACTTTATTGAGAATAGACAATCATGTTTCTTTCTAGTTCTCATTAGTGTCCCTCTTTGAATTTGTAAGAGGGGTCAAGGGAAAGCAATGCCCTTTCCCCCATGTATTGGGGAGGCTGCTTTCACAGCACTTCCATCCCAGCAGCTTGTGACCAAGTGCAGAATCAAAATTCAAAATGCATCCACTGTGGCATCCGCAGTTCCCAAAAGGTAGCTGAGGTAGATAGGAACACATTCACTTAGACTAAAATAATTTAGATAAATACTGTAAAAGGTAGGCTATCCCATAGAAATGATCATAATTTAATGGTCAAAATTAATATCAGGGCCAATATCCTGAGATATATTAGACTAGACCAGAGATGGCCAAACTTACTGGCTCTCCAAGTCACATACGACAATCTTCAGAAGTTCAAGAGTTGGTATGTGCCTTCCAGAGCTCAGGGTTTCAGCCCTGCAGTGAGGTGGTGGGGCTAGGGACTTCTGCACTCCGGGGCTGAAGGGGGGGGCTCAGGGCTCCAGTCCCATGAGGTATGCCTACTGGGGCTCAGGGCTTCAGCCCTGCTCCCACTGAAGCTCCAAGACCCCCTCCCTGCTGGCATAAGTAAGTGCTGGAACTAGGAGTTCTGGGGGTGCTACCAATCCTCCTGTCTTGAAGTGGTTTCCATTATATCCAGGGTTTACAGTTGGTTCAGTAGCTCTCAGCACCCCCACTATACAAATTTTTCCAGGGTTCCTGCCTGCTGGGCAGAAGCTCCTAGCCCGATTTCAGATTGTTAGGGTACTAACATGTTAACCTTTTCTCACCTTGTTCCATTCCATATTTGATTCTGGGAGTACTGGTGTCAACACCTATCTTTAACAGGACTATTTTATGAGGAGCTCTTTTGCTGCTGCTGTACATGAAGATGCATAAAACTAAATTCTTCTTCGAGTGATTGCTCACATGCATTCCATTTAGGTTAGGTACGCGCAGCGTGCCTGGTTGCCGGGTAGATTTTCCCCTAGCTATAGCCTGGGTGAGCAGGGAGCCCCCTGGAGTGGCGCCCTCATAGCAGCCTATATATACCACTGCGACCCCAGGCACCATCTTAGTTCCTTCTTACCGCAGACGAGCTGGTTGCAGGAACAGTAGAGCTCTGTGTCCCACAGTCTCTCTATCTCCTAGCTTCTTTTTTCTCTTGTTATGTTAATAGTTAAATACTTAGTGTAAATAGTTCTGCCGTTAGCAGTCAGTTAGTTAATTATTTTCTTAGTGTAAATAGATAGTACGTGCAGGGGTTTCCCCTGCCTCCTGGGGCTTATGTCGCCTAAGGCCCCAGGCTTCAAAGCGTGTACGCAGTGTGGGAAGCCCATGCCCTTGGGCGATCCGCACACTCATTGTTTAAAGTGCCTCGGAGAGTCCCACGTCGCGGAGTCCTGCAGTATCTGCAGAACTTTTAAGCCCCGCACGAGGAAGGACAGGGAGACTCGTCTCCGGCAACTCCTCATGGAGGCAGCCCTGGCTCCGGACGCGGGGGAGACCTCGGGATCCGCTCCCAAGAAGGCACCAGCCAAGGCAAAGCCCCGGCACCGGTCAGACTCCCCCTCAAGGAAAAGAAAGAGGGACTCGCAGGCACCCGCCGCTCCAACACCGCGCCGTGACCACTTCGAGCAGCCGCCGCCGGTGATCGCGGCACCGATGGGCTCAGCCCGCTCGGAGGGGCAGCCCTCGGCACCGACACCGTCGACTCCGGTACCCGTGCAGGGCCCGTCGAGTCCGGTGCAAGTGGCCTCGCCACTTAGAGTGCCTCCACCGCAGCACCTTCCCTCGACCTCTGAGGCAATCGCTGCTGCCGGTCTGGAGCTGAGCCAGGTCCAATCGAGGGGCAGACCGCCCGTGATTGGGACCGAGATCGCGGCCAGGTGCCCGCAGGGGCCTGCGCACCGCTCGATCTCCCGGCACCGCTCGGGCTCCCGGCACCGCTCTGTATCGCGGCACCGGTCGCAGCCCCGGCACAGGACAGCGAGGAGGCCGTCTGAATCTCCCGAGGCGCTCTCCCATCGCTCCAGGTCTCAGCATCGGTCCGAGTCCTGGCGCCGATCGGAGTCCCGGTGCCCGCGCTCTGCTCGGCACCGGTCGTACTCTCGGCGCCGGTCACACTCTCGGCACCGTTCGGCTAGCAGGCATAGGGGGAGCCCGCGACGATCTCGCTCCCGGCGCCGTTCACTATCCCGGTGCAGATCGCCACCCCCGACGCCGGTCGAGCCGCTACACCAGACCTTCCGTCAGCCGCTCCCGGTCCCGGTCCCGACGCAGATCACCGCCTCGACACCGGCGAGACTCTCGGCACCGGTCCCACTCCCGGCACCGGGGCTCCCCTCGTCGATACCGGTCATATAGCCACTCTCCGCGCCGGTATCGCTCCTGTAGCCGCTCTTCTCATCGGCACCGGTCCTACAGCCGCTCCTCGCACCGGCACCGGACCCCGGAGACCTCGCCGCGACGGTACCGTTCTTCCAACGGCTCTCCTCCTAGGCATGGGCTTTCGGACCCCTCTCCTCGGCGGCACCGGTCGCCCAACACATCACCGTCCCGGTACCGAGGCGGACCTCGTCTCAGCCCGGGGCCGGGCCCTTCGGGGCAGCGAGAGCCAGCCATGGAGCCTAAGGACTCTCTCACCCAACCCTCGCAGCCCGTCAGGGAAGATCAACCCTGGGCCCCCATCCAAGGTTCGGTGTCCCCAAGACCCGCCTCTGAACAGCAGTGGCCACCTTGGGAGCAATGGGCTTATGATCAGCCCCAGACCACGCAGTCAGACCCAGGGTTCCCTTTGAGATCAGGGAGCACCGATGACCCTCTGCCAGGACCATCTTCAATGGTTGGCCCCTCTGGTGCCTCTTTGGTGGCGGGCGACTTGGGCCCATACGCCTCCCCTGCCCGGGGGGATGCGGTGGCGGGCATGTCATCAGACAATCTACCCTCCTCTGACCTGGCCCTTTACCAAGGCCTTCTAAAAGCGGTGGCAACTAACATGTGCTTGCCAATGGAGGAGACTCCGACGGTTCAGGACCCTGTGACCACCATGTTGTCTAAAGGGGCCCCGTCGAAGGTAGCAGTACCGTTCATTAACACGATTAGACAGAACGCTGCTACGATCTGGAAGACCCCGGCCTCCATTCCCCCCACCGCTCGGGGAGTGGAGAGGAAATACTTCGTCCCTGCTAAGGGGTACGAATATCTCTACACCCATCCTCCTCCCTCTTCACTCGTCGTGGAATCGGTGAATGATAAGGAGCGACACGGGCAGGAAGCGCAGGCCCCTAAGACTAAAGAGGCAAGGCGCTTGGACCACTTCGGTCGCAAAGTCTATTCTTCAGGGGGCCTTATTCTAAGGGTAACCAACCACCAGGCCCTTCTAAGTCGTCATCACTTTGATACGACAGAGGCCCTAGCGAAGTTAGAGGCCGTGGTCCCGCCGGACAATAAGCCACAGTATAGGGCTTTGATCCGCCAAAGCAGGGACATCTCAAGATATGCCCTGCAGGCGGCCCTGGACTCGGCTGACGCAGCGGCAAGGGCCATGGCTTCAGGGATCGCCCTTCGTCGGGCGGCTTGGCTGCAGTCCACCACTTTGTCCCAGGCTATGCAGCTCAAAATCCAGGACCTCCCCTTTGAAGGGGACTCCCTTTTTTCCGGAGACACGGACACTCGTCTCCAGAACCTGAAGGACAAAGGGGTAACCATTAAATCCCTGGGAATGCAGGCACCGTCAGCGCAGAGGCGTCCCTTCTACCCCCCGCGACGGCAATTCTTCCCACCTGCCCGCCCACCTCGAGACTTCCAGCAAAGGAGACCGAGACCTTATCGCCGGCGCCCAGGCCCACGCCAAGGTGGGAGGCAACAGGCCCCGAAGCCACCCCGCGGGCCTAGACAAAACTTTTGAAGGTGCGCCCGGGGGCAGAGCACCAGTTTCAGTTCCGGATCCTCCCTTCGGAGACCGTTTGTCCCACTTCCTCTGTGCTTGGTCGGACATCACCTCGGACCAGTGGGTCCTCCGCACGGTGGAGATGGGATACTCGCTCCAACTGTCCTCCACTCCTCCCGCCCATCCACCCTCCCCGTCCCTCTTCAGGGACCCCTCTCACGAGCAACTCCTTGTACAGGAGGTGAGGTCGCTCCTTGCACTGGGAGCCATCGAACCCGTACCGGAGGAGTTCAGAGGCAAGGGGTTCTACTCCCGCTACTTCCTGGTTCCCAAGGCGAAAGGGGGCCTCCGGCCCATCCTAGACCTGCGAGGACTCAATGCCCACATGTGCAAGTTCAAGTTCCGCATGGTCGCCTTAGGCACCATTATCCCCTCTCTGGATCCTGGAGACTGGTTCGCTGCCCTCGATATGAAGGACGCGTATTTCCATATAAGTATAAACCCATCGCACAGGCGCTACCTCCGCTTCCTGGTGGCAGGGGAACACTACCAGTTTGCTGTTCTACCCTTCGGCCTCTCCACTGCACCCAGGGTTTTCACCAAGTGCATGGCAGTGGTAGCAGCGTCCCTTCGGCGCAACGGGGTACAGCTATACCCGTACTTAGACGACTGGCTAATCCGAGGCACCTGCAAGGACCAAGTGCGCTCACACGTGCACCTGGTCATCAGGACGTTCGAACGTTTGGGAATCCTTCTCAACAGAGAAAAGTCTACAATGGAACCGACCCAGAGGATCGAGTTCATAGGGGCCTTTCTGGATTCCACTGTAGCACGAGCGTCCCTACCTCACACTCGTTTTCTAGCCATACAGTCGGCCATTCGGGGTCTGCGCGCCTGTCCCATGACCACGGCCAGAGCGTTCCTCAGCCTACTAGGCCACTTAGCCTCATGTACGCAGGTCACGCAACACGCCAGGCTGAGACTCCGCCCACTACAGTCGTGGCTAGCGTCGGCCTACAGACCTCGCAGAGACAATATAGACACTCTCCTCACTATCCCCAGAGACATACTATCCACTCTGGCTTGGTGGGAAGATCAGGACAATGTGTGTCGCGGTGTCCCCTTCCTCCCCCCCAGCCCGTCCCTCTCTCTGGTGACGGACGCTTCATCTCTGGGATGGGGGGCCCACCTCGGCCACCTCAGGACTCAGGGCCGTTGGTCGGAATCGGATCTCTGCCTTCACATCAACGTCAGGGAGCTGAGAGCCGTTCGCCTGGCTTGCCAGGCCTTTCGGAATACACTACAAGACCGATGTGTAGCGGTACTTATGGACAACACCACAGCCCAGTTCTACATAAACAAACAGGGCGGGGCCCGTTCCAACCCTCTATGTCAGGAGGCGCTCCTTCTCTGGGAATTTTGTATAGCCCACCGGATTCACCCTGTGGCCTCGTTCCTCCCGGGTGTTCAGAACACGCTGGCAGACCACCTCAGCAGGTCCTTTGCGACTCACGAGTGGTCCCTCAGACCGGACGTTATTCGACCGATCTTCCTAAGGTGGGGGTTTCCCCAGATCGATCTCTTTGCCTCCAGGCAGAACAGGAAGTGCCTCCAGTTCTGCTCCTTCCGAGGCAGCGCCAAAGGGTCCTTGACAGATGCCTTTCTCCTACCCTGGACGGGGCACCTGTTCTACGCGTTTCCTCCGATCCCGCTTCTACACAAGGTGATCCTGAAGATCAAACGGGACAAGGCCCACGTCATCCTCATAGCCCCGGCCTGGCCCAGGCAGTGTTGGTATGCGTCCCTCCTGCAGTTCTCCAGAGCCCCTCCCATCAGTCTCCCATTATGCCCAGACCTGATCTCTCAGGACCACGGTCGCCTCCTGCACCCGGACCTTCAGTCCCTCCATCTCACAGCATGGCTACTCCATGGCTGAGAGGCCCAGAGCTTTTATGCTCAGCTGAGGTACAGAACATCCTTCTGGGTAGCAGGAAGCCTGCCACTAGAAACACCTACATCGCAAAGTGGACCCGTTTCTCCACCTGGTGTGAGGGATTGGCCATCGTCCCGACTCAGGCTCCTATCCCTCGTATACTGGACTACCTCTTAGGCCTTAGAAACCAAGGCCTGTCTACTTCCACCATTCGAGTCCACTTGGCTGCGATCTCGGCTTTCCACCCTGGCCAGGCAAACCGCTCGGTATTTTCTGACCCTGTGGTGTATCGTTTTCTTAAGGGACTGGACAAATTGTACCCGACCGTGAAGCGCCCAATTCCACCTTGGGACTTAAACCTTGTGCTCTCACGCCTCACGTTACCCCCGTTCGAGCCCCTCGCCACGTGTTCCCTACTCTACCTCTCCTGGAAGGTGGCATTCTTAGTAGCTATCACCTCGGCTCGTAGAGTGTCAGAGATACGTGCACTGACCTCAGAGCCGCCCTACACCATCTTTCATAAGGACAAGGTGCAGCTACGTCCCCACCCGGCTTTCCTGCCTAAGGTGGTCTCACCCTTCCATATCAACCAAGACATTTGTCTCCCAGTCTTTTGTCCTAGACCGCATACCTCTGAAAAACAGCAGCAATTACACACGTTGGATGTTAGGAGGGCTCTTGCTTTTTATTTAGACAGGACAAAGCAATTCAGGAAAACGACCCAGCTGTTTGTAGCGGTTGCGGAAAGGATGAAGGGCCAGCCGATTTCAGCCCAACGACTCTCCTCCTGGATCACGTCGTGCATCCACACCTGTTATGAACTCGCGGGCAAACCGCTCGAGAGAGTAACAGCACACTCCACGAGAGCGCAGGCATCCTCTGCGGCCTTCCGGGAGGGAGTCCCTATTCAGGACATCTGCAGGGCGGCTACCTGGTCCTCCGTCCACACCTTTGCCGCACACTACGCCATAGTCCAGCAAACCAGGGACGATGCGGCGTTTGGGTCAGCGGTCTTACGATCAGCAATGGGTCAATCCGACCCCTCCTCCTAGGTATTGCTTGTAGTCACCTAAATGGAATGCATGTGAGCAATCACTCGAAGAAGAAAACAAGGTTACTTACCTGTAACTGTTGTTCTTCGAGATGTGTTGCTCACATCCATTCCAAACCCACCCTCCTTCCCCACTGTCGGATTAGCCGGCAAGAAGGAACTAAGATGGTGCCTGGGGTCGCAGTGGTATATATAGGCTGCTATGAGGGCGCCACTCCAGGGGGCTCCCTGCTCACCCAGGCTATAGCTAGGGGAAAATCTACCCGGCAACCAGGCACGCTGCGCGTACCTAACCTAAATGGAATGGATGTGAGCAACACATCTCGAAGAACAACAGTTACAGGTAAGTAACCTTGTTTTATTTGAAAGACTGCAACCTGGTTTTCAGTGTTGTAAGTACACTGTACATCTAGCTAAGTGCTGATGGAAACAAGGATTTAGCCAAACTTCCCCAGGTGTGGGAACAATAAAGTTTTTAACTGTCCAATTATATATCACTTGTGCCTACATTAATTATGGGAGCAAAATTGTGGAAGCAAAATTGTGCTAATCAAATTACAGCCCAGCGTTAAAAAACGGGCCCTATATGTTTGTGTACTTTAAATAAATAAATAAATAAATGGAGATATACCAATCTCCTAGAACTGGAAAGACCTTGAAGGTCATCGAGTCCAGTCCCCTGCCTACACTAGCAGGATCGAGTACTGTCCCCTGACAGATTTTTTGCCCCAGATCCCTAAATGGCCCCCTCAAGGATTGAACTCACAAGCCTGGGTTTAGCAGGCCAATGCTCAAACCACTGAGCTATCCCTCCCCCCCCTTGTCATTTCCCCCCCCCTTGTCATTTTCCCCCCCAAATGGTCAAATTATACAAATATTTTTTCCCACTTTTTGGATAGTGCTAGTGCCTTGTCAGATTTTTGATTCTGCTGTTCAAAAGGAAATTCAGAATATCATGGAATACTTCACATGCAACCTTTTAAGTTTACCAAGTTTAGCACAGAACTGTGGCAGAAGTAATTAGCACTGATTTGTCTCATCCTACCATCTTGCTAGTGGCTGATAATACTGCATTTTGTTGAACTATTTGTTTTCATATTTATTGCTGTAGCCATGCCATGTAGGGGCGAGTACAGAAACTAGAGCCAAATCAGCCTCTTCCATGTTAGTAAAAATCTTGACAATTTCCCACTGATATTTTGCGTACCCTAGGACAGGGGTCGGCAACCCGCGGCTCCGGAGCCGCATGCGGCTCTTTGATCCCTCCGATGCGGCTCCCTGTGTGTGCTAATTTTAACCGGCCCGCAGACTGTTCTCTATGCGGCCCGCCAGCACTGTCCAACCAGTGCGCGGAGCCGCAGCTGAAAGAGAGGGGCGGGGTCAATAAGAGGCGAGCGGCGGGGGGGGAGAAGAACGGAGGCGGAGCCGGGGCCGGGGCACGAGGAGAGGCGGAGCCGGCGGAGAAGTGCGAGTCGGGCCGGGGCCGGGGCAGGAGGCGAAGCGCGGTGGAGCCGGCGGATAAGAGCGAGCCGGGGCCGGGGCCGGGGCACAAGGCAAGGCAAGCTGGGGGAGGAGGGGGGAGGAAGAAGAGCGAGAGCACGGCTGGAGGGGAGGGGGAGGGAAGAAGAGCGAGAGCACGGCCGGAGCGGGGGGGAGCGGGGGGGGAGGAAGGGGGGGAAGAAGAAGAGTGAGAGCACGGCCGGAGGGGGGGGAGGGAGGGAAGAAGAGCGAGAGCACGGCCGGAGGGGGGGGAGGGAGGGAAGAAGAGCGAGAGCACGGCCGGAGGGGGGGGGGGAGGGAGGGAAGAAGAGCGAGAGCACGGCTGGAGGGGAGGGGGAGGGAAGAAGAGCGAGAGCACGGCTGGAGGGGAGGGGGAGGGAAGAAGAGCGAGAGCACGGCCGGAGCGGGGGGGAGGAAGAAGAGCGAGAGCACGGCTGGAGGGGAGGGGGAGGGAAGAAGAGGGTGGGGGAGGGAAGAAGGGGGAGGGAAGAAGAGAGTGTTATTTCATTTTAAATGTCAAAAGGGTTTTGTGGCTCCCAGTGTTTTCTTTACTGTGGGAAACGGGTCCAAATGGCTCTTTGAGCGGTAAAGGTTGCAGACCCCTGCCCTAGGACATGCAACCCATATGTGTTTCTATAATGCATATTCTTCCCTAGGGACATTGTTCTGGCTTTATTAGGAAGTAAGCCAAGAACCTTTTCTTTTTCCTCCTCAGGGTGTGTGTGTGTAAATAAAATAAAATATTCTGCCTTAGATTCTGCGTTTTCTCTCTTTTTTTTGGCATATAAATTGTATTTATTTAGCTCCATCCTTTCCTCCACATCTGCTCCAGTACTAGTATTTGGTTCTCAAATACCTGTACTTTGCTCCTCAGATACCTATTTTTGGCTCCATTTTACAGCCCAGCCTCTTGTTCATAGTCTTATTTTGAATTTTGAAAGCAGCACAATAATCTCATTTTCCCATTTAGGCATATGCCTTGGAACCATCCCCATTTAATCTCCGGCCAGGGTAAAGGTAGTAGTGCAAGCTTCCTGGCTCTCCCACTGTACTTCAGTCCAAACAAATAAATTAGCTATGAGAGGACTAGATATCTTGAGATCCCTTCCAGTCCTACAATTCTATGGACAGGGACCACGCGAGAGGGAAGAGAGTAGTACTTCATCTCCTTGTAAAATGTTGCACGGAGTGGCCAGAAATCTGAATAGCCTTGAAGTGGAGCCCCGGTACTAGAGCTACTCACCACTGGGTATGTTTTCTTAAAGGACTTGTTCAAAAGCAAGACTTTTACTACAGCTACAGTGCAATGGGGGGACCACTGAGCCAGTTGGCCAGATCTGTCTATTAGCCCGTGGTCTGTGCATTACAAGTTCCAAAATGCAAGTCATTTGAAACACCATCAGATCAAAAATTATGGCCAGCTAAATCTTCAGGAGCCATAGAAAAGGCCTAGGAAACTGAAGTTTCTGTTGCAGTCTTTCCTTGAAACTATCCCTTTAAAAAAGAGGCATGTTTGATCTTTGGAAGAATCAAGAAATTAGAACGTCCAAATACTGCAAATCCCTGGCATCTGAAGGAAAGGGAATTCCCCATCCTGTGGAGTGGCCCTAATCATAACACTTAATCATGCACCCAGTGAACTCAGAGGTAATGTTGCCAATGACTGCCGGGGGTGCAGGATTGGGCCTCATGAATTGCTGAGCATATACTCCCATGACCAGTCCCATGGAAATCAATGCACGAGGTCACATGAGTGTGTGTTCTACAATAGGACTGTAATCACAGGCTTACAGCAGAGTTGCAAAATATGCAATCTTGGCCAGCTACACAACACTTATTAGACAGAAGGAAAATTGGAGAGGGATAAAAAAAGAGGAGAAATAAGGTAGGAAAGAAAAAAGGATACATTTGGTAGGAAGTGGGGGGAGGGAGACAAGAGTCTCAAATCCCAGGTGGTGGTCATGGTTCAGCTGGAGCTGATGTCGTCATCTGGCTCCCTCCCTCTGGCATGGTCTCATCAGGATGTCTCCCAGGATTGGAATATAGAAGGTCCATGTCCCAGGAGATGATCGGGGTGGCAGTCATGATTGCAAAACTCACTCATTCCCCTTCGTTGAGTCAGCTAGTGTAGAGGTAGCCGTTATCTGATTATCTATTTTCCCCAGAAAGTTTCTCTTTCTTAAGAACCCCCAAAGGGAGTGATAGGTGAAATAGCTTATCCTCTCATTATTTCTGACACACCAGTTTTGGTTAATTGATTATTTTTCAGTGTCATACTGTTCTTGTTTAGCAGGCATGATCTTACCACAGTCCTTCAATTATATCAGTAGGTTTTTTATTTGGATTTGTTCACTCTGTTTGCCTTCTGCACCATTTCCCATCAACATTTGTTGTTATAGGTTATTGTGACATTTCATGAACTTTCACTCATTTTTCACAGTTGCGCACCTAATTAGGATAAATTTGTAGGCCCAACTATTACAAAACATCTGAGCTAATGCAAGTCAACAACTTTAATCTAAAGTGGAGATGTGAGATCAGACTTTAAATTGTGTAGGTACATATTGTAATTTCTTTTAGACAGACTACAACAAGGATACTCAGAGCCCAGTGGTTCAGGAGCCAAATCCGTGACAAACATTAGCCAAAAGAGCCACTGTAGTGTGAATTTATTGTTTTATTTATTATAGTACTACATATTCCTTTTTTAAACTGTACAACAGGGGAAATATATAAAAAGACTGTGGCAAAACTGGCATTACACATTAATCTCACAGCAAAATGACTGACCAAATATTTTATCAACTATCACTGGCTAACAACATAGTAAAAGCATCTTGATTTGTTAATTAAATCTCACAGTATTTTAATATCACATGCTTCAATGAACTGCAGAAGACACATTAAAGAGCCACTTGCAGCCAGAGAGCCACAGTCTTGAGTATCACTGATCTAGACTAGTGGGTGATTTAATGAATAGTTTTGGCTTAACTAAATGCTTGCAAGCCCAGAATTTGCAGTGTCAGATGCATCCCATCAGGGAGGTTCAAAGAGCAAAATCGGAATCAAACACAAATCTGGTGCTTGGAGTCATCACCCCAAATGTCTTTTCCCCTTCAAAGGTAGAAGTTACTAGTTTGTATTCCAATTTTGCAGCATTCAGTAGAGTGCAAAACCCCAAATAGTTTGCACTATAGTTCACATCACTTGCATTTTTAATATCCTACTCAAAACATTTCCAGCTGAGTCCTGTGGCTTTTAACTGCCACATCATTCAATGAACAGTAACTTATATCACTAAATGCCCCGTACTTTATTCAGCATGATTTACAACAAATGATCTGCTCAGACAGCAAAGACTGCAATGAGCAGAGTTAAAATTAGAGAAGAATGTACAAAAGGGGAGTCACACCACAACCTGAGAACATGTTTCAACACAATTCCTACATACTTAAAAAAGGATTAAATGTTTATACCTTATTCTAAAGAGCTAGCGATGTTTCTACAACTGGAAAAAACATTGGCCAAGAAGAGAGTGGTTGTTTTGTAAATCCTCATGCAGGGACAGGAGGCCTAAAGACTAGAACAAAATCCAATTATACCTTTTCCAGCAGTGTGCTTCAAAAACATCACACAGAGGCTTTTTAATATGCAACATTTTAATATGCACCATATGTAATTTTTCCCTCCACTTCTGATTCTGATGAAAGTTTGATTCATACCAGACTGCTGTTAATTATTTCTAAGTCCACCAAAAGAATTCTCACTTTGATGAAAAACAAACAAAAAAGATAGTCACTGAGCTGGAAGACACTGGAGAAGTCAGATAAGAACATAAAAAATGTGGACATCAGAATGAAGTCAATGGAACAGCATGTTGTCATGTTATACTGGAGATTATTTTAAAAACAGCAATGCAAGATCGCTGCTTTGGAAATCAGGTAATCTAGAGAGAAAGTCAGGTTCTGAGGACTACAGCAGATAAAGAAACTCCTGAATTAATTACTTTCTTGGAAGGCACAATCTCATCAGTCTTGCAGCTGAATGTGAAAGATTATTCTAAAAGTAAACTGTATGCCTGAAGGATCCCCGAGAAGGCAAATACAGTAAACCCTCGATTATCTAGGATTGGGTTAACCAGGATGTGGATTAACCAGTATGTCAAAAAATAATATGCATAACTCACAGGGCCGGCTCTGGCTTTGTTGCCGCCCCAAGCACAAACAAAAACAACTCACAAGGCGGGCTGGGAAGCCAGTGAACCAACATCCCCTCCCCCTGGCGCAGGGTGCCTGGTGAACCAACTCCCCCTCCCCTCCCCATATTTCCTATGGATGGTGATTATCCAGAATTTTATTAACCAGGATTATTTTTTTCCCTATGATCCTGGATAATCGAGAGTCTACTGTAATGAAGTTCAGAAGAGGCCGAGGTCCTAGGTTTTGCTATTCTAAATATATCAAATCAGTGCACTACCTAAAACTCCATCTAATATATATTACACAAATCCTTTAGTGCTCAAAGGGAAACCCCGTGAGTCCAGAATCAGACTCTTCTGAATTCTATACCAGGGCAAAACCCAGATGATAATAAACACAGTGCTGAGATATTTCCAGGCCACCGGTGATTGCTTCAGAAGTCACTTTAAATTGAATTTGGAACTTGAGGGGTAGATCAATGATTGTTCCTCCCTTTCTCAAATGGTTGGGCTGAGGGAAAGCAGCTGTCTCCTTGCTAAGGCAGACAGCCATGAAAGATCAGCGTCTACAATTTAACTGTATCTCTTTAAAGCAGGGGTGGGGAACCTCCGGCCCGCGGGCCTTATACAGCCCGCCAAATAATTCTGTCCGGCCCGCGGTGGGGCCAGGGATGCACCGCAGCCGCCGGCCAGGGACGCACGCAGGCCGCCAGGCGGGGGCGGCTCGTGCCTGGGGGAGCCGCCGGCGCCACGTGGCCACCAGGCGGGGGCGGCTCGTGCCTGGGGGAGCCGCCGGCGCCACGCAGCCACCGTTAGCCGGGCGGCGAACGGAGGAGCCGCGGGGAGCCGACGGTAAAGGGGGTGTGGGGGGAGACTGGGCTGGGGGGCAGGCAAGGGGGTGGTGGGGGAGGCCAGGCTGGGCAGGTGGGGAGGGGGGCAGGAGACTAGGCTGGATGGGGTGGGCGAGGCGTGGGTGCGGGAGGGAAGGAGGTTTGGTGGGTGGGAGGCTGGACTGGGTGGGCAGGCATGGGGAGCAGGAGGCTGGGTTGGGAGTGGGAGGGGGGGAGGAGGTTAGGTTCGGTGGGATGGGCCGGGCCAGGCAGGGGTGGGAGAGGAAAGGCTGTTAGATGGGGGGAGACTGGGTGGAGGTAAATGAAGATCACCCCCTACACCCAGGCTGATAGCGGGAGCTGACTGGGGCAGGCGGCAGGACCCTGGCCGGCAAGGGGCCAGCGGGGGAAACCCCAAAGCAGTGCAGGGCTAAGCACTCCGCCTGCCACTGCTTTGGGGTTTCCCCCGCTGGCCCCTTGCCAGCTGGGGTCTCAGCTCCTGTTGCCAGACTGGGCTTCCGGGGGGGGGGGGGGGGGGGAGCGGCCCACAAATGACATTATAAATGTCAAATGGCCCTTGACACAAAAAAGGTTCCCCACCCCTGCTTTAAAGGAACATTTATTTAGATTTATAAGAACAGACAAAAAAATTCCTCTTATAAGGATTAATGTCAAGAAACTCTTTTGGTGTAGACTAGAAATCAGAGAAGCAAACTTGGAAAGATAAGAATTACTGTGGGTGTATTGGATTTGGTGCTTAATTACCATTAATTAGAGGAAGGGAAATGCAGAATGGACAGGCTATCAGTGAAACAAACTTTCAGAGAGTTTCTCTCTCAAAAATTCACCTCCTGATTGGTGCTTTGACTAACTTAACAGACCAGGCATTGCACACTGTAACAAAAACAATTTGAAAAAGTGGTCCTCTAAATAATTGCACTTTAAATACAAAATAAAAGCTGTGTTAACAAGTGAAACAAGAAGTTGTAGCAAATGGCAACACTTGTTCTAATGTCAGCATATCCAGGACAGTGCTAGCATCAAGTCACTCAATGGTAAAAATTGAACAGATGAATAAAACATGCTGTTTTCTCATTAATGTGAATAAAAATAAATAGAAAAAAAAACGCACCTTTTCCTCTGGCAGTCACCTGTCCTGTAGTTACATGTGATTTCTAAACTCCCATCTTTCCTTAATCTGACAAGGTGCTTTCCTACAGAACTATTCTTATATTGAAGTTATCACTAATCTCCTTAATTGGCTATAGATATATGTAATTTTTTAAAAGTCCAGGGTTATCACGAGTAAGATATCTGTGCATAAACGAGTCTCAAAGATTATATTACTCACCAGGTACAGTATCCACAAATAATGACATAAATCAGAGGCCTTGGTTACACTGGCACTTTATAGCGCTATAAAGCCTCCAGGAGCGCTATAACTTACTACCCGTCCAGACTGGCGAGGCATGTAGAGCGCTATAAGTCCACAGTTATACCACTCTGGGTAATCCTCCCTTCCCTGAGGATTAACACCTATAGTGTATTGACTGCTCTATATTATCTCCAGTGTGAATAGGTATTAACACTTAAAGTGTTTTAAGTGATCTCTGGAGACACTCCGAGCCATTTAAGGCAATTGACATCTCTTCCCTTTGTTTTGAACTCGGCTGGAGGAATGCGGAAGTAAGTTTTCAGAGTTTCTCTCTTAACTCGGCAGATAAGCAATGCAAATGTTTAAGGAGGGAGCTGTGTGACCGAGAAAACTAGAAGGTTCTGAATTTCAAAGGACACCCACTGACAGACTCTCAGCATGAAAAAAATCCACGAAAATGCACTCACTCTCCCCCTCCCCATACATACAACACATTCCTCCTCACCCCCCTCGTTTGAAAAGCACGTTGCACAGAGCTGAATGCTGGGATAGCTTCCCATAATGCACCACTCCCCGTGCCACAAATGTGGCCACGCTATACCGCTGGTGGGTCTCAGTGTGGACATGCTATAGCGCTATCCCTATAGCTGTATACGAGGACAGGTATAACCAAAACTGCTATAAAGCTGTATGTGTAACCAAGCCCAGAGAAGCAGGAAAGTACTTGATCAACCATGAGAATGAACCTGCCTCAGCATTTTTTGGTTAACACTACTAAAGAACAAAATTTCAGTCCTTAGAAGCAGAAGTAAGATGTTCTGTTAATAATCCTGTGAACTGATTAGCAGCAAAGTGCAAAAGATTCTCAAAACTATTTTCTCAGTATCCTTAAAGGCTTAGTGATCCTCCTGCAGTCCCCTCATAGCCAAAGCTTCCAAAAAGTTGAATTAGGTGTCTTTCCTATATGAGGAATAGTGAACGGAGGCATTAATGAGTAAAATTCAATTAAATTCAGGCCTACCAAGTATCATGGGTGTGATAGATGACATGGAGTCCGTATTACAAGTCTCATATCATAACCTGCTCTGATTACAGCCCTCTGCTTCTACACAGGAAGAAGTGTAGTTTGTTAAAGGTCCGGAAAGAAAAAATATGATTTAAATGTTTTGTTTTAATTTCATTCTTATATTATTGTCAAAAAGGTAGACAATAGACAACAGCAAACAAGACATTCAACAAGAATTTGAGAGAGACATAGGCAGTGCCTGAGAGGTAAGTGGGTGTGATATTGTAGAGCTTTTTAAAATTACGAACTAGAACAATTTTAAAAATAAGATATGGGAATAAAGCAGCAGAAAAAAAGTCAGGCCTCTCTGAAGGTTGATAGGTCGTATTTGGACCACCTTTTAAACAAGTAAAATCCATTTGTTCATGCTAAATACTAGTGACACCATAACAGAATTTTCAAAAGCCTTCTCAATTCATCACTAACTTCAAGCACTCAGCAGCTGATCTCCCAGTGATTTGCGACATTCCATTTAACCATCTCCTCACAGGTCATCCCCTATTACAAAGACCTTCCATGATAACTTTCTCAATGTTATTTTCATCTTTTATCCTTGATGTGACTAAAATACGTAAGTTTACGTCTGTTGGTTTCTGAAAGCAGGGTCTGCTCTGCAATCATATTTCTAACAAGCATTTGTCATCTTTTCTATCCAGAACATACACAAAAATATTTGCCAGCCCACATCTCAGTCTTCAATTTTCTTCTTGTCAAATTTGCAAATTCAACACAAACAATCTCGGATTGAACAAAGACCTACAATGGCTCGCTCATTACAGAACTAGTTTCTCCTCTCTCCATGTCCACACCCCCCATTCAAATGCTAGAAGAACAACCCACCCTCCCTGATCGGAGATAACAAGCTGGTTCAGCCTAATTGGACTAACCTTTTTACCTCCCACCTGGTTCTTGCCTACTTTTCTGTACCTGCCTCTGGACACTTCCACTGCTTGCATCCGACAAAGTGGGTATTAGCTCACGAAAGCCCCTGTTCAGGATCAACTCAGAGGGCCCTGGGCTGGGACCCAGTGCAGTGGGAGAGCCTAGGTCCCCTCACTCCCACTGTCTGAAAGACTGAGGAACCTTGACCAGGAATACAAAGGGCCGGAAGGCAGGCCCACCTGCCCCTCCAAGCACCCTGTTACTCTTCTTTCTGTCATAATAGGTCAGTACGGAGTCAGAGCCATCATCCTATGAGAGCAAGTGGTGCATGCTATTATGAAATGAAACCTGAGAAAGCACCAGCAATAGATAACATAATCAGCAAAATAGTTAAAAGCGATTGGTGACCGAGGTCTACATTTTGCTTCATCCCAAACCTTTTTTCAGTGACTTAAAAGTCACAAGTTTAGCACTTGTATTAAGAAGGAAAATCCATTCATATAGCTTTTGTCTCCAAAATTACATAATAGGATCCTCTGTATTTTCACTGAGTAAGAATTGCTTTTCCTAGGTCAGCAAGAACACTAACACATTAAACTACAAGGAATTTCAAAATTCTGCCAAGTTAGGCCTCAAACACTCACTGAGCTAAAGCAAACAGATGTTCTATTATGCAGACTGGCTACTGTAAGTATTTTTACCTTGGCAGTTCTTAGGATTGTCCAACTTGATGCTTTTGTCAACACTGCATTATGAAGCAAAGCAGTGTTCATACATGATGAAGACAAAACAAAATTCAACAAGGAAACAGACTTCACTTTAAAGTCCCCTGGAGCACACTTTAAATCAAAGTAAGCAAATGATTATAAAAGACATTGTGCATGAGCTTTTCTTTCTATATGCATTATATATAAACATTTCTTAGGATCATTATTAAAAGCACTGAGTTCTTTTGCATCAGTTTGTTTTAAATAAGTAACTATAGACAAGTCAAACTGAGATCAAACAAGAGGTTGAGCATTCTCAGTTTTCACTGAAGTTAGGTCACTCAAAATTACCCTGTTCTTTTCGCGCCCTGTGACGCATCTGACATTGACCCCTGTACTGGCTGAAGACAGGATACTGGGCAGGATGGACAATTGGTCTGACCTACCATGACCATTCATATCTTCTTACAATCTAAACAGACAGACAAAACAACTTAAAAAACCCAGACAAAGTAATGCTTAATAAGATGGAGCCTAAAATAAAAAAGAACCTTTAACTGAAATGGATCAATGTTGTGGGACCTCACAGAAGTGAATCAAGAGTAGGCAGAGAGAACAGCTGCCTTGTGCAGTGGGATTGGGAAGGAATTATGAGCATGGGTATGGCATCAAAGATTACTTGAAAATGAGATATAAAGAATGAGACAAAGTGAAAAATAAAGTGGAATCCAATAAATTTGCTTCTGGTTAATGTTAGAGTGTCCCTTCCTATGTAATATAGGTGAAGGGGAACAACCATTAAAGAAGAAACATTATAGAGATTGTTAGATCTCAATTCAGATAATTAGTCCAACTCCTTAACCTCTGATCATATGTAAACATTCCCAAACTTCCTGATGCATCCAAAAGCTCCACTCTATGGGGCCCAATCCTGTAAAGACTTAAATCCATGCTTACCTTTGTGTCAATAACTCAAGCAAATTACTCACAGTGCATAAAATTAAGCATGCAAATAAGTCTGTGCAACATTGGGGTCTAAATCTAAAGCAAGAGAAGGGGTTTGAGGACTAACAGGAGCTCCAGAGTTCTAATCTCTGGTCTCCTAAGGGCTCTCTATGGTATGTCATTTCTCTTCCTCAGTTTCCCCATCCATAAAAAAAGGATAATAGTACTAACCCTGTGTGATAGAAGTGCTATAAATATTTGTAAATATTAAATAAGGTTTGTAAATCACTGAAATTTAAAGGCTTATCCAGCAGTCCTTTTTCTCAGACAGAACTTCAGAAAGTCACTATAGGTTCTGCCTAAACACTTCAAGATCTGGCCTCAAAACATTTAAGTATAATTATGTAATAATCACAATACCAGTAGTTAAGGATAATTAAAAGGCTAGTTTTATTGCCTCAGAATGAGTCATAAGATCACTGAAATAAAGTGGCCTATGTTTACATACTGCCTTCAAAGTTAAAAATTGAAAACCTGTCTCAAATTATTTGATCAAGATTTTCAAATCAAGCAATATTTTGTTCGTGTCTCCTTCTAGTAGCAGAATATGAAATAAGGCACAAATCAACTGCACTTTTATTACTTCTTAAAACCTGGTGGAATACTGCAGTTCGATTCTCGCCTGTGCTCCTCGCCCATCACCCACAGCGTTAGATAATGTGGTTTGTAATCTGCTTTGTATTCCTGGACTAGAGGCAAAAGTGCTCCAGAATCCTTCCTGCATTTGGGGCTGCCCCTCCCCATGAGTCCACCTGCTCATTCACGTCCTGCTCTGGGGAACTGTGCCACTGACTGGTTACGGGGCACGACTGGTAAATCTCCTGCCTCTGGCAGCCGTCAGCTCCATTTTCAGGTCGGCCTAGGAGGATGAAGCATTCCTGGCTGTAAACCCCAGGCCAGCTCGGTTCCCAGGGCAGCTGCCAGCCGACCCCAGCTCGCGTGGCCCCTGGCAAGGGGCAGAGGCGGGCGCAGGCTCCTAGAGGTTCGCACTAGACAAGGGCTGCGCGGCTAGGGGCGCAGGCCGGGCGGCAGCGGACGTATCACCCGGCACTCCCTCCGCCGAGCTCTGGGGTGGGCCCAGGGGGAGGCAGCTCACAGCCGGGCCCCCATAAGTTTGTGCCTCCAGCACAGCCTGCGGGGAGACCCCCCGTAGGGCCACGTCGCCTGGTGTCGTGTCGTGTCGCCCCCGCCAGGCCAGGAACTCACCTCTCCTGCCCGGCCCCCTCACCGCCCCTCGCCAGCCCCCGCCGCCCACAGGGCCGCGCGGGCCCGGCACTGCGCGCTGCCCCGCCCCGCGCGAGCCCTGCCGGCTGCAGCCCGTTCCCTGCTCTAACGAGCGGCTGGAGCTGCACGTCGCCGCCCCGGGCCGCTCGCCGGGGGAGATCGGGCGGCAGGAGGGGACCAGGGCTCGACTCCCGTCCAGCTCGCCGCCGCAAGGGGCGGGACCTTCCCGCATCTAAGATGGCGGCAGCCGAGTCACGTGGTGGGCGCTGAGGCGCTGGCTGGCGGCGGGGCCCGGGACATGGCGGCGGAGGAGGTGGAGGTGGGTAGGGGTCCCCAGCAGCGACGCAGGTATCAGGCGTCTGTGCTGCCCGGCCTGGTTAGCGAGTTTGGCGGCGGCGTGTTTGGCTGCCCCGGCTGCCGGTGCGAGCTCCCGGGGGCTCGCGTAGGACAGTCCGAGGCGGCGGTCCCCGACGCTCCCTCCCCTTGTTGCGCGCTGTATGGCCCCGGGCGGGGGTGGGTGTCTGGGCAGATCCACCCCCCGACACCTCCCCCCGCTGCAAGAAGCTCAGCATCCTCCCCTGCTTCCTGCCCCCTTTGCTCTTCAGCTGTAGGGGGGGGGGATTGTTGTATCTGTAGGGGGAGCGCCTCCCCCATCCATCCATCCCCCCCCCCCGTGCATCCAGACCTCCCATATCCAGATACCCCGCCAAGTCTCACGCAGTGCATCCAGAACTCCCTTAGCCCTCCATACCCGCACCTCACCCCACTGAACCTCAACCCCTGCATGTGGAGTCCACGTGCACCCAGACCCTCTGCCTCCTGACCCCTGCACATGGCCCACTTCCCACCGAGCGTCTTCCTGCACTCAACTGCAGCCCCCCCCATGCTTCACCTCCTGCATCACCCTGAAACCCCACACCCAGACCCCCAACTAGCTGCACCTAGACCCCCACCCCACCAAGGCCCACTCCCCTAACCTCCAGATCCCTCAGCTGAGACTCCAGACCCCTCCACTGAGACCCACCTGCACCTCAAAGCCCCTGCAGAGTCCTATTGCTCCTACACCTGGAACCCCCCCAGCCTCTGTGCATTCACACCCCCCCCCCAGCTGTCTGCACCCAGATTGTCCCCCACACAACCCTCTCACCCCACACCTGGACCTCCTCACATGAATCCTGCCTGCCCCACACCCGGTGCAGAAGAGCAGGGCCGTAGGGTGTTTTTGGGGCCGACCCAGGCATTTGTGCTGTGGGGGTCCGGTGCAGCCTCATTGCTGAGTCCTTGTCCTGGGGGTGGGGAGGCTGAAGGTGATTTCCCACTTTCATGCAGCCAATGGTATGTGGTCCCCAGTGCCATGCCGAAGCCTGTGTATTTATTTATTTATTGACAAAATGCAGAATTTTAAATTATTGTGCACAGAATTTTTATTTTTTTGGCACAGAATGCCCTCAGGAATAACCTATGTACCTCCTACCTTATCAGTTAGCACAGACTCATAGAAACGAAGGGCTGGAAGGGACCTTGAGAGGTCATCTAGTAGTCCAGTGATTTTCAACCAGAGGTCTGTGAGACCTTTGAAGGAGGCCGTGGAGTCTTGCAGCTGATGCCCTGATCCCCAGTGCCCTCCTGGTACCTTCTGCGGGCTAAAGCTAGGAGGCACAATGCTGAATCCTGGAGTCCCAGGCCCTGGTACTTCCTGTGTGGGAAAAGCCCTAAGCCCCCACCCCCTGAAAACTGCAGCACAAGAGCATAGCAGCCCTGAAGGCAGCTCCCCTTCCCCCCCCCCCCCCCCCATCTCCTCTCTCTGCCCCCTGGCCAGGTCGGAGTCGGGAAGCTGGAGCCAGGCAGAGTGGGGAAGTTGCTGCTCTTCATGGTGCCATGGTGCAGGCAGTGGCGCAGCGTTCCTTCCACTCTTGCTGGTGCCCCAGGTTGAAGCTGCTCATCAACTCCCAGCCCCCTTTGCTCCCCCAGAGGCAGTCAGTAAGAGCTCACCCGGGTGGGGAGATCTGGCTCCGTGGCAGGCAGATCCCTCCGGGAACAGGGATCATAGGGGAGTCCTCACAGCCCTAATGCCCCTCTCCCTGAGCTACCCCCTGCCTGCACACAGCCCCTAGCATCCCTCGCACCAAGCAATCCCCCTGCCTGCACGCAGCCCCTAGTACTCCTCTTCCTGCACCCTAAGCTATCCCCTCCCGCACCCATCCCCTCCATGCACCCACAGGCTCCAGCCACCCCCTGTGTGCACACAGCCCCAGCTACCTCCTCCCTGTATCTTGAGTTACCCACTCAGCCTGCACACAGCCCCTATCTACTCCTTCCCTGCATCCTAAGCTGTTTTAAAACATTTTGAGCTAAGTCCTCCACCCTTGAGTTATAATTTTTGGGCATGTACTCCCCTATCCCCCCACCACCCCACCGGGTGGCCTGCTGAGATGAGTCAGGGGGGTGGAGGTGGCACTGCCTCCCTGTACCTCACCATGTGGAGCTGGTTCAAGCCCTGCTGCTCTTCCTCCCTCTCCCCCAGAAGTCAAACTACACCTATGCCCACGGCCTCTACCCCGAGATCCTCCCCGCTGCTGCTGGACCCTGGAGTTTTTATAGCATGCCGAGGGCGGGCTCAGAGAGAAAAAGGGAGAGAACCTCTGATCTAGTGCTGAGATAGGACCAAGTAAACCTAGACCTTCCCTCGCATATGATTGTCCAACCTGTTCTTAAAAGTCTCTGCTGATGGGGATTTCACAGCCTCCGTTGAAAGCTTAGTCTAGAAGTTAACTAGTCTTGTCATTAGAAAGTTTTTCCTACTAGCTAATCTACATCTCTTTGCTCCTGATTAAGCCCATTATTTCTTACCTTACCTTACCTTAAGTGGATATGGAGAACAATCGATCACTGTCCTCTTGTAATCACCCTAGCTACCCATAAGCTGTAAAATGAAACTTGCAATATTTCCTTCGACACACTTTTAAAAGTAAATTGTGTGTTCACTGATCCTTATGAGATTGGTCATGAAAATTGGGCATCTATCTCTTATCTTCAGAAAAAGACTGGCAAGGATCTATCAACACCGTTTTCGGTTCCTATACTCTCCATCCCCTCATTGTAAGGAATTACAAGAACAAATTAAATGGGAAGGCAACACAGAGTAAACAGATGGAAGGGGGAAAAATAACTTTATAATTAACCCTAAAGAATTCACTGATACAGTATATAATCGGTAAATGTTCAAGCATTGTAAGATTTAATTAAAAATATGAATAAATATATGTGCCGTTATGCTAGCTAGCATAAAATTATAAGGGCTGTCAGTCCTTATTCTTCCGGGTATAAACTGAACACTATCTGAGGTCAAATACAAACAACCTTCAAATTCAGTTGTGGTTTTGGTGGCATGGACAGAACTGTGTACTAGTTGGATATTATTTTGCTCTGGTATAGCAATGTCTTTGTGTTGTTTTGCAAAGAAAGAATATAGGTCAAATTTTGGTTCTACAATTCCAGTTTTGAGGGTGGTCTGTTTTAATAGCAAAGTAATAGACATATTTGTGTTAATGTTAAAGTTGTTCATTTATTTAGTGTTCTAAATATATGATGTATGAACTGTATACATTTATTTTGCAGGAGCAGCTGGTCATGGTGGAATTATCAGGAATTATTGATTCAGACTTCCTAGAAAAATGTGAAAACAAATGCAAGATTTTGGTGAGTTTGACTACAACATATTAGCAAAGAGACAAGTTTTTATTTTCGTGAACAAGGAGAAATTTTAGGGTCTCATTGAACTCAATGGGCTTTGGCTCAAACCCTTTGTGCAGAAATGTGCAGACTATATAGGCAATAAACTGCCCATGGTCTGTGCATAGAGCAATTAGCATCAGTGGGCAATATGAATGCATATCAAAAGTTCCCTTTGTCTTGTGAATATACTGTTATGCAAAACTTAGGGTAAAACTTTCAAAAACACCCAAGGGACTTAAAACTCTAAATCAGAGGTGGCTAAGACTCGTAAGTCACTTGTGCCCAGACCTATAAAGGGATTTAGGTGTTGAACTCCTAATTTTTGCATGCGTAGCCACCCAGTGGAATCCACAAATCCTGGGTTTGGTGTTTAGCTTCCCGATAAAATGCATGGAGGGAGAGATGCCTAAGAATGGGATCCACAAAAACCAGCACACTAGGTGAGGAGTTGCCTAAACTAGCTAGTAGGAGATGCTCAGGAAAGGTGTGTTTCCTAAGCCCTGTGCCCTCATTGAGTTAGGTTAAATCGAAACTACAGGGAGCTCATCTGTTTATGATCCATACCCAGGAGCTTTGCTCCGGGAATCAGACAACTTAGGCACCTACGCAATTTCTTGCAAGAAATCTGAGTGCCCTAACTGCTGGGCTCTGGGATATTCTGATGTCAATCTCCTTCAGTCTTTCCTGGGATAGCTGTTCCATTTAGCTAAATACTTAAATAGTCATTGGGCAAGAGAGAGACAGTGAGAATAACTCTAGCATGGTGGTTACTCACCTGGGAGCAGGAATACCCAGGGTCCAGCCCCTGTCTTCAATGGGTAAAGTACACCATCTTCAACAGGAGAGATTGAGGGAAACCAACATCAGACTATCTCATAGCCTGCTGATTAGAGCACTCTCTCCTGAGAGGATTTGAACAGAGGGTCTCCCATCTTTCTCTCCATTAGAAGAAGGGGAGTGGAATCTGAGTCTCACTACCATCCTTTTCAGACTAGTTTTGAACAGGTCCCGATGCAGTAGGTGTGGTCTGAGTACACCTACTAGATCAGGCGCCACCAGCAAGATAGACAGGGGAACCCCTATCTTCACCTGGTTTGAGGCTCCCACTATGGCTTAGGCATGAGATAGGTGTCCAGACTGCTAGAGTGAAGCATTGTGTGCATGCCCAGAGACAGAAACTTAGGCATCAAGAGAACTTTGACAGCAAAAATTTAGATGCTGAGTGAGTTTGCATACATACAGGGTTAGGTGGTTGCCAAGCAGGGACTTTGTGGATTGCAATGTCACTTAAATCTGGGGTATAGCACTTACAGCACCTTTGTGGATCTAGGCCTTAGGTGATTTTGAAAATTTTACAGTGACTCATGCAACTTTAATAAGGGCAGATATATTTCCTGACAATTTCTTGACAACAGCTTGCGAACAATGCCCCTTTTTACCTTAATGATATCCTGTTTACTCTCTCAGCCCAAAATACTGCCCGGTGAGCCCTGATATACAGCATATGAAGAGCAGCTTAGTGCTAAGTTTTCAGCAGACATTTTTATCTCTAAGGCTGTCTACTCTATTACAAAATTACTGTCAAAGGCAGAGAGGGTTACCTAGTCCTCACTCTTTTGCAATTGAATGATTTTAATTGATTCTCCTATGTGAGGCAAGATATCTTAATTGCCCTAGAGCTTTGTCAAGGGTTAGTGTTTTCCATATATTAGGGGTTATGTAAAATGTGGACATTTGGTAGACCCAAAGCTAGAAAAAGATGAAAAATGCCTCTGAAGATATGACTGATGACTGAAATAAATGAGTCATTAACATTAGTTCCTAAATCTCAGTTACAGCTCACATCAGAGAAACGCAAGTTCATACATACATTATGCATCATTCCTGTTCTCCTGAGTAAATTTTGTTCTCGGGTCTGACCCAGCTTATCTGAAATATGGTACACAGATGGCTGGCTGGGCGTGTTACTGGTGACCTTGCCCACAAGTAATATAGTGTTGCATATTTTGACCAGTATGAATGTGTTTTGCTTTAAATTGTATCCATTGGGATCTTACTGTACTCTTACTAGAAAACTTTTCTATATTTGCAGAACACTATCACTTTCACCCCCAAGCTCCTTTTCTCCTTTCCCACAATGAGAGTTACTTGAGTGTCACTTCTTGTGTCATGAAGATCAGTTCTTATAAATTGGATAAAAGATTCAGCACCATGATGCTTACTCTGGATTTCAGTGCTCCTGGAATCCTGGTCATGGGGGAAAAAATTGGCCTCAACTTTAGGATAGATTTGTGGGGGAGGGGAAAGAAACAACAGCCAAACAAATACAGTTTTTTTAAATGGTGAAAACCATTTACTCTTGTCAGACACTACTAAACTTTTCCAGTTTTTGCATTTTATACAGTAGTGTAAGGATCTATATTTTGTATCCTACTTTGATATTAATGATATCCCTTTTAGCGGAGAAAACAAAACCTCAAGCTTCGTCTCAGAAGACTTTTTTTAAAAGTTACTTTTTGGAAGTATATGTGAGAGAATCTCATTCATTTGTATTAACAACTGCTACCCACTGTGGCTTTTACAAAATTAATGTGAAAGGCCCTAATCTCACAAGCAAGTAACTTAATTTTACATGCCCGAATAGTCTCACTGATGATAAAATTGTATCTATCAAGGTCAGTACGTTACAACAAATAGGCTTTGTTCTGATATTTATTTTAAGCCTAGTTTAATTTTAATTATACTTCACTGTATACTAGGAAAATAATGAAGTATCAGTAATGAGGCATCACTATAGTACTAGTTACTAATGAGACACACCCAGTTTTGAATCTTTGCTAAGAAATGGGGTGTGACCCAGGGTGCCTGGGGCATCCCTTACTGAAAATGTTAAGGTCAGGGCAGGCTGAATAAGGGAGAACAGACCCTCTTAAACTGGTGGTTAACATTGAAGTTAAACTCACCAACCAGTCACAAACTGTGCTTCTGATCCCCCACACTGGTTATCGAGAAACTAAAAAAAAAAGAAAATCACACAGCTCCCTTTATTACATTCCAGTTCTCTGGTTCCCAGTCAGCACCTAGGTCGAGTACAACGAGAAGTTATTTATAAACTCTGCTCACTATACAAACATATATACATATGAACATATATAAACACATATAAATAAGATTGTCATGCGTGGAAAATCATAACATTTTCACATATCTGGTAAGATTCCTTGCAATTTTATAATATTGGGATCAACAATATCATAAAGCGTCTCCTATATTCCATACAGTATCACATGGAGTAGACTGTTGGGTGTTTTTTCTGAGAACATTCCAGACTTATGAAGTGAGAATACATGAGCTTCTGTTGTTTTTTCAGTTTTAAGTTTCCTCATGTTCTGATTGTGATTTAGAAAATTAATTTTTATGTATACTTAAAGTATTGTGGCTAACCATTAAGAGTTCTTCTGATCTTGCACCTGATTTTCCACCTGATGTTGTCCTTAATTTGTGACATCATAATTGTGTTGTGTGGAGAGGACTGATAGTACAAACTGAGGGTTATGATTCTGTATGAAGAATAAGCAAGAAGAACCAATAACCTGTTAGATTATAAATCTTGTCCCTATGCCTTGTGTAGTTGGAAGGGCTCAGAGCCAGCACAATTTATGAGGTTCTGTTGCAGAAGGAAGGGCAGGATTTTGGAGCCTCGTGCAAGGGTCCCAACCTCTGTGCTACAAGGCTGCGTTCAGTGTGGACTTCCAGCATTCCTTTATGCAACTGGGCTTTGGGAAGACATATACTCAGTAGATCCTCTGGCCATCTCTACCCTCCCCCTCCAAACCATGCTTCCCCAACCCAAAAAACACATTCTCAAAATTAATGCACAGGAGACACAGAAGCTATTGTAAACCTGAAGTTGCATTAATGGGAATGAAATCGATTTTGTATTGAACTACAGACAGTGTAAGGATTTCTTCCACACTCTTGTCCACACAGAAATCCACCAGCATGCAGCCCTGAAACTAGATAAAGTTTTTGTCCCTTAGGGAATAATTTATTTTCCATGCAAGTAAACTTAGTAATATAAAACTTTGAGTTAAAATACTGTTTTCCCTGAGGCAATTACATAAAGTACTTTTTAAAAGCTGTTAATAAATAAGAGATTAGATACAGGTTAGTTTATGCTCCTTTGGACTTCTGGAAACGGCCTCTTCCTTCTTGTAGCCTTTTCCAGGTCAAAGACTTTTTAAAAAGATTCAGTCAACTCCGTGGGATACCATCAACTGGAAAATAATGTTTGTCTTAAAATCGTATACTGAGTGTAATTAATAGAACATCTAAAATTACTATGATTGAAAGAAGTTGTCACCCCAAAATATTTGTTTACTTTGTTTCACAGCATTTTGTGTGCAGTCAGGTTCACTATTTCTTTTGTATAGTCACTTCCCCCCATTTTGTGTGCAGTCAGGTTCACTATTTCTTTTGTATAGTCACTTCCCTGTTGCTTGTGAGATGCTCTCAGAAATGGGAGGGGAAAAAAAAACCCTTGAAAAATAGGGGAAAGTGATTGTAAAACTGCAGAAACTTGTAGATAGTCCTGCTTCTGTTGCTATTTTGGAAACCACTTTTAACTGGTGACGTCCCTGCATGCTGTGTAGGTGTTTGTGTATCCAGCAACCCTTTTTTCTCTAGCACACCTTTCTTATTTGCTTACCTAATTGTCCGAGATATATGTATAACTGTTTCATCTAAATCTCACAGTTTAGAAAGCTTTTGAGTCTATAAACTAAAAGTAAAGTTTCCTTTGTATATGTTCCTTTTTCTCCCCATACTAATCTCAGTGTGATAGAATAGACTTGATTTGCTATCGCTAGGTTGCATTCCACATTGCTTTTTTGTCTTGTACTGCATATACCATTTCAGGGAATCTGTATATATAATGTTGGTTTTACTGTACTTGGCATCCCAGTTTACCAGTTGTTTTCCCTAGTCTCAGTGCCTTGCCTTGACTCACTGAAGCATGACTTCCATCTCATTTTTGTCTATCCTTGTTTGTAGGGAATAGACACAGAGAGGCCCATTTTGCAAGTGGACAGATATGTCTTTGCTGGGGAATATGAAGGTAGGAGATGATTACACTCGTTTTCAGTGTGACATGTAGGGCCCACTCATGAGAGATACTGATCATCCTCAACTTCCATTGATGTCAGAGGAGGTGGAGAACACTCAGCTTTTTTAAGTACTGGGCCCTTGGCAAATAACCTCTGTTATTTCTCAGCTAAATGTCCTTTGTTCTCCATAGATACCCTTGGAACTTGTGTGGTGTTTGAAGAAAATACAGAGCATGGTAAGTGATAAATCTTGTATGTTCTGGCTTGTATCTGAGCTGAAGCTGTAAGGTTCAGATAATTTTCATGTTTCAGATGATGTGGATGTTCACTATAATGAATCAATTACTTTTTATTTATAGTGGACGCAGAAGGAAACCAAAAACTACAGCTGAAATACAAGTGCCATACAATGAAGAAATTGAACATGACACGGACACTTCTGACTGAGAAGAAGGAAGGAGAAGAGAGCGTAGGTTAGTGCACCCGATCTTGTACGTAGGAATGTGTGAGATCATGCTAGAACTAAACCTTATCTTTGATACCAGGTTGGAGACAGAAATTAGTTGGATCATTTAGTGCCAGTAAACATCTAGGGAATTAAAGGATACATGCTTTCCATTCTTAAACAACAAATGATATATAAACAAATTAACTGAACTTAAAATTAATGATAGCTATTTGTAAAGCTTCCTGTGATTTTGGCCAAACTACTTTCTATCTTTATATGCATTCTGTAGGCAAATTAAGTTCTGGTGTACTTACTTCAGTGGTGTTGTACCATTTCACAACAGTGTTAAATTTTGCTTTTTATCTCTAGGCCAGAAGTCAATGCTGTTTCTGTATTTAGATATTTACAGTAATACTGCTCCTAGCAATGTCTTATTCCCAATTGTTCCTGCTATTTTGCTCATACACAAGGTTAGGAATAAAAAGCCATTTTATGCTAAATTTATAGATATTCAGCTGGAAGATTACATTTTATGATATTTAAAAGTCATCTTGTGAGCAATCTGGATGTGAAGATCTGATCACAGATGGGATGACTTTTACCCATAAGATGTAACATTTCCTCTCCCCACCTAATACTACCTATTGATTTATTAAGAAATCATTCATTTTAAAAGTTAGTGTAATATAGTGGCTGGTGGGTTGCTTAATAAAAACTACACTACTGTAGGAAATGTTCTAATTAACCTGTCAAGCTTCCTCACAAACAGTTCAATGCTTGCACATGACAAACACTCAGTACTCATACATTCGCCACTTGACACATTTTGATGACTGTATATTAAGAATGTGTGACTTCTGAAGAGCATACGTACATGAGGGAAGAAATACCAGTTCCATTAGTAATCTGTATTTGCAGTACCTGTTTTTAATAACCTGGTCTACAGACCTGCTGTACCACTTTTCATTAGTAGTCATTCTTAGACTTTTTCAGGTGCCATGTTCCATCAAGTTATTTGATATTCTAAACTTAAGTTAACATGATAGTCTCCATTCTGCAGTAAAATATATTCTCAACATTTTAAATCGTGTGGAAACTGTTTTGGAACTTGCATAGGTTGCTGTGTGGCACCTAGATACAGCAGTGTTAGCTCAGTACAAAATAAATACCGAAGAATGGTAAACTTATGTCTGTGTGATCCACTGATATCTATCTATCTATCTATATAAAAGTCAAGTGGTGTATGTATGTGTGTATGTATGTATGTACGTATGACTGCGAAGTCCTCCCGCACCGTTTGAGCCAGAGACTTGAATTTTGGTACAGTGAGGGGTCTTGGGGTCTAGATGCTGGTAAGGGTCGAAAAATTTTCGGATCTCACCTCTGACGCCCCCCAGGGGTGAAAGTCTTTCAGGGCCAATCACATCAACTGGGCAGTTAGGTGGTGATGATGTCATAATACCCCCCTCCAACAGACACCTCACTCGCTCAGCTCACCCCTCCCTCCTCCAACGGAACCCCGGAGATCCCTCAGTTCTCTGCCCCTCCCACCTCCCCAACGGAACCCCGGAGATCCCTCAGTTCTCTGCCCCTCCCACCTCCCCAACGGAACCCCGGACTACATCAGCCCTGTGCCCCCCCCCACCTGCGAAGGTCCCCGGAATCCCTCGGCTCTGGGCCCCCTCCCCTCCTGCGACGGATCCCAGTTGGGTTTGGTGGGACGGTAAGTGAGGTGGGGGTGTCGGATTCGGTCGGGGGGTGAGGTGGGGGTTTCGGGTTTCGGGGGTGGGAAGGTGTCGGGGTGGGTGAGGGGTGAGGTGTGGGTGTTGGCTTTGGTCAGGGGGTGTCAGCTGTCTGCCACCTCCCCACCTCCGACTGACCCGAGCAGCGCCGGGCACTTATGCTAGTTGTAAATAATTGGAAAGCCAACCTCTGAATGAAAAATATTTCCCCCATCCAGTATTTATAATGAATGTGGGATTTTCTGTCATCCTATAAATGCACTGATTCTAAGATAAATAGGAATTGGAAAAGGATTATCCTGTTAAATAATAGTTTTTAGTTATCCCAGACACACTTAGACTTAGTTAACTAAGACACAGCCCTAACTTTCAGGGAAACTTCAACAACCACAAAAACTAGTGGCCTTAACTCCTGAATTCTTGAAAGATGTAATTCCCATCCCAGTCATTCTTTTGACATTTACAACTTTGTACTATTTATTTTTATGTATCAGTGCTGTGGAAGAATGGAAAGCTATTAGATGAATAAACAGAACCAGTATGAGACATGCACACAAAATTCCAATACCAGTAAATCAACAGAAGGCATCCCCGCTAAGTGGGAAATATCATCCCCATTAGGCAGTCCTCATTGCTTTGATGTATTATATTAGTTTTAATCTTTTAGAATGTAATTGAGTGGCCCCATTTGTAACAGCGACTGGTATCATAAACATTCGTATATTACCAAATTTTTAAAATGTAATGGGCTTAGCTGGTGGTGTAATAATTGTTTTACTCTATCTTTATTCTTGGTACCTTCATACGTTGAAAATACTCAGGAGTCAGCAGTACTAGCTTGTGTGTTGGAGGTGGACAGGTGTTGAGTCATCTAATAGGAAATGCTGGCTGATTTGAAGAATCAGTAGAGCTAAGGTCTTGTTGGGGGGCAATGCTCAGCTAGAAGAACAGTTCTGATCTGTAGCTCTCAAGTGCAAAGCAAATGAAAATGGCTGATTAGAAATCATCTATATGATGTGGATTCTGAAGACCCTTCCTCAGTTCTTAGAAAAAATGTTATGTTGGAGACATAAACCAGTATAAGCAAGCAAACCAACCTTCTACCCCTCAGATTTGTATGCTGTATTGCTTCAGGACAGTGAAATTTAAGGTGCTATTTGTCTTAAGTAAGAATTTTTCTGCTCACTTCAGCATATGAGGATCATAGTGAAAACAGGTCTGTCTTATGCAGCAGAAGGAAGGAAGGACATTTGGGAGGGATTTTACTGTCTCCAGTTTGGAAAATGGGTCACAAAGTTTCCTTTCCTTCCCTCTAGTCTTTTTGTAGCAGAAGCTTATGGCACACACTGCCTCATATGTAATGTTGGTTTTCCTCAAACATAACATTGCTTTTGTTGCATATTTCTAGTTCTTGTTTGAGGCTAAAACAATAAACTCGTGAAACTAAGAAAATATATCATCTTGTTGTTAAAGTCTCTCCTCCCTGTTTCACTAGTTTATCTTTTTTCTGACCAGGTGGTGTGGAGTGGTTACAGATTAAAGACAAAGATTTCTCATACAGCAGACCTAATACGATTTGTAGTTTCCTGCACCAAAAGGAAGATTTGGAGGAGGCAGCTCAGACCCAGGACAAACTGGCAGATGAGTTGGAGGGAGAGGTCAATGACAAAGGGAACTCTGACCTAAGTTATGAACTGGAGAAGCAGCATAACATGGAAATGGATGACTCTATCCCTCTCCTTGATAGCCCTGCCTCGGAAGCAGAGAACTCTCCTTCAGGAAGTGCCCAGGACATTACCTTAGATGCTGCTGCTAGGTGATACCAAGTCTGCAGCTTCCAGAAGTGAGGATTAATGGAGTTAGCTAATATTGTGAATCAAATTTTTAAAGTAACCTCAACCTGACCCCCCTTTTATGTGAGTAATTTGGAAGCAATTTTTAGGTCTTGAATGTGATGATTTCAGTGTCTGCCTATGTGTTAAATATATTTGCATTTCCAGCTAGCATCTTTACCTCTGAGTTGAAGAACAGGAACAAATGTTTAAATGAGAAGGAGACACCATAGAAAACTCTGATGCATTGCACTTCCATGAATATCAGTAAATCTTTTCTTGCTAAGATATCTGTTGCAAAATAAAGCCTTGACATTTTCAGTTATAATTTCAGCTGGATGTTCCTTTCAGGAAATGCTATACAAGTGACCTATTTGGTAAGATTGGTGGCCACCATACGAAACACGTCTGAGTTGTTTTTGGTACCGATTTGTTTCCTCCCTTCACGCCATATGGTCCCCAATAGGAAACCACTTCTGGTCAGAACATTTCAACCAGCAGTTGAAGTCTGAAAGTGATATAGGAGTTTAATCTTGTTCTGTCAACAAAAGGCAAAACATATTCTTTACTTAATTTTATTGTAACATCTCACTGAGTTTACTAGAATCTCACTTAACCCTTTTTTGTCCAGTTTGCACCTGTCATTCATTGATATACACTTGACTTTATATATAGTATTGCTAAAGGGACACTAGTCAATTTCAAAACCTTCAAGTTGAAAATTAAAAAACAACAACTTTAAACCAAGATCTGAATATTTTTGAAATAATTCCTTTAAAAACACTTTCCGAGTTTAGTTTTGTTTTTTGCTCCCCCTTTTGATTAACCATTATAATCAGTTCCTCCCTTGTATACTGTTTTTTTGGGGGAAATTATGAAACTGACATTTCATGGCATGTTATGTACGAAGTAAACATTGCATTGTTTTGCCAACTTGTTTCAGACAGTCATAGTAACCTTAGATGTTTTTAAGTAAGTACAATGTTTTCAAACAAAAATGTGACTTTCACATTGATAGTGTTTTTTCTCTAAATTAGTGTGTGTTCTCTTTGAAAAATGCTGTGAAGCAATGTCTCATTTGTGGTGTCCTCTGTTCTCCACTAGTCCATTGTGCTTACCTTTCTGTCATTTTCAGTGTGTAAAGTAACAGCACAAACCAGATTTTTACATTTCTACATGTTATGTTGATATGACAGTGATCATTTTGGCACAGTGGAAAAACTGGTAGAAGGTGAACAAAGGATAGGATGGAGAAGTGAATAAGGCTAGCTGACCCAGCATTAGAGATACAGAGCCAGATCTTCATCTGGTGTAATTGGAATAGCTTCATTGTCTTCTTCCATCCCAGCCTACAGTAACTAACAAAAATGTTTGTGTCCTGGAGTAAGTTTATTGTGGAGTTTCTAAATTAGCATTTGCCAAGTAGCTGAAGTTACAACAGGATCACAACTCTAATCTAGACATACTTGGTATTTCTTCACAGAGCATTTCCACTGGGAAAATTTGGCCTTCTAAGAGACTGTATAAACACAGTTTAAATTACATTGTGTTGGTTAAAATAATGCAACTTTTGTATGTGGAGACTCCTTTATGTAGGTTTAAAACAAGTTATTGGTTTGGCTTGCACCTCAGTATGCTTACCCACACAAGGTAAATGGGTATTTATAAGCCTGGTTTGTATCAAACACACAATAACACTGATTTAACTGAGTATAAAATTGCATCGTTAGTTAACCTCTGTATGTAGACCAGGTCTAAATCTCCATTGGTGACAGCAAGAAAATGCAGGTCAACCAGTGATAGCAAGAGAACTTTTGTCCTTTCTACACTACACCTTCCACTGTAGCCACCACTGTGGAAAATTTAGTCCAATATTTCCTAGTGTTAGGCAAGCTTTATGATATTGTCCTTCTGGTGTGAGAACCAGAAAGCATAGATTTGTAGTTTTTTAAACATAATTTGGTCTAGTGATCACTGCACGTGAAGTACTCAAGGGCAAATTGAGATATAAATCAGAGTTAGCAATGAAGTTTTGACTACAAGGAAAAACATAAAAGGAAAAAAAAACAGTTTATCTTGTTCCTGAGTAACATGGTTTATGGTAGAACGATGGTAACTTTGTGCTTACATTTAAGCATTTGTTTACATTTAAGATAAACTGTTTCAATGGGAGCTTCTTAGCATAGCATCCTCCACTTTCTTTTGTTCTCAGCTTTGGTATAAACACACTTTTATGGTCTGCTAGCAAGTGCTTTTGATTATTTATAAATGTGTTTGTGATGCAGAAAGAGGAGTCAAGGTTTTCAAATATTTCAGGCTCTCATCTTCCCCCATAGTACTGTCTAATAGCTTTCTTAATAGGATTATGTTATGCTACAGTTCCTATCATTTGTGAACAAAGATGTGTACAGTAGACTCTCGATTATCCAGGATTGGATTAACCAGGATGTGGATTAACCAGGATGTTAAAAAAAAAAATGCGCAACTCACAGGGCCGGCTCTGGCTTTGCTGCCGCCCCAACCACACACACACAAAACAACCCCACCAGGGTGCAGGGCAGCCAGTGAACCAACACCCCCTCCCTCTGGCGCAGGGTGGCTGGTGAACCAACCCCCACTCCCAATATTTCCTAGGAATGGTGATTATCCAGGATTTTATTAACCAGAATTATTTTTTTCCCTATCATCCTGGATAATCGAGAGTCTACTGTATGTCAGAATACATTATGTTTACCAATAAAATAGGTATTTATTCCTAACTATTTAATAATCTAGTCATTATGAAATGTAGATTGAGTAATTCATCCCCAACTTTCTGAGTACATTCCAGATGGACATTCATATGGGACCTGATTTCCTTATTCTTCAATTCCACTGTCTGTTCTTCAGTGGGGGAGTAACAATTAGGTCTCAGTAGCTTGTATTTCTCTTTCTGCATTCCTTCCACTTTATGGACATAGATCTCCTGTTGAAATGCTAGCACACAGGGCTTTAGGGGGAGGCTGTTGCTCCTCTACTCTGGGCTATCTCTGGATGCAGACCAAAAATGTGTAAATTTATCTGCAAAGCATTACGTCATCCTAACTCCTGTCTGAATTGTCACTTGTTCTCAGAGGTAACTGTGCTGTATCTGTTGCAATGGGAGCCTCTGCCTTGCACTGGGGCAGGTAGCAGGTTTGGGCCTTGATTCAAAATGACAGCTGCACCTTCTGGCATGGAGATGTATCTGATGTGCTATATGTGGCATCAGAAAATCCCTCGTTATCAGATTTTGTTACTGGCAGCAAAATCTGACACCGAGTATGTATCATGTATTGGTTCCTCATCGAAAGATGCTTTCGTTTCTTCACATGCACAAGATTGACCCTATAAGAATTGGCTTCCTTTCACCTTTCCTCATCTCTCCTTTATTTCAGAAGAGTACAAACAGTTTAAAACATGGAAATAATTTGGCAAATGTGATACATTTGAATTAATTTGTTAAAATATCTTATTACCATAAACATTTTTATTTTTCTCCATTTAAACATACTAATTTTATAACAATTATTAAACTTCAAGATTGAGTACATTAGTTACATATAATTTTAAATGTTCATTTTAATTATTAAATACACTATTGCAGTAGTACTCTCTCCTTATGTCTAAGGCTTGCCTACACAAATATTAAACTGTTAAATCTATTATTTTTGGGTAACATTTGACATACCTTGAAAGCTATTAAGAAGTTATATAATTGTTAAAAATTGGGGTTTTTTTAAATAATAAAGGTTTTCTTGAGGAAAAACTAATTAAATAAAAATATGAACTTTATGGATCACACATCTACATAGGCGAGAACAATCACAAATGAAGAATCAGGTTAGATGGACCAAAACATTTAGGATGTAATCTAGCCTAAGGGATCCACCTTCCTTGTCTTGATGGATTGGGCTCTTGGCAAACTGACATCCTTATGAGGGCTCGATAGAGGGAGGGCATTTGTGCTCACACACATTTTCTCTCTCACACACACACATACACACACAATGTTGTTATGAACTTTTCTGTACTTTTTGTGGCAACCAACCACCAGTGTTCTCCCCTCAGCTCAGGCTATTGATTTGGGATTTTTTTGTTTGTTTCTCCTAAATTGACAGGGGATTCTTTAAACCCCCTAAACCTAAATCATGTAAGCAAATGTAATAGAATGTTAAACTGATCATACTGTTCAGCCACTAGGTGGTGATATGTATCATATGCCTGAGCGTACAATAGCTATACCTCTCAACAATGGCTGTGCATTAAAGGTTCGTATAATGAACATATCTGCTGTATGTCTGGGAAGGAAGCTCTGTAGCCAGTCCATATCTGGTACAGAACCCTAGTCTATTAGTATCAGTCCTACAGTCTGAATGTACAAGGAATACATTATACGGTGTCAGATGTCAAGGTAGCCTAACTGGTGCCAGAGAAGAGCAGAGACAGACGGAAAACAGCAATAAAGGTTGTAAACAGAAGGAACAAAGCAAAAAATAAAAGGTTGTAACTTTTAAAATATGCTGCCCTTCAGTGCTCCAGGGAGCTTCAATTTTGATACACCTTCAAAATGGACAGACTGGAAGCAGTATTTTACAAAATTTTACATTGCTACGAAACTGCACTAGGAAACTGGAGATATTTAGGTATCTTCTTTATTTTATGCTGTGGGAAAGCAGGCAACACATACCTTTAAATCTTTTGCCTTCACTGAAAACAGTCACAAAGAGGACTGAGGAAATGGTTCTGATTGGTTGAGGCACACATTATACTTCAAGAAATGTGATTTATGAAAGAGCATGTTTTTACCAGTGAATTCAAGAACCAGGAGAAAATATGAGCTCTTTTATAAGAGCTCTGCATCCTTTGGCTAAAACTGTGATTTTTGGGGACTGCAAAACATGAAAATATCAGATGCAGGATTGTTATTGGGTAACAGACAAGCTACAGCAACGACAATTAAAGACAGACTTAAATCTGTTCACACCTATCCAGATAGCAAAGTTGTCTGTGTGATGCTGGCGAGCCAGATGCCAACTCTTGCCTAGGCTACAAACATTAGTTAAGAACTGACAAACATAACTGGAGACCAGACCAGTTCCACCTGTATGTTAGTTTTGCTCAAAATAGGTATTAGTCCTATAAGAATCTATTTAGTGTTTAGACACTGTGGGTATGTCTTCACTACAGCAGTAGGTCGATTTCCCTTAAGTCGATTTTCTAAAGCAGACTGCATAAAGTCGACTTAGTGCGTCCCCACAAAGCACAGCAGGTCGACAGTGTCTGTCCTTACAACTTTTGTAAGGGTCGACATAGCGAGCATTGCACTGTAGGTAGATATCCCACTGTGCCGGGAGTCCCCAGCAGGCACCACCTTTCGGGGCAGTCGGGCACGCTCCCCAGGGGACCAGCCACCAGTCCGAGCAGCTCCGTGGCCCCCTATGCCCGCCCGAGCAGCCCCGCGCCGGCTCTCCCAGCCTGCCCAAGCAGCTCCGCGGACTCCCCCACCCGCCCGAGCAGCCCCGCGCCGGCTCCCGCCGCCCGCCCGAGCAGGTCCGCGGGCCCCCCCCCCACCCGCCCAAGCAGCCCCGCGCCAGCTCCCCCCACACCAGAGCAGCTCCGCGGACCCCCCTCCCCCGCCCGCCCGAGCAGCTCCGCGCCGGCTCCCCCCCACCTCCTTAACCGCTAAAGTCGACGTTAAGCCCTAGTGGGGACCAGCCCTTCGAAATGCTTGTAAATTGCTGCATGCATTAATCTCACTTGTAATGGCAGAATTCCATGCTGTAAGTAAGACAATATGTTAATTTATAACTTTGAAAATGTTTGCTCTGACCTTGTGAGCTCAGACACAGGAATTACCACAACCACCTGAACAATCCAGAAGGATTATCAAAATCAGGTGGCCATTAAGGAACACCACAATACTGAGGAGTGATTAACGGCCCTAATGCACCTAGAAAATGTTACTTGCAAGGAACCTCAGTTTATGGCCTTGGAAACTGAATGAAGTAAGTAAAGCCACAGGAAAATTTTCCATCTTTTTCATTGTTTGAACTCGGAAGGGCCAGAGAGTCTAAACAGAAGCCAGGGAGCTTCTGGCTTCACCTGAATTGAATGGGCCTGTTCACTACAGAAGCAATTTACAAGGACAAAAGCTTCAAGGGCTGCCTCCTGGATCTTCCCTGAAAGACATTTTGAATTAACAGATCAGAACAACTCTGTCACTTTTAGGATTTAGATGACTCTGTGTATATGTTTGCTTGCTTTAACCCAGGGGTCTCAAACACACAGCCAGACTGCGGAGTTATTTCCTGTGGCCTGCCATAGGTACCAACTCCAGCAGCAGCCAAGCTTCCCTCCGAGCGTGCCACGTCCCTGCTTCTGCTCCTGCGCTTACCTCCCAGAAGTTTTCAGGACTTTCCAGGACTTTTCAGAAGGGAGGGAGGAGCAGCGAGGACATGGTGCGCTCCGGGGAGGAGATGCAGAAGAGGTGGGGCGCTGGGCAGGGATTTGGGGAAGGGTTTGGAATAAGGGATGGGATGGGGCAGAGTTGGGGCAGGGACTTTGGGGAAAGGGTTGGAATGAGGGTGGGTAAGAGGTGAGACCTCATGGAAAGAGTGGAATAGGGGCAAGTGCAGTTTGGGTGGCAAAATCGACCGGAGAGTCTAAGGCAGTGGTGGGGAACCTGTGGCCTGCAGGCTGCAAGCAGCCTGTCAGGGATAATCCGCTGGTGTGCCGTGAGACAGTATTTACATTGACCATCCACAGGCTTGGTCACCTGCAGCTCCCAGTGGCCACAGTTTGCCATTCCTGGCCAATAGGAGCTGCAGGAAGCAGCATGGGCTGCAGGGACGTTCTGGCCGTGCCTGTGGAGAGTCAATGTAAATAAACTGTTTTGCAGCCTGCCAGCAGATTACCCTGACAGGCCGCAGGTTGCCCACCAGTGGTAAGGGGACTATCTGTGACTCCATGGTAACACTGTTATATTTGGAGTTCATATTTGTTAATGGCTTGGTGAAATCTAATTATGGAACACACCAACGTTTGAGGTGTCTGCCCTGCTTTTGAGTGCCATGAGAGGCATTCACAGTCGTGAGCCACTCTAGACAGTGTGACAGTCTGAACTAGTCAAACAGAAAAACAAAAGGCAGAACAACTTGAAACTAGCTGTAAACACATAAAGGGTAAACACACATTGCATTGGTGCTAAAAGTCATTACCATAAAAGCTCTGAGCGTTGAGGGAGTCCCAAGGTAACTACAAAACGTTTTAGACTGAATGCACATGATGTGGAAAATTCCATAGCTCATGTGTGGTGAAATATGTAATAAATGCACAAAGTACTAAGGCATTCATGGAGCTGACTATAATTACAATCAACAGCATTGTTTCTAGGCTCTATCACATGTGATGATACAGATCTTGCCTTGAGAGTGAAACTGAATATTCATTGGAAGACTACTGACTTTAAAATTGACTCTGGAGCAGAAGGGACTGTCCTCTTTAGAAGCGAATTACAATTACCTTCAACTCCCTCCTGAGTTGAAATCACCCACAGCTCTGACTAGCCCCAGAGATATTCTGAATTGAATGGGCCTGTTTACTACAGAAGCAATTTACAAAGACAAAAGCTTCGCATTTGGAATGCATGCAATCAAAGGATCAAAGACCAACAACTCATCTGCAGTGTAGCAGCCATGATGGGCCTAGTGAGAAAAGTGGAAGAATTCAATTGTGATCCAGTATAAATAACTTTTGGAGACAATGCTGAACCATGCAGCATACCAACACATTGCAGGATTCCTATCTCATTGCTTCATAAAGTGAAAACTGAGTTTAAGAGAATGGAACAGATTAGCTCAGAGAATTTCTCGATATTGCCAACAGGCCAGTGTGCCCAACAGTACTGGTATGTTGAGAAAAGTGGAAAAATATAAAGCTGTGTAAATCTTAAAACTTAATGAAGCAGTTGTGAGGAAAAGAATATTTACCCAAACTGGATAACTTCCTCTGTAAAACAAAGTGAAAAGAGCTACAGTATCCACCAAGCTGGATGTCTAGAGTGGATTCTGGATAACCCCTTTAGCCAAAGAGAGTTCTAAACTGACTATATTTATCATACTTTTGGCAGATTTTGCTTTCTCAGATTACCTTTTGGGATTACCAGTGCACCTGAATTTTTCCTAAGAAAGATGGCAGAACTATTAATGAACACTAATGGAGCTGACGTTTTCATGGATGATAGTGTGATATATAGGTCTTTGATGGAAGAACCCAACCCAACCCTCAGTGAAGGTCTAAGAAGCCGAAGAAGTCAGTTTGGACTGAAGCTAAACTGCCTATCCCAAATCAAGTTTTTGGGACACAATAAACAAGGATGAATAAGTCCTAGCCTTGAGAAAGCAATTTAAGAATTGAAGGCACCAGCAAATGTACAAGAATTGAGATGCAGACTGGGGATGTTAAATTACTTCCATTGACAGCTACATTGAAGACCTTTCTAGAGAGTTAAAACCATTATTAAACTCCAACACCTCTTGGTTGTGAAGGCCAAATCAAGACACTGCCTTCAGAAAGGTAAAATAAATCATCCCAGTAGCTCCTGTTCTCAAGAATTATGATTTGAACAAAGTCACAATGGTGGATGCAAGCACAGCTATGTGGTGTATTGTTGCAACAACAGTGATGTGAGTGGAAGCCAATTGCATTTTGCTCTCTCACAGGAGAAAAATTATATGCACTGATTGAAAAGGAGAGCCTGGCAAGGGTATGGGCATGTGAGAACTTTTACATATAACTGTGGGGACTGGATTAATTTATACTGATAACAGACCATAAACTGCTTGCAATCCTCATCTGCCCCAAAAAACAAAAACACATCTCTTCCCCCTCCCTCTTGATCAAGAATTGCTGGGATGTGATTTAACCCAATTGTTATATGTTCCTGGAAAAATCTGGTTGTAGCAGATACACCGCCCAGTATCACACTCAACTACCCATGAGCTCAAAGATGATATAAAGGCATATGGTAACAGAGTCCTGTGGCACCTTAAAGACAACTAAAGTATTGAAGCATAAGCTTTCGTGGGCTAATACCCACTTCATCGGATGCAAGCAGTGGCAGGTATAGATAAGTCCAGGGGCAGGTATAGATAAGTAGGCAAGAACCAGGTAAGAGGTAACAAGGTTAGTCCAATCAGGCTGAACCAGCTTGTTATCTCAAATCAGGGAGGGTGAGATATTCCTCTAGCAGCTGAACTGGAGGTGTGAACTCAGAGAGAGGAGAAGCTGCTTTTGTAATTAGTAAGCCATTCAAAATCTTTGTTCAATCCCAGATTGATTGTGTCAAATTTGCAAATGAATTGCAGCTCTGCAGTTTCTCTCTGCCGTCTGGTCTTGAAGATTTTTTGCTGCAATATGGTGACTTTTAAATCTGTAATTGTGTGTCCAGGCAGATTGAAGTGTTCTCCTACAGGTTTTTGTATATTGTCATTCCTGATATCTGATTTGTGTCCATTTATCCTTTTTCATAGGGACTGTCCAGTTTGGCCGATGTACATAGCAGAGGGACATTGATGGCATATAATGGCATATATGACATTGGTAGATGTGCAGGTGAATGAACCAGTGATGGTGTGGCTGATCTGGTTAGGTCCTGTGATGGTGTTGCTGGTGTAGATATGTGGGCAGAGTTGGCATCGAGGTTTGTTGCATGGACAGGCCTTGGGAGGAAGGCCAATCCTGGCCCACAGACAACCCGCCAACCTTAAGCAGATTCTCACCAGCAACAGCACACCGCGCCATAACAACTCCAACTCAGGAACCAATCCATGCACAAATTTGACAAACAACTTCAAGAATTTCCAAAAGTGACAGAGTCCTGTGGCACCTTAAAGACTAACTTGCATCCGATGGATGCATCCGACGAAGTGGGTATTAGCCCATGAAAGCTTATGCTTCAATACTTTAGTTAGTCTTTAAGGTGCCACAGGACTCTGTCACTTCTGCAATTCCAGACTAACACGGCTACCTCTCTGATTCAAGAATTTCCAAGTTACCTGAGGGCTGGCTGGCCCAAGTATCAAAAGGGCCCAAAGGGAGTGACACGGGATTATTTTGTGAGCCACGGACAATGAAGCAAGTCGAAGGGATGGACGATTCAAGGAGACTGCCATGTAATTCTAAACTAAACGAGGGGCGGGTTGGGCGACCTCTTTTATTGGACCAACTTCTGCTGGCGAGAGACGCGAGTGTTTGAGCTACACTGACCTGAAGAAAAGCTCCAGGTAAAACTCAGCTATTTGCTTCTTTCACCCCTCGAAGCTGGGCTAATTAAAGATATCAACCCCCCCCCTTGACCTGCAACCCTACTGCCCGTGCCCTGGCTAGGGGGCGCAGTGGAAAGGCACCAGCCAGGCAGGAGCGCAACGCCCCGCCCAACCTCTCATTTCTGAGAATTTTGCCCCTACTGCCTCTCCGTACTTACCCCCCCCCCCCCGTTTCGGTTTGAGGCCGGGGAGGAGGAGGGGGTCTGACGCAATTTCTACTGCGCATGCTCAGTAGCAAAAGGCGCACGCACTGTGCGGCTACTGACTCCCAGTTCCTCTGCGTCGAGGTTTCGATTTCTGACTGCGGATGTGATGTCATGACGCAGTGAAGGGACGTCCCGGACTGGTCCGTTGTGGGTCCCGCACGCACGTGGGGGGTGCGTCAGTCTCTCTTGCCGGCGAGATGGAGGGGCTGGACCGGGTGGTGTAAGTGGCGGCGCAGGGGCTCTAGGCGCTCGGGCGGGGGGGAGGGGCCGAGCCAGCGCAGCGGGGAGAAGAGCCGCGTCACCCCGACACCCCCCCCCCCCGAGCCCTCTGGCTGCCCCAGAGGCGGCACCGACTCTTCTCCTTCGCGGGGTGTCCACACGTGTCTCCCCGGCTCCGCCCGCGGCCAGCCGCCGCCGCCGGGAGGACGAGAGGCTCCGGAGGCGTAAACAGGAAGGCGGGAGGGAGGAGCGCCCTGTTGCGCGGTGTGTTAGGGGAGGGCCCCGTGCCGGCGGGATTTGCTGTAAGGGGGGGTTCGGGGTTCCCTTGCCTCAGTTCGTCCTCCAAAGTAACCTAAGATATTAACCAATCAGGATGCCCGTACTCTAGTGAAGCTGAAATGGAACATCTATATTAATAGAGGCCCGTATGGTTACTTGCAAGGGAGGCAAACTTCGGCTCACGGGACAGATCCGCCCAGTCAGGGATTTCAGTTACCAGCCCTGTGGTGTCATGGGACTAAGGCAGGCTGGCTGCCTGCCCTGCCCCACGTTGCGCCAGAAGCAGCAGGTATCATGTCCCTGTGGCCCCTGAAGAAGGGAAGGCAGAGGGCTACATGCCCTGCCTTCACCTAAAGGCATTTTCACCCCCCCCCCCCCCGGCAGCTCCCATTGGCCAGGAACGGGGAACCAGGAGCGTGCCGCTGCCACCCCAGAGCTGCTTGAGGTATGCGGCACTGGGCTGGAGCCTGCACATTTCCTGCACTCTGCACCCTAACCCCCTCCCGAGCCCCCTGCCACACACTGCACCCCCTCCTGCAGCCCAACCCACTGCCCTGAGCCCCTTCCTGCACCCCACCCCCACCCCATATCCCAACCTCCTGTCCTACGTTCCTGGCCCTTCATACAAGTTCCCCACCCAGATGTGGCTTTCAGGCCAAAACATTTCCCCACTCTGGTTAATTGTGTTCTAAGGACCCGAATTCAGGTTGGTCATGGTAGCAATAGTTCATTAGCAATCTTTCTTCTAACTCTGTATTTGTACATGTTGATACATCATCAAGTAGCAGAGACCCGCCAAGCATAACTTGGACTTTTTAATTTGTGTTTAGGCTGCCATTGATGGGCTCTTAAGGGGATCTCCTTTAGCCCTCATGAGCCGTAGTGTGTGGGGTCATAATGCAGGTTTTGGTGTGAAGGGAAACCATCAGGACTTCAGCAAGGATGTGGAAATAGTGCCACACCTTAAATTTCAAGTCGGCATAACTCAGGAAATTAAAATTTAGGGCAAGACTTTACCTTTAATTTCAGTATTTTTCAGGGGGTTGTTTACAAATAAAGTAAAGCATTTTCATTAACTCCTTTGTGGTTATTTTGTATAGTACTTGTTCTGTCAATTAAACAAAAATGTGAACATCAACCAGCAATGATTGTTTCAAGCATAGTCTAATATGTTTTGTGCAAGTTAATTTTGTAATTCATTTATCATTGTAGAAGGCCTAAAACTAAGAGGGCTAAAAGGTTTCTTGAGAAGAGAGAACCCAAGCTCACTGAAAATACAAAAAATGCCATCCTCATAAAAGGTGGAAATGCAAACTTAACAGTGACTGAAACACTTAAAGATATTGTAAGTATATTGTTGGAAATACACGTACTGAAATAAGTTTTAACATGGGCTCTGTATCATGAGTAATTTCGCACATTTTAAAAATAAATTGTCACGTTATCTACTTCGAATCCAGTGTTGCCAGTCTTGATTGTTTTGTATTCCTCCTATCCCCAACCAGTGTGTATGACAATCACTGTGGCCAGCTCTACAGAATTTAGAGAGTAAGGGGACTTTGTCCACTGCCAGAAGACTGAGATTAAATCACAAAGACTTACGTTTAAAATGCTGCCTGATAATACAGGCCTTTCAGCTTCTCCCCAAACCCCAGAATTGTAATGAAATCTGTTCCCCCCCAGCCTGTTAATTATGCACATTTTGTGTACTCCCTTGCCCAGTGGTTATTTACCTCCCTCCCCCTTCCCAGGCTGGTGTTGCAAAGATGGGGAGGAAGCAACCCACTTTTCTCAGGAGGGGAAAGGGAACAGGGAGCAAAGCTTTCCTGAGCTGCTGGGCTCTTTCTATTTCCTCCTCCCCTCCTGTGAGAGCTGTTCCCTCTCCCCTATCCAAGAACTCCTCTCCACTCCTGAGGGGTTGGAGGTTGACAGGCGGAGCTCTCCTCCTGATTGGCTGCCTTCCCTATTTCCCTGCCACTGGAAGGGAAAGCAGACAATCAGAGGGATTGTGCCCTTCCTCCCCACCCCCTCAAGCAGGGCTGAAATTTGTATGGACAGCAGGAGTTTCTCAAATTACTGTGAGACTGTTATCAGCAGAAGTCAGAATCACATTTCTCTCAGTGAAACAGATTTGTCAACACTGCAAGTCTGTAAGTATGTCTACATTTCACATGCCTTTCAGCAGTGTGTAGAGTACATCTACTACATGCTCACCTAGCATGGGTATAAATAGCAGTGCAGATGGTGAGACACTGCTTAGTCAAGTAAAGTAAGGACATGGCTTGAACCCTGTGGGTATACCCAGGCATGCACCCTACTCCCTGTAGTGTCCCACTGCCTTCCTATTACTGAGTCATGCTTAGGCACAGAGAGAGATTCCTGAAGTGGGGAGTTGCTGGTGCTTTTCCTTGCTGCTTACTCTCTGCTAGAGCCTTTCACTTACAGGTGTAGCTATGTACTGGAGTGTGGATGCAGCTTGCAGTTCACTGAACAAATCCTATACTCTGCCATCAGTAGTTTGTAGTCGTGCCGTAGCCTATTTTATGTCAGACTAGAACTGCAGTATCTCTGAGGGGAAACAGGATTGGTTGCTAATGTGAAAGATGCCAAATCATAAGGACTAAATCATAGATTTATAGATTCCAAGGCCAAAAGGAAGCATTGTGATCATCTTCATAGCACAGGCCATAACATTTCCGCAAAACAATTCCTAGAGCAGATCTTTTAGAAAATTATCTTGATTTAAAAATTGTCGGTGATGGAGAATCCACTACGATCCCTGGTTAATTACCCTTAAGGTACAAAAATTGTCTTATTTTTATCCTTAATTTGTCTAGTTTCAACTTCCAGCCATTGGATCATGTTATATCTCTCTACTAGATTGAAAAGCCTGTTATTAAATATTTGTTCCCCATGTTAATACTTTTAGACTGTAATAAGTCATTCTTTATCCTTCTCTTTGTTAAACTAAATAGACTCAAGGAGCTCAGTCACTTTAATGAATGTTTTCTAGTTCTTTAATCATTCTCATGGCTCTTCTCTAAATACTCTTCTTCAATTGTAGGCACCAGAACTGAACACAGTGTTCAAGCAGCAGTCGCACCAGTCCCAAATCTAGATGTAAAATAACCTCTGCTCTTCAAGAGTCCTCTGTTTATGCATCCCAGTATTCAGTGACACATTGTTAATAATCTGGCTGTCTTTAGGTCCAGGCTTCTTTAAGAGCTAAAAAAAAATAGCTTATTAGAAATGTCTGTGTTGGTCCTAAATAATTAACAAGGATCAAATACAAATCCACTTCAAAATAAAATATTTTCAGATAAATTGATCGATTTTGCCAAAACCTGACTTGGTGTGCAGATATTTTACCTGCAATTGTTAATGCCATCAGACACCTAAAATAGTAACAAAAGAAAATAATGCTGTGATAGTGAAGGGCTAAACTTTGACCTTAGGACTAATTGGGTTTAAAATATTTTGTTATGTATATTTAACTTTGCCTAATGTTTATTATAAACGTGGGAGTTTAGTAATGCTCTGCCTTTCTGTAATGCCTTTCATTTCAAGATCTCATAGCTGTTTAGATAAACTATTGTTTTCACTTAGGGGTGTTAAGTTTAGGTTTAATCTCCATTTAACAGATGGAAAACTGATGTATGGAGAGTGATATGAAAATGTTGCATAGGTAGAATTTGTGTTTCGTTACACGTGGGAAATCCCTATGTCTACACTGCAATGTGAGCTCAGTGTTAGCAGAAGTTGAGTTAGTAATTTCTGAGTTTAACCCAGGGCTAGAGCATCCATACTCATTTGTAACCCCAGGTTAAGAATTGTTGAGCCCTGGCTCCCAGCCTGGGGCTCTACCATCTACACTGCATTATCTGGGCCCACGTATGACCATCCATAGCCCAGATTTACTAATGCCCTCCAAAAACATGGCTGTTCTACCCCTTTTTTCGTGGTGCAGTGTGGGAAAACTTGACTGTTCAGAAGTGTAGGATAAGTATAACATTTCAAGAATTAAAGTTAGCTTAAATTTGGTTAAGGATTTATTGTAAAGAAGGGTCCTGACTAGCAAGAAGAAGGAAGGCCTCAAAAATAAGTGATAAGTCTAGAAGAAATAAAGTAGAGAGAATGTCTGGTTCAAAGAAAGACTAATGAGATAAGGGGAAGTTTCTCAGAAGAAGTCCTCTGACTTATAGGGATGACTGCAGATGGTTTTAAATAAAACAAAGAGAATGTCTTAAAATGAGCCAACATGGCCCTTCCCCAACCCATATGCCAATGTTAAAGCCTGTGTGAACTCAGGTGCAATGGGAAGACTGTTGATCAGCAAGAAGGAGTGGAGGAAAGGCCTTGCAAAGAAAGGTGGTTGTAAATCTTATTTGGATTAAGACTAAAATAAGAATGAACTGTCTCCAATTGTGTTTTAGCTGAAGTCAGTAATTTGCAATGATATCACTTGTTCATTAAAAGTATAAAATGTAAACTCTTAAGGAGTTCATTGCTAATATCTGCCTGACCATGTCGGAGCCGATGAGTATGGGTCTAAGCACCTGTGGTATCTTGATCAAGTATCTTGATCAAATGCTTGTTACTGTATTGGATGTAGTGGCTGCTTATTTTTAGGCTGGTAGGCACGTTTAGAGCAACTGCATAAAGATATCTTGGATTTAATAAAGCAGTTTAAGGTTAAATTGGTGTCTGTTGATTTGTGATTTCCCATATTAATAATTCCAGATATAATTCCAACAAGAGGACAAAGAAAGTCAGTCTGGGGTATTGTGAAATATCTTTGAACTCCCAGAGCACTAGTGCAGTGGGGTTGTGTCTACACTGCAAAGCAGTAGGGCTTGAACCTGGATCCTAGCATGACTCAGACCTCCAGCCCCATTGGTCCTGGGACCCTGGGTTAGCATGATTTGTGTGAAGATGGAAAGGGGGTAACGTTTGTGTCTGAGTTCCCTGGGCTTGCATTGCAGTGTTGATGTACCCCCAGTCATGGTCCAGGTCCCCAGTATGCTAGGTACTGTTCAATCGGATGGGTGTGTCAGGGCCATAATTGGGCTTATAACTTTGAACTCCTCTTCCAGTGCTCTAACATTTCCCTCAATTTGTATAAACATTTTAATAAAAATAGTATAGTTTGCTTTGAAATTTAATCTCTTGTACAAAGGTTGAGATTACTGTGAGTGGGAGGCGGAGGTGTTCTGCTGCCCTGTTTTGGTGTTTCAAGTGTGTTCTTTGGTCTCAAGTGGTTTTTTTTGTTTGTTTTGTTTTGTTTTTGTAAACCTCTCCTCTTTAAAATTAGTAATCCAGCCTTAGATCTCTACTTTCTTGCCCCTTTTGTGAGCATGTTTACAGAGTTGATTTCTTCCTGGGATAGATTGCACCTGATAGCCACTCTGTTTAATTCTCAAGTAATTCATTTATCCTTTTGATGCCGCTTTCATGTAGAATTTTAGAAAGAACAATGCTTAGTATTTCAGTGTGTTAAAAGAACTTTCTTCTTAACTTCGGGTTCTTTGTTTTACAGTATGCTCTGAAAAAGCCTTTTGCTGTCCTGTACAAAAAGTAAGTTATATTTTACAATTTTAAAATTGTTTGAAAAAGTTGGGCTTAATATTTTCACTCTAGAAAGGTGTCATGCAGGCCAATAAAGTGGATTTTAAAGAAAAAAAAACCTGGTTACATAATAAACTGAGGGTGATTCTAAATGACAACAACAACCTGGAAAAGAGCCCTATGGGAGTTTAAATGTCTGAGTCCAGCCCCGTTTATCAAAATACATGAAGTAAAAACTTCACAAAAGGGATAAGTTACTGACCAACTTCACGGATTATCCAAATTTGCGTGAATAGCTAGTGAGATATGGCAGCAGATCAGTTTGGGACTGATAAATTGGAAGCATAAAATCAAATCTATAAAAGGTAAAGTTGCAAGTAGTTTTGATAGGAAATACAGTTTATAATTGAATATATATATCCATATAAATAATATATTACACAATTATAAACTGTATGTCCTATTGATGTAATAGGGAGTAAATAGGGAGTTGTTAGGCTGCATGTTGTAATCCTGGTGCTTGGATGTACTACCTCTTGAAAACCTAGGAATATTAAACATGACATGGATTAAAAGGCGAAGACAACTCTAAGATGTATCATGTGATACCTGGAAGGCAAATCTTCATTTTCATTTTGTGGAGGGCAGCTTATTGCACTTCTAGAGTACTGTCTCTATGGGTTATTTGCAATTCATGCATCAAAAGAGCGATGAACTATGGACAAGAGTGCATCTAATGACCGAAGGACTTTGACATAGGGAACACTAAGGAAAGACTAACAGAATTAATATTTCAGAGTGGTAGCTGTGTTGACCTGTATCAGCAAAAACAACGAGGAGTCCTTGTGGCACTTTAGAAACTAATACATTTATTTGGGCATAAGCTTTCGTGGGCTAGAACCCACTTCATCAGATGCATGGAGTGAAAAATACAGTAACAGGTATAAATACACAGCACGTGAAAAGATGGGAGTTGCCTTACCAAGTGGGGAGGTTGATCTAACATGAAAATTCAATTAACAGCAGGATGCCAAGGGAGGAAAAATCACTGAATTAGTATTGCTTTGGATCTGAGATGGAACTCCGCTTCTAAAACTGAAGTAACCTTCTCAGAAGAGCACAATAACTCAACTGCCACCATGGCACCTAGTGTGAAGTCATATAAAAAAATCCCAAATCCTTCTCTCTCTCCTTTTTTTTTTTTTTTTTTCCCCCCAGAAAAAATATTACCAGGCCTTTTGAGGATCAGACATCATTGGTAAGTGTAAATCACATTTTATTTATCTTGCTATGGAACAAGAGACACTATGTACAGGATACCGTCAGTCATGCAGGGCTGCCATGGAAAGTAGTTCTCCAAGAATCACTGGCGTTATACCCCAGAAGTTAAGCTAATAATAGGTAATTATTGTGCAATTTGGAGTAAGTTGAATATCTGTGTAATACTAGATCCTGAGAGCTACTGCTGTTGGTTTTATGTTTCCAGGATATTTTCTAGTAACACTCATTTGTCTGAAGGCAGAACCTTTGTGCTTCTATTGTAGAAATAAAAATTTTGGTCTGCTCTTGAAAGTGCATGCATGTTACTATGAAATTATGACAGAACAGTTTTAGGACTATAGAACATTGTTATTAGTAAAGGAGCTTGTTTTGAAGGGAAGGATAATATTTTTAAACGGCTCTCGTAAATTCACATGAGCCTCATGGTCATTAAAGTATTAATTGTTTATATGAATATTAATCTTAGTTTCTTCACAAATAAAAAATCCATAGGGGAAAAAGACTAAAAGGAAAATTTAGGGTGTCCTGTAAAAATTGCTTTTAATTATATTTGAGTAGAGGAAGAGAAGCATGTATTAAGCTGAGGTTCTCTGCCTGACTTTAGCAGTGCAAATCAAAGATCATGAATCACAAGTTTTATTCTATAGTTCACAGACAAGGTTTCCATTTAAAGATTTTAAATAAATTAAAATTTAAACAAAATCTTTTTCAGGGTGTGATGGCTCTTGTATACTTCTGACTAAATTTGGTCACAGTTCAGTGCTTTAAGGTCAAGTTGGTTTTTGAACAGGAAGACAAAAGTAGAGAGGCTAATCCCTGGATTACACCTCACGCATTTATAGTTTAATCAAAGCATTATCTTAAATCCTGCGGCTGGTCTGTTTGAGAATCATGGAACAACATACTTGTTTAAAGACTGCTGGTCACCGGTGGTTGGTTCATAAGAGATGGGAAGTGAAAATATACAATTGTTGTTTAAGAACAGACCTCATTTGATATGGATTCTTCTAGATATTGACTTGGATTTAATCACACCTTTGCTCTGCCAGATACAAATCAAATATTAGGGCCTTTGATTTTTTTAAAAACATGTTAAGTGTTTGGAGAATTGACATTTCTTCATATTTTTCATTGACTACATTCATTCTAAGACAATAGAAACTTTTGGGTAAACAATTCATTTACTGCTAGTCCTCTGCATTTGTATTACACTGCCAGTTGTCCAATAAAACAGATTATTGTGGTAATCGTGAGAAAAATATCAGTTATGAGTTCTTAGAAATGCCCACAGCATAATGAGGGAAGAATCCAAGGCCCTGTTGCTACAGCAGCCTTCACAAAGCTGTTGCCATTCGTGGCGCAGCTCTCCACGTCAGCCTTGTTTCCTGGATCCACATACAGCTTGTCTCTCCAGTCTCCTTAATTGTTCCTCCACTGGGAACATGCCTTGCACCTGTTGAGGGGTGGAGCCTCTCTAGCCCACTATTGCACTATTCCTTGCTCTGGTTCAGTGAGGGGCCTGTAGACCCATTACAGTGACAAACTGCATCTTTACCCCAAGTAAATGGAACAGTCATGTTACCACCATTTTGTCATTTATGCCATTTGTTAGTATTACTAATAAGAGGGGTTAACCACAACAAACAGGCTCAGTTCCTGTGGGAAAAATATGCTGACATACAGGCATTTTAGGGTCTACTACCTTGTGCAAGGCATCAGGGAATAGATCTCCTGTGCTCCATGCTCCTGAAATATCCCTGCAGACAAATGTCCCTTATTTGAAATTTGCACAGCATTTCCCACCAGTGCTGTTTGGAACATTTAGACTAAAAATTGCAGTATTGCTACCCCTGCTTCCCAAAGCATTCATAAAGTATGATCTAAGCTCCAAAAAGATGGAATTTCAAATATATACAGTATACCCATGCTAGTATGGCTAAAAATAGCAGTGTAAATGCAGCATCATGGACCACGCAAGCATGCCAGGGATCCTAGGTATGCACTTCCACTGCTAGCCTGTCTACACTGCTATTTTTAGCCATGGGAGTGTGTCTATGCTCCAGTTACACTTTGGATTTCAGTGTAGTAGACCTGACCTAAATGAGGAAATATAACTGTGTACAAATATTTAAAAAGATGTTTGCCAGAGAGGGCAGAAGAGGAGTTTAGAGTGACCAGTGCAAAAATGTAATGAACAAGGCGTAATGGGACAAAATTAGGAAATGGAATATTTAGCTCAGTGATACTCAGACTGTGGCTTGCAAGCTGCAAGTGTCTCTTTAGTGTGTCTCCTGCGTCTCTTTGCAATACATGATATTAAAAAACTGTGTGATTTAGTTATTAACCAGTCTGTTATTAACCAATCAAGATGCTTTAATTATTATTAACCAATTAAGTTATCAGCTTGCTCTAAGTTATTAGCTTATTTGCTGTGAGAATAATATGTAATAAATATTTCCCGCCATACTATTTAAAGATGAATAGTGCTATAGTAAATGAAACCATGAATTCACACTTCTGTGGCTCTTTTGAGTAATGTTGATTGTTAATTTGACTCCTAAACTATTGAGGTCTGAGTATCACTAGTTTAGGTCAAATGCCAGGAAAAACTATCTGGCATGCATATAAAACAATGGATTAACCTCCGCAGGAGGATGGGTACAACTTGAAATTTGTAGCTGTTCAGCTGATGTAACTGTGACATTAACTGTCACCAAATCTTTAACATGTTTTCAAACTGAAGTTTGTACTCTTTTTTTTTTTTTTAATCTTATAGGAGTTTTTTTCTAAGAAGTCGGATTGTTCTTTGTTTCTGTTTGGATCACATAATAAGAAGCGGCCTAACAATCTAATAATAGGTAAAATGTTTTCTTTTAAAAAAAACAAAATTGGGTCAAAGAAATGGCTCTTTAGAATAAATGTCTAACCCAAAATTTTGTTTTTTCTTTTCTAGGTCGTATGTTTGATTATCATGTCCTGGATATGATTGAGCTAGGCATTGAGAAATTTGTGTCACTAAAAGATATTAAGGTAAGATGCTGTTAAACAATGCAGGAGCTCTAGTGACATCTGTTGGTGAGCACTTGTAGTGAATCTGATGTACTTTCAGTAAAGAAAACAAAACTATGTCACTATTGCCTCTTTTAGACTTCCAGGATTAATATATGCATTCACCTCAGAATCTTTTTTGTGCTTTGTAAAAATGTTATTAAAATTAGCTATGTTTTCCAATGAATTCATTGGCAAAGTTTTTGTTGGGAGCAAACCAAGTCTTCGATTTTTATAGCTACAAACAAGAATTCAATTTACAAAACTACTAGGTTGGATTCTGCCCCGGGGAGGCCTTCAAAGTTATTGGGGGAACCATGTATGGGTTTCCAAATGCAGACTTCATCTCACTGTAGGTAAGAATTTTTCTGTTGTCTCAGCAGTATCTCAGACTGACTTTCTCAGGCCATGAGTTGTACACATCCTGGTTTTCAGGTTCAATCTGAGGGCCAACATTTCAACTTCAACAGGCTTAAAATACCAAATCTAACAGCAAACCCACCTTGGTGTGATCATGTTAAGTTTTGGTTTTGCCAAAAATAGGTTAGCTATTTTATATGCCTTTTTACACTATTATAAGTATGAAACTACACAGATTAGCAGCTACATAGTTTGCAGATTCAGAACAAGCAGTATGGATGAAAAAGATCTTTTAGGTAGCAAGACATTTAACTTTGAAAAGTGATTCCCCACCTTATGTTCAATCATTTTTTACAAGTATTGCACAGCAGGGAGTTGTGGTCATTTGGCTGTCTAAGGGTCTATCAGAATCAGAAGTTGGAAATGGACTAAAGGATCTAGTAAGTCTTTTCCATCTCCTTCCCAGTGCAAGAAATACAGTATGCTCGCTTGTTTCACATAGTCTAGTTTTGAATTGTCCCAAACAAATGAACTTCCATTGTAGGGTCTTTTCCACAGTCTAGCACATTTGAGGAAGCTTTTCCTTATTCAGCCTGAATAAGAACACTCACTTATTGCTTAAAGATGCTCAAAACCCAAACACTTCCAAGTACAAGTAACATGTATAAATGCTGTCCTTTTTGTGTTTATCAGAGACCAGAACCGCTCAGAATGGAATGTGCGTGGTCACTTGCATAAATAATATGCTCTATAACTTAGTTTGATATTTGTCCAATAGAACAGCAAGTGTCCAGAAGGAACAAAGCCCATGTTGATATTTGCTGGTGACACTTTTGATTTAAATGAAGAATACAGAAGATTGAAAAGTCTTCTCATTGGTGAGCATTTTGAAATAAGACTTTGTGAGCAGTAGGACTTCATAAATCTGTGGCAATACTAAATGTTGAGAAATATTGGTTTGCCTGTTAATGTTTGTCCATGTTCGAGAATGCAAGATAACATTAAGTGGTATTAGGATTTACAGTGTGCCATAAAATTGAAGTTAAATCTGTAATTATCAAATCTGTTTCTGAGAATGAAGATAGTAGATCAGCCTAGGAAAGCCATGAAGACTAGAAGTGGTTGAAGTGGGGAAATTGACCTTTCAAAAGTTAATTTTTAGTCCTGAATCTGAACAAAAAGTCGATCTTCTGTGAAATGAAAATTCCTCACAAAACATGTTTTCAAAATAGTGAAACAATCTTGTCAAAACACCATGTTTTCTAAAGGTAAGCTATGCCATCAGAGAACTTTGCACCAGTTCTAATCAGGACCTTCAGCATGTGCAGTGAGAATGAAAAGTGGTTGTTAAGGCAGGAGCATATACAATTAAATGTGTAGGTTAACTTCAAGCTAGGCACAGATTTCATTAAACAGAAATGTACAAACTTTTTTACACCCAATTATACGTCAGTCAAATATGCATCCTTTTTTGCCTGCAGAACATATGCCAAGTACACACCAAATGTCTTGATGTTCTGTTGACTTCAGTGAAATGTCTAAAGACAAAACAATGTGTGTGTTTCTGATTTAATAGTGGGGTTCCTCAGATTAAGGATTTAACGAGCTGTTGATAATATCAAATAGTTTAGGCTTACAATTTGACCTACTATGAAATTGCTGTTGTATGATCGGGAGTAACTCTTCCTAGTCCTGAGAAAGATAATGTATTTAATCCACCATTTTGTTGCCAAGAAATTTACGAAACTGTCGCTGCTATTGTAAAGATCTTGTTACTATAGCGCTACTGCTAAGAGCCAGGAGGCTCAGTTATCTAATGACCCCTTGTTACTAGACTGTATGATGTTGTTGATGTTTGTGGTAAACAACCAGGTTTTATAGATATGTGGTCCAAAAGAACATTTTGTACATTTTTGGGAAGTCCTATGATAGCAATCCCACATTACAGAAATCAGTGGGGGTACAGAAGGGGTGGGCAAACTTTTTGGCCTGAGGGCCACATCTGGACCTCAAAACTGTATGGAGAGCCAGGTAGGGAAGGCCGTGCCTCTCCAAGCCTGGCACCCACCCCCTATCTGACCTCTCCTACTTCCCTCTGACTGCCCACCTCAGAACCTCCGACTCATTCAAAAAAAAATCCCCCCCGCTCCTTGTCCCCTGACTGCCCCCTCCCGGAACCCCCCACCCCTAACCACCTCCCTGGGACTCTACCCTCTATCTAACCCTCCCGTTCCCTGTCCCCTGACTGCCCAACCCTTATCTACACCCCTGCCTCCTGACAGCCCTCCTGGGTCTCCCACGCCGATCCAACCTCCCCCGTACCCTGACTGGCCCCCAGGACTCCCTGCCCTTTACTTCCGGCACCCCTTGCTCCCTGCCCCCTTGCCGTGCTGCTCAGAGCACCAGGACTGGCAATTGCCTGGCCGGAGCCTGACAAACCGCCCCACAGTCGAGAGCACTGGGGCAGGCTGGCAGCTCTCGTAGCCGCACTGCCTGGCAGGAGCTCACAGCCCCACCACCCAAAGTGCTGGTAGCACGGTGAGCTGAGGCTGCGGGGGAGGGGAGACAGCCTTCCCGGCATGAAGCCCAAGCACCGGTGGCAGAACGATCTGGCCCCCAGGCCATAGTTTTCCCACCTCTGAGGTAGAGGATGAACCTGCATATTGTATAGAAACCAAATGAAACTAAACTTTTAAATCCATTTTAAAAAAACTGAGGACATCTCATCATGGTTTGGATATGTAAATAGCAGCTTCCCTTTACCTCTGTATATAGACCAGCCAGACAAAGATTTGTCGCTTTCTTCCTCCTCCTGTTTCCATACAAACACTGTCTTAAAATTGTAGTAGTGGTTTTACTGCCATTGATTTCTGGTGCCAGTGTTAGGAGTCTGGTGATCTTTTATGTCCTTGTGAGATGTAGTTGCTGCACCCCTGATTCAAATAGCCACCTGTGCACATATTTGTGTAACACTTCACCACTCATTCCTATATTGGACCCACTTGTATATTAAACATTGGCAGATGTTGTGTCACTCTTCTTAAAATGCAGGCCTGGACTGAATAGGAGGAGACCTGTTTGTTTTGAGAGAGGTTGAAGAAGAAACTTAAATGCTATCCTCATGTTTGCACAAATTATTTGGAGTCCAATTCATAGATATGCAGGGGTCATTTAGATTCTTTTGAAAGGAGAAGGTGGAGGTCCTATGAGGGGGACAAAGAGCAGCATAAAAAAACCCAAGTCCTCCTCCACCCATCATACTGCTGCAAAGTCCAGCAGTATTTGTGCTGTTCTGATAAGACCTGTTGCATCTTCCTAATAAGTGGCCAAATTATAAATTACTTTGGAACACACACTTCAAGTCCTTGAAGACAAAATGGAAGTTCTGAGAAGCTCTTTTGCTGTGTTTAGTAAATCAGAGGTCCTTGAAACACATTAAACACATGGAGAAAAACAAGGGGTAAACCTGTGGCGGGAATTAAAAAGATAAAGAAAACAAGGTCTCTAATCCAGCCACAGTGGAGCATCTCAAAAATTATGAATAAGCCAAAATTTTCAGATTCCTAAAGTTCCAGAAGGGAAATACATTGTCTACAGCTGGTGGATGTCATAGAAACTTAAATTCTTGGCCACCTGTATTTGGATATAAAGATCATCCTATGAGTGGAAAGCTATACCATACTAAAGGATAATCTCCCAATAAAAGCAATGCAGATACAATTTCACATGCCAGAGGGAGACAGTCTTAGCTACAGCCTGGGAAAATAGACCCTAAAATAGAAGAAAATGTTGTACCAATGACTTTTCCTCTCAATATGAATCCAGTAACCCACAGAGGAGGAGGGAGAAAATATTAAGTGACCCAGAGTATTTTTCTGGATAAACTCCAGGTAGTGTCCACCAGTAAGACTTTGTTTTCAAAATCACTTCACTGATGTTCCCAGAAAAGCATCGCTGAAGAACTTGAAAATGAAACTTAAAGGGAAGAGAGCTGTCTCCCCTCCCCCTGTTCAGCAGTTCTGCTTCTGGATATTAATCTTTTGTTTATTAACATACACTGTTCCCTAGGACGAGGTCACATCCTTCCTATACGTGCTCTGCAAAGGGTTGACAGATTTGCATGGTTGTGTGTTCTTTGCTTATACACTGTTTTAATGGCCTTGATATGAACATTGTTGTTGGACAACTAACTGATAGTTAACTGGTATCTAAATTTGCTCCCTGTAAAACTATAAGCACAAACTGTAATCTTCTTTCTATATGTAACTGACCATGTTGCAAGTTTGTCTGCTAAATGTGTACATCTACATTAGTAAAAATATTCATTTTAATGCAATAGCAAGTATTATCTCATTTTTTTAAAAAGAGCAGAAGTGCTCTGCTTGACCACAGACAAAACTGTTTTATAAAGCAGTGATGGTCTCAAGTTTCCAAGATGGTATCATAAATAATGGAGAGTAAAAACAATCTAGAGATAACACTAAACACTATCTCCTTCTTACTTTGAATATATTTATCTTGATCATTTATTTATACCTACTCTTACTGCTGGCTTTACCACCAGAGACTTTTAATCCATCACTTTGTCCAACAAACTCTTAACCTAGCTAAATGTTATTTCCATACTAATGTATACTTAATATATGTGAGATGCATTTTGTTTCTCTGAGTTCATAGCTGAAAGTTTAGAAGAATGGATAAACTGAAATAACTATTGCTTTTTGTATTATCTCACCAAACTAAAGTTACTATTGCTATTGAAGCAATGACAATATCTCTTCTGTCTTTTCTGGGGTGGGGTGGAATGGGGTTGATGTTTAAAATAAGATCTAAATTTGTATTGCTACCAAATTATTTCTGGAAAGCAGATGTCTGTTATGCTCTCTTACCAAGATTTACACACTTTGCACATGTGAGTAGGCTCTGTGGGATTGCTCATATGTAAAGTTACTCATGTACATATATGACTGAGTAGTCCCATTGAGCGTACTGGTGTGCAAAATTAAGCAAGCGTAGACTTGGCAGGATTGGAACTTGAAGTAGTGAATAATCCTGCATGTCAGAAGGGGGACCCTGTTTAGCATTACTGGGGTTGCCTTTAGAAAGGCCAATTCTGTTTCTAGTTAATCTGAGATTCATTCCCTCTATAACACAGACCTGTTATCAAACAGACTAGAATCAAAAGTCCTGCTTATCTTAAACTTCCTTTTTGAAAAACCTCTTTATTTTAAGAGTAAAAGTGCCAGGTTTCTTTACACCTTGAAATATTCTTTCAGATTTCTTTCGAGGTCCTACTGTGCCCACTGTTCGCCTGGCAGGATTAGAGTGTGTTCTGCATTTCACAGCTATGGATGGAAAAATTTATATGCGAAGCTACAAGTAAGTGTCGGCGTTCTCTTCCCCCCCACACACACACACTTTTAGACAAGTAGAGGAGCTTAGATTTCATTACTATCTATAGCCATTTTCAGCCCATGGTTCTGTGCACATGTAACACCAACAGACCCTGGTCGTCAGTGAACGGGATCGAACATGCTATATCTGAAGCTTAGTGCATGAGCTTCTATTGTATGAGCAAAAAGCCACCATGGCCTCTACCTAAGGCTGTAGTGCAGACTCATTAATCTCTTAAGTGGTCTTGGTGACACTAGAGGGGACAGGCCACCACACTCAGGAGGTGTGGCTGTATTGAAATCAGTGGGAGTTGCATGTGCATTCAAGATCAGACACTGGCACCGTGGTTGATTATAAGTTTTCTGAACCAAAGAAAAATTCAACAGTGGCACATGTTTTCTAAAGGCCAAGTTCTATCCTGTGGTCCAGAAAATAATTAGAAACACAAGTATGAAATGCAGCAAAGGTGGATAATGTTGATTTCTTTCTCTCTCTCTCTCCCACAGCGTGTTGTTGAAGAAGTCGGGATGTAAAATACCAAGGATTGAACTGGAAGAGATGGGACCTTCATTAGATCTGGTGATGAGGAGAACACATTTGGCGTCAGAAGACCTCTATAAATTATCTCTTAAACAACCAAAAGCCCTCAAGGTACATAAACCTTGTATTTTATACAAAAATCTTTGCTCTGCCTCATACGCGTTCTTTAATACAGAGCCAGTTTTAAATTAAACCCCCCATGCAAAAGACCAAGGGGTGAAGGTGTTAGTTCTTCTTCCAGTACTGGTCCCTATGTGGATTCCAAGCGTGAGATGCACATGCGCACCATGTGCCTTAGCAGGAACTGTTGATAGTGGTGTCCGGTGACCTGCATGTGTCGTGCGTTGATCACGTGGTACGTCCAAGGCTTTAAGAGGCTGCGTGGGTTGACACCACTCCAGTGCCCTTTTACTGCCGCATGACCAGTTGGAACCCAGTCCCTCTGTGCTCTTACCCACCTTACAGTACTGTGTTCAACCTTTTTTTCACTGTATACAGTTTCTTTACTTACTTACGTAGGTAGTTGTACATTTTTCGTCCATAGCTATTAGGTTACTTGTTGGATTTTCCCCCCTCGGAGGCTTCTCTCCCTAGCCCAGGGATTATGCCCTGTCAAATGAGGATTAAAAACTGTGCCTTGTGCCCTCGCTCCTTGTGGGTGAGCAACGAACACGCCCACTGCCTGTACTGTCTGGATGAAGCCCATGTAGTCTCTCGCTGTTCTATCTGGAGCTCCTTTCCATGGTGGGATCCTGGTGACCTGCATGCTTTGGCTCCAAAATTTTCTAATGGCCAGAAGCCATGCGTCCACGTGTGCAGCAAGACCCAGCTCCGATGGAACCACCAGTGTGATGCCAATCACAGACATTGACCACCTCACTTGGCCCCTTTCGTACAGCACCACCAACACCAACGAAACCTCACCACATGCACAAGAAGTACAGGCACAAGGGTGGTGCCCCAACGGGGACCATCTCAGAACGCAGTGTTTCCTCCCCGAGCTGGGATCGGTTGTGGGAGAAGTTGCGTGCAACAGGTGAAGGTCCAACTTCGACTTCAACACCACCTTCTAAGAAAGTGCACACAGAACATCATTCTAAACACCGCCACTCTCCACTGGCACTGTCGATTCCAACACCAGGACCCTTTGTCACTTCCGGCACTATCGACCCCTCTGGGTCTGTCAAGCTCAGTACTTCCAGTCCGATACACTCCAGGCAGTTTATCTTCTCTTACACCAAAGGCAGAGCTTATGTTACCCTTCACGGGTACCCCACCACATTCCAGACCACCATCAGGTCCCAGGCTCCGTACTCTGGCCAATGAATCTCTTGTCCTCCATCCCTCTCCAGTGACGACGGCTGAGCCCCTTTGCCCAGTCAACCATCCTCTAACACAGTGCTCCCCAACCTTTTGTCACCCTCGGCACACCATAGCCTCTCCCAAAATTCCACGGCACACCACATACAAAAATTGGATAAAAAACAAATATAATCTTCAAAATATCGTTTTGAAGAGATAGTATATTATAGAGAGAGAGAGAGAGAGAGAGAATATATATAATAGTATATTATTATATCCCCCCAACGCCCCCTTGCACACTGCTTACCCCCGCTCCCAGCCCAGCCTCCCCCCAACGCCCCCTTGTACACCGCTTACCCCCGCTCCCAGCCCAGCCTCCCCCCAACGCCCCCTTGCACACCGCTTACCCCCGCTCCCAGCCCAGCCTCCCCCCAACGCCCCCTTGCACACCGCTTACCCCCGCTCCCAGCCCAGCCTCCCCCCAACGCCCCCTTGTACACCGCTTACCCCCGCTCCCAGCCCAGCCTCCCCCCAACGCCCCCTTGCACACCGCTTACCCCCGCTCCCAGCCCAGCCTCCCCCCAACGCCCCCTTGCACACTGCTTACCCCCGCTCCCAGCCCAGCCTCCCCCCAACGCCCCCTTGCACAATGCTTACCCCCGCTCCCAGCCCAGCCTCCCCCCAACGCCCCCTTGCACACTGCTTACCCCCGCTCCCAGCCCAGCCTCCCCCCAACACCCCCTTGCACCCCGCTTCCCCCCCCCCCCGCGCTTACTTGTTCGCTGGGTCACGCTGCTGTGACCCGACTCCAGCGAGGGAAGGAGAGGAGCGACACGCCCCCCAGCCTCGCGGTCAGAGCAGCGCCGCACCACACCACCTCCCCCGCCCCCCAGCCTCGCGGACCTCAGAGCAGCGCCACGCCACACCGCCTCCCCCGCCCCCCATCTTCGCGGTCAGAGCAGCGCCGCGCCACACCACCTCCCCCGCCCCCCAGCCTCGCGGACCTCAGAGCAGCGCCGCGCCACACCGCCTCCCCCGCCCCCCAGCCTCGTGGTCAGAACAGCGCCGCGCCACACCGCCTCCCCCGCCCCCCAGCCTCGTGGTCAGAACAGCGCCGCGCCACACCACCTCCCCCGCCCCCCAGCCTCGCGGTCAGAACTTTTGTCGCGGCACACTTGGCATGGCCTCACGGCACACCAGTGTGCCGCGGCACACCGGTTGGGGAGCACTGCTCTAACACCACCACTACTGCTGGTACCACCTGCACCATCGACACCCCCTTTCCCAGGACAGTCTGAATCTGACTGATCTTCGGAACTGGACACATCTCTCTCACCTTCTTGTTCATAGTCTTGAACCCTCGGCACCACACCTCTCCTCCGGACTATGAGCACACCACCGATCCTTGGTTCCTGGTACCTGCGGATCCCAGCCATGCATGGTAACTCCTTGGCCATTTTGGGCCCCATGGGATCCTTACCATAATCGCGATGCACACCACCTACACTGCACCTTTCCCTTGCACAGGGCCACTGTCCAAAAGGAACCCCTGGTCCATCGGCATTGGTGGCATATAAGGACAGGAAAATAAATCTCTATGCTCTGGATTTTATCTGTACAATGCCATTTTTTAGGTGTAGTTATCTTAAAATTGTAATGGAAGTTTATTTCCTGGTAAATATGGTGACTTGTGATGGCAGATACAGTTGCCTTCAGTCATTCAGTGACTGAATGATATTCTGTGCCCAGAAATGTTAACATTGTTCTTATCTTGCAGCCAAAGAAGAAGAAGAATATCTCTCACAATGTGTTTGGTACATCATATGGTCGGATCCACATGCAGAAACAGGATCTCAGTAAATTACAGACAAGAAAGATGAAAGGGTTAAAGAAGAGACCTGCAGCAAAGATGTCTGAAGAAGATGAAAGGATTAGTCCAAAGAAATCAAAATCAGTCTGATAGGATAAAATAGTTTTGGACTCCTGATAACTTCAGCTTTTGCTGTATTTGTCACAAAATAAATGTGGCAGATGTCAGCTGCCATTTTTTAAATGCTGTAGTCCTGTCATTATTTTTTAATGTATAGTCCTATAAAAGTGAACTTCAATGGTATTAAGCTGTACACTGACATTATTTCCTCAGTAGTCTGAAGCTCAATATGCTTATTTGGGGAAATCAGTAGAACAAATCACTGAAGAAAGCCAATTATCTAATAGTTTACTAAATGGGGGCCTAGGATTTTTATCTGGGGGACTCTTGTTAGCCTAGTCTTGTCATATAAACTCTTTCTGGGAACTGAGCTGTTAATGTGTAAATGCTGGTCTTGATTTGTTTTCAGCTAATATTAAAGCTATTTGGACAGTTACATAACTTTGACTACTCATCTCTAACTTAATAAAACTTTGGAGTATTTTATTAACTATGCATTTCAAAATAGAGAAACTATATCAATATTTGTATGTGATAATGAACTATTAATGCTCTTAGCATTACTTGCACTCCGTAGAATTAGGAATGATCTGTCAAGCTGCTTATACTACATTCATCACTAAGGTATGCCTGATACTCACTGTAGGTACAGATGAGATCTTTGAGTCTCTTAAGCACAGAATTGTATGCTTGCTACCCCCTAATGCCAGCCTTGGCTTTTATTCTACTTACTAGATATGCAGAAAAACAGTTGTTGTGGCACAAGTGGGTTGTGGAATTTTTATAGCATGCTGGTGGGGCCTCAGAAAGGAAAAGGTTCAAAACCCTGTGTCTTAAACTACTTGGCATAGGTTTCTGTTTGCTTTCTCGACAGCATTTCTCTGAAGAGGAAAGGCTGTCATCTTCAGTGGGATGCTAGGGAATGTGGAAGAGTTGCTGTGGGGGAAGACAGCAGTAGTTTCAGGACCTAGCTGATGAGTGGGGGTGGGCAAGGTCCCTCTACAAAGAGGCATCAGCTGCATCTGGAGTGCATGCATACAGACCCAAAGCCAGGGCCAGAACCTGAACGGCCCAGCCCCGGCAAACAAAAAGCAAACACTTCATGTATCCTTTGTTCTGCCTGAATGTGAGGGGGGATGAACTAGAATGACTTCAAGGCCTCTTCCAGTCCTGCATTTCTATGATTCTAAGTCCCATATTAGCCGTCCCATTATTTTGCCTGGGTTTTATGAGAGACCTATGATTCTTTGTACTATTCCAGCTGCTTAATTATATTGTGTGGTACCAAGTCAAATGCTATAGAGAAATCTAAGTATATAATATCAACACTATTCCCTTTATCAACCAAACTTGTAATCTCATCAGAAAAAGTTTGACAGACCTATCTTCCATGAAGCCAAGTCAACTGGTGGTATTATATTACCTTCCTGTCATTTTTTATTAATTGAGAGAAATATGGTCTACATGAAATTACAATAAGGTGAGTGCACAACTGGTTGAAAGAGGGAATTCAAAAAGTAATTATCAATGGTTCACTGTCAGACTGGGACAGTATATGTAAGGGGTTCTTCAGTAATGATTTGGATAATGGGGTGGAGATTATGCTTACAAAATTTGTACATAACAGCAAGATAGGAGAGGTTGCAAGTACTTTGGAGGACAAGTTTAGAATTCAAAATGACTGATAAATTGGAAAATAAAATTAAATTAAAAAGTGCAAAGTACTTCATTTAAGAAGAAAAAAAAATAAAATGTACAACTATAAGATGAACAACCAGTGAGGTGGTAGTACTGAAAAGGAGAGCAGGCATTCTGGGGGGAAACAGACTGACTAGATGACAAATATGGGAAGGGAAAATTTTGGAAAGGAAATGAGAGGAAGGAGGCAGATATTGTTGGGTGACCCCATGACCCAGTTTTTTTGGGATTCATGTGTTTTCAGGGCCTGTCCTGCATAGGTTTACTGAAGCCTAGTACATTCCCAGTTTTAACTGTCTCAGAACAAGGTCATAAAGTTCACTGTTGATTCTGGTTGAGTAAGGATAATTTGCTAGGGGGATGGAAAGTATATGATGGTACATGTGGCAGAAAAGGAAGTTCTTCACACAGCGCACAGTCAACCTGTGGAACTCCTTACCTGAGGAGGCTGTGAAGGCTAGGACTATAACAGGGTTTAAAAGAGAGCTGGATAAATTCATGGAGGCTAAGTCCATAAATGGCTATTAGCCAGGATGGGTAATGAATGGTGTCCCTAGCCTCTGTCTGTCAGAGGGGGGTGATGGATGGCAGGAGAGAGATCGCTCGATCATACCTGTTAGGTTCACTCACTCCGGGGCACCTGGCATTGGCCACTGTCGGTAGACAGGATGCTGGGCTAGATGGACCTTTGGTCTGACCCAGTATGGCCGTTCTTATGTTCTTATGTAAAAATGTGGCTTTATTCTGTATTTCCTGGGTTTGAGTTTGATTTTATTGTTCCTTAGCTTGTTTTCACTAGGTGTTTCTATATTTGACTGTAATGGTTTCCGTCTCGCCCCTGCTAGCTGGGTTGCAGATGGGTGGAACTAGAGAGGAGCTGGAGAATTGGAAAGTGACTATGAAAGGCTCCTTGGGTGTAGTGATGGCACTTCTGTATGAGGGCATTGACTGCATGAAATAGCTTTAAAGACAATGTGGCCTTGGTGCATTCATTCAAATACTCCAAGTGCTGCAATCTATAGAACACGAAGGAAAAAGTAGAGTGTAGGAAAAGTAAGTAAAAGCTATAATAGCATTTCAAACATGATTAAATAGAGATTAATGGAAAGCATTAGATATATGGTACAAAATACATTAGTATATGCTTTTATACATGTGCATAATATATAATGGGTGGGTGAATGATTTCCCTGTCTCCAATGGGTCTTATCTCCTCCTTCAAATACTCTAAATATCTCAACCAATGCCGATTTATCCCTGTATCCCAAAGATATTTCTGAAGAGGGGTTTGTATCAAAAGTCAGATCTTTTCCTAAAGAGATTTTGTCCTGGCCCACTTTGCGTCAGCTACTCCACCACTGAAAATAGCTTAGTTGTGCCTGTGCAACAGCCTAAGCAATACTGAAGGTGGGGGGTGAAATTTTTTCACTTCGATGTGTATTTTGGAGAAGATTATTAAGGAATCTATTAACTCAATACATTTAGAACTGTCTAATTAGAGCAAGCAGTGGGCATTGTAGAGCCGGTCCAGGCTCATCCAGAAATTAGTACATCGCCCATTCTTTGTTCACTCTGGTTTTCTTTAACTTTCAGTGACAGTCTATGAGCCTTTGACCATTGATTTTATTACTTTTCCACTGGCCAAGAGGTAGATTTATAAAGTAAATCAACACAGAAGGTGGAGGTAAAAATCCTGACCAGAACTTGATAGGAAAAGAAAATTATGGTTGATTGTTGTTTTCCCAAAATTCAGAGTACATCTAGTCCCCACACTCATAGCCTGGGAGTTGCATTTGATGACTCCTCCTCTCTCGCACACACCACTCATCTAGGATATGTCCAAATCTTGTTGCTTCTTCCTCCATAACATTTGTAATATACAGTCTTTTTTTTGATCCACAATGCTAAAGTTTTTGTATAGGTCCTCATCTCCTGTAATGATTACTGCAATCTTTTCTTCTGTGATCTCCCTACCTTCCACATCATCCATCTCCAATCACTACCAAATGCAGCTGCAAAATAACAGCCTGCCATATTCAACACATCACCTCTGCCCTCCAATGCTCTTTACATTTCTGCTCCACCTTACTTATTTCATTGTTCCTCCTCTTCCTCTTTGCCCATGATGCCAGTCTGGATTGAGTACTTCTTCACAAATGTCTTTATGCTTTCTTCCACATGTTCCCTTGTTTACTGAATGCCTTCCCTTTAAGAGATCAGTGATACTACATCCTTCTCCTTTCAGATCTTCATTCAATTGCTATTTTTGCCATGATACCTACAAAGAAACAGACAGTGTACAGCAGCTAGGCCGGTGAACAGTTTGTATTTAGTTATGTAATTACAAAACAAACTATTAAATGTCTGTATAGTGTATATGAAGTACACATGTATTGTCTCCTCCTCACACTTGATATGCTCAATGACTTAGATTATAAACTCTTTGGGGCAGGGACCACGACTTCTACAGCTGCACAGCACTTAATACAGTGGGGCTATAATTCTGACTGGTTAAATATTAAATAACATTATTTCAGGTACTGTACTTTTTTTTTTTTAACTAGGGTGTTGTTTCAACCATTGTGTCTCTTGAATCTATTGCCTGAAGTAAATCAGTCTCCTACTGCAGCCTGTTTTGTTTGTTTTACAGCAGAATAACATCCTGTGCTTTGTTGCTGCACCTGTGGTGCCCTATATTAGCTACAGATGGGCAGGCTCAGGTCTAGTGACAGCAGTTATCAGGAGGAAATTGATGACAGATTTTTATTCTCTTCCTTCAGCTCACAGGGAAGTGGTAGGGACTCTTCATATTTTTTGTCCCATCAGGCAAGAGTTTCTGCTTTCATAAGGAGAGAAAGGGATGGAATGAGTATGGCTTTCTGTTTTAACTGAGCCATGTTGTTCAATTTATTTCTTAAGTAAGGGAATAAAGCCCTTTCTTTGGGGAACAATTGGGAAGAGAATATTACAATGAGTTAGAGAAAATGAGGGCTAGTATGTTGTGCTGTCTATATCGTGTTCCGAGACACAACATGTAATTCCTTGTTGCACTAGGAATTACAAGGTGGTGTAATGGAAACAGCCCCAGTATCTTGAGGCTTGATCCTGCAACATGCTGCTGAGTACTGTAGTTTCAATTCTCATGGGAGTCTAGGGGAGTTGAGCGCTCAGTACTTTGCAGAGCATGGACTGGAACTGTTATGCTATACATCACTAGATCTGCTGCTGGATGTTCCTATACAAGAACACAAGCATAGTAAGAAGCTCTCTTTTTCTGCCATGCAGTGCCCCTCACAGCCCATCTTCCCAACATTAGTTTTTTTTTTTTTAAATTGGTTTAATATAAAGAACCCCTGAAACATTCTGACAAAAGCACAGGCGGTAAGTATGCCAATAAACAGTAATGAGTTTTTAATTCCTACCAGCTTGAGCTCAGCTCCTATTAGCTCACTTTACATACAGTAAGAATTATCCAGTGATTAGGCCTACTTGAGTGAAATGCTAGGAGGACTTTTAATCCTTAAAGTGACAGGCAGATGAGGACAAAATGGGTGGGGGTGGGTTGGGGAGGTTGGTGTCTTTGTTTTAAAGAAGACCTGCAAGGTTTGTCCCTACTTGTTTCTTACATTGAAAATTCAGGTTCCATCTATCTTGCTTTCCCAGACAATACAGCAGATAGTAGTAGGCTTAGAACAGTAGATAAACCTGATTAAGTGAGAAGGGAATGAGTTTTGTTCATGCTGTTTAAAACTTCGTTTTGTTTGGGGGTGGGGTAGGGGAGTGTGTGTTATCAAATCTGCTTAATTCAAATGCCTGAGAAACACCAGGTGTGAGAGACTTCTGTAGTGGAGACAAACTGTTGGAGGTGGAGAGGGAGGAGGGGCTGTTTCTGCTAAATATTCAAAGCAGGTACTTTAGTTAAGGACAAGAAAACTCATAGGTGAGATTTTCAAAAACATGCATGGAAATTAGGCACCTTTGACTTTTAATGACAGGGAGGTGCCTAACTGCCATTGATGCCTTGGAAAATCTACCCCCACACCTGAGCCTCCAAGGAGCGCTCTGGAAAACTAGTGACTACCCTAGCTGTGATGTTCTTCATATTTCTACAGCAAAAGTAAGCACAGCACAGAATAAAGACCTTGTTAAATAAAACCTTTCACCCCTTCTCTGTCCATCAGGAAGAAACTAAAAGGACACTTCCCCCCTAACCTTTGCAGGGAAAATATTTATTTTTACATAAGAGTGGGGTGGAATATGGACCTGGGGGTTACTATCAATTCTTAGGTCCATTCTGCTGAAATTTAATGAGATCTGGCCCTTAACCTCAAAGAGTTAATAGCACAATTTTTGGTGAGGCAGATGATTATAATCCCCATTTTACAGATGGGATAGTGAAGGCAAAGGTGAAGTGATTTGACCAAGGCCACAGAAGGAATTTGTGTCAGTCAACACTAGAATACAGTAATTGCATGTCCTCAAATGTGCTTAGTCCACTAGACTATGCTGATTTCTTTGCAGCTTGAGCTACACTAGTTTCATAACAGAGGAGCTGGCCAAACTGCCAGCACCTAGCTAGGAGAGAGTTTGTAGCAGCACAGCAGGATAGTGTAGTTCTGTGATCTTTAATCCTTCCAGAAATCTTAGGACCTATGGACAAAATTTCCATATACCTCTAAATGCAGCCTTGATTGGCAGTGAGGAAGACAATAATTAATTAATGAGGTCTTTAGGAAGACTCAATTTTAGTCCCCAGTATTAAATTTATATTTTCAAGCCAAACTTTTCAAAAGGAAGTCCTGGAAACTTTCTAAAATATGAAAGCTGAGAATCACTTTCATTGTTTGGGTTGTAGAAGTACATGGAAACCCATTGCCAGAGGCTTCACTGACCTCAAAAGTAAGCCTCCTTTCCCTCCACCTGTGCCCATTATGTGGCTTCAAGAAGAACAGACCCATCAATTACATATGTCTGACTTTTAAAAATTTCTTCCTTAGAGAACTCTAGCAATATTTGTACATTTCTGTTTTTGGAATGTGTTAATTAAGGATAAGCATGATATAAGTCCTTGAATTTTGTTAGACATAGTACAGCTTAGTCTATTGTATAGGGGTATAACTTTTGAAATTATTCCAGTTTTCATTTGGCAATCCTCTTTTGAGTAATCCTCTTCTTGTGGTTTATATTGTAGTTTAAATTATCTTTTCTCTTATTAAGCTTTTTGAATGAACTGTTTTTTCTGCTGTTATAGGTTTACAAAAGGGAAATGTACAGAGTTTATGAATAAGGCTTTGTAAGCTGAATTGAATGTTCTTGTTTAATGAACTTGAATAAAATATTAAGCTGTACTTACTATAGACTGAGTATAAACAGATGGTACTAGTTGCATTTAGAATCTGGGTGTGATATGTTATGTTTGGAAAGCTACCATTATAGCTTAGAATGATTCTCAAGTCTTCTGAAGAAAGATTTTTGCTTTTTCCAATCATGAACAATATTGTATTTTTTTAATTTAATAAAAATGTGTTCTTTTAAGGGAATAATGGTGGTTCTGGTTTCTCATTATTTTGTTGCTTTTCATTTCTGAATTAAAAAGTTGTTATATAGCTTAATTGATAAAACTATTGAGCAGTAGTTTCAAATAAAGACACCCACACCAGCTAAAGAAAAATATTTTTAATGATAGGAAAGGGGTGAAAGTGATATGCTCCATCAGCATGTTGACTGCAAAAGGAATAAAAACTAGCTTAAATACTGAATCTTGTTCCTAAAGATGGCCTTGTTAGACGAAACTCTCTATATAGGGTAAACAAATCTCTGTAAAAGGAATATACATTGGTATGGGGGTTTTATACTAGCGAACAGTAAGTCTTGGGGAAAAGATATGTTGATATAAGGAGAAAAGCTTTTTGTCAAACTTCATACTGTGTACAACTATGCTAGAATTTGGTCAGAGACAGCTGTACCAGACTTATAATGGATTCTAGAAGCTAAACTTGAAAGTTTTGTTATTCTATGGAAAAGTGGAACAGGATAAACTTTTCAACCTGGTGGGTAGAAAAGCTACTTGTCATAGGTCTAATTTAATCAAGAAAGCAAATCTGAGTGCAAAGAGAGGAGACACAAACTGTTAATATGTGATTTGAGGAAGGTGGGGGTGAAGCTGTTTAGTTGATAGACTTTCTAAATTACAGACCCTTGCTCTAAGTTCCATTCTTGACTTCCAGCGTGACCTTGAACAAGAGACCTCACTTTTCTGATACATTTTCTCCATCTTTAAAATGTGGATGATGGTTATCTCTGCACAGCACTTTAGGGTCTTAAAAAGGTGCTACATCTAGGAAATGAAACTTGTCACTGTTATTACTAGTGTTCTGCATAGAGCACAGCTTAAAAAAACAAACAAGCAAACAAGAACATTCTGAGAATAAGCCTTTTAGGCCTTCTCCATTCATCATATGCAATATGAAAAGAAGGGGACAGCTGCCCTGCCCTCCATTTGTTTGTCACTTTAGTGGTCCACAGAGGATGACCAGATGTCCCGATTTTGGAGGGACAGTCTCGATTTTTGGGTCTTTTTCTTATCTAGGCTCCTATTACCCCCACCCCGTCCTGATTTTTCATATTTGCTGTCTGGTCACCCTAGGTCCATGTTACAAAAACCGTTGTAGCAACACTGTCTTAAGGCATGTTAGTCCTAAGATCTTGGGGACCACAGGAGATTTTCAATGTCTATAAAACCACTACCTCTATTTATTTGACACACAAGGAATTTGCCGCAGAAATTTCATGTCTCGGATGAGGAGCTTCACAGCAAGCTTTGTTGCACTTTTAACTTTTGAGTGTTCCTATTTGCTTGCCGTAGTATATTATAGAAGAATGTCCCTATAGAATTTTAGAATACAGCTTGTTTTTGTAAAATGTTTTTTTCCTGCAGATTCAAATCCCAGTGAAGCTCTTAATGAAAGCAAGTGTTCTAGCTCCATTGCTTTTGTTTACTTAATATAGTCTGAGTCTCCAGTGTAAAGTGCTCATGTGACAAAGTGGCTTGTTTGGTTTAGAATTATGGTTCATTCGTTAGGTGTAAGAAATCTAGATCCAGAGAATCCAGCTAAGCTCTCTGCCTCAATTGGCTTACTACTGAGGCTTAGTAGGATTCAAAAAAGGATTAGATATTTATATGAATAAGAATATCTGCATTAGGTAGGATTATCATTGATAAGTTATATAAGCTCTCTTTCTAAGGCCATAACCCCAGACAGTTAGCAGCTGGTTTACAATGAAACTGGAGCTGGTCAGAAAATGCAATTTCTGTTCTGCAGGAAATTCCAACATTTAGAAGGTTTGTTTCATTGAACAGAATAGTTGAAATTTCCCATGTAATAAACATTCTGAAAAATGTTGGGATCCTCAAAACATTTAATGTTGATGATGTCAAAATACTAATTTTAATATTTTACAATAAGTTAAAACAAAATGAATGAAAATGATAAAGTTGAAATTAAACATTTGGACTCTTTCCCATTGGAAATGTCATCAAAATTGACACTTTCCTGCAAGCTAAAATAAATGTTCTATTCAAAATGCAGTTTTGACCAGCCTCAGATAAAGCTGTTTCAGAGCTGACTGAGTTACCATTGTGACAGAAGCAGCTCTATGGACCAATTGTGAATCACCCACCACAGTCTGAAAACAATGTAACTGCGAGGAATATGGTTCTTGCTTGGTGTGCCAAAGAGCTGTATCTATAGATCAGCCTTTCACACAAGTTTTTCTGAATGTTACAGAAAAACATATTTCATGGTCACCATTTGCAGTCTGATCACCATGATCTGACTTTCATCAGTATGAAGTTACATACCTAGGCCATGGATGGTACAACTTCTGGGAGTTACAACAACACCATATTAACCATCAAAACATACATAAGTATATAGCCAGTAAAAAAGGCCAGAGTTCAAGGATGCCTGTCGGTGGTTCAGGTTGCAAGGGGAGACTTGGACTGTGAGTGGTAGAGGAGACATAGCTGAGGTTGAAAATGGGTGCTGAAGTGCAGATGTAGAATGTATTGAATAATTAAACTGCTAATTTCCTTCCCTTTCATGGTGTGTCTGTAGTTGGGCTATGCAGTCTGTCAACATTAATTCACATTTTGTGCATGTGTTAATATATGCATTCACATATGGATTAGAATATTTTAAATTTCTCTGGAATTCTGTGCACAACAGCACCTCTCCTATAGAGATAATGAAAAATCTAGAACTGTCGCAATGATTTTTGGACTATGACAAAATGAAAAGGATGCTTCTTTCCACTGAAACACTCTGTGGTGAAATTTCTGTAGCCCCATAAATGTACATAAATGCTTCACAAACCTGTACAATACATTCACTGTTTTGAAAAGTTTGATTGAAACAGGGCATGAGTTGTGGCTACAGACAGCTGTGGGCAAAAGGTAAAACAATATTACAGGGTTGTTTTGGTATGTGGGCATCTTGATGGTGCAAGATTTTTTTTATTATATTTTGTCTTACTGGGGAAAAAAGCAGTTACTATAGCCTTGGACAAATCCCTCTTGTGTACCATCTAGTAACATTTCTTTATCTACCCAAGCTAAAGCATTTTTCAACATTTGATAGTGCCACTGTTTTTACTGTTTGTACAGAAACGTTCTCTTAAGTGTCTTCATGCAAAGAACCTTTCTAAATCTTTCCACTTTGCATGACTGAAGACAGAAACTGAAAGCTCAGGCCACTTTTTGATCCTTAGTCAATATATTTAGGCTACCTATGAGTTAACCCTGTTACTGGAAGCTAAGGACTTGTCTACATTAAAAAATGTTATGTTTAAACAGAACTGAGAACATTCAAGTTAACTGATATGATGACTTTTGTAGTCAGTTTAGACCAGAACAAGCTGTGTTTAGCATCATGTCAGCATATCAGTGTTTTGTAAACACAGTAATGTTTTCTAATGTAGACAAGTCCTAACTGAGGCAAAGGGTGTATATAGATGCACTTATTTTGTCCACTTCCAGAGCAGAACTGACCAACTTCTATCTCCAGTGTTGGTGGTTCAGTTGCTCTGAGTCCCATTGTCTTGCCTGTGTGTTGTACCTGAGGTGGAGAAGAATTTAATGTTTCCTATAAATAATTGCTGAAGTAGTCATCTAAGTTTAACCAGTACAATTAGATACAAAAAACCCAAAGCAATCTGCATCAGAAACATTTCCCAGATCTCCCAGCAGATGGCAGTTATTGCTCTTATGATCCAATTTTATGAAAAGGAAAGAGATTTGTGTAGACTGTAGACCGACTTTACGCCAGGCAGGGGCAAACTCTTTGGCCCCGGAGCCATATCTGGGTATAGAAATTGTATGGCATGCCATGAATGTTCACAAAATTGAGGGTTGGGGTGTGGGCTCCGGCTGGGGGTGCAGGCACTGAAGTGAGGGCCAGAAATGCAGAGTTCAGGGTGCAGGAATGGGCTCCAGGCTGGGGCAGGAGGTTGGGGTGCAGAGCAGGGGACGAGGGCTCCGGCAGGGGGTGCAGGTGCTGGGGTGGGCTGGAGATGAGGGGTGGAGGTGCAGGAGGGTGCTCTGGGCTGGGACCAAGGGGTTCGGAGGGCAGGAAGGGGATTAGGGCTAGGGCAGGAGGCACCAGGTTCAGACACCAGGCAGCGCTTACCTCAAGCAGCTCCCGGAAGCAACGGTATGTCCCCCCTCTGGCTCCTATGCAGAGGCGCAGTCAGGTGGCTTTGTGCGTTGCCCCATCCACGGTTCCCAGCCAATGGGAGCTGTGGAGGGCAGTGTGCAGAGCCCCCTGCCTGCCCCTATGGGTAGGAGCTTGGTCAAGGGACATGCTGCTGCTTCTGGGAGCTGCGTGGAATGGGGCAAGCCACCGACTCTGCTCCCCATCTGAAGCACCGGAACAGGGCAAGTCCCAGGTCCCAGTTCCCAGTGGGAGCATGAGGCCGAATTAAAATGTCTGATGGGCCGGATGCAGCCCCTGGGCCATATTTTGCCCACCCCTACTTTAAGCCTAGGAAAAAGAAGTACAGTAGATCAGAATCATTTATGTTTCTTCCAAGTTAAGACCCTTCTGAAAATTTAATTGTTTCCCTGTCATTCCCAAATAGCTGAGGCTTTGAAATAAATATCACTATTTTTTAAAGAAATCAATGTTAAAATACTTACAATAAGGTTAAAAGGCCACGATTAAGACTTTCATTAAGTCTTTAACACAATTTGCTATGCTATGTTGTACTATGTGGCACACGTTGACTATACTTTCGATGGTTGTCATTTCTGCTTTGCTTCCTTGCCCTCTCATCACAATGCTACAGTGTTTATAGAACGTTTTGAGTGACTATGTATATCTCTAATGCCTTCTTGAAAGGTCTCATCATAGTCTTAAACAAAAACACCGGAAATCAAGATGAATATTGAACTCTTGGGTGTATGTGAATGTGTCTCATTTACTCGCTGATTTAGAGGGCAGAATTTAACTCCAGAAATAAACATACCACTCAAGCAAAGCAGTATTACACAATTTATAGTAAACATGTGGAATGGATTGCCAGAGATGACTGCCAAAATGCATGTCCCAGAGAGAGCTAGATTTGTTGTTGAATGAGGAGAATGATTCAATGATATGGTGAAAAAGCAGTAAAATGGGAATTAAGATAACCATAAAAGGGATGGCATACTGAGAGAATTTCTTTCTTCTGGCTATTTTTAAATTATTCTTGCACTTGAGCTACTATTTAGAGTGTCTGGCAATGATGGTGTTAAAGGAATGCTGTGAATGTATCTTAATGCTGTGAATGCATATTATAATTTGTGTAGTTGTGAAAATGTGCAAAATGTAATTCAATAAGATTTTGTAATCAGTCCTGGCTCCATAATGTAGAAATCAGAAGGTATGAAAAATTAAGCATGCAAGGGACACACTTTAAAGTTTCCAACTACAGTAGACTCTCAATTATCCAGGATTGGATTAACCAGGATGTCAAAAAAAATATGCGGAACTCACGGGGCCGGCTCTGGCTTTGCTGCCGCCCCAACCACACACACAAAAAACCCCTACCAGGGTGCAGGGCAGCCAGTGAACCAACACCCCCTCCCCTCAGCGCAGGATGGCTGGTGAATCAGTCCCCACTCCCCATATTTCCTATGGATGGTGATTATCCGGGATTTTATTAACCAGAATTATTTTTTCCCCTATCATCCTGGATAATCGAGAGTCTACTGTAAAATGTTTTAAAATAGAATAAAAAGGTGTCTTGTCTGCATGATGGACTAACAACCTCCATAATTTAATTGTATTTTTAATATATATTTGCTTGATGGTCTAGTCAGTGATAGCTTCCCCTATGTATTGGGTAAATCAAAATCTGGGACTACAACTCAATCTTTAGCTCTCATACTGGCTGGGCATAAAAGTACAGTAGCAGATGTGTACATTAGGGGTGAAAAGCTTCTTGCATCACACACTGGTAATTCTTCTGACTTGAGAGGCATGAATAGGATTGGAAGCAAGCTTAATCTTGCTTTACTTGGCTGGAAGTTTAGTTGGCCCTGGCATGAAGCTGAGGGGTGGAGAAAGTAAAGAAGGAAAAGTGGTAGGGATAGGAATGTGGAGTCCTTCCAAGAAGATAGTGTTTTGTAGTTAGGCAATGAATCTCCCAAACTGCTTAAAATATGTTTTTTGTCTTCCTGTCAAGTCAATATGCCCAAACTAATTAGAACAAAATTTAATGACAAAACTAATGCCAGACTTGAGAACATGAATACTAATTATAAATTTCCTTTTGTATTGTAACTCACAGTGGATTAGAGGGTTTCTTTGTAGCAGAGGCTTGATATCCAGGTGACAGACTCTTCCTCACTGGAACAATGGGTTTTCTATCAGTGGGGCCATTGATTTTGAAGTTGATAGGACTGGGAGTGGAGTGGAGGGTGGAGTTTCTGTGTAGAGAGCCTGAATTCCCGCACATCTTGTAGCACATGGGGAAAAGGGGTGCTTCTGGAAGCAAGGGATGCCATTCCACTGCCAGAAGCAAGGTAGCCAGGCCAACAAGGCTGGAAGGGCTGCCTGCCCTAAGGACTCAGACCAAATCCAGGACTTACAGGGCTGATGAGATGTGATCAGACGATTGTACAGTAAAACCTCCATTTAACAGACTAATTTGGGCGAGGGGGTGTCCGTTAAATCCCAAACTCCGTTATTTAACAATAATTTAAAAATGAGCTATCGGAGCAGCAGCCCGCCCGCCACAGGGTCGGGGCGACAGCTCCGCAGCCCGCCCGCTGCTTGGACCCGGGCGGCAGCCGGGAGCCGGCAGCCACCCCACCCGCTGCCTGGACCCGGGCGGCAGCCGGGAGCCGGCAGCCAGCCCGCCAGAAATGGATCAGGAATGCATCAGACTTGCTCAGAAATTTTGTCCGTTGCATCCGAAGTCCGTTAAATCGAGGTCCGTTAAATCGAGGGTTTACTGTATTCATGAGTTTGTTGTTTTCTATGGATCTGTAACTCTTGGACTTTGAGTTAAGTGTTTACGGATAAGAAATTATCTTGCTTTACTGCCACTTTGTCACTGAGAATGTAACTAGGAAACCAGCACTCCTACACCCAGGTGGACTCTGTGGGCAAGAAGAACATGTCTAAGCAACTAAGGACTCAAGCGGGCTGTGGGCTGGTTTTGAGAGACTGGGGGCTCAGTATAGTGATCAGTTGCTACCCAGACCCAAAGGGCTTAGAATCGTAGGCACCTACTCCAAGGCTGCTCCCCACGTCTCCTCCCAGTGCTTGCCACCACAAAACAGCTGTGGGAGGGAGGGGGAGGCATGTGAATATGGTGTACTCAGGAGAAGAGGCAGGGCCGGGGCAGGAATTTGGGGAAGGAGTCCAATAGGGGCAGGGAGGGGGTGGAGTTGGGGTGGGGACTTTGGGGAAGGGGTTGGAATGGGGCGGGGCAGGGACGGGGAGCACGAGTACCCACTCCCATCAGGAGAAGTTGGTGCCTATGCTTAGAATCAGGTGGGATGCAGTGATTGGATTCAGTCACAACAGACTGGTGTCTAACCAAAGAGCAGAACCTGGGCCAGGTTGTAACAGTTGGAGCTCATAACAAATATTTGTGAGGTCCCACAATAAAGCCAGGTTTAACATTTCCTGATATTGCTAAGCAAATAGTGGCTTTTTATAAAAGAAAACAAATCAACCCTTTCAGGTTGTCCTTGTGTTCATGATATAGATAAAAGAACAAACTCAAGTTTTAAAGAATACTTCAAAGGTAACCTACAAAGGATCAGTTTTTCCCTGAAAAGTGCCTGAAGGCTGCATTGTGAAGTTGCATGTTTGAATCTCCATGGTTCCATATCAAAAATGCTAATTTCACAAGTAGAAAAGTTGTTTTTCTAACTGCTAGCCTTGAAAACTCAGTCTGGAAACTGAAAACCAGGCTGCTGCTTGGCTCCTATATCAACAACAATAAAGATTCTGTAATCAGAACATGGGTAACAATTCTGTTAATGATACATGAATCAGAATGAATCAGCAATGCTAACATAAGTCAAAAGTGATTTTAAAATGTATTTTATTCCACAAAGTGGAGAGGAGACTGAATATGTGCAGGGGAGCAGATCTGTTGAGCAAGGGTAGTCTACAATGCAGCTGGAGGGAGCATGCCTCCCACCACAGATAGACAGACTTGTGCTAGCTCTGCTCAGGCTAGCATGCTAAAAATAGCAGTGCGGACACTGAAGAATGGGCAGCAGCAAGGGCTAGTCTCCCAAGCTCAGACCCAGAGTTGAGCTCCAGTGCCAGGATGGTCCACATTGCTGTTTTTAGTGCATTAGGCTCAAGCAGAACTAGTGTGAGTCTGCCTGCCTGGGTGGGAGGTGCACTCCCAGTTGCAGTGGAGACATATCTTAAGAGGGAGTCATTTTTACTCAGGTCCTGTCTACATTTGAGAAACTTGCATCAACATGTAACATCAATACAGATAACTATGCTATTCCAAAACAGAATGTAAATGGACCATATGAAGTAGAGTGGTTTTCACTGGTTAAACTTAATCCAATGAACTGCCCCAAAATAAGCCCTTTTCTACATCAGTGCAGTATAGCACTTCTATATATTCAGGGTTTACTCTATATTAAAGATTTAGTTACACTGGTACAAATTACTCTAATGTAGACAGACCTCAGTCCTTGTCTACATACAAAAATTATTCAAGAATAATGTAGTGCGACAAAGCTCTGTCCTTATCTTTGTGGATCCTGCGTTTCCTGGTGGATTTCACTAGCCTCAGAGGCTCACTGTGACCCTCCACGTAGCCCTTCTCTCTCTAGAGACAAGGTCACAGCCTATTGAGCCATTTTCATCATAAGCCAGTGAGGAGAAGCTATCCTTCCTGGCACAGTCTCTGTTGTCTCCCCAGTCTCCCTGATTAATTGGGGGAGGTAGAAAAGGGGGAGCCCAGGTCCACCCCCTACTCCAGCCCAGGGACCCTAATAGTATCAGCTAAGATGGGTGACCTTTTAGCCACAAAACACAATACAATTCCCTGGGCTACTTCCTCACAGCAGTCCCTGCTTCTTCACACTCCACCCTTATCTCGGGGCCTCCTTCCTCACGTATATGTTGTCTACCACTCAGTCTCACCAACAGCACAACTTCCTCCCACAGCTCCTGACATCCACATCCACTTGACTAACTGGGAGGTTTTTAACTGGTTTCAGCCAGTTCCTGATTGGCTTCAGGTGTCCCAATCAGGCTAGCTGTTTGTACTGCTTGCTGGAAGGTTCCAGTGGTACCAAGGATTTGTTTAGCCTGGAACTAACATATCTATTACTTATCACTTTCCTATAGCCATCTGGCCTTGCCCCATCACAGTAGGTTGTGAATAACTATGTGTGGACACTCTTATTTTAAAATAAGAGTGTCATTGTCTGATTTTGCTTAATCCACTTCCAAAGTTGATTAAATTAACTTGGGAAAAGGCACTTTAATTCTGGATTCAGTGTGTCTGTGCATGCAGTTCTTCTGGCATAGGCATTCCAGAGTAACTCCATGTGTAGAGGAGCCCTACGTCGCTTTACAAAGTAGGACTTATTTTGTAAAGTGAAATCCCGTCCACCCTTTCTATGGAATTTTTTTTTAAAGAGTAGGGGTTTGCCCTCCTAGGGTATTGGCCCAAAATGTATTCTCCCACTCCCTCAATCTGTTAGCCATTTTGCAGCCACCCTCCACCTCCCGGTGGCTGCATCTCATTGTGGTAGCATAGTCTAGTTTACAAAGGGCTTTGAGATTAAAAGTATTATTGTAAAATTATTATCTCCCAATATAGACTTGCCATTATACATAATGGGCCAAATGCATCACTGGTGATAGCAGGTGTGACTCCACTGATTTTAGTAGTTTCATCTTCTTACAGCAATGGTGAATTTCTCTTAACATTATCATTAATATATTGGGTGCAATTGGATTTTGAGCTAGGAGTGAGAAATGGCCTGATAATGAACAACCTGCTATTCTCTGTACACCACCTTTGGACTTCAACCACTAGCTTTACAGTTCCTATTAATGTAAATGTAACGTAAATGGCCTTGCCATACAGTAGTAATCTACATAAGATTTAGAAAAGTATATTTAAAAAGCTATGAATTCTTTGCTTATCTGGGATAAGTCCGATGTACACTTCTAAGGATCATTCATGCATATTAAGTGTTTTGATTTAGTATCTAGCTGTTTCATTTGTCACAACTTGACCACACAGCCTTTCATCTGCAGGATGATACTCTGTGTGGAGGATTACCCAGAGAATGGCTAATACTTGAAATATGCTACATTGAGAGATTAGAAAAGGGTTGAAAACTAATAAAACCTTTTTAGATAGATATGTTTTTTAAACCCTGCTAGACTATCGTGAATTCATATGAGTTCTCTGAAATATTTTTTTATTCCACCCTGACATTTGGGGGTGGAAGGAGAGGAGACTCCATCTTGGTTTCTTGTTGTTTTAGATTCTAATATTTTATACAATACAAAGAGCCACCTAACTTGTCCATCATATTTTATCCTGGATGATAATTCAGTTGAAAACTACGGAATACAGTTTTTCCTGTGCCACATCCACCAGGCTCTTCTGTTATTGAAACTCATAACTTTTCACTGTTGTGCGGGTCATAAAAAACTCAGGAAGATCACCATGATGATAAAGCAGATTGCTTTTTGAAGAATGAAATTAGTCACCAATCATATTTACATTTCCTAGGAGGGTAAGTATAATGAAGCAAGACTGTGGTTTTCTGGGCATGATCCCAGTTTCTTTGCCACTATAATTATGCACTCTGAGTTTGTGTATGTACTATCTCGTGATGAAAGCTTATGCTGAAATAAACTAGTTAGTCTCTAAGGTGCTACAAGTATTCCTCGCTTTCTTTACGGATACAGACTAACACGGCTGCTATTCTTGAACCTGTATGTACTATATGCGTGTGCATGTTTTTTTGGCCACTGTTGAATCTGAATGAATGACATCCCAAGTGGGTCCCTTGCCATGTACATTGGTCAAACTGGACAGTCTCTATGCAAAAGAATAAATGGACACAAATCTGACATCAGGAATCATAACATTTAAAACAAAACAAAACAGTAGAACACTCAATCTCTCTGGTCACTCAATAACAGCCCTAAAAGTGGCAATTTTTCAACAACAAAAATTAAAAAAACAGACTCAGTGTGAAGCTGAAGAACTGGAATTAATTTGCAAACTGGATACCATCAGATTAGCCCTGAATAAAGACTGGGAATGGTTGGGTCATCACAAAACCTTAATCTAATTTCCTGAATACTAATTTCTCCTTACTGTTACTGACACCTTCTTGTCAAGTTTCTGTAATGGGCTACTCTCATTACCACTTCAAAAGTTATCCTGATGTTAACTGATTTATCTCATTAGATTGACCTCACACTTGGTAAGGCAACACTAATTCTTTCAAGTATTTATAGCTGCTCCTGTATTTTCCACTCCTTGCATCGGATGAAGTGGGTTCTAGGCCACAAAAGCTCATAGCCAAATAAATTTGTTAGTCTCTAAGGTGCCACAAGGATGCCTCGTTGTTTTTGCTGATACAGACTAACATGGCTACAACTCTGAAACCTGTCAATATTAAAATATAGTTTAATTTTAAAGAGAAATTAGATATTATCAATAAGCAATGGAATAAAACCACTACTGATTATGTCTATTATTGTTGATTTGTCACTTAGATAGTATCAACAGTGCTAGTAGCTCTGTGCTGTTCAGACTTCCTGAGGTGTGAAAGGTCAACTGGGCAAAGAACCAACACCTTTGGATTTAAACAAGGGTTGCATTGGGCTGAATTGACAAGCTGGTCCTCTTCGCTAATGACTGTCATCTTGGTCTCTAAACTTTTCCTTTAAAACAAAATTGTTTTGTTTTGGTTCTTATAGTTGCAAAGATGGCCTTCAGAATGTGAAATCAATATAAATCAATGCAGTGCTGTCTAACCAAATCTACAGCCAGCCTGAAACAACAGCTCTGAGAGAGAGGAACAGCCTGCTCCATTCATCTGAATGAGATGTTAACTTTGAACATTTGTCAATCTTATTAGATATTTCACTGCTGAGAAAAGGAGATGGGCAATCATGCTTTGATAACTGTACAACATAGAGTAGGGTCATCTCATTTTGATGTCAGAAGTGAAAAGAGCTTAGGAGACAAAAACCACTTTTCTCCCCCGCCAAATCTTCCCATGAATGTACAGGTCCAGTTTGTAGTAAGTAAAGGCAATGTAAGTAAAGGCTAAAGGCCTACTTGAGGGCCCAGTCTGAGGCCTGAATTAAAGTATAGCCAAACCTTTGCTAATATGAAGCAGAATACAGCTGTGAGCAAAAAGGCTGGTTCAGCATATAGAACTTGGCCGGAACAGGGCTGATAACGCAAGAATTCATACTCATTATAAGTTTCAGTATAAACACTGTACCAAGGTACATTATAAACCAAGAACATTCCTCAGATAACAAGGACCAGGCTGACCCATCCCAATGACAGGGTAAAATGATGGATAGAGTTGTTTTGATCAAACCAACAGGTACAAGGTGCGAGGCGGTACCTAACTACGTAAAGGGGCTGCACCGTACTACGTAAGAGGGTTGTACCTTGCTACATGGAAGGGTTGCACCTCAATACGTCAGGAGTGAGGTGTAACTTGTTCTGTATCTCTATATAAGCATGGGGCACTGGAATATCTTTGGCCGGCTCGTATGGGGGAGTGGCATGTCCGCCGCTGAGCTGAGCCCATTGCCGAGTGACACTCTCTCTCTGTAAGCCCTGTAGGCTAAGGAACCTGCAGGGAACAGCAAGGGTGTCAGGGTCGCAATAAACCCTGGCCGAGGTGCCTTTGTACCTTACTAAGACTCTGTCGTTATTGGGGGTTCTCGTCGGGTCTGCTGCGTCAGCTATCTGCGCAGAGCTGGGGCAGCACACAGAGGGAACACACGCACGCAGCCGAGTGATATCAACAGGAGAAAACAGAAGCACCACACCGGTAGCCTCTGGACAGCAACACCACACTACAACACCACAACACAGTTGACTATGTATCTCAGCTTTTTTGGAGTCTGGTAAAAACAAAGACTTTCTACTATCAGAGGCTTCAACAAAAATAATTGAATATTTCCTTCAGCTTGGTTTCTTCTAAATGCAACCAAAAAGTGGCCTTGTACAATGAAAGATTTGTAGGGTCAAGAGTGCTTTTACAGTTAGTACTGTCTATTTCTTTCACTGAAGGTCTATCTCTTAATGGCAGTTAACCATTTCTCAGAGAACAGTTTATTGGGTCCTACCTGCACTAAAGCACTAAACATTGTTGGAAGCTGGTTACAACATAGTTTCATTTTGTAGTAGTCAAATTGGAACCTTAATCATAATACTGCTGTAGTTATATATGGGCCTAAAGAAAGGAAAATGTATAGACAAGGATGGAATTGTGAAGAGAAAGATGCCCCATAACAATGGAAGAGGAAGAATTATTCTTATCTACCCCAAAACTCACTGGTAGGGCTAGTAGGACATTAAGCCTCCCTCTCCAAAAAGAAAAATAATTTGGGTTTTTGCTTATGGAAGGGATGCAGGGTCAGGTGAGAGGAGGCCTCCACAGGTATGGATAAGTAGCCGCCCTTTAGGAAGCTTATTTGAATGGATTCCAAACTCTGAGCCTAAATTAAAACATGCATGGCCCAAAACCTACTCCAAACAACCACCAAAAGGAAGCAAAAATGTTATCTTATAACTTTGAAAATCTGATTTATTTACTTCAATAGTTTGATACAGGTCTTGTGCCTCAAGCTACTTCTCAGTAGGAGCTCAGTCTGAAGTATCAGTGAAATGTTCCCTCCCACTGAGAGATACATAAACACCATTCACTGAATGAGGCTTTATCTAATGTTGATCTCCACACAGTTGGTGATACCACATGGTTTTAGAATAGCAGCCGTTTTAGTCTGTATCCGTAAAGAAAGCGAGGAATACTTGTAGCACCTTAGAGACTAACTAGTTTATTTCAGCATAAGCTTTCGTGGGCTATAGCTCACTTCATCGGATGCATAGAATGGAACAGAAGTAAGGTGCATTTATACACACAGAAAGAAAGAAAGAAAAAATAGACATTAGCATACCAATTCTAAGAGGGCTGTTAAATGGAGATGGTCCATTATCAGTAGGAGAAAAAAAATACTTTTTGAAATGGATTTCTGTGTCAGGTAAATTAACTCAGGAAATGCAATCAATTAGTGTAATGAGAGAACCATTCACAAGTCCTGTTTAGCTCCTGGTTAATTGTAACACATGGTTTTGTGTGTTAACTGTTATCCTGTGTACCTTGGCTATCTGAGCTGGGCCAAATCTTGTTGAATAGGTTCATTATTATTAGTTAAAAACAAACTAAAAAAAGTCTTAATTTAAAAATTAAGAGGATGCATGACTCTATCTAAGGAACCACACAATTCTGTTGTAATCCCTTGTCCTCCTTTCACCTCCTCCACCTACTTTGCTTTTTCTTATCTGTTTGTCAAAAATTGCCCTCAATAAGTACAATACAAATTTAGATTGTAAACTTTGCAGCACAGACTAAGTCTTCTATGTGTTTTGCAAAGAGCCTAACAGTTTTCTGGGTTCAGTGAAACAATCTATATATATAAAAGTCAAATGGTGTATGCGTGCGTGTATGTATGTTACCTTACTCCTTCCACACCATTTGAGCTAGAGACTTGAAATTTGGTACAGTTATAGGCCTTAGGGTCCTAATCAGGGTAAGAGTCGAAAATTTTTCAAATATCACCTCTGACGCCCCCCAGGGGTGAAATTCTTTAAAGCCCATTCACATCAGCTGGGCAGCAGGTTAACACCTGCTGTTCTCTGTGACATAGTTATGATGTAATAATACCCCCCTCCAACGGACTCCGCACTCGCTCAGCTCTCTCCCCCCTTCCCCCCTCCAATGGACCCCACACTCGCTCAGCTCTCTTCCCCCCATCCAGGGGCCCCCACACTCGCTGAGCTCTCTCCCCCCTCAGGAAAGAATCGAAAATTTTTAAAATCTCACCCCCCCCTCCAACGCCCCCCCCACTCGCTCAGCTCCCTCCCCCCCAACGGACCTTGCACTCACTCAGCTCTTTCCCCCCTCCAACGGACCCCACACTCACTCAGCTCTCTTCCCCCCATCCAGGGGCCCCCACACTCGCTGAGCTCTCTCCCCCCTCAGGAAAGAATAGAAAATTTTTAAAATCTCTCCCTCCTCCCCCCACTCCAACGCCCCCCACCCAGTCGCTCAGCTCTCTCCCCCCTCCCACCCTCCAACGGACCCTGCACTCACTCAGCTCTCTGCCCCCGCCCCCCTCCAACGGCCCCGGCACTCGCTCAGCTCTCTCCCCTTCCCCCCCCCCTCAACGGACCCCACACTCGCTCAGCTCTCTTCCCCCCATCCAAGGGGCCCCACACTCACTGAGCTCTCTCCCCCCTCAGGAAAGAATCAAAAATTTTAAAAATCTCACCCCCCCCCTCCCTCCAACGGCCCCCGCACTCGCTCAGCTCCCTCCCCCCCTCCCATCCTGGTTAATCCACATCCTGGTTAATCCAATCCTGGACAATCGAGAGTCTACAGTATACCTCACACTGCCTGTAGTTGGGAGTTCTGTGTATGTGTGAAGAACTGGGTCCTTAGAATGTGTACTCTTCAGAGTTAGGAACCTTGCATTCTTTACACTTGTAAAGTGCCATGCATATTTACAATGCTCTATGCATAAAATGACTCGTCTAAAATCTGTTTTGAAACATCATTTTCTATATATACATGTATTGATACTAAATAATGTATATTACTAAATAATGTATATTAGCTGTTCACTGACACTTTTCTAACATCAAGAAGAGATTCTGCATATCAAAGATCTCAGATTATTGATCTGTTTTCAAATAGGAAATTTTCAAATTAGAAAATTAGTGAACATTAATAGTGGCTTGGCTGGAATTTCAGATGGGTTTGGGGAAATGCCATTTACAAGATAGTGTTGGTGTCATCACAGTATTTTTGTTTAAAAAAGAGAGTCCACATTTTCCTGATTTGATACGGATCAACAGTATGGGCATATATAATATAGAAAACATACTTCATTCTACCTGTGGACTAAAGAATATCAAAGTATTTTAAAAAAATGAAACCTATCTTACCAAAACATTACTAAAAAAAGATCTAGTTTTTACTGTTAATATGTAGTTACTTATTTATACATTTTAAGTCCAATATTATACTTGGTGCTGTTGTACAAGACACAAAATACACTCAGTCTGCTCCAAAGAGTTTACAATCTAAACAAGACAGACATAGACTAGACAGGATGGACTGTTAAGTTTGGAAGAAGGAAAGACTAAATAGCTATTTTCTTGAGTTTTGTGGAAATTAGTCTTCTGTAAGATGTGATTTATGCCCATGTTTATGATTTGAGTTTTGTCCATGATATATTGTAATAAACAATTTTGTAGTTCTAGTGAGGCATGGTGGCTGAGTGGTTCAGGTGCTTGCTACAAGCCCAGAAGCCATGATTTTGAGTCTTGCTCGATTTAACACTGCTTCCGGTCCACCCAGCTCTAAGTGGATACCTGATCCATTGGGTTAGGGGAGTGAAAGGTGGTGCTAGCTATTCCCTTGCTATAATTCCCTTGTGTACCATTGGCTATAGAAATTGATATGCCTTAACCATGTCAGCCCAAAGATCTAAATGCAGCTTCTGCAGGACTTTGAGTTTGTTGTTGTTTTTAATTCTAGTTCTCCAGGTTGTGGTTTCTTCCCACTCATATTCTCCTGTGGAAAATATCTTTTTATGTCTCAGGCTATCCATTCTCACATGATTTTCTCTTCTATCTCTCCTTCACTTGGCCTGGTCTACAGGAGGAAATTGTATTGACTTTAACTAAAATGGTTTCTAAATTATTTTAACTCTTTAAATTTTAACTGTTAAAACAGATTTAGTTAAATCAGTACAATTTTCTTTTGTAGACAAGGTAGTTGCCTCTATCCCTACTCCTTAAGGCTGTTCTTCATAGTGTTTTTGTTCATCTTTAAATTCCTTTCTACCTGCTACTTGGGGTGGATTAACCATGGAGCTAATGGGATCATAGGACTGGCCTTTCCCTATTCCTGTCTTGCCTGAGTAATCTCATTTATTTTCAGTCTTGAAAAAAATGCCTTTTTGATTGAAAGAAAATCACCTGAAATGCCAATATTTTTATTATGAGTTATAAGAATTACGAAAAGCTTAAAAATGACTTGAGTTCAGTCCTGTAAAAACTCAGCTCGCAAAGTAAATTTGCAGCTGAAGTTGGTGACTGAGAACAGTTTAGTTCTAGAAAAGCAAAGAGGAGACCATCTTTCACAAACTTGGGATTGCTAGAGAAATAGCTGAGATCCTCAGATTTGGAAGGAAGGAGACATAGTTATTTGATACTAGAACAATGTACTCAAGAGCATCTCTGGTATAAGGTTGCCACAATGATTCCATTAATAATTCTAGAATGACTTTGTGTCAGATTTTAAAGAAGCGCCTGTATATTCTAACTTTTGACAATATAAATTATACATTATTTTAGAATAAGACAAATAGCATCAGCCCAATAAGGTATAGAGGATTGCAGGATTGAACAATACAAATATTAGAAAGGTATATTTTTAGTATCTTGATGCTCATGCTTTTAATATGTAGTTTTCTAAAGTACACATTAAAATGTTACATTGTTAAACTTAACAGCTCTTCTTTAGTTAACTGAATCTTGATTTTGGAAAATCAAATTTGATATCCACCATAATATAGTGAGGAAGGGAAAGCAAATTATTTAACACTGATCAGAAGAGCAACTTGACCTAACCACTTAAAAATATCAGTTATTAAAATAACTAACCAAAGTAAAAATCACACACACATGGTTTTAGAAGGCTTAATATAGAAAATATTTATAATTTATTTTTAGAGAAAAATATGTGTGTATCCAATTACATTGTTTAAGGGACTAGAAATATGTAACACCAAAATATAACCAGGCAGAAAATGTATTTGATATTCATGTGAAGAAAGCTTGGAAAATGAATTCTTTTATTTGAGTACTGTCCAAAAATAGAAGAATGTGATGTGTCCTTGGCCCACGCTAAACTGAACATGGTTCATGGACTCATTTAAGAAAAACACTTAAATTACATGGGTAATCTGACTACCCACATGCTTAAAGTTAGGCATATGTTTAAATGCTTTGTAGAACGGGGCCTATATAATCAGACAGTTAAAAGGCCAATTTAGAGTTCTTCATGTGAAATAATAAATAAAATAAATGGGGGAAATAAGGCTTTAATTTGATCCAAAAAGAGGATTTCAAAATGCCCTAGTTGTCCATGCCTCATCTACTTGGTGCCCAGTTATGTTATGCCTGAGTGAATTTTTTTAGAAGGGAAGTTAAACAGCTTGTATACAAAGACATAATGCAGATGCCCCTTTTGTGTTATGAATTACTTTGAACAGCTTTAAGTCTGCAGTAGTTTTTTCAGTAGAAGCTTTAAATTTGTCCCTATCCTTCCTGCTTCAGGTTTTCCAGATTTTCAAAGTTTAAAAAACAGGACATCAGTGTGGCTTCCAAGCTGTCAACTATCAGTATCCACAGGGTTTGGTGGGGGGAGAGAGAAGTTGGTATGAAGGTGAGGAAGACAAGCACTCTTCCTGGTCAACTACAATCATCCTTTTCAAAATGGAAAAATTAGGACACTACTGTAAAGGGCAGGTTGGGGGAAAACATATCTTTCTAGGATTTCTTGATCTTTCCCAGTCACTTCTCTATTTTCTCCATACCTTAATTCACTTGCAACCTCACTTCCCTCCACTCATGCAAAACCCTGTAAACCCAACCTGTATATTTCCTGGGTCAAATGCCCCCCCCCCCTCTTGACCAGCAACCCCCTCCAGGCTCAGAACCCTTCCTGCTTCCACCCATCCTTGAGTTTTGGAAAATCATTCCCCAGGATCAGAACCCTTTCTCTGCCACCTGAATTCGCTGCTTTTGGAGTCTGAAATCTCCTGACCCCTCTTCCCAAAATCAGGCTCAGAAGAACACTTCCCTCACACCTGGACCCCACTCCCTCTCACCAAGTCTCCCATAGTTCAGAGTCACTTCTCTTCCTCCCATCCATGTTTTACCTAAAGAACAAGGAGTAGAGGCAGCAGCCACAGATTGGCTGGATGAAGCTGGGAATACTGCAGGGGTTTTGAAGGGACTAATTTGAATGACCATCACAGAACCCTATATTCCTTGCGCTGCACTTTCCCCCCTTGTTGTCAGCAGTTTGCTTGCTGCTAGGCCTCCTGGTAGGGCTTAGGCCTGCCAGGTATCACACATCTTGCATGAAACGATGCATTTGGCAGCCCGGTCATGTCTTACCACAGACCCCCTCCAATGTCATGCTATAAAATTTTCAGCATTTTTTTTTCTATGGGCCACTTACAGGCAGGGGGTCACTTACAGAGAAACTGCAGGCAGCAAAATGCTGCCTCTTTCACTGGTGCTGCTCCCTCTGCTGAATCCAAGCCAACATGTAGCCAGACAGGCCAAACCTGTGAAAAAAAATGCAGAAATTGGTCTAGTTTTTGGTTTGTTGCTTGTTTGGCTTGCAGCTTGTTGTTTCTTCTTTTTTTTAATCGGCTCCCAGCAGGAGGGGAGGGGGAAAGGGAGCAAGCAGAGGCAGGGCCGGCGACAGGGGGGTACTACGAGTACAGCTGTACCGGGCCCCCCGACTTTAGGGGGGCCCTGGTACACTGCTGTACCTGTTGTGTCCCCCCTTGTCGCCGGACCTGGAGAGCGGGGAAGGGGCGGGGAGGCGGCGCGGCTCTCCCCCAACAAGCGAGCCTGGCCCCGGCAGGAGCAGAGAGCCCGTCCGGCGGCAGCAGCACTGTCCGGGGGAGGGGAGGGAGAAAGGGCGGCTCACGCCGCTCTCGCTCCCGCTGCCACCAGCTGTCAGCTGGCGGGGGGGGGGGGGAGGGAGCGCCGGCTGGGCTGGGGGGGGCCATCCGTTGTCGGCTGGGCTGGGGGGGCAGCTGGGCTGGGGGGCCCCCATCCACTGTCGGCTGGGCTGGGGGGGGGCCCGGCTGGGCTGGGAGCTCCCCCAAACTATCAGAGTAGGGGGCCCACAAATTTCTGTCGCCAGCCAGTGGGACGGGGGGAGAGTCACACAGAATGTTGGGGTTTTTAGGGTTGGCTTGTTTTGAAATGGGATTAGATTGATTTTTGGCTTATTGTGAAAGTCCGGTGCTTATTTACTGCATGAAAGTTGGCTACTGTGCATGCAGCAGTTGGAAAGAGGAGCCACACTGGTTTAGAAACCAGATCAGTATTAGAACCTTGCTTTGAATTTGAGGACTGCTCAATATCTGTAGATATACATGTAAGCAGTGTCAGGATGAGCTCCACCCTGACTCTGGTGGGGAATTGCGGTGAACTGTGGTAAATAACTTCAGCTGATGTTATTTGCATAGACACACCCACTGAGCCTAGCCTGAGCTCACAGCAGCCCAAATGGTCACTTCGGCTGCTGTGGGATCCCCAGTTTCTCTGTTATTGGGGCAGGAATGATAAAGTGTTGATTAACCTGTTTATGTGAATGAGGGACTGGGACATGTACTTGGCCTTTGTCATGATGGAGGGACTCGCCATCATCTAGGTAGCATTCACTGGCCAAGGGACAGGGGTTCCAAAACCACTAAATTGAGAAAGGTTGTGGATAGGCGTCTATATCTGTTGGTGAGGGCCTTGTCTGAGGGTTCCATAGGCCTATTACACCTGGTCTCTCTCCCATGTAGAATATTAGAGCTGATTTTTGTTTCCTTTAGGAGTCTAATTTCAGCTGCTGAGCTGAAATCACTTTGGTCCCAGTGGTACATCTGCACTAAGGCTCCCCTCCTATGAGCTGAAATCACTTAAGAGCTAAAATCTGTTAAGAGCTGAAAATTACTGAGCACTGTCTTAAGGGGGGGGCCTGAAACTATATTGTGGAGCAGAGCAGTTTTGTGTGTTGGCTAGTGGGGTGACTAGCAGAGCAGGTTGTAGAGCAGAGTCGAGCTGCTGGCAGAGTGGCTTGTAGGGAGAGCCCAGTGGCTGGCAGAGCAGCTGGCAGAGCAGAGCAGAGCAGTTCGTGGGACGGCTGGTGGAGCAGCACAGCACGCAGAGCAGCAGCACCCCCAGAGAGGTGGGGCAGTTGGCCTCGGACCACATAAGGTACCCCTTGACCTGCCCTCCATTTCCACCCAGCCTGGGAGGTAAGACTGCAGATTAACTTTTGACCAGGGACAGAGACCTTTGGCCTGTTGGACTTTTGGGACTTTGTGTGTGATTTTTGGGTTGCTGGACTCCAGAGATTTTGGGCTGTTGGACTTTTGGGACATTGGGTGATTTTTGGGTTGCTGGACTGCTGAACCTAAAAGAGAGGACTCAGCCCAATTTGCTAGGATGGGGTAATTTGTTTGTGGGTTGGTGTACAAACCCTAGTGTGGTGTTTTTCCCAGTATAATGATAACATTTACCTCCCGTTATTAAAGATCTTCTGATCACTGATCTGTGCTTGCAAGAGGGGAAGTATTGCCTATTTGAGGCGCCCAGGGGTGTGTGTAGGATTTTCCCGGGTCACTGGGTGGGTGCTCGAGCCAGTTTGCATTGCATTGTTGAGAGGGAACCCCTATGTACTGAACCCGGCCCTTGTTGTTGCCAACTCTGATGGGCAGAAGGGTTACATACAGATAATTAAGGTATCCACGGATGGTGCTCAAGAATACATACAATAGTTCTTGAGTGCTGTAGGACTGATAAAACTTACTGCACACTGCAAATGGCATCCAGTTTAGCTACTAGAGGCATTTGCAGCCAGCTGCTCCCCCTCCCACGAGCAAGGGAGGTTAGTCAGAGAAGAAGATCCAGGGCCAGAACAAGGGGAGAGAGACTGGGGCAAGCAGAGGATGGAGGATAAAAAGTAGGGCCAGGTCTACACTACAGACTTAAATCTATATAACTGCTGCTCCGGGGTGAGAAAAATCCACACCCCTGAACTAACCCCCTGTATAGATAGCACTATGTTTGTGGGCATTCCATTAAAGATTTGATGGTTTCAGTTTTGAAACAGAAAAACTTCCAAAACAGACTCCAACGAGAAACTGGAATTAATTTTCAAATTGGACACAATAAACCAGGGGCTAGATAGAACTTCAGATTGGTTCTCTCATTACAGTAATTGATTGCATTTTCTGAGTTAATTTCACTGACAAGAGAAATCCATTCCAAAAGATGTTTTTTTCTCCTACTGATAATGGACCATCTACATTTAACAGTCCTCTTAGAATTGGTATGCTAATGTACAATTTATTTTCTTTTTCTTTCTTTCTGTGTATATAAATGCATCTTGCTTCTGTTCCATTCTGTGCATCCGACGAAGTGAGCGATAGCCCACGAAAGCTTATGCTGAAATAAACTAGTTAGTCTCTAAGGTGCTACAACTATTCCTCGCTTTCTTGACATAATTACTGTCTCTCATGGAGGTGGATTAACTATATGACAGGAGAACATCTCCATTTAAGCGCTGCAGCGGCACCAATGCAGCATTTTAAGTGTAGACCTGCCATAGGTAAGAGTGATAGGGTTTAAGTGGAGGAAGCAGCTCTGCATTCTCCTAACCTCCCAGCAGAAACCCCTCCAAACTCTCTCTAGCACTCCCTTGCTCTCCTAACCCTCACCACGCTGGCCTTGCCACCTTCTTGGGAGGTGCAGGCTTCTGCTCTTTTCTCCCCCACTCCTGCCTGGGAGGAAGAGGGGTGAGGGTAATCGTGATACGTTTGTCCTAAAGAAAAGTATTGCATGCTCCCCATGAGGTGTCACAACATTTTACATAAGAGCAGGGGTAGATGGCCTTGGCCAGCCCCACACTGGGGAAAAATGCCAGATGTTATTACAGGTCAAGGAAACTGCAGCAACTGCCAAAGAGGGGCGTGTAACGGGTCCTTGTGGGCAGCTGGTGGCATTGCACCCTGCAGGGCAGCAGCAGCCGCCGGGCTGTGTCGCGTGGCAGTAGTGCCCGTGGCTGTCACCGGGACCCTGGTGAGGCGTCCCAGCCCGGATCTCCCCCAGGCAGGGGAAATACTAGAAGGCGGCCTCATCCGCCCTGTGCCCCGCAGGAGGCGGGACTCTGCTAGGCAAGGCCCCGTGAGTGGCGATGGGAAGCAGCATGGAGGGCGGAGGCGCAGCTCGTGGGACAAGAGGGGGCGAAGCACGTGCGTGGTCGCAGAGGCGGCGGTGGCCCGTCCCGGGTGTCTGAGGGGAGGCGCTGGGTCGGTGTGACGAGGCCCGTGTCCGTGGCGCGGTCGCTCATTTTCCGGGCCCAGGGCCGGATACAGCAGGGCGCCCCGGGGCGGTGCGTCGCCTTTCCCCGGGGGGGGGGCGGGGGCGAGCAGATTCCCGCTCGCGAGGCTGCTGCCTGATCGCTCCCTCCCACCTTCAGCGCCTCCTCACGGGACTGGCGCGGGGGGGGGCCTCGGGGCTCCCTCCGGCTGCGCGCGAGCGGCAACCGTTAACCCTCGATTCTCCCCCCCCCCCAGACCACTCAGGCCAGCCACCCCCGGAGCTTGTGACAGCGGCCCCGCCCCCACCGTGTCCTGGGAGGGGCGTGGCCTCGCCCTTCCCCCCAGCCAATCGGAGTCGCGGTAGGGGGGGATATCCTGCTATCGGACCCCCCCTCCCACGAGGGGTGTCCCTTTAAAATAACCTGGCGACCCAGGGGCCCGTGTGTGTGCGCGCGCGGCGTGGGGGACACGGGGGCAGGCGGGGCTTCCTACCGTAATAAACGGGCTTCCCGCCCGGCGCCGCGGGATGTTCCCAGCCGCCCTGCTGAGCTAGCGGGAGCGCAGCAGCCCCCTTAGGCTGCCGGAGAGAAGCCGCCGCAGCCCCTTCGCTTGGGTGGCTCCTGCCCCCAGCGTGCGGCTGCGGGAGCCCGCGGCGATGACGCTGGAGATGCTGGGAGTTGGGGGCGCTCCCGACCCCCCTGCTCCCCCCTTGACCTGTCCGGCGCCGCGGGAGCAGCAGGGCGCCCAGGCGGCGGCGGACGGGGAGCCGCGGCAGGAGAACGGAGAGGGGTGTCCAGGCGGCCAGCCCGCCCTGCTGGCGCTGGGTCCCTCCGAGGAGCAGGGGGGGCAGCAGGGGGCCGAGCCCCCCGAGGGCGGCTGGGGCTGGGTGGTGATGCTGGCCGCCATGTGGTGCAACGGGGCCGTGTTCGGCATCCAGAACTCGTGCGGCGTCCTCTTCGTCTCCATGCTGAACGAGTTCGGCTCGCAGGACGACAAGCAGCTGGTGTTCAAGACCGGTGAGTGGGGAAGCCCCCTCTGCTTCCCTGGCAGCCTCCGTCCCACTGCTGTGCCCCCCTCCTCGCCCCTGCCACCCCCTCCTCGCTGCGCCCCACCACCGCTACATGCACCTGTGTGCACGTGAGAGGTCTCTAGCAGTCCCCAGGTTATGTGATGGTTCGTGACCAATGTGTGAGAGTTGGTATCTGAGGGTGGGTCTGTGTTTAAGAACAAAAAAGCTTCTTTCTTTAAGGTGCTGTAGTGTGGGCGGGATAAGGTAAAAGTGCAACTTGCACTGTCTGCGCTAGGATTTTATAACTTGCAGGTTCGTGCTTTATAAACAACACAGCTTTTTCCTTAGTGGAGACCTAGAGATGTAGATGTAGTTTGGCAATTTGAATGTCCAAAATTGTTCTTCTCTTGAAACAATAGGGAGCAAAATCTTTCATCTTCAGATGGAGAGAGATGGTAACTTCTGCCCTTGCCCTAGAAAATGAACCTTGGGAGAGGAGGTGTCTGTGAGAGGCAACAGGGAGAAAATTGCCTGTGTGCAGGGACCTAATCTAGAAACTTGTCCTTCTCTTTACGGGTGACTTTTGCATTAGGAAAAAATCTATTTCAAATTATGCTTAGATGAATGTTTATTTCCAGAGGGGTAGCCGTGTTAGTCTGGATCTGCAAAAGCGACAAAGTGTTGTAGCACCTTATAGACTAACAGATCTTAGGGCTCATACGCTTTCATGGGCTAAGACCGTCACCCCCTTCATCAGATGAATGTTGTTGATACCTGCCTCTGGAGATTTCCACAACATTCATCTGATGAAGTGGGTCTTAGCCCACGAAAGCTTATGATCCCTAAGATCTGTTAGTCTATAAGGGGCTACAAGACTTTGTCATATGCTGATCTAGCAAAGGAAAAGCCAACTGCTAAATGAATCCAGAACAGTGTATAGTAGTATTTGAAGTATTTTGAGATTAGGTTTAGGCCTTGTCTACACTGCAGGCACTATAGCAGCATAGCTACTGGCGGTAGAAGGGGTTTTTCTTTTGCCTAGGAACACCAATCTCCCAAGCAATGACAGCTAGGTTAACAAAACAATTTTTTCCTTGACCTCACTGTGTCTGCACCAGAGATGGGATTGGCCTAGCTATGGTGCTCAGGCGGTGTAGATTTTTCACAACCGAGGGTGTCATAGCGATGTCAATTTACATTTTAGGTGTGTAGACCAGGCCTCTGAGTTTGGAGAATTTTAAAAAACATTTACACCTGATATTGGACTCTGAGATGTGCAGGATTTTTATATGCAGACTTACTGTCATACAATGTATTCCTAAAATCCTGAACACAAACTTCATTTTAGTAAACGCTGAAGAAATGCTAGTGTCAGACACCTCCAATCACATTTTTTCTTAAATCTGCTGTTACTAAACTGAAATGCTCTATATAGAAATATGTACTTTAAAATACTTGCAAGAATAATTGCTTCCAATGAATGTTGAGTTCCTGAGGAATTCCAGTGCTATAACATCACAATCTGAACACACAAAGTCTTCTATTCCCACTGTAATGAAATCTTTAGTTTTTGGAATGTCATTTAAAAAGAGATCAGTGATAACACTTGCTTAAATTACCAGTGCTGTTACCCTGCCTTACTGAAATAAGTTTTAGCTAATGTAGTAAGAGTCCCACTGGGGAGCAAACCCTTCAGAATATTCTTGCTGTGTAGAGAGGCCACATGGATCTCTGAAAGTATTGGCAATGGTCTGGCTCTCTTGACTTCAGCATAATTTGAGACCAAAACTGGGATGAAGGGAGAAAGAAGCTTATATCCACCCTCCAATTTTTTTCTTCCTGACTTCAACATTTAAAAGAAGAAAGCTTTGTGCTAAAACTCATTTGACTCAACTTTCTTGGCATAGCCGGCAGGGGAGTCCAAGTGCCAGAGATGAAATGTGAGTTTTAGAATTGAAGCCTCGCCTCCTATTTCTCAGGCCAGGGATAGTAGGGGGATAGTGTGAGAATTGGAAGAATTTGGGATATCCAGATATGACTAGTGCATAATAATGATAAGCCCTTATGCTGCTCAGTTAGACCCCTGCTGCTAGCCTGTTCCAGCTGACTGGGGCTTGCAGGGCTTGGTCTGTAGGGTGGTTTAAATGCAATGTAGATGTTTGGGCTTGGTCTCCAGCCCAAACCCAAATCTCTACACCACAGTTAAACAGCTCCACAGCTTGAGTCCTGTGAGCTCAAGTCGTCTGGCATGGGCTAGCCTAAAGATTTTTTTTTTTTTTAATTTCCACGTAGATGCAGTCTATGCAGACAGAAGATTTTGTTTGTTTGGTGTAGGAATACCATTTCCCCCAAACAGTGGTAGCATTCTTCTTTCAGCATAGCTCTGTCTACACTGGGTATTAGGTCAGCGTAACTAGATTGGTCAGGGATATGTTTTTTTCCTCCACCCCTAACTACGTAGCTATGAAGACCTAACTTTTAAGTGTAGATCAGGCCTCTGAGGAAGTCCGCACAACCAATCGGATGCAGCATCCAGATTGCCATAGAAGGGAATTGGAGTCAGGAAAGGCAGATTGCATTTTAAAAGACAGCTTGGGAAAGGGGAAGGGTAACCAAAGAATAAAAACAAGTTCCTCTTTTAAAGGGATGGAGAAAATTTAGAATGCTCGGAGAAAATTTAGAATGCTCAGAGACCATGCAAATGTGTACAATATCTAATCACTCTATATAAAACGAGATCAAGTTTAATTGTAAGATAGCATTTAAAAGCTGAGCCTATGGGTAGGTCCTTATGGATTCTCTGTGGAATTTGCTATGGAATTCAGCCCTTCCCACAGAATTGTGCTCCAGTATCTCAATTTACTTTTTTTTTTTTTTTTTTTTTTTTTTTAAAAAAGCTCTTATGGCTTAAAGATCACTTAAAGGTAACTTTGAGACTGTGAACTGTGCAAACCAATGCCTGTCTGAGTCTGCAAAGAACCTGAAATAATGGTTCTGAGGGTGTGAACATCCCAAATCATCTAATTTAGAACCTCCTAGACTCTGATTGTGTGGCTGTAAAATCTAGCATTTTTACAAAATCCAACAGAATTCAGCACTTTTGCTGCTACTGGGCACCCAAAATTTTGTTTTGTCTTCCTGCTCTGCTGGGACGAGTCAACAGCTGCTGCTTGCTCTGCACCTTTTCCCACAAAAGGGGAATATGTAGTGCTACCTTACTGTTTCATAGAACTAGACAAGGGTGGTTGGGTGATGTGCATGCCAGGGAGCCAGAGCTTAAGTTCAGTTTTCAGAAAGGGCGTGAAAGGAGCCAATAGTGCGGCTGGGCAGCTAGGCTGCCTAGAGAATACAGCAGCAGCTGAGGCCTGAGGAGGTAAGAAGACGAGCCGCTTAACATTCCCCCAGAATTTAGGAGTCTTGCCTGCAGAATTTTGTTCTATTGGGCCACAGGTTACATGCACTCTGAATGAAGAACCTTTCTTAAAGGTTAGAGTTCACACTTCTGATTAAAGGTATGCTAGGTACACAGTTTTCAAGTACAGTAAAACCTCGATTTAACGGACTAATTCGGGCGAGGGGGTGTCCGTTAAATCAGAAAGTCCGTTATTTAATAATAAAAAAAACACGAGCTGTTGGAGCAGCAGCCCGCCCGCCACAGGGCCGGGGCAGCAGCTCCGCAGCCCGCCTGCTGCTGGGACCCGGGCGGCAGCCGGGATCCGTCAGCCAGCCCGCCCGCAGGCGGGACTTGGGCGGCAGCCGGGAACCGGCAGCCTGCCCCCGGGCGGGAGCCGGCAGCCCGCCTGCAGGCAGGACCCGGGCGGGAGCCGGCAGCCAGCCCGCCCAAAGGCGGGACCCGGCAGCCAGTCCGCCTGCTGGTGTGACCCGGGCGGCAGCCGGGAGCCAGCCCGCCCGCTGTCTGGACCCGGGCGGCAGCCGGGAGCCGGCAGCCAGCCCGCCCGCTGTCTGGACCCGGGCGGCAGCCGGGAGCCGGCAGCCAGCCCGCCCGCTGTCTGGACCCGGGCGGCAGCCGGGAGCCGGCAGCCAGCCCGCCCGCTGTCTGGACCCGGGCGGCAGCCGGGAGCCGGCAGCCAGCCCGCCCGCTGTCTGGACCCGGGCGGCAGCCGGGAGCCGGCAGCCAGCCCGCCCGCTGTCTGGACCCGGGCGGCAGCCGGGAGCCGGCAGCCAGCCCGCCCGCTGTCTGGACCCGGGCGGCAGCCGGGAGCCGGCAGCCAGCCCGCCCGCTGTCTGGACCCGGGCGGCAGCCGGGAGCCGGCAGCCAGCCCGCCCGCTGTCTGGACCCGGGCGGCAGCCGGGAGCCGGCAGCCAGCCCGCCCGCTGTCTGGACCCGGGCGGCAGCCGGGAGCCGGCAGCCAGCCCGCCCGCTGTCTGGACCCGGGCGGCAGCCGGGAGCCGGCAGCCAGCCCGCCCGCTGTCTGGACCCGGGCGGCAGCCGGGAGCCGGCAGCCAGCCCGCCCGCTGTCTGGACCCGGGCGGCAGCCGGGAGCCGGCAGCCAGCCCGCCCGCTGTCTGGACCCGGGCGGCAGCCGGGAGCCGGCAGCCAGCCCTCGACAAATGGATTTCGGATGCCTCAGACTTGCTTAGAAATTTTGTCCGTTGCATCCGAAGTCCGTTAAATCGAGGGTTTACTGTAATACCCATTGTTACTGTGATTGAAAGATACTGGTGAAAATGTTTCCTTTTTTTTTTTAGTATACACCACTTTCGTTGTTTTCCTTGTATAATCAGTCATTTTTCTTCCTTTGTGTAAAGATCCTTTATCAATAGAGATGCAGAAAAATATTATAAATTTTCCTTTAAAAATAAAATCGGGGCATGCTGTTTAAAGGACACTCCATCAGGCAGGAATTTTACAAATATTCCATTGAAAATGCAAGTTGATAGTATCCTTTTAAAACACTCTTTTAAAAAAAATCCTTTTTATTCTTGGAAATTGCATTTTATCTATATGTGGAATGGAAAAGAGGAATGATAATGGAGTATGGAGTGCTCTTAATGCTTAGTCTGTAGTGACAAAACAGTTATCTGATGGTGGTTTCTTGACATAAGTCAAAGGAGTGGAGGTTACCAGTCCATGTTGCATTATAAAAGAACAGCATTTGGTACCTGTGCTAACATTCATTGTAGAGAGATTTGCAAAGTGAATTATCCAGTCATATGTAGGTTTTGTTTAAATTAGTGAAATTTGACATGCTAACTAACCACTCCTGGAACATGAAACATACCATGTATCTACACAAGTGTGCTGTACTTGCTCTGAAAGGACCAACAACATGACATCTGTCACCGTCAGTTGGCACTGGCAGGCTCAGTGCCAGCATCGACAGCAGTGACTGGCATAAGAGTTTCATTGATATAAGTAGTCCTTCCACTACCATCCACAATGTACCTGGCACTGCTTATGTAGCCGAACTTGTCCATCTTCTGGTCCAAGGGAAAGATTTCTGAAACCCTTCGCTCGTACAAATAGCTCTGCACACCCTCTAGATCTCAGTGTGCACTATTTATGAGTACTATTGATTTTTTTTTTTGCGACTACTGTATGTTGTTAAATCCACCTCAGAATATGTTTCAGAAGAAGACAACATTGTGTAAGTGTGTTGCCAGCCTAAAGCAACGATCTGGTTGCTTGTAAATATCTACCTTAGGCAGGTTCTGTAACCTGTAACATCCTGGTGTATGGCTTTGTATCTGAATAATTGCACAACTATGGAGTCTGAGATAATGGTGGACAACATCCAGAAACTTGAAAATGAGCTGTTGAGGGATCAGCAGGACGGGAGGAGAATTCCATCTCCATTGCCTTCTCTGAACTGGGGCCCAGTGATACTGGATAATCTGAAGAGATTTTGGGATGTCAGCAGAGACTTGCAGGCTGGAGAGGACAATGACACTGGAGGCAAGGGGACATCTACATAAGGTGACTATTGCACTGACCAGAGTTGATTTTTGTATTTAGGGGAACTATTTCTGGAATCTAATGAAGACTGGAAGTCTTAACTCTAGTAAAAATTGACTTTGATGCCACGGGTGCAAGGAGCAGGTCATCTTCTTCAAATGCAAGAATCTAGAATATGTCAAAGCAGGGGAATTGTGTTGTAATAAGTTATGTATTTGGCAGAGTCTGAGGCTGTGCATTACATTGTACCATTGCAGCTCTAGCAATATGGCAAACTAGTGGTGCCCGTACAGCTATCTAGTTTTCTTACTGAAATTTGTTTTAATCTTGCCTTTCTGCTTAATGTATGAAACAAAGGCATGCCCATATATAAGAGTAGAATAGTTTCTCTACCCCAGGAGTTGGCTAGGAATCATGGCTATGCCCAACCAACAAATGCAGGAGAGCAGTCTTGTAAAAACTTGGCATGACTTTTTCCCCAGGCACCTGTAATAATCTCAAAAATGTTTGGTTAAACAAGTGCAGTATCTGGTCAATCAAATTAGAGAGTAATGTTAACTCTCATCTGTGTTCACAAAGAAATGTGGGTGTCTTCAGTTCTGGAGCATGTCCTCCGCCGTAATCGTTGAAAGTAACTCCTCTGCAAACTCGTCTGCCATAGACCTGCTTGCTTGACTGGGTCTTTCCCCTTTCCTTGCTAGAACTTGTATCACACAGGTTCTCCCCCATCCCCCTCACCCCCGAGCCTGTTAATTAGCAACAAGTAATTCTCATTTAGCCCATTGGTAGTATGCATGTGTTCCAACTCGGCCCTGTGTATAGTTTTCCATCTCCCTCAAATCCTGTGCTTTGAGCTAATGTAAAATTTTGGAGACTTCAGGAGTTTCTTTACCATTTTGAAGGACAGGACAGAATATCTTGTAATAAGGCACTGAAATTTGAAAGTAAACTATTTTAATTGTATTTCTTGGTATTCCAAAGACTGTTATAAATAGTCCAATATTCTTTTAGTTTTTTCCTCATTTCAGAAACCACTTCTGCAACAAGGGTGTAATTGGGAAATGCTGACATGTTACACAGAAGGACTTGGGGGCACAAATGAGAGTGTTTGACAAATTGAAGGACAAGATAAGCCAAGAGAAGATCTGTTCCTCAGCATTCAGAGGGATGTGGAAAGAGAGGGACAGAATTTAAGTTTGAGGATGACTATTCTGCCATTTTAAAATATCATGGCAAACCTAGACAGGCAAAGAGAGAATCCATTATGGACTCCATATATCCTGATACAATAATGGGGGGGACTGCAAGAGCTCTACTGTAAGGGGTACATACAACATCAAAGGCAGCTTGGTCAGTTAAGCCATTCAAGGGTCCCAGCACCTGTTCAGTATTCTTGGCACAATGCTGTGATCTAAAACAGTAGAAGCGCTATTGAACTGCACAGTGTTCACCTGTAAGGCCCAAAACATTAAATTCCTGCCTGTAAGGTGGACATTAATTTCATGCCTCTGTAGGTCAGAAAACAGAATAGAGTTGGTTACTATAAATGGCTTGCATGTTAAAATTGATTTGGCATTATTTATCACTTAAAGTACAAGCATACTTTTTCTTTTCCAATTGAAGACAAAACTATTTCATTAATCCGTTACCTTCCTCAACAAAACTATACATTCAGAAAAGTAGTATAAAAAGAAAAGTACTCCTGTTTCGTTAAGTCAGAGCTTATCTGGAAAAATATATTTACAGTAGACTCTCGATTATCCAGGATGATAGGGAAAAAAATAATTCTGGTTAATAAAATCCTGGATAATCACCATCCATAGGAAATATGGGGAGTGGGGGTTGATTCACCAGCCATCCTGCACCAGGGGAAGGGGGTGTTGGTTCACTGGCTGCCCTGCACCCTGGTAGGGGTTTTTTGTGTGTGTGCTTGGGGCGGCAGCAAAGCCAGAGCCAGCCCTGCGAGATGCACATATTTTTTTGACATCCTGGTTAATCCAATCCTGGATAATCGAGAGTCTACTGTAGTAGCCTAAAATGCATAATTAAATGTTAGCTATTTAGCTGCCTCAGTGAAGCCCATACCCCACAATGTGTTCTGTGGAAGGGTTTAAGCGTGTTAAAACCATTATAACATTATGGTTCAATGTGTGTGACAAGAATAGGCTTGTATAACTTTATGGGAACACCACTATAAAACTGTTTTAACCATTTATTAAATACGTAATGTAAACTCCTGTCTGTCTGACCCTGTCATTAATGTAGTGGAGTGACTGATATGGGACTCAATTAATAATGAATTAAAGGAAGGTAATATAGTTAATGCCAGTTACCATGGGTTTATGGAAATAAATCCTATCAAACTAACTTTTTGATGCTATTACAAATTTGGTTGATAAAAGTAATCTGATCTATTTTGATTTCTGTCAAGTGTTTGACTTGGTGATACATGACATTTTGATTTAAAAAAAATTGGGATACAAAATTAACATGGTACACATTAATGGATTAAAAACTGTCTAACTGATCTGTCATAAAATGTCACTAAAAGGGAATCATCATTGAATGAGTGTGTTTCTAGTGGGGCCATGCAGGGATGGTTCTTGGTTCTAAGCTATTTAACATCTAACATTTTTATATGTGACCTGGAAGAATACTTAAAATCATCTCTGGTAAAACTCCCAAATGACAGCAATTGGGGGAGTGTTAATTCATCGTCTTATTAACATTTTTAGTCCCCTATAATTTTGCAATATCCTTTTAGACTTAACATGATTAGTATTCTATTCCATGTGATGTTTTCTTCATCACTTCCTTATGCGTCCTAATGCCTTATTTGCTTTATTTTTTTAAATTGCATTGAGCAGGGGTCTTCATTGAGCTGTCTGTAGTGAGGCCTAGGTGCATTTTATTAGTTGATAGCTAATTTAGACCCTTATAAGCTGTATGAGCAGTTAAAATGTCTTCCTCCTAAACTTTTCATTTATCAACTATTTGTATTGCTATAGTGCCTAGGTACCCTAATAACTATTTCCAGTTTCAGTTGGAGTGTGGAAAGTGAAGGAGAGAGAGCTATCAACATGTCCTACCTCGTGTACTATAGCAAATAATTGGCAAAATGGGGAATAATGCTTTCTTGACTCATCCTGATTCCAACCAAGCTGCCTCTATAAGAGTTCCAGTGCTTAACCACTGTTGTAGACCACTATCTATGCTAACATCTATTTAATTTATATATGAATCAGCATATCAATACATCATATTCCATAAGTATTAGTTTTTTTTGCTGATAACTTTAGCCACCTGTGCAGTCCCATAGAGGTGTGCTTTAATGCATGATAAAATATTGACATCATCAGAATACTCAAAACAATCTGGATTCCTGAAACTTCCTTGTAGTATAGTGCAGAAAGAATTAAAAACTACTCATTTATTTATATAAATACACAGATTCACAAATGATGCCTGCAAAATAGTGTTCCTTACCACATACTTGGGGGGGGGGGTAGTTTGTCCATGACATTTATCTTTATAAGCAAACTAAGTATTAACTGTACTAAAAGATAAATGAGTTTCTCAATATTACTTAATGCATTACATTGACTGTTAAGGGTCCAAACAATACAAATAAAATGCATGCATTTACAGGTACAAATTCTCTAAAATCTAACCATAAACAGCACCATGAGCCCCTTTCGCAAACCCTCCTGTTAAGTGTTGGGTCCTCATAATTCCCAGTGACTAAGAAATGTTTTAAAAAAGTAGATGTGTAGAATTGTTGAAATGTAATTGATAGACACTGAGGGAAGGAGTTTAATCTTTATGGTCCTTTCTGTGCTACAGTTACGAATGTCAAAGAACAAATTATAACTATTTGATTTTGCATGTGTAGATTGGAACAGTCTATCACTGGGCACAGCTGTGTTGTAATTGTAGTGTGGCTGGAGGGGCCCAAATGATAAATATGTAAATAGGCATCTAGTCTAGTACATTGTGCTAGTGATGTAACAAACTGGTAAAGTTCAGCTGACATTTTAAGCTGGTGAATGAGGCTAACATACACCTTGTGTGTGATATATTTTACTAGCGAAAATACCCGGCGTTGCTCAGGTCCGTCGGAGGTGGAGAGGGAGCAAAGAGCTGAGCGAGTGCAGGGTCCGTTGGAGGGGGGGAAGAGGCAGAGAGCAAACCTGACACCCCCCCTCCCCCGACCAAACCCGACACCCCCACCTCACTTACCCCTCAACCAACCCTGACTCATTTTCACCCTCCCACCCAAACCCAACACCCCCACGTCGCCCCCCCTACCAACCCCAACACCCCCTGACCAACACCCACACCTCACCCCCCGTAGACCAAACCTGACACACCCACCTCACTTCCCCCCCCCAACCAAACCCGACACCCCTACCTACCACCACAAACAAACCCGACACCCACACCTCACTTACCCCTCGACCAACCCCGACCCCCCCTCTTCACCCCCCCCAAACAAACCCAGCACCCCCTGACCAACCCTAACACCCACACCTCACCCACCCTGACACCTTCCCACCCCCCCAGACCAAACCCAACACCCCCGGCTCACTTACTCCCCCCGACCAAACCTGACACCCCCACCTCACCCCCCGACCAAACCCAACACCCCTACCTCACTTACCCTCCGACCAAACCCAACTCGGGTCCATCGGAGGTGGGGAGGGGGCAGAGAGCTGAGCGAGTGCGGGGCCCGTTGGAGGGGGCAGAGCGCTGAGCGAGTGCGGGGTCCATTGGAGGGGGGTATTATGACATCATAACTATGTCACAGAGAACAGCAGCTGCCCAGCTGATGTGATTGGCCTTTAAATAATTTCACCCCTGGGGGGCGTCAAAGGTGAGATTTGAAAAATTTTCGACTCTTACCCTGATTAGCACCCTAAGACCTATAACTGTACCAAATTTCAAGTCTCTAGCTCAAACGGTGTGGAAGGAGTAAGTGCACGTACATACACGCATACATACACGCATACCCCATTTGACTTTTATATATATAGATTTTGGTGGAAGGAAAGAGATGGGGCATTCAAATTGTCAACATGATCCTGCTTCCATTGGAAGTGGTGTCATTTTTCTTCAAGGCAAATAGGATTAGATCCAAGAAACTAAACAGCTGCAGTACATATTTTGGAAGGCCAGTAGGGAAAACCTATAATGGAGAGGTTTTAAAATTTCTTCTGTTGAGCAATTTGAAGAGAGATCATACTTGGGGATTCCTTTTAAATTTTTTAAAATATTGTTTCTTCCAACTCATAAAATCCCAATAATAAAATTTGGGTTCTCTTCTGTTTCATATAGGAGTGTTTTTTTTGGCTTTGGCCCCTTATACTTTTTTTATTTTTAAGCTTGCACTCATGGGGATATCTAATTTTGAGAGCAAACCTAAAGACATTCAGTATATTTGCACAGGAAGCCTATTGAGTGGAAAATTTAACACTGAACTCCAGAGTTACAAAAATTATGGAGATTTAATTTCTTAATTTCTGCTGGGTGCAAGCAGTAATTTAGAAAATTTAAATCTGCCCTAAGAAGTTTTCTAGATGCTTGAATACAATGTATAAGCCTGAGATGTGTGTTTAATCCTATCAGAACAATCCTAATTCTCACAAATTGAACTGTAGATTGCCAACAACTTTATACCTCTATAATTTTTAAAATCCCATAGACAAAGTACAGCAACTTAATGAACCTATTTACTTTCACACAGTGAAATAGCTGACCCTTAAAAAGGGGAGGCAGAGTCAGCTAACAGTAGTGGGAAGGGAAGGATAAGAAGTGGTGTGAGAGACTGACCAGGGCAGTGTAAAAGACTGACTATGGATACACAGGCAGTCTTACTCAGCCTTTACTCTGGTGTTTAGGTTTTTTTTAAACTAGCAACTGGCACATTGTATACTGCTAATGCTATCCCTGAAACCCAGAATAATTTTCCTTCTATTTAAATGTATTTATAGCATGCCTCCTGAAATGTCCCTCATTTCAAGGGATATCATTCATATTCTCAGTTACCAGTACTCTGGACAAACTTCTTGTCTTTCACTTTTCACTTCTAAAAATATTTACAACAGAAATAAGATTAAAAGATATAGTTATTTACACTGAAGGAATGAGTCCCATGTCAGTGTGAGTTTCCTGCATAAATAATGTTTTTGTGTTCCTTGTCATGTGAAAGATCCCAAGTATTTCATATTTGGGCCATAGTAGGTTGAGAGCTGTTACAGCAAACTAAAATTTTACTTGGATTTTAAGTATATCTTAATGCATTTTTATTGAAACCTTAATTTTTAAAAAAATAAGAAACTTGTTTCTGATTCCCTCTGCGGAAAATGGGTGTAATGTACTATGTCAACTCTGCTTGTTGTACCCCAAGATTTTTGATTGTTTTCCAAGCTGTTGCTATAGTGCAGTACTGAGGGAGCCATAGATACCTAGTTAGCAGGAGTGATCAGTGCACACAATTCCTCCACAGAGATCCTATCTTTGCTGGTCAGGTATCAAGCTCAGTCTGATACTGTTCTTCCATTAGCTCATCATTTGTGACTCCAATTTCTACTGCTCGTTATACATTTTGATGATCACAAATGTTCTTTGACCTTTATATAAATTCTGTATTGTGCGATTGTATAATATACACCCTAATTTATTACATTAAAATCAATGGAAGAGGGGGTAATTTGTAGGCACTGAGTGAGTTGAGGTAGCAGTATATGGGTTTGGTCAATTGCAGTGGTGCCTAAGTTGCTTTGTGGCTCTGGACCTTGGATACTGCAGTCATGAGCTCCGCTCAGTATAAGAAGCTGTACAGAATAGAATGTATAATGGTATCCCTTTCCCAAGGGGCATCAATAGTGTACATAGGAACACAGTATTTGTACAATTCTGCACTACTGTCTTTGTACAAATCAGTCAGTTGTGCTTATATTGGACAATTGTTATGGCTTTCTTACCTTTCTATTTGTTTAATGTTGACACAGTCATTGTACAGAAGACCAAATTAAAGGGATAACTGTCCTTATGCTTCAGGACATACATAATTCTTTTAGCTGCAGCAAGGAAGCTATTGTATCCATTCTATGCTATTGTCCAGTTATGGTTTCTCTGGTCTTCTAAGAGAGTTTCCCCATAAAAGTAAACCATTTTACTTCTCTCTCCAGCATTGCTTTTGCGTTTGTTGTTTTACGCAAATGAAGAGGAAAGGCCCATAATTTTCCACTTGCAACAGCTCTCGCAAGATTTCCATTATTGGGTCTTTCTGATCTGCCTGTGTTCAGCTCTGGCCTCTGTGCCTGCATTTGAGTTGACCATAGTGTTCTACACTTTTACCAGTGCTCAGACATGTATTGTAACCAGAGAGGAAGTGGAGAAGATGAAATGTCTCCTTTAATATGATCTTTTTAGTAGATTTTTCCATTATTCTAATTACAATATATTAAAAAAATGCTTCAATAGAGGCAAATTGTAATCCATTTCAATCAGAAAGAAAGGAGGGTGGTACAAGTAACATTTAATCCAATTAGTGTATCTTTCTACTGTAATTGTGATGACTGTGAGCATCTCGTGGCAACTGAGCATGAACTGTGAAAAAAGTCAAGGCAACCTAATCCCCATTATTTCTGCTCACTGAAGAGGATAAATAAATTACCAGGCACTAATCTTTGGATAATTGCTCTGATTTGAGTTGGAGATCTTAGTTCTGTTAGAAATTAGTTCTGTAAGATTGTAGAACTGTCAAAACTACTGGACTGTTCAAAAAAGCCTAATAGTAGATGAGTGAATGCCATGAGCCTTCAATTTTTGTTCTCATTATAACAGTTATAGTGCAACCCTGGAATCCCTGTATTATAGACAGACACTACACTCTCCATTTGAATGTCACCAACACTACACCAATTTTCAATTATATTTTACATGCATGATCATAAACAAAAGTAGAACATTTTTGGGAAGTTTGAGAAGGCATTTTGTGGAATAAGAATCCATAATGAAGTATATTTCAATTCCGTGTGCAACCCTTGCTTTGCGTGGCTGTCAGATCTGGTCTTCTAGCTCAGGCAGTGTAGAAACTTGTGCTTTTTATATCCAGAGGCCCAGACATCTTCCCCAGGGACACTGTTATGTATGGAATTTTCTGAACTTTTTGAGGTTTCACATACCTTAAACAGCTTGGCTTTCAAACTCCCCATCTTGTTTTATTCTGTTCTCAATGAGACCAGGTGCCTTTGGCTAGTTTTGGACACTTTGGCTGTATCTTAAAGTTGTTAGCTTAGGCAGCCCCATGAGGTCTGAGGTGTGCAGGCTTCTCACATGTTCCTTAGAGTGATCACAGCTGCAAGTTTCCGAAGGTAAATACTGGAACATTTGGAGTGGTATGTGAAATATTTTGTTTGTAAACATGAGTTGCAGACTTCAGATAGTCTTTATCTACGTGTGCTTTAGGATGCTTAGTGTATGCCATAACTGTTGTAAATACTGATTCAAATTTATTTACATTTATTGCTGCTATACATGTTAAGACCAGAATATAAGCCATTTCTAAACTGCTGATCTTCCCATATACACAACTCATGAATCTAGATTTAGTTGAAAATACATATCAAGAACTTTAGGGAAATATATATTTCTAAAGGAATAGGATTGTAAAAAAAAAAAAAAAACCTGACACTTGAAAACCTGAAAATTAAGGTGGCAGTTCATGATCCGAAAGTATAGAAATGAACATTTAAGAGGACCTGAACAATCTGAACTGTTTTGTCAATCAACATTCAAAGTGCCGTGAAATAACTGTATGGCTGAACAGTACACGTTTATTGCATCATGACTTTTTAAAAACCAAACTACTTTTGCCACCCTTTAGTACTTGTGTGCAGAAGTCCTCTTAAAAGAAATCCGCTTTAAAGATTGGGCATATACCCTTGTTTGTTTCTTTGTGATATATACTGATTTCCTGAAAGATTGTTTTTACGTTTAAAAATTATAGTTTATTCTGATTTTTCCAGGAAAAAAGAGGGACATAGGAATTGCCATCCTGGAGCAGACCTTCAATTCATCTTGTCGAATACGAACAAATAAATATTATCAGGCTTCCGACACCAGGCACCATGTTAGTGAAACCTTATTTTGAGAGAGGGAGAAAGAGATTTTTATTCTGATTAGGTAGAACTAATTTTATTTTTGTCTTCCATATTCTTAACTCAAGTGCCTGAAAAACATTTTGGAGAAGAGAGCCTTGTGAAGGAAATGCAGCATTTCTACCCCTTCAATTAAAGGCTGAAGGAGCTTACAATCCTCACTGAGCACCTACAAGGAGGCCTTTAGTACAAATAGGAAATTTGTTGGTTAACTTAATTATACTCTGTTTTATTATGTAAACCATGTATTTTTCTTTTGATTGCTGTGAAAAACTTCTTTAAATCCATCTGCAGTCGTGGGGGGGGGGGGGAGGGAGGCAGTGTTGGAGAGAGTGGGATCAGGATTTTAGAACTCTTTACCTAAAGTAGTGACCAAATTCAAGAAATTTCATTTCCCTAAATACATAGTTTCCCATATAAGTGTTGAGATGGGAGGCATGGATCCGTGATCATGTTGCGCTCCCCCTCAGTACCAAGCCTGAGCTGGGGAAGCTAATGATCTGACCAGTGTACCAGTGATGACGAATCCTGGTCACATGCCACCTGAGACATGTGCATACACTAAGAAGGGTAGAGACAGTGCACCTCTGGCACTGAGAAACACTCCAGTAGGCCCAAGGGTTCCTTTAAAAAGAGACACTGAAGATAAGGAGATGCACCCTCACAGGAAGCCAGATAAGTATCCCATAAGTCTGCCAAGAAGAGGGCAGCTTCTCCCCTCCTCTCAGGCCTAAGTGAGACTCCATGTCTGGAGCAGGTGCATCTGGAGTTCCTGGGGATCACAACCTTCTAGCTTTCTGAAACTGTCCAGGAAGGCATCTAAGGACAATAGGGGAAGATTGCTTTTGGCACCAGCAGTTTCATTGTGTGCCAAGACAACTGTGCTTATGCCCACACAAACAGATCCAACTCTAAAGACTCTGGTCACATCTTCTGCCAGATCTCATTACACTCTTCTTGACCCTACCTGGCATGTGAGCCCACAAAGGGCTTCCATAGTCTTTTGGTGATCTCCACATTCACAAGACCCTTACCTATTGACCAGGGATCAATGGTACCCACCATGGAGTCTGCCCTCTATCACTGTGGTTGAACCCACTGGCCTTAATGGAGTGCATGGGACCTTACTATAGAGCCCTGGAATTTGAGCATAATTCTTGCCAAAGACCACCTCCGGTGGAAGAATCCTAACTGCTCCTGGAGCACAAAGAGGAAAGACGTCTGAGCCACTAGAGCAGTTGGGATCATCTCTGAATGAAACAATAGTGCCAGCTTCCCTCTCTACTCTGGATGACAACAGGTAGTACCAGGAGCTGCTGAGAAGGGTTGCTGAGACCTTCCAGATCCCTCTGGAGTGGGATCTGTATCCCACAAACGAGCTTTTGAGCATCTCCAGTTGGCAGCTCCCTCAAAGTAGCACTTCCTATTAAGGCCATTTTGGAGTCTGCTAAGGGCATTTGGCACACACCAGCCACCAATGCCCTTCCCCCGAGGAGGGCCAAAAAGAAATATTTTTTTTCTTCCAAGAGGGCAGACTGTTATTCTCTGACCTTAACTTGAATTTGGTGGTACAGAACAGACTACACCAACTGAGCTCTTCTCCTTTGGACAAGGATGTCAAGAGATTAAAGCTTTTCCTCTACCAGCCTACTATTCCTCATTGCCACTACAAAAGTAATTTTCCCTCCCATGGTATTCACCCCTTCTTGCCAGCTGTTGAGAATGGGTCACTTCCACTTTTATTGAATTGGCTCATTAGCAGTGACCCCCCCTCTCCCCACACTTGGTAAGGCAACTCCCATCTTTTCATGTGCTATAATATATATTCTTCTTGTAATTTTTTTTCACTCCATGCATTTGATGGGGTTTTAGCCCATAAAAGCTTATGCCCAAATAAATCTGTTAGTCTCTAAGGTGCCACAAGGATTCCTGGTGTTTTTTTTTTTTTCTCTCTGATAGGCTAACATGGCTACCACTCTGAAACTTAACTCCTTGGTGGCCAAGGCAATTCTGGTTCACAATGGCAGATGGTATTTCATCCATCTATGGATGTTTCTGAATTTGCTGTCATGGAGTGGGGACAGGACCAACATGGGATTCTTCCATCTGACAGCCTGGCTTTCGAATGGGCAATAGACCTAGAGAAATCTGGCTTAAAGGAAGTCCTAGCCATCCTTAGTAGCAGGAAGCTCTCAACAAGGAAGTGTTATGCGTCAAACAGAAGAATTTTCCCTGTGGTGCTGTGAGCATCAGTTGCTTCTAGAGGAAGCCACTGTTCCCTCTTCTACTCTCATTGAAATCTTTGGACTTCTCACTAAGATCACTGTGTGTACATTTGGCAGCTGACAGGTGTGGAGGAGCACATGGTTCGGTTTGAGACATTGCTGAGGGGAGGATCTATTAATGGAAATTCTCTGTTCTAGTAAGGAGGAGAGGATGTATGAAAGATGATAAAATACAGGTAGGGTCTGATGATAAACAGTCAAATGGAAAGGAAGTCCTATTCAGTTACATCATGAAATGGCAGACTGCTATGAAGTGACAAGTTTTTAAAGTGCTTATATATGAATGCTAGAAGTCTAAATGAGTGAACTAGAGTGCCTCATATTAAATTATGATCTAGTAGACCTCACAAGATCTTGGTGGAATGAGGATAATCAATGGGACACATTAATATCCGGGTACAAAATATATTGCAAGGATAGAACAGGCCATGATGATGGGAGAGTGGCATTATGTGGGAAAGAGTGTTGAATCGAATAAATCTTAAATGAAGCAAACTATCTCTGGATAGTAATTCCATATTCTAATAGAATATAGCGGTAAGGATACATTACCGAGCACCTGCACAGGATGGGGATAGTGACTGTGAAATGCTCCAGGGGATTAGAGAGGCTAATAAAATAAACTCAATAATAATGGGGGATTTCAACTGTCCCCATATTGCCTGGTTACATGTCCCCTCAAGACAGCATGCAGAGAGTTTCTTGACACCTTAAATGACTGCTTCTTGGAGAAGCTAGTCCTGAAACCCACCAGAGGGGGGAGAGTTCTTGATTTAGTCCTAAGTGGAGCACAGGATCTGGTCCAAGAGGTGAAAAAAAGTTGGACCGCTTGGTAATAGTGACAATAATAAAATTGAATTTAACATCCCTGTGGCAGGGAAAACACCACAGCAGCCCAACACTGTAGAATGAGGTTAGTTAAACAGAAATTAAAAGATCGTGCCCAAAGTGAAATCCCTGAAAGCTGCATGGAAACTTTAAAAAGTCCCTATAATCGAGGCTCAACTTAAATGTATATCCCAAGTTAAAAAGCATAGTAAGAGAACCGAAAAAGTGCCACCATATGTAACCAACAAAGTACAAGAAGCAGTGAGAAGCAAAAAGGCATCCTTTTAAAAAGTGGAAGTTAAATTCTAGTGAGGAAAATAGAAAGGTGCATAAGTTCTGGCAAGTGAAGTGTCAAAATTATAATTAGGAAGGCCAAAAAAAGAATATAAAGAACAGCTAGCCAAAGACTCAAAGTAATGGCAAAACCTTTTTTAAGTACATCAGAAGCAGGAAGTCTGCTAAGCAAACTGTGGTGCCACTGGGTGATCAAGATGCTAAAGGAGCACTCAATGATAAAAGGCCATTGTGGAAAAACTGAAAGAATTCTTTGCATCAGTCTTCATGGCTGAGGATGTGAGTAAGATTCCCAAACCTCAGCCATTCTTTTTAGGCGACAAAACTGTCAAGGTTTTGGAACACATTGATAACCTAAACAGTAATAAGTCACCAGGACCAGATGGTATTCACCCAGGAGTTCTGAAGGAACTCAACTGTGAAATTGCAGAACTACTAATGTAGTCTGTAACTATCATTTTAAATTTGCTTCTGTACCAAATGACTGGATGATAGCTAATGTGATGCCAGTTTTTAAAAAGGGCTCCAGAGGTGATCCCAGCAATTACAGGCAAGCTGGTTGAAACTATAGTAACGAAAAAAATTTTAGATCCATAGATGAACATAATTTGTTGGAAGACTCAATGTGGCTTTTGTAAAGGGAAATCATGCCTGACTAATCTGACCTTTGCATTAACTCATTATAAGAATTTAATCAAAGCAAAGGTTGTAAGATCTCCCTCCACCCCCGCTTTTCTTAAATGTGTTCAGTGTATTGGAGGGTGGAGCAGTTGTGTAATCAAAGCAATTTAAATAATTAAAATTAGTTTTACAAAGCCTCAACCTCATCTGAACATGTATGGTATTGCAATATTAAATACAAATATATAATGTAAATGATTGATGTTTATTTTTTTAAAGTCTGTGGGTAGGTTTATCTATATTGAGTCTTTAAATGGCTGTTGAAAAGGAACAAAATACTGAAAATTAAGGTCCTGGTCCTGCGAACATGCTAGCATGGGAGTAACTGCTCATGTGATAGACCCATTGATCTCAGTGGAACTCAAGTTAATTTGGAATACTCGTGCTGAAAGTTATGTATGTGTATCAGGACCTACAGATTGTTTTGGTTTTTGTTTTTGATTAAAACAAACATTTCTTTTTTGGATTTATAAAGTAGCATACAATTTGTCAATATGAAACAAAATTATAGTACTTAATTGTTAAAAAAGAAAAAGTTTAGTTTCATCCTGAATCCTTCTTGACCTATCAAATGTCACTATGGGTATGTATACATTACCCGCCGGATCAGCAGATAGTGATTGATCCCTGAGTGCTCTTCCCATCGACTCCTGAACTCCACTGCCACGAGAGGTGGCAGTGGAGTTGACTGGGAAGTGGCAGTGGTCACCCTCAGGGCATCCTTAGTTCGCCATGAGGATGCTTGGGTAAGTCGAACTAAGATACATTGACTTCAGCTGTATGCTGTTTGCACCCCCTCCCTCTGTAGACCTGGCTTTAGGGCATAAAAACTTTATCCTCCCTGATTATCCTGTGTCCCTCAGAGTGGTCTCTGTTTTGTTAAATTCCATTGAGTCTTCCCTCTGAATATGATTTGACAGAGGATATGTTTGATCAGCCCCTTTTACATATTCCTTCAGCTACCTAATGGGGCACCTGCTCTGGTAGATGGTCTGGCTTCATTTTTAACATGTCCCAGATATTTCCATCTCCTGGATAACTTTGGAGGTAGTTTCATTGCATGAAGACAGTTCAAAATTGTGAACTTTTTATGCACACCACCTCAAACAGTATTAACACATCAATATTATTGTTGTAATTGAGTATTTTAAATATGATAATTAAAATCCATGTTCTAGAAATTAAGTCAGTTTCTACTGACTCCAATTCATATTCATTGAGCTGTCAGGGCTTTCAGAACTAAAATGCTTGAAGGAAAATCGCCTTTTAAACTATGACAGGTTTAAGATTAGCAGCCGTGTTAGTCTGTATCCATAAATAAAACGAGGAAGACTTTGTAGCACCTTAGAGACTTACCAGTTTATTTCAGCATAAGCCCTCGTTTTATTTACTTTTAAACTATATTTACTCTCATGTGCTTTCTAATGTTTGTGTGCACCAGAACAATGGAAATACTCAGTGAAGACAAGCAGAAGAAGCTGTCTCACTTAAGTTTAGACACTCTTTTTCTGACAACATACTTTTCTCCCAAAGTATTGATTTCAGATTTCCTCCACTGGAGAGTTAATAGGGTTGTCAAGAAATTTAAAATATTTGCACAATTAATTGGGCAATTAAAAATAATGGTATTCTGTTTAAATATTTTTGGATGTTTTCCACATTTTCAAATATATTGATTTCAATTTGAACACTGAATACGAAGTGTAAAGAGCTCACTTTATATTTTTTATTATAAATATTTGCACTATAAAATTAAAATGGTATTTTTCAATTCACTTAATACAAGTACTGTAGTGCAATGTCTTTATCATGAAAGTTGAACTTAAATGTAGAATTGTTTTATTTTTGAATGCAGTTATTTTTTGTACAATGTAAAACTTTAGAGCCGAGAAGTCCACTCAGTCCTCCTCCTCGTTTGTCTTCGCAATTGCCTGAACAAGTTTGTTTACATATGCAGAAGACAATGCTGCCTATTTCGTCTTTATAGTGTTACCTGAAAGTGAGAGAGGGGTTTGCCTGGCAATGTTGTAGCTGGCGTTGCAAGATATTTATGTGCAAAATGCACTAAAGATTCATATATCCCTTGCTTCAACCACCATTCCAGAGGACATGCGCAATCCAAAGCAGTGCACACTGACACATGTTCATTTTCATCATCTGAGCAGAAGGTTGGTTTTATTTTTTTTGGTGGTTCATGTTCTGTAGTTTCTGCATCAGTGTTGCTCTCAAGATTTCTGAAATCTCTAACTTTCATCTTGAATTTGAGTGAATTGAATTTTTTTGAAAGGGAGGAAATAGAAACATTCCATTGAGCCAAGGACAGTGGTGGCTGGTGCTGTGGAAACTTCATTATGTAGCTTTTTGCCAACGAACCTCACTCCTGACCTGAAACACCCCTGCTGTCTCAGCCATGGCTTCTTGAGTGGTGATTGAGTTTGACTAATTATTTAAGAAAAATAGCTAATTAAATCAAATTCTTGTCTTGGTTAGTTTAACAAAATGATTAGTTGAATACTTTGTATTGTAGAGTATTAAACTGCTTTCTTTATTGGTAAATTATTTTTATTTTATGTCATTTTTACTGGATTGTACATAGGTTATCAGTTAGGGGTTATTTTAGGTTGCAAGGAGCATGTTTCATTCCAGTGTGTAGTTAATTGGTCGGCACTGCAGGAGGCTTATATTAAGATTTCGTCAAGAATGCAGTAGAACACAACAGCATTAAGCAGTTGTACAGTGCTGTCTGAATCTATATCTTAAGTATAAGAGCAGTTAGATTAATTAGGAAAATTTGACATTTAGGGATGAATGAATTAAATCTGACATATGAAAGAAAGTTGAATTTGAGTTGGTTTGCCTTATACATTGCTGTATCAGCATACTGTACCGGGTTACGGTGATAAACCCTATCTACTAAAGTTTTTAAGGTGTAGTCAGTTTATTTTCCTCTCATGTGAAATTAAACTCTTTGACCATCAGTTCATATTGTACTTAAAAGAAGAAAAGTTGATTCTAAAGAAATAAAATGGTCAATGAAAATCTTAATTCCAGGAGTTAAGTCCCTTTTTCTAGAGGGGAGTAAGGAAGAGAAATCATGCAAAAAAAATATTCCTATTAAACTGAAAGGGAGTTCTCTGTAATAAGGTGAGCGGGTAGGATTTGGTCCTAGAAAATTAAGCACAGCAGCTTATTTTCAGTTCCTCCTCATTGCGTGGTCATAAAGGAATACATTTCTCTCCCTTGGTGATAACTGATTATTTTGATGTTAAGCTTGTGTCATGAGGAATAGAGCAGGGGATAGAGAAGATTAGCCTGGCCCAGACCCTAAAAATCTGCATGATATTGAAAATGATTTGAGGAAAAGAAAACTTCATTTTGAATGTTTGCTTTGTTTGGCATACTACATTGTCCTGGCATAGAACTGCCAGTGTTAGATATAATATCATTATATTTATCCTTCATTAATTTTGTTGCTTGTACATTTACATCTAGCTCGTACCTTCAAACATCTGACATTGGAAGGATGTTTATTTCAGCTTTGTAGTTTAAGCTTATGTGCTTGTCTTGATGAATGATGCTTTCAAGAGAGTAGTAATATTTTAACTGTTCAACTTATTCAGTCCAAGAATAAAAGATTTTACCTGCTAGGTGTAACTTGTGGTGTCCGTGAGAAAGAAGCAATCAAAACCAAATAGTTGTTCTTCGAGTGCTTGCTCATATGCATTCCAGTTAGGTGTGCACGCGCTGCGGGCACGATTGTCGGAAGAGTTTTCCCCTAACAGGCTGGGTCGACCAGGGAGCCCCCTGGAGTGGCGCCGTTATGGTGCCGCATAAATACCCCTGGGACCCAGCCCCCACCTCAGTTCCTTCTTACCGCCCATCTAGGTTGTTGAAACTGTGGAGTTCTGCTTTAGCGATCTCCATTCTCCTAGCTTTCTCGTGTAAATAGTTGTAGATTAGTGTTGATCTTATCTAAAGTTAATTGTTGTTAAATAATTAGTTAGTTGGAGCAGGGAGGTTTCCTCCCCTGCTCGCTGGTGACCTTATGCCACCTAAGGCTCTGGGATTTAAACCTTGCTTGAAGTGTGGGAAGCCTATACCCGTGGGCGACCCACACGGAGACTGCCTTAAGTGCTTGGGAGAGGCACATCTGGTCGAAAAGTGCAAGATCTGTAAAGAGTTCAGGCCTCGCACCAAGAAGGAGAGAGAGTCTCTCCTCTGGCAGATCCTCATGGAGGTGGTTCTTGCTCCGGCACTTGAACTGGGTAAGCAACCCGCCCCGACGCTCGCTCAGAAGGCAGCCCCAACGCTCACCAGACTGTCTGCCCCGGGGCCAAAACCGAAGCCTAGGCACCGGTCACATTCCCCGGCCTGCAAGGTGAGGACCGAGACTGCCGTCGCGGCACCCGCAGCTCCGGCGCCTGTAGAACAGCGTCCCGTGGGGGAGCGTTCAGGGCAGCAGCCGCCGGCACAGGCACAGTTGACTCCGGCGCCGATTCAGGCCCCATTGAGTCTGGCGCGTATGAGCTTGCCTCTCAGAGTGCCGGCACAGCAGCAGCTCTTACCATCTATTCCAGAGACCTTTGCTGCTGCGAGGGAGCTTATCAAGCTGACTGACCCCTCCCTGGTGACCCAGAGGCCAGTGCAATCGAGAGGCAAGCCACCCATGATTACGCCTGCGGTCCCCTCCGTGAGACCTTCGGAGTCCCGGCACCGGTCGATCTCCCGACGCCGATCGCACTCCTGGCGCCGGTCACAGTCTCGGCACCGGTCAGCCTCGAGACCACGGTCCCGTCACCGATCCAGGTCTCTTCGCTCCAGATCCTGGCACTGGTCAGTCGCATCACCGGTCAGAGTCTCGTCACCGTTCCTCATCTAGGCGCCGTTCCTCATCTAGGCGCCGGTCGCACTCTTGGCGCAGATTGTACTCCCGGCACCGCGCATCACCCCGGCACCGCTATCCGAGCCGGCACCGGTCACCTTCCCGGCGCCGCTCTTCGAGCCGGCACCGCTCCCGAAGCCAGCGCCGCTCCTGCTCCAGACGTCGAGAGCTGGTCCGGTCCTGATCTCTGCACCGCTCTCCGTCCGTGCAGCAATTTGCAGGCTTGGTGCCCCCATGGTCTCGATCGGCCACAGCCTCGCCACGTTCCATTGTAGGCCAGCAGATGGCCCCACAGCAGCGTTGGCCAGCGCACGACCCTCACGTGCAGGATCCCAGAGCTGGCCTTCCTGGACACCTTGGGCATATCACCAAGCCCAAGGGGCCCCATCTGCCATTGCAACATCGGAGCCCGGGATACCGGAGGCCTCCCTTGGCCGCCCACCAGTGGGCGGAGCGGATGGCGCAGCCACAGCCACTGCGGGGTCGCTGACAGCCATACTGACTGTCCCTCCTCAGCAGGACCTGCCTATGTCCTTGGCAGAGCCAGAGGCCTCATCATCATCCTCTCCTGATGAGGCGGTGGCGGGCACGTCGGCTTCTAGCCCACCACCTGTAGACTTGTCCGCCCACCAGGCCCTGTTAAAGGCGGTAGCCAAGGGCATGAACCTCCCTGTAGAGGAAGTGGTGCAATTTGAGGACCTGGTTGCGGACATCTTGTCCAAGGGCGGACTGGCCAGGGTGTCGCTGCCTTTTATTAATACTATAAAAAGGTCTACCATCTGGCAGACACCGGCCTCCATTCCACCCACAGCGAAAGGGGTGGAAAGGAGATACTTTGTCCCGGCAAGGGACTATGAATACTTCTATATCCACCCTCAGCCTTCCTCTTTGGTGGTGCACTCCGTGAACAGTAAGGAGCGCCACGGGCAACAAGCCCCGGCCCCCAAGGCAAAGGAGGCCAAAAAGTTGGACCTCTTTGGGAGGAAGGTGTATTCAGCGGGTGGCCTGCAGCTCAGGGTGGCCAACCAACAGGCCCTCCTGAGCAGGCATACGTATAATACTTGGCAGTCTATGCGTAAGTTTGAGGGCGTTATCCCCCTCAGAGGCCAAACAGGAGTTTAAGGCCTTTGTTCAGGAGGGCAAGGAAGTGGCCAAGATCTCCCTCCAGGCGGCCCTAGACTCGGCCAACTCAGCAGCCAGAACAGTGGCGTCAGGGGTCACACTCAGGCGTAATGCGTGGCTGCAGGCCTCTAATCTCCCTACGGAGATGCAGCACACCATTCAAGACCTCCCCTTTGAGGGGGAGGGTCTTTTCTCCCAAACCACCGATACACGCCTGCAAACTTTCAAAGACAAAAGGGTGACACTCAGAACTCTGGGCATGCACACTCCAGTCACCCAGAGACGGCCCTTCCAACCCCCACGGAGGCAGTTTTACCCCCCTCCTCATCCCCCCTCCCCCAAGACTCCTTCCATTGAAGGAGGCGTGGCAACCGCCATCGCACCTCTTCAAGGCAGGCGGGCAAGCAGCAGCCCCCTAAACCCCCTCAAGGCCCAAAGCCGAACTTTTGAAGGTGCACCAGGGGGCAGAGCACCAGTCACATTCCCGGATCCTCCATTCCAGAATCGTCTGTCCCACTTCCTCCGTGCCTGGTTTTCCATCACATCGGACCAGTGGGTCCTCCGCACAGTGGAGCTGGGATACTCGCTCCAGCTTTCCACCCTCCCCCCTTCTCACCCTCCTTCCCCATCCCTCTTCAGGGACCCCTCTCACGAGCAACTCCTGGTACAGGAGGTGAGGTCGCTCCTCTCGCTGGGAGCCATCGAGCCCGTCCCAGAGGAGTTCAAGGGGAAAGGGTTCTACTCCCGTTACTTCCTCATTCCCAAGGCAAAAGGGAGCCTACGGCCCATCCTAGACCTACGCGGGCTCAACAGCCACATGGCCAAGTTCAAGTTCCGCATGGTCTCCTTGGGTACTATCATTCCCTCACTGGATCCCGGAGACTGGTTTGCTGCCCTCGATATGAAGGACGCTTACTTTCACATTGCGATAAAGCCCGCCCACAGACGATACCTCCGTTTCCTGGTAGCAGGGGAGCATTACCAGTTTGCCGTCCTACCCTTTGGCCTGTCGACTGCGCCCAGAGTCTTCACCAAGTGCATGGCAGTAGTAGCAGTGTTCTTGCGCCGCTGCGGGGTGCATCCCTACCCATACCTGGACGACTGGCTGATATGGGGCACCTCCAGGGACCAAGTGTGTGCCCATGTGCAGCTTGTCATAAGCACATTCGACCGCTTGGGTATCCTCCTCAACGAGGGGAAGTCTACCCTGGAGCCCACCCAGAGAATCAAATTCATAGGGGCCCTCCTGGACTCTACCGTGGCAAGGGCATCCCTCCCACAGCCTCGCTTTCTAGCCATTCAGTCAGCGGTCCGCGACTTATGCTCCTTCCCGACTGCAATGGCTCGCGCGTTCCTCAGCCTGCTGGGTCATATGGCGGCATGCACGCATGTCACCAAGCACGCCAGATTGCGGCTGCGCCTGCTCCAGACCTGGCTTGCGTCAGTTTACAGGCCGAACGTGGACAGCATAAACGCCCTTCTTACTATCCCAAGGGCTACCCTCAATGCTCTGGCCTGGTGGGAAAATCAGGACCTCGTCTGCCAGGGAGTCCCCTTCCTTCCGCCCCGCCCATCCCTGTCCCTAGTGATGGACGCCTCGCCTCTGGGTTGGGGAGCCCACCTCGGCGAGCTCAGAACTCAGGGCCGCTGGTCAGAGGCCAATCTCCGCCTCCACATAAACGTCAGGGAGCTGAGAGCCGTTCGACTAGCATGCCAGGCCTTCAGGAGCACGCTAGCAGGCCACTGTGTAGCAGTCTTAACAGACAACACCACAGCCCAGTTTTACATCAACAAACCGGGCAGAGCATGCTCGAACCTCCTTTGCCAGGAAGCGGTTCTCCTTTGGGAGTTTTGCATAGCTCACTCTATTCACCCGGTGGCCTCTTTCCTCCCGGGAGTTCAGAACACGCTAGCGGACCACCTCAGCAGGTCGTTCCTATCACACGAGTGGTCCCTCCGCCCGGACATTATCCGGTCGATCTTCCTACAGTGGGGGTTTCCCCAGATCGACCTCTTTGCCACTCGGCAGAACAGGAAGTGCCTCTAGTTCTGCTCCTTCCGGGGCAGCTCCCGAGGATCCCTAACAGACGCCTTTCTCCTTCCCTGGACGGGCCATCTGCTCTACGCGTTCCCTCTGATCCCGCTCCTCCACAAGGCGCTCATCAAGGCCAAACGGGACAAGTCTCACATGATCCTCATAGCCCCGGCCTGGCCCAGACAATGCTGGTATGCATCCCTTCTCCAGCTGTCCAAGGCCCCTCCCATCAGCCTCCCGCTGTAGCCGGACCTGATCTCTCAGGACCACGGTTGCCTACTTCACCCGGACCTGCAGTCCCTGCATCTCACAGCATGGCTCCTACATGGCTAAGGGGCCCGGCGCTCCTGTGCTCAGCCGTGGTGCAAAATGTTCTTCTGGGAAGCAGAAAGCCATCAACCAGAAGCACCTCTGCGGCAAAGTGGACCCGCTTCTCTGCTTGGTGTATGCAGCGCAGCACTAACCCCAGGGAAGCAGTCCTCCTAGACTACCTGCTCGACCTTAAACAGCAAGGTCTTTCTACCTCCACTGTTAGAGTCCACCTGGTGGCCATCTTGGCGTTTCACCCTGGCTCCCCAGGCCACTCTGTCTTCTCAGACCCTACGGTCTATAGATTCCTCAAAGGGCTGGACAGACTTTACCCGCAGGTTAAGCATCCTGTCCCACCCTGGGACCTGAACCTTGTGCTTTCCTGCCTTACTATGCCCCCTTTCGAGCCCCTCTCCACGTGCTCCTTGCTGTACCTCTCTTGGAAGGTAGCCTTCCTCGTGGCAATCACCTCGGCACGCAGAGTGTCCGAGATCAGGGTGCTAACCTCTGAACCACCGTATATGGTCTTTCATAAGGACAAGGTGCAGCTGTGCCCCCATCCAGCCTTCCTTCCCAAGGTGGTGTCTCCCTTCCACATTAATCAGGACATATTCCTGCCGGTCTTCCACCTGAAGCCCCACACCTCTGGAAGGGAGCAACAATTGCACACGCTCGATGTTCATAGAGCTCTTGCATTTTATTTAGACCGCACAAGACCATTTAGGAAAACAACACAACTCTTTGTTGCGGTAGCGAATCGGATGAAAGGCCAACTGATCTCCGCCCAGAGACTCTCCTCCTGGATAATCACATGCATTCGCACCTGCTATGAACTGGCAGGCAGACCCGTCGAGCAGATCACGGCGCACTCCACAAGAGCACAAGCATCTTCTGTGGCCTTCCGGGAGAGATTTCCCATCATGGACATCTGCAGGGCGGCCACCTAGTCCTCTGTCCACACTTTCGCTGCCCACTACGCCATAGTCCAGCAGGCCAGGGACGATGCGGCGTTTGGTTCAGCGGTCCTTCACTCAGCAATGGGTCAATCTGACCCCGCCTCCTAGGTATTGCTTGCAGTCACCTAACTGGAATGCATATGAGCAATCACTCGAAGAAAAACGGGTTACTTACCTGTAACTATTGTTCTTCGAGATGTGTTGTTGCTCATATCAGTTTCAAACCCACCCTCCTTCCCCACTGTCTGATTAGCCGGCAAGAAGGAACTGAGGTGGAGGCTGGGTCCCAGGGGTATTTATGCGGCACCATAACGGCACCACTCCAGGGGGCTCCCTGGTCGACCCAGCCTGTTGCTAGGGGAAAAATCTTCCGACAATTGTGCCCGCGGCGCGTGCACACCTAACTGGAATGGATATGAGCAACACATCTCAAAGAACAACAGTTACAGGTAAGTAACCCATTTTTATACACACAGTTTTGAAAATTATTTTCTAAAATAATTTGGAAGGTCTGAGTTGCTCAGGGGATTGCTAGGATAGGATAGAGAGTTTTTTAAACTTCGAGATACCAAATAAAAATCAAAGTTGGCAATGACCAGAAATTGTTACTGTGTGATGGTTCGGTGCTTTCCCCAGTGGATTGGTATCCATGTCACAGACAAATCATTGTTATACCTTGTTGGTAGTCTCAGCAGAGAGGTCAAGAATGTAATGAGCTCGAATACTAAACTATCTTGATTTCTAGAGAGGGTCCCACTAGGTCAGGCTTTTGAGGCACATTAGCATGGGGACTGCTTCTATTTTTTAATACTTTTATATTAGCAATTCACTTTTGAGGTGTACTTTACTCTAGAAATGTGCAAACCTCAATTTAAAGTGAAAACTGCTTACAACATCTGGCAATACGTTTATCCTATAAAAGTTGAAACTGTAACAAATAAATGAAAACAAAAAAATGTAACTTAACCTGGGCCTTTTGGGCAACAACTGACAGCATCTTTTAGAGTGAATTTGTAGCATAGAGGAGTTTTTCCACCTTTCTTTAGGCCTTTTCCCTAATAATCTCTGTATTCTTTTCTAAGTATTGATCTAGTACTGGCACCGTTCCAGCCATAATACTAGTATAAACACAGTGGTAAAACTGCTGGAGGCGAAGCTGTGTTTGTGCTCAGACCAGAATTAAAAGAATTCTGTAAAATGTAGTGTACGTAGAAACGCTGGGCAAGAGACTTAGTGCAGTGTTCATGAGGGCTGAATCTACACTAGCACACCTTGTGAGCATTTTTCTTATTGGTGCTACCAACAGCAGAAGTTGTAATGTGAATGGCATGTCAGCACTTTTACCACAGTTGTTTGTATAATGATTAAAATCCCTGTGTCCATTTATATCAGTTTTCATTATTCCTGGCACTAATCCAATTGCATCCCTACAGAAAAACATTTCCAATTTGTCTTATTTGAAGCAAGGCTGTGTGGTTGCTATGCAAGAGGAAAAAAGGATCCTAAATCCATCTAACAGACATTGTCTAGTGAATGATTCCCATAGTATTGAATTAGAATTTCCTAATCTCTTGGATATTTTCAGCTAGTTTAGGAAGATAACTGACTGTGAGCTAGCAGTTTTCTTAATTTTAATAAAAGTCCTAGAAGTGTTGTATAGAAATAGTACATAATGACACTGTGACCTTGAAATAACCTTTAAAAGCATATTTTAATTCAGTACGTGAGAGAAATATTGCATCCTAAAATAGTGCATTTGATATGGGTGTTTTTTTTTTATTTGTTCATGTAAAGTACAGAGTATTTCGAGTGCAACAATCTGGGAATCGGAAAAGCCCAGGTATTGGTGAGAAAAGGTGGGAGTGACTGAGCAAGCAGCATGATTGGCTCTCAACGTTTTTTGTACTATTATACATAAGAGCTTTGGACTCCTGTTTGTTTTCAGAACTTTTTTTTTTTTAGTTTTTGATTAGTTTTTAATGCTAGTGAGATCCTCCAGCGAGCACAAGAAATGTTTTTGTACGTGGATTCTTTCTAATGGTACCTTTTAAAGTAATTTCAGTTCGTTAAATGCTAACAAAGAATCATAGTTTTGGCAAGTGAATAATAATTGATTAGCTAAAGTGATCAATACTAAAATATTTATGGAATATAAAAGGCAATTGGCAAACTCAGCCAAAAATGAACACCTTTCCAATCCAAATAATTCTTTTTTTATTTATATCCTTTTTTTACAAAATCTTCCTGTAGTTACTGTTAGAAAAATAAACTCTAAAAATATATATTCTGTAAAGGTAGCCAAATATTTTTTGAGAACTGTGTAGACCTAATTTTCCTATGAAAAAGAAAAATTAAAACTTCATCATTGCAACATTTAACACAGTATCATGAGGAAAAGCCATTGTAATAATGAAAGTATGCTACAAGATTTGTTGTCTATGCAGAATTTGCTGCATCGCCAATGCTCCTCTAACGAAATAGTTAGTTCTGCCTTAAAACAGTTTAAAATAATAATAATTACAAAACACATTAATAGCCATGTCGTCTTATTTTATTAAATCAATAAAGATCACTTGTTTAGGTTTAAACATCTTTCTGCAGTGTTTCCTGCAAATGTCTCAGCATTATGGTAGTTATCAGTAACTGAAAATTAAGCTCTTAGCAACTAACTATAAACAAATGTTAAACTTAATTGTACAAGCTGAGTAGTTTAAAACTTTAAATAGTAAAGTTGTGAAATTGTGAAAATTGTTAGATTTTTAAAATTCTTTGTTTTTAATAGTGTTCTTTTAAATATTCTTGAGAGAGTACATATTATCACACCAACATAACTCAAATTTGTGAATCAATTTTTCTCAAGTCCATACACTTTTTTTTTTAAATGTGTCATGAAGGCAGTTTCAGCAAAGAAGCCCTTTCCAGAAAGGCAGAAGTACATGAAAATGGTGTTTCTTTCTTAAAGAAATCCAAACAAACAAGCCCTCTTTCAATGTGATATACATTGTAGCTTTTACCAGTGAAAGTTATATACTAAGCATCACACTAATTTATAATTTTTATTATACATATTGCAGTAGGGCATAGGAGCCCCAGTCAGGATCAAAGGGCCCCATTACTAAGCATTGTGCAAATGTGTAGGGAGACATGTTCTCTGTTCTGAGAATTTACAATTTAATTTTAAGACTAGACAGTATAGGCTTAAATGGTGTGAGGGAGAATGGGTAGGTAGCTAAAGGGTAATAGTGGTAGGTGCATGTGGTTGCGCACAAGCTGATGAATCATGCCTCCAGGTTGTAAACTCTCACATGGTGGCTTTAGATAATGGGCCTATTGCATACACTGTCTTTCTACCTGCCTGTACTATACTTTCCATAAAAATATATTTTTCTCCCCTTTTTTTATATATGTGAAAATAGTGAAATTTAAAAAACAGATTTCCAATATTTAAGGGCTTGCAAAAGAAACCGTATACTCAAGTTATTTGTTCAAATTTTCAAAAGTGGGGGGGTAATACTGCATGTAAAAGACAGATACATTATTCAGTGATTTAAGAATATAAAACCACATTTGGTTCTCATATAGTCTTCAAAATAAAAGGAAGATCGGAATGATGCACTTAGAACTGAAGATAGAACATCCACATATTTACATAGATGTATTTCTTGTGACCTGAAAAGTTTCTGTTAGGATAGATTATAATATTTATTAATTGCATTGGTGGATATGTAGAAACTATTTTATTTTTGAAACTAGGTGTTTACACAAATAAGGTATTTAAATAAACAAAATTAAGAATAAGATGTAAATAATTTGATGAAGCACACCTAAGTGTTAAATAGGAATAAATTGATACCATTAGATTGGATTGTTTATTTAAAATGTAACTGTTATCTACTTGAAGCATTTATACTTGCAAAGACAAGAATCTGCTTTAGATTTTAGCATTTAGACTCTAATATTAATACTTTTACATGCATGTAAAAAAACCCCAACCTGTTTATGAAACTAACATCTAATTTTTTGAGTTAAACTGTCAGGGTCTGGGTTTGAGATGGTCAGATTTGGTAGCTGGATCCATTGTCAAGAACAGGTATCAAGTGTCGAAGCTGGCCATAGAGCAGAAGGCACTGTTGAAACCAGGGTGTGGGGGACAGGCTGTGGTTTAAAACAAACAAGCCAAATCCGGATTGTAGTTTATAGTGCAGATGCAGGCCACTAGATGAAGCTTGGTTGGAGTCAGTCTGAGGGTCTGGTGCCTAGGATGCAGGCACAGGACTAGAGTGGGTCAGTAACCGGGATGGAGCAAGGTTAGAGTACGCCCTGGACAGGGCTGAAGTGGGCTGGAATATGACTTGGGGAAGGCTGGGGCAGGAACAGGAACTGGAACTTGATCCAGGGCTGCAGCCTGGAAGCCTAGGGAGCCTGTAACACCATGAGGCAGCAGGAGGGGTCCTGGCCAAGTAGTGTGTTACAGACTAAGGGCATGTCTTCACTACCACTTTAATTCGACCTTAACGACGTTAGGTCGAATTAAACGTGTACCTGTCTTCACATACATGCCCTTAAAGTCGATTTAAAGGGCCCTCAAAATCGAATTTGTAACTCCTGCCTGACGAGAGAAGTAAGGCTAAAATCGACTTCTCTACGTCTATTGTGAGGCAGTGAAGAGGCATCTGAAGTTAAGCCTCCGACCTCTGAGCAGCCCTGCCCACCTTAACAGCCCCCCCCCGAGGGGGCAGCCCTGCCCACCTTAACAGCCCCCCCCTCGGGGGGGAGGGGGAGCCACGCTGCGGGCTGCTTGAGCAAGCCGGTCAGCTGCTTGATCAATTTCAGGTGAAACTGACTGTCACTAGGCAGCTGACCGGCTTGCTCAAGCAGCCCTCCGGCTCCCCCCCCCCCCCTCGGGCGGGGGGGGGGGTCCGGCGGGGGTGCTGTTCAGGTGGGTGGGGGGCTGCTCGGGTGGGGGGCGGGGGTCCGGTGCAGGGCTGCTTGAGCCAGCCAGTCAGCTGCATAGTCAGTTTCACCTGAAACTGACCAAGCAGCTGACGGGCTGGCTCAAGCAGCCCCGTGCTGGCTCCCCCCCCCTCAGGCGGGGGGGGGGTCCGGCGGGGGGGCTGTTCAGGCGGGCGGGGGGGTCCGCGGGGCTGCTTGGGTGGGGGGGGGGGGTCCAGCATGCATTGCACTGTGGGCTACCTACCCACAGTGCAATGCAGGCTATGTCGACCCCTGCAAAAGTTCTAGGACAGACAGTGTCGACCACTGTCGACCTGCTGCCCTGGTGGGGACACACTGATTCGATTTTCTAAAATCGAATTTAGAAAATCGAATTAAGGGAAATCGACCTAGTCCTGTAGTGAAGACATACCCTAACTTGAAGCTCTGATGTGGTCAGTGAATAACTATGCCAGGAGGCATGTGACCTAGGCTTAGGGTTGCCACCCATCCAGGTTTACCCGGACAGTCAGATTTTTGGCTTCTGTGTTCAAGTGCCATTTAGTGTTGCCAGGTGCTTGGTTTTCAACCGGATAGATGAGCTGAAAAGGGGACTTGGCAACTCTAAATGGCACCCAAACTAAATGTCCAGTTACTGTAGGGTGAGGGGAGTTGGCACGTTATTAACCGCACCAGCCCCTACTCAGCTGGGGCAGCCTCCTACCTGCAGGCAGGCTCCAGGGAGTGACGGGAGCAGGGGAAGGTGAGAAGAGTAAGTGATTGGGGGTGGGGTCTCGGTAAAGAGGCAGAGTGGGGCTGCTGTGGAAGAGGCAGAGCAGAGGTCATGGGCTCAGGGGTTCCGTTAGCAGCATTTAGAAAAGTAGCTGTTCAGATCAGTTTCTGTCTGTATCCTGAGGTAACAAAGTCCTGTGGCACCTTAAAGACTAATTATAAAGTTTTGAAGCATAAGCTAATACCCACTTCGTCGGATGCAAGCAGTGGAAGTGTCCAGGGGCAGGTATAGAAAAGTAGGCAAGAACCAGGTAGGAGGTAACAAGGTTAGTCCAATTAGGCTGAACCAGCTTGTTATCTCCAATCAGGGAGGGTGGGTTATTCTTCTAGCAGTTGAATAGGGGGTGTGAACTTGGAGAGAGGAGAAGCTATTTTTGTAATTAGCAAGCCATTGTAGGTCTTTGTTCAGTCCCAGATTGATTGTGTTAAATTTGCAAATGAATTGCAGCTCAGCAGTTTCCCTTTGCAGTCTGGACTTTAAGTTTTTTTGCTGCAGTATGGTGACTTTTTAAAATCTGTAATTGTGTGTCCAGGCAGGTTGAAGTGTTCGGACACTTTTGTGATGTCATAGTTGGTACTTATGGATCTGCCTGCCATGTGCAGACAGAGAGGAAAAACTAAAATGAATCCCGTGTATCCTGTGTACCCCCGTAACCGAGCCTGATCACCTCGAAGCCTCTCTCTCAGCTCACATATTTTCAAACAGAGCTTCTATGTTTGCCGGTCGTTATGCGTTGGTTTGTATTTGTAAGTATCAGTTATTACTAAATGCTGCATCTTTGTTTGTAAATATTGTTAGTAGATATTGTTAGTCATTGTGTGTTTTTAAGTTTCATTGTCTATTAGTTAATCAAACGCTGCTCCCTTACCCCTTGTAATTATCCCCAATAAAACTTTAAATTGATTAATTTTAGGGGTGTGTGTGTGTGTGTGAGTGTGTGTGTCTACAGCTCGTGTCCTGAGCCACACTCTCCTTGCATCCCTTACCAATATAGTCTATTGCCAGGTGCAGCCTGGTAAATAACAGGCCTGCAATTTTTTTCGCCCCTGCTAGTCCGTGGCAATCCACAGTAGCAACTCGGGTTTGCCAACCCTCCAGGATTGTCCTGGAGTCTCCAGGAATTAAAGATTAAAGCTTTAAAGGACCCTGGTTAAAGCACTGCTGTGGTTCTTTTTCAGCCCTCCCCCCATTGGTGGCCCTGCTGGGTCCCTACTGGCAGAGCTGCTGATGTGGGGAGGAGGGCCTGCAAAAAAGAGCAGCAATGTTAAAGTAAGGCGGTAGGGGCCAGTACTGGTGGCCACCTTTTACCAATACGCCGTACCGGACCATACCTCCTTACTTTCACCCCTGATTGTAAGGTCTGTGGTAGTTTTTTAGTTCCTGTGGGAGTTTGTTCTAAATATGGGACTAGCATCTGGAGAGGTTTGTCTGATGCACAAGCAAGCTTTAATCATGAGGTGGAAAGTTCCATTGTGGTCAAAGAGCAAAGTTGTCAACCACAATCCTAATCCTTGGCCCTTTAGGTGATCTTCTAGATATTCCGAGTCCAGGCCATTTGGTACCTTGATGATAAGGACCAAGACTTTGAACTTGGCTTGTTTGCTTTATGGAAGCTGATGAGCTTTCAGTAGTTTGTGGCTGAGGAGGTGGATTGCCACATTTTGAATTAGTTGGTATTTCCTAAGGGCTTCTGGCTTTATGTCCGAGTATATTACATTGTCATAGTACAGCGGAGAGGGGATTTAAAAGTATGTGTAATGGAGGCAAAGCGATTGTCCACTAGGATGGGATTGAGTCTTCTAGCCAGCTGGAAATGGAAAGTAGGGAGGGATCTTTACTGAGTATGCAGAGAGGTCAGTGTTCATTTGATAGTAGCTTAGGCACCATGTGCATTTCTGAGCGCCAGGTATCACACCAAACTAGTATGTGAAATCTGATCCTCTTCAGTCCCATTCTTCATTTGTCATTCTGGACAAGGACCTCTATTCAGTTGTATAAAGTGAAGTTCATCTCTCTGGCACTGTGTAAGTCATGACTCTGATTCTCAGTCACTCATTTCTTCCAGGTGCAGAAACTGTGGGGAGGAGAATGACTGATGCTGGTTTTGATTAAGAACTAAGATTTTGACCTTAATATCTTGTTTATGCCACAAGTGTTAAATCAGTTCATGATAACAACCATCATACCAAGAGTATTAATAATAATGATCCTGGCAGGCTAGGATTAGCCCTTTCTGTCAGTTTAGGCCAGTGTATGGCTGTTTTCTTGTAATTGAGCAACACCACTTTAATACAAATACTGTAAATACAAAAATAGAGCCAAAGATCCTGACTTTCTTCTAGTTCTAGGTGAAAAATGAATGAATGAACCCCCTTATGGATCTACACAAGGGATTTAATCTGCAGTTTTTTGCTGCACATCCGTTAACACCCATCATACAAGCTGCAGTACTTGCAGGCATGTGGGATGATGTGCCTTCTGTCAATGAGCATCATTGTGTACACATAGTGGCGATTTGCTACAAATGGAGAGTGTGGCATTCTTGGAAGGTATCCCAGGCTCCTTGGCTTCATTGCTGAATAGTGCACCTTCTGGGATGTCTTTCACTGTGTATTGTAGGATGCATAGCAGAAACCAGGCTAGCTCAGATTTTTTTTTAAAAAAAATTCCCATGGTTTGCCTCCCCCACACCCAATACTTCATTTATGGCTGGGTTAGTGCCATGTTTGAAATGCTGCTGGTCAGCATAGACTCAATAATGCTCCACAACATTATGCTGGCAACCTTAAATATGCAAAGGCTGCTTGTGCAGTACAGTATTTCAGTATTCAGAGCCAGATGGAATTCGACTTGAGATTTTGCCTGCCACTCCACTGAGCAAATGATGTGACAGTAGCAGGAGGTGGTCCAGAGGCAGAAAGGTCTTTAGTGGTGGTGGAACTGGAGGACAAATGAGAAAGAAGTGGACACTGGGCACCTGATAGTAGAAGACCAATAACTAGAGCAGCTTCATAGTGGGCAATGTCATTTCTGGGCTTGGGAAACCAGCACCCATTGATGGGAAAGGATTATTCTGCAGACCTGGAATGACCAACAGTGGTGAGAGAATTTCAAGATGGGGAAGGCAACCTTTCTGGAGATATGTGCTAAACTATCCCCAGAGCCGCTGCAGCAGCATACCAGAATACAATGCCTTAGACCCATGGAAAAGTGAGTCACAATTGTCTCCTGGAAATCTGGCCACCCCAAATGCTGTCAGTCCATACTGAACTGTTTTGGCATTAGGAGATCAGCTGATGGGGCAACAGTCATGTAAAATGTTTGTTGCCATGGAAAAAGTACTATTGCACCACGTTGTAAAGCTTGGTAATGCTCGGGAGTGGTGTTTACTTTTCATGCCTGAGATTTCCAAACTGTACTGAGGTATTTGATGGCACCTTTGTACATCCCCCCCCCCTCACCCAATCAGGACTAATAATTTCTCCATCATGCTCAAAGACCTTGGGGACCACTGTGGCAGGTTTACAGACATGGTCTGGAAGGGTCCGCAATGCGAGGATCTTTTGGAACTCAACTCTTTTTAAATTAACGAAGAAAGGACTGTGTGCCCCTGGGACCATGATGGACATGAATAGTGGGAACAATGCTTCGGTTCTCTAAGACCTGGTTTATCCTCTCTTTCCCTGGTTAATGAAGCTATTCTGAGACTGCTTGGACAGAAGGAAGGAAGGAACTGTTTAATTACTGCCTTAGTAGTTGCAGAATGTCAGAGTATGCATTTGGCCATTTGAATTGGAGATGACTGTTTGTGGAATAGGTTGGAAATGGTAGAACTCTTCTCCCCCACACCCCAAGGATTATAACATCATGTTCTATTTTTCACCATATTTGTGAGTATAAGGGAGAAAACCTTAGGGAGAGGTAGGAGGCTGAGGTGCAGAGACGTCCTCAGTTGTTTGAGCAGCTAGCATAATACAAAGTGTAGATAGCTGGGGCAGTATTGTCAGGGATGCTTATTGCTCTTATTTTGAGTCTGAGCCCTGAAACTGTTCAGCTGCACATCCACACTTGCATGCTGATGTTCCCCTCACAGAATCTGTTTCATCAGTCCTGGTCTGGGTTGTTGCCTAATTTGGGTTGGTTGCTGTGGGGGCAGGAATTGGGCTAGCTTTCTACTTGGCCAACGCCCAGGACCTGAGTCTTGAATAGATCCTGATTTTCTTTGGAGATCTCTTCACTGGCCTCCTCATGCTCATCCCTGATGAGACTTGCTGGTCATTCCCAGGGGAGAGAATGTGACCAGTAGGCTCCACGTGGGTTGGTGGTCATGCAGTTTCATAAAAGCCTGTGCTGTTCCTCAAAAAATGGACAGGTTACCTGTCTCCTGCTGGACTTTTTTTCTTCCCCCTATTGGCTCTAGGTTTAATACAAGTGCTCCTGAGCTGTTAGCTCTTTAACTGGCACTCTTCAGCATCTCAGTCATGTACCCTCATGAACATCTGCCTAGCAGTGTTTACTGAAAGAACTTTATTCTGATGGCTGGCCAGGAGAGCTTCTGGCACCAGTGCTTCTCCTCCGATGGTGATGAGATCCAGAGTAGGATGTGGCTCCAAGCAACTGCTTGAGGAGGCATGTTGTAGGGCTTCTGGAATATCACAGCTATTGTGATAAACTGGAACCCAGGAGTAAATGGCAAAATCTGTCTGTACACCAGCTCAGAAAAGGAGGGTAGGCCCTGGGAAAATCTGGTCAACTTGACCCCAGAGCAAGGGATGACATTCAGGAACACAGACAGGTCAATAATGGTGGTTGTTCGCAAAGCAATGTGGGATAGCTGTTTGGAAGACTGCCAAAGTAATTCAGGACAGCATTGCATTCACATTAACATTATACTGGTCTAACTTGCTTTTCAGCAAATTTAGTTTTCTTTGAAAGAGAGGACTCGAGTTCTCAATAGTGGAGTCAGTGCACTATAATGTATTGCAGGGGTCTCCAAACTTTTCAGCCTGAGGGCCGCATTAGCTATCAAATAGCAGTTCGGGGGCCGACAACACACTCGAGGTCCAAATAAAAAAGAATCAAAACATGGATGTTGTTTTTTATTATTTATTTATTATTATTTTATTCAGTTATTATTTAATAACACATTGATACACTACACATGAACACCTGTTCACTACACATGAACATTACACATGAACACCTGAACACTACACATGAACACTACACATCAACCCCCCCCAACTGACCCACCCAGCCAGGTCTCTCCCCCCAAAACCTCCTTTCCTCCAACCCCCCCCCCAAATGACCCACCCAGCCAGGTCTCTCACCCCAAAACCTCCTTCCCTCCCACCCACCCCCCAACTGACCCACCCAGCCCGGTCTCTCCTCCCCCCCCCAACTGACCCGCTCAACCCGGTCTCTCCCCACAGACCGTTTCGCCGCCTGGCAGTGGGTGGCTCCTTGTTTCTGGCGGTGCGGCGCGTCCCGGCCCCAGCTCTGAGCTGTCCCTGGCCGGCGGCGGCAGCCGAGCACGCGGCGGGTCCCGGCCCCGGGGCGGCAGCCGAGCACGCGGCGGGTCCCGGCCCCGGGGTGGCAGCCGAGCACGCGGCGGGTCCCGGCCCCGGGGCGGCAGCCGAGCACGCGGCGGGTCCCGGCCCCGGGGCGGCAGCCGAGCACGCGGCGGGTCCCGGCCCCGCGGCTGGCGGCCCGCGCGGCGCTTCCAGGCCCCAGCGCGGAGCCGTCCCAGCGAAAAGCTCAAAAGAGCCAAAAATTCCCTAAATAGCCAAAAAGATCTCCGCGGGCCGGATGAGAGGGCCTCGCGGGCCGCATCCGGCCCGCGGGCCGTAGTTTGGAGACCCCTGATGTATTGCATCATGTGTACTCTTTCAAACACTTTCAAAGTGGGTTAACTGGAAAAATTGTGGATTCTCTCTTTCTTTCTGTCTCACAAACTCGCACACAGACATGCACACCCTAACACAGCTAGTAGTCAGATTTCAAATTTTTCTGGGCCATTAGTTAAAAATGTGATTACCTTTGAGGCAGTTTATAAAGTTAGTTAACAGAAAATGGTTCTCCCTATGATTCCTAAAAGGGAAAAAACTGTAAAAGTATTTTTTATCTAATTGTTCCTTGTTTGTTCTTTCTAACACAGCATTTTCAGACTTTAATAGGTGTCAAAGGTTAAAATTGGTTTGTCATGCTATCTAAGAGCATGCATTTTGTTAATTATTAAAACTACAGCTTCCTTTGAAGGATCTGAAGGTTCAATATATTTATAATGTGGCACTTGCGATATTATGTCTGAGGATGCATTTTAATTTTATGCCCTTATTTTCAGCTATTTCTAACTTGGGGGAGGTGGAATACTTGGGATAAATTTTTCGTGCTTGTCCATTCAAAGGCTATTTTTTAAAAGTCTGTAGAAAATCTTTTCCTCTTGAGGTTTTATAGCAGGGTTTCTCAGACTACATTGCAGCACAATACCCATCTGAGAATAAAAATTACTACATGATCCCAGGAAGGGGGGACTGAAGCCTGAGTCCTCCTGCCTTCGGTGGGGAGCTGAAGCTTGAGGGCTTCAGCCCTGAGCATGCAGGACTATAACCTGAGCCCCGCCCAGGACTGAAACCCTCTGGCTTCAGTTTCAGCCATGGGCAGTGGGACTTTGACTTTAGCTTCAGCCCCAGGCCCCCAAAAGTCTAACGCCAGCCCTGGCGACCCCATTAAGATGGGGTCATGACCCATTTTGAGGTCCTGACCCACAGTTTGAGAATTGTTATTCTATAGCACAGATATAAAATATTTTTTCTTAAGAAACTTTCCAGGTTTTGTGCTCAATGACCTTCACAAAATATTTAAAAGATCAAGCTTGATGTTGATGGAAGTTCCCCACTATGTTGGCATTGGGGTCCCTGGCCCAAGACAGTCTGCATGATGGAGCAATGCTAGAGCCACAGACCCTAGAAGCCCATCCCGAGACCTGACAGGGAGCTTGGAAGTCCTGAGACCCTCAGCTGGAGCAGGGGTTCTTGGGGCTTCCAGACTGCATATGGCAATCGATCCCCAGTTAGAGCCAGGACTCTCAGGCTCCCAGTTCCACAGCATGGAGCCTGAGAGTCCTGGCATGGCAAGGCTGCCTCAGTGCCACAGACCCTAGAAGCCTAGACTCCCCAGTAGTTCACCAGCCAAGCTGTCAGGGAGCCAGGCAGGCTTCCAATGGATTGCTGCCTGAGATTTGACCAAAATTCATTTAACTGAAGCTGTTTTTGCAAAACACAGTGGGTTCAACTAATCTTTTTTGTTGGAAAATTTCTAATCTGCTCTAGTGTTTATTATGGAATCAGGAATTCCATTCATAGTGTATCTCAGGTAAGGGTGTGCTTTGTTTTACTGGAAATGGGAGGCTTGAGTCTGGGCTGAATATATCTAGGTCACTGTAACAGGGTGACTTGACCCTTCATGGCTGAGCCTGGGGGCTAGCAAACCCTGATTACTGAGGAGGCACACCTGGATTGGGTCAGATAATTTTCTATAAAGGGAAGAAGGGGGCTGTAGTGAAGGAGTAAGCTCAGGAAACAAGAAAGACTTCTGCAGGGGAGGCCCTCATACCAGGGCCTTTGAAAACCAAAGGAGGAAATCTGAGGCTTCAGGGAATGGCCTGCCAGTGCAGCAAGCGCCCTAGGCAGGGAGGCTTGGGAGTAGGGTGAATTAGTGACTGTTGGGAGCGGGCTGCAGCAGAAAGACCTGGGACATGGGGTTTCCCTACTGAGATGACTGGCAGGAAAAGCCTAGGAGTGACCGAGGAAGAAGTTAAAACTGGAGAACTGTGTTGGAACTTTGTAGCTTTATTTCTGTGAATAAGCTCATACCCCTAAGAAAGGGTGGTGAATGAGCTAGAAAAGCCTGTGTGGAGTTTCAGAATCCCTTTGCGGGGAGAAATTGTTAGGGCACTGCAGAGGCACCCCTGACCCTGATGGGGGTGTATGGGAGGCAGCAGACTATACTACAGTCACCTAGATAAAGAACTTTGTCTCTAGAAAGGTCAGAGGTAAGGAGAGCAAATTGTCATTGTCAGAATATGGTCTGCCAACCAACCTACTGAACAGTATTAGAAATGACCTTGGAAGAAGCTGCTTGATTTTAAATATTATCTCAAAACCTCTAAGAAGGGTGAAGGCAAGGGTAAAATGGAAAAATACACTAAATTCTCAACAGTAGAATTAATTTGAAGCTGACATTGTTGACACAAATTCCATAGTAAATACATGAGAGAGATATACTTTATATCAGCATGCAGTAGATAAACATGAAATCCCTGAGAATTCATCATAAGGCAGGAGAATGTTTCTGAAACACCCCCCCCCCCATTTTTTTTTTTTTTTGCTGGCATGTTAACCTCAATTCACAGTTGCAAAGTTAGCCAAATATTTCATGTCCTTTTATTATTAGTATTTTAAGTTTGACAAAATTATGTAAAGTACTTGCAGTATGTACCTACTAACTCTTTTGAATCCTACACCTTTCACTTTATTTTTTGAATATTCCTTAATTGTTGTTGCCTAAGCTGATCTGGTTCTTGGACTAGTGTCTCTATGGGGTGCTCCATTTCAGCTGTGTTGTTACCCTGGATTTAAGGGGCATGCACCCCAAAATGTAATCCAAGCCAATTGCAACTGTATTGTGTGCATTCGGTCATCATAAATTAATAAAATAAAACACCACATAGTTAAGGGTTAATTAAAAGTAGGCACATAAAGTCAAGGTTAAACTCACTGGCCGGTTCTGCTAATCAAAATAAATTTAAACAAAACTAAAAAAATAAATCAAAGCCTTGTCTAAGTGCCTCCAGTATTAAAAAATTAAAGTAATATGCCAATAGAGGTCATTTTAACCTATGTGTTTTATAAAGGTGATAAAGAACCAGCTAAATTCAGTGTATTTTAAAGCATTCCTCTGAAACCATCCTGAAAGGTGGGTTTTTTTCTAATACCTTTTCTCCCAAGTGAGTGATCAATTGGCCACTGCGTCCCTGATGTTAATTAATGGTTAATAGCATTCCGCTCTGGGAACAGTAAATATCTGAAATGTTCCAAATCTCCTTGAGGAGGTTCATCTCCACCAAATGCAATATCTGTTGCTCCTTCCACCCCGTCTGAACAGGACAAGAGCTCCAACTGAGGAAATACCTCATTGAGAAAGTCATGAGACCCAGTCATATGCAGGCCAGGGAGACACTCCTGTACTTCGGCTGCAGACCTCATGCAGTGTATCTGTGAAACCGAGGCCGGAGCAGATAAATCTGAACACCTGTTGTCTCGGGCTTTTCAGGAAAGTAAGAGGCATTTTCAAAGGCATAAAAAAAGAACCTCCTCTAAGTCTGCTTCCAGGAGAAGGGATCCCTCTCTGACTCTTTCGGAGTTGGGTGAGTCTTCACATGAAGGACACAAGAACTTAGGTTTGCCTAAGCCTCAGGGGCTGGACAGAAAGGTCCCACAAGCAGGATGTGGCCCGCGGGCCATAGTTTGCCCACCCCTGTGCTAGATGGATGCAGCATAAACACTATGATGATTTCCTATCAACGTCACTCCCTGGGAAGAGGGAGGAGAGCTTGGAGCTGGTACACCGTGCGAGAAGGGGAACCAGATGGGTTAGGAAGCAGTCCAGAGAAGGAGCAGTGAGGGTTGAGAATGAAAGGCCCAGAACTGCTGAGCTGAGGACTCGGGCCTGCCCTCTACTCTGGGTTCCAGTCCAAAGTGCCCTTGCCAGCCGCTGAGGGAATAGTACCATGGGACAGTGGGATGGAAGATTGCCTGGGGCTGGTAGGGAGAAGGGACTTTGTTATCCCCAGAAGTGGGGAATGCTGAGTGACCTAGCTGGAAGGATGAGTCACAAAGATGGTACTGTAGTTCCTGGAGCAAGACGGGCTGCAGACCAAAGTTGGGAGGGGGAAAGAGTGACCTTATGCAAACCATGGAAGGGGGTGTTGACCTCAAGAGCTACTTCCCAGGGTGGCCAGGAGGAGGTGCCAGCCTAGCAGTGGGTAGAGTACCCTGTGACAGGGCCATTATAAGTCAAAGTCTTTAATTGCTTTGTCATGAGTGTAAAGTGCCTTGGAGTGCTGTTTTACCTGTTAGGGGTTAACTAAACAGGAGAGGGGAGTGACGTCAGAGTAGCAGACCTGAAGACAAAACCAGGAAGTTAGTTAGTTTGTCAGCCCGAAATCCTCTGGACAATCTCTTTTCTAGCTATGGAAACCCATCTCCTCCTTTTCCCTCTTATATCCAGAAGTTAGATGAACTGTAAGTAGCGTATTGATTGCATAAGCTTTGTACCTGATTTAGAGTGTCACTACCCTCCTCAGGGGGAGAAATCTTGAGGGAGGGATTAGAAAGCTTTATATCTGTGAAGTTGTATTAGTTGTAAGTTTTCTCTTTTTTTTTTCTTTCTTAAACCTTTTTTGTTATAAAAAGCATTTGGTTATTCCCTTAAAGTTGTCCTAGCTTTGGATTTGGCAGGCTCACAGCTAGTGAGCCGGTGTGCTGCGTTCTCTCTCTCTCTCCTAGGCTGGAAAGAGAAGGGTGGAGCAGTGTCTGAGTGTCCCAATCTCTCAGGGAGGGGAAGTTTGGGGTGTTCATGTGCCCCCTCCAGGGTCTTGGAGATTCACATGAATGGTGGCAGCGGGACCCCAATACCCAACTGGTAAAGTGTGTGTTTGGGGGGGGGGAAAGATTTAACTTAAGCTGGGAAAGTAGCTTACAGTTAAGTGGTCAATGAGAGACCACCCTCTTCTACCCTAGAGTTTAAAGTGGGGGGAAGATCCTCTCTCAGATGGTGGCAGTGAGTAGAGTACCCTGTGACAGGGCCATTATAAGTCAAAGGCTTTAATTGCTTCATCTACCCATGTACATGAGAAGTACATGCAGAAAGGTTTGTCCCATCAGTTTGAATGTTGGAAGAAGAAAATAACAATAGTTCACATGAAGATTTTTCATCTGTTTGCTGTTTGAACTCTCACAGGGCCAGAGCCAGTAAACTGAAGCCAAAGACCCCCTGGGTTCGCCCTGAAAGACACTTTGAATTGACCGATAGCTACAACTCGGTCACTCTTAGGATTTAGATGGTAACTCATTTGTGTGAGCACATTTGCTTACTTTAACCTGTAGATAGCTCTTTATCCCCCCCCCCCATTTAATGAACCTTTAGATAGTTTATTACAGGATTGGGTAGATGCGTTATCTTTGGTCTAAGATCTAGGGTGCCAATTGTGCTGAGGTAAGTGGCTGGTCTTTTGTTACTGGAAGTAATATGAATATTTTGTGATTTTTGGTGTAAGTGACTATTTATCACAAAGTCCAGCTTGCTTAGTGGCAAGATAAACTGGAGAGTCTAAGGGACTGTCTATGACTCCATGGTAAGACCGATATAGTGATCCAGGAGTTTACATTTGTTACAGGTTGGTGAAATTTAATTAGAACATACCACCAGTGTGGGGTATCTGCCCTGATTTGATAGTCTGTCCTAAGTTAGGTACTCATGGTTGTGAGCCACTTCAGACAGCGTGACATAAATCCTGCAAGTAGTGTTCCAGTGTCGAGCGCACACATACCCTAGGTGTGAAATCAGGGCCGGCTCCGGGCACCAGTAAAGCAAGCAGATGCCTGGGGCGGCAAACGTCAAGGGCAGCAATCCGGGCACTGTGAGGGTGGCACTCAGGCTGCTGCTTTCAGCGGCCTGCCTGAGGCAGCTCAATGAACAGACTCCCATCTTTCTGTGGCAGCTCAAGAGACATTCTTCATCTGTTGAGCTTCTGCAGCCGTGCTGCCAAAAGGTGGGCAAGCGTCCGTTGACCTGCCACAGGGCGGCGAATAAGGTAGAGCTGTCCCTGTGTGAAAATACAGGTGAGGACCACAGATCTTTAACTTCCATTTGCTCTTTTCTGCTGAGGAGGATTCTGCAAGCAGGGAGCCGAAGGCTACATTCCAGGAGTTCTGCCCCCACTTTGTCGGACAGAGCCCCCTTCAGCTTGGCCCTTGCGGATTGTGTCTATATGTAGGGGATGTAGAAGAAGCTGCAATGAAGTTTTGGGGTCAGAGTCTAGCAGGGGGGCCAGTACTCATGAGTGCAGACTTATGTTCTCCTCCCGACCCTGGCCCTTCAGTGTGTCTCCATTCATTTCCCAGGTGAACTGGGTCCCAGCAGCTGAGACCTCCCAATCTCTGCAGGGAGTATAAAGGTTTCTTGACTTCCAGATGGTGAATACTTCCCCTCCCCTTGAGAGTTCTGGGCACCCTTTCTTCTCTCCCACCCACACCTGAACCCTCTGGGTACCAGGCATCCCTCCAACTCCTATGAGGAGAGATGAACATGTATCTCTGAAGGGGTGCTCAGCAAAAGGTTTTTCACAACCTGTCCTAAATGATGTTCAGCAAGCTACTTAAGCCAAAGTAACTTAAGTTTGTCAAGTGACCACTGATTGTATATTCCTCATTTTCTAGGTGTCTGACCTGAGATTGTGGGACCTGATACTCTGGAGTTCTAAGCACTCATAACTGAAATTAACTTTAATGGGAGCTGTGAGTGATCAGCACCACTAATGGAATGTTCTCTGGATAATGATTACAGGATTGGGAATCCTGAGGTCCTGAGTTTTAATCTGGCTCTGCCATTCATTTGGCCTGGTACCTCTCTCTTTGGGTCAGTTTCCCCCTAGTACTCTCATCTCGCAGAGTGAATAAATTAATTGTGAGGCACTTAGATACTATGGTGATGAGTGCTCTGGAAAAGAGCATGATGAAATTAATCATTCTGTATTCTTTCATGTCCAAAGAGGCAGAATTAAGGTTACACAGGCAACCTAAATTCTGGTTCAGTGTTTGCTAACTCTTGAGTGCTTGATTTTTGCCTTCTAAATAATTTTATTTGAACATAATTGGTTTTTTTTTTTTGTTTGTTATGAGTGTGGCAGGAGAGGAAAAGGACAATATTTATAATCTCCTCAGTTACTTAACAGGTCTTGTGCTTATCTTGATGTTTCCATTAAGTTGTTGGCAGTTATTTTAGTTCACTTTGGCCATGTGTTTTTTAAAAAAGTTATTAGAATGAGATGGTGGCTTGGAAAACAGTTTATAGAGGGCATCATGTGGAACAGTCTGAGCAGTGGGGGCAAAATGGTGAGGTTCTGTAATCAGAGAGTTAGGGAATGTGTGGGGTTCTGCTTTATAGGAAATAAAGAAAAAATACTATTGGTGTCACAATCTAAAAGGTATCTAGCCATTACCATTATAACTGTCTTTATTCCATGTATGCAGTGTTGTAGTTGTGTTGGTCCCTGAATATTAGAGAAACTGGGTGTGTGAGGTAATATCTTGGAGCAACTTCTGTTGGTGAGAGAGACAAGCTTGCTTTTTTTTTTTTTTTTACCCCAGTGAGTCTTAAAATTGTGATAACAGCAATTGCAATTTAGTGTGCAGAAGCTTGCAAATGGTTTGGTTAGCTCTAGCACGTTAGTAGTTCCTCAGTTTCACAGACACTGCATTTACATGAACACAGGTTAAAAGAATAACAAAAGAAAGGCAACAGAAGAGTTTTTAAAACAATTTTATTTCAGGTCTTAAATGAAACCATGAAGTCTGTAGTGTTGTTTGAATTGATTCAGATATTGTACTTTTCATGGGTGTGTTAATTAACTGCATCCACTTGGTTTGCTTAAAAATATACAGTTGACCTTGTCCTACTGTAAAAAAGGAAGCTCTGGTTTTGTTTTTACAGCTTTTGCTGTATTATGCTGATTTCACAATCGTAATACATGTAAATGGTTTTTTTCTTTTACTTACTGCTCCTGGAAATTTGCAACATAGATTTTCAAACATTTGAGTAAAATTTTATTTTGGGATCAGACTTGGTGAAATCATCAAACCAAGCTCTTGAATCTCCTGCTTAGTTTCAAAACAGGCTTGTATGCTAACAAACTAAAGCAAATCTATCTTTAAAAGGATGCAAGGAGCACCTTTAAATACTGCAATAAGCATGAAATTAGCTTTTATATACTTGTATGTGTGTAATAATGTTATTGATAATGAACTTTATAGTCAAAACTAATGTGTGGTTTCCTTTCTAATTCCTCCTTTTTACGTTGCTTACCTTTCTCCTTACTTTAACAATTATTTTGTGGCTGAAGCTTTCTGGTAAAAACCCAAATTAATTGTCTGGAAACTTATAGTAAAGCCAGTTCAGGCCGTCTTGGAGTTCTGAGACTGAAATCTATGTACCATAGATAGTATAGGGAGAAAAATACAAGTAAATATATGTAGGCACATTTGGGTAGAAATAGTATTCTTATGCTGGACAATGTTAATAGCTATCAAGTGGGTCTTTGACCGGCTACCCCTAAGACACTGGGTCACAGCCGTGCTGAATAGAATTAAGCCATTTGGTCTGAGAAGTTTCCTTGGGACCTGTTGGAAACAAAGGGTGAGGGGATTGGTTGCAGCTGTCTCTCTCTGTGGCCTGGTCTGCACTTAAAGGGTGCTTGATCAGAAAACAAAAATTTAAAAGAAATTAGAAAAGTTCAAGGAGATGGTTTCCTTTTAAACAGTGTTCTATTTCTACAGTCTACAATGGCTTGATTTTAGGCCATATTTCATAGTCTGTTATATTAGTTGATAAAGTATAAATTACAGATTAAACAATATTGTTAATTTATTCAAATGTTACTATTTTACTGTGGAGAGGATCCACAATGTGCTAGACACTAAGCACCCTAAAGAAAGCATATTCCATGCCCAGAACAGTTTGTAGTCACATTTTCTCTCAATTATTTTCTTTCCTGTAGCTCTTCTAAAATTTTCCTTGATTACATGCATTTTTGCTTTTTTTCTTGGATTAGGGGAAATTATTACTTTATAGTAAAAGAAAATGTTTGTCAAATGGAATATTATACAGTGATAGAAGATTGCTTAACTTGTACCAGGACTGGCAAGGACTGAGCCCCTTCATGTCTAAGCTTGGCAGTTCATACCCACACACCTCTCTGTTTGCTGTATCAGTTATGAAAGTAAAATAAATTGCTTGAGCCCCGGCACCTCTGTCATTACAAATTAAGCACTGAATAAAGAGTCTCCACAAGTCTTATTTCTTTACCTGTTTGTTTATAATTTTCCACTGTCTCTGTGAGGACTTACTTTTTATCACATTTCTTTTTTTTTGTTTCAGAATAAGATTTCCCCAAACAAAGTGAGACACAATTAACTGAGCGAGTATTGGGGAATCTGGGCCTGTTCTATGCAAAAAATTTGTACTACTTGGTTTAAAAAAAGTTATACCAGTACAATGTTTTAGGCTGCCATTTTCAGCGCTAAAACTTTAGTCATTCAGGGGTGTGGGTTATTTATTTATTTTTTTAAAATCCCCTTGATCAACAAAAGTTTTAGTGCTAAAAAGCACCAGTATAGACAGCGCTGGCGATAAAGCTACCACTCCCTCATTTGAGGTGATTATTTTTTATCGCCAGGAGAGCTCTCCCCCTGTGATAAAGTGTAACTACACTGTCCACGTTAGTGTGGCTGCAGCAGTGCTGTGACCTGGGCAGTGCAGTCATGCTTTATTGACAGGACACAACTCTCCCGGCAATAAAAAAAATAACCACCCCAAATGAGGGGGTGATAGCTTTATTGCCAGGAACAGAGCACAGTCTTACTGGTGCTTTTCAGCGCTAAAACTTGTGTTGCTTAGGGGAGTGTGTTTTCACACCACTGAAGGACTAAAGTTTTAGCGCTGAAAGTCGCAGAGTAGACACAGCCTAGTATAAGCCCTTTATACCAGTATAATTGCATCAACACTAAGGAGTTGTACTGGTAAAACTGTAACGGAACAGTTAAAATGGTACAAGATGTGTGTGTAGACAAGACCTTGGAGTGAATGAGAGTTCCAGCAAGTGACTTTGTCTTCGTTTTTGTTTTTTTGTTATGGTGTAACAGGGTCTGCTGGCTGCCCCTCTTCTTGGGCCTGCTCGCTACCCCAGTAAAGCTCAGAGAGGCCTCAAGTGTGCAGCACCCGTGTCTATTTACAGAGTGTTGTCCCACTATGCTATATACAAAGCTTACCAGTCTAGTTGGCTCCTTCCACAAACAGTCAGCCCTCAGCCAGAAGACTGACCTTGCCCTGGCCGTTCCCCTTGCCTTCTGGCCTCCTCCCAGCCTTTATAGCAGGGGTGGTGAACCTCCGGCCTGCGGGCCTTATACGGCCCACCAAAGCATTCCATCTGGCCCACGCTCATCCCTGGCTGGCGGCTCCCCCAGGCGCTTCCCGGCCCCTTTGCCGATCGCGGAGCCGCCCCCCCCTGGTGACGCACGAGGGCAGCTCCCCCAGGCGCTTCCCGGCTCCTTTGCTGAACGCGGAGCCGCCCTCGTCTGGCGGCCTGGGGCGGCTCTGCGCTCGACGAAGGGGCCGGGAAGCGCCTGGGGGAGCCGCCGGTGCCGCGTGGCCACCATTAGCCGGGCGGGGTAAGGAGGAGCCGTGGGGAGCTGACGGTCAAGGGGGCGTGGGGGGGGGAGGCTGGGCTGGGGGGCAGGCAAGGGGGCGGTGGGGGGGAGGCCGGGCAGGGAGGGGGGGCAGGAGATGGGGGGGGCAGAGGGATCCGCATGCTGCCCTCACCTGCAGGCACCTCTTTAAGATAACCTATGTGAAATTCCTAAGCAATTTAAAACCACTGGGTTGTAATAAAACAAATAGTACAGTGGAATCCTGTAATACCATGCCCGCGATAGCGCGAATCCGCTTATAACACGGGGTGCACATGGCTCCCGACGGTGGCAGCGGACCGCGCTTTGATGTAGTGCGACCTGCATTTACCTTGGTCGATATTTTTGGATTCCGATCGTCATGGTATTGCGGGGTTCCACTGTGTTAGGAATGTAGAGAAGAAAACCAATTAGGAATGTAGAGAAGAAAACCAGATGGTTTAGACACCACAAATCCTGCATCGTGGTAGGGGGTTAAACTAGATCAGTGGTTTTCCAACTTTTTTCCTGGTGACCCAGTTGAAAAAAAATTGTTGATGCCCGCAACCCAACAAAGCTGGTGATGAGAGGTTTGGGGTGTGGAAGGGGCTCAGGGGGTTGGGCTGAGGGCTTCAGAGTGGGTCTGGGAATGAGGGGTTCAGGGTGTGGCAGGGGCTTTGAGCTGGGGCAGGGAGTTGGGATGCAGGAGGGGGTCAGGACTCTGGGCCAGCAGGCACTAGGATGGGGCCAGGGATGAAGGGTTTGGGGTGCAGGAAGCGACTCTGATTTGTGGGGAGCCCAGGGCTGGGGCAGGGCATTGGGATGCAGGCTTATCTCTGGCAGTTTCAAGTCAGTGGCACAGCTGGGGTGCAAAGGCAGGCTTCATGCCTGTTCTGGCATCACAGACTGCGCTGAGCCCTGGAAGTGACCAACTGCAGGGCTGGCTCCTAGGTGGAGGAATGCAAGCAGCTCCTGCCTGCAGGCACCTCTCCTCCCAGTTAAATATGTTAAAGGACTGTTACCAAGGGGATGGTGGTCAATTTTTTCCCCCATGTCCACTAAAGGAAGTATAAGAGGAAATCTGCTTAATCTTCAGCAGTGGATGTTTAGGTTAAAATGTTTGGGACATTTAGGTTAGAAAAAATCCTTCTAGTTAAGTACTGGAATAGGTTGGAGGTTGTAGAATCCCCATAACTGGAAGTTTTTTTTTAAAAGGGAGGTTAGATGCATGTAGATCATCTCTGGCAGTGTTTATGCTGGCCTTCTTCAGGGTGGGGGAAGAGGGTGGTAGACTAGATGACCTCTTGACACAGGTGCCAACTTTTCCTTTTTGCTGGGGGTGCTCAACCCCCGCTTTGCCATGAAACCCTGGCCCCGCTCTGCCCTTTCTCTCAAGGCCACACCCTTGCCCTGCCTCTTCCTGCCCCATTCCACCCCCTCACCGAGGCTCCTGCTCAACCCCCCTCTTCATTCTCCCCCAAGTTCCTCTCTGAGCCTCCAAAGACCTGTTTGGCATCAGCACCCCCTATTAGCTTCTTTGGTGAGATGTAGTCCCCATCAGCTGCTGGGCAGTGGTGGTGGCGCCCCTGTCATCAGCTGATGAGCTGGGACAAGGAACAACTGTGGCCAGTGGGTGCTATTTTTCCCATGGGTGCTCCAACCCAGAGCACCCACAGAGTTGAGCCTATGCTTCTTGAGGTCTCTTCCAGCCCTATATTTCTAGGATTCTGTTTTTACCATATGCTTCTATGTTATTCCCATTAAAACAAAACTACAGTAGACTCTCGATTATCCAGGATGTGGATTAACCAGGATGTCAAAAAAAAAAAATGTGCAACTCGCAGGGCCAGCTCTGGCTTTGTTGCTGCCCCAAGCACACAGGAAAAAAAAAACCGCACCAGGGCACAGGGCAGCCAGTGAACCAGCATCCCCTCACCCCAGTGCAGGGTGGCTGGTGAACCAACCCCCCCTCCCCATATTTCCTATGGATGGTGATTATCCAGGATTTTATTAACCAGAATTAATTTTTTCCCTATCATCCTGGATAATCGAGAGTCTACTGTATTACAATCTGTTCTTACATCATATAACTGAAATCTTGAATCAGTCTTAATGCCAACCCTGTATTTTCCGCAGCTTGGGTGAGTTCCCTGTCCATGGGAATGATTTTCTTCTGCTCGCCCATAGTCAGTGTATTCACAGACATATTTGGTTGTCGAATAATAGCCGTTGTTGGAGCTGCAGTGGGGTTTGTTGGACTTCTATTAAGCTCTTTTGTAAGGTAAGAATTCTGCTTTCTTCTTTTGATATTCTATTTATATCTATATATAACTATATATTGCTATAGTCACTGTCATAAATGAATGTTTTGTACTCAATCGAGTAACCTATGCCTATTCAGTATGTTGCTTGTCCTTCTCAAGTAGTGACTATGCTACACAGAGGTTCACAAGTCTGCTGCTGGCTTTGAACCATCAGAGCTGGACCTTTTAGGTCAGGCAATAGAGGCTCATGCTTAAGATCCAGAGATCCCAATTTCACTTCACTGCCAATTATTCAACTAGAGCCATAGCTTTATATATGCACAATCTCTAATGTCTATTAACTCTACTAGCTGGGTGCAAGGAAACTTGTTTTGTTCTTTAATAAACTGTGTTGTTTAACATTATCAGACACAAATCTTCCTCCTTGTACATGGTTACATTTGTAAATACTACCAAATAAATTAAAGCAACGTTGTTGTGAAAGTGGCAAAGAGTCCTGTGGCACTTAAAGACTAACAAAAGTATTGAAGCATAAGCTTTCATGGGTTAATACCCAGTTCGTCGGATGCATGCAGTCCGTTGATTTTAGTAAATTAAAAAAGCCTGGAAACTTTTGTTTTTAAGGTTCTGCAACTAACTTTAACTCTGATCCTGTAGCAGCTCATCCTCTATCTAGAAATTTCCTTTCTCCCAGCCATCAAGTCTAATCTATAATTTTTCTGTTAACTCCAAAACTTCACCTCTTATGTTAAATATACAGATTCAAGTAACTCCTCATTTCAGCCATAGACCTTCCCTCAGACTACCTCATGTTTGTGGCAAAACATGTGAATATCTTTACCAGTATATACCTTTTAGTACTTGTCCAGTACTTTTCATGTTCAACATTTTACCAACATTAACATAGAGTACAGAAGTTTCCCTCATTCCTGTGTGAAAGGGCTAACTAATTCTACTCCATCCACCCTCTGTGGCTCTAGAAAGCTCACTGTATTTGCATCATTAATTTTCCCTTTGACTCTAAGACCTTATCTCTTCCCCCACCCACCCACACATACTTTTATCACTCCTCACATTGCTTGCTGATGCCAGAATGACATGATCGCCAGAATATGCTGAGGCACGTACATAGAATCTATTACTTTTTCACTCCTATGCAGTGTACTTGTTGCTGTGTTGGTCCCAGTATATTAGGGAGACAAGGTGGATGAGGACAGTAATACAGTAAACCCTCGATTTAACGGACCTCGATTTAACGGACTTCGGATGCAACGGACAAAATTTCTGAGCAAGTCTGATGCATCCGAAATCCATTTCTCGCGGGCTGGCTGCCAGCTCCCGGATGCCGCCCGGGTCCAGGCAGCGGGCGGGCTGGATGCCGGCTCCCGGCTCCTGCCCGAGTCCCGCCAGCGGGTGGGCTGAATGTTCCCAGCTGCCGCCCGGGTCAGCAGCTGGGACCCGGGCGGGCTGGCTGACGGCTCCCAGCAGCCGGGACCCGGGCGGGCTGGCTGACTGATCCCAGCTGCCGCCCGGGTCCCGGCAGTGGGCGGGCTGCGGAGCTGCCACACCGACCCTGTGGCTGTCGGGCTGCTGCTCCAACAGCTTGGGTTTTTTTTTATTATTATTATTAAATAACAGACTTTTTGATTTAACGGACACCCCCTCGCCCGAATTAGTCCATTAAATGGAGGTTTTACTGTATTATTGCTCTAAGAGATTACCTCACCTACCTTGCCTCTTTTTCACTTAACAGATATTAAAAGTTTGTAGAGTTGTAATATTTACACCAGTTCTTCATTACATGAAGGTGAAAGGAATGCACAGGGTCAGTTAAGGTCCCTGAGGGTACTGGGTCCATGGGTCCCACTGATCAACTCCTCCTCCTCCCTCTATCTCCCAGAGGCTACTGAAGCCAAACTGGGAGATTATAGGCACTAAATGTCTGGCAGGGCTAAGGCAGGCTCCCTGCCTACCATGGTTCCATGCCACATCTGGAAGTGGCTGGCATGTCCGGGGCGGAAGGGGGCAGCAAGGGGGTCTTTGCGTGCTGCCGATGCCCCAAATGCTGACTTCTCAGCTTCCATTGGCTGGGAACTGTGGCTGATGGGAGCTGCAGAGGCAGTGCCTGTGGGCAGGGGCAGCACACAGAAACCCCCTGCCCACCCTCCTCTTGCTGCTAGGAGCCACTGACAGAGAGATGTCGGTTGCTTTCAGGAGCTGCCTGAGGTAAGCTCCGCCTGGCCACAGGAGCCTGCACCCCTCATCCCTTCCTGCATCCCTGCCCAGAGCCTGCACTCCAAACCACCTCCTGCATCCCAACTCCCTCCCACACCTCAACTCCCCTGTTACAGCCTGGTGAAAGTGAGTGTGGGGGAGAGTGAGCAACCGAGGGAGGAGGTTGGGAAGAGGTGGGGGGAGCTTGGGGGAAGGGATGGAGTGGGGGCAGGTCCTGGGGCTGAGTGTGATGGCTTGAGGGTCCCTGAAATTTTTTACATTAAAATGGGGATCCCTGGTTTGCTAAAATTTGAGAACTGCTGATCTAGTATGTACACACTGGGAGACTGGGAAATAGGAACCAGTTCTTTCTTATACATCAGTAGGAAAGGGGGTCCAGGGAACCAGATCACTTCTTTTAATTCCTTCCAGGGAAAAAGGTGTGGGGCTCATAAATCCATTTCTCGTAAATATCCTGATTCTGCCACCATCTAAACAGGTAGGGAGATATTCAAGATCCAGATTGCAGGAGTATCTTGATACACTAGTGATACCTTGTGTTCTCTGACACTTGCAGGAGGGGCTTTTATTGGCTACACGCTTCGTGCCTCTAGACTGGTAATTTATATATGTTCTGGGAATGTTTACTACTTTAACAACAAAAACAAAAGATACCCTTAGGTTTAAAGTAAACAACTAAACACAGTTTCCTAAATTAGCTTAATTTATTAGTTAACTGTCAGTGTCCCAAGATCCAAATGTTTAGGTCAACATATTTCATTAGATATTCTAGGGTAGATTTTCAAAGGTCTCACTCCCACTGAAAGTCAATGGGAATGAGTTTCCTGTGGCCTGCGTCTTTGTAAATCTTCCCTTAATACTGTGTTAATTTGATATGTATTCCTAATCATAGTTTGATTTAATTAGGCATTTTTGGGTCCACCCATTTTTGGGTGCATTATTACTTTCCGCTGAAACCAAATACAATTCCTCTCTATATTTCCTTAGTATCCATTGTGACTGAAAGATGGAGGAGGCAGGTGGAAGGAAGTGATTCTTTTTAAATACAATTAGCTTATTTGAACTTTGTTTTAATACTGTTCTTCAGTCTGTAAAATGACTTATTCCGATTATCTACTCCAAAAATAGATGAAGGCATAGTGTAGATGTAGAAAAGTGTAGTATGTATTTTCTCTAAAACATAAATGACATGCAGGCATTAAATATGGCTATGATTGTGTTGCATCTGTTTTTTTAATATAAAACCTTTCCATTAAGAGGCAAAAACTTAAAAAAAACCTCTTTCTCCCTCCCCCCCTTCCCCGTCCCCCCTCCTCCCCGTCAGATACATTATTAGTCAAATAGAATTTTCTGAGAAATTCTGCAGTTCCATAGAATGTTTACTGAGGTGTATACTCTGGCAAGAAGGAGGTGACACAGGCAGCTTTCTGTCCTACAATGAAAAACATCTCTGTGTTTATGCACTTAGTATACTATAGTATTTGGAAAAAAGACTCCAAGGTACTGTTAGAATGAACCTACAGTAACTCCTCATTTAAAATCAGAGGGGTAGCTGTGTTAAGTCTGGACCTGCAAAAGCGACAGTGTCTTGTAGCACCTTATAGACTAACAGATTTTAGGGATCTTGAGCTTTCATGGGCTAAGACCCACTTTATCAGATGAATGTTGGGGAAATCTCCACAAAACTGCTGAGCTCCGTTTCATCTGCAAATGCGACACTATCAGGTCTGGACTTAATATTGACTGTGAATGGCTCGCCAATAACAAAAGCAGTTTCTCCTCTCTGGGTGTTCACACCTCCAGATTACCTGCTGGAAGTGGGCTTCACTCCCCCCCCCCCCATTGAATTTACCTTGCTTTCTTGCCTGCATATTTATACCTGCCTCTGGAGATTTCCACAATATTCATCTGATGAAGTGGGTCTTAGCCCAGGAAAGCTCATGATCCCTAAGATCTGTTAGTCTATAACAGGGGTTCTCAAACCATGGGTCGCGACCCCTTCGGGGATCACTGGCCGCCTCCCGAGGGGTCATGAGCTGCTTGTGCTGCCGAAAAGCCGCCGCCGCGATCGCTTCTGCATCCAGCGGCTATTTTCGGCAGACATGCCAAGCGCTCCCGAAAGCGCTCGGCATGTCCGCGGAAAATAGCCACCAAATAAGGAGTTAATTTATTCAGCGGCTTTTCGGCGGACATACAAGGGTCCGCCGCACTGAGAGAGAAATTTAAAAAGGGGTTACAGTTCTCAATAGTTTGAGAACCCCTGGTCTAAAAGATGCTACAAGACACTGTCGCTTTTCCTCGTTTAAAGTCATCCGGTCAACGTTGTTTCTTTGTTACGTTGCTAATCAATTAGGGAACATGATTGTTTAAAGTTGTGCAATGTTCCCTTCTAAGCTAGTCAGCTGCCCAGCAGGCTATCAATTGCTGGCAGTTCAATTGGTAGTTCATATGCCCCTTTCCCCACTGCAATGTGCTGCTCCTACCCTCTGCCTTGGAGTTGCTCCCTGAGACTCCTGCTTGCTTGGGGGGGGGGGGGGGGGGGAGAAGAAGAGGGGCTAATCAGCAGTGCTTCTCAATTTTTTTCTGTCGTGCCCCCCCTAGAAAGAAGAAAACATTTCGCGCCCCCCCGCTCCTCTCCGCCCCTCGCCGGCGCTGCCCCTGCCGGGCGCCAGCCTATATCTAGGGCGCAGCGGCCTGGCGCGCCCGGCCAGGATGGCAGGCGGGAGGCAGGGGCGCCTCGCCCGGGGGATGCGCGCCCGGCCGGCCGGTGACTGAGCGCGGCTCTGCGCCAGGCCGTGCGCTGCGCGGGGCCCGCGGGCGGGCTGGCGGGGCGATGCTGCCGTGGCGGCGGAGCCGCGGCAGCCCAGCAAGCCGCAGGGCTACGCGGTGAGGCTGCGCTGCGCCGCGCCGCGCTCGGCTCGCTGGCCCGCGCCTGCCCCGAGCGCGCGCTGCCCCGCGTGGGCAGCATGTTCCGCTCCAAGCGGCGCATGGCGCACGTCAAACGAGCCCCCCTTTACGGAGCCTCGCGCCCCCCCTGGGGGGCGCGCCCCACTATTTGAGAAACACTGGGCTAATGTCAGCATGTCTCCCTCCCCCTCTGCTCCTGCATCCCGCTTACTCCATCTTCCATCGAGTAGAGGTAATACACCACCGAGAGCAGCTGCGGCTGTTGGTTTGCTGATCTAATTAACCGGTCAGCGAGTGTACTTTTGACCCTACTCAATACCTAATTGAAATGTGCATTTCTATCTCTATCTCTCTATCTCTGAGTGTGTGTTTCTGCCCTCCTTTCCTGTTGGATTCTAGAGTGAGAGTTAACCCTTGAGGGCTCAGGAAATTGCTAGTTCATTTAGCAGTAAGGCATTCCCTGGGAAATATCCCACCCTCTGACTTCTCCACCTCAACCAAGCTTCACAATCCTCATCACTGTGTACCAGTATTACATTTTGTTTAAAACTTATAGTGTGTGTGTGTGTGTATAGTCTTTTGTCTGGTGAAATTGTTTCCCCCCTGGAATCTAACCCTCCCTATTTACATTAATTCTTATGGGGAAATTGGATTCTTTTAACATAGTTTCACTTAAAGTTGCATTTTCCAGGAGCATAACTACAACATTAAGTGAGTCGTTCCTGTACTTTATTAATAAAGACTTAATATATTTTTAATTGCTAAAATTTTGTTCAGAAAGGGAACACATCTAGGGCTGTGTACAGTGGGATTATAGAACTATGCAAATGATCATATAATTTACCTTGATAGTTAGATTTTCAGTTGCGTTAGTTGTGGCTACCAATGTTGTAGTTGCTAACGACTCTGATATATGAACTCATTCTACGAGGTCTATTTCCTCTTCTACAGCCCTTCTCATAAATGTTCCCATTACTGAATATGTAGAGCCGCAATGGAGGCCTCTATACGTACTGTTGCTGAGCACTATGCACTAACTCATGACTTGGGTTCCAGTGCTGCATTTGGCTCTGATATTCCCCCCCCCCAAATACTTGACTCAAATCAAAGCCTCCTCCTCCTTAAAGGGAACTGCTCAGTAGTCACCTAGAATGGAGTACTGTTAGGGACACTACTTGAAGAAGAAGAAATGCTTACTCATGTAGTGTGATAACTGGCTCTTTGAGATTTGTGTCCCTATGGGAGCTTCCTCCTCCCCCTCAGCTTTGGAGTTCTCTGCTATTGAGCCATGTGGTAGAGAAGGAATTGAGGGCAGTTCACCCTCACATTCCTACATAACAGCATAAAGTATGAGCCTGAGTAAGATGCATGTGCAGGTCAAATGGACACTGTTATGAGAAATCCCTACTCAAAGATGTGGGGGGCACAAGGGCATCTAGACTGGAGCAGGCTTAGGGAGGCACATTTCAAAAAAACAGTTACTTCAAAGAGTGAAGAATCAGAGAGGCAGCCGTGTTAGTCTGGAATAGCAGAGGTAACAAAGTCCTGCCTGGACACACAATTACAGATTTAAAAGTCACCATACTGCAGCAAAAAAACTTCAAGTCCAGACTGCAAAGGGAAACTGCAGAGCTACAATTCATTTGCAAATTCAACACAAACAATCTCGGATTGAACAAAGACCTACAATGGCTTGCTAATAACAAAAATAGCTTCTCCTCTCTCCATGTTCACCCCCCCCATTCAAATGCTAGAAGAATAACCCACCCTCCCTGATCAGAGATAACAAGCTGGTTCAGCCTAATTGGACTAACCTTTTTACCTCCCACCTGGTTCTTGCCTACTTTTCTATACCTGCCTCTGGACACTTCCACTGCTTGCATCCGACTAAGTGGGTATTAGCCCACGAAAGCTTATGCTTCAATACTTTATAGTTAGTCTTTAAGGTGCCACAGGACTTCGTTACCTCTTCAAAGAGTGAGTAACCATTTCGTCTCTTCCTGCTATCATCTAGCGCCTCATAGTGTTCACCTACTATTTTGCCTTCCATTTTCATGTTTGAGAGACTGTTACCCATAGGAGGATACTCAGTAGTTTCTTGCTGCTTAGGGTGACAATATTTCCCAAAGGGAAAATAGGACACCACGGCGGACTGGCCCGAGCTGCTTGCCCAAGCCCCCCTCCCCACATGGGGCTGGCATTGCTGCTCACTCGAGCCCTGCCTGCCCCCCCCATGCAAGGCTGACGCTGGTGTCACTGCTTGCTTGGGCCCTGCCTGCCCCCATCCTGAACTCTGCTGTGATGGTGTTGCCACTTGCTGAACCCTGCCCCTCCCCCCACGTGGGGCTGATATTGGCACGACTGCTCACTTGAGCCCTGCATGCCCCCCACTGGAGCCCTGTCTTGCCCCCTGTGCCGAACTGGCATCTCACTCCTCTCCCCTCCCCCACCTGTTCCTCTGCAACTCACTCTTTTGACAAAAGTGAGCATTTATCCCATTTGCTTTTGCTAATTGAGCAAACAGGACAAATGCCAACTTCTTTCCGTAAGTCAGAACGGCCAGGACAGGGCTTAAAAAAGGGACTGTCCTGGTCAAAACGTGATATATGGTCACCCGACTGCTGCTGCCCTTTAAAAGGACAGAATGGGAGATAGAGGGAAGAGACCCTTTTTAATTCAGGATACCTGGAAAACCAGTAAGGATAAGAGCAACTGGAAAGTAAATAGTAAGATTAATTAATTTTTATGACCAAATACTTAAGTGTTTTTTTTCTGAATAGTTTAATGAATGAATACTAAGCTGTTTTTCATCTTAGGACAGAAAGCTGCCTGTGTCACCTCCTTCTTGCCAGAGTATATCTCTGTAAACATTCTTTGGAACTGCAGAATTTCTGTTTGACTAATAAGGTACCTTAGGTGTGGAAAAGTGAGAGAGAGAGTTTTTGTGCAGAGAGGGAATACTTGCACAATTTACTACCCATAATTAAGTTTGCCACTCTAAGCTCTGCAGATCAATTTATGACCTGTATTGCATGAAAGGTAACCAATAGCAGCAAGATAAGATGAAATAGTAAATAAGATTAATTTTTATGACCATAAATCAGTGAAAAATAACAGAAAATAAACAGAGAAAGCAATAAAGCACCGGAAGGGATATAATCTAATAATGACAAACTAGAATCACTTTTGTAAATGGTAAATCCTATCTCCAGCATTTGAAAGAGTTAAATGCACACAACATACATATAATAAAACATTGCTGCTACATGCACACATTTTAAGTTTTTTTGCCTCTTAATAGATAGGTTTTATATTGAAAAAAACAGATGCAACACAATCAGTAAATCATAGCCGCATTAAATGGCTGCATGCCATTCTTTTTTTAGGGCAAATATATACTGTACTTTTCTACATCTAAATTATGCCTTCATCTACATTTTGATTAGATCATGGGCATGAGTCATTTACAGACTGAAGAACAGTATTAGTCCTAAAATACTACATAGAACACCAGGCCCTGAATACATCTATTTAAAAAGATTAGGCTGCCATCTTTTGGCAGAAAGAAAGGAACAGACACCATTATTATTAAAAAACACAGATAAGATGTACTGTACTCTCCTATTTGATTTTAATGTAATAATTCCAAGACCCATAGTCCTCCCAATATGTTAATTTTTATTGCAGGCCAGTACTATCCCAGCTGTAGTTGCCCTCTTATGGATAACCTAGACTAGGATAAAACATGTATTTTAAACATATTAGCCAATATGTTTTAACTAATACATTCTAAAATTTTAGGGCTCACTGCCACTGGCTTTCATATTTTAAAATACAATTTGCTCTGTCTCCACTATAGTTTTAAAACATTTTACTTTAAAATGTAACTGTTTTGTAAAATGCATCTTTCATCCTTATCTAGACAGCCCCCTGAAATAAGAGCTTGTACTTCTACCAGAGACTACTTGACTCTCTAACAGAATTCTAACGCAGAATTCACTGTTGTAATCTCTCATCTGTGTTGCAGCTGTCTGTCTCCTGGAGATGAAAATATATTTTCATTAATTTGCTTGTATTCTCTTTATTAATTATATCCATATTCTCTGGAGCAAACATCTTTTTGGTGGCAGCCTAATCTTATTTGTGTAGCAAGAGAATGGTCCTATTCACACTTCAATTGTAATTTGTGGTTGTAATCTCTGCCATGAGGAACAAATGATAGTGCTGCTTGTTCCTAATATAAACTTGAGTAAGAGTGTCATTCTCTTTTAATAGATTTTTCCCATTACTTTTTTCGGCCTGTACCTTACTTGCGCATGAAAATATAAATGCTGGAAAACACTGATGTAGAAAAGTGAAAAAAATGAATATTTTGTTATAGATAAATGGATGTTGTCAGGTGAAACATCATACTTAACAAAATCTGACCCAGTTATACATAACCCATTATTCTAAAATTTGAAATAATTTTCTAGTTTTATTTGTGACAATTAATGGTTAGTCTGTATCAACAAAAACAACAAGGATTTCCCCATAATAATTTCTCCCGACCGTTACTCTCGCCTTCTTGTCAACTGCTTGAAATGCGCCACCCTCATTACAACTGCAAAAGTGATTTTTCCTCCTTTGATATTCTACTGTTAATTTAATTGTCTCGTTATACTGACCCCCCACTTGGTAAGGCTCATCCAACTTTTCATGTATTATGTGTGTGTATATATACCTGCTACTGTATTTTCCACTCTATGCATCTGATGAAGTGACGAAAGCTTATGCCAAATAAATTTTAGTCTCTAAGGTGCCACAAGGACTCCTTGTTGTTTTTTTTTTACAATTAATAGTGTTCATTTAGTACTTGCATCATTGTACTTTCCTTGTGGACCATAAAAATAGACCTCCGATTCACTCTTTGGCTTCACTAAATCATTATCATCATGTTGCAAAGTTTGGTTTGCAAACATAGTAGGGAAATGCTTAAATCCAAACAAAGTATTTTCACTGGATTTAAAAAACAAACAGATGTTACTGAACTTATGTTTTGGGTCTAACTTGACCTGAGAATGTCTCAAAGAATATTAAGTGTACTTCCAATCAGATCTCGACAATGAGAGTATGGAATATTCTCTGATTTTCCCACTTAACTATTGTGTGCTTGAGTTGATAGAATTTACTTCTACAATAAATAAGTATAAATTATATTAATATTTTATTCTGCAATCATATTTGGAAGATTAACTCTTATATGTAACTGTTTAATATAAGTATTTGCAGTGTTGTATGTAACATACTAATGAAATTTTCAAACTTTTTTTTTTTCTTTTGATATAGCACCATTGAACCTCTGTATTTCACCTATGGAATCTTATTTGCCTGTGGTTGTTCATTTGCATACCAGCCATCCTTAGTTATTCTGGGGCACTATTTCAAGAAGCGCCTTGGACTAGTGAATGGCATAGTCACTGCCGGCAGCAGCTTGTGCACTGTGTCACTGCCTTTCCTTTTGAGAGTGTTGATTGATTCAGTTGGCCTGTACAACACTTTAAGGGTCCTGTGCATCCTTATGTTTGTTCTTTTCCTGGCTGGCTTCACTTACAAACCCCTCATTTCCAGTGCAAGTGACAAAGAGGGTGGAAAGAAGGGCAGGTGGAGATTTCCTCCTGCAAAGAAGATTTTCAGTTTCTCCATTTTCAAGGTTATGGGTTATCGAATCTGGGCTTTTGGAATCCCTGCTGCACTTTTTGGATATTTTGTGCCTTATGTTCACTTGGTAAGTGCACATCTTTTGCTATGTTTAGTTTATTTAAAAAAATCTATTCCCTTTATATTCTGGCCTAAGAAAACCACTGGTAATAGGAATATCTAACACCAGAGTTGTACTGTGGAGGATCACATGGCTTGCGTTCTAATGTTGTCTGCAATTAGAAGACATTCTAGCTGTCAATCAGAACATTTGCACTCTCTTAGTTTGGAGCCAGTTTAATTTTTAGTTCCTCATTTTCTCTCCTGAGGTTGTATAGAGGGGGAAAAAGGAAAAATAATTTAACTGCACAAGAAAGCCTCTGAGTAGTATTTTGTTTCACTTCAAATGAATTTTGTACTATTGCCTGAACAAAATTGTTTTGATTTTTTTTTAGACTCTAAACAGTAAACATTGCCAATTACACTGTATATTTATGAATCATTTCATTGAAGATAGTGACTGGATGCAGCATATTAAGAGTTTAAAGCAGTACTGACAATATAGTTTAGAATACACAAATATTATGGTTTGGATTTTTTGGATACTTTATGAAAAAACACTCCTGCAGAGATAACAAAATAGGGAGATTTTGACCATGATTGATATCCGCAATATTAACTAGTCAGGTGGGCAAACTTTTTGGCCCAAGGGCCACATTGGGGTGGTGACATTGCTTGCAGGGCCATGACTTTAGGGCTGGGGCAGAGAGTTGGGGTGTTGGAGGGCGTGTGGGTTATGGGAGGGGATGCGGTGTGCAGTAAGTGGCTCAGAGCAAGGGGTTGGGGCACAGGAAGGGTGTGGGTGCAGGGTGCAGCAAGGGGCTTGGAGGGGTGCAATGTACGATGGGGGTTGGGGTACGGTGGGGGTTGGAGTGTGGCAGGGGCTTGGGGAAGGGAGATGAGGTGCAGCAGGGGGCTCCGGGTGGGGTCCAGGGTGTGGCAGGGGTTCGTTATGTGCGCTCTGGTGCAGCGCCACTTATCTGGAGTGGCTCCGGGGTGGCAACGGGCCAGGGCAGGCTCCCTATTGGCCCCAGTTCCATGCTGCTCCGCTTCAGGAAGCTGCCGGCAGCACGTCCCTGTTTGTCCCGGGGGAGGGGGAGCAGAGGGCTCCACATGCCTGTGGGTACTTCCCCCGAAGCGTCTATTAGCTGTGGTTCCCCATTTTCAGCCAATGGGAGCTTTGGGGAAGGTATCCACAGACCAGGACAGCTCACGGAGCCCTCTGCTCCCCCCCTGCCCCAGGGGCTGCAAGGATCTGCTGCCAGCCACTTTCCAGAGTGGCGCAGGGCTGCAGCACCATGCAGGTGGCAAATCTGCGGGCCGGATCCAGAGCGCTCATGGGTCTGATCCGGCTCGCAGGCCATAGTTTGCCCATCCCTGAGCTAGAGCTTTGTCAAAAATGTGCACTGCTAGTAAATGTAAACTATTGTGATAGTTCTTTGTAACCCAGATTGTCGTGAATCTATCTTCCAAACTTGTCCCAGAATTTTAACTCCTCTTTTTTGAATTAGGCTTGCTTCCTCCTTCACGTGTATTCTAAGGGTATGTCTTCACTACCCGCCGAATCGGCAGGTCGCCATCGATCTTCTGGCAATCGATTTCTTGCGTCTGATGAGGACACGAGAAATCGATCGCTCGTGGCTCCCCCGTCGACTGCGTAACTCCAGCTTGCTGGGAGGCGCAAGCTGGAGTCGACGGGGGAGCGCGCTGCCGACCGCCGCTGCCATGAGGACGGACGGTAAGTCGGCTGCAGATACGCAAACTTCAGCTACGTGATTCACGTAGCTGAAGTTGCGTATCTGCAGTCGATTTCCCCCCCCCCCCCCCCCGCCCCCCCCGTAGTGGAGACCAGCCCTAAATGTCGTCATCCCAAAGAAATCTTAAATTAAACAAGAAGAGAAAGTGGTTTAATAACTGAACATTTGAAAACAGAAATAAGAACTTTAAAACATCAATTGTTAGATGGGCAAAACTATGGACTAAGGAAACTTATTTAAAATGGCAGTCTGTGTAAATCTATTTGAGAATACAGTAGTAGATCAGTGTTGGAGAGCACCATATGAACAGTATAGGTTTTGCCCTCTATTACTAGACATAATGTAGATGCTTCCTTGGGTCAAAGAGGTCATTTAAGATACAGATTTTTTTATTTTACGTTTCTCTACCCTTGATATCATACTACTTGCTTATCCATATACTTAATGTAATTTCCAGATAGGTTAAGATACTGTACAAGCATACAAATAGTAGTATCTTGTTTGTATATCCACCAAACCTGAGGATATTGTCTTCTGTTTGTTATAAAATTACTATTGTTATTTAATGTCAATTTTTAAAAAATTATATGCTTTGAAAAGTTTACTGGAATACAGGCTTGAGACTTGGACAGCTTGTAGTGGTGCCAAAACTCTTGTTTCTTCTGTTGTCATGCATGGCTAGCAATAACCCTAATGTAGCCTCCAGATTGCTAGTTGTACAAGCCCCAAGAAAACAAATCTACAGGTAAAATTACTTGCTTAGCAAAGTGAATTGCTGTATATGTGGTGTTGTTTTTTCCCTTCTACATTTTCTGATTTTTGTCAGAAAGGCAGACCCAGGGTTTGAAGCTAGCCATAAGAAACAAAACAGAAGGTTATTGCAGCATAGGCAATACTTAACCATGTCTTTAAAAGTTTATCAGAAAGATTGGTATGATAGGTGGTATTAAGTCTACTATCCAAAGACTGCTTATGACTGTGTAAGGGAGCCTATCAGTAGTCCATGGTAAGAAGCCTAATTCCTACCCCAGCTACTAAACTTAAATAAGTAAAAGGCAGATGATGTGCTAGCTAGCATTTCCACCAAAGTGCTGTCCCCACTCAGGAATTCACATCTTATAGCACAGCCTGTGGTTGGGAGAGCTGGTGAATTTGAAACAGACACAGGTACCTGTTATTGAAAAGGAGATTTATCTTTCTCCACCTCACTTCCTATCCAGATCAAATAGACAAGTGGATTTTTCAACCTTAGATATGGTTTTTACAGGGTTGGGGTACTACTATCAATTATTATCATGCACTTTAAGATTTCAAGCTATTTTATAGGGAATTGATAGTTCAAGGATTACTATAGGAAGAAATAAACCTTTAATCTTCTAGGCTCCCATTTCAAATGCAGCCTAAATCAGTAGTGACTGAAAGTAGTTTCTCTTCTAATGATTGTTCAGAACCCAATAGGAAATTTAGCTGTCTAATTTTCAGCAGCCAATTGTCCACAACAGAAAAGCCCTATACTTATCACTAATCGACTTTCCTTATTGGCATTGTGTGCTAGATCAAGGACTGATTAAGCATGGAAACTGAACTAGTCTCACATGTAGACCTGGCAGAGGGGACGTGTTTAATTTCGATGACATTTCTTTGTATTGTACTACTTCTATTGATAAATAAGACTTTGTTCTCCTAGTCTGCTAGTCCATCACTAAAATTCTCATCTCCCTCCCCAGAAAAGCAGGTAGGAGCAGCTTCCCACCCAGTGTCATCCTTGTCTTTTTAACAACAATTTGTTATCTTACTTTAGTTAAAATGTGAGGTAATAGTAGTGAAAGTAGATATGTAGCATTCTACATTGTCTATAAAGTGCTGCTCTTTGTAGTGGTTGGTGTAGTCATGTGAAATAGTATATTGCTTTGAATTAATGCTGCATGTTGTAGTTGCACTTTTTGAGGTAGCACCAATAAGAAGCCACTGTTAACTATTAAAGATAATCCTGATAGACAGAGCTTCCCATTCATGTATTGCAACTGTCTCTGTCCAGCTGTTTCAAAGAAATGTAGAGCTACTGAAGGTGCTTTTTAGAATCTTCTAGGGAAACATTTCTGACCTCAAATATAGTATTACTTGTGGTAAATGTTTCTGTGAAGGTTTGTGGCCCATTATAGTAGCAACCACACCATAGTGTCAACCTGTGCTCAGAGCAATCGTCAGCCAATGCAGAGAGTATAGGGTAGATTTGCAATAATTAAGGCTATGATTTAGTCATAGGTATTTTTAGTAAAAGTCATGGACAGGTCACAGGCAATAAACAAAAATTCATGGTCCGTGACCTGCCCCATGACTTATATGGCTGCAGTGGGAGAAGCCAGGGAGCCACTGCTGTTGAGGGGGAGGAGACTGGGCCAGCTGCTGGTCGGGCTGCCCTTGGACAGCTGGCGGCATGGTGGGTGGAGGCGGAGGAGTGCAGGGGTGGGGTGGGAGGAGGAACATGGTTACTCCACTCCAGCAGTGGCCAGAATGGCTATCTCCAGGGCCACTTGAGTAGTTGTCCCCAGAGCCAGCTGCTTGGGTGGCTCTGGGGTCAGCCACAGTGGCCGCTGCAAAAGTCACAGAGGTCATGGAAAGTCACAGAATCCATGACTTCTGCATTCTCTGTGACAGATACAGAGCCTAACAGTAATGCCACGTTTACACTGATGTTAAAATACTTCGTCTATAGTGCTCTCACAAGTAAATATTTTATTTACTTAAAATATTGACATGCATTACTAGAAACTTCTAGAGCGCCTCTGTAGAACTAGCAGATACTCATTATTTTCAAATGAAGTTGCACATTCAGTTTAACATTGGCTGTTGTTAAATGCTTTTAGTTCCAAATGACTGCTTCTCTCGTCTAGTACAACAAAGTGTTTAACACTTTTCAGTTCATGTCTTGAATGCAGGCTGGGTGATTCCTGAGAGAGTTCAACTGCAAATATTGCGTACTTAAAATAATGCTTAAAGCATTTTAATATAATAGCATTTTGAAATACTTTCAAAAATATTTGTTTCCGTTTTACAGAGTGCAACTGAAGTAGAGTTTGACTTGTATTGCACACTTGGTCTGTAAAAATGTCTGGTAAAAATGTCTGCCATTAAACTATATCTTGATATTATACATCTTCCTAGTTCAGTTAACTTTGTTACACAAGAGCTCAGAATTTTATTCTTTACATTTATTTCAGAGAAAAGGTTAGTCTTAAAAGTTACTTTCATTTCTGTTAAACATTGAGTCTAACTTTTTTCTAAATGCAGCTACAGAATTGTCTTGCACAAATCAGTTTTTCCAGAAAATAGCTGGTGTCTGTCAAAAAGTTGTTTGAGACTCCACACCACTGCTCCTCTTTAGAGAAAAGGGAAAACTGCAAAATAACCCTCCAAAGAACAACTTTCAGTATTCCTTTACCACTTCTTTGCTGCTCAAATATTAATTCCACTGTGTAAGACTTTTTGTGAACCAAAAATGTTACTTCACAAATATACTTTAAAACAAATCCAGAAGCTATATACATTTTGGTGTAAAACAGATATCCTTTCTCTAATGGATTCAGTGGCGTGTCTAGATTATTTCTGCCTTTTAAAAATACTGAATAAACCCATCATCTCTGTCATCCTGTTCATTCCCTTGACTCCTGTTCAAGGAGTTGTGCATTTTTAAAAACTTTTCCTGCATCATTCATTTTCTTGGTACCCACCCCACTTCTTTTGTTTGAGAACCTACAACCAGCTTCTTTTCTAGCAAGTACAATATGAAGATACATTTCAAATGGTGTTCGGTACTCCTAGGTGATTGTATGTTAAATAGCTATATCTTCATATTGTAGGTAACTTGGAAAAGTCAAAACCACTCAGGATTTTCCACAATCATGGCTGTCAAATATAAGCACTATCTCTTTCTCATTTGCTTTTATCTACCACATTTCAGTCCCACACAAAGTTCTGACAAGGGCTCTCGTGTTGTACAGTTCAAATATAGTTATATGGATATGTCTAATGGACCAGATCTTCAGTGGCTCCTATGCTTTACTTGCTTTTCTAATCTTTGATTTATCTCCCTTCAGATTTCAACATCTGCTCCAATTTGATTGCCCAGGTTAGTGAAATGAACCCCCTTTGTCCAGTTCTGTAATTATCCTGCACACTTATTCCTGCCCCAGATTAATCAGCGTTGACCTGGCAATGTTTGTTCTTGGTTAGTTTGGCTACCACTCTTTTGAAAGTCATGCATTCTCTGTATTTTATTACAGTGGAGTAGAAAAACCAAAGGAATAAAGTTCAGTTCCTACAAAATATTTCCTCTATATTAGTAATTTTTATGAAAGTACAGTTAAACTATAGTCTCCATACACACAGCAGAAGGGAAGAAAAGTCACAAATGAAAAAAGGATAAAACTCAAAGGTAAATCCAATGATTGGATCCTAGTGGAAGTGGAAGTAAACAAGTCAATTGAAGTAACCTTTATTTTTGGTTGTGAATGTACACAGATGTATAAAATAAGCAGATGTTTAAGGATAAGAGTAAATTAATCTTCATCAGGAGTACAAGATCAACACATGAGGTGTTAGTTCTGTTAATTATCAACTACTTCACTGCTATGGAACCAGACATACTGAAGTTAATGTATTGTAATTTCATTTATTAAGCTTTTTCTGACCACATACTTTTAAAAAATGTTTTGGTAATATAAGCTACTGATAGAAGATTGATTAGCAAGCGGTGTATACAATTTCAAGATTTGGAACTGAAGTGTAAAAGTATGTGATCGTAGTTTTCACAAAATACTGTACAAAAGGTGTCCGCTCTAATTTAGGCTCTTGGGTGCTTTAATCTGAACAATTTTCACATCTTTTTTTTTAAAAAGAGAGAGAGAGCGCGAAATAGCCCATGAGGAAGTTTCCAAATAAATTTTTATGAAAAAGCAGATGTTTGCATTTTTTATGATTTTTTTTTTTTTGGTCTTACAATGTGTGAATGCAAAGTGTTACATTTAAAATAAAGTACAGTAAAATCTCCATTTAATGGACTAATTCGGGCGAGGGGGTGTCCGTTAAATCAAAAAGTCTGTTGTTTAATAATAATAATAATAAAAAAAAACCCGAGCTGTTGGAGCAGCAGCCCGACAGCCACAGGGTCGGTGTGGCAGCTCCGCAGCCCGCCCGCTGCCGGGACCCGGGCGGCAGCTGGGAGCAGTCAGCCAGCCCGCCCGGGTCCCGGCTGCTGGGAGCAGTGAGCCAGCCCGCCCGGGTCCCGGCTGCTGACCCGGGCGGCAGCTGGGAACATTCAGCCCGCCCGCTGGCGGGACTCGGGCAGGAGCCGGGAGCCGGCAGCCAGCCCGCCCACTGCCTGGACCCGGGCGGCATCCGGGAGCTGGCAGCCAGCCCGCGAGAAATGGATTTCGGATGCATCAGACTTGCTCAGAAATTTTGTCCGTTGCATCCGAAGTCCGTTAAATCAAGGTCCGTTAAATCGAGGGTTTACTGTATATCCTTCCCTTATTTCTACCCCATGAGTTTTTGAAAACTGGAAAGCACAGCTGACTTGTTTTCTTTTATCTTCATACATAGAGTATTGTCATTGCCAAAATTGAGCTTAGATCATTATCTACTTCAGGCTTGCTTCTGGTGCTTATCAAAGATATTCGGCCACAGTCCTTTACAGGAAAAGGAACAATTCTACTATTGTGGTGGCCATTTGTGCCACACAGTTCAGTGTGATAATTCATGTGGAAAACTAGTGTAAGTAGTAGCGTATTAAGTAATGATGGAGAAATTTCAGAAGGTTCAGAGGTTTGATTTTTGTTCTGAAAACTGCACACAATTTGCTTCTCCAAACAATATAAATCTGAGTTATGTAACATTAGTCTTGAAATATAAGAACAAGATTCCCTGTAATATCTTTCTACTTCTGATTGGGTTAGAAATCTCACAAGAATATCCTTTTCACCAGTATTTTGGCACTTTGATTCTGGTTCCAGTGGGAGCTTGAAAGTGTGGAGCTGTGTGAAATTAAAAATACAGTAAACCCTCGATTTAACGGACCTCGATTTAACGGACTTTGGATGCAACGGACAAAATTTCTGAGCAAGTCTGATGCATTCCTGATCCATTTCTGGTGGGCTGGCTGCCGGCTCCCGGCTGCCGCCCGGGTCACAGCAGCGGGCAGGCTGGCTGACGGCTCCCGGCTGCCGCCCGGGTCCAGGCAGCGGGCGGGCTGGCTGACGGCTCCCACCTGCGGGCGGGCGGGCTGGCTGGCTGGCGGCTCCTGCCTGCTGGCTGCCGGCTCCCGCCCAAGTCCCGCCAGCGGGCGGGCTGCCGGCTCCCGCCCAAGTCCCGCCAGCGGGCGGGCTGCCGGCTCCCGCCCGAGTCCCGGAAGCGGGCGGGCTGGCTGCCGGCTCGCCGGCTCCCGCCCGAGTCCCGGAAGCGGGCGGGCTGGCTGCCGGCTCCCGCCCGAGTCCCGGAAGCGGGCAAGCTGGCTGCCGGCTCCCGCCCGAGTCCCGGAAGCGGGCAGGCTGGCTGCCGGCTCCCAGCTGCCGCCCGGGTCCCGGCAGCCGGCGGGCTGCGGAGCTGCCGCCCCGACCCTCTGGTGGGCGGGCTTCTGCTCCGACAGCTCTTTTTTTTTTTAATTATTAAATAACGGACTTTTTGATTTAACGGACATCCCCTCGCCCGAATTAATCCGTTAAATGGAGGTTTTACTGTATAATAGGAGATGGAAAGGGAAGTGGTTAAGATTTGGTTCGAGGTCTGGGTCAATTTTTATTTTATTTTAGTCAAATAGGTTTGCCCATCTGTTGTGGGGTCCACTCACTGCTAAGGCGGCTTCTTCTGGCTGGTCCAGAGATTAGGTCTTTCCAGGTCCAACATCTCCTTTCTGCCACTCATCCAGCCACCTCACTCACTGTCTGTCTTTGTCTCTGTTAACTCAGGGTGCTCTCCTTTTGTGGCTTATCCCTCTGGCCAGGTCACTAAAGTCCTCCCCTTCTTGTAGGCAACCTATGTCAGTAAGTGATCTGCACATGGACTGCTTACACTGTTTGGGGGAAACCCATCTCATCAATTGCTGCAAGATTTGCAAGTTGTTTAAGCCTCTGACAGAGAGAGACACATTAGGCTCTGGGCTATTCTGATGGAGTGGGTGTTGACCCCGACTCCAGCGCACTGCTTTGAGTTGGCACTGGGCACTGCAGTGTGGGTGTGTGGTGACCCCTTGGGGCCATCTACTGGTTGGCACTGCTTCCTATCCACGGGGCATGCCAAGAAGGCTAAGAGGCCCTCTTTGCTGCGTCACTGGAGTAAGCCCGAGGCAGAGGCTAGACTCATGTTGGGCAGTCCTCGATCCCCACCATCCTCTAGGCCTCTGACTCAAGTCGAGTGGAGTAGTCCGGCCCATTCAGAGCAGGCTTCCCTGGATGCCTTCCACGCAGTAGGACCTGCAGGCGGCCTGGGACATTATGTCCATGCCGGTAACAGGAGCAACGCCAGTGTTGGCCCCACACTCCAGAGGCAAGACACCGCTGGGATCTCTGCAGCCTCGGATGAGGGAATGTTCTGTGCGAAGTCCGTGTGAATCGCTGTTGATTCTCACCAGGTTGTCTGGCTGGGTTCCGACTGACCGTACTCCCAACACCGCTCTGTCTCGAGGAGCGAACGTTGATGGGATCGTGGCAGATGATGCTAAAGGCCCTCATCTCAGATGAGCTATCGTAACTGGTTGCAACATGAATGTCAATGCCATTCCTTTAGTCCAAGCCTCTTTTGCAGATGCAGCCTTTAGAATGGCAGTACAACTGACATCTTATACCATCTGCATCCTCGCTCCTCCTGGCTATTTGTCTACTGCTTACCAGTCAGCTACATGGGGAATGCACCTAGGACCAGCACTCAAAGAAGAAATGTCACTGGATGTTCTTTGAGATGTGTGGTCCCTGTCTGTATTCCTCTACCTGCCCTCCTCCCCTCTGCTTCAGATCATGACTGGATTTGCAGTAGAGAAGCAACTGAAGAAACCAATCCACACTTCACTTCATATCCTTTGTGCTGAACATGAGGAGCTCCAGGGCACAGGCATGGACCAGTGGATGTTGCTTGCAAGATTGCCGGTCTCAGGCACATGATGCACATGTCTCCCAAGGAAAGATGTGTGGAGTTCAGATTGAGATCACACATATTGAAGAACCTTCAGTTACAAGTAAGTAACCTTTGTTTCCCTGATCTCAATTCATTTAGGTTTTTAAGAAGAGTGTAGACAAACATCAGTCAGGGATAGTCTAGGTACGCTTGTTTCTGCCTCAGTGTATGAGGATGGGGTGTTTGGAGATGGATTAGATGGCCTTCCAGACCTACATTTCTATGAGTCTTGTAACTTTTTCTGAACCCTTTTTAATATGTCAACATCCTTTTTGAAGTGTGGAGACACAAACTTAAGTGTATTCCAATAATGGTCTCTTTAATACTATATACAGTATTATTATTATCTCCCTACTTCTACTCAGTGTTATCTTGCTTATACAACCAAGGATCATATTTGCTCTCTTAGCCACTGGATTGTATTAGGAGCTCAAGTTCAATTGGCTATCCACCAGGACCCCTATGTCCTTTTCTGAGTGAATGCTTTCCAAGTTAGGGTGCCATCTTGTAAACATTACCTGTGTTCTTTGTTCCTAAATGGTAGAGCTTGCATTTAGCTATATTAAAATACATTGTCCAAGTGAGACTAGTTTACAGTGCAATCCAGATTACTCTGTAGAACTGATCTTTCCTTATTATTACCACTCCTCCAATGTTTGTGTCCTCCGCAAACTTTGCCAGCATGGATTTTAATTTATTTCTGATCATTTGATAAAAATATTGAATAACATTGTGCCAAGAACTGACAATTGTTTCAGTAGATCCCCTCTAGATATACACCAACTGGATGGTGATACCCCATTGTGTCTTCTGATCATGGCTGTCTTCTGCCACAATCCGGTTTCCCTAGTACTCTACCATCTCCTACAGTCTTGTCCCATGACGCATACTGTAAATGTTTAATTTTTGTGTGTTTTCTGATGTTACCTGTTCGCAGCAAACTTTGTAAAATATATTTTAGAATGTATTACGTCACCTATGATGTTTTTTCTCCATTTCCATCCCTTGACGCCATTGTTCCATTCCTTTTTGTGTATATCTTGCTGTACATTTTGCTTTCTGTTTCAACTTTTTGTTTTAGACTAATTTTTCTAAGTTTAATATTTTCTAAAATTCTTAGTTTCCTCTTCTGATCACTCATTTCTCTTCAATAATGTTTTTTGACCCTGTGACATACTGGGGCACAATCCAGACTAGTGAGGGGCATTGTCATCCCTACCCTGCAACTTTGCCTTGCAATGTCTTGCTGTAGTAACTCCCATCTGGGCACTTGCAAACAGACTTCTGGCATGCAAGCCACAGCCTGAGTGTCTTTGTGTAACTGCAGCCTGCCAGTTGCATCCTGGCTCTCGCCAACCTTAGTTATACTGCAGGATGACCCCAACAACATCGCAGTCCCAGATCTTCTATGAAGAATGTATGTTCTGTACTGTCCAGCCCTCTCCTGAACACTACAAATATATTAAGTCCATTATTCCTTTGAGAGTAATATGCCAGTTATCTTAAATAGTTGCCAAGATGCTTCAGTTTAAACATGCTAGATTAGATGAAACAGTAAAAAAAAAGTTTAATAATTACAAAGATTTTGAGTACAAATAATAAGGCACAAGTCAGAAATGGTTACAAGAAAAATAAAGATAAAATGTCTACTAGTGCCCAACTTAACAAACTATTAGATTTAAGCAAAGTTTCTCACCACATGCTCCAGCAGATTACTGACCAAACTCTCAGGGAAAGACTTCTCCCCCAGTGTCCAATGGCTGTTTACTTTTGTCTTCTTGGGTGAGGAGAATGAGGTGGGTAAGGAGAAAGAGAAAGGTATCTTGGGGTATTTGTCCATCTTTTTTTTTTTTTTTATAGTTTCAGTCCCCTGCTTGAAAAACATTTCCTGCTGAGAACCAGGAGTCAGAGAGTCTATGTGGAAGGATATCCCCTTGCTCTTTTTTTCTACATGTTTGAACTTCTTTTGTTTTCCCTTCCTGCCTGATGACTCTGTATGCTTGCTTTAATGTGCATTTAAGCAGTATGCAGACCTGTTTACAGACTTCTCCTTGGGTAGGGCTGTAGGGTTTGGAGCATGTTAGTAAAATCATATAGGGGAATCTTTTAACTTCTCATTGCGTTCACACATGTTTTTTCAGGACAATACAGACCAGCCAAGTATGTGTTTTCAAATGATATACAGGCGAGTCTCATCTTATGCGGGGGTTCCGTTCCGTGGTTAGCGTGTAAAGAGAAAATTGCATATAGTGAAACACTCATTGAGTTGAAGGGTGGGCGGAATCACCTGCATTACAGATGTAGTTTTTAAATTATTCCTTTTTTTTCTCTTTTTTTTTCTTTTTTTTTGTCCAACGCGCAAATCTGAATTCGGACATGTTAAATGCTCATAAGATGCACCTCGCCTGTATACTTTGTATAACGATTATTACAATGGCATGTAGGTGTGAACACGGATGTATTCCATCACAGACTCCTCAACTTATTTTTCCATGAAATGTTCACTCTACTTTGTGTGTATATTTGGATTCTTTCATTCTGGTTTTTGTCTCTCCCCTTCCCCTGTATATTTTCTCTAACATTAATTTTTAGAATTTATACTGTGTGTTTTTCAACTTGCTGTTCAGAGTGGCAAATTTGATTTTTCTAGCATCCTTGAGAAGTAGGTATTCTCATTTTACAAATGGGAAAACTGAGGCATTTTCCAATGTCAAATTGTGTATACAAGTAACATGTTGATGTCAGAACCATGTTCACAGCTGCTGATTCCTAGGCCTGTATTCAGACCACAACTTTTTTCTATCCATGCTTTTCCTTATGTGTGTCTGAATGAACATGGATTACGAACAATCTTCTCTTTTCCCATTCAGAAATTATCTTCAATCCAGTAAGATTTTATTCTTGCTGCAGAAGTCTGGGGACAGAGTGTGCCTCCTTGTGTCTTCTGCATAGTAGATGAGTGGTCTTTCTGGATCCTCTCACCCCACTTGCAGCAAGGCACCCCTTGCTGACTAATCAGTGTTGCCAACTCTTGTGATATTTTTGAAAAACTCATGCTATATGGAATTTTTCTTAAAGCCCCAGCCCTTGAGTCAAGTCATTATGTGCAAATCTCAAGTTTAAGTAGGGTTCTAGCCCTCATGATTGAGAAATAAAGCTTGAAACTGTGACCAGAGTATACTGTGAAGTCTCACAGACCAGAAGGTAAATAAAAAGAACCCCAAACTTATTTTTAAGCCAATTTCTTGTTTGTGTGTGTGTGTGTTTTTTTTTTTTTTTTTAAAGTCCCTACTGTCATGCTGTCTCACGTGAGTGGCTCACAACTGAGAGTGATTACCTTAGGGCAGACATCCCAAACTGATTGTGTGTTTTATAATTAGATTTCACCAAGCCAGTGACAAATGTGAATTCCTGGATCACTGTAACAATCTTACCATGGAGCCACAGACAGTTCCTTTAGACTCTCCAGTCCATCTTGCCACCCAGACAAACTGGATTTTGTGATTAAAATGGTTACTTACACCAAAAATGGCATCACATTTAGGTTGCTTCCAGTCTCAAGAAACCAGTCATTTATCCCAGATCAATTGGTACGGTAGATCAGCGGTTCACAAACTGTGGGTCGTGACCCCATTTTAGTGGTGTTGCCAGGATGGGCTTAGACTTCCTGGGTCCTGGAGCCTAAGCCAAAGCTTGAACCCCATGGCCCAGGACCAGAGCCTGAGTTCCACTACCTGTGGCCAAAGCCAAAGGGGCTCAGGTTACAGGCCCTCTGCCTGGGGCTGAAGCCCTTTGGCTTTGTCCCCTCCTGCCCAGGCAGAGAGGCTTGGGGTTTGGCCCTCCCACCCAGTGTGGTGGGGCTTTGACTTTGGCTCCACCACCAAGGGCAGAGGGGCTCAGGCAGGCTCAGGCTTTGGTCCTCCATCCTGGGGTCATGTAGTGATTTTTGTTGTCAGAAGGGGGTGACGGTGCAATGAAGTTTGAGAGCCCCTACTCTACATCTTACACCAAAGAAAACGGTGGCAGTCAGTTAGCTAATAAACCTTTACTTAGTCTACTATAGAAGAGAAGGAAATGAGAGTTCTTGAGAGGTAAAAGACATGCACAGGTGAGTCAGAGTTCATCATTCTAAATGGTGGAAGTTTATGTAATAAACTCCCAGTTTCTCAAAGGTCTTTTCAGGGTATGCAGATTGTCTCTGGGAATCTCCACTTTGTATCAGGTACATTTCCCTGTAAGAGTCCAATCAGTACAGTGATGCCAGATCTTTCCTTGAATCCATACTTATAGCTTCTCACTAAAAACAAGCTGACAGTGTCACTTACCCATGTGGGCTTTTCCTTTGATGGAGTGAGGAATGAATTTTGAGTCTTTGACCTCCAGTTACCACACATTATGACCACTTGTTTCAAAATTAGCACTTTTCTGTAAAAGTTCATTTGCATTCCACAAGGCTTCTTTCTCGTTTGGTGGGTTATTTACATTGTATACACCCCCGTAACTAAATGTTTGCTATTGTGTTATAATAGGGATACAGATAAGTGAAAACAATGCAAGTAACATCCCGCTAGTTCTCATGAAGTTTAAACCCCAAATACACTCTTAACACCTATAACAATCACTTTGATCTATATACTAATATGCAAGCTCTCAGCCAGATGCCAGTCCCTTTAGACTCTCCAGTCTTAGAGAAAAGAGTATTGTGGGGATACTCCCCAACTGTGCTTTACCTTCAGATCTGACTGAGCACAATATTGACCAGGGGATCCAGGACCTATACTCCCAAAGAACTCATTGGTTCCCAAGTCCACCTTTTGCTTTGTTGGGTCAAGCAACCCTTGTAATTGAATAACTGCAAATAGAATAGAACTGACCAGCACTCTTTTAAATAGTTTATATTGTCAGTACCTCATGTGGCATTGATAAAACAGTTAAAAACATTATTTATAATCTCTCTGAAACAGAACTGGTGAATGTTTTGAGAATTAAAACATGGTTGAAAGCTGTGTGTATGTGTTATAAATGGTTTTTCAAAGATTTCTTATTCTTCTCATTCTATTTCCACACCATTTTCTCTGCCCGTCCCCTTTTTTAAAAACAGATGAAACATGTGAAAGAGAGGCTTGGTGAAAATGTACAAGAAGAGGTGCTTCTGCTGTGTCTTGGCATCACTTCAGGAGTCGGCAGATTGATCTTCGGCAGAGTTGCAGACTATATTCCTGGTGCAAAAAAAGTTTATTTACAGGTACAGCTTCTGCATGATGATTCAGTAGACTTAAGTCAGCTTTGTGTACCTTTTCTTATTCAGCTAGTTAATATTTTTGACAGTAGAATTTGAGCTGGTGATTAGAGCTATGCAAAACCATTCATTTTCATTTTAAATGTACAGTATGTGTGCAATGAAAGTCACAAATGAGGTGCGCATGTTTGCTGCTACTAACAAGTGTAAATGTTCGCTTCAGGAAAATTACAGACTTGCCATATTGAGAAATGTAATTTTCATAAGAAATTTCAGAGAAACTGCTTCTTTTTCTGTGAAATAGCAAGACTTTTGTGCATTCCAAAACAGACATTATTTCATTGGGGAAAAATGGGAAGCAAAATTATTGCCTTGATTATTGATTTTTGCCTTCCTGAAACCAGAATCGTCCACTAGTTTCACCAGCATTTTTTTAGTACAACTCTAGTGGCAACATGTGAAGTTGTGTGCCCCTCATAATAACCTGCATGAAACTTCATTTTTTTGAGGCAGATGTCACTGTTTTTGGTATATCATCTTTCTGCTGTGTGCATTACCTTTCCTCTGAGTTAGAGCATTTCAAAGCAGGCAGCTTGTCTGCCCTGCCATCTAGAAGAGGGCTCTATACTTACAGGGAAATGCATTTGTCTAGATACATAATAGAAAACTACCTAGAAAATGTTGATTCCTTTTTATATAAAACCATTTTTAATGTCACATACACATGTAATGTAAGTGTATCTGGACAAACGATACTCAATCTTGGGAAAACATACAAGACTCACCGTTTTTTAGCACCGTGTATTCTTACTATTAGCTGAAAGCTCATGCTGTTGGACAGGTGTAATTCATAAAGATATGAATGATTTTTTTTAAAGCCAAAAATGGCTGAGAACTTAAAAATTGGATGGTAATAGACCATGAATCTCAATGATGATTGAATCTGGACATATTCTAAACAAGATCTCCCAGCCACACTAGTAGCTGTTTCTCCATGACTTCGCACTCTGTACTGACATTGTAGGCTTCAGAAGAACATTCCAGGCTTCAGAATGATATTCCTCAAATACTTTTATATAGATCAGACCCTTGAGAGTTCGGTTTGCAAGGGAGTTCATGAACTACACTCTACTATTTGGTCTGCAGGAACTGGAAATGAACAGAATTCCTTTGTTTTCTAAATTCAAACCTTTAGGCAGAATGTATGCGCAGTTACCAATACCAGGCTCCTCCAGGACTAAGTGTGTGAGTCTCTAAATCTTATAACCCCTTTTAACCTTTGTTTTTGAAGGCGGAAGAGCTCTACCTCAGTCTTTTCTCCTAGAGGCAGGTGGCCATAGATTCCATGCTGTTTGGAAGTTTGAAGTGACTGCTTCCTTCCCAGTAGTGTGCTCTGGGGGCAGTAGTTATGGGAACAGATGCCTTTGTGAGCCCTTTGTAGGAAAAGGATGTGTCAAGGTCCCTTGCTTTTAATAGCGAGAAAACTCTTCTGTTGCTATCTCGTTTTTGTTGAGCTGAAATTCAGAGACATGCTGTAATCTATTTAGCATAGTAGCTAGAGAACTGTTCTAGGGTTCCCTAACAACTACATGCTAGAAAGCATACCCTATAATATCTAGGGTGTGGATGCTAGAGAAGGGTTTCCTGGTGATTATTGCACTAAAGATTCTAGGGCTTTTCTTGACCTGAGTCACCAGTGTCATTTGGCAGCAAGTTGTTTTCCCTATTCCTTAATGTCCTGTCCCATGCTAATAAGACCTTGTGAAAGTTAGATATGTACCTTAATGACACTGGTGGAGGAAGTGACTGTTTCATCTCCAAAAACCCCACGGAAGTGGCAAAAGGAGCCACTTGGTCCATGCAGAAAGGGCAAGGAAGTGTATTAGGCTGCCCCTCAAGCCTACAAAGACACCTACATTTGGGGAGAATGTAAAGGCTCATAGATTTCCCATCTGTGCAATATTGTTTCATATCATGAACATAATTTTGTGAAAGCTTTGGAAAATATGAGTAGGTTTGAGATTAAATGCAAATATTTTGCACAGCTCTAGTTCTGAAGGGTTTTTAGGTAGTATTAATCACTTAAAAGAATGGGAAGAGAAACTCATTCAGCAATAACGAGAGACATCTACTGGATTTTCATTGCACTGCAGTCAATGGACAGTGTGGCTGTGGAAGACTGCCTTTCTGTAGATGGACAAATCTTTACCATGGCTATGTATGTTTACTCACATTTAAGAGATTCCAATGTGGAGGATGAAGGAACACCAAACATACCTTTTGGACTGATTTATAACCTACTGTAACACTTAGGAGATTTTATTATTGCTATGACCAATTGCAAATAGGCAGAAAAGAGAAGCCACCACAGTCTTATGTTTTTTTCATTTGATAGTTGTCAAACTTGCAATAATATTCATTAAGTTCTGTGGCCGCATCATTTACTTAGAAGCATCAGTTGTTGCTCCAGGATTTTTTTTCTTTAGATGACTAGGGTGAAAACTCTGACATTCTCTTCCAGGACATAGATTTTACTAATTAAATGACTAAGGATCTTCTGTTTTAACTAATTTAAAGAGAGGAGACAGGTATGCTCTCTCTGTCTTAAAACAGTCTCCTGCATCTGTTTCTTCTGCCTCAAAGCAGCACTTTTAAGAGAGGAAGTGAGTATTCGCCATCTCTCCAGAGGGGTATGCTAGTTTTTGAAACAGTCCAACAGTAAATTCAGCCTTTTCATTTGTATCTCTTATTTGAGAGAGTAGATGTGGATAATCATGGTAACTGAGATTTCTTTGGCTACAGAAAGACAGGCAGTATTTTACAACAGTATTATCCACAATGTGTACAGTGTGCCAGTATCTAACATCTTCAGCAATTCTAATTATGAATTAAATGGCTGACTATTGCAACTAGATATCTACTTCCCACCAAGATTCTACCATCTTGCAGTGAAATGATTTACAAGGATTCTCCTTCACAAATTTTTAGCTATCTACTACATTTTCGTTATTCTTCTTTAGGAAGTTGCTTTGTTTCATAGAAGTTTGCTTCATAAACAAATTGTTTGGTTCCAGGTCAATGCCACCTGAGTCTTTTAGTCCAGTGGTCCCCAACCTTTTTATCACCGCGGACCGGTCAACCGGTCAACAATTTTACTGCGGCCTGGGGAGGGTGGGGGTGGGGGGTTGAACCGCCAGGCTCTGCCTGCTCTGCCTTCCTGCCTGCTCTGCCTGCTCTGCCTGCCGCCGCCTCACCGCTTCCGCTCTTGTGCGGCCCGGTACCAATTGATCCACGGACCGGTACCGATCCGTGGCCCGGGGGTTGGGGACCACTGTTTTAGTCTATTGGGGTTAGTGTTTTATTTACACTTCTGCTTTAACCACAGCAAGCAAAATGCATTTTAGTACAACCCTAACTGTAAGATTTATGGTTTTGTTTATTTTTTTTTATTTTGGGGAAGAGAGGCAGAGACCCCTGGAACTTGAGGTCTATTCTGAGTAGCGGGAGACAAATAGAGATATAAAGCTTTCTGAATCTTATCTTTCCTCCATGGTCTAGTTATTTGCCCTTGGCTCTATGTAAAATATATTTCCACTTTAAGACTTTTCCAATTACAGTAGACTCTCGATTATCCAGGATGATAGGGGAAAAAATAATTCTGGTTAATACAATCCTGGATAATCACCATTCCTAGGAAATATTGGGAGTGGGGGTTGGTTCACCAGCCACCCTGCGCCAGGGGGAGGGGGTGTTGGTTCACTGGCTGCCCTGCACCCTGGTGGGGTTGTTTTGGGTGTGTGGGTGTGGGTGGTTGGGGCGGCAGCAAAGCCAGAGCCGGCCCTGCGAGTTGCACATTTTTTTTTTTTTTTGACATCCTGGTTAATCCACATCCTGGATAATTGAGAGTCTACTGTAACAGTGATTGTGATCAAGGGATTCTAATCGTATTCTGTCTTTCTCAGCCTTTACTATTTAACTATTAAATGTCACAGATGAGATGGATTCATCTTTGTCTATACTTGGATGATTGGTTAATCTGAACTTTGTCTAAAATGGTCACTGTCTAAAGTGGTCACTATTTTTTCCTTGCCCAATGGAAGTTGCTTTGGAAAATAACTAGAGGCTCATTAACATTAATTGGACTGCTTTTAGAAAATCAGTGTTGGACTACAGCAGCAGTCCTCTGCTTACACTCAGTAATGATTCCATCTCCTATAGAGATGATCTAGTACTAGAATTTGTGGGACGTAATGTAAACAAGTTTCTAATAGCAAGACCTATTTTTGCCACTGTTTTAGTTAAACCTGCTGAAAAACAAGTCTAATTGAAGCAGTGGCAAAAATTAATCTGGCCGTCAATGTCTTGTCTATACTTTGGCTCCCACTAGTTCTGCAGAAATGGCATTAGAACTAGTGGGAATTCTTTTGTAAATTTCCCTAGTGTAAACCCTGCCTAAAAAGTCTTCTGTGGTTTATGGGACATAACAGGATTGGGAAATGTTACTAGGGCTGCTGGACCTGGCAGAGCCCAGCTCGTAAATAGAAGACACTGCCAGGATGGGGAGGGAGAGCTGGATAGTTTCCAGCAGCTGCAGATTTTTTTAAAATGTTGATGTACATGGAAACTGAGTCTTCCATCATTACTGTGGAGTAAGTAGTAGAAAATTTTGGCAGGAAGCAAGGAAATTTTTTGTGGTGGTTCTTGTATTAAAAACCCCCCAAAAACAATAAATATAGGCAGTGAATTTAATTCCTCACAGTTATGAAGCCCGAATTTACTCCCTATTTTAGAACTCTCATTGATTTAATGTGATTTTTTTTAACATTATCTAGGTGGTGTCATTCTTCTTAATTGGCCTGATGTCCATGATGATTCCACTGTGCCATACCTTCGGAAGTCTCATTGCTGTCTGCCTCTTCATGGGTCTATTTGATGGCTGCTTCATTTGTATCATGGCTCCTATTGCCTTTGAGCTAGTTGGTGCACAGGATGTCTCCCAGGCCATAGGATTCTTGTTAGGACTCATGTCAGTACCTATGGTAGTTGGTCCACCCATTGCAGGTAAATGTTGGAACAGTCTGTGATCTGTTTATCTGACATAGATCTATTTACATTAAATTTGATTTTTCAAATATACATTTTCTGAATGCAAGATGAGATGCAACCTTTTAAGATGAGACAAATGCTGAAGGTTAGTTGTGTGCCATTTTGTTTGCTCTAAAATGTATGGTAGGGTATCTTCTTTCCCTGGATTATTGATTTATCTTTAGTTTTCCTAGTTTACTTTTTCCTTGAATTCTTATTTGTCCTTGGTATCTTCAAACACATAGGTATAACAGTTTGCCCTCCCAAAAGAAAACACGGGCTTTCAGGTTGGGTTTAATCTGATATTTTCCCCATTTCTTAGTGTACAGGCTGTAACCTTTAGTCCTCCGATCATATGTGCAACTAACTTAGATTGCATTTACACTGCACACCATTGGCAGTAGCATGTAGGGTATGTATAACTGCCTGCTGCAGTGAAAGACAGGCTCCATCCACGTTGCAAAGTGTATCTATATGCGTCCGTGAAAGGCTTTGTGCGGGGAAGCAGTGGGGAAAGGTTTTGCAGTGGGGCAGTAGCTACATTACGTATTAGTGATAATTCTCTATTTCCCCAGGTATACTGCGTGACTACCTAGGTACCTATGATGTAGCATTTTACCTGGCTGGAGTTCCCCCCATTATTGGAGGAATTGTACTATCTTTCATCCCATGGGTTCATGAAAAGAAGAAGCCAAAAGAGAAAGAAAAAGCTATTGATGAAGAAACAACTAAGAAAATGCTGGAAAATGAAAGCACTTCAGTATCAGGCACAGCAGAAAAGCCCAGTAAAGAATCTGAATCTTTTATTTGATGCTTTATCTTTCCACTGGACTGAATTCATTTTTACAGGGGCTAGATATGTCTGGCTTTGACTGGAAAATAGCATATTATTTTTAATGGAATGGGTGTCCAGATTGCAGAACAAAACTGCTAAGAGCTAAGAATCTTTTGTACCACTGAGTAGCTTTCTTAGGAGTCAGAGTATATTTTCAATCCATCCTTTTATGGCATTTGAGGTTTTATAGTATAAGTGTGCATCTGCTAGTGATTCCATGTTTAAGGAGATTATTGTTTTAATCTAATAGAGCTTGCATCTGGAAGTGTGAAAGCTGTTTCGTTTGATTCGTTGACTCGTCCAGGGTGGCTTCAATAATTTTAGTCCATCCAGTAGAGGCAAATTCTTGTGGTGTTTTCATGGAATTTCTAGTGCCTCTTATGACTGACTTTTTTTGTGTTAATTTCTTATTCCATTTTAACACTTTTACAAAAATTCTATATTATGATAATGAATAGTCATCTGGGCTGGTCTCCACTACGGGGAGGAGGGGGAGATCGACTGCAGATACGCAACTTCAGCCAAGTGAATCACGTAGCTGAAGTTTGCGTATCTGCAGCCGACTTACCATCCATCCTCATGGCGGTCGGCGGTGCGCTCCCCCGTCGACTCCAGCTTGCACCTCCCGGCAAGCGGGTATGTCTTCAATACCCGCTGAATCGGCGGGTAGCCATCAATCTTCTGGCGATCGATTTCTCGTGTCTTATGGAGACGCGAGAAATCGATCGATCGCGGCGCCCCCGTCGACTCCGGAACTCCAGCTTGCCGGGAGGCGCAAGCTGGAGTCGACAGGGGAGTGCGCCGTCGCCTGCTGCCGCCATGAGGATGGACAGTAAGTCGGCTGCAGATACGCCAACTTCAGCTACGTGATTCACGTAGCTGAAGTTGCGTATCTGCAGTCGATTTCCCCGCCCCTCCCCCGTAGTGGAGACCAGCCATAATCCTTGCTGAAATTATCTTGCTTTGGGAGCTAAATTATTTATCAGATCCTTAGCTTTAATTTCTCTTAATATTCCAACCTGTTCCATTTGCTTAAACCTACTCTGGACCACTTCTACACTTATTTCTCAGTAGCCTGAACATACAACATTTGTGATAATACCTATATTAAACACTCATAAAGTGAAGGGTATGAACTAACAGAAGCAAATTCAGAATTAAGGCTGTTAAACCATTATTACATCATCCTTTGTCCCTCAGTGCTACAGTGAATCTAGTTCTTTTTCAAGTAAACTTTGGAATAGCTCTTAGTCTTAAAACCATACGAAGTGCAATACTTGGGTACGATACCATGAGTTAGACAAAGCCAATTTCTGAATTTCTGTGGGGTTTTTTCAGGATTTGACTCTTCAAAAAACAATAAAAAGACATCTTTAAGGGATACATTTTAAGTGTGCAATAAGATGCAATTGTTCATACCAATAAATGGAAATATAGTCTACATAAGAGCTATTAAAGCAACATTAAGCAGATTGGGAAGAGATTTTGCACTAAGTGTGAATATGCAGCTTTATTATGGGTCTTTAAAATTTTGCACATGTGATACAACTCCATCTTTTCAAGAAATTGTACAGAAACTCTTTGCATGCACGATTACTTATCCTTAACATCTCTTCTTATTTGTGTATTCCTAGGTATTATATATAGTTTGTCAAACCCATACTTCTGAAAAACCTATTTTTCTGAAAGTTTCTTTTAAAAAATCTAAACAAAACTGTGCTTTTCAATTTATCATGATTACACTTGCAAATATATTGCCTCTGTTTGGATTTGCATTGACAATGCATGGAACACTTTAAATAGATATTCATTACCCAGGCGCACTCATCACCATCTATTTTAATTTTCCAGTGTTAGGTGTGCCTTAGCAAGCAAGTTCAGTGTTATCTGTGGAAAATATTACAAAAATATTCCACTGAAAGTAATTATATAAGCATCCTAATTATTAAGAGCCAGATTTTGTAACTCTTATTCACAATTGCATAGTATTATTGATTCATTTTAGTTTCTACTAAACATGAGCAAGGCGGTCAGAATCTGGCATTAAAATTTATACCCTTTGGCAGGGGTGTCCAACCTGTGGCTCTGGAGCCACATGAGGCTCTTCAGAAGTTAATATGCACCTCCTTGTATAGGCACCAACTCTGGGGCTGGAGATACAGGTGCCAACTTTCCAATGTGTTCGGGGGTGCTCAGTGCTCAACCCCTGGCTCTTCCTCAGGTCCTGCCCCGTCCCCTGAGCCTGCTATGCACTCGTGCTCCTGATCCTCCTCCTCCTCCTATTCCTCCTCCTCCTCCATCCCACCCCCAGAGCCTCCCACACACGACAGAACAGTTGATCAGGAGGTGCAGGGAGAGGCGAGGTGCAGGGAGAGGTGCTGATCCGCGGGACTGACAGTGGGCGGGAGGCACAGCTGATGGGTGGGGGGGGGGGTGTTGCTGATGTACATTGCCAAAGAGCCACAGTAATACATTGGTAAATTCTGGCTCCTTCTTCAGCTCAGGCTGGTCACCCGAGCCCCTTGGGAAAGATTTTCAGAAACGTCTAAGAAATTTAAGACTCTTAATGGGACTTGGGCTCCTAAATCTCTCACGTACTCCTGAAAATCTCCTTTCATTGTAAGTAATGTTGCTAGTTCAAATTCCCACGATTCTTTCATTACAGAAATTACATTAGCAATCTTGTTATTGTTTTTCTGGTTTCCTTTCAGGTAATGTTGTTCAATATAGCATATTATCATACAAACTGATAATGCATATAAACCTATGTGGAAACCATTATATTCATTTAATTTGACTATTAAATGAAAAATTAATATTTATCACAGTGGTGACAATTTAAAAAACCTGTTTGCAAAATCCAAGAATAGCCATATAGCACAAATTCTATTGAAATGGTCAAGAATTGAACACAAGATGGAGCCATGGGATCCTGCAGGGATCTGTACTTGGTCCAATGCTATTCAATATCTTTATAAAGTATCTCGAAGAAAATATCATACCATTGCTGCAAAAGTTTTGCAGATGACACAAAAGTAGGGTAATTAATGAGAGTGATCCAAATCACTCTGCAAAGTGGGCCCATTTGAAAGATGTGTTTTAATACAAGCAAACTCAAGGTCATACATCTAGGAACTAAGAATGTGTGTCATAATTACAGGATGAGTTGACTGCATTTGAAAAGTAATGACCCTGAAAAGGACTTGAGAGTTGTGGTGAACTGAATGTGAGATGTGGTGACTAAGAGCTGAAATTGTCTTGGAATATATAAATGGGAATATTGAGTGAAAATAGGGAGGTGGCATTAGTTCCGTGGATAGCATTAGATTGATCATTGTTGGAATACCGTATCCAGTTCTGGTGTTCGCATTTTTAAAAGAATGTTGAAAAATGGGAAAAGCTACTTAGCCATGGAATCAATTTCTTTTGAAAGCTTATCCAACCTCTGGCAAGATAGACAATAGCAATCTTCTCCCTTTCACGTGTATTCACTGTTGCACATAATCTGGGCATACAGATTTTGAAATTTCCCAACAGATTCTGGATATCAGACAGCTGATGCACTGAGTACTTGAATGTTGTCGCTTTAGCTTATAGATATTGGTTTTCTCATTAGGCACTCAGATACTATGATAGGCATGGTATAAGAATCTAATTGTAATAGATTTATGGTTTTGGTTCCATAATCAAACACAGGATGTATGCAATGGAGCATAGAAGAACATTTTCAAAATAATTTTTTTGTCTGAACACTCAGTAGTTGAGGAAATTTAATTTGGCCTTCATTTTTAATAATGACATAAGTATAGCACCATTATAATTCCACATAGTGTTTTTATTAGTGTAAACTTGGCTGACATTTTCAATATGCCTTTTATTCTTGTATATGAAAGGTGCCAAAACATTTTTAAGAATTTCAGAATTGTGTATAGAATCAGAGAGGTAGCCGTGTTAGTCTGGATCTCCAGAAGCGTCAGATATCCGATGAAGTGGGTATTAGCCCATGAAAACTTATGCTTTGATACTTTTCTTAGTCTTTAAGATGCCACAGGACTCTGTCGCTTCTGCAGAATTGTGTATAGTAATCTTAGACTGGCTATATTTTATACTACTGTGCGTGCTAATGTTGAAGACACTGACAAGTGGTTGACTGTTGTTGTAAATGTATTTTGTATATTATTTTGACACCAGTTAACTTTCATATTGCTAGCATTAACTCCATGCTTTCTAAATCTGATTTGTTAGAAACATAAGGATTGAATGTCTCCTGTTATTCATGGTGCTAAAATAATTGTAATCAAAATCTCAATTACTCAGAATAAAGTAGTGTGACTGTAGTTCATAAGTGACCCTATTTAGTATCATGGGTATCGTTGTAGACCATCTTATGTTTTCATATGATATACGCCTGTCTCATATGTTTTCATCTGTGTATAGAAAAAAATATTGCTTCCTTACCTATTTACAATAGTATTCTGATTAAATATGCTCCATTTAACTTGGATTTATATTTAATTGAATACATGGTGTAACCTGACTCACTTTAATTCCACTTGGCAAATTTTAAAATCACCTGAATGGTTTAGGAGCTTCAGTCATTGACTTTCACTTAGGCAATTGTTTTTACCCACTATCAATGATTTCCCGTCTACGATTTAACAGGATTTTACAAAACATGCTAGCTATATGATAGGAAGGGTATATGTAAGAGACAAGGAAAATTAGACTAGGAGAGACACTGCTGTAAACTAGCAAATTATGATGGAGTAACCTTCCCTAACATTTTTAGGATTGCTGCACATTTTGATGCATAAATTAAACCTGCTGCTAAACTTAAACAGTACTTTGACAGTTTATCACACAACCAGTACTTTAAACTTGGCTGGCTTCGGCAGTACAAAAGAAAAATATTTACTCACAAATAACTTTTAATAAATCATAGAAATTAATTTAGCCTTTTCCTCGATATTAGGAATATAAATTTTCCCCTTAACAAACACTTCTCTTGAAGCTAATAAAACAAAAAATCAATTCTGCATTCATGCTGGTGTTGTCACCTGGACTGAAGGAATCTTCCTATTCTCCCAGCCTATAGCAACCTAGTCTCCAAGTGTAAACGTTTCAAAGGTGCAGTGGGATATAGGCACATTTTTGAAATTTTTACTGTTTTCTTTTTAAATTCCCAGGCAGTAAAACATTAATCAAAGCAGGGCTCTCCACTCACATGTACCAGGTCAAGTGGGATTATCACCATTGATGCACCAAGAGCTGACACTAATTGTCTTTGGCATTGCCAGATCCTCTTTTTCCATTAAAATGAATTAATGAGAACTACCATCACATGGGATGAGAAATGCCCCTTAACAGCACTTAGTAACAGTACAAGCAAGGTACTGGGACCATAAAAATTCCATGTCTTTGTCCCCAGTTAGGGTCCATAGTCTAAGATTTTTATTTTAAAAAAATTGTTTCTACTTATGATTATTAAGAGAACACTGTGGACGTGAACTGAGTGTAAACCAAAGTAGTATTGTCTTCCTGACGCTGCAGATAACTTGAATAATTCTAAGCAATGTGAACTGCCTCATGTATTTCAGTGACTTTGAAGCCTATTACCATTTCAGTGTCCGCATTTCCTCCATTTCACTGAAGTATCTAGCTAATTTTCTTATACACAGTCCTGAACTACATGATGCCAAAAGCCCCAACTATTCCATACCCAATACCAAATCTCCATCTTCTGCCTTTCAGTTTCTAAGTCGCACCTTATAAATTATGGATACAAAAATCTCTAGCATACTGCAAAATGATAGCGGGGAGCAATGTACATTTTAATATAAAAATAATTAGCAGGGGATAATCTACTGATCATGATAATCATATTTAATTTATTTTAACATTTCCACTTTTAATTTAAATGAAGGTGCTGCGGAATTTTCAGTCTGTGGCAGAGTCCAAACACTTTGCTGTTAAGTAGATTTTATTCTGTATGCTTGGCTTTGTTTCATTGCTTTTTAGAGGAAAGCCTCAAACCTTTTGATACCAAAGAGCATTTCTCTTCTCCATTAGTAGTTACATTTTTGGGAAGGGCTCTGGGGAAGAGTCTTTTTTTCTTTTTGACACATTGTAGAATTTCAGATGCTCATGTCCCATACTCTAAGCCTGTGGATGGCCAGTGACTGTGAATACCAGAAGTGTGAGCATCATGAACATGAATTGTGCTGAGGCTCTTCAGTACTGCATTTATCATTCATTTGAATAATTCCAGCGTACGTAACCATTGGTAGAGGCTGATGCTTTCTGGTACAATATAGTGCAAATTGCATTCAAATTGTGCTTCATTTTTCCGAAATTTTGATTAGACCTAGTGTCTGTGTTTTGAAACTTGAACTGATATTTCCTTTAAGATAAATCTCAGCCACTAAAATTGCACATCCACTTACCTATCCCTTCTAATGCAGATTTATGGTAAACTCCAGAATACTCCCTGTCCAATATTTTGACATTATAAACCGGTGTGGTAAGAGGACTTAACAGAGCCCTCCTTCAGAAGAAAAAAAAAAAAGATTCCGTCCAGCCGCGTGCTCTGATTTATTTCACTGGACAGGGGTAAGGTTATCTTAAGCTTTTTATTCAGCGTGCTGAAGGTTGCTCATTAGAAAATAGAACAACCCTCAATATCAGAAATTGGAAGCTTTTATAACATACAGATCTACATATTCATGTGGCTCATTGATTATTCATTTATACCTGTACATGGTTAAAACTATGTGGAAACCGGAAGGTTACATCAGAAACATAATCATTGGTTCTAATTTGCTGCAGTGCTGAGCCTGCACAGGAGATTTCTCACTTTTAGCCTATATTAGTAACATTATCAAGGTCTTACTTTTGGAAGTCAATTTAATTTGCTCACAACAACACCAGGTGTCTTATTTCAGTTAGTATAGGAGTGCTCAAGTATAATACTCCCTTATTTTTCCCATGAGTTGCATTTCTCACATTTGAGGCTTATTAGCTATTTTCAGTTAGCAGTTTGAGATTACCCAGAGTGCTTGACTGCAGTTAGCTAACTGTGGGTATGGCTAGACTGAAGATTGTAGCGTGTTTATTTGTAGCGCTTCCCAATGTAGCGCAATTGGTATCCCGCTAGAGACTGTACAAATTGAAACTTTGTAGCGCAAAATAATGGCTACATTTGTGGTGCTTCTGCCGGCAGTAGCAGTTGCGGGATAGGGCAGGTATCCCAGCATTCAGCTGGGTGCAACGTGTTTTGCAAAGGAGGGGGGCAAGGGGGAACTGGGAAGTTGTTCACAGGGAGATGAGATCTGGCTGTCAGTTACTTTTCCTTAGCGAAAACTGACAGGCTGTCTATTTCAGACACACAGCTCCCTCTGCAAGCATTTTCACTGGTTATTTGCTGTGTTAGTTGTTAGAGAGAAACTGCAAAGCTACTTCCGCCTTTATAAAAACAAAACCTCACGTCCTTTGCCTTACATGGCAAGTTCATTGTCTTTAATGGCTTGCTGTTGGCCCTCAATGGGTTGCTGATAGCTTTCCATGGCTTGGAGGCATGCAAGAGATCCGATGGGTGTCCACATTCCCATCCTTGCGCTACAACGTTAGCGCAAAAAGGCTTATCCCTCTCGAAAAGGAGGTTTAACACTTGCGCTGTAAAAGGGGAGTCATTGCGCTAAATCTCCCTTTGAAGTGTGTTCGGTAGGAAAATTATAGCGCTAAAGGAGGGTTTTGGCGGTGCAAAGCGCCAGTCTAACCATGGCCTAAGCCTGTGTATGTCTTACATACATTTGCTTATTACAACATAGGGTAAAGATGTTTACAATACCGGTTACATAAAGAAGGAATGTGGAAGTTTATTTAGCTTTGTATTCAGCCAAAGATCTGTAATATATGAAAGATATCTTATTTTAAATAGCGTATGCAATTTCAACTCATGTATATTTATACAAATTTTAAAATCTATTTTTCAGTATTGTTGTGGGCAGTAGTTATGTATGACATTGCTTGATGACAATTACTAAACTTAAATGCAAAACAAATTTTACTTATTTCTACAATATACAAATATTGTACTACTAGACAGTTGTAAAAGTGGAAAACCATTGAAAATTACAGTTTCTGTGTATATTATCAATTATGGACTACATCATACATATTGATGTAGTGTGCTAGAAGAAGTTTAAAAAAGGACCAATCCAAAAGATAGTTATACCCTTTGGAACAGCAGGACAGAAATGGGTTGTCTTGCCAGAGCTGTGTGGTAAAGCTTGTACAGTGTCTAACCACACCAGGCCTAGCTCAGAGCCAGCAAACAGGTCCCTCATTTTCATGATAACCAATTTCATGCAAAACTACATAAAACACTTATTTTTAAAAAAGTTCTACTGAAGTTAAAATTAAAATAAATAAGTTCCCCAAATGCAAGAAATTCATGAAACTTACTACTTGTAACATTTCCCTTGTATTTCTTTCAGTAAGAAATTCAACTACAAAAATTAATCATGCAATCTAATTAACAAGAAGATTAATACTTAGGCTTCTAATAAAATATAACTTGTACAGTACAACAAATAGATTAATTCCTTTTATGTAAAGAGTTAACCGTGACATTTTCCTAAACCCATTCAAAAATGAGCTGCAGAAATCTGGTGTTTAGGTCTTCTGTCCTAATAGCTATTGAAAAGGCTTGGGCAAACTGGGTGTGAACAGGCAGATTCAAATGTCATTTTTACCTCACATTTGCTGTAGCTAAACATGTTTTTTCCTTGTTTATATGCATTCATTTTCTCAGACCATCACAAACAGGGGCTGTAAAAACAAATTCCTTAGTACCCTCTTCAGAAGCAGAATTATGTTGCTAGAGTCCAGGACTACATCCACTTGCTGTTATATCCGAGCACAGACATCTGCAGTGAGCAACTCAGAGGGTTACAAAATATATGTAGATCACAGTGAATGGTTTTCCCCATGATAGCATTTAAAAAAAAGCCCTCTGAAGGCCTGATTTTGAAACCCTTTTACTCCATTCAGTAGTACCTTATTCCACAAGCAGTCCCATAGTACTCAATGGAAGTAACATAGAAAATGCTAGGCCCTGAGTGAGTGAGCTGTTTACTTCTGTCTGTATCTTAAATAAAACCTAGTTTTAAATAGCAGGCATTCAAGCAAAAACATTAGATACATTTTGCACATGTTGTAATGCTTGAATGATGCTTGGAATTTGAACTAGCACGGTAACTCAATAAGGCAAAAATTATTTATAATCATGGTTACAAAATCCTTTTTTAAAAGGCCTGCCAATTACTGTTGGCAATAATTGAAAAGTGTGTGAGAGTAAATGTGTCTGGCAGTTCTTATCATGACGATTTGTTTATTTGGAAAGATCTGCCAGTTAACTCCAGTAGCAATGAAACCTACTCTCAGTGCCACCTGAGCCTATTGCTTCCATCAGCAGGAAATCAGTAACAATGTACTTTGCAGAAACACTTTCCTAGGGTATAAGACACGATAAATCAATCGCCAAAGGCACTCCTGTCAACTCCGAAACTCCAGCTTGCCGAGAGGCAGCAGCTGGAGTTGACTGAAAAGCTTATTGCCGACCGCTGCCGCTGTGAGGATGTCAGGTAAGTCGGCCTAAGATGCGCCGACTTCAGCTACGTGATCTTAGGTCGACAACCCTCCCTACTGTAAACCAGGCCTTAGACTCACATGGTTAGTGCATTTCCCTATTGTGATAGATAATGGCTACTGCATTCAGCCTTCAAAAAATAAATGCTTCTAAATTGCAGATATGAGGTTCAGTATTTTTGCAATCAAGCAAGACACATTTCATGATTAAACATACTAATATTCAGCGATGACACAGAAGGAAGCTTCATCAATGACTTCCTCTTCCAGAACTCTGAACATTCCTTTTAGGGACAACTACTGGATCTGACTCTCAATATTAGATGCTGGAAAATCTTTATTTATAGGGGCAAGAGGAGATGTAGTAGTCAGATGCTGAAAAGCGAATGTCTGCTGACATCATTACTGAACAGCAAAAAGTTAGTAGAAAATAGTATTTTTTATTGATTGGTCATGTTCTTCACCAGATGCTCTAACTCAGGGGTCTCAAACTCAAATGACCATGAGGGCCGCATGAGGACTAGTGCACTGGCCTGAGGGCCGCACCACTGACACACACACACATACCCTCGCTGCCCCGGCTCTGCCCCCACTCCACCCCTTCCATGAGGACTAGTGCACTGGCCCGAGGGCCGCACCACTGACACACACCCTGCCCTCGCTGCCCCGACTCCGCCCCCACTCCACCCCTTCCAAGAGGTCCCACCCCTGCCCCACCTCCTCCTCTGAGCACGCAGCTCCCCATTCCCTCCTGGAAAGCGCTAGGCACCACCAACAGCTGTTTGGCAAACAAAGCAAGAGCAATATAGGAAGTCCAGAGCTAGAAACACGCGCGGCCCAGCCAGGCAGCAGAGAAGCCTCTGCTTCTGGCCCCTCCCTCCCGCAAACTGCTATGGGGGGGGGGAGTGATGACAGGAAGCTTGGCGGGCCGCAGGGAAGGGCTTCGCGGGCCACATGCGGCCCCCGGGCTGCATGTTTGAGACCCCTGCTCTAACTAGCTAATTATTAGAGGGACACAGTCAAATATATTTTAATAATTTAGTAATATTTTTGTATTTTCACTATTTTTTGAATACTTCTTAGAATATTTAAAGTTATATTGGTTCCCTTACTATCTTAATATTTCTCCTTTGTGTTCCCATTCCTAGTTAATGAAATAGAAGCAGACATGGAAATAGGTGATTTCCTCTTTTTGATGGAAACATTGTCAGTCAGCAAGTTTTAAGAAAAAGGGATTGTGAACCAATAGTGCTGTATCTGTCGATGCAGAACAAGAACAAAAATTTTTTTTGCAGGTCAGGGATTATTTTTTGTACTCACTTTTTTAATTTTTCAGAAACAAAAATAGCAAATTAAAATAGATATTTAGACTCCCCAGAGGTCTTTTACCTGTTGTAAGAATTTTGAAATACATTATATTGCATTTTGGCCATGAACATGAGCACTTAAATCCTTTGGGACTCATTGTCATAATGCTAATATGGATAAATTCTTCTAATGTTTACATAAAAAGTAATTTAAAAATGAGACTATTACATCTTTAGTAAGTTTATAAGTTTCTTAGCACCCCAACTATATAAGAGTATAGATACTCTTTGCCAGTCGATTGATAACTTAATAAAATCAGATTGACATTTTTATTTGCCTAATTTGTTTTGGATATTAAACATGTTTATGCACAATTAATGCCAAAATAATGAATTCCAAGAAAGCCTTTAGTAAGCATTATGTCAATCAAAACTCAGGGATACAGAATAACTTTTTTTGTTTTAGCCAAAGAATGTGAAATTCTAACAGAGCAAAGGTAGTTTTAAATTCTTTTGCTATTTTTACATAACACTTTGAATAGTTTCCCCCTAAATTTTTAAAAGTGTTCACATCTAGGCCCATAAATACGAGGGCTAAAATTATGAAAATCTGGCAATTTTATTTAGGTGTCTGTCATGTGAGCTCTTTTGAAAATCTAGCTCTCTGTTTCCATCATTAAATCATTTAATATCTTATGACTTTTAGCCAGTTAAAGTACTTAATGTTAACACTGCACAAGTATATTCACATATGCTAACTGCATGCATAAGACCATGGAGGTAAGTTCAAAATCTTTTTAAAACTGTTAATCTTTACTTCCTTCCATGCATATGGGCGCACCGCATCATTTATGAGTGAAATTTGTGTGTACCTGGAAGGATGAATGGACCCTTTAGAAATCAGACAACCTTAATTTGAAGATGCTTCCATTTTTAAATGCAATTGTCAAAGTGTTGAGATAAAATTTTGTCTTTATCTGTATAGTGTGAACTGTCAGGTGTACATCTCCAATATATGTATAAATGTATTTTAATATTCCTTTCACGTGTATCCAAAAGGGTATATCTGGTATGAAACAAACTGACACTACTACTGAGTAGGACAAGGGCTTTGGTTTTATTTTCAGCATAAACTGGCATAACGCTGAAGTCGTAGTGGCTATCAGAGACCAGAACACTTTGATTATAATTTATCTGAGAACTGAGTTATTCCTTTATTTTCTATCCTCAAAAATTAGAAAGGAAAATGTTTTGTTTTGAGAGAGTACGTGTACATTCAGGGTGTGCTGTCCACCCAAACTCGGGCACTGCTTTTCTTTCTCCAGCATATGAAGGTGTTGGCATAAATGTTTAAATGTCGATTTCTGTGCTGAGTGATATCACTGCTCTTGATCTTACTTGGTATTTTAGAATTTTCCTCTTTACATTTTAGTGCATTTTATTAAGTTTTTAAGGACCTGATTCTTACGTTATCCATTTTGTAATATGCAACTGAATGTAGGAGAAATAAATTACTTCAGCAAAATTTACCGTTTTAACCATTTTGGGTTTACAGACTCCTACAATGAAAAATGTGAAACCTCTCCTGTCCTCCTCACCCGAAAAAATTGCAATAAATTTTTTTAATGCAAACTTCATCCACTTGTGTGGTTATATATGTTGTATTTAAAACTCCTCAGAAAATGAAATTCAAATAGAGGAATAATACTCTACACAAGAAGCATAAAGTGGTAATTTAAAACTGAATGTAGCATACTGAACTACAGCCTTATAGAGGGGAGGGTACCATATCTTAACTACAACACTGGCCAATGTACATGGCAGAGGGGCACTGCTGACACATGATGGCAAATATCACGTTGGTAGATGTGCAGGTGAACCTTGAGAGACAGGCCAGTCCTCGCTTGCAGACAGCCCCCAAACCTGAAGTAAATACTCACCAGCAATTAACTACACACCACACAACAGAAACACTAACCCAGGAACCAACCTCTGTAACAAACCCCGTTACCAACTATGTCCACATATCTATTAAAGGGACACCATCATAGGACCTAACCACATCAAGGGGGTCATTCACCTGCACATCTACCAATGTGATATATGTCATCATGTGCCAGCAATGCCTCTCTGCCATGTACATTGGCCAAACTGGACAGTTTCTATGCAAAGGAATATTGATAAAGATGAAACAAAACTGTACTACAATACATTGGGAATACTTTCCGGTGGTTTCAAGATAGGATACTGGGTAAAAAGGTTGGTCTCCGACAAGTTTTACTGTATCAAATTTGACCTATGGAAAATTGGTTCATCGTTACAAAGTTTTACAAGGGGTGGGAAGGTTTTGAATTTTTTTAAAAAATGTTATATAATTTATGGACTGCCCCTGTGACCTTTTGGCAGTCAGGACTGAATGAATAAGAAGTGTGACAGACCGCCGTCTCCCCCCTCTCAGGAACACAGGCAGGAAACCCTTTTTTGCTCCAACAGTGCCCTTTAATTTACAGTGCAGGACCCCACCACCAATATATACAGGTTAAAACAGTTCATGAACATCCAGCTCTAAGTAGCTCATTAATATACAGCTCATTAATATCCAGCTCTTAAACAGCTCATTAATACCCAGCTCATTAATATCCAGCTCTTAAACAGCTCATTAATACCCAGCTCTTAAACGGCTCCACAGGTTCTGGCTCTACAAACTCTATATAGTTCAGCCCCTAATACGATAATACAAACACAGCTCTTGATAGCTCACACACCACCACCACACTGGGCTTCGTTCCTGGCAGCCTTATATCCCCCAGAGGAGGCTGCCAGGTGCAACCCATCCATGTTGATTGCCCTGCAAGCCAGGTGGCTGATTAGCCTTTCCTGCAAGGGAGGTTTGCAGGCTGGTGCTCCCTCTTAAAGGGCCCACAGGGCTGGTTCAGGCACTCCTGGCCAGCACCCTGCCACAGAAGGAAGAGCTCTTCTCTCACGCAGAACAGAGCTGAGTCACACTGGATGGTATAGAGAAGCCTGTACTGCTACTGCCTCTGCTAGAAAATAAAAAATAAAAAACCCTAGGACAGAGTAAAAGAAGGACCTGGCAGGGGCATGCATCTTAGCAGTTACCAGAAACATGACACTCCACATAGGAAACAAAGACCTGTTTTTTAAGTAATCTAAGACTGAGTACAAGAGTCATTCATCAAGTTATTAGCACAACAGCTTAACAAACTAAAGTGTAACCTTTTTTGTCTCCAGTCCAGTTTGCATAAAATAATATTGCAAGTACAAATTAGCTGAATATGATACTGTTGTTCAAAAAGTCAATACAATAAAATAAACCCACACAACTAAAGTATTTGAATCTGAAAAATTATTCTGCCACATTCACTTCAGGTTACCTGGAGTTTGGACTCTCCTATAGAGGAAAGGAACTTTGTTTTGAGGATTAGAAGGCCTTTTTTCCAGAAATGGTGGCACGTGAAGCTTCCTTAGACTTCATATGAGGCTGTGGATGCTCAACCCATCTAAGAAACATAAAGCTATAAATGGCTGTAGTGTTAAGGTTTGATTTTCAAAACTGTCCAGACAACCACATCTAATTTTAACAAACAACTAGTGAGATTGAATGTGCAAGTAGAGCATTTCTACACACAGATTCATATTTGCTTTTTGCAAGTACTGAGTTTGTGCATTGTGCTATGCTACGTTAGCATCTATAGTTCTGAAAATCAGGCCTGTAATGTCCTATATTGTATTCAAACATAATATCATTGCCTAAGGGGAAGCTATTCAAGAATAAGGTATGATGTGCATTTTAAAATACTATTGCTATGCTGGAAGAACTCCCTGTGTGGACTCTTATTATGGAAATTATTCTACGATAAGTTATTCTGTACCTATAATGGAAAACTGTAGTTATTTAGGAACAGCTATGCCAGCCAATTTCCCGATATACACAAGCCCTAAAACACACACACAATCTTTCACACACTGTTGTTCAAAAGCTCACTCCGTACAGGTAAAATATATATACAATTATGACCGTTTAGATTAGGGCTCGGTGTTTCCATATTTGAGCGAGTGTAGGAACCTCCCTTTCTGTAAATATACACTCTATAATACTTCTGTGTGTGCATGTTCTTGTAGGTAGTTAGTGTGTTTAGTTCCTAATATGAAGTTTAAGACTTTGGAATGCAGAGTTGTACAAGCTTAAGAATTTGGAATGCAGAGAATAACTGTAGGTACAGGGTGGTCCAAAATGGTATTTATTGGGTTAATCAGGTGAACACATGAAAAGAGAAAATCGCTTCTCGGCCTTTTGGCTAAGAAAGCATTATCTAAAAAGTTGTATCTTTACTTTAGATCACAAACAGTATATGTAAATAAGATGAGGAAGACGTTGTAGCACCTTAGAGACTAACCATTTTATTTCAGCATAAGCTTTCGTGGGCTATAGCCCACTTCATCGGATGCATAGAATGGAACAGAAGTAAGATGCATTTATGCACACAGAAAAAAAAAAGTTGTACATTAGCATACCAATTCTAAGAGGCTGTTTAATTTAGATGGGCCATTATCAGCAGGAGAAAAAAAAATGGATATCTGTCCGGCAGGATTTAACACCTATTGAAGGTAAATTAACAAGGGAAATGCAATGAGAGAACCATTCACAAGTCCTATTTAGCCCCTGGTTAATTGTATCCAATTTGAAAATTAATTCCAGTTCCTCAATTTCTCGTTGGAGTCTGTGTTGGAAGTTTTTCTGTTTCAAAACTGAAACCATCAAATCTTTAATGGAATGGCCAGGAAGACTGAAGTGTTCTCCTACTGGTTTTTGAATGTTATGATTCCTGATGTCAGATTTGTGTCATTTATTCTTTTGCGTAGAGACTGGCCGGTTTGGCCAATGTACATAGCAGAGGGGCATTGCTGGCACATGATGGCATATATCACATTGGTCGATGTGCAGGTGAATGAGCCTCTGATAGTGTGGCTGATGTGATTAGGTCCTATGATGGTGTCAGTTGAATGGATATGAGGACAGAGTTGGCATCGGGCTTTGTTACAAGGATAGGTACCTGGGTTAGTGTTGTTGTTGTGTGGTGTGCGGTTGCTGGTGAGTATTTGTTTCAGGTTGTGGGGCTCTCTGTAAGCGAGGACTGGTCTGTTCTAACATGGCTGCTAATCTTAAACAGTATATGCTAGCCATTGGAATACGTGACAGCCAAATAACTACATGACTTGTAATCTTTTCTTATAAACTGAATGTAATTCTATTGTCAACAGTGGCTTTCAAAGTATTCAGTAATAATTCAGTCAGAAAAGTGTTGACTTTTTCCCTCCAGTAGTCTCTGTTCACAACCCCTTATGGTTCTGTTCTATAATAGTTTCCATTATAGCTCCATTTCCAGCCACCTGTCTCTGAAATGTACACCTTTCAGGCTGAAATTTTCTAGACATGGCCGTTAAAGGGTAAATGATTCTAGAAAATTTGAGGGGGGGGGGGAAATGTTTGTGTTTGAGTGAGCTTAGAGTGAAAAAAGATATTTTCCCCATTATAAAACATGATCTTATTTTTTTGTAAATACCTGGATAGCTGAGAACCAAGAGTTGAAATTGGCATCCCTAAGGGCTTTTAAGGGTTCTAATGAAAAAACAATGGTTTTAATTTACGGGACTATGAGCCTTTGGAGATCACACTATCTGAACATGTCCTAGACCAGCGGGGTCTCAAACTTAACTTTAGGGCGACCCCTTTTTTCATGAGCAGCACAGCGGCGCGACCCCTTGTCTGTCCGCCGAAAGAATTACTTCCGCATTCGGCGGACATGCTGAGCGCTCCCGAAATAGCTCAGCAACCCCTCGGGAAACGGTCGCGACCTACAGTTTGAGAACCCCTGTCCTAGACCTTGCATGCAGTGTTGCTGTAGCCATGTTGCAGTATATTAGAGAGACAAGGTGGGTGAAGTAATATTTTTTTATTGGACCAGCTTCTGCTGGTGAGGGAGACAAGCTTTCCAGTTTACACCGCGCTGCTGTGGCAGCTCTGTAAATGCATATTTAAGTTTATTCTGATTCAGTAAAGCATTAAAGTGGTACTTAACTAAAACCTGATTGGCTTTAAGGGGACTTGAAAGGGTGTGATGCGCAGTTAATCAGGTGCTTGTGCACTTTGTGGAAGTGATTCTTTACTGAATCTGACAACTGGGCACCCTTCTAGGGAAACTGCCTCCTTGTTCCCATTTAAGGGTAAGGTAAGAAAGGCACAGAGCTGGTACTGCTAACATTTTTGAAAGTGTCCACGAATGTTGGTTGCTTTATTGTTTAAGAGCTCTGCTGCAGTGACACCGCTCAGGTTACACTTACATCTTTATAGTGCTCTTGGTTATACCTGCTCTCGTATATAGCTATAGGGATAGCGCTAATAGCATGTCTACAGTGACAGCCACCAGCACTATAGCGTGGCCACATTTATGGCACTTACAGCAACATAGGGAGTGATGCATTATGGGCAGCTATCCCAGCATTCAGCTGCGTGCAATGTGCTTTTAAGGTGAGGGGGACCACGTGTGCATGTGGATGGAGGGAGCAAGTGGATTTTTGGCTGCTGAGACACATTTCCTTTGAAAGTCAAGGCCTGCTAGTTTTCTCTTTCATACAGGCTCATTTCAAACATTTGCATTGCTTATCTGCCACGTGTAGAGAGAGACTGAAAAGGTACTTCTGCATTCCTCCAGACAGTTCAAAACCAAGGGAAGAGATGTCCATTGCCTTAAATGGCTGTGGCCATCTCCAGAGATCACTTAAAATGCTTTTAGTGTTAATACCCATGCACACTGGAGAAAATACAGAGCAGTGAATATGCAATAGCTGCTAATCCCTGGGGGGAAGGAAGGATTAGCAGGACTGGTATAACTGTGGCTTTATAGCCCTCTATATGCCTCGCCAGTCTGGATGGGTAGGGCGTTATAGTGCTCCTGGAGGCTTTATAGCGCTATAGGGAGCTGGTGGAACCAAGCCCTAGTCTCTCAGCGGCTGTAGCCTAAGCACTTTGCTGTGGTACCTCAATTACTTTAGCCCGCAGTGCCTGCTGCTTCCCTCTCACAAGCAGGGCCCGTGGGTGCTGGAATGAGGCGCTCAGCGCTCTGGGAAAACCTGCCTGTCCGTGACTTCCCCAACCAGCTTCCCAGAGGACGTTGGGTCCAGGCAGCGTTAGGAACAGAGCCGGGAGCGGGGCTGCTCCATGGGCCGCCCCCTCTCAACCGATACCCGTGGCCGCTGAGGTGCCCGGTCCGCAGAGTGCGGGTGGGGGCCGGGCCCGTTGCGCGCAGCAGGAGGCGGGAAAGCGAGACAGGGGCCGCGACCTCCCGCCCCGGGCTGCAGCCTTGGCTGAGGCCTTTGGCGTCATTGCACCGTGGGGCGTGAGCCGGGGCACGCGGCCGGACCGCGGGGCGGTGCAACGCTGGCCGCTGCCAGCCCGGCCCCCCCTCCGCCGCCGCTGTTCTGGGCGGTTTGCGCTCACGTGCCCTCAAAGCGAAAACGAGGTTGGTGACTAGGGAGGAGAAAGCGAATCTGCGGCCATTTTGTACCCGGGCCACGCGCCCGCCCCGGTCCCCCGGCTGCCGGGCAATGTCCCTGCTGTGCTCGGCTTTTCAGCTCCCGGCATGCACCGCGGTCCGAAAGCGCCAGGTGTCTGGAAGGCGGCGGGGAGACGCGGTGCGCGCTGGGAGTTGTAGTCCCGACTCGTTCCGCGAGTCACGTTAGTGGGGACCGCGGTGCCTCGGTGGCTGCGGGTCGGGGCCGCTCCCCGCCCTCGGAGTCATGGCCGGCGCCGGCAGGAAGAAGCAGGTTCGCTTCGCCCGGCCGGCGGCGGCGGAGCAGAGTCTCCTCCCGGAGCCTGCGCCGCGGCCTGAGGTGATCGTAGCCGGCGGCGGCAGGAGCCGGGGCGGGGAGGGAGCGGCGCCGTTGCCGCCGCTGCTGCGCTGGTGCATCTCCGGGGTGCTGTGCTCGGCCTTCCTGGGCCTGGTGAGCGGGGCTGGGTCTGGGCTGGATCTTCCCTTCCGCCTCGCGGGCACCTGGCAAACCGGGGCAGCCCCTGGGCTGGGGGCGGACCTGGTGCAGGGGCTGATTTGGCGCAGCCCCTTCTTCGGTGCGGTTAACGGGGGGTCATATGCAGCCCCCTCCTCCCCGGGGGTCGGCCCCTGTGCGAACTCCGGATGGGGGCCGGGGGTAATAGGGCCCTATAAGAGAGACCCCAAAATCAGGACTGTCCCTCTAAAATTGGGACCTCTGGTCACCCTAGTTCCTCTAGCCCCCTATAGTGTCTCTAACGGGGCTGGCCAGCTGCTTCAGCAAGGAGCGGGACAGGGTAATTACTGATAGATCCATCCCCTGTTGTCCTGTCCTAGCTGCTGATATATGGCAGTCTAGGGATACCCTGAGCATGGGGTTGCATCCTTGACCATCTTGGCTAATATTCATTGTGTAATTTTTGTAACCTGAGTTATAGCCTTTGCAATATCCCCTGGTAATGAGTCCCACAAGTTAACTGTAGGCTGTGTGAAGAAGTACTGCCTTATCTTTCATAGAATATCAAGGTTGGAAGGGACCTCAGAAGGTCTTTTAGTCCAACTCCCTGCTCAAAGCCAGACAAATCCCCAGTTAAATCATCCAACAGATTTTGCCCCATATCCCTAAATGGACCCCTCAAGGATTGGACTCACAACTCTGGTTTTAGCAGGCCAATGCTGGAACCACTGAGGTATTCCCTGCCCCCTTATTTTTGCTTTGAACCTGCTATCTATTGATTTCATTGGGTGACCCCTGGTTCTTGTGTTATGTAGAGAGATAAATAACATTGCTTTATTCGTTCTCTCCATGCCATTCAGATAGTAATAAACTAATGAGGCAGCACAGAGCGCTTCCTTCTATTTTCTAGATAGGATTTGGGGCTTGGTTTGTCACACAGGCAGGTGAAACTATCCCAGGTGCTCAGCCTGAGGAGCAATGTTTCTCTAGCAGAGAACTGGATAAATTAATGGAGGTTAAGTCCATTAATGGATATTAGCCAGAATGGGTAAGGAATGGTGTCCCTAGCCTCCGTTTGTCAGAGGGTGGAGATGGATGGCAGGAGAGAGATCACTTGATCATTACCTGTGAGGTTCACTCACTCCCAGCATTGGCCGCTATCTGTAGACATGATACTGGGCTGGATGGACCTTTGGTCTGACCCAGTACAACCATTCTTATGTTTTAGCACTGGATCATATAAGAACCTTTATTTTTGCATAGCACTGAACACATTGCTGGTACTGAAATTATGAATGTCCTGTACAGCCAAACTAACAGAGTCCTGTGCCACCTAAAGACTAACTAAAGTATTGAAGCATAAGCTTTCGTGGGCTAATACCCACTTCATCAGATGTAAGCAGTGGAAGTATCCAGGGACAGGTACAAATAAGTAGGCAAGAACCCAGTAGGAGATAACAAGCTGGTTCAGCCTGATTGGACTAACCTTGTTATCTCAAATCAGGGAGGGTGAGATATTCCTCTAGGGGCTGAACTGGAGGTGTGAACTTGGAGAGAGGAGAAGCTGCTTTTGTAATTAGCAAACCATTCAAAATCTTTGTTCAATCCCAGGTTGATTGTGTCAAATTTGCAAATGAATTGCAGCTCTGCAGTTTCTCTTTGCAGTCTGGTCTTGAAGGTTTTTTACTGCAATATGGTGACTTTTAAATCTGTAATTGTGTGTCCAGGCAGGTTGAAGTGTTCTCCTACAGGTTTTTGTATATTGCCATTCCTGATATCTGATTTGTGTCCATTTATCCTTTTTCGTGGGGACTGTCCAGTTTGGCCGATGTACATAGCAGAGGGACACTGGTGGCATATAATGGCATATATGACATTGGTTGATGTGCAGGTGAATGAACCAGTGATGGTATGGTTGATCTGGTTAGGTCCTGTGATGGTGTTGCTGGTGTAGATATGTGGGCAGAGTTGGCATCGAGGTTTGTTGCATGGATTGGTTCCTGAGTTGGAGTTATTGTGGTGCAGTGTGCTGTTGCTGGTGAGAATCTGCTTAAGGTTGGCAGGTTGTCTGTGGGCCAGGACTGGACTGCCTCCCAAGGCCTGTGAAAGTGAGGGATTATTGTTCAGGATGGCTTGTAGATCACTGATGATGTGTTGGAGAGGTTTTAACCGAGGACTGTTGGTGATGGCCAGTGGTGTTCTGTTGTTTTCTTTCTTGGGCTTGTCTTGCAGCAGCAGGCTTCTGGGTACACGTCTGGCTCTGTTGATCTGTGTCCTTATTTCCTTGTGCGGGTATTGATTGTAGTTTTGAGAGAGCTTGGTGACGATCTCGTAGTTGTTGGTCTCTGTCTAAGGGGTTGGAGCAAATACGATTGTACATCAGTACTTGGCTGTAGACAATGGATCGTGTGGTATGTCCGGGATGGAAGCTGGTGGCATGAAGGTAGGCATAGCTGTCGGTAGGTTTTCGGTATAGGGTGGTGTCGATGTGGCCGTCATTAATTTGCACTGTGGTGTCTAGGAAGTGGACTTCCCGTGTAGACTGGTCCAGGCTGAGGTGGATGTTGGGGTGGAAGCTGTTGAAATCATGGTGGAATTCTTCCAGAGTTTCTTTCCAATGGGTCCAGATGATGAAGATGTCATCAATGTAGCATAGATAGAGAAGGGGTGTGAGTGGATGAGAATTGAGGAAGCGTTGTTCCAGGTCAGCCATAAAGAAGTTGGCATACTGTGGGGCCATGCGGGTGCCCATAGCAGTGCCACTGGTTTGGAGGTATATATTGTCACCAAATTTGAAATAGTTGTGTGTAAGGATAAAGTCACAGAGCTCAGCAACCACTTGTGCTGTGGCTTCATCAGGGATACTATTCCTGACCGCTTGTATTCCATCTTTGTGTGGGATGTTTGTGTAGAGAGCCTCTACATCCATGGTGGCTAGGGGTGTTTTCTGGAAGGTCACCAATGCATTGTAGGAATCAGGAAGTTGGTGGTGTCATGGAGATAGCTGGGAATGCTGGTGGCATAGGTTCTGTGTAGAGAGTCCACATATCCAGACAGTCCTTCAGTGAGAGTGCCAATGCCCAAGATGATGGGGCGTCCAGGATTTCCTGGTTTGTGGAGCTTGGGTAGTAGATAGAATAACCCCGGTCGGGGCTCTAAGGGTATGTTAATTTGTTCCTGTGTTGGTGCAGGGAGAGTCCTGAGTAGATGGTGCAGTTTCTTAGTATATTCCTCAGTGGGATCTGAGAGAAGTGGCCTGTAGAAATTGGTATTGGAGAGTTGTCTGGTAGCCTCCTTTTGGTAGTCTGACCTGTCCATGACAACAGCACCTCCTTTATCAGCCTCTTTGATTATGATGTCAGGGTTGTTTCTGAGGCTGTGGGTAGCATTGCGTTCTGCACGACTTAGGTTCTGGGGCAGGCGATGTTGTTTTTCCACAATTTCTGCCTGTGCACATCGGTGGAAGCATTCTATGTATAGGTCCAGACTGTCATTTCGACCTTCGACCTTCAGGAGGAGTCCATGTGGAGTTCTTCTTCTTGTGCTGCTAGTGGGATGGTGTCTGTGTATCCGTACGCTGTTCCATGTTGCCTTGAAAGTATTCAAAGGTGACTGCAAGCAAAACTTAAATTTCATTTTGTACTTGGTGCTTTTCACACAGTTTAAAAAAAAAGTGTATGTAAATTTAGAGATGATCTCTCTAGAACAGATTTGGATTACATCAAGTGATATTTTAATATTTATTATTCATTACTAAGGCTAAGATTTTGTCCTGGATATTTTTAGTAAAAGTCATGGACAGGTCACGGGCAAAAAAGAAACATGGATGGTAGCCATGGCTTGTCCCCAACACTTACCAAAAATATCTGGGACAAAATGGGGATCTGCCCATTCCCACACTGCCTGAAGTGGGGCAGCTGCGCAGGGGCTAGGAGTCCCTGTGGGGTACTCCTACTGCCTGCAGCTCCGGAGGTTGTCTGTGGGGTGCCCTCGACTCCCATGTCAGACAGGAACTGTGGGGTATCCCCACTGCCCATGGGGGCTAAGGGCTCGTGGTGAGCCCGGGGTTCCCCCGCTGCAGCCAGGAGTTCCCACGCCATCTCCAGTGCCCACAAGCTCAGGGATTCCCCTCCACCCCTGGTGGCCCCTAAAGGCGGTTGGGGGTACCCTGCAGCTCCCAGCTCCATGGTGGTGGTGGGGGACCCCGCAGCTCCTAAGCACTGAAGTCACAGAGGTCGCTGGAAGTCATGGATTCTGTGATTTCCATGACCTCTGTGACTAAATCGTAGCTTTATTCATTAGCAGAATTACCATGGCATCTAGGAACAATAGTCCAGGACCAGAACTCAGTTGTGCTTAGAACTGTACAAAGACAAAAAAACTGTCTCTGCCTTGAGGAGCTTATGATGTAAGGCTATGTCTATACTGCCACTTTCAGCACTAAAACTTTAGTCATTCAGGGGGGTGAAAAAACACCCCCGAGTGACAAAAGTTTTAGCACTGAAAAGCGCCAGTATAGACAGCACTTTATCGCTGGGAGCCACACTCCTGGTGATAAAGCTACTGCCCCTCATTCCGCGGGGGGGGGGGGTGTTGTTATTTTTTATTGCTGGTAGAGGTCTCCCTCTGGAAAAAGCATGACTACACTGCCCACCTCACAGTACTGCCGTGGCCACTCTGTAACATGGGCAGTGTAGACATACCCTTAGTAATCTTCCAACCTATTTCGGCCTTGTCTTACGTGAAATTCCTTACTAAGTTATAAGTTAAATTGATAAATGGCACTTTAAAACCAAAATAAGAGTGCCCCCAACATAAGATTGCATTGTTTAACTAAATCATATTTTAAAATGACTTAATTAAAATGGTACAATTTTTGTTTGCAGACAAAGTGTTAGTAACATAATATATACTATGTCATTTCTTGCTGCTGGTGAGAGTTTATTTTGTTAACCCTCTGCCCTCTAAAATGAACAAACACAAGATCCCCACTGTTTTTCAGGGTATGAGCATTGCTGTCCTGGGACCTACATTTCAAGATTTGGCTGCAAATGTGAATAAAAATGTCAGTGATATTTACTACATTTTTGTGGGTCGTTCTCTGGGGTACCTTGGTGGTTCAGTGATTGGAGGGATTATCTTTGACTGCATGAACCCTCATCTCCTCTTGGGTAAGTATGCAAAATAACTTTGTGTAGCTTGAATCTTTAATATCTTTATTAAGTGTCATAACCCATGCTATTTCCATAGGGGTTGGTATAGTAAACAATTGTGAAAGTTTTAGCAATGCAATGACTCACCCCTGTGGTGCCTCCTGCTGGCCGTCTGGGAATTAGCTCTTTCCAGCTCTGGAGCACCTTCTAAAGGCTGGTGTCCCTCCCAAACCCTGGTGCCCTTTTAGCTGGGATGCTTCCCCCTGGCAATGCCCCCACACTCTGGGTCTCCCCTCCGCAGGGAAGCCCCAACCCTCTATCCCCACCTTGCCTCAGACTACAGCCACTGCCAGTCAGCATCGAGCCCCCCGCTCCCTGGGGCAGACTGCAGTGTAAAAGCCACTCATCAGAGGCAAGGGGGAGTTTGGACCTGCTGCCTTTCCCTGCAGCCCAGTACCTTTCAGACCTTCCTATCAGGCCGTAGCCTGGGAGGTCACCAGGCCTGAGCTCTCCAGCTCAGCCTGCTCCTTCCCCAGCACTGCTCAACCCTCAGTACTCTTTGCTCCTTCAGGCAGGTAGGTCCATCTCTCTGTAAGGCTGGAGGGAGACTGTTTTATCTTCTGGCCCACAATCCTCTTATAAGGACCAGCTGAGCCCTGATTGGGGCATGACTCCAGTTGTGGCTGGTTCCCCAATCAGCCTTTTTGCTGCTTTCCCCAACCCTCTGCAGGGCTGCCTTTAACCCCTGTTTACTGTAGTGGGGCAGCTGCCCCACTACAGTTGTGTTCAAAAATATATCTCAAGCCAGTTTTCACCTCCCTTACCTTGGTGTGTCGTGCAAGTATTCTGTTGGCCTTTATCCCGCAGCCTTGTAGGACGAAAGTTGCATGTATGCTATCATCAGCGTTGTCATGCTCCTTTAAAAATATTGTAAACTGCTGCAGGAGTGAAGGAATTCAAAACTATGAAATTCTGTTTCCATTTTGTCACTTTCATTCCTGTCTCCTTTTATATTTGTAGTTCTAAGTGATTTGATATACAGTTTGATGATATTTCTTGTGTAGAAGCAGTATTTTATTGGGAAGTCTATAGGATAGCTGCTCTTGAATTGCCAAAGACCGTATCTGTGACTATCAGAACTGAATAAAAGATGCCTTTTGTTCAAACAAAAAGAAACAGAGCTGGATTTTTGTTTTTCCATATCAAATGGCTGGTTCTGAGAATATTTATATAAAACAACTTGACAAAAATAGATGTTGCAAACTCAACCTCTGCTAAAATACACCGCACCCTCTAAAATTGTTCATCTGTTCCATTAAACCGTGACATGCACAAAACTATGAATAAAATCTATTACAAATCTTGCTGCTTCTTATTTATCTGTCAGACATGAGGCAAGTAAGTAAACTGAAGACAAATTTATCTGAAACCTGAAACAGATTCCTGAACTAATAAAGCAAAATCTTTCATGCTTATCATAGTCAAAAGTAAGGTGAACTGATGGCATACTCTAAACGCAGTTATCTGTAGAACTGTTTCCTAGGTTTTACCTTAATTTTTCGTGTATTGTCAGTTTGAGAAATAATTTGCATGCCTTCAGTTTTCAGTTGGATAAGCAATGGTGAAAAGATCACATCTCATATCATGACTAAATTTAAATTAATAAATTATGTTAACAGAGCTTATTCTTTTTGAAATTCTACAATGAATTAAGAGACTATTTATGATGTGGGCATATAACTTACTAATGTTAATGGAAGCTGAACTTGTGTATTGAGAGTAATTGGAGAAAATAGTTCCGTTGAGGACTTCCTAGTATGATCACTAGAGCTGGTCAGAGGATGACATTTCAGTTTTGTGAAGAATTTGACATTTGAAAATTTGGCTTTGTTTAGAGTTGAAATGAAACTCAAAAACTTAGAAATCCTCCAATCTAAAATGAGCTTTGCTCTGTGATCAAAATGTCTTGGTTTGACAAAACCAGAATGTGTTATTTTGGTTTTTATTTTATATTACTATCTAGTAATGCAAATTTATTTTTTTTAAACAATCACTTCAAAATGAAAAACTGAAACCTTTTGTTCGAAAAGTCTCAAAACATCCCATTTTACATTGTCAGAACTATTTTTTCAGTTTTTCTCAAAGAAAATTTGGCTTGATTTTTGTGAAGTATTTTGATTTTAACAGGCAATTTCTGAGGAAAAAATGGTTCCATCAATGTTTTTTCAACCAGCTCTCATGAACACTAATTCAGTCTAACTTGCTTGCTTGAAATTTAAGCAGTCTATCATAAGACACAGATTTAATTAAAATAAATTGACTGTTTTGGAGCTTCAGTATGGATTTTGGATTACCTTTATAGGGTTAACCATGCTGGGAACAGCAGTTGGTCTTTATGCCATACCTTGGTGTAAGAAAGCGCTATTGTTAACTGCCCTGATGTCAGTCGTTGGGACTTCCATGGGTGTTCTAGACACAGGTAAGTGAACAGATCCACTTCCCTGCTGCAGGAAGTCCTGTGGATTGAAGTCATTCGGAGTCTGTCAACTCCCCATGTATCTGTCTGAGAGAATTGTTAGCACTCATGATATGCTAGAAATCTAGAAGAGCTGGGTTTATGCTCCTCATTAGGACTTCTAAATTGTGTGTCAAGCATGTTGTGTTGTCAGTATAGGCTTAGGGCCTGCTAAAATAGTTAAATTTCACTATATGAAGAAGGAGGAATATGTATGTTTTGTTTTCTAGCATGCATGTTATGGTATATGTATGCTAAACTAAATTCGTGTTCATATCCATTGTCACTTGCTGTTAAAGTTACTCTCTCTCGCAGTTACTACAGTAACATCCATACTGAAGACAGTAAGAACAGTTTTTTCCTGATTGTGATGCAAGTGGTGAGATAAATGCCAGGCTGGAATAGTCTCTAGAATGAATCTGCTGGTATATTCCTGACTGTATGTGGGATGGCATGGAAAGACTGCCAAGTATTCCTCAGTTAACTACTTATTCAGCCCGTTTATGTGACTAAGGTCTGAGTGAGCATCTCTAACACAAATTTGATGCTATCTGCTGAAAAGAGAGCCTAGAACTGAGTGTCACAAATAGTCTGTCAAAGAAGATTCTGAGCTTTGTTATCTGGAATGCCATAATGGAACACTGTTTGAACTGAACTAGTTCTTGTTCTTGACATAAAAAGATTAAAAAAACCGCATATGCAGTGGAACCTTCTACTGCTTAATGTTTATAAGCAGAGCTTCACTCTAGCTAGATTTGCAGTTTGCACATTTCATGCCCCGAAACAGGTAAGGACCTTTGTTTCCATATATTATAAAAGAAGTTCTTTATAATCTGCTTCCACGGTTGATTATTCTGACAGATTGACTATATGGATATTAACTGAATAACTGATTGGGAAGAAACTATACTGTATCTTACTTTTCCATATTAAATAAATGGAATAAATAATCTCTTTAATCTGCAGGTGGAAATGTCCTTGCATTGAAGACATGGGGAACAGAGGCTGGACCGCATATGCAGGCCTTACACTTCAGTTTTGCACTGGGTGCCCTTATGGCCCCAATCCTGACAAAAATGGCATTTGGCAGCTTTATATCTCCTAAAGTCCAAACAGAGGATGAAAAGACAAACCTCTCTGTTCTGAGTGATATATCTAACGCACTGTCTGGAACAGCAATGAAACTGCATTCTAATGTGAGCTTTATGTGGTCCTACATTTTCATAGGGACCTATATTTTGATAGTTTCTCTGTTGTTTGTTGTTCTGTATTCAAGGACTGGCTCAGCGCGAGATAAAGCAAAAGCTTCTTTGCAGAAATGCCAAATTGCCAAATACCACTATGCCCTTCTCATTCTCCTTTTCCTTTTCTTCTTTTGCTATGTAGGAGCGGAGGTCACCTATGGCTCTTACATTTTCAATTACGCAAAGGTTTATGCAGACATGAAAGAAAGTGATGCAGCTGGTTTGAACTCCCTTTTTTGGGGAGCATTTGCAGCTTGCAGAGGACTGGCAATTTGTTTTGCTACCTGTTTATACCCTGGTACTATGATTCTGCTGAGTGTCATAGGTTCCACTGTCTCTTCTCTATTCCTGGTCCTGTTCAGTAAGCATCCAGTTTCGCTCTGGGTTGGGACAGCAGTGTATGGTGCTTCAATGGCTACCATCTTTCCCAGTGGCATTTCCTGGATTGAACAGTACACCACCATACAAGGAAAGTCTGCTTCTCTCTTTGTAGTTGGTGCTGCCTTGGGGGAGATGTGCATTCCGGCAGTGGTTGGGTTTCTTGAAGGAAAACTTCACGATGTCCCTGTGATAATGTACGCTGCATTGGGAGCATCTGTAATGACAGCACTACTATTTCCTGTGATGTATAAATTAGCCACTTCTCCCAGTGAGAGTAAGTTAAAAGATGGAGGTGGAAACGAGGACCAGAAAGCTTTGTTGTCCAACTTTGAACTTAATGAAGATGAAGAAGATGAAGAGGATGCACTAGAATGGAATGAAGCAGACTTTGAAGTAATTGAAATGAATGATACAGTGAGAATCTCTGTTGTAGAGACATCTCAAAAGATCACAGCGGAGTCCCCAGCTAAAGTGTCCATACAGCCACCTTCAGACATATTTGGTTCTTCTCCAGTGATTGCTCTTAGCTCCCCAGGGAGAAAGCAACTCAATAGAGACAGAGAGAAGAACGATTAAAGTAAAAACTGGGCAGCTGACTTGACATGACTGCCTGGCTTCTGTAAGGTAATAAACACAATCAAATAAGCTGTTTTTGTAAAGAGATTCAGAATTTTAATAGTGGTACAAAGCCAAGTGTTTCTGCCTCCGTGCTTGCCAAATCCCGGTTTGTGCTTTTTCAATTTGGTCAGCAACCATGCACCCTGGAGTGGCAAAGAATGTGCAGGTTTGTCATACCAAAGAGGGAGTCTGTTGTAATATGAACAGGTGTGTCATGGAACTAAAAGTATGGGAAACATTTCTTAAATGTGAGGCTGTACACAGTTTCTTGAAGAAAGGGGTGGACACCCTAATGTGACTTAACCTGAGAATGTTCAGAGTATTTTAACTATACTTTTAGAATAATCCTTCATTGGCAGGAATAGACCAGCACATGCACTGATCTTAACTGATCACTCTCATATGAATCAGAAATGAGAAGAAGCAGCTTGAACTTCCTGAACCTAGTGAAGGGCATATTTCCATGGCACTTAGTTTGGTATGTAATATAAACCAGGAAATTTAGTTAAAGAACAAGCTGTTGATTGTGTCCTTGTCCTTTTGGGAAAGTAGAAAAGTTGACAGCTCAACACCTTTAGTTAATGGATGTATTGTTGACCTGGACTGGGAACTTCCTGCCTTTGTCATTTTCATGTAATGTTGTTTAAACATTGATTTCTGTGTTTGGTTCATTTTAAATCATGGAAACATCAATGTGTTACACTGGAATAAATAAATATTTATTTAGGGAGATTTTTAAAAATGTATATTATGTACTCTTGCTTTGAAGAACTAAACGGCTTGTCACATATCTACATTTTTTTCTTTTGAGAGGATGGAGAGAGCTGACGAGAGATTTAAAAAGTTGTGCTGATCTGCTATAATTTTTAACTCTTGATTGTTGAGCCATTATGAGCTACTCTCTAATCAATGTTTGATAAATTACTGGTATCACAGGCATTATACACAGTAGTATAATTACTTTACATATGCAAAAGCTACATTTCAAAGAAAATTTTACTTTCTTAGTAATCAATAAATCCTAGTCCAGGAGTAGGAAACCTATGGCACATGTGCCAAAAGCAGCACGCGAGCTGATTTTCAGTGACACTCACACTGCCTGGGTCCTTGCCTCCGGTCTGGGGAGCTCTGCGTTCTAATTAATTTTAAATGAATCTTCTTAAACATTTTAAAAACCTTATTTACTTTACATACAACAATAGTTTAGTTATATGTTATAGACTTATAGAAGGAGACCTTCTAAAAACATTAAAATGTACTACTGGCATGTAAAACCTTAAATTAGAGTGAATAAATGAGGACTCGGCACACCACTTCTGAAAGGTTGCTGACTCCTGCCTACTCCATAGTATTGACTGAGCCCAACTCTCAAACTAAATTGTTCAAACAAAAGTTTTAAAGATCTGTTCTGCCTTTTCCTGGAGTTAATAGCAAAAATCCAGTGGGAGCACATACTTCTCTAGAAAAGAACATACATATCTTTTCAAAGCAAAATGTCCAATACTGTCTGACTATGCAACACTTAGCCCATGGCACACTTCAATAGCTGTTTTCTTACCTCTGGAAAATTAATAGGTTACAGTTGCTAGTGAAATCTTCCCTTTTCTAACAGCCACAGTATTGAGTGCAATCCCAGGTTCTGAAAGGTACCAGAAGGTGACCTAGAACTGCTTCTTTTGTGCAAGTTGTGCAACTGGTGCCCTCTGCTTTTTACTCTGGTAGCATTGTAATGTTTCAGATACTTTGAGATGATGTATTTGGATGCTGCCTTAAGAGAAGGTCCATGTTTTGCATAGATGAGGTGCAATGGAGTGTTTCATATAGTATTTATCAACATCTTCAGTGTGTGTGTAAGACTGGAAATACCATGCTGGGGTGGGAGGAAAACACGGAGTGCTAGGAAATAAATAAATCACCCTAATGCCAAGAACAGACACACATATAATAAAGTGTTGCTTAGAATTAATTTGGAACCTTCCATTCAATGCAGTCCATCTATTTGTAAACCCAGATTTTGAGGGCAGCTTTCTCTGAGGCTGCATGATCAAAACTTGCTGTTTGTGTTGCTCATTGGATAGTTAAGCCTTTTGTTGGTAATTTACTGTAAGAGTTGCAGTTTGTTTATTTACATTTGGAGCATTTCTGTTACATGATACAGGATCCTTTTTTTAGAAGTTTGGGTTTGACTGCTCCCCCTCTTCTCCTGCTCCTCCCTTTACAAATTTTGCTTTCCTCTGAAATCTGAGGGGAAGAAATAGAACAAGACCTAGCCATACCGGAAAACTTTTGTAGTTTATGGTGAGAGACAATGAAATCTTGAAGACATTCCCCTTCCCCATTACACCAGGATGTTGGTGTAAATGCCGGTGTACTACCTGTTTTTCTGAAAAAGGCAGGAGCAGGGTAAGATAATTGGATACTGACAGAAGACCCATTTTAGTAATGGCCTGGTTCTGCTCCTTGAGTTGTCTGTTCCAAGTAGGTAAAAATATTCCCTGCTGGTCTGTGATTAAACACTGGTAGGTAATCTGACTAGATTTTTTTTTTTTAATTTATATCTTCATAGCTTCTGTTGTAGTGTCACATCTGCTATATTAATGCATCGCTAAACTTGGATTATGCTGTTTCAGTTGTTGCATGAAAGCTCTCTCCTTCCCTTACCTGACAGCGTAATGCTAGTAAATAGTTAACCATATTCTACCCTTAGATGCATATGGCTGCCCATAAAATCAATGGAAGCAGCTCTGCATATGTATTTTCAGTATTAGAGTTTGGCCTGCAGATCAGTATAGAAAATAACAGCTGAACTGCAGTGGTGGTGATTTTGGCTTAAATAAGGAAGTTTAGGATAAGCTTTTGTGCTACGTTCTGAAAATACTATTGACATTCTGTACGAATAAAGCACTTACCATTTAATACCAGTTATGCCTAATAATTGGAAAGCATGGATACTCTGTGCAACACTGGGTGCATGGATGGCACAAATCCCACAAATAACTTTGAAAAGCATATTAAAAAAGGTGGTGAGTCTCTCATACATTGTGCTTTTTTCCAGACTTTTTACAAAGGGATGTAATAGAGCTGTTGTTGCCGTACGATCCTGAACGGAAACGGTTACAACAACACCAGCAAACCTGACACAGACGTGCTGTCTACATATGTGTGTTGTTTGAAACAAAACAGGCTTGACTACCTTTTAGAGGCATTTTAGGCTTTTGTGTCACTCAACTGGGTTTTTACTAAAAGTGACACTCAAGCTTTAACCATTACTGGTTTTAAAGACGAGCTTTTACTTGACATAAACACAATATGTTGTTGAATCATCAATTCTATGTTTTTTTCTATAAACTTTGTTTAGTATGTTTTTCTACAAACTGTTGTAAGCCAGGGAAGGGTGGGAAGAAAGTGGAGGCTTTGTTCACTAAGTCTAGAGCATCTCTTTTGCCATCTCCATGCTTTACAGCCAGTGATCTTGTAGCCAGAGGAAAACATTTTTAAGCCTTTCTGACCAACATACATATTTTTAATAAATCATTTAAACTGAATAGGAATCAGGAATTTCATTCTTCTCTTCCATCAACATTAGAACAAGCACAAAACAAAGAAAGAGGGCCAGTGCTGCAGGAGTGGAAGGGTAAATTCACGTTTTTTTATTTTTGTGCTAAGGGAGGGATAAAGTGAGGATGAGGATAGACAAAAAGAAAAAGCAATTTGAAGGAGGTAATGTAAGCAAGGTCATTCTCAAGAATGTCTAATCAGTTTATACACTAGTAGTGAAAATGAAATCCAAACTCCATGGAGAAATTTGGGCTCTATAATCGTACTTACTTTGTTTCTCATCATAGCTGCTTTGTTCACAGTGGGCTGCTCAGTGTAGAGAGATTACATAATGTAGAGGTTTTGTCAGGTTCACTGTATAAATTTCTGCATGATGCATGCACCCAAATAATAATTTATATATATTTATAGTATATTCATATAAATGATCAGAGGATTCCCCTGTGATACAAGAGTGGCAAAGTATAACACTGAAGTAATAGGGGTAGTGTAAAGCTTTTTCTTCGTCACAAGACAATTGATGGAAAAGTTGAAACTAAGAAATGTGATATGTGGACTAAAAAACAAAGCTATAGTGTAGGTCATCAACTGCTTTGACTAATGTCATATGGACATCTAGAATTAAGTTATACATTTAAAAAATTATAGGTGGTAAGCTTGTCTTTAAGTCATTAATAAAATGTTCAGATTCACCACTAGCACCCAGCGAGATGTTTTTCAGTATTTTTATTGAGCAATCACCCGTCTCTTCAAGTTTGAGCCCTTGGGTTATTGTGCAATGAAAACGTTAACTAAAATGGTGATGGGATGTACTTCCCTCCCTATCCCCTTTCAACAACTGTATTTAAATGTATATAGGCAGTTTTTGTACATCAGGTGATACATACAGTAAAACCTCCATTTAACGGACTAATTCGGGCGAGGGGGTGTCCGTTAAATCAAAAAGTCCGTTATTTAATAATAAAAAAAATGAGCTGTTGGAGCAGCAGCCCGCCTGCCACAGGGTCGGGGCGACAGCTCCGCAGCCCGCCCGCTGTCTGGACCCGGGCAGCAGCCGGGAGCCGGCAGCCAGCCCGCCTGCTGCTGTGACCCGGGTGGCAGCCGGGAGCCGGCAGCCAGCCCGTCAGAAATGGATCAGGAATGCATCAGACTTGCTCAGAAATTTTGTCCGTTGCATCCGAAGTCCGTTAAATCGAGGTCCGTTAAATCGAGGGTTTACTGTACTGTTAAATGTAAAATATACTAAAGAAAGACCAGCCAGGATGAATGTCTGTTTAGACTGATTAAGAAACTAATTAGTGGGATGCTGCATTAGACTATCAAGTTTCCTCTGCTGTCATCTTAAGATCCATCAACTATATGAAAGTTGCAGCCTTATAGCAATCACTGTGTTAGGGGATTTCTGGGCTTTTTGTGGGCTGGAAAACACAAGTGTTTACTTAAATTCACGTAGTTTTAGTATATTTGAATGTTAAAAGCTTCCTGGTTAAACTGCAAAACCTGGTAAGTAAGTGCCTTTGTCAGTCAGTGTTTAATTAGGACCTTAGTTGAAGTTGATCAGAACTGTAAGAGACAAAGTATTTTATACTAGAAACAACCAGTGTCCTCCATATTTTTATTGGTTTATTTGATTATTTGGCAATACAGTTGTCATTCTGACACCCTCATTTCGTTAAGTGTCCGTGATCATCTTTAAATAGTACAGCATTCAGTTATAGGCTTGTGGGCGCTGTGTTGTGCTCTGTGACAGCTAACTGACTTAATAGCAGTTGCTTATGACATTGAGAATCACAGGTACAGAATGAAGAGGAAAACACTGAACATTTGCACATCAGTGCAATAATATCTGTTCCTTTTGCTACATAGTTAAGGTGGACAGCTGGCAGCAAATTGCCAATCTTCAGGCTAAATGTAAACACTAATAGATGACAATGCAATACTGTTTTTAAGATGAAGCATTTAAACAGTACAGAACAAGGTGAAGGTATTGTTTGTATTTGCACTTTTAATCCCATAAATGAGACCGCACAAAACTAGTAATCTCAAGTAGGCAATAGTTCTTTGTGGTTTTTCCGTAACTCTAGTCTTGCTGTTTCTTACTGCTTATGCAATGATCTACACTAACATTCATTCAGTTTTTTTCTACACTTTTGTGTATGGTGGGGTTTTTTGATTTAGTACATTTAGGTTGAAAACTGCTTGATGTTTACAGGACTGTGTAATGTGAAATTTATTGGATACACTTTCTTGAATGTAATACATTGCTTTAATTTACAATCAGGAGTATCTTTTTACAATAAATCTTGTACTGTGTTTCTGAGAACTATTCAGGCTTTTATTTATTGCAAATTTAAAGCCCATGACCTGTTTCTAGTAATTAGAAATACAGTGTAACTATTTCTAACAGAAGCCTCCCAGTTTTGAAATGTCCACTTTTTTCCCCCTCTCCTTCCATTCCCCCCTCAGACTAATAGAAGAAAAAAATGGTTTAAAGAAAATTAGCTTTTGCTATTTAGAGACCTCTTTCTCCTTTCCAGGAAGAAACATGGTATAAGTTTTAAATCAAAATTTCTGATTGTTTAAGAATGCTTTGAGGTTCCCCCAAATCCACAGTTGTATGGTAATGAAAGGTGTTGCTTAAAAAGGGAGGTGAAAGCAGCAGTAAAAACAATGAGTTAATAACTGAGTGCAGATCAGCACTCAGTGAAAAGACCAGCACTGGAGGAGAGGCAAAAGTTGTTAGTGAGAAATAGATCTTAACCAAGTGCTAAATTATCAGTCATGAATCATGATGCAGAAATGAGACCAGCTATGTGAGGTAATATCTTTTATTAGACCAGCACAACAACACTGCATCCAAGATGTAATCCATCAGTAATTTGGGAGTATGTTAAATGCTTTTAAATCAGCACAACTTGATAACTTGCACCAAAGAATACTAAAAGAAGAACAGTACTTTGCCAAGATTGTGTGTATGTGCTCTTAAGATACTGCAGCCATAGCGATTTGGATGGTGTTTTTACTGTATGTCTCTATCAAAGCGTCTAAAAGTCTGACACTCTAACATACAGAAGTAATTCAGTCAGTGTGGTTCTCAAGAAATGTGACAAAAGTGAGAATACTTTGTAATATTTTTATGAACTAGCCCTATGACTTTGTTTGTATTCTCTCTGTGCCACTACCTTGAGGAGGAAAGAATTCTCTCCTGGGGAGAGCTGACTGCAAGCGACACATTTGAATGGAAGACAGAGAGTGGATACCTCCATGATTGACTCCTACAGCCTGTTATTTCCCTTAGATGTAGACAATGGATTGAAGACTGCAAAGAGCTGTGATAAGAAGGTTCTCAAACATTATGGACTCTGGGCTTAAGCTTACTTCTTTCATTGCTAATGGAAGGACTCTTCAATGCTGTACCCAGTTCACTACTAGAACCTAACTTATGTTGAAAAGGCTTCTTGGTGCTGCTGCAAATAGCTAGCCTCTGCTGGTACTCACACTCTGAAGACACTTACTTCACTCATACTTGCTGCAGAGAAACGGGGGTTGTTGGAGCCCAAAGGCTCCATCTCTGAGTTGTGGCCATTGGTCTCCTGTGTGGCTCCTTGGGGGTCCAGCAAACTGAAGGGGTGAATCCTAGGCAACTGTTTAAAGGCTAGGGCATAGCCCCAGCCCCTGTGAATCCATGACAGAGCAGGTGCCAAGCCTATGAATGTTGTGACAAAATTTAAAAAGAGTAAATAGGATGCTCCAAGTACCTTATAGGTCACGCAGCCTGCCATCAATCCTTGGCACATACATTGATTGCTGCCTGTGTCCCTTCCCAATTAAATGTTGATAGCATAATTAATGCCAGTTATAATGGGCTTTATGGAAAATAAGCTTGTCAGACTGTGGATGAGATTGTAAATTTGGGTGATAAAGAGGATGACAATCTACTTCAACAGCATGTGATTTAATCCTACATCGCATTCAAATAAAAAACAGCACTATAAAAAAATCACTATCAACTAAAGCTAGGGGCATGTGGTGGTAAACCCTGGATCCTAAGCCACATGTGGCTCTTTTACAGTCTTAAGTGTCACTTATGGAGGCCCCTCCCTTCTCCATCTACCACAGTGGGGGTGGGTGGGTGGGACTTTTGGCCAGTAGGGAGGTGGGGTTCAGGCCCCCAGGGTGTGCATGCTGCTGATTGGCCCTGGCATGGATAGTTATGGATATTGTTGATAGTTTTCTGAAAACATCTGCTCCATGTTCAGCGGTAGTCAAAAACACTAAGAGAATGTTAAGAACCCTTAGGAAAGGGATAGTAAATAGCATAATGCCACTATATAAATCCATGGTACAGCCACACCTTGGCCAAAACCACGCAGTAGTCACCCCATCATAAATAGAAATGGAAAAGGTTCTGAGAAGGGCAACAAAAATAATTATGAAACAGCTTCCACCTGTGGGAAGATTTAAAAATCCTGGGACTTTTCAGCTTAGAAATGAGATGATTGGGGTGGGAGGAAATATGCTTGAGTGCTATAAAAATCATGAATGGTGTGGAGAAAGTGCATAAGGATGTGTTAGTTAACCCTTTACATAACACTTGACCAGGGGGTTACCCACTGAAATTAGTAGGTAGGAGTTTTAAAGCAAAAGGAAGTTCTTCACCCAACATAGTCAACCTGTGGAATGTGTTGACAGGGCCAAAACTATAACTGGGCTAAAAAAAAAAGCTTAGCTAAGTTCATGGAGGCTAGGTCCATCAGTGGCTATTAGCCAAGGTAGTCAGGGATGCAAACTCATACTCTGGAAGCCCCTGACTGGCAGCTGAAGTACCCTGTTCTGTCTAGTCCCTATGATTCATCTGGCATTGACCTGTCAGAAGACACGCTGCTGGACAAGATGGACCGTTGGTCTGACCTAGTATGGCCATTCTCTCGGTCAAAATTTGTCTTTCAGTGGTAATGAAGATTTGAAAGGCCAGTCCCAGACTTGTCTAATTTATAATTGTGATTAAACTTGGCACCTGCTACTTCAATGGAGAATTGGATTTGCCTGGCTACAAAATGCCTGACACACAGATATGGCACTTTATCCTCGAATGACGTCCGTGTAGATCCAGGATTGTATGTAGCTGCTCTAGTGGGGAGATGTGACCCAGGTAAGATGTGGGAGCTCAAAAGACTATATTGAAAATGTGCCATACAAGTTTAGACTTTGGGTGTAATCTGAGAATGACCCCTAATTTTGTATTGCATCACATGCATTATTCTATGTTCACCAGGTGGAATTTCTGCAGGTGCATTTTGAGAAACCCAATCAAGAGTGAAACTAATGCACAGCACCAGCAAGCCTAGCCCATTGAGATAATTGGACTGCTGCTGCCCTTCATTGATGCAATGAAATTTTGGATCTTTGTACGTCTTTACCATTATGGTAACATTATGGTCAGAGCCATGCCTGTTTTGACCTCTGGAAGAATAATTCTCTGCATTGGGATCAAAAGCTCCTCTTACTTGTGGAAGAACTGATGGCTATGAATCCTTTCCAGCAGCTGTTGTGTTAAGAATGGCTCTCTCTCTGGACAGTCCTGATGGGACCTGATAACAGTCTTCAAATATGTTAAGGGCTATTAAAAAGAGGACAGTGATCAGTTATTCTCCAAGTCTACTAAAGATGTTTTAATCTGCAACACAAGGTGTGTTGCAGGACATTCCCCCGAAATGGCCAGACAGCTTCCTCCGTATCCTGAGACACTCTCTCTGAATATTCAGAAGCTCCTGATTGGGGTTTTCTGTGTAAGGTGGAGACTCAACATACCAGTTTGACTCTCAGTCCCATTTCTTGGCAGTGGTGAAGGTCAGATCACTGGAACAGGCAAGTCATAATTTACTCTCTGTAGAGCCAATGCTACTTCATGAAGGGTTCATCACTTAGGGCTGGTCTTCACTACGGGGGGGTGGGGGGAATCGACTGCAGATACGCAACTTCAGCTACTTGAATCACGTAGCTGAAGTTTGCGTATCTGCAGCCGACTTACCTGCCGTCCTCACGGCGGCAGCAGTCGGCGGCGCGCTCCCCCATCGACTCTAGCTTGTGCCTCTCAGCGAGCTGGAGTTCCAGAGTCGATGGGAGCACCGCGAGCGATCGATTTCTTGTGTCTTCACCAGACACGAGAAATCGATCGCTAACAGCCCTTAGATTTAAAGCAGATGTTTGTAGGACAGCTCTGCCATGCCAGAGTGGGGAAGAGAAGTCAGTCAGTCAGAGGTACTACAGCAGATCCAGGTAGTTGATACCATCATTCTGCTATTTATCCAATCGGAGAGAAGGAGAAGAAAGATCGTAAATTGCAACTACGAAATTAATAAAAGTAAAGGTTTTAAAACAAAATGGCTAGGAAAACTGAACCACAAACTTGTTCCACCAGAGGAGATAGAAAATATTGTGGCCTGAGCTGAAAGATTGAATCTCAGTCCTAGCCCTGGTTTCCACTAGGGCTTAAAGTCGACTTTAGCAGGCTAAAGTCGATTTAAGCCTGTACCCGTCCTCACCTGCATGCCCCTAAAGTCTATTTTAAGGGACCTTAAAATCGACTTTATAACTCCTCCCTTACCAGAGGCGTAGCTGAAATCGACCTGTCTCTAGGTCGATTTTCAGATAGTGAGGATGCAGGTGACATTAAGTCTCCGACCTTCCGAGCAGCTCCGCGAACCCCTCGCCCGCCTGAACAGCCGTGTGCCGGCTCCCCCCGCCTCTGCTCGGGCGGGGGGAGCCGGCACGGGGCTGATCCGGCGGGCGGGGGGGTTCGCGGAGCTGCTCAGGCAGGCGGGGGGTCCGGCGCGGGGCTGTTCAGGCTGGCGGGGGGGTTCTCGGGGCTGCTCAGGCAGGCGGGGGGTCCGGCGCGGGGTTGTTCAGGCGGGCGGGTTCTCGGGGAGTCTGGCGCTGGGTTGTTCAGGCGGGCGGGGGGGGTCCGGCGCGGGGCTGTTCAGGCGGGCGGGGGGTTCGCGGGGCTGCTCAGGCAGGCGGGGGGGGTCAGGCGCGGGGTTGTTCAGGCTGGCGGGGGGGGTCCGGCGCGGGGCTGTTCAGGCGGGCAGGGGGTTCGCGGGGCTGCTCAGGCAGGTGGGGGGGTCAGGCGCGGGGTTGTTCAGGCTGGCGGGGGGGGGGGGGAGGGGGTCTGGCGTGGGGCTGTTCAGGCGGGCAGGGGGGTCCGGCATGGGGCTGTTCGGGTGGGCGGGGGGGTTCGCGGAGCTGCTCGGGCAGGCGGGGGGGTTCGGGGGGCTGCTCAGGCAGGCGGGAGGGGGTCCAGCGCAGGGCTGATCCGGCGGGCGGGGGGGGAGGCCGCGGAGCTGCTCGGACTGGGGCTGGTCCGCTGGGGAGCGTGCCTGGCTGCCCCAAAAGGTGGTGACAGCTGGGGACTCCCGGCACTGTGGGATACCTACCCACAGTGCAACACTCCCTATGTCGACCCCTGCAAAAGTTTAAGGACCGACATGGTGTTGCTGTCCTCTGTGGGGATGCACTAAGTCCATTTTCTAAAGTCTACTTTAGAAAATCGACTTAAGGGAAATCGACCTAGTGCTGTAGTGAAGATGTACCCCTAGAGCCTCCAGCAACATCAGTGGACAATTTCGAAATTCCATTGGTGGATATTAACCATTAGTAGTGAATGAGAGAACCGGTGCAACAGAATAGATATCTTTCTAAAAGACTGAGGTATAGGACAAATAAAAGTTATGGGTTTGATACCTGGATTACAAGGTGAGATTTGGTGACCTGTATTATACAGGTGATCAGACTAGATGCTAATAATTGTCCCTTATAGTCTTAAAATCTATCAATCTATGACTCTCCTAATCAAGCATCTCCATAGCCAAGTACTGTTTAGGATCAGAGACTTCTAATGAAACAATTTTACAATATTTTGTGTCTAAGAGCTTCCTGTCTCTGCAATACTTATAAATAATGTACTCTTCATTGCTGATTTTACAATAGACCTTGAAAAAAAGACAGAGGATTCATGAACAGCCACTTTTCTTTCTTGAGTTTTGAGCTGATTTTTCTCCCAGATGGCTAAAATATTAAAATCAAAGGCTCTGCCTGTTACCCATGAGACTAGCAATTGTATGAAAATTATTACTGTTTTGACCCAATGGAAGAAGAAAGACAATTCTGCTGATTGGCCGGTTTCCCTCATTCAGCACATGTATGCTATTAAATGAAGTAAGGACTTGGACTGCAAATGTGTTAAATTTAAAAAATGCATATAGATTTACCATAGCTCATATTTTATTCAATTTTAATATGGTTTCCATCATTAACTTCTAAAACAAAATGATTTCCAGTTTAGAAAACAATGCACTGACCACATAATTCCTTTTTCATTTTATACAGTTATACAAATATTCTAAATACACATTTTGTCAAGATGATGGCAAATAAGATTTAACTGTACAGTACATAAAGAAAGAAAATATTTTAAGCATATTTAGAAGCAATAGAAATGTCTATACAAAAGAAGCAAAAATGGAATAAAATTTCTTATATTTAAAGTATTGCAACAGTCCCACAGGTTTGTAACAAAAATGTCTTTGCACAGTTCCTCACAATGCCCCATTAATAGCTAAAGCAAGACAGCAATTTATAGAAAATAATGTTTAAAAATGCTACACAATACTACTGTTTGCACAGTTTGATCAAAATAACAAATCTACTTGGAATCAAGCAAAACTTAGGAGGAAATATACCAACCAACTTTAAAATTATCTGTATAAAATTCATTGCACATTATTTTACTCAGTTGTTTGAAAAGTAAAAAAGTGTATTTACAAAATATTTCGCAGACAAAATTATAAAGTGAATGGATAATATCTATAAGTAACACGTCTTGATACTGACAGTTCAAGAACACACACTAATGATTTCATTGTTTCAAGAGGTTTTCAGTGCTCCTTCCACAGCAAACCACTGGGAAGTAAACTTGACTTCTACATTGAAATGGATTTACAAGATGTTACACATAGCTATTTCAACATCTGCATTATAAAACAGTATGTTAAAAAGGTGAAAGAATGAAGGATTTTGTACATCTTAAAAAGTGAATAGATCAATAAGTGTAATTCTCATTTAGTTAAGAGAATTGTTCATTATTCTTCGGATAGTAAACCAACAGCTAAAATGGAAATCTTGGACTAGATGAACATTGAAAAAGCACCATGCACAACAGTTTTAGTGTAGTAAACACTGAAAAAAAAAATAGCACCTGGAATCTTGTAACACAGATCATTTAAAACTGGTCGAGTAGTTGTCGGAGATATGGTGCCTTTGATAACTCTCGGCTCACTCTGGATATCTTGAAAAGTACTGGACAGTTCAGAGAAACACACTGGATCTGTCGATCAAAGCAACCTGTACAGTTCTTGCATATCTAGATTTATAAAAAAAAGCTTTTAAATTACATTTAATAATAGCAGACTATTATAAATAAAGCATAAATAAGACTCAGATGAATCTTTTTCTTTTAAGTGAATTTAGTTACAATTACCAGTCTAAAGTCCAATCAACAGAATAGGTAACGCTCTATCAGTGGCAGATGCCCCACAACATTGTTCAGTTCTGACACAGAGGGATCAAGTAACAGTTGCAGTCCCATGCTACCATACTGTCTCTCCTGAGACTGTCCAAGTGTCAACTGTGACAGTGGTGCCTGGGATGTGGACATCATCCAGTGTGAACTGGACTGAGACCAACAACTACGGTAGTTACACATCTCATTTTCCAAATTTTACTACAGTCAAATCACTTTCAAAATATTAGGATATGATTATCTTATTTATGATTTAAAATTGCTCTTTGGTAGTGGGGACTTGAAATACCTTTGATTTCCAATATCATTTAAGCCATTATCATATGTATACAAGTATCTACCCTTTCTCTACGTGAATTACTTAGTAATCTGAGATATTTGGGTGAACAAAGCTGTAGCAATAGGGGCAATGTGCCATGGTACAGCTACATGATTGCTAATGCTCCAATTGCAAATCTTAACACACTCAACACTCTGGTCCTTTTAGTTCTAACCCTTTTCCTCTTCTGCCTCTCTAATGACCATCTGAAGATCTCCTAAACCTGTACCTGTTTCCAAGTACACATCAGTTTCCTTTTACATTTAATCCTTACTGCATTCACATCCGACTCTGCATAGTTTAAACAACTTTAAAAATCAAAGGGAAGCAACTTCCCCCATTCCTAAAAATCTGTACATCTCCATGTCTGCAGTATCATCAAGCCCAAGCAGGAAAAAAAATTATGACTTAGCACCCCCCCCCATCCATGAAATTTTATAAAAAAATAAATATGGAGGTTTTTTTGTCTTCTGGTTTTTGAGCTAGAATTCATGTTTAAAGCTTTTCTCTAGAACCTCAATGGCTAATTTAAACATTTGTTTTAAAACCAGCTGAGTTTCTCACATAATCACAGGACTCCAGCAGGTGGGATTTAAGCCAAACACCAAATATTGCAAGACTCTCAATAAAAATCTCAAAACTTGGTAAAACGGGGTCTACTACAATTCAACAGTGATAGCAGCAGGTGGGACAAAGTGATGAGCTGCTATGTTATTTGGTTCTGAATATAAGGAGTCAGTTAACTGCTTCTGTAGAGAACATACAGAGGACTAGATTTTTCACTCAATCCTATTGGAAGTGAGAACATGCAACCCACTCAGGCAAGTGTGCATTAGTGCTCAAGTTCTGAGGAAGGGAAGGTAAAACAACTACAGAAACAGCTGTAAATTAGCTGACTCAGGACATTCTCAATGCTATTTTCAAACAGCATTCATGTGAATCCTTAGAGACCATGACATGCATTTAATTTAGATCGGTATGTCAGGTATTACTGGAGATGGAGATGGTACTGAAGTGTGATTGGCGTGCTCTTCATGTTTGGCTACAGAAGACGGTAATAACAACAATTTCAGGTTGTCTCGGGAGTCCTTGTATATTGAAGGCACTGGATCTGGAGTCCGCGCCACTCTATCGTTTACCTAATGTCTTCTCAGTGTGTAGTGGGTGTGGTAAATGATGGGCGGGGGAGCTCACTTTTATGGACACTGACGGTGGGTGTGATAGACTGCACTCACATGTCCACACCAATGTTCCCTCTATTTTTTCCCATCCACATGCAAAATAAATGTTATGTGAACTGAGGTATGTGTGGATGTGCACCACCAGTAGAAACATAAAGCCTAGATATAATATATATTTTTAAAAAGTCACCATAGGGATAATTACTCCAGCCAGGACAGGTTAGGCATTTTAGAACTCAGTACTCAGAGAACTACATTTAAGTGGAAGAGAAATAAAAAATATGAAATGCATAGACCAGTCAAAACACTAAAATAACACTTTGAAAGAATAAAATTACAGAGACTGTGCTTTTCAGGAAATACCAAGAAGTAATAATAATAATACATGGAGTGTGACACAGAGACAGTGTGTGTGTGAGTGTGTGCGTGACAGTGTGTATATGACACAGACTGTGTGTGCTTCACACACACACACACACACGTACGTGTTCTGGCTCCTAGGAACGTTTCGGAGACGCCCTGCACGATCTCTTTAAGACACACACTGAAAGCTCTCCTGTTCTGTACTAAGCCCTATTGTCTCTCCTCCCCTGCTCTGTGGAGACTGGGTACATGGGCCGGGGACAAGAGAGAGAGCTGGCTGTTGGGGAAATCTCAGAAACAGTGGACTGTCTCTTTAAGAAAGGCACTCAACCTTCCCGCGCTTAAGAAAGGCACTCAACCTTCCCACGGCAGCTCCAAGTCCTGAGCCAGGCTGTGTCCCCTGCAGGGCCGGCACCAGCATAGCAAGCAGGTCCCTGGGGTGGAACTCTGTAAGGGGTAGCATTCTGGCTGCGCTGCCCGTCCCTCCCTCCCCCCCGTTCGTTCCTCCAGCCGTGCCCCCCCCATTGCTGCTCCTGACACTATAAAAAGGAGGTACAAACACACAAAGGCACCCTCTCTCTCCCTGCCCATCAGGTTCACGCCCCCAAAGCGACAAAGCACTTGAGCTCTGGGAGAAGGGGTCCTGATCTAAGTCTGGTCAGTCAGACGGCTGAAAGCACAAGGTGAGAAACTTTGCTTGAATCTGATGGAGTTTGCTAAGTTAGGCACCAGTAGCAATTTAACTTTATTTTCTCGTAACCATTTCTGACTTTTATGTCTCATTACTTGTATTAATTAAAATCTCTCATAAACTTGTTTGAACTAATCCAATGTGTTTATGGTGAGCAGTGTGCATATTATCTATTATCTATATATATAAAAGTCAAGTGGTGTATGTATGTATGACTGCGAACTCCTCCCGCACCGTTTGAGCCAGAGACTTGAATTTTGGTACAGTGAGGGGTCTTGGGGTCTAGATGCTGGTAAGGGTCAAAAAATTTTTGGATCTCACCTTTGACGCCCCCCAGGGGTGACAGTCTTTCAGGGCCAATCACATCAGCTGGGCAGTTAGGTGGTGATGATGTCATAATACCCCCCTCCAACAGACACCTCACTCGCTCAGCTCACCCCTCCCTCCTCCAACGGAACCCCGGAGATCCCTCAGTTCTCTGCCCCTCCCCCTCCCAACGGAACTCCATCAGCTCTGTGCCCCCCCCACCTGCGAAGGTCCCCGGAATCCCTCAGCTCTGGGCCCCATCCCCCCCTGTGACGGATCTGAGTTGGGTTTGGGGGGACGGTAAGTGAGGTGGGGGTGTCAGGTTCGGTCAGGGGGTGAGGTGGGGTTGTCGGGTTTGCTTGGGGGGGTGGGAAGGTGTCGGGGTGGGTGAGGGGTGAGGTGTGGGTGTTGGGGTTGGTCAGGGGGTGTCAGCTGTCTGCCACCTCCCCACCTCCGACTGACCCGAGCAGCGCCGGGCACTTATGCTGGTTTCTATTAAATTAACAACAGATTTTATATAAAGTTGCATTGGCCGGAAGGGCTGGACATACGTTTATGGGGGGAAAACTAAGACTGTTATACTGCCAGGTGACCCAAACACACTCCCAAAGACTGGTAAGAGCCAAGATGTGTCTGGCTGGCTGCAGCCGACATACAGACCCAGCTGGGAGTGATTTGCATGCTGGAGACTGTGCTGTAGTCTCCATTCCAGTGGGGATGGGAGCCTCAGTGGTACCTTTAGGAGGATGCATTTCTCTTCTTTCATCCCATTCTGGAGAAAGAAGTAGTTTCTTCTTTGAAGGCCTTGATCGGGGTAGTCACTAGGCAGACCGTGGGCCAAATCCAGACGGCCAGATGCTTTTGAAGAGGCCTTATCATCATCATGCTTATTTGATTATTATTATTTTCTCTGGAGTCTGGTCCTTGACCAAGAAATTTGAACCTTGACCAAAAAATAACTGACTAACCCCTGGCCTACATGATTCTGGAGGGCCCCAAGTTCTTTGCTTGCTGTCACAGCAGAGACAGTTGGGGATCTCTGAGCAGCCAGATCTAAAGGATGGGGGTGGGGTGGGGGGTGAATTGGATCCTGCAGCTGTCAGAGATCACCGTATCCAGAGGAATATTTAGTCTGTCCTGTGCCTCAATTTTTTAGATCTGCTTTTAAAACCGATCAGATTTTACATTTGGAGGGGATGAGTCTCTCTCCTAGGCAGCAGAGGCAGCGTGAATGACTGTCACTGTGGAGGAAAGTCCTATGGCAGGTCTGGCAGCATTTGAAGCCCAGGGTGTTATACATAACCCCTCCCCCAAACATATACTGTGCTAAACAAAAACAACCCCCCCCAATCAAAAAACACGCTCCCTCCAAAAAAACACCTCACAAACAAATAAGCAAGATAGGTTGCAAGCTGCACAGCTAGCTGTTGGACAGTGTGATGCTCCATCTCAAGCTGGTTGAGAAGGAACTGGAGTGGTGGTGGGTCTTCCCCTCCCTATATAATCTGTTACCAGAGGATAAAGTGTCGAGTGCACAGGCATGAACCCATGGACACTGCTGCTGAAAATCTCCAATTAAGAGGGTCTGGGTGTGTGCACAGCCAGGCATGGAGCACCCATGGAGACACTACTCAACAAAGTGGATTTTATGTTGCATTCTGAAATGTTGAAAGCTCTGAGAATTGTGATCATTCTAGGAATGAGCTGCACATTCATGGGCTAGTCTCTGAGGAAGCCCTGCCTCCCCCCCACAAACCTGCCCTCCAGATTAGAAGGCCCATTGTTCCAGTCAAATAACGACCTCACCGGGTGAAATGGCCCTGAGGGAGTTGAGTGAATCCCATAGTGAGCTTTGACAACGACTGAATCTTGACTTTGAACAAGCTTTTACTGGGATCTCAGGGAAGACAACATAGCACTGGAGTGATGCATTCTTGGCAGCATGTGCTGGTGGATATGCAAGTTGCTGAATGCTAAACCAACCAGAATTTGAACAGTCAGCAATTATATCGATCTCTGATCTCAACACTAAGGGATACCAACAGTCAGACTCCCTTTTCCCCCATCCTATGCCCTTTGATCTATGGGAAAGATCCTGATAACACAGGCCCGCAACAGCAGAGTTAATTTTGTAATGGACACTGCTGCTGCTGACAAGCCAGGCTGTTGCTGCCACCACAAATGTATTTCATTACAGTAAAACCTCGATATAACGGACTAATTCGGGCGAGGGGGTGTCCGTTAAAGCTGAAAGTCCGTTATATAATAAAGTAGGTTTTCCGAATGCATATGTTAAAAAATTGACAAATTAGTTAGTTTACCTGTTTTTACTTATGTAGACATGTTTGTGTAATTAAAATTAAGTATGTATGAAAAGTTTAATTTCACAGAAAAGTTTTCTATACAGTAGACTCTGGATTATCCGGGATGATCGGGAAAACCTTAATCCCTGTTAATAAAATCCCCGATAATCACGTGTCTACTGGGGGGGGGGGGGAGGGTTGCCGGCTGCCCTGGGGGTGGGGGTGGGATGGTGGTGGTCCCACCACCTGCCCCAGTCAGCTCCCCTGCTAGCCTGGGTGTAGGAAGACTGCCGCCGCTTTGGGGTTTTCCCCCAGGCTCCTGCCAGACGGGGTCTCAACCCGCTGCCAGCCTGGGTTTCCTACACCCAGGCTGGAAGCAGGCTGAGACCCCAGCTCATAAGGGGCCAGTGGGAGAAGCCCCAAAGCAGCGGCAGGCTAAGGCTGAGCCCGCCGCCGCTATGGGGCTTCCCCTACTGACCCGTTTAGACATCCCGGTTAATCCGCAGCCCAGTTAACCCACGCCCGGATAATCAGGAGTCTACTGTAACAGTGAATTAATAACAAAAAATAACCTGTTAATTTAATTATAAGCAAATCTTGGTTAAAAGCATTTTAAAATTAACAGGGTGTTAATTTTCACATACGACATACGGACCGGAAATTTTGTCCGTTAAATCCGAAGTCCGTTAAATCGAGGTCCGCTAAATCGAGGGTTTACTGTATTCTGATTTGAAACAGAAACACAGCTGTTCCATTCTAAAACCATAACTCGTTAGCAAACAGCTCAGGGGCTCCAGACCATTCTCACATATATAATACCCCCATTACAGCTCTGTTTACTGCTTCTAAATCCCAGTGCCAGAACAGATCAATACATACTTAAATTACTCTCTGCATTGCTTGATAAGTTAGCTAACTGGAACTACCTGCTTTGCTGAATGTACCAACACACAATGTTTAGTTTCATCCAAGAACCTTTACCGTGAGATTTAATTAAGCGACACAAGTCTCACTGGGACATAGGAGATTGTAACACCTTTCCATTATTTCTAAACAGGAAGACGATGATTAGTGCCCTTCACAAATGTACTTACACCCTTTCCATATCCCTGTCAGCTTCAGGTGTGTATTGTTTCTCTGAGACACAAAACACTTCTTGTTTCAAGTTCAAGTAAAACTGGAAATTCATCAGTTATTTTGGTACAAAATGCCTGTGTTTTGGATGGATTTCTGTAACTTTTGCCATTTTCATCACAAAAAAAATTCGAACATTCATGATCTTTTGCTAAGAAGAATGGAGATGAGAGACAAACATCACCTTCTTCTAAGCATTTTCTTCAGTGTTGTGCATTGACAGGCTACGAGAAAGCCAGATGCTATATAAAAACATTAGACAAAGATACAAATATAGGAAGATAGCACCCGGTATGATGCATCTGGATTGTGTTCTGTTTCAGTTTAATTTCAGAACTACTGAGTATCTTAATATTAAAGGACACCCACTAAAGTGTTGCCCTGTGATCTTCTTTACCCTCAGGGAAAAAGTTCAGCCACTTTTCAAATTAATTCTGCGTCTCTATACTGTGGGCAGCTGACTAAATGGTCAATGACAAAACGCTGTGTCTGCTTTATTCCTACCTTGACCAGTTGCTCCTGCTTACGCTCCAACTCTCGGATTTCTTGGTTGAGAATCACTGCCACATGCTGTGGCTGGCTTCTGCATTTACTACAGATCCCATGCTGTGTCAGTTCATCACACACAGGACAGTGTAAGGTGGTGAAATATTGGGAGATCGTGCCTTTTCGGCCATCCAGCTCGGTGCGGGCACTGGAGGCAGCTCTCTGGATCTAGAACAAAATTTAAGAGATGAGGAACTCTTAAGTTAGCTGCTATATTTATGCCGGAGTCATTCAGATTTTTAAGGTGTATAAATTTAACAGGAGTTGCAGAGCTTGGACTCACGTGTTAGTTATTAACAAGAACTAAGTCTCCTGATCTGAAGTGTATGACTTATGTCTATGTGTTAAGCTACATATACAGAGACCACCCACACACTGTGAGCTGTTTCACTGCCAAGCTCAGCATGAGGCAGCAGCAGAAAGAATCAATAACAAGAGTTACATGCTAGACATATTCCTAGACAGGAGGAACTCATCTTGCCAACCTACGTTCACATATCAGTTTAGCTGGTATCCTGCAAAGGTGGTTTTTAGGTGCTGTCTAACTCATTTCTGAGTACGCCCATGGTTGCAGTTTCAATTGTTCTCATTTCACATATTAGAAACTGGGAAATTTTAGGCCCAGTAACACACTGAACAGAAGTTAACAATTTTTTTCCTCTTCTGAGTTTCACCTCTCCTCCACCAAGTTTAGTTTCCAAGTACTAATGCAATTCCCTGTCACATGCTTTCCATGTCCATTCACTGGTCATTTTAGCCCAAACACCCAGGGATACATTAAGAAGAAACAGGCTCTAGGATCCACCAACATGCCGTTTACTCTTAAAAATTAGGGTTGCCATCCAATTCCTGGCAGAGTCTTGTACCTAGCCCTCTTCCCCACGCCCTGGACAGACTTTTCCTCCTACTCTAGCCCTCACTCCAGACAGACTTCTATTGAGCTTGGCCCTTGCCTCCCCCTCACTAGGAGGAGCGCCGCCTCCACATATTGGATGTGAGACAGGATCTGGCTTTCTACCTGGAGTGGACAAAACTGTTCAGAAACTTTTTGATGCTGCCTGCAGGGTTGCCCTATCAGCCACTGTACCCTCCTCCACCAGCGCTTTGAACTCCTTCCAGTCAGGCTCCTGGTGCGAGTCCTCTAACTTGGGCAAAGAGCCACACAGACTGAACTCATATAGGCCCAAGAGAGCCTGGTGGTTCGCTACCTGTAACGGGAAGCTCGAGGATGAATACATTTTCCTTCCAAATGAAGCCAGCCTCCTTCAGTCTTCATTTATCGGAGTAGGGGCTAGTTGGCCCTGCCGCTCCCTGTGGTTGACCGACTCAACCATCAGGGAGTTAGGAGTTGCTACGGGCGCTCCCCTACGGGTACTGCTAGGATAAGAACTTCCGATACCAGTGCACGTGGCAAGCACGCTCACGTATTGTGGAATAGACATGAGCAACACATTTTGAAGAAGAACTAATTTTACTAAGCGAAAGAACTGCAGAGGGTTTAAGTGATGTAGTTTATACTCTCAGACACCAGATTATCTTGTAAAATCACCCTTGCTGTTACCTCACATAGAGCTCTTTGTTTAAAAAGAGTAATCAAATTCAAGTATCACCCAGATACATTGAGTGTTATCTGACACACTTACCCTTGGCAACTCATGATACCAGCTGAAAACATCTATGCCAATTAGCGAGAAAATTCTAGCCAGAGGTGGAAGAATTTGTTTGGTGATGTAGTACGTGCCATTCAGCCTCAGGTTAGTATCTTGTAGGACCTCAACGGGCCGCCTCACCAGTTGTATAAGAGGCAATCCTGGCATGCCATACACAATGACATAGGGTACTCTTTCCCCAACTCGAGGCTCAGAACGACGGTCATATGCAAGCATCCTCCTGTTTAAAAAATAACAAGTGTTCACAATGTATCTTAAAATTAAATACAGCAAGTGAAATAAATTGGTATTTAAATCAGGGCATCCAATCTTGGCCCAACTGAAGGTCATATAGACAACTCTCCTGAAGCCTGAGTTCTGCACCTAACAAGCATAAAAAGGAGCACACTGCAAGCTGTCTTGACCTTTAAGACAGAGGTATGTTCCACATGGAATACAGGTCATAGCAAACTATGCCCCATCTTGATCCAAAGAACCCAGCCTCCAGAAGTAACAAGAGGTTGGCCACAGGTCATATTTGGTTTACAGGTCACCTTTTGACTACCCCTAAGTTAAAGGAACACTTTATAAAAGAGTGAGCACAAATGCCCACAGTGCAAAGGACTTTATATTCTTGAGCTAAGAGCAGGGTTTGTTTTTTGGTATCCATTTTATTTTACTAGGAAAAATATGGCCATAAATTTAAGAAATTTTGTACTGAGTATAATGAAAAATTCAAGTGATTGGAAAAATGTGTTGAACAGGTTCATATGCAGCTGACCTTTTATTGTCAAAAAATCATTATGGTGAAGTCCACACTAACAACAAGCAGCATTCTGTTTAATATCACAAACTAGGGCAGAAGAGAGGCTTAATAGTATTAAAATGACACAATCCACTAGCAACATTGTTTCTACAAAAATGAATCTACTGCCAGTGAGAAGCACTAAATGACCTCCAAGATTAAAGTCCTTTATACGCAGAACAGTCAGTAACAGCATAGGTTTCACTACACTGCCTTGACAGCAGGCCTTGTTTGCAACCGTGAGTGCTAATCTCTAGTAATAAGGATGAAAATGGGTTTCCATGATTATTCAATCTTTAATCTCTCTTCTGAAACACCCAACTTGGGCTAGTACTCACTGTTACCTTAGTCTGTGATGTAGACATTTGCTCTCTGAGAAGTGGGCTGAAAACCACAACCGGACGCACAAAAGATTAGGGAGACAGGTGTCTGATAAATCCACAATTAGCACTTTTAGGCTTTTCATTTACCTTGTGATTTCTAGTGCTGGTACACAGGCTCCAGGTCTGTAAGCAGAACTCCCTCTGTATTCCTTTGCAAAGATGAAATCTTGCATGCTGGCTTTGCCTTCTAGTAATTTCATGCATTGATTCTGAACATACTGTTTGATCTGACTTATGTCACGTGTTTCAAATAGCAGCTTGATAGAACGCTCAAGTATCTTCAAAACAAACGAAGAGGAGATGTGAAAAATCTCATTCAACATTAGTAAAAGGAGTTTAAGTTACATAAAGAAATATTATAATATATTTTCAGTATAAATTCAAAAACATACACTTGTTTTAAAAAGTACCAATTTTTGTTTTTCTAAGTATCTTGAGTATCTTCCATCTCTATTTTTATTTTACAAAGCAAAGAAAACCTTAAAAAGAGCACTGTAGATGGAATTTATATGACAAACGCCACTACACTATATAGAAAGATTTTTCTTTATTTTGAAACAGAATATTACGTATGACACCTCCGCTCTTCAGAGTTGCTAAATAAATGCACCAAATGAACAGCTGTTTTGCAATTTATTTGAGGTTATCAATATTTTCCATACTGCTATTTCCTTTCTTGCAACACACATTTTTCTAATGAAAGAATTATCCATCACTTACAGAGGCATCAGCAAGGAGTATGTTGGGGGAACAGAACATAAAAAATAACTGAAGTTCAGCAAAAGTAGGTCAGCAGAAAGATTAACAAAAATGTTCACAGGGTACTAGACAATATTAAAGTATTTGTTTGGAAGTGGCTACATAAAACATAATTGTTTCCATTCCAGCACCCCATTTTTAGTCACTCAACTTTTTGGCATTTTCACCTTTCAGGCTCACATTTTCGATGCCTTGCCTCTGCCTGAAGGGGTTTCTTCAAGTTGAAGAGTGTTTGAATATGGATAGAGTGAAAAAGATATTCTCCCACTTAAAAAATATTCTTGCCACTTTTTTCTGAGTACGGAAAAAACAGCTTGGGTTAAGAGATTAAATATGACACGGAAATAGCCCTTACTGAGGAGGGTGCTCTTTCTTGTTTCAAAGAAAACTGGTTTTGATTTGACTGAGTCTGAATAGCTGACTCTCTAAAAAAATATATATATAAAAAAAATTCAAGACAGACAGCTAAGAAAGGACACCCTCAGCATGAATTCTTGGCGAAACTAGCTGTGTAGGGAGAAGTGTAGTAGAATAGCTACTATTTGGCAGGGACACCAGACAGTGGTAGAATCCTTCATGAACACCTTGAAAGCTACAAAGCATTTGAGTGAGGCTCCCGATCACCTTGAAAGGCGAAAAGTTCCAAGGACACCTTTCTTCAGACATTGTAAGGACCTGAGGGAAGGATCATATGTGCTCTAATGAGGGAAGGCAATGAGAAGTTTTGCATAGTTTAAGGTGCTGAAGGACTGGGTGCTGGTATGGTGGTATGCAGTCTCCTGTAATACCATGTAGCAGTCCTCAGTTCAGTTCAGAAATCCAAGTCTTGCACTACTCGTGCCGGAAACAATGGAGAAAACCCCAAAGAACAGAGATATCTGTCTCCAGAGTTAGAATTTTTATGGGGGCATGTACTGAAATGATTTTTAAGGACTGCAGTGGAACAACATTCTTTCAAGTTTTAAAAGTAAAGTATTTGTGTCTATTTTACCTTGGAAACAGCAGGACAAGAATCTCTTCGAACTGTCTCTATGCCTTTTGCATCAAATACTGGGTCCTTTTGATCCAGTGTTTCATACATGTATCCCACATACCTCTTCTTGGTTTGCAAGACACATGGCAAATATACCTGTAGTGTTAAAAACATGTAGCCTCTTTATATTTTTATTCATTGGCAGCATAACAGGATTTCATGTTTAGAGGTTTTTCTAAGGAAATGTACATTTTGACTTTTTTATCTTTAGTTTCCTCACAAACACAAATAAAAAGTAAGTTAAAGGAACATTCAAGGTCCACAGGAAAAGTGTAGGTTCAGACGGTCATTCCCCACTTAACTCACCTCATAGTCTAGATCAGGGTTTCTCAAACTGGGGGTCGTGACCCCCCGGGGGGTTGCCGAGCGCTCCCAGTGGGGGGGGGGGGTGTCACGAGCTCCTGCCACCGCAACTCGCGGCGACTGGGGCCGGGGCACAGCCGGCAGCCCGCCCGCAGTGGGTGGGCTCCCGGCTGCACGCCGACCCCCAGTCCCCGCCGCGGGCTGGGCTCCTCGCTCAGGGGCATGCGGGCCGAGGACGCTCCACCTTCCCGCACTTGGCAGCGGCGGGAGAGTCTGGGCTTGTACCGGCTTGGGGCGTGTTTTGCATCCGAGGAGCGGAGCCAGGGGCCGCGCCCGGTCCCCTCCCGAGGAAACGCCAGGGTCCCCGCTGCCCTTCCCCCAGCAGCCCCTGGACAGCGAGCATCTCCCAGCGCCCCCCCGGAGACGCGGGGGGTCGGGTCCGCCTCCAGCCGGGCAGCGCAGGGATGGGGCAGCGCGGTGAAAGTTGGCAGCGCTGCAGGGTTGGCCGGCCGGCGTGCGGCTCCTGCGGGCAGGGGTCATTATCGCCGCCGCCCCGGTTCTGGGAGGCAGGCTCCGGGAGGCAGGCTCCGTGCTGGCTTGGATGTGAGCGAGCGTGCCGCAGGCCCGGGCGGGAAGGGAGCCGAGCGCTGCCGAGAGAAGCCCTTTGTGTGGGTGACAAGATGCCTGGAAAGTACCAAGCGCCTGCCCCTGCCGCCAGCCCCGCTCCGACCCCTTCCTCCCCCAGCCCCGGGGGCCGCCAGCCAGCCCGACTTTGCGCCCCTCGCTGGAGAGCAGAGCAGGTCGTGCTCAGCCCCCGCCCCCCTGCATTGTCTGGGCTTTGCTTGCCGTACCTGGCAGCCTTTGTTGGCGCGCAGCCAGCAGCCGCCGCGCCCCCCCCCCCCTGGGGCGGGGACTGAGGGCCGGCGTGCAGCCGGCAGCCCCCCCCCCCCCAAGGCAGGGACTGGAGGGGTCGCTCCCTGCCCACGCAACAGGAAAAGGGGTCGCGGTCTCAAAAAAACAAGGTTACTTACCTGTAACTGTTGTTCTTCGAGATGTGTTGCTCACATCCATTCCACTATACGGTAGGTTAGGCACGCGCTGCGGGCCTGGTTGCCGGGTAGATTTTTCCCCTAGCTGCAGACTGGGTGAGCAGGGGGCCCCCTGGAGTGGCGCCACTGAGGCACTCTATAAATACCCCTGCGACACCGTCTGGCCCTCAGTTCCTTCTTTGCCGGCTAACCCGACAGTGGGGAAGGAGGGCGGGTTTGGAATGGATGTGAGCAACACATCTCGAAGAACAACAGTTACAGGTAAGTAATCTTGTTTTCTTCTTCGAGTGATTGCTCACATGCATTCCACTATAGGTGACTGCAAGCAATACCTAGGACAGGGGTCTGCAACCTTTACCACTCAAAGAGCCATTTGGACCCGTTTCCCACAGTAAAGAAAACACTGGGAGCCACAAAACCCTTTTGACATTTAAAATGAAATAACACTCTTCTTCCCTCCCCCTTCTTCCCTCCCCCACCCTCTTCTTCCCTCCCCCTCCCCTCCAGCCGTGCTCTCGCTCTTCTTCCCTCCCTCCCCCCCCTCCGGCCTTGCTCTCGCTCTTCTTCCTCCCCCCCCTTCCTCCCCCCCGCTCCGGCCGTGCTCTCGCTCTTCTTCCCTCCCCCTCCCCTCCAGCCGTGCTCTCGCTCTTCTTCTTCCCCCCCCCGCTCCCCACCCTTCCTCCCCCCCCCGCTCCGGCCGTGCTCTCGCTCTTCTTCCCTCCCCCTCCCCTCCAGCCGTGCTCTCGCTCTTCTTCCTCCCCTCCCCCCCCGGCCGTGCTTTCGCTCTTCTTCCTCCCCTCCCCCCCCCGGCCGTGCTTTCACTCCCCCCCTCCCCCAGCTTGCCTTGCCTTGCCTCATGCCCCGGCCCCGGCTCGCTCTTATCCGCCGCGCTTCGCCTCCTGCCCCGGCCCCGGCCCGACTCACACTTCTCCGCCGGCTCCGCCTCGCCTCGTGCCCCGGCCCCGGCTCCGCCTCCGTTCTTCTCCCCCCCCCCCCCGCCGCTCGCCTCTTATTGACCCCGCCCCTCTCTTTCGGCTGCGGCTCCGCGCACTGGTTGGACAGTGCTGGCGGGCCGCATAGAAAACAGTCTGCGGGCCGGTTAAAATTAGAACACACAGGGAGCCGCATCGGAGGGATGAAAGAGCCGCATGCGGCTCCGGAGCCGCGGGTTGCAGACCCCTGACCTAGGAGGTGGGGTCGGGTTGACCCATTGCTGATCGTAAGACCGCTGACCCAAACGCCGCATCGTCCCTGGTCTGCTGGACTATGGCGTAGTGGGCGGCGAAGGTATGGACGGAGGACCAGGTAGCCGCCCTGCAGATGTCTGTGATAGGGACTCCCTCCCGGAAGGCCGCAGAGGACGCCTGCGCTCTCGTGGAGTGTGCTGTTACTTTCTCAAGCGGCTTGCCCGCGAGTTCATAACAGGTGTGAATGCACGAGGTGATCCAGGAGGAGAGCCTTTGGGCGGAAACTGGCAGGCCCTTCATTCTCTCTGCAACTGCCACAAAGAGTTGCGTTGTTTTCCTGAATTGCTTTGTTCTGTCTAAATAAAAAGCAAGAGCCCTCCTAACGTCCAACGTGTGTAATTGCTGTTCCCTCCCAGAGGCGTGAGGCCTAGGGTAAAAGACTGGAAGACAAATGTCTTGATTAACATGGAAGGGAGAGACCACCTTAGGCAGGAAGGCCGGGTGGGGACGTAGCTGCACCTTGTCATTGTGGAAGATAGTGTAAGGCGGCTCGGAGGTCAGTGCACGGATCTCTGACACTCTACGAGCCGAGGTGATAGCTACTAGGAATGCCACCTTCCAGGAGAGGTGCATTAAGGAGCACGTGGCAAGGGGCTCGAACGGGGGCATCACGAGGCGTGAGAGCACGAGGTTGAGGTCCCAAGGTGGGATGGGACGCTTAACGTTCGGGTACAGCTTATCCAGGCCCCTGAGGAAACGGTATACCACAGGATCGGAAAAGACTGAGTGGTTCGACTGGCCCGGGTGGAAAGCTGATATGGCCGCGAGGTGGACCCGGATGGTGGAGGTAGAAAGGCCCTGATTTCTAAGGCCTAAGAGGTAGTCCAATATGCGTGGGATAGTAGCCTCACTTGGGACTATATCGTGCTGTCCGCACCATGCAGAAAAACGGGACCACTTGGCCGTATAGGTACTTCTGGTGGATGGTTTCCTACTTCCCAGAAGGACATTCTGTACTTCAGATGAGCATAAGAGCTCAGGACCTCTCAGCCATGGAGTAGCCACGCTGTGAGGTGAAGTGACTGCAGGTCCGGGTGCAGGAGGCGACCGTGGTCCTGCGAGACCAGGTCTGGCCACAGCGGGAGGCTGATAGGAGGGGCCCTGGACAGCCGGAGGAGGGACGCATACCAGCATTGCCTGGGCCAGGCCGGGGCTAAGAGGATGACCCGCGCCCTGTCCCGTCTGATCTTCAGGATCACCTTGTGTAGAAGCGGGATCGGAGGGAACGCGTAGAACAGGTGTTCCGTCCAGGGTAGGAGGAAGGCATCTGTCAGGGATCCCCGGGGAGCTGCCTCGGAAGGAGCAGAACTGGAGGCACTTCCTGTTCTGTCTGGAGGCGAAGAGGTCGATGTGGGGAAACCCCCACCTCAGGAAGATCGGTCGGATGACATCCGGCCGAAGGGACCACTCGTGAGACATAAATGACCTGCTGAGGTGGTCCGCTAGGGTGTTCTGGATTCCGGGAAGGAAGGAGGCCACCGGGTGAATAGCGTGGGCTATGCAAAATTCCCAAAGGAGAATCGCCTCTTGACACAGGGGGTTGGAGCGGGCCCCGCCCTGCTTGTTTATGTAGTATTGGGCTGTGGTGTTGTCTGTCAGCACCGCCACACAGTGACCCTGTAGCGTGTCCCGGAACACGTGGCACGCAAGTCGGACGGCCCTCAGCTCCCTGCCATTGATGTGGAGGCCAAGGTCGGACTCCGACCAGCGGCCCTGGGTCCTGAGTTCCCCTAGGTGAGCTCCCCACCCTAGCGACGAGGCGTCCGTCACCAGGGACATGGACGGGCTGGGGGGGGAGGAAGGGGACTCCTCGGCACACATTGTTCTGGTCTTCCCACCATGCCAGAGCGGATAGGGTGGCTCTGGGGATGGAGAGGAGGGTGTCCATACTGTCCCTTCTCGGTCTGTAGGCCTGGTGGGATGACGATTGGCTTGGCGAACGGCGTCTGGAACGGTCCCTGCGGCAGCTAACGGACCGGTGCCGGGAGTGCGACCGGTGCCGAGAGTACGACCGGCACCTGGCTGTACATGGGTGCCGGGACTCTGATCGGCGCCAGGACTCGGACCGGCGGCCAGAGCGCGATCTGCGCGAACGGCCATGAGGAGACCTGGAGCATGGTCTCAACTCCGTGCGGCGCCGAGACTGCGACCGGTGCCGGGAAGCTGACCGGTACCGGGAGTTCGATCGGCGCCGCGAGATCAATCGGCGTCCATGCCCAGCCGGGCTTCGAGCCGCGATCTCGGTCATGGGCGGCTTGCCCCTAGACCAGACAGGTTGCTGAGGGGTATCCACACTCCGCACATGGCTTGAATCCCGGAGCCTTGGATGACATGGCTCCGGTGGCAGGGAACCCCTGCACTTAACTATTTACACTATAAAACTATGCAAACCAACTAACAACTACTTAACAAGAACGATATAGATAACAATAGAATCAACAGCTAGGAGATAAGGAGAACGCTTAAGAGCAGGACTCCTGTTCCGACTACCAGCACGAGCGGTGAAGAAGGAACTGAGGGCCAGACGGTGTCGCAGGGGTATTTATAGAGTGCCTCAGTGGCGCCACTCCAGGGGGCCCCCTGCTCACCCAGTCTGCAGCTAGGGGAAAAATCTACCCGGCAACCAGGCCCGCAGCGCGTGCCTAACCTATAGTGGAATGCATGTGAGCAATCACTCGAAGAAGAAGTTTGAAAACCGCTGGTCTAGATATTGCCGCATGTGATATGCAAACTGAGGATCCTGTAATATTGAGGCATATAAAGTCACATACAGTCTAACACTGACAGCCATCATTCTGAATTCTCTTGCCATTCTAGCCATACCTTTAGGTAGAGAAAAGGTATGTACCTGGTCTGATTAAAGTGGAATACTGAGGGAAACTTTGGAATGAACTTGGGGTGTAACCTCCAAAAAACCTTATTTTTATGGAAGACCATGTAGGGAAGATCTGCCATAAGGGCCTCAAACTCACCTGCTCTTCTGGTAGAGGTGACTGCTGTCACCTTAGGCACCTTCATAAATAGATGGACAAGGGAGCATGAGGCTAGAGCAGGGGTTCTTAGAATAATAGAATATCAGGGTTGGAAGGGACCTCAGGAGTCATCTAGTCTAACCCCCTGCTCAAACAGGACAAATCCCCAACTAAATCATCCCAGCCAGGACTTTGTCAAGCCTGACCTTAAAAACCTCTAAGGAAGGAGATTCCACCACCTCCCTCGCTAAGGATCTCCTGAGGTCCCTTTGAACCCTGATATTCTATGATTCTATGCGCTCCTGACATATCCATACTGGAGCATGGAGTCTCATCAGATTTGGGGGGGAAAGGGAGAAAGTCCTCTTCTTAGATGAGGACTAGAGAGAGGATTTCTCTCACTTTTCATGTGAATGCTTCCTACTCTCCTTCCATCTGCTCTGCCTGCTAGAGTCCTTAGCTCTGCCCTCTGATGTTCTGGAGCTAGGGAGCACTGTGCTTGGTAGGGCACTTCTCGGCACCTCTGGCCGATGTATAGGGGGTCTGATGACTCAGGGCCTCATCCAGCACTCCATCAGATATCTTCTGGAGCTGGAAGTCACAAGACTGCAAGGTTTGGAGCTGAAAGAACAACAAATATTGCTCCTGGAGGGCATGTGGGTCTACCAAAGCAGTATAACCAAATGTCATGTAAGTCACTAACTGGGAACAGCAGAAGGGAGGTCGTACAGGACTTGAAGTGGGGATTTTGGGCATTCTAAGTACCCCAAATGATGGACGAAGCCCCATACTAACGATCTACAAAAGGTCAACTACAGAAAAAAACCTGAATTTGAAGCAGGAATGCTAGCAAAGATGTGGAAACTGCAGAGGTTCAGTCTGAGACTAGAGGCGGTAGAAGGAACTGGAGAGGCGACTGATCCATGCTTTCCCTTATGTTCTAAGTTTGGAGCATGAGAAGGTGCAGGGCACAGGGATGGATATAACAATTAGTGGCCCTTGAATTGATATAACTCTTACCATTCATCACGTCAATACAAATGAAGGAGACACATTTATGAAAACAACAAACTTCTAGTAAAGATAAGTCTCCACTGCTCTTTTGGACGTGCAATATTATCAGAATTATTTGGATCCACACTGCATTCAGGAACCTGTTCTCTGTGGGTGATAAGGCCCAATATCCTCTGACAACTGCAGGACAACAAAATGCAGCTGCAGGGACTGCTGGCCGTACACTCAAAGAAACACCCAAGATTCTGTTAAGTCTCCATCAAAATCAAAACCTTATTGAACAGCTGAACTCCTAACACATTTAAAGAGATAACATTATCTATCCAGAATCAGAGAGGTAGCCGTGTTAGCCTGGAATAGCAGAGGTAACACAGAGTCCTGTGGCACCTTAAAAACTAATAAAAGTATTGAAGCATAAGTTTTCGTGGGCTAATAACCCACTTCGTCGGATGGAAGCAGTAGCCACTGCTTGCATCCGATGAAGTGGGTATTAGCCCACGAAAACTTATGCTTCAATACTTTAGTTAGTCTTTAAGGTGCCACAGGACTCTGTGTTACCATTGTCTATCCAGATATTTGGGGTAAAATTTATGTCCTTTTACCTTTTCAAATTTCAGTTTTACTGGTTTCGGGTTGGTAGCTGTTACAGCTTCCGCAATTTCTTGGCCAATCTTGAAAGACTGCTCCTTAGTGGCTCCTTTCAACAGTACAAACATACTAAAAAGATAAAAACAGAAATAAGAAATAGAGACACCATTACTTCAACATATATCCTAGCATGGGTTTACAAGCTACAATACACTTACCAGTATCTTGACTGGGAAACAGGGATATATGTGGTTGACAAAATTTGTTGAGATTGTCCAGATAAAAAACTGTACATCAAATGCAAACTGATGCACTAGTATCTACAAACAACCTGAAACAATAACTTAGCAGTGTGAGTGTTCACCCTTACTCAATGCTCAATCCACAATTCATGGCATCTCATTCTTGTTTCAGTGGGAAGAACTTCAGAGGGAATAAACCGTTTATCTCTATCTGACCCTTCCTTTACAGATAGATCATAAATCACCAGAATCCAGAAAAAGCAAACCATTAGGAATAGCATCAGATTACAGGTTGAATGCTTTTCCCATTACAATTATACTATTTTAAAAAGTGATGTAAGTACAGTACTAGATAGATATGCCTGAAGCAGACATTGTCTAGAGTCATGGTAGACCTTCCATCTAAGGAGAAAGACTCTGAGTATCAAAAAACTAGTGTATGCTCTAATTACAGGAAATGTGCATACTGCCTTTAGAGACCAGAATACACCAATAAATATATGCACATACTAAAGGATCCCCACAATAACAAGTTAGCTCGTGTCTCACACCTGCCTACAATGGGTAAATGAAAAGGATTTTCTTCTTTGCTGACAGTGTCCCCCACTACTTATTATTTGGAGGCCAAAAAGCACCCCAAAGCTTTTTATTAAAAAACAAACAGGAAAATAATAAATGTACTTTTGGGGCTGGTCTTCACTACCCACCGGATCAGTGGGTAGCAATCGATCTTTTGGCGATCGATTTCTCGAGTCTTGTGAAGACGCAATAAATTGATTGCTCGCAGTGCCCCCATCGACTCCGGAATTCCAGCTTGCTGGGAGGCACAAGCTGGAGTCGACGGGGCAGTGCACCGTCGACTGCCGCTGCCATGAGGAGGGCAGGTAAATCAGCTGCAGATACGCAAACTTCAGCTACGTGATTCACGTAGCTGAAGTTGCGTATCTGCAGTGAAGACCAGCCCTTTGTTACTCCAGGCAATGGAATGGAGAACTTTACAGCCTGCTGGACCAGACCTATTTCTCACCATCACTTGCATAGTTCAAACACCTGTGGTCATGGGACTATGGCTAAAAGTTCGGCAAGCTTGAGAAATCCCATAAGTCTGGAGAACAGATAGAGTGTGCATGTCTTTCCAAACACCTGATAGATTAAACTTGCCTAATTTGCTTAAATGCCTTTGCAAAGGGAACCAAACACTTTTTGCAGTGAGTTTTCTATGTATAAAATTACCAATATCGACAAGACAACATATAGTGAAATGCATGGAAGAACTGGTATCGCTATTTCTTAGCATTGAAACCTGAACAGCTGATATCACATTAGTGAAGAACTAGTCATACCACAGGATTAAAGATAATTTTCCAATAGCCAATGTTACTGTGCTGATCATGAGCACTATACATAACAGCAGAAGATTAGACACTTTTTATGTACCAGGCTGTAGTTATCTTCAGTAATTGGAAGAGTTATCTCCTCTTGCTCATTTTCACTGTTAAAATGAACAAAGGTCCTCAGCAGAGTGTTGTCATTATTCTATGTAAGAAAAGCTGCTTGTCCCATTCTCTGTAAAATTACCATAATGATCTTTGGCATGTTGAGAGGTTTAATGGTCAATTTTTCTTTACTGAAAGCCAGCCAGAAAATGTATTGCTTAATGTGTGTATTAGCTAACAGGGTATATCTAATTTGTATTTTTAGTACATGTATTGCACAACAGTTATGAAGTTCAAGTTGGTTTCATTTTAAAATAGAGTGGGAATACTTCATGCAGGGCCAACATTACACTCAGATCACAGAAGCAGCCACCAAAGGCACTGGGTTCAAAAGGGGCAGCTCTGGCCTGGCCACCCGCCCTCAGACCAGTTAAGAACGATACCAGTAGAGCGCCGGGCTCTTTACGAGTGTGTACCCTCCACCCAGAAGTGGTTGGGAGTCAAACAGCAACCACCAGTCGGTTTTTGAGGGACTGGTGGGATGAAAGGGGGTCTCTATCCCTATTAGCAGCAGCTTGGGAGCTACCATGGTAGCCAACTGACCCTATCTGCTGGCCCAGTCTCCATAAAGGTAACTTAAGAGTCTGAATTGAAATACATACTGAACTGTATGTTTAATGCATCAGGCAAATATCATTTATTAAAACAACAGAAAAATAGATCCATGGAGACCCGCTGTAAGCTTCTGAGTGCAGATCATGGTGATCGCTTCCTCTGTGATATGGAAAGGAAGAAAATGGTTTCACATAGCATCACAAGCAGCAGCTATTAATTACCTGTCAGTATCGCCATATACGACCCGAGCGCCCCATTTTTTCGTATCATTCACCAGTTTTATAGCTCGCTCCAAGGTCTCTCTGGCTTTATGGACAATACTATCCCCAATCTGCAAATAAAGACACACTGAAAATCTTTCCTGCTGTACTACTGCATTCAAAACAACCTCTGTGTAAATCACCATCACTCTGAATCCATCTCTGCATTAACATCATCATGCAAAGTAAATGATTGCATTTGGTGGTTCAAAAAAAAATCAACAATAGAAAGCAAATTCTGAAAACCGACTTATTGCAAACATAAATCAATAAAACAGGAAAGAATTCAGGAAAAAGCAACAGAAACGATTACGGTGGTGGAGGGATTAATTTAGAAGAAAAGATTATAGCTTTAATTTACCTAAATAAGTGAAGGGCAGTTATAACCAGCTACAGATATTTGAACGGTTTAAGTACCAAGGAAGGAGGAGGATTGGTTAGAATGCTCAAGACTATAGCTAGGAGTACCGGGATAAAATTGCGCAAAGGAAAACGCAAACTGGGTATCAGGAAAAAACCTCACAGGAATTGCTATTCATAGTTTTATACATCTCCCTTAATGAAGTGGTGAAAGTCCCATCTCTGGAGTCTTTTAAAACTAGACTATGCACCTGAGAATGTACTGTATAGAACAAATGTGCATTAACAAAGAGATGGACATGATGACCTAAAAGGTCTTTTTCTCGCTCATTTCATTAAAAGCAGAGGCTGCTTGGACAAATGTATCAGGCGTCAGTTTTTAATGGTAATAAACGAGAAAATGCAACTGTTAACTTCTTTCCTGTACACAGAAAAAATATTCATTTTGATCATGAGGTTTTCTCCTTATTAATTCAAGCTTTAAGAGTAAACCAAGTGATATATTGTCTCCTTAATATCACATACCATTCTTAGCACTGTAAGTGCATTTTGAGGAAAAGTGACTCACAAGGGTGTGATTTTAGTCTTTACTCAGCCAAAACTCCTCACTGAAATCAGTGTGGAGTTTTCTTGAGTATGGGTCTTCAGGATAAGGTCCTAAATGTCTAATTAGTGAACATATGTAACTTTATTTGTAAAGAATCAGAGAGGTAGCCGTGTTAGTCTGGAATAGCAGAGATAACAAAGAGTCCTGTGGCACCTTAAAGACTAGCTATAAAGTTTTGAAGCATAAGCTTTCGTGGGCTAATACCCACTTCGTCGGATGCAAGCATCCGACGAAGTGGGTATTAGCCCACGAAAGCTTATGCTTCAAAACTTTATAGCTAGTCTTTAAGGTGCCACAGGACTCTTTATTTGTAAAACATTTTGCAGTAAACAAACCAGCAGAATTTCAATTTATTTTAACGAAGGCTGAAATAAGTTAACATGGAATGTATATAATTTGTTACATTATTACTTATTCAAAAATCAGGAGAAAGCATATTTGTTCCATATAATCTACATTTTCCTTAGCACAATTTTATCCCAGAACTCCTAGCTGTAAGCCCTCTGTGAGCATTCTAAGCAATCCTCCTCCTTCCTTGGTACTTAAACCTTTCCGTTTACTCTAGTTTTTGGATTGTACTGTTTTTTGGGTTTTTTATAAGAATGGCTGAAACAGCTACACTAAATTGTTTTACTTCAATGACTGGAACTCTAGTCCAATCCATCTTTATGAAAATACTAATTCTAAGTATTTTGTCACTACAAAATGGATTTCAAAATATTAAGCTCAAAACTGAAAACAAGGGTTTTTTTGGTACTGTAAGAGAAAAACCAGCACTTAATGTTAGCATTTAGATTAAATGTATGTTTCAAGCAATGACATTACATTATCTGGTGCTGCTTTAACAACAGTCTCTTTCCTAAATCCCTTTGGCATTCTATTTGCATCCCTTACCTCTATACATGGCATTCTTCCAGAAAAGTTAGCAGCAGTATAACCAAATGTGACATTAGCTATCAGTTTAAGACCCAGCTGACGTGCCTCAAGCATTCGAGTGATAGCTTTGTCATGCTTGTAAGCCTTTATTGACTGCTTCACCATTATCCTGGTCTTCAAAATTTCTTCCAACATTCTTGGCAACACACCTTTTCTTACTGAAGGCTACCAAAAAAGGAATGAAGAGAAACAAAATGTTTTAAAAAGCCAAACTGAAACAGAACACAGGACTTGGTGGTTAGCCTGTGACATGAATATACATTAATAGTGATGTGTTCTAGCAATCAGTACTTTGGCTGGTTTTGTCAATATACCTAATCTGAAAGGGAGGCAAAGTTTGTGGGGGCAGCATTAATGTTCGTTTGAATTGGCAATTGACAATGTGATATTGTGCACTCATACATATCTTTAAAAGGTTGTATTAACTGGGATAGTATTTGACTATTTTACTACCTTTATTTGTTGACACATTTAAATATTCAAGATTTTTTAAAAATTGTAATATTCCTTGGAATACTTACCTTTTAACATAAAGTTTTTGTTTTACATTAAATATTTTTCTTGGTGACAAACAAACAGTTTGGGGCCATGAATGTACATTAGCTATAGTCAGTTAGGTCTCCACATGACATTAAATGAAAACAGTGGAAGAATTCTCACTAATTATCTTCATCTCCAAAAGGACAGGCCTTTCTGAGCAGCAGCAGAAGAAAAAAATGGTTAACTATCTTTTGTAACTGTTGTTCTTTGAGACGTGTTGCTCACATCCATTCCATTCTAGGTGTGCGCGTGCCCGTGGCACAGTCGTCAGAGACTTTTGCCTTGACGATATCCATAGGGACGGCCACAGACCCTCTGGGGTGCTGCGCTCATGGTGCAGTAGATCAGGTGCTGCCGTCTCTACGCCCTTTCAACACAGATGACAACTTCCCCCGGCACCAATGGGTGCTCTCGCCACCCCACCCTGGCCTCAACTCCGCCCCTTCCCAGCCCTCATTCCAACCCCTTCTCCAAAGTCCCCACCCCTACTCCATTGGACTCCTCCTCCAAATCTCTGACTTTACTTGATTTTGTATCCTAAACAGATCATTGTTCTTTATTATTAATAACTGTGTTGCACCTTCTCCAAATCTCCACCCTGGCCCCGACCCCTCCCCTGGGTGCGCTGTGTTCCCCCCCCCCCCTTTCCCTTTCCCTCCTAGCTGTGCGAAACAGCTATTTCACATCGCAAGCACTGGGAGGGATGGGGGAGAAGCAGGACCTGGCTGCATGCTCAGAGGAGGAGGAGGCAGAGCGGAGGTGAGCCGGGGCGGGGTGCTGCCAGTGGGTGTTCTGCAACCACCAATTTTTCTCTGTGGGTGCTCCAGCCCTGGAGCACTCACGGAGTCGGTGCCTATGCCCCTCAGTTCCTTTCAGCGGGCAACTCCGACAGAGAGATAGGAGGGCGGGTAGTGGAGTGGGCATGAGCAACACATCCCAAAGAACAGTTATGAAAGGCAGGTAACTGTTTTTTCTTCTTTGAGTGCTTGCTCATGTTGATTCCATCGTAGGTGACTCAAGCAGAATCCTTGGAAGTGGATGCAGAGTTCACAGCTTTGCCAATTGTAGCACTGCTGTGCCGAAACCAGTGTCATCTCGAGTTTGCTGGGTTAGCACATAGTGTATAGCGAACATGAGGAGGCAGTTGTCGCTATATAGGAACAGGTGGACCCCCCGCTGCTTGAGGTAAGCCCCTACTGGTGCCATGCACTTGGTGAAAACTCTTGGGACTGATGATAGGCCAAAAGGGAGCACCGTGAACTGGAAATGGGATCCTCCCACTATAAAATGGAGAAAATGCCTGAGTCCCGGGAACATGGAAATAAGCATCCTGCAAGTCGAGAGCAGTGTACCAGTCTCCCGGATTCAGGAAAGAAATAATGGAGATCCGGAAAAACATGCGGAACCTCAACTCGTTGAGAGACTTATACTCCCTTTGAACTTTGGGTTTAGGAAATAACGGGAGTAGAAACCTCTTCCGTGCATGTCCTGAGGAACCTCCTCCACTGCCCCGAGACACAGGAGGTTTTTGACCTCCTGAACAAGGAGTCATCACTTGTGAGAGGGGTCCCTGAAGAGGGGATGGGGAAGAAGGGGGGTCGGAGGGAGGGGTGACTGTGAACTGTAGGGTAGACTATATTCAAGACCCAGTGGTCCGAGGTTACCCTTGATAAGGCCAAGTGGAAAGACTGAAGATGATCCAGGAAGGGGCAGGAAGGAACCCAGAGAACTGACTGGGGCATCGCTCCTGGGCACACCCTCGAAACACATGCTTCTGGCCCCCTGGGGTGTTTAGAGGCGCAGGCTGTGCAGGTGAGCGTGAAGAAGAGGGGCGATGCCTGCTGAAGCTATTCTCCCTTCTTACAGAACCCTGGTGGGGCTGCCAAGGTCTTGGAAGCAGGGGAAGCTGGAAAGGCTTCCGAGCAGGCTGTGGAGTATGTATGTCCAATGAACAAAGGGTGGCCTTTGTATCCTTCATCCCATGAAGTCTAGCATATGTTGGCGTGGAGAAAAGACCTGCCCCATGGAACGGGAGGTCTTGGATTGAATTCTGCATCTCCTGCGAGAGGCCCGTCACTTGTAGCCATGAGCAACACCTCATCATGACCGCCAACACAACTACCCAAGCTACAGAGTCCGCTGCATCCCAAGCCATTTGTAGGGAGCACCTGGCTGCCACTCTGCCTTCCTCCCCCAGGGTGCCAAACTCCTGGGCTAGCCCCCATAACCGCACTGTTACTGTGGGGGTTAACCCTTCCCTCTTAGCTGAGGAAGCCACGCCCCGGAAGCTCTACTGGGCAAGCTCCAACTGGAGATCACATACAAAGGCAGCTCAGTTGGGGCTGACTGCTGGAGGGGAAGGAGGCACGCCGCTAGCTCCTGCAGAGGGACAGCCAAGCCGGGACATGACCTGAGGCCCTGCTCCAAGACGGCCCTGGAGGGGAACAGACCAGAGGACCCCCAGAAGTGGAAGGCAAGGCGGTGTGCGTAGGAAGAGACCCAGGGCTGTTTTAAAGACATACAGACGTTCGGTGTGTTGCAGGTGGATCCCCGCCGAGCTAGGGGCAGTGGGAGCCCCACCATCAGGTAAGCCCTGGGTTGGGACCCAGTGGAGAGGGTGGGCCCGGTTTCCCCCAGCACTTCGGCCACTAGGCCTCACTACCCTGCCTGCAAGGGGAATATATGGACTCTGGCCGTTGGGCCACGCTACCCTGAGATTTGAGGAAGCCCTATGAATTTGGCCATTAGGCCACACTGCCCCGGGGTTTGGGGAGGATATATGTAGGCTCTGGCTGTTAGGACACGCTGCCCCAAGACTTGGGGGAGCCACATGGACTTTGTCCATTAAGCCACGCTGCCCTGAGACTTTGGGAAAGGTATACGGACTCTGGCCGTTGGGCCATGCCACCCTGAGATGGTGGCGCAAGGCAAAAGTCTCTGATGACCGCGCACACACCTACAATGGAATCAACATGAAAAACCACTCTAAGAACTGTTATGCATAGATAACTTGATTCCAGTATGATTAAGTAAAAATACATCACTGAATCACCGCACTGCAAGATCAGAAGTATAATTTCAATAATAGAGGAAATAAGCCTTTACTGAAACCCTAGTAAAAGTAAAACTAATGTTTATTTCCTGAATTGTCAAAACTCCATTCCTGTGATTTTACTGGCAAGTGCTGGAAGACAACACACTGACAAACAGTAAAATGTGTTTTCTCTTGATAAACCAGCAGTGTGTTTAATCTTGGACTAACCAACACACTAATGGTGAAAATGTCTGTCATTGACCAATGAAATCTCAGTACCTTGACAAAAGCCACTCCATTGGGTGATACTGTGACATCATGCCGAATCTGATAAAGTAAGTCAGGAGGTACTCTGAGGGATGCACAGCCAAATTTAAATTCATCAAATCTAGTAAAGAAGAAAATTAAATAAAGGACACAAATGATCAATTAATTTACATTCAAAATAATTGGAAGTATGAGTCTATACTAAAATATTGATAGCGCCAACACAAATAGAATGGTTACAGTCACAGGCTGCTATGATCAAGCCTACCACAATTTAAAGTTTCTTAGTTACAAGTGACATTCTTTCAAAGCAAAGGAGCTATGTGTATCTAAATTCTATGCTGAAACTATTTTGTCAATCTGTTCTGCACATATCACCATGGTACCCAGTGGCTAAATTTCTTATAGGCATGTAATCTTGATCTAAACTCAGCTAGAAATTGTACTTGTTTTATTGGGTAATCTATATAATCTTTCTATAAATTGTTAAGATTTCAAATCAGAAACTTGTAGAGTTGCCAACCCTCCCAGATTAACCGGGAATCTTCCGTAATCAGGCTCGATCCCCCGGAGGCTACTGAAGCCAATCCAGGAGATTTTAGGCCACCAAAAGTCCAGCGTCACAGCCCGCAGGCAGGCTCCCTACCTGCCCTGAATCTGCGCAGCTCCCAGAAGTGATTGCCATGTCTGGCTCTTAGGCTCAGGGGCATCCAGGGGGTCTCTGCGCACCGCCCCGGCCGGAGTGCTGATTCCGCAGCTCCCATTGGCTGGGAACTGCAGCCAACAGGAACTGCGGTGGCAGTGCCAGCAGGCAGGGGCAACATGCAGAGCCACCTGACTACCCCTGATCCTAGGAGCCAGACACGCTGGTTGCTTCCCAGAAGCCACCCACGGTAAGCGCCTCTTGGCCGGAGCCTGAACCCCCTCCTTCCTGCACCCCAACCCCTTGCCCCAGGCTCAGCCCGGAGCCCCCTCTCACACTCCAAACCCCTCAACACCATCCCCAGTCCAGAGCCCACACCCCTCCAACAACCCAAACCCTTGCCCCAGCCTGGTGAAAGTGAGAGCGAGCAACAGAGGGAGGGGGGATGGAGTGAGTGGGAAGGGGCATGGCAAGGGTGTTTGGGTTTGTGAGATTAGACAGTTGGCAACCCTAGAAACTTGAGAAACTTTATACTTCAGGTCATCAATTTAAATACAGTGGAGTCGCATCTTATGCTGGGGTTAGGTTCTAAGGTTAGCGCATAAAATGAAAATTGCATAGAGTCAAAATTAGCGGGATCCCGGATGCCAGGAGCTGGGACCCCAGACTGGAAGTGGGCTGAGCCGCTCAGCACGCCGCTGGCCCTGCTCCGCTGGCCCACTGCCAGCTGAGTGAACGGAACCCCAGGCTGGCAGCAGGCTGAGCGGGGCCGGTGGCAGGAGCTGAGCCGCTCAGCCCACTTCCGGTCTGGGGTCCTGACTGCTGGCAGGAGCTGGAGGACAGAATCCCAAACCGGCAGTTTGCTGAGCAGTTCAGCCCGCTGCTGGCCCTGCTCAGCCCGCTGCCGGTCTGGGGTACTGGCTGCCGGCCCCATACAGTTATGATAAAATAGAGAAGAATTTAACAAGACTATCTGGACTCTGATTCATCCTTAAACAGCCAGAGTCCAATTTTCAAAGATGAATGTTTTAGCATAGCACTCATAATTGCATATTAAAAAATTATTGGTGAAACAACACTATTTTTAAAATGTAACCCTTTGAGATGATATTCACTTTCAACTTCCATGGTCTTCAATGGAAGATGAAGGTTCTCAGCACCTTTCAAAAGATGCTCAATTCCTTGCAGGATCAAAGTTTATACAAGCAAGAAAAATAACTTACTTTCCTAAGTTCTCAATATGTCCCAGGCAGGTTGAAAAACAATAATTGTATGCTATCACAATAGAAGGATATAGCGACTGGAAATCTAGTACAAGAACAGCATTACTGTAGAAACGGGACTCTGGCTCCATTATTAGGGGAATACACTGTGGGGCTTTCATTTGAGCTCGCTGCTGGACACTAGGCGTCACAGGGATGTAATTCATTGGTTTAGCAATACGCAGCATCATTGACTCCACCCGATACTGCAAAACAAAATTTAATATACTATTATAGTTAAAATGTTTCTAAAGTGCAATATGCATGCTAAGTATTATATGCATATTAATATGCATTTGGGCTGTGCTGCCCTTAAAAGAAAGATAGCAAGTTCTGCAACAGAATACAGTCACACTCATTTTTATTTTTAATCTACACTTTTCTAACATATGTGCCAGAATTCTTTCTTGGGTTTCTATGTCTTTTAGGGATAAGTACTGAAAACACTGCAATTTTGATGTACATCTACTAGCTTCAAAATGAACGCCCAAACCAATACATAACATACAGTGTGCAAGTTCTTAACACACCTATGTTTTTGTTAGCTTCAAAGACTGTTGTGCAAAATCAACAAAGAACTTGCAATTCTTAACTTGCCATTTTCAACAGGAAATCATGCAGGAACCTTATTCCACAATGACCAAGAAAATGCAAATGTATAAATGTGATCTGTATCATGTTCATAATTGTATTCCACAACACAGTTTTTATGTAGCACTTTATGATGCAAGGTAAGTGTAATTCAGTCTGCTTTACACATGCAAAAACAGACAGAGAAATGATTTGCCCAAATTCGCTCCTCAGGGTCAGAGTTAGAGCCAGGAATAGAACCCAATCAGCCTTCTGACTCACAGGCCCATTCCTATCCATTGGATCACACTGTCTCCTTTATGCTGCTTGGGGAGCACAGGCAAGTAATAAAGCAGGGCAAAGTTGAGTACTTCTACCTTTCCCAAACCAATATGACACTACCACCAGTAGTATGAGAGTTATGGACAGATGTAGGCACTAATATTATAAAAAAGAACCTCAGAATTATATATAAATGTTCTGAGATCCTCTGAAAGGGTCTATAAAAATGCAAAGTACTACAATTCTAAGATTTGGATTTATTTAGGAAATGAAAGTTACTTATTTGTAACCAGAGTTCTTCAAGATGGCTCTGCAGTCACATTTATAGATATTGTAATGCCTACTGGTGCCAAACAGTAGAACCTTCTCTAAGCAGTTTGTTATGAGTGCTCATTGCTTCCTCCACCCTGTCCCCTCAGCATCTCTGAACATTTTGAGGAAGAGGCTATACAAGGGGGCACAGAGCCTTCTACCATCTCAGTTTCTTCTGCCACCAACCCAGAGGCACAGAAAAAAGGAACTCAGACAGCAGGGAAGGTGGGTGGGAAGTGTGAATTTGCAGAGCCATCCTGAAGAACTCCAGTTACAAAGTAACCTTAATTTCTTCTTTCAGTGGCTAAGCATAGTGCTACCAATTATAAGTAGTTTGATAAGCAGAACTGAATATAACATGGAAGAGGGAACAGAGTCCTAACTGACTAGAGACTGAAGCAACCCTCTACCAAATTATCATCAGCCCTAGGAGCTGTATCGAAAGCATGTTTAGTAAAAGTGTATGTAGAACTCCAGATTGCAACCCTACACATTTCAAAAACAGGAACTTGCTTAAGGTAAGCAAAAGACACTGTCACAACTCTGGTGGAATGTGACCATACTGTCATAGGTGCAGGAATACCTGCTAATGTATGACATTAACAGTATATTGTTTAATCTACCTAGAAATAATCTGCGGGGAGACAGAATAACATTTAATTGTTAGCATAGAACACTAATAATTAGATATTTCAAAAACTTTAGTTCTATTTAAATAATGTGAAAGGGCTCTCACTGCATCCAAAGTATGTAAAATAGATTCCACTTTCTTAGTACGGAGTTTTGGGGAAAATACCAGCAAATCAATTGTCTGATGGATGTGAAATTCAGAAACCACTCTTGGCAAAAACATGGGATCAGGCCTCAGAACCACCTTATCTTTATGAAAAGACATAAAAGACATAGACCTTTTAAATGTACACTATGATCCAGTGGATCAATGGTTGCCTATAAATAAAAGGTGGCTCAGCCATCAAGACATTGAATTCACTCACCCTTCTGGCTGATGTTATTGCAATAATGAATGCTGCCGTAATAGACAGATAATACAAATAACACTCCGCGAAGGAATGAAAAGATGGTTTCATGAGTACACACTAGACCAAATTAACAACCAAGGAGGGACAGGATTGCTGAAAAGGGTGTACACAATACATAATGATTTCATAAATTTCTTAACCAAATCAAGCACTAATGGCAATCTACATTCAACCAAAATATGGTAAGCTGAGATAGCTGCCAAATAAACTTTCAATGATGAACTTAGATAACCCCTCAGTTTTTAAGTGCACTAAATATTTTCAAGTACAAGATATGGAACCTGAGGCAGGATAATCAGATTTTCCCTGCATTCAAGCCACCATCTTGACTTGAAAGGAGGAACAAAGACAAGCATGACTCCTCAGAGTAACTGCAGAAGCTAACACTGCAGCAGAAGAGTCCAAGATATCAAATTATGATCTGGGAGTGTGCTTTGCTACATTGTGACCTTTGATCAGAATTGCATTTGCCAATTTCCTTTTGTTACCTGGTAAATCCTGCATAAAGAGTGTCATATTTTCCCACAGGAGGAATTGATAATGGGACCTAACTGCTTAGTAATTTGCCACCTTAATATTAAGGTAGGCAGAAGACACCCTTCTCCCCAGAGGGTCATTCCTTTTCCCTTCTCTATCAGCGGGAGTAGAATGTGCTCGTCCAGACCTTGACCTGATTCTGGCATCAGCCATTACCAGCAAATTAGGAACAGGGCCTGTGTGAATACGAAAACCCCTCACAGCGTGTCTGATATAATTTGTCTTCTTGGAAATAAACTTGCAAGAGACAAGAATGGATCACACAGTCTTAAACTGCTGTAGCAGACAATCGTGGTTTGGTAATGACATCCTTCTCTTGGAGGTAGCCCCAAGAAAACATCAGATGAGTTTCCTCCCCAGTTACTGAAGGCAAGTTCTACATGGACATCATGTGATCCACAAGGTCACAAAACTGTAGAGCACCCTCAGAATGGGAAGAGGCAGAAGCCACTACCACATGCTCATCTGTGACAAATCAAGGTTGTGATCTGTCTCAACATCTCCATCTCCTCATCTTCTACAAACAGAGTATTAGGCACCACTGTCTAAGATGCAGACGGAGCAGGTGGAAGCAGACACATGGATTCTCTGCAGCTGTATCCTTTACAAATGAAACATCACTCAGCAACCATATGGAGGAAAATTAAGACATTCTTGTGAAATCCTGTAAAAAAGGCCTTGGGAGTCCAGGACTGCCAATCTTCCCACCAACTGGGAATTGGGAATATCTCTTCAGGAGGACCAAAAGGGGGCACAAACCATGAGGAACTAGGTCTCTCTATTCTTCCTCTGTCCTCCTTTAAATACAGATCCAGCCTTGGATTGACTGTGGAATACGGTCAGCAACAGCCTCGGAAAATGGACAGAAATAAATGGAAAGAAAGTACATCATGGAAATCCTGAAGGAGTCTTGGGAAGATGAGATACAGCCTGATCCAGAAAAAGACTAATCTCTAGTCTTCTCCATTTTTTAGGTGAAGACGATGCAGACCTTGGAACCAGCAAAGTCTGTCTCTTTCTTGAGACGGTCTGTTTCCCACTGGGGTCTGAGGAACGCTTTGAAGTTGAACAGTATACACATTGGTCACCAAAGTAAAAGTCCTCCTGAGACCTAAAGATGGATCTGGAACTGGAGCAGAAGTCTAGGCTGCTACTGAAAACTTGGATGGCACAGGAAATGGCTCTTGGTTCTATCAGAAGTGGTTTGCCCTTCTCCATCAACGATAACATCAAAGACTTGACTGCTCAAGCAGCAAGACCTGGAGCCCAATCCAATGACGGCTCTTACTTCCTGGAAATTTTAAACTGCTTCAACTTGCTGGAAGAAGTCACAGGATATGAAATTGGTTTCTTAAACCTTGGATCTGACAAGTATCCAGATTCGGCAGGTTTAGCCTCACGTGCCTTTTTAAGGAGAATCACCTGCCTCTCCTTGAAAGCTCAGGATGTGAAAGTCTGGAAGATTTAAAGCCTAGACAAAGTGTGGCCCTCTCCCAAATACTTGAGGGATCCTGGTATGCTGGATACCAATATTCTCGCTTGATACCGGGGAAGAAAGCTGGGTACGAAGCACACCTTTTGAATACCTGCTTCTTCTTTTTCTTCAGTTCAGCCATAACCCAAAACTAAGTTAACTAACCTAACTATACTTATCAAAAGCTATATTAAACAATAAACAAGATACTAAGAATGGAGAAACAGCCACCCAATCCAAATGGTTCACTTGCATCTTTGGCATGTGGTTGGAAGGAACTGAGATGGCAGAGGGCTCTGCACATCCTTATATAGTCTTCACCTCAGAATGTTTGGAGATGCTGACAGGAGGAGAGGACGCATGAGCGCTCTAAGGGTATATCTTCACTACAGCAGTAGGTCGATTTCCCTTAAGTCGATTTTCTAAAGTAGACTTTAGAAAATCGACTTAGTGCGTCCCCACAAAGGACAGCAGGTCGACAGTGTCTGTCCTTAAACTTTTGCAGGGGTCGACATAGGCAGCATTGCACTGTGGGTAGGTATCCCACAGTGCCGGGAGTCTCCAGCTGGCACCACCTTTCGGGGCAGCCAGGCACGCTCCCCAGGGGACCAGCCCCAGTCCGAGCAGCTCCACGGACCCCCCCCCCGCCTGAGCAGCTCTGCGGACCCCCCCCCCCCGTGCCCGCCCGAGCAGCTCCACGGACCCACCCCCCCGTGCCCGTCCAAGCAGCTCCGCGGACCCCCGTGCCCACCCGAGCAACCCTGCGCCGGCTCCCCCTCCCCCCCTGCTCGGGCAGGGGGGGGGGGGTCCGCAGAGCTGCTCAGGCGGGAGGAGCCAGCGCGGAGCTGCTCGGGCGGTCGGGGGGGTCCGGCACGGGGCTGCTCGGGCGGGCGGGGGGGTCCGCGTAGCTGCTCGGAAGGTCGGAGGCTTAAAGTCCCATGCATCCTCACTAGATGACAATCGACCCAGAGAGAGGTCGATTTCAGCTACTCCTCTCGTTAGGGAGAAGTACAGAAGTCGATTTTAAGGTCTCTTTAAATCGACTTTAAGGGCATGTATGTGAGGACGGGTACAGGCTTAAATCGACTTTAGCTTGCTAAAGTTGACGTTAAGCCCTAGTGGGGACCAGGCCTAAGAGACACCACATGGAGAAGGGTGTACTGTTAGGCACCACTAGGCAGAAAAATACTCATAAGAGGGATAATGCAGAGCCACTCAAATAATAATATGTATACATTTACATAGGAAAATAATACATATAAATAATATAGAGAGGCAGAGTTGATTACTTCTACCTTGCCCAAACTGATATAACAATACCATCAGTGGCATTATAAAGAAGATCCTCATAACTCTCTGAGGGTCTTCCACTCCTGCAGCGCTTTAGAGGCGACCACTGTGTTGAATAACAGCTGCATATCTTGCTGGTCTGCCCATGCCTTTTGGAGTAAGACCTTCTCTGCCTCCTAGTCACTCTCCGTGTAATAGCATCAACAGTTAGAACAGCCTAAAGGGGACACAGAGGAGATTGCTATCCCGCCCCTACCCTTGTACTCTGGTGACCCCCCTCACTCTTCATCTCGGCCCCCTCACATCCAATCAGGATCAGCCTGAAGTGCAAGCCCCAAGCTGGAGAATGCACATTCTGACTTTGCAACAACTTGGATCTATAGAAGTATCACCAAGACACAACTTTAATTGCAAATCCCAAACTAGGGAAAACAAGGTTACTTACCTGTAACTGTTGTTCTTCGAGATGTGTTGCTCACATCCATTCCACTATAGGTTAGGCACGCGCTGCGGGCCTGGTTGCCGGGTAGATTTTCCCCTAGCTGCAGACTGGGTGAGCAGGGAGCCCCCTGGAGTGGCGCCACTGAGGCACTCTATAAGTACCCCTGCAACACAGTCTGGCCCTCAGTTCCTTCTTTGCCGGCTAAACCGACAGTGGGGAAGGAGGGTGGGTTTGGAATGGATGTGAGCAACACATCTCGAAGAACAACAGTTACAGGTAAGTAACCTTGTTTTCTTCTTCGAGTGATTGCTCACATGCATTCCACTATAGGTGACTGCAAGCAATACCTAGGAGGTGGGGTCGGGTTGACCCATTGCTGATCGTAAGACCGCTGACCCAAACGCCGCATCGTCCCTGGTCTGCTGGACTATGGCGTAGTGGGCGGCGAAGGTATGGACGGAGGACCAGGTAGCCGCCCTGCAGATGTCCGTAATAGGGACTCCCTCCCGGAAGGCCGCAGAGGACGCCTGCGCTCTCGTGGAGTGTGCTGTTACTCTCTCAAGCGGCTTGTCTGCGAGTTCATAACAGGTGTGAATGCACGAGGTAATCCAGGAGGAGAGCCTTTGGGCTGAAACTGGCTGGCCCTTCATCCTCTCCGCAACTGCCACGAAAAGTTGGGTTGTTTTCCTGAATTGCTTTGTTCTATCTAAATAAAAAGCAAGAGCTCTCCTAACGTCCGTGTGTAATTGCTGTTCCCTTCCAGAGGTGTGTGGCTTAGGATAAAAGACTGGGAGACAAATGTCTTGATTAACATGGAAGGGAGAGACCACCTTAGGCAGGAAGGCCAGGTGGGGACGTAGCTGAACCTTGTCCTTATGGAAGATAGTGTAGGGCGGCTCGGAGGTCAGTGCACGGATCTCTGACACTCTACGAGCCGAGGTGATAGCTACTAGGAATGCCACCTTCCAGGAAAGGTGTAGTAAGGAACACGTGGCGAGGGGCTCGAACGGGGGCATCGCGAGGCGTGAGAGCACAAGATTGAGATCCCAAGGTGGAATGGGACGCTTGACGTTCGGATACAGCTTATCTAGACCCTTAAGGAAACGGTATACCACAGGGTCGGAGAAGACTGAGTGGTTCGAGTGACCCGGATGGAAAGCCGATATGGCAGCGAGGTGGACCCGGATAGTAGAGGTAGAAAGGCCCTGATTTCTGAGGCCTAACAGGTAGTCCAATATGCGTGGGATAATAGCCTCACTTGGAACGATGTCATGTTGTGTGCACCAGGCAGAGAAACGGGTCCACTTGGCGGTATAGGTACTTCTGGTGGATGGTTTCCTACTACCCAGAAGGACGTTCTGTACCTCGGCTGAGCATAAGAGCTCAGGACCTCTCAGCCATGGAGTAGCCACGCTGTGAGGTGAAGGGACCGCAAGTCCGGGTGCAGGAGGTGACCGTGATCCTGAGAGATCAGGTCTGGCCACAGCGGGAGGCTGATGGGAGGGGCCCTGGACAGCTGGAGGAGGGACGCATACCAGCATTGCCTGGGCCAGGCCGGGGCTATGAGGATGACGTGTGCCCTGTCCCGTCTGATCTTCAGGATCACCTTGTGGAGAAGCGGGATCGGAGGGAACGCGTAGAACAGGTGCCCCGTCCAGGGTAGGAGAAAGGCATCTGTCAGGGATCCCCGGGAGCTGCCTCGAAAGGAGCAGAACTGGAGGCACTTCCTGTTCTGTCTGGAGGCGAAGAGATCGATGTGGGGAAACCCCGACCTCAGGAAGATCGGCCGGATGACATCTGGCCGAAGGGACCACTCGTGAGTCATAAAGGATCTGCTGAGGCGGTCTGCCAGGGTGTTCTGGATTCCGGGAAGGAAGGAGGCCACCGGGTGAATAGCGTGGGCTATACAGAATTCCCACAGGAGAATCGCCTCTTGACACAGGGGGCTGGAGCGGGCCCCACCTTGCTTGTTTATGTAATACTGGGCTGTGATGTTGTCTGTCAGCACCGCTACACAGTGACCCCGTAATGTGTCCCGGAACACCTGGCACGCGAGCCGGACGGCCCTCAGCTCCCTGATATTGATGTGGAGGCAGAGGTCTGACTCTGACCAGCGGCCCTGGGTCCTGAGTTCCCCTAGGTGAGCTCCCCACCCTAGCGACGAGGCGTCCGTCACTAGGGACATGGACGGGCTGGGGGGAAGGAAGGGGACCCCTTGGCACACATTGTCCTGGTCTTCCCACCAAGCCAGAGCGGATAGGGTGGCTCTGGGGATGGAGAGGAGGGCGTCCATACTGTCCCTTCTCGGTCTGTAGGCCACCGCGAGCCACGACTGCAGTGGGCGTAGCCGTAGTCTGGCGTGCTGTATGACATGAGTGCACGATGCCATGTGACCTAGCAGGCTGAGGAAGACCTTGACCGTAGTCATCGGACAGTTGCGTAGCTGTCTGATGGCCGACTGGATAGTGAGGAACCGAGGCTGGGGCAGGGATGCCCTTGCTACCGTGGAGTCTAGTAGGGCTCCTATGAACTCTATGTTCTGGGTAGGCTCCCGGGTGGACTTCTCCCTGTTGAGAAGGATTCCCAAGCGGTCGAACGTGCTGATAACGAGCCGCACGTGAGCTGACACTTGGTCCCTGGAGGTGCCTCGGATCAACCAATCGTCGAGGTACGGGTATAAGTGTACCCCGCGGCGCCGAAGGAATGCCGCTACTACCGCCATACACTTTGTGAACACCCTGGGTGCGGTGGACAGGCCGAAGGGTAGGACGGCAAACTGATAGTGTTCCCCCGCTACCAGGAAGCGGAGGTAACGTCTGTGTGAGAGTTTGATGCTCATGTGAAAGTAAGCGTCCTTCATATCGAGGGCAGCGAACCAGTCTCCCGGATCCAGAGAGGGAATGATAGTGCCCAAGGTGGCCATGCGGAACTTGAACCTGATCATGTAGGTGTTGAGTTCGCGCAGGTCCAGGATGGGCCGGAGGCCCCCTTTCGCCTTGGGGATCAGGAAGTAGCGGGAGTAGAACCCCTTCCCCCTGAACTCCTGCGGTACAGGCTCGATGGCTCCCAGTGCGAGGAGCGACCTCACCTCCTGTACGAGGAGTTGCTCGTGAGAGGGGTCCCTGAAGAGGGACGAGGAGGGTGGGTGGGTGGGAGGAGTGGAGGAGAGCTGGAGCGAATATCCCACCTCCACCGTGCGGAGGACCCACTGGTCTGATGTAATGTCTGACCATGCACGGCGGAAGTAGGACAGACGGTCTCCAAAGGGAGGATCCAGGTTTATGATTGGTGAACTGCCCTCGGGCGCACCATCAAAAGTTGGATTTGGGCCCCTGGGAAGGCTTAGAGCCTTGTTGTTTCCCGCCCTGCCTAGGCCCTTGCCGCCGGCGGTAAGGGCGGCTTCTCCTGAGGGAGGAGTCCTGGGGCGGGCGCGCAGGTGGGAAGAATTTCCTGCGTGGCGGGATGAAGGGACGCCTCTGTGGACCTGGGGTGTGCATGCCCAGGCCTTTGAGGGTTACCCCCCTGTCCTTGAGGGCCTGGAGACGGGCATCCGTATCCTCCGAGAAGAGGGACTGTCCCTCAAAGGGGAGGTCCTGGATTTTAAATTGCATGGCCGGGGCTAGGTTGGATGACGAGAGCCATGCTGCCCGGCGGAGGGCAATGCCCGAGGCCATTGTTCGGGCCGCAGAGTCGGCCGAGTCCAGGGCCGCTTGCAGGGCATGACGAGATATGTCCCTGCTTTGGAGCAATAGGGCCCTGAACTCCTGTTTGCCCTCCTGCGGGAGAGCAGTCTCAAATTTAGTAAGGGCCTCCACCGTGTCAAAATGGTGCCTACTCAGGAGTGCCTGATGGTTGGCGACTCTGAGTTGTAGGCCCCCGGAGGAATAAACTTTCCTGCCGAAGTGGTCCAACCTTTTGGCCTCTTTGGCCTTGGGGACCTGCGCCTCCTGCCCGTGGCGCTCCTTGTTATTAACAGAGTCCACCACCAGGGAGGAGGGCGTGGGGTGAACATACAAGTATTCATATCCCTTGGCTGGGACAAAATAACGCTTCTCCACCCCACGAGCAGTGGGGGAGATAGAGGCGGGGGTCTTCCAAATTACCGCCGTGTGGAGTTTAATAGTATTAATGAACGGCACTGCCACCCGTGCCGGAGTGCCCTTAGTTAACATGGTGGTGACCGGGTCGTCCACCACTGGGACCTCTTCCAAAGGCAGGTTCATGTTTTTAGCAACTGCCTGGAGGAGATGTTGGTAACTGGAGAGGTCCAAGGCGGGCGGGCTAGTTGATGAAGTGCCCACCACTGCCTCTACCCCTACGGGGGAGGCGTAGGGACCCGGCTCCATAGGGCTACGTACCGTGGAGGGCTGGACTGCCGATGATGGTCCTGCCAGCACGTCCACTGGACCCTCTGAGCTCACCGGGAACCCGGGTTCAGACTGGGTTTCCCGGGGCCGATCGTACCCCCATGCCGCCCACTCTGACCAGGCAGGGTTCTGGGTGACTTGGACTGGTCCCGCCGAGCGAGGGGCCCGCGTGCCGGCGGACTCTCGACGCTCCCGGTGCCGTGGGCTTCTCGACCGGTGCCGGGCGGTAAGGTGCCCATCCGAGGAGTCGTGGCTACCCGAACGGTGCCGCCTCGGGAAGTCTCGGTGCCGAGACGATGATCGGTACCGGGGGGACCTTCGGCGCCGCGACGGGGTCCGGTGCCGCTCTCTACACTCCCGGTGCCGTGGGCTTCTCGACCGGTACCGGGCGGTATGGTGCCCATCCGAGGAATCGTGGCTACCTGAACGGTGCCGCCTCGGGGAGTCTCGGTGCCAAGACGATGATCGGTACTGGGAGGACCTTCGGCGCCGCGACGGGGTTCGGTGCCGAGACGACGAGCAGTGCCGGGACGCGGAGCGGCTTGTGGAGCGACGTCTCGGACGGTCTCGGCGCCAGCTGAGGGACCGGTGCCGGGAGTGCGACCGGTGCCGAGAGTACGACCGGCCCTTACCAGGGTGCCGGGACTCTGATCGGCGGCCAGAGCGCGAGTGGCGCGAACGGCCAGGAGGAGACCTTGAGCAGGGTCTCAACTCCTTGCGGCGCCGAGACTGCGACCGGAGCCGGGCGGGTGACCGTTGCCGGGAGTCTGGTCGGCGCCGCGAGATCGAGCGGTGTCCATGCCCTGCCGGGCTCCGACACGCGATCTCTGCCTCGGTCATGGGCGGCCTGCCCGTCGACAGGACTTGTTGCTGCGGGGCGTCCCCGACAAGCAACCCTCTCGCAGCAGTACACGCCTCCATCATGGAGGGAAGCTGCTGCGGAGTTGCCACCCCAAGTGGCAAGACCACTGGCACCGGACTCGACGGGGCCTCCTGCGGCGCCGGAGTCAGCGGTGCGGGTGCTGGCGGCTCTTCCTCAGGTCGGCTCCCCGGAGAAGGCTGAGGTCGCGGCACTGGTACCGACGGCTGGACGCGGTCCGGAGCAGGGCGAAGTTGAGCGCTCCTCTTCCGCTTGGTGCTGGGGGAGCGCGACCGGTGCCAAGGCTTGGCTCTCGGCGGTTTGGGTGCGGGGTCCGGTGCCGCACTGGAGTCCGGGGCCGCCTCCATCAGGACGTGCCGCAAGCGGGATTCCCTGTCTTTGCGGGTCCTGGGCTGAAGGTACTGCAGATCTAGGAAGAAACTGCCAAGTGCACTTACCAGGCACTTGAGAGGCACTTAGAGTGTGGGTCTCCCACAGGCGTAGGCTTCCCACACTCTGAGTGCTTGAATCCCGGAGCCTTGAAGACAGAGGCTCCGGCAGCAGGGAAAAACCCCTGCACTGACTCTTTACACTACAAAGACTATGTAAACTAACTAACAACAACTGCTAACAACGAACAATTAAGAGAACAATCGACTAGCTAGGAGATAAGGAGAACGCTGAAAAGCAGAACTCCTCTTCCGACTACCAGCTCCAGCGGTAAAGAAGGAACTGAGGGCCAGACTGTGTCGCAGGGGTACTTATAGAGTGCCTCAGTGGCGCCACTCCAGGGGGCTCCCTGCTCACCCAGTCTGCAGCTAGGGGAAAATCTACCCGGCAACCAGGCCCGCAGCGCGTGCCTAACCTATAGTGGAATGCATGTGAGCAATCACTCGAAGAAGAAGGCACATTTTGAGGCAGCAACAACCCACATGCATAGAACTATTGCCAAGACACAGATTGGCTGCAAGTCACAGCACTGGCTGCAAGCCACATGGCTAAGGGGAGCAAGGATCAACACTATCACTCAAGACTGGGATAATCCTCAGGGGATAGAATTCAGAAATAGCAGATTAATTCCGTTTGCAACAAACTCCCTGTGCACAAAAGCCCTAAGAGTGATGAAATGCCAGAGTCTGAATTGCCTATGCCAGCTTGACTCTGTCCCAGCATATATTACAATACAGTCCTTAATTACATGATCACATACGATTTTGTTCCTAGAGGCCTTCTGCCTCATTCATCTGCTAGGCTGAAAGGTGTATAGTGGATATTTCACTGTTCAACATCTGGCTGTCTGCCTCTTGTACTACATATTCAACCATTTCACTGAGATTTCCAGAAACATTTGCTTGACAGTAATAGAATATTGTGTCCTGAACAATATGTGCACTAAGTAAAATCACAGTTCCTGCAATGTACTGTACATCTAACTCAGTTTCTGCAGAGCTCTTCCTCATTAGAATATGTAATTTTGAACATATTTCACATACCTCTGCACATCTTAAAGTCCTCTCAACTTTCTTGAGCATGATGAACCATTTTTCTCAACAACTTTTAAAGGAAATTTTACTTTCAGCCTAAGGCCAACCATGGAAAATTTCTCTAAAAGTAACATTAAAGTTATTATAAGCAACGGCAAGAGGTCCTTTACAATGAATATGTTTGGGCACCTCTAACTGTAGACAACACTACACAATATGTCTATTAAACAGAATGTTCAATGTGGCCACATTACTGCTGCTTTTGAATTTCCTGACCTTTTAAAATTTAATATTTCACCCATTGTATTCCACAATGTAATCCTCCATATTTAACAAAAAATAACTGAAGACAAAATATAAATAAGGCACAAAACCAACTTTGCACACAATATTTTCCATTCAGAAAGTGTCAAGAAAGTTCAAACTTACCTGTGAACCTCTTGTTAGTACATGCAAGAACTGAATTCCAAAAAGCCTTGCCATTTCACTGGTTCTACCAATCAAGTCCAGCTGTTCTAACATTTGGAGGTTCCCACGGACACGGCTTATGTAGTGATCAACCATTTTCCATCTGTGAAAGCAAACACCTAGGTTATAAACAGCAGGGAGCCAGGAAGTTTGATCATGTACAAAGATTGCTGTTCTTTTTACTGAAAAAATGTTTACTTTGACGAGGTATTACAGATAGAAAACGTGTTTCCTGGTTTCCTATGAGACATATTTATATGATTCTTTCAAAATTGAGAGGCATACAAACATTTCTATGAATTCTAAGACTTGCACACAATTTGATTTTGCAAGTTGCTGACATAAAGACAGTGTCAAGTTCTCTAAAAAATGTTAAATATGCACACTGTATTCTTCCTTCTGCCCGAAGAGAAACTAAACCATAGAATTTGAGACTTGACTTTGCCTGGGTAAATGCATAGAGAAAGAAAATCAAGATGAAGCAACATAACCTATATGATTATCACTACCTTTGTTTTCAAGGCCCTTACACAACTAATAGGTCTGGATGTCAAACTGATGCTATATTTTAGCAATCTCCATGTAGTATAGAAGCAACCCTACATGTTTACAGATTACTGTCAGTTTAATTTACAATCTTTGTTTAATTGTTTAATTTTCCATCTCTCACCTAACCAAAATGCAGTTACATTTTAAAGAAAGCATGACATGTATGTCATGGAATATATTCAAATCAGTACTCTAATATTAAGAAGAGGTTACACACTTTGTGCAGTAGCTACAGTTCAAGTTGTGTACCCCTATGGATGATCCACTTCATATGTGCATGCACTTCTCAAGCCCTTGATTGAAGAATTCAAGATAGCAGCATCCGTTCGACCCTGGCATGCTCGATACCAAGGCTATATAGTACTGTGGGGGCGAACCAGTCCTTCTCCACCCAAATATCCCTTAAGGAACAGTCGAAGCAGAGTGGAAGGGGTGGGTTGTAGAGTACTCAGAGAGAAACACATCTTGAAGAATAGCAGTTATTGCACAAAGTGAGTAACCTCTTCTTTCAGCAGTGTCCCTATGGGTGTTCCACTTCAGGTGACTTTCAAGCAGTATCCCCAGATGGAAGGAGGGGAGCTTCAGAATAGAGTCTAGAACTGAAGATAATATTGCAGAACCATGTGCCGCATCGTATCTGACAGTGTGGATTAGGGCATAACGTTTTGAAAAATCTTTGTATTGAAGCCAAAGTAGAGGTACATATTTCAGATACTGGTACAGTAGACTCTCGATTATCCAGGATTGGGTTAACCAGGATGTGGATTAACCAGGATGTCAAAAAAAATCTGCGTAACTTGCAGGGACGGCTCTGGCTTTGTTGCTGCGCCAAACACAATCCCCCCCCCCCCCCCCCAAAAAAAAAACCTCCACCAGGGTGCAGGGCAGCCAGTGAACCAACACCCGCTTCCCTCCGTGCAGAGTGGCTGGTGAACCACACACACACACACCCATATTTCCTATGGATGGTGATTATCCGGGATTTTATTAACCAGGATTAATTTTTCCCTATCATCCTGGATAATCGAGAGTCTGCTGGACATTTTTCAATACTGCTATAGATGTTGCCTGCAGGGATGAATGCCCACAGCATCATAAGTGCTAATACAGTCAGATATCCATCTCAGCAGTCTTTGGATAAAGACTGAGGACCCCATGGATCCATGAAGGAAACAAAGAGTCTAGGTAACTTCCTAAATTGCTTGGTTCTATCTAAATAAAAGGCCAATGCCCTTCTAACATCAAGGGTATGTTAACAGGATTCCTGCAGAGACTATGGACTTGTCTTCACGAGCGCTGCCGGAGATCGATCTTCTGGCGATCGATTTCTCGAGTCTTGTGAAGACGCGATAAATCGATCACCCGGAGCTCCCCCGTCGACTCTGGAACTCCAGCTTGCCGGGAGGCGCAAGCTGGAGTCGACGGGGGAGCGCGCCACTGACTGCTGCCGCCGTGGGGATGGACGGTAAGTCGGCGGCAGATACGCAAACTTCAGCTACGTGATTCACGTAGCTGAAGTTGCATATCTGCCGTCGATCCCCCCCCAGTGAGGACCAGTCCTAAGTAGCTTCAGCAAAAAACACTAGTAGATGAACGGACTGGTTTAAGGTGGAACTCTGAAATAACCTTAGGTAAGAATGTAGGGTATGGAAACAAAGAGACATTGTGCTTAAAGCTCACCCTAAAGGCGGGAATCTGTCAACAAGGCTCCAATTTCTCAGCCCCATATGCCAATATGATGGCTACTAAAAAGGCCGCCTTCACAGAGAACGGATTCAAATGGAAGTTTCATTAGGTAACTGAATATCAGATTGAAATCCCACATCAAGACAGGGTTTCTAATCTGCAGACAGAGATTTCCCAAACCCTTAATAAACCTAGAAGACGATGGATTTATAAATATGCAAGCATTCCTGACGGCCCTGAAGTCCAACAGACTGATGCGGAGACTGGTTTCTTGAGTTGTCGATCTGCACTGAGCTGTGAAGGTACTGAAGTGGCGCCCCCATCTCAGCAATGATGCATCTATTGTTAAAGCGACTGACGGGGCTGGGCAACAGAAAGGAATGCCTGCACAGATGTTGAGTTAAATCTTCCCACCAATCCAAGGAGTTCCTTATTTATAGAGGAATCATCACCTCACTGTGCAAATTGTCCCTGATTGGAAAATAGGGGAGACAACCCTGGAAGAAATGGAGGTGTAATCTTGCATTATTGGTCACAAAAGTGAAAGCTGTCATTGTCCCAGGAGCTGAAGACAGTCTCTTACTGTGGTTTGAGAACTTCCCTGAATTACCTGTAACAGACCTGACAGTTATGAATCTGTCTATGGGAAGGTAGGCCCTGGCAGTCAACGAGTCCAAATATGCTCCTATAAACTATATCTACTGTTCAAGGTGAATGTGGACTTTTTAACATTTAACTGCAGACCTAACTCTTGGAACAGAGTAGGTGGAAGATAGCACGGCTTTGTAGGAATGACCCTTGAGTAGCCAGTCATCGAGGTATGGGAAGACTAGGATTGTTTCGTCGGAGGTAAGCAACCACTATTCCCGGGACTTTTGAGAACACCCTTGGGGGCTGAGGAAAGTCTGATGGGAAACACTTGGTGTGATAAATGATCCTGGCCTACAGCGAAGCATAGATTTTTTTTGCAATGGGCGTATCATAGATGGAAATAGGCCTCTTGTAGGTCAAAGGCTGAAAACTCATCCCTTTTCTCTAGTGAAGAAATTATAGCTCCCAGAGTCACTATTCTGAACTTTTGATACTTTCTGAACTTGGCCTCCACCCTCCCATCCTCCTTTGGCACAAGGAACTTCTTTGAATAAAATCCATTGCCCTTGTAAGGAGGAGGAAGAACCATCTCTATTGCTGCTAATCGAAGGAGGGAATTCAATTCTTGTCTCAATAAAAGCTCTGGAGAGAGGTCCCTGAAGAGAGATGAGGAAGGGAAGATGGAAGCAGTGGGAGAGACATAAAATGGATGGTATAGCCCAATGTTATTACCACTATGACCCACTTGTCTGCAGTGATCCTCTTTCAAGCATGTTGGAAACAGGCAAGGTAGTCTCCGAAGTGTGAAAGTGGGCTAATGGGCAAATCTGTAAATCTAGAGGTGTGGGAAGATTTGAAACCTTGATCAACCCACCAAAATTGTTACTTCAAAGATGGTTGTCTGGCTGTGGAGGGTAGTAGGGTGGCCCTCTTTCTTTGAAATTGATGTCTCTTTCGGAATGGGGGGAGTGGGTGAGTTCGGTAGATCTATGGAACCTGGAGAACTGAGCAAGATGTGCTCTCTGGGCAGCCTGTGACCCACTAAACCTTTTCTTATTTGTAGGTGTATATATTCTCAGGGACTGTAAAGTAGCTATACCGTCATTTAGAGTGGTCAAGGACTCATCTGTGGTTTCCAAGAACAGTTTATGACTGAAGAAGGGGATATTCTCCATGGTGTTCTGCACGTCTCTTGGAAACCCAACAAGATGGAGCCATGATGCTCTGCACATCACCACCACCAGCGTAGAGCTGGATCAAGTAGCTGCATGCGCAGCATCTATGGATCCTTGAAAAGCAGTTCTGGTGACCAATTGGGCCTCTGAGATGACAGACTGGAATTGCTTCCTATATTCTTGTGGAAGGTGTTCAATGAATCGGTTAGAATTTGTAACATGACTACCTGATAATTTGTGATCCTGAACTGCAGGGATGCTTATGAATTCTGGTTCTTGTCATAAGACGTAGACTTGATGTGCTGCCTACCCCACTCACTCACATCAACCACTATGGAGTTAGGTGGCCTATTCACTCAAAGCTGCAGCTCACAATCTTGTCTTTTTTCCACAGTTGTTTTTAATAAATAATATAGAAAAGCCATTCCACACTAAGTTGTGAATCTTGCTTAAAAATATTCTGATAGCAATGAATCATTAGATCATTCATTACCTGTAGATATCGGCCTTGTTGTCGAACCAATCAGACAAAACTCGAGAGGTAAATAGAGGAAAACGCTGATGAAGAACATGAAAACCCACATTTTCAAATGTGTAGTTAGTTAGAGTCACCTAGAAAAACACAAGAGACTTGATCATGATCTTATATTTTTATAATGCCTCCCTTTCAGAAGACTCCTTCACACACTTTAGCAATAGATTTACGAACTACAAATAAGAATTTGTTATCGCTGACATGCAATTACCCAATAAGTAAAACCATAGCAAATGTTTAACAGTCCACTGCAACACCACAGCTGTTCATGACAGAAAGGGAAGAATATCTTTCTCCAAATGAAAATACAGGTGATAAATAGGCTGTACTTTCCAATTTAGAACTTGCCTAGGAGTGGGTTACAAGAGAGACCTAATGAGAAGGTTAAATGTAATGTAATAGAACAGCAAAACAGTGATAGGGTATGATAGCTCAGAACAGTTCCACAAACTTCAAATATTTCTTTTAGTAAAAATACCATACTAGCTATCTTGCTAGGGACAGGTAAGCTGTTCTCGAGACCCATCTTGGACATAAAGAAGTGAAAAGAAACAGTGTTAAGAAACATTAGTGAAAATCAAAAGGCAAGGACTTCAGTATTTTACATTTCACTGAAACAGTATCGCTTCACCAGTATCCCTTCAAAATACATCATATGTCTGTTTCTGAAAATAACGTTCTCTACCTAAAAAGGGATAAAAAAAGTTGTATAACAATTTACATGGAAATAAGCACATATTATAGCACAAGTCCCTTCATAAAATTTCTCAACAAGAGATTCCTTAAAAGTTTACATTTAAAAATAATTAAAAACCAATTCCTCTCTCTTCTAATCTATTTTCAACATATATTTTTACTTATTTTACTTTACCTCATTTCTCATCATTCTCCAGAGATTTAGAATAATTCGTCCAACAATATTTATTTCACTCATTGTATCTGACCCATATTCATCTTGCTCAGCTGCAAATCTGTTCTCTTTCTTATCGTCTAATGTAATGAAAAGAAGATACATTTAGACAACTTATAATATAGTCAACATTACAACAAGCTATTTCTCTGAGAAGTTCTAGGAGTTTCCTAGGAAAACATCTTGAATGCATTTATAATGTGTAGTAGTAGAACTGGAATTCAAAACCTGAGCATGTGTAGGGGTGTGTGTGTCTATATATATACACTAGCAAAAATACCTGGCGTTGCTCGGGTCCATTGGAGGGGGGAGAGAGCTGAGCGAGTGCGGGGTCCGTTGGAGGGGGGAGGGGGCAGAGAGCAAACCTGACACCCCCACCTCACCCCCCCGACCAAACCCGATACCCCCACCTCACTTACCCCTCGACCAACCCCGACTCACATTTTCACCCCCCCACCCAAAACCCAACACCCCCACGTCACCCCCTACCAACCCCAACACCCCCTGACCAAACACCCACACCTCACCCCCCGTAGACCAAACCTGACACACCCACCTCACTTTCCCCCCAACCAAACCCGACCCCCCTACCTACCACAACAAACAAACCCGACACCCACACCTCACTTACCCCTCGACCAACCCCGACCTCCCTCCTCACCCCCCCCACCAAACCCAACACCCCCTGACCAACCCCAACACCCACACCTCACCCAAACCCAACACCTTCCCACCCCCCCAGACCAAACCCAACACCCCCGGCTCACTTACCCCCCCAACCAAACCCGACACCCCCACCTCACCCCCCGACCAAACCCGACACCCCTACTTCACTTACCCTCCGACCAAACCCAACTCGGGTCCGTTGGAGGTGGGTAGGGGGCAGAGAGCTGAGCGAGTGCGGGGTCCGTTGGAGAGGGGAGGGGACAGAGAGCTGAGCGAGTGCGGGGTCCGTTGGAGGGGGGAGGGGACAGAGAGCTGAGCGAGTGCAGGGTCCGTTGGAGGGGGGTATTATGACATCATAACTATGTCACAGAGAACAGCAGCTGCCCAGCTGATGTGATTGGCCTTTAAATAATTTCACCCCTGGGGGGCGTCAGAGGTGAGATTTGAAAAATTTTCGACTCTTACCCTGATTAGGATCCTAAGACCTATAACTGTACCAAATTTCAAGTCTCTAGCTCAAACGGTGTGGAAGGAGTAAGGGAACGTACATACACGCATACATACACCATTTGACTTTTATATATATATATATATACATACATACATACACACCCATTTGAGACTATAGCTTGGTCTAGTTTTATTGAACTGTCCGCTGCAGTTCAATAAAACTTAAGGGAAATACATTGGATCGGAGTTGCTGAAATGTTATTTCCATTTGATACTGCACTATAGGAGAGGGAGTGTTCCTCCTTTTTAAAGGGCTTACCCTTGTGATAAAGTCTTGCACTACTGGGTGGAGAGTTTGGGAGAGGAGGATGCACAAACAGAAGACTTTGTTAGTGCAAAAGAAGTGAAAGCGAGATAGGAAGAAAGATTGCAAAGCTGCATGGAGAAGTATTTTATTCTTGATATTTTAGGGATCACTCGATCATGTGGAGAAAGGCAAAATGGGTGAGATAATATTTTTTATTGGGCCATGAAGGGCCAAAAATCCATTAATATGTATGTGAGATCTCAACCACAGTCTCTGTTAAGGACTTTTCACATAGGCCAAAATTCCACAGCTTGGTCTGAGGCCTGGAGCCTAGCTAACAATGGACAAACTGGGTAAACAAGAGACAACCTTGCTTTGTTTCAACTAGATAAGCGGAATCAGCAGAACTACAGATGGGGAGCAGTAATTGGGTGTTCTTATCATGAGTTACAGACACATAAGGCACTGAGAAGAGCCTCTAAATCTACTCCCTGGTGCAGGAAGGAGATAGCGAACACCCTCCCCAAATGCCAACCAGAGTTCAGGGAGAGGCCTAACATGTCAGTATGAGATATGACATCCTCCCTTCCACAGATGAATCCTCCTTCACAGATGTCAACTCTAGTTCTCAGAAACAATGGTGAACTCTACAATGGTGAACTCTAAATCAATTGCTATGTGCTGTGTACTTTTCACTGTCTTTTTGTTTTAAATCTCCAAGAATGCACCTGTTGGACAACCAGAAGAGCTACCTCATTCCTGTGGATTCCAAAATCAGGATTTAATCTACACATTGCAATAGGAAAAGTTTGAGGGCAAACACCTATGTATTAGCAACATGTTAACCTGAACTATGAGGGAGCCATTATGTAATCTTTTAGGCTACTGACTTATTGTGCTAATCTTGTCTTGCTGCTAGAACCTATCAAGGGATTTGGGAACTCCCACCCTGTCACTTCTCTGCCTAGGAGCATCCTATATAATCTATTGTAATCAATTGTTTAGCAGTGTCTCACTGAGCCTAATAATCAAAGTGACACTCCACTAGTGCTGTGCATAATAAACCCTCGTGTTTGACTCTACATCGGGTCCATTTCTGTTCCTTCAGACCAACTTGGGCTGGTGAGAGAGACAAGCTTTCATGCTACACAAAGCTTAAAGGTACTTAGTGTGTCACAGCTAAATACAAGATCCAACATAGAGTTTAGCATAAGTAGTTGGCATATATTCTGAGGGACGATTCAAGATATTACCTTACTCATCTTGTCTCTCTAATATCCTGGGACCGACATGGCTACAACACACTTATACACGGGCAGAAAGGAAAAGAGGACTTCCCTACTCTCAACTTTCTTGATTTTTTGAAGTGCTGCAGCATCACAGAAGAGCAGCGAGTGCTTGTGGTGTCTTTCCTAGCATTCTCTTTGCTCTATAATGATAGGGACATAGTTCTGGGAATTTTTTTCTAAAGTTTAGAGGGTTGTTTTGAAGGTGCATCATACATCATTTAATCTCTCATCGTGAAACATTATAGTGACTATATTGTATGATACATTTAAAAATATTTTATATATTTAGAACTATTTCTCCAAATTGTATCAGCTCCATCTGGCCTTTTAAATTAGCGTAACAGAGCAAAGAGCATTCTGGGACTTTTCCCTCACAATTCTGAATGTGTGCCCACACCATTTTTATTTGTTTGCTGCACAGCTCTGCCCCACACTATTAATTGATCAAAGATGCTCCTATACAGTGTCATATTAACAAAGGAGAGAACACTTTTTGCAGAATAAAGTACACAACCCTATATAACAATTATCAGATTTCAGCATCTATTTCCTCAAGCAGCCATGATGTAAATTTCCCCTCGTGTGACTCTCAAGAGACAATTTATTCATTGTGTTTCACTTTGAGCATCCAAATGAGATCATAGAGAAGACAGAAGAGAAAACTCTGTACACTCATGCAGGGCTTCCCATAAAATAACACAACATAAAGCAACAACTTATTCAATTGTTCACACTCTTTCATGTGTCATCTCAATCAGCAACAGTGCTATGAATAAAATCCATCTCCTATTGATAAACTTTATCCATAAAACCTAATCGATAAAACCCATAAGCCACTGACAAACCTTAGGAAGGCTTTCATACACATTATCAAAATGCATACTATCTTTTTACCTTCTTTATCGTTTCAGACTTTTAGAGAGGAAAAATAATGATTCTCCTTTGCCTGGCCAGTTGTAAAAGAAAAACAAGGCAATACAAGTGGTAACAATAATTAATCTTTTCTGTCCACTTGTATGCACTCCTGCAAAGCTAGAAAGTGTCTAATATTTTTGAGTCTGTAATCTTCTTCTGTAACCATCAAAATTTCACAGAGTTTATTCAAGTATATTTGCTTTCTCTAAAGTCAGCCTAATCAGATAACACAGTCTCTCTCACTGGCTTTATCAACATTTGCTCTTTTGGATTGTCTCTGAGTCTCCACGGCTAGAAATGTATTTTGCTGCCACAAGATAATTAATGTCCTAATCAGCAGTAGGCTCCCTACTTGATCAGCTGCAGAAACCCATAGAACTTCTATAGCTGGCACCTAGAGAAAACCTATGTGTAGCAAATAAATCCTCACATGCTACCATTGTGTGCATGCATACTAGACTCAGTCAATAGGCAGCACCAGAGGGAAGAGCTCAGCTTTCTTTTCACTATCGGAATTTACAGGAAAGGGAAGAAAGAGTTCATGAGCCTGGAGTACATGGAAGGAGGCAAAGGGTACTTGCCAGCTCTCCTCTCAACAGGGTAGAAGAGGTAGGTCCTAGTTGGAGAAGCACAGACTACTGGGAACTCTGGCCACAAAAAAGGGAGGGCAACATGGAACACAGGGGTGAGAGAAAAGAAGGGAACATAGATGGAATCAGAACCCTGGCCAGAGGGTCATGCAAACAACGGAGAACACAGAACACACAGAGACACAGGTTTGCAGGAAGTGCTTTGTCTGCATAGCTATTTCCTAATCTCCCCCCATCTTTTGGGCCAAAACCCATTCAACATAAAAAATAAAATAAAATAAACCATCACTGAAGAAAACTGTACATCCTAATTTTGTTTTAACTTTTGCGGTTGCACCTATGTACCTGCATAAGTGCAGATAGTCACCAAACAAAAAAAAGAATATTGCCCTTTACGTAATGATATCAGCAGGGCTGTATTATAGTCTATAATATAACCCACCTGGTACACGAGAGATCATCTGGCATAAATCAACACTTAGCGCAGTAGCCCTCTGTAAGAGGTAACCCCAGGAATGCATTTGGACTTCATATCCTAACATAATATCTGGGTCATATCTAAAAATGGAAAAAAGAAAATAAGCTTCATGATATCAATACATTTTTTGTGGGACTGTATGGGTTTGAAGTCAACAACAAAGCCACCAATGGTTTCCATGAAAGCTTGACTGGTCCTTCATTGACCACACAAACAAATCTTGGAGATTTAATAAGTAAAATATATTTTATTATAAACAATATTATTGACAGAGTAATTGCTAACCTTAGGGTTTTGGTTTTGTTTTTTTTAAAAGATAAAGAACAAAATAGGGATCTCATCAGTTTTTTGGAAAGCAATATTATATTGACCATAGGTAAAATTTGACTGGTGGGACAAGACATAACAATTAAGTGTGGTCCAGTAACTTCAACAAACTTGTTGTGAGCAGTCTGACAGAGTATAAACAGATTAATATGGCAAAATACTTCTATATTGCTTCCTTGAGAGGAAATTAATCTTGAATCTGTCTGTAATTTTGGTACTCTTCTTAGAGGAGAGGAGAGAAGGGTAGTTTTGCAGCTAAAAACACAAAACTAGATTCTCAGGAGATCAGAGTTCTAAACCAGGCTCTGCTACAGACTTCTTACGTAAACTTGAGCAAGTCTCTTAACCATTCTGTACCTGTTTCTCCATCTGAAAAGTGGAGCTAATTCGTCTACCACTACTACCTATATCTTCTCCTGCAAAACCTACTATTCCTTTGGGACAATAGTCAAGCAATTCCTTTGATTGTTAACAGAGATAAAAATGCTGGCTAAGATGATGAAGAAAATTTCTTTCATCGCATTTACAAAGAAAATAACTGAGAAAAAGGCTCATCTATAGCTAGGGCAGGCATGTCCAAAGTCCGGCCCGGGGGCCAATTGAGGCCTGTGTTCTAATTTTCACCGGCCCGCAGACTCTTTTCTAAAATCAATAATATGCGGCCCGCCAGCACTGTCGCCAACCAGTGCGCGGAGCCGCAGCCGAAGGAGAGGGGCAGGGTCAGTAAGAGGCGAGCGGGGGGGGGGGGGGGGGAGAAGAGCGGAAGAGGAGCCGGGGCACGAGGCGAGGCGGAGCCGGGGGAGAAGAGCGGAGGCGGAGCCGGGGCCGGGGCACGAGGCGAAGCGAGGCGGAGCCGGGGGTGAAGAGCGGAGCCGGGGCACGAGGCGAGGCAAGGCGGAGCCGGGGGAGAAGAGCGGAGGCGGAGCCGGGGTCGGGGCACGAGGCGAAGCGAGGCGGAGCCGGCGGAGGCGGAGCCGGGGCACAAGGCGAGGCAAGGCAAGCCGGGGGAGGGGGGGACTGAGAGCACGGCCGGAGCGGGGGGGGGGGGGAGGGAGGGAAGAAGAGCGAGAGCACGGCTGGAGGGGGGGGAGGGAAGAAGAGCGAGAGCACGGCTGGAGGGGGGGGGAGGGAAGAAGAGCGAGAGCACGGCTGGAGGGGGGGGAGGGAAGAAGAGCGAGAGCACGGCTGGAGGGGGGGGAGGGAAGAAGAGCGAGAGCACGGCTGGAGGGGGGGGGGAGGGAAGAAGAGCGAGAGCACGGCTGGAGGGGGGGGAGGGAAGAAGAGCGAGAGCACGGCTGGAGGGGGGGGAGGGAAGAAGAGCGAGAGCACGGCTGGAGGGGGGGGGAGGGAAGAAGAGCGAGAGCACGGCTGGAGGGGGGGGAGGGAAGAAGAGCGAGAGCACGGCTGGAGGGGGGGGAGGGAAGAAGAGCGAGAGCACGGCTGGAGGGGGGGGAGGGAAGAAGAGCGAGAGCACGGCTGGAGGGGGGGAGGGAAGAAGAGCGAGAGCACGGCTGGAGGGGGGGAGGGAAGAAGAGCGAGAGCACGGCTGGAGGGGGGGAGGGAAGAAGAGCGAGAGCACGGCTGGAGGGGGGAGGGAAGAAGAGCGAGAGCACGGCTGGAGGGGGGGGGAGGGAAGAAGAGCGAGAGCACGGCTGGAGGGGGGGGGAGGGAAGAAGAGCGAGAGCACGGCTGGAGGGGGGGGGAGGGAAGAAGAGCGAGAGCACGGCTGGAGGGGGGGGAGGGAAGAAGAGCGAGAGCACGGCTGGAGGGGGGGGGAGGGAAGAAGAGCGAGAGCACGGCTGGGGGGGGAGGGAAGAAGAGCGAGAGCACGGCTGGAGGGGGGGAGGGAAGAAGAGCGAGAGCACGGCTGGAGGGGGGGAGGGAAGAAGAGCGAGAGCACGGCTGGAGGGGGGAGGGAAGAAGAGCGAGAGCACGGCTGGAGGGGGGGGAAGGAGAGCACGGCTGGAGGGGGGGGGGGGGAAGGAGAGCGCGGCAGGAGCGGGGGTGGGTGGGAGGGAAGGAGAGCACATCTTCGCCTTACCAAATCTGGCTCTCTTTCCAAAAAGTTTGGACACCCCTGAGCTAGGGTGACCAGACAGCAACTGTGAAAAATCGGGACAGGGATGGGGGAATAACAGGAGCCTATATAAGAAAAAGACCTAAAAATCGGGGCATCTGGTCACCCTATCCATAGCTCATGCTTCGATTGCTCAGTTTTACATTTCTTTTTTCATCCTACACCCTTTACTGGTTTAGGTGGGATTTAGTCTTGCAGTTTCTGTTCTCAAAAAGCCCACACTGTCTTCTTCACTAGTCAAGCAATCTTATTAAGAGAGACACTATTTGATCCAGTTTTTGTACCTGCTAGAAACTAACAAGTTCTAGTAACTGAAAGCTGTTGACTGGGAAAAAAATGATTGAGATGGTAGGCATGTATGCCAGAGCAGGCTACATGTCCCTGAGGTAGCATAGTACAGAGTACCTTCTGGATGATGCCACTAGCCAAATAAAAAGATGGGCACCAAAACTATCTTGAATGTCATTGCCAATCTTTTTGCAGAGATGGAAAGTAGGATTTGTACTGGCAGGATTTAAACATGCAATATTAACAACAATCCAACCATCCTTGCTGTAGAGAGAAGAAATATGATAATTTCCCTCTCTAGACAGAAAGATTTGCTGCTGTGTCATCTCCTATTTCTTTCCAATCTGCAGTAAACATTTTTTATTTCAGTAAATTGTTGGTTTTTTTTATGTAAGTTTTTCCTGACTGCTCATTTTCCTTCAGCTAATATTGAGGCAAATGGAGGAAAGAGTGCAGGCCTGACCAATACAGACAGAAAAGGGAGTTTCTAGGGCTGCAAAATATTTAGGGGACAGTAACTACATAACTAAAAACTCTGGGGAGCTTTTTCCAGTTTTCCTTGGACAACAAACCTCAGAGACCTAGTCCTGGAAAGTAAGACGGGATTCTTAGAGGAAGATGCTATTGACCCAGGAAAAGTTATTTCAATGAAGTTTGTTTTAGGGCAGATGCAGAGGATTCTTTCCCTTGCAACTTGATGTTAAATCTTCTTGACCCGCCTGAAAGGTGCTAGGGCATTTATGGGAAACAAATATAATATTATGTGTCTAATATGAAAAATTGGTTAATTCAATGTTTATGCAGCCCTTTACATGTAAAACCACTATGGACAAGACTTAAGTGCAAAGAATTATTGTTTATTATTGCTATAGTTTTAAAAAGTGACTTTACCATACAATTTTCAAGGCGATTGTGTTCTCTCATATCCTGGTATATTATATTTCATATCTTCTCTCAGAAGCCACTCCCTGCTTTCTCACTCTGGGAGAGGGAGGGAGAAGAGGGGCAGACGACTGGTGGACCATGCAACAGTGAATCCACTGACTCTGTCCATGCTCCTTCTATTCCTGATTCCCTTCGCTCTGTGTCATACAAAGGATTATGCATTCCTGTGCAAACTTCACAAATCCTGCTCCTCCCCCTCTGTGCAGCAGAACAGCATCTTTTCCGTTGTATTTAGGGATCTCTATATCTGCACTAGAGCAGCAGCATTTGCCTTAACTGTGAAAGAGAGAGGCCCGTAACATTTAATTTCTCTTTCATGGGAATCCACTGCTCCATCAAGCCTGGCAAACTTAAGTTTTTCCATCTTTTTCAAGTCGTTGAGGCAAAATGGCTTGCAATTTTAGCCTTCCCTTATCTCTAGAAGCCTGTTTTAGAGCATCCTCTAGTGGTTTGCCTATGGAACTGCTCTACCAAGTCTTCTACTTTTGGGTTCTTAAACAAGAGGTTCTCTTAGTTCTTTTCTGGTACACTTTTCCAGTTTTCTCCCTTTCCCTGCAGACTAGCCTCCATTAGATAGGAAGATAGTCTATCTGAATGGGAGAGGGATTCCTTTAGCTTAACAGCAGATCCCCAGGGTCCATATCTGCAGAAGTTGAGCTGTCCCAACAGCAATTCCGAAGAACCTAGAGATCCTGCATTCATGCCTCTGTCCTGGTAGATCATCTTCACTGGGTGCACAAAGTTAGGGAGAGGCTGCTTTATAGCTCGCATCTGGCTTCTTAGAATATTTTACGTCTTCATTTTTTTCCTGAAGATCATCTCCACACCACTGCAGCCAACATAGGACAGGTCAAAGAGGGAATTTTGGGCTCCATGTGAGGTTCCTCTCACCCCAAGACTGCTCCTAGCACCCCAAGAAGGACTTTAGTAATTGTCCTTTTTAGTGACTCACTCCCACTACGGCTAAACCGCCCTGGACACGCACGATCCCGTCTGATCCCGGAAGCTAAGCAGGGTTGGGCCTGGCTAATACCTGGATGGGTGACCTCCTGGGAATACTAGGTGCTGTAGGCTAACACCTGGCAGTAGGTATAAAATGCCTCCAACGACAGGTGGAGCGACGCATCGGTTGGAGTATACCCCGGTCGTATCACTGGTCCTGTCCAGGCTCCGAATGGAGGCGGATATGCTGACCAAAGCGGACCCTGCCATAGTGCGGGACTAACGCTAAGAAAAACAACAACAACAGTGACTCACTCCCACTGAAGTTTACTTTTCAGTTTTTCTGAGAGTTCATCCTTCCAGGCTGTGTCTGCTCAGAGGCAGTTTCCTGTACCTCCTGAATCTCAAACCTCATTGTTATTTAATATCCAGGGACGGCTCCAAGCAGCAGTGCTCCAAGCACATCCCTGGGACAGTAAGCCGTGGGGGGCGGCCTGACATTCGCCATCAGGGCGTCAGTCAGACTGTCTTTGGTGGCATTTTGGCAGGAGGTCCGCGGCTGCCGCAGACTCGGCAGCAGGGACGATGAGGCCACGGGACCCGTGGACCTCCCGCAGAAATGCCGCTGAATCTTTCGCGCTTGGAGTGGCAAAAACCTTAGAACCACCCCATTAATATCTCAATAACCTTTTAGAACGAGGAGGATTTGCTGGTTCCCACTTCTTCCAAGTCCCTCCCTTTAGCTGTCTCCACAAAGAGTTAAGCCATGCAGATACCCCCCTAGTTGAGTGCTCCTACTCTCTTCAGACAGCTCACACTCCAGCAGTCTCTAAGGACAGCTGGACTCAGCAGTAAAAATAAAAATGTTTTGTCAAATCAACTCTTCTGTAACTCCCTTAACATGAAGAAACAGGAGGCTGCAGCTCAAAACACAAGGATACCATTTCTAGGAGCACTCTGAGGTGAAACTTCTCAAGTTTTAGAAAAAATTCAGAAAAAAATCTATCACATTTTGATAAAATTATGCTTAGTCAATCCTCATCTCGATGCTAGAATGTGTTTCAGCTCTTTTTGCTACAGTTTTCAGTAATACCAGAACTGTCAGTGATTTCATCCACTGTGTCCCAACAAGGCCAAGAATGAATAAGAGGGCATTAAGCCAGAGAGGATCCTCTCAGACAACGAAGCCCTGCCAACTCATGTCTGCCTTTTCCTTGATGGAATATTCAAGAAATTCTTTGCAACGTGGGCTGATTTCATTTCAGACAGATGTGCTCTCAGTATTATGAGAAAAGATCTCAATAACTTTTGAGTACAGTAAAACCTCCATTTAACGGACTAATTCGGGCGAGGGGGTGTCCGTTAAATCAAAAAGTCCGTTATTTAATTAAAAAACCCCGAGCTGTCGGAGCAGCAGCCTGCCCGCTGCTGGGACCCGGGCGGCAGCCGTCAGCCAGCCCACCCAGGTCCCGGCTGCTGGGAACCGTCAGCCAGCCCGCCCGCTGGCGGGACTCGGGCGGGAGCCGGGAGCCGTCAGCCAGCCCGCCCGCAGGTGGGACCAGTCAGCCAGCCCGCCCGCTGGCAGGACTCGGGCGGGAGCCGGGAGCCAGGAGCCAGCCAGCCCGCTGGCGGGACTCGGGCGGGACCCGGGAGCTGGCAGCCAGCCCGCCAGCGGCTGGGACCCGGGCGGCAGCCGGGAACCAGGAGCCAGCCCGCCTGCTGCCGGGACCGGGGCGGCAGCCGGGAGCCAGCAGACGGCCGCCAGGGAAGGGGACCAGGGCCGCAGCAGGGAGGGGTCGCGTTCTGATATTTATCAGAAATTTTGTCCGTTGCATCCGAAGTCCGTTAAATCGAGGTTTTACTGTACCACTAATTTTTCCATCATTTCCTTTGCCACAAGACCTTGTGAAAACCAAAGGTATTGTAGATAGTATCTCAAAACCTCACTCCTTTGGCATAATCTCCCAGTTCTAAAGGAAGAGGCTTTGGTTTCTACTCCAACATTTTTGTGGTATTCAAAATATCTGGAAGTTTTCAGAATAGGAACACTTGTGCTTTATGATTCAAGAGAAACACCCAGGATTTCTTATGCACCATGGGCCTCAAAAAGGCTTTTCTTCACATGTCAATATGTTCCATCATTGAAAAATGATAATGTTTACAATCAGGGACAACCATTAACAATTCAAGGCAATGCCTTTCAGCCTTTCATCTGCTCCACAGACATTTACCAAACTGATGGTTATCTTGGTAGTCAATCTGAGATGAGAGTATTCAGATTTACCACTGTGGATGAACTATTGGCATATCCAATTGTATGAGGCTTCACAGCTGCTGAATTTTCTTGAGGAACACTGGAGAGGACTCTGTAATGAGTACTCTAATTATATCACAAAAACTCTTAATTCTGCGGACCACTTTTCAAAACTGACATTGGACTAGTGTGTTGCCTGAAGAAAAAACTTATCAAAAAAATTAGGACCTCACTCATTTACTGTTCTTCATTCTATATGTTTCAACATACTAATGCCTCCAGCTAGTTTTCTGGGTGATGTTCCACCTCCACTCCTTCATAATTTTCTGATCAGGTAATGGAACTATCAAAATTCATGGAACAATTCTGCTGTCAGTCCCAACCAATAGATGCTAAGCTCCCACTCCTGCTAAAGATTCCTGGGTCATTTGTTAAGGGCAAACCATTGGCAGATCCAACAGCAATCTGTATGTTAAACAAGATTGTTCAGTCAGGAAACTCATATGTGATTGTATACAACAGAAAGCAAATGGTCCTGTCCCTCTAAAGGAGTCCTAGCCTGGCACCAATGCCATGGATTTGCAAATGATGGGGAAAAGATACAAACGATGGGGAATGCGGTCAGCCAGCTTTCTTCCAGAGTTCATAACCAACCATGTAGCAAGTTGAAAGGGATGAAACCAGTGTGGCTCATTCTCAATCACTAAGGTAGAACAAGAACCAAAATCTTAAACAGAGGTCTGGAAGACTTCTACTGCACTTGGAACATCCTCAATGTCACATACATCTGGAGTAAGACCAAGAAATAAGCCAGTTGGCTCCGCTGCTGCGGAATGGACCTGGGAGCTGAACTAGTAAGTCCTTGATTGCTTGGAGATGGTTCTTCCCAAAAGTAAATTTGTTTTCTGTTCTGAAGTTAATTTTTGTTCCTGGCAGTGGCAACCCACAAGCCTACTGAACAGATGTGCTCTCATTCCCATTGTCAGGTCTACAGAGGTATGCTCTTCTACAGAGATAGTCAGAAAGATCAACAAGAAGAATTGTGCAGTCGTATTGATTATTCCATTTTCGTCCAAAGCAGCTATCATTCCCCAGACTAATGCAAAGGTCAATATGCCAGCTAGGGACTTTATCAGCTTCTTAGAAGTTAATTCATTAAATTCATTCTTCTGCCCAGATCTTGAATCTCTAAGAGTTGATCCCTGGATCCTGAACAGTAACATTTCCTAGAATGTGATCTGGTTTATTTCCTCCTCAACTCCAGGAAATCCTTCATCATTTGGTCTTACTAGGTCAACAGGAGAATCTGGTATTTGTGGTGCACTAAGCAGAAAAACCATCTAACACTGGCAACAAAGACTTTTTGAAAATTTTTCCACTAAGTGTTCTCAGTAACGCTTCATTTGAGCCCCAAGAGAAACTTCTGCCTGATAATCTTAGTTCACCTTCCTTGCAGTGATCACATCGGCAAGAAAATTTCCTCTCAAGCACTTTTACTCCCCCCACTTAAAGTAGTAATTGAGGCTAGCCACTGATTTTGCATACAAAAACCACACAGACTTCCATTTAATCTGATCAATATTCTTATACTCTTTCTGCCCGAAGTCTACACTTGCTGAAAGATAAAACAAATGCACACAAAGGATGTTTCTAAGTGGTAAAATTCTGTTTGCACAGAACTACACCTTCAAGAAGTTTGATGCCCTACTGGTATTATACAGGGGAAAGGTGGGACTAAGAAGGATAGTGTAAGACGTCGAAGTCTTCTCTATCTTTATATCTATATGGATTAAGTCTGTAAACTTCAAGGAATGCAAGTTACCTTGCAATTTCTGAGGATAAGTTGCTGACTCCAACAGGTGTACTAGCACACTGTGGGCAAAGAGACAAAGCCTCTTAGGAAGAGATTTGCCAGGCAAGTTATCTGGTTGTTGGCATATTCCTTCACAAAGCACTACAAAATCAGTATCCTTTCTTCATCCAGTGATGCCTTCAGATGTATAAATGTTGAGTCTTCCATTGGTGGTGATTTTCATGAATAAATCAAAACTTCTAACTGCTGTGATATCTTTGACATGTTGTTTACATGCTGGCACTTGATTTCTTTTAAAATTTCCTCCCAGTTCTTGGGGGATTTTTTTTTAAAAACTGCTTGCTACTTCCAGTGGTTTCCCAAGGCAGATGGAGCACCAGACTTCCAAGAAAGATAAAGATAAAATTAGTTTCCTTACCTGTAATTTTGTCTTCTCTGAACAGGTATCCGCTGCTCTGTTCTTGGTTGCTTTCAGCAACTCTTGCTATGTTGGTTGCTTTCAGCAACTCTTTTTGTATTCTGGCTTCATGGGGTTGGTCAATGTCATTCTCCTCAGAGGTTTTCTGGTTGGAGAGAGAGAGAATTGCAAATGTACTCTGCCTAGTACACATTTTGTCTTCAGAATGTACTCCAGCCAGATGATTCAGGGTTTAGTCTGCTTATTTTTCCTTGTGACTGACTTTCGCAGCTTTGGCAGTAGGGCCTGCAGAGATGTGCCTGCAGTTCCAAGGTTGCACCACACGAGGGTGCTGTAAAACAGGCGTTCAAAACTTGGAAGAGAAAAACCCTGCAGTTTTCCAAGCCTACTAGCGAAGGGATTCCCATTCAGAGAAGACAAATTTATGGGTAAAGAAACTAGTTTTTATCTACAGGTTATGCTCATCTATCCATGTAAATTTCTGCGTGGAAAGTATTTTGCCACAAAGAACCTGCAAAAATGTCTTCCTATCTTGGGGTTTTCTATAGTTCTCATCACCGTAATATCTAATATTTTGAGAGGTGAAGATTGAAATGTGTATACTGGATTCTGGGAGTAAGAGGAAAGGTTATAAATTTACAGGGTTACTGATAGGAGTGTTTACATTGGGGGCTTTAACTCAGCTGACTAAAAGGCTGTTATTATATGCCTGATATCAGAGGAAAAGGAAAAACAGATGTTTTTATTCAAGAGACCACCATGCTTGTCCATTCTAGAAATGAGTCTTTGGGGAAAAACAATAACAATCAATATTTGAGAGACTGGCAGGGGCTGAAAGAACTAAATCTGCTGTACCATGCCTGAAAAATAAAAGCAGAACACACAGATATGCTACCTTTTTACAATATTCACTACTTCCTGGAAAAGACCTCTCTCATCAGCAGCATAAGTGACTTCTAGTCCTGTAATTCCAGATCTTGTGAGCAAAGGAGCCTGGTCTCTGCTACCTAGAAAACAAGTGAAATTATCATTAATCTTTAGGACAAACTCCATAACTGCAGTCTCTCTTATTCTTTAAAAAAAAAACACCATACAACTCAAATTCTTTGAACAAAGAAAATAATTTCTGTCTCTATAAAGTACATTCATATATGTCTTAAAAAAATTACTATACAATTAATCCTTCTCTGGATTATTTTGTTCTCAAAGGTGGGTTTTAGGCACAAGATTTCAGTTTTTTCACTTTGCAAATTGTTTGATGAAGAGAGAATTTCCTAGAAATTCCCAAAGATAAACAGATTTGACCCAAGGAAACATGTTATTTTACATCCACAACAGTTAGGCTAAGAACTATATTTGAAGAAAAATGTTAAAGAACTATACTGCATCTTATGTTCTATATTCTTCACGCAAAAGATCTATTTTAATTAACTACATTACACTTGTTTAGACTGGTTCTTTGCAAAGTGCTTTGAATATGAAAAGCCCTATACAACATAGTACAATTTTTAAAACACCAAAACCCTCCCACTGACTCTAGGAAATAAAAAATAACCACTTAGAGAGGAAGTGTAATGAAACAGATCATCAACTGTGTCTTCAAAATTCCCATATATAGCAAATCATAACATCTTTGATTAAACCAATCAACTGGAGTTTTAAAAGGAGCTCGATAAAAGATGAATACATTAGACCACATTAGCTCAAAAATAATTGTGCATTTTCAAAATTAATTAAAAATACAGACTATCACTTAAAATGCAATAATGTAAAATGATGTGCAGCTCAGCCAAGTCACTCCACAGGGAGCTCAACAAGCTCTTCACTAAGAAAACAGCGAGAGCTTACCAATAAAAGGAAGAAAGATCATCATAACATTTAAATGAACAACCTCGTTTTATCACTAAATAAATTCTGCAGATCAGATTGTTTGATTTTTCAATATACTACTTGTCTTATTCAGAGAGTTTTCTTCATAATTTTTCAGAGCAGTTCCTAAGGAGCCCTAACAGCCTCTCATGACAACTCTCACTCAGTACAATAATGGAGTTAATTAAAAACACTAACAAACAAACAAACACCAGAATAAGCTATGTTAAAAGTAATATTAGGGACTTCACCTAAATCCATAAAATTCCTGCAATATCTTAACAAAGAAGCAGGTGAAGGATGGAACTGTTGCCTTAAGACTAAATTTCCTTTTTATTGGTAGGGTTTAGGCTATGCCTTTATTGTTAGACAGTATTTTGTGGTTTAATATCAGCTATAATGCCACTTTATTTTATTTTAATTCCCCAGAATAAATCTTAAAAGAAACAGAACTTTTTTTAATAGTCTAAACCAGTGGTACTCAACCTTTAACAGCTGGAGAGCCACTTCACCATTAAATAGAGTTGCAGAGCACCTTAAAATCAAGTACCGACATTGTGATCTGTGTGTCATGATGTTTCCTCAGTGTCTGATGACGATGCAGTGTCACATCGTCATCATCATATATTGACACATCATGACACGACCCATCATCCCCTCTCCCAGCAGCACACTCTCTCTCTTTTCATCCCCTCCTGGCTGCTGGGAAGAAGGAGTGGTGGTCTCTCCCCATTCTGCCCCCCGGCTGCTGGGTGGGAGGTGATCTCTACTCTTACCTGTGGGGGGATCCCAGCAGCTCCTTTTCTTTCCCCCTTTGGGAGGGGGAACTTCAGCGACTCCCACACTGCTGGTCCATTTGCTCAGTGCTCCCCGCGCTGCCTGATAGAGTGGAGCGCCGATCAGATGCCTACATTGCGAGAGCCGCCTGTAGGGCCATGAAGAGCCACATCCGGCTCTAGAGCCACAGGTTGAGTATCACTGGTCTAAACAAAGCCAAAAAGGTACAATACAATAAGGGCCCCTGTTTAGATCCTAAAAGGATCAGATAAAACCACAAATATAACCCTTAAGTAAAATATTAAACATACTGTCTTGATTTAACATTTTCTATTTGTAGCTAGCCAGCAATTTCAGCAGACTAAGGCAAATTTTCCTCTTTACACCTCTAGAACACTGCAGGAGCTTGCTCAGGACACAGGTCTACTGCATACACGTATCATATCTATGGTTTACAACCCATGCGATGGCAGGTCTACTGCATACACGTATCATATCTATGGTTTACAACCCATGCGATGATTCATACGAAGATATAAGCAGGAAAACTCTACCTATGCTTAATATGGTCTTTCATCCAATACTCACAGGAGGAAATTAAATGAGTTAAAACAATACTATAGAACCATATTTGAACATTGGTTGCTAATGCTTCATTTTTACAAGATACAGATTTTGGTAACGTACACTCAGAAAAAAAATAAATAGGAACCTTGGCTTGAGATTGTTCTGTCTTTATCAATCACTATAGCACCAGTGATTTCTCTTTTATCAGTATTTGGCAGTGCTGTGTCAGATGAGACGCAGAAGAATAAAGCACAGATAGGATCAAATTCAGGGTCTGGCTCCAAGTCTCGTCTGCTTCGAGCATGTAACTCCATACTGATGAGTGTAAGGTTTTGGACCTACATAAAAAAACACCCAACAACAAAAAAACAAGTACAAGTTTATATTTTGTCTCTCTCTTCAAACAATTATATTTCACACGGTTTTGAAAGAAGCAGATTATTCATAACAATAAAATCATTATAAACAAGGGTCCAATACATTAATATGAAACTATTTACATATCAGATGTTAAAAACAGTTGACTAAGCCTACATTTTTAGAATCTGTTTTTAAAAAAATATTAATTGTTTTGTGCAAGGTTACCAGTAGACAACTGTATTTTTAACTAAACTAATTTGGAATAATTTTTACATATTGAATATTTGTTTTCTAATGGGTACTGTTCTCCTGGTCCTTTTAGTTTTGATTGAACATTTCAAATGGCAGCACCAAGAACGTGAAACTTACATAATCCATAATATTAAATTAGAACACTTTTCACTTCCATACCATTTTCCATCAGACTCCAAACTGCTTTACAAATTTTACTGAATTTCGCCTCAACAATTGTATGCAACAAAGCACCACCTCAGCTCCATTTTTTACAGATGAGGAAACAGGCATAGAGAGATTAAGTGATTTGGAAAAAATTCACAGAGAAGTTGTGACAGAGCCTTAAACAAAATACCCGGGACCACGAGAACATCCTATTTAATTGATCAATGGACATACAAAAACTTGGTAATTCTACACTATAACATGAATTTTGGGTTATTCCATTAATTTTTTTATTTTCCATTTTCTCTGCACAATGACATTTTCATATTGAAAAAAGAAATGTGGGCATTTGTTAATAAATTTCTTGCTTATCCCATATAGGTGGGAATTTAGCTTTTAAAAAAGAAAACAAAGCTTAGAAATTTTAAGGAACAAAAGAAATCCTGTTTCTTTTTTTTTTTCTCCTTCCTAGAATGCATAACAGTTAGCATCCAAAGACTCACAGATTCCCCCTCCTTGTTGCACAGAGAGTGCCCATGTGGGAAAGAGTATCAGAAGACAAAAATAGTACTCCTTTGTTTTATAATGTAAGGTTGTTTCAAGTACTACAAAAGTGGGTTTGCTTGTTTGCAGATTATGGGGATAAAAAACTGGGTATGGAAGAATCAGAGGACTGGAGTTGAAGTGAATCTAGCAGCTATGTGAAGATCAGGACAAGGAAGAAGCAGAGTACTGGACACAAGAGAGACAAGGAAGTAGCAAAAGATTGGAGGTGATGGGAAGAGGGAAAGCTCCAAACACAGTTCTTCCTCTCTTTTCTTAGTGCCTTTGAAATTAATGTATCACACTTCTTAGTACTTAGATATAATGGCTACAGGCTTGGCAATATATATAAATCTGGACTAAACAGATACAGCTACAGTATCAGTCTGTCAACAGATTCAGGAAAACAGTACATTTGGAATATTTTTGTCCAAACCAAAAACTTACCTGTAAAAGTGAAACCTAAAATGAAGCTGAAACTGACTGTGGCTCTACCGGTCAACAGGACAATGCACTATACTGCTCATGTCCTACCTCGTGCATCAGTCAACAAAGTGGAAATACTGGGCTTTTTCAGTAAGACAGTTAAACAATTTACTGAATCAAAATGGATTGTTGAGTTTTTTGGTAATACTTTTTGTGCAATACTAAGTATCTAGCCCTTCTGGTTATGATCCTTCTAAATTTGAAATAAAACATTTCTGGCTTTCTGAGTAATGACAATTTAAATGGAAAGTTTAGCTTAAATAATTAGAGTAATTTAGCATCCACCAAATGTGTTTTATGTATTGTTTGATAAGTGTAAAAAGATATTCCCATCAAAATAAGACTGCATCATATGAAGGTGCAAATAACTGAATATTTGATTTTTTGTTCTTCTTTAGAGCTCAACATAGGAGTTAAAGAGAACAAAACCCAAAAGATGATAGTGAGTTTAGAAGCTCCATTGGTGAAGATCTTGGTGACAGGACTGAACATTTTCCAAAAGTTTCCACAGAATTTATCAGAGTTTTTGGCAGATTTCTAGTGGCTCAGAATCATCAGAAGTTATACAGTAAAAGCTCTTTTATCTGGCACTTCAACAACTGGCAAGCTCTATAAACCGGCATTTCTGATCTGCACTGAAAGTCCGGTTTACAATGCCGTTGGTGTGGGGCTGGGTAGGGGCTACAGGGCGTGCTCTGGGAGGGAGGAGGCTTGTGACAGGGGGCTGGGGCATGAGAGGGGTTTGGGTTGCCAGATGGGGGTCACGCTCACCTCTGCGGGCTCCTTGCAAGCAGCTCCCTGTCCCTACTGTTGCTGGCGGAGGCGTGGCGAGGCAGCTGCCTCCATCTCCCCTCCTTGAGGGCCACTCTGGGGCTCCCAGCCCATTGGCTGGGTACTGTGGCCAATGGGAGCTGCAGGGGTCTGCAGGAGCAGAAGGGACGGGGAGCTACTTGCGAGGTAAGCGCGACCCCCCATCTGGCACCACAGCCTCTACTGTGCCTCAATCTCCTGCCCCAAACACCTTCCGGGCCCAAGCTCCCACCCAGATCCCGTGCCCCGCAGCCCCTTCCATGCTTCTACCCCACACCCTTCCCCTGCATTCCAAACCCCTCCCTCTGAGTTAACTGGCATTTTTAATTTATCAGCACCTCCTGTCTCCCTCATCATACCGGTTAAAAAAGCTTTTACTGTATAGATAATGACAAGTTACTCCTCATATAGTCGTAAGTTTTAAGACCAGAATGAACTAATATATGATCATGGGCCATTATCTTTGAAAACTCACAGTGACCAGGGGAGGTTCCAGATGACTGGAAAAAGGCAAATGTAGTGCCCATCTTTAAAAAAAGGGAAGAAGGAAAATCTGGGGAACTACAGGCCAGTCAGCTTCACCTCAGTCCCTGGAAAAATCATGGAGCAGGTCCTCAAGGATGTTACTATAGAAGCTTTATAAAAAATTAGAAATACCAAATCCTGATTAACAAGGATAGAATTCAACAATATTTTTCCCTTCAAACTCCTCCTTCCTTAAATAAAATTACAAATAAATCATGAATAAAGTTATGAATCTTCGGTGTTGCATCAAGTTACCTCATGTAAAGCTTTTGCTTCCTGCAGGTTTTGCACACTGACTTTAAAACCGTAAGAGTTGTTTAAAGATGGTCCTTCAATCTGAGAAGTTTCTTTCTTTGGGGCACTGAGAGCAGCAAACTGATTCTATTGAAAGAAATATATGCAGCAAAAAGATGAAAATCTATAGATTAATATATTTATGTTTCCCTATTTAGCAACCTAAAGTTACAAGCTCCTCCACAACAATTATATGGAAATTTTCCCTTAGCTCTTGTCTACACGATGTCTACATAGCAGAAGCCTGTACAGAGCTCTATAGAGCCTAAGTCAACTGACTTGGGCTTGTATCATAGGGTAACTATAGATAACCATACATGTTTGGGCTCGGGCTGGAGCCCAGGTAAGACCTGGCAGGGTCTCAATACCACCTAAATGTCCACTTAGCTATTTGTGGACAGCCAGCCAGTTGACCTGAGCTCTGAGACTCGCTGACCATTATTATTATTATTTGTTGTGGAGATGTATCCTTACTGTGTAACAAGCCAGGACGCGACTCTACAGTGCAACATCTTGCCGTGCACTAACTCGTCATATAGACAAGACTGTAACCTATCTTCCTGTGTCAGTTTCCAATAGGAAACCAAATCAACTGTTGTGCCAACTTCCCTTTTTGTTCTAATTTTAATGAAATCTCACAGTGTAACAACAATTTTTTAAAAAATTGAACTTTCAGAAGTTTCCAAAGCCACAAAAAAGTACATTATAAAAGGAATTTTGGTCAATATGTAGTACCTATGAAGTGCATTGGGTTGATCAAACCTGTACAATAGATTCATCTAAAGCACCAATTTACATAGTGTATAATTCCATCTCTTAGTTATGTTTATTTATATATACATGCACTTATTCTCACTATTGCATAGTGACAATAAAATGTTAACATTGAAACAAATGAAAGTTTGTAATGATCAATTTTTTACAAAAAATCATAACAATATGAAAAAAGACAGAGACATCTTAGGATTTGATGTGATAAAATAACATATGCTTGTCACTTTGCTCTCATTTTTTCCTTTTATGTGAGTATCTTTATAATTCCCATTTAGTTACCATGATTACTCTGTGTATTGTATGTGTTCATTACACATATGCGCCCAGAGAACAATTTCCCAGATCACAACAGCAAAAATAAAGCAAAAGCCCATAAAAAATAGACAAATTTATCAGACTCAACAAATTCTAAAAATTGAAAAGGTCAAAATATAAGTACAAGTGAGATAAAGGTACTTGTTTATCTTGACCCGTAAACTATTTTGATTTTGAAGTTGAAAGCGCACTTAAATGTAATTTAAATAAACCTGAATCTTTGTTTCCAATTCTCATTTACCTTTACTTGTGTTGTTAAAAGTACTCTTCGAAGAGTGTCAGAGTTATTTCCTCTTCTCTGATTCAATTTCTGCATCTTTGGTTCTGTAAAAACATAGAACAAATACAAATGTTATTAAGTTTCCCCCAAATATACTAAGAAACGTGAACTACCTACCAGGAAACAGAAAATTCATCTAATATAATGTGCACAAATTTAATCTCCAGTCCAAAGAATAGCTTTGATAGACTAGTGTGTTTTACAGATCATATGGCACTGCATAAGAAGACAAAAACACATGGTTATCTTGAACAGTCTTAAAATTTAAGATATTTAATATTTATATTTTAATTTCAAAGTATGTGTTTGAAATATACCAGTGACAATCAAAAAAGACAATGACTCAAAAATACTCAACATTTAATTTCAATTATGTTCAAGTTTTAACCATCACTTTAGAATTCATATTGTAGCCACAGTACCACAGTTTTTAAAGTGTTCTGACACTCAAATCTTAATTCATAATTGAATAATTACTTTCACTGGTTAAATACTTGTGAAATATATCCCTTTCAAAAATAAAAAGCATGTTTAACTTGCCCTACCTGTACAGAGATGGTTATTTTTCAATTATTTCAAAGTATATTAATCTCCTTTCCTATTACTTGCAGGAAATGTTTTTATACCTCTTCTTGTTGTATCTGGCTTAATTAATAAATTTACCTGTTGATAAAGGAGTAAAATCAAGTGCTTCAGCTATTCTTTCTTGACATTTTCTCTGTACAATAGGTGTGCTATGTAAGCAAACTGATTCAGAATTTCCAGCAACTTCTCTAACCAGATGCGGAGATGTGCTGAAGGATGCCCGACCTTCATCTTTGACATGTTTCTGTACATTCTCACTGTGCGCTGTGTCATTTTCTTCCATAGGAAATGAAATTATGTTCTGACTTTGCCAGTCTGCATCTTCTAAACTAGATGGTTTGGAATCTGGGGATGCTGCTTGTTGCCAAGGAGGAAGCACTGGCGAATCTGGTGAACTGTAATTGACATAATAATCATCATCCTCTTCTTCTTTATCAAGTTCTATTGCTGAAGGAGAAAGCAACAATGTCCTGCTTTCAGGTGAAGTTTTACTGGGTTCTATGGTATTTGTAGAAATCTGTACAGTATTGATATATTTATCACAAGTTTCCTTGGTCTGTATTGGTGTAGGATCTGCCTGTGAAACAGGAGCATCTTTTGTAGGCACAATAGGTATTCTGTCTTGTAGGCTAGGTAAACTGAAATTCTTAGCTGCTTTTACCATTTCAGTAGGCTGCTCTTCAGGCAATGCTATGGATCTGAAATTCTCTGCTGCTTTCTCAGTGTCAACAGGCTGATCCTTAGGCAACTTCTTGACATGCTCATACTCTTCTTTGGCATGAAGCCACATCTGAACCTGTTGGCGACTCGGTGCGCATTTACATGGCATGACGACTATTTTTTTATCTTCGCTAGTTTTATGGCTATTAGTTTCTCCTTTGCCAGCAATGGAATGATAATTACGTGGTGGTGAACCTGGTCTAGGACTTTGTGTCATTGCTGAAAATGCAGTCTTCCAGAGGCGCAGTCCTTCCAATGAGAAATCTCCCTCAAATTCAGGCAGATCATTTGGAAGTCTAGTTTCTATTGTGAGAAGCCGTCCTCCAATCTCCCTATGAAGAGAATATTTTAAGCTATTATTCTGCACAAAATTGGAAATCTACTGAGAGTAACTCCTTTCTTTCTTTCTAGTGGAGGGATGGGAGTTTCTGAATCACTCTTAGTGCCCCAAGGATCTCTTCCAAATGCTACCTGCTTTACCTTTTATTGTCCACACTACATATCCTATGACAATCATCAACTTTTCAAAAGAGGAGTGACGTAGTTCCATCCAGATTCTATCAAACACTCTCTTGAATTGGCATGAGAAATCACTAAAGGAAATCACTTTTCCCTCAGAGACAGAGCATGCCACCTCCACACAGCTCTCAACTCCTATTGGTTCAAGAATGTGGGAACAAACTGGAGTCTCTAACATCATGGAGAGTTGTTCAGTACAGTATTATTAAACTACTGGAAAGGCCTTTTTCACACACAAACAAAATTAAATGTTAACTGTGAATAATAATATATTTGCAAAGACAGTAGCTTGGTGTTTTTGGGGTAGAAAATAATAAAACATGATGTAGTTCCAGGAAGGAAGCAGAAATGCCATTTGGTTAAAGAATCACAGCTGAAGGACCACTAAGCTTTCTGATCCTGATGTAAAATGCCAATGAATTTCTGGAAGAAACAGCTGTTAGTACATTTAGTAGAGAATTAGTAAAGGTAACACACGTACATCTTCAGCATTGTGAGGAACCATCACTCAGTACACTGTGAATGTACGACCAGTTTCACTACTTGCATACATCATAGCATGGTCAACAATTGTCATCAATTAAAGGTCTGGGGTATCTATGCACTTGTCAGAATTACAAGCACTCCTCAAGATGAAAACCAGGAAGAGTCCCGATACCTCTAATCTCTAGAACAGGAATGGACAACAGGTGGACCGCAGGCCAAATATGGACCACCAGATGCTTTTGAATTGACTGCAAAATCTTTTTATTTACTTATTATCATTATTGCTATTGTGGTGTGAAAAATATTTCTCTGGAGTCTAAACCTTGTCCTTCCCTTGACCAAAAATTTGGACATTGACAAAAAATAACTATCCTGCTCTACAGAAATTCACATGGGCAGAGCTCTTCCTTCACCAAAGGAGAAGGTAATCGGCTTATTCCTCCTTTGATCATCATTAGGGACAGCAAAATTGGCATGTAGCATTAAAGTGGATAAGGGTAAGGGAAGAACAATTATTTTATTTAACTACAGATTTAAAACAAAAGCCTTGGAATTTATGTTTATCACTTCAAATCTTTTATATCTGAGTGTGAAAAATTCCTATATAGAGCTAAAATTAGCTTTAGGAATACATGTAATTAGATTTAACAATTACAAATATACATACAGATAGAAATGCCTCGTAATAAAAGTGTACAGAGAAATTACCTTGGCTTTTCTGGTGCATCAGAAGGATTGCTGCAAAATGGTTCTTGGTAAATTGTTTCTGCAAGGTCATGATCTAGCAAAGTTGCCATGATTTCTTCACGACTTGGTGGGGACATGAGAGGTTTAAGAATGTGAGCAGTACGAGGCGTAAAACTTCCATTCTTTGACTGTGAGGGAGAACTGGTTGATCTTGGTGAACTATCTGGAGTTGGAGTTAATCCTTCATTGTTTCTTGAAACATACAACTCTAAATCCTCAGAAGCTGCATCCACAAGCTCACCATCCGGAGAAGACAATACGGAAGTAAAAGAGGCATTAATTGAACCAAGTGGCTGACATGGTTCAAAAGTGGTTTCTTTTCTAGTACAACTTTGAATGAAGTCTGAACTGCTTGGCTGTGGAAGGCTAAGAAATACCTCTTTATTTACTGGATTTCTATTCAACTTGAATTTCTCATTTACATAGTCCCCTGCCTGTTGCGTACAGAAAATATCTACTGATGAGCTAGTTCGAGATGCTGAAGGATGAACATTGTTTCTCCACTGACTATGGCGATGGTTTTCATTGTTATCCAGAGAGGTTTTCTCAAAAAGTTCAGGACTTAGAGCACCAGATGTTATCCATGTACTTGGGTCTGAAGAGCGATGTTTTTCTTCCTCAGATTTTTGGCTATTATGACTGAAAAGTTCCTTTTCTGCTGTTTGTCCAGGAAAAAGATCCTGAACTGCATCACTCAAAAACTTCTGTGGCAGACTTTGATCTGCTGGGACAAATTGACTTGCAGAGTACAAACTACAAAATCCAGTCTGCCCTATGGTATTAATATCAAAATTATAATTATGGTCTGGTGACAGGCTGTCTTCAAGTGAGTAACAGCTTTCAAAGCCAGGGTCTGAAAAAAAAATGGGGCTGTCATCAGATATAAAATGGTCAATCTGATTGGTGTTATGCTGGCTTGAAGAATCCACTTTTAAAGGTTTGGGTGTTTTTTCTTTAGGTTTTGTATTTCTGGGAGTGCGAGACTTTCTTGGTGATGTGACTGACTGAGATCTTTTAATTGCTTTATGCTGTTCAGGAGAGCAAGAAATACTTTTGTTCATCTGAGGTGTAACTGATAATGGCTCTTGCAAAATACCTGCATGTTGTGCTTTTTGCTGTCTCTTTTGTAGTAACTCTTTTAGGACAGCTAATCCAGACTGTCCTTCACTGAATGCTGATGGGGTCATTACAGCCCTGCTTTTACACTGGGAGATAGTTTTTGTTTGCGAGATGGTTTCTGACAAAGACCGATGTTTTATTCTTTCAGGTTGAAAATGAGACATATCAAAAATAAATCCTCTCTGTTTTTGCTCCCATTTTAACTGTTTCACTGGACTCCTTAAAGAAGTTACAAAACAGTTCTTAGGCAACTGAAGAGCTCCATGGCTTTCCTCAGATGATTTAAGTATTGAAGAATAAGTATCTGCATGTTTTGATGCTTCTGGTAAGCACACAATCTGCTGTTGAATATTGTCTTTACAATGTAAAAAATTAGTGGTATGCAACTGATCTGTCTTCATTGTATCTAGAAAGCAATGAGTTTCATTTAATTTTCCAACTGATGACAAGTATCTATTCTGTGAATTTATAATCTCTGTCTTTGTAGATGTTTTATCTTTAGAGATGCATACATTTTGTGTTACCTGAGATGAGTGGTTAGCTGGGTCAAATATATTATTTTGAATCAAACTAGATTCTTTCATTCGAAACACAGCATTTTGACTCTTAGACCGTTGGGAGTTTATTTTTGTTATTTCCCTTTCAGGTATCATAGGAGCAGAAATTACAGATGAATGAAGATTTTCTCTTGGAGTAGACAAACCTTGTAAATCCACAGGTTTATCAGTTTCCAGCAATGGATGAAAATAGCCAGATGAATTTCCTTGTACATCAGCTGTTGGGGGGAGCGGTGTTGATGGTAGATGTCCTGTTGAATAGGCAGTTAGACAAACATCTTTCTGAGTAAGAAGTGGTTGTGAGCTGCCAAAGTTGTGAGTAATTTCTGGCAGATCTTGATGTTTCAGCACAAATTTAACTTCTGCAGCAGAACGAGTATTCCCTTTCTCATCTTTAAATGTCATATGCTTTCTTGATGACATTTTTTCAGCTATTTTTTGTCTCTGTTTTGTCCTAGGTTTCTTCTTTCCATCATTTGCTGTTTTATTAGTCTGATTAATCTTGTTCCTTTTCTTAGTAGCTACAGTAGCAAATTTATTTTTACATTTCTTAACCTGAGTTTTTGCTCGACTATTTTTTCCTACAATGGAATTAACAGTCTTGCTGATGTACATGTTAGGACCCTTAATAAGTAAAGCTTCGTCTAGTCCATTCATAATTTCTTCTGCTTTTGGATCAGTGGGAGACCAGCAACGAGGAGGAGATGCATTTACTGGACTTATGCTTCTCTCAGAGAGAAAACCTAATTTAGACATAACGTCACTATAGTGATAGTCACAGTCTTCAGCTTCAGCATTATAAGATGGTGAAGGGGGAGAAAGGATTGCATGAGTTCTTTTTCTGAACGATAAAGTTCTTTTAATATTTTTACTACTTGCTGTTTGTGGTTTTCCAACTTTTTTCTTAGCTGACTTATGTTTTGCTTTCCTTCTATGACTTTTCTTTGGTGTTAATGGATAAATAGGATATTTGGTTGCAGGGGAGTCAGGAACGTTTGGCCAAAAGTCCTTTAAAGGTGCAAGCTTTTTATATAGGTTCATCTTTTCTTCTGTAAGTATTACTTGTTCCTCACTAGAGTCTATTTTTCCTATTTTAACAAGCATATTTTTTCTGCCTCTAAATCTATTAATGATAATGTATTTGATAATAACAGGTGGCAGTTTTTTTGAAAGTTTTCTACGTTTTCGAGATTTCTGAGACCCATCCAAACTTTCACCACTTTCTATGGGCTGAGGTAGGCTAATTTTTGAGTTGTGCATGACAAAACTTGATTCACTGTCTTCGGTCTCATAATTTACTTTTCGTTTAGTTCGGAGTGTATATTTATTCCCACATAATCCAAATGACTGCTCTGTTTCCAGGGATCCATCTCTAAATTGGCAGTCAATACAATTAGCATTATTTGTAGGCATTTTGTTTTCAAAAGCACCATGAGGAACTTGAACTAAATCGCTAGGTAATGCACCGTCCTTGTCAGGAATGTTACTGCAAGCATCATGTTGTGTATAGCAGCTTTCCTTCATGGATGCAATATCACTGACACCTGCAGGCTCCTGATGATTGCTAAGTCCCAGTTTCTTTTTATTCAGCTTTAACCTGGATTGTCTGTTGCCCTGCTGTAATTTATATGTCACAGGAGCTAATTTTTGTGGTCGGCTGAGACAATTAGAAAGAACAACACTGGGAAAAAACATATAATGTGCTGCTTGTTGACTGAGGCTTGGTTTTTCTGTCTTATGCTCCTGAAATTCTTCATACCTAATTTTAAGTTTATTAAGGCTACCTTCTTCATCAGTTCTACCTTCAACAGAATGCCCCACAGTTCGATTCCCTCCTGAGAAAGACACCAATTCACAATTTTCTGTTACCGTTGAAGGGTAAAAGCTATTTATACCTGTGGTGCTGGATTTTTCATTTGCTTCAGAGGGTATTTTATTTTTGGAGAGGCTTAACTCTGAAAAACTGAATGAGTTTTTACTCAACACACTATCACTAATGTGGCAGCTCATATGCATAAAAGAGGCATTATCCTTCTCTACCTTTCTGATGCTGGTGTACTTTCTACTTGGTATCTGTCTGCTCACTGATGAAATATCATCTTCATATTCAAAAATATTTTCACATGAAGAAACTGGAAGAATATCCTTCTTATTACTTTCCTTGTGAGAGTTTTCAGAATGGGTGCTATTGCTGAATGAAGTTGGACATTTTGCAGAGTAAGTGCTTTCTTTTGTGAGAGAATGGACTGAAAGATCAGGTCTTGCTTCCGTGTTTGGCTGTGAAAGCTCTTCTACTAAACCTTCATTGTTCAAAACATGGGAAGAAAGGGCACTTGTGTGTTTACACTGAAAAGTAATCTTAGCAGAAGATGGGGGTTCTAGCGTAGTAGCATCTTTGTGAAACATCGAGGTCTTTACGGACATTTTACTTGTTGCAATTATGGAGGAGTGAGTTCGAGAACTTTCATTATTCAAAGGATTGTCTGGAATGGAAGAAAGGCAATTATTTTGACTTTTCGCCCACATTTCAAAATATCGATCTTAAGATATTAATCATTTTAAAGATACCTCCATGAAAGGAACTCCTATAAAAAATCCAAATCATATTTTATTTATGGGCAAGATTGTTATGACTATGATTACAGCTATGTTTTAGGCACAGGTATTTTTGGTAAAAGTAATGGACAGGTCATTGGGAGTAAACCAAAATTCATGGCCCATGACCTGTCCATTACTTGTACTATAAATTCTGAATAAATCTTGGGTGCTTTGGAGCAGAGGGCAGCCCAGGGGTGCCACAGGTACTGGGGGAAGGGGGGGAGTGGGTTTGGCGGGACTGATAGGCTCCTAGGTGTAGGGGAGGCCAGGGGGCTCCTTTTGCTTCCCCCACCCCAAGTGTTGGCTCCACAGCTCCCCCTTGCTGGGAGTCATGGCCAATAGCACATGTAGATGCAGGCAGTATGCAGAGCCCCCAGGCCATGCCTACGCATAGGAGCCGAGCGACATTGCCAATTCCTGAAAGCCCCCCTGAGGTAAGCACTGCCCAGCACTCCCACCCCTTCCTGCACCTCAACGCCCTGCTCCAGCCCTCTCTCACACCCAAACTCCTGCTGCTGCTTGGGGGGGGGGGGGTGGCGGAAGGGGCACGGTGGCCCAAGAATGCCCCAGTAGCAGCTGGTGCCAGCCGCACCAGTTACTGAAGAAATCATGGCGGTCCCAGAAAGTCACAGAATCCATGATTTCCATGACCTCCAGGACAGCCTCGCAGCCTTAACTATGTTGCATATGAACGCAAGAATTGTCATACCAGATCAGATCATTTAAACAACTAGTGCAGTAGCTATTCTGCCAGTCATTCCTAAATACACACATGCCAAATTTTTAAAACCAGTGAAAGAATTTATGCTTCTAAATCCTCCTACAGATACCTAAATACGAGTGGTCTGATTTTCAGGAGTGCTGACCTACCAGTGCCAATGGAGTCAAGGGAGTTGTACATGCTCACTACCTTCGAAAATCAGGCTTCTTTTAGGATTACTAAATTTAGCACTAGAAGCTTAATTTCAGATTTTGAGATGTTTATAGTAATTTGCTTTGCTCCTGTTTCAACTTGTATTTATTTATTGATCTGTGTCTATCTCCATGCGTTTCCATAAATCATGAAAACCCAATGAAGGATTTGTTAGATTATTATTCAGATAAAAGGATAACAACAGGGATACACATTCTATTCAAGAGAAGAATGCCCAGACAACTAATCAGCTGAATAACTGAAGAGTTTGCCAAAGGGTCATTATTTACTGTTAAGTAGTAAATACTAGGACTATAGCCTCTCCCTCACACCTGTGACTGTATACTATTACTTTCAAATTTGCAATACAGTGAAGCACCGTCAAAACATATTATCATAACCTTTTATGGATTAGTTTAAAATATATTTCTAAAATGCAAAACCATTCTTTAAACTTTAAACAGAAAAATCCCTATGATAATGGGATGAGCTTTACTCTCTCCCTTAAAACTAACAGAAGAACCTCTTTACTCGGACCATAACAAAAGAAAAAAAGCCGGTCGGGAGAGGGAAGGCAATGTTGGGAGAACCATAAGCCTTTTATGATTAATTATCTTATAAGCCAATTTACAGTATTTAAGGGCCATTTCATGCAACATGTTGAGAGCACGTCCCTCCCACTGACTTGGGAGTTGAGGGCAATCAGATTGTCCAGGATTGGTACGTAGATCAGGAAACCATTTATATTCCATGCAGTAACTCAACTTTAAAAATAGATTTACCATTTACTTACCACCATTTTCATCTGCAGTTCCATCTAACTGAGGTATAGAGAGATTAGCTAGAAGCAAACTGTTACCACTCCATTCCATTTCTTCTTCTGAAGATGAATCCTCCTCTTCAGTTGAGCTTCTATGCATATTTTTGCTCACTGACCTGAAGAAAATTAAACAACCCCGATAAGAGCAGTATATTTTAGATTGCAAACAATCTAAATCTTTCTGGCTGGAAAGAATTATGGTGGAGGTAAGTGGGACTGTCTTTTCAGGGATGAGAGGGAAGGCAAATATATTTGTCAGATATTTCATTGAGACATAAGATTATTATTCTGGGATGTTACTGTGATATTCATCACCATAATGGTAGTCAGGAAAATGTAGACAAGGGGTGGGGGGATAGCTCAGTGGTTTGAGCATTGGCCTGCTAAACCCAGGGTTGTGAGTTCAATCCTTGAGGGGGCCATTTAGGGCAATCCTGCTAGTGTAGGCAGGCGGATCCTGCTAGTGTAGGCAGGGGACTGGACTCGATGACCTTCAAGGTCTTTCCAGTTCTAGGAGATTGGTATATCTCCATTTATTAATATTTATTAATTGATCTGTGGCACTTGAGTGATATTTTGATTTTCTATCATACTGATTCCAGTTTGACAGGGCTTAATAGCAACTGAAAGTCTGGAGGAAACTGAGTGCTCTGTGTGAGATGAGCTGGTGCTCTAACTTGTGATACATCTGTTTCAGTAATGGCTTTTTGTTGTTTTTTAAATACAGTCACTGAGGTTGCCAAACCAGTACTTTCCCAGACCTGAAAAAGAGCTCTGTGTATCTCAAAAGCTTGTTTCTTTCACCAACAGAAGTTGGTCCAATAAAAGATATTACTTTATCCACCTTCTCTCTAATATCCTGAAACAAGCATGGCTACAACAACAACACAAACAAAATAAGACTAGCATAGGACCAACCAAAAGAAAAGATGGGGGGGGGGGGGGGGAAGGTTCACCGAAAGTTTAAGAAAGACATTGCAGGAGGGAGGGGAGAATCAGAAAAAAACAATGCGGAATCCCTGCGTTAGAGAGATTTTTTTCTTTAAAATACAGTAATTCATTGTGTTTCACAAAACAAACCTATTTGGTGGCTCTAAAACAGAAGGACAGAAAAAATATCAAGCAATTTAAAATGTTATGAAAATACAAAGGGATACAAAACCTATCTTAACAGAAATGTTTTAAAGCCATTTTATAATTTTGTATACCAGAAAAGCATTATGGGCAACTAGCCTGAAAATGTAAATAAGTAGCCATTTATAAACTCATGCCAATGCAAAAAATACAAAAATGTGAAATCTGTCCACTGAATCATTTTTTGTACTAATATAACTTGAAGTATCAAGGTTAAATATTTTGGATAAAAAAATTTCCCTTTTTTTGGATATCATTCATTTCAATTTTCCTTTCAACAATATTTTAAAGGAGAAAAAAGTAATATCAGATAGGAAAAGTGGCTTTGTGTCCAAAAAGTATGGGAACTAGGAGTAAGGTAATCCAAGTTCTAGTCCCATGTCTACTAGAGTTTTGCTGTATGATGTCAGGAAAGTCACTTAAGTTCTCCTTGCCCCAATTCTTCCATCTTAAAAATAGGGATCTTAATTATTTCCGACCTCTGAAGAGAGTTGCTTGAATTTATATGTTAAAGTTTGTAAAGTGCCTTGAGTTTCTTAAATGGAACTCAAATATGCAAAGCCCTAATCAGAATTTGGTTGGAGAAATGCTGGATATAATTTCCTTCAGTTAATACTGTCAATACTGAGTTGATAACAGAGGTCAAAACAGAATGACATAAGTTGCTCAACTCCAGGAGTCCCTTATCTTAGGATCAGCCTACTGCTGGTGGTTCAGAAAAGAAGTATGCACCGTAAGATTTAATCATTGCCCCCAAAGTGAACGGGAACACATGGTGCTATTGTTGGAGTGTCAGATCAGTTTTTAAAAATGTTTTTCCTGAACATTCACTCCCGGTACATCAAGTGTCAAACCTATACAGTAAGGCTCTAAACTGATTATAATGGAAAGGATGATAGATCAGAAAAAATCTACCTTAAAATATGTTCTTGACAGCAAAATTAGAGGCTTGGATAAAAACACACACATATAAGACGGATTATCAGGTGTCACCACTTTAGAAGCCATATCTAGCCTGAGATCTACCTGGAGCTCCAATGATCAACAGGAGTCCTTTCTGTAAGTCAGAGGTAGTGTATGAGTATTTAAGTCACTTAATTTAGAGTTGCTAATTCACAGGAGTTGAAAATGAAGTATTTTGGAAAAAGTACAGATATTTCTTTTTTTAAAAAAAAGGGAAAACCTGTTTTCAATGTCAAATACATACCTTCGTTTTGCCCCATGGTCTTCAATGTTGCTATCCCATCTTTGGGACATTAGCAGACTGAGTTCCATCTCTTCCTTTTCAATTTGTGGTTCATTTTCTTCATCATCACTGTTCTGGAGATTTCTATAGCTTCCAAGAGAATGATTTTGAGATAACATTCTGTGTCCTCCCATTTGATACCCATCATCCTCTAAGCCAGCCAACAGATGTATCATGGCCTGATCAGAACTACTGTCCACTGCAAAACAAAACAAAAAAGCCCACATGTACATAATTTTTACCTACATTTTATTCTACTTGTAAATGAGTGTTTATTTATAGTTTCTCAGTAAAATAACTTTAAAATACAGTTCCTAACCATTTTAAATCAATTAATTGATGGGAGTTGGTGGAGGCACCAGAAACACAGCTCTCTTCATGGTCACCTTATTTTCCATTTCCCTGTTTTACATCACCCTCCCTACCTGTCAAGCTCCAATCCTGACAGTCTTATAGCTGTTGTTTACATTTCTTCCTTCCTGCTCTGGTTCTCAAACTCAAACAGTCTGCCATGGGGGTCAGGGTGGGAGCCCGCCGCCTGCCACTGGGGTCAGGGCTGGGGCCAGCAGCCCGCCGGGATCGGGGCTGGGTCCCACCGCCCACCAGGGTCAGGACCCACCGCCCACTGGGATCGGGGCTGGGGCCAGCAGCTGACTGGCAAGTTAGGGCAGGAGCCAAAAGCCCACCCCGGGGATCGCGGCTGGAGCCGCAGCCCACTGCCAAGGTCGGGGATGGAGCCCTCTGTCTACTGGGGTTGGGGCTGGGGCCAGCAGCCCACTGGCGGGTTGGGGCAGGAGCCGGCAGCCCACCCCGGGGATCGCGGCTGGAGCCCACGGCTGGGGTCGGAGTCCGTGGCCGGTGTCAGGGCTGGCACCCTCCATCCACAGGGGTCAGGGCCAGTTGTACAGTGAGATAGAGAGCTGTGCATTGTGGGTAGCTATGTCGCTTCCCACTGCCGACACGAGCATAGCATTGACATGCAACAGTGCTTTAATTAAAGCAGCACAACTTTTGGTGACAAAACTCTGCAGTGTAGACATAGACTTAGTCTTTTTTGCAGCTGCACCACTTTGCTGACTCATATTTAGGACCCTATCAAATTCACGGCCATGAAAAACACATCACAGACTGAAATCTAGTCTCCCCCCACTAACGATTTAGAGACCCTAATACGGGCCACTTAACCATTAAAGATTCCTCCTTTTGTCATGCTTTAGTTCAATCAGAAGTTATGGGAATGATGCAGAAATTACTGGGTAAAATTCTGTGGCCAGTTTTATACATAGGATCCTACCAAATTCACAGCCATGAAAAACACGTGACGGACTGTGAAATCTAGTCCCTCCTTTCTCCCCCATGGAATCTGGTCTTTTGTGTGCTTTTAATCTATACTATACAGATTTCACAGGGGAGACCAGAGTTTCTCAAATTGGGGGTTCTTACCCAAAAGGGAGTTGCAGAGAGGGAGTTGCAAGATTGGGGGGGTGGGGTGTAATGGTATTGCCACCATTACTTCTGTGCTGCCTTCATAGCTGGCACCGGCTGTTTGCCTGGTGCCCAGCTCTGAAGGCAGCACCACCACCACCACTAGCACAGAAGTATGGGTAGCAGTACCACAACCCCGCCTACAATAACCTTGTGACACCTCCAACTCCTACAAGTATAACACCTTGAAATTTCAGATTCAAATAGCTGAAATCAAGAAGTTTACTATTTTTTAAATCCTATGACCATAAAATTGACAAAAATGGACCCTGAACTTGATAGGGCCCTAGTCATATTCAATTTGTGATCCACTATAACCCCCAGATCCTTTTCAGCAGTACTAACATCTAGTGAATTATTCCCTATTATTTGTAGCTGTGCATTTGATTTCCTTCTTAAACTCAGTGCTTTGCAGATGTCTGTATTAAATTTTATCTTGCTGATTTCAATTCAAATTCTTTTAATTTATCACGATCTTTTTTTATCCACCTATCTTGCCCTCATTACCATCCACCAATACCTCTAGGGAGCTGGTTTGTTAAAGCCAGCCTACGAGAGTTCTCTCCCAGCCCAAATCCAGAGGAAGAGAGGTGAGAACAGTGGGAGCAATATAGGCAGGGGAGAGAACAGGCCAGACAGACCCCCTTTCTCTCTGACCCAAATTTTGGGACTCCAGAATCTCCTTAAGCATCCCCACACCTCCTGGAGACATATGGAAGAGGAACTCCTCCAAGCACCTCTAGTTGCTTGACCTGGAAGATGACAGCTTGCATTAGAGAGGCAGCAGCAGCAGAGCAGTCTTTACAAACAGCTGGATTGTTGAGAGATTACAGAAGGTGACACTGGAAGGCAACCTTCTAAATTGCAAACTCCAGGGAGTCTGCCTTCCTCTGGGTTTGACACAGAACTAAATACACCGAGGGAATGCAACAGTTGCCCAGTAGCAAAGAATGTATTATTTATGAGCTGGTTATACTCACTGAAAACTGCAGTCTGATTCAATCTCTGAGACAGTGGATGAAAACTCTGACTATTTTCCATGATGTTTAAAATTGCTTCTTCATTAATAAGTGCATCCTCCTCTTTATTAGTATCCCTATTAGATTCTTTAAAAAAATTAGACAAAACTTGAAGGAGTAATATACATCAGTGTTTCAATATGAAAGCAAAACAATTTTTAAAAATCAGTTTGTGGCTATTAAACATTTAATTATTTGCAAATTATTTTGTAAGACTTCTAAAAAAAGTTTCTGTGGTTCTATCGATTATGTACATTTTGATCCACAAAATGTCTTTGTGGTCGTGAAAATCCTTCATGTATTGGGCCAGATTTTGTGACTTGCTTCACATTCTTTGCACTGCTCAGGTAGCACAAAGAAAATCTAGCTCCCCAGTCAGGTAGGCTACTGACACAGTGAGAACCCAACTGCCTGTAGAGAGATAGCTTAGCTGGCTCCTAAGGCTCCCTGGTGAAGGGTTTACTTGACTGGCATTACAAGGAGCTAAAGTGGGGACAAAGGTACTGTTGAGTTCGGGCAGTCTATAACGAAGAGCCAAATCCTGCTCAATTTATTCATGCAATTAGTTCCAATGGCTTAAACATGTGAATGTGTAAGGCTTGGTTCCAAAAAGTAATGTCACTGAAAATACTAACCTGTGTTCAGCTTCTTATCTTTGTGCACTTCCACCATATTGGCTGGTGAACATGGAACTGCTTTAGGAGAAAGTACCTCTGAATGTAGTGTTAACTCAGCAGAGAATTCCTCTGATCCATTACTGTAGTCCACTGATCCTGACAATGTTCTATTTAATTTAAAAAAAAAAAATCTTTAAAATGACTATTCAAGTTCGCACGAAAGGTTATAAATCATGGAAAATGGTTGACCACTTACACAGAGAAGTCATTTTGCTTGAGGATTTCCTTAAGTCTCTTTTGAAAGATTTTTTCACTCTCTGTTGTTGGCACAAATCCACGATCTTTAAGATTTTATATAAAAAAAAAGGTTTGTTATTTGGAGCTTTTATTCTGATCTATCAACACAAGGTGACTTGTGTATAACTACTAGGATGATCGCCTATAGTAGCAACTCACTAATAATCTTTTGAAAAAATATAATTGCTTAAAACCAGTTCAAATTTGAGTGTGGCAACTGTGATCAGAAACCAAAGAAAGACAGCACAATCATTACCAATGCAGATATTATTCCTGGGGAATTCTGATCCACTATGCATATGCATATTTAATGAGCCGTGCATGCTTTTATATTTTTTGTGCAGAAAAAAGCTTCTGCCAGAAAGTTGCTGCAGTTCTGCCTTTTTCCCACCAGAGGGTGTTGTGGTGCCAGACCAAAGCACCAGCTCCCAGCCAGCTAAGAAAGAAAAAGCATCTGCCTTCCTCACAGCACCTGTTGGGCCAGCTCAGGAGACAGGGGCCATGGGGAGACAGACAGCTGGAGCACAGGGGCTCATAAGGGCTAGTGGGGGAGGACAGACTGGGGCAGAGGGTGAATGGGAGTGGAGGCACAGGGCTACAGGGGGAGGAAGGTTCAAGGCAATGTGGTGATAGGAGGAGGGGTGCAGGGCCACACAGGGACAGGGGGTGGCTGAGTGGGAGCACAGACACACATGGGGACAGGTGGAAGGGGTGCAGAGCCAAATGGGGATGGGTGTCTGATTGGGGGTGGAGGGACACATGTGGACAGGAGGTGAAGGACACATGGGAGTCCAGGGACAGATATGCCTGACCGAATGGGAGAGGCTAGGAGTTGGCCAGGGTCTGCATGGCGGGAAGCTCCTTGATTTTTCTGAGTATTTACGTTTGTATAGTACTGTATATGTCTAGAGAACAACTCCCACTGACCTCAGTTGCAGCTGTGAGTCCTCAACAGCTCTACAAATTGGACCCTACATGTCTGAAGTTAGGCACCCAGAATATCAGAAAAACAGTTAATGGCTACCTATGAAAATTTTCATGCATGTGATTTGCACATCATCACATAGGGACTATGTGGCAGAGGCAGGTATTTCTTCAGGGCAGCATTCAGCTGCCTAAATCATGAGACATTCTTTTCTCTTCTTGACGTCTCCTACCTCAATCACCAAACATCTCCAAACTTCTGCAACAAATGATGCAGGGGTCCTACACAGAATGGTCTCATTCACTACACAACCCTGATTAGTTCCAAGAGTACAGTTTTACCTGTGCAATACATTTTAACACGACCAAAACAATGTATTTTTCTCCTAACCTGATTCTGTGAAATAACTGCACTTTTAACTGAAACCTCACCAAAAAAGAAAAATCAGTCTTAGGCAGACTCCCATAGCTTGGAAAATATCTGTCCAAATGTGTTAAGTCTGACAAAGTTATAAGAAACTGAATATAGGGTATTTTTATTATACACAGCACAGGCAACATTTTAAAATAAAAATAAAATACAAACATAAAATACATAAAATGAAGACATTGGATAATGCTCTTTCAATAAAATAAAAGCAATACATCTAAAAAACCTGAAATTTAATACATTAACTTCAGCTCTGTATCCTACTTACCTCTCCTATGAAACACAAACTGCACATCACTGTACACTTCATTTACCTTGTGAATTAGATGGACTAATCTGAGAAGATTCATTCTTCTCTCTCCGGCGCTGCTTTTCATCTTCCCATATAGCTTGCAAACCAGGGTTCCTGCCAATCTGGGCTGGAATATGCCAGAATACATCACAAAAAGGTTGTCAGAGTGAAGAAACAAAATTCTTTAAATAATTCTGACAATGGCATATTTTTCCACTACTAGATTTTGCTACATCAGTTTGCTGCTGTTCACTGCAAGTCATACTTTGCCTAGACATACTGGTGTAATGCAAAGTTCTGACATGATTCCTTTATTTATTCTCTAGTAACCCTTGCCTTTGAAGACTCTTACTACTAAGTTGTGTGGACAAAAGCATAGGTTTTTTTTGGCACTCATGTCAATGTTAATTTAGCAGTCAATAAGCAAGATGTGGAAGAACCAAAATAACTGGAATTTTACATCTTTTTCTTCCAGGCCAAAAAAGCCTCCTGAGCCCCATTACCGAGATTCTGTATTGTTCCTGTGATGCTTGGCTATTCTTCTAGTCACCTGCCTTCTCCTCTCTTCAATTTCCATTTTATAGTTCTTGTTTGTCATAGAGTTTTGCATCGCTGCCCATCACTAGAGTTTCTGAGCACCTTATTATTTATATTTCATGCAGTAGATCAGATGCTGCAATCAGGGTTCAGGCTTCATTGCACTAGGCATCATAATTATATGATAATATAAATCCCTGCCCCGAAGAGCATTACATCCTATATTATAAAAGACAAGCGAACAGTGTGTGAAGCCCTCATGCGCAGTAGAGACGGCCCGGACGAACGGCATGCTGGGGGTTGTAGTTCGGAGGCACAAAATGGCCACCACACGTGCCTGCCTGAGCAATCCTCACATGGAGCTAGATGCAGCGGTCGCCAACCGGTGGTCCGCGGACCACTTCTGGTGGTCCGCGGCGCCGGGCTCCCTCATGGCCGCCCCTCCGGGCAGGCAAGAGGCTGCGGCACCAGTCCTGCCCCGTCCCCGGCGGCCAGCAAGCGCTGGCACGCTCCTGCCTCCCGGCTCACGCCGCGTGAGCCGGGGGGCCCGAGCCGCGACGCTGGAGTCGGGGGTGCGGGGGCCGTGCTGCGCCGCGCCGCTGGAGCCGGGGGGGGGGGGCCGAGCTGCGCCATGCCACTGAGGCGGCGGGGGGGCAAGCCGCGCCGCACCGCTAGAGCCGGGGGGGGAGCCCTAGCTGCGCCGCGCCGCTGGAGCCGGGGCAAGCCGCGCCGCTGGAGCCGCGGGGCGGGGGAGCCGCGCTGCGCCACTGAGGCTGGGGGGCCCGAGCCGCACCACGCCGCTGGAGCCGGCGGGGGTGGGGGGGCGCGAGGCGAGCCGCGCCGTGCTGCGCTGCTGGAGCCGAGGGGGGGGGAGGGGCCCGAGCCACGCCGCTGGAGCGGGGGGGCCCGAGCCACGCTGCTGAGGCTGGGGGGGGGGGCCCGAGTCGAGCGGGGGGGGGGGGCGCGCCACGCAACTTTAGTGGTCCGTGAGGACCAAAAGGTTGGCGACCACTGAGCTAGAGCACCAAGTTATACATATAAAGTTAGCTGAGCAGTCGGGCGCATGACGAGGAGTTGAGGAGGGAGGGAGCTGAGCGGGGGGGGGGGGAGGAGGCTGGGTTGTTGCAGGGGGAGGGGGCGACGAGAGGGGGTTATTGCAGGGGGGTGGGGGGCTGGGCAAGGGGGGGGTTGTTGCAGGGGGGAGGGGGTCCTTGGAGGTGGGAATTGGGGGGGAGGGGGCGGGGCACGAGCCCTTACGGTTGGCCCGTGTACATGGGCTTTTACACTAGTACAGAATAATTAGCAATTCACCTTCAACATCCAATCGATTTAAAATATCAGCAGCTACTGCATCCACCTCCAATTCGCAGGTACTCTGTGGTTCAACACCATCTAATATTAAAGAGCTGCAATGAAATAAATATCATACAGACAATTGGGTTACTTTTATAATGATTTTTCTTGTAAAATTTTTAAAATAACTCTCTCCTTTACTTGGAGTGGCAACCAAAATATTTGAGGAAAAAATTACTATGTTAATTCAGTCCACATAAGTATTGGTTGGTTATTATTGCTATTCACTACCAGTTTTTAAATAAAAAACACATACTTATTTCTAATTTGGATACATTCCGATCTCCAAATACTGAGGTCATTTTTTGGGGAGGAAGTGGAGGAAGGAAGTGAAGATGTCATTTCTGAAATACTGTGGCAGTGATACTTTTAAATGGATTTTAAATGTGAAAGTAAGTGGGGTACATATTTGAATAGAATTTGCCTTTAATAGGAGAATATTCTTACTGCTAATTCTTCTTTGAGATGCAGATTCCACTGTTGTAGAACAGAGGGTAGCTCCTTTTTATATGCAGATTAGTCAAGCAGCTCTCATTTTGTCACCTTTCATCAAGAGTAACACTATTCCCTCCTCTCATCAGTTTGAGCAGAATCCATGTTGGTGAAATCCAAAACCCAGAAAGGAATTAGCAGTAAGAAAATTCTCCTTTCTGGGTCAGAGTTCTATAGTGTAAAACAGGTACGGACTTGTTCAGCATTTTCCATTAAGTGTAAAGAAAAACAACAGAAAAGATGCCTTATTTCCAAAATCCCATATAAACTTCTTCTCTAGGATAACAGAACAAGAAACAATAAGTAAAAAGAAACTACCAGGGCCCCGAGCCAACTAAACAAACTAAGGACTACTGGCTAGGAAAAGGTCTAGTATGAGATCAGAAATGGATCCTGAGTTATTGCCTGATGGTTTGGACACTGCAGCAGAACATGTCCACTTTCCTGTTGTGCCTTTTATTGAACAGATCTATTTGGATAAGGCCCCACAAAGCCACTTGCCACTGGAATATGCCATTCCCCAGGACCCACTGCATGAGTGAATTCTCTGATGAATGATCCTGTCTACTTGTATATTTTCTCTCTCGGGTGCCAAGAGACCCTTGATTAATCTTATCTCATAATGGACTTGCAAGGCCTAACTCATTAATGTTCGCAATACTCTCTGAAAGCCTAAGATAGAAGTTACTACATACCTGACATCTACTAAGGACTTCCCAAATCTCAAGAAGCTATATGTCACACATACAAGTGCTAGCTCTCCATACTTGACAGCTTCCCTGGAAATCATGATCTGGCATTTACAAATATAGAACCTGAAGGAAATGTTTGGCCTTGTAACAAAAGCAGTAAGAGCAGAAAGTCTACTGACTTCTCAAAAAACCATCTAAGAGAACATTGCTTCTTAATCATCACATCCATGGCAATATGACCACAGAAGAAATGTGAATTTCTTAAACCCTCAAACATATTAACTGTACAGTCAGTATACAAAATACTAAAAGGTAAAGACTCGGTGTTGACAAATAAATTGATATTTGGGCCCGTCTCCCAAGAAAAAATATTCTAGGAAGCTTTACTGAAATGTTCTCTGAAAAATATTCACCTCAGATTCCATCTGTTGAACTCCACCTTAAAAAGAGCCAGCAGCCCACAAGGTTCCAGGAAATATAAACAAAAGCTGGTTCACATGCAAACTCCCTTCTGAGAAAGTCGACCCAGATAGCCTATGAAGATCTGCTCTCCTGGGGCCCAATTAAGACAACTTCTTTGCAGGAGTTCTTGCTCCCCTATCCCTGAAATTAAATTCTAGAAAAAGCCTGATTTATCAAGGTATGAAACACTGAGGTAGCATCTCTTCCTTATCCTGATTTTATCTGTGTTGTAGATAAGAAAGAAGGTGAGTCCACCAACAGGTCCTTCAAAATCCAGTGTGGGAGTTTAGCTGGTCTGAGTCCCTCACGGTGCAAGCTCCCAGGTGAAGGGCATGGAAGCTATGGCCCAGTGCTTTGACATGTCATCAAAAGTCACCTCACAATGCAGGCATGTGCGACAGCTGAGGAAGTCTGCTAATGTAGACTGAAGGTGCTTCCAAACCAGTGCAACCTTTTACCCTCTCCTCTTGTACTCTGAGTTCATGCTACCTCTCCACCCCAAAAAATGAGAACAAAATAAAAAAAAAAAAAGCAAGGCCTGCAAGTAAAAAACCCCCAAGCTTTACCGCTCCAAAGGGCAGAGACTGTAGTATGTTCTTTTTCTTAGGAAGTAGGGGAGAAAAATGGGGAAGTCAGTAAAATTAGCTGAAGGTTATAAAAATGTGAACTTGTCATTGGCTGCTATTTGGTCTAATTTTCTTGAGAGAAGCTGCACATCTGTTTTGTGCCAGCAGAACTGGGATCTGGAAATAGCACTTCAACACACTTTATGAACTGCTTTGGAATACCTAATCCATGAATTTGTTATCAGTAGCACAATGATTATAGAGGTAACCATAGTCATTAAGCAGTAGTTCCTATAATAAAAGGATTGGAAACCAGATACCTTGCTTTGGGAGGGCTGTTTTGATGTAGAGTACTATTTATATAGCACACACATGAAAACTTTAGCACTGTCACCTATATTCCTCTTCCATTATGGATTATTGAGAAATAATCTTGGTTAAAATATCACTTATTTCCTTTTTTGGGGGAAATATCCTGGGATCTAAAATAAAAATCAATTCAACTCCTCTCTAATTGATGTAAAAGATGCATGTTAAACAGCTCATCTGAAAAACGGAATATTCCCTCAATAATATATTACAGTCTCTACTCTTGGTATGAACCAGACAAAAGTTCTAAGCATTTAAAGCCAAATACACCAGAGGACAGGAACCTAGAAAGTGGCCCTTAATATAGACTGTTCACTATTATGTTCATGACAACATCTCCTATCACTTGGAAGATGTGCATAACTTCCAGTTTTTTATTTTTAAAAAGAACATTCAATAGGTAACTCTACAAATAGTTTTTTAAAGAGAGTCAGAAGAAGAATTTCTGGTTGATCATGATCTGGTTGATAAATGATCTGGACAAAAGGGTAAATAGTAAAGTCGCAAAGTTGGCAAGCAATATAAAAAGAGAACATCCCAAGCATGAATGAATGATTTCCAAATAACCACAAATTCACTTCCATACAACTTTTAGTAGAAAGTAGTTACTTAAAGACATACTTGAGATTTCAGCTATATAAGAAGTGTATCTAGGAATTACAGAAGTGTTCTTTAAATAGACAGAGTCAAACACAAGTTGCAGGCCTGTAACTTCTTGTTTCAAATGATGAATTCCTGATGGTACTAAAAAGGATGACCTCCACACTTCAGATCCACATTAGACCTCAGCATAATTGACGATTTCATCATTTAACAATGCTATAATGTTAATGATAAAAGTAATGATGATAACATTTTCCCTTCATTAATTTTGCTACCCTTTAAAATGAAGTATAAATGACTTTGAAATACTGTATCTAAAAGTTTGTCATGCTGACACAAGTACCAGTTTGCATCATTCTCTTTTCTACTGGGGCTATTATGGATACTAATTGTTACACCATAGTATTCAAGATTAAAAATGCTGTGGGGAAAATATTAGTTTCAGTTTTGAATTTAGGAAGTACATGAGAACTATTAGTCTTTTCAGAACTTTGCAAATCAAACAGAACAGTCAAGTGTCTTGGTATTAATACATTTGGTACAAGTTTAACAAAACTAAGAGGACTGAGGGAAGAATGCACACTTCATTTGTGACATAACCAGACCTAGCATCAGTGATTGAAAACCAATTTATTCTTTCATTAACAATGGTTTAAACATAAAAAAAGAGTGTAGTACTCCAATCAAATGATTGAAGTTCTTCTGATTGGTAAATTATTTTAAAAAGTAGGAGGGAGACAGACACTTGGTTGTCATATTGTCAGCATCACAAGGGGTTTGTTTTCATTAGGTTCATTGCTACTAACAGAAGGATCACAAATAATTGTTAAATTATCTTCCTCACCCGTTCTGGCATATTGCAGCTCTGAATCTCAAAATATCCCCCCATTCCACATTTTAATTATCCTATCCTCCCCCCGCCACACACAGCATTGTGCACATAAACCTCTTAAAACTATGTATAGTAGCCATCAACATTTTGATTAAGGAAAAATACACCATATTGCTCTTCTTATCAGGCTTGCTCTATAATTAGCTATATAAATATCCCTTGTCAAAGGCTCTTAAGCAAAGCAAGCAGTCATGGGATAAGATGGAAGGTCCTCTCATGAATCAATAACTGGTTAAAAGATAGAAAACAAAAGGTAGGAATAATTATTCAGTTTCCTCAGTGGAGAGAGGTAAATAGTGTGGTCACCCAATGACCTGTACTTGAACCAGTGCTGTTCAACATATTCATAAATGATCTGGACAAAAGGGTAAATAGTAAAGTCACAAAGTTGGCAAACAATACAAAATTACTCAAGATAGTTAAGTCCAAAGCTGACTGAGAAGATTTACAAAGGGATCTCACAAAACTGGGTCACTGGGCAACAAAGTGGCAGGTGAAATTAAATGCTGATAAATATACACTGGAAAACAATCCCAACTATACATACAAAATGATTTAAATTAGCTGTTACCATTCAAGGGAGAGATCTTGGGGTCATTGTGGAGGGTTTTCTGAAAAAATCCACTTGTATATAGTGGTAGTCAAAAATCTAAGAGAACTGTAGGAAACATTAGGAATGTACAGACAAGAGAACAGAAAATATAATGCCACTATCTAAATCCATGGTACACCCACACCTTGAATACTTCGTACAGTTCTGATTGCCTCACCTCAAAAAAGATATATTAGAATTTGAAAAAGTACAAAGGGCAACAAAAATGATTTAGAGATATGGAACAGCTCCCATATGAGGAGAGATTAAAAAGACTAGGACTGATCATCTTAGAAAAGAGAGGACTAAGGATGGATATGACGGAGATCTATAAAATCATGAATGGTGTGCAAAAAGTGAATAGGGAAGTGTTATTTACCTCTTCACATAACACACAAACCAGGGCTCACCCAATGAAATTAACAGGCAGCAGGTTTAAAACAAACAAACGAAGTACTTTTTCACACAATGCACAGTCAACCTCTTGCCAGAGGATGTTGTGAAGGCCAAAAGTATAATTGGGTTAAAAAAAGAATTAGATAAACTCATGGAGGATAGGTCTACCCATGGCTATTGGCCAGGCTGGTAATGAATGTAATTCCATGTTCTGGGTGTCCCTGAGCCTCTGACTGCCAGAAGGTGGGAGTGGACAACAGGGGATGGATCACTTGATAATTGCCCTGTTCTGTTCATTCCCTCTGAAGCATCTGGTACTGGCCACCACTGTTGGAAGACAAGATACTGGACTAGATGGATGTACAGGTCTGACCCAGTATGGCCATTTTTATGTTCATGCTAATATAAGATACTTTCTCACTTAAGGGGCTAGGCTCTTTTTCTGAAGATTCTCAAGTCCTGTTACTCACGCACGCTCTAGACCACGGGTCTCAAACACACGGCCTGTGGGCCGCATGCTGCCCACAGGGCTCTTCTATGTGGCCTGCCAAGCTCCCCATGCTCCCCCCCCCAGCTTACCTCTTCTAGCACCTCTCTCACCCCTGGCCCTCCATAATGGAGGCTGTCTGCTGCCGCCGCCGCCACAGCAAGAGGAGGAGGCAGTCGGCAGAACGGACCCAAAGCGGCATGTGGGCTCTGAATCAGATCATGCCTCTCCCCACGCCCCGGTCCAGCGCCCACTCCACAGATGACCACAGGTCCGTGGAGTGGGCGTTGGACCGGGGTGATGGATCCCTGGGACTGAGCTTGCTACTTAAACCAGGCAACTAGATGCTATAGTGAGTGGATCTCTAAAGTTGATGCTGGATTTACAGATGGCCAGTCTTAGTCAACCAAACCTAAAGAGGCTCATATATCAACAGGAATATGAGGTAGCTCTTCCACTCTTGTGGATTCAGATGATCTCTGAGGCTCTACAGGCACCTGTCTTCTCTTCTCTTCAAAGAAGCTGACTAACTACAGATAAAAATAGTCCTCAAAGGGCAGAAAAATAAAAAACGATAAAAGAAATATTGAGATCACATATAATTCAAGCTCACTGCATCATAAGCGATTAGAAGGAACTGAAGAGTGGTTAACATCACTCCCTTTATACCCTCAAAATCCTTCGTCCAGTGAGGAGGGGGAGATGAGTGGCACCAACACAGTCCTCACCAGAAGATTCTGGAATCTCACAGAACAGGTACCTTGATCCATATAAGTGGGAATATGCAGAAGCCACTCAAAGAGGATTGAAAGGAAAGGAATGATCTCAGGCTTTCTGAAAATGTGTGCAGATACAAGACCTGTGAAAAAGTTTACAAGGTGGCTCAGGGAGTGAAGTACCTGCTGTGGTACACTTAGAGGAAAGGAAAGTGATCAGGAACCGTCAGCATGGATTCACCAAGGGCAAATCATGCCCGATAACCTAATTGCCTTCTACGATGAGATAACTGGCTCTGTGGATTGTTTAGTCTGCAGAAGAGAAGACTGAGGGGAGATTTGATAGCTGCTTTCAACTACCTGAAAGGGGGTTCTAAAGAGAATGGATCTAGACTGTTCTCAATGGTAGCAGGTGACTGAACAAGGAGTAATGGTCTCAAGTTGCAGTTGGGAAGGTTTAGATTGGATATTAGGAAAAACTTTTTCACTAGGAGGGTGGTCAAGCATTGGAATGGGTTACCTAGGGAGGTGGTAGAATCACCTTCCTTAGAGGTTTTTAAGGTCAGGCTTGATAAAGCCCTGGCTGGGATGATTTAGTTGGGGATTGGTCCTGCTTTAAGCAGGGGGTTGGACTAGATGATCTCCAGTAGTCCCTTCCAATCCTAATATTCTATGAATTTATGATTATATAGTTATAAGCAGCAAGAGGTATTTTCCACTCTCTTTTTCATCTTCCTTTTCTGGAGAACACACAAACATTTCTGTAAAGCTGTTGCAACCATCTTTACAAGCAACTGACTAAAGACTGGGAAACTCACGGAAGACTAGAAGAGTGCAAGAGACTTTAAAGCTCTGAATGGTTGCTGCTGTCTTTAGGAACCAGCAACTAAATGTAGTTTGATGGTCCACTATTCACATTATTACAGGGGCGATTACAAAAACTTGAATTTATCAATGAAGATGTAAATATTCTCTGAAATAACTTGTTTTTATTTGATCTTTAATAAAATGCCAATAGTTGGAAAATTTATTTTAAAAATAACTGACATCTGAATTTAACATTTGTTTTTCAAGTTTTATGCTAGAGTGAGTTTTTACAACCAAGTAACAAAATCCTGAATAAGAGATGATAGCTAAATGAGTCCTTTTCATAAAAAACTAAAGTAACACAAAATTATTACCTACGTTGTGACTAATTTTTGCATTCTTTCGACAAAGAAGAATGGCATACTGGGATAATTAAAATTATCACTGGAATTCAAAGATCATTCACAGATTAATACATTTAACTGCCTATAAGTTTCTATCTTCTCTGCATAACAGTATATTATTTTTTTAGTTTTTAAAAAAAGTTGTTTAGACATGCTGACCTTGGTATTTCATCCTCTTCCCATCGAAAAAAAGTTCCAGAAATGGAATTTTCTGGCAAATGATTTTTGTAACATCCAATTCCATCTAACATATCACCTAAAAACAGAAACATATAAGGAAGCACGTTAGTTTTACAATACTTTACATTTTTATTTGCACACTGAATTACACTTTTAAAATTATAGGTTTGCACTAGCAATGCTTTGAAAGAAGGAAAGAAATGCTTTACAATATGTGTGACATAGGCTTCAAAAAGGAATCACACTATCCTTTACCCTACTGATAATTTCTCTGCCTGTGAATAGATTCACATGGACACCCACCAAAAAAAGAAAAACAATATTCACAGCATACGATGAAATCATTAAAATTAAAGCTGTAAATGACTTTTCTTTTTGCTTTTTAAGTGAGCATCAAGGGAAATTATTTGTCATTCTGTTCTACCCTCCCTAAGGATTCCAAATGCCTGGGGCCTCAGCCAAGCTCCCAATAGAAATCAGATACCAGATAAAACTCTAAACATTACTTAGCACTTTTCGTCTTTCTTATGCCCTGAACGGAAAGAGAATACACAATGTATTCCAGATGTAGTGTCCATAACAGTAAGTAGAAATCTGCAGTGAAAGCAGATGGTGTGTGACCTGTAGATAAAGAAAGGCCTGTATAAGTTTGCTCAGAGGTTTCAGTTTAAGGAATTGTGCTCCAGGGTCAAGCTGTGGAAGTGCCCTCTGAAGATTTACTACCTCCCCTGGGGTCTCCTCCTGGAACTTAACTCCTCAGAGGAAGGAATGATGAAGGACACACAGGCAGTGGCACTAGAAGAAACACTTCTACACAATCGAAAAAGATTAGCCAAGTTTCCCACTTCCACACTAAAGATCAGCTTGAATTTTGAATTTTCTCAACTTTTATAGGCTTGTGGCATCCCCAATAGTTTTTTTTAATTTAATTTAAATCTTCAACAAGAAAATCTTCCATATTTGTTAACAAAGATCTATTAGTGATCCAGGAGACAAATGTCAGTCCCTTGAGTAAATATATACTTAGATGAATGTAAATATTTTTTTCTTCTCCAAAATTAGTTGCATGTTCACTGATACACACACAGCTTCATACACATTTTTGAATACACACAGTAGGACTCAATACGCATTTGTGTGTTTTCAAGGTACAGTACTGAATCTGCTAAATAAATATTTAATAAACATTTTACCTGTTGCCCACGTTCTAAGAAAAATAGTATTTTATTTTGAAAATATATTTTCTTGAAGCAATAATGATTTTAAAGCATTCTTGCCCCACTTTTCTTTTTAAAAAACCCTCCACTTTGCAAATACAGTAAATCAAAAAAGTAAGGGTCATTTTCAGTAATAATTCAATCTGAGTCTATTTTTAAGATGTTATTTGTGAAGATTTAAGGGCACCCCTATAGTCCTCTTCCCACTCCTGGAATAAAGTCTAGCCTCTACAGCAATGTCAGAGAACCCCTAGGGTTCATGGCAAAAGAGGAAACTTAACTGCTGAAGATTCCAGGTCTTCAGCAGGAGGCACCTTCCCCCCCACTAATATACTCCACTGAGAAGAGGGAACAGACATACCTGCTTCTTCCAGACATATGCCTGCAAGGTCTGAGAATACCACATTGCCCATCACCATGGATCTGCTTATTTAGCAATCACACTTCCAAAACGGTACAGTTGTCTGAGTAGCAGGACTGCCTGTATAAATCAACCACCTTGGTTTGATTCATACAAACACAGTTAGGTACAGGACTGATAATGGATTTGCTACTCCCTGCCAGGACAACCTCTGGTATGCCCACAGGGTAAGAAGAAACAGGCATGTGCTTCATTTGGCTACACCCACTCTCCCTTTCCAACCTCTCCTCCATTCAGGAACTAGATCTCTCAGTTGGGAGAGAAATTGATTAAGGGGCTAGCCTGACAGTTGTTTTGTTTTGTTTAATAAAAATATATTTTATATGCTGTTTTGTGTTTAATTAAATTTCAGTTACTATTGTAATGCAGCTTGACAAATCACAAGCAAAAAGTTAATTACTTAGTAAATAAGCAATATATCATTTTCTAACAGTCTAAAAATGTACATTGAAGAAGAATCTGAAAATATTAAGCTAGATAACTGCTTAAATATATAGTTATAGAATACCCTCTTTTGCATCAAAAAGACGTACAAAATCTAGCATAGAGGCTCTATTTCAGGGGTGGGGAACCTTTTTTCTGCCAAGGGCCATTTGGATATTTATAACATCATTCACGGGCCATACAAAATTATCAACTTTAAAATTAGCCTGCTATATTTGGTCAAACATTTAACTAACTCACCCCTAATGTGATGCTGGAACTGCTTCTCTTTGGTGAGGCGTGTGATGTTAGCTGGTATTGATGAGGTTGCTACTCGCAACTGCTTTTCCAGGTTTGCATCGGTCAGTCTGGAGCGCAGTCGACTCCGGGGCACAGAACCCCCCCCCCCCTTTTACACCGGGCACAGCCTCCCCGCCCCTGGCTCTGGGCACAGCCCTGCTGCAGGTCAGGGACACCGAGACTCCTCCCTCCTCTCCCGGGGCCAGGCACAGGCAGCCGTGCTGCAGGTCAGGGGCACCTCCTTCCCCTAAACTCCGGGCGCAGCCCCACCGCGGGCTGGGGACCCAGGACCCCAGCTCCCACTTGCAGCCCCCACTGCTTAGCTGGCAGTTCCAGCCTGGCTCCCAGGGTCAGCAGCCGCAGGGGCGGGGGTCTGCACTTCACGTGCTGCCCCGGCCAGAAGTACTGGCGCCAGCTGCCATTGGCTGAAAGCTGATTGGGGGGAGGGGTCCCTGCCTGCAGCTCCCATTGGCCACAATGTAGCCAATGCTCCTGGTAAGTGCAGCAGGGAGCAGAGACCCTCCTGCCGCTCCTGTGCCTAGGGGGCTGCAGGGTCCTAGTGTCCGCCTTTTCCTGGAGCAGGGCCAGAGGGCCAGACCAAATGATTTCACGGGCCTTATATGGCCCGTGGGCCACCTGACGTTCCCCACCCCTGCTCTATTTAGTTGTAAATGAACATGTTTTAACAGTTATATTAACCAACGTAACTGCATTTTCCTTTAGAAAATAATTGGAGTACAAAGAAAAAGTTGATTTAAATCGAGGCTTTCCACTTGGTGATTTAAAGTGCCTTGATTTAACTCTGTGTGTGTGTGTCTGTGTGTGTGTGTGTGTGTGTTAAAATAAAAAGGGAATGACAATTTAAAACACAGATGACCATTTACCATTTCTGATGCAAATAATTTGTAACAATTTCTTTAAACTCTCATTATTTTGTAGCTCCGACAGATAAACACACAACTCTACAGCTTTGTTTAAGTAATGCACTGAAAATGGACAGTAGTTATTTTTCTAAATGTAAGTCATTCTGTCCCTCCTTTTTTCCCTCCCCATCAAAATATTAAAAGCATTTATATCACATTATGGATTAATCATTTGCAAAGTATACTTTTTATGTCACAGGAATTTGAAGTTACCCAAAAGTACAACATGCCAAACTGATCTTTCAAAGGGAGAGTTAAAAATGTCTCCCTTTCTTAGACATATGCATTTCAAATTTCAGCCTGGAGAAAACAGCAGTGGCATAATTAATTAGAAGCAGTTTCATTAAAATTTTTGTCAGAGGATAACAACATAACCTAGCTATAACTTCATGAATGTGTCACTACAATAAAGAAGAAACCACAAAGGATCTAGGGCACAACTGAAAGAACGAATACCAAAAGTATTTAAACAATGCAATCAATCAACTAATCTGTACCTGAATTCTTCAGCCAAAGATAAATTGTGGTACAAGCTGAAAAAGCTGTCCTTATAACAGGGGTCAGCAACCTTTCAGAAGTGGTGTGCCGAGTCTTCATTTATTCAGTCTAATTTAAGGTTTCACAGGCCAGTAATAAATTTTAACATTTTTAGAAGGCTTCTTTCTATAAATTTATCATATAGAACTAAACTATTGTTGTATGTAAAGTAAATAAGGTTTTTAAATTGTTTAAGAAATTTTATTTAAAATTACATTAAAATGCAGTACAGTGGCGCTGGAACAATTTTTAAGGTTGGGGTGCTGAGCTGTGCCCCCTTTTGCTCCTGTCTGCACCTCTCACTGCCCCAAGCTGGGGCCAGTGGGCCACAGCTGGGGGCGGCTGCAGAGCCCCGGGCCGGTGGCTGTGACCCCGGGCGGGCAGCAAAGCCCTCGGGACCAGTGGCCAGAACCCAGGCAGTGCGAGTGTCACTGAAAATCAGCTTGTGTGCCACCTTTGGCACATGTGCCATAGGTTGCCTACCCCTGCCTTATAATTTTGGACTGGAAAACAGGTGCCTAACTTTTGTGACTTGACATTCAAATCCACATCTGCCATAGGTAGAATATGCCTTGATAGTTATGCAACACCTCACATGTCTTTAAGAGGGTCTTTTCCCACTCTATTTTGCTCTTTAAGCCCAGAAAACATGCACAAATTAGAACAATGAGAGAAAGCTCAAAGTGAATTTTGATGAAGTCAAAGCTATAAATGAATAATATACAGTACACAGATAATACACAACTGACAGAGCAAAGAAAGGCAAAATCTGAAACCTAATGTTCCATTTGGAAGTAGTGGTTTGAACCTACAAGACAAATATTTATGATTTAGCCTTGAGAAATAAACACCTTACTTCTTCTCTTTGCTTTTCTGAATTTGACAGCAGCCAGGTTTATTAAATTCATTCCATACAGGTTGTAGTCTATAAACAGTTGTAGGAGGTAGGGAATATGGGCTTCATGAGGCTGGTAAAATTTATTCATTATGGCTCCACCTTGTAGAAGCTCACATACTCTATAAAGTTAAAAACAAATTGAAACATGTTGAAAAGTTATACCATCTTATTGGGTTTATCAATTAAAATCACAATATATATTTTAAAATTCCACAATATATTTGATTTTACTAATATTATAAATGCTGCAAAGCTCTACCTTTTAACAAATGTCCCTAACAAAACTGATCTGCCCTAATAATAATTCAGTATTTGAAAATAAGCACAGAAGAGCTGTAATTATAAAAATCTCTACAGAAGTATCATAGCACATAGGAATAATTCTGGGGACTGACCCAAGGCCCTCAGAACTCCATGGAAAGATTTGCATTGACCTCAATGGCCCAAGGACAATTGGATATCTAAATGTTATTTTTGACTTTGAAAATCTCCCCTGTTGTCCTTTGCCATATTAACAAACAAGTCATAAATGTTTGAAAATAACACACTGTATGCATAACACAGTATTCTCACTTTTTAACAAAGCAACCTTTGTGATGCAGCATATATCTGCAGACACAGTTTCTCCAAAGATCTGTACATTAAAATAAACATATCTGCCTTTGAATAATTACAAACATATGCAATTTATCTAAATGTCAGAATGGTATCCGCATTTGTTCAGTGCATTTGACTATATAATACAATAAAATGTTATCTAAAAATCAAAACTGAGAAATTAAAGGAAGAAACTAAGATAAATTCAAATACGAACGATTAAAATCTAGACGTTTCAATATGTGGTTCCCACAGCAATTGTAACTCAGCCAGATTGTGCATATACAATATATTAAGACAAACTTAACACCACATGAAAAAGCCTTACAAAAATTCTATTTTCCTACTTTTTAGGACCAAATAACTTTGTGGACAATCATTAACATAAGAACAGCTATTCCGTGTCAGGCCAATGGTCCATCTACCCCATTGGTTCTCAAAGTGGGGGGTTGGGACCCCTCTGGGGGTACCAAGCCAGTACTCTGGGGGTCGCGAGCACCTGCTGCCAGCAGCCGGCCCCGAACAATGCTGCTGCTGTGGGCTGCTGGCATCCGGCCCCTGCTGTGGCAGGCAGCCCGTGCCCCTGCCGTGGCGGGCTGCCGGTGCCCCCATAAGGCTGGTCCCGGCTGTGGCTCCTGCCGCGGCAGCCTGCTGGTAGCCCCGCGAGCCTGGTCCCAGCTCCCGCTGCAGCGGGCGGCTGGTGGCCCCGTGAGCATGGTCTGGGCCCTGGCTCCTGCTGCGGCGGGCTGCTGGCACTGCCACGTGCCCGACCAGCCCCGGCTGAGGTGGGCTTCCGGCACCCCCGTGAGCCTGGCCCCTGCCGCGGTGGGCTGCCGGCGCCTCCCCTCACTGGCCCTCAATCCCGACCCCTGCCCTGGGGGGCTGCTGGAACCCCCCCCCCCATCACAGCCCCTGCCACAGTGGGCTGCAGGCACGCCCCTCCCCCCCCACCTAACCCCTGGGGGAGAGGGCGTCGCGCTTAGAGGCCCGGTGTGGGAAAGGGGTCACCTCTACAAAAAGTTTGAGAACCACTGATCTACCCAATCTCTGACAGTGACCAGTACCAGACACTTCTGGCAGCTGGAAGTTTAGGGACATCTGAAGCATGAGATTGTATCTGTGACAATCTTGGCAAATAGTCAGAGATGGACTGTCATATTAGGTTTTTCATAATAATAACTTAGATTTTAGTAAGGTTAACATATGATACAAAATATTACATACATCTGTTTGTACAAAATATTACATACATCAGATTTCAGTTATGCAATGAACTACAAAGACTGAATTTCCTGGGGTTTGTGCAATTAATCTAAATTTTAATGTTGCATTAACTGTTCTTTGCATTTAACAAACATAAGGTTACATTACTGATTTATACCAATTATCTGATTTTTCCAGATCATTCAAATTCTGTGATTGGATACCAGAATTTAAAACTTTATAACAAGCATTTTTATTTTTGAAAATTCACGGCACAATACTTAGAATATCACTATAGTAAATTCAATCCTGTTTTAACTCCATTGATTTAAAGAGTTAGAACAAGAATGATTTGACTGAATGTACTATTTAAGTCTGAATAGACAATTAATTGTAGCTACTTTTCATGTTTCATTTCACTTGCACGCTATTCCTTAAGACTACTCTCATGCTTAAAATTAGGTATATGTTTACATATTTTCCTAAATTGGGGGTAATACATTTTCACCCTCCCACCCAAACCCTACACCCCCACGTCACCCCCACCAACACCCCCTGACCAACACCCACACCTCACCCCCTGTAGACCAAACCTGACACACCCACCTCACTTTCCCCCCCAACCAAACCCGACCCCCCTACCTACCACCACAAACAAACCCGACACCCACACCTCACTTACCCCTCGACCAACCCCGACCCCCCTCCTCACCCCCCCAACCAAACCCAACCCCCCACCTTACCCCCCCACCAAACCCAACACCCCCTGACCAACCCCAACACCTAACCCCTCACCCACCCCAACACCTTCCCACCCGCCCAGACCAAACCCAACACCCCCGGCTCACTTACCCCCCCCCCGACCAAACCCGACACCCCCACCTCACCCTCCGACCAAACCCGACACCCCTACCTCACTTACCCTCCGACCAAACCCAACTCAGGTCCATTGGAGGTGGGGAGGGGGCAGAGAGCTGAGCGAGTGCGGGGTCCGTTGGAGGGGGGAGGGGGCAGAGAGCTGAGCGAATGCAGGGTCCGTTGGAGGGGGCATTATGACATCATAACTATGTCACAGAGAACAGCAGCTGCCCAGCTGACGTGATTGGCCTTTAAATAATTTCACCCCTGGGGGGCGTCAGAGGTGAGATTTGAAAAATTTTCGAATCTTACCCTGATTAGGACCCTAAGACCTCTAACTGTACCAAATTTCAAGTCTCTAGCTCAAACAGTGTGGAAGGAGTAAGTGCACGTACATACACGCATACATACATGCACGCATACACGCATACAGGATTTGACTTTTATATATATAGATATATGGCAGAGTATGGGTAAAACAGAGTAGGAGACATACAATTCTCTCCCAAGGAGTTCAGTCACAAATTTAAGTAATGCATTATTTTTTTGAAACGAGCATTATCAGCATGGAAGCACGTCCTCTAAAATGGTGGCTGAAGCATGAAGTGACATACAAATGTTTAGCATATTTGGCACGTAAATACCCCGCAACGGCGAGTACAAAAGTGCCATGTGAACACCTGTTCTCACTTTCAGGTGATTTTAAACAAGAAGGCAGCATTATCTCCTGTAAAGGTAAAAACACTTATTTGTCTTAGCAACTGGCTGAACAAGAAGTAGGACTGAATGGACTTGTAGGCTCCAAAGTTTTACACTGTGCTGTTTTTGAGTGCAGTTCTGTAACAAAAAAAATTCTACATTTGTAAGTTGTACTTTCTTGATAAAGAGATTGCACTACAGTACCTGTATGAAGAGAATTGAAAATACAATTTATTTTATCATTTTTACAGTGCATTTGCAGTGCATTTTACAATGTAAATATTTGTAATTAAAATTAAATTAAAAATATATAAAATGAGCACTGTGCACTTTGTATTCTTTGTTGTATTAAAATCAATATATTTGAAAATGTAGAAAAACATTCAAAATATTTAATAAGTTTCAATTGGTATTCTATTATTTAACAGTGCAATTAAAACTGCGATTCATTTTTTTAATCATAAATTTTTTTAATCACCTGAGTTAACTGATGAATTGACAGCCCTACTAATATTGTTATCTTAAATGTACGTTTCTTCCAAATGAAAATACATGGAATAGTCATCTCACCTCCCTTTTTGGTTCAGAGGACATAGTAAAAGCTGTTGAGAGTTCTATTTTACTATAACCTTACCTTTTCACCATTGAAGGATTGTAAAGATAGATCTTCATAAACTCTCTCTCCTTTTCATGATAACCATAAAAAGGCCTGGAAAGCAATAAAACAAACCAAGATTACTGATTATATTGAAGCAATATTTACACTTAAATTCCTTCCTCTAGTTTATGTTTACTTTTCTCCACTCTAGAAGATACGATTGGGCATTACAGGTCTGATGTTTTAGTCACAATTTATATATATTTATTTACACTTCACAAACTAAACAATCTTTGTTAATTCAGATGTACGATTGCTCAAGTGCAAACTGCACCAAAGCAATTACTAAAAATTTGGGAAATTTCTGGTTAACATATTTGCACCCAGGACGATCAAAAGCCATGAGTCCTATCACCCCATAAACCATTATTATCCAAATGCACTATTCATCTCAATATCTTTCAGTCCTAATGCACAGTCATCCAATACATATATCCAAAACATATATCCAATTCCTCGAAATCTTAATTCCAACCTCATATTTTTGTTGGCTACTAATAAAACATTGTAGGTCTCTAAACTGAAAGTATGGTCTATAAAGTATCAGACACTTGCTGAAGTCAGAGTCTGGGTGTGTGAGGATGGGGTTGAGAACATAAAAGAGAAGTGGTGGAAGGGTCATTCGTAACTTGACTGCATGCTGTCCCTAACAGAAATTTCAATCCAACAATCTTGGTCAGGTGGGTCAACCTAGGAATCCTGTTCAGTGTGGCCACTGGAGGTTTGCCAGAGAGAGAAGCTGCCACTTCGGTTCTGAAGCACTTTGGATAGCAAATGTCTCCTCCTTCCTGCTTGTTGGGGAAGGGAGAAAGAGAAATAACACAGGGAGCCAGACCATGGGTTTTTTTGTTCTTTTGACCTGGGGGAGGTTGGACATGGAGCCCAGGTAAGATGGAAGACTGAGAACAGATGAGGAGCCCAATGGTGGGGTTGATAGGAACATAACATACTGGAATTGGCTAGGCAAGGAGACTGGGGGTAGGATATTAGGGTGAGGAGCCACAAGAGGGAAACTGGGACTAGGAGCTAGGGTGTGCAGGGGAAGATGGGAATTTTGAAAAATAGCCCAGGGCAGGTTGAGTAAATGATATTGAGACTAGGTGAAGAATCCGGGATGGAAGACGGAGACTGACTGAGCGATGGGATGGGGCAGGGAGCCGAGGCTAGAAAGGGAGATGCTAGATGGGACAGAGCTAGAAGGGATTGTTGGCACAACAGCACACTACTTTCCAGAACCTAACATTGAACACAAGATTCCATAGTCTCAACATTCTTTTGCTATCAGCAAATAGCTGTGAAACCCACTGGAGAAGTGTATCTCTCTATCCCCTGTAGTGTATGAGCCACATAAAAGAGGCTAACCTACTATTTCTGTCTGTTACTCTGTTATCTCAAGTGGCAGAGATCTATGGGGTGGTTCTAAAGGTTCCAATCCTGTTCATGACCCATGTGCATGTCAACATGATGCCACATGATGGATTTTTCAGTTTCCTTTTTTTAAAACCTAGAAAATTACATACAACATTTAAAGAACATTAAGATTGCAAAGCTAAGCACTGAGAAGTTAGGAAATGCCTGAATGAAGGTTACTTGTGCACTCTTTATTTGGCTCTATTGTGTGTATGCATTAAGACCCAGTTTTAATTGCACAATCATGTTCTATTTTTCTCTACAGCACTCCCGTCTCAGTCAGTGCACAGAATGGCTCATGCTCGGAGGATGAATTAGAGTTGTGTAATGAAGGCATGAACAACGTGAACAGGCATCGGTATGAGGATGGCTCCCTAATATGCCAAGCTCTTCATGGGCCACCGTGGGCCCTGTTTCAAGGCTTGGACCATCTGCAAAGTCTGGTGACCAAGCATCACATGATGATAGAGTGATATTTCCTATAAGAGGTAGCCTGTGCAGTCTGAGGGGGAGAAACCTGCAGGATTGCCCCTGCAAGAGACCCATCATCAGAAGGGACATGGGAAGGGGCTCTCCATACCAACCGGATGGCTGTAGCAAAACCTGACAGAAAGGACAAAAACACCAGAGTCCTGTATGGATACAAAATTTGCATCTGCATCCAATCTGCGATCTGCAAATATGGTCCACAGATATGCACAGATTTGCATGGCTCTAGATATAAAATTTGAATCTGCATACATCCATGATCCACAAACATAGTGGATATAAAACAGATATATGCACATTTGCAGGGCTTGACAAAAAATCAGGAGACCTAAGAGGAAGAGGTTTTCTTTAGGAAACACCAAGTAGCAGGACTTAGGTTTTGGTAAGGAACTACTGAAACCAGCAAGTGGTTGAAGGAACCATAGAGTTTGGAAAATCTGGCTTTTATTACAGTAGAACCTTAGAGTCAAGAACATCACAGTTATGAACTGACTGGTCAACCACACACCTCATTTAGAACCGGAAGTATGCAATCAGGCAGCATCAGAGACACACAAAAAAAGCAAATAACATACAAGCAAAAAAAGCAAATAACATACAGTACTGTGTTAAAATAAACTACTAAATAATAAAGGGAAAGTTTTACATTTTTTGACAAGGTAAGGAAACTGTTTCTGTGCTTGTTTCACTTAAATTAAGATGGTTAAAGGCAGCAAATACAGTACAGTACTGTGTTAAACATAAAGTACTAAAAAAATAAAGGGAAAGCAGCTGTATTAAGTCAATGTTCAGTTGCAAACTTCTGAAAGAACCATAACGTGTTGTTCACTTATGAACATTTTAGGGTTACAAATAATTTCCATTCCTCAGGTGTGTATAACTAAGAGGTTCTACTGTATGTTGATATTATTTTACCACAGTTATGTTATTTTAATAAACCAGACCCCAAGAAGGGGTGTTATTAGATGCATATAAGCATGTGTAGTTACTGGTGAGTTCAAGGACAAACTGAGGAAATGGACCTCCCAGTGCCAAACCAGGTATGCTGATTCTTCTACATAAACAAAACTAACCATAACATAATGTAAGTCATACTTACATTCCAGATACTAATGACACTTTGAACACATGTTGAACAGTAGAAGATGGATTGCCTAAAGCCACATTGAGTGCTCGGTCAATGCTGAATGCCACCTGACGAAGATAGTGTTCTGACTGCTTCCCATAACCATCGTATGGCACATAGAGATAAGGAAAGATACCATGTAAATGGAGACAAGTCTTCTGACCTAGAAAGAAAAAAAGTCAAGCTTAGCAGCTTTTTCATGTAATAACAGTTGTAAAAATATTCTGTACAGTTATCCAACTACTAGGAATATAAAACCCACATACTTGGGTTACCAGGTGTTCCAAGTGGAACAAAAGCTATAATGTAATGTAAGTCTGAATATGCAGCTTCTGCCTGCCCAATAATCGATAAACGAGGTACCTTCTGCTTAAAAAATAACTTACCAACTGTAAACAGAGGGGCTTTTAAAAAAAAATTATTTATCAATTGAACATTCTTCTCTGCAGTACTGTACAGCAAGGTAAGATTTCTCAAAGAAGAGAGGCACAAAAAGGCCCATGGAAAATAAGATAATATTCTTTCTTGAGGAATTATTTTCCAGGAAAGCTAAAAAATAAATTCTTATGTTGACTGTCACTAAACTTGGTAGTTAATTTTTTCCAAAAGTACTAGAAAATATTCTATTGCATTTGATGCAAATAAAAAAAGACAGCAATACAACCATAAGATGATAAAAAAAAATCCTATATACATTTCACAATAATAACCAATTAACAAAAGAAAATCAATCATGGTACTGCCAGTAACATGAGGAATGTATTTCCACTGAAATACTTTCACACATATCAAAAATCTATTGAAAACACTATTTAAATACTCCAGATTTGTGTTCCACAAATATGAGAATTTTCATTAAGATCAATATAAATAATAAAATTAATACAATTGATTACAGTTGCTTTTGAAAGCTTTGAAAACAAAAACACCGAGCCTCATTGAAAGCTGTAAAACTCCTTTCCCTCAAATAATTCAAAGATCTGCATGATAAAACATTCCCATTTGAGAACCTATAAATCAGTATCTGATTATAAAGTTTTGAAACTCATTCTACAGGCTTGAGCTTACCTATGAGATCTGAAAAAAATAAAATCCTGTCTCATATCTAACTTTTTTTATTGAATACATTTTAAGATCTCCATCAGTTATTTTTAATATTGTAACTAAAAAATAAGATTCTACAAGCCTGTGTATTTGCCTCCTCCATCATTATAAAACAGCAGTAATAAACTAACGGCACTCCATATTTTCAATATAGACTAACCTTTTGACCTAATACTAGCCCTGGCATGGCAGCAATAGAATGCTATTCTCCTTCTAAATCTACTTAAAACTATTCACTTCAGTTTAATTTGATTCTGATCTTTAATTGACCCTTTTCAATTTGTTCGATAGATGTCTCTAGTTTTGGAATTCTTGATAAAATAAATTAAAAAAATAAAAATCAGATGCTAAACTGATGTAAAACAATCAGTGTAATTACATCTCCAGGACATGCTGAGGAATTAAGAGCGCAAAACTGAGAGGAAGCCAGATCTATGTTAGGGGAATTGTCATCACTGTTAGGAATCTCCATCATTTCTGCTGACAATAAGCTGGATATACTCATACAACTACTGCTGTTGCTTTGACTTCTCAGGTGGCCTACATTTTCTTGATCCCATGTATTAAATAGCCTATAAATCAGCCGTTCTCAAACGGGGGTCCGTGAGCCCCGGGCACCCACCACCACCACCCAGGGCTGAAGCCCTAAACCCTGGTGCGGCGCCCCCCTTCCCCCAGCATCTGCTGAGAAGCTGTAGCCAAGAGCCTCAAGCCCTGGTGCTCCCTGTGGGGCAGAGGCCATGAGCCCATGGGCAGAGTTGGGAACATGGAGGGCATTGCTCCCACCCCCAAACTGCAGCGCAAGAAAATGGTAATCCCAGGGGAAGCTCCACACCTCCCCACATCTTCTCTCCCCACCCCCTGCCCAGTTTGGAGGTGTGAAGCTGGAGCACTGTGGGGCAGCTGCTTTTCTGGCTGGTGCCATGGAGCAGGCAGCGGAAACGTTCCCTCTTCTCCTGCTGGTGCCCCAGGTTGAAGCTGCTCCTCAGCACCTAGCCCCCTTTGCCCCCCCAGAGGCAGCTAGTAAGAGCCCCCCAGGTGGGGAGACCTGGCTCCGTGGCTGGCGGACCCCTCCCAGGAAAAGGGATCGCAGGGGAGTTGTAACAGGCCACAACCCCGAATACTGCTCTCCCTGCACCCTGAACTACCCTTTGCCTGCACACAGCCCCTAGCTACCCTCCTCCCTGAACTGTTTTTCAACTTTTAGAGCTCAGCTCCCCACCTTTGAGTTATAATTTTTGCACGCCCCCACCCCCAACCCAGACAAGCTGGGTGGCCTGCTGAGATGAGTCAAGGGGTGGAGGTGGCACTGCCTCCGGGGACCCTCCATGCGGAGATGGCTCAAGCCCCGCTAGTCCCTGTCCCCCAAGGATAGAAGTCAAACTACCCCTGTGCCCAAGGCCCCTTTGTTCCCCCCACGGGCCCTGGAGTTTTTACAGCGTGTTGAGGTGGGCCTCACAGAGAAAAAGGTTGAGAACTTCTGCTATATTGGCTCTACATTTGCTATGTCCTATTCCAAAAGAAACTAGCTATAACAACTCGGAAAGAGGTATTACCTAACACTGGCTTTCTTAAGTATGTTATGTCAGGGAAGATCAAGGGTGCAATTCCCATATCTTAGGAAATGAAAGAAAGTCGCTCTTCTTAAACTATCATATAGGGGGCAGAGCAGCAGTAATTTGCATCCTCCATTATGCAATGTGCCATCTTGAACTAAGTCACCCATATTCCACAGGAGTGCAACTTGCAATTACAGCTAGTGCACCTTTATTTTTAATACACAACCTGATCATATTTATTTCTAACTAAATAGAAGGAATTACTGCTTTTTATTCAGTAAATAACAAATCTTTCTAATCTGCTTCATTCCTGCTCCAAATAAGTCATGTGTTGTAACTGCTGCCTGCTAACATCACTAGTCTGGCTACTGCAAGCAGAAAATGTTTCAAGAATTCAGACAGTTAACTAGTCACTTCCAATAAGCCTCAATCACTTCATTGTTAGTCCATGTAGTTACATTATTTTGATGTTTCATTTAAACTACAATAGATTATGATCTATGTGAAATATAAGGTAGTACTGGAGGTAAAATTTGCCCAATTTACCTGATACATTAAACAGTAAGAGTGTCCTGTGGCACCTTAAAGACTAACTAAAGTATTGAAGCATAAGCTTTCGTGGGCTAATACCCACTTCGTCGGATGGGTATTAGCCCACGAAAGCTTATGCTTCAATACTTTAGTTAGTCTTTAAGGTGCCACAGGACTCTTTTACCTCTGCTATTCCAGACTAACGTGGCTACCTCTTTGATTAACCAGTAAAGTAGTTAGTTATGTAAGTGTGAGTGGTGCTGGTGGTGGGGGAGAGAGACAGTTAAGAAAGGAAGCCATCCAAGTTAAAAAATGACAAGACGAAATATTTACTTGTTCTGACAATAGATCTCTACTTTTCCACAGCGGAATACTATAACATGAGCATAGAAGATCTCTGCCAGTGTACCACTACATTGTTGTCGGGGTATCACTACTGTGGTAAGAAGTAAATTCAGTCCCTGTGCCCATTCATAGATTTTTCCCTCCCTTTTGAGATCACTAATAAAGATTTACATTAAGGCTAGTTGTGATGTCAGCTTTGAAGTGTAGCTGTACATGTATTAGGGTTCTTGGGGATTCCAACTGTGAAGCTGGGAGCCTGAAAACTATCCACAGCTCTGAAGCAGCCCTGCCATTTAGATTGCCTGTGGCCAGGTTCCCCTACGCCCACAAACTGGTAAGCCACTTCCTGTGAACGTTTTCCAGGTGGGAGAGCCAGTTGGTCCTGGTGTCCGGAAGCCCTGAGCTCCCCAACCTTGCTGTCCTGGTGTACTGTCCCTGGCAGCTACTGAATGAAATTGATACGCTTCTTGTCAGTTTTTCTGCTGATATTGTGTGGCAGGCAGTGGTGAAACTGACAAAATTATCTCAATTTCATTCAACAGGTGACAGGTTCCCAGGAGCACTTTTTGTTTCAGAAATACCATGTGTTGATGTTTCTGAAACAAAAGTTTTGGGGGGTTGTTTTTAGTTTTAAATTTCCAGCTCAGAGGATTTTCCAAAAAATTGGTTTTGGTCTGAATCTGAACAAAGCAAAATTTTAAAATATTTAAGTTTTCCACAAACCAGAAATTCTGAGTTTTAGCCATCTCTGGTCCTCACTTGTGTGTACACCCTTGTATTAAGCTACTCTCACTTAGAAAACAAATTTTTATTTGTAAACCATGTTACTACATCTCTGATCGCACCAGTCTTGGAACGTTGAGACATTTCCTTTTATCTGCTTTCATCAGACAAGAGATACGTCAGTGGTCCCCAAACTGGGGGGCACAAAGGAACATTTGGAAGGGGGCACACGGTGAGACCCAGGCCAGACCCCCGGGGGGGGAGGGGGAGAGCAAGGAAGGAGCACCCTCATCCCTGCTCCACAGCTTCAGCCCCAGCTGCAGCTCCACTATGCCCCCTGCCCAACTCACCCCACACCTCCCACAGTCCAAACTCCTCTGCCAACTGTACAGTAATGGGGGGAGGGGAAGGCATTCACAGATTCCATTAGGAGGGGGGCAACAGGAAAAGTTTTGGCAGTATTAAATTTCACCAAATGCCTGGAGCCTAAACTGGAGTGTAGTGTGTACTGTGTCTGCTTTTCATTGTACCACTGGCAGATTCCAGCTCTGAATCTGCCATTGTGGCCACAGGGATCATGTGGGGAATCCACTGGTGGAATAAAGATGAGATGGAGGCTTCCAAGTCACCCGTGCTCCTGCCTGTGTAGGGAGCATGCCCAGGCTTTCCCTACATCCAGCTGATCTGTGGCTGACAAAAAACTAAAACGACAGCACATCATCAGTCCATTTTCCTACTCAAAAGCCCCACAGGGGCTCAGGAACTGCATAAAGTAGGAAACTGATGAGTGCTGTTCATTAGAAACAGAAAAAGTAAGGCGACTAAAACACCCCGAGAGCATTACTGTAAGGTAATCTTGAATTAAGTGAGTTACAAGGTACTGCTGCTTCCTTCATGGAAAACTTGTCAAATCATCATCTATTAACAGAGTACAATGTGCAGATACTGCAGAGTCATTACTTAAAAAGTAACATGGCTTTAAAGGCCATTAAACAGGGTAGGAGAGAAAAAAGGAGCTTCTAAGATGCAAAACGAGAAAAAAAAACCACATAAAAAAAAAGAACAAGATACTACTTATCCTAGTCCAAATGCTTAAATATCAAACAAAACAAAGTATAGTATTCTGTGTGTCAGAGATAACAAAAGGCAAAAAATATGTGCCAATATTTGGAAAATGGCTGCCATATGTATTAATGTTATTTGATCAAGACCCATTCTATAATCAATTTACTTTTCTATCAGAAAAAAAGTCTACACATAGCCAGCCATAAACACCAGAGAAGTGCAGTAAAAGTTAGCTAAAACTGAAGCCACTACGATAGAGAACTACAAATCACAGAGCAGCAAAATATGAAGGGAGCTTCCATTTTATGCAGGTGGGAAGAGAAAAATGAGGACTAACATCTTTTGACCTCTGGAATGCCCAAGTACTCTCAAACAGCTGGTGATATGGTTCAGACAGCACTAGAATGTAAATTGCAAATATGAACACATGATGTGCCAGAGCTACAAAATATGCAGACTAAGGATTATCATAATACCACCTCTGGAGAATAGCATTTTCATAATTTAAAACTGGATTCTGCTCAAGCTTTCAAAAAATTATCTCCCTATGGGCTGAGATCAAGCATGGTAAATTTCAACCCAAAATTTAAAATATAAGGTATTTATGAAAGTGAAAATGACTGGAAGTAAGTTTGTAATTGCAAAGATTTAGGCTATCAGTGTGTTTTAGTATAAAAAGTGTTAAGCATAAAAGTTCTCTTTCATACTTTTGAAGATATTGCAGAGCCAAAATTTCAATGGATAGAGACCAACTTGCATGTGTAACAGTCCACCCCTAATTGCATGTTTAGGCTGGTACAATTGTAATGCAGGTATGCAAGCCCAGAGAACTCGGGCACGCTTCCTTAAAAATCTACCTTTATAATGCAATTTGGATTTTGAAATTCACTTAATAAAATGACAGTCAAAAGACTACACAGTAGTATATCTTCATGAAACTGTCTAGAACAGCGGTTCTCAAACTAGTTGAGACCGCGACCCCTTTTTGTGATCCGGCGGCGCGGCGCGACCCCTCCACCGAAAAGCCGCCGAATTACCAAAAAAACCAACCAACCAAACAAACAAAAAAAAAAACCAAAAAAAAAAGCGCTCGTGCGCCCCGGTTCCCCGTCCCCGCCGCAGGCGGGCTGCCGGCTGCGTGCCGGCCCCCAGCCCACCTGCTGCGGGGACTGGGGGCCGGCGCGCAGCCGGGAGCCCACCCGCGGCGGGGACTGGGGCTACCCGTGAGTTGCGGTGGCAGGAGCTCGCGACCCCCCGGGGAGCACTCAGCGACCCCCTGGGGGGTCGCGACCGCCAGGTTGAGAAACCCTGGTCTAGAATATCATATCTTGTTTATCCCCAAATATCCAATTTCCTTCTTTACAGCATCTCTGAAATATGTAAACCATATTCTTGATGTTTTCCTAAAGTCATTAGCTACTCTGTCCCTGTTGGCCTCTCTCAATTGCCTATATCTAATCAGGTTATGTCCTATTGCAATGAGAGTAGGGAGGGGGAAAGCTAAATCTTTGGGAAGATTATCTGTTAGTTTTGAGAACTCATCTGTCTGATGTGTTTTAAGATTTGATTTGGAAGGCTTGAAAACATTGGAACTCTGTTCCAAAGTGCGTAAGATTTATTTTGTTTGGGGATTTATTTTTATTTTCCCTTGTCCGCCGCCCTCCACTGCATACTTGGATGCAGCTCCCCTCCCCCCCAGTCACAGTACATAATAGCATCTTAATGAAGGTTTGAACTAACTACCTCAGAAACTGAAGAGAAAGCCCAGCCTTACAAATACTACTCATCCTCACAATTGTAAAACTGCAGCTTCTGCAGCTATAGCTTTGCTGCTGCCCTGGTCAATTACCTGCCATTTAAGGGTATGTCTACATTGCAATTTAAAACCTGTGGGCTGGTCCATAACAGCTGATTCAGGCTAAGGGCATGGTTACACTTCCAGGATTATAGCGCTTTTGGTTATAGCTGTCCCCGTATACAGCAATAGGTATTGCGCTAGAATGTGTCCACACTCAGACCTGCCACCGCTAGAGCATGGCCACATTTGCGGCGCTTCAGGCACCACTAGGAGCAGGGCATTAGGGCAGGTATCCCACAGAGCACCTCTTCCCAATCTGGTGCAATGCCTTGTGGGAAGGGGGGCGTCACTTGCGGCCATTCTGCATCCTGTTCCAACTCCCCGTGATGCTTTGTGTCATATCCCAGTAATCCCTGTGTTTCCGTCCACCTCAGGCGCCATCTTTCAACGGTTTCAGCAAGGCGCGCTCTGTCGCCTGTTTTTGTGTGCCGCAATGGATCGCGAACTGCTGAGGAGCATGGTGGAGAGTGTCGCCAGCACAACTCTCTGTGCAGCGGAGTTCATTCTTGACATGGAAGGTGACAGTGATGGGTCTGAAGAAGACGAGCTCGAACCGAGGAATGCATTGGACACTAAACTGATCGTCACTTTAACGGACATGCTCACGACCGTGGAACGCCGCTTCTGGGCACGGGAAACGAGCACTGACTGGTGGGATCGCATCATCATGCAAGTGTCAGACGATGAGCAGTGGCTGCAAAACTTTCGCATGAGAAAAGCCACTTTCATGGGACTGTGTGCTGAACTCGCCCCCGCCCTGCAGCGCAAGGACACCAGATTGAGAGCTGCCCTCCTGGTGGAAGGGTGGGTAGCTATAGCACTCTGGAAGCTGGCCACCCCAGACAGCTACCGATCAGTGGCCAACCATTTTGGGTGGGAAAGTCGACCGTTGGAGTCGTGTTGATGCAAGTGTGCAGGGCCATTAATCGCCTCCTGCTACGAAAAATTGTGACTCTTGGTGACGTGCGTGACATCGTGGCTGGTTTTGAACAGATGGGTTTCCCTAACTGTGGAGGGGCGATTGATGGGACCCATATACCTATTCTAGTGCCCGACCACCTAGCAGGCGAGTACATTAACCGAAAGGGGTACTTCTCCATGGTTCTTCAGGCGCTTGTGGATCACCGTGGGCGTTTTACTGACATTAATGCAGGCTGGTTGGGAAAGGTGCATGACGCACAAATCTTCCGCAACTCCGGCCTGTTCAGGGAGCTGCAAGAAGGCACTTTTTTTCCAGACCAGAGGATCCCCGTGCGGGAAGTTGAAATGCCCATTGTGATTCTTGGCGACCCCACTTACCCTTTAATGCCCTGGTTCATGAAACCCTACACAGGGAGCATGGACAGCAAACAGGAAAGGTTCAACTACAGGCTGAGCTGCCGTCGAATGACTGTGGAGTGTGCTTTTGGGCGTCTCAAGGTGCACTGGCAGTGTCTTTATGGGAAGCTGGACTTGGCAGAGGGAAGTATCCCCATGGTTATTTCCACGTGTTGTGCCCTACATAATCTTTGTGAGCAGAAGGGTGAAGGCTTCACTCTGGCACTGTCCTCGGAGGTTCAGCAGCTGGAGGCCACGTATGCACAGCAAGAGAGCAGGGCTCTTAGAGGGGCCCAGCACGAGACTGCAAGGATCAGGGATGCCTTGAGGGAGCATTTTGATGCTGAATGAGTTCTAATGGGAATTGCAGAGGGAGGGAGGAAGGGAGGGTGCATTCTGTTAATAGGATAAGGCATTTGCTTTTCTGTAGCCATTAGTAATATATGTGCACCAAATAAAGAAACACATTTATTAAAGAGAGTTCATTTATTGAACAGCTTTTTCAGATTTTGAAATAAAAGTTGAAATAAAGTAAAATGTGTGAGGGAGGAGGGGGGGTGCAACTGGGGTGGGAAGGGGTCAGTCAGAGATTGGCATATGTACTGGTCTCATACCCTCCAATGTCCTCCGAGTTGCTGTGTTCCCCGAGCCCCATTTGCGGAGGGCGATGATGCATGTTATTAGGGGTTGAGTGCAGTGGATAAGGGTCTTGGGTCTGTGGGTTGGTTGGTGAAGACAGGGGGTTGGAGGCAGCTGTGGGTGGTAATAACCAGGCAGCTGTTGATAGTGGCCTGAAGGGACAGAGGTCCAGAAGGGGAAGGGTTAGGGGGCAACTGAGAATGGGGGCGGCAAGCATAGTGCTGCTCCTCCTCCTGAACGGCGGCGATCTGCCGCAGAGTCTCTACTTGCAGCTATAATAATGTAAACAGCTTTTCAGCACTCCGCTCACGAGCCATCTCCCTCAACTGGATCTGTTCATCCCTCCACTTGCTCTCATTCTCCCGCCACTGCTGTGCAATGCGATTCTCCGTTACAGCCTGTTGCATAACTTGTTGTACAAGATCTTCCTTGCTCTTTCGTGGTCTCTTCCTAAGCCGCCTCAGCCGGTGATAAGACTGACGGTGATGGCGTATTCAAGGTCAAAGCTAGGGAAAGTCAGTGAAAAGTTTAAACAGAGGATTCCCTTGTTCGCAACAGGCAGTGCTATGATTCCCCTGCATTCCCCGTTTCTCTGTCCCATTTGCCTGTCCCACACACAGCTAGAGCACACAGAGAGCAACGGAGCCCCTGCCATGGTGAGTTGTCTCAGGATGCAGGGGGAATGATTGTTTCCCTGCCTTGCTGTCCTAGGGGTTGGGGGGAGCACAGGGCATTCGCGGGAACCGTACTCTGAGCACTGTCCCAACATTCTAGGTGTTTGAGCTGGAAGATATCTCGCTGCTGCGGTTGACGGAGGAAGAAAGGGAGGGCATTCTAATGAGATGCGGCTTCCGCCCAGGGCCATATGCAGCTTGCCTCTGTGCAGCAATGCTCCCTCCACCCCTTGTAGAATAGTGGCAGGGACTAGTGACTGTGGTCGGGACAGGGACCATGCTGGCTCTCCCGAGAAACCTGCGTAGGCACATTGCAAGAGCTCTTATTGATACCTTTGAAGAAATTACTGATGACGATTACCGCGATGTGATAGACTACATCAATGCACTATTCCACATGTAGACAAGCATGCAGCAAGCATCCCTTTCCACCCTCACCCAAGCTGCCTGCCTTCCCAATAGAAAAGTAGCTGTACCTGCGCAATCCACTGCTGCTGCCCTGGCCCCCCCAACCCCTGGATGCTGTGGCTGGCTCTGGCTGCACTCCAGGCTTGAGAAGAGTTCCTGGCTGCATGTGTCCTGTGACTCCTCCGTGCCCTGGGTCGCTGCCGCGGCCACAACCACCTCCTCCTCTCCGTCCTGCTCTTCTTCGGCCTTCTCTTCTCCCCCCCCCCCCCTTCAGTGGTGGGCTGGGAAGAAGTGTCCTTGGTGGTCGATGGAGTGCACGTTGGATCACCACGAAGTATCGCGTGCAGCTCCTTGTAGAATCTGCAAGTCACAGGGGCTGCCCCAGAGCGGCTGTTTGCCTCGTGGGCTTTGTGATAGGCACTCCTAAGCTCCTTTACTTTTGCCTGGCACTGCAGTGTCCCGCTCATGGGCTCTTTCCGTCATGGCCCGTGATATCTGGCCATATGTATTGTAATTCCTGCGGCTAGACTGCAGCTGAGACTGGACAGCCTCTTTTCCCAACAACTGATGAGGTCCATCACCTCGCTATTGTTCCACGGTGAAGCTCGCTTATTGCGAGGAGGCATGGCACGTGGAGTGACGGCCAAGTAAAATGGTTACCTGCAACGATTGCCTGAGGAGCACTCCACGCCTGGCTGGAGCAAACAGGAAGGGGATTTTCAAATTTTGCTGGGAATTTAAAGGGCGGGTCTGACGTGTGGCCACCTGAGGACGCGACAGAAGAGTTTGAAAGTGATGAGCAGAGTGGCTTGAACGGGAATTATGGGCCAGGCTGGAGGCTAATTAACGCACAATGGGTGTCCACATTCGTGCCGTAGCGCTACAGCGGGAGCGCTACAGCCCTTATTCCTCGTGAGGAGGTGGATTACCAGGAGCGCTATAAACTCGGACTTATAGCACAATTCGTGCCTTGCCAGTGTGGACGGGTAGGGAGTTATAGTGCTCCTGGAGGCTTTATAGCGCTATAAAGTGCCAGTGTAACCAAGCTCTAAGAGGCTGTTTAATTGCAGTGAAGATGTTCAAACTTGGACTCGAGCCCAGGCTCCAGGACCCTGTGAGGTGGGAGGGTCCCAGAGCCCAGGCTCAAGCCCAAAGGTCTACACTGCAAATAAACAGCCCCTTAGCCCGAGCCAGGTGTCAGTGCCAGCCACGGATCTAACTGCAACACAGACATAACCCAAGAGACATAGAAATGCCATTTTAACAAATATTTATTTTTAAAGATATTTATAGAATTGAGGAATAAGGAGTGGTGGTCTGGGGGAAATGTAGAGCTGGGAATGAGCACTCACACTTGAAGCCCCTTGATTGTGTAGTAATGCTCTTTCAGCTTCAGAGTGTTGCTGAAGTAGTTTTACACTTATGAAACAAAATGGCCTATTCTCCTCCCTTGATGTTAACCTTTTTGTTCAGGATCACAGACTTCTGGATCATCCATTGAACTGGCAGCCTGATGGTATGAGCCACTGGACACTCAACAAAGTTTCTTGGTTGAAAGTTGTTGTCAGGTTCAAAATGTCCAGTTAGGCTCAATTAAAACTTATAAAGGGCAAGTGGAAGCGAAAAAAGCTTAAATGCTTTTGGATTCCATCTGCAGAATCCATCTATTTCTATTTATTGTCACATGCTGATTAGCTACATGTACTACACTGCTCAGATGCATTGATAAGAAAAACAACCAGCAGCTATGGCAAAAGGCAGGCTAAGTTAGCCTACTCTGACCTAATCAAGGCCAAACAAAAAACAGGTCTTCTAGTACTGATAAACTTGGAGTATGGGCTAGATCACGCTGTTGCATTCTGTGAAAAAGGAAAAACACAGAGTGGAAAGGTAAAAAAGAGGAATTGGACTATCCCACACTTGAAGAGGTCAAGGGAATGGAGGGTTAACTGGCACCAATGGGCCAGACCACTCTGCTGACTCTCAAAGGAAAAGGCAACGGAAAGAATAGGTAGAGATGGAAAATAGCAGGCTAGGCCATGCCGCACAAACCAACATCTGAGAGAGCGAGAGAGAATAGTGACCATGCACAGAACCCTCAGGTTACCCTGATGCAATGGTAACTGGTACCAAGTATGGAGAAACTGAGCCATTTGAGCATGGAGGGAAGGGGGAAAGGAAAGGTGGATTGTTTTTTAAAACTGTGGTTTTGGTTTAAGAGTCTGGGAGTAAAAGCTGTCCTGAGAGGAAGCAAGGGTGACACAGGGGTTCAAGATACTAACCACCAACAGGACTAGCTAAGGCTCTTCCTGGGGCAACTTGAGTAAAAAATACTGGCACTCTGAAAGGGGTGGTGGTGGTTGGGGTCCTGTGCCATGGGTTTTTCCTGTCCCTCTGACTTACCAGTCTACTGGAGACACACCTGGATGCCACATTGCAACCGAGGCAGAAGAGAAAAAACAGCAAAGGATCTCATTTGTTGCATCCAAAATCCCAGGTTCTGCTGTTGAATTTCTGCCCCAAGCAGCTTAAGGCAATGTGAAAATGGAGGAGTCAGTGCATTATTGTGTGTGTTCCATGCAGTGTGCAGGGACCCTCTTGATATTAACTGTGGGGTGGCCCTATTTCACTGTGTGTTTTCTCCTCAAATACCAGTTTTCCAAATATCCTCCCACAACCAGCAGGCACCAAGAAGGAAAACAAACAAAAAAAATACAGTGCACTCTCGTTATAACACCCTTCATAGTAATGAATCTCCGGACATAATGAACCCAGTCCCTGGATCCCATACAGAGCAGTGCTGGGTCAGGGGCTGGAGGAGCAGTCAGCCCCCATCCCATCTCTCTTGCTATAATGAACCTTTGGCTATAACAAACAAATGGCTTGGATCCCGAGGGATATGTTATAGCCAGGGTGTGCTGTAACAGAAAAAGCTCCTGAGGCAATCATCTCTTTGAACAACTCTAACTGCTGGCAGTACACTGGGAAGCTGGGGGTGGGGGCTGGAGTGTAAAAAAATAGAGGAGTCTCATGCTTGGAAACGTAGAAAGAACAACCCAGCTGTAATGGATCATGGTGGACCAGGTACCCATGAGAAAGAAAGATAAACAAATCTAGATCTTTGCTTATAAAATCCTTTCTGCTTCTTCTTGCCCTGCCTATGTATGGAGAGAGAATGTTTCTCCTTTCTTCCGAATTCTGAAGTCAAAGTAACTATTTTGGCTTGGTCATCTCCTGCACCAAGAATAGTAGCCCTAGCTACAAATTTGACACAGTTAAGGGGGAATTCTGTCTCAAGTGAGTTGCTATACATTTCTTGTGTTAATTAAATTTCACTTCCTCTTCTTTACATGAATACTGCAGAAGGCGTTGCAAGAAAGTATACTTGTATAATTGCTGTTTCAAAGTGCTTCCTCCCCGACACTTCTGAGATCAATCCCTCTATTGTGTGGTCAGTCTGATTCTTAAAGGAAGGACTATTAATTGAAAGGATGTGCTCTTTTGCTTTTATTAAGTTATACAATAACTTCAATATTTGGCAATTTAAATAGCTTTCCCTTAAAAGCAGTTCTCCAGTTTCACCTTCTTATAGACTGATGCATTAGCTCCTTCTCTTCAGACTGAGAATATTTACCTTTGCTTTTGTTATCTGGTTTATCTTCCGCCTTATCTTTCTTACCTCTGATGGAAAAGTATAGCATTTAGGGAAGATTGGTGCACACACCTTCCAAAGGAAAAAAGTTTTACCTGCGTTAAATGACTACTCTGAAATGGAGCTGACAGTACCACTTAAGCTGATAATCAACAAGAAATACTAAATAGTAATCAGTGTATGCAATCAAAATATACTTCCTTTTCTTACATATGTTACAGCAGGCTGACATTTTTGTCATGCTTTTTGTTGAAAGTTGACAAGAAACTCCACCCAGCAACAGAGCTGATCAGAAATTTGGAGAATGGAGGGGGGTCACAGAGTGCCCAGGGCGAGGGTCTGGAACTTGCTCCCCATGAAGCCAGTCAGGACTCTAGGGGAAGCTTTCCCTCTCCGTAAATAGCCTGTCTCCAAGGCTAGGAGCTTCAGAGGTTCCCGCTTCCACTTTCCTGGGTCTGACCTCGGAGCATTCAGCATCTTCTGCCCCTCCGTGCGCTTCCCCTCAGCGAGCCTGCCCAGGGGGACGCCTGGGGTAGCCAGAGGGTCCTGCACCCCAAATCCACAGTCAAACGTGACTCTCAGCCAGCCAGTAAAACAGAGGTTTATTAGATGACCGGTACCTAGTCTAACACAGACCATACAGCGAACGTGAGCCCTCAGCTGGATCAATTTTGGGGGCCCAGGGAGGCCAGACCCTGTCTGGGCCTGCCTCCTATTTGCCCCGCCAGCCCCAGACTGAAACTCCTTCACCAGCCCATCCTCCCCCCAGGCCAGGTCACATGCTCCAACAGGTTCAGCCGGCCTCTTTGTTATTCAACACTTCCAGCCAACACCTTTCAGAGAGGGGGAGGGGCAGGCCCCGAGACAGCTTATGCTGTGTCTCTGCTTTGCACCAACTATATACCCTTAGCCCTCCACATAGACACTCAAGAAAGGCATAGGGGAAACTGAGGCACCCACACACTATCCAGAGGAAACAGCAAGAGCATTCCTACTCCGTCACAAGGGGAATGAAAATTTTCAAAAAGATCAACTTCTTAGTTTAAAAAAAAAAAAAAAAAAAAAGGCTAAAAATCCTTGTCCAGTTCTATTAAATATGAAGACAAATTAATAGCCTTTTAAATTATATTTTAAATATTATCACATATTACTCAAAGAGCTTGGCTTTTTTTAGCCTAACCAAAGAAGGCTGAGGGGAGATATGATTGCTCTCTATAAATATATCAGAAGGATAATTATTTACGCTCAGTACCAATATGGACACAAGAACAAATGGATATAAACTGGCCAGCAGGAAGTTTAGACTGGAAATTAGACGAAGGTTTCTAAACATCAGAGGAGTGAAGTTCTGGAACAGCCTTCCAAGGGGAGCAATTGGGATAAAAGACATATCTGGCTTTAGGACTAACCTTGATGAGTTTATGGAAGAGATGGTCTGATGGGATAGCCTAATTTGGCAATTAATTGATCTTTGACTATTAATGGTAAATATACCCAATGGCCTGTGATGGGATGTTAGATGGGGTGAGATCTGAGTTACTACAGAGAATTCTTTCCTGGGTGTCTGGCTGATGAGTCTTGCCCACATGCTCATGGTTTAGCTGATCGCCATATTTGGGGTTGGGAAGGAATTTTCCTCCAGGGCAGACTGGCAGAGGCCCTGGGTTTTTTTGCCTTCCTGTGGATACAGTTCACTTGCTGGAGGATTCTCTGCACCCTGAAATCTTTAAACCATGATTTGAGGACTTCAATAGCTCAGACATAGGTTAGGGGTTTACTACAGGAGTGGGTGGGTGAGATTCCGTGGCTTGCATTGTGCAGGAGGTCAGACTACATAATCATAATGGTCCCTTCTGACCTTAAAGTCTATGAGTCTATCTGGTGTTGACAGGCCTTCCTTGTCAGGAAGGACATAACACCTTCCATTGAAGACTAGCATTTCACACTTAATATCTCTTTCCTGTCTGGTGATTTACTATTACAGAGCCTTACTCAATGCAAATGCTCAAATATTACCTTACAATATGGGATACAGATGTTCTACATGAGAGTAATATATGCAACTCACAAGCATTTGATAAAGTCTAAATACTAAACATGGTCTTATAATTCTTATATCTGTTTCAACAATACTCACACACAGCTGAGCCAGACTGATTCTAGCTATGTATTTGTCCGTATTCTATGGAGGCATGGGGACGTTGGCATGAGCTGGCACGTGGTCTGCCAGCATCATATCATATTGTAAACACAATGTCACTGCAAATGAAACATAGATCCATGCCATGTGGGCTAAATCCCGGGTCTAAGAGTAGGTGGCTAAATTGAGGACAACCAAATGAAAACAGATGTACACATGAAACAAACTTGTATCTATGCTTCTCATGCAGTGTTAGAAAATTCTAAGAGCTTTAATCCAGCATCGAGACATAAAAATCCTGCAATTCTAAATAAGTAAAGAACTAGAACAATGAGTTTTGTGTTATCAGTGACTATGTAGAGAGTCCAAGATAAGTGTGTTACAAAGAGCGGCATTCTTTGAAAAAAGAAAGACTAGAACAGACAAAAAGCCATGAAATCCTTCAAGGGCTGCCAAGAGACAGACCTTACAGAAGATGAAAAGAGGGGGGATGGATACATGATTCAAGATGAGAAAATGGAGCATCATATTCCAAAATAAACCTAGAGATAGGAAGGTAGGAATGTAGTACTTTGTAAAGAATAAAAAAGGAACACACTAGCCATATAACCGAAAGCCAACTTCTAAATGCATTCATTAATACATTTTACAAAATGCACAAAAACAGAAAAAAGGCATTAAAAATTAAATGGGGGGGGGGCATTTTAACATGAGCCATTGTAAAGACAGACAAAAAATTCCAATGTTGGTGACTAATGCTAATTTTCAGAGGTGCAGAGCATGCACAGCACCGAGTTCACTGCAGCCAAGGATTTTTTTCTGGAATGGGGAGTAAGGGGGTCTTAAAAAGCTAAAAGGGAAAGAATTGGGAGCCTTGAGGACTTTACTCCATGATAGACAAAGACAAGAAGGTGTGTGGAATAAACAAACATCCAAGAAACAAACAAAAAAATCATCTGCTGGGAGAGAACAAAATTAAAAGAAGAGACATCTTAAACTTTTTTCCCTGGGGGGGGGGGGGGCATTACTACTACAAATATTTTGACTAAGCAGCCAGTTAACTAACACTTAAGTGGGAGCCAAAATAAAACATTTAAATAAAATCAATTTTACAATCTCCCTTTTCAGTGAAGGGAGGGAGGAGAAATCTTCCTAAATCAAAAACATTAAATTAAAAAATATACATAAAATATACTGTAATCTAATTTTTATATATAAAAAAACATACTCCTATATTTCCACTGCTAAAGTAAACAAATATTATTTTTCACCTATATAGCACCTTTCACCCAAGGGTCATAAAATGCTTTAAAACAGTTAATCCTCAATATCCTCTGGAGATAAATACAACATCCATTGAACCCTCCAATAGATGGAAATGTTATGGTTAAATCCATATATGTCACATTGGAAAGGGATGAAAGAATTCAGCATTTGATCAATTTCCAGTAAGTAATACGGGGTTTGATAAAAACCTTAATCACTTAAGTATGGGTTAGAAGCACTGGCCTGTGTTACCGTGTTTCCCCGAAAATAAGACAAGAGTCTTATATTAATTTTTGCTCCCAAAATTACATTACATTATATTACAGCGAGAGGCAAAACTGGAAGTACGTCTTATTTTCGGAGGATGTCTTACTTTCGGGGAAACAGGGTAGTAAATTACAATAAGACACCTGATGCTAGAAAGTCAAAGACGATTTTATCTATATTACAGCCGGTTCAAATGATGAGTACATTTTACAGAAATGTTTCTGAATATCTTCACTATTCCACTGAAAAACCATTGACAAACATTTTCCAGCTAGGTCTACTGAATATTGTTTACTCACTAATTTTAAACTTTAAAAAACCCAAACAAATAAAAACATGGCTACACAGGCACAGAATCTGTCACAATTTTGTTCCAGCTCTGATGTGTCTTCAATAGACTACTAATTTTCATTCCCAAAACATGGTTTAACTGGGTTCAGAAAAACACCAAGATAATCATGATAGAAATATTCTAACTCAGTGGTTCTCAAACTTTTTTTCCCGCAGATCACTTGAAAATTGCTGAGGGTCTTGGCGGACCACTTAATGATCCTTTCAAATGTTGTTTGTACCGTTAGCTAACTATTGTAGAGCACTTAGGATAAAAACACCATATATTAAAAAATATAATAAACGTTTTTTGTTCTACAAATAAGCACACAAAACTCATATTTTAATATCACTAGTCTTACCTTTTGAATGCGATGGATGTGCCCTCTCTCCCCTGCCTTGGGAGCCCCTGAGCTGGGAAGGAGGGGAGTCTCTCCCTCTCTCACCCTCCACAGCAGCCACAGAGCTGAGGCTGAGAAGGAGAGTCATCTCTCCCTGGCAGCCTCAGCCCTGAAGCTAGGGAAAGTCGTCTGTTTCTCTGGCCGCCACAGCCCTGCACATCCCAAATTTCCCCCACGCCCCCTTCTCATCCCATTGCCCCTCCCATCTACCGCCTATTCACCCCAAGGCCACCACCTCACCTTACATGTGTGTCTTCTCGAGGGTCCAGGCACTAAGCAGGTGGGTGGTCCTTCCTTCTCTTATGTGTGGTCGCAAAGGTGCGCACCTTAGTGGGAACTATCTATGAACCACCTGAATGGTGCTAGCAGACCAGCTTAGAAACCTCTGTTCTAACTTTTTATTGTTTTTCTTATCTGCCACAGTGTTAGGAGCTTTAAACGATGGTGTCTCTGCCTTAAGAAAGAAGTTTACAATCTAAACAAATATCAGATGTAAAAATCAACCTTGGAAGATTAAAAATATTATACTAATTTGAGTGTATTTTTCTCCATTTAGAACTGTTCATGGGACAGTTGAAAGCAAAGAAGCAGAGGATTAGATTATACTTCTTTTGGACCCATCTAGAGAGCCTGGTATATGCACCAATGAGTTCTTTGACGGCTGCTGAGTCCGACATACAAGTGACAGTCCCGTCCACAGGTAGGGCACATCCACGAACTAGCAATAATGTGAACTGGAGAAGCAGATTTTTTCCTCCTCTGACATAGGTCATAGACTCATAGAATATTAGAGTTGGAAGGGACCTCTGGAGGTCATCTAGTCCAACCCCCTGCTCAAAGCAGGACCAATCCCCAACTAAATCATTCCAGCCAGAGCTTTGTCAAGCCTGACCTTAAAAACCTCTAAGGAAGGTGATTCTACCACCTTCCTAGGTAACCCATTCCAATGCTTGACCACCCTCCTAGTGAAAAAGTTTTTCCTAATATCCAATCTAACTGCAACTTGAGACCATTACTCCTTGTTCTGTCATCTGCTACCATTGAGAACAGTCTAGATCCATCCTATTCAGAACCCCCTTTCAGGTAGCTGAAAGCAGCTATCAAATCTCCCCTCAGTCTTCTCTTCTGTAGACTAAACAATCCCAGTTCTCTCAGCCTCTCCTCATAAGTCATGCACTTCAGGTCCCTAACCATTTTTGTTGCCCTTCTCTGGACTCTTTCCAATTTTTCCACATCCTTTTTGTAGTGTGGGCCCCAAAATGGAACACAGTACTCCAGATGAGGCCTCACCAATGTTGAATAGAGGGGAACAATCACGTCCCTCGATCTGCTGGCAATGCCCCTATTTATACAGACCAAAATGCCATTAGCCTTCTTGGCAACGAGGGCACACTGTTGACTCATATCCAGCTTCTCATCCACTGTAATCCCTAGGTCCTTTTCCGCAGAACTGCTGCCTAGCCATTCGGTCCCTAGTCTGTAGCAGTGCATGGGATTCTTCCATCCTAAGTGCAGGACTCTGCACTTCTCCTTATTGAACCTCATCAAATTTCTTTTGGCCCAGTCCTCTAATTTGTCTAGGTCCCTCTGTATCCTATCCCTACCCTCCAGTGTATCTACCACTCCTCCCAGTTTAGTGCCATCTGCAAACTTGCTGAGGGTGCAGTCCACACCATCCTCCAGATCATTGATAAAGATATTGAATAAAACCGGCCCCAGGACTGACCCTTGGGGCACTCCGCTCAATACCAGCTGCCAACTAGACATGGAGCCATTGATCACTACCCGTTGAGCCCGACGATCCAGCCAGCTTTCTATCCACCTTATGGTCCATTCATCCAGCCCAGACTTCTTTAACTTGCTGGCAAGAATATTGTGGGAGACCGTATCAAAAGCTTTGCTAAAGTCAAGGAACAACACATCCACTGCTTTGCCCTCCTCATCCACAGAGCCAGTTATCTCATCGTAGAAGGCAATTAGGTTAGTCAGGCATGATTTGCCCTTGGTGAATCCATGCTGACGGTTCCTGATCACTTTCCTCTCCTCTAAGTGCTTCAGGATTGATTCCTTGAGGACCTGCTCCATGATTTTTCCAGGCACTGAGGTGAGGCTGACTGGCCTATAGTTCCCTGGATCCTCCTCCTTCCCTTTTTTAAAGATGGGCACTACATTAGCCTTTTTCCAGTCATCCGGGACCTCCCCCAATCGGCATGAGTTTTCAAAGATAATGGCCTATGGCTCTGCAATTACATCAGCCAACTCCTTTAGTACCTTCGGATGCAGCGCATCCGGCCCCATGGACTTGTGCTCGTCCAGCTTTTCTAAATATTCCTGAACCACTTCTTTTTCCACAGATGGCTGGTCACCTCCTCCCCATGCTGTGCTGCCCAGTGCAGGAGTCTGGGAGCTGACCTTGTACTCAAAAGCATTGAGTACATTTGCTTTTTCAAAATCCTCTGTCACTAGATTGCCTCCCTCATTCAGTAAGGGGCCCACACTTTCCTTGACTTTTTTCTTGTTGCTAACATACCTAAAGAAACCCTTCTTGTTACCCTTAACATCCCTTGCTAGCTGCAACTCCAAGTGTGATTTAGCCTTCCTGATTTCACTCCTGCATGCCTGAGCAATATTTTTATATTCCTCCCTGGTCATTTGCCCAATCTTCCACTTCTTGTAAGCTTCTTTTTTGCATTTAAGATCAGCAAGGATTTCACTGTTCAACCAAGCTTGTCGCCTGCCATATTTACTATTCTTTCTACACATCGGGATGGTTTGTTCCTGCAACCCAAATAAGGATTCTTTAGATCCTTGCTGTAAGGCAATCTAAACTAGATCGACTTAAGTTATGTATCTTACGTAACCGAACTAGTGTAACTTAAATCACCTCCCCTTGTTAGTGTAGGTCAGGCCTTAGTGACCAGCGAACTCTCTGCAGACCACTAACAAGTGTTCCATGGAGTAGAGACCGAATTTTGGAACCTATGCTTTGCAGGGCTCTTTATCACTACTGGTCCAAGAATCAAAGGATCAAGGGTAGGTATGAAACCTATGTCTCTTATATGGTAGAGCAGCACAAACTTAGCTTTCTTAAAATAATGTTAATTTCCAGGTATGTGGCTTATTTTATTTCCATGTTAAAGGGGGATGGGGTTAGCCCAGTCTTTCCAGATTCTAGTTTACACACCAGTTTAATATTAAATCATCAAAATGACCAAAAGAATTAAGTTCTTTTGGAATGCATTTTTTCAGTCTCTCTCTAATAACAAAAACGTAATGTATGAAATAGTTACAAAAACTGATGAATTAGGAAAAAAATATCATGTATAGGTAGAGCCCTATCAAATCAACGGCCATGAAAAACGCATCATGGGCTGTGAAATATGGTCTTGTGTACTTTTACCCTATACCAGTGGTACTCAACCTATATATATCATTGTTACACCTGGGCTGCAGGTTGAGAACCACAATGCTTCTCTACTTAATTCTCCCCCCACAAACCGCTATGCTCAGCATCTTCACCCAGCGACCCCTCCACAGAGCGGGGCCCAGGAGTGTGGGACAGCTGGGAGCCCGCCAGGCGGCAGGGCAGTCAGGAAGACCAGAGCCTGCGGCCTTTAACACACAGCTGAGCTGGGTGGAGCTGTATGCTAATTAGGTCACGGGTTGAGAACCACTGCCCTATACGATATAGATTTCACCAGAGTTTATCAAACTGGGAGTCCCAACCCAAACCAGGGTGGTGGAGGTGGGGGGGAAAGAATTGCATGGTTATGGTAGGGGAGTCATGGTATTGGCACCCTTACTTCTGTGCTGCCTTTACAGCTGGGTGGCCATAGAGTGACAGTTGCTGGCCAGGCACCCAGCTCTGAAGGCCAGGGCCCCACCAGCAGTAGCGCAAAAGTAAGAGTGGCAATACCGCACCATTCCATCCTAACTTCTCTGCTGCCTTCAGATCTGGACAGCCAGAAAGTGGCAGCTGCTGACTGAGGACCTCCTTCCGGCTGTCCAGATCTGAAGGCAGCAGAGAAGTTAGGATGGAATGGTGCGGTATTGCCACTCTTACTTTTGCGCTACTGCTGGTGGGGCCCTGGCCTTCAGAGCTGGGTGCCTGGCCAGCAACTGTCACTCTATGGCCACCCAGCTGTAAAGGCAGCACAGAAGTAAGGGTGCCAACTGCCATCTGAATTTACAAGACAGCATGCTGACAATCTTTCTGTCCCACAAAACACTCTCTCTCTCTCTCCCCACCTCCACACACACACACACACACTCTCTCTCTCTCTCTCTCCTCCCATCCTGTCCCCACTTCAGTTGAAAAGCAACTGCCAATATAGTAGATGCCCATGGAACAATGGGATTGGGAAACCTGCATCATGTGATGCTATGTCTGCCCCATGAGACACTGTAAACCCTTCGCAGAACACCTTGCTGCCAGTTGCACAGTGGGATAGCTACCACAATGCACTGCTGTCCTTGCCATTGCAATAGCCGCTCATGTGGATGCACTCCAGCATCACAAGGAGCATAGTGTGGACAAACAGCAGTGGTTTAATTCCAACTTTTTATTAAAAGTAATATAACCTGTGGTGCAGAAACTTGCCACCATAGACATACCCTAAATCTTTGCAGGATCAGGGTCTAACTAGATCTTCAATGTTGATACTTGTCAGTGCCAGCTTATGTCTGATCCACTGGCATTTTTTAGAGTACGCAGCTTAATGGTTAGAAATTATTTCCTGCCTCTGTTCAAGAGTTACCTTATTCAAGTAAGGATACAAGCAACTCTCTTTGCAAAATACAGCAGACTCCTAAAAAAATAACTCTCTAATTTCTTAATGTCTTCAATCCATTCTCTTATCTCTAAAATACTATTAAATATGTGTCTTCAGTAGAACATTAATGGCCTCTAACATCTTAATGCAGTCAAGGACTAATCAAAATAAGGTATAATTTGCCTTCCTGAAAGCTGAATATATTAACTATGTTAGCAGTACTCTCCCAGTGGCAGATAAAAGTAAAACTTCCCTCCTTGTTTTAAGTTTGTATCGGATACATCAAGTTACACCAACTGAAAACTAATGAGTATTTTCCCCTTTGCTCTTGACTGACAGATAGTATTAATAAAGCAAAACTTGTTAAGAGGAGAAGCAGCTTAATATCACTTCCTACATCGCCTGCAACTTTTAAATCCACCTTACCAATAAACTTAAATGAAGGTTATTTGTATCATTACTAATAGCAACAGATCACAGAGATTTTTAACCTGAATATGTAGGAACAACAAAGTTTGACTGAAATTTCACCGAATACCTTGAAATGACAAGAATTCAGGATGGTCATTCCAACATAATATAAATAAAATATGGAATGTAAATTAACATGGAAAATTACCATTTCTGGACCCTTCGTTTCACTAGGCTATAACAGATGGAATCCTACTGGTCAATCCTTGAACTCTGGGCTTTAGATAAGATTTTTTTTTTCTAATCTGGACTATAAAAACAACTCTAAGAACTCTGGGACCAAAAGCCTGATCCACTGAAGTAGAGTAGCTATTTATTACATTCAGGTGGGGAGGAATGAAGATCAGACCAAGAAAAAAAATCACTCCTCTCCACTTTCTTTGCATCATCTGACCTTTGAAAAGAATTATGGCTGGTTGAATGTTTTCTCATAGGTAGCTGGGATTTCTGACTCAACTCACCTAAAAGACCTCTGAAGTGATCTTTTCCTCTGTGTGAAAGTGGTTATACGAAAGCACAAATAATTTAGCCTATAGGTCTGAAAGATTTAATTACAGATGCAGCTGGCATCTAAGCCTATAATTAAAGTTGCCTTACACTTTCACAATAAGTGAGTATAACTTTGTCAAAAACTTTCATACCACCAGGTGTCTGCCTCAGGCTGCGTTTTTTTGTTTGTTTTTGTTTTTTAAGTTTAGGTTAAAATGGTTCAGCCATTTCTAAGAAGACGACTAAGGGGAAATATGTTGTTTTGTTCACAAAAAAATAATAATCTTAAAATCATTTTGAGAAGCTCTAGTAGTATTTCAATGCTTTGGAGCAGAGACTTGAAATTTGACAGGGATGTGCCTTTAGCCATTGCTGTGCTGATGGATTGTACATGTACCAAATGCACAGAGTGCCTGAGCATGCTCCATTACAATGCTGCAGGGGCACAGCAGGATTTTTCTTATAATTGTTCCTCCCAAATGCTAGAGACCATTGCAGAACTGAGCACCAGAACCAAGAGTGGGGGAACTCCCTCTTGTGTTCTCAGTGGCCCCATGCTGGTGTGCAAACAACAGGTAGCTGGAAGAAGCTGCCTAGCTAATGCCTGAAGAGTTATGGGGAGAAATAGGGTCAGGAACAGAGGGAGAAAATGGGCAAGAGAAGAGTGGAAGAATGGGATTCGGACAGAAGAGGAGCCGAGGAAAACGGGGAACTGGAGGGCAGAAGCAGCCATGGGCAGGCTGGCTGGAACTAGGGGAATTTATAATTATTAGACCAAACTCCTTACCAGAACATGGAACTGAACCCAACATTCCCTACTCTTTACATTCTTCTGATGTCAGCAAATAGCTGTGAAACCCACTAGCAAAGTGTTTCTCACATCTCTTTTTAGTGGCTGGTCCACATAAAAGAATCTTCTACTGCTACCAGTTACCCCATTAGTGGTAGAGGTGGAAGACTATGCTGTGGATCTAGATGTCCAGCCCTGCCATGTCACAAGCATTACTCAATGATGTAGGAAAAATAAATTATTAAAATCAGCCACAATACTTACTCTAGCTAATTTTTCAAACTCAAATATTAAGCTTTTTAAAAATATGACATCTGCCCCTTCTACCAAAATACTAAAAGCATTATAACTGAATTACTTCCATTTATTTTTAAAGTGATACTTTTAGAGAGTTTTTAAAAATTCACCTGAAGCCAAAAGACAGTAATATACTTGTTCATACTGTATGCAGTTGAACTGGAAAATATCTGCCAGTCTCCAAGGCATCCATGGTATCCATTTTAAAAAAATTTCGATAAAGCTGTGGAGGAAATAAAACCGCACAGCACATCAGTTTTTCACTTTACTATGTCTCTGCCATTTTCTTCTCGATTTCCAACCAAGCACCACAAGCAGAGACAGATTTTACATGCCAAAAATGAGTTGAAATATTTAATTTCTGTCCCTCTCTCCTCAAAAAAATACTGAAAAATTGATGTTGAATTTAGTAGAACGGAGGACAATAAGCTTTAAGTCCTAAATAGTTGAATTCAAGGTGTTTTTCTAGTGTTTACAAATGTGGCTGACATGAAATGTCAACAGAAAGATCATTCTTTAGAAAAAGGAATTCAACTGCAACTTTAAGGCTATGTCTACACAGCAAAGAAAAATCTGCAGCTGGCCCATGTCAGCCAGCTCAGGCTCATGGGGCTCAGGCTGAGGGGCTGTTTCAAAGTTGTGTGGACTTCCAGGCTCGGGCTGAAGTCCGGGCTCTAGGACCTGCGATGAACAACAGCAATTAAACAGTCCAAGCGCCGCAAACCCAAGTTGGGTGGTCCAGGCAAGCAGCAGGTTTTTCTTTGCTATGTCGACATACCTTAAAATGTTCCACATATTTAAAGGAAAAAGAAAGAATTCCAGTACTGTCAAGTAGTTAAAACAGGGGAAAGCGATTCAGACAATAAGTAGAAATACAAACAGAATTTATGCTTGGTCTTTCTATAGCTCTCCTTTATTTCTTCAAGAATGTTTGGTTGAAATAAGTTCTGCAAATATTTGGAACCATATGCTGGTTAAGCATCTTGTTATAAAATATAATATATTTAGATCAAACTGTAGCCACACTTGAGGTCATAGTCTCAATTTAACCAGTCATAGTAGGGTTTTACTAATTATTGTTAAAACTAATACTCATCACAGACCCACTTACTATATAAACAGTTATTTTATGCTAGCCTTTGAAAATAGATATAGGAGATAAGTATCAACAGAGGAGGTGGAATCTACAAAGAGAATCCTCTTCCAAGACACAGCTATCCTCTAGATCAGGGGTGGGGAACCTCCAGCCCACGGGCTTTATACGGACCGCCAAAGCATTCTGTCTGGCCCGCGCGCATCCCTGGCTGGCGGCTCCCCCAAGCACTTCCCGGCCCCTTCGCCGAACGCGGAGCCGCCCCCGCCTGGCAGCCCGGGGCAGCTCCGCGCTCCACGAAGAGGCCGGGAAGCGCCTGGGGGAGCCGCCGGCCAGGGACGCGCGCGGGCCTCCAGGCAGGGGCGGCTCCCCCAGGCGCTTCCCGGCCCCTTCGCCAAACGCGGAGCCGCCCCCGCCTGGCGGCCCGGGGCAGCTCCGCGCTCCACGAAGAGGCAGGGAAGCGCCTCGGGGTGCCACCGGCCAGGGACACGCGCAGGCTGCCAGGCGGGGGCGGCTCCCCCAGGCACTTCCCAGTCCCTTCGCCGAATGTGGAGCCGCCCCCGCCTGGTGGCCCGGGGCGGCTCCGCACTCAGTGAAGAGGCCGGAAGTGCCTCGGGGAGCCACTGGCCAGGGACGCGTGCGGGCTGCCAGGCGGTGGCGGCTCCGCGCTCAGCGAAGGGGCTGGGAAGCGCCTGGGGGAACCGCCGGCGCCGCGCGGCCACCATTAGCCGGGCGGGGTAAGGAGGAGCCGCGGGGAGCCGACTGTCAAGGGGATGTGGGGGGAGGCTGGGCTGGGGGGCAGGCAAGGGGGCGGGGGGGAAGGCTGGGCGGGCGGGGAGGGGGGCAGGAGACTAGGCTGTATGGGGTGGGCGAGGCGTGGGTGCAGGAGGGAAGGAGGTTTGGTGGGGGCGGAGGCTGGGCTGGGGGGCAGGCAAGGGGGCGGGGGGGGAGGCAAGGCTGGGCGGGCGGGGAGGGGGGCAGGAAACTAGGCTGGATGGGGTGGGCGAGGCGTGGGTGCGGGAGGGAAGGAGGTTTGGAGGTGGGGGAGGATGGGCTGGGCGGGTCAGGCATGGGGGGCAGGAGGCTGGGTTGGGAGTCGGAGGGGGGAGGAGGTTAGGTTCGGTGGGATGGGCCGGGCCAGGCAGGGGTGGGGGAGGAAAGGCGGTTAGATGGGGGGAGGCTGGGTGGGGGTAAAGGAAGATCACCCCCTACACCCAGGCTGATAGTGGGAGCTGACTGGGGCAGACAGCAGGACCCCGGCTGGCAAGGGGCCAGCGGGGGAAACCCCAAAGCAGTGCAGGGCTAAGCACTCCGCCTGCCACTGCTTTGGGGTTTCCCCCGCTGGCCCCTTGCCAGCTGGGGTCTCAACTCCCATTGCCAGCCTGGGCTTCCTCGGGGGGGGGGGAGGGGACCGGCCCGCGAATGACATCATAAATGTCCAAATGGCCCTTCGCAGAAAAAAGGTTCCCCACCCCTGCTCTAGAACTAAAGGCTTGCCCTCACATACAGCACTGCAGTGGTGCAGCTGTGTTGCTTTAGTGAAGATGCTACTACACCAACAGGAGAGCTGCTCATGTCAGTGTAGTTAATCTACTTCCCCGAGAGGTGGCAGCTCTGTTGAGAAGAGAAGCTCTCTCGTCAACATAATGCTGTCTACACAGGGAGTTCAGTCACCCTGAGCAACACAATTATACCAATATAGGTCTGAAGTGTAGACCTGGCCTAAGGAACTCAGTGTTTAAAGCAAGCAGTTTTTGAGACCAATATAATTTTAGAGTAATCACAATGCATACTGAAAGCCAAATGCAACTATTTTAAAATAGAAGTGGGACTGTGAGATTCTTCTTCTAATCCAGTATAGAATTTTATCAGTACAACTTTAAATCTTTTGCAATATGTTTATCAAATGGTATAGGCAGAGAGAATAAAAGAATAGTCAATCATTGTGGAAAGATGCGCATGTACGTTTCAAGGATATGAAATCATTACATAGTAGAAATTAGCAAATTGAATCAATGTTTCTAAGTCACTTCAAGCAGGTTTCTTGAAAAGAATACATGGGTTTAAAATGGGAACAATGAAAAATGTAATTGTTCTCAAAATTAATACAAACTTGGAAAAACGTTTATGTAATTCCTACATCAGAGGGGTAGCCGTGTTAAGTCTGGATCTGCAGAAGCAACAGAGTCCTTTCGCACCTTAAAGACTAACTAAAGTATTGAAGCATAAGCTTTTGTGGATTAATACCCACTTCGGCGGATGGCCCACAAAAGCTTATGCTTCGATACTTTAGTATCTAAACTTTTCTGCACACTGATTTAGTGCCATTTTTCGAATGAGTGCTTAATATAAAAAAACCCCCTAAACAATTAAAATAAATACAGTAAAACCTCCATTTAACGGACTAATTCGGGCGAGGGGGTGTCCTTTAAATCAAAAAGTCCGTTATTTAATAATAATAAAAAAAAAGCTGTCAGAGCAGCAGCCCACCCGCCACAGGATCGGGGCGGCAGCTCCGCAGCCGGCCTGCTGCTGTGACCCGGGCGGCAGCCGGGAGCCGGCAGCCAGCCCGCCAGAAATGGATCAGGAATGCATCAGACTTGCTCAGAAATTTTGTCCGTTGCATCCGAAGTCCGTTAAATCGAGGTCCGTTAAATCGAGGGTTTACTGTACATGTGAAAGAGTTCTGAAATAAATGAGCGTATTGCAATAGAATGAAAAACTGATCCCATGCTACAGAATTATGGAATCAAACAGATGTACATGAACAAAACAGCCATCAGCTTCTGGACCATAACTAAAAGCTATCCAATAACTGAAATAGTGGAAATCAAAGCAGTGTAATCCCAATACTGTAATCCCAACAGAGGATTCAAGAATGATGCAGATCATTATGGCCAATCCTGCAAAAAGATGTCAGTTTCTCAGGGCTTGTTTACATTGCACTGCAGTGCAGACTATGAAGGTGAGAAATGCAGAGTGCACCAAAGTGCTGCAATCTAACTGCCATATGTGGACATTGCCTTACACACATGGAAAAGGTACTTAGCTCCCATTAAGACAGTTCTCTTTCATAGTTTGTGTCAGCAGCATCCACAGACAGCAGTTAGATAGCAACACCTTGGTGCACTCTGCAATTCACATTCCTATTGCCTTAAACATGTAAGAGAGAACAAGCTCCATCATCAATACTTGTAAGAAGTTTGTTAACAATGACCTGCCATGTGACGGGCTTAAATTTCCTTCAGAGACAACTGAGATTAATCAACTAGTAATTAATATCTGTACTCAATTGGAAGGCATATATATATTTAGGAGGTATGTATTACAAAATATACATTTGAAAATCAAGTATCTTTATTCCTGTTAAGCAAGAACCTTTTCTTAACAATGTCATTAGCAGCTGAATAAATCAAAAATAGATAAATCTAATACTACACAATACTAATCTAATACTACCACGGGAGTAAGAAGGGCTTCTCTACACAAGAAAGTTGCACAAGTGTAACTCTCCTTTCTCCAGGGTGACCAGACAGCAAATGCGAAAAATTGGGATAGGGTGGACAGTAATAGGAGCCTATATAAGAAAAAGATACAAAAATCAGGACTGTCCCTATAAAATTGGGACATCTGCTTACCCAATCTTTCTCCAGTTTTAGAAACTGCCTTATACTAGTTTCATTTGCAGTTTCTACTGAGACCAGGCGCGGCTCTAGGCACCAGCAGCACAGCCTTATGCGAGGTCATGTAAATAGGTTTCTGGACTTTCTTGCCCTCTGAGGAGAGGAGCACATCCAGTCTCATCTCCTCAGTAGTCAAACAGCATCACCACCTCTGGCAACTTGTCCGTTTACACTGAAGGGCCACAATCCATATGTTGTTTATGCAAAAACCTGACACAGGCCCAAAGTTCACAGTTTGGTCAAGACGCTGAGGCCTAGCAAACAGTGAACAACATTGGTCAAGAGAAGCAGAACAAACAAGAGACAACCTTGTTTTTTACTGAGATAAGCATGGTCAGCAAAACCCCGGGTGGGAAGCAGTAATTGGGGCCTTTATCTAAGGCTGTAAACAGACCAAAGGAGTGAGAGGGGCCCTATGTCTGAATCTGTGCATACTCCTCTGCAAGAAGAGATAGCCAAGCTCTCCCCACATACCAACTTTGAGGTCATGGAGAGGTCCAAGCAGGTTAGTATGATAGGACATCCTCCCTCCTAGATACAAGTGTCTGCCTTTAGAAATACAACTGAAAACATTTTCTATTGCCATGTGCTTTTCAATGTTTCTTTTTGCTTTATCCCCCAGGTATGTACCTGTTGGACAATTAGAGGAGCTACTTAATTCCTATGAACCCCAAATGAGAATTTAACACACATTTTATACTAATACACTTTATACATTGTTTAAAGGAAAACACCTGTGTACTAATTGTATCATATGTTAACCTGAAACCATGGGCAAAGACATTATGTAATCTTGACTATTGGCTACTGTGCTTATCTTGTCTTGCTGCTAGACCTATCCAGGGGCTCGGGACCTCCTATCCCTTCACCCATGAAAATCCCATATAATATATTGTAATCAAGTGATTGGTAGTGTCTCTGAGCCTCATAAGCACAGTGACACTCCGCCAGCGCTGTGCATAATAAACCCACATGCTTGATTCTACACTGTGTCCATTTTTGTTCCTTCAACGTGCATCTCTTAAATTTTTTTTGCTCAGGAGGCCACCACTAATCCCTAGTTTGTGAGGGATAGTCTGATCAGAGACTGAAAGGCCAGCAGCACATACCTGAGTCAAATCACACCTCTTCTATATGCCAGAGAAAACACTGGATAACCAAGAAGCAACAGAAAATGATGGTGAGGGGATCTCATCCAGTAAGTTTTTGGTGCTATACTTGATCAATATTTCTTATTTATGCAGGTATGGAGGAATTTGGGGAATTTTCTTCCATATTCTGATTGCATGCTGCGTGCCTGTTTGCAGTCAGGTGGCTTTAACTATAGAAGAGGATACTAGTATTCATCTCTATGCAGCACTTTACCCCTCTGACGAGTCACCATTCTTCGTCCCTCCCACTTTTCTCTATAAATTGGGCTCTAAAAACACCCGAATACCCAATAATCTCCATGTCCCACAGATCCCACCACACATAGGTTGGTCTCAGCACCCCCACTACATGGCCAGGCACAAAAGAGATGTCTAAATGTCCAGAAATTGTAAGACAGCCACCACATCATAATAAAAACTTGTTTATTGATACAGAAAAAGTGGAAGTATATCACTGACAAAGGCATTTAGCCACAATTTGATCACTGCCCTCATAACATTTCAATCACTGCATTGCATTTACCACTGAAGAAAAGGTATCTGAGGTTATACAACTATCACTGCAAGCATATCAAGCACTGGCATGGGGTACACAACAGTTTCCACATGCACTTCATTGAAGACTACAGATGGTACGTATTTTACAACTGTTAAATATGTTATTTATTTTAAGGTGTACTTTTTGCACATTTCAGTTGGCATAATAGCAGCACATTTGGAACAGACAGTAGTTACGTCTGGTGCACACGTTACAATGCAAAGCAAGTTTCCTAAAGTCATATAACTGAGATTTCCTTCTATTCTAGAAATTTCTCTGGTAGAACCATCCTGGTGAACAACAGAGCTGCATATCTCTGCATAGTTGGCCCCTCACCCTCTTAAACTTTAGGTAGAATATCCTCCAAAGTTGGGAATCTCTGCTAACATGCAACTGCAGTTACTAATGCCCCCCCTACCCTAAGCACCCATCAAAAAAGGAATTAGAAAAGATATGCTTTGGTGTAGTGTAGCATCCTATTTTTCTGGGAATTAAAAAGCTGTTCACCATGACAGACGTTCAAGACTGATAGGATATTTAGGAAAAGAAATTTTGAAAATGGGGGAAACTAGTGAAAAGAACATTTTTTTTCTGTTGCCATGGTGGCCACATTTGCCATTACAAGTTACACTAAGGCTCCTCTGTTTTATAGCACCTGTCTTTATATGCCTTCTACAGAGAGGGTTGCTCTCTACTGCTGAACTCCTTGCCAATTTTGGCAGGAGAAAAAAAGAAGAGAGAGGAGGAGATGTTCAGTAAATTCATGTTTGGATCTCTGCCGTCTGCCAAGACGACAGATGAATGGAGAAAACTGTTCATTGCCCATAATAAGCAGGAGCCAAAAAAAAGACAGGGAGCAAAGATGGAAGCTGGCAAGGAAGTAAATAGAGCAAACAGAAAAAAAGATAGGGAAATGAGTAGACGATACTGGACATGAAGAAGGGGCAGGCTACTTTGGTAAAGAATGCTGTAACTAATTTATCTTGTATCCCAACAACATCAAAACCAGGTGCTGCATCCAGTGGAAACAAAGTATTGGGAGCCCCCATGTGACTTTCACAACCACAAGGGAGAGGCTGTTCTCTCCTCCCCCACCTCCGCAATTCCATGCCCCAAGATAAAGAATACTTAGGAACTGCATGATAAATCCTTCCAATGTATCTTGCCAGAGGAGCGCAAGACTGCCTCAGAGCACAGGTTGTGTTTAGGAGGATGACAAAGAGGGGGCTGCTTCTATTTGTGTTTTTTTAGGCATGCCATATCTTGCTAAGGAAATTGTTTCTGATTGTTTCAGGTCCTGGCCTTGATTTGCTGTGAATGTGGCCTGCATTTCCCTGCTAAACATACCATGGCAGAGGAAGGCACCTGGAGTGAGATGTGTTTGTTGGTGGAGTCCTTCAGGAAGCAGGTAAAGAGCCAGAGGCAGCATAGCGTGCAGGAGCCCGAGTACTTCATCGACAGGCTGCTAGAGGATGCTAGGTGACTAGAAAAGACTACAGGGGCAGAGAGTAGGAAGGAAAACCGGTTGCTCTGTAGGGATGAGACCGGCTGTTGGCAGTCCTCCACCCCTTACCTAGGACTCTTCCATCCAAGAACTTGTACGTTGTACTGGCAAGAGGAGGAAAGCAGCTCACCCCAATAGCTTATGAAGAGGAGCCATCTGCCCCCAATGCTGGGAGGCTCACAACCATGACCCCCAAGAGGCGGCGATGAAGGGTTGTGATGGTTGGGGATGCCTTTCTGAGGAGTAAGGGGCATCCATGTGTTGACTTGACCCGGGAGGTGTGCTGCTTGTCAGGAGCCTGCATCGGAGACATTACAGAAATGTTGCCAATGCTCATCCATTCCTCCAACCCTACCCCGTTCTGCTCATCCATGTGGGCTATATTGATATGGCCAAGTATGACTCTGAGTAGATCAGCAGTGACTACAGGGCTCTGGTAGTGAGGGTGAAGAAGTCAGGGGTGCAGGTTATGTTCTCATTCATCATCCTGGCTAATGACCCAGGCAGGAACACGCACATCGTAGAGATTAATGCAGGACTGCTCAGAATGTGTTAATGGAAGGACTGTGGCTTCCTCAACCATGTGATGCTGTTCTGCTAGGAGGACTGCTGGGAAGAGTTGGGGTCCAACTGATCAAGATCATCATCTTTGGACACCCACTCACCAACCTAGTGAGGAGAGTGTTAAACAAGATTAAAGAGGGAACATGACAAAAGCCCACAGGAAGGTATGTAAAAAGGTGAGGTTAACAGAAGGCTAGATTTTGGGAGGGGGAAGAAGGAAATGGAAAATTATAAGAGTCAGAGGAACAAGAGGGAAAACACTGGGGGGAAAATCCACTCAACATCTTAGGTATCTATATACAAATAAATGCAGGCAATATGGGAAATAAACAAGAACTGAGAAAAACAATTACAGTTCAATAACTGTTCTTTGACATGTATTGCATTTGTCTATTCCACTTCGTGCGTCTGTGCACCAGACCACTGAGCACTTTTACCTACAGTAGCACCCGCTGGGACAGCACGAGACCTCTGCATGCTCGTGCTACCAGTCTAAAGTATGAAGGGAAGCAGCTCCCCCAACCTTCATCAGTTCTTTCCCAACAGAAGGCAGTATCTGGAGTGACTCCAACGCAACGGATAAAGTAGGCGGGTCATGGAATGGACAAGTTCTTAAAGATAAATTGCACAGCAATTACTGAACAGGCACATTACAGTTTTTTGTCCTTCAAAAGCTTGAAGATATCGATTCCACTTTATGAGACTGACAAACAGTCCCAAATGGAGGAGGGTATTAGCGTCCACCTAAATAAGCACTGCAGCACTACTCTCCCACAATGAGTATCATCTCTAGAAGCCTGGGAGAGTGTGTAATTTGCAGTGAACATATGAACCAAAGACCAAGTGACAGCTGTGCAAATGTTGGTGATGGGCGCATGACCCAGGAAAGCTACTGGAGCTTGGTGTGTGTGTTAAAACTCTGAGGCAGAGGTACTGTAGCAATGCTATAGCACAAATGAATGCAGGAGGAGATCTAGGAAAATCTCTCTTCTCAGAGGTAACACGTTTTCTCTTCATTCTAACAGCAACACGATCAAATAACTTGAGGATTATTCTAAACTCCTTAGTTCTCTTCAGATAAAATACCAGTGTACAACCGAGTTTCTTCTCAACTTTGTCAGAATGGGGTTTCAGGACAAAGGTTAGTTAAGTATACAGGCTTGGTTACATAAAATCTGAAATCATATAGGTAAGAAATTTGGGGGGAGGACACAAGCCAACTTTGTCCCTGCGAGAGACCTTACAAGCAGAATCAGCCTTCGCTTGCTCCGGGTCTTTGGCGGCATTTGGCAGCGGGTCCTTCAGTGCTGCTAAACACAACCGGAATGAGTGAAGGATCCGCCCCCAAAGACCCGGAGCGCTGCCGGGTGAGTAACAATTAAAAAGGCGGCGGCTGGCGCATCTGCCCCCCCTCCCCCTGGGTGCAGGACGGCCAGCGCACCCGCCCCACCCCCTCTCCCCAGGGCGCAGGGCAGCCGGCGCAACCCCTCAGCCCCCCATATTTCTGGGATTTTATTAACCGGGATTAATTTTTTCCCTATCATCCCGGATAATCGAGAGTCTACTGTATATTGTATTCTGTGTTGTAACTGAAATAGAAGTGTATTATTTTTATTACAAATTTTTGCACTGTAAAAATGAAAAAGCAATAGTACTTTTGAATTTACCTCATACAAGTGCTGTAGTACAATCTCCCATGAAAGTAAAACTTACAAATATCATATTACATAGCTGCACTCAAAAACAAAACAATGTAAAACTTCAGAGCCTACAAGTCCACTCAGTCCTACTTCTTCTTCAGCCAATTACCAAGACAAACAAGTTTGTTTACATTACAGGAGACAAGGCTGTCCACTTTTTATTTACAATGTCCTCAGAAAGTGAGAACAGGCATTTGCATAGCACTTTTGTAAATGGCATTGCAATGAATTCACGTGCCAGATATGCTAGGCATTTGCATATCCCTTCATGCTTAGGCCACCATTCCAGAGGACATTCTTCCATGCTGATGATGCTCATTAAAAAATATAATGTGCTAATTAAATTTGTGACTGAACTCGTTGGGGGAGAATTGTATATCCCCTGCTCTGTTTTACCCGCATTCTGCCATGTATTTAATGTTCTAGCAGCCTCAGATGGTGACACAGCACATGTTCATTTTAAGAACTCTTTCACTGCAGATTTGACAAAACACGGTACCAGTGTGAGATTTCTAAAGATAACTACAGCACTCAAACCAAGGTTTAAGAATCTGAAGTGCCTTCCAAAATCTGACAGGACTGAGCTATGAAGCATACTCTCAAAAGTCTTAAAAGGAGCACCACTCCAATGCACAAACTACAGGAACGTGAACCACCAAAAAAGAAAATCAACCTTCTGCTGGTGGTATCTCACTCAGATAATGAAAATGAACATGCGTCGGTCCATACTGCTTTGGACTGTTATTGAGCAGGACCTGTCATCAGCATGGACATATGTCTCTGGAATGGTGGTTGAATCATGAAGGGACATATGAATCTTTAGCACATCTGGCACATAAATATCTTGTACCACCAGCTATAACAGTGCCATGTGAATTGCTATCACTTTCAGCATTATCTCCTGAAAATGTAAACAAACTTGTTTGTCTGAGCAATTAGCTGAACAAGAAGTATGACTCAGTGCTCTTGCAGGACCTAAAATTTTACATTGTTTTATCTTTGAATGCAAGGTAATTCTACATTTGTAAATTCATGCGAAAGAGACTACATTACAGTACTTGTATTGTTAATTGAAAACATTTTTTTTTACAGTGCAAATACCGTATTTTTCGCCATATAAGACGCTCCGGCATATAAGACGCACCTAATTTTAAAGGAGGAAAATCTAGAAAAAAAAGATTCTGAACCAAATACTGTAGTAAAATATTTTATATCAACTGTATAAAGTTAACAGCAGTTTAAGAACAATTTTATGTCAACCATGTAACATATTAAGAACTATCTTTACTCTCATTAACAGTCAGTAAAGTCAGTAAACAGTGAAAGTAACAAAAATAAGGCTGTAATGTTATTATTCGAACCCCAAGAATTCCTCTTGCACTGGGGGGCACAAAGGGTTGGGGGGGGGGCAGAGCGCAAGGAAGTCACAGAGTGGGGCGAAGGGGGATGACACAGAGAATCGGATGAGGGGGAAGGGAGAGTCCGGGTGGAGTGGAGGGGGTTGGCAGAGAGGATCGGTGAGGGGAACAGGAGAGCCTGGGGGGTGGGAAGAGGATTGGGGTGGGAAGGAGAGTCGGGGGGGGGGAAAGAGCACCCCAAGAGGAGTGCAGAGGGTCTGGTGGGAGGAGGAAAGAGTCCCAGGGGAAGGCACAGATGCACAGAGGATTGGGTATGGGGGAGGGGACAGTGCCCTAGGGGAGTCACAGAGGATCAGGTTGGGAGGACAGGGGAGGGGTGAGGCACAGAGGGTTAAGTGGAGGGGGAAGCCCCAAGAAGGGGCACAGAGGGTCTGTTGGGGAGGAGCGACAGAGTCCTGGGGGGAACACAGAGGCTGTGGTGAGTGGGGGGGGGGGAATCCCATGGGAGGACACAGAGTATTGGGGGAGGGGAGAGCACCCGGGGGGGGGGGGCAGAGGATGAGGAAACTACAGACTGTGGAGTGAAGAAGGGGAAGCCCCGGACGGCACTCGAGTGACGGGCTCTGGTGAGCGTGGGCTGGGGAACTGAGGGGGTTGGGTCTGGTGACGGGGGAGCTCAGGTTCTGAAGAAGGAAAACGAGGAGTAGGGGGTCTGGAGCAGAGGGAGGGAGCCGGAGGGCGGGACCTGGCGAGGTGAAGCCCGGGGGAGGGAGATTTGCTGAGTGGGAGCGGAGGGGGGAGGACCGGGTGGGGGACCAGAGAGCCGGTGAGGGGGGACGGGGGGAGCGGTGCTGACGGGGGGGGGCACACAGCGGGGTCTGGTGACAGGGAAGAGAGGGGAGCCGGTGAAAGGCAGCGCGGGGGAAGCGAGGGGAGCCGGTGAAAGGCAGCGCGGGGGAGCCGCAGCCCCAGGGACATTTGGTGACGAGGGGCGCCGGGGCGGCCGGGTGAGGGGGGACGGGGGGAGCGGTGCTGACGGGGGGGGGGGGGCACACAGCGGGGTCTGGTGACAGGGAAGCGAGGGGAGCCGGTGAAAGGCAGCGCGGGGGAGCCGCGGGCCAAGGGACATTGGGTGACGAGGGGAGCCGGGGCGGCCGGGTGAGGGGGGCGCCGCGGGGGCAGTTACCGGACTCACGAGGCTCAAAAAATTGGCGGAGCCGCGTGGGTCGCTGCGCCGCGCCCCAGCCGGGCTGCGGGCGCCTCACGTACAGCCGGGACTAGCCAGGCGCTCCACTCCGTGTCCCTGGTGTCATTTGCCTCGCCCCTCCCCCCACCCCCTGCGCAAAGGGCAAAGGCAAAGTGTGTATATTCGCCGTATAAGACGCACCAACTTCCCCCCCCCCGTTTTGGGGAAGAAAAAGTGCGTCTTATACGGCGAAAAATACGGTACTTGTAATCAAAAATAAATATATGGGGAGCTCTGTACACTTTGTATTCTGTATTGTAATTGAAATGAACATATTTTAAAATGAAGAGAACATCCAAAAATATTTAAATGGTATTATTGCTACCATAATCCTGGAAGAGACCCTGGGAGCACATCAAATCATATAATAATGATCTAAATTGGGGAAAGAAAAGCCTGCCATTCATATGCAAAACACAGAAATAATCTGTGGGATAGTCAAAACACAAATGTTTTGAAGATAAGTCTCCTTTAGGACTTCAGATGGCACCCTGGCTTTGTTTGTCCTTGATTCTCTGAGGTTAGAAATAGAATGAGTTATATTTAGCAGAAGGAGATGGGAGTTTTAAATCATGTCATGGCATTTCTATTGTTGCTGTGACTGAGATTAGGGCAAAACTGTGCAACTCTGCTACTGGTAACTCTCTTGTTCAAAAACTGAAACGTGGCTTGTTGGGAGTCATGCAGATAGCTAAAGCAACAGAGGGCAGCTACTGACTCCACCTTAGCACCCTGTACTTGTTCTACCTACCACATGCAAAGAGGTATTTTCTCCTATTATACTTTAGAGATTGCTTCAATTTACCATCTGACTTTAATTCTTTTTTACAGTCTGTGTCAGCAGGCATGATTTAAGTCAACTTTTCCAATAATTCTGAGTAGCCTCAGCTTTCCCTAAAGTTTCTCAATGTATTGTTAAGATAACTGGGAATTGATTAGCCTGAACATATAATCTCAAGTATCAAAGTCCTATGTATATACATGAAACAGATTTGTATCCCACTATCTTTTTCAGAGTGAAGTTCTTAGGAAATGGGATTCTTATGTTGAGAGGAGAACCATACTGACAATACCGTCTCCCCATGTCAGCATAACTTCTAAAAAGCATTTGGAGGCAGTTAGGCTGTCTGATCATAATTCATATTTATTTATGTTTGTTGGCCTGATGCCACCTGAGAGTTTTCATACCCAAAGGAACTGGGGTGATGCCTTTCTGAACTTGTACTAGGCTGCCTGTGAAGGGCCTACAGAGTGAAGAGGCCACTCTCAGTTAAAAATCTCCCAAGTTAGAATTACCAAATCCCTGACCACCTAGGAAAACATCACTATTGAAGGGAAATGTGGCTATCATGTTAAATTTGCACTGGAACCTTCTGGCCTTAGAAAATAAAGGCTCAAGGGATGCTAGAAATAAAGAGTAGAACAAGCCAAGAAGCCATCTACTGCCTGCTTGTTCTTCCAAAGCTGGGTTGCTGTCCTTTTCAACCTTCCGGAGTCATCTCCTGAAAGTAGAGAGAGTGCGGTCAATGGAAGGGAGGAGGAGAAGGTGAGGGATGGCCTCACAACCTGGATATTAGGGCATGATGACCAACAGATGGCCCAATAGTTAGGACATTGCAATCCACAGCAGCAGCTGGTAACAACAGCTAAATATTACCCACTCTTTTAGAGTGGCAGGAAATCTCAATCACTTTATTACGTCTTCCCAAGGCACATGAGTATGTATAACTATAGCTTGTTTAAGGCAGCTGCACACATTTTATGCATAATTTCACAACACTCCGTACACTCTGCATGAAATTTTATCCTCTCTTTTTTTTCTAAAATTTATTTTCATATTTGATGTGCGCTCTCTGATTTGGAGTGATGGCCTTCCTCCCCACTAAGGAAGAATTCCCTGTGTATGTGTGTGTGCATGCACTACCTAGGGAAATAAGCACAGGTCTGTTTTTTTCTGCCATATTGCACTCTGTCATAGAGAGCCAAACTGAGGATTATCTGCCTTATTGCATTCTATAAAGGTGAGCAAAGGAAATAGCACTAATTTTGTATGCTCAGTTGTTTCCCATTTGGGCTTTGTCCCTAATAATCCTGCTTCAGAGAGTGGAATGAAACCAGGCTCAGAGATCATTCCAAAACCACTTCAAGTAACTAACATTCTCCTCCTCAGAGTCTGGACTCGTTTGTCTTCTCACTTCCACGTGGTCCCATTCTGAGTCTCTCAAGGAAGTTAATGGCTGGGGCTCAAGAATGAGCTCCCCAGAAGTTCTACCCCTATTACGCTGGATCCAGATGGGTCTGTGTTTCTGCTGGATCCTCCGTCTGGGATTTGAGTAAGGCAATATCTGTGGGACCGGTATGCTAAAAAGGTGGCCCTAAGGTGAGGAAGGTGGGTCTGAAGGCCCCTTATCCCACTGCATTGGTAATGTCCATGCTGTGCCCAATGACCTCCATCCAGGAGCAAGTGGAGAGGAAGGAAGAGGCTGAGCTCCACACAAAGGTGCGGCTGCCGGTGCAGGCTATAGGGACTTAGGTAGGATCTTCCTTTTGGCATGCTGCCCGTTCACAGACTGCCCCCCTCTTAGAGATGGGGGAGCAGGGGCTGCCTTCTTTGTAGCTAGATCTTTTCCAATCCAGCTATGGGAAGAGGGTGGAGGCAAATTCACCCAGACTGAGTTGCACCTTACCCAGCAGAGCCACCCTAGCTAATTCTGCCTGGCTCTTTTCCTATTTGGGGAGTAGAGCTGAGGTGACCACACGCAGACTTGGCTGTGAGGGAAAACACCTCTCTGCCTACACAACCAAACTAAGCTCCCCAGTGAGACACCTGATAAGGGGGGAAAGCAGGAGACACAGACCCTTCCTTCTGCATCTGTTTTTTCTCAGCCTAGCTCTCTCTCCTGGTCATGACCAAGGCATGGGCAGTCTGACCTAATGGGCAGAGCAGGCATTAGGAGAGAGCGGAATCAGTTACCAGAGTTCAGAGTCCAAGGCAAACCAGAGGGCAAAATCAAGAGTCAGGTGTCAGCAGGCAGGCATGGCCATCTTACCAGGAGATCAGTAGCACGCAGCAGGAGAAACAGTTCTAAATTGGGAGATCTCAGCTGAATGGACAACTTCCTGTTCCTGTGCTGGGTTTATAGAATAGCTGTGAACCAGTCAGGACACTCAGATTTCTGCCAGTTGGATTCCAGAACTGGAGTCCTCTGTCAGTGTTCAGCTTCTATTCTGGCAATGGTTAACTGGTCACTGGGTGGCAGGCTGGAATTTGAACACAAGTGCACAGGGCTCTTAGGAGCTATAGCGCAAGACTCACAGTTCCTGACACTCTTTGAAGCCTACAGGAGCACCTGCCATTGCAAACAACTCAGAACAGGAAGCAGAGCTAAATGAACAACCTCCTCAAGAGGCTAACATGATTTGGACAGATTACTGAACAAGGTACTGAATTATTTTTAGTTTAAAATTTTAAAATAAAGTTTGGAATTTCCCTCAGAAAAGCTCTGCAACAAGGAGGTCTCATTAAGCCACTGCCTGCTGTGAAGGCAGATAAAAGAAGGGAAACTTTAAGGGACAAGGCATTCCCCTACTGCTGGGGGACTGACAGGTTTGTTTTTGCCACCAAGCTGAAAGCAGGTGGAAGTACCCCCTGTAACAGATCTGTTGCCCTTAGCAAGATGAAGAATTTCTCCTTCCAATATGCATTACCTTGCATTTATCAACATTTAATTTCATTTGCCATGGTGCTGTCCATTCACCTAACTTTCACAGGTGCCTCTAAAATTTCTCAGTCTTCTGCTGTCTTCAGTAATCAAAATTTCTTGGAGAGGAGTCAAAGTACAGGGAGCTGCTCCCTCTTCTGCCCAACCCCCATGCATCTGTACTCCCCCATACCCAGATCCCCCACTGAGCCTCACCCCCCCCCCCCCCAATCCAGAGCCCCACACCCAAACCCCCACCTGGCCAGACCCGGCCTGCTCTGCCAACTCCTCCCCCTACATCCGAACCCCTACCCAGGACTACTCCCCACCCCCAAACACACAATCCCACCCCTCTACATCCAGAGCTCCATACCTGCACCAAGACAACTACTTCCCAAGCCTTCCCACACTCAAACCCCAACCCCAATGAGCCCGATCCTCTAGGCCACATGTGTCAAACTCAAGGCCCGCGGGCCACATCCAGCCCGCCATACAATTATATCCGGCCCGCGAAATCGTTTTATATATCTGTTTTTAATGGCCCTGTGATATGACGCCCCAATAACACACACTACAAATCCCATGATCCAGTGCAATTGCCGCCAACGGCAAGCCGTGGTTCAAGTTCGCGGTCTGTTGATGTATACAACGCTAATATCAAATCAAAGCTAGACCCCAACAATGGCCAAGAGAAAAATTGATTCTGAAAACCGAGGCTTTCAAAGCCGGTGGGAGAATGAGTATATGTTTACTGAAATTGCAGGTAAACCAGTGTGTCTCCTTTGCGGGAGTAATATCGCTGTAATGAAGGAGTATAACCTAAGACGGCACTACGAGACGAAACATGAGAACAAATTCAAAAACCTGAGCGCAGGACAGAAGCTACAAAAGGTAGAGGAGTTGAAGAAGAATTTGACATCCCAGCAGACGTTTTTCACCAAAGCAAAATCACAAAGTGAAGCTGCTGTGAAAGCAAGTTTCATTGTGGCCGAAGAGATCGCCAAATCAGGACGGCCGTTTACCGAGGGGGAATTCGTAAAGAATTGTATGATGAAAGTGTGCGACGTCCTTTGTCCAGATAAAACGCGAGCGTTTGCAAATGTAAGCCTCAGCAGAAACACTGTTGCTAATCGGGTTTGTGAGATGGCGACTGATTTGAAAACACAGTTGATTGAAAGAGCAAAAGATTTTGTTGCATACTCCCTTGCCGTGGATGAAACTACTGACGCGACTGACACTGCACAGCTGGCGATATTTATCCGTGGTGTGGATTCCAATTTGTGCGTAACAGAGGAAATACTGGACATTAAATCGATGCACGGGACAACGAAAGGAGAAGACATCTTTGGAAATGTATTTCAAAGTGTAACCGACATGAAACTGCCGTGGGAAAAACTCGTTGGACTTACAACAGATGGCGCACCTGCTATGTGTGGTGAAAAAAATGGACTGGTGGGAAGGATGCGCTCAAAGATGCGGGAGGAGAACTGTGCCGGTGAGTTGACAGTGTATCACTGCATCATACACCAGGAATCGCTGAGTGCTAAAGTCCTAAAAATGGATCATGTGATGAACACTGTAACACGAACCGTCAACTTTATCAGAGCCCACGGTTTAAATCACCGCCAATTCCAGTCTTTTCTGCGGGAAATAGATAGCGAGTTTGGCGATATGCCATATCATACGGAGGTCCGGTGGCTAAGTCGGGGAAAAGTTCTCAAAAGACACTGAGCTGCGAGAGGAAATCTGCCAGTTCATGGACAGTAAGGGGAAAGACTGCACAGTTCTGCGGGATGAAAAGTGGAAATGTGAGTTGGCGTTCCTGGCTGACATAACGTCGCATCTTAGCGCTTTAAACCTTCAACTCCAGGGACGGGAGCACATAATAACCGATATGCATGATGCAGTGAAGGCATTTCAAGTGAAGCTGCGCTTATGGGAGACACAAATGCACCAATGCAACTTGTCTCACTTTCCCTGTTGCCAAGTAATACGGAACCAAGAAAGTGCCACAGTTTTCCCAAATGCCACCTTTGCTGAAAAACTCAGCGCGCTGCGCACTGAGTTCACACGGCGCTTCAGTGACTTTGAGGCACAGAAAAGTAACTTCGAGCTGCTTCGCAACCCATTTGCAGTCGATGTGGAAACCGCACCTGTAGAAATGCAGATGGAGCTGATAGAACTGCAATGTAACGGGACACTGAAGGCAAAGTACGACACTGCGGGGCCAGCACAGTTCACTCGCTTCATTCCTGAAGCGATGCCGCAGCTCCGCCAACATGCGGCTCGAATCCTGTCCATGTTTGGCAGCACATATCTGTGCGAGCAGCTGTTCTCTGTGATGAAAATTAACAAAACGTCACACAGGAGTCGCCTCACTGATGAACACCTGCAATCGATCCTGAGAATCTTCACAACACAGAACCTAACCCCAAACATAAACGAACTTGTTGCAAAGAAAAGACTCCAAGTATCAGGCTCTGACTAAATAGGACAAGAAAATGGAATGTTATGATTTGTTATGATTATACTTTTGCTTTAAATTCAATTTTTTATTTATATTTTCAGATTTTTTAATATTCCAGCATGTACAGATTTTGAATGTATTGTATTGACAGGATATTTTTTTATGAAGAGCAAAATATTTTAAGTTGAAATGTATTTATTTTGGAATGATATCCTGTATTTTGGTTCATATTAATGGTTAAAAAACATAAATATTTAGTCTGTTAAATAAATGGTTATACTGTTCGGCCCGTGAGTTCTGAGTTTTGGCCCCCTGTGCAATTGAGTTTGACACCCCTGCTCTAGGCACCTGGACCACCCTGATGAGCCCACAGCACCCAAATCCCATGCTTAGTCCTCTGCACCCAGAGTCCCTTGCCAAGCCCAACACCCTCCCAGTTGAACCCCAAACACCTTCCTCTTGTCTCCCCGTAGAGTCACATTGCCTCTGCACTCAGAACCCCCTCAAGAGCCCCTGTGCATCCAAATCCCTCCCCCACCCAGATGCCCCAGTGAGCCCCCACACCCAGATTGCACCACACAGAGCCCTCTCACTCCACACCTGGATCCCCCCAAACTTGGAATCTTCCAGGCTGGGCCTGGAGCGCCTGTGGTGTTTCTAGGGCAGGCCCAGCCCTTGTGCTGTGTCAGAGTCAGGTGCGGCCTCACCGTTGAATCCATGTCTGGGGTGGGGTTGGGGGAGCTTCATAGTGATCTCCCACCTTCGTGCAGCCAATGGCCTTGTGCTCCCCACCACCATGCTGGAGACTCCACATTTATTTACTGACTAATAAAATTTGCAGAATTTTTAAAAATTGTGCACAGAATTTTAATTTTTTTGACACAGAAATTGCTCAGGAGTAAAAGATGCTGTCCAAGCAGCACTCGCTCTAAACCCATGTGGTAGTAACAACCATACTCAAATACTTCTGACAAAGACACCCTTATCATTTTTCAACAAGACTGTTTGCCAAGTTTCCCTGTCCAGGACTTTCTTTTTTAAACAAAAGGAATAGTGTTACTCAAACCATGTTAAAGATTATCCTTAAAATAGTTGCTTAATATGGATGGAAATGTACTTGTATGGAAACGAGACAAAATAGGCTATACTGTTACCATGTTTGAAAACTGTTTAACACTACATTACCAGTCATTGTGTCTACAGGAGCTAAAAAAGCTACAAAAGCAAACTACCATGGCTTCTTTGCTATCTCAAACAAATAATTAGCAAAGATTATTCCAAGAGCTCTGTTGACACTTGTGATGCAACAATAAGATGCTGTAGAAACTCAAGTTGATGTATAAATATAGCCATATTAATTTCAGTCCCATTCAAGACATGGTGGGAAAGATTAGCCAAGTTGAAAAAAAACAAATTCAGTATGAATTCTAGGCCAACAAAAAACGTGTAAGAGTGAGGTTAATCATCTAGTTAAGAAAAGGCAGTCTTACACAGAGTTATTTTAGCAAGCCACACCATGCTCATCACTGAAAAGCATTTATTACCTCAAAAGGAGATCTTAAAATAAATATTTAATAAGCAGAGTGCTTTCAAATACAGTGAATATGCCAAGAGGTCTTTGGACATGTGGTGCTCAGGAATTAAAATAGTTTTCTACACAAGAAAATGATAATCAAGATATAACAGACTGTTCATTATTAGTATTTGTGCTGCAGTAGTGGCTTGAGGTCCTCCCCCCGCCCATCTGAGACTGGAATCCCACTGTGCACTGAGCAAACAGAACGAAAATCCCTAACCCAAAGAGCTATCTATGTATTTTATTGTTAGTCAACATTATCTTAGAAATGTTGTTTGAGGATGAGTTGTAATCACTGTATGGAAATTGTTAATCTGTATCATTATCCTGAATAAAAAAAGTTTTAAAAAATCATCATCTACGTATTGTTAAGAACTCCCTGCCTGCATATTTCTTAAACTGTCAAGTACCCTGGTAAGCTGTCTGGGAGGTACCTGCTACAGAAAAATGACAAGACTCTTTCAATTTTCCAGACTGAGTGAAAGAAATTTAATTTCAGAAAAGCAAGCAGAGGAACCCTAATAAGTAAATACTTAAGTGTTTAATCATCAATCCGAAAGTAATTTAGAAACCGACAAGAATGGGAAAACACTTTATCCCATGCCACCACCCTTCACTTAGAGATTTATAGATAGGGCCGTAGCAAATTCACAGCCATGAAAAATGTGTCACGCACTGTGAAATCTGGTCTCCCCCGTCCCATTTGGTCTTTTATGTGCTTTTACCTTTTACTATAAAGATTTCACGGGGGAGATCAGCATTTCTCAAATTGGGGATCCTGACCCAAAAGGGAGCTGCAGGGAGGTCACAAGATTATTTTAGGGGGAGTCACGGTAGTACCACCCTTACTTCAGCGTTTCCTTCAGAGCTGGGTGGCTGGAGAGCAGTGGCTGACGGCAAGGCATTTAGCTCTGAAGGAAGCACTTCACAGCAGCAGCACAGAAGTAAGGGTGGGAATACCATACCATGTCATCCTTCCTTCCTTCTGCGCTGCTGCTGATGGTGGCTCTGCCTTCAGAGCTGGGTTCCCAGACAGCAGCCGCTGCTCTCTAGCTGCTCAGCTCCAGTAGCAGTATCAGTAGCAGTGCAGAAGTAACAGTAGCAGTACTCCAACCCCCTCCCCCCCCAATAAATTTGCAACCCCCCCATCCCCACAACTCTTTTTGGGGGTCAGGACCCATACAATTACAACACCATGAAATTTCAGATTCAAATAGCTGAAATAATTAAATTTACCATGAAATTGACCAAAATGGACCGTGAATTTGGTTCGGCCCTATCTATAGGCACATAATCCAGAATGCCTGCTTTTACAAAATTGCTTTAAAAGTGCAGCTGCTCAAATATGAATGAAGTTTTATATCACAAAATAAGATTTTGGTAAGGAGGTACTTGGAATGTTTGTTTGTAATATACTACAATGGACAGGATGTTGTAGGAAGGATTGTCTTGCCATTACCACACTTGACTGAGTCTCAGGAGACATGGGTTAAATTCCAGGCTCTCCCAGACTTCCTGGGTGACCTTGTCCAAGTCACTTAATCTCACAGAGTATGTCTTCACTGCAATTAGACATCCACTGCGGGCCCGCGCCAGCTGACTCAGGCTCACAGGGCTCGGGCTGCAGGGCTGTTTAACAGTAGTGTAGACTTCAGGCTCGAGCAGTGGGCCAAGGTCTGGGGCCCTCCCAGCTCACAAGGTCTTAAAGCCGAGGCTCTAGCCCAAGCCCAGAAGTCTACACTGCAAACAAACAATCCTGCCGCCTGAGCCCCATGAGTCTGAGTCAGCTGGCATGGCCCAGCCATGGGTTTTTAATTGCAGTGTAGACATACCCTCAGTTCCATATCTGTAAAATAGAAATTGATTTCTCTAGCTCACAAGGGTGTTCTAAGAATAAATTCATTCATTAAATATATAAGAGACACTCAAATACTATGGAAATTGTGGTCATATGAGAAGCTATTACAATAAAACCCTTTACATAAGGGTCTTCTAGAATACTCAAAACCTCAAGGAACAGAGTTTCAAATAAAGGGAAGAACCAGTCAGAGAGCTTTGTCAAGGCAGTGTACCTAATTTCCAATCTTAGAACACAGTGGGATACATTCAGCACTACTGTAAAAAGCTAACCTGACTGCATTATCCTGTACAACCCAGCAAGAGCATAACCCAATTTATGGTAAATTTCAATTAGCCAGAATTGAAAGTAATTACCACCATTTAGATAAAAGGTTGGTGAGTTCAGATGTGTCAAGTCTTTTTGTTGGGCTATTTTTAGGAAAGGGCTGTGTTCTTTGATTCTGGCACTGGTAGTTTGCTATGGGGGGTTATAAATTTTTTTAACTTCTGTATGAAATCGTGTATTTCAATCGGCTCTCAGACTTTGGGATGAAAACTAAAAAACAAAACTCAAAATTATTCAGTATAATCCCAGTTTAAAAAAAAAACACAAATTATATGACTGCATGGACATGAAAGACAGTCCTACCTAAAAGTCATTGTCACAAAGAACCTTCCTAATAACTTGAAAAGTCTTATGGGGGCTCCAAACCCAAGATTCTATTCTCTCCAGTATGTAGTTCTGAGAGTTAAACATACATAAGACAGAGTTAAAGATACATAAGAAGAAGAGACTATGTCTCTACTAGTTCTTAAAATTAAGGTAATGAAATGGGGGCATCCATAACACATTTGTAGAAAACATGACTTTCACGGCTCAATTTTCAGAGGAGCATCCACAGATCCAGACTTCCATGAGAGTTGAGGTTGCTCACTACCTCTGAAAAAAAGACTCTAAGCTTCTAGAATCATACTAAACATTTAGGGTATGGTTAGACTGGCGCTTTGTAGCGCTAAAACCCTCCAGTAGCGCTATAATTATTTTATCCTACACACTATCAAGTGACATTTTGCGCATTTAGTTACCGTTTAAAGCGCAACTATAAAACCACCTCTCCGAGAGTCAGAAGGCTTTTTGCGTATTCCCTGTAGCGTGTTAGGGCCAGTGTAATCACTCATGTAATGCTATAACGCTATAAGACGGGGTTTCTCAAACTGGGGGTCTTGACCCCCTGGGGGGTCGCCGAGCGCTTAACTCCTGCCACCGCAACTCGTTGCGGTGGGGCCAGGGGGGCCGGTGTGCAGCTGGCCGCCCGGCTGTGGCGGGGACGGGGGGCCCGGGCGCACCCGGCCGCCCGCCCGCGGCGGTGGGGACCCGGCGGCCCGGGCGGGGAGGAGGAGGAGGGGGAGGAGGAGGAGGGGGAGGAGGGGCGACTGGGGGCTGGGGCGCGGCGTGGGGGGGAACTGGGGCATCCGCGCTTTTTTTTAAAAAAAAAATTCTGCTGCTTTTCGGCGGAGGGGTTGCGGGGAATGCTTGCGGACGGAGCTGTGTGGAGCCTGTCAGTTTTTGGGAAAAGTCACTGACAGCCTGAACTTGTCTCCCTGCTGAATACTGGGATACCTATCGCGCTACTCTCACTGCCGCCAGAAGCGCTGCAAATGTGTCCATTCTTTAGCGCTGCAGAGTTTAAATGTGCACAGGCTCTAGCGCAAAACCTATTGCGCTAAATGGAATACGTTACAAACAAACGCGCTATAATCTTGTAGTCTAGCCATACCCTTAGACAGTTAGTAGAACTACACTTATTTACATCAACTGAGAGTTGGTCCATTGAGGTGTACATAAAAATAGTCTCAAACCATCAAAAATTTTACCTGCTAACAAAGAATGCCTTAAATGCAAAAGGGTGGGTCATTTAGAACTTGTCTCAGACGTAAGATTGTCTTAATGCAGTTTCTTGTTATTGATGCTGTTTAATATCAAGGGATCAAGATTTCTCAGTACAAATGACAAAAACAAATATCTGTTCTCCCACTGGAAAACCCAAGAAAATTTGACCCATTTCTAAACAAGTATTAATGTATTTCTCTTCTTGTCTTTATGGTGAAGAGCATGTTTTTCTTTCCTTTCCATTTTAGTTTGTGGGTTTTAAACATAGACACTGTGTGTCCCTCTCACATGACAGGCTAGTTCTTCAATAATAAACCTGAAAGTGTAGAATTTTGCTCACTATTTTCCATATTGTACACTATGGGTGACATTAAATTATTTATCAGGAGGTTGTTTATTTATAAATGTTTTGTTTTACACACTTAACTGTAGAAGGTCACATATAAACTAACAAAAAATTCCACCCATTACAATTTCCTTTGGGCAAAAAGTCTTTTGTCTAAGTCTAGATCTCATTCCTGGCAAAAACACTAAACTTACACAGCAATGACAAATACAAATGTTAGTGAGAGAAAAAAAATCAGTCTCATTTTTATTTATTTTTTTAAGATCTGAAATTAAGTATAAAGTTCAGGAGCAACAAACAATGGTGTCCAGTTGCAACTGAGCAATTTGGAGAGTGTTCACATTTCCTGAATAGGAAAGGAGCCACTGATTCCACTATGCAACTGCAAATACAGTCGGAAACAGCAGCAGTTTTCACCACAGACATGACTGTTAAATTCTGAGTCGATGCTCAAGAATATAACAAGAAACTACCCCAATTCAGATTTGCTTCTAATTTTAAGATGAGCGTATACAGAAACTATTTGCCAGAAAAACAACTGCTTCATGCTGTTGGCTCCCTATCCTTTTATCTGGCTGTTCTCCAATATCAACTGAGAGATTTCCCTGTTCCAAACGCTGGTAGCTAGTGAAACATGGGTCGATGAACAAAACACTTTCCTCCTTTGTAAGAGTGTAATGTACCATTATGAGGGAGTCTGTTGATCAACAGAGATCAACATAAAATACCTACAATGAACTAGTTTCTTAGACCTTCTACTCCGTTAGATATGTAATCATGTCCCTTGTGTTTAAGCTTCTGAATTAAGAATACCAGGCTGATCAATGATTATACCTTTACACTGTGTGCCTGGAGAGGGATGCATAAACTTAATGGAAAAGTCCCAATTCTAGCATCTAAACAAAGCCACCAGAGAGTATAGCTCTTCTTTAAAGCCCATACTAGTAATTTTCAGTACACTAATGAAAGGTTTTAAGCTCCCACTCTACAGCAAAAAAGCCAACCACATTTTATTCATGGACTGTAAAACAACTACTGTACTTCAGAACCTGATTTAATCATGGCAATTTCTCTCAAAAGAAGAGTTGTGTTTGAGAAGCAATATGTACCAATAACTAAACTTGGCAATGCAAGAATAGCTAAGGTGGTTTTATTAAAATACGTTGTTAAATCCAATCTAGTCCAAGCACAGTACATTGGAGGGGGGGGTGGTGGTTATGAAAATATTTTACTTTTAAAAGAAATAATCTATATTGTGCGAACACACACAGACCCCATATAGATCAGAGCCCACTGTTTTTGGTGATATAAAAATATGACACAGCTCTGGTCAAGGGTGTAGGCATCAGTTGAGCATTGACAAATTCATAGCTGAAAACCAGACCAGCTCATCTGTATGTTAGTATTGTTCAAGATAGGTGTTAGACTTGTACGGATGTGTTTAGACTCTATAAAATGCTTGTAAATTGCTGCATGTATTAATCTTACTTATAATGTCTTACTTATAATGGCCTGCTATAAGTAACGTAAATTTTGCTTTGTAACTGTAAAAATGCCCACCCTGAACTTATAAACTCAGGCAGGAGGATGGTTCTCCACCCATCAAGGACAACTATCAAAACTAAGTGGGCCACTGTGAAGCATCACTGTATAATAGACTGTGCTAATGGCCCTCTGACACCTGTGAAGGTTCTACACAGTAACTCCTCACTTAACATCCTACTGCTTAACAAGTTACATTGTTACTCCATTTGGGAACATACTAGTTGAAAGTTGTGCAATGTTTCCTTATAAGGTCATTTGGCTGCCTGCTCTGTCCACCACTTGTATGATTCTGTGGAAGAGCAGTGACTTTCCAGGGGAGAATTGCCCAAGTTGTTCTTCTCTGCCTCCTCCCCCCACTCCCAGCACATCCCCCTCTGCAAACAGCTGTTTGGCAGCACTCAGGACTTTTGGGGAGGGAGGAAAGGAGGAAGCTGCCCCCCTCCCTGGCAGAGCCACCCAGAATGCACGGGCTTCAGGGGCTGCAGGGCCCTGGGTTCAGGGGCCCCCGGGGCCCTGGCCTGTAGCTCTAAAGCCCCTTTTCGCAATGCAGTCCTGTGACTTAACCCCTCATTTAGATGCAACTAGGCCAACAGAAGAATTCTCTGTCAACCTAGCTACCATCTTCTGGAGGGTTGGATTATTTACATTGATGGGAAAACCCCTTTCGTTGATGTAGAAAGCATCTATGCTATTGCACTAGCGCGACACAGCTGTAGTACCATTGCTGTGCTGCTTGCAGCAGCTGTAGACATGCCCATAATCCTTCAAGATATTAACTACAAACAGTGCTTCAATGCATAAAATGTCTCAGAACAGTTCACTTTTAAAATCTGTTCTAATATGTGTATCTGAATTAAGTTTTCTGGAAACTACACCATTTAGCATATCAAAATCAGTGACTCCCCATCACTTTTATATGTAGAGTTCTTTAAGATAAAAGATTTTGCGGGTATTCCAAAATTATTAGACCACCAGATACATCTCTTTCCTTAAAAATATCTATATCTTATTATTAATACCCATTGATTGTCAGATCACAGTTCCAAGTCAGGTACAGGAACTCCTCATTTGAACTCGTCCCGGTTAACGTTGTTTCGTTGCTGATCAATTAGGGAACATGCTCATTTAAAGTTGTGCAATGCTCCCTTCTAACACTGTTTGGAAGCTTTGTCCACTGCTTGCAGGAGGAGCAGGTCACTGCAGCTAGCTGGTGGGGGCTTGGAACAGGGGTAGACCGGCAGTCCCCCATTAGCTTCCCACTCTCCTAAATTATCTGTGCAGCAGCCGCCCAGCAGGCTATCAATTACCAGCAGTTCAGCTGTCCCTTCCCCCACTGCCATGTACTGCTCCTGCCCTCTGCCTTGAAGATGCTCCCAGGAGCCTCCTTCTGCTGTGCGGGGGGAAGGGGAGAACCAATGTTCAGGTGTCCCCCTCCCCCCTGCTCCTGCACCCTGTTTACCCCTTCTCCACATAGAGCAGGCTGGGAACTTGGAGGGAGAGAGACAGAGGGTATGTCTTCACTATAGGACTAGGTCGATTTCCCTTAATTCGATTTCCTAAACTCGACTTCAGAAAATCGAATCAGTGTGTCCCCACCAGGACAGCAGGTCGACAGTGGTCGACACTGTCTGTCCTAGAACTTTTGCAGGGGTCGACATAGCCCGCATTGCACTGTGGGTAGGTAGCCCACAGTGCAATGCGTGCCGGACACCACCCTCCCCCGCCCGCCCAAACAGCCCCGCGCCGGACCCCCCGCCCGCCCAAGCAGCCCCGCGAAACCCCCCGCCCGCCCAAGCATCCCCGCGCCGGACCCCCCGCCCGCCTGAGGGGGGGGGAGAGCCGGCGCCGGGCTGCTTAGGCGAGCTGGGGGCTCTGCGGGGCTGCTCGGGCGGGCGGGGGGGTTCCGGCGCGGGGCTGCTCGGGCGGGTGGGGGGGTTCCGGCGAGGGGCTGCTCGGGCGGGCGGGGGGGTTCCGGCGCGGGGCTGCTCGGGCGGGCGGGGGGTTCCACGGAGCTGTTTGGGCGGGTGCGGGGTTCCAGCGCGGGGCTGCTCGGGCGGGCGGGGGGGTTCCGGCGCGGGGCTGCTCGGGCGGGCGGGGGGGGGGTTCCGGCGCGGGGCTGCTCGGGCGGGCGGGGGGGGGTTCCGGCGCGGGGCTGCTCGGGCGGGCGGGGGGGGGGTTCCGGCGCGGGGCTGCTCGGGCGGGCGGGGGGGGGGGTTCCGGCGCGGGGCTGCTCGGGCGGGCGGGGGGGGGGTTCCGGCGCGGGGCTGCTCGGGCGGGCGGGGGGGGTTCCGGCGCGGGGCTGCTCGGGCGGGCCGGGGGGTTCACGGAGCTGTTTGGGCGGGTGGGGGGGTCCAGCGCGGTGCTGCTTGGGCGGGCGGGGGGGTCCGTGGGGCTGCTCGGAGGTCGGAGGCTTAACATCAGATGCCTCTTCACTTACTCACAATAGACGTAGAGAACTCGATTTTAGCCTTACTTCTCTCGTCAAGCAGGAGTTACAAAGTCTATTTTGAGGGCCCTTTAAATCGACTTTAAGGGCATGCGTGTGAAGACAGGTACACGTTTAGTTCGACTTAACGTCGTTAAAGTCGACATTAAGTCCTAGTGAAGACATGCCCAGAGAGAGCTTGGGGCAACAGCTGCTACCTCAACTTCCTGATCCACTTAAAAAGACAATATGCTTAAGAATGTGGTCAGCTTACTTAAAGGGGCAGTATACATCACTCTCTCTTTCCCACATACAAGATATGTGTCTGTATCTGTCTGCTATGCTGTCTCCCTGCTGTAGAGTGCGAGAGGCTACATTAACAACGTGTTAACCCTTGAGGGCTCAGTCAAAAACTAATAAGGCATTTTAGCACTTATAAGGCATTCCCTGGGAAATATCCCACCCTCTGACTCCTCCACCTCAACCAAGCTTCACAATCATCATCACTATGTACAGTATTAAATTGTTTGTTTAAAAGTGTGTGTGTGTGTGTGATGCATTTTTCAGGAACATAACTACAATGTAAGTGAGGGGTTCTTGTAGTTCATCAAGGATGCCAGCAATTGCTCCTATTTTTGATCCCTCAATTATTATGGAAGCATGTAGCCCTTCTTCCTGATATTAACCCATCTCAGAGGTCGGCAACCTATGGCAAGCGAGCCGATTTCTGCTGGCATGAGGTGGAGGGCTCAGCCCCCTGCCACTCTGGGATTTGCCCTGCTGGCCTCTTGCCAGCCGGAGTCCCGCTGCCTGCCCCACTCAGCTCCCACTGCCAGCCTGGGTGTAGGGGGCCGCCGCTTTGGGGTTTCCCCCGCAGGCTCCTGCCAGCCTGGGTTCCCTACACTATATTAATAATCTATATATATATAAAAGTCAAATGGTGTATGTATGCGTGTATGTATATGTATGTATGAACGCTTACTCCTTCCACACCGTTTCAGCTAGAGACTTGAAATTTGGTACAGTTAGAGGTCTTAGGGTCCTAATCAGGGTAAGAGTCGAAAATTTTTCAAAGCTCACCTCTGATGCCCCCCGGGGTGAAATTATTTAAAGGCCAATCACATCAGCTGGGCAGCTGCTGTTCTCTGTGACATACCGTATTTTTCGCCCTATAAGACGCACTTTTTCTTCCCCAAAACGGGGGGGAAAAAGTTGGTGTGTCTTATAGGGCGAATGTGCGCCCCGGTTCCCCCCTCCCCGCCGCGGGCGGGCTGCCGGGAGCGTCCCGGTTCCCCCCTCCCCGCCGCGGGCGGGCTGCCGGGAGCGCTCCCGGCAGCCCGCCCGCGGCGGGGAGGGGGGAACCGGGACGCTCCCGGCAGCCCGCCCGCGGCGGGGAGGGGGGAACCGGGACGCTCCCGGCAGCCCGCCCGCGGCGGGGAGGGGGGAACCTCGGCAGCCCGCCCGCGGCGGAGAGGGGAGAGCGAGGCGCTTTTTTTTTTTTTTTTTTTTTTGGGTCCGGCTTTTTTATCGAAAAACGAGGGGGCGTCTTATAGGCCGGAGCGTCCTATAGGACGAAAAATACGGTAGTTATGATGTCATAATACCACCTCCAACAGACACCGCACTCGCTCAGCTCTCTGCCCCCTCCCCCCTCCAACGGACCCCGGAATCCCTCAGCTCTCTGCCCCCTGCCCACCTCCGACGGACCCGAGTTGGGTTTGGTTGGAGGGTAAGTGAGGTAGGGGTGTCGGGTTTGGTCTGGGGGGGTGGGAAGGTGTTGGGGTGGGTGAGGGGTGAGGTGTGGGTGTTGGGGTTGGTCAGGGGGTGTTGGGTTTGGTGGGGGGTAAGGTGGGGGTGTTGGGTTTGGTTGGGGGGGTGAAGAGGGGAGTCAGGGTTGGTCGAGGGGTAAGTGAGGTGTGGGTGTCGGGTTTGTTTGTGGTGGTAGGTAGGGGTGTCGGGTTTGGTGGGGGGGGAAGTGAGGTGGGTGTGTCAGGTTTGGTCTACGGGGGGTGAGGTGTGGGTGTTGGTCAGGGGGTGTTGTGGTTGGTAGGGGGGAGACGTGGGGGTGTTGGGTTTGGGTGGGGGGTGAAAATGTGAGTCGGGGTTGGTCGAGGGGTAAGTGCGGTGGGGGTGTCGGGTTTGGTCGGGGGGGGGGGGGTGAGGTGGGGGTGTCAGGTTTGCTCTCTGCCCCCTCCAACGGACCCTGCATTCGCTCAGCTCTCTGGCCTCTCCCCACCTCCGACTGACCCGAGCAACGCCGGGTATTTTCGCTAGTATAATATAAGGTCCCCCCGCCTGCCCCACTCAACGCCCGCTGCCAGCTTACATGTAGGGAAACCCCAGAGCAGTGGTGGGTTAAGCGCTCAGGCCACCCCCATTCTGGGCTTCCCCCTGCTGGCCCCTTGCCAGCCGGGGTCCCCGCCTGCCCCACTCAGCGCCCGCTGCTAGCCTGGGTTTCCTTCACCCAGACTGGCAGTGGGCTGAGACCCCAGCTATCAGGAGCCTGTGGTAGAAGCCTCAAAGCAGGGGCGGTCTGACCCTCTCAGCCCCTCCCCTTCCACCCAAAGCCCCGCCCCTTCCGGACTGGCACGCAAAGTCTTAAATTTGACTGAATAAATGAAGACTTGGCACACCACTTCTGAAAGGTTGCCGACCTCTGTCCTATCTAAAAGTAATAGAATATTTCATTGTCTGCCTAGCAATGTATCCACGTGAACAAGTATGGCTAGCTAAATACGGTTATACCCTAGTGAAGGAGATCTATAGTTTCTGATAATAATATAACCCCATATATTTTCAAGGCCAAAATTATGTACTAAACTTGTGAAAAATCTCCTGAAGTTCCAAAAAATGCATGGCACATCATTCCTTTTGTGTTTGATTTGCTGTAATGAATCTTCAGCATAACAATTATGCAATACAAATGATATTTCTGCACACGTCCCCTTTTAAGGAAATAGGACATTTCTATAAAGATTTATACCAAAAAATTAAATGTACAAGTATATAAAAGCAAATATTTAGTTACTATTTACAATGGTTAACCAGATCTAATGAAGCCAAAACCTCAGCTATGCTTTGGGATTTTCAATCTTAAGGTATTATTAGAAGATTTTATTAACATGGGTAGCCCAATGATTTGGAGGGAACAATGTGATTCTACTTCCAAACAAAAACACCACAACCAGATATCAAAGTTTAGAAAAGTCTCAGTTCTTCCTTAGTTCAGCAAAGGCAACATATCTGACATGCAGCAGAAATAGAATAAATGGCTATCTGGTATAGTAACATTAACAGAATAAACCTGTCCTGTGCATACCACAAAAATGCAATTCCGAATATACTTCCAATGTATTAAACATTTTGAAAATGTTATTGCTGAGAAATCCAACTCAGAGGCCAGAAAACTCTAAACAGTTTTCCCTACAGCATTAACTTTACTATGCTGCTGTAAGAGTCTCTGTCCCCTCTCTCTTAACCTGGGGTACAGAGAGAGGACTCTTCTATGAAAGACCAAATAACTACAAGCTGCTTTTCAGCCTAAGTTAAGTCTCCACACCCCCAACCCCACACTCTACCAGCTGGGAAATTGGGGAATCGCTGCCACCATCCGGGTGGATCTCCAAAGCTCTGGAGGGGGGCACCCGGACTCCCCCAACCCCCTGCTCTCTCTCCTGAGAGCCGGACACTCAGAGGCTGCTTCCCTTCCCCCTCACCCTTCTAGCCCGAAGGTAGAGACAGACAGACTTCACACTCCAGCTCATACCCTGAGCTTGTGCTTTAGACCTACTCCCCTTCCCCCTCCCTTTCCCACCTGAAAGCAGAGAGAACCTTAAGGGAAATAAACCAAACGCTCTTTAACTAAAAAGATTTAATAAAGAAAAGAGAATAAAGCAATCACTTACAGTACAACTTCACAATCTAGAGTTCTCTAACTTCCCCTCTGAAAAGGTTAGCGACACTCTAGATAGGTACAGAACTTTATGGAATTCAACATATTATACTCACAGCACAGCTAATTATGAATATAGGAAGGGAAGTAGAAGGATTTTCCTCCATAGCTAGAGGTGAAAACTGGGACTCTTGCCCAAGCTGGAACGGCAGGAAACTGAAACTTAAAACTCCCTCCCTCCATCTCGTGGTCCGGGGCTCTTACGTCACTCCCTCTCAGGTAACATTAACCCCATACAGGCAGAATAACACTCTCCAGCACTTTACACTTATGACAGCTGCAAATACTGTATACGGTAATTTCGCACTTAACATCCCCTCGCTTAACGTTGTTTCAACCTTACGTCCCTGCTCAATTACAGAACACGCGCCATTTAAAGTTGTGCAATGCTTTGCTATAACATCTTTGGCTGCCTGCTTTGTTCACGGTTGGCAGCCTATGTGGCACCTTGCCCTTCCCAAGTCATGTGAGTATGGGGAGAGGAGGGAATTCGAAGGAAGAGTCTATACCTCAGATGACAAAATAACAGAAGCCAGAAGGAAAGGACATAAACAGCTTCAACTGGTACTGCTGCAGGAAACACTGGATAATGACAGCATTTCCCAAACACTTCAAGCTTTTGTAATTGGTACTCTGGGCTACTCGTTTCTAAATTAAGGGTCAATCCTGCTTCCAGTGACGTCAAATGCAAAACTCCCATTAAACTGAATTTGTCCCATTTAGAATCTGAGAAACAGATATTTGAAACTGGCAACACTACCTTGTGGATTAGAGCAGACTGGGAAATGGCGGGTATTTGCTTGTATAGCTGATGTTTTTATGTGGTAACTTGGGGTTCAAACAGAGTAGACAACATTGTTCTAGAGTTAGTTGCTAGTTTAAACATTTTTGGTAACCAGTGATATTTCCACCTATCCGAATTTTTTTTAGTGTCAATCTTTAGGGTGCCTATATGAACATTTAGTTAATAGCTAGTTGGGGAGCAACTCTATAGTATGTGGTAAGATAATGTGCAAAGTGTCCATGTGGATGTTGATGATGTGCACCAGTGGCTTTGATCTACTGTGCTTTGAAACAGGAGTAGTTCCAAATGCATTAGGGAACTAACGGTGTGAGTCAGCAGAGTCCAGATCAAACACTTAGTGCACAGCACGCAAGTGCGAGGTAGATTTACACCCAAGTTTTCTGCAAACTAAATTTTTGTGTAAACAAGTCCTTTCTTAAACCAGTTAAAAGTAATTTTTGTATAACATTTTAAAACAAAAAATAATTAACAACCAGAAACACCATCCATAAGCCTGTCAGTCATACAGTGCACTTTAATTAAAGATGTTTTCACACTTAGTGTGTCAAAATAATCCTGGTTTTTTTCCAGATAGGTTATTCCTATGAATAGAGGGAAAGTTCTTCCATAATGTACAGACTTTGGGGAGTAGAGTTGCGCTAAAAAAATACTTTCTAGCTTCTCAGACAATTCTATGACAACCAATTCCTGTTTAACTATTTAACTCTATAAACACCAGATATTTTATTTCCAATGAACATTGAGAATGTTTTAATACACAGATTACAGCAAGGTTTGTATTAAGATCTAAGAAACTTGTTATAGTGTGAACAAACTGCCTATTGTCAGCTGTGTTTAAATTGAGCAGGACTAGAATAGTGTTAAAAACAAGGGATCAGACACTTCTTTCCTTTCTTAGGAAAGTAATCCCAATGAAAACACTTGTATTTATAAGGCATGATCTGTAAAATGGGGAAACTGAGGTAACAGGGATGAGATTTCAACATGGTATCAGAGCCAAGAAAAGAACCTAGGAATTAGAAGATCTGATCTTGTGCTTTAGGCCAGTGGTCTCCAACCTTTTGATGAACGCGGACCGGTCAACGCGGCCGAGTACTGCTTGCGGCCCGGGGGCTCTGTGCGGTGCGGCGGACCGTTGTATGCCCGCCGAAAACCCGCAGAAATCAGTGGCTTTTTTATTTGTCGGAGCGGCGGGACCTTGCATGTCCGCCGAAAAGCCGCAGGAAAACGGCGGAAAATCAGAAAAATGCGGAACCGGAAGGGAAAGCGGGGCCGGAAGCGGAAAGGAAAGCGGCCGGAAGCGGAAGGGGCGGGGCGGAGGGGAACGCGGCCGCGGACCGGTACCAAATGCTCCACGGACCGGTACCGGTCCACGGACCGGGGGTTGGGGACCACTGCTTTAGGCCACACTTCCTCCAGCCAACCATCACAAATGTCAACAAGATGACCAAGAGATAAGGTAAGTAGGATGTGGCCAAAGGTTTTCTCCACAACTTCTAAGGTAAATAAGCGATCTCAGGAATACTATAGCAGCCCCCACTTAAATGCAAGGAAACAGCATCCTGATGCAGACCCTAGTTCTTGACCTTTACTGTAATCAGGTGGACAGGGATGAGCTCTTTGGGGAAGTTCTTTCAGACAGGAAGCACCTTTAGGGTTTTTTTTTTTTTTTAAAGTGGTCCACCCCCAACATAAAACCATGAGATTAAAGACACTACTCTTTTTCCTCCCCTTGCCTAGAGTTTTGATCAAACCTCTAAGAAAGAGTTCTACAGTAAGTCTGGGAGGAGTGAAGGTGGACAAGGGAATCCTCTTTGAATCCCTCCACTGGGTCCCCTTTCTGGATGGATCACATCAAATGTACGATTACTTGTGTTAACTTTCAAGGCCCTTCATTGTCAATCCAACACTTTCCTATCATCGCTCATTCGCTACTGAGTTGCCAATACTTTCCTCTGATCAACCCCATTGATGGAAACCTCCATCGTCCACTTGTTAAATTTTCAAACAAGCAACTTTATGCTTTCTCGCATGTTGCTTCTCACACGTGAGAAGTTAAATCCACAAAGGTACCGCTTTATGCACCTTCAAACCCCTCCTTTGCTGTGATACTTACAAAAAGCTTAACAACAGTTAGGATGTGGGGTGCAGAGATTACTGCCTGCCATTCTGAGCAATACGGTTTCACTATTTCCCTGTACTTCTCTGTCTGGCTGTATCCATTTATTGTCTCTTGTCTTATACTTAGATTGTAAGCTCCTTGGGGAAGGGACCATCCGTTTATTATATATTTATACACAATCTAGCACAATGGGTACCTGGCCAATGACTAGGGCTCCTAGGTGCACTGGTATACAAATAAATAAAAGATATAGCACCTGACCCAGCTACAACTGAAATCTCTGGAAAAGCCTTCCACTTATATCATTACATACAATAACATTTGTTATTATAGCTGTGTGCACAAATTCAACACTATTTTATACATGTATTTACATGCCATACTGTAAGAATCAAAAAGTCAAACCAGCTCCCATCAAAGCATGCAGCACGAGAAAACTCAGTGCCAAAACAGTCAGCAGTCCATGGTCCCAAATGACATACCCAGCAATAATTGGCTATTCTCCTTGGCCTTTCTGGCATTTTTTGCTCATGGAGGCCATGACTGGACAGGAGTCAGTGAATGCATAGGATACATCGGTTCATTCCATGTACTAACTAGAGAGTTCATTGCCTGAGACATGGTCCAGCCACCTCCTGAATTGTCTAACGAATGCATACTCTGCAGGCTGTAGAGCAAGAGATCACGATGACACTGGAGTCTCGTAGTCAGAGGCTTAAAGTAATCACTCAAAAAACTCTGTCTGCTGCTCTTTCTTACTCCCTCAGAAATCTGTCTGCCAGTTTCTCCTCATGCTGTACAGATTCTGTCTCTCTTTCCACCCTTTGTACATCTTATCTATTTGACACTCCTTTTGGTTCTTCTGCAACTCTCTCTCTCTCTCTCAATTAATTTTATCAAGCTGCTCTCTCATCAGCCTATCCCAGACTCTCTCTTTGACCAGGGTAGACTGGTACAAACTCCAGGATCCTGGTGCCATGTGTTTGCTCTGTGGAGGCAGAAGGACCTTGAAAAGAGAATGACAGAGTAAATTATTATCTGAGCATGACAAAAGTTACATTTCAGGCCCTGTGAAAGGGACTGTTTTAATTCAAGGTCAAAGGATAACACTTATTAATGGGGTGTATTCACAGAGAAAACACCGTCGACTTCAGATATCCTCTAGAGCAGCACTGAAAACAATCACACATCATGGTAAAACTCTCAAAAAATTCACTTGAAATTATTTTTCGGTCTCTATTTTCTCAAGGTGGAGGTAGGGAGGAGCCTTATGAGTGGTATAGTTACTATCCATGGTTTTTCAATTCTGTCAAGAAGGGCAAGCTTTGGAGAACATTGATATTCTGAAGGTACCCGAGGGGAAACGTGCACGTCTGTTCCAGGCCAACGGAGGTCAGCCACCTTTGTACTCTAAGAAGATTCAGGCACCTAGTGACCAACCTGCACATCTCAGAATGGAGGGTGCTTGTGAATTACAGAGACAGACCCTAATAAGTATGCCTTCCCAGGATCATTGCAGACTGTATGGAGTTCTTATTCTGTGAGAATTTCATTTTCATCAACAGCCAGCAATGGGTCACAATTTATTGTAAAAATCAACAAGATGCTGATTTAACATGGAAACACAGTACGGCTTCCTTAAAAGCACCCTGCATCCATACACAGACCCAACTTGCTACTAGCAATGGGGACAATACACAGACAGACCGCCACCCTCCACTATAATTTGGACTCATAATAGCCACTTTTTAAAAACTCAGTGCACAGGCGGCCCGGAACAGCACAAGTATGGCTGATTTATAAGGCACACTATATTACACAGGAGGGGTATGTGAGGTTGTTCATTGTAAAACCCTAACCCATATTTAACAAAAATTGAACAACTACTAAAGATTTCATAACTGCTTGTTTAACTTTTTCCTCTTTTTGTGGTGTCCATTTTTAAGCTCACATGGCGTCATGGGGAAGGCACTAGGGTATTTGTGTGAATTCCACTCTCATCAGAAGTACACCAAAACCACCAGCTTATGTTAATAACTTAACAGGCCCATAAGCCAAAAATCTCTCCCATCCGTATGTTAATAGAAACAAATGGTGGCAGAAACTTACCAACTCCGGCTTCAGCACTTGTTCTGATATCAATTCTGCAGTGGACTGCTCCTCAGGACCATTCCCAAACAACTCTTCCAAATATGGACCCAGGATGTGCTGCAGCTGCTCCAGCACCATAGTCTCCCCAGTTACCAGCAGCACGAGGGTCACTTATTGCCCTTCATTCGACAGCTGGCTCTCACCTCTAGCTGTGCCTGTGATGGGGGCGGAGAGGTTGCAAGGGTAATATCCCTGCTAAGCAGATTGTCATGCACCATTGTGGGCTCAGGCTCAGTACTTGCTACAGTTCCTTGTACCCAATTGATTTCCTCATAAAAGAGGCAGGAAAACAGAGTTCCCAGAAGTTCCACTAGCATCCTTGACTTTGCAGTTTTGTCTTCAGATGCTGAGTTACTCTCTGTATTGTTCTGCTGTCCAGTCAATCCCAATGCTACCAGGCACTCAGATATAATTTTGTAGACATAAAAGTTTCTTATACTCTTATGGAAGTTGAATTGCTTGCTTGCCTCACACCAGAGGTTAACCAGAATCCATCTATGTTCCTCTAGCCAGCTAGCAATATGCTTGATGCAGGATGACCTCTTAGTGCTAGCCATGCTAATGCACGTTCACATAGACTGTGTTTCTAACTGAGCAGTCCGCATGAAAATGAAGGGTTAAACACAGACCAGTTGCATTTGAACCAGGCAGTTGCTTTCTGTTCCTCGGAAGTGTGTGGGAAGATTTGGAATTAAAGGCTGGGAAGGACTGATCCAGAGGACAGTGTTGGTTGACTCTCGACAGATCCAAGTCAGACAACTGAGACCAGAGCTGCATCCACACTGAAAAATGCTTGAGCTTTGATCCACTTCATAGTGGGACTTGAGCTCTGACCCATCCTCCCTATCAGCATCAGCAGGCCTGATGAGTCTGGAAGGCTTCCTGGACCGAGTCGGACTAATTTCTCTGTGGCCTGCAGCGGGGTTTGGGCTTAAACCTGAGTCAGAGCCTAGGCTTATTGTGCTGTGTAGCTATCCGTTCAGTGGTCAATAAGTCTCCTGGAAATTCCAAGAGCCCCAAATTGCATTAAATATTACTTTCTGTCTATCATGATACTTACATGTCTCACCATTGCGCCAAGAATGAATCTGAGAATCACCAAATTAAATCGAAGACTGAATGTAAACAAAAGTTTAAACTGTACCACTCTCCTGCCCAATTTTACTCTGGAGGCTCAAACACCAAAACCCTGTCTTGGGTTTTGTTTTGGGTTTACCCAATGCTTTTATAAAATTGCGGGCCAGAAGAAAATGAGTAAGAAAAAAGGAAAGAAACATGGATGGGATAATGTATGTATGTAACAGATCTGATCTGTTGATCCATATTCTCTTATAATAAATGCTAACTTATAGAGCACTTTTTGTCTCCAGATCTCAAAGTGCTTTACAAAGATGGGCAAAATATACTGTCTCCACAGAATGGGAAATCGAAGTGCGGAGTTTAAGTGATTTGTCCAAGGTCACAGAGCAATTAAATGAAAGTTGGAACAGAACATAGGCTTTCTGACTTATAGGGCTTGCCTACACAAACAAGTAGACTATGGCAAGGTAGCGTGAAAATTTATCCCATGGTCTAATTGCCCATGTGCACCCCGCTGATGCACAACAACAATTTGTTAGAGTGCCCTTTGAAAGGGAACTAGTTCAAAGCACGTTAACTAACTGTTAACATGCATCAGGATCCTCACCCTAGATTACTGAGTTCTAATTCTTCAAGCAGGCAAGCCCCTAGACCAAGGGTGGGGAACCTCCGGCCCCCGGGCTGTATACGTCCCGCCAAATCATTCGGTCCGGCCCGCAGGCGGGTCTCGAAAAACTGCGCCGTAGAGACGGCCGGACCAACGTGGCGGTGGGGGCAGAGCGGCGTGGCGGGAGTGGTGAGGCGGCAGCAGCGGGCGCTGCTGAGGGGAATGAATGGAGCTGGGGAGCCAGCGGGCTGCGGCGGAGGGAGGGCCGGGGCCTGAGCGCCGGAAGTGAGCGGCCGGGGAGAGCCCGGCGCGGCGGGGCCGGGGCTGAGTCAGCCACTGGGGCGTGGGAAGAAGATGCGCCGCAGCCGCCGGCCAGGGACGCGCGCGGGCTGTCAGGCGGGGGCGGCTCCGCGCTGAGCGAAGGGGCCGGGAAGCGCCTGGGGGAGCCGCCGGTGCCGCACAGCCACCATTAGCCGGGCGGCGAAAGGAGGAGCCGCGGGGAGCCGACGGTCAAGGGGATGTGGGGGGTGAGGCTGGGCGGGGGTAAAGGAAGATCACCCCCTACAACCAGGCTGACAGCGGGAGCTGACTGGGGCAGGCAGTGGGGCCAGCGGGGGAAACCCCAAAGCAGTGCAGGGCTAAGCACTCCGCCTGCCACTGCTTTGGGGTTTCCCCCGCTGGCCCCTTGCCCGTTGCCAGCCTGGGGGAGGGGGGGGGGAAGCGGCCCGCGAATGACATTATAAATATCCCAATGGCCCTTGGCAGAAAAAAGGTTCCCCACCCCTGCCCTAGACTCAAATACAATCCAATGGAACACACTCTACTGTCCTTATATTTTACTGGATATTTTTATAATAAAAAAAAAGAAAAAAGAAAAAAAAAAGCTCTATCCTTTTAAATAAATTCTATTAAAAATGCCCAGGGATGCAAAACATAAGTTGTTAACATTGCATCTGTCACATTTTCAGATTCATAGAATGAAGTCAGAATTATTTTTCCTTTTAAGCAGATTAAACTATTGAGAAGTTATCTGAAAACAGCAAAAACCTAATGCATCTATGACAAGTTATTCATAACTATAAACAGGCCTTAAAAAATTCCATTCACTCCTGGAAAAAGGAACTTTCCCTGGCAAACAAGGGGCCTTAACATCAATTTCTGTAGATTTCAAGCTTTCATTTGCTAGCTCTTATAATGGCAGAGATATCCTTTAAAAAGTCAAACGTGTAACAGATGCAGCAGCATCTTTCCAAGTCTACAGACAGCGTCACTGTCACTACTGTTCCACAGAGTTTCGCCAAGCATCAGGAGAATAAGATTAAAAAGACTCTGGATTGCTTCTGCGCCACTATTCATTCTCTAGACAGCAGTGAAACATCATGGACTACATCCATTTTAGGCTTATTCAAAAAGAGGCAGGCATTAGAGTTACTCATGGTGGAAGACTGAAAGGACAGACAGATGCTAGGAAATGAGCACCTGCTACCCAAAACCTCCTAGCTGCAGACAGAAGGGGTAGACATGTACAAATCATCTCTTGCTTTAGGACAGTGGTGGGCAAACTGTGGCCCATCAGGGTAATCCATTGGCGGTCTGTAAGATAGTTTGTTTGCATTGACCATCCACAGGCACGACCGCTTGACGCTCCTAGTGGCCGTGGTTTGCTGTTCCCAGCCAACGGGAGCTGCGAGAAGCGTCAGCCAGCATGTCACTTCTTGTGAGCATCCCCCTCCAGCCAATGGATCCCTCGCCAGGTTTTCAGCAACTCAGTCTTCGGGGTGAGTTCCTCCTGGGCTCCAGTACAGCAATACAATTCCCTCCTCACTCATTTGGCTGTTTGAACACTATCTCCTGTCAGAAGAGAAGGGCATACAGCCAGATCCCACCACCATCCACAGCTACTAGAAGATACAAAGTGTGGTGCTGCTAGGACTCCAACTTCTAAATGACTGATTACTTTATGAAAATGGCTTAATCTCCACTGGCTCATCACCAGGTGGGCCTTGGAACCTCTTTTTGAACCCAAGACTCTTAATTAGCTGCACAGTATGGTTGTTTCATTTTAAATACAGGCATCTCACGTCTTAGGAGCATTTAACATACGCGATTTCTGCTTTACACGGTCGGCAAAAAAAAAGGGAAAAATAAAAATGTAATAACTTTCTGTAGGGCGGGTGATTTCACCCACCACTGACCTCAAAGGGATTCGGCTATATGCAGTTTCCGCTTTACGGAGTAACCGTGGAACGGAACCCTCGCTCAAGACGCAACATGACTGTATACTAAGATTAATGTAGAGACAACCAAACCAAAGGTGCAAGCTGTCTATACAAGCATAGTGGCTAGGTGCTATGCACAGTGTTGCAACTTGGCACTTTTTTCTACCTGGCTGACAAGAATACACATTTATCATAATTAGAAGGGCTGATTTCCTTCATGCAAGCTTATAAAAAAAACCTGCCACGCATTACCATTGCTTAAGACTTGAGCTGTAGGTGTGTGCCACTATCTTATAAGGCCCTCAGAAAAATCACAGATTTTTTTAAAAATCCATGCAAACATTATATGTAAATGTTTAAATATCACTGGATATGCATGGCGGCCAACTCTCTCCTGCAAACTTCTATAATTTTTTCAACAGTGGGAAGAAAAAAGCAGGCATCGCTGGGGCTGCAGCCGCTCACAGAAGGTTAGCAGACTAGTTCCACCTCAGAGGGATGTAGCAGTAGAGTCCTATTCCATGAAGTTGATGTAGGGGAGAAGTGTCTTAACGATGGGCAGGGTGACAAAAGCCACGTGAATGAGCAATGAGAGCCAACTCAGTGAGTAAATGAATCACATGGCACAAGCCAGTCTAGCCTAACCTAGGTCAGGGATCAGGGACCAGCTTTCTCCATACTCAGCTCCAGCCCAGACCTCTACTGCTGTTTTGTGTCCAGCCAACGGAGAGAGGGGAGCTGTACTGACAACCAGGCAATTGGCAGCCCTGGCTATAGGGGCAGCCCTGGCTTGCCCCTACAGCAGCCCTGGTTTGCCTCACAGGCCCATAGGAGACACCAAAGCACCAGCTGGCAAGGAGATGAGACTGAGATCCATCCCCCTCACAAAGCCACCACTGCATGGAACACAAGGTGTGGGATGGGACCCTGTCCGGGGGGTGGGGGATATCAAGGCATGAGGGATGGAACCCACTTTCAGCTCCTCACCAGTCAGTGTTACAGTGTCTCCCACAGGCCTGTAGGGGGCCTCTGTGAGGCAGGCTGGGCCCAGATCTCTAATTGCCACATTGACAGTGTCACCCCTTCCTCTCCCTCCCCTCCCCTCCCGGCTGGACAGGAAGCAGCAGTAGTGACCTGGGTCAGAGCTGGCCCACTAACCTTCCCCCACACCCTCACCCCCATCACCACCACCATGAACAGCCACAGCGTCAGTAGGATGCTTCTACCTCACTGCTGTTGGGGGAGGGAGGAGGAAGGAGAGGGGGAATCCCAGTATTGGGCTAATTTAACAATTTCCATAGATTCCATGAAATCTTGATTTACACAGGGCCTTATACACTAGAACAGAAGTCAATTTACTGATTCTAATTCATATACAGCCTATAAATTAGTCAACTTCAAAGTTGAATTTTCTCCTGTTTAAAAAAAGTCAGTATTTTCTACATTTTATTTAATCTCATTTCATGATAGTTCCACTGTAAACAGAGTTTACTATGCCAAGTCATTTAAACATTTTAACATTGACTGTGAGCTGCTAATAATTGCTTACTTCCAAAAACTCTTAATTAAAAGAACCTGAATTCCATCTGTTTTTACCATTTAAAGAGAAGCAGAACTACAAAATGTATTTCTCAAGTCTTATCAGCAAAAATTATTAAAAGATTGGAAAAGTTATAAGGCAAGTTATTCTTTGTGCTAAAAGATAACATGGAAATAATAGATAATTAAAGCACCCTTCTTCTGCAGAAGCCAGAAGAAAGTCACCATTAACCAAGCTGAAATAGAAACAGTTCTGATATGCAAAACACATAGCAAAGTTTCTCTCAGGGAGGCAAAAGGATTTTCCAGTATGCTCCAAGTCACTGGACAAATTGAAGTACTCTGCTGTTTACATTCCATCCCATACTCCTGACATAGTAGATTCTCATATCTTCTTAAAGAAACTATATCAGTCTTCTCTTATTCATTAAAAAAAAATAGTAAGCCTGTTTCTTCCAGACAACCCCAGGCTCTAAATTTATGAATAGTGAAACAATTACTCAGAGGATTACATAATTACTTTCTCAGAGGAGCTTCCTTCTCTCATATGAAGCTCGAAAACTATTGAAATGTACAGCATACAACAGATTTTATTATGGGGGAAAATATGAAGCACTCATGAAGTATGTAAAATGCAAATTACAACAGAAGAGGCGTCGCTTTTTTATATCAGCTTATTTTTGCATTAACGCAACCTATCTACTTTAATAATGTAAGTTTTAGATGCATCAGTTTGCAACAGCTTCAATTACTTACCTTCCGCTGCACCTCAGGAGTGTGCAGAAAAGAACATTGAAATGCCAAATATGAATAAAGATTGCTATACTATGCTAATGGGGGGGGGGGGGAAACACCTTTATTGTGCACTTTTACTGCAGTTTCTGCCCTCCCTAATGATAACAGTGTACATTAAATACTATACTGTTAACACACACATCTGTAAAACACAAAAATACCTGAATTCCCAAGGTCAGTATCATACAACACAAATATTTCAATGCTCTTGAATATTTGTAACAACTGATGGAAAGGAGGCCTTTTTTCATCTCCAGTGTTCATTGAAATCTTGCAATAAAGGGTATCCATATTTAGAAAAATATGTTATCGGTAAAGAGAATGTTGGTATTTGGGGGATGTATCTTGGAATTCCCAGGCTTCTTATCTATTTAAACAATAAGAGTATAGCTGAAGGGATAATGAAAAATAAATAGGATGTTACATTCCGAAGTGGCAGGGGCCAACATGTGGCTAGTGGTTAGGACATTCCCTTCTGCAGTGCAGCACTATTGCCTATTGGCCTAAGCAATTTACAATATACTAGCGTAACAGCAACATAAAAACAACCCCTTCACAAGTCTGGGTGCAGAAGTCCCACTATGGAACTCTGTATTAGGAAGCCGTTTAAAGACACAGTACTTATAAATCAGCTCACTAGTCACCCCCTCAGAGACACGTATGAATTTTTTTCTCCTATTCATTCACACACCAACGCTGCGTCTCTTTCTTTAAAGAGGCAAAACCCACCACCTCACGGCCTGGGTTACGTACAAATCCCTTTCTCCGGAGCGGAGCAGATCCACCGTGTTTTCACAGCTGCGCTTAGCTGCGGTTCACGAGCTACGACCGAGCCTCTGTGGGGGCAGCTTCCCCCGCGAGCGGCGCGAATGCAGCGATTTCCTACCCTCCCCGGGCACCAGCCGGGGGCCCCGCTCGCCTCGCACCTGCACATCCCGACCCCGCTCTCCGCGCCCCCGCCCCACCAGCCACGGAGCCTGCAGGGAGCCGCGGTCTAGGGAGACCCCGCGGTGCCCGCCAGCTCCAGGCAGGTATCACCCCGCGCAGCAGCCAGCTCCCGGGGGGGGGGGGGCGGCGGCAGGTGAGGCACACGCCGCAGCACGCCGGGGCTGGATCACAAAGCGAGCCCTGCGGGGGGACGGTCCCCGGGCCTAGCGCCGGCGGGGGCTCCGCAGAGGCGGCGGGGGCTCGCTTACCTGCAGGGGTGGCGCCGAAGACTCTCACCACGGGCACCTTCTTGGCCTGGGCCTCTCTGAAGCGGGACTGGCCGGGGTCCAGGCCGGGCAGCGGGCTGCCCATGTAGTAGTCGGCGGTCACGATCCTCACTGAGAACATGTTCGCCGCCGCCGAGAGCGACCCACGCAGGGAGCGAGCGCGGAGCCCACACGGCTCCCCCGCCGCCGCAGCGAGCGCAGCCCCCTCCCTCGCGCCCGCCCGGCCGCCCGCCCGCCCGCGCGCGCACAGACACACGCGCGCGCTGAGCGGCTCGAACTGGCTCTAGAAGAGCCTGGCCGGTCGCGAGCGCCTCATGGGCAGAGCGGTCCCTTCCCTCGGCAGCGCGGACGCCTCGGCGGCGGTACCTCCTCGGCTCCAGCTGTTGTTGCCATGATGATGATGTCACGGACGCAACCACTGGGGAGGGGGGAGAAGGAGGCGGGCGGGGGGATGTTTCTCCCCTTCTGCACTTCGGCACAGGGTGTTTTTTCCCGCTCCCCGGGCAGTGGAAGCCGCGCGGGATCGGTTTCTCGACGCTCGACCCTAGCGGCTGGGGGAGGCTACGGAACGCCGAGTCATGGATCGGGCTGGGGACTCCGGGGCTAGGATTGGGTTAGGCTGGGTCGCGCCGCCATTTTGGATGCTGAGGCGTCTCGCTGCAGGAAGGTGAGTCGCCGCCCGCTGCTGGGGGAAGGGGCCGTCTCGTGCCGTTATCACGCACGAGACTGGGGAGGGGGAGCAGGAAGAAAGGGGGCGCGGGAGTTCTCAGGTAACGTTCCTGCCGTCGCGTGCGCCCCCTTTGGCTGTGCCGGTCACTGCGCGCGGCCCGCGGGAGGGGAAGCGAGCGCAGCTCTCAGCCTAGACAAGTCCGCCGGCGGCTGGTGAACGTGCTGCTGGCGGCGGGGAGGAGCTACGGGGGCTGGGCCTCGGCGCTAGCGCCAGCCCGGGCGCGGCGTTCCGTGCCCCTCAGTCCGCCCCGGACGCGCGTCCGCCGCCTCCACGGTAGCCAGTGGCCCGGCTGCAGCGCCGCTCTCAGGCGAATGATCGTGGAGGGGGGACGGACTTGGGGAGCAGGCTCCCTTTGCGCCGCGGGCCCCGGTCTCCTTGCGGTGCAATGATTTGCAGGGCGGCCCCACGGCTCCGACCCCCCCGCCCCCGGCCGTCAGCCGCCCACCCCGCGTCTGAGGGGCCGAGCGCCAGCCCCACTGAGCCCACCAGGAGCCTCCTCCCAAGGAGGAATCCAGAGCGGTGGCTGCCAGCCCAGCGAGGGAAACACCCGTGATCACGAGAGATTTATTTTTCCTTAATAAAGCCTGGGCTCGTTTTATTTGCCTGCTGGTTTCCCAGGTCTCAGGGTGTGTCCAGCCCTTAGGAAGGGTAGAAATGTAGGGGTTCTTTTAAATAAAAGCTGAGATTTTCGTGCAATCTCAGTTCCCCAGCTGGGGCTCGAGGAAAAACACAGAATATCACAAGAGTTGACAGCCCTGAAGATCCCCCTGTAAAAAGGCTATGTGTTTCCCAGACCAATATATTTTTGTTTGGTACATGTGTAGACTGAAAGATACAGCAAATGTACAAATCTATAAAATCAGACATAAATCCAGTATGTAAAACATATGCTGCCCACTGAACCTGACTATGTTTTGTTTTTAGATTTAAACAAAAAAAACAGACCAGGCAATTCCTACCCTTCCCTTACTCTCTGAAGTTCACACATCTTGGATTGATTTTTCAGTCTGTTTCTCTATTCATTGTCTCATTAGGTCAATTTGTTTTCTCTGGGTCACTTTTCTTCCTTTATCTCATTTTCACATACATGGGAGAAAAAATAATGCTACTCAAACTTTGTCCATAGTCACAGAGAAATAGGATAGATCTGCCTGGCACATACAATTGATGTTAAGAAATTTGATACTTTGAGATCTAATAAGTATTTAAGACACAATTGAGGTGCAGTGCCCATTTTTGTAAGAGCTTTGTTTGCAAAGGGTCATATATGGGTCATATTTTTAACTATGAGAACTAGAAATGTTTGTTTTTAAGGAAGCTTAAATTCCACAAAAACCAATAGTCACCAGGAAAGTACTGGTGAAGCATGCCATTGATTACCAGCTCAGTCTTACCCAGTTTTCATCTTCCTGTTATTGTTCTTTGAACAAATTTTATCCTCCTCCCTATCAACTACGAACTTTTCCTCATTTCCTCCCCTCCATTCACAAGGAGCCTGCAGCCATCACTATACTTTTTTCATGTTACTTTCTGAGCCTCTGCTGTCTTCCTCTTAATCTGGCTGATCTTTGCTTCCATCACATTGAGTATCCTTGCCATCTTTTCCTAACTCAGTGATGGCTTTGAGAGCTAGCTTCTTTACTTCATCTAAAAAAGGAACATGAAAGCAGCCGACAGTGTACTCTAAATCTGGAAGAATCGTTGGAAAACTGAGACAGCAAGACCAGAACAAGAGTAGTGGACGCCTAAGCTAGCGAAAGTTTCCTGTCCAAGTGAGCTGTTTCATCCACTTGACTGAAACTGCTATGAATTGCCTTCAAAAGAATGAAGTGACTAGTTTCTTGTCCAGTTTTTAAGCATTTGCTTAACGTTTTAGTCTCCTAGCCCTACAAAACGTTCTACAATTAGCAATTTGTCTGCAACTCCCAGACTTGATGAGTTTCACCTTCTCAGATTCAGAGCACATTTCTCTCTGTTTTCATGTTACTTGTGCATTTAAGTGAAGAAGTTAGCCTCAAGGCCATCACTGACGCAGGAGTTCGTTTACAGGGATCTGAGATCCATGAATACCTGTGACAGCCCTGTCAGCCGGTGGCAGATGCAAGATCTATTCCTGGACTTCTGGATTGTAGCTTTATGTGCCTGGATAGTCTCCAGTATCTGATATACTCATGTTAGTTGAAGTGTATCCTCTAGTTCCTGAAAATTCTCACATCCCAGAGCAGTCAGTTCCAAATGGTAACATTGTGATTGGAGAAGCCTCTGCCAACTCCCCACTTCAATTCCATTCTCTGAATGATATACTCTCCCCAAGGCCATCTCCAGTTTTCCAATCTAAAGCAAGTCATCTCCTTTGCCTGCTCTTCCAGAGTTACCATCTACAGTTGCTAGGCAGCAGCTGTGCTGCTGACCAACCATCTACATATTTGTGTGAAAATAATGAGACTTGAATATACAGTAGACTCTCGATTATCCAGAATTGGATTAACCAGGATGTGGATTAACCGGAATGTCAAAAAAAATGCACGCAACTCGCACGGCCAGCTCTGGCTTTGCTGCAGCCCCAAGCGCACACACAAAAAACCCCTACCAGGGCACAGGGCAGTCAGTGAACCAACACCCTTTCCCCCCCAGCACAGGATGGCTGGTGAATCAACCCCCACTCCCCATATTTCCTATAGATGGTGATTATCCAGGATTTTATTAACCAGAATTATTTTTCCCTATCATCCTGGATAATCGAGAGTCTACTGTACAACAGCCACTAATCAAATACAATTAAACAGCTGTACAACAAATTAATATTAGTATTAGAAATAATAGTATAGACTGTCACCGTAACTAGCTAACTACTGTCTTAAAACACAGAATTAACTCAACAGAAGAAAATAAATACAGCTGTTTATTTTTTTATTTGAACAAAAGACAGGTCAGGCAATAATTCACCTCTTCTTTGTCCCAATTAGTATTATGTACTTTATAAAAATCTATAAATGCATGTGTAGTTCACAGTAGAATATTTGTCTAAACTGACAATGCCATCCAGAAATTCAGTCTGGGGAAAAACGGCCTACATTTAAAATGTGATGTCACTCAGAGGTATGCAAAATCCACATTATTGAGCAATATAGTTATGTATCCCCAATTCCCAGCGTAGATACGACTAGGTGCATAGATACATCACTCATGGAAGTGGTGTTCCTGCATTGGCAGAAAAATCCCTTCTGTCACTGTTTCTATATTATGGGGATATACCAGCGTAGGTATGACACCATGTCCATGCCGGCATAGCACCCAGAGCTATAATCTCCCTCATTCAGTCCTTTACTTCATTAAGAGCTTGATCCTACACATCCAACAAAGCTCCCACTAATTTCAGTCGTGAAAGAGCAGGCCCTAAAGAATGGGGGTAAAATTTTGAAAAAATCTAAGTGATTTGGGAGCTCCTATACCCACAAAGGAACTTAGATGTTGCAGTGTCCAGTGAGCTCTGGGATATTCTGATGTGGGTCTCCCTCAGTCTCTTCTGTTGAAGCTGTTCCACTTTATATAAATAATTCAGTGTGGATTGGCCCAGAGAGAATGAGAATGACTCTGTCATCTAGTAGCTAGGACAGTCACTTGAAAGATAGGAAACCAGGTTCAAATCCTTTCTCATCAGGTACAGTGTCTTCCCATCTTCTCGGTAAGGTCCCATACCACTGGGCTAATGGTTACCACTGCCATTGCCTCTCCAGCCCCCTTTCCCATTTTGTGTGGAATTAAGTATGCTTTAATGTAGACACTACAACTGATGGGAGGGATTTTCCCATCGGAAATCCACCTCGCCAAGAGACAATAACTAAGTTGATGGAAGAATTCTTCTGTCAACCTAGCACTATCTAATCTGGAGGTTAGAACATCTTAACTACAGTAGACTCTCGATAATCGGGGCTCAGGTTAACCGGGCTGCAGATTAACCGGGATGTCTAAAACGGGTCAGCTTTGGGACTTCCCCTGCAGACTCCTGTCAGCCAGGGTGCCGCTGCCTGCCCCACTCAGCTCCCGCTACCAGCCTGGGTTCCCTACACCCAGGCTAGCGGCGGGAGCTGACTGAGGCAGGTGGTGGAAGCCCCCCATCCTCCGGTGCACCACCACCCAGAGCAGGGCAGCAGGTGCACCACCTCCTCCCCCCCAGGGCACAGGGCAGCGAATGCACCAACCCTCCTCCCATATGGCTCTTGATTATCCGGAATTTTATTAACCAGGATTACATTTTTCCCTATCATCCCAGATAATTGAGAGTCTACTGTACAATGATCAGGGCTATGGATTTTTTCACTCCCCTAAATGACATACAGTAGACTCTCGATTATCTGGGATCGGGTTAACTGGGTTGCGGATTAACCGGGATGTCTAATAATACTCAAGAAAATGCTACTTCTTTCACGTCAAGTAGATCGCGTGTTCAGTGCATTGTGTGTTGTGGCGGGTGCATGCATCACATTAATGTGTTCTTGTTAACCCCTAGTGACCATGTCTAAACGGAAAAGAGTTGTTCTTTCTATAGAACAAAAACTTGACATAATAAAAAAATCTGAAAAGGGGTTGACGGTGAAGTCACTAAGGAACGAGTACAATGTTGGTGACCAAACAGTACGTGATATTTTGAAAAACAAAAATAAGTTAATTGAGTTTGCTGGAGCTTCTGATAGTGCAAGTGGCATGTCTAGCCGGAAAACTATGAAGATGTCAACCTACGATGCTTTGGACAAAGCAATGGTTTTGTGGTTTAACCAACAGAGGGCCGAGGGAATCCCAGTTTCTGGAGCTGTTTGTGCAGTGAAAGCAAAGTATTTTTTCAATGAACTCAAATTAAAAGGGGACTTTGACGCATCGTGTGGATGGTTGACGAGGTTTAAGCAAAGGCATGGGATTCGTCAGTTTGCTGTCCAAGGTGAAAAACGTAGCCGTGATGGGCTGGCAGTTGAGGAATTTCAGTTTCAATTTCAACGGTTCATCGATAAAGAAGGATTCTCACCAGAACAAATTTATAATGCGGATGAAACTGGTTTATACTGGAAGTGTTTACCACAAAAAATTTTATCTTCTGAAGATGAAAAATGTGCAGCTGGGCATAAACTTCAAAAACAACGCCTTACAGTTTTGTGTTGTGGTAATGCTGCAGGTTCTCATTTTTTGAAACCATGTGTTATTGGGACTACAAAAAAAACTCGAGCTTTTGCAAAAGTTAAAGTTTTATCCAACTTACCTGTCGATTACTACAGCAATAAATCAGCATGGATGGACAGAGAAATTTTTATGGATTGGTTTAAAACAAAATTTGTACCAGCAGTGCATCAACACTTAAAATCTCTAGATCTTCCACAAAAAGCTGTTTTAATCTTAGACAATGCCCCTAGTCACCCAAATGAAGACATTTTAAAGTCAGATGATGGAAATATATTTGTAAAATATTTACCTCCAAATGTGACAGCTTTGATCCAGCCTATGGATCAAGGAGTGATACAAAATATGAAAACAATTTATCGAAGAAATTTACTGCTGAAGTTCGTAAAGGAAAATGGTGATGATTTACTGTTGTTTTGGAAAAAACTAACTGTGTTGGACGCCATTTATGATATTGCTGCTGCTTGGAAATCGGTAAAAAGTTCAACTTTAAAAAAATCATGGCGAAAACTTTTACCAGGAAACCATGAGGAATTTCTTGGTGTTGAGGACAGTGTTAATGAAGTGGTGCCTGAAGTACTGCACAATTTACATCACATAAGTGGATGTGTGAATGTTGATGAGGAAAGTGTGCGCAATTGGCTAAATGCAGACCAAAATCTGCCTGGTCATGAAGTATTAAATGACGAAGAAATTGTGCAACGTATTACTGCCGAAGGTGAACGAACAGCCACCAATGATTTGGACCAGGAAGAAGACAGCCTCATACAAGAACAAAGGATTAGTCACAGTGCTGCTTTAACTCATGCTGAAACCCTGTTACATTATTTGGAGCAACAGCAAGACAGCACCCTTGCTGAGAAACTATTGCTGAGAAATCTGTGCAGCACCATTTGCCAAAAGATGATTGAAGGGAAAAAGCAAACTTCTTTGTTGTCATATTTTAAATAAAATAAGAGTAAGTAAGTTCATACTATACTTTTGTTTTTGATTTGTTTTTCTTCTATATATATTTTTTTACACAATTTTAATTTTTTTTTAATACAGTACAGTATTTCCTGTGGATGGTGATTATCCGGGATTTTATTGACCAGGATTACATTTTCCCCTATCATCCCGGATAATCGAGAGCCTACTGTTTTTAAAATGAGTTAATTTACTAGTGTAGGCCAGCCTTTAGATGCCTTTGTGCTTTTGGGAATCTAAACCCTAAATCTTATTTTCAGTAGTGACATAAACACTTAGGAACCTCTGTCCAAAGAGAGTCTTAGGCCTGGTCTATACTACACTGTAAACGCTTCAGCTTCACTACTGTAATGTTTAAGTGAAGACACTATCTATGTCGATGGGAGGAGTTCCCCAGTCAGCATAGATACTCCACCTCCCCGAGAGGCAGTAGTCCCTAGTGTTGTCTACACTAGCGGTTAAGTTGGCTTAAATGTGTCTGTAAGCGGGTCGACACTCACCCTGGCGGCGCCTCCCGCTGGTCGTCTGGGGAATCAGCTCTTCAGCCTCCGGAGCGCCCTCTGCCGGCCGATGTCCCGCTTCTACTCCGGCCCTGTGTCCCTCCCAGACCCCGGTGCCCTCTAGCTGAGGGTGCTGCACCCCTGCAGTACCCCCCTGGTCTTAGGGTCTCCCCTCCCTGGGGAACCCTCCACCCACTATCCCCACCTTGCCTCAGACTTGGCCACTGCCAGTCACCACTTGCCCCCGCTCACTGAGGCAGACTGCAGTATCATGGCCTCTCATCACCGGTAAGGGGGGTTGGCCTGCTGCTCCTAATGCTAGCCCTGGGCTGCCCCCTGCAACCCCAGTACCCCTGGGTCAGGCCTTCTGTCAGGCCTTGCAGCCTGGGGCTCTCAGGCTAGAGCTCCCTAGCTCCCAGTGCCTTGCCCCAGCCCTGCCCCAGTCCAGATACCTTGCTTAAGGCTCCCCGCAGCTAGGCCTGTCTTCCTCTGGATACAGAGGAGACTGTCCTCTCTAGGCCCCTGCCTCTCAGCCTTTATACAGGCCTGAGAGTTTGGGGCGTGGCCACCCATCTGAGCCTGCTTCCCAATCAGCCTGGGAGTTTGCTGGCTCCCAGCCACAACCCCTTCCCTGGGCTATTCCAGCCCTTCCAGGCAGGGAGCGGGTGGTCACCCCGCTACAGTGTCATTCTGGGCTGTAGATTTTTCACACCTCTGAGCAATGTAGTTATGCCAACCTAATTTCCTAGTGCAGACCATCTTAAGTCTCTTGAAAATGCGATTTAGGCTCCTAATTTGCTTCGGCAGTTCTGAAGATTTATCTTGCCACTAGACCTTGACTCACAAATCTATAGAGACAAGAAGTGTATGTCTTCACTACCCACTGGATCGGCAGGCAGTGATCGATCTTTTGGTGATCGATTTATCGCATCTCATCAAGACGTGATAAATCAATTGCCAGCGACACTCCTGTCGACTCCGGAACTCCAGCTCGCCGAGAGACGCAAGTTGGAGTCAATGGGGGAGCCCGCTGCCACCATGAGGACGGTAGGTAAGTTGGCCAAAGATGCACCGACTTCAGCTATGTAGCTTCAGCTGTAGTGTAGACCAGTCCTAAGATCAGGTACCTCACCTGATCTCAGCAATCAGGCTATTATATGGTGAGAGGTCCTCTGTTAGGGCCTATATATGCTATGAAATTGACTTGAGAATGGATTTCAGCAGTGGGTTTCTGCTGGAATGTCTTTAACTGCTGGAAACAATTTAGCTGTTAATATAGACAGGAGAAAATGATTTCAACTCTATAATAGAAAACATTATAGAGATCGGTGGACCGTGGTATACATGTCACATTCTGTAAAGAGTCCTCTTTGCAATATAAATACAACCATGTCAGGGGACCAGGATGCAATACAGTTTTATGCCCTAACTCAGTTATCAATATCTATACACACAAACACAGTTTTAAAGGGTTTTTTGTTTAATAGATATAAACACATTGTTTAGGCACATACATACTTGTATGCAAATGTGAATATTTGTGTTTATTTGCTTGGATTTGCACCTAGCAATATTAACTCTAATTCCAAAATAAAGTAAATGGAACTTAAAGTATAGGATCCACAAGAGTAACAGTTCTTTTTCTTTTTCAACATTTTCAGGTCTTATCTCTGCCTGACCCCTCAAACATCCATGTCAATGAACCTGCATGCAGGAAAAACACATAAGTATTCAAGAAAATATCATCACCTGAAGTGAAAAAATGAAGAATGAAACATTTTTAAAATGCAGAACTAGAACATATAATTTCTCCTTTTATTTAGAAGTAGGGCTGTCAATTTATCACAGTTAACTCGTGATTAACTAAAAAAAATCATGATTAAAAAACTAATAGCAATCATCGCAGTTTTAATCGCACTGTTAATAGAATACCAATTTAAATTTATTAAATATTTTACATGTTTTTCTACATTTTATGTATATTGATTTCAATTACAATACAGACTACAAAATATATATTTTTGATTATTAATATTAGCACTTCTAAAATAAATAGTAATTGTCAATTCACCTCATATAAGTGCTATCATACAATCTCTTTGTCATGAAAGTGCAACTTACAAATGTAAGGATTTTTGTTACATAACTGCACTCAAAAGTAAAACTATGTAAAATTTTAGAGCCTACAAGTCCACTCAGTACTACTTCTTGTTCAGCCAATCGCTAAGACAAATAAGATTGCTTACATTTCCAGGAGATAATGCTGCCCTTTTCTTATTTACAATGTCACCAGAAAGTGAGAACAGGCATTTGCATGGCATTTTGTAGCCAGCATGGCAAGGTATTTACATGCCAGGTATGCTAAACATGCATATGCCCATTCATGCTTTGGCCACCATTCCAGAGGACATGCTTCCATGCTGATAACAGTCTTTTAAAAAATAATGTGTTAATTAAATTTGTGACTGAACTACTTGGGGGAGAATTGTATGTCTCTTGCTCTGTTTTATCCACATTCTGACATGTATTTTTCATGTTATAGCAATCTCAGATGGTGACCCAGCACATAAAACAAGGAGTCCTTGTGGCACCTTAGAGGCTAAGGGCTTGGCTATACAGTAGACTCTTGATTATCCAGGATTGGATTAACCAGGATGTGGATTAACCAGGATGTCAAAAAAATACACGCAACTCACATGGCCGGCTCTGGCTTTGCTGCTGCCCCAAGCACACACACAAAAAAACCCTACCAGGGTGCAGGACAGCCAGTGAACCAACACCCCCTCCCCCCCCCCCAGTGCAGGATGGCTGGTGAATCAACCCCCACACTCCATATTTCCTATGGATGGTGATTATCCAGGATTTTATTAACCAGAATTATTTTTTTCCCTATCATCCTGGATAATCGAGAGTCTACTGTACTTGCAAATTAGAGCACACTAAAGCAAACCAGTGTGCTCTAACTCACTGCTTGTCCAACCGGCAAGTTACATAGAGCGCTCTGACTCCATCACTAGAACACACCTCGGCAAGAGGAATAACATTTGATGCGGTGCCACTGTAGCGCCATGGCACCAGTGTGGACACCCTGGTCTACTAATGCGCTCTGATCGGCCTTCGGAAGTGTCCCATAATGTCTGTTCCAGCTACTCTGGTCATCACTTTGAACTCTACTGTCCTGCTCTCAGGTGACTGACCTTCAGACCCGCCATTTAAATTCTCTGGGAATTGTGAAAATCCCCTTCCTTTTTGCTCAGCTCAGCCAGGTGTGGAGTGCTCTCAGCGAATCTTTGCAGGTGACCATGCACCAGGCGATCCCTAGTATGGAGCAATGGTGAGGTGCTGGACCTCATCAGTGTTTTGGGTGAGGAAGCTGTCCGGTCCCAGCTGTGCTCCAGCCATAGGAATTACAATACATTCGGGAAGATATCAAGGGACATAATGGAAAGGGGTCATGATCGGGATGCAGTACAGTGTAGGGTTAAAGTGAAGGAGCTGGAGAATGCCTACCGCAAAGCCCGTGAGGTAAACTGCTGCTCCGGTGCTACCCCTGCGACCTGCCGTTTCTACAAAGAGCTAAACGCAATACTTGGGGGTGACCCCCACCTCCACTCCGAGGACCACCATGGACACTTCAGAGGCCAGTCAAACAAGGCAGGAGGAGGAGGAAAGCGGTAGCAAGGGTGCTGAGATGGAGGAAGACATCCCGGAATCCCTAGATACATGGAGCCAGGAGCTCTTCTCAAGCCAGGAAGAAGGTTGCCAGTTGCAGTAGCCGGTGCTTGAGGAAGGACAAACACCAAAGGAGGTTCCCGGTAAGCGGCTTTTTTTGGGGGGGAAGGAAGTTATGCACTGTGGACTCTTGGGACAAGGAAGGTTAAGGCTGCATGCATGCCCTAGGGGCTTGGCCACACTTGCAGCTGTAAAGCGCTTTGGGTTAAATCCGCCTTCGGAGAGTGCTCCAGGGAAAGTGCTCCAGTGTGTCCACAATGACAGCTGCAAGCACACTGGCGTTGCCACATTCGCGGCACTTGAAGCGGCATTGGGAGCAGTGCATTATGGGCAGCTATCCCACAGAGCACCTCTTCCCATTCTGGTGCTGTGGCTTGTGGAAAGGGGGCGTGAGTTGCGGGGCATTCCTATCCCAACGCCCCATGATGCATCGCTTCACATCCCACCAGTCCCTGTGTTTTCGTCCAGCTTTGGCGTCATCTTTCAACGGTTTCTGTGCAGCGGCACGGTCTGGCTTCCCTTTTGGTCTGCAGGAATGGAGCCCAGACTTTGGAGGAACATGCTAATGAATCTCACCAACACGTCACGTCTGGCAGTCGAGTTACTACTTAAGATTCAAAGTGACAGTGAGGAGTCTGATGAAGGTATCGAGTCGTGAAACGCATACGACATGAAATTTCTTGTGTCATTCACGGACATGCTCTCCACCAGTCACTTTTGGGCTCAGGAAACAAGCACTGAGTGGTGGGATCACATCATCATGCAAGTCTGGAATGACGAGCAGTGGCTGCAGAACTTTTAGATGAGAAAAGGCACTTTCATGGGATTGTGTGCAGAACTCGCCCACACTGCAGTACAAGGACACGAGATTGAGAGCTGCCCTACAGTGGAAAGTGAGTGACTATTGCAGTCTGGAAGCTGGCAACTCCAGACAGCTACCCATCGGTCGCTAACCAGTTTGGAGTGGGAAAGTCAGCCATTGGAATCGTGTTGATGCAAGTTTGCAGGGCCATTAATTGCAACCTGCTCAGAAGAACTATGATTCTAGGTAACGTGCATGACATTGTAGCTGGCTTGGCAAAAAATGGGTTTCCCTAACATTTGTTATACTCTCGTTGGAGCGCAATGGCGCCAATGTAGATACCCAATGTGCACTGATTGGCCTCCAGCCTGTCCCACAATTCCTGTTCTTGCCACTCTGGTCATCACTGTTCACCACAAGGAGAAGTGCTTGTCTGTGCAGGAGAACAAGACATTGGAATGAACTAGCACATCCCTATTTCCTGTTCCCCACAAAAGGCACAATTCTTTGACTTTGCCTGCATTATATAAACACGTAGCACAGAGTACATATAATGTATATTTTAAAAATTTAGTAAAACCCTCCCTGTCACATTTTTCCACAGCAAGATGATGGGAGAAAGAACTACCCCATCCTGATTGTATTGGACTGTCAACACTGGTTCTCCACTTGTGAGGTAACTCCCTTCTCTTCATGTGTCAGTATAACAACGTCTGCATTGGTAATTTTCACTCCATGAGTCTGAAGAAGTGGGTTTTTTACCCACAAACGCTTATGCCCAGAATAAATCAGTTAGTCTTTAAGGTGCCACTGGACTCCCTGTGGTTATCTGGTTTTAAGCGTCTAACTCTTCCGTCATTTTCCTTGGGAAAACATCTCAGAGCCTAACACACACAAAATTTACCTAATATACAGACTATTTTTCCCTTTACTAATTACTCTTACTTATGCATTCTTGTACCTCCCTAAATAATTCTTCTTCCTTTGTGTTTACATCTTTCAAATATATTTGCAAAGCAGTTGAATTTTCTGAAATGATATCATGAACCCTTTAGTCATTACTCTGCCAAGCTGTACTTAACTTTCTAATCTTTCCTCATGAGTCAGTAGCTCCAGCCTCCAAATAATTTTTGTAACTTTTATCTGAACTCCTTCCAGTTTGCAGAGATATTTCTGGTAAAGTGCCCAGAACCTAGTGCAGAATTCCAGGTTTGGTCATACCAGAACCATATCCAGCTGAATGGTTATCTTCCTGCTCCGTGACATGGTACTTGTAAGGGCTTGTCTCTACTGTGATTTAGTGTGCCGCAAGCAAAGCACTCTAGCCTGCTGTATATTAAGTGGCTATGAAGACCCTGCTGCCACACACTAAAGGTTTCATAGTACGCTTTGATCTACTTGCTCTTTGAAACTTCAGTAGATCAAAGTGCACTATGGAACTTTTAGTGTGCAGCAGCATGGTCCACAAGGCCACTTAGTGCATGGCAGGCTAGCTAGAATGCTGTAGACTCCCACTCCGGCTTGCTAAATCACTGTATACACAAGCCCTAAATATGCAGCTCAAAACTTGTGGGTTTTTTTGGTGACACCACATTTTAAACTTATGTGTAATTTTCTGTTCATTATTATCTTTAGGGTTTTTCCAACATTTTGGCTTTCATATTAATCCTTCCCATTGAATATTAGTGTTGCAAATTATTTTTTGTTATAGCTTGTGTTTTTCTGAGCTGAATCTCATTTTGTTGTTTTCTTTTTTAACAACTCTGTGATATTTTGTACTATGTTACTTTCTTCAGTGGTGCCTGCAACATGACTTCCTCCAGACCAGCAAATGAAACAAACCTTCACACCAATGCCTGTAGCACTCCACAAATATCTACAAGGCTGTATATCATTACCTTTCTTTATTGTTCATCAGTCAGTTTTCATTTTACATTAATTTGCCAATTTGAGTGATCTTCAGAGTGAGATTTCATGAGATGCGGCTTAAATCCAAACATATAATATCTATCGCATTTCCTTCAACCATGCATTAAAAAAAATATAACTTTTTTTTAAAAAAAGCAAGCTCATCTGTTAAGATCTGTTCTTTATAAACCCAGATTGTTTACTGCTTCGGATTCTGTTATCCTTTAGGATCCATTTTTTCAAACGTGGCTGGTCTAAAGCCAAGTTGAGGTGCCGAAGTTAATGGCGTTATCTGGGTGTCTAAAAAAACATTTAGCTCAATTTTGGCACCTGGCTTTGAAAATGTGATTTGGATTTTCAGTGCTTCCATTTTTTTATCAAGAATATAAATTAGACTCAGGATATTTGGAGCACGAATCATACCTTTGTTTGTGCATGAACAGCCCCTAGCACAATGAGTGATTGGATGTTATCAAAGTACAAATAATAATTGCCAATAGAAGTTGTCTTATCTTTTTTGAAGATAGGCACCACATTTGTTTCTCGCCATTCTTATAGCACCTCCTTTGTTCTTGAGTTTTTCAAACTAATAGCCTGCAAGAGAGTGAGAAAGAGTGATTGTTTAGTGAGAAACCTCTTTGAGAAACCTCTTTGAGAAGTACATTTACAACACAAAGGGCTTGTCCTCACTAGTGGGGGGGATCGACGGCAGATACGCAACTTCAGCTACGTGAATCACGTAGCTGAAGTTTGCGTATCTGCCGCCGACTTACCACCCGTCCCCACGTCAGCGGCTGTTGGCGGCACGCTCCCCCGTCGACTCCAGCTTGCGCCTCTCGGCGAGCTGGAGTTCCGGAGTCGACGGGAGCCACGGGCGATCGATTTATCGCGTCTTAACGAGATGCAATAAATCGATCGCCAGAAGATCGATCTCGGACCGCGGTAGTGAAGACGAGCCCTATAACAAAAAACAACCTCCACCCCCCACTCTCATTGCAGCAAATCTCAGAGCCAGGGTCTACAGACTCAGATATATGCTACAGAGCTAAAAATAGCAGTGTAGACATTCCAGTGTGGGGTGTAAGACACACACCTGGTTTCAGAGCTTGAGTGCCACCCTGAGTGAAAACATCTACATAGCTATTTTTAGCACCGTAGTGTGAGCCCCACAAGCCCGAATCTGTATACCTGGGCTCTGAGACTCACTGCTACGGGAGTTGTTTTTTGCAGTGAAGTCATACCCTTAGTGTATATGAAGTAACATTGTCACAGGTGACAAATTACCTAAGGATTTGTTCCCCATTGTCCAAATCTTCATTTGAATATATTAAGCAAGGGGAGAGAAAGAGGATAAGGTGCATGCATTTGAATAACTACAGATGCATATATCCAAATCTGATCATATCCAGAGTTGTAGAGTGGAAAGGGTCATCTGTTGGTTAGCGATGGGCATAACTGAAAGTCAGGACTGCTAGAGTCTGTCTCTAGCTCTGAGAGAAGAATATTGTCTAGCAATTGGAGCAGCAGATATTGTTATCAAGCACACGCAGTAGACATTCATTCTGAAAACAGTGCAGTTAAGTGAGACTTTGTCTGTTATATTGGGTTCTTCTCCTTGTCTGTCTTTAACTATCTCGTGCAACCTCTCAGTTACCTTACTGGCAAAACAGATTATGTATATACAGATACAGCTCTCAGCATTAGTGCTAGTACTCATCCACAGGGAAGAATAGGGAAGGGATGTACTCTAATATCATTTAGAAATAGCTTCTTAGATGGTTCCCAGAGTGAAGAGAGCTTTCCAAGAAGTGATCACATTCTCACACTCAGGCAACTTTGAACACATTCTTTATCTTTAAAAGGAAACAACAGAATCGGTCAGTAAATCAAATGAGGTCCTGGTCTTGTCTGCTGTAATCTTGTAATGCAAAAACATATTGTTGTAAAATCGGGCATTAGGACTGGACATTTGAAACAGGAACTGTCATGGCTGAAACTCTTTCTGTGTTTAGAGAATAGCGGGTAAAATATCATGTGTTTTATAAGATAAGACTATATGTTTTCCACACCTAATGTCTTGTCTTTATTATTCTCTAAAGACAGCTGTTGTGGTGACTGCTCTGGGGAATCTTTAGATACATAGCAATAGGCAGATCATATTTCATTTATTATGTACAGTAATACCCTCTCCCATAATCACTGCACACTTTCTTTTTGTGTTTGTTTTATTTATAAAAATAGAGATTGTGTATCTTGCCAAAGAATCCTCATCTCATTTTAACTGTTGTCTGTATGCAATGAAATATCTAAAGAGTAAATGTTCCTGCTTCAACTTTGTAGAACTGCTAGTATCAGTTTCCATGGTTGGTAAACAGAGCCATCCATCACCTCTGCTAACACTATGATTTGGTCAGTTCCCTAATTCCAACTTCCCCTTCCTTCCAGAGAACTGTTATCTGTTATCTGCATAGAAATATTCAGAAACAGATGAGTGCTTTTTTAGTAATATATGTAATTTAGAAATCTATTCAACAAAATAAGAGGCTATTTCAGAGGAACATCCTAAACGATCCATGTTTCCCAGCTTCAGGGTCATATACCAAGGTTACATATGGGTCACTAAGCTTTCAGTAACAAGCTCAAACTCATGATGGGGAGGTTTTTTATGTTAAATGATATATTTTAGAAGTAAATTCTACTCAACTGGAGAGGGGAAATAGACAGCAGTAACTATTAAAATGCCATTAAGGGTACCTTCTGGAAACAACCTTTGTCCTTATCTTCCGAGGGTGTTGGAGGAGTTGAGGGGGCATGGTAAGGGCACAACAACTCTGTAAACTTACTACTTTTTGTTCTAGTAGTGTTATATATTTTTGTGTCAAATATGAACTAAAACAGATTTGGTTAGTTGTTTCCTATTTGATTTTAATGATTATACACAAAATAGCTTGTTAAAAGAACATTGCAAAGGTTGCAAAATCAAGCACTCAGAAGTTAGAAAATACCAGAATTAAAATGATTTCTGCGACCATAATTTGCCCCCCTTATGCATATATGTTATGATACCAGTCTTTAATTACATAACATACCGGTACTTTTTTTTTTCACAGGACCTCCTGCCTTATTCAGTTCATAGGCTAGACCAGTGGTTCTCAATCAGGGGTCCGAGGTTTCCCGGGGGCCGCCAACAGATTTCAGGAGGTCCGCCAAGCAGGGCAAGTGTTAGACTCCCTGGAGCCCAAGGCAGAAATCTAAAGCCCCGTCATGTGCGGCTGAAGCCTGGGGCCCTGAACCCTGCTACCTGGGACTGAAGTCAAAGCCTCAGCAACTTAGCTTTGTGGGGCTCCCTGTGGTATGGGGCCCAGGGCAGTAGCCTTGCTTGCTACCCCCTAATGCCATGTCTGGCTTTTATATGCAGAAAAAAGTTGTGGCACAGCTGGGCAATAGAGTTTTTTATAACATGTGAGGAAGGGGGGAACCTCCGGAAGAAAAAGGTTGAGAACTCCTGGGATAGTCAGTGCTCTCTTACTGAGCAGTTGTTCAATATTTTATTTTCTCATTGTTCACTGTGTGGGTCTATGGCAACAGTTCTCAAACCAGAGGTTGCGACCCCCCGAAGGGTCGCCATTGGCTTCCAGGGGGGTTGCGAGCTCCCGGCGCCGCTGAAAAGCCGCCAAATGAATCACTTCCGAATTCGGCAGCTTTTTGGCGGACATGGCGAGTGCTCCTGAGAGTTTGCGGAAGTGATTCTTTCCGGTTTCTGTGAACACTCGGGAGCGCTCAGCATGTCCTCCGAAAAGCCACCGAATGCGTAAGTGATTCATTTGGTGGCTTTTTAGCAGACATAGAAGGGTTCGCAGAGCAAAGCATCTATTTAAAAATGGGTCACAGTTCAGCAAAGTTTGAGAACCGCTGATTATGGCTTATTTACTGCACATTATTCAAACCCTGTTCTGAAGACAGATATATTGATTTCTTTAGGGGTCTGTCTATGGCCCACATCACTATAGTGTCTGAGTGCTTCACAGATATTAATTAATTAATCTTCACAATACTGCTGTGAGGTGGTATTATTAATCACACTTTACAGATGCGGAATTGAAACAGTGAGCACTTAAGGTCAAAAAGTGTCCACTAATTTTGGTTGCACAATTTGAAATACCGAGAACCTGATTTTTTTCAGAGTCTTGGCCATACCCTCCTCCTCCTAGGCAGAGCTGGGGCAGCTTCAGTCCTGGCTCAGGGATAGGAGTGAACCCAGGTGTCAGCAGTTGGTCAGCCAGTGGCTCCCCAGCTTCCTCTTACACCTGTACATCCTGTCAGACATTTCACTCTGATGGAGTTTGGGCATCAGTGTAAGGATCTGAGATTAGGGCTGAAGTTAAATCAGAGGCATAGAGAGAGCCTGATCCTGACACAAGAACTCCTGACTCACCAAGTCTCCTTTAAGGCAGTGGGAATACTTGGGAGACTAAGAGTTTTCAGAATCGGGCTTAGGAAAGGCAAAAGGGGGGGAAGGGGGAAATCAGGGGTCATGTGGGTGTAAACAAGGGCAGAATTTGGACCACGATGGGCCAGATTTTCAAAAAAGATAAGCTGCCAAAGGAGTGGCCAGTCTCCCACTGAGAGCTGTCAGATTCTGAGCTCTTCAAAAATCTGGCCACTTAACTTAGGTGCTTAAATGGGAATGATTGAGCACTGAGATCTTTTGAAAATGTGGCTCTGGATGTTCATCAGGACTGGAAACTCATTGCATGCAGTTAAGTTTGGTGTTCAGACATTAAAGGTTTGGAAAATTAGAACTGAAATAAACCAGAGCCTGCTGAATGGGGGAGGAAATGTATTACAAACATTTATGAAAGCAGAAGTATGAAATAGAAGAAAGTTAAGCTATTAATTACAAGTCAGGTTTGATAAAATGCAACCAGAAACATGATTTGGTTTTTTATGTCTCCCCTCTCTGCAGTTTAAACTGTTAGATTTGATTTTACTGCTGGAAGTGTATCAGAGTGTACATCGAAATACCAGAAAAGTATACTCCAGATCGTGAATCCTTCAGAAATAAACCACTGACTGTAGCTTGCCAGTAATCCAGCAATAGAGTCTTAACTTTTTATTTTCTAAATGAATTTATTCTAGATTAATTTGAAAAGTAGGACATGCTCTGCTTTAAAAAGAAAAATGCCAAGATTAGACTGATTGGCTCCCAATGGTCAGCTCGAGAGGGGCATTCAGCACAAAGTTAACTTAAATATTCACTTGAGTTTTCATTCATATGTGGTATGACCTTGCTAAGATATTTTCTTCTCAGTTCATATATGCAGTTGTAGCAATACAATGATAAGTTAACTCAGTGTAATTTAAAAAAAATAGTAAAGGACAAGGATAAAAATGTAGTGCTCAGTGGAGTTTGTAGCCTGCTCCGTGCAAAGAAAATTAAGAGGGTACCTTGGTTGCCATAAGAGCTGTGTAAAAGAACAAGTCGAGTGGAATTGTAGCTTGAAAACATTTGGCAATTGACGTAAAAGAAAAAAGGGAAGCCAGATTTGGGACCCAATCCTACTACCTTACTTACACAAATAGTCCTATTGAATCCAATGTGATTTCAATGAATGAATAAGGGGTGCAGGCTTAGGCACTTAAACATAACAATTGTTAGGACTTCATGGGCCAGATCCTTGAGTGGGTGAGGGCAGCTTTTCCTGGTACAAAAGTGCTATAAGATTGCCTACCTGACCTCACACTTGTGAAGGATCTCTCCTTCATAGTGGGATGCTTGAATGACACAGTCACAGTAGCATCTCCTACAATGTGTCTGCCCCTCACCCCCATTAGGTGGTGCCAGAAGCATTTCCAGAGGGGAAAGAGGGTTGCGGTGTCCCTATGTTCTGACAAATTTTATCTCTGAGAACAGCCCTTTGGGCAGCCAGTGCAAGTTAGAGCAAGCTGAAGACCGCTCTAAATTTCAGAATGGAACTGGCCCAGCACCAGATTGGCTCAGGATCAAGGGGCAACAAAGATGGGCTTCATAAGCAGCGGATGTAATAGGCCAGCGCAGCCACTGCTGACCTGCCACTGGACATCTGGACTGTGGTGGCCCGCCTGCACTCTGCCTCTTCCCATCCCTTCCCCAAGGATCCCAACACCTGCTGCTGTCTGGCTGAGTCCCTCCTCTCCTCCATTCCACTCCTCTCCTCCAGAAGTCTCTGCTGGTTCCCATGTACCTCCTCTTCTCCCCCCTCTTCTCCCCCACAAGCCCCTGCCACTTGTCGCATTGCTGCGGGCAGTGGGGGTCTCACGGGTGAAGGGGTGGAGAAGAGGAGGAATTTGGTTAGTGGTGGAGGCCTTTTCAGGGGAAGAGGGGAAGGAGTGGAGGAACACAGTGAGCAGTGGGGTAGGGCCTGGAGCAGAGGCGGGGCTGCAGGCAGAAGAGGCAGGGCCTCGGGTGGAAGAGGCAGGACGGGGAGCTAGTCTTCCCCAGGGGAAGTTTTACCCGCTGCCCATGGTGGGCTTCTTTATCCTTGGAACTGGAGTTGAGAAGAGTTCAGAAGGTCTCGTGTGTCCACTTGTTTTTAGCTGGTCAGGTTAAGGTCTAAATACTCCATTTAATTGAACCTTGTTTACTCTTTTGCCTATGTGCAAAATGCAGGTAAAAAATGTTATCTAATGAGAGTTGCTGTGTTTTATACTCACTTCACACAGGTGTAAATGACAACACAAACTGCAAAGCTGTAGAAAATCAGGTCAGTAGATTTTATAGTGTATCAAATAAGGTTTCTGATCCTGTGAACACTGATACATGTGAGCAATTTGTAGCTTCAGTGGGCCTACTCATTTGAGAAATCGAACTGATGGGTATAATTCTTTGCAGGATTCTTTACATATCCTGTGTAGTCATATTTTAGATTATTGTCCCTTTTTGTAATATTGCTACAATTCATGGGCCTCTGATGCTACCCTTTGTTCCATGTGAGTTATTTACTGAATCTGAAATTGAATACGTTTCTATTTAATGGCTTTCCGTCCATTCCCATGCCTGTCCAGCATCAAGCCCTTGGAGTGGCATGCCATACAGCATATTTTAAAATGTTAGCAAAACAGAATAGTAGGACACAGAATTTAAGTATAAAGGGTCACAAGGCTTCAGAGGATGTGTGATGTATGTGCATAGGTATATTCAAGTGGTTAACAGCAGTGGAAAATGTTTTGTGGTTTTTCATTATTTGCATAAGCTGTCCTCACCTCTTAGATGTTAGAGTGGGTAAATAAAAAACATTCTTTTTGCTTGCTCTTCATTAGTGTTACCAGACTTAACTGATTCTGTGGGAATATACTTATGCTCACATTTTTAAAAAAAGACAGTTAATCAAAGCTGACTTCAAAGTAAAGCTGTGTGAAATTCTTTGGCCTAAAATCTGTCCTCCTCCCCACTGAAAAATGCAAGATTAAAGTCAACTCAAATATTTTACTAATGTGTGTTAATGTCAGTAAATTAGGTCTGGGGAAAAAAAATCAGAAATGTTGGGTCAGCTTCACAAAACAGAAAAGAAGATAGTGGTGATGGTATATGTCCTAGTGGTTAGTCCACTCAGCTGGCTTGTAGAAAACTAGGGTCAAGTCCCTGCTCCAGAGTGCCCTTAATCATCAGTGTACTGGGTATTGCAGGGTGTCCTCTTTCAAATCCCTCCTATTGAAGCTATTCCACTTTGTATGAATAATTATATATTCACTGGAGGAATTGCGGGTTGATCAAAATAATTTCTTTCCTGACTTTCTTATTTGTCAAAATTTCCACAAATGTTCAATTCAGGTTGACCCCACACACAAAAAAAATCCCCAATTTTTTGGACCTATCAGCAACCATAAAATCAGTTCTCGGGCATGTCTTCACTACCACTTTAATTCGACCTTAACAACGTTAGGTTGAATTAAACGTGTACCTGTCTTCACATACATGCCCTTAAAGTCGATTTAAAGGGCCCTCAAAATCGAATTTGTAACTCCTGCCTGACGAGAGAAGTAAGGCTAAAATCGACTTCTCTATGTCTAATGTGAGTAGTGAAGAGGCATCTGAAGTTAAGCCTCCGACCTCCGAGCAGCCCCGCGAGGGGGGGGCTGTTCGGGCAGGCGGAGGGTCCGCGGGGCTGCTGGGGGGGGGGGGGAGCCTGCGCGGGGCTGCTTAGGCGATCGGCTCAGCTCTCTGGTCAATTTCACCAGGCAGCTGAGCGGATCGCCCAAGCAGCCCTGCGCCGGCTCCCCCCTCCCTCGGGCGGGGGGGGGGCTGTTCAGGCGGGAGGGGGGGTCCGCGGGGCTGCTGGGGGGGGGGGGGGGAGCCCGCGCAGGGCGATCAGCTCAGCTCTCTGGTCAATTTCACCAGAAAGCAGAGCGGATCGCCCAAGCAACCCCGCGCTGGCTCCCCCTCACCCCTCGGGCGGGTGGGTATGGCGGGGGGGGGCTGTTCGGGCGGGGGGGGGCTGTTCGGGCGGGGGGGGCGCGGGGCTGCTTGGGCGGGGGGGGGGGGGGTCCAGCACGCATTGCACTGTGGGCTACCTACCCACAGTGCAATGCGGGCTATGTCGACCCCTGCAAAAGTTCTAGGACAGACAGTGTCGACCACTGTCGACCTGCTGTCCTGGTGGGGACACACTGATTTGATTTTCTAAACTCGAGTTTAGAAAATCGAATTAAGGGAAATCGACCTAGTCCTGTAGTGAAGACATACCCCTCCACACAGCTCTACTTTATAGTATTTGATTTAAAATGGCAGTTCAATGATTTTAATGTTATGCATATTTGCTAAGAAAACACAGAACTGGTCATTATGTCAGGCATTACATGTTCATTGTTTTCGGGGCACTGCTTCATAGTTTGGGATAACAAAGACAAAATGATATACAAAATTAGATTGTTAAAGTTATACAGTTATGTTGACAAAGTGGTAGAATAATAATTTTTATTTTTAGAATTATATTAGAATGCTTTAAGTGTACTCAAATGAATAAATATTATACTTGCTTCATAGCCTACAGTATTTTAATAAATGTGGATTGAAATATATACCCTTCCTTAAGAAAGCCCATGGAAGAGGCCTAAGGGGAAACTTTGTAAGGATCAGGACATTGCCTCCCTGTGTAGAAGAACCAGAGGTTTGGCATCCAAAACCTCTTAAATATTGAGGGAATCTGCTAGAGATGTAGGGCCATCTTCATGGAGCCTCCTGTGCCTCTACACTGGGTCCTTGCTCCTTGTGGTTGAGCCACAGCTTCCTGACAGTACAGCTCCTATGGAGCTGCACTGGGATGATTTAGTTGGGGGTTGGTCCTGCTTTGAGCAGGGGATTGGACTAGATGACCTCCTGATATTCTGTGATTCTATGCACTACCAATTTAGCCAGGAACTGCCCCAGAAAGCCCCCTGTGATGGGGTCAGTCACTCACCCTGCGGCGCCCCCGTCTGGTCGTCACAGGAATTAGCTCTTTGACCCCGGAGCGCCCTCTGTCGGCCGACGTCCGCCTCTTCACTCTGGCCCCGTGTCCCTCCCGGACCCCGGAGCCCCTTGCTGAGGGGGCTGCACCCCTGCAGTACCCCCCTGGTCTTAGGGTCCCCCACCCGGGAACCCACCACCCACTATCCCCAACTCGCCTCAGAGTGTGCCACTGTCAGTCACTACTTGCCCCCCGTTCACTGGGGCGGACTGCAGTATCCTGGCTTCTCATCCCAGGCAAGGAGGGTTGGCCTGCTGCCGCTATCTCCAGCCCTAGGCTGCCCCCTGCAACCCTAGTACTCCTGGGTCGGACCTTGTATCAGGCCCGGAGGCCTGGGGCTCTTGGCTAGAGCCTGCCCAGCTCCCTCTGCCCTGCCCCAGCTCTGCCCTCACCCAGGTACCCAGCTTCAGCTCCTGCAGCTAGGCCGGTCTCCCTCTGAATGCAGAGGAGACTGCCTGCTTCCCTGCCTCCCAGCCCTTATATCCTGGCTGGGCAGTGTTTGGGGCGTGGCCACACAGCTGAGCCCAACTCCCAATCAACCTGGGAGTTTGCAGGCTCCCAGCCACAGTCCCTTCCAGGCTATTTTAAACCCCTTTTGGGGCTTTTCCAGCCCCTTCCGGTAGGGGGCGGGTGCTCACCCCGCCACACCCCCTTAACTTCCAAAGAAAGTTAATATAGCCGATAGCTGTATATGAACCTTCGTGGGCGATTACTGAATGTCTCCATGCACAGAACTAGACCTGCAGTTCTCAAACTAATTGCACAGAACCGAACGCCCTTCCCCTGCCCCTAGGCCTCGTCCCTTCTCTGAGGCCCCGCCCTGCACTTACTCCAGCCCCCCTCTCTCCGTTGCTCGCTCTCCCCCACCCTCACTCACTTTCACTGAACTGGGGCAAAGGTTTGGATGCAGGAGGGGGTGAGGGCTCCAAGGTTCGGCCAGAAATGAGGGGTTCCGAGTGCAGGAGAGGACTCCAGGCTGGGGCCGGGGGTTAGGAGGGGGTGAAGGCTCCGGTTGGGAATGCAGGCTCTGGGGTGGCGCCGGGGATGAGGGGTTTGGAGTGCAGGAGAGGGCTCTGGCTGGGGCCGAGAGGTTTGGAGTGTGGGAGGGGGCTCAGTGCTGGGTTTCAGGTGTGAGAGAGGGTGCAGGGTGTAGGCTCTGGGAGGGAATTTGGTGTTGGAGGAGGCTCAAGTCTGGGGTAAGGAGTTGGGGTGCAGGAGGGGGTGCTGGGTGTGGGCTCCAGTAGGGGGCTCAGGTAGGGTGACCAGACAGCAAATGTGAAAAATCATGATAGGGAGTGGGGAGTAATAGGAGCCTACATAAGAAAGAGACCCAAAAATCGGGACTGTCCCTATAAAATCGGGACATCTGGTCACCCTAGGCTCAGGGCTGGGGCAGGCGTTTGGGATGCAGGAGGGGGTTCTGACATGGGGCAGGGGATTCAGGGTGTGAGCTCTGGCTGGGTGGTGCTTACCTCAGGCAGCTCCCAGTTGGCAGCACAGCAGGGCTCTCTACCTGCCCTGGCTCTGTGCTGCTCCCGGAAGCGGTCAGCATGTCGGGCCCCTAGGTGGAGGCATGGCCAGGCAGTTCTGCATGGTGTGCCCTTTTTAAAACATTTTTTTAAAAGAGCTCTGGCTATCATCCCTGGGTAGGTGGGGCTCGTGCAGAAGGGCTCTGCACACCCAGGAAGTGGGGATAAAGGGGACAGCTGGAGCCTTGCCATCTGGGTTCAGGCACCTTCCCCTCCTACAATCCCTCTTCTGGAAGTGGCGGGGTTCTGCCCTTCAGCCCCGAGGTGGCAGCCGCAGCCCAAAAGTAAGGGTGGCAATTGGGCACTAAGTCTGCTGTGAAAAGTGATATTGACGGTTGCTATTGGTGTGGCACTGCTTTCAGAGGTGGGTGGCAGTATATGTACTTGGGCGGGAGGAACATAAACAACTACAGACATAAATAAGAATCAGAATCAAATAAGTTTGAGAACTAACGAACTATTGAGTTCAGTCCTTTCCCATGTTACCTCGCAACTGGCATTTTTAAAATATTGATTCTCATTCATGGCCCCTTTGATGGGCTGTACTGCTATTGGACACATTTGTGATAGAACTGTCATTCCTAACATTTCTTCCTTCTACATTCCAGGATCATAAGGCCCATTTACCATAACTCCATTCACTTGCCAAGCACTGATACCTTGCAATGTTGTATTAAGCATTTCAAAACTTCTTTTTGAATATATTAATAGTTGCAGTTTCAGTTCTGCCTTTGGTAGCCTGTTAAAGGTTCTTTATATAGTATACCCTGATTTTAACTAATTACCATTTTGGGCCCAGTTGTGCAATAAACTGAGCACCCTGGACACCCATTGGTCTCCGAGACCATAGGCCTTCAGTAAAGAGTCTGCCTTTAGCTTCAGCTTATATCCTTGTTTTTGAGCTAGTGATCTTCCTGAGATCACTTTTTGTGGGATCTGCCTTCCTTCTTTCTCTCTCTAGTGGGTTGATGGTCATCTCTCCCCCTCAGGCTTGGAGGGAGGTGACTCCGCGTCACTACATCACAGCGGTCACAGTCTATCAGCAGGGGAATTAGCACATCACCAGTCCATAGCCCTGGCCCTTTGGGCAAAATCTGTCAACATTCAGTCCTTAGCCTAGCCTCCTGGCTAGGGCAGACAGCATGTACAGTCAGGTGCTCTGGGCCTCATGGCAGGCCAGAACAAGGGAAGTCTTCAGCCCAAAACTGACTGGCTAGGACAGGCAGCAAGTACAATCTGGTGCTCTGGCCCTCTGGGCAGGGCAGAGCAAGGAGCAGTCTTTAGCTTAGTCACCTTCTGGCTAGGGCAGGCAGCAATCAACATAGTCAGGACCTCTGGGTGGGACAGGGCAATATGCAGTCTTTAGCCCAGCCCTCTGGTCAGGGCAGACAGCAATCAATAGAGTCAGGGCTCTGCAGTGGTGCTGAAACAATTTTTAAAATGAGGGTGCTGACCCTCTGGGCAGGGCAGAGCAACAGCAGTCTAATGTGCAGCAGATGACAGACAAACACAGGCTGTTCAGTCTAAGGTGGGGAGGCTGCCACTCCAGGGGTGGGATTTGCAGCAGGGAGTAGGGGGCCCTGGGCCAACACTACTCCACTGGGTCTCAGCCCACGGCCCTAATAGTGGTGGGGGATCACTGGGTCAGCAGGGATCCTTCTGAAACACAGTGACTCCGCACCCTGACAGCAAAACTGGACTAAAAACTGGTTTCCCTGGGCTACTTCCTACCATAGTCCAAGGATAGGGCTTCACGGGTCCTCCATCTCCACAGGGTATTTGGCAGCTGGCAGTTCTACTGGCTCCTTAGGGTACTCATCAGATGGCAGTCCTGTCAGCTCCTCCGGGTTCTCCTCCAGGAGCAGGGGTTGGTTCATCTCAGGGCCAGCAGCAAAGCAAAGGCATCTGACTCATTCCCTGGTTCTCTCCCAACTGAGCTGGTCCAAGCTCTGCCTCTTATATTTCCTGTCCCACCTCTCGTTTCTGGTGCAAGGAGCAGATCCAGTCTCACTCCAACCACCAGAGGGCGACGAGTGGACCCTCCCCACAGGGCTCAGAAGGCGGCCACTCCACCTGACTACATTCTCAAATTTTATTTTCTTAAATCCAGATGCAGAGCCCAATCTTGTATTTCTTGCACACCCAAAACTCTCGCTGACTTGAATGAGAATTTTGGGAACACAAACTATGCACATTCAGACTGCTGAATCCAGAGTTTGCATATGCCTGCTGTTTTTTACTGGCCCTGTTTGTAACCCACATTCACAAATTGAAAAAGTTAATTGAATTGCTGAATCTAAAACAAAATTTTATTAATTCTTCAATTCAGATTTGTAAGTAGCTAATTTTATTTAATGTATTAAAATAGAAAAAAAAAAAAAAGCAATATTTTGATCTAGATCCTACCCCCTGCTCTGGCTCCTTTGTGTTACCAGAACGTCACAAAGGGTCTAGAACAGCAGTTCTCAAACTTGCTGAGACCGCAACTCTTTTTTCCTCTCCGGCGGTGCAGTGCGACCCTTCTATGTCCACCGAAAAGCCGCCAAATTGAATACTCCCGCATTCGGCGTCTATTTTCGGCGGACATGCCGAGCGCTTCCGAGAGCGCTTGGTATGTCCACCGAAAAGCTGCCGAATGTGGAACTAATCAAATTGGCGGCTTTTCGGCAGCAGCAGGAGCTGGCAACTCCCCAGGGGGTCACGACCCCCAGTTTGAATAACCCCGGCCTAGAAAGTGTTAGCATTCCCCCAAGATCTTTTCCACTTGGTTCCTCAGGAATTCAGTTTGTCTTCCGTCTTGTCACTCAGGTTCTTTTATTTGGCATAGGTCAAAGCTACACTGTGTTGATTAGATTCCAGTGTAGAGGGTGGGTATAGGGCGTATCACACATCCAGAGTTACATAGCAAAACTTTCCCTTATATCCATTTTTACTAACACTAATAACACATGAATTCTTAGCTATACACTGTATCACATGCTTAATGATTGGTTATTTTTTAGGAACCAATCCCTGGGCAGCATGCTCTGTCCATGTATAACCTGATTTTTACATTTCAGGTTTATCTTGTCTATTGACCCTAACTCTAGGGTGTTGCTGCTTATTTTAGCTAGCAACAGACATCCTGACTCCAGCATACTGCTTGTTTAAGCCCCTATTAACAACTTAACCTTTCATATCATGCCGACTAAGAAATGAGGTCTTACTTATGTCAAGTTACTTATGACCAGCCAGGCCTACAGAAAGCTGCCTTATAAGAGCAGCTAGGAGAGGATTAAATCCCCATCTATAATCAGACTCCTGCAGCATAGGGTGAGTGTTGGGGGATGATGGGGATTCTATTTCAGTGATCCTTGCCTAGCATAATAGCCCTGAGGGGATTGTTACAAGTTGCTAGAATTTAAAGTAGCCTGAAGAGAGTTCTAATGCAGCTGAGGATCTGGCCCTTTATGTAAGAAAAATCCATATGTGGAGATGTGCATATTTTCAATGCACAGTAGCTCTCTCACATGTGGGAAATAAAAAGATGTATTAGTGGCAACATACATTTTTATCTGCAGAGAATACAGTATTCCATAGTTGTTATAATAATTAACAATGTGAGTAACTGCTCTGTGTTGTATCATGAGTTTCTTTACAGGCTAATAATAATGATGTTCTTAAAAGTAGGATGGAACTCAAGACTAAGTATGTATGAGCAACACATGCCATCATAGATAAATTAAATATATCATTGCCCATGTAAAGACTGCAGGAACAGGCCCTAAAAGTAAATAGTGTAGTGCTTTAGCAGCTTCTGCTCATATAACTGCAGCAACTTAAACTAACTGCCTGAGCTCTAGTGGAAAAACGTTTGGGTTTTTTTTCAGAAACAAAACACTTTGTTCTTATGTTTTTAATTGAGTGATAGAAAAATACTTCTGTGTGGTCACTCTTGCTAAGAGAGTCAAAGCCACAAAATTTTCCATTTTGTACTGTTTATTTCTTTCTTGGCTAGAAGATGCATTTATGAACTGGAATTATAAACAATTAGTCTGAAGGGATAAAGGGTGTTCACCCAGCCGTATATTACAGCTCCAGGAGTGCGTCCTATGTTTTTCAAAAGAAAAAACCTGACTCGTTAATTGAAGCAGAGCCAAATTCACTGCAGGTATTACTTTGGGACATCAATAGTATTATTCCAGGGATTAGTTTGACCCTTTAGTTTTTGGAGTATGTTTAATTGTGGACTCTTGAAATAAAGTTTTTTATATGTAGAAGTTACATGATTCCCAACTTTTTGTCTGGAAAAATTATGAAAAGAATAGACAATATTTTTACTGAGCCATTTGAGAACACATTTCTGGCTATGCATTCAGGACTAAATAAGGAGCAAGTTCTGTGCTAAAAATAGAAACAGGCTGGTCCAGCTGCAGCATGAGTTGTAATCCTTGTAGATTTAAGGGGGGTGAGGGGGAATGGTTGGTTGGTTCATGTGAGGACATCCTAATATGGAGACTCAAAATCACCTTTGTCTTGTTCCTAGAAGGTCATCATAGCCTAACTGATATCTTTCACTTTGCTGCTTGTTAGCAGAATTGTAACTAATTATTACAGCAGTTTGTTTGAGTTACTACTTCACAGATAGGAAAATACTTTTTAAGATTTTAGGGGAAATTATGGCTTGTTTTATGTAGGTTTGCATGTGTGGAGGACATGGGGAAAAGGGCAGAGAGACTTACTGGTACCTTCACAAGAACTGGACTGAATATGTACTAGTCCTTTGAGCATTATGCTAACATGCCTGCCAATACTCCAGGTATCCAAGAGGGCATGGTCAGTCAATTTGGGTGTTTGGCCAGGTCTTTAACTTTAACCCTCTTCACAAATGTTGCTGTTGACAGCAGGCACCAAGGAATTGGTGATGCTGCTCCTTTTGGGAACAGCCATAAGGAGCACTGCAGAATGCATTGCTTGCCCACTGATTTCCTAGCCATCCTACCCTGTATCAGCAGCATGATTCAGAGACTCTCAGATTACCTTGCCTTGTATTCCCCGATACTTATCAAATGGTTACTGTGTGCTGGTTCTGTTTAGGAAATGTAACCATTAAATGTTTGGGTTGTAATCAAGTCCCTGTACTCCAGTGCAGAGCAAGCTTGAGCTAAATTCTGCAGCATTCCACACTGGAGCTGCTGCATTAGCTTCAGATAGTTCATTAAAATCTACATGTAAAAATGTAAGTATATGAAAATGAATTCAATCAGAAATGTGTTCCCGCCACTATTTTAATTTGATATTAAATTCAATTTTACGCTGTTCCTACATTTTTAATTTTCAGTGAGCTTCATAATTTTATATTGAAAATAATACATAACATGTATGTATTTTGACATGTTGACTACAGAATATGTCAAGGGGAAGCTGAAACTTTAGTAATGGAATGGTAGACAGGTGGACAGGAGTGCCATTTGGGGAGGGCAGGGGGCACATTTGGGTGACATTTGCAGCAGGAGGAAAAATGCTGCCCTTCCCCCCACTTCCCCGCTGCCCTGCTTTGCTTCCCTTGCCCCTGTCATGACAAGGTCTAGATTTTTATTTTTTTTTAATGAAATCTTGAGCCTTGTCTGTGTTAAAGTTGCATCGACTAAGGATGTTTTTCTAAACTGATTTGGTTAAAGAGCATAGACCCCTTTGTGGGCACATTTAAAATTATTTAAACCTGGCTTAGATCACTTTAGTTTAACCAGTTTAAAAAACTGTTAGTTAAGCCAATGCAATTTTTAGTATAGACCAAGCCTTCGATTTTGGAGCACAATTCTGCAGCAAATTCCACTTCCTCAGAATTGCAGAGTATATAGAACACTAGGATGACCATACAGCAAATGTGAAAAATCGGGATGGAGGTGGGGCCTATATATAGGAGCCTATATAAGAAAAAGACCCAAAACTCGGGACTGTCCCAATAAAATCGGGACATCTGGTCATCCCATAGACCATGCTCATAGTGATCATTTCAGCAGTTTCACTCATTTCCTAAACTTGTACATCAGGATTATGAAACATGACAAGCAAGAGCCAGCTGACAACTACATTTATTAGGGTTTTTTTCCTTTTTATAACCTAATCACAAAATCTTGCCTTATCTCTGTGTACCATATGACAGTCATGGACAGCAGCCAAAAGTCTGTCTTGTCAAATGGTTTATTATTTCAAAGAACAGTGTGGCATTAAGGCAACTCATCTTCTACTATTCAAAACATATTCAAAATGCTACTAGTGCCATACAGGTAAGTACAATGCATGGTACACACTTGAGTGATGAGGGTTGTGCTATTACAGAAATGATAGGAGATAACACTGACATTAATATCGGGATAAATAAGGCAGTGGTTCTAACTGGAGTCCTATTTTTACTGTTAATTTTTAAGTTAATAAAACATTGGCCTTTATTCTGCAAATGCAAACAGTCTCAGGGGAACTAATGGGAGTAAATGGTTGATGATTTATGTCAGTACTGCTTTCAGGATCTGGACAAACTTAACGATGTAAGAGATTTTTTAAAAAGTATATAGGAAAAATACCCTTTGGAGTATGAATTAGCTCTAGTACAAAAATGGTTTCTTAGCAATGAGTTACTTCTAATTATTTGTATTCTGATAGTGCACAATCTGCTAGGCACATTCTAAGCACACAGGAAAGTACAGCTGCTCTCCTGAACCGATAATAATCTGAAAAGCAAACAACATATGAATGGCAGGGAAGAGGGAGACAATCAGAACATGCACAGGTGTATACTTTTAAAAAAAATGTGAACAAGGGGTCACACTCGTTATACCTTTTGTAGGCGGAGCTTATTGCACACAACGAGAGCTACACATATTCATCCATCTTCCTGCCCCAAGCTCTTTGTTTGCCACCCTCCCGTCCACCCTTATTTTAGGGACTCCCTGAAACCTATTCACCTCATTCCCCTCATGCTTCAGGCTCTGTGTCCCTCATCTCCCCATAGTCAAAGCTCTGTGTGCCCCCCATCCTCCTCTCTGCCACTTGCCAGGGTTCCCCATTCTCCTCTTCTGCCAGGGGTTCTGTGTGCTCCTGATTCATAGAATCATAAAATATCAGGGTTGGAAGCGGCCTCAGGAGATCATCTAGTCCAACCCCCTGCTCAAAGCAGAACCAATCCCCAACTAAATCATTCCCACCTTCCCCTGTGTGCCAGAGGCTTTATGTTCCCTCCAGTCTCCTCCCAGGTCAGGGGCTGCATGTGTGCCCCCAAGTCCTCCAGTCCTCAGCCCATGTCAAGGGCTCTGTGTCTGCCTCTTCCTGCCCCCACCCCCCTTGCCATTATTTTTCTTTCTGTTGGGGAGATGCCTTGAATTAGATATCTAAATGTTCATCTCTGTTGTGAGAATGGGCCAAGATGAGAAGTGGTATTGCTATGCTGGATGCCATTAATAGGTGCCATCAACCTGTTGTTTTATATATAGACAAGTGAAGAGGTGCATGAAACTCTGGCTGAGCCAGTCATGTGGCAGGTGCTCCCCATGTCCCCCGTTTGTCCCCTTTTGATTTTCTGATTTTCCCCCTAAATAAAAAGGGTTCAGGCCATTGATGCCTGGAATATTCCCTGAAATTTAGGAATTGATCAGATGTGGTGTTCAAAAGTTATTGTGTTACATACACTGAGACAGATAAATGCCATCAAGCTGAACCCAAGGTCTTCACAAGCTTGGCCAATAAAGAAATATGCTTCAGTTACCTTCCATGGCCTATGACTCTGAGATATGGCTAAATATGTGTGCTGATATTCAGACTTCACTAACTGCATTGGACAGCAAACAAGCTTGTCTCCCCGAACTTTTATTTGCATAAAATAGCAAGAGCCAAGCTTAAATGGAAAGCCTTAATTTGATTGGTATTACTCTTATATATTTAAATAATCTCGTAAAGAGACACAAATTGGTTAAGCCCACGTCAAAGGAGTGACTTTTAGTTCCCAAATATTGAGGGTGGGGGGAATTTACCACTGGATTTCTTGGAATTTAAAGGGAGGGAATTAGCAATAACGGAAGCATTCATAAATATTAATGAATTCAATAATCAAAACCCCTTTTTACTGATGGAGAACGTGAGGCACAGAAAGGGTAACTGATTTTCACAGGGTCATAAAGGAAGTCTGTTGTGGGGCCTCTTGTCTCCCATTCTTGTGTTTTAACCACAAGACTATCTTTCTTCCCATTTTTGCACTAAAATACCTTCAAGAAGAGTGAATTCCCCTTGCTACTCTGAAACATCAGGTAACTGACAAACACATAAGTGGAAACAGGTGCCTCTACACTGTCAAATAACCGCATACAACAAAGATTTATTTTCTTGTGGGAATTCAGTGGCTTGGAGGATCGGTAACGGGGTGGAATAGATCTTGTCACTATCCAGCCCAAATTGGTAGTGACTAAAAATTATCTTCTGATGGCTGTTTGGTGACCTCTGTAAAATGAATTGGTGGCCTCAGTCCAATTTCCAATGGACAAGTATCCACACCACAAAATCTACCAACATAGTTAGCCATCTCAGCAGAGAACAAAGACTGATCGGGGATAGAGACCAAACTATTCTCTCACTGCTAGAAGTGATCCCTCTAACGCAGGGGTTCTCAAAGTGGGGGTCGCAACCCCTTGAGGGGTCGCGGCCACTTTTGTGGGGGTCGCCAGCCCCTAGTCCAGTAAATCCCTGCTGCGGGATCCCCGGCTGGCGGCTGCCGGAGCCGCGATCTCCGGGGCTGCCGGTGGCTGCCGGAGCTGTGATCTCCGGGGCTGCCGGTGGCTGCCGGAGCCGCGATCTCCAGGGCCGCCGGTGGCTCGAGCCCCAGCGGCTGTTTGAGCCCGGAGCCCCGGCCACTGGCTCCAGCCGCCAGCCCCAGGTGGCGGCTCGAGCCACGATCCCCGGGCAGCTGCGAGCCCCGGTCGCCGGCGGGGACTGGGGGCCGGGGCGTCCGGCACGTTTTTGTGTGTGTGTGTGTCGGGGTTTTTTTTGTGTAATTCGGCAGCTTTTCGGTGGAGGGGGTCGCGCCCCGCCACCGGAGTACGAAAAGGGGTCGCGGTCTCAAAAAGTTTGAGAACCGCTGCTCTAACGGTTCTGCACTGCAGGCTTATCATGTGTTATTATATATGTTTTAGCCCAGACACTGGTACCATCCATCCACACACAAAAACTCAGATGTGCTCATGTGCCTTTAGAATAAGTGCTCACATGCATGACTGGGCGGCGGGGGGGGGGGGGGGGGAGGGGGTTTAAAGCAGGTTTTGCTTTAAGGTGTGTTCCTACCCACCCACTTTGCAGTAAGGATGCAGCTAAATCGTGTGTTGCTAAGCTTGTGTTTAGATAGTCCTCCAATGGTTTCCCACAATTCCTGGGGATTATTGTCCACTTACTAAAACTTAGTGTGGGTGTTTTGGTTGGCTAGCTCCCAGTACCAAAAGAAAGGGGAAGGGTCAATGGGAAATCAGGATCCTGAGACTGACAGTTCCCAGGAACAATGGGACGAGGCCAATGCTGTGGGTCAGCCTGATTGACAGGGCGGGCAGGCTAATGGTGGTCCCATCCTCCATGTGATCTGGAATTGCCTGGGTCAGGTAGAGTGGGGCTGAGCTAAGGAGAAAAGCAGGGGCCCAAGCTATGCCAGATCCAGAAGGGCCAAAAAAGCAGCTCAGGAATCATGTCAGTGTTGAGAGCAGAGTCACAGAGCAGTTCTGTCCTGGGAGGAGAATTGTAGCAACCAGAGCCAGAGGGGCCAGAGAAGTAGCCCAGGGATCTGGAGGCAGAGCAGCAGCAGAGCTATGCTGAGGTCACAGAGTGGAGCTGGGGCTGGAGCAGTGTGGACCAGGGGCAGTGAGCAGCTGGAGAGAGCGCTAGGGGCACCCTTGGCAGAAGGCCCAGCACAGGGAGAGACCCCCAGTTCTGCAGGCCAGATTTGGAGGAGGATTGAAACCCCAATAGGACTGGGGCAACTCTGGGAAGAAGAGTCTTGCCACCTAGCGCCCGAGAGTGCGTGACCACTGCCAGAGTAAGTATCTGACCTGCAGTATCCCTGAAGCACTGCCAGGACCTGAGAAGGAGGCCTGGGACTTATGAGGAAACAGACTGAACTTCCCTTACATTTCAGAGACGCTGGTTCTGATGTCCCTGTGCTAAAGAGTGCGGTGACAAGTTTTCCTTTAACATTTCCCATTTTTCCTTATTTTTAAAAACTGATTGTTGTTTAATTGTGTTTGCTTTGAACTGTATGTAATGATCAGTGGGTCAGGGAAGCATCCAGTGCAAAGAGAGCACCTCGGAGATGGGACACCCTAGCCCCTGCCCTAACTGACCACAACAAGGTTGGGGGTCAAGCCCCCTAGGAATTCTGGGCCCAGCCTTGTTGGGGTTACAAGGACTCTGCCACATAGGAGAGTGGAAGGGAAGACCTCTAGGTCAGGCAGGCCTCTGGGTAAAGGAAGTGGGAACGAGGACTCAGATCCTTTCGCTAGCGCACTTCACCAAGGTAGTATATAAGCCAGGAAAGCTCCCCACGATAGCGTGACCATTCCCTGACTTACATATGCAACCTTCTCTATTTCCTACCCAGCTCAGCCCATCTGTGCAAAACAACATTACAAGCTGCCTGCCCAGTGTGCTGCTAGCTGACCAGAGGAGCTCACCAGGTGTCTCGTTAACCTCTGGTTTGAGTACAGCAGGGAGTGTGATTTTTAGGAGATGCTGCCAAAATCTGCACTTCTATGAGCCCACCTTAAAGAGACTGGTGGAGGTGGGGATCAGTTGGACTGGTATTCAGTGCAGGGGCACACCAAACATCTAAAGACCCTCTGTCACAAGGCTAGGGATGGCAATGTCTGTGCTATATCTGTTCTGCTGATAAACAAGGGACTTCAGTCTCCAGGACTGTGAATGTGAAGGCTTTCACAAGTGATGAATCCACATCCACATTGTAAAAAAGTAAAAGTTTTCATTTCAATTTTGAACGTTATTCCAGGGATGCAGAGTAGTTACAGGGAACTTCTGGACAAATAAGATCAGCCTGAGGCAGAATTAATTTTTTCTGCTGATTCCTCGTGAAGCTGATGGTGGGGATGGTGGCATCCCTCAGCTTTTCCCACCTCTTCCCATTCGTACACTCAGTGGTTCTGGGCTGCTGCCCCCTTTCTATACAGAAAGGGCACTATATGTCCTCAAGTTAAGGATCTCAGTGTCTGTTCCTGAGATTGTATGCTTTTGGGGGATGTGACTGTATCTGTCATTTGTAAATAAAGCACAGTGCACACTTATAGTGTTACAGAAATGGTGTTATAATAATAAATGAAACTCAGCATTAGAATTTGGCATATCACTTTTAAATGAGCTAACTCGTTATCAAGATTATGGCAGAATATGCTTTTTATTCCAAGAAGGGTGATATTTTGTAATAAAGGACTTTTTCCCAGAAAATCTACACAGCAAGATATCTTACTAAGCTTGGATACAGTATTCAAACCACACTGGAGTCTGAGATGTTGGAGATGTGCCATGTCATCTGGTGGAACCTATATCATTTCTTGGGATTCCCCAGTGCAGTCAGAGCTAAATCATTTCTTTGGTAATGTAAGAACTTCCAGCCAAACAGAGGTTACAACATGCAAAAGCCAAAAGAAAAGAGTAAGAAAGAAGAGCAGAAAGCAACCGATGAACAGAATTAATATAGAACGTGGCATAAACCATTGCATTCTTTTGACTGTTGTCCTCAGACTCCAAAACTTAAAAGTAGCACAAAGAAACATGATGGTTATCAGGAAAAGAATTTACAAAGATATCAACAAACTAATGCTTTAGATTCATGGGGTTGCCAGGTGTTTGGTTTTCAATCAGAAAATCTGTTAGAAAAGGGGACCTGGCAGTGTCCAGTCAGCACTGCTGACCAGACACTAAAAGTCCGGTTACCAGAGTAACTGTGATCAGCCTCCCCACAGAGGGCAGGAGGACCAGCAGCTGCTGAGCTGTTGATGAAGAGCCTCAGCAGGGGCTACAGCAGGCCTCTTGCAACCTCGGGCGGCAGCTCCGTCTGAGGAGGGGCCAGCCCGGGGTTGGGAAAGAGAAGCACCCACAGGTTTGCACCAGCATTGCGAGCAGAGCAGGTGAGGGGAGGGCAAACTATGAGCATGCCACCTGTGGGGTGTGGATGTCAGGAGAGGAGTCGTTTGGAAAGCAGCCCCTAGCCCCACTCCACTCACCCCATGTCAGAGGCAGAGGGGCCCAAGCTTTGTGCGCTGCGCAGGGCTGCTTCCCCTGAAGGGCCAGGCCGGGCAGGCAATCCAAGCTCCATGCACAGCACGATCACTGTGCAGGTAGGAACTCACTGCTCCTAGGAACTTGGGCGCCCGCTTCTTCCAGGTGGCAGAAGTTGGCAGGCTCTGGCACTTTGCAGCCAGTCTGCCCCAGCCCTTGCCTTGGTGTTGGAGACGGAGGAGTTAGTGAGGGAGGGAGCTGGCAGTCAGGACTCCTGGGTTCTCTCCCTGGTTCTGGGAGGGGAGGTATTAGAGAAGAGAGGCTAGGAGGTAGGACATCTAGGTTCCATCCTCTGCTCTGGGTGAGGAGTGGGTTAGAGCAGGGTAGCTGGGTGTCATGTTACTGGAATAATTTGGTACCATATAGATCATTGGGGTACCAAATACTATGTGAAGGGGGTCATAACAGGTGTCTATGACCATATGTGTGTATCTATTTTGGAACTGAAGTTATGGATATTGGATAAAAGGTGCCTGTACTTCAAACTTAGGCTTGGCTCCTGTGAAAGCTCAGACACGCCGGTGCTAACTCGAGCCCATTAAAGGGCCATCAACTGCACAATGAACTGTGTCCACACCCGAGGAGAGGAGCCTCCCCAGGAATGGGACATGCCTGGGCAAAAACTGAATCATTGAGAGTCTGGTAATTGGACCATGTGGCTGTGAACCTTGAGTTTGCAGCCAGACTCTGCATAAGGAGGAGGAGGGTCTTCACCCCCAGGAGGAAGTCTATAAAGCCTGAAAGAACATTCCCCATTTTGTCTTCTACCTCCAGCCTTCAGCCTGCCTTGTTTCCAGCTTTGGATGGAACTGTGCTTCTCAGGGAACTCTGGGCAAAGGTGCTGACCCATCTCTGCAGGGGACGCTTTCCAAAGACTTTGATTGAAACCTGCAGTTTGTTCTACAGCTGCAAGACTGAACCAAGGGATGTACCATTACTGTATGTAATTGATTTCTTTTAACCTTTCCTAGCCCTCACCTATACCTTTTTCCTTCTACAATAAACCTTTAGATTTTAGATTCTAAAGGATTGGCAATAGCGTGATTTGTGGGAAGATCTAATTTGTATATTGACCTGGGTCTGGGGCCTGATTCCTTGGAATTGGGGAGAACCGTTTTCTTTATTTGGGGGATTGGTTTTCATAACCATTGGTCCCCAGGACAGGTGGCTGCTGGTGGTGATACTGGGAATCTGGAGTGTCTTAAGGGGATTGCTGTGTGACTTGTGGTTAGCCAGTGGGGTGAAACCAAAGTCTTTTCTGTTTAGCTGGTTTGTTTTGCCTTAGTGTGAAGAAACCCCAGCTTTGGGCTGTAGTTGCCCCTTTGGAAGCAATCTGTCCTGATCTGACACTCACAGTTGGATCCCACCAGGAACAGCACCGTCACACTGGGACTCCGGACTTCTGAGCTCTGTTCTTGGCTAGAGAAGAGAATGGTGTTTTGCGGTTAGAGTGAAATGCTAGCCTTGCAAACTCATCCCGGGCAGCAAAAGAATCAAGTTGGGTCCCTTTTTTCTCATACATCATTATCACTGGAGACCACATTATGTCCTTATTTAATTTTGTGCAAGCAGATTGTCTTCATATTATTTCTTCAGTTATTCCTGTGCAATCTCATTCATCTTCAATGTTCCGGTGGAACTGAAGAAATAACATGACCCACAGGAACTTTATGACTGATTATTAGTGCCTGGGAAAGTTAAAATCCATCTTGATTCTCAAATTCCAGGTTTAGTTTGTAGGGCTGGGAGTCAGAAAAAAGTTTGTTTTTTTGATAAGTGGAGCACATTTTCTAAGAATTAAGTGAGACACAAACATGGAACTCTGCAAAGCTGTATCAAGAGAGTCACTTTTCAGAATGGAACTGTACTTTAAAATATTCTGATTGGTATGTCAGAAAGTCAGTTTTTTGAAAACTTGGATTATATTAATATTCTGATCCATCTAACAAATCAAGTTTTCTTATGTGAATCACCCACCTCTGGTTGGTCATCCCTTCCGTATGTAAAACTGATGAGTAGCCCATCTTCATCCTGTCTTATCTATACAACACCATTTGGGCATTGTGAACACCATTGTGCCCATAGCATAAAACCTCTTGCAATGAGGCACAGCTGTTCACATCACAGCTTTGATTGCAGTTGCTCTGAGCAAGGCTAAGCACTATTGCATCAGCTCCTGAGTCACTCTGCACCACTATAGTTCCAGAGTAGACAGTTGTCAGGCACTTGACAGGCACTCACTCTCTGTTGCCTGTCAAGCCACTCACCTGACAGCTGCATGCAGGCCTGAGAGCAGATGACATGGTATTCTGCGTTATCAGCTCTGCTTTGTTCCTACACTTCTGGTAACCCAAAGCAGCAAAAGACATGAAAAAACAATGCAAAATAAACTACAGTAGACTCTCAATTATCCAGGATGATAGGGAAAAAAATAATCCTGGTTAATAAAATCCTGGATAATCCTGATCCATAGGAAATATGGGGGGGGGTGGTGTTCACCAGGCACCCTGCACCAGAGGGAGGGGGTGTTGGTTCACTGGCTGCCCAGAGCCCTGGTGAGTTGTTTTTTGTTTGTGCTTGGGATGGCAACAAAGCCAGAGCCAGCCCTGTGACTTACACATATTATTTTTTGACACCCTGGTTAACCCAGTCCTGGATAATCGAGAGTCTACTGTACTTTATATATTTTCAAAATATGCATTTGTGATTTGAACAATTATTTTTACGATATGCATCTAAACATCATAAATAACAACAACAAAAAACATTGGTTAGTCAGTAAGTATACTCACTGAGAGACCTGGACATAATTGAGAGACCTGGACATACAAAGGACTCACTTTTGGGGGGATTTGGCATGGCACTCCATATGCCATCTCAGCACAAAATCCTGAGATTTCCCAAAATCCTGAGATCTGGAAAAGGAAGAAAAATCTTACTACAGTGAAACCTCGATATAACGGACTAATTTGGGCGGGGGGTGTCCGTTAAAACCGAAAGTCCGTTATTTAATAATTTTTTAAAATGATTAAATAACGGACTTTCGGGTGACAACGGACACCCCCCGCCCGAATTAGTCCGTTATATGGAGCCAGCCGTGTCAGCCCACCCCACCCCCTCCCCCCGCCCGGCTCCCCGCTGCGGGGAGCCGGGCGGGGGGGTTGACAGCTCCCGCTCGGCTCCCCCCAGCGGGGAGCCGGGCGGGAGCTCTCAAACGCCCCCCCCGCCCGGCTCCCCATTGCGGGGAGCCGGGCGGGGGGGTTGACAGCTCCCGCCCGGCTTCCAGCTGGGGGGAGCCGAGCGGGAGCTCTCAAACCCCCCGCCCGGCTTCCCGCTGCGGGGAGCCGAGCGGAGGCTCTCAAACGCCCCCCCGCCCGGCTCCCGTTGCGGGGAGCCGGGCGGGGGGGGGGCAGGGGGGTTTGACAGCTCCCGCAGGGGTCCCCACTGCGGGGAGCCGGGCGGGAGCTGTCAACCCAGCCGGCTCCCTGGGGCGGGAGCCGGCAGCCCCCAATAACGGATTTCGGATGCATCGGAAATTTTGTCCGTTGCATCCGAAGTCCGTTAAATCGGGGTCCGTTAAATCGAGGGTTTACTGTAGTTACTGCATACACAGGAAGGCAAACTCTGCTTTCAGCCCCCAAAGCAAATCCACATATCTCACTAGTGCACCAATCCACACATCTCTCAACCCCAGCAGCAGACCATATCCAAAGATGTAAGCAGCATGTTCAGCTGAAGCTGCTCACTTTCTACCATGGCACCTGCAAGCATCAGGGCATAGCCTCTTCCTTTTGATGCATGCACAGATTATTGTACACCACATAACAATTTAAAGCAGTTTGTGACTGGGTGCCTGGGGTGAATCACACTGAGAATTCCATACTCAGGGCAGACTGCAAGAATTAGGCAGAAAGACAACCCCCATGGGCTGTTTACTCTAAATCCTTCTGTAGTACCACACAGGTTAACTAAAAGCCAGACACAATCCCTCATTCCAGCCATTGATTCCTATCCAGACAAACAGGTCTAAAATAGTGAGGGGTTATTGAAAGCCTAATTCACCACATGTGAGGTGCTTACTAATCCCAAAGGATCAGAAACTTACTTCAAGTCAATATGTATTTCGGCTCTTTTCCAAATATTGTGATGTCAGCCAATCCTTAGTAAACTAACGAAAGATTTATTAATAAAAGAAAAAAGTTATAAATGGTTAATAGAGCATCTGCATACAAATGAGTTCAGGTCTGTAGCAGGGATGTAATAGACTGTTGGCTTGCAAATGTCTCTCTGGTAACTTCCAAAAGATTGGAAGGTCCACTGTCCATAGTTCAAGATATTCCTTTTAATTGTATATCTACAGTCCAGAGAATTAGAGCAGGAGGGAGACAAGATGGAGGTGTCTTGGGTGTCTTTTTATATCCTTTGCCATATGCATGAAAATGTACTGTCCCAAACAAAGCCCACAGCCCCGTGTATGGAAATTTACTGGCACAAGATGGAGTAGTCCAGGGTCACATGAACATATCACATGCCCTTTCATGTTTTGCGGAATCACATGGCGTGGCCATTGGCTCCCTGCTCTCTGGGGCATCCTCGGGAAGGCCTGCTAGGCAGGTTGAGTTTTGTCAGTGGTGCATTGTGAGAGTTGAGTATTCTTAATGGGCCATCAGTACACACCTGTCTAGCCCCGGTGTAAAGCTATATTGTGTGTGTGTGTGTGGGGGGGGGTCACCCAGGAATACAACACGGGTTTACGTTACATATACATAGCCAGTATTCATAATCTCAGATACAAATATGATACATGCATATAAACAGAATAATCGTGCCTTTTCTATTGATACCTCACATCAGTGGTTCTCAACCACAGTGTGTGCAGGGTACTGAACTCACTTATATTTGTATTTCTCAAACTTGGGGTTGCGATTCCCAGGAGTGTTTGGGGGACAACTTTAGGGAGATTGCAAATGCAGGGCTGATATTAGGGATGGCAAGTAGGGCAATTGCTTGGGGGCCCTAAACTGCGGAGGGCACCCCAAAGCTAAGTTGCATGCATCTGCCCTGGGCAGCGGGGCTCCGGTTTCAGACAAGGCTCACATGTGAAAAACTGGAAATGTAAGTACAACATTTATATTCCAATTGCTTTATTTTATAACTAGATGGTAAAAAATGAGAAAGTTAGCAGTTTTTCAGTAATAGTGTGCTGTGACACTTCTGTATTTTTATGTCTGATTTTGTAAGCAAGTAGATTTTAAGTGAGGTGAAACTTGGGGTACGCAAGACAAATCAGACTCCTGACGGGTACAGTAGTTTGGAAAGGTTGAGGACCTTTGCCTTACATGACATACTTTGTACAATACATATGGAAATTGGGTAATAGTGATAACAACAACACTATAAATCAGTGGTTCTCAACCAGCCTATGAGAGAGCTGGAAGCAGGTTTTGGGGAGGGTCTGCCAAAATAAACCAGAGAACAGGGCTGGCGTTAGACTTGCTGGGCCCCAGAGCAGAAAGCTGGAGACTGAGCCTTGCTGCTGAAGCCAAAGCCCAAGCAACTTACCGTATTTTTCGTCCTACAGGACGCTCCGGCGTATAAGACGCCCCCGAGTTTTTAAATAAAAAAGCCGGGAAAAAAAGAAGAAAAAAAAAAGCGCCGCTTTTTTCGCGCCGCTCTCCCGTCCCCGCCGCGCGGGCGGGCTGCCGGGAGCGTCCCGGTTCCCCCCTCCCCCTGAGGCCAGGTTCCAGACACCTCCTGCCTCGACCCATCTCCCGCTGCCCTGGGGTGTCCGCCCCGCCCGGCAATTCCCCCGCCCCGCAACTCCCTCCCCCCGGCCTCTCTTGCCCCCTGGCCTCGGGAGCCGAAGCCCATCGGCCCCAGTGAGCTGCGGAGGGGGAGGTGCATCCTGGGAAGGAGCAGCCCGACATGGGTCTCCGCCTGAGCGGCTCGCAGCCCCTGCCACCGCCTCCTCCGTGTGCAGCTCCCCTGAGCCGGCCGCCGCCCGGAGCTGAGCGGGCGGGGGAGGAGGCACTTGGCGGCCTGGCCCGGAGCGGCGTGGGGGACGCGGCGCTGCCCGCCCCGCATGAGGGAAGGGGGGGCCGTTCCCACCCGCCCTGCTCGGTCCCCGTTGCCGCCGCCGCGCACGCAGGGCCCGAGCGCAGCCCCCGCACCCCGCTCGCTGCCCCGATGATGGACAGGAACTACCCGCCTGTTACCCGCACAAATTCTCTATCCCTTCCACACTATAGGGACATACACCTTTACCCAGTTCCTAGGGCTCAAGGTGAAACCCTGTTAATTTGTACAGCCACCCTTCCCCAATTCCTAGGGCTCAGGGCACATCTTCCTGCAGGTTGGCAGGACCTTTAGCCGCTGAAAGAGCCTCACACAGTAATATCCTTATCCTATTTATTGACAATTCCCAAACAAACAGAATACACAAGCTAAACACACAGTATCATGCTCACCAATCCTGGGACAGGCAAGCAGGCTTCCCCTGTATATGACAAGCAAGGTCAGTCTCTGGATCTTAGCTGCTGCACCTCAGGGTCAGAAAAGTCCTGGCAGCTTTTATCTTAGGCTGGGTCTTGGAGGTGAGTTCTTTTCCTCAGGGGTTCCTTATCTCCTTTGGTCTTCTTCCAGCCCTTCTCCTCCTTGCTTCTGGTATTTTTTCTGATCTTCTTTTCCTCCGCTTCTTCTTGAGTCTTGCTTCTTTTAACCAATTATCTTAGTATAATTTTACTAACCAATCCTAACAAAATTACCTAACCAATCCTACCCCACCACCTTAACTGATTTACACCTAGCACAATTAATTATACAGGAGACAGAAACCTTTTCAAACCAGACAGAGATCACAGGTCAAACAATAGGAAAGTGTCCTGACAATGCTTTAGCTGGTGACAGTGAGAACTATTAGGGCGAGTCCCCTTCTCACAACCTGGTGTGAATCTTTTTAATACATTTTAGATGGAATGTGAGTATGTGACTCCAGGGCTGCAGCTGATGGCTGCTGCATCTTCAGTCTGGCTGCAGAAGGCGGCTTTGGTTCAGGCCTCCAACATGGCTACAGAAAAGCCGGATAGTTACACGCCGACTCCCAGCTTCACCGACCCGCTGGCCCCAGCCGCCGCCGCCGCGCAGCCAGCCGCCGCCGCCTGGGCCTACGAGCGGGGAGGGGGGAACCGGGATGCTCCCGGCAGCCCGCCCGCGGCGGGGAGGGGGGAACCGGGGCGCACATTCGCCCTATAAGACGCACCAACTTTTTCCCCCCCGTTTTGGGGAAGAAAAAGTGCGTCTTATAGGGCGAAAAATACGGTAACTTCACGGGGGCCTTTGTGGTGTGGGACCCTGGGCAACTTCTCTACTTACTACTCCCTAACACTGGCTTTTAATCTCCTGCATATGCAGAAAAACAGCTGTGGCACAGCTGAGCCAGGGAGCCTTTATAGCTTGTTGGGGTGGGGGTGGGAGCCTCAGGAAAAAAAAAAAAAGGTTGAGAACCCATGATATAAATGGTCACCTTTCTTATACACAGCATTAACCAGTTATTGGAATCAATAAAAAATGTGACAAGTTGCAAATATACATTATCCATTGTAAAAGGAGTGAGCAGACACTGTGCCTTGACAGGTCGCAAGGCTCTTAGGCTTATGTAACCCTGACTTATGTCAGAGTACTGGGGTCAGGCAATAATGATGAGTCTCTCGCCAACACTCCTTTGTGTCATACATTTATTTTATGTCACATACATTATGCATGTGTTTCTGGGAGCCATGCTGGGAATTGTGAGAGCGGTGCAGTTCTGGGTGGGGATGCAGCGCACTGTGTTACCCTTTAAAACAGGATGGCAGCTGTGAATGCTATGCACCAGGGGTTCTCACACTGTGGGTCAGGACCCCCAAATGTGTCACAATCCCATTTTAATGGGGTTGCCAAGGCTGGTTTTAGATTTGCTGGGGCCCGGGGCTAAAGCTGAAGTCCGAGTCCGTCTTCTCAGAGCTAAGGTTACATGCTCCTCGCTCAGGACTGAAGCTCCCTTGGTCTTGGCCCGGGACAGTGGAGCTTGGGCAGCAGGGCTCAGTCAGGGTCAGTCTTCATTACCCCCTGCCCCGGGGTCATGTAGTAATTTTTATTGTCAGAAGGGGGTCACGGTGCAATGATGTTTGAGAACCGCTACATTGCACCATTGTAGCTTGTTCAGTCACACTAGTGAAAATTGCAATAGTGCAGTTCCCTAGAGTAGATAAAGGTTCTCAGACTGAGCATTAGAAGTATCGTGAACGTAGAGAGGCATGGGCAGGACAGAGGATATCAGATATTGCTGAGTTAAAATGACCATGGATTCTACAGCCATGAGTTGGAAGGGGCTTATTATTAATGAGTTGACCTTTGAGCTCACAAATGTAACGCTTATGTTGTGGGTGAAATGCATTTTATACCAGAAGGCTTTTAAGTTATTTTTTTGTTTAAAAAAACAAACACTCACCGTATTACATTGAATTTGTGCTCAGTTTTTTTTTCCCCAACAGAAATGAAGTATTTAGAAACATCAATAAATGTTTCACTAGGAAATCTTTTTGCAAGTTGGTATTTTTTGAGAAATGAGATCTGGATGTCATAATGAAGTGTTAAGTCATGGGAGGAAAATTGCACTGGACGGAACTGGATTTCGTAGTCAGAATATTTTAGTTGAGGACAGCACAGAAAATCTTATAACACTGGTGTGCTGTATAATGTGGAAGGAGAAGAATCCTTTGAATTGAATGATCTTTTCATTCACGTAATCAGTTTGTTATGCACACAGTGATGCCATGGGACTCGGCATTTTAGCTGCTGGGTTTCTCACTGGCAGCATCTGAGGAAGTTCATTATATCCATTTATCACATGATGCACTTCATCAAACAAATGGAACTAGGAGATTCTAACAAGTTTCTTCGGAGCTCCCTTGTAAACTATTTACTGATATACTCTTCCTTGCTCAGGATACAATGAAGTTCCTTGTACTGCAGCATACAACACAGGAAGTTCATTATCCCCCATCCAGATTAGACACAAAGAAAGGAAGCCCACACACAAAAAAGAGCCACTTACAAAGAAGCAGCAGATATTTTGCAAATGCTTTTAGTAAGGAATCTCAACTCAATATACAGCTGGATTAAAAACTCTTCAGGAGAATGACCTTATCTAATTTTGTTCGGTAAAGTGCTATGCATAACAATGATGCTATGCAACTAATTTCTGCAACACATTAGTGATACTGCAGAAAATTAGGTGCTTTTTATCAGCAGAAATTAACTAATACAAACATAAAAATAAATGAGTCAAAACTGGAGTTACAGTTATGTATGCTGTTAAATGATACTTACTTTGGGTTGCTGAGAAATACTTTTAATGCCTGCTGAATCCTGGTATGTGGTAAGGTTTGAGGTACTTAAATTCCTGCGTGACAAGCTAAATATGCACACACACGCTACTTGTGTTTGTACAAGCTGCATCTGGTAAGATAGGTTCTCTTTATTTTCGATGTACATAGACACCACTCAGCTCACATTCAGATCAGGAAGGATGATAGCTGTTGTGCCTCCTTTGATGAACTCAGCTCAGTGTGCAATATCTTAGGTAACGTGCAGAACACTTGCTGAGCTCATCAGTTGATGTTACCTCAGTATCCGCATTGATGTAAACAGTATCTTTCTGATAAAGATAACTGTAACTTCTTCACACTTCCAGCGTTCTCTTTAAATTACCTTTCTATATGCTGATTTCTTTAAAAGGTTGGGTGAATATAGTGCTCATGAAAGTTAGGGGACTAACAGGGTCTTGTCTCAACAATAATGCTATGCAGGCTTCCCCACCACAGCTTGATAAGCAACACTTCCTGCTTTCCCTATCTTAAAACGTACTGAGCAGATTAAAGTATGATTTTTGTTGTGCAGACAAATGGGGAGTAGGATTAAAGGCTAGATATTCAAAGCTGGGTCTCCAGATTAACAGTTCAATGTACAGGAAATTGCCATTGCAACAAGGGACATCAATCAGTTTAAGAGGAAACTAGATAAAACATTAAAGAAGGGGAATGTGTGTGGTTGAGAAATATAGGCAAATGGCACCCAAAAGGAAGCAGATATGATGGGGGCCTCCTGTTTTTTCTCTTGTAGCTTGGATGAATGAGGCTGCAGTTCTTGACACTCACTACGGCTCAGATGTTTATTTGAGTGATCGAGTTAAACCTTTGTCTCTGGTGCCAAGTCCCAAACTGGCCAGGGTTTTCAGTCTCACATATTAGTTTTTCTTATTCCCAGCCAGATGTGCAGAGGAATGGGGATATTCTCAACTTGAAGTGTGGGTTTAAGATGTGCATCTTTAATTAGTGTTCCTGGAAGGTACAAAATTAATGTTATGTGTTTTAAATAGTGAATAGCTCTAATTAAAACATGTCATACCAAGGCAGCTAATCCTCATACCGTCATAGGTCTATACTTTATAAGTCTATAGCTTATTGCTATACCAATATAAACATCTTTATACCAGTAAAACAGTCCACTGCTTTACCTAAACCGTTATAGCAGTACAATAACTGTGTAGGCAGGTTCTAAGACAATACCCCTTTTCCCTCACATTCCTCTTCCCTTCATGAGTAGTAAACACTAAATTCCCTTTTTCTCCTCCTTCCACTATGTAGTAAGGATTAATATACACATCCTGGGCATCTCTGCCCCTTTGCCCATGTGGGCAATACACCATTCCTATATATCCTTACTCTCTCGCGCGCGCCTCTTTACATGAGCCATATAGCCATCTTCTCAGTTAGCACTACAGCTGCTTGAAGAGATTGCCTCACCAGTCGGAAAGGCAGCTTGGTGTTGTCCATATACCTGTATTGCCTGACTCCATGATAAGAAGTGCTCTATTTATTGGGCCATGCTTGTTGAAAGCCAGTATTGAGTATCTGTTCTTATTAGTGATAGGGAGACAAGTTACCAGTGACCCTTAAACATGATGAGTCCTTGGTCAAGAAACAGTTACTTGTGAATAACAACCTTGAAATTAGTGCTTAGACTCTGCTCTACATCCCTTTTTGGGGAAGTGTTAAAGAGATCACTCAAGGCAAGCATCACCCAGTGGCCAAGCATACTGTGGCAGGTTCTCTTCATTTCTGGTCCCACTCTGTTGACAGCCAGTCTAGTCCTGTGGTCAGGGATGCTGGAGCAATTACAGTGGGGGTGCTGAGAGCCATTGAACCAAACTGTAAATCCTGTATATGATGGAAACCACTTCAAGCCAGAGGTTGCTGCCGCACCTCCAGCACCCCTAGTTCCAGCACCTATGCCTGCTGTGGTCTGTCCCTTCTGTAGCCCAGCCAAGTCACATGTTTGTGTCTGCCCCTTTTGGGGTATATAGACTCCAGCAATAGGGTTGCCCTCTGAGTTAGGTGAGAAGACTCCCCCTGGGTTGAGTTCTCAGGATCTTGACCGTTCTGTGCTTAGGGCCTTCTCTCCTCTGGGTCTCCAGTAAAGGAGCCAGTGTAAAGCAGCTAAGTCTTGCACCAAAGTGCTATAATGCTGTCTCCTGGGATCACTTCCCACCACCAATGGATATAGTGTCATTAAATATCTGGAATCAAAGATAAAGTTTCAGGCCTTCTGAGAATCACCAGTGTCTTCTTCCCTGTGCATTCCTGCAGTGCTCTTCTTCCCAGGCTTTCAGGGTGTAGATCAGTTCACCTCCACTGTCTGCAGACCACTGAACTGGCCTGTTTTTCTTTTTGAGCTCCTCTTGCAAGCAGTGCATACTTCGGAGATGTGGTGGATGGGGCTTCCTGGTCCCAGAATAACTATTTAACCCTTTCCATACTGGTATGGGGCATTGTATAATCCATCACAGGAAAGTTATAGAGCAGGAAGTTGTTGTGATGAGTTTTGTGTGTGGGCTATATGCTCTGAGAAATTAACTGATCAATAACTCATTTCACATCGTCCACCATACAGTCATCAGATTGTAATGACTTTTGATTACTACCAATTTTAGCTGGATTAAGTGAGGTGACCTAAAAGTAAAATGCTCTTTAATGTATCATCTCCCCCACACCCAATATCAGACTTTTAAAAAGTGTTTCTTATTAAATCTCTTCAATTTATCAAAAGCACTTGGAAGACTGCAGCCTTTCTCATAGCACACTTCAGTACTTGCTGAAACTCCCAAAGCTGAATATTTTACATCACTGTGATGCCTCTCACCCAGATATGGCAGTCACAAAGCATTATATTTAGCAGACTTTAACACAATTAAAACTGAATGGATACATCACAGCAACTATGTGTCAGTCCAAGTAAAAGCAATAGGTCAGCTCACACAAACCCCCTCGATGCTGCTGTTTTGGGGATGAGCTATTTTAAAAAAAGAAAAAAGTAAAGCTCCAAAGAATAAAAATATTTAGCTATATTCATTCAAAATAAATTAGCCATGTTATGGGTAGTCTACAACAACATTGTCCTCAAACAAAAATACGTTTGTTTCCAGTGGGCAGAGAAAATGTGCTACAACCTGCTGGCAATAACTGTTTCAATGCAAATGTAGTAGTGCTTGGTTCTGTTCTCATTATGGTCATGGCATTAGTTAGACAAGACAGGTGTCTTCAGAAGAGGTGCACATTCAATTGCATATGATTTCAGAGAGCTCTTAGAAAGTTTAGCATAAGTATTTGTGAAGTTCCCATTCATCACTGTAACAATGACTGTCTAGAAGGGACCTGTTAAAACACAGTAGGCTGCTGGCGTAGTTTAAATAGAGGGCTGTCTTGCAGTGGAGATGGAGCTTAACCATATTTTAATCCCATTCCTGATTTATACAACAGACTTGAATTTATGAAGACCTGGCGCATGAGTTAGGAAGCTGTTAGGGTTCCATCTATGCTGCAAATCTAGTTTGAGTCCATACTCCTGTATTATGAAAGCATTATCCTACAATAATTACAATGTCAATTTATACTAAAAACTTCAAAAACAGCTGTCTTTAGAAAGCTGGTTACATTTCCCAAACAACAGCCTGTGGTTTATTAAACAATGGCAGAGTCCTCCAGGTAACCAGACTCCGCTAAGTGAAGGGAGAAAAAAGTCTTTACTTTTTGTAATAAAACCAGGGGAGGAAACATGGATGTTTATTTTGAAAGATAACATACACCTGTTCTGTTTGCTGAGTGCTAGGTAACTATTGGAGGCTCATTTTCATCTGTTACCATGGTAAACTCTTTGCACTTCAAGGCCTCATAGCTTTGTTTTCTTTCAAGATGAGGTACTTACCCTAGCTTTTCCAGTAGCTTTAACCCAATAACATGGAAGTGTGGATAATAATAGTAATTGCTTTTCTCCCTCCATCAATATGTCTCATTTGTGTAGCACTGACGTATGGACTGTTTTTCCTTTGAACTCCTTTTTGAAGTTTGCTGCTGCCTGTAGTACTGATCCTTATTAACATTCCTGGTTCTCCTTTGCCTTCAGCCAGTTGCCAGATAGAGATAAGGAAGTGCCCGGCAGGCTGCTAACAATGGTACTTTTCAGGCAAGCTGCTCTAATGAGCAGGCTTGGTAGTTTATCTTGCTGTCTGTCTAGGCAGGTTACAGGACTTTGCTTCTTTGTTTTGTTAAATGCTACAAAAGAAACCCGAAAGGTTAAAGAGCCTGGCAATTATGGGAAGGCACATCAACAGAATTTTCAAAAAAAAAATTTCATACAAGACCTTATTGGCTTGGCTTTTTATCAGAATGGCTGTAAAGTATCTTCACTGGAGATTAGCTATGGAATAGAACCACTGCAATAAGATTTTTGTTAAGTGCTGGTGCATTGTATCAAAGGCTCATCCCAGTAGTGTAATTTGAGTTTCTTGAAACTTATAACAGGAGCAGAGAGCTACTACTTTCACAGTGAATTTTATTTATACTCTTATACTACACCCATCACCACGTTAAACTGGTAGCAAATAAACCAATATGCCTTCATCTATATCTTGATTACAGGGACAATGCATACCACCCTCACCCCCCATCCCTCATGAATCCTACTGGCTGGTCTGATAAGTCAACTCAGACATAAAACAGTTGTAAATGTTTAAGAGACGCCTTTCATCCCCTTCATTACCTGTATCTCAGCTTCTACAAGGCAATAATGCCAGACTATTGGGAAATGTACTTATTTACATATGGAACGTCTCTATATGTTACTGTGCTATTTACATATATAGTTAATAATTTACGTAGACTTTGGCAGCAAATATACTTTTAATGCTTGCTCTCATTAATTTTTCTTCCCTTCTATCTCAGTCTTTTGTCCTCTAACCCATTTCATTTATATTATTTAATGTAAAATGTTTAATTTTTAAATAGCCTCAGTATTTTCTCTGTCTTTTCCTTTTCCTTTCCCCTTATCTGCTGACTGTTTCTTTCTCTCTTACTTGTCTCTATCCTTTCTATTATTTCATTCTATTTTTCTCCTCCTTTCTCTCCCTTTTCACAACTTCTACCATTTCTCTATATTACTAAACATCTTTAAGGGGAATGGCTCACACAAGCTGTTTCCTCCTCACCATGCCCTCATCATCATGCCTTGTATCCTTCTAGAATGCTCTAATTAATTTAAAGTTCAACAAAACTTAGGAGTTGTTATTTGAAATGGAATCAGTAAGAAAATATCTGAATAAAGGGACTGAGCTCCTTGTGCTTCCTAGATCCTGATCCTTTCTCCCTCTCCCCAGTGGTACTGCTTCTAGTAAGATATTATTTTAATACATTTTAGGGTCAGAAAAGACCATTATAATCACCTGGTCTGATCTCCTGGCATAAAACAGGCCATAGAATTTCACCCAGTGATTCCTGCACCAAGATCCATAAACTGTGGTTGAACTGGAGGATGTCTTTTAGAAAGACATCTAGTCTTGGTTTAAAGACTCCAAGGGTATGTCTACACTGCAATGTAAGACCAGGGTTAGAAGAACATGAGTGAGCCAACTCCGGGTTTGTTAACCTTGATCGTGAGTGTCTACACACATTTTATAACTCCATGTTAGGAACTGATGAACCCTGGCTCCCAACCTGTAGCTGTAGTATCTACATTGCACCCACACCCCAGACTTCATAGCAAAATGTGGCTGCTTTAGCCCTTTATTCATAGTGCAGTGTTGGGAAAGTTTGACTGTCCCCCAAAAGTGAGTATCTAGAGGACAAAGAAAGTCAGCCCATGGGATTGTGGGATACTTTTGGTGGATTGCCACACACAAATCCAGTGGGACTGAATCTACCCTGCAAAACTACAGGGCTTGAGCCCTGGATCCTGGTTTGACTCAAACTCAGACCCTCCACCCCTATTGGTTCCTGGGACCCTGGGTCTGAGCTCTGGGTTAGTACGACTTATGTGTAGATGATAGTTTAGGCTTGAGCCTGAGTTTGAACCCTGGGTTTACATTGCAATATAGACATACCTTGAGAATAGGTCTACACTATAATTAAACACCCACAGCTGGACCAGGTCAGATGACTCAGGCTCGGGCCGCAAAATTGCAGTGTATATGTTTGGGCTTGAACCCGGGCTCTGGGGCCTTCCCCCTCACAGAGGTCTCAGAACCCAGGCTCCAGTCCAAGCATGAATGTCTATACTGCAATTTATCGCCCCGCAGCCCAAGCTGTGTGAACCCAAGTCAGCGGACACAGGCCAGCAGCATATTTCATTGCAACGTAGATGTACCACAAATGATGAAGAATCCACCACAACCTCCGTAATCTGTTCTAATTGCCAAGATAAATATTTTTAACAGTGATTTCCATTTAAAATTACCTGGACTCAGCTACTACTAAATCTTCTGATGCTTTATTTGCTAGTTTAAGGAAGCCTGTAATTGCAGATAATGGGAATCTCTTAGTTCCCCCTTAACCTAGTATATGTGTCTTTGCCCTGGTCTATATTCAGGGAGAGGGGGGCATCAACCTAAGATATGCAACTTCAGCTACGTAGCTGAAGTCAACATATTTAGGTTGACTTACAGCGGTGTCTTCACGGCACCGAATCAACTGCTGCCGCTCCCCCGTCGACTCCACCTGCACCTCTCATGGTGGTGAAGTACTGGAGTGAACTGAGAGTGCTCGAGGATTGATTTATCGCGTCTAAACTAGACGCGATAATTGACTTCTGAAAGATCGATCATTACTCCTTCACACCTCCCCACATAGCCTCAGCTCCAAATGATATGCACTATTGACAATCCCAAGTGCTAAAATTTATGAGTCACTGTCAGGTCCCCAAAAAAACTGTAAAATTTAAAAAAAGAGTTTTGTTTTTTAAATTTGCCTTCACTTTTCAGAGCTTTTAGAATGCACTCAAGTCACATTCTCCACAATCAGGAGGGCTAAAAGCTACCATTAAAAAAAAAAAGGCAGGGGGAGGATAGGGGTGTGGAGCTGGGATTCTCACTTACTCACATGCCATCAGTAGCTGGGGCTGTAAGAAATATGTGAATTATCACAAGATTCATAATGAAATAACAAAAGTGACAACACTAGATATGCCCCTCATCAAAGTCGGCTAGTTGGATAGAATTCCTTATGCAAGAGCCCCTACAAAGAAAATCTGATTTAGATGTTTACAGGCCCTCATCTTGCAGCTCCATTTCTGATTGCTTCTCATGTACAAAGCAAGACAGGCCCTGCCAACCTGCATCTCCCTGGAAGGGCAATTAAATACTTTGCCCAGTGTGAAAGGAATATCAGCTTTTTGGTTAAACAGATTTCATTCTTAGTCTGCACAAAAGCTTTTGCGAAGCTAATTTGGGAAATCACTCTATAATACTGAATAATAAACTTGAGGAGGATCATACCAAAGTATTTGCACTGACTATAGCTAGGGCTCATGGAGGTCACAAAAGTTATGGATTCCGTGACTTCTGCAGCAACAGGTGTGGCTGACCTAAGGGCTGCCTGGGAAGCGGTCCCGGGGGCAGTGGGAGCAGGTGGGTAGGCAGCCCCGTAGGCAGCCAGAGCAGCCACTGCTCGGTGGCCCCTGGCAGCTGATGCTGCTGGCCCGTGGGCCTCCCCACCAGAGCAGCAGCCCCTCTACCTCCTAGAGCAGCATCCCCTATGGCTCCCGCAGAGCAGCATCCCCCCGTCCCAGCTAAGATTTAGTCAGGGGTATACAGTAAAAATGGGTGTGGATTTTTGTTTATTGCCTGTGACCTGTCCAGGACTTTTACTAAAAATACCCGTGACTAACTCATAGCCTTAACTGTAGCTGATTCTGGGCTTGTTCCTGGAGCCCTCACAAGACTAAGGGCTGTATTCTTTAACCATTCAAGTTGAATAGGATTTCAGCTGTTATGTCAATAATGCTAACTGAGTAAAAAAATAAGCAACCACTCCAACATATTTTTTTGTATCTTTAAAAAAAATCCCTGTCATTTTTGTTGATCTCATACTAGGTAGAGATTCTCTAGGTGCCAACCTTCCATATTTCCTTAAGACTATTTTATGTCTCACCAAGTCTTACAAGTGGTGGGATTGTAAAGTTGTGTCTCTGGGCTAGCACACCATAGACACACTGTTCTGTGTCACATTCTTGTTTTAACAAGGGTTAAAGTGTAGCAGCAAAGCTAAAGCCCAGTGTAAAAAATATTGTAGCATTCTATGGTTATAACTAAAAATATATTATGCTGTAGTGTTGTGGAATATTATTATAGAATCAAGTAGGTGTTTGTTAGGGACTATAATGTAATGGAGGAGCACTTTAGTGACTTGGGATCTCGAAAGCTTATCTCTCTTTCACTAACAGAAGTTGATCCAATAAAAGATATTACTTCATCCACCTTGTCTCTCTATTTTAACTATACTAACCCACAGGTAAGCCAGACCAGTTTCCATCTATGCGTGGTTCAGTGAGGCCTGGGGCCTTGCCATGAGCTGGCACCTGGTCTGCCAGAATCACAGGCCCTCTTATCAAGTACAGTGCAAGATAAAAGATGCATTACCGAACAGTCGCCAGTCTTTTAAGGTTGCTCCCAAAACACCATAAAGCCTCATTAATTTCTCCCCAGCAATAAATAAAACAGTTTTACAAAAAGCAAATATATTTTATTGTCTATACCATTGCTTGTGAACACTAATATGCAAGAACATCTGGACAACAACAAAAGAAACCCTCAGCAAACCCTCAGGAAGGCGGAACTGTTTTACACTAATTGCAACATAATTTACAGTAATTACGTGCTGTGTGGCAGACTAGTAAAGGAATATTAGAAACATCAAAAAATAAAATTGGACATTGTTTCCATTTGCAATGTGTTTAGGAATCAAGAGAGGAATTATGCCTGCTCAGTTTCAGAAAGAGATGTCTGATACAGCGGAGAAGTGAGGGAGCTGAGTCTGAATTACCCAAGACAACTCCTTGAGCAGAAAGAGAATCTTCCATCACCAGAACGGGCCACATGGAAGAGTCCTGGCTCCTTGCCAGCATCACCCATTAACAATTGTTTGTCATGCACTTTCTGTAAAAATGTTCATAATGGCACAACCTGGAGTGTTGGCAAAGGTCCTACTGGAGGAGCAACATATTCCTCTTCTCTCAGTAACCGCAACAAGATGTTGTTCTTATTTTTTGGCCAACTATAAATGTGAGTGTTCTGAAGCCAGGTAGGCACGTGTTCCTGCAAATGAGAAAAAACAAACCAAAACCATAACCACATAAAATTCCCTGACTGCATATCACTTTCTTGCAGAAACCTCCCAGTAGTGCTATTAGACTCTGTCATACAACCGTCACTGTGTCTCTCCTATGGCCATTTCCCACAACACAGACAAGAAATTAGTCACACTTGGATTTTTATTTATTTTTTGAAACAGGTCGAGTCTATGTATTTCTCAGCTGCATAACTCATCACGAAAAAACACATGTGTCTAGCATTTTTATATTAGCGTACTATGGTGCTAACCATCATTCATGTTTTAATGTACTTTTCACTGATATCAGTAACTATTAGACAAATGCCTAAAATGGTCCTCACCATAGTATCCAAGCACTATGAACATTTATATAGTGTCACATATTTACATGATACTTAATGAACGAAGAGTAAAAATATCCCCCAGATGGAAGGATGGAAACTGATTATTTAGAACAACAGGTTTGCATACGACTCATGAAAAGTATTGTACTGATTCTGAGTTTTGTTGGGGGTTTTTCACTCTAGCAATTTGTTTGCCCTCTGATTTTACAAGGTTCTTTACAAGGTTGTCTGATAGCAGATTGACCTTCTTACAGCACTTGGTTATCAGGGACTATATAGCGAAACATACCAAAACTACTGTGGACTCTCAAATGCTTTGTGTGTGTTAGCACATAGAAAATTGCTGGCTAACATTCCATTGGCATACTGTAAAGGCTATGTTTGTTGTTATTTATAAAGCAAATCAATAAAACATATACAGATCTATGACTTGTCTATTCTAATTTAGAACATGGGATAAAAATTAATAAGTAACTAAATTCTCCGTTTTGATCCTTTGGCTAGCGATACATAGTGTTCTAAACTGCCCATTGTTTGGACATTCATGTAAGGAATTAAATGCTTAATATTTTTACCTAAATCACTGAGGTTACCATTCTGTTGGCTTAATAAAAGGGCTGAATCAGCAGCCAGATCTGAGAACTGGTAAGACCCAGGGTCCCTGTAGTGTTATATGAATAAAGGCTGGAAAAGCTCACTCAGTCTTTGGCTTAAGCTGCTTGTCACAATTTCCTCCTCTTCAGTATTTATTTAATTTCATTGTGAAAACTATCTAGACCAGTTGGTCCTATTGGCTCCTTGGTGGTGAACTTTATTCCCTATATGAGCAGTTCTCAAATCTTTTCTTATAGGGGATCACTTATCAAGTTTCAGACCCTGTCATGTATTATTACCCTTCCAAGCATTGATCCCTTCACCTTCTCATGACAATTGCAGTAATACTGTGCTTGATTACATGAAAAATTATTACCAGGACAGGATAAAGGAAGCAAAATAAAAATGAACTTGTGTGGCTTCTTGTTTACATCATTCCACTTCACATCTATATTGTTTATTTCCTCTCTATAGCTGTCAGGTTTAAATATATTGGTACCCACACCTCCCCATACTTCTTATAGCCCTTCTGTGATGTTGCACTCCATATGATTTTATGAAACTATTCTAATGGTGTGAATATAATGTAACTGGAATATGCTTCATGCAAAAGGTCTCTTGCAAGGTGTCATTACAAAGGTTTTTATCTACTGAATGTGGTCAATCTATTTGTATAAATGTATTCTTCTTGTATCTGAAACTAGAAATATTAAATATAACTCTGAGGTCCTATTGTATTTATGCAAAGTGCAGGCCATTAATGGTGGTTTGGAATCTTGATGGCTTCCATCAACCAGGACAATTGACTGTAGATTGCTCTGTTTACTTGGAGACCTTCCTGTAAATCAAGCTGGGAAGATATTAGGCCCAAATAAACCTGTAGCATCCATCTTGTCTATTCACTTCTGAATCTTGTACCATTCTTAGGGTATGTTTGCACTTCAAACCAAAGGTCTAAATTCCAGCCTGAGGAGACATACCCACAGTAGCTTTGATCAAGCCAGCATGCTAAAAATAGAGTGTAGTTGCAGCAGTGCAAGCAGCAGGAGGAGCCAACCACCCTAAGTCTGTACCTGGCTTCTTGGAGGAGTACATACTTGAGATGTCTAATCCCTCCAGCTGCTCATGACACCATGGTTACACTCTATTTTTAGCATGGTAGTTCAATCAGAGCTAGTGTGAGGTCATCTCAAGCTGGAAAATGCACCCTCAGGTCAAAGTGTAGATATATCCTTAATCCATTTTTTTCTAATAATACTATAGTATTCTCTTAAATTTTGAATTACTAAAATCTCAAATTCTGCATATATACTAGCTCTTAAGGACTGACAAAAGTTAAGATTAATTCTGCTTTATGGGTAGTGATAGAGTTTTAAAGGCTCTAGATAGGTGGATAGATAGAAAGGAAACTCAAAGCAATATGCTGTCCTTGATCTTCCCAGAATTCCCACTGATGTCAACCTGACCCTAAGCTTTAAACATTTCTAAAGCAGGTATGGGAATACTTTCGTTCCCATGGTTTCGCTTTTCCTTCCAGTTGAAGAGAAAAGCTACTTTGGAAACTTTATGATTTAAAGTTAAAATACTATAGCACCATTCATCCTGAAGGCTCCCAAATGCTTCATAAACTAGAGTCAATTTTTCAAAACTTTGGTGCTTAAAAGTTAAGTGCCTAAATCTATATTTAGGGACCCAAATAAATGATTTGTGTCCACAGATGCTGGGCCCACACATCTTCCACTGATGTCCATGCTAGCTATGAGTTTCGTCATCTCTAAAAATAAAGCCATGTATTTTGTTGCCTAAATATAGATTTAGGAGTCTAACATTAGGTAGCCAAGTAAACATAAAATAATCCTTCCACCCACCCTTGATGTGCAGAAACCACATGGATCTAATGTGTAGAGCTCTGCACGGATACAAATTTTATATGCGCAGATATGGATATCTGCAGATATATTGGTATCTGTGGAGTTGCAGGACTCTACTGGGGACTGCAGCGGCGAAAGCAGCATGTTGGGTTGCTGCTACCAAGAGCCAGTACCCGGCACTGGCAGCTCTTCCAGTGTGGCTGTATCACTCCCAGTACTACCCACTGGGGCTCTGTGACCAGGGACAGCTGCTGGTGAGCTTGGTGCCCACCCCAGTGGGCATGGCTGGGGGCACTCCAGCCACAGAGAAGGAGCTGCCGGCAAGGGGCACCAACTCTTGGGGCTGGCGGTCCGACATGCTGCTGCTTTTGCCACTGCGGTTCCCGGTAGAGCCCTGCAGCTCCGCGGATACCGATTTATATCTATGCATATCTGCCGCTGCAGATATAAATTTTGTATCCGCGCAGAAATCTACTAATGTGACAGCTGTTGACAGACACAACAAGACTGCAGGATAAAAAATTTTAGAACAAGAAGTGAAGATGAATACCATATCCATTTGAAATTTCAGCAGGAGAATGGAATTACCCATCTAGAACTTGGAAAGGACAATGTATTTGATATTTCTACTGTCACAAAAATGTGAGGGAGGTCAGTAAGAATCACATGCAGGAAGGACTTTGATTTTACATCTCATTTCCTATTTTCAAATGAATCTTCAAAAATCAACAATGAGGACAGGTGAAACTGCAGATCTTGCAAAACCTTGTACAGTAAAACCTCGATATAACGGACTAATTCGGGCAAGGGGGTGTCCGTTAAAGCCGAAAGTCCGTTATATAATAAAGTAGGTTTTCCGAATGCATATGTTAAAAAATTGACAAATTAGTTAGTTTACCTGTTTTTACTTATGTAGACATGTTTGTGTAATTAAAATTAAGTATGTATGAAAAGTTTAATTTCACAGAAAAGTTTTCTATACAGTAGACTCTGGATTATCCGGGATGATCGGGAAAACCTTAATCCCGGTTAATAAAATCCCCGATAATGGGGGCCGCCGCTTTGGGGCTTCCCCTACCGACCCGTTTAGACATCCCGGTTAATCCGCAGCCCAGTTAACCCGCGCCCGGATAATCAGGAGTCTACTGTAACAGTGAATTAATAACAAAAAATAACCTGTTAATTTAATTATAAGCAAATCTTGGTTAAAAGCATTTTAAAATTAACAGGGTGTTAATTTTCACATACGACATACGGACCGGAAATTTTGTCCGTTAAATCCAAAGTCCGTTAAATCGAGGTCCGCTAAATCGAGGGTTTACTGTAGTTTGTCTGCTCACATGATGGCCACAATACTATACCATAGTATTTATTGTCTCTTTGATTTTACTTGCTTAAAAAAAGATTGCAAAAACCTCAGTTCCCCATGATCATAGATCTGTCCCATCCAACCTATCAGCATTATCTCTGGGTAAACTGGCAAAATAATAAGTTGTGAATATATGAAGCTTGCTTGTCAGGTAACTTATCTCAAAGTCAATTAAATTCTTTCACTACTTAGGAGAATTTAATTCTGTTCTAGTTATTATGCTTATTAAGACCAAATATATCATATTAACATATGGATTAATACTATGGCACATGTTTTATTTGTACATAAAAATGAGGACCATTTGAGTAAAATACTGCTCAGGAAATTATTAACAAGCTCTTATTAAGCACCAAGAAAATGAGTCTTTTTATTTCATTTTGCACATTGACCAAAAATAACACACAATTAATTATATAACAATTTGTTTTTACCTTTTTAGCATTTGGGAAGAGCACAGGAATGAATCTAAAGTTCATGCTTCCTTGTTGGATAAACTCAATCTGCATCTAAAACAGAAGAAATCTGACATTTAATTGAAAAGATTAATCTTATAAGTTAATTTTTCTGTACACGTGTCCAGACTCCTACACATATAAAACATTCACTGCTTATTTGAACTACTCTTCTGTTAAGATATATGATCTATGGCTAGTCAACCTTCACTTCTAATTACACCAAGCATCATTTGTGTGGCATATTTATATGACTTCTCTCTATACAGAAATAAGAGACACAGGAAAGGATTCTTCAAAGCTTTATTGGCTATTTGCCAGTTATCCAGAATCAAATAATTCTATTTTTTAGTTGCACCCAATAATCCTGTCAAATAAATCTAGAATTGCTTAAGTATGTATTCAGTTTACAAAGTCGTCAAAGGATTAATTTCAGTATTGTCACAGTTTAGGTCAATTCTGTGTCCTAGCAAGGATGCTGACTAAGCCCATCAGATGTAGACTTGGGTTTAATCTGATTTAGGTTCAGATGGAAGTGTTGCCAAGATACTGGGTTTAGCTCTCAAGTGAGGGATGGGTTACTTTAGCATTAGCTCATTCTGAGTGGTCAGTGAAGAGCTCTGGGGAGAACTATTTTGAGAAATTTAAATAGAAGTTTAGTTGTGGCAATGTGAGACCTATAAGGTTATGACATAAGCTTTACAGGAAGCTGACAAGGGAGGAAGAAACATCGAGGTTCACAAAAGTACACTGGCCTCAGTCTCCTTCCCTGCCAGTCCCGTGCTTAGCTTCACCATTCCATGTCTCAATCAGGTCCCCAGCCAGTGGGGTGAATTACAGGGAGGAAGGTCAAACAGCATATCAGATCATGCTGGGGAGTGGATGATGGGGGGAGGGGGGGCAGGGGAGAGCATATAAAGGGTTTAAGATGGTGAACTGGAATATCAACAATTCCAATTTAATAAGACCACAAAGAATATGGAAGAATAAGGCACACACGATTAATTAAAAGGGGCTGGTGTATTAATCTTGAACTACATTTCCTAGCCAGTGATAATGGTTACAGGATACTGACTAGAAGGGAGGTGTTAATGTGAGCACCATAAAGAAAACAACACACATTTAGAGCAAGATTTGCTTTTAAGAGGAGATGATGCAAATTCCCTTTCAAATGGCAAACGCGTGCCCTCACTTACCATCCTGTGGATGTATTTAGTATGTAAGCCGTGCTCATCCCTGTCCAGCTGGGATTCAGCCCCTTCAACATCCTGTTTGTATTTTGGACTGATTGCTATGATTATCATCACCATCTTCTGTTGGGGAGAAAAGCACTCCTATGAAATTGTGAAATGTACTATGTTTGATAGAGGCTTCTTGGAAACCTGCCAGTTTATATTTTAAGGGCTCTTGATGTTCTTGGCAAATATCAGAGGATCTCATTCATTCTGGCAAGTGAAATACTGTGAAATTCATGCACACGCTTTCCTCTCTCTTTCTTGCAATTGCTACTTTTAACATAAAAGACCTAAATGTCAAGGGATAAGATCAATAGATATTAGTGTTGACCAATTTACAGTTGAAAACGCATTAATAAAAAGTAACTTATGTGTAATATAGTTATGCCCAGATTTTCAAAAGTGCACATATTACTACAGTGGTGAGTGGGGTCCACACCTGGGACCTTCAGTACCAACTGTACAATCCCCTGTCACCTACCCTTTGAGCTCCTTTAACTGGGAGAAAGTAGAATACCAATATATTACATAAGCACTTTTTCACATCTTGCTTGCATGCACACACTGCACACATGTCAGAGATTGGCATGTATCTATCCACACGTGCACACACCCATGTTGCTTGCACAGACTTTCAAAATGTGGGCCTGTCTTCAAGGATCTCAAAGCACTCTGCAACCAGTAACAAATTAAACCTCACAAAACCCCTGTTAAGTAGATAGAATATATATAATATAGAAATATAAATGGAGATATACCAATCTCCTAGAACTGAAAAGACCTTGAAGGTCATCGAGTCCAGTCCCCTGCCTACACTAGCAGGATCAAGTACTGTCCCCTGACAGATTTTTTGCCCCAGATCCCTAAATGGCCCCCTCAAGGATTGAACTCACAACCCTGGGTTTAGCAGGCCAATGCTCAAACCACTGAGCTATCCCCCCCCCCCCCCAAAGATAAGCATTATTAACTCCATTTTATGGATGGGGAAGTTGAGGCAAAGAGAGGCTAATTGTCTTGACCAAGGCAACATAGAGAGATGCACAGACAGATACCCTGTGAAAGAAAAAAAGGAACCCAAGAAATCCAATTCATGAAGCTGTGCACCAAATGATATAAATTAATGTGGATATCTGTCTCTGATTTTGTTTAATACAATGATTTGGCTTGATCCCAACAGGACTGAGCACTCAGAACTCCCATGAACTTCAGAGGAATTTGAAGATGCAGAAGACTCTCAGGATCAGGCCCATAGCATTATAGTCTTTGCTTTGAATCAAGCTGCACGTGTCAGAAAAATACAAAGCTGTCAGATTGAGCCTTAGCTTTGCCTCCTAGTAGGATACTAAATTCAAGTTTACCTTTATACAGCACATTGATACATAAAGGCCCCAGCTTCACAAAGTGCTTTGCAGACATAGTAATATACAAACTATATTCGGGGACCAGGATCACTGCATTCATCACTGAAATGCAGCTGCCTTTGGGATGAAACACAGTAATTGCCTTACCCATGCTTAGAAACCCTATACTGTACTTTAGGACAGTATGTGAGAAACAACATATGCAATTGAAACCAGACAAAACTTAACTACCAGAATTCGAGTTTGGCTGAGATGCCACACCCCAACTCGTAGAGAAAGAGCTTTGGGATGTTTAACAAGCAGAAAGAATTGAGATCCTGGTTTTATGGTTCATTATATGCCTCTTTTGCTTGTTTTAGTCTAAAACAGGATGAGGGTGCAACAATTTTCTTTTCTTTTAAATCAGAAATCCTAAATGAAGCTATTGATCTATATCTCTTCTATCAATGGAAAACTAATCACAGGTGGATTGGCTATGGGAGATTTAATGTTCCCCAAAGCTAAGATAGATGAAAAGCAAAGAAGGGCAAATCAGCTTCATGCAAATACCCATCTAGCTACTTGTGTTGTGGACCTATAGCTGTACGAAAATGAGGCATCATATTTCACATTCTTGTATAGAGGCAATGCTGCACCAAATACCCTCAGGCACGGACTGTATGCTCAAGAGTCTGGAGTAGAAAGGTGGAAAGGGTCTTGTGGATGGAGGGTTGGACCACTGGCAGCAGGCAGGCAGATAGGGAAATCAAATCAATCAGCCTAGTGGGGAGGGAGAACTTCACGTTAGGCCTGAGGGGACAGACAAGGAGAAAACTTGTGATGTGGGGAGAGGCAGAAATGGATGAAAAACTTGATAATGGTGGGGGCAAGGAGAACTGAGGAAAAAGAAACACATTTACTCATGTTCACTCCACTGTTTAATGAAGATAAACTCATTCTCAGTGCTCTATGTTCAGTGTAGGTGTGTGCACTTCACATTTTGGTTCTGGTCCCTCACTACTAGTATCAACCTTTAGAATTTTCCTTGTGCCATCTCTGTGAGAAAATATCCAGACAAGATTAGCTTGTCTTTACGTACATCACCTAGGTAGCGTTCCATCCATTTAATGATGTCAATGCCTCGTACCGTGTCCTCAAATATATCAATCTGTAAGAGAAGGAGAGTTTGAGATTATTACTTCCACACCATTTAGGTGGGGTCCTCAGGGTTGTGAAGATGGGACAGGGACATGAGAGTTTCCTGGAACATTTGTAAAATGTTTACCAAACAAATGTGAAAGTCAAATAGTGTACTGAAAGATTCAGAGTCTTAAGTGTTCACTATTCCTAGGTGAATGACAGGTTAGCATTTACGTATCAAAATCATTGCCTTTTTAAAATTTTAATGTAGCTACTTATTACATGTTTTCAGAAAATCACAGTCAAAGATAGTTATAGTTCAAACCAGAGTGAAACTCCACACAAATTGATGACACTATTCAAAAGTGCTAGTCGGTGTTGAAAGTTTAAATCATGGGTTTGAGAATATTCCTGAAGTGTTTGGTCTGTTCCTCTGGTTCTGTGGCTTCTGAATCTCCCATTTACTGCCCCCTCACTCCAACTCTTCAAACCAATCACACCCACACACCCACAGCACACCCCAACCCAAAACAAAATTTGCCATTATTTCCCTAAGTTGGCATCATTGCAAAAGGATATATGAATTTATCTCCAAGACTATTTATCAGAAAAGATCCACAGCTTCCTTCCTGCAAAATTCCACGATGAATACACTGCCCTGATCAGCAAGGGTATTTCTGTTAGAAACAGCAATCCAGGCTGTAAAGAGTGCCAAAGGGCAGGGAGCTTCATTGTAATTAATATGATCCGCCTCAATCAGCTCTCTGCAAGGTTCATGATCTCCATAAATTGACAGTCTATGACACTGGCTAATGAAGTACATTTTAACAATTCCAAGGTTTTGATAGATGAGCTCTGTGCCTGTCTCCCAAGTCTCTATATTTCTCTTCTTTAAAAATAACGAGAGAACATATTTGGGTACCTGCTTTGATACCATTTTCCTACATTTGTTACTCTGTCTCAAGAGGTGATAACAGTCTTCATATGAATCAAAGTACTATAAAGCATAGCTTGAGCTTCTCTGGAAAAAGGCTTTGATTCAAGAAAGCAAATAAGCACATGCTTAACTTCCATTAAGTCCTATTAAGTTTAAAGTTAGCCATGTGCTTAAGTGCTTTCCTGAACTGGGCCAAAGATCATCAGTGATCTACAACCCATCCTGGACAATAATCCCTCACTTTCACAGGCCGTGGGAGGAAGGCCAGTCCTGGCACACAGACAACCCGCCAACCTTAAGCAGATTCTCACCAGCAACAGCACACTGCACCACAATAACTCCAACTCAGGAACCAATCCATGCAACAAACCTCGATGCCAACAATGCCCACATATCTACATCAGCAACACCATCACAGGACCTAACCAGATCAGCCACACCATCATTGGTTCATTCACCTGCACATCTACCAATGTCATATATGCCATTATATGCCACCAATGTCCCTCTGCTATGTACATCAGCCAAACTGGACAGTCCCTACGAAAAAGGATAAATGGACACAAATCAGATATCAGGAATGGCAATATACAAAAACCTGTAGGAGAACACTTCAATCTGCCTGGAGACACAATTACAGATTTAAAATATGGTGATATTGCAGCAAAAAAACTTCAAGACCAGACTGCAAAGAGAAACTGCAGAGCTGCAATTCATTTGCAAATTTGACACAATCAATCGGGGATTGAACAAAGATTTTGAATGGCTTGCTAATTACAAAAACAGCTTCTCCTCTCTCCGAGTTCACACCTCCAATTCAGCTGCTAGAGGAATACCTCGCCCTCCCTGATTTGAGATAACAAGCTGGTTCAGCCTGATTGGACTAACCTTGTTACCTCCTACCTGGTTCTTGCCTACTTATCTATACCTGCCCCGGACACTTCCACTGCTTGCATCTGACGAAGTGGGTATTAGCCCACGAAAGCTTATGCTTCAATACTTTAGTTACTCTTTAAGGTGCCACAGGACTCTTTGTTACCTCTACAAAATTAGCTGTCTCTGCAAAGGGGCCATGGGTTGAACGAACATGAAAACGGAATTGATTTTTCTTGCCCAGAGATTGTCAAGCCTAATCAAGGGGGGGGGGGGCACATTGATGGAGCTGCACATGAAAGCTCATATGGATGTCCACACTGTACCAAGTTATCAATAAATGTCTCGAGGACTGTCAGTCTAGCACCTTTCAGAAGCATGAAATTCACTTTTTAAAAGTCAACACATGAAAATGTGGATAATCTAATCTAAACTTTTCATCTAAAACCCATTTCTCTTTTACCGTTCCCTGAATCACAACATTTAGTGATGCGGAGAAAAACATACACCCCTCAGTTTTAAAAAATTCTCTTTTCTCCTTTATCTGAAAATCATTCTTTCCAGAAGGAATACTCACTGCAGTTTGAAATCCATTCACAAGCAGAAAGTTCACAAATTTCATGACCTCCATAGCTGCATCCACAGAATAGGTTATAAAAACTTTACCTAAGAGAGACATTCATAAAAATAAGTGATGAGTCAAAACAGATGATTCAAAGAAAAGGAGACAGTTTCATAACTTAACTTACTTAGTTGTGAAGTCAGTGAGAGGGGGCTGTGCCTTGTACATTTGACCACTGTGACCAATTAAAGAATCAGAATCATAGATTTTGAGGCCCGAAGAGATTATTATGATACTCTAATCTAACCTCCTGCCATAACACTGGCTATAGGATTTCCCCCAGTAATTCCTGCATCAAGGTCATAACTACAGGTTGAGCTAGAGCATATCCAAAAGTGATATTGATAGTCTTATTCAGCCCTCAGACGCAATGACATAATGGCCGTAATATAGGATTTTGAAGGTAGATATAAAGTGGTGGAAAATGTAAAGCTCCTGTTGAGATGTGGAAGGATTTCACCAGAAATATATATCACCTGTCAATCAACACAGTGTTTAAAAGGACACTGACTGTTTTTTATTCATAGCCCTGGATCAGGGTTGGTGTGGTGTTTACCACTTCAGCAGGAGTGCTGGGAGGCACCATACAGCTTCTGTGCCACTCCTTTAGAGAGTGCAGCGTGCACTGCCCTGTGTGGGCCGCATTAATTCATTCAGAGGGGGGACTGAGACCAGGGCCTGACTGGCCTTCTACCTGCTTGGGGTAGTAACACTGCTAGAGCACTGTATGGATACCAGTGTGCCAACCTCTCAGCCTTAAATACCTGCATAGGAGCTTAGCCATAATCTGGCCCTAAATACTGTGAGATAAGTAGGATCCTGAGACAGGATTCAAGGATTTGTGTGGCTCATGTGCAGGAAACAGATTCTCTAGAAATGCTCTGAATTGTATCTACTGCACTGACCTGTCAGGGATTAGAGAACCGAGTAGATTTTTAAAATCTCTCTGATTCTTTAAGGAAGTATTTGTGATTTCAATTCCCGCCTCAGACATGCACGAACTGGGAAAACTCAAACGTGTGTGTGTGTGTGTGTGTGTGTGTGTGTGTGTGTGTGTGTGTGTGTGTGTGTGTGTGTGTGTGTGTGTATAAAAAGCCTTACAAGAGATGATCATGATCAAGTCAGCCAGTCTTAGGCCTCATTCCCCTATCTGTAAAACATGGAAAATAGCACTATACAATACTAAGTAACATTATTATTACTATAATAAGGGTTTGCTTTGTAGAAACAGGTTAAGATTCTGAAGGAGGAGGTGGTTCTCATCTTTTCTGTAATTGATACAACCATCACTACAGAAAAGTCTCTGTGGTTTGATTGTTATTATTTCATTATTAAGAATTATAATGCCTCCTGCCTCACAGGAACATCTATTTCAGCAAGAATTCAGCTGGTCCATGAAACAATCCAAAAAGTGTTTGTTTATTTGCTAAAAAACATAATGTCAAGTAATTAATGAGAATTATGTTAATCTGTTTCCAGTTCCAAGGGAAGAATTTGTTACACCGAACACAAACACATTCAGGACCTGATGACGTTTAGTGCAAAAAGTCTAGTTCATGTTAAGTGTTTTCTTTCTTTGTTGTCTTTGTGTTCTTATGTTGTTTACATTTTTTGTTGCTAAGCATGTGAAGCTGACAGGCTGATAATCACAGACAGCTTTTGAAATAATAAAACCTGACAGAAGAAAATTGCTAACAACTTACGCAACTCTTCTGGCAAATTGCTTGTTCTCAGAGTTCCCCTGCCTGCAGGGTTACTAAAAGGTCTTGGGACAGCAGCTGGGGGCAGAAAATTGTTAACCTGAGCTCCGAAGTCAGAAGTACACCGACAAGCATCATCTTGGGCATATGCCGTAGGTGGCAGCCCTACATTGGGTAGCTGGTTGTATAACTGGTTTCTAGAAGGAAAAACAAATGGTGATTTGTTATATACATACACACATGCAAACATAAAATTTGAGTTCTTTTAAAGACAAACAAATGATTTGTTTTAATAGCAAAGAGAGACTTGGCTTATCAAATATTTACCAAATAAATACCAAGAAAAACATAGAACTGAAAATCTGAATGCAAGAGATTCTGAAGAGTCACCACTGGCTCAGCTTTTCCTCAGATCTTTTTGGGTGCCTTTGGATATGCGTTTCCATTGGTACTTCTTGGCTGGAAGTCTACCACACTGATGTAGTTTATTGCAAAGGAAGCACTGACCACAGCAGGTGAATGCAAGAGAAAGGCTGGATCCTTTCATACTTGAAAGCAGCTAATTTGTAAATAATGGAAGCAAAAAGTATTTTTGGACGAGAAGGGAAAATTTTCCACATTGTGTTGGTCTGTGCATACAGTTCTATGCATGTGAATATTTAACCATCAAAGTGGCACCTATATAGTTTATAGCCACTACCTAGAAGGTGGCGTGTGAAAACTCTTAGGCCTCAGGGACTCAGATGAAGTCTGCCCAGAGACATTGGCCTAAAAAGGAGAATTGAAGTCTCAGGTACCCAAACTACAACTCCCACGAGACACCATGGCAGCATTTCCAAACTGAAATATTTTGGTTATGGACTAAAACTCAAAATTGTGGGAAAAAAATTGTGTGTGACCAATTATAGTGAATAAGACTGAGGTTTTCCATGTTAGAGACTGGTGTTCTGGGCCTGCAGTGACCTTGTATAATGTTTCAAACTACAGTGGAGCCCCGGTATAATGCGAATCTGGATATGGTGCGATTATATCGTGGCTCCCAAGTCCTTGTTCTCTCTCCCTGGCAGGAGTGGGGCCACTGCTTCTCTCCCCTGCTGGGCAGCGCGTAGAGAAGCTGTGGCCGCACCTGCGAGAGACAGAGAACTCTGGACTGCAGGCACAGGGCTGTGGCTTCTCTCCCCACTGCCCAGCAGGGGAGAGAAGCTGCGGCCCCGCACCTACCTGAGACAGAGAACTCAGACTGCAGCCCCAGAATTCTCTGTGGAAGCTGCTGCCCCCACGCCTGCTGGGGGGCCGGGGACACCAGCACCTGCAGCCCTGGAGTCCCCTGTCCCGGCAGGAGCAGGGCCGTAGCTTCTCTCCCCTTCTGGGCAGCAGGGAGAGAAGCCGCAGCCGCAGCCTGCCGGGGTCTGATACCCCGCTATAATGAGACCCTGCATTTAGCGTAATGGGATTTCTTGGATCCCATTGGTTGCATTATAGCGGGGCTCCACTGTAGTTTTTTTTTTTTTTTTTTTTTTTTTTAAAAGAGATGGGTAGGGAGAAAGTTTTCAGCAGCTCTTCCCCAGGTGTGTTCTTGGCTGGAGTTTATGGCCTTAGAACACTCTCTCTCTCTCCCTCTCTCTCATTTTTTCCCCCTTATCCCTGGATGTGAATGACAACAATGTATTTTTTGTTATCAAATTAAAACTTAGTGAGTTTGCTTTGGCACCCATTTTCTGTTATGGGGAAAAAGTTATAAGATACTCTATAGATAATTACTATCAATGTATAACTTGTATTCTAGGAATCAGTGCAAAGGAGCAGCAATGTGGCCAAAAGATGTTTTGGATTTATTGCACAAAAGATACAAAGGACAATGAGATATGTCACAGAAAAAAATAATCAGTAACAAAAATGCCCATTTTACACAACTGCTTATAAACTTTCCAGAACTTTACATCGACAAATAAATGCCAAAAGTTATCACCCATTTTTAAAATTTGACTAAAACTCTCTCAAAGACACTAGATATTCACCATTCTTTCCACCAAGAAGTTGAAAATCTCTAATGCAAACTTAATTTCCTGCTGCAGCTCACGTTGTTCATTAGTGCTCTTAATTCTCTGGAGGCAGAGAATACTATGTAGCCATCAGCCAGGACTCCAGAATTCTATTGCAGTTCCTCGCTATAGCCAAGCCACATAGCTGAATATTTTCAAAAATGAATGCCTAAAATTAACCCAGCTTAATTTATACTGCAGCACCTAGCTAAAGATGGCCTGATTTTCAAAGGTGCTGAAAATTGGTGCAGGTAAAGTGAAGGTAACTTTAGACAATCAAGTTTGAAAAAATTGTACCTCATGTTCCCTATCTCTTGAGTATAGAACATTATATAGCACGATGAGGCCCCTAGGAGATATAGTAGTAGTAGCAATAATAACAATACTACTAATAATGATGATGTGAAGCCTAATGTCTGAATGTTTGCAAAGTTCTAGGAGAGCCACAGATGAAAAGTGCTAGCAATGCTGTTTTATTATGTCATGAGAAGTTCATGAACGTGCTGGAAGTGTTAATTTAGATAGCTATGAGAATTAAACAAGATTTTCTCTTTTATTCAGAGCTACAGAAGAGATAAGGATGAACTTATTTGTTGTAAATCACTGAGATATTCAAGGCTGATCTAGCTGGCATATCATAAAACTGGAAGCTAAACAATGTAACCTCATTGATTTTTTTCATAAATAGGCTGGGGAAGGGAAGAGATCCAAAGCTTCAACAAAGATATTTCCAACTCCTCTTTCTTTTAGTCTTCAAGTATTAACACTTGTGCACACTTCAGAGTGGAACAGACACTGGAATAATATTTTAGATATTGGGCTTTGAAGTTCTGGTACCACACTGAGACGCCGTGTTCTGCTATGTTTGGGCCCCATTGCATGGGAGATAGCAAATAAACTTAACAAACCTCCAAACCAACCTTTCCACACACACGCCAACAAGAAACACTAACATTACAAGCTTTACAAATATTGGTTCCAAACGCCAACAAAACTGCTCTAGATTTTTCCAAGTTTGTGTCCCAATTCTCAAAGCATACTTACGGAAATCGTGGGTGTCCTGGAGAGGCACATTCTCTTTGTGGAACTCTTTCTCCATTGCATTTAAGAGCACGAGGATTTGAATAGTTCTGGATTACTTGCTGGGCAGGATGGATGACTCTCATGCAAGGTCCAGGAGCAGGAGGCTGTGGTTGCAAGGGTTCTGCAAAATGTTGGTAGGGAGCCCTACCATCTAAGAAATGAATAAAATAAACACAAGGATCTCATCAATTGACTTTTGACTGACTGGAAGTTTTCAGATTTCAAACACACTCTGCTTCATTTCTAGGAAAGCTTTAGCAGCTTGTTGATCAGTAGCCGGGTTAAGAAACGTTTTACAGAACAAAGTTCCATGCTTGAACAATGGAGTTCAGCTTTCCATGGTGGGCTGGAATGTTGGGAAGATCGACAGTTAAACAGGGAGAGCTGGTCGTCTTCCATATTTATCATGCCTGACTTTTCTTTGGCTATACCCTGAGAAAATGAATCATCTCCACAGTCTCATTAAAGCAGAAGAAAAAATCCTGGAACAAATCAGTTTGCCACACAAAGACTAAAGAGACTGAAACTATTGTAAATGAAAAGAGAAAAATTATCTTTCATTTTGTTACTTCATTCTGAATGCATTTGCTGTCTGTCTACCACTAACCTCTTAAGGCCTTGAGGCTGGTTCTATTACTATTGTAAAGGACGGTAATGTGACAATCCTTGCTAAAATAACTTATTTGTAAAAACGCTATTTTTTGATGTGCACATCATAGTATCTATTAATTATTAATTATTATTATTTATATTACCATAGCACCTAACCATAGAGCAGGAGTCAATTGTGCTAAGTGCTGTACAAAAACAAAAGAAAAAAATGGTTCCTGCCTCACAAAGTTTACAATTTAAGTAGAAGACAAAAGACAATGGGAGGATACAGACACAAGGGGGAGGACAAAGAGACAATATTTATGATAGGTTACTGTGCACTGAGAACACAGCCTAACTGTTCTCAAGTTTTTGTGGGCACCACAGAACAGGAGAGGTTTTAATGTGGGATTTGAAGGAGGATGGTAAGTTAATTCTATAAACACCTGCAAAATTATTGCCTTTTAACACATTACGTGGTGCAGCTGTACAAGCAGTAGATCACAGCAAAAGTGAGGGCACAGATGAAGGCCTCTCATTAGAAAGCGCTGGTATCCAACCTTAATTGTAGATGGTCTACACAGCCAATCAAGTTTTCATTTTTCACTTGTGACATTGAGACTTTAGATTTTATTTTTATTGTAGTTTGGGGTCTCCAAACTTTGTTGTTCACTGTCCGTGCCAGGGCTGAATGACAATCAGCAGAAGAGGGCACAACAAAGCAGCACCCACGCAGCTGATAGCAAAGGCAATGAATGCCAGGACACTGCACTACTGTGTGTCATTCCATAGTCTTTCCTTTTTAAGGGCCAAGTATAGCTGGGCAGAGGGGCCCACATGCCTAACTGGAGTGGGGAAAACTAAACCCAGGCTGTACATTTGAAGAGCTGTGTTGTTGCTAATAAATAGGAAGTAACTTATAATGATCTACAAGAGGAACAGATGGGGAAAGAGACTTTCCCTTCAGCATCCCACATCAGGTTCATTTCCAGGAATGGCTCCCTCGCCCAGTGGTGGCCCTGGCAGCCACAAGCCCTCACCCAACTCATCTCTAGACCTTCACACGTGTAATAGCTATTTTGGTATATGCAAAGTATAGTTTAGGCCAGTGGTTCCCAAACTTTAATAACCTGTGAACCCCTTTCACTAACATGTCAAGTCTTGCGAACCTCCTAGAAATTAATAGTCCCAGAGATTTTCTCCTTTATCCAAGTATAAAAGCAGTGATCTTGGAAATATAATTTTTTTTTGATGACATGTTTATTATACACTATTTATTATTAATTAATCATTACAGTCATAGGCGTGCACAGCACATTTCATTAGGGTGTGCACCCAGGGACTTTTATTTATTTATGTTAAAGTCACTGCACTCTGCAAGCAAAGCCACTTATTTTGTTGAGACACTAAGGTGTGCCTTGGCACACCTGGTACACTGTGTGCATGCCTATGATTACAGTATTTTTATTACATTATGAAAATGGCAACGCTCTTCCAAGATCTCACTTTTGTAACTTGTATCACTTTGAATAAGCCAGTTATAAGACAAGGCTTCTATGTTTTATCAAGGAGTATCAGATGTGAAACAGCAGGAAGGGATTTAAGAAGCCAACTCAAAGAGTTCCTCCTACACAAGTATTCAGGTCTTGAGCAGTCCAGGCAAACAGCACACATTACAACAAAGCTTAAACTTGTTCTTCATAATCATTTAAAAACAATACTAGCTGCCTATTTAATTTTAAAAACAGCAAAAAAATCCACCTCCCTTTCTACTTCTTATTAGGAGTCTTGAAGTTTAAATCTTCTCAGTGTGATAGAGATGCTTGCTTTGATCTACTTAGCTTATGGAAGTCCAGGGGCTCTGGGCTGCTGACCCCGTGCTGCTTGGTGTTCCTAGGGACAGTTCTGTCCTCCATTAGGGATTTTTTTCCCAAGAACCCCCTGTAAGACTTCGCAAACCCACAGTTTGGGAACCATGATTTAGGCATAAGCAGAAATAGAAAGCAATGGAAGCAACTTGCATTATGGGCAGGGGAACCTGAGTCCATTGCTTCAGTCCCTCTGCTTGTGGACTCCCTAAGACAGCACTGCATCACGTCCCAGTCAGGAGGTAATTATCAGGACTGGAAATGTATTTTTTTACAAAATGAAAGCTTAAATTATGCAGAAGCAGATGGGACAGGAGTGAAGTGCTAGACATGTTGCCAACTCTTGCTATTTTATCACGAGTCTTGTGATATTTGGTGGTTTTTTAAAAACCCTGATATCCTGCAGACATATTATAACATGACAGTCTCAGTTTTCATTTAAAAAAATTAAGTTTCTAGCCATTGCACTCACAGGGAACTGAGCATGAGATCTGAAGACTCAAGGGTAAGTAGATGCTCTAAGATAGCAGGGATACCAGCAGACTCTGGAGACAAGTTGCGTTGGTGAGCCCAAGAGGAGAGAAACTTCCATTTTGCTAAGTAACAGCATTTTGTAGGGTCTTTTCTTCCTTGGTTAAGCATGGATTACACCCTGTTAGAATGAGTGATCCCTTTCTGATGCCCATCCAAGAACCAGGCTCTGAGCTGCAGCACTCCCGGATGGGGCAGTGAACCTGCCTTTGTGTTATGTTAGAAGGTGTGGCACTGTGGGGATGGATGTTCATGGGTGGGTGAACTGAGAGTTTCAGCAGATTTGTAAACCAGAACTGTCTCAGCCAGTTGGGTGCAATTGGAGGGACTCCAGATCTGTCTTGGTGGATCTTGCTTAGAACTTGTGGTACCAATGGGACGGGAAGGCAGGCAAATACCAGATGATTCTTCCATAAGATCAGTCGGATATCTCCCATCAAGCCCTTGCCCAGGGCTGCTCTGAATAGTACCAAGGAAGTTTCCTGTTCTCCCGCAAGGCAAAAAGGGCCCACGCTGGTATTACCCATTGGGCAAGACATCATTGAGAACTGAATTATGACTTCCATTTGTGATTTGCAGAAATATGTCTGCCCTTGCAGTCCACTAGAGCAATGGCTTTCAAACTTTCCAGAATACTGTACCCCTTTCGGGAGTCTAATTTGTCTTGTGTACCCCAAGTTTCACTCCACTTAAAAACTATTTGCTTATAAACTCAGACATAAAAATACACAGCACACTATTACTGACAAATTACTGACTCAAGTATATTTGAGCCTGTTTTGCACTCGTGAGCCTTGTCTGAAGCCTGAACCCAGGCAGCAGGGCTGAAGCATTTAACTTAGCCTCACCGAGCTCCCTGTGGCGTGTTACCCTGGGCAACTGTCCTGCTTGCCACTCCTTAATGCCAGCATTTGTGACACCCCCTAAACTAATACCTCAACCCTCCCCCCACCCCCGCAACCTCCAGGTTAAGAAACACTGTCTAAATGAAGATCTCTGAGTACCCCAGGGGTACATATGCCCCTGGTTGAAATCACAGCACTAGGGAGTTTTGCACCCCTGGTAAATATGCTGCTGATAGGGTTATGTGATGGCGGATGCAACAATTCCAGAGGGTGATTGCTTCTATGCACAGAGGGAGAGATCTCATTCCTCCATGGCTTGTTTGTATAAAATACCATTGTCACTTTGTCTGACCTTCTTTGGACATCTGGATTGGATGAGTGGGAGGAAGATGTCACAGGCTCGACAGACCATCTGGAGTTCTAGTAAATTGACATACATTCTGGGCTCCTGTAGGGGTCAGATGTCTTGTGCCATATGCTCACCCATGTGCGCATCCCAGCCCAAGAGGGAGTACAGTAACAATAGTTGTCTCAGGAGTTAGCATCCCCTCCTGAACTATCTCTGGTTTTGTCTACAAGACAAGAGTGTCTAAAACTTTGGGTGGAAGTGTCACTTTGACATTTATGTTGTTCTTCTCTGGTGGGTATATGGAGAGAAGCCATGATTGTAGGCAGCAAAGATGAAGCCTAGTAAACAGTGTCACATGTGTGGATGAGACCACATGATCAAGGAGGAAAAGGCAAGTTCTGTCTCAAATCCTGGGTCTGATAGTGACCTGATGTGTTAAATCGTGCATAGCCTGAACACTTTGAGAGATAGCTACGCTCTTGGTGTAGTTGAGTCTAATGTCACCCCTATAAAGTTTATGAATCTCATGGGGAGTCCACATGGATTTTTTTGTGATTGACACAGACATCCAGAGAAGGCAGAAGGCTGAGCATAACACTGGTTGCCACTGGATCTCCTCATAGGAACTGCCCATCAGAAGTCAGTGGTTGGGGCCAGGCAAGACTGCAAATCCCTCTCTTCTCATCTACTACTGGAAAAAGCTTTGTAAAGATCCTGGGAGCTGTAGCTAGACCAAAGGGGAGGACTCTGAATTGGTAATGCTCTGCATTGGAGAGGAACCTGAGGAGCCACCTATGGGCTAGATGGATGTGTGTGTGAAAATATGCATCTTTCATATCAACAGCCATGACCCAGGTGTCCTTTTCTAATGAGGAAATTATTGGTGCCAAGGATATTGTGCGGAATTTTAGTTTTCAAATGAGCCCATTAAGACTGCTTCCAATTGAGAATCAGCCTCCATCCCTCATTCTTCTTGGGGATCCAGAAGTAAGGGGAATAGAATCCCTTCCCTTGATGTTGAGCTAGAGCCTTTTCTATGGCTTCCTTGAAGAGAGAGGAGTTCTAGAAGAGAATATCCTCATGAGAGTGGCCCCTGAAAAGGAACTGGGAAGGGGGGTTGTATGTACGAGGTACTAGAAACTCGATTTGATAGCCACCACAAATAGTTTCTAATATCCTATTTGTCTGTAGTTAGGGCTCTCCAGTTTTTGGCAAATTGGGTAAGCTGACCTCCCAATACCAGGGGAGGGGAATGAAGTGATATCAAAAAAGGGACTTGGGTCTCAACAGTCCCATCAAAAGAAGCTCTTTGCTTGGCAGTTAGAGTGTGATGTGGCAGTGAATGTTTTAAAGGATGGGTCTAGAAACCCACTGTCTCCTGTGTGGTGGCTCCTGAGGACAGATCTTGGATGGTACTCTGCAGCTCTCTGGGGAAATCTGGGGATTGTAACCACAAGGGTCTCCTCATAACAGAGGCTACTCCCTCTAATAATGGCCATTATTGGAGGGAGTGCTGTTGTTTGGACTGCTCTATAGATACCTACATCACCAAAGAGTTAAGTGGTAGGTGAGAGGACAAAAACTCTTCCCTGTTGGGTGGAGCACAAGAAGCAAACTAGTGTGCCAAACTACTTTTACTGGGTCCATGATGGCCTTGTTGATGGGGAGAACAACTTGACTGGCTGCAGAATGTCTTGTAAACTGAACTAAGGCTCCTGGACTTCCTCAAGCTGAATCTGTAGCTCTGGAACCACCCTGTGTGTGAGCTTGTGGTATTGTTTAAAGTTGTGTGGAGAAGATGGAGTAACCTCACCTCCAGTGAAGATGACAAAATTGCTCTCGAAACTGTTGGAACCAGTGGATCTGGCTCATCTTCCCCTTTTGAACACTTCCCCTTTTTGAATATTGTGGGTGTCCAGGCAAAGGCAAATAGGACTCCTGCACTGATTCTTGGTATCTAAGATAGGATTTTCGCTGTCTCCAATATTGACAGTAGGATGGATCAACTGACAGAAGAGGACCCCATGGTATAGGATACTCCAGGACCCCAAACTTCTGGGACTCTTGTCTCATCCCACCTCTGCCTGATGCAGCAGAGACTCCTGCAGAAGAGAAAGCTGGATCCCTTGTCTCCAGTGAAACTGACAGTACTGATGGTCATGCCTCAAGGTGGCATGAGAGAACAGCTCATCAGAATTATCTTCCTCTGGTGTCCTGGAATAGAGATGGTCCTGAAAGAAGGGGTCAATGCAGATAGGGAAGAGCAAAGATGTTCTCTGGGGAGATGTAAGTCTTTGATTGTCCATTGGTGGAACCATTGGAACCAGAGTCTCCTGAGGGAGGGGAGCATGTTGCAACCGGTACTGTATCGGCAGTAGAAGTGCATGGGAGTACCATCCTGACCCTCCACCATCAGAGCAGAAGTTGGAACTGTCGGATCTGTACCTTTGTGTACCTCCTTCTCCTGTCAAAAAGCTTTACTCAGGCCTAAGTCCTTAGCACTGCCTCTCCTGAGTTTGTTGGGGTTGGAGGGGGGATCTTTTCTCTTTGAGACAGTTTTAGATGAAGATCACTTATCCTTATTGTGGCAGACCGCCTTCTCACCCCTCGCAGGAACACAGGCAGGAAACCCTTCTTTGCGTCAAACAGTGCTCTTTAATTAACAGTGCAGGACCCCACCACCAATATCTACAGCTTTGTACAGTTCCCAGCTCTACAGACTCTATATAGTCCAGCTTACAATTTGCAACTCTTGAATAGCTCAAACCCACAGCTCTGAATCACTCAAACCACACCACACTCTATACCATCCCCACCACACTGGGCTTGCTTCCTGGCAGGCCTTTTATCCCCCTGAGGAGGCTGCCAGGTGCCACTCATCCAGGCTGATTGCCCTGCAGCCCAGGTGGCTGATTAGCCTTCCTGCAAGGGGAGGTTTGCAGAGGGCTTTTCTCCCTCTTAAAAGGCCGGCAGGGCTGGCTCAGACACTCCTGGCCAGTACCCTGCCACACACCTCCCCCCTTAGCCTAGCCCCATCGGGCTGGGCTCGGACCCCTCAATACTTCCCAATTAGATCCAACAGGGCCCTTGAACCTCTTTTCCTCATTTCTCTCACCATAGTAGCATGGTCCTGAGGCTTCTGGGTGTCACACCCGGTCGCGGTGGAGGCCCTTACTGCCTTTTTACTTTCTGCCCTCGCCTCTTTCACTGGCGCCGCCTGGGCAGGGGGTTGTGGTACTTTGCCCCCCCTGCTTTTCGGGGTTAGGGCCAGCTGAATACCTCCCACACAGCAGACAGTAGGGTGGAAGTGTCCGTCCCTCTGCCTTCTGCTCCTCACATAGGGTGCAGGGAGTCGGTGGCTCCCACCCCGCCCAGTGCTCCTTGGGGCTAGGGCCAGCTTCCTCTGCCTCAGCTTCCCTTGCAGCTGCGGCAGAGAGCCCTACTTCTAGCCTCGCACATGAAAGGCAGGGTATCGGCCGTCCCTGTGCCCTTCGGCGCTCACACCACTCACATGGTGCCTCACTGCACAGGGCAACTTCCCCGGCCTCAATTTCTCCCTGACTCTCACAGGAGCTTGGGGCTTCCTCTTCTGTGGAGCTCACCTCCTGCCCTAGTCTCTGTCGTTCAGGGCTAGCTAGACCCTTCACTGGGTTATTGGGCTGAGACCCGCCCCTTCGCTCAGCCGAGCCCCCCTTACGGGTTCTCACGCCCGGCCTCGGGGCAGCCCGGGGCCTCATTCCCCCCACCGGGCCCCAGTCCCGCCCAATGATTACGGGGCAAGGTAACCCCTCTGGCACCCCGACCCGCTTCCAGCGGAATCGTCCGCTGATTTTCAGGGGGACCTGGGCCACCCGACAGGTCTTCCTGTCTCCATGGACACACTGCAAGTCCATGGTAGCCCCTGGGATCAGCCACTCGGGGCGTACCAACGCTCTGAGGACAAGCGTACAGGGGGAGGCTGAGTCCACTAACCCCCGGTTGGGACTTCCTCCCCACCTGTACCCGCAGAGTGGGTATCCCCTTATGCAGTTTCCGCCCCCAAACCTCCGTCCACCCACACCAGTTAGAGTAGTCGCACTCCATGGCTGGGCAGTCTCTCTTAATATGCCCTGGCTTCCCGCACTGCCAGCAGGTAAGCCGGGCCGCTCTCTCGGGCACCCCCCTGGGCTCCCCATCAGTCCTTTTCCCTCTGGGCGGAGGGGAGTCCACGGGCCGACGCCCCAAATCCCGGACCCGTCGCGGTCGGTCTTCTCCCCGAGGTCCCTCTGCCTCGACGTATTCCTCGGTCAGGCGCACCGCAGACTCCACCGTCTCCGGCTGGTGCCTCCTGACCCAGGTACGGACAGTCTCGGGGAGGCTGAGCAAAAACTGCTCCAAGATCAGAGAGTCCATGATTTCCTCCCCAGACCGGGCCTCCGGCCTCAGCCAACGCATCGCCCAGTCCCGCAGCCTCTGGGCAAACGCCCGGGGCCGCACCGCCTGCGTCCAGCGGGCCGCCCGCAACTTCTGGCGATATTTTTCCGGAGATAAGCCGACCCGGTCCAAGATGGCCGCTCTCACAATATCAAAGTCTCGGGCCTCTACATTCCCCAGGGCCATATAGGCCGCCTGGGCTTCGCCCGCGAGGTAGGGAGCAAGCCGGAGGGCCCAGGTGGTCTGCTCCCACCCGGCTGTGGTGGCCACCCTCTCAAAAGTCCCCAGCCTGGCGGCCGCATGCCCTCTCCTGCCCCTTGACTCACCAGGTGTTGCAGGAGAGTTGCCTGGGTCTTCGCTTGCTCCTTCATAAAGTCCTGCAGCGTCTTCTGCTGCTCGGCTTGAGCCTGTTGCATCTCCAGGTGGGTTTGTTGCAAGGCATGCATGGCTTGCTGGGTCTGCTTTTGCTGCTCTACTAGCCACTGCAGGGTTCCCTCCATCTCAGGGCCACCAGTTGGATTGCTGGTGTAGCGATCCCACCTCTGACACCACTTGTGGCAGACCGCCTTCTCACCCCTCGCAGGAACACAGGCAGGAAACCCTTCTTTGCGTCAAACAGTGCTCTTTAATTAACAGTGCAGGACCCCACCACCAAAATCTACAGCTTTGTACAGTTCCCAGCTCTACAGACTCTATATAGTCCAGCTTACAATTTGCAACTCTTGAATAGCTCAAACCCACAGCTCTGAATCACTCAAACCACACCACACTCTATACCATCCCCACCACACTAGGCTTGCTTCCTGGCAGGCCTTTTATCCCCCTGAGGAGGCTGCCAGGTGCCACTCATCCAGGCTGATTGCCCTGCAGCCCAGGTGGCTGATTAGCCTTCCTGCAAGGGGAGGTTTGCAGAGGGCTTTTCTCCCTCTTAAAGGGTCGGCAGGGCTGGCTCAGACACTCCTGGCCAGTACCCTGCCACATTATGTTTATGGGAGTGCCCTTTGCCTGCCTCTGAGCCCTCCTCCTTAGGCTTAACAGCCTTAGCCTCTGTTCCCAAGCTCATGCTCAGAGGTGTGCTGCCCTCTTGGTAAGACTGATGTATGTAGGGGGTTGGCCCCTGGCTCGGATTGGATTGGGGTTTCATTGCCTTCTTTGTGAAAAATGCTTTTTGAGTCTCAGGTCCAGACCTTCAGAAGTTCTGGGGAAAACAGCAGCAGACACTGCACTTGGCAGAAATCTGAGTCTTCCCCAGGCAGTAGAGGTGACGCTGATGTTCGATGTTTGTTTGGAAACATTGTTTGAAAAGGAGTGAGGGCAGGAAACACAGTCTTTGAACTCAAAGGTGTAACCCCATACTTCTCGGGGGGAGAAGTCCCCGGGCAGTGGAGGGTGGGAAGATGGAGGGGGAAAATGTGGGGGAAACCACTAAATAACTATACTATGTATACTACACTATAAGAACTACCATTCCTACTAAAACTAACTATATAAGATATCTTACAGCAATGATACAGTAAAAAAGGATCTGAGGACATCAAAACTTCCAACTCAAGTCACACGGCGACAAGACAGAGCTGGAGAGGTGTCAGCCTGCACCACCTTTTATAATACCCTTTTGGAGCATGAGATCTATGGCATATGAGTGGGCCAATGGTCACTGCCTGCAAAAAAATTCTGGACTTGTGCGCGTGCATATCCTATATGTGAAATACATATAGGGACTACCACTCAAAGAAGGAACATTACTTATCACAAACACAGTGAATCATGTATCCATGGTTTCTGACAGCAAGTGCATCATAAATGAATATGTAAAGTAACAGTCCTTGGGCGAATAGCTTTGCTGAGTGGGTTTCTTTGACATCAAAAGCAGTTTTACTGTTCTTTCATGAATGGCAGATAGCAGGTGCTCAGGGCTAGATTACAGCCTCTGAACACAATATACTATATTGTTATTGTCTAGAAAATACATAATAGAATGCAGTAAGTGCACAGCCTTATTGTGGGCTGTGATTGCCCAATAATCATTTGAAATTTAGAAAGCTGTCGGGAGATGATTTATGCTGCACTGTGCATGTAGCAGGGAGGACCACAGTTGCCAGCTTCTTGGTCCTGACCAAATCCATTCCAGCCATTTGATGTTTGTCCTTTGGATGTGATTGAAATATTGCTTAGATTTCTCTGTGGGGATCTTCCCCTTGTTCACATTTTAAAACAAACTGTACCCATTCTGTTAGTATACAGCTGCACACAATGTGTGTGTGTGTGGAGGAGGGAAGAAGCAAGGGGATATTATGAATGTAGCTCTTCTTCTCCAGGAAATTAAGTGATGCAAGAAGGAGAGAAATGACCAGAACATAAAACAACAGCAAGGAAGTTGGAAGACAAAATGCATGACTGGGAAAAAATAGCTTCTCTGCAATAGCACCAGCTGTGTTCTGATGAGTGAACTTTGAGGCCTAGGACTGATGTATTTGAATTGAAGGTTCTGCCTTAGCAAATTCACTGACATCATGCTAACATTTCGGAGGATAAAGTGGTTGGTAATAGGTTCTAGAAAACAATAGATGCATCTTGTGAAAGGAAGTACATTAGGAATACCAGCTAGGCTGACCATATTTCCTTTAGACAAAAACGGGACATTGGGATGGCAAAAATGGGACGGGGGGCATGGCCCTACCTGGGCCCCCCCCAGCGCCGGCGGGGGGAAGGCAGAGGGGGGTCGGGGGGGATGGATGGAGGAATAAGCAGAACAGGGATGGGGGATGAAGAGGACGGAGGGAGAGAGAGAAGGGGGGAAGGGAGGGATGGAGAAGGGGGATAGAGAGAAGGAAGAGAGGGATGGAGGGATAGAGAGAAGGGAGGAAGGAAGGGATGGAGGGATGGAGAAGGGGATAGAGAGAAGGGATGGAGGGAGCGAGAGGAGGCAGTGGATGGAGGGAGAGAGCAGGGAGGAAGGGAGGGATGGAGAAGGGGGATGGAGAGAAGGGAGGGATGGAGAGAAGGAGGGAAGGAGGAATAGAGAGGAGGAGGCGGCAGTGGGCGGCGGGCTGAAGCCGACGGCGGATCGGAGCTGTCCGGAGCTGCAGTCGGGGGCCGAGCGCGCCGGCGGCGGACGTTTTATGACTCATAATCACAACTGAATTTATGTGATTATGAGTCATAAAACCCGGCCGGCAGCGCCCCCGCCGGCGCGCTTGGCCCCCGGCTGCGGCTCCGGACAGCTCCGATCTGCCGTCGGCTTCAGCCCGCCGCCCGCTGCCGCCTCCTCCTCTCTATTCCTCCTTCCCTTCTTCTCTCCATCCCCCTTCTCCATCCCTCCCTTCCTCCCTGCTCTCTCCCTCCATCCACTGCCTCCTCTCCCTACCTAAGGACTAGTATCAGATGTCAAAGTCTCCGATGAGCGCAGTTTGCTCATCGGAGATTTTGACATCTGATACTTGTCCTTAGGTAGCAAGATTCTTCACCTAAGATCTTGGGAGTCCTTGCCCCAAAAATGGGACAAAATTGATATTTTTGACAAAAAGATGGGACGGTTCAAAAACATGAAAAAAACGGGACTGTCCCGTTCAAAACGGGACGTATGGTCAGCCTAATACCAACTTATTAAAAGATAGTTTGGAGCGAAGAGGGTAATACCACAGAAAAACATATTAAATGCTGGCCAGTTACATTAACTTACATGGATTTTGGTGGTGTGGATCAACTGGACAATGGTATCTGAGGTTCCAGTGAGCTTGCGGAGAAACATTATGGGGCAGCATTTGTTGGTATACAGGATACTGCTGAGGTTCAATTCTGAGAAACTCTCTGGATATTAATGATCCTGGAAGGTCCTGGGGGTTAAACACAGATGTAAGTGGTAACGGAGGTTCTAACTGCCTGATGCCCATGACATCCCAAAGCTGAGAATCATATCCGGTGTCTACAGTTGGCAGGTCGAATGGTGTTCTGTTATTTGATGGCTGATGTGACTGTAAATTTTCTTGGCTTTTGTCATCAAGTGAATTCTGTGAAACATCGGAAAAACTTTTGTTTGATTTACTAGAGTCATGTCCAGTGTCAGGAGAATCCGTTGAAAGCTGAGATCTCAATAGCTTATTTGTTGTCTCCATAGCTAAAAGATGAGACTGAGGTGGGAGCATCCCAGCCTCTGATTCAGTGGAAGCACAGGAAGGCACGTCTTTTCCAGAATCCCAAAGACTGCTGTCATAATCCTCCCTCGCTATGTTGTGTGGTACAGGCTGATGATAGTTTTCAAGCTCTGAAGATTTACATAAATGTGACTGATCAGCCAAGGAATTTTGAGACATTTGAGTTGGATATGGTCCGAAAGGTACCAAATTCTCCATGTTTTCAACAGAAGGTTTCAAAGCCTCTTCTAGTGAATGTTCTGGAAATGGGGACCATAATGCAGATTCATCAACTTCAACTGGTATGCTCCGACTCATCACAGTGCCTGAAAAGGGAAGAATAAACAATATAAAACTATCAGCTCGTGGTTAATTCCTGGAGTCACTATAAAGATAAACTTATATCTTCAATGTTATGATTCGAGACCACAGAGTGAAACTTTAAAGACAGAATATGATAGAGCAGTGATGTGTTTTTAAAAGCAGATCAACAATAGGAATACATCTCTGCTCGGCTGACTTTTGATGAAGAAACAAACTCATTGAGCAATAGCCTTTGACTAACCTGCAGTGGAGGCCATTTTGAGTTTTTTGTGAAGACTGTGGAAATACGAATCAACTTTCTTAATTTGGTGCCAGGATTTTCCAAAAAACTGGAAAACAAGAAAAATTATCCCTATTGAAACAGTGCAGTTTCATACAGTTAAAAATCCAGAAATAATGACTATGTATCAGGGATTTACCAGGAGTACTGATTAAAGGTCTGAGAATCATGGTTCAGAAATTAGAGAAATTTAAGGGTGCTTCTGGTACTTTGTGTTCATTCCTGTTACATCTGGAAGGACAGCCGGTCTTGTGTTATTTTTCCAGACAGAAAGTTTAGAGTATTCTGATCAGGGGATTTGGTTCAGCCTGTTTCAAGAAATGGGACCAACTGCAAGTTTTGGATCCAGACCTGATAATGAGACCCCATCTTGTTGTCCATGGTCTACACTCTCCTCAGTCAAACTAAAGAATGAGTCCTGAGACAAATTTAATGACTAAAGCCAGTCTCCAATTGCTGGTTCTTATTTCATCCAAAGCAGTTCATCCATTTGGTTTTTACATTAATACTGTTAACTCAGGTTACTGGGAGTTTACAGACATTTTGAAATTGTTGTTGTTTAGGTTCCCTTTTTCTGATGCTGTAATAACCTCGATTGAATGGTACAGGTCATATGGCATTTCAGATGCCCTGCCAGAATTCAAAAGGGATCCAAATTGTAAAGTCATCAGCTTCTTTTTGTGATGTTGACAGGAAAACTGTTCTGGTCAAATTACTCTCATAATGTTTTAATATAGCATTGTCATTACAGTAGCAGCCAGACCCAAAGCATGCCTATTACTATACCGACTTTGGGGAGTTAGAACTATGTGTCCCATGGCACAACTACACAAAACATTCTTTCTATGCTCAACCTAAAGTTATCTGACAAGAGTATGATTCTTGGATAGCATGACTACTCTCAATTGGCCTCTAATATTTCAGAGTGTGCCTCAAGAGGTTTTCTTTGAAATTATAATGTAAATAAGAAGTCGAATGAAGCTAAGTAAGCCAACACCTTATAAAAGGCTGCAACAGCCAACAGCCTAGTAGATAATGGGCACTTATGAGTAAATTCTGTATACAGTTCTGACACCCTCAGGGCTTCCAACAGATAGGCTGAGGAAATATGCACCACCTCCTTTCTAGTTGTACTTCTGTCCTATTGGAAGAAGCCAGAAACCAAACTAGGCCAATCAATAAAGATGAATGGAACAAGAACTCATAGCAAAGCAAACAGCAACATCCACCAACAATAGAATTTGGCTTAAAAGCCTTAATAATCACAAGCATAGAGTGTTAAAGAGCTTCCAGTAAACTAAGAAGAAATTTACTTCAGTTACAATATTCAGTACAAGTACTGTAAAGAGAAAGCTGTACATAAAGAGTATGTTCCAATGAACAAAGAATTCAAAACAGTCAAGCAAGTTCATCGAGAAATACCATGTTCTGTGTCTGACTGAGAAATGTCCCAACTCCATTCTGATTTCAGTAGCTCTTTTCCAAAAATGTGTCCCTTTAATATGAAAAACCAAAAACACGCTCTTTATAGTTAATTCTTGGTCAAACTGGGGAAGAGCAATTGCCAATCCAGTTCATCTGCTCTAAAATGTCCGCACAAGTCTTGTTCTTTTGCAGTAGCATAAAGGAAATAATACAATGTAAAAACTGAAGCAAATTCAATTTGACTTTCCTCAGAGGAAAATCATTGAGAAAGGGACGTATATATAGCAAGAGTTCTGGCAGATTTCAGGTTTTTTAATTTTCACATTCTCAAACCCAACCATTTCATAGGGTATATATAGCTTATTAAGGCTATAGGAGCCAATGTGATAAAAATCACCAAAATCTTCATAAGGCATAGATAGCCACACAAGGAAGACCCCAAAATGGAGATTTTAGGCCAGATCCTTGGGTGCTTTGTGGCCAGTGTGTAATACTAATGTAATGTATTGTAGACCAAACCCTATTTGTACCCTCCTTGTTTATCAGTTCTCTGTAACTGTGATCCTGAAGCAAAATAGAATCAGTGACGTGGTACATATGCCACACAGCAAAATCACCTTTGGCATGGTGAGGTTTCAGATTGTGGCTTTCTGAAAAGGAGATGTGGTCGGGCAAAATTATTTCCCCAAACTCCTGGGCTGTACGTCTAGAGAAAAGGTTTTGCCAATGTGTAACTTCAGGTTTTTCTACACAGGGTAGTTTACCACTACAGTTACATATATAGTTTATAATTATGCCAGTATAACAATGCTGGTAAATTTCCCAATGTAGACAAGCCTTCAGAGCAGTTATTGGGCAGCACTAACAAACAGCACATGTAGCTGCTTTGTCAGATACACAGACACAGACTAGAGAACAAAGTACAGTACTAACTAGACTCCTTTTTCTCATAATCATCCATGCTTGAAATCCTGACAGTAAGCTCACCAACATCATACAGTTTTTCTTGTGGTTTGTATCCCCTTTCCCTTAAGCCAGAGACATATGATTGCCACTTTTAGCTGAGTCAGTATCCCGTGACAGTAATAATGCATGTGACTCTAGAGGGAAAACTGAGTTCTCGTAGTTGACACAGGATTAAGATGGGGACTTGCTTTTCTCTGTTCTTTGCAATAGTGATGAAATGATAGTTGTCTGGGAAGGTTAGTTATATCAGTGGCTCTCAAACTTTCCAGACTACTGTACTCCTTTCAGGAGTCTGATTTGTCTTGCGTACCCCCAAGTTTCACCTCTCTTAAAAATTACTTGCTTACAAAAATCTGACAAAAATCCCAACGTGTCACCACACTCTATTCCTGAAAAATTGCCTACTTTAATTTTACCATATATTTATAAAATAAATCAATTGGACTATAAATATTGTGCTTACATTTCAGTATATAGTGTATATAAAGCAGTATAAACAAGTAATTGTATGAAAATGTTAGTTTGTACTGAAGTTTTAGTTTGCTGGTGCTTTTTATGAAGCCCTTTGTAAAACCAGGCAAATATCTAGATGGGGTGATGCACCCCTGGAAGATCTCTGTGTACCCCCAGGGGTACGTGTATTCCTTGCTGAGAACCACCTGCTTATACCAGTGTCCCCATCATTCTTGCACTGTGATTAGATGACTCTTCTGGGAACATGGGGTAAGTTTAACAAAGGAATTCAGGCACCTAATGCTGCATATGGATGCCTAGTGATAGTTACAAAAGTGCCTAAACTGGCTGGGTACTAACTCCTATTGAAAGAAATTGCTTGTATGCATATTGTATTGCTTGTATACATATTTAGGCATCTAAATACCTTTGTAAATATGGTAACATTAGTGCCCAGCTATGGTGTGCTTGCTCATACTTGCTTTGTGACCAGGGAATTAGTTGGGATGTGTATGATTTGTGGGCAACTTTGGACCAACCCCCAAGTGAAGAAACGACCAATGTAATGGTATACTTCGCACATGGGTGAAAGCTAGATTAAGGGGCCATAAGGAACATCTCTAGACTTGCTTCACATTGCAAACTCTCCACCCACCATTGAATAGCTTCTGCTCTTTCATAAGAAGTTCCCCTTGGTATCCATCTTGGATCATAAAGATAAAGGGCAAATTCACCTGGGATGTAAATGGGCATAACTCCATTGGCTTTGTAAGTCATACTAACTTAACACCATTATTGTCTGCAATTATCAAACATCTGAACATGGCAAATTACAGAAACAAATTCATCAGGGCTGAATCTGTCTGTTGTTTCCTTGATGGCCACTGAGACGAGCATATCAAAACACCAGAAAACTGGGCATTTATCCCATTTGCTCTTGCTTGAGGAGGCTATGGAGGAATGTTCAGGCAAGAGCAAATGGGATAAATGTCCAGTTTTGCCAAAAAAGTCATGAAGTCCAGGACATTGGCTTGGGTGAGAGGCGACACCTGGCAGCTTGGGACACACCCACACAGCAGGGCATGGGCCAGCCTGTGAGCACTGGCCAGCTCTTATCCGGTGTCCCATTTTCAGTTTAGGGAGCTATGGTCACTCTACCATGGCTATACGGGAGATTACTGATAACCAGCTTGAATTCGTGCATGGATTCCTGCAAATCATCAAGTGAGGCCTTTAGTAAATGGAATTAACATTCTAGCAGTAACTTTAGTAAAAATAAATGGAAAAAATCCCATTAACAGCCCTTATTTCCTCTTGTTCCTTTCTCTCTCCATACTCAAAGTTTTGTAACAGGGATTAATTTAGTAAATAGCCTTGGAGAGTTGGTCTTAAGTGAGCCGATAGTTTCTCAAGCTCTTGTGACCAAACTCTTCCAAGCTTCCTTGCAAGAGTTCCCAGACTGAGAGAAATTCTTCCATTTCTCCTGCCAGATAAATTGAAAGCTCCAGAGCCAAGGGAGTGCTGACTGTGCTGTTGAAACACTCCTGGACGGCAATGTTCACAATAAAACAACCACATCATATGCTTGTTCTGAACATGGTTTGTGTTGGATGTCTCTGGTGGGGGCTGCAGGGGAGAAAGTAAGTGGAAAGAAAGGTGGGGAGCAGACACTCACTTTTCCAGGTCAATAGAACTAGGCCTGAGGTACAGAGTTCAATAGCAGGGCAAACTCCCTTAACATTCAAACGTTTGTAGCTGGGGGGGGGGGGGGGAGGGGGATAGCTTTCGGCCCATCTTCACAGTTTAAGGATTTCATAATCAACCACAAGGCATTCTATGTATTTCCCAAGTTGAAGGTCAAGATTCACATTCCCACAGAATACCTCCAGCTGCCTGGTTTTGATTAGACAATTTATGACAAAGGAGAGGAAGGAACCTGCAACAAATGAAGGTGCTTGTGCTCTCATTCTTTTTCAGGGCGCTTTGAGTTGAAGAGCAAAACTAAATGAAGTCAGGCCCAAACCTTTTCAGCAGTGCGCAGTGCTGCAAACGAGGGAACCATTTGGGACCCATGACCCAAATGACCAGGGTCAAAGGAAATCTAAGCTGAACAGTTTGCTTTTGGCTGCGTTAACCATGTTTAGTTGTAGTCATTGCTGATACCTGTTGTCACCAATGGGTACATTCCATAATGACGACAGGACCATTGGGCCACGTTTAAAAGGTAGATTTATATACAGTACTCTGAGTGAGAGACTGTTTCTTTTGTATGTCTTCTGGGAAGCACCCGGCATACTTCAGATGGTATAAAATATTAAATAATACGGTAGACCCTCAGAGTTACAAACACCTCAGGAATGGAGGTTGTTCGTAACTCTGAAATGTTCATAACTCTGAACAAAACATTTTGGCTGTTCTTTCAAAAGTTTAAAACTGAACATTGACTTAGTACAGTTTTGAAACTTTACTACGCAAAAGATAAATGCTGCTTTTAATGATCTTAATTTAAATGAAACAAGCACAGCAACAGTTTCCTTACCTTGTCAAATCTTTTTTTAACCCCCCTCCCCTTTCGTTAGTAGTTTATGTTTAACACAGTACTGTTCCTTTTATTTATTTTTTGACCTTTGCTGCTGCCTGATTGCATAGTTCCAGTTCCAAATGAGGTGTGTGGTTGACCGGTCAGTTCGTAACTCTGAGGTTCTACTCTGAGTGTTCTTTTTCAGTGCTGACATGTTTGCAGTTTTTTTGCTATTCTTACATATTCTCTGCAGCCAACACAAGGATTGTATATGGAAGGAAACCTGTAGCACGTGTCTAACTCTAAGAGGTAGGCCTTAGCAACAGTATCAAATACCATACTCATTTTCCAGTACTAGGGTAACTACACTGGTGCTAACAATGGTTCTAGTGTCTTTCTCCTTATCTGGCCAGGGGAAGGGGAAGGAGTAGTGCAACCAGGATGGCTGATGGGAAACGTAAGCCCTACTTGGCCAGGAGAAATGGGATATATAGGGGGAAGGGGGTGCTAACTGGAGCCGTAGTCTCTGCCTTACAAATCCATCATAGCACTGTCTGAAAATCAGGTTCCTTTAAGCTGTTTCCCATTGAGTACCCAAAAATCACTGGGCACTTTTGAAAATCTTGACCCAGAACTATAGTCCATGGTGGTAGATTCCTGGATGCCTAACCTACTGCATGGGCTAAAAAATAAAGGCGTTTGTATTCCTACTGGAGCTTAATCAAGTTGGAGCTTCAGCATTAGATAAAAAAAATTGCCATGCAATATTTACAGTGCATGTCAAAATTGTGCCAGCATTCAGCAATAGCTAAGGAATCTATATATATAAAAGTCAAATGGGGTATGCGTGTATGTACTTTCCCTTACTCCTTCCACACCGTTTGAGCTAGAGACTTGAAATTTGGTACAGTTATAGGTCTTAGGGTCCTAATCAGGGTAAGAGTAGAAAATTTTTCAAATCTCACCTCTGACGCCCCCCAGGGGTGAAATTATTTAAAGGCCAATCACATCAGATGGGCAGCTGCTGTTCTCTGTGACATAGTTATGATGTCATAATACCCCCCTCCAACGGACCCTGCACTCGCTCACCTCTCTGCCCCCTCCCCACCTCCGATGGACCCGAGTTGGGTTTGGTCGGAGGGCAAGTGAGGTAGGGGTGTCGGGTTTGGTCGGGGGGTGAGGTGGGGGTGTCGGGTTTGGTCGGGGGGTAAGTGAGCCGAGGGTTTTGGGTTTGGTCTGGGGGGGTGGGAAGGTGTCGGGGTGGGTGAGGGGTGAGGTGTTGGGGTTGGTCAGGGGGTGTTGGGTTTGGTGGGGGGGTAAGGTGGGGGGGGGTTGGGTTTGGTTGGGGGGGTGAAGAGGGGGGTCGGGGTTGGTTGAGGGGTAAGTGAGGTGTGGGTGTCGGGTTTGTTTGTGGTGGTAGGTAGGGGTGTCGGGTTTGGTTGGGGGGGAAAGTGAGGTGGGTGTGTCAGGTTTGGTCTACGGGGGGTGAGGTGTGGGTGTTGGTCAGGGGGTGTTGGAGTTGGTAGGGGGGTGACGTGGGGGTGTTGGGTTTGGGTGGGGGGGGGGTGAAAATGTGAGTCGGGGTTGGTCGAGGGGTAAGTATCGGGTTTGGTCGGGGGGGTGAGGTGGGGGTGTCAGGTTTGCTCTCTGCCCCCTCCCCCCTCCAACGGACCCCGCAGTCGCTGAGCTCTCTGCCCCCTCCCCTCCTCCGACGGACCCGAGCAACGCCAGGTATTTTTGCTAGTATTATATAAGGAAACAGAATCAACACATCTTCACATGAAGCATGACTCCATTAATAAAAAGGTATGTATTTAGAAAGTAAGGTTTTCAGGGCTGAGACTCTGCTATGTGCTTGGCACATTTTCCCCAGATGTTTAGTGACATGTACTTCTAGTGACTGCTAGCTATAGTCTAAAAACAACAACCACATTATTTAAAAAGCTAATTCATGTTGCTAAATGACAACAACATGCTTGCATATCACATCGGTAACAAAATGCAAGCTTTTGAAAACAAGGAAATGAATAGTTAACTTCATAAATCCGGAACTGTCCACAAAATAAACCCACACATGCATATGAACTATAATGAAAAGCATATTTTATCAAAACATAAACCATAACTTTGACCATTGAATTACCGATTTTAATGTCATTGTGTTTTCTTTATTTCAGTGGCAAAAGATTTGCTTTTATGAGGTGCTTCTAAGTGGAAGCATAACACATAAGATTCTCAGTTAACACATGGCTAGACTGGTACTCTTTAGGCACAGCCCAGAAGGGGTGGGGAGTGTGTTGCCCCAGGGAAAACACCAAGGCATTCTGGCTTAGAGTCAGAATGTCTCCTGGAGCATGAACAGGGGGTGTGCACACACCACTACCCCACAATTAGGGTGACCGGATGTCCCAATTTTTCAGGAACAGTCCCGATTTTGGGGTCTTTTTCTTATGTGGGCTCCTATTACCCCCTGCCCCTGTCCCGATTTTTCACATTTGCTGTCTGGTCACCCTACCCACGATGCTGGTTGGTGCACAGGGGGGGACCAACACAGCCACAAATCTCCACTCCTCCCTGCCTGTTAAGGGTGATGTGCATCTCCATGGGGAGTTGTTAGGGTGCTGTCCATGTGCTTTCTTGAGCATAGGGCTTGGAATTCTGCCTGGCTCTGATGCCCCACTGAAGAGGTAGCAACACATTGCTCTAGAGACGAAGCTACCAAGTCAGAATTCCAAACCATGGCCTTGTTGTAACGTCATGTAATTTCAAAGGATCGTAACGAATTTTCTTCAAACTCTGCAGAAACAGTCTCCTTTTGCAGCAGAGTAAACATAGCAATTTCCAGGTCAAATCCATTTTCCAAGTCAAAGTTATGAGGGTGCCAAAATAGGGCTCTATAGTGGAATCTGCTTTCAAACTTAATTATGGAAATACTAAGAATCAGAGAGAGAACCATGTTAGTCTGGAATTGCAGAAGTGACAAAGAGTCCTGTGGCATCTTAAAGACTGACTAATGGAAATACTGCCACATCTCCTTAATACTATGGGTGCTGGAAAGACAGCAACGTTGTGCGCTGGGTCAACATGAGGCCAACTGTGGCATTGACATCAGCAGAGCACTAGGCAGACATTCCCCCCCGGGGTCTAGTCTCAGGCTTCCCCCTCAACATGGTTCCGGATGATGAAGGAACACCCCCTGTGGGTACCTGCAGAAGGAGCCACCAGGCCTGGGTGAACACCTACACATAAGCTCCAGCATCTTCTTCCAAGGCACGCAGCCTGCCTTCCAAAGCAAAGCAGCATCACATAAGAGTTGCCCTGGGTACCACTTGGCTCTCAAAGGCACACAGAACCTAAAGGACTGGAGCTTCCAGTGCACTGAGCATAGTAGTATACTGAAGGGCTCTCTGGCTGCCATAAGCCAGCCTCAGAACAACTGCCCCTCAATTCAACCCTGATACAGACGTTAGCCTGATCACAGCTGCTCCTTAGCGCTCACCAGGAAACTAACAGGGGTCCTAAGAGAGGGAGAGCCCTTCATGCCAGGCTGCTTGTGCTGGTGCCTGAGTCACTCAGCTAAGATGGTTTCTGCTAGCTCAGACTCACATTGGAGTGGTGTTGTGACCCTGTGCACCAGGTCACAAAGCCACTCACTCAAATTTGGCCCAGCTACTCCTCTGTCATGCCAGCAGGGAAGGGGCTCTGCTGTTATACCACCCAGCTCTGGTCCGGGGACGGGAGTCTGGGCCCCATGGGCTCCCCGTGCTGAGCTGCTCAGGTTCTCAAAAATGGGGAGAGCATGGCCCCCTGTGTTTCAAGAGTTGTGGGGGGGGGGCGGGAGGTTGAACTCCCCCCTCATCTCTGGCACCCAAAGTGCCCTCAATCACTCTTTGTACCCAATCCCCACAGTACAGTAAGATGAAAAACAAGACGTTCCCCCCACAGGACCCTCAGCAGTGCTTGAATTGGCTAAGGCATGATTGTGACCTTACGCCATTGGGCTCTCATGCTGCTTAGGATCCAGTGATGACTGAGTGTGCCCAGTTCCACCTTATCTGGCATAAATTCCTTTTCTTTGCTTCCAGACAATCTTCAATAGTTTTCAAAAACTAAACCAATTCCCAAAGCCAAGAAGTGGCATGGATAATGCGAAATGTACTCAAGGGTGCATGGGCAAATACAAGACAATGAGAGGAAGAACAGAGGTCGTACCAGCCTTTTCCCCCTCCTCCAATGACATTTTTTGAGCCTATGAAGCTAGGAAGCATTTTGTTATTTCCTTGCAGATGGCACCAAAGCGTTGGTAGAGTCTCTATCTAAGGGCTTGTTATTCCTAAGAAAGGTTTGCTGGTTTACCTAGACCAGCAAACCTGCCTAGGATTGATGAAGCTTATACCTGTCCATATACCGTGTTTCCCCGAAAATAAGACAGTGTCTTATATTAATTTTTGCTCCCAAAATTACATTACATTATATTACAGCGAGAGGCAAAACTGGAAGTACGTCTTATTTTCGGGGGATGTCTTACTTTCGGGGAAACAGGGTAGCTCACCCCAGTTCCTTGAGCAAAATAGATCACACCAGCAAAGCATAGTTTCCACTAGTGCATATACCTACATAGCTACGTTGGGAAAACATCACCTTCCTGACATAATTATGCTGGTATACATTTTAAATGTAGGTCAGGCCTTAGTCCTTACAGGATATCTTAATTTTGCAATACCACGTAATTCCCAGTAACTAGTTGCAGCTGTAAGGCACTCTATATGGGGGGCAGATTTACTGTTCTCACTAGCCAGCAAATGTTAGTGAGAGTTACCAAATGGAGTATTCTGAAAGGGATGTTAACATGTTGGTTATACAGCTGATTTCTTTTTAAATTAATAATCAAATCATTTGCAATCTGTTCTGATATTAACATCAGGTTGGAAGTGTTTTATCTTGGTCTATAATCTTATTTCTTCAATGTTTTCCATAACGATTTGCTCTTCAGCCTTTTAAGCAATCCCTAGATTACCGGGAAACAACCCCTCATTAAGCAGTGAGGTATGGGCCTGCGAGGCAGGCAGGGCAAAATCACGCTGTCCCAACGGTGCCACAGTTCCTCCAGAAGCCCCTGAGGAGCACAGCTGTGCCACTCCTCAGAAGAATTCAGGATGACTGGCTGACCCCTGTGTGTGGGGCACAGAGGAGCAGAGGTGAAAGCTCATTGCAAGTGGAACACTACTGCAACGGGCAGCCAAGATCAGGCCTGTAGCTGGCATTTTTCAGATGTCTATATAAATGCTTAGGAAGACATAGAAACAGGGCGTATGTCAGCCATTTGCAGAGTGTTTACCCACAGACAGTCCTGATCCAAATCTGTAAAGCGAAGCAGCTGAGGCACAGTGCACTGTTTGCCAAACTCACTGTTTGCAAAACTGGGCAAAATAAAAAGGAGGTTAGAGCTCAGAAAGACGAGAAAGAAAAACAAGAGGCAAAGTGGGTCAGTGGTTAGTAACAAACAGTGACAGGGAGTGGCAGTATCTTTAAGAGCTCTTACCTTGAGGCTAGCAGGGACACACGCTGGACTGACCAAGAGTAGAGAGTGATTGGGGGAGCTTTCTCCTGCTCACTCTTTTTCTGTGGATCTCTGGTTTTCTTTTCTCCCTTTGTGCTCCCCTTTCTCTCTCTCAGGTAAGTTGCAGAACAGGCTCTGCAGCAGGAAGTAGAACTTGTATGCAAATCGCAAATCAGAAGTGGAAAGCGTCAGTCTGAAAATCTCTGAGGGGGAGTGAATCAGTAACAGAGGAAAACGACTGAAGTTAAAAAGTCCCTTGAAATGTTTCTGTCCTTACAAGTCAGACTGCTGTTTAACGGGTACAGATAAGTAGCTGCAGGGGAAACCCAATACAATTTTCAAATATAGTATTCATGAGTGGAAGAAGTGTATGATTTTTTTTTAAATACTAGAATGTATATTGTCAGTGCTAACTGCTTAAAAATCATGAGTTGGACCATCAAAAATCATGAGATTGTCTTACAATCATGTGATTTTAAAACAGGGTATTTTTCTGTGTGTTCTGGTTCTTGAGTCTTGATGGTTACGCTCAAGTAACATTTTCAAACTTTTCTCCACAATCATGTCTAGGAACATTTGTTGTAAAATTCAAGTTGAGATTCTCACGGAGTCACAGAACTCCAGCAGCTGGGACTTTAATTAAAATACCAAACTCGGCAAGACTTGGCAACAATGCAGAGATATTAGAAGCACTTCAGATATCATCCAACTTGTCTTCTTGCCAGTCAGGATTTTCTCCACAGTATGTTCTCTAGTGCTTTCTCCAATCTAGATTACATGTTCCAAGGAAACGACCTTCCACCACTTCCTAGTCCAGTGGATCTCACTGTCAGGCCTGTCAGCCTACATTTTCCTTGCTTAGTTTCACCCATTCCTCCTCCTTAGCTCTGGTCTACACTACACGTTTAGGTCAAATTTAGCAGCATTAGATCGATTTAACCCTGCACCCGTCCCCACGATGAAGCCATTTTTGTCGACTTAAAGGGCTCTTAAAACCGATTTCTGTACTCCTACCCGACGAGGGGATTAGTGCTGAAATCAACGTTGCCAGGTCAAATTTGGGTTCATGTGGATGCAATTCAACAGTATTGGCCTCTGGGAGCTATCCCAGAGTGCTCCATTGTGACCACTCTGGACAGTACTCTCAACTCAGATGCACTGGCCAGGTAGACAGGAAAAGCCCCGAGAATTTTTGAATTTCATTTCCTGTTTGGTCAGTGTGGCGATTTTATCAGCATAGGTGACCATGCAGAGCCCACCATCACAGGAGATCATGCAGTCCCAGAATTGCAAAAGAGCTCCAGCATGGACCAAACGGGGGGTACTGGATCTGATCGCTGTATGGGGAGACAAAGCCATTGCGGCAGAACTACGTTCAAAAAAGATGAAATGCCAATACATATGCTAAAGTCTCGAAGGGCATGATGGACAGAAGCTACAACAGGAACCCGCAGCAGTGCCGTGTGAAAATCACAGAGCTCAGGCAAACCTATCAGAGAACCAAAAAGTCAAATGGACGCTCTGGGTCAGAGCCCCAGACATGCCGCTTCTATGATGAGCTGCATGCAATGCTGGGGGGTCCCCTACCACTACCCCACCCCATCCATGGACACCTGCAAGGGGGGAGTCTCACACAACAGGGACAAGGATTTTGGGGATGAGGAGGAGGAGGAGGTTGAGGGTAGCACACAGCAGGCAAGCGGAGAGACCGTTCTCCCTGACAGCCAGGATCTTTTTATCACCCTGGAGTCAATCCCCTCCCAACCCTCCCAAGGCGGGATCCCGGACCATGAACCTGGAGAAGGCACCTCTGGTGAGTGTATTTTTGTAAATATAATACATGGTTTAAAAGCAAGCGTGTTTAATGATTAATTTGTCCTGAGGACTTGAAATGCATTTGTGGCCAGTACAGCTACTGGAAAAGTCTGTTAACGTGTCTGGGAATGGAGCGGAAATCCTCCAGGGACATCTCCAGGAAGCTCTCCTGGAGGTACTCTAAAAGCCTTTGTAGAAGGTTTCTGGGGAGAGCAGCCTTATTTCATTCTCCATTGTAGGACACGTTACCACGCCAGGCCAGTAGCAAGTATCATTGGATACCAAAGCCTGGCAGCGTATGGTCCCGGTGTTTGCTGGCATTCAAGCAACATTCATTTTTTATCTCTGTGTATTGTCCTCAGGAGAGTGATCTCATTCATGGTCATCTGGGTGAAAAAGGGGGATTTTATTAAGGGCACATTCAGAGGTGGCCATTCATGTTGGGCTGGTTGTGGGTGAAGCGATCATCCCAGAGAATTGGAGGTGGTGGAGGGAGGGGGGCTAGTTGGGTTTCTGCTGCACGTTAACCCAAAAACCACAGCAGCTCCTTTTAAATGGCCAACTCAACAAAGCTTTGCTTGGTATGGGAGAGGAGGGCGCTGCTTTTTTAAATCATTCCCACATGTTATGAAGGTTGCAGAAGCCGAAAGACTATGGCTTCCCATGGCTGCCTGCAAGCCAAATTCTGTTGCCCAGCCCTGTGTGTGTGATCTCTCACACCATACCCACAGGCACTCAATATAAGATGCAAAATGCGACCTTGGACTGAAAGCATATGTGCTACGTAATATGAATAGTTTGGTGCACCGTGAAAGAGTAAACCCATTGTTCTGTAAAATGTATCTTTTAAAATACTAATCTCCCTTTTTTCCTCCCTCAGCTGCAAATGTTTCAACCCTCCCCCTACCATCTCTGTCCCAGAGGCTAGCGCAGATAAGGAGGCGAAAAAAATGCACGTGAGATGAAATGTTCTCTGAGCTCATTCAGTTCTCCTTCATGGAAAGAGCTCAGCAGAATGCATGGAGACAAACAATGTTACAGTCCAGGAAAGCAGTAAATAAACGTGAGAATTGAGATGAGAGGTGGTGGGAGCATGATGAGAGGAGGCAGGATGCAATGCTGCGGCTACTGGGGGATCAAACTGACATGCTCCGGCGTCTGGTGGAGCTGCAGGAAAGGCAGCACGAACACAGACCGCCGCTTCAGCAGCTGTGTAACACCAGAGGACTGCCCAAGCAACAGAAAGCTGGCATCAATAAGTTTTTAAGTGCAGTGTGGTCTTGTCCTTCCCTCCTCCCCTCCTCCACCACCCCACCTGGTGCTTCCCTCCTCCTGCACCCTTCCCGGGCTGCCTTGGCAGTTATCTCCCTATTTGTGTGATGAATTAATAAAGAATGCATGATTCTGAAACTTTATTGCCCCTGCAAGTGGTGATTGAAGGGGGGAAGGCGGTTGGCTTACAGTCAAGTAGAGTGGACCAAGGGAGTGGGTTTTCATCAAGGAGAAACAAACAGAACTGTCACACTGTAGCCTGGCCAGTCATGAAACTGGTTTTCAAGGCTTTTCTGATGCGCAGCGCATCCTGCTGTGCCTTTCTAATCACCCTGGTGTCTGGCTGCACATACTCAGTGGACAGGCGATTAGCCTCAACCTCCCAACGTCTCCCCCTTATGCTCACAGATCTTGTGGAGCCCACAGCAAGCAGCAATAACAATGAGAATATTGGTTTCTCTGAGGTCTAAACGAGTCAGTAAACTGCACCAGCGAGCCTTTAAGCGTCCAAATGCACACTACCACCATTCTGCACTTGCTCAGCCTATAGTTGAACTGCTCCTTACTGCTGTCCAGGGTGCCTGTGGACGGCTTCATGAGCCATGGCCTTAAGGGCATGGCTGGGTCCCCAAGGATAACTATAGGCATTTCAACATTGCCAACAATGATTTTCTGGCCTGGGAAGTCCCTTCCTGCAGCTGTTCAAACAAACCAGAGTTCCTGAAGATGAGAGTGTCATGTACCTTTCCCGGCCATCCAACATTGATGTCGGTGAAATGTCCCTTGTGATCCACCAGTGTTTGCAGCACCATTGAAAAGGATCCCTTGTGATTTATGTACTGGTTGCCAAGGTGGTCCGGTCCCAAGATAGGGAAATGTGTTCCGTCTGTCGCCCCATCACAGTTAGGGAATCCCATTGCAGCAAAGCCATCTACTATGACCTGCACATTTCCCAGGGTCACTACCCTGGATAGCAGCAGCTCAGTGATTGTGTTGGCTACTTGCATCACAGTAGCCCCCTCAGTAGATTTACCCACTCCAAATTGATTACCGACTGACCGGTAGCTGTCTGGCATTGCAAGCTTCCAGAGAGCTATCACCACTCACTTCTGAACTATGAGAGCTGCTCTCATCTTGATATTCTTGCGCTTCAGGGCAGAGGAAAGCAAGTCACAAATTTCATAGTGTAGACATACGCTTATACTCCTAGGTGCCACGTTGATTCATTTCTCCTCTTTGGTGTTTTCACCTTGCCAGTATTTGTAGGCAGCCATCAGGTTCCCCCTGAACTTTAGCTGAGTCAAGCTATACATATTTAGCTATCTGAAATCATCCCGCAGAAGTCAGTTCTTCCTGCTGCTTGGTTGTTTGTATTGCTCTCTTCTGAACTCCTGCCCAATGATCACTACCTGGGTAAAGATTAATCCACAACTGAATGCAATATTTCAGATGTGGCCATGACAGAGAGCAGGGAGGTAACAGAACCTCTGTTTCCCTTCCCTCCGCCCCAATGATGCTTTTTCACATTTCCTTATCATACACTTTATTAAGAGGACGTGAAGTTTCCAGGCACACGTTAGTGAGCATTACCTGTCACCTCTTCACACATTGCAAACTGATGTCTACTTTGCTGGCCAGAGGTCTCACTTAACATTACCGCTTCTAACCTTAGTTTGAAAAGTACCACGTGCTGTACAGTAGCAGGTGAAAACACCATGTCTTATATTAGCAACACTGCAGTATTTTGGGCAGTTGCTGTAGAATACTGTGGTTCAATCCTGGAGAAGCCCATGTTTCAACTATCATTTGCCACACTGGATGGGCTTTTTCTGGAGCCCATTATTTCTGTACCTTGATTGGCAGGAAAGATTCTTGCCGAGCATCTTGTAATACTCCCTGTCATACCCACCTTCCACTAATGGGCTGAGCATGCTGCTTCCCTTAGCTGCCCATATCAGCCTTACAAGTGAAAGAGTAGCGTCCATAATTGAACCCATATTCCCCCTCTAAGGCATTGCAAAACAGTAATACTAGGCCACCGGAACAAAGCCAAAATGGCTGATTGCTAATAGTTTCTTCCCTTCTCAGATTAGTATCAGGTCTATGGCTGTTCATGCCCGTGGCAAACTGGAAAACACATGTCCTTCACTTCCCACAATCCCTAAACATTTTGCTGCTCCAGGCAACCACCTGTTCTGCCTGTATAATAGAGCCAGCCTTGGATGTGATGAACATTCCTACCAATTAATGTGGCATTAGTAGTGGTGCTATTAGCATGGCCTTTTAATCAGTTTAAGTTTAAAGCCATCTGTCTGTAACTAAGACGTGGTGTTTTGCTGCATGCCTATTTTTCACAGTGAAAGCCCTTCCTCTGACAGCTGTGAGCTTTGGCATTTTATTGCACTGTTCTGTAGTCAGACTGGGTTTGATCTGAAAACCTTCACAAATCCATATCTTACAAAGTGCAGATTTGATGCGTGCAGCTACAGCGAGGTCATTCTTGGTTGCAGCTGGCTTGCTGGAATAGCTGCAGCATACGCACTAAGCACAGCCACCCCCTAGATGTAGGATATGGAGTTTCTGGCTGGGCATATCAGTGATGATGACTCATTCAGGGCAGTTCAGGCAAATACCATATTTACTGATATATAAAGCTAAGCCATTTATGCCACAATTTCCAGGCAAAACTTTTGTTTTATACACTAGTCAAACAGGGGAAGAGAGGAGCCAGAAGTTCTGCTGAGGTGTCCCCTAAGTTACTTCCTATTTAAAGAAGACTCTTCCATAATGTCTTAGCTGGGGAGCAGAGGGACAGTGGGAGAAGGATCAGTTTACATGCAGGACATTTATGCTTGTTAGTGTCTGCAGGGAAGAGAAGGAGATTGGCTTTCTGGGAGTTGGTTTATAAGTGAGTATATACGGTAGAGCCTTGCATGTTCATCATCATTGTCTAACTGGGGCAATGAACTGTGAAGGAGACTAAAGAATGTTTATCAATCATTCATGCAGCACATTAACCAGTGCTCTGACTCAAGGGCAAGAGCTTCAAAGTTATGCCTTTGTGGACATAAATGGCACTGTCTGGGTCCAGACTATCCCTGCCGACCCCTCCCAATCCCCACACCTAGACAACAGGGATTTTCAACAGGTGATATCTAATGTTACTAGCAGGCCTCCCAGCAGGCCTGAATCCAAAATCAGAAATACCAGGGCTCCCCACCACAGACAGGCGTTCAAAGCTGAAAGGCTTCTGAAGTCTGTAACTGTTTTTTGCAATCCTGATATTTGTAGTTGTCAGATGACAGCCAGCTGCTGAAACGTACAAGGGAGAGTTCTCACTGTGAGCTGACAGCTGCCTGCTGGCTACCAGCAGCCTTTCTGACCTTGCGTGTAGGGAAATTAAAATAACTCAGTTTCTGGTGGCCAATTCATGGTTTCACTTCTGTTTCTATGGAAATGGGCACGGATTGGCAGAAGACACGGTACATACAGCATGTGTATGTGTGCACACACGCATGTCCACATAATCCACACGGCCACAGACACACGTAAGTGTTTTCAAAAACCATTTTGAAGGAAATACTTCACTTAGGAGTGAAGTTCTAGTGGATCCCTTCACTTCTCAGGTTACAAAGGGAATTGAACCATTGAAAACAGCATTTTGACTTCTACATAAACAGTCATTTAGGACTCCTTCTTATAAACACTTATTACTGGGCACAATGCATAAACCATTGAAGTCAGTGGGATTACTCAAGGTAGTAGTACATACTTTCCCTGGTAGTCCATATTTGTAGGATTGGGCCTAAGGTCATGGATACATTTATTGTGCACAGTCTTTCTAAGCTCTTGAATAGTAAAAAACCCTATTTAAGCTCAAAATATAATGGGTAAAAAAGTTTGTGCTTTCGTGCTCATTTTCACTTGTGGTCCACTTAGCCCTAGTAGTATTTGATACTCGATGGGACTGATTAAGCAGGACTCTTCTATAATAATAAAAATAAAATAAATAATAATAAAAAACACAACCAAAAATGGTTCCATCCAAGGGTCTCAGGGAACATCACAAGAATTAATAAATAAAGACGCAACACCCCCGGCATGGTAGGAAAGTACGATTATCTCCATTTCACAGATGGGTTAACTGAGGCCCAGAGGAAGGAATTAACTGCTTTTGTGCAGCTTCCCAGCAGAATGCCCCCAACACAAGAGGCCCTTGCTGATAGAAACGGAGAGAAGGTGCCACTGGTGCCAATCCTGGCAGGATCATCTAGGGCAGGGAGTCTGGTGGGAGTGGGTGGACATGTGGCTCGGCCTGACTGTATGGAACATGAGGTTATGACAGTGGTTAGAACATCCTTAAAGCTGCACTAACCTGCTCCCGGGGTCAGCTGGGCCACACCAACCTCAGCATAGAACTCCCCTCTTGGTCCCTGCAGGGGTGGCAGGATTAATCCGGCCTAGAGAAGACAAGTGACTTGTCTAAGGTCACACACAATGTCTGTGGTAGAACTGGGAACAGATCCCCAAAGTCCTGAGTCTTCATGTTCCTTAATCACAAGACCATCCTTCCTCATACCAAATAATAGAAAGGAAAGATTTCCCCCGTCTCAGTCAAATTACAGGGCTGCTCACGGGGGGGCTAATTAGAACCCAACTAGGGAAGAGACTGGAGTCTGAGATCTGCTGGTGACTTCCCCAGGTGATTCAATCCAGGGGACCAGTGGGCTGAGTTTGCCTGACTGACACCAATCCCAGCTTCGTTAGCAAAATACTTTTCAGCAGTGACAATCACAGGACACGCAAGAAGGGAGTCTCTTGTCTAAGCAGATTCCAGCTACTCCCCTTGCCTGCCCACTTCCCCACTAGCAGGCTGCTGGCATTCTGCCTGAGAGCAGCATGTGGCAGCTGACCAGTCTGTTTGCAAGCTGCACCTCCACTATGTGAACACTTGCAAGGGAACTGTGGGCCACAGGGGAGCCAAAACCAGGACCTCAGCACATGTAGTGAATGGTTTATAGTTAGTGCCACTACATTACGACAAAAGGCGATCATCACAATCATGGCCACACACACAGCAAAACCCATCATTTGATTTTTGGGGCTGCAGCCAATTAGGCGAGTGGAAATGGAGAGAGAAAGGGCAGACACCTGAATTAGTATCTGACAGAATTTTTAAAGGGCTGAAAAAAATTAGATCTATTGAACAGAAACCTTCAAAAACCAGCTCCTGATCTCATTCCACTCCTGTGTTAATACCCCATGGCCCCAGGCTTGAATGGGAAGAGCTGCCTGGGGGCAGACACTCGATACTCTCACTGCTGGCATTTATTTGTGTAAAATCTTTGTAATATGTGTGTGTCTAGAATCACTCATCTGAGCTGCAGCAGCAGGAATTCTCTGTTCGGATGCCGATTGTGGATTCTGCACTGTGTACAGATTAGAGTCAGACGAACGCCTCCAATTTTACCCCATGAAGGGATGAAAGGAGCAGAAAAGAGCCAAAAGCCTGTCAGAAGGAGAGGAGGTGAACCTAATCAGCACAGCAGTATCCCTAGGGTTTGATGTAGTGCTTCTGACTGTGGGAGCTCCACACTGGACTCTCTTCGCTGCCTGCCGGTCTGGTACTCTGCAGAGGGCATGGCTGGGCGGGAGAGCCATGCATAGCTCACTTCACACAGCATCAGTAAACCCACAACGAAATAACCGAGGCATCAATATTGACCTCTCTCTGCAGATTGCCACTCTGAACATGCATCCCCTTTTAGAGGTGATGTTTGTGATCCAAGTGCAGGTGAACGCCCCCAGATCCACGGGTTTGTCCCAGACCTTAGGCCCTTTTAGATGAAGGACTGGAGGACTAGTCTCTGTCCCTATGTGGCCTGCCAAACCTCACCCAAGGAAGGCATGATGCTGCAGAAACAGTCTGTTTCACCTAATTTGGTCCTAGTGATGCATTTTACAAGTGGTGGTTTAACCTCACTGAATATTTTTACTTAACAAAAACTGCACAAAAGATTATCAGTGCCTACTGAGGTAGTATTAGAACTCTCTTGGTGGAAAACCCCTTTTCCTGAGGGTATACATTGCCATCATCTGTTCTGTCTAGAGATTAAGAGACTCAGTTATGTTTGAGTCAGTATCTCAGATAATTAGCACCTGCCCTTTCCTCCCCGAGCCACATCTATAGCCTGTTGCTTTTTAAAGGCCCAATCCTTCCACTTGGAAGTTTTACCATTGACTTCAGTGGAAGCAGGATCATGTCCATAATTCCTTTAAAGCCAGCATCCCATTTGTACAGTATTTCAAGCTGAATGTGATGTGTCATATTGGACCCTCTGTCCTATAAAATGAGTATTAATATGCCAAGAGCAGAACATGACTGGGCTTGATTGACAAGGCAGATAATGGGAAGATGTTTTATTACATGTGGCTGGTAGACGACAAGATCTTCAGGATTTGGAATATTTTTCATTTGATAGGAAGAAAATGTCACAGCCAAGCACAGTTTCTTACATTACCTCCCTGGTTTGTTTATTCAGAGGACTATTTAGTAACACATATGGTTTTGCTTCCAACTGATTAACTGTGTAAAGAATAGCAATCAAGTTATTGAACTTAGACTTTAAATAAAGTAACAATTTGAATTAATATAGACAACATTAATTCCCAGTGCCCTTTAGGGTAAATAGGTATTTAGTTACTTTTCCTAATTCTCCTCTTGGTCACAGTCTGCCAGGTGCTTACCATTTTTGCTCTCCGAGGGAAACTGGGACCTCTCTCTTCCCTTTCCTGTTGTTTGAGATTCTTAGTCACGTCTGTAGAAATGGTCTTTTAGGCCTTTGCTTTGCTTTGCTGTTTGCTAGTTATATCCTGGTGTGATACCTAAAAGGAAAAAACACAGTGGCTCTAGGTTAATTTATAAGATGCTTCCAATTAATCCTCTCTTAATGATAAAAAACCCTCCTGCCATTTGTTAAAAACTTTCCCCACAGTATTATATATCCTCTTAATTAAGAACAGAAACAAACTAATACCTATTTTATTCCCTCTTGCTTCCAATTAGTCCTCCATTGCTCATTACCCACCAGACACTTCACAATTAACAGAACAAAAATACCCCAACAGCAGGATATATATTTCTTCAGCAATGACATGTCTAGAATAATGAAAGTGACACAGCCTTGGTGTGCAAAGGGGTGCGAGGCAGGGGCGTAAAGCCTCCCGTGTGGATCAAAGACACATGGAACAGATGCAAAGGCTACATAGGTAACGTGTTTTATACACTCCATGTATAGGAGGTCATACAGAGCTGGGTTACCACCCGGCCTCATCTGGAGGCACAGGAGCAAAAGAGAAATTTGGCTTTTATTTGATAAAAGGTCCCGGCCTCCGCCTGACATTTGTCTGGACAGTGGGAATCAATTGCTTTGTTTGGTAGCTTGTCACTGAGTTTTTGAAAAGACCCCAGGTTATTCATAGTTCCCCCCTCACCCAGGACTGGACTCGGAGGGCTGTGTAAACCATGCTGCATATCCTCACCCATCTTGAATATCCAGATCAAGCTCCCGCTCTGGTGCAGTGTTTTCCTGGCTCCTGGGGGGGCAAAAAAACCATCACCAATGACCTCCCGGCCAACTGACTGCTGCTCGTGCGGCTCCTCTGCTGTACAGCTAGGGGGACCGGTGCAAGGGAGCAGCTCAATGGCAGGAGAGGCGGCATGGAGTGGGGCCCAGGAATCCAGCACTTTCATTCACTCTTTAAACGATGCCCTCGCGGGTCCTGGGCACGTCACTTCCGCTTTGTGCTGAAATGATCCTAGTTATAAATCTGATCTGCCTCAGGTAGAGCCAATGACAGAGTCAGGTAATTAAATGCGTTTGTAGACACCAGCTGTGCACTAATAGTCACCACAACACACAACACCTAGGTGCTGGGTGCCTAATGATCCCTAATGCCATGCTTGTTTACACAGCTACCAACATTTTAAAAAGTTTGCAGGGGACAATTATACCCAGACTCCACCGCAAGCTCCACTTTTATAGCAGGAGAGGATGAGGGGGAGGGGCGGCATGACTGGGACCAAAGATCCCCCTCCACTCATTCATTTATTATGTAAATTTAGTCCATTATGTCTAGGGCATATATAAAAATCACTTCGCTTAATTTTCCCCAAATCTTCAGACTGAATCTGTGTAGAATAGCGCACTGTGGCAGTGTGAAGTTTGTTATATTTCTTGTGGGGGCACCAAAATATTTGGCAAGTCTGTCCAGTAATGATATATTGAGTCAATTGTCTTTCTGTGTTAGTTCACTTCCCCCATATTATGACCTCCCCCTCCCCTCCCCGTAAACTTATAGCTTACTATTATATGGACCTAAGATGCTGATTTGGCAAAGCGGCTGGATGCTTAACTTTAAGCAACTGAGAAACCTCTATTGATATGGACAAAACCAAGATAAAAATGAAGTTTAGTCGCACAGGCTGCAGCAGTCCCTCAGCACCATCTGAGCCCTCAACCCCCCATTCAGAACTGCTTTGAGTCACATTTCACTTCTGGGCCCACTGTAAACTTAAAGCACTTAGAGGCTGCTCCACTGGAGCATTGTGGCCACACAGTCCTCCAGCCACACCCACCCAGGGTGCACCCTGTAGGCCCTTTATATCAGACTAGCGTAAGTGCCCGGCGTTGCTCGGGTCAGTCGGAGGTGGGGAGGGGGCAGACAGTTGACACCCCCTGACCAACCCCAACACCTCACCCCTCACCCACCCCGACACCTTCCCATCCCCCCTGACCAACCCCAACACCCCCCGGCTCACTTACCCCCCGACCAAACCCGACAACCCCACCTGACCCCCCCAAGCAAACCCAACACCCCCACCTCACCCCCCGACTGAACCCGACACCCCCACCTGACACCCCGACCAAACCCGACACCCCCACCTCACCCCCTGAGCAAACCCGACACCCCCACCTCACCCCCCCGACCGAACAGTGTATTTAATAATCTGTGTGCTACACAGTGCACCGTGAGCCGGGGGGGTGTCGGGTGTGATCTGGGGGGGTGGGAAGGTGTTGGGGTGGGTGAGGGGTGGGTGTTGGGGTTGGTCAGGGGGTTTTGCGGTTGGTGGGGGGGTCAGGTGGGGTTGTCGGGTTCGGTCGGGGGTTAAGTGAGCCGGGGGGTGTCGGGTTTGGTCTGGGGGGGTGGGAAGGTGTCGGGGTGGGTGAGGGGTGAGGTGTGGGTGTTGCGGTTGGTGGGGGGGTGAGGTGGGGGTGTCGGGTTTGCTTGGGGGGATGAGGTAGGGGTGTCGGGTTCTGTCGGGGGTAAGTGAGCCGGGGGGTGTCGGGTTTGGTCTGGGGGGGTGGGAAGGTGTTGGGGGGGTGAGTGTTGGGGCTGGTCAGGGGGTGTTGCAGTTGGTGGGGGGGTGATGTGGGGGTGTCGGGTTTGCTTGGGGGTGTGTGGTGGGGGTGTCGGGTTTGGTCGGGGGGGTAAGTGAGCCGGGGGGGTGTGTCGGGTTTGGTCTGGGGGTGTTGCGATTGGTGAGGGGGGGGGGTGAGGTGGGGGTGTCGGGTTCGGTCGAGGGGGGGTAAGTGAGCCAGGGGGTGTCAGGTTTGGTCTGGGGGGATGGGACGTTGTCGGGGTGGGTGAAGGGTGAGGGGTGGGTGAAGGGTGAGGTGTGGGTGTTGGTCAGGGGGTGTCGGGTTTGCTTGGGGGGGTGAGGAGGGGGTGTCGGGTTCGGTCGGGGGGAAGTGAGCCAGGGGGTGTCGGGTTTGGTCTGGGGGGTGGGAAGGTGGGGTGGGTGAGGGGTGAGGTGTGGGTGTTGGGGTTGGTCAGGGGGTGTTGGGGTTGGTGGGGGGGGTGAGGTGGGGTTGTCGGGTTTGCTTGGGGGGGTGAGGTGGGGGTGTCGGGTTCGGTCGGGGGGTAAGTGAGCCGGGGGGTAAGTGAGCCGGGGGGTGTCGGGTTTGGTCGGGGGGTGTTGCGATTGGTGGGGGGGGGTGAGGTGGGGGGTGAGGTGGGGGTGTCGGGTTCGGTCGGGGGGTAAGTGAGCCAGGGGGTGTCGGGTTTGGTCTGGGGGGGGTGGGAAGGTGTCGGGGTGGGTGAGGGGTGAGATGTGGGTGTTGGGGTTGGTCAGGGAGTGTTGCGGTTGGTGGGGGGCTGAGGTGGCGGTGTCGGGTTTGGTCGGGGGGTGAGCCGGGGGGGGGTGTCGGGTTTGGTCTGGGCACCCACCCCGACACCTTCCCCCCCCAGACCAAACCCAACACCCACACCTCACCCCTCACCCACCCAGACACCTTCCCACCCCCCCAGACCAACCCCGACCCCCCCCGGCTCACTTACCCCCCGACCGAACCCGACACCCCCACCTCACCCCCCCAAGCAAATCCGACACCCCCACCTCACTTACCGTCCCACCCCGACACCCCCACCTCACTTACCTTCCCACCAAACCCAACTCGGATCCGTCGCGGGGGAGGGGGGGGGACAGAGCCGAGGGATTCCGGGGACCTTCGCAGGTGGGGTGGGGGGGGACAGAGCTGATGGAGTCCGGGGTTCTGTTGGGAGGGGGAGGGGCAGAGAACTGAGGGATCTCCGGAGGAGGGAGGGGCGAGCTGAGCGAGTGCGGTGTCTGTTGGAGGGGGTATTATGACATCATCACCACCTAACCGCCCAGCCGATGTGATTGGCCCTGAAAGACTTTCACCCCTGGGGGGCGTCAGAGGTGAGATCCGAAAATTTTTCGACCCTTACCCGCATCTAGACCCCAAGACCCCTCACTGTACCAAATTTCAAGTCTCTGGCTCAAACGGTGCGGGAGGAGTTCGCTGTCATACATACATACATACATACACACACCACTTGACTTTTATATATATAGAAGATAGATAGATGTACTCCACCCCACCCAGGGATCACTCCTGATGTGGCATTCCCTGCAGGGTGACCAGACAGCAAAGGTGAAAAATTGGGACAGGCGGTGGGGGTAATAGGAGCCTATATAAGAAAAAGACCCCAAAATTGGGACTGTCCCCATAAAATCAGGTTTAAGATTAGCAGCCATGTTAGTCTGTATCAGTAAATAAAACGAGGAAGACTTTGTAGCACCTTAGAGACTAACCAGTTTATTTCAGCATACGCTTTCGTGGGCTATAGCTCACTTAGCCCACGAAAGCTTATGCTGAAATAAACTGGTTAGTCTCTAAGGTACTACAAAGTCTTCCTCGTTTTATTTACCTATAAAATCAGGACATCTGGTCACCCTAATTTCCTGGCTGGAGAACTCTGATGGCATAATGGGGCTAAGAGACAGTCTAGGGGTATGTCTTCACTACCCGCCAAATCGGCGGGTAGCCATCGATCTTCTGGCAATCGATTTGTCGCGTCTTATGAAGGCGCGAGAAATCGATCACTCGTGGCGCCCCTGTCGACTCCGGAACTCCAGGTTGCCAGGAGGCACAAGCTGGAGTCGACGGGGGAGCGCGCTGCCGACTGCCGCCGCCTTGGGGACGGACGGTAAGTTGGATCCAGATACGCAAACTTCAGCTACGTGATTCACGTAGCTGAAGTTGCGTATCTGCAGTCGATCTCCCCCCATAGTGGAGACCAGCCCCTAGAACTGGGGCGTAGTGACAGACCTGCGTTGAATTGAAGTGGTCCATAGGCCTTTGGATATGCCTGCTGCACTGGGGTGAGTCCCACCCTCAGTGAGTGAGGTTGTACTTTTGTTAGTGACCCACATTTCTTAAAATGAAAAATATGTGCCAGGCCTTTAAAGATCTCGTGAGCAGAAGTGACGATAAACCGTTTAGAAAACTGCACCGAGAGCTACAAACGTGCATTGTACATGGAAGCTGAGAGCAGGGGCTGACAACATGAAAGAGCAAACAAGAACCTTCACCTTGGCTGTGACCTTCTCTTTATTGTGGGGGGAAGAGGGATAATCTTATTTCTTTGACCTTTGCTCTTTTCACCATTCTGACTGGGCTTAATGTCAAATTCTTCCAGAAAATGGGCAGAATGATCAATTCCCCGTCCCATACCCATATGGCTAACAGTAGTTCAGATTGAGAAAGCACTTTGCCATAGTGAGTCACACTTGCCCTTTCCTGCCTTGTCTAAATAATATTCTAGTTACTCCTCTGATTTAAACAGAGGAGACTGCTACATTCTGCTATGAAAAACCGGTGCACAGACCCACCAACATTGTTATAATCTGATTACATGAATCCCTGGCAGAGTTACACACATTGATTCTGCAAGCACAGCTGGTGCTGCAACCTTTAAATCTGTCTGTAAATGACATGATGTACTTTCAATACAGCCTGCAAGCTAGTGACCCATTTTTTTCCAGAAGGGCACTCCCAGAATCCACCCTCTTTTCTCCTCTGGCTGCTCCTCCCTGCACACCCATGCCACAGGCCCCAAATGGATGGCTGGATGTGCCACCTTCTGAAGTCTGTTTATATTGCTCTTTGCATTAGCAGAATAGGTTACTATACATCAGGGATTCTCAAACTATTGAGAACCGCGACCCCTTTTTCCTCTCTCCCTCGGCGTGGCGGACCCTTGTATGTCCGCCGAAAAGCCGCCGAATAAATGAACTCCTCATTCGGCGGCTATTTTCGGCAGACATGTCCACCGAAAATAGCCGCCGGATGCGGAAGTGATTGTGGTGGCGGCATTTTGGCGACACAAGCAGCTCGCGACCCCTCGGGAAGTGGGTCGCGACCCACAGTTGGAGAACCCCTGCTATACATCAACTCACCACCTACAGTTCAGGATCAGAGCATGCTGCTATTCTATTCTAGCCCTCTGTTGTTCTAGGGACAAGAATCATGAACACAAAAGTAATTGGAGACAACAATTAGAGTCTACTCTGTTGTTAGACTGTCCTCTCCTCTAATCAGTTACTCTTCAGAGTCCATTTTTATGTCTTACAAGTAATCTCCTGTTTTTCCTAGGCTGAAATTCTCAGAGAAAGGGCAAGAATAGGAAGGAATGGATTAGGGTATTTACTGCTTTGAATTTTTAATAGCCTCTACCTTTTCAGACACAAATTTGATTTTCTTTGTCACTTGCACATATTTTTGCATACAGATGTGGAGTCTGGTTTGAAGCTCCTTGGAAAAACCAAGGACCACTAGGTTGGTATTTACTCTACACAGAAATCCTGGCCCCAATCAGGTCAATGAAGAAATTCCCATTGACTTCAATGGGACCAATATTTCACGTCATATAATCAATAGGATCCCTTTCCCTCGGTTTGGCTGTGAAAATTTCCTAGGTAACTAGACCCGAGGGTTTAGATGGGAGAGACCAAACATCCAATACATGAAATCACATCTAATATCTGAACCTGCTTTAGTTTGTATAGCTAAACTGTCTCTCTTCCTCAATGAAGATAACAGAGACTCAGACTGTTCCAATTAACACTATAGAAATCCTTTCAGTGGTGAATTCCCTGCACCCAAATTAATCACTGGGAATTATAATTGCTTTCCAATGGGACTGCAGAAATGCAATGTGATTCCAGAGTTACAAACAACCTCTAATTATTATTTTAAGATGGATAGTCCCTTTTCTGTCATGACCTGAGAAAAAGGTAAACATCCTTCCACCTGTACTGTTCATAGCTTACACTCTCTAAAACCCCTCTTAGTGGTGCCCTTGGTTAATGAGTACAGTACACATATAGGAGGAGTCACTATGTGATAGCAGATCTTGTTCACATCCACATGATCTTGTTTTTACCTCTAAGTCCCAATAAGTATTTATATGAACTTAATTATTGCAGTATCTGAGTGCAGAAGAGTATGCACTAAACCAACAAAAATTAGGCAGCCCTCCACTTACTTGGTAGGTCTAGTGGACCCATCTTCGTGGCCCTACACTACTTTCAAATTTGTGGACTCCACTAGAGAGACCCACTTAGGAGGAATAGTCTCCATTTCCAATTATTTTTTTAGATCCATCCGTTAACCAGTTTATATAGGGTACATTCATTTTCTATAGTGCTAATTTTTTAAAATTCAGAAGTTTATATGGGACTAGGTCAAATGCATTACAGAAGTGTGTTATGTCAACACCTTTATCAACCAGACTTATGATCTCATCATAAAACAGCAAAAAATTTTCTTGACAATACCTATTTCCCACAAAATCATGTTTATTGGCATTAATCATGTTAGCATCCTTTAATTCTGTATTTATTGTGTCCCATAACAACCTTTCCATGATTTTGCCCTGGTTTCACATCATGATAACCAGATTATATACCAGATAACCAGGTCATCTCAATTATCCTTTTCAAATATTGGCCCATTGTCTTTTTTTCCTGTACTCTAGAACTTTCCTAATGTTCCAAGATTTGTTAAAAATCAGCATTAATGGTTCAGAGATTTCCTTGGCCAATTCTTCTAGTACTACTGGATGCATGGTCTCTGATCCTGAAATTTTCAAACATTGATTGGTGAAAAAGTGTGATTTTTAAAAATTTGGTGGTGTTCCTTTATAGAAGTTTCAGAACAGCTCTGTGTCAGTCAGTGCCTACTAATGGATTTTTATTAATTTGTAACATCATTAGCTTGTTTAAATACACTGCTATTACTTGCTTTGTTTCATGGAGTCTTTTTAAAATTTTAATACTAGCAAGTAGAGGCATAATAGCTACCAGAAGGAAAGGTCTGAATTTGTCAATCAGCAACTGCAACAGTCTGCATAAAAGTTAGGGACAGACTAGCCCAGGGCAACAATGTAGCAGAGTCCAACCTGTCATGGCTTGGCAAGTGGCCAGCTGTTTCCAACTGGAAATGCATACAAAATGCCAGCCATTCCCAGTGCATGAATCTCATCCTGTGTGCATGTATTGGGGTACCACAGCTAATAGCACCATGTCCTTAAAAAAACCCGGAACATGAAAATGTTTAGTTTGTTAATTGGGGAGCACTATTTAGGATCTGGCTGTGTCAGCAATAAACTATCAGAACTCACTGTGCTTTGGCAGGAGTATCAAGATAATTTTTAAACTTTAGTTTAAAGATCTCAGCTCTGTAGGTTTTGTTTTAAGGGTGGCGGTAACTGAAGGAGAAAGGTGAACATAACTCATTTGGGAAGATTTCTCTGATAAGACTGGATAAAGAATACTAAAAATATTCTGTTACCTTGTGTTTTCAATTGCTACCGGTAGAAGGCTAGCAAGATTGCATGTATAATACACATTACATTAATAGTGCTACAGTTTTTGTGGCAATCACAGCCAAAGTTTTGAGTGATTTTTTTCTCCCACAGAACAGTAGCTTGTTTGATAGAAAGCAGCACTGCTATTCAGTTTTATATACCAATAAAGGCTAGATTTGTAAGCTGCTTCTTTAAAAGAAACCGGTCAGTCAATGATCAATATTGCAAACACTGAACAACTCATTCCCTGTATTTCACCAGATTATTGCTTTACTACTTTAGTAATTGAAAGAAGGCCTATTAAGTAATATGCAAATACTCAGAATATGACTATACAACCTAATTAAAATAAAGTATTAAACAATAAAAATTGCATTTTGACCATCATAATGTATTACTTGATTAAACATGGTTTCAACATTCTTATGCAGTAATAAGACTAACGTTAATCTATTTGTCTACGCATAAAACAATAATTTCCTGTGACACTTAGATGCCCAAATATTAATGATGAAATCAAGAGAGCTGTTCTAGAATAAATGGCAATTCCTACCACAGAATTGTGAAATACTCCACATGTTCACCCATCCTTGACATTGAACTCCAGCTGTTTTGAATCATGGCTGCATAATTTGGACAACAATGCCGACGAACAAATGGCCAAGTACACCCCCTATTAAAGGTGATGCCAAAATGCTATTTTCCCCTTCTTCTCTCCACGAGTTAAACAAAAGAACAAATATCCAAAGGTAAAATGCTCTCTTTTAATTACTAAATTAAGAAAGTTAAACAGTTTTAAAATGTAAACTTGCAAATAAATCATAACAAAATGTAATTAAGACTTTAAAATTTGCAACTCAGTATTAAAAACTCAATAGAAATAGAAAGGAATTGTTTTTTGGTTAAACGTAAGTCATTCAAGGTGGGTACAAATAGACAGCTGAAAAAGTAATACTTTTTTCTGTGCATCTCCCATGAAATGTAAAGAAGTGCATAGTAATTCCACTGGAGAACTCGCGGACATATAGAAAGTAATTTCATTAGCAGTACAGGACATTTAACACACTTATTTTACAATGGGCAATGTTACACATAAAACAGAAAATCCTAGTTGCATGAAAAACAGTTTAGTAGGTGGACATCACTAAAATGCTATGGTTTTAAGATCATTTGAATGTGGTTACAATGCTTATTAAATAAAAGTTTTTGAAACGTTTCAGTATACATGTTTTGATACAAGAACTTGCAGTTTCAATCTTCCAGTTCAAAAGGTGATGGTGTGTTTTTTCTTAATTTAAATATGTTCATTTTAATTTGAAGAACAAATCATAACACGCTTGTCAAAGGTTGGAAACATTACTGTAAATACAGCACATGATTCCTGAAAGAGCAAAGTTACAACCATCTACAGGTACACAGTCATAAACAAAGAAGTGCAATCCAATTGAAAAAAATTCATGCTTGGCAAATGCCAAAAATTAGATCACTGGCTATCAGAATCTCACCAGTGTTTACAAGTTCGCAGTAAAATCATCATGACCTGGGTACTATTGCGTCAGCATGGCTCATTCAATCTGAAATGAGTTTCCTCTGCAACAGAACCCATAAACTGTATGTACAGGTATGTATATATATTATATATATATATATTATATATATAAAAAAGGCAAAAAACAAACACCTGTCCTGATTTTTTTGTTATAACATAAAAAAAAAAGTTTTAGACAAAGAGGCCACTTTTGGAAAATACTTTGAGCTGAATTGGGAGAAGACTAGTTAAAATCACATAGATTTCGCATTTTTTAAAAATGAAAGCGCTAGGATCAGTTATTGGCACTAAGTTACTATTTACACTGAACAGAGGTTTTGCAGTTTACATAACATCAATACAATTCAGTTTCTGAGTCTCTGATAAAGAAAAAACAATTGTTTTTCTCCTTGTCATAGAGGACATTCAGATTGTTAGGACAAGTGGTCATGGACAAGTTCTGCAGAAGTTCTCAACTTCAGACTCGTGCATTCTGGTGCTGGAAGATGTTGCACTTTGGCGAAGCCGGTCACTGAGTTGGAAGCTAATGAGGTGAGAGGGGAGGGACCACCTGATAATGACAGTCTGTGTAGACTAGGAATTTACAGGTTGTCACCAGGCTGGTACTGGGGTTCTGTTGCAGTAAAGTAGTCTTCAAGGAAACCCTGCAAATATTCAAAAGTTGGACGTTCCTCTGGGTCTTTTTTCCAGCAGTGGATCATAAGCTCATGCAGGGAGATGGGACAGTCCTGAGGACACGGCATCCTATAACCACGTTCTACCTGTTCCAAGACTTCACGGTTATTCATACCTACAAAGAGGCAATGTGAAATGGTCTCTGTTAAAATACATAGACTTCTCCATGTATATCACATACACTTTTCTCAAGATTATTCAGTCCTTTTTGTAAAAAAACCAAACAGTTCCAGCTTTACAAGTACTCCAGTATAAACTGGATAAATTTTCTTCCTAAGCACTGAACTCATCTAAGCCACAGATCAGAAAAACACTGCTCCCAGGAATACCCCTACATCCACTCCACTGACTTCAAATGGGTTGTCCTGAGCATAACAAAGGGCAGATTGTGGCGATGTGTCAATAAGTAGTTGTGCAATTGTCTGTGAAAAGATTTGTTTAGCGTTATTACAACCTTTTGGTCTAAACCACCCTGAACACGCCCGATCCCATCTGATCTCGGAAGCTAAGCAGGGTTGGGCCTGGCTAGTACTTGGATGGGAGACCTCCTGGGAATACCAGGTGCTGTAGGCTTAACACCTGGCAGTAGGTATAAAATGCCTCCAACGACAGATGGAATGACGCATCGGTTGGAGTATACCCCAGTTGTATCACTCGTTGTGTCCAGTCTAAGCGGACCCTGCCATAGTGCGGGAATAACGCTAGGAAAAACACAGCCTTTTGGTATACAGAGTTTTCCCCCGCCCCCATCACAATCCTAAAAGTTTAAAAAAAAAAATACAAAAATTGACTTTTAAACAGGCTCAATTTGAGCTTGGTGAATTTTGAAAAAATATTTTAGTATTTCCTGGGAATGTGATGTGATGGGCAGACTTCAATAACAATACGAACAACGCTGCTTTTAGACTATCAGATATCACTGACAGCATCTCTAATATTTGTACAGAAGTTTATTGTTATTGGTGACCCATAGTCCCTTGTTCTCGGTCTGACTTTGTTCATTCTGTGCTACTTGATATTAACTGCAGAATTTGTTTTGAAAGAAAACTGTAATGATTACATATGGGAGCGCCAGTTTAAGAATATGGGTTAGTGCCAGTGTAGTTTCAAACACACTCCGATGTTCCTTCTATTACTTCCTATCCAAAAGAGAACAAGTTTGTTCTGATTGAGGAGATGGGTAAAATATAAAAAACAACCCTGCTCACAAGGAGATCAACTCTCTCTGTAGAGACTTGCCTCCTCCATGATCCCGCTCCTCCTGCTATGAGAGATACTTCGCACTATGTATTCCACTGCCAGACATCTGCCTTCCTTATCTGCACCTTGGCTTTCCACCCCCCTCCCCAACAGATCATTCAGGTTTTTTTTGTTCACCCTAAGTAGCTAAAACATATTAGAAACCTTCTCTTCCGCTTAACTAAATTCTTTGACATTTTTCTTGATTAAAAAAAAAATAATTTAAAGGAAAAATTCCAGTACCCCTGCCATATGGAAGTTTTTACCAGAAAATATATACATTAATTACACCGTAAATGGTAGCTTGGATTCCAGCTTGCTAGTACTGTAACAAGTTTTCTGCCAAGCTATACCTGCAGACTTAGTATCCTTAACCCTGTGGGTCCTGCTGAGAAACTCAGACTCTAAACATACTAGGCCAGCTGGACTTTTGGCATATCTTAAAAGTCTGGCACATACCAAATGGACATCCAGATAGGCCTCACTTGTCAACACTTAACTTCCAAAATCCCATCAGTTCTTGAAAATGGCAAAAAAACCAGTGCTCTGCAAGCCCTTCATCAGAAACAGAAAGTGATATTTCTAAGTCTCACTGTTTTTGAGACACTATCAGAGCAGTGAAAATCTGTCATGCAGGCAAAATGTCCATAATCATTTGTTTTTTCATGTCACCAATGTACAATGTATATAATACACAAAAACAAAGGCAGCTCTTGTCCCAGAGAGATTGCAACTGAAAAGACAGGCATGTAAAAGGAGGTACGCCCTGGGAAATACAGAAGCTGGATGACAAGGTTTTGTGTTCTGAATTACAAATGCCTCTAATTTTTCAAACATCATCTTTGAATCAGCTGGGACAAGTCACCTCACATTTCGGTGTAAAAAATCTCTTCAATGCTTCTAATCCCTCACAGGCTAAATGATAGTTCTTTCAACTTTTAATAAATATGGTGTAATTAGTCACATAGGTAAAAATATTGTTGGTTTATGTTCTAGAATTTTTATGTTGGCTGGGTCCCTTGACATACGAGGCAAGTACAACACAAATAGCAGCAGCACCAGCACCACTGGGGTGACCAGATGTCTTGATTTTATAGGGACAGTCCCGATTTTTGGTCTTTTTCTTATATAGGCCCCTATTATCCTCCACCCCCATCACAATTTTTCACACTTGCTGTTGGTCACTCTAAGCACCACAAACTTTCCTCCCAAATGTGAATTAATTAGCATTTTGTTATTCTGGGATATTCGTTCAGTATTTTTATCCAGTGCATTAGTCTGTGCAGGCCAGTACATGGTGAAACTTGATAGACTATATGCTGTAAGGAAAAGGTAACGGAGAGAGTGAGGGAGGGGCAGGAGAAACAGCTCTCAACCTCTCTCTTTTTTTTTTAACACGTGGGAAAGATTAACAAATTCCATGTACTGTGCTAACTGGAAACATATTAACATTCTCCCTCCACCCCAGAAAATCCAGCTATAAAACAATGAATCTGGCTATTGCTTGTCATCCTTGTGTTATCCAGAAGAATTCATCTCGCAAAGTCTGAGACTCAATCAAGCTAGCCCTGGCATTCATTTCGGAAATTCATATCTCCGCCAACAGCTACAGAATCCATACTTATCCAATAAACTTTACTTTGTTTTAAATGAAATGAGCTATCAATTTAAAAGGGACAGTGCCAAGATTTTTTTTTTAAAAAAAATCTTTGAATCCCATCTGTATTACTAACCAGATATTTGATTTATTGGAATCATTTAATCATTATGTTTATTTTATACTTCTTATGCTGTTTGTTTACTTTCCTACAAACTTTTTAGTAGGATAAGTGAATCTAGATAGACCAGTTTCACTGTTTCTCATACATTAGCACAATGCTGTTGTATTTCCATTTCTAATAAAGCAGAATATTTAAACTGTTTGTACAGGTCACTTCTCAGCTAAAAAAAATCCAACCTTTTCATTTACTTAAACAAACATATGCAGTCAGTTGTATTTGTAGTAGGTTTCTAAAACCCTGTAAAAGTTCTCTCATGTCTGGGAAATAAACTACTCAATAACATCCTCTTTTACACAGCAGAAATTTCACTGTCCTGGATTTTAGCTGCATTCAAACTTTTTCTAGAACTAGCACAGTGGTTCTCAAACTTGTTGAGACCGCGACCCCTTTTTGTGCTCCGGCGGGGGGGGGGAGGGGAGGCGCGGCCCCTCCGACGAAAAGCCGCCGATTCTTTTTATTTTTTTCTTAAAAAACAAAACAAAAAAAAGCTGACCCCCCTGCGCCCCGTCTCCGCCGCGGGCGGGCTGCCGGCTGCTCCCTGTCTCCCCGTCCCCGCCGTGGGCGGGCTGCCGGCTGCTCCCCGTCCCCGCCGCGGGCGGGCTGCTGGCTGCGCGCCGGTCCCAGTCGCCGCGAGTTGTGGCAGCAGGAGCTCGCGACCACCCGGGGAGTGCTCGGTGACCCCCTGGGGGGTCGCGACCCCCAGTTTGAGAAACCCTGAACTAGCATTTGGGCCAGGGAAAACATTTGCACTTAAGTTCTAACAGGCATTTTTTCCATTTCCTCCGGATTCCACCATAGGAGGGAGAAAACACATTGCTTTACTGCTGAAGGATGTTGCCATTTTAATTCTACAATCTTTTTCCTGTCGCAGTTAATTAGAGATGTGCAAATGAATCACTAAAGCTGCTGGGCAAAGCTATACAGATCAGAAACAGAGAAACTCTCCTACCTGGTTGACCTAGAAAAGCTCTGACAGAGTTTCTCACTCCTAATCACTCTCCTTTATTTTGGGGGAAAGGGACGGAGTGTCACAAATGAGATCTAAAAGCTCAGTTCTGGCTTGCGGAGAAGGACCGTGAGCAAACAAAGGGCTTGTCTACACTGACACTTTACAGCGCTGCAACTTTCTTGCTCAGGGAGTGTGAAAAAACATCCCCCTGAGTGCTGCAAGTTTCAGTGCTGTAAAGTGGCAATGTAAACAGTGTCAGCTATTCCCCTGGTGGAAGTGGGTTTTTTAGAGCACTGGGAGAGCTCTCTTCCAGCGCTCTGCCATGACTACATAAGCCAGGTTAAAGCACCGCCACAGCAGCGCTTGAACGTTACCAGTGAAGAGGTGCCCAAACTGAGGAAGAGTGCTGCAGGCTGTCTTCCGAGGACTCCCTTGTCAGCCCTGGAGGAGAAGGCAGGGTTGAGGGGGAGAGGCATGCGTGCTACAGAGATTGTGGGCAGCACTCAGGGAACCGGTTTCTGTAACTTAGCCCCTTAGGGCTGTCTAAATTTCAGCAGCGGCCTCTTTAGCCCTAAATCGGGAGCATGCAGTGATGGATTTATGCTAGTTTACTCCCCTATTCTTTTTCCCTGGGCCGAGTTTTGTGCTGCATCTTTTAAAGGCACAGCACATAATCACACTCTGAACTAAACTGGGATATTTCAGGACACCTGTCATTTGTCGTATCTTTTCCACAATTTAGATTTCGCTTCCTACCTAGCTCTTACTATGATGATCCAAAGGATATCTCCCTTAAAAGCTTTCCAAAATCCTGCAGTATACATCCATGCTGCCTCCTCTGCATGAATTACTTCCCTGTCCCAGTTTGCCATACAACCCCCTCTCTGTCTTCACTATACATTTCTTCTGGGCTACCCCTAAAAAGTGAGTTATATGCATAGCTGTAACACAACCAAACCTCAAAATCAATCCCACAGCTAATTTCTCACAATACCTTTTGTGTCTTTTAGACTGTGTCTCACTACTTGTTTAGCATCAATGCGTTTGGTACTTGTACAATAACAAAGTAAAACTGTCCCTACCTTGACAATTTTAGTCTAAGGCTAGGTCTTCACTGCCATGGGAGAACTAACTCAGAAGTTCCCTGCTGTAAAATCTTGTGGAAACAAGGCACTTGGGTTTTACTGTGAGGTACAGTAGGTGAGGTTAACCAGAGATGTGAGGAAAAGTGCTGACCTTGCCTAGATTACAGTGCCTTGTCTCCACTAAGGTTTTACAGCAGGCTAGCTGATGCAAGTTAGTAAAAAAAAGCACCTTCTTTGCAGTGAAGACACAGCTGCCTCCTAAAATCATCAGGGTAGGAACAGTTTAATTTGGGTATTGTACAGTACCCACCTTATTGTTGATGCTACACAAACAATAAGGATCCCTCTCTGCTTCATTTGAGGTGCTGCAGGTTTGTAGGCTGAACTGGGTGTTGAACTTCAGTGGTAGACATTTGTGAAGCCAGCTCCTGAGTCCCTTGAATCAATATTTCTTTTTCTCTAGGCGCTCAAAAAACAACCGAACTAGAGAAGCACACCTGGACTGCATGTCTCATACCCTTGTTTACTACACCAAAAATATATATTGAAAAAAACTGAGTAGCTATCAACTTTGGGTATGTGAACGAGGGTGCAAATTTGGAGGCAATTTTTAAAGACGCCAAATGAAAATGGCCACATTTCAGTTTTACAAAAACAAAAGCAGGACTTGTCTTTGGAAGCTGAAACTCAGGCTGAGTCAGACTAGAAAAAAGTTCCAGCTCTGGCTCATCTCTGGGCCTTATTAGTCACTCTATTACACCAGCAAAAAAACCAGTGTCATTCCAGACCAGTCAGTGGAGCTGCACCCGAGTAAAAACCAGTGTAATAGTAAAGGATCAGGCTACTTTTCTACTCACATGTCCAACCCAATATACTTATCTAACCACACCCCAAGGGGGACACCCACTGGAAAGGCCAAGAAAGAGGCAGCACCACACTTTCAAACCCTCAAGAGGGAAGAAAATTATCTGTTATTTTAAATGGTTTATGTTATCATTTCCTATGTATTTTTTCCCTCCCAGAGCAGGAATAATCCTCATGGCATTAGCCAGTATTTTCAAGAAACAGCTTGGACATTTTGAGCTAACTGCCAAATGACTGACTCTTCCTCACAGTGAACAGTATCTTATGACACAAACAGTCCCACTGAAATCCATGGAAGAGTGCCTGTATTTGTATAATTGGTACTATTTTCCATGAGATATGGTTGCACAACTGGGCCCTTAGCCTTTGTAAACAGAGCTTTGCTATTTTCCAAAGGCCACACTCGGATGGAATTCTGTACAGGATTTGATGGTGCTGTGGCAGATGTTTCTCCAAGGAGAGCATGTACATATGCTGCCATTCCATGCATGAACACACGACTGGCAATTCTAACACCAGAAAGAAGGACAAGCAAGGCAGATGTGCTTGGTCAGGGTGGAATGTGTGGCTGCACTGCCTGATAAGTAACACTTCAAACAATAATCCTGCTGTACAACAGCCAAAGAATTGTAGCCTTCTACTTCTGAATTGTGGTAAAGAGAAGATTAAGATTCAAGGGGAATCTGGGTAAAGCAAAAACAGTAAAACTAAAAATAAGTTGATATTCATTTTGGCTTTGGTTCTCTCATACCCCATATCGTTTTTATACCCCCCCCCCCTATTTACTAATAGCGACTAATACAGTTGAAGTTGATTACTTCAAGCCCCTGTATTACAAAGGGTTAAAGACAGCACCAATTAATTAAATGAACATTGCAGCCCATCCGTTAAGAAATCATGCCACTGTTGGCAGGGACTGCTAGGACTGCGGTGTAAGCTTTAATTGTGAGCCTTGACATTCCCTTAATCTCTGCCATCTTTTCATTATAGTGTCTGAGGCTTACAGCTTCACCCCCTTCTCATACAAAATGGAGCACGGGGTGCCTGATTTGCAGACTGAGGAAGATAGAATGCCATACTTCCCATTTATGCCCACAATATTCCCCCCCCCCCGTCTTTCCTTTTCTGCTCTATATTGTGCCTCCCCCTTTTTACCCAAACAAAACAAGGATGAGAAAATAACCCTTTTGCCCCAGGTATTCAATGGCATGGTCTCTCTGCATGCAGACCTGTAGGTGCACGCCTGGGCAAACAATCCACAGACATTCTATCATCTAGCACATCTAGCACCCTAGTGAGGGTGTTTTCTTTTTTCTAGCTCCCAAGACTATAAGCTGCACTGTCTGTAGACTGTATCCTTAACCCTCTTCAGAAGCTAGTATTTGATATATGGCTCTGACTGCTTTGATAATCACAGAAATTGACTCTACACTACAGTATCACACAAACTGGGTGAGCATCCTTTCAATTACAACCTACCAGCAGTGTGTTATAGAATACAAAACCCATCCAGTGATAAGCTTTACCAGTTCTTAACTATTTGGGCAAGTGTTAAGGAAAAACACAAAGGGTCTAGATATTCTAGTTTTCTCTTTTCACAGACTGTGTTCACAATGTTAAGAAAAGAAGACATTTATTCTCCACGAAGTGCCTTGTTGTCATCATTCCCTTCCCCTCCCCACACGAAAACCTCTGTCCTCTAGGAGCTGTTAGAGTGAAATTGCCCCTTTTGAAAATATGCACAAGCATGTCCATTCATCTCTTACTTAAGTATCACTCCATGGCAGTGTTTCAACAGAGAAAGTAACAGGTCCTCCTCACTTCCCCCTCCCTAGAGAATTTAACCCATTTGGGAACCTGTTCTGGACTAGGACCTACATGTTACATGAATACTTTTTTTCACTTCCATCAGTTTTTATACCCAGGATTGAGATTTCGAAGTATTTAAAAAAAAGATTTGGCAATGTCGAGTATCAAAGCTAGTACAACTAGACTAATGTCTAAATGAATAAATACATTCTACATCTTATCTACTGATATTAAAAAAAATTGAATGCAAATGTTACTGTGCTAAAATATAGTGTTTTACATTGTCTGGAAAAAATGATCAATTTAATTGATATCAGTAAAAAGAAATTAGAAGGAAGGTAGGTTAGATTTACTGTCTGGACCCCACCCTTATAATAGCATGGACACATTTAGGCATGTGCACAACTTTAAGCATGCGAGTATAATCCCATCTGAATTCAATGGAACTACTTACGTGTAAAGTTATGAATGTGCTTAAGAACCTTAAATAAGTGGAGATATACCAATCTCCTAGAACTGGAAAGACCTTGAAGGTCATCGAGTCCAGTCCCCTGCCTACACTAGCAGGATCGAGTACTGTCCCCTGACAGATTTTTTGCCCCAGATCCCTAAATGGCCCCCTCAGGGATTGAACTCACAACCCTGGGTTTAGCAGGCCAATGCTCAAACCGCTAAGCTATCCCTCCCCCCTCAACCTTCCTAAACTGAGACCTAGATTAGTATTGTCGACTGCTTTTCTTACCTGGATATGGCACTCTCCCTTTTGTTACAAGCTCTGTGAGTAATATTCCAAAAGACCATACATCTGATTTGATCGTGAACCTTCCATACAGTGCTGCTTCTGGTGCAGTCCATTTAATGGGGAACTTTGCACCTAATGAAAGAAGCAAACGAGTTAAGATCAAGATGGGGGTAGTACAGATGTAACAAATGACAATTTCATTCTGTGCGTGCTGCAACAAAGTACTGCATACAGACAATAGCAAATACCTCAGTGGAATTTGGTCCAGGCTGTAATGTGTGATTCACAGGAAGGAGGGTGGGTAGAATTTGTGGAGGGAAGGGAAGGCTTAAGAGGGGCTTGCGGGATCACAGAATCATAGAGTATCAGGTCTGGAAGAGACCTCAGGAGGTCAGTTTAAAGCAGGATGAACCCCAACTAAATCATCCCAGCTAGTGCTTTGTCAAGCCGGGCCTTAAAAATGTCTAAGGAAGGAGATTCCACCACCTCCCATGGTAACCCATTCCATTGCTTCACCACCCTCCTGGTGAAATGGTGTTTCCTAATAGCCTAAACCTCCCCCACTGCAACTTGGACCAATACTCCTGTTCTGTCATCTGGTACCACTGAGAACAGCCAAGCTCCATCCTCTTAGGAATCCTCCTTCACATCGTTGAAGGCTGCTATCAAATCCCCCCTCACTCTTCTCTTCTGGAGACTAAACAAGCCCGGTTCTCTCAGCCTCTCCTCCAAAGTCATGTGCCCCAACCCCCTGATCATTTTCACTGCCCTCTGCTGGACTCTCTCCAATTTGTCCACATCCTTTCTGTAGTGTGTGTGTGGGGTGGGGGTGGGGTGGGGCCTAAACTGGATGTAACACTCCAGATGTGACCTCACTAGAGTCAAATACAGGGGAATAATCACTTCCCTCAGTCTGCTGGCAATGCTTCTACTAATGCAGCCCAATATGCTGTTAGCCTTATTGGCAACAAGGGCACACTGTTGACTCATATCCAGCTTCTTTCTCATCCACTGTAATCTGCAGGACCTTTTCTGTGGAATTGCTGTTTAGCCAGTTGGTCCCCAGCCTGCAGCAGCACATGGGATTCTTCCATCCTAAGTGCAGGACTCTGCACTTGTCCTTGTTGAACCTCATCAGATTTCTTTTGGCCCAATCCTCCAATTTGTCTAGGTCATCTGGACCCTATCCCAACCCTCCAGTGTATCTACTTCTCCCCCCAGCTCATCTGCAAACTTACTGACGGTGCAATTCATCTCATCATCCAGATCATTAATAAAGATGTTGAACAAAACTGGCCCTAAGACCTTTCCCTGGGGTATTCCACTTGATACCAGCTGCCAACTAGATATCAAGCCATTGATCACAATCAGTTGAGCCCGACAATCTAGTCAGCTTTCTATCCATCTTACATTCCATTAATCCAATCCATACTTTTTTAACTTGCTGGCAAGAATACTGTGGGAGACGGTATCAAAAGCTTTGCTAAAGTCAAGATATACCACATTCACTGCTTCCCCCGTTTTCACAGAGCCAGTTATCTCATCATAGAAGGCAATCAGGTTGGTCAGGCATGACTTGCCCTTGGCGAATCCATGTTGACTGTTCCTGATCACCTTCCTGTCCCCCCAGTGCTTCAAAATGGTTTCCTTGAGGACCAGATCCATGATATTTCCAGGGACCGAGGTGAGGGGCTCTCTCCCCAAGGTCCTTGTTAGCATGTTTCTCTCAGAGAAACACTGACAAAAATTTTTTAACTCAACATTAAGGTTTTATAAAAAAGAAATTTTAAAAACCGATAAAAACATTTGTGCCGTTCTCTTCCAATAAAAATGTTTTCAATTAACATTTCCTTGCAGCATTCATGACCCAAACATTGCTACGCTATGCTAGTGAACAAGAATAGAAGTGAAATTTATTAGAAACACACCTTTCTAGCTTCACTGTCCAAAGGGAGCAAAAATATAAACCAAACAGTAAACCAAACATTAAAAAAAAAAAAACTATGATGTTACTAGTACAAAAAAATACTTTAAATGAAGTTTCTTTGGATGTGATGTCAAGGCAGAATTTTGGCATGTGATTTATATCTCGACAATGTCCTTTTATGTTCCCTGAACTGAAAAGTCTGTAGTGATGTGCAGTTCTAATGTGTTCATCCATCATCAGAGCACGTGGGAGCCAATGGTGTCAGCAGGGTTGATTTTTGCCTTTATCAGTGAGTAAAATAATGGGTCTTTAAACATTGATTTATTTGCTTTTCTAATCATTAAAACATTTTTCTACAAAAATGGTATAGTATTACTTTGAAAAGAATCTTGCAGTAATAATTAAGTGGCATTACCGTCTTCTGATTCCTAGTAGCAAACACCCACAAATTGTGAAACATATCGAATTAGTGAGAATTGTTAGCATTTGCTAATAAATAGACGTTATTTAGCTTAAAAAAATTCATGGAAATCACAACTTTGACAAATGACTTCTAGGTAGTTAATTTACTGCACTGCTTATAGTTATTTGCTAATACTGGTTTGCTATCTCATTCAGTGATCAGTGCCTTGAATTTTCCCCTGTTCTAAGCAATATGACTTGGGTTCACAATACAAAGTAGACAAAGTAAATCTTGCACAGCTCCCTAGAGAAAGCGTGAAATGCGTATATATATGATTCACATTATGTATATGTTTGGATTGCTGCTCCAGATGGCCCTGTCCTGCTTGAAGATCCACATGTGTCATGTAGGGCAGGGACTACATCCCATGGCGCTCAGGTACATGCAGATGCCAAGGTAGAGGGTCACCACCCTCTGCTAAGTAGTCTCTAGGTCTGGAGGCCTGGACTTTGGGTTATTTATGTATTTCTTTCTTTCTTTCACACATTTCGTTTGTGGATTTTCCTTTTCCTGTTTCGCTTTGTAGCTGAACAGTTTCCAGCACTTGTGCTTCCTGCTAGAATCCAGAGATAGGAATCTTCTGGTTACAGCCCTGGAGGATGGACACCCCACTGGACTCCTCCACATAGCCCTGTCAATTCCCACGTCACCCTCCTCTTCCTTACCTAACACACTGCTGCCCCAGGGGATGTACTGGTAGTGGGCCTGGAGCACCATGGGAAGGTAAGAGGTGGGGAGGGCTTACCTTTCCTGTGTATCTTTTAAAATGTCCCCTCTCCTGACATCAGAGGCAGAGAAAGCCAACTGTATGGGAAATGCTGTTGAGAGAACAAATGGACTGTGCCAGGGGAAACCTTCCCCAATATCTGGGGGTGGGTTGAGGCTGGATGTCTATGGTGGCTGCTGGCTAAATTCATTATTATTAACAATACAATAACTTCTTTTAATGTTGTGTATTTTGCTTTCTCTTTTTTTGTACCATTTGCTGCTGTCAGGGCTGGAGATGAGGACAAGGGCCGAATCCTGCCTCTGGTGCTCTTGGGCCTGCAAGGAAGCAGGCAGATGAGTATCCGGACAGATGCCATGCTGTGAGCTGGCAGAGCCGTCACTGAATAGTGGGGCAGGAGCACTGTGGGGTTGCACTGAGAGGCCCAACTGTGCTGCTACAGTTGCAATGCTTGTATTTCCAGTTTACACCAGCATTTCAGTAGTGTAGAGGGCCACGCTGCAGTGTACGACAATGTCTAGCCTGCAATCACAGTGATGGTGCCAAGCGTTTGCTGTACATCACCTGTGCAAGAAGCTGTAGGTGGATAATGTGCTTTTATAGTTTGCAACACCAAAATGCTGTAGTGTAGACAAGCTTTCTGAGAGCAAGGGGGTGGTTGATCAGCAGTGCTGGCTACCTTGAAGGGGATATGGCCAAGCCCTGGCCTCCTGTTTACAGTGAAAAGCAGACTTAACTGCCACTGCCAAATGCACTCCTCCCAATGCCAAATGCACTCCTCCCAATGCCAAATGCACTCCTCCCAATACCTGCCTCTTCCTCACATGGATACAATGCCTCAAGACACTAGTTCAGATGCTACCCCAGCACAGCTTTCGATCTACAAACTGTAACTGACCCCACAGAGTGCAATTCATTATTTAAAGTCACAGGCAGGGCTAAGACAGTTCAGTAAACTAGCCACATTCACACTGTGAACAAACAATATCAGATAAAATATATATTACTGACAAATGTGCTAAGAAGTCTCATGGGCCAGATCCTCACCTGGTGTAATTTGGTTTAATCTTCACTGGTGTGAATGGAACTATGCAGATTTATATCGGGAGGAGAGGGGATCTGGCTCAGTAGTTTCTGCCAGAACTGTAAGTACTGTGTTTATTAAAAGCTAACAGATCTGTAATGTGACTGACAAACCAATCACTATCTAAATATATTAGGTCAGCACAGTCTGTCCTTACCCAGAAGTCAAGTCTGAACTGATTGCTTTTATCCCCACTTATCAAACAGATTCTGGATTAATTCTGCTTATATTGTGGCCTTCAGACAAGCAGCTAGCTCACTGGAGTCAGGTGGAAAGGAAATAAAGTCCATCAGACATATAGATTCTTAGGCCAATGACTGTACAGTAAACCCTCGATTTAACGGACCCCGATTTAACGGACTTCGGATGCAACGGACAAAATTTCCGATGCATCCGAAATCCGTTTTGGGGGCTGCCGGCTCCCGCCCCAGGGAGCTGTCAACCCCCCCGCCCGGCTCCCCGCAACGGAGAGCCGGGGGGGGGGGGGGGCGTTTGAGAGCTCCCGCCCGGCTCCCCGCAGCGGGAAGCCGGGCAGGGGGTTTGACAGCTCCCGCCGGGCTTCCCGCTGGGGGGAGCCGAGCGGGAGCTGTCAACCCCCCCGCCCGGCTCCTCGCAGCGGGAAGCTGGGCGGGGGGTTTGACAGCTCCTGCCGGGCTTCCCGCTGGGGGGAGCCGAGCGGGAGCTGTCAACCCCCCCGCCTGGCTCCTCGCAGCGGGAAGCCGGGCGGGGGAGGGGGGTTGAGAGCTCCCGCCCGGCTCACCGCTGGGGGGAGCCGAGCGGGAGCTGTCAACCCCCCGCCCGGCTCCCCGCAACGGGGAGCCGGGCGGGGGGGGGGGGTTTTGAGAGCTCCCGCCCGGCTCCCCGCAGCGGGAAGCCGGGCAGGGGGTTTGACAGCTCCCGCCGGGCTTCCCGCTGGGGGGAGCCGAGCGGGAGCTGTCAACCCCCCCGCCCGGCTCCTCGCAGCGGGAAGCTGGGCGGGGGGTTTGACAGCTCCTGCCGGGCTTCCCGCTGGGGGGAGCCGAGCGGGAGCTGTCAACCCCCCGCCCGGCTCCCCGCAACGGGGAGCCGGGCGGGGGGGGGGGGGGGGTTTTGAGAGCTCCCGCCCGGCTCCCCGCTGGGGGGAGCCGAGCGGGAGCTGTCAACCCCCCCGCCCAGCTCCCCGCAAGGGGGAGTCGGGCGGGGGGGGAGGGCGTTTGAGAGCCTCCGCTCGGCTCCCCGCAGCTGGAAGCCGGGCGGGAGCTGTCAACCCCCCCGCCCGGCTCCTCGCAGCGGGGAGCCGGGCGGGGGGGGGGGGGCGTTTGAGAGCCTCCGCTTGGCTCCCGGCAGCGGGAAGCCGGGCGGGGGGTTTGAGAGCTCCCGCCCGGCTCCCCGCAGCGGGAAGCCGGGCGGGGGGTTTGACAGCTCCCGCCGGGCTTCCCTCGGGGGGGAGCCGAGCGGGAGCTGTCAACCCCCCCGACCGGCTCCTCGCAGCGGGGAGACGGACGGGGGGGTTTTGAGAGCTCCCGCCCGGCTCCCCGCAGCGGGAAGCCAGGCGGGAGCTGTCAACCCCCCCGCCCGGCTCCCCGCAGCGGGGAGTCGGGCGGGGGGAGGGGGTGGGGTGGGCTGACTCACGGCTGGCTCCATATAACGGACTAATTCGGGCGGGGGGGTGTCCGTTGTCACCCGAAAGTCCGTTATTTAATGATTTTAAAAAATTATTAAATAACGGACTTTCGGTTTTAACGGACACCCCCCCGCCCGAATTAGTCCGTTATATCGAGGTTTCACTGTACTAGAAAAGATTATTAATAAGAGTCACAGGCCTGCTATTAAACTCCTTGGATGTCTGGGCAGGATGAGGGAGAACAGGGTATCTCCAAACTACACTTTGTCAGGATCAGGAGGACAGTAAGCCCAGTTTAATTCTCCTTTTCCCCATGCTGCATTTCATGACAGGAGTATGGGGAAGAGCTCGGTTGAACTCCCAGAATGTATTTTCTCATGCAAAGGAAATCCCTCAAGGCTTTTATTTTGCATTTTTAAATTTAAAACCATAAGAAAAAAACAAACAAAAATCCGACAACTGAAACTGTTTTCCCACTGTCACAAAGCTTCTGCTGTATCACTGCACCCTACGCAGAAACAAACTTGTTACTACATGTCACCAGTAAGCAGCACTGTGCTTGGCAGAGTACACTACCCTTCTTGAGAAAACAAGACTCTCAGGGTATACTTTTTTTTTTTTTTTTTTTTAAAGAAGCTAAAATGACAAACCATGGAAACTATTAGGTCAATTATTAGAGAATTTAGTTCTATGTTAAGTAGCATTTGGGGCTGGAAAAGGAAAGCCACAGAGATAAAAAATGCTGAAGCAAGCACGTAACAGGAAACAAGTCAGTTTTGGTAGACAACTTTGAGTGACAAATGCTGTGTGGGAAGACCTGAGCCAAAAATGTACTATTAAATCTTGTTTACTGAGAGAACGACTATGAAATTTTGAGCCTGGTAAAACATTAGAAATCAGAACAAGGTCCTTAACCCATCTCACCAGGGGAAATGGATGCCGGGGGAAACTCCAAGTTCTTAACAGAGCTAACTCTCTCCCCCCCAAGCCTCCTAAACTGGTCACTCCTGTCAGGATAATTGGATCGGGTTTCCTTTGAAACCCATCAGTGTTTTTCCCCTCAAACACTCAGGATTTGCTGTTGAGAAAAACGAGTCATTATTCCTTTCCTTCCGTGCTACTGCTGGCCCTGGAAATGAGAGATGAAGAACAGGAACCAACCCATGCACGCTCTGTACTGAGGTACAGTCAATTGCAAACAACGTGGTCTGGTTAGTTGGAGAACCAGGTGCCAGTTCTCTATAAAGGACTGACCGAGCACAAAGAAAACTCCCATTTCAAGAAAAATCAAAGCAGATACACAAGAGTATTGAGACAAAAATGTATCTGAGAGTTCACAACACACACACACACGAGCTACAAAAACAGCTCTAGGTGGTCTGGAAGGCATCAGAAAAATCCTTATTGTTTCATCAGTGTTGGAGTAGCATTACCACAAGTGCTGCCAATATATGCAATAGACACATGGACTGGAAATAAATCCCATTTTACAAAGAACATTTTAAATTTGTTTCAGCTGCTCCTGCTTATAATAGGAACCACTCCTTCCCAGCAGCTCTCCCAAGCAGTCATGCCATGTGCCTAGCTAAGGCTCTACATCACTGATCTGGTTCAAAGTTCAATGGGAACAATGTACGGGAAGTCTTGGGTAGGAAGTGATGTAAGGACTCTGACTCACTGGTCTGCAGGAGAGAAGGCGGCAGTAGGGAGAAAATTAACTGTGAAGCTTGCCTTACAGGGCTGACTCAAGTAGTGCCATTTAAGACAACTAGGTAGAAAAATTATATTGTGACCCAGAGGAAAGTGATACAATGGTGACTAGCAAAGAGGAGGCAATAGCCTTTCAAATGAGTATGATTTTAATATACAATTTCTTTCCTTTGATTATTCACTTATGTACTAGAAAAGCATGATTTATTTTTTTTACAACAAAGCAAGACAAGAGAAGCCAAATGTTCACTGGAAGCCAAATGATCTTTTCCATATAGTCAATGGCAGTACATAGTTTCTAGTCACACTCTTTAAATCACACCGGGTGAGACCATCTGTTTCCTTCCTGATGATTGCTGAGAAATGGTGGATGCATGGACCTAACCGCTTGCTATTTACCTTTCATAAATCATGAGCAGTCAGAACCTCTTTGCTTAAATCCAAAATAAAAATAAACTTTCTGGTCAACAAAATGTTACCACCAGCTGAGAAAGATTCATCTGGACCCAAAATCCCACATGTTAAACCACTGGGGCTTAGATTGTCCCCATCTGTTTCCTTTCAAAATATTTACATGGATCTAAAAGTAACACTTTATGGGGACACGGGGATGAAATAATTCCCCCCGCCCCCTGAAAAAAACAAACAAAATGAGCTCCCAGAGAAAAGTAGAGAGGAGAGTGTGACCTAAGCTACTTTATTTTAAACTTTAATCTTCAGATTTCACATGGCCCAGCACTTCCTTTCTCCAAAAGGAACTGACAATCTGGCTCCCCTCCCCCCTTCCACTCCCGTGTGTCAGAATCACCACAGAGGCAGTAGCTGTCTAGATAAACAGAGCAGTGCCCAGATGCATGGCCTTCGAGGATGAGACTGATAGGTCATGAGAAACATGCAAAGGCAGCACAACTTCTTTGTGTGGCTATGGCCCCCACCATATTAGTGCTCAAAACTGAGTTAAGAAACCATGATTAAAGTCAATTTAAATCAGATTCCAGGCAAAAGTGTTAGGTGATGAAGGGATTTTAAACCTGTTTTTAAGTCCCTATGTTCATACTGGTTACCCAAATTGTATTAAAAACAGGGTAATTGGAACTGGACAAAACTGAGTATATACCAGACATGGCCAAACTGCAGCTCATGAGCCACATGTGGCTCTTTAACAGGTCAGCTGCAGCTCACAGAGCTTGGTGCTTCACCCTGCGGGGGAGAGGGGTCTGAACTGGTGCTCGCAGCTTCAGCTCCACCAGGGGTGTGTGATATCAACCAGCAATGTCTTAAATCAATTTGTGGAACTGTTGGAACCTATTAGTCCTTTCCTTGAAGAAAAGGAAAAGTTCTATCCACAACTGAAAGACGAGCAAAGGATGCAGGATCTAATATTTTTCACTGATATTATGAACCATTTACAAGTCTCAACTTGGCACTCCAAGGGAGGGATAAGATTATTTCTGACCTTACTCAGACAGTCTTCAGCTTCCAGAACAAGTTAAAGCTTCTGCAAAGAGACATAGTGTGTCAAGAGACTTCAACCACTTTCCTCATCTCAAGAGAAGGGTAAACCCATTCCCTGAAATTGTAGAAGATCACAAACTTGAGGAATACAGAGGTAAATAACAAGGACTGCTTGATGATTTTCAGGCCAGGTTTGAAGACCTGGCAGAAGCTGAGATCCTGCTTTGCCTTTCTTGTAAACCCATTCATCGTTGATGTGATCAATGATGGCTGTCCGATTCCCAAAACCATTGTTACAGAAACATCGACTGTAGAAAAGGAACTACCGGAACTCCTGGAAGAGCAGGCTCTAAAGACAACACATAAATCACAGCCTACAACTGAATTCTGGAAGCAAGTTCCAGGAACGAAGTATCCCCAACTCAAGAATACTAGTGTGGACTCATTTCAATTTTTGTCACAACATACTGCTGTGAATCGCTGTACTCTGGGATGAAGTTCATAAAAATCGAAGCATTGTGCAGTCCTTACAAATCAACATCGGACTGAGCTTCTTCATACCACCTTTACAACATATCAAACAGATTTCCAAAAATTTAGGCCCAGGATGGAGGCCACTAGCTCCTGAGGTAATTAGCCATGATACAGTAAGTAGGATATTAATATTTTCTAAAATGCATGTGTGTAAAGGTTGTGAGTGTCTTGAGGCTCTCTAACTTCTGAAGATTATCGAATGTGGCTCAGAGAATCAGTAAATTTGGCCACCACCCCGGTACATACAGTTGCCAAACTCAGACAAAATTTATTTTAGAGTAGGATATAGAAAAAATAGCAAAACTAGGAAACCCTTTAAACAAGATCTATCTCTAAACTTTCAGCACAGTGCTACCTGGAGTGATCCTGGGACAGTGCAGTTCACGAATCTTCTCTTGCTCAGAGCTCTGCTCTAAGGGACAATCTACACAGAGCCCTAAACGAGTTAAGTATGGCACAGGAGAGGAAGCTGCGACATAGAAAGGGTAGGTGACTTGCACACAGATCACACAATAAGTTTGTGCTGGACTGCAGAACTCAGTTCTCCTGACTCTCAGGCGTATCCGAACCACGAGGCCATTCTCTCTCCCCAACTTAAAACACGATTGTCTTCATCAGCCCAAACCCATCTTAACTCTCTCCGAGTCCAAACTTTTTCCATCCTAACTTTAATCACTTTTTATTATCCTATGAAATTGAACATTATCCACAACATAAATAAAACGAGGGCATGTGGGGCTTCCAGGGATTTCTAACATATGAAAAGAGTGAAGCTATTCTAGGAGATGTAACCCAGAAAGGAAACAGGACATCCAAGGATTTCCTATTAATTCTAAGCTCAGAAAATGTTGTCCAACAACGTTCCCTACTAAAACAAATAGTTAGTCATGTCAAAATATACACTGGGAGCTTTCCAAAGAGAAAAAAGTGGCAGTAAAACAAAAAGGAGATAATTATTTTTTTCTACTGTGCATTTTTTTCCAAGTTATTTTATGGGCTGGATCCTACTGCCTATACTCAAGCACACCTCTCTCACACTTCCCATAGGGGACAGGCTGGAGGGAGTGGACCCTGTATACCCAGAATATGCACTTAGCGCTCAAATCAGCATTAGTTAACTCTCTGCATCAGTACTTATCACAGGGCTTGGCTACACTTGAAATTTCAAAGCGCTGCTGCGGGAATGCTCCTGCTTTGAAGTTCAAGTGTGGTCGTGCCCGAGCCCTGAGAGAGAGCTCTCCCAGTGCTCCTGGTAATCCACCTCCACGAGGGGATTAGCTCCGAGCCCACCTCCCAGCGCTTGTAGCCTGTCCACACTAGCGCTTTAAAGCACTTGGACTTGCTGTGCTCGATGTGGGTGATTTTTCACATCCCTGAGCCAGCAAGTTAGAGTGCTATAAAATCTCAGTGTAGCCAAGCCCACAGTTTCTTTAAGAGCTCAGACAGAAAAAAAGAGACTCTCGCTGTAAGATGATCCCTCATACTGCTCTCATAAGTGGAAAGACACAGTAAGCAACTGTTAGCACTAGTGTGAGTGTAGGCTGGGTAGGGTGCCACATTTCTGCAAACAAGTGCAGCTGACAACAGCTGAAAGAAATTTATAGGGATCTGAACGGCATGATGGCTTTTGCTCTCATGGAAATATGCAGCGCTGTGTGAGCTCTTTGGCTCATTTGGTGAACATTTCAGAGCCAGAAAGCAAAAGAAAACTCTTTGCTAAAACAGAGACAGATTCCATATTAGAACAGGGACATTTGGTTAAGATGAAAGCTCTTAATGGGTTACGAAGTATTAACCCTTCCCTACTTTTTGAGGACATATTAAGTATGGCACAGGTTTACAAAAGGCTAATGGGTTAAGGGAGTTGAAATATCTGGAGTGATATTCATTGACATCTATTGGGCAAGTACTGCCATTGGACAGACTAAAACTAAATCCTCTGTCTTTGCAAACTTGAACGCACAGTGAAACATTAGGAGTACAAAGTGTGTGTGTGTGTGTGTGTGATAGCTCAGCATGAACATGGGATTTTAAAAAAGGTGCCTTTAAAGGAAGTGCGATAAGGGTTGCTACAAAAACTTACCATCTCAAAGAGTATTGTATATCAGTGGTTGCTCATGCCCATCAATCTGTATGGCAGTGGAGAATGGTTTTCATATTAAAAAAAATCTCTAAACGTTCCCAAAGAAAATACTGTTCCCAGACCCACACAGCTGTACTAACGAACGAGTACTTGATTAAAGTAACTTACTCCAAAATGGACTAAAAACCAAGAAAAATGAAGTCCAGCACAGCAATATTTACCATGGTTCGTGCACACAGGAAGAAAAAATAATTTCATTAGCATATGTATATGAACGTATGCCTCATCTTACACACATAAATGTTGCTTAGTACTGTAGGTTTTGTTGTTGTTCTTCAGCTTTCCTTGTGAAGGTGGGGGGACAGAGGGGTTTGGAGGGGAAGAGTTCTCTGTCAGGGCACTTGGATGATATTGTTTTCAGTTGAGGGCTGGCCAGAATTAGCTAGAAAAGTCACAGTTAAGCAATTATACATTCCTCCTCTCCTGGGCTTTATGTACTACCTCAGCAAAGTTCCCAGCCCTCTATCAGAATTAGGAATTAAAACATGGATTAATATTTTTTTATAGAAGATCAAATCATGAACTTGAAGCAACCTCTTGGTATTTTAGCATGTTTTTTTCTTCATCTGTTTCAAAAACCATATTCAAGGTTACATTTGCTACTGCTCCCACCTTGTCTCGCTGTGTATTCGTTGTCTTCAATCAATCTTGCTAATCCAAAATCAGCAATCTTGCATATTAGGCCATTCCCCACCAGGATATTTGCAGATCGCAGGTCTCTGTGTATATAATTCATTCGCTCAATGTAAGCCATCCCTCCAGCAACCTGTTAAAAGCACAGCTCTCAATAGGCATAATTTAAAAATGAGCTACTATACAGCTGCGGTACAAAACACATGCAGCTAATTGCTTATAAATTAAGACATACCTGTGCTGCCATGTCCACTAAATTCGGTAACTTTAAGGCTCTTCCTTCTCCATCTTTTAAGAAGTCTAGCAAACTCCCTGCAAATGCAAAAGTTAATACTGAAAAGTCACTATAATAAAACAAGGTTATTAAAGAGGAGGTAGGGATTCAGATTAGTACACAGTATTTTTGGTTGAAAGGACACCATGTCAAGTTTCCAGAATTAAGGGAATATTTCAAAAACAGGGCAACTCCCACTTCCAGATATATATTAATTACAAATCAATTCGGATAATATGCTACTGCTGCTTCACTGTATTCTCCTATATAGTTGTGGAAGTTTATGTAACTAGACCAAAAAAAGGAACAAAACCCCCAGTTGTCATCGGTGGCAGGTATCAAAGGCCGGAATAGGCTGAGCCTCCCCAAACAGCTCTCTGTGGCTCTGCCCAGGCTCTACCCCCAGGTCCCTTTAAGGTGACAAGACAGCAAATGTGAAAAATTAGGACCCTGGGAGGGGCATAATAGGACCCTATATAAAAAATGACCCCAAAATCAGGACTGTCCCTATTAAATCGGGACATCTGGCCACCCTAGGTTCCCTCCTGCTTCCCACAGCGCTCTGCTATGGGTCTTCCCCCATGGCATGGGCCTTGGGGAAAGACTGGGTGGCTGGAGTTGGGGCTTGTGCCGCCTGCTTGGTGCTCCAGGGCTGGAGGTGCTTGGGTGGCGTGAGTGTGTGTGTGGGAGGGCTGGCAGCTGGAGATGAGGTGGGGTGGTGGGCTCTGGTGGGGGAAGCGGCAAGAGGGCGGGGGACTCGGGCAGAAGGGGCAAGCTGAGCACTAACTTCCCCAAGCCTCCGGTTCACCCGCCACCCGTGCCAGTTGTTTTACATTTTCCTGAATGTTACTGACAAAATACAGATGTCTAATTTTTCATGTATGTGCTAATATTATTTAGAACACTGTACCCACTGCTCTCTAAAGGCCTGATCTCGCTGAAAACATCCACACATCTTTCAGAAACATTTCTAGACCAGAGAGAGTTTTCAAGACAAGCACATTCTTGTCTTGCTTGGCACTGAGCCTTTAATCATAATATGCAAGTTAGACAATGCTCGGGTGCCTATGAGGAGAGAGAGGGAGGGCCACCTGTCAGGAAAATAAAAATAAACTCCAAATAGATTAAAAGAAAACACTAAAAATTGTAAAAAGTATCCTCCATTGTAAAATGAATTTCCCTTTAGGGGTTGTTTCTTTATTTGGCTCATTTACTTTCCCAAAACAAATGCATCTTTTGGTCTTCCTCTCAGCATTGGTGCAACATTTGACTGACAAGCTAGCTACAAGTGTTCCTTAGTTCATTTTACTAAATTGTTACCATAGTTAAGTAGCTGAAAGTGTCTGTACACATCATTTACAATGATACATGGAGCAGCCTGAAAATTAAGCGGTCTTCTGAGGGCAATGTGTATCCTACAAGGCTCAGCACTGCCAAAGAAAAAAATAAAAATAAAAATCTCAGACTGAAAACATGAAAAGCTTCAAGAGATTCAATATGAACACTCTGGTGCCAGGTACAGGAAGGATTTCCTGAAGCAATATACAATATAGTTCAATAGTAGAACTTTTGAAACTCCTGGAGCCGCTATGCTGTACCTGCCTGTTTAATTTTTTTTCAAGCTGCATGTGACTTTACAGAAACCATATAAACATTTTCAATTCTTGGGGCCCAATTCAGACCTGGGGTAATAATCTGTCCCTACTTACACCCAGCACTGAATTTGGCCCAACATCTTTATACTGTGCATGCAAACCCACCCACCCAGAGTGCCTGAGCATACAAACTGATGTTACTGGATAAGGACCACGGTCAGAAACACTATTTCACCTTTATTCATGTACTCGGTAACAATATAGATTGGCTCTTCAGACACCACAGCGTAAAGCTGGACTAGCTTGTCATGTTTTAGCTTCTTCATGATCTGAGCTTCCTCTAGGAAGGATTCTGGGGACATTGTGCCAGGCTTCAGGGTCTTTATTGCCACTTTTGTATTTCCGTTCCACGTACCTACAATCAATTCATAGATATTTTGTTAAATTACACATCCTTCTGTCTGGAAAAGAAAACTAACACCTAATTTAAGTGCAGAGTAATTTACAAGGACACCAATATTATTTTTAGTTTTAAAAATGCTTTACTTATTTTGCTCCTTATTGTTTACATTTCTTCCTATCAATTTAGTTCTTTTTCATTATGGCAAAATATTATTTTTCATTATCAATACAGGGGCTGATCTCTCCATCCTTACTCAGGCTCTGACATCAATGCAAGTTTTGCCTGAGTAAAAAATTCAGGATTGAGCGCCTGATGTTGAAATTAACACTAATTTTCCTGCTTATATATGATAGGGTCAGTAATGTCAGTACAGCTTCAGGAATAGGGCTCGCTAGTTCACTACTGCTACATACATTGTCAGAAATAGATACTGACAGAAACTAGCCTGTTACACAGAATCCTTGTAATTACAGGAGTCAGCAAGGAAGGAAACAAAGGCAAATGCTTAATTTTTTAAAAATGCAGAAATTAGTGGTGCAGGCTCTGCAGATTCGTTTTGCACTGAACACTGACTGTGAAAGTGGCACCATGGGGTTTCATACTCATTGTGTCTCAATAATTTCACATAAAATTTGATCCCTTTATAGAGTTGTTTTTGTGCCTTACTGAACAACACCAAATGACTTAGGTAGACAATTATACTGGGTGAAATTCACTCTGTGTGTGTGTGTGGGCAGAAAAGACCTACATGCTATTTAAATCCTACTTAAACCTTCAAAATAGGGCATAAGTAGGACTGATGTGGTGTTGGTACCTTGTTGGCGGTGAACTTCACCCACAATCATAAGTAGCAGTGATCAGTCCAAGTAGTATGAAAAACCCAAAGGCAAAAATGTTTGCACAATTATGAGCAGCCTAGTAAAAAAAATCAAAGTCTGCTTATGTTCAATTTGGGGAAAAAAAGTGTGTGTGTGTGTGGGGGAAGACTGCTGAGTTTTTCAAATAAATTGTTCTGACTAGTTGAGCAAACTTATTAGTAATCCTGGCTCAGCAGAGTAGCAAGTCTCAGTAGCACCTTATCTGCACTTGTAATGTACCACAGATAAGGTAGTGAAATGCAAACTGGAAAGAACACTGCTTAACTTTTAGATTTCAGGGAGAATGTTGCAGGGTTGGCACAAACGTTACCATCTGTAAAACGGAGTGCATTTTATGTGGAGTCATTGAGAAACAGAAAGAACCACACAGTGCCATTTACAGAGTCACTTTGCGGAATAACAGCACATTTTAAAACGCCATGAGCATGTACATTAAGGATGAAATCCTAGCTCCATGAAAATCAATGGAAGTTTTGCCATTGATCTCAATCAAGCCAGGATTTCACTCCAATTTCATGCAAAGTTAATTGCATTTTATCTATTTACTCTTGACTTATTAAACTATCCCAAGACTCATTCTATCAGCCTTTAGGATGTGCATGGTTTGTGATTCCATTGTAAAAATACTTTGCTATCTTCTGTAAATTTCTCCGTTAAAAAAAAAATCAAAATAAAAAGGTTGTTTAAAAATTCCTAAAACCTTACTAAAATTTTCATTGAAGTAGTTATAATATTTTGTTACTATGATTTGGTATTTTTATCTGCTATTGAGACCAACACTAGCAGTAACTTCAATTACTGGGGATCTGCTTATGCACCGTATTTGGTCTATAGCTAGCTGGCTACTATTCAAATACATTATTAATACCAAAACCTGAGTAATTTTTTTAATAAAGTGTATAACCAGCTCTAATTTTGTGCTGCTTCAGGGTCTATCATAGATTACTTCCTCGTTATTATAGACATATTATTTTTATTAATTGTGCTTACATTTTTCTGTCTGCCAGCTGCACTGTTCAAAACTATGATTGTAGTATATTTAAGTACTTGTATTTAGGATCCTTTTAATTATATTGCTGCTAACATTAATTTTAACTACAGTAGACTCTTGATTATCCAGGATGATAGGGAAAAAATTAATCCTGGTTAATAAAATCCTGGATAACCACCATCCATAGGAAATATGGGGAGCGCGGGGGTGGGGGCGGTTGGGGTGGCAGCAAAGCCAGAGCCGGGCTTGCAAATTACATGTATTTTTTTGACATCCTGGTTAATCCACAACCTGGTTAGTCCAATCCTGGATAAATCGAGAGTCTACTGTATTTAAATCTATGACATACAGAGCCATTCAAAGAGAAGTAGCAGAAACTTTCAGGAAAGTTTCCCCTTACAAATTTTCCTATTTATTTTCAGTCAGATTGATGTAAGTTCCCATGGGCATTAAGGTAAAATACAGATGGCTTCCTTTGTATCATATGTCATTAGTAATTTTGTTACCCAAAGCATTTAAAGAAAGGGTCAGATTCACTAGTCTATTCTGGCTGTTTTGCACCATTCTCACAATGCAAAGCAGCTGCAAAGTCGCAGTTTAACCAACTAGTTGAGCTGGATTTACAACTGCTTTGTGTCACTACAGCAGCACAAAATAGCCCACATTAGTCCTACTGACCATGATTCTTAGGTAATATTATTGCTAATCATAATGATGTCTTAACATACTGGAAATCTTTTTTATTGATTTTGATAAAGCTGCTTAGAGTATAATTTAGCACAAAAATTAACTCGCTACTTATAAAATAGCTATGGTGCTGTATTTTGGTGCTGCATTTTGGTGCTGCTAAGATTTAAAAATACTGTACAGATATACTTTTTTATAATCAATAAAAATTGAATACCAGGTAGAATGTATTAATTGGGCAAGTGGCAGGAGCAGGGGCACAGTCACTGAATTTACAACTTACAAGAATACCTTGGTTTCAAAGCAGTGGCCCAGCTGTGCAGGTCATGACTGTCTTCCCAACCCCCAGATTTCTTTACTCAGGGGTTATGAATTGCAAACTAAACTAGCAAAGTCAATGCATGGGAAAGCTATCCTAGCAGAGTCAGCTATCCCCATATTCACTCTTATTTTTAAAACAGGGAAAGTGGCTGTTTTAGGGCTTGATCGTATAAACACTTCCCTGTTTGAGGAACTTTACACATGTGTGTGTTTTCAGGGTCAGCTGATCAATTAACAGCTATGCTTTACACAAGCAATATTACTTCTATTTCGTTATCTAACTTAGTTATATGAGTACATTTAAATTTAAAGTAATAAATCCCTCATAGCAGTGAATGTGAAGGGAAGAAAGCAAACTCAATGTTTGCCATAGGGTGATCATAATGGTCATTCTGATCCCATCAACAGACAAAGGGTAATACTTCAAGTAATTTGATTGTTTTGCTTAAAAAGCTCTATTCAAAAGGTTTATTTCTTTTAAGATGGACTTAAAAGATCCATCCAAAACAAAACATTCTCTGCCTTACCACGCCACACTTCAGCGAAACACCCCTGACCAAGCTTCTGTTCCAGAAATAATGAATCACGTGCAACTTCCCATGCATCTTTAGCCAATCCGACAGTTTGTGGAGTATGATTCGAAGCAATCACAGTTAAGTTAAAACACAAACCATCAGCTTTCTCTATAGGAAAGGAAATTAATAAAAAAAATACTTATAATCCAAAATTTTATGCATGCATTGAGAAAGATGGAAGGTGATTTGTCCTTCAGTGCCATGTTAAGTTTTTGCTAACACTCATATTTGAAACTGAAGGCAGAGAGTTTATGCCAGCTTGCTAAAAGACCCTTTATATAATCAAGATTAGAACGTGTGCTTTGATGTACTAGTAAGGCTAGGGTAATTTGTCAAAACTGAAACCTTGTAAAGGAAATATGATATCAGTTTTCTTTTGCCATAAATTACTTCAGATGTTTGAAACTAAAAATTTTCAAAGTCAGAGATCTGTTTAAGACATTTTTTTCAAATTAAAAAAACAATTTGGGGGGGGGGGGTGCCTGGCCACATACCATTTTGAGTTCCACCTTCCACCTTGTAATTCCCAAACAGGAAGACTATTTTAGAATAATAGTTTCTCTCCATACCCATCCATACTTCCCCAAACTGCCCATTTCCCAGTCTCTTGATCAACTGTAGGGATTCTCGTGGAATTTCCCAGACATCTTTGGTTTTGACAGACAGATCAGTAAGCCTTGGCATTCCTTTATGACAGGGGACTACTAAGCGGCAGCAAAGACCCGCAGCTCTCTCTGACGGAGCAGAAATGCAGCAAACAGCAAAGAGGAAAGAAAAAAGTTTGACACATGAAACAAAAACAGTAAGCATAAAAACAATGATACTCACAACAACAGCTGTTAGTAGCATAACAAAGCATCTTGGGAGATTAGAAATTGAACACTGAAACTTATTTACTTGAGACAGAACAGGAAATATTTTAGTACCTGCTTCTATACTCTTGAACTGAAGAGAATTGCCAATTGTTTTCTTATTTGAGGTAATGCCCTGGTATTCTAGCTCAGGATTTGTTCCTAATACTGCAATAATGCATGTTCTTAACTAATTGGTGCAGTATAGATTAATATATTTCTTTAAAAATACCCACTGGTAACCCTTACACTGGTTTATTTATACACTTGGCGTGAAATTGAATTACAAAAAATTTAGTAAAGATTATTTCTGTTTTTCTGAAAACCACTGAATGACAAAAAATTGACTTTAAGGCATTGTAGGTTTTTGTATTGCATTCAGCTCTGCGTGATGGCCAGTATATTGGCATACACACCAGGGACTGAACTGTGAACCTCTAAACCTACAAGCATGAGCTGTTATAGCTTCAACTAAAGATGTAAAAACCCATGTGCTCTGTAGAGAGGAGGACCTGTAACATCCACACACTGGTAGATTACATCTGCTCCTTTTTGGAAATTTCACTGAAAACTGACTAGCAGAGATAGGATTGGAACAGGAATGACTCCAATTCATACAATTTTAGGCTCCCCATTCTATTATTAGTAATTATTATGATTTATATATTGCTGTAAAGGCACATTGCACTTCCCAAAACAGATTGGACAAGGAGGATCCCTGCCCAGATTACCCTTACACTTTAACATAGAGACAATAGAACAGGGCCAGGTGATAGATCACTATTAAATTTAAATTTTCATTCACTTTTGCAACGTTCCCTTCCAGGCAGATAAGTTCATGCACCAGAATGAAATGGGAGGGGTAGAGGCAATATAAAGCTCTGCCTTCTCAGCTGAAACATCATGGGATAACAGTAGGTTTTGCAGAAAGCGAAAGGAGAAAGTTTGTACCTCTTAACAAACCATCAAAGACTGCAAATCAGGGAACCTGAGCCAGCAAGTCAACGTGTTCGTTTAGAAGCACCCCCACTGGGAAGGTTAGAATAATGACCTTAGGTGGCTGCAACAGGGAATTTAGGGAATCTCATGGTCTTCTCCTCTCCTTTAATAGAGAGGAACCGGTCAGTTCCGGCATCAAAGAAATATTTGCTGCTCTAAGGAAACGGACACTGAATGCCTAAGAAAAAACCAGACCCACTTTTTTTCATGAATAGCCCGTCACTTCTAATCTTACGGTATGGGTGACTGGAATTCAAGTGCCCTGTTAGTGGAAAGTCTGTCTGACTTCAGCCCATCCTGAGCAAAAGTTGGTATTATCTTAGTACCTTTGATCCCTTAGGTTTATCCATAAGTCTCAATACACTGTACCAGAGATGATAAGAAATGCCTTGGACCTAAGGGTCCAAGTATTTATTGTTGTTTAGTGTAAAATCATCTTGAGCATAAGTTATAACCACTCTCTGAGGTAGGAAGGAAGAGGAGAAAGCAGGGCAGGAATATGGCACATAGAAAACAGAGCATAGATGTAACATACAGAACCCCCCCTCCCCCCATGAAACTTAAAACATGCACTGTTCAAAAATATTTCATAAAATACATTTGAGTCACTTATTATGAAAAGCTAAGACAAGAATTTTCTTAAACACACACGCCTCTATTTTAAACTATGCTATTGAAAAGTATGTTGACCTTTTACATAAATATTAGTCAACATGCTCAGAGGTTAGGCCTATAAGTTGCAAGTACTGTCTATACAATTTGAAGCTAATCATGGAAGATAAAACAATCATCTTGCACTTTTGGATAGAGGAAAAAGGTACAATTTCATTAATTATTATGCAGTGAAAAAATGTTGAAGGACAGATGAAATATAACCTCCCTCCCAAGTGAAATACCGCAAGAGTCATCATCTTTACTTTTTTGTTTTTGAATCAGCCATTAGTATTTTATATAAATAAAATATGGAGAGTGCTGTACATGCAACACTCAGTGGAAACAAAGGCAATATAGTGTACATAAACATATAAGGAAATAGGAGTACACATTGCAGGTAAATTATTTCTCTCTGTTTTTAATGATACTTTCAAGCAGTCAAAAAATTAGCATGGAGCACTCCTTGCTCCATTAGTAATACTTTGCTGTAACATGCTATATGTCAGCACTCGTTAATGCAGAGTAAATTCAGGCACTAAAATGTAAGAATTAAATTCAGCAGCTCTGTTGGCTTACAAATGTAACTTTGGCAAAAACCTTTACCAGTATAAAGTATTACCTTTAATAAGCTCTGCATCAATCCCATGTAACATTTTTGGCCAAATCAACTCAGAGGGCTTTAAACTGGTTTCTTCAGTTTCTTGTTAGTGCTAGTGACCAACCAGTACAAATTAATGTTGTTAAAGTCAAAAGTTTGTGCAAGGTGTGGAATGATTTTATGCTTTTTGATTAAAGTGCATGGTAGTGAAACAAGCCAATTAAGAATTATTTAGAGAAATATGCTGCTCACTTTTGTGCCTTGTGCCAACTTGGGGGTGGCCCTTCACAATTATTGCCCATCCTGCCATGCCTGAGGGTCACATTTAATATTGGTGATCACAAACCTTAGTGGAAACAGATTCTTTCTGTATTAAAAGCATGGCATAGCCTGAGAGGGATAGATAATGAGGTATGAGAGCCTTTCACCTTCCTGAGTTAAATCCCGTCTAGGAAGGTAGAGCCAGAAAGTTGTTACTATCTAACATCTGTCAGATGGCCTGTGTAAAATGAAGAATTACTTCTGTTCCATTCTATGCATCCAATGAAGTGAGCTATAGCCCACGAAAGCTTATGCTGAAATAAACTAGTTAGTCGTTAAGGTGCTACAAGTATTCCTGGCTTTCTTTACGGATACAGACTAACACGGCTGCTATTCTTGAACCTGTGTAAAATGAGTTTGTGGTCTCAATCCACTTTCCATTAAAAAAGTGGTGACAACAGATATAACGCATCACCACAATTTATTAACTGGCAGAGGCCCGTTGGCAGTTTTGCATGTGGGTCAAAGACTGAATGGGCCTGGAGACTGTACTATTTTCCCACCCCATGGAGTGGGGAGCGGGTGTGTGTGCCCGCAGGATAAGGGGCAGGGAATCCTGGGGGGCACAGTGGCAGGGCTGGGTGGAGAAGGCTGCACTACTGCTCTTCATGAGCTGCCCGGTCCACAGCTAAGCAGAAGACTTGTTCCCTAAATACACACAAACATCTAGAGTAGGATTTCAAAAGGGCTCTGTGTTGGCTCCACTCTACTTCTAAGGGCCTGTCTACCCAAAAAAGTACTTTGCAGCAAGCTGGGGAATGAATCTACACACTAGCCAGACAAGGACTAACTGTCCACCTGCACCCTGCTGACATGCATTAACAGCTCATTAGTTCCCTTTGATCTAGTCTTTGAAATGGGACTAGATCAAAGTGCACTAACAAATGTGTTAATGTACATCAGGCCTGGACATACAGTTTGCAGCATGTGGGGTGGGTTCACATCCCAGTTTGCTATGAACTAAATGTTTATGAAGACAAGCCCTCAGCCAGTGGGAATTTTAACATTGATTTCAATAAGAGAAAAGCTAAGCCAATGCTGAGTACAGTGGAACCATGATGATTGGGGTCCAAAAATATTGACCATGGTAAATGCGGGGTTGCGCTACATCAAAGTGCCACCCGCTACCGCCGTCAGGAGCCCCGCACGCCCCGCGCTATAAGCGGATTCGCACTATTGCGGGGCGCGGTATTGCGGGGCTTGACTGTACTTCTGAAAAAAATGCACCCTTATTCATTTTTTCTACAAAAAGAAAAGTATTTATCTTTAAAAAAACTGAATTGCCATTATGTGCAGTAGCGACACGGGTTAAATCCAATCAGAAAATAAAGCAAAAGTGATGAAATGGGAAGGGGCTAAATTAGTCAAAACGTCAGATCTGAATTACCCCGTGCTCTTATAAATTCTGAATCAAAATACTGATCTGAATTTTGCTGTTGACCACTAACTCAGCTATGGATATGAAATTTGTTGTTCAAGCTCATCTGTAGTCTAAACCCTAGTAATTGCACAACTCTTTTTGTTCAGAGAATAAATGTATCCAATGCAAGTAAGTGAGTTTAAAAAATAATGATTGAAATGCCATGTACCAAGCAGGAATTATTTGGATAACTGTACCACTAGGAAGTTCCCCATAGCCCTGTCCCTTAGTCGTGCAGTTCACAAACTACGTCGCTTAGATGAGTACACAAATGCGCTTTGGGGATTTTAGAAAAAAATAAACAGAAGAACAGATGAAATTACCTACGCACCCTATGAATGGTGTGTAAAACTGCTTATAAATAATGGGAAAGGGATAATAAAGTGAATGAGACACTTAACAGAAAGACTCCTTAGGTCATCTTACAGAGAGAGGAGAGCTCAACATTAAACATTTTTGTTTTGTGACAGCTGAAAGAATCAGAGATTTATCTGCAAAGTTACCTGAATAATGCTGAACTAGCTGCTGAAGAGTTTCAAACTGTGCTCTAGTTGTGATATAATACCCGCCACTGTCAAGTTTACGAATCTTATAATGTTTGACATGGTCTCCTTTCATATCATCCCAATCACGAATAGACAGGGAATAGGCACCTGTTCAAAGTGAGGAGAAAAAAATGATATGCAGTCATTTTTAGACAATTTTTAAAAACAAAGTGTCCATCGCTTATTATTAGACAAATAAGACACTGCACAGAAATAGCAAATATTATCCTTTAAATGAGAACTGGTAAGCTTAACAAAATCGCACCAAGTGCCATTCAAACCTTACGCCCAGATTCTCATTTACACAAAGTCTCCTTTGCACTGGTCTAGCAGAAATGTGGGACTTTTGTGTAAATAAGAATTTATGTCTTAACATTTACTGGTTGAGGTTGTTAAATTTACTTTTCCAATTTTAAGTGCCAGGTTACACTGCAAATACTGTGGTTTAGGTAAATATGGTAAATGTCGAGATGTCACAGCACCAGCTGGAAATAGTGATTTTATCGTTACATCGGGCTTTTCATCCAAAAGAATCTCAAATTGCTTTTCAAACATTAACAACCAACTAATAAACTTTAAACGCAGCAATCACTTTGTCCACTACTGCAGTGCAGCCATCTTGGAGACAGAAAACATGGCAACATAGACTATACATGAAGCAGGAATGCTGACCTGCAAGAATGATGCCCATTGAACATGTCTCTCCAAATCCATGGTAGAGCTCTAGGCATTAGACAGACTGGAAAGCAGACATACAAATCTGTCCTCTCCCTTATCAGAGGTGACAATATATCCTACAGCATGAAGCAGTTTTCTGATGAAAAGATTTGTGACTTCAGAACTGAAGGAGCTGAGACGATGTATCTTTATTCCAAGATTAAAGGAGACTGTCTCTGCACAGAATTGATTCAAGCTCATGAGAACCTGGACTATCAAACTATCATTCCAGTGCCATTTTCCTCTTCATAAATGAAGAGGCAATCAGGAATATGCTGGTGGAAGTTGCACTATTCTATAGTTTCAGTCTGCCCAATACATTGGATTGGTCATTAGAGCCTCCTGGCTGGATGAAAAACAATACTGGCTGGCTGTCCATTAGAACTAACTGTACCTTTTGTGACAACCTATAGATCGGGGTTTCACAACTCGCAGCGGCGGGGCCGGGGGGGTGGGGGGGTGCACGCACCCGGCAGCCCGCCGGGGAGGGGGGGGTAAGAGAGAGAAGGTCCACACGTTTTTTTTGTTTGTTTGTTTGTTTTTTAAGTTCTGTGGCTTTTCGGAGGAGGGGTCGCCGCCCCCCCTCCCCCGAGCACAAAAAGGGGTCGCGGTCTCAACAAGTTTGAGAACCGCTGCTATAGATTAACTCCTTTCAGCAGTCCTTCCGTTGGATTTGAGTTCAGTGGGACTCCACAAGGGCTGCACACAGACTGTGTTTACATTTTTCTAAAGAATCTAAAATACAGTAAAATCTCCATTTAACGGACTAATTCGGGCGAGGGGGTGTCCGTTAAATCAAAAAGCCCGTTATTTAATAAAAACAAAAAACCGAGCTATCGGAGCAGCAGCCCGCCTGCCACAGGGTCGGGGCGGCAGCTCTGCAGCCCGCCCGCCGCCGGGTCCCGGGCGGCAGCCGGGAGCCGGCAGCCGGCCCGCCCGCCGCCGGGACCGGGGCGGGAGCCGGGAGCCGGCAGCCGCCGGGACCGGGGCGGGAGCCGGCCCGCCCGCCGCCGGGACCGGGGCGGGAGCCGGCCCGCCCGCCGCCGGGACCGGGGCGGGAGCCGGCAGCCGGCCCGCCCGCCGCCGGGACCGGGGCGGGAGCCGGCAGCCGGCCCGCCCGCCGCCGGGACCGGGGCGGGAGCCGGCAGCCGGCCCGCCCGCCGCCGGGACCGGGGCGGGAGCCGGCAGCCGGCCCGCCCGCCGCCGGGACCGGGGCGGGAGCCGGCAGCCGGCCCGCCCGCCGCCGGGACCGGGGCGGGAGCCGGCAGCCGGCCCGCCCGCCGCCGGGACCGGGGCGGGAGCCGGCAGCCAGACCGCCCGCCGCCGGGACCGGGGCGGGAGCCGGCAGCCAGACCGCCCGCTGCCGGGACCGGGGCGGGAGCCGGCAGCCAGACCGCCCGCTGCCGGGACCGGGGCGGGAGCCGGCAGCCAGACCGCCCGCTGCCGGGACCGGGGCGGGAGCCGGCAGCCAGACCGCCCGCTGCCGGGACCGGGGCGGGAGCCGGCAGCCAGACCGCCCGCTGCCGGGAATGGGGCGGGAGCCGGCAGCCAGACCGCCCGCTGCCGGGATCGGGGCGGGAGCCGGGAGCCAGCAGCCAGCCCGCCAGCGGCTGGGACCGGGTCGGCAGCCAGGAGCCAGCAGCCAGCCGCCTGCGAAGGGGACCGGGGCCGCAGCCGGGAGGGGTCGCGGTCTGATATGGATCAGAAATTTTGTCCGTTGCATCCGAAGTCCGTTAAATCAAGGTCCGTTAAATCGAGGTTTTACTGTACTAATCAGACAGTGAGTGTGACTAAGGAAAATACAGCTGTTGCCAGTGGTGCACATCTTACAAAAACCTAGATATCTAGGTAAAGAACTATGCTTGGAAAGCTTGCATGAGTAGGACTCCGATGTAAAAATGTCAATACAAAGCATAGCTTGAGAGCAAGTTTATTCCCCTGGCCCCCAAACTGTTTTAAAAAAAGAAAATCTCAGAACTCAACTTGTAGAGATGTATTTATCTCAATAGGGAAATCTCTTCAGAAAAATAAACTCCTAAATGTGCAATTTTTGCTCCATGCTAACTGCGCCATAAGGGACAAATACACACCGAGTTGTATGGATAAATATTGCATATACACAAGCATACAACATTTATGAACTCTAAAAATACCCACCCCCAAAACAGTGACCACTTCAGACTGACTAGGTGATACCATTCTATGTCAGTGTCATTCACAGGAGAATCTTGCTGAGTTGTCATCACCATGAGCAACAATTTCTGTCTTACATGTACCATTAATATTCATAGAACTGGGCATCTTACCTTTGGTGGTTTCACTTTCACGGATAAGGAAGGTACCTCGTGGGTTTCCAAATGACAACAGCTGTCTCTCAGCATCTTTTCGGCCAAGTTTGCCAAAGTACCACCTTAAAAACATAAAAGGAGGTAAGAAAAATGCTAGATAGGATGCTCAGTAGGGTCACTCGACTTGAAAAGCTCTAAAAGAGTAGATCATTGAAGAAAACTACAGATCCCTCTATTCTGTCCACTGTGGTACTCATACTTTAGGCTTTACCCTTGAACACAAGTGACAGATGGTGCCATAGAAAGTCTGAAAGAAGTAGCCTCTCTTTGGATTTGGAACGATGATCAATATCTACCTGACGCCTCTGGTAAGTGCTGACTCTGCGTGCCAGAATTTGTACCATTGCATATAGTGGATAGAACGAATGAAAGGAAAAAAAAAAAAAGTTGAGCGCATTTTAAAAATGTGCTGCCCCTGGATAGAGAACTACAATCGGACTAACTTCTGAGTCAACAGTATATTTTATACTGCAGTTTAAAACAAAATGTAACATTTTATTGACCTGTGCTTCTTGATTATATACCCATTTTATCAATGGCCAATTTTTCCTCTTGCACCAGAGCTAAGAAAACTGAATAGAAGGCCCAGATACAACCCAAGAGTACAATTTTTTCATGATTCTGTAGGTTTTTATTCTCTCAATGCCATTATGCTAGATTCATTTCTTTGTTCTTAGCACCCAATAATGTAAATTTGTTTGAAATCAAACAACTCATTAAAATAAGGCAATTTCACAATATAAAACTTATGCCTGATGTTTCAAATACTGATTGCTCTAATGGCACAACATGCTGATTATGAGATAAATATAGGTCTAAAATGAAGCTCATAGGCTCTTAAAGTGTCAGTCCACAGAGGCTATCGATGCTTTATTGCCTGCTGTAGACTCCGTGGGCCATCATCCCACATTAAAAATGATGGTTGATACAATCTGCCCTGTTTTATGTAAATTACTTGTTCCTGGGGCACTGGCAGGTTAGTTTGGGCAACTCTGGTCTAAAGCAAGAAACTGGCTAGAACAAACAGAACAAGGTCTGTTTCATTTGCTGTGGTTTCTTCCTTTTTGTTTTGACATTGAAAAATGGCTCAGTTTGTGCTCCCTTTGTTACTAATTACCTAATTATTTATCAGTGCAGCTGAAAACTGAAATAAAAATGATGTAAGTCACTTGAAAATCACTTCAATCAATCAACTCAAACTCTCAAATTTCCTTCAATTACAGTTTTAATATCTCTTTAAAATGAAAGGAAAACATACTCCTCTGCTTGGATGGAGTCGACTGGAGCCACATAATTACTAGGAATGTAACCAGTTTCTCCTGTTGTCAAGGAGCGTGCCTCCCACCAGTCTCCTTCACTGAAGGAATGAGAAAGTCAGAATGAAAAATACATTTGCAAAAAAAATTATTTGACTGTTAAAGTATGAAGCTGTAGGTAATGCTAAGAATAAATATCACTTTTATCATATAGGCATTTTGGAAAGAGAATGTGGCACTATTCTAAGCCAAATTAAGACACATACCCTTACACACCTATTTACCTTTTTTTAAAATTGGTGATCAGAAGTATAGTTTTTCAAATTTATCCACAAATGGCTGTTTATTTCCACTCCAATCACCCTCAGTGGGGGCAAAGTTTGAGTTGGAGTGTTGAATAATTGGTCTGGGGCCAATTTTCAAATATAGGCTCTCGTGAATACCAAATATCAGTCCAAACTTTTGGGAAAGTTTGAGTCTCATTCATCTCTAACCTTAACAGGACATCCGCACTTTAAGTGGAATACACCTGATGGATACTCAAGAATGTAACAAGGCCATTTACTTGCCTTGTTCCTAATCTGCAGCTTTGGATGGCCTCTGAAAATTGGGCTCTGTGTTGATTCTCCTGGTCACCAACAAAAGCTCTTTTAAATAATAAATGATTTGGCTACATTGTCAAATCATTGTGTAAGTCACTTCTCCCAAACCTTTCAAAGGAAAGAAAAATAGGGCCATCTCTGTGCAGGGACTGCCCCCTTCCATACACATTCACAACTTCAGTTTATGTCAATAATAGGCAGATGTACAGAATGAAAACAAGAGATGGCCCTTAGAAGAAAATCTGCTGTAATGAAATGCAATGGCTGTAGAAAATGTTTATTTCTCAGCTTTTTACAGGATAAGATGATTCATGGTTTAGTGGTCTGAATACAACACTGGGAGCCAGGTACTCCTGACTTCTAATTCCATTTCAAACAAAGTCTACATCTACCTTGCGCCAGAGTGCGGACTACAGGGGATGAAATCGCAGAGCTCACCAAAGCACTGTGCACTAATTGTCCTGTGTGGACACTGCTGGTTTGATCTAAAAGGTATCTAGTTTGCATCAACAGAGCTTTCTTTCAAATAGGACTATGTTATCACAAAGTAGGTGCCTTTTCATTAGTGTCAGCAATGTCCACCCGGGGGAGTTAGATCTCAATACTTTGGTGCTCTCTACAATTCTCACTCCTGTAGTCCCCACTGTGGGACAGTGTAGCCAAGCCTACTGTCTTTGAGTCTTTGGACAGTTTATAAACTCTGTCTTTATTTCCAAATCTGTAAATTGGAGATTTCATTAAATTATACAGAATTATCAAATGTGAACTAAAAATCTTAAAGCTTCCAATAATAAGCAAACAGGAACTACAGAGATGAGATATGGGCATTGCTGTTTTGAACAGGCATTTAAATTATATGAAAATGAACTATCATAAAACTTCCTATTTCTAACCTGTAAAATGCTTCATAAGACAGCGCAGTAAACAGCTGCACTTTGTCAAACAGGAGATGTTCTTTTTCATCTTTTGAGCTATTGATTTGTAATATTAAAAATATCCATATTCTGTTATTCATTTATGAGTGTGATTCCCCTCCAGGTCTGTTTGCAGTAGGTTTCAGACAATCTTATCCATCTTTACTCTAGAAATTTTGGTTAACACCCTCTAACTTGGGTACTTAAAATAATGCACCTAACTAGAAGTAACTGGTTTTCAGGAGTTGCTGAGCACTCACTGATATCACTGACTTCATAGAGACTATGGGTGTTCAGCATCTCTGAAAACTGGGCCACTTCTGTTTATGTGCCTAACTTTAGTGAGGCAAAGTTTTAAAATCTTGTCCGGCGTGTCCATATAAAATATTTTTGGGACATGACAAAAAGCTTTTGTTAATAAATAAAATAAAATCTTTGTTTCTATTATTACACAGAGATATATTAGTTATTTTTATTTCCAGGGTATTATTGCACATCAGTTCCACTAGATGGAGGTATTTTATCATATCAATAAATATTACATACTGTATGTCATAAAATGTTCCAAAATAGAAAAACATAAATCCTTCTCAATGTGCTGGTGAGGAGGGGAATTAAATTACATTTTATATCAACCTACATCAAATCCAGCATTAATTTTAGGGACCTATGAAATAGCTCAAATAAAGTTTATTACTGATCTGAACTTTCACCCAGAAGATTAACCAAACCTGAACCTCTTTTAGACTGAAAAAGAAATCTGTTCAACTGAAAACGAAACAAGCTCATTTTTGTGCACCTGTGTGCTTCATGATGGCAAGCAGCATCAGAAGAACACAAAAGAGGCTTATCTTGTATTATATTCAGCCTGAACAGGAAAATTTAAAAAAGGGATGAATTCTCACAACAAAACCTGTTCTTGTAAGGTTTCCATCCTGATTTTCAACATTCCAGGAGTATGGTTAGGTACTGAAGGTTCCGAGCATGTAGAGTCCAATCCTGGTGGTTACTCAGCACCCACAACTTCCAAGGCACTCAACTGGCAGCTGATTTTCTCTCTAGAAAACCTTCCTCCACACAATATGTACCAACATGAAAATGTATGCATTATTACCCTTCATGTGTGGGTGGAATCTGTTCATTTTGTCTGTGCTACAATGACTCCAAATAATATAGCTTACTGTGAGCTCCCATTGACTTTATTAAATGGAACGTTTAAGGAATTTAGAATAGATTTTTTTGTGTGTGTTTCAAGCCATGATATAGCTTGCGGCAAGGCTTCAAGGTTAGGATAGCACCAGGCAATGTGAAAAAAGTGGATAATATAAAATCTTTTGTCAGATTTTTTTTGCAATTGCTAATTTAGACGTGGAGATGTTTTTAAACTGCCGCTCTTTTTACAAGTCTTAACTAAAGCTTCTGTACTTTCATCTACATCAAAGCTCCACAGCTGCACAGTTTCATGAAATATTCCACAGAACTACCTGACTTTTTATTTTAATGGACGCTGGGCCAAATTTTGAGCCCTGAAGTTATTCTTTTAAAGTTGATGGAGTTACATCAGAGATGAATTTGCCCCACTGTCATAAAACAGAACGTGATACTGCTTTTGTCCCTTGGTGTATACTTTTGGATATTAATTAATTTTTATTTCATCATCACAGCAACATTGCCCATAACATGTAAATCTTTTGACAAGTTATTCCGATATAGGATTCACAGTAAATTGCCAGCACAGTAATCTTTTAGAAGCAGATTTTAACCCCCCAATGAGTATCTTTTCATGGACAGTAGCTAAAATTCATTTTAAGAAACTGGCTTATAGTGCAGTTCTACAATAGGACTGTAGAAATGGTGTATTATTACTCAACAGATCTGCTCCCCCTGCATATTCCCGGTTATAGCCTCTTACTGTGGGACAAAAATGTTATTGCTTTTTTACTCCCATACAGGGTTGGACTGTATTCCTTCTTGTGAATCAAGTTTTTCTTCTCTTTCAGATTAAGCGCCAATGTAAAATATTGAAGACAATGGAATTGCAGAGGCGGTGGTGGTGATGATTGGGGTTGTGCTCTCGGTTCCAAGATTGAATTTGCTGTGAACCATTGAAAGAGGCTCTCACCATGGAACTTCACAATGCCACTTTTCAAAGAAAAATTGCAGTTCTGGGAATTTCCCCCCATAATAAAGTAAAAAGCAGTGGAAGACAAGCACAAGACTTAAAAAGCATATTTCTTGAATATGGCACCCCTTTTTTTTTTTGGACTGATTATATAAGTTGATAACATTTAATGTCAACAGTTCTGTTTATCTTTAATTATAAAAGAGTAACTGACAGGCATGCCACTCCCTTAAAACTCACGAGCTGTTAAGTATCTGAAATTTTTCTCCTTTCTGAAAACTTAAGTCATCTTCTGTTCTTGCTTCATAGTCATAAAGCGCCACAAAAAGCGTTACACCTGAAAAAGGAGAAGATAGCTGAATAACACTTTCATTGTGATACCATGAAATGATGTGTGTGCAAAAGGGCTCAGTTTGATTTGTAATGACTATAGGTAGTTAGGTTACCCCCCACTGCTTACAACTTGTAACTACTATGAGTTAGTAGTTACAGTATATGGTTGAAATTATGGTTATTTTACTCAGTAACCTCAATGCTTAGTGCAGTTTATTTCAATGATTAAATGTCAGAGGTGACTTTTTCCAAAGTCTTTTCCCTAAGTCAATAGCCTCTGTTAGAGCTCAGAGACTACTCTGAAATTAGTTGTGACAAAGAGTCCTGTGGCACCTTAAAGACTAAGTCTAGTTAGTTAGTCTAAGTTTAGTTAGTCTTTAAGGTGCCACAGGACTCTGTCACTTCTGCAATTCCAGAGCAACACAGCTACCTCTCTGATTCTTAAATTAGTTGTACTTTATACTAAATAAATAATTTTTTAAACAATGTGCTAAAATATACCATGAAATTAGCTCAGATCAGGACCTACCTGTTCCTCCTCTTGTACGCAAAGTCCCAGTATGGGAAGAGGAATTGACACCCCCAAAGACAGTCAGTCCCTGGCCTCCTGTTGCGTGGAAGTTGTTGTAGTTTGGAATTGAAGTCACTCCGAAGCTAGGGTAGTGCTGTGGAGTAGGATCTGTGCCATAGCGATATCCTGAACTCTGAGTTAAACTGCCATCCCTCTCATCTGTCAGTTTTGTTGCTTCTTTATCCTTGCATTGCACACAGCCCATTATCTAAAATCCTAAAACAAAGAAAGAAGAGAAAAGTGTTTTTACAGAGACTCTTGCTGGATCATAGGCACTATTAGGAACTAAGTTAGGCTGACGAACTTGCCATTCGTGAGCGAAAATTCAATTTTTGCCGATCAATGTAGATTTGTTTGTGGAGGCTCCTGTGGCACTCTTCTCTTAAATCCATACTTAGGCATGTAAAAAGTGGTTTACTTTCTCAAAGTGCTGAGCACCCACTGACTTCACATGGAGGTAAGGCAATGCTGATGGCATTACGTGACAGACAGACATGATGACGCAGGGTAGGAATAATAGAGGGGACACTAAGTCACCAAACTCCTAGAGTTATGGAAGAGATAACCAGCAACAGAAGAGGCTGAAAAACAAAGCTTTCTCAAGTTCAAATCTGTCCAGACTCCCTTGGTCCTTATTATGGCAGCTAGCCCAAGCTGCAACCTCGCTACCCCTGGCTACACTGCTATTTTTAACATACTAGCTTGAGCAGAGCCAGTGTGTCTGTTGGCTTGCACTGGGAAGTATGCTTCCAGCTGCGGTGTAGACATACCCAACAGAGTGGAGAGGGGGCTGACCAACCTTGGTGCACTTAGGGCTGCTTATGGAGTGTTAATTGGCCTTATCAGATTTGAGAATCCCATCCCTATTTCAAACTAGTGTTATATTGTTCTTTGATACCCTGGAAATACGTCTTCCTTTAAAAAAAGATGTCCTTACACAGCTGTAAGTGCTACCAAGTCATTTCATTTATTTTTCTCTCAAACACTACTTTTGCAGACGGAACCATCATTATTTAAATATAAATCTCATTAAAAGCCTGATGTTTCAGTGGAATATGTTTTTAACTGTTTGGAAATCCTCTCCACAATCTTCATTAAATGATAATAAAATAGGTTTCACTGAAAATATGCTCGTGGACACTCTATAAACATGCAGCCATTACTGCAACTTTCAACAGGGCAGTAAGGTGCAGCCTCTATATAAAAGCAACACATCAAATATGAATCATGCACGTTTAACTTTGCAGTTTTGAGGATTTGCCCTCTAAGGTAGGTAGAAGGAAAACTATACAAATCTGAACCAATTAATAGTGACAGTGTAAGTGAAATTCCTAATCAGGTAAAGCAACACAAGGAATTTGAAAATGCAAAAATGCTTTATGAAAGTCAAAGTATTAAGAAACTGCAGAATCTCTCAAGAGGAAAGTTACAGCAGAACAAAATTTTTCATTAGAAAACATTTGCTGTCATGAAGACTATTACTTTACAATAAGTGACATTTTCAGTGACATTTTAATTTTTTTAAAAAATTTCTCCTTGATAAAAAGGTTGTTGTCCTCCTTCCTTTCTCTCCCTTTTTCCACTTTGGCACTGAGAAAAGCAGGAAGGCAGAGGAGAAGGAAAAAAGAGAAGGGGTTAATCCAAAAACATTAAAAAAAAGTTTTTAACTGAAAAAAAATACTTTTTTCCAGCAAATTAAAAATATATATATATGAAGATAATTAACGACTGTTTTTCTCCCAGCTCTACTAAATACACACAGATATTAAGCTGGTATAAATTGAAATAGCTCTATTGAAGTTTGTGAGTTTGTGGATTAATTTTTAGCAGCTGATTGGCATGTTCAATCAGTCAATGAGAGGAAGTAACATTATTGAAGTGAATAGTTCTGAAGGAGTAAATTAATTAGAAAATCATACAACCAAAGAATACATACAGCTCTGAAAGAAATACTTTTGCATGTTAATCATAAACAAATATTAACAAAGGACCACTGAACTGTGAGTTCTTTCTCCTGTCCCACTCCAGTGGCTTTTTAGCCTATTTACCCCCATTATCTTTTCTTGTTAGTGTGCAGCTTGAGAGTTAGAACTGGGTGCAGAATGAAAAAAAAGTCTGATGGAGAGGGCTTTTTCTTTCATTTGTCCTTTTCAGCTCGGTTACAATGTCTAGACAGCTCCAGTATAAAGACTGCCTGATTGTAGTATCTTGTAAAGCGTGACAGAGGGTGTAACATACATGCATCTTTTCAAACCAAGACTTTGAAAAGTTGTCCATTCCTGGCTCAAAGAAACGAACTAGGCAACAAATTATATCATGCATAGTTACATCTGGGAGAATGCACAAACACATTGCTGGAAATGATTCAAGATTACTCCAGGGTTTTCACAGATAATAAATATCTCCATTCAACCTCACTACTCTAGTTATATCAATGACTGGACTGCAAGAACTAATCTCCTTTGTTACCACAGAACAGACCCACCAAATGTCAGAATTTACAGTTTTGTAAGGTTGGAAACAGGTTCACTAATGACAGAGCTGAAATGACCAAACAAAATCTGGAATGTATTGACACAAAACTCTCAAGAGATCAACATACCACACTGTTTATCCAACATGCTGTGCAATTTTTGGTAAATTAACAAGTTTCCATTAGGAAATGCAGTATTTCTCGCACATATAATTTACTGGGTCATGTGGTGATTTCATAATTTGTTATTGGTGTTTCTACAAAAGCAAATAAATGGTTTAATTATGGTTAACTTTTCAAATGCAATCAAGCTGCATATGTTTCTGGTTTGTTTCAAAACATATCATTTCATGAGCAATATAAAAAGTTGATATGTTTTATGAGACCTCCTTAGTGACAATTGAAAATATCAACAGTTGGACTCATCTCTTTCTTGTCCATGTTAACTATCCGGAATCTAGTAACTCCATTGCAGGATTCATACTGTTAGCCTAGAAAAATATATTGTTTCTTTTCAAGTGGCAGAAACATTCTTGTTGGATAAAAAATTAAATGAATTATGTCATTATTTTTATACTATTGTAGCACCTTAAACTTCATTACTTTCCATTACTATAACACTATCCCACTTTTTCTTGAAGATTATTGATTCTGAAAACTATTCTAGAGAGAAGCCAAGACTAAAGAACAACAAACGTCACCTATCACTAGATCAACGTTAAAAATAAAATTATCTATTAACAAATTCTGGTTTTACTAAGTGGGGTTTTGTTTCAATATTGAGCTCTTCCTCACAGCTCTTTCCCTGACACCCCTCGCATTATTTTTATGGAATGTGGTAGAGACGTAATCATTAAGATGCATTATAATTTTAGAACTTTGCAAAGCATTTTTGAGGGGAGGGAGGATTAATCACACACTTCAGTCATTTCAATAAAAATGAAAATGTTCTAGCAAAGAAAAATAACTTAACAAATGGGCTAGAAACAGTGAAATGTTAATGATAACAAAAATATTTGTGTAAGCTCTTGTGCGGGTTTGCTTTCTTCCCACTCTCCACAGCCATATTAATTGTTTCCTGTTGGAAGAAAGAAAAGCAGCCAAATGAGCTGAATCTGACTTATGCCGGCTCATTGCACCGCTACAAAGTTTTGACCAGAAAAGTCAACAAGCAGGTCAGCGTTATACACAATTACATATATCAGTTAATGTCTGCACAGGAGCCTCTGCTTCATGTACATTAAACTAAGGCATATATTTAGACTTGGAAGCATTCAATTTTTTCAGTAAATGTCAATAAACACTGATTTCACTGTACTCATACAAACTGACTAAAAGTATTTCTAATTAATAATTGTTGAAATTTATAAATAGGCAAAGAAAAATGCTACTTGAGATCTTCTTAGAGTTTGACTTGAGGCTAAAATTTTGACATATGACTGTTAACAGTTATAAAACTTTAATTTTTTGAATCTTGGTGTCTACTGTCATTAAATAATTATCTCACCTAGATTTTTAAATTTTCACAGTTGCAGGAAAAAATGAATAAAAATTGAAAACATGCTTAAAACAAACATTGATATTATCCATTGAAAAAATAATAAATAAAACAATAATAATAATAATAATAATAATAATACAATAATGATAAAATTGAATTCTGCCAAGTCTAAATATGTTACATACATAAGTAAAACACCATGGGATATTTGTTTATAGTCGAAGTATTCTGATCACACGGGGTCAAAGCATGAGGTTGAAGTGCTGCTTATCACACTGTAGCTCTGATTTAGGAAAACATCCCTATTCAGGGCATCACTTACGCATGTATTTAAGTCTCAATGAAGTCACTGAAATTGAAGTTTATACTAAAAGTGAAGCACATACATTCCATTATGTCTCAGTGCTTACATTTTGGGTCCTCATCATGGAGAGCGTCTGCTATTTTAGTGGTGGTAGCAGTTATTACTATACCCTAACTGTATTTGATTCATTAGGAGCACAGACTGAGATGTACGTGTTAGGTTCCATGGTAGGGGCAGAAGCCCCATTTCTTCAAGGGACAGCTACTAGCCAACTCTTTACCAGGAAGGGATGGAGTTTTAGGAAGTGATCATACAGCCCAATACTGAAATGGTTTCATTGTTTCCTATTCAGTGGAGATTTTCCTTTAGTTTCTGAAGCCCAAATAAAAGGGAGCACCATAGAAATTTCTGTAATATCTTTCACTAAGGCACAGAGGGGTCTTAAGGAAGAAGTTCAATACTTCTTGTTTCTCAAACTACACTAAAGCTGACAAACCATAGCCTACTCTAGTTCCCATACCTAAAAATCACTAGGAAGAAGTTGGCTGGGACCAGGTTTGGAGTGGACATTTAGCATGAATGTATTTCTTCAGGCTATTAAAAACTATATGAAGAGTCTTATAGCCCTCTACTGCAATTCTAAATTCTGGAGAATAAACCACAACCAGCTACTCTTAAAATAATGTTCTAGTTGCAAATGCAGCTTTCACTAGAACGGAGGAAGTACTAGATGAAGGAAGATCAGAAGCAGCTCATAGGTCCATTGACGCCATGCTCCCTACACTCAACTCTATTGCCATGGTGACAGACCCTGACAGCTCCAAACTGAAGCTATTTACTGGGACAAAGACAATGAAATGCAACAGGGACACATTCTTCCTCTCTCCTGTTTGTTTTTTTATTTTGAGAACTAGAGTTGACCTCGAAGTAAATTCCTTGGAGAATTTCTTTCAGTGAAGGTGAAAAGGCAGGAGGTAGTAAATGATTAACATAACTGCTTCTTCTAATTATTTTCTTGATATTTTCTATTTTGCTGAAAGTTTCCCAGAATGCATTACTCTGTGACATCAAAGTTATCAGGTTGAATGAGTTACAGTAGACTTCTGATATACAGAAGGTCACATTCTGGGTTATTGTCCTTCCTGGTTTACTGACAAAGTAGGATTTTTGTCAAGAAGAATTAAGTACTTTTTTAAAAGTAACCTCAATCTTTTTTTGTGTGTGGTGTGCCACATGAAATCTGGTTCCAGGCAATAAATAAACTTTGATGTTTGCACTTCATTTAATTCATTTTGCCTTAATTCATTGTTCACGCCCACTGCAGATTAAAAATAAAGGCCTAAATTTTAAGAGCAATAAATGATTGTGTGCCTCCAATTTTTGGGAATCCAGCTTGATGTGATTTTCAGGAAGTCCTGAGCATCAACTCTGACAATATTTAAACAGCTGATTCAAGTTGGGCACCAAACTCAAGGCATTCAAAGTTAGCCACTTTTGAAGTCAATACCTGCAGAACATAAGAATGCCCATACTGGGTCAGACCCAAGGTCCATCTAGCCCAATATCCCTTTTTACTGACAATGCCAGGTGCCTCAGAGGCAATGAACAGAACAGGTAATCATCAAGTGATCCATCCTCTGTTGCACATTCCCAGCTTCTGGCAAACAGAGGCTATGAACACAATACCTGCTAGCTAACGGGTATTGATGGACCTATCCTCCATAAACTTATCTAGTTCTTTTTTGAACTGTGTTATAACCTTTGCCTCCACAACATCCTCTGGCAAGCAGTTCCACATGTTGACAGAGCACTGTGTGAAGAAATGCTTCCTTTTGTTTGTTTTAAACCGGCTGCCTATTAATTTCATTTGTTCTTGTGTTATGAGAAGGAGTAAACAACACTTCCTTCTTTACCTTCTCCACACCAGTCATGATTTTATAGACTATCATATCTCCCCTTAGGAGTCTTTTCCAAGCCTGAAAGTCCCAGTCTTATTAAGCTTTCCTTATACGGCAGCTGTTCCATACCCCTAACCATTGTTGTTGCCCTTTTCTGAACCTTTTCCAATTCCAATATATATTTTTTGAGATGGGGGTGGGGTGGGGACCACATCTGCATGCAGCATTCAAGATGTGGATGTACCATGGATTTACATAGAGGCAATATCATCTTTTTTGTCTTGTTATCTATCCCTTTCTTAATGATTCCCAACATTCACTTTTTTTGATTGTCACTGCACGTTGAGTGGATGTTTTCAGAGAACTATCCACAATAACTCCAAGATCTCTTTCTCGAGTGGCAACAACCAATTTAGACCCCATCATTTTATATGTATAATTGAGATTATGTTTTCCCATGTACATTACTTGTATTTATCAACATTGAATTTCATCTGCCATTTTGTTGCCCAGTCACCTAGTTTTGTGAGAACCTTTGGTAGCTCTTTGCAGTCTATATTGAGTAGTTTTGTATCATCTGCAAATTCTGTCATCTCATTGTTTACACCTTTTCCCAGATCATTTATGAATATATTGAATAGGATTGGGCCCAGTACAGACCCATGGGGGACACCACTAAGTACCTCTCTCCATTCTGAAAACTGACCACTTATTCCTACCCTTTGTTTCCTATCTTTTAACCAGTTACCAACCCAGGAGAGGACCTTCCCTCTTATCCCATGACAGCTTATTTTGTTTAAAGACCTTTGATGAAGGACCATGTCTAAGGCTTTCTGAAAATCTAAATAAATACACTATGCTCACTGGATTCCCCCTTGTCCATATGCTTGTTGACCCCTCAAAGAATTCTAGTAGATTGGACGTATGCTTAGCTTGCTCTGCTCATTCAGTTTTCTTAGATTTACTCTGGTATTCACAGTAGTAACAGTTTTTTTTTAAATCTTGATTTTTTAAAAAAAGTTCTAAACCAGAATAATATATGCAACATAATGGGTCCGCTCTCACTATTTTTTTTTTAATTCTCCAAAGTTTACTGAAGAAAACCTTCATTTTGGTTCTATCAGTGATTCTACAGTTTGCTGGAATTAGACATCATGAAGATGCAATGCAAATATTAAAAGTTAACACTTTTGAACATTATCTATTGTTTCTCAATTTTTTAGAAGGTGTTTTATTATACACTTATTTCTATACTTGACAGGTTCATTGGCATGCACCCAATCGTCCATGATTTTTTAAAGTGTCTGTGACTTGATAATGAGATTTTAAAGGATACTAGAAAATTAAATAGCTAAATTGATATTTCTAAGCAAAAAGGCCATACGTGCCATGGTCAAAACCCAACTGTGTAACAATGAAAAATCAGTGAAGGTATTTAAACAACAGATTCACGAGAGAAACAGGAACAATGAAAGATCTAGCTGTGTGAATTTGATTTTTTAAAAAAGCTGTCCTTTAACGCTCCATCCCCAAAATTTACTGAGTTGTAAGAGCACAAATTTTCAGAATTTTATAATTACCTGCCTTCCCAAAGCAACTAGAATGAATAAGCTGATAACAAGTGACAATTCACATCTATTGGAGGTGCAGCTGGAAGATGTGTCCTAAATGAATTTCTACAGCTGCATTATGCTGGCCAGAAGCAAAGGCCATTTGATGAGCTGAATCCTCCTATTATTCTCAGTTGTATATAAGGAACTACTGGAAGTTAAATACGAAGGAATTTTCTAAAATGAAGCCACGTAACATTTTAAGAGAATGAGAAGCTCCTATTACTCCCAACCAGCAGAACTGGTTTCTGAACTTCAGGTTGCCAACTTCATTGTGTTATTCTTTGACACCTGAACGGTGGCAAAAGAGGAAGCCCCCAGAGAAAACATGGTTAACTGTTGGTTAACTGTTGGTACATATATACAAGAGAAAGCTAATACTTTGGTACATACATACAAGAGAAATACTTTGGTACATACATACAAGAGAAAGCTAATACTACTTAGTTTACTATGGCCTTGCTTGACTGCCTACGTTCTTCCTTTAATGGCCGTTTCTCGGTCTCTCATGCCTGACTTTAGTTGTGCCATGAATTTCTGTCTCTGGTCAGCCAGCACTGGAGCCCAGAGATTAGAGAGGATGCATGTATATGAGAGGTCAAGGGATAAAATGCTACCTGACTGGCTCTCTCTGCCAGAGTGATCAATAGCAGGGATGTCCACAAATACAGTTTGGTGGCAACTGCATTAAAGGAGGAAAGATTTAAATGATGGTTTGAGAAATATATATTCTCTTCCTAATGTTGATATTCAGTGGAGCACCTCTCAGATTCCTGCATTGCTTTAATGTAAGAAGCTAAGGCTATATTCACTATCAGCAAGAGAGGAACAGGAAAGTCAGTGTTCCATCTGGACAGTAGTGACAAAAACTGACTTCACTTGCTGTGCTTGTTTAAGGAACAGTTGTTGTGGTGGAACTGGCCTGTTGCCAAAGGGTTGGAGGTCACCTGGCAAATCCACAAGAAAACACATTAGCACAAAGCGTCTGTTTGAGCAGGCGTAATCAAAAACTCCCCAATGCAACAAATGAAAGAAGAGGAGGCTCACCCTCCAAACTCCAACAAAAGACCACTTTGCCACTTTTTCTAGATTCTATAGCGTTTCCTTGCCAGATGAGCTTGTGAATGTTATGGCCTCATCTTATTTAGAAAGAGTGAATTCTTTTTCATTTTCTGTAGCATGCCAGTTTCAGTCAAAACTGTGGTGTCTTAAAGGAACAGTAACTGGCATCAAACCTTGTACACTGTTCTGGGTAGTTGTAGTTTTACCTGATTTATTAAAAGCAAGCACCATTGAAATCCACAGCTCAGAAGGTCTAAGTTAGACATGTGCTGCTGCATTGTTCAGAATCCAAGCTCATACATTGTATTTTTTTCTTAAAGAAAAGAGGATTTATGTATAGCTACCCTGCCAAAGAAAGCCTTCAGTATAAGGCAGACAGTCTGGAGATGAGAATTTCTTTCCTTTATTCTAATAAGGAGTTTTAAAGCCTTATTTAAGGGTTAACACCAATAACCAAGCAAGGAAAACACTCTGCTTATTGTATGATATTTTAATTTAAACAATGAATAGAACTCTGGGTGAAGTGTTGGTTTAGAGTGTGAAGACACAAGTAACAAAAATATCCAAGTTACATTCTAACTACAACAGGTGTCTGTGCCACTCAGGATACTGGGCTTAAGAAGGTGGGTGGACAGCCTGCAGGAGCATTTTGAGCCACTGATTCTAAGGCTTGTCTACACTTGAAATGCTACAGCACTACAGCTGTACTGCAGTAACACTTTGGCGTAGACTCTATCTATCCCGATGAGAGGGGTTTTCCCATCAGCATAGATAATCCACTTCCCTGAAAGGAATTCTTCCATCAACCTAGCTCTGTCTATGCTGGGGTTTGGTTGGTTTAATTACGTCTATCAGGGATGTGGATTGACCTACCTTTTTAGCATAGGCCTGGCCTAACTTTTAATGTACATTTTAAAAATACTCTTCTTCCCCACTCAACATGCATAGGTGACCTTCAAAAGAACAACTGTTAAAAAAGGCAGAATCATTATTTTTCTGATTGCCTTTTCTACATGAGAAATTCAGGTATCCTCCATCCTGTTTCTCACGGAAGGCTCTCTGAATGAAGCGGTAATAGGATATGACATCAAAGAAACCATGCAAGCTAACACCCAACAGAAAAGAGGTGATTTATATTCTGATAATTTAAAACTCTGTTATTGTTTTTATTTATGCCTACTTGGCTCAAATGTCTGTATAGTTAGAATAAACTTTTTTTTTTTTTTTTTTTTTTTTTTTTTAAAGGAATTCAGCATCTATCCCATTTCACCTTGAGATTGAGAGTTGAGTCCATATATTTAGGTCCTTCAAGGGTGAACCCTAGCAAATCCCCATGTGAAGACCAGAAATGACATTCTCTGAAAAAAGTTATCAGTAGAGAGCTTTCAGGCTTTTTAATTACACCTCTACCCCGATATAACACAGCCGGATAAAACACAAATTCGGATATAACGCTGTAAAGCAGCGCTCCGGGGGGCGGGGCTGCTTTACCTCATTATATCCAAATATCGCAAGTGGTTCCTCTGCACCCTCCCCCTTTACTTGCTGCGCCCCCCCCCCAGCTCACCTCTGTTCTGCCTCCTCCCACGAGCGCCCTGTGGCTCCACTTCATCCCCCTCCCTCCCTTCCCCTAGCTACAGAGCCTGGTTCTTTAAATTGTAAAGATTTAGGCTTTTAGCACAGGCAGTCCCCACTTCAATCCTTGATGTGGTCAGCCAAGATATAGTAACTGTCACATTTGCAGGGACGACAGTTAAACCCCACCACAAAAACCTGAGGAAATGTGACCTTGAGTCATTTAAAGACAGTATACTGGGTCTCCTCCCTGACATAGGTTTGATATAAATGCCTAGAAACTACACTTTAGATGTCTGCACCCACAAGGTTACACCATTGTCAAATCTGATGAAAATACCACTGAAGATCCCAGTTAACTGAATGGAATGGAGGATGGCTGCTCAGACCAACCTGCGAGATTATCAGGGTTGGCCACAAAGAGCTCTCCAACTATCCAAAGATGACAAATGATTCTTGTTGGGGACTGTATGCTAATAAGACTGTGTGGCGGGGTGACCACCCGCCCCCTACCAGAAGGGGCTTGGGAAAGCCCCTTAAGGGGTTTGAAAAGCCCAGGAAGGGGGTTTAAGCTGGGAGCCAGCAGGCTTTTCAGGCCTGATTGGGCATGATGCCCAGCTGGGCGGCCACACCCCAAACACAGACCTGTATAAAGGCTGAGAGGCAGGAGCCTGGAAGGGTGAGTCTCCTCTGCATCTAGAGGGAGAGTCTCCTCTGTAGCCAGAGGGAGACAGGCCTAGCTGCAGGAGCTGAGCCAAGTACCTAGGTTAGGGCAGAGCTGGGGCAGGGCAGAGGGAGCTGGGCAGGCTCTAGCCAGAGAGCCCCAGGCCTCCGGGCCTGACACAAGGCCCGACCCAGGAGTACCAGGGTTGCAGGGGGCAACCCAGGGCTGGAAATAGCAGCAGCAGGCCAACCCTCCTTGCCTGGGATGAGAAGCCATGATACTGCAGTCCGCCCCAGTGAGCGGGGGCAAGTAGTGACTGACAGTGGCACACTCTGAGGCGAGTTGGGGATAGTGGGTGGTGGGTTCCCGGGTGGGGGAACCCTAAGACCAGGGGGGTACTGCAGGGGTGCAGCACCCTCAGCAAGGGGCTCCGGGGTCCGGGAAGGGCCCGGGGCCAGAGCGGAGAGGCGGACGTCGGCCGACAGAGGGCGCTCCGGGGTCAAAGAGCTAATTCCCCAGACGACCAGCCGGGGGCGCCGCAGGGTGAGTGACCGACGCCGTTACAGACTGTAAAAAAAAACAAACAGTCTGCAAGGGACAAGAGGACAATGGGATGTTGTGTTTTCCTCCTAGAGCCAAGACACAAGATCCGAGTGTAAGACTGGATAGGCTTCTGAAGTTGGCAAACAAAGCTTCACTGGTGATGGTGTACATCAGTACTAATGACTGCTTTACAGGACACCTTATTGATTATAGGCTACTTTAGGCAACTCAGAAGGCTCCTGAAGGAGAAGAATGTTCAAGTGATTTTCTCAAAGATCCTTTTTGTCCTGCAATGGACGTGAACTGCTGGCTAGGTAAGTGGTGTAGAGTAGAGGGTTTTGGTTCACTGAAACCCTGGGGAGAGGGGTCTGTACAGTTTGCAAGGCCTCTAACTCAGTAGAATGAGAACCATTCTTCTAGGGTACAAGTATTAGATTAGTCAGGAGGGCATTAAAGTAAAAACCGAAAAAGGGACGGTGAAAAGAAGAAGAAAAAAAAAGAAAACAAATGAGTGTTTATTCAGTACAAAATTAAGATGGTAAGTACAAAATGAATCAAGGCACCAAGGGATGTAACAAGAATAAATTCTTTAATTGCCTGTACATCAATGCTAACAGCCTGGGTAACAAACAAGAGAAACTATAATTGCTCATTTATGAGCATAAATCCAACCTAATTGGTTACTGAAACCTGGTGGGAAGATTAATTGATTATAATATATTTTGAAAAGAGAAAGTAGGCAAAACTGGAGGGAAAGTGGTGCACTGTCAAAAATGGCAAAGACAAATTGGAAGCAAACGATCTTTTTCACTTGGAAAGAAGCCAGATGATGTATTTAACATCTCTCTGAGCTACCATTGGAATGGAAAAAGCAGCTACTCAAGTTAGACAGACATTTTAAAATCAGCAGATTGGGATACTTTGCACCGAAGAGTTCTAGGAGAGCTGGCTGAAGAAATCTCTGGATTGTAAATGTTAATTTTCAGTAAGTTTTGGAACACTGGGGAAATCCCAGAGGATTGGAAGCTAATATGCCATTTTAAAAAAGGATCAGTGGGATACCTCACGTAATTATAGGCCTGTCAGCCTAACTCCCATCCTCGGCAAAATAATGGAATGGGTGATATGGGACTCAGTTAATAAAGAATTGAAGAAGGGTAATATAATTAAGGGGGGGAAATGGAAAATAGATCCTATCAAACTAACTTGATTTTTTTTTATGAGGTTATAAGCTTGAAGGCATCTGACCTGGTGTTGCAAGGCATTTTGATTAAAAGAGTACCGTATTTTTCGCCCTATAAGACACACTTTTTCTCCCCCAAAACGGGGGGGAAAAAGTTGGTGCGTCTTATAGGGCGAATGTCTTATAGGGAAAAAAAAAAAAAAAAAAAAAGCGCCTCGCTCTCCCGTCCCCGCCGCGCGGGCGGGCTGCCGAGGTTCCCCCCTCCCTGCCGCGGGCGGGCTGCCGGGAGCGCGGCAGCCCGCCCGCGGCGGGGAGGGGGGAACCGGGACGCTCCCGGCAGCCCGCCCGCGGCGGGGAGGGGGGAACCTCGGCAGCCCGCCCGCGCGGCGGGGACGGGAGAGCGAGGCGCTTTTTTTTTTTTCTTTTTTGGTCCGGATTTTTTATTAAAAAACGAGGGGGCGTCTTATAGGCCGGAGCGTCCTATAAGACGAAAAATACGGTAAATTACAAAATCAACATGGCACTCATTAAATGGATTACAACAGGCTAACTGATTGGCCTCAATATGTAACTGTAAACAAGGAATCATTACCAAGTAGGTGGCTTTCTGATGAGGTCCTGCAGGGACTGGTTCTGGCTACATGCTATTTAACATTTTTATCAAGGACCTAGAAGATATAAAATTGCTACTTATAAAATTTGCAGATGACAAAGTTTGTGAAGCAGTAAATAATGAAGAGGGCAGGTAACGAACAGAGAAATCTGGATTGTTTGGGAAGGTAGAAACAACAACAGAATTTGCATTTCAATACGGCCAAATATAAGGTCATACATTAAGAACAAAGAAAGATGGCCATACTTACAGAATGGGAAATTATTTCCGGGAAAGCAGTAATTATTTGGCATCATGTGGATAAATCATCTGAACATGAGTTACTGGATGTATAATCAGGGGAATATTACCTTTATATTTGGCACTGGTGTGTCTACTTCTGGGTTACTGTTTCCAGTTCTGGTATCAACAATTCAAGAAGGATGTTGATACATTGGAGAGAGTTCAGAAAAGAGCCATTAAAGTGACTAAAGGATTGGAAAACATGATTGCCAATGAAAGTCTCACAGAGTTGAATCTGTTAAGGGGTGACTTGATCACAGTCTACAAGAAATGACATGAAGATCAATCTAGTAGACTAAGCTATTGTAAGCTGAAGCTAGACAAATGCAGACTTGAAATAAAAGGTTCAAATTTTTAAACAGAAAGAGTTGGAATGATTTACTAAAGATCGTGGTGTATTTGACATCATTAGAAATTTTAAAATGGAAATTGGTTATTTTCCTAAAGATATATTATAGTTCTGCCACAACTATTGAACTTGGAAGAGCAAGAATTATTTCAAGAAACTCCCCTGGCTTGTGTTATACAGGAAGTCAATTTAAGGGATCAGAATGGTTCCTTCTGGCTTTAAAAATCTTGCACTACCAGAGCTAGTGTTCCACTATCGCCTTCTCTTGGACAACCGTGAATAGCTGTCATCTCTCCTGCTCACTGTGTAGGAAAGACCCCCAAGGCAGTGGTTTTCAACCTCTTTTCATTTGTGAACCCCTACAAAATTTTGAATTGAGGAGTGGAACCCTTTGGAAATCTTAGACAGTCTGCAAACCACAGATTGAAAACCACTGGACTAAGGGGTTGACCCAAGCACTACTCTCTGGCATCCTGAATGACCTGGGAATGGTCCCTCTCATATATCACTTCTTTCTCTACACCCTGTTGAGGCAGTTAAGTGATGCCAAAAAATCTCTCAGCTATAAAGTCCTAGGGTTGAATTCTAGCAGGTGGGCTGTAAGTCTTAGGGCTGGTCTTCACTTGAGCCGGCAGGGATCCATCTTTTGGTGATCGATTTATCACGTCTCGTTAAGACGTGATAAATCGATCACCAGCGGCTCCCCCGTCGACTCCGGAAGTCCAGCTCCTGAAGAGGCGCAAGCTGGAGTCGACGGGGGACCGTGCCGCTGACCACCACCGCCGTGAGGATGGGAGGTAAGTCGGCTGTAGAGACGTCGATTTCAGCTACATTATTAACTTAGCTGAAATTGCGTATCTACAGTCGATTTCCCCCCCTAGTGGAGACCAGCCCTTAGGGTGGAATTCTCAGGGGAGGGCCCTTGGCTATTGAATTTGTTCCCTCATGCAGTCTGCCAATACTTAAGTTTGGTGATTTTTAAGGACACAGTACACAAGCTTCTGTTCACTTTGTTTTTCTGACAAATCCCATCAATGAGTAGGGGTGGTAAGAGCAGGGGCGTAGTTTGATCTGTGCCAATTGTTGGCACCAGATCATTTTAAATTTCTGCAATGAACTTACTTATCACAATTGAGTGCTTCAATACAAAAATTCTGTAAAAAAAACAAATGGAATAATCTAATTTACTTGAGCTAAAATTTGATTCACATGTTCCAGTCCTGAGACTCAAAAAGCATTATTTCATATAAACATTTCATTATATGTAATTGGTCTCATTAAAAGGGGAGAATGTGTTTGGCACTTTTAGTCACGTTGGTAAAAAGATGTCTGCTAAAATACAGCATGTGTCAATTAAAAAAAATACCATTGTACTGTTGCAGAAGCACCAAAGTAGTACCCCAATTAAATCCAAAATTATTGTCATGGAAAGTTTCTGCAACAAAAAGTGAAACTCTGCACACTAGCTAAGCTACAGCAATAAATGTGGTCATGGTTTTAAGAAGAATGGAAAAGCTGTGTAAGCGTGACAAAGCTGCATAACGGCAAACAATCTCTCCTATATCTTAAACAACTGTCAACAAGTTTCTTGAGACACAAATTGTGCGACTGGGAATTCTTTTTCAAAGCTTTTGTTATGCTTCTGTCAGTTTCAGCAGACTGACAAACGGATCAGATCACAGCCTCAGAACTACTGACAGAATTGTGCTGTATAACAATGGCGCAGAGACAATGTTGTACGTAGATGAGTGTCAAGAGGATAATTTTCTGATAGTTGGATGTATTATTTGCACCTAGATACCAGAGAATAGGTAGGATAGAAAAATTCAATTTACTGCAAGAGACCATGTGGTCCTGGTAAATTTCCTAATGATAAATGCATAAGATCTGCTCAGAAATACTATTTTTAAAGAGCTCTAAAATACTGTAGAAATGATAAATTCCATATAATAAAAAATAACCTATGTTTTAAGATAATTCTTGAATCCCAGACACACAGAGAGAAAGGGAATTAAATGGAGCATGCAAGACTATCCTTCGTAATACAACCAGACTAGACTGACAATAACTATGGAAATTTATGCAATGAAGTCCCAAAGTTGCCTCTTGAAATTTGCAAAATAGCAACACTGGACCTGAGGCTGGCTGCAGTTTCTGCCTCAGTTCTAGTTTAACGTATTCCAGTCTGACCCTCAAGTGACAATGCTGCTGGAGAACATACAAAGATACAAATACTGCCCATTGTTTTGACATAATTCTTTTGGATGCAAGCAGATCCAATCTGTTGATGTAAACAGAAGGACTAAAATGGGGAGGGGGATTATCAACACCCAATTAAAAACATGTTTTAGCAGAGCCAGAACAACAATGTTAATATCAGTTGTTGAAGAAAGGGAGAACTAATACTAGGTTGCATATCAGTACACAATCATAAAATCACATTCCCACACAGAACAAAAAGTATCTAAAATACAAGTAGTATTTGTTCTGTACCTTAGATTTGAGACCTAACTACTATAAATGTGGCCCTTTTCCCATATTATACACATGAAACATGTCCTTTCTCCATGTGATGTTACTATAAAATTCAAGGATAGGATAAATCAATCCTTTAGAATTACAGCACAGAGATACTAGAGAGAGTTATTAATTACCAACCCCCTCCCTCCAAAACTCTGTTCTTGTTAGGTTCAAGGGACTGCAAGAATGAGCCAATGCCACTTTCATTAGTATGATCAGTATCAAACACTGTGTCAACACTGGTTTATATAAATGGGCTTTAAAAACCTCTTAAGGCCATGTAGATACTATGCCAACTCACGGCATGTCAGAGCAACGCAGGCAACTCTACTATTGTGATGGGATTACTAAATCGAAGATGCAATTCTTTACATATCTAGCTGAAATATAATTCAAGGAAGCTAATATGAAAAACGTGATCCTTGCATTTATCTATTGTTTCATTTGCTCCAGCTTCAATTTCCATAAACAAACCAATGACATATATATTCAGATGCGTGTATTGTGGTGAGATATCGATAGCCCAATGCTGGACTTTGCAGTGACTTTAGTTATCTGCACAAATTATCAAAGTTCAACTTGTCAAGTTATTTGTACCACTTCCACCTAGGGCTGCCAACTTTCTAAATGCACAAAACCAACCATCACTGCCCAAGCCCTTCTGAGTCCCCCTTGCTCACTTCATTTCCCCCTCCCTCTGTCGCTCTCCCCACCCTCACTCACTCATTTTTACTGGGCTGGATCAGGGGGTAGGGGTGCAGAAGGGGGTAAGGGGTCTGGTTGGGGGTGTAGGCTCCAGGCTGGGGTAGGGAATTGGGGTGTAGGTTCTGGGGTGGGGCCAGAAATGATGGGTTCAGGAGGGGGCTCTGGGTGGGGGCAGGAGTGCAGGAGGATTGTGGGGTGAAAGTTCTGGGAGGGAGTTTGGAGCACAGGAAGGGGTGAGAGGTGCAGGCTCCAGGTAGTGATTACCTCAAGGGGCTCCCTGGAAGTGGTGACATGTTCCTCGACTCTGAAGTGTAGGGGCGACCAAGTGGCTCTGCGCAGTGTGCGCTGCATCCGTGCACAGGAACTACCCCTGTAGCTCCCATTGGCTGTGGTTCCCAGCTAAATGCACAGCTGGTCCACAGAGCGAGGACAGTATGTGGAGCCGCCCCTATACCTCAGAGCCGCAGGGACATGTCGCTTTCAGGAGCCACGTGGAGCCAGATAGGGACTGACCGGAGCTGCCAGAGTCCCTTTTTGACCAGATGTTCTGGCTGAAAACCTGGCAACCCTACCACCACCACCTCCTTCTCCTCCTCCTCTTGCCTGCCTCCTTTTTCTTGGTCAATCTTTACATATCCTCCTCCATATTTGTGATTTTCCTTTCCCACCTCTCCTGTTCCCTAGTTCCTCTTCACTCCAGATTGATTGAAGAAAACTCTGCAGGATGATAAAGAAGAGCCTCTTTCATGTGGCACAAGCTGCAGAGTGAAAGACTAACCTAAAGGTATATCTGCACAGCAATTACACTTCCCAACTGCAGTGCAGACATAACATTCTCTCCCTCGTGAGATATTATGGTATGTGCAAAAATTGGTTCCTATTTACATATTTTCTGCAGCTGCTTGCACTAGTAATTCTATTGCAATAAAAGTTGATATCGCACCTGGTGAAAACAAAATGGGTAGGCAGATTACCATCCCATACAAAGAACATGTAAAAAGAAGCATCTTTGGGGCTAAGCGTGAATAACCACGTTATAGTTGTTGAAGCTAATCAGCATATCGGAATATACACACACAAAATCAAATCCAGCCATCTCTTATTTCTTGAACTTAATAAAGGAAATTTCCAGTGCATCTAGTGCACTTGTTCAAAATGTTATAATTGATTCAGAGACACGGTTAAAACATGATTTAGTTTAATCTACATTGTGAACCAGGTTTTACCAATGTTAGGGGACAATGGCATTAACATGGGTCCCTCAGCTTGGTCAACATTTCAGTACAGTCAGGAATAGCAATAGCATCTTTAGTGTAGACAGGACATAACAGTGTTATAACAGTGGTTTATGGAACATTGTTATAGGCCAATCTTACTGAAAATGGGCCAAAATAATGTATCTGCCACCGTAAAACTAACGCATAAATAAATAAATAAAAGATGACTGTTTATTTCAGGTAAAATTTTAGATGCTAAAATCCAAAATCAAAGGAAGTCTCAGAAATAGAGACAAGCAAGTATTATTACATTTCTATGAAGATGCTTACTTTTGTGAGACAGTATATTTTTTAGCATTCTTGTTCCTTGCCCAACGTTAATGTGTTATTAGGCTACTAGTACTCACTGTTAATTTCATAGCAGCACTAGCACCTGAGGTTTGAGGTGCATGGAAGTGTTTTTTCCACACATTTTAAACTATTCCAACTAAATATTTATCTGCTATGACTTTCAGTTTGCAAGTGATACCTTAGTATTCATTGGATAGCAAAGATCACTGCAGTATTTTTACAACAGGAAATATTACACTTAGAGGAAATAAGGGAAGAAAGAAAAGTGTTCTAATTTCTATTCTATTCAGCGATTGTAACTTCTTTCTGTAATGTATAGTGTTGAGAATTTTGTTCCAGAACACAGATATTGTTCCAGGCCAAGATTTTATACACATAGTCTAAAAATCATGTCTGCAGCTAAACAGTATACCCAACATCCTTTTGTGTCACACTCCAAATTGGGTAAGGAATTTAGATACAGTAGACTCTCGATTATCCAGGATGATAGGGGAAAAAATTAATTCTGGTTAATAAAATCCTGGATAATCACTATCCATAGGAAATATGGGGAGTGGGGGTTGATTCACCAGCCACCCTGCACTGGAGGAGGGGGTGTTGGTTCACTGGCTGCCCTGAGCCCTGGTAGGGGTTTTTTGTGTGTGTGGTTGGGGCGGCAGCAAAGCCAGAGCCGGCCCTGCGAGTTGCGCATATATTTTTTGACATCCTGGTTAATCCACATCCTGGTTAATCCAATCCTGGATAATCGAGAGTCTACTGTAAGTGACTAAAATCTTTCATTCAAGGTATTACAATTTTGAGTGGTACCTGTTGGTGTCAAATAGATAAACATTTAACAATGAACATATACTTTTAATTCACAGGCATTTGTTTTAATGTTCAAAGCAGAAATAATTTTAAAAGCCTAATCCTAAAACTAGATCCTAGCAGTCTAGATAGTAAGAAAAATTCAATCTTCCTCCCAATTTCCAATGTTTTATGCAGGATTGGACCCACCTACTGTGTCTACAAAACTAGCATTGCTATAATGACTGTAAAACTTTGTTTTTGTTTCTGTGCAACCATTTTTTGTACAGAAAATTAGATGCATTTTTGTCAACTTTCCATTTAAGTTTTTTTTTAATTCTTAGCCCATTTTGTTATTGTGACAGACAATACTAGTATATGATAAATGGTAAGTGAGTGCATGCAACTGCCTATGATATTCTTTCTCTCTACAAGTTAGTTGTTAAAGATGGTTTCCATTCTACTTCTGGGCAAAAATAAACATATGCCAGATTGCTTAAACTTTGGATTTTGAGCTACAGATTAATTTTGCAAGCTGATCAACCAATATTTTAAGTCCTTGAAACATCACCACACACAAAAATATACAAAATTTTGCAAAATGAGCTGGTGAAAGATTTTGTACAAAACTAAGTGACAAATGTTTTAATCAACACTGCTCAGCTGGAGGCATTACACAGAGCTTCCAGGTACTCCTCATTTGAAATGTCAAATGAAACATTCACACTCTACTGGGGGGGCTGACTGCAGCTTTCATCTGCCCACTGGTTCAGTGTACAGACTCCTCCTTCAGAAGAGAAGTGGGTAGGAGTGTGGGGGAACCCTAGGGCAGTGGTCGCCAACCTTTCGGTCCTCACGGACCACTAAAGTCAAAATTTTGAGTCCCGCGGACCACTAACACCGCAGCCTCTCCCCCCCCCCCCGGCTCGAGTGGCGCGGCCCCCCCGGCTCAAGTGGCGCGGCTTGCCCCCCCCCCCCCGGCTCAAGCGGTGCGGCGCGGCCCCCCAACCCCCGCTCGAGCGGCGCGGCCCCCCCCCCCCCCGAGCGGCGCAGCCCCCCAACCCTCCCCCCCGGCTCGAGCGGCGCGGCGCGAGATGGGAGGCAGGAGCGAGCCAGTGGTTGCTGCCCGCCGGGGACGGGGTGGGACAGGCGCCCGCAGCCTCTTGCCTGCCCGGAGGGGCGGCCGTGAGGGAGCCCAGCGCCGCGGACCACCGAAATTTTCTCGCGGACCACCAGTGGTCCGCGGACTACCGGTTGGCGACCACTGCCCTAGGGCATAGATTTCCCCTCTCCCATTAAGAAGAGGAATCACCATCTAATTTTCTGAAATACTAAAACCATTTATACCATCACAGAATAGCTCACCTCAATGTACACACCTGATGTGCTTTACTCAGTAGTTCTCAAACTTTTGTATTGTGACCCCTTTCAAATGGCAAGCCTCTGAGTGCGACCCCCCCTTATACATTAAAAACACTTTAAAATATATTTAACACCATTATAAATGCTGGATGAAAAGTGGGGCTTGGGGTGGAGACTGATAGCTTGCAAACCACCATGTAATAACCTCGTGATGCCTGGGGGGTCCTGACCCCCAGTTTGAGAATCCCTGGTTAAAGACATTTTAAGATGGCTATAAACCAGGGGTAGGTAACTTATGGCACGGGTGCAAAGGCAGCACGCAAAATGATTTTTTGGTAGCACTCGCTACCTGGGTCCTGGCCACTGGTCTGGGGGGCTTTCCATTTTAATTTAATTTTAAGTGAAGCTTCTTAAACATTTTAAAAACCTTGTTTACTTTACATATAACACTAGTTTAGTTCTATATTATTGATTTATAGAAAGAGACCTTCTAAAAATGTTAAAATGTATTATTGGCACGTGAAACCTTAAATTAGAGTGAATAAATGATTTTGCTTGTGCTGTAAATTACTAACTTGAGTTAAATTGATCTAAACAATAATTCAAGTGCATCTACGTTAGATTTTTGCATTGGTTTAAACACACTGGTTTAGACACAACGGATTTAGTTAACACAGCACACTTTTCTAGTACTGTATAGACAAGGTCTGTACTAATTTTTTAGGAGCATCAACTGACTTACGATTCTGTTAAGTCTCGCACCACAGATTTTTTTTAAAAATCCTCCATCTAAAGGATGGAACAAGTTTCTGCCTTTTGTCAATACCTGTGTAAGTCATACAAAACTGTATGGTCTTCAGTGTAGTTTTCTTGAACCATGAAAAATGACACTATTTTTTTCTTTGTGGTTATTCTGTAGAGTACTGCTTAAAATGCCATCATGAGAAAAGTTAAACAGAACAGTCCCTGACTTTCCTCAGATTCCCACTAGTGCACTTTGTACTTTTGTGCTCTTGTTCTCTTGTAAGTTCAGCATTGCTTCTGACCATGCCACTATTTTTTAAAGTAATGCATATTAGTTCATCTGTTTTCTCTGAAAGGTCTTTTTGAATTCTTTGCAGGGGACAGGAAGGATGTGGGCTCCTTTTCATATTCAAATCAGGCAAATTAGTCTTTGCTTAGTTCCTACAATGCAATGCTTATTTTACACTTAAACATGAGAAAGGTGGAGAAAAAAAAAACATTCTAGATACGCTAAATATCTCATTTGGCCTGCTCTCGTAACCTTATTTCAGAAGGAGATAACTTGGGGAGAGTAATGTTACAATTCATTATGTAAACTATGGTTAAATAGTTAGCACAAATGGAAAACGTCACAGTGGTTTGGGATATATTACACTTGATAAATGGTTTGAAGACTTCAAGCTGAATATGGAATCCATATTTACACCTGCTGAAATCATCATCAACCTCCCACTCACTCCCTACAACTACCATTTTATAAATACACCCACATCACAGAAACATGATAGGCACTTCCCAGGCAAGTAGAACAGTGAATTCCCTTCCCTTTCAGAATATAAACGGAGTAGACAGTATGCAGACAAGGGATGTAATACAACAAAAAGCAGGTGACTGAGTGGTGAAATACAGTTAGTTTTGTTAACGTTTGCTTGAAGGGAGGACTAGAGTTTACATGTTTCTTGGAAGAAGCATGTTTTAAGGAGAGAGCTGGAGGAGGAAAGGGCATTTTTTCCAATACAGTAAAACCTCGATATAACGGACTAATTCGGGCGAGGGGGTGTCCGTTAAAGCCGAAAGTCCGTTATTTAATAATAATAATAAAAAGAGCTGTCGGAGCAGCAGCCCCCCTGAATTAGTCCGTTATATCGAGGTTTACTGTATCACGGCAGCCGGGAGCCGGGAGTCAGCCCGCCCGGGTCCCAGCTGCTGGGACCCGGGCGGCAGCCGGCAGCCTTCAGCCAGCCCGCCCGGGTCCCGGCTGCTGGGACTTGGGTGGGAGCCGGCAGCCCGCCCGCGGGCGGGAGCCGGCAGCGAGCCCTTCTGCTGCTGGGACCCGGGCGGAAGCCGGGACCCGGCAGCCAGCCTGCCCGGGTCCCGGCTGCTGGGACTCGGGCAGGAGCCGGCAGCCCGCCCGCAGGCGGGACCGGGCAACCAGCCAGCCCGCCCGCAGGCGGGACCCGGGAGCTGCCAGCCCGCCCGCAGGTGGGACCCGGGCGGGAGCCGGCAGCCAGCCCGCGAAAAACGGATTTTGGATGCATCGGAAATTTTGTCCGTTGCATCCGAAGTCCATTAAATCGGGGTCCGTTAAATCGGGGTTTTACTGTATGTGAAAAAGTGTTGCCCTAACACAATTGTCAAAAGTACAGTTAATCAGCTGGGATTCTGTGGGTCATCAGTTTTGCAATCACTGGAGAGACATGCATTTCTGGGAAACTTCCCACTATTTTTTTTCTTAGGTTTCAAAGAAGAAAAGCCACAAATTTCCACAGCAGGCAGCCTTCCCATGGACTCTCCTGGATGTGTTGAAATCCTTGAAAGATGTTTCTCCATATGCTGCTTTTCCTCCCCCGACTCCCAATTCTGACCTCAGACCCTACAGAAAGTCTTTGCCTGCTTTCTCACTGTTGATGCCTCTGATCCTCATGGCTGCCATGGCTGGGGCTGGGAGGCTACTGAAGAGAAGAAAGCGCAACTACAGTCAGCACACGGCAGGTGTGCCCTGGAAGGTGTGCCCTGAGGAGCTGAAGCCCTGAGACTCCCCCCTCTCCACTGAGCAGAAGCCCCTACCCCATCACCCTGCTGCAAGGAAGAGGTCTTGAGCTCCCCCCAAATCTGGTAGGCAGAAAATGGGGGGAGGAGAGGCTCCATGGGCCACACTTTAATGGTAGAAGAGCCACATGTGGCTTGCAAGTCAAAGTTTGGCCATCCCTGCTCTACTGCTATTGACACTTCCCTAGTTTCCATTGCAGTCTGCTAGAAAAAAGGGATCTGAAGGTGCCACAGAGTTCTAGGAGCCCTGAGTACTATGCAAGGAAGCGTGCTTACTGGTAGATTTATTACTTCTGTCATTTGCTCTTTCAGATGATGCTGAAGGGAGGATGAGTTATAAATAAAAAAATCACCTTTTTCCAACAGCAGATTAAACACTCAGGAGTTATCACAACACACTAATGTGCTGATAGTTCAGAGCAGCTCCCCTCTCCCTTGTTGGATGATAAATTCTTCCTTGTGTTCTACTGCTCTTGTTCCATTGCTACACTCAGTCACCATCTGCCCATGACAGGCAGTTGCACCTGCTGTAAGCATTACTAGCTCGTGTCAAAAGTAACTGTCAGAGAGATGGTGACAATGGAAAACAGACAACTGGCAGCAGGTAAGCAGTTCTGGTATTCTCAGAGTATTTCTTTTATTTCTGGAATTGTATTCAGACACCCATCTGGTACCAGAATCCCAGTGTGAAATGCCTGAGCTGGAAGGACAACAAGGAGTCCTCATGGCACCTTTTATAGACTAACAACTTTATTTGGGCATAAGCTTTCGTGGGCTATAACCCACTTCATCAGATGAAAGCTTATGCCCAAATACATTTGTTAGGGCTTGGTTACACTTACAGCTTTATAGCAGTTTTGGTTATACCTGCCCTCATATACAGCTATAAGGATAGCGCTATAGCGTGTCCACACTTAGACCTGCCAGCGGTATAGCATGGCCACATTCGCGACACTTCAAGCAGCACGGGAGTGCTGCATTATGGGCAGCTATCCGAGCATTCAGCTGGTTGCAATGTGCTTTTCAAATGAGGGGCGAGGGGGGGAGGGTGTTGTGTGTATGCAGAGGGAGAGACCGAGTGGATTTTTGGCATGCTGAGAGTGTGTCAGAAGATTGTCTTTGAAATGCAGAGCAAAAAAAACTTCTGCTTTAAGCTCACTCACAAGGTAAACATTTGCATTGCTGATTTGCTGAGTTAAAGACAAGCTCTGAAAACGTACTTCCGCATTCCTCCTGCTGAGTTCAAAACAAAGGGAACAAAGGCTTAATTGGTTTAAATGGCTTAGGGGAGTCTCCAGTAATCACTCAAAGTGATGCATTGTTAATATCCATTTACACTGGAGCTAAAACGGAGCAGTCAATACGCTACAGCTGTTAATCCGCAGGGAAGGAAGGATTACCAGGACCCGTATAAACGTGGATTTATAGTGCTTTACCTGCCTCACCAGTCTGGACGGGTAGTGAGTTATAGCGCTCCTGGAGGCTTTATAATGCTATGAAGTGCCAGTGTAATCAAGCCCTTAGTCTCAAAGGTGCCACGAGGACTCCTTGTTGTTTTTGTTGATACACACGAACACAGCTGCCACTCTGATACCTGAGCTGGAAAGATGACTGGTTACCAAACAGAAGGGAGACTAAGAGCAGAGTAGAACTGTACAACATGGAGCAAAACCACCCATTTACACAAACTACAACTAGTTGAAAAATACAACTTGAGAAGGAGCTATCTGTGACGTTCTGGGGATCACCCAGATCAGTAAGGGGCTCTGTCACTGCCACCCTGTAATCTTATGCCCTTATGCTATGCAGCTTTGGTTCAGATCAGTGACAACAGTATCATCCCCCTGCCCCACAACAAGGTCTCACCCTGGCATGCACCAGCCTACTTATTCCTTGCACGGAGACACCAACAGTTCCGGGTCTCCCCAAATAAGACCTCCCTGAGGTCTTAATCACCAAAAACTTTGATTTGTCACTTCCCTCCTCCCCCAAAATTATCAGCTTCACTTTGCTATAGAATTTTCACAACCGAGGCCTGCTTTGGGTAAAAACATACAGAAAAATCACAGATTCAAGGATAAAGCAGTAAGGAATAACAGATCTACACATTATACAGAAAACAAAGATGCATCCTCAGGCTTTACACTTTCAAATTAGATCTACTCCCTTTTCTAATATAAGCTACCTATTGCCTCTGAACAGTTTTTCAGCGTATTGTCTACCCACAGGGAGGGACTGGCATTTCACAGACAGCACCTGCCAAGTGACTATCCCTCAGTTTCTGGACAGATTTCATATTTCAAGTCATCTCCCTTTAACATGGTTTGTAGGATTTCTACCCTCTATAAGACTATGGTGATTCTTCGTTATTCAAAGCAAAGAAAATTCCTCCTCGATTTGATAGCCGGGATGTCTCAATGTCTTGACTAATTATAATGGCCCATCATTTGTCATTTCTTGGGTCATACTAGGTGCTTGGAGCTAGTCTCATCTGGCTAGGGAGGCAGCTCCTCTCTGCCTGATTGCCCACTGTCACATTGTGAGGCGGAGCTGAATGTTGCGCCACAAATTATGATCACAGCTCTTCACATACACAAATACTTGAACTCCTAACCAGTCTGTATACATCTCTCATCAGAACCATCAAGCTCAGAACATTCCAATCTTTCATAAAAGAACTTACTTGACATTTTTATACACAATACCACTGTATACAACCAGTTGATTCTACTGCTTATTCTTTGGGGTTCAGATCTCCTGTTCTTCCCTTTGGGGTGTCTACAGTCTGTCATATTAGTGTGCTGAGAACTTGGCAATAAAACCTTAAATTAACCAGTATTTGTAGACAAAAATCCTTTGACTGCCTCCACAGTGCTCCATCTTCCTTGCTAGTTTAGCTTGTTTTTTAGAAATCAACCACAATTGAGCTTCTTCTCACTCCAAATATACTCATAGCTGCTAAATGTTCTGAGCAATAAAAATACAGCATCTACTGTTTTACATGCCAGGCTAAACCTTGAGGGGATTTTTTTTCCAGGCCTGGAAGGGAGTGGGGATTTGGGGTAGGAATGAAAAGATGGAATGGGGAGAACAGTAAATGGAGATGGAATGGCTTTGGTGAAGACCAGGGGCAGCTGAAGCAGCAGGCAGGTGTCAAAGCCATGTTGGGAATTTGGGTGGATGGTGGGGGGCGGGGGGGAGGAATTGAGGGAAGAACAGATACAAGCTGACAGCAGCTTGCACACTTATGAACTGCTTTCAGTCAGCAGCTACATGCTGCTTGTTGTGTGTGAGGCGGTATTGTGTATGGTAGAAGAGGTAAGCCTGCAAGGGAAGGGGCTGCTGAGATAAACCAATAATGAATGGAAATGCTAAGAAAGCTTTCTGCACATGGCACAATATTGTCTAGTAGTTAGAATAGTGGATGAGGAGTCAGGAGACCTTGGGTTCTATTCAGAACTCATCTACTGACTTGCTGGGTGATTTTTTCTATGTGACCACCCCTCAGTCTGTGCCTCAGTTTACCCATTTACAAAACTGGAATACACACCCTCTTCTGCATAAAACATTGGTTGAAAGGCACTATATACTGAGGCTATGTCTTCACAGTCAGTGAGATAACTAGGGTTTAGAGGGATAGCTAATGCATATTAGTGGAGATAGGACATACTTAGTTATTACTCTAATGCAGCTGGACGAGGTCAACACTAAACCCACCACAAGTGGTTGACTTCATTTAGGTAGATCATGGTAAAAATTACTTGCGCCTCATCTACTCTAGAATTTCAGTGAGGTAACTAACATACAGTAGCCAGGTCGCTGTAAAAAATATACCTTTTTTGGTAATGAAGACATTCACTGATAATGCTTTGCACTTTCAGTGTGAGTGACCTATAAGCACATTCCCTTAAAAAGAAAAAAAAAATATCAAAATTTCATACAAGTGCATTTTTAAAATGGAAAAATCAGGAAAATTTTGGAACAAATTTACGCTACAGTAAAAAATTACAATGTGTAGTATCAGGTGTGCAAAAGAGAAGAGGAGACAGTGAATGCAGCTTTTAGAATGAAGAACTATCTTCAAATGAATAGCTTTCACTAACCCATTTGGATTATCAAAGCACTAACAAAACTTGGTATGATCTTTTGGCAATGCCAATGACATTTAATTTGAATTGATTGTTGCTGTGTGTACATACTAATTACCCACGGGTTTTTAAGTGATCGGACTACTGATGGGGAACAAGAGTGTGCGTTCATGTGTGCACATGTCTGCAGTGTTTCTACTGTGATCTCTGAAGAAAAGATCTCTAGAAATGATTTGAATAGAACATTTCTGTTCATGAGCATCACTCCAGAAGTACCAAGCAAGCTCAGTAAGCTTTCAGATTGGAATTGCAGGGAAATGGTGAGGGGTGTGTGCTGCTAAGATGAGCTTTCTTGGGAGCTTCAGGCTAGAAGGAAAATGTAGCATCCCATTGGGGGATATAATAGAAGGCAGGTGAAGTATTTTAAGGTGTGTAGTAATGCAATTTATCACATACATGCATCTCCCATTTTTTGATAATTATAGTAGGCTATGACTACACTACGAGCTAGGATGTGATTCATCTGCTTGTGTACACATACTCCCGCTAGCTCTCCTTGAGCTAGCATGCGTATAAACAGCAGCATAGCCATGGTAGCATAGACTCAGTCATGCTGAGTACATACCCACTGCAGGTTTGTGCTCATCACTGCTCAGCTACGCTTCCACTGCCAATACCAGTGCAACTATAGCTCCATTGCTACTTAGGCCTTGGTTACACTGCCACTTTATAGTGCTATATAGCCTCCAGGAGCGCTATAACTCTGTGCCCGAACACACTGGCAAGGCACATATTGCGCTATAAGTCCGAGCTTATAGCGCTACTGGTAAACCACCTCCACACGGGGAATAAGGGCTGTTGCACTAGCACTGTAGCGCAACGGCGCGAATGTGAACACCCATTGCGCATTAATTAGCCTCCAGCCTGGCCCACAATTCCCGTTCGAGCCACTCTGGTCATCAGTTTCAAACTCTTCTGTCGCGTCCTCAGGTGACCACACGTCAGACCCGCCCTTTAAATTCCCAGGGAAATTTGAAAATCCCCTTCCTGTTTGCTCCAGCCAGGCGTGGAGTGCTCCTCAGGTAACCATTTTGCTTGGCCGTGACTCCACGTGCCTCCTCGCAATAAGCGAGCTTCACCATGGAACAATAGCGAGGTGCTGGACCTCATCAGTTGTTGAGAGGGAAGAGGTTGTCCAGTCTCAGCTGCGGTCTAGCCGCAGGAATTACGATACGTATGGCCTGATATCACGGGCCATGAAGGACAGAGGCCATGACCGGGACACTCTGTAGTGCCGGGCAAAAGTAAAGGAGCTTAGGATTGCCTATCGCAAAGCACGCGAGGCAAACAGCCGCTCTGGGGCAGCCCCTGTGTTTTGCAAATTCTACAAGGAGCTGGACGCGATACTTGGTGGTGATCCAACGTGCACTCCATCGACCACCAGGACACTTCTTCCCAGCCCACCACTGAAGGGGGGGGGGGGGAGGAGGACGGAGAGGAGCACGACCTAGAGGAGCAGGAGGAGGAGGAGGAGGAGGCAGAGGCCGATCCAGGGCACGGAGGAGTCACAGGACACATGCAGCCAGGAACTCTTCTCAAGCCCGGAGGGCAGCCAGAGCCAGCCACAGTGTCTGGCGGTTGTGGGGGGCAGGGCAGCAGCAGCAGATTGCGCAGGTACAGCTACTTTTCTACTGGGAAGGCAGGCAGCTTGGCCGGGGTGGAAAGGGATGCTGGCCGCATGGTTCTCTACATGTGGAATAGTGCATTGATGTAGTCTATAACCTCACAGTAATCCTCATCGGTGATTTCTTGAAAGGTCTCAATAAGAGCCCTTGCAATGTGCCTGCGCAGGTTTCTCAGGAGAGCCAGCGTGGTCACTGTCCCAGCCACGGTCACTAATCCCCGCCACTGTTCTAAGAGGGGTGGGGGGACCATCGCGGCACAGAGGCAAGCTGCGTATGGCCCTGGGCGGAAGCCGCATCTCATTAGCATGCCCTCCCTTTCTTGCTCCGATCTTCCAGCATGAATACCTACACAGAGAATGTTGGGACAGTGCTCAGAGTACAGTTCCCACAAATTCCCTCTGCTCCCCCCAGGCCATAGGACAGCAAGGCAGGGAAACAATCATTGTCCCCGCGACTCACCATGGCAGGTGCTCCGTTGCTTTCTCTGTGTGCTCAGTGTGTGCTACAGCTTTGTTGGACAGGGAAACTGCACAGAGACACATGGAATGTGTGGGACTCCCTACTGTCTGTTGAAAACAAGGGAATCTTCTGTTTTAACTGTTAACTTGTAACTTTCCCTAGGTTTGGCCTTGACATCAATGTCACCAGTCTTATCAGCAGCTCAGAAGCTAAGGAGGATACGAAAGAGACCACGGAAGAGCAAGGAAGACCTTTTGAAACAAATTATGGAACAGGCAGCCACGGACAACCGCGTTGCACAGCAGTGGCGGGAGAGTGGGAGCAGGCGGAGGGAGGATGAGAGGAAGCGGAGGAAGGAACAGATGCAGTTAAGGGAGATGGCTTGCGAGCAGCGTGCTGACAAGCGCGCTGAGAAGCTGTTTAGAATATTAGAGCTGCAAGTAGAGACTCTGCAACGGATCGCTGCCGTTCAGGAGGAGCAGCCCCGTGCTCGCCACCCCCATTGTCAGTTGCCCCCTAACCCTTCCCCTTCTGGCCCTGTCTCCTTCAGGCCACTATCAACAGCTGCCTGGTTATTACCACCCACGGCTGCCTCCAACTCCACTCTCTTCACTGACCAACCCACAGACCCAGCGCCCTTATGCACTGCACACAACCCCTAATAACAATCATCATCGCCCTCCGCAAATCGGGTTGGGGGAACACAGCAATTTGGAGGGCATTGGAGGTTATGAGTCCAGGACATATGCCAATCTCTGAGTGATCCCTTCACACCCCAACTGCCCCCTCTCCTCCCTCACACATTTTACTTTTTTTCAACTTTAATTTCAAATTCTGAGAAAGCTGTTCAATAAATGAATTCTTTTTAATAAATGGGTTTCTGTATTCGGTGTACATATGTATCTAATAGGTACAGAAAAGCAAATGCCTTATCCTATTAACAGAATGCACCCTCCCTCCCTCTGCAATTCCCATTAGAACTCGCTTTCAGCCTCAAAATGCTCCTTCAAGGCTTCCCTGATCCTTGTACCCTCGCGCTGGGCCCCTGCTCTCTGGCTGTGCATACATGGCCTCCAGCTGTTGAACCTCCGAGGACCATGCCATAGTGAAGCCTTTGCCCTTCCGCTCACAGAGATTATGTAGGGCACAGCACGCGGAAATAACTGCGGGGATACTTCCCTCTGCCAAGTCTAGCTTCCCATAAAGACATCTCCAGCGGGCCTTGAGATGCCCAAAAGCACACTCCACAGTCATTCGACAGCGGCTCAGTCTGTAGTTGAACCTTTCCTGGCTGCTGTCCAGGCTCCCCGTGTAGGGTTTCATGAGCCAGGGCATTAGAGGGTAAGCGGGGTCACCAAGAATCACAATGGGCATTTCAACTTCCCCCATGGGGATCCTCTGGTCTGGGAAAAAACTGCCTTCTTGCAGCTCCCTGAACAGGCCGGTGTTGCGGAAGATGTGTGCGTCATGCACCTTTCCTGACCAGCCTGCATGAACGTCAGTAAAACGCCCACGGTGATCCACAAGCGCCTGAAGAACCATGGAGAAGTACCCCTTTCGGTTAATGTACTCGCCTGCTAGGTGGTCGGGCTCCAGAATAGGTATATGGGTCCCATCGATCGCCCCTCCAGTTAGGGAAACCCCTCTGCTCAAAGCCAGCCACGATGTCACGCACGTCACCAAGAGTCAAGATTTTTCATAGCAGGAGGCGATTAATGGCCCTGCACACTTCCATTAACACGACTCCAACGGTCGACTTCCCCACCCCAAAGTGGTTGGCCACCAATCGGTAGTTGTCTGGGGTGGCCAGCTTCCAGAGTGCTAAAGCCACCCGCTTCTCCACCGGGATGGCAGCTCTCAATCTGGTGTCCTGGCACTGCAGGACGGGGGTAAGTTCAGCACACAGTCCCATGAAAGTGACTTTTCTCATGCGAAAGTTTTGCAGCCACTGCTCATCGTCCCACACTTGCAAGACGATGTGATCCCACCAGTCAGTGCTCGTTTCCCGTGCCCAGAAGCGGTGTTCCACGGTCGTGAGCATGTCCGTTAAAGCGATGATTAGTTTAGTGTCCAATTTGTTCCTCGGCTCAATCTCGTCTTCTTCTCCAGACTCATCACTACTGTCACGGTCCATTTCAAGAATGAACTCCGCTGCGCAGAGAGTTGTGGTGGTGACAGTCGCCAGCATGCTCCTCAGCAGTTCGCGATCCATTACGGCAAAGGAAAACCGATGACTGAGAGTGTGTGGCTTGCTGAAACCGTTGAGAGATGGCGCCCGAGGTGGCCGGAAACACAGGGATTGCTGGGATATGACACAAAGCTTCCAGGGGAGTTGGAACTGGATGCAGAATGGCCGCAAGTGACGCCCCCCTTCCCACAAGGCATTGCGCCAGATTGGGAAGAGGTGCTCTGTGGGATACCTGTCCTATTGCGCTACTCTCAGTGCCGCCAGAAGCGCCGCAAATGTGGCCATGCTTTAGCGCTGGCGGGTCTAAGTGTGCACACAATCTAGCGCAATATCTATTGCTGTGTATGGGACGCGCTATAACCAAACGCGCTATAATCCTGTAGTGTAACCAAGATCTTATAATCAGCGTAGCTCAATGACAGCTAGTGTGAGTATGTGTACACAAGCAGGGGAATCACACCCCTAGCTCATAGTGTAGCCATCGCCTCAGATACATGTATACAGATATTCCTTCCCTGGGGGCTGCACCTTCATGTGGTGGGAATACTTGTGTGTTCCAATGGCCCTGAGACTCGTGGAAGTGTGAGAGAGAGTCACCTGATCAGAGGGTAGAGACTAGATGAATGCAGCCCACTGGCTTTCCAGGTTGATGGCTGAGCGATAAGCCAATAACCTATCCTTGTAAAAAACAAAGTCAAGTCTTAGAAACACAACAGTCATATCAAGCTGCTTGCTGGAAGACAGGGAGAGTGGGGCCTTGTTTGTGTAATAAGCAATGTCTGACAGTGCAGGAAGGATTCAGATGAAGTTATTACATAATAAACATTCACTAATAGTAGCCACTGGAGCCAGCATACACTGACCTACAATCTGACAGGGATATAATCTCTTATCATCCTGACGTATGCCATTTGAACAGGCCAGGAAATACAGATCAGTCTTCTTAGTACTCCCATGTATCACATCCTTATTTCTCCCCGCCCCCTACAGAAAAGTACTTAGGTGCAATACCATGTCTACCATCATCCATACTGAGAATTTTGTGAAACTCTTGAATAAAAATAGCAGGAGAGAAATGGAAAACATGGGATTTCCACCCATTTAAATTGCTATGCACTGACAAAGTCACACAGACTTAAATACACCATCATCTACAGCTGCCAGGCTCTGCTGTCCATATGTTACATCTTGAACTACCATGTTAAAAGCTTTTGCAAAAGAACATTTTGATCATGCTCCTTGGAAGAATCCTATAGTTTCACAACAGCGCCTAAAATAATGAACGTAACATGTGTGACATCCACAAGAATTTTAAGAAAGAATTGTGATGACTAATATTTTCATATCATCATAGAAAAATAGCTGGTGATGTCAGAAATAATTTATTCTTGTGTAAAATACAATATGCTACAGTGGAGACTACAGCACAATCTAGGTTCCAATAGTGGTGCCCATCACCATAATATTTGAGCACCTCCTCAATTACCAAAAAACCCACAAGCTTAGTTTGATTAGTGTCTAGTTTTTTTACCCTATTTCCCTTGAGACTGGGAATAGATTTAATCCAACAGCATCACAGCTAGTTATCACAACACAGCACATGAATCAAGAAAAAGTCTAGACAAGATAATCCTGGAACAAATCTCAACCGCAAAACCATCAAACATAACAGAAGGGAGAAAATTATAAAAGAGAAAAGATAGTCAAAGCACACTCCAAGGGGACTGGTCCCAGCTCTCCAGAATTTTCTAGTTGGTTAGTCAGATCAGCCTTACAAAGGCATATGAAGTTTGTTGCTGGCTTACCAGTGTCACTGGGGGACTGTCCATTAAAAAGACCTTAGAAAATGACTATTAAACATCTGCTATAGCACTGGGATCCACTGCACTCACACCACAAATTAAGAGACTGAAAAGAGATTTTATACAGACCACAAGATCTAAAGAATTTGCAGGATAGAGTAGAAGAGTAGAAACAATTTCCAGGGGACTGTGAAGCCACATTAGAAACTCCCAGGATTTATCCCTGATATATTGGGAAACTGACTATGCTGATGGGCAGCCACATAGGGAAAAAAATAATTTAAAAAATGAAAAAATATAAAGAGTTGTGATGCTGGTCATAGTGAAAGTGATGCAGCACTCACTGTTTATTAGGTAAAAAAGCTTTACACAGTAAACATCTCTAGAGCTTTTGTTGAAACAAGATAGTGGTCTGGGAATGGCTTGCTTGGAATGGCATCAGTCTGCCTCTGACTGAATGTTTCTCCATGTGAGAGGTAAGGGAGGAAGTGGTGGTGAGAAATTAAGATGACGACCTTTTACTAGATTCGCTTTATTTATTCAGTTAGTAGCAGAATTACACAGAAATATTATTTAATTTGAAAAATAGAAGTCACACACACAGAATATTAATATTAATATCACTGCTAGATTGTGTACCAAAGGGAAAATATACTTTTTATAATTTTATAGACCCCATAGATATTTAGTGAAGTGCCCAGCAACAAAAGTCAATCAGTCACTTCTCCAAAGAACCTAAGGCCCTGATCCAGCAAACATTTATGTGCAAGTAGTCTAGGACAACACACATGAATATAAATAAGCATGTGTACAAGTGTTTGCAGGCTTGGGGCCTAAATGATGAATTTATCTGACAAATGAGACCATAAAAGTGAGCCAGAAAGGAAGATGGGAAGGAAGAACAAAAAGAGGATTACAACATTATTCTGTTTTAAGTACACATGATCAAACAAAACAATATGGAATTGATGGCATGCGTCTATCAGCACCATCTCCTGGCTTGAATATTGCTTCCTTTCCCCTCTGAGCTTGGTCTATTTCTCACCTTTTGAGATTATAAGGTTGCTGGGGCAGAAACTGTTTTTCTATGCTTTGGTACAACACTCAGAACACTTCAGGCACTACTGTAATGTAGCATAAATAATAATATAGTTTTTTGTTTCAAGCATGAATCTATGCTAAACTTTTTGTTTTTATTTAAGGATTGAAATAGGTTTCTCTATCTCTCTCGTTTCAGATGACAAGATTTCTGAAACTCTGGCTTAATTGTATAGTCTGAAGAGAGAAATAAAAAGACTGAATCACAGACTATCATTTACATCTGTGCATGCTGATCTCCTATCATCATCTAATGACATGCAGGAGAACTTGTGGCTTGATCCAAACCAAATCTCTCTATATAATTAGAAGCTAGTTAGAGGGCAAAACGTAAGACAGTGATTAAAGCAAACCTTTAAAAAAGTAAACATAAATCAATGTTGGGCATTTGTGAGGGTATTTAGCAGATACTAAAATGGGTTTAAGTGAATTCTTAAAAGTGGACTTATGATTGTGCATATTTCTCCCAGAGAGAAAGTAGTGTGGCTCATTTTTAAAGTATCACATTTTATATACTCAACCATTGTTTCTGTGTTCTGATAGTCAGCCAAACTAACTGCTTATAGCAAGCTACGACAGAGAACTATGAGATGTGCACAGTATCTACCCTGCAGTCTCCTAGGGTATGTCTTCACTACAGCAGTAGGTCGATTTCCTTTAAGTCGATTTTTTAAAGCAGACTGTATAGAGTCGATTTTGTGTGTCCCCACAAAGCACAGCAAGTCGACAGTGTCTGTCCACACAACTGTTGCAAGCGTCGACATAGCGAGCATTGCACTATGGGTACCTATCCCACAGTTCCCGGAGTCCCCAGCAGGCACCATTTCGAGTGCTGCACTATGGGTAGGCATTTCATAATTTCGCGCCCTTTTTTCGTGCCGCCGACCCCATTTTGAGTGGTGTACTGTGGGTAGGCATTGCATTATTCATGCCCTTTCTACGCGCTTCGCTAATGCCATAGCACTGCAAGCATGGAGCCCGCTGATGCCACCGCTGCAGTACTGGCCGTTGTGAAGACCTCATGCACTGTTGTGGATTTTATGCTGTACCATCTGCAGAGGAATGCGATCCGGAGACAACTGCACTTTCTGGAACCCGATGACAGTGATGAGGAGGAGATGGACCTGGACGTGCACAGCAGGGACAGGGACACTGACACTGACATTTTTGCAAGTAGGGTGACCGACAATCTGGCAAATTTGGTGGCAATGGGGCAGGCTAATGCCATGGAACGCCAATTCTGGGCCAGGGAAACAAGCACTGACTGGTGGGATCGCATAGTGCTGTGGGTGTGGGATGACTCCCAGTGGCTCAGAAACTTCCGCATGCATAAGGGCACGTTCATGGAACTTTGTGACTTGCTGTCCCCAGCCCTCCGGCGCAAGAATACCAGAATGAGAGCGGCCCTCACAGTTCAGAAGTGAGTGGCGATAGCCCTCTGGAAGCTTGCAATGCCAAACAGCTACCGGTCAGTCGCGAATCAGTTTGGGGTGGGTAAATCTACAGTGGGGTCTGCTGTGATGCAAGTAAGCAGGGCAATCGTCGAGCTGCTGCTACCCAGGGTTATAAACCTTGGAAACCTGCAAGCTACAACAGATGGCTTTGCCGCCATGGGATTCCCTAACTGTGGTGGGGCTATAGATGGGACTCGTATCCTTATCCTGGCACCGGACAATGAGGCCGCAGAGTACAGAAACCGGAAGGGATATTATTCAATGGTCATGCAAGCAGTGGTTGACCACAAGGGACGTTTCACCGACCTGTATGTGGGATGGCCGGGAAAGGTTCATGACGCTCATGTGTTCAGGAACTCTAGGATATTTAGAGAGCTGCAGCAAGGGATTCCCTGACCAGAAAATTACTGTGGGGGGTGTAGAAATGCCGATCGTTATCCTTGGGGACCCAGCCTACCCCTTAATGCCCTGGCTTATGAAGCCCTACACAGGAGCCCTGGACAGGGTTCAGGAGCTGTTCAACTACAGGCTGAGCAAGTGCAGGATGGCAGTAGAGTGTGCATTTGGCCGACTGAAGGGGAGATGGAGATCATTACTGATTCGCTCAGACATCAGCGACAGAAATATCCCCATTGTTATTGCTACTTGCTCTGTGATCCACAGTCTCTGTGAGAGCAAGGGGGAAACGTTTATGGCGGGCTGGGAGGAAGAGGCAAATTCCCTGTCCACTGCTTACCAGCAGCCAAACAGCAGGGAAAGTAGAAGAGTGCACCATGACGCGCTGCACCTCAGGGACTCCTTGAAAACCAGTTTTATGAGTACCCAAGATGGCGTTTGAGAACCCGCTCCCTTGCTCTGCTCAGCCCTAAGCCTGCCGTCCTTGCACCCTCTTTCCCTCCCCCCTCCCGATGCTTGCAGAGGAAATAAATTCACTGTTTTAAAAATCATGGTTTCTTTATTGCTGCATCACAAATACAAATACAGGGGATCACTGGCAGGGTAGCCCAGAAGGGGTGGGTGAGGAGGGAAACCAGCAGTCGCAGCGGTGGAGGAGCGGGGGGGGGGGGGGGGAGAGGGCAGACAGCAGCTTTTATAAGTTTTTAGAGAAACTCAGCCTGCTGCTGCTTGTGCTGGCTTGTGGGGTAGAGTGGGTCGGTCCCCGGAGCTTCCCCCCCCCGGGTTCTCACCCCACGTCTGGGCAGGGAAGCTATGGGACTTGGGGAGGGGGGGAAGGTGGTTACACAGAGGCTGTAGAGGTGATCTTTGGCCCTGCTGAAGCTCCACCAGACAACGAAGCATGGCACTTTGCTCCTCCATTATGTGGAGCAAAGCATCCATCCGCCGTTCTTCACGTTCCTGCAACTTTTCTGCTGCAGCTCTTGATTCTTGCCTTAACTGTAACAATTTTTCCCTCCATTCTGTCTGCGGTGCGGCCTCAGCATGAGAGTTATGCAGAAGTTCATTAAACATGTCATTGCGCTTTTTTTTTTTATGCCTTCGTATCTGTGTTAGCCGGCGTGATGGGCAAGAGGGAGGATTCACAGGTACGTGTGCAGCTGGTGAAGAAAGAAAGGTATAAGATTATGAGACACACACAGTCGCGGAGAACAATGGGATTACTATGCAGCGGGGAAACACAGTATTCACAGGCCTGATATGGTTTCTGTACAAGGTCATATTCCTCACCTAAAAGTTACTGGATCAGTCAAAAGTCACAGAATCACCTCACGCAGGAGAGAGCCTCACCACGGCTGCTGAAATCACCATGCAGCCCGCTATGGTAAGCTCTTTACAGCAGCGCTCGGATATTCCAGGGTAACCCCACCCTCTTCCCCCCCCCACCGCGTGGCTCCCTGTGAACCGCGAAATGCAAAACAAAAAAAAACCTCTCTGGGTTCGGGCTGGCTGCGGAAGCATCCACTTGTAGGCTCAAAGCTCCTCTAACTGCTCTCGCAACAGGCTGGCGGGGGCGAAGGGGGGGGGGGGGGTTGGGGGCAAGACTGGCTGTCTTGCTCACTGTGTCCAGACTAATTGCAGTCCGTATTTCAAACAGGCAACCATGAACGATATCACTTTGCTTAGAATTTCTCAGAGAGATAGAGCGCGCATGCTCCTTGAGTCGCTGCAAAGTCCTGGTCCATTCGCCGCAATGCTAGCCTGCTCAATGATACCAGACTACTTACTACTTTCGTGGCGTGGGATGGTCTCCTATCACGGGGGACCACATAAGGCGGCTCTCCCCAGAAATCTGGTGCGGAAGATTCATCGCTACCTCCTGGATAGCTTCAGTGAAATGTCCATGGAGGACTTCCGGTCAATACCGGAGTATATTGACAAACTCTTTGAGTAGAAACTGACCAGTAATGAAAGCACGCTAAGTCCTTAGGGCAAGTTAATCATTAATAAATGCTTCCTTTAAAAATCATGAGTCATGTAATCCCTTAAAAAAAAAAAAACACTCACCAGAGTTCCCTTCGCCAGCTTGGGTACCCGCTTGGGAGAATTGGCTGAGTACTGGATCCAGGGTGATAAACAGCTCCTGGCTGTCTGGTAATAATACTGTTTCTCCGTTTGCATCCTGCTGTTCCGTGATATTTCCCTCCGCATCACCCTCCGCCTCCTCATCCGAATCGTCCTCGTCCCTGGCCATTATCCCATCTGTGGAGTCCACGCAGACCGGTGTGATGGTGGTGGGGGCACCCCCCATTATCTGATTCAGTTCATTGTAGAACCGGCATGTCCGCAGCGGACCCCCCGAGCGTCCATTTGCCTCTTTGGCTTTCTGGAACGCTTGCCTCAGCTCCTTAATTTTCACACGGCACTGTTGGGCGTCCCTGTTGTGGCCTCTTTCCAGCATGGCCTTGGAGACCCTGGCGAACGTGTTGGCATTCCGTTTGTTGTTGCGGAGTTCCAACATCACGGATTCCTCTCCCCAGATAGCGATGAGATCCAACACCTCATTATTGGACCATGCTGGAGCTCTTTTCTTCTGGCTGGTCTCCTGTGAAGCTGAGGTCTGTATGGCGGCTTGTGCTGCTGATTTCTCTGAATGGCGACTGAGCTGTGCAGGTGAGCTGGCCACGCCGACCAAACAGGAAATGCTATTCAAATGTTCCCGGGTCTTTTCCTGTCTACCTGGCCAGAGCAGCGAGTTGAGAGTGCTGTCCAGAGCGGTCACAGTGGAGCAGTGAGGCTGTTCAGAGCGGTCAGAGTGGAGCATTGTGGGACAGCCAATAATGTCCCATTCGTCCTCACTAGTCCACAATCGATCCAGAGAGGTCGATTTCAGCGCTACTCCTCTCGTTAGGGAGGAGTACAGAAGTCGATTTTGAGGGCCCTTTAAATCGACGCAAATGGCATGCATATGAGGACGGGTACAGGTTTATATCGACTTAACGTCGCTAAAGTCGACATTAAGCTGTAGTGGGGACCAGCCCCTAGTCACCACGTGGAATACATTCAGAGAGACCATTCTGCTTCAGTGACGTAGCTGAATTGCAATTATTGGATCTTTTAGCCACCCCTTTTATCGCAAGTAAAGTTTATGGATTTAAATATTTATTTGGTCATTCTGGATGCCTTCCCAGGTTTTCATTTATCTTTGAGCTCAGCAAACTGATTAATATAAACTTCATGTCCAAAAATACTCAGTCTTGGTCATCTGTAATGAGATCTCCTCCCTTCTCATCATCGTCTCCTGAATAAATTTTCACAATTCTCATTTCTCACGCCAAAAGAAGAGATTACAAACAAACAGGGAAAAAAAAGAAAGGACACTAAGAAAGCTGAAGTAATATAATAGCAGTGTGTTTAGAATGCAGTACAGTGAAAGATATTTGTGACCACAAATATTACCACACCCTTCCCTCAGAGATATTATGGGACCAAACACAAGGTTTGGGAATCCCAAAATACATTTCACAAAAGGCACTACTAATCTCTTAAAATAAATCCCATAATTAAACTTTTTGGGAAATCTTACATCACAAACTTCTGTCTCTTTCATCTGGTTTCATGGACCTCAACTATTCTGGATTGGAAAAAAACCCCACTAAAAGATGCTGAGGCTGATTGTCTTTAATTGGTCAAGAATTCGTATGCGGTATTAAATGGAATTAATAGACATAAATTAGAGTATTTCAGACTAAAGCAAACACCTAACTTAAACTGATGCATTGCTGTAATACTATGAAGTATAATGCTCAGCTGTCAGAAAGTGACCAACTTTTGGTCGTCCGGACAACATTAACTCTAACCTCATGTGTCTATGTATTAATACAGTCTTATTATATGATCATCTCTCTTTTCTACAGAAGTATGCCTGATTCCGTACATTAGAGGGATGATGGTCAGTGAAAGGGAAGCTGTTTAATATTCCTTTTTAAGCTCAGTGTATAGTCTATACCTCATTTATACCACCAAACCAGTCACGAATAAAGACTTCTGCCTCTATCCCCTTTTATGACAGGCTGTTCTATGGCATTCTTCATCAACGCATGTAAACACCTTTTTGTAGGCAGGGCTGGTAGCGCAAGGCTGTGTGATATTTCCTATTATAAGATCCAGTTTTCACTTGCTTATAATTGTGATAAACTTTAGCCAGTTGGGCTGATATTTCCTATGCTGGGTCTCCACCTCAGGCCTAATTTCATTTTAAAAGTTTTCAACCAAAATAATTAAGCTATTTCTGTGAGTGACAGTAAGGAAAGTAAGTTTTGCTCATGTTGCCAAGTATTCTCACCATCTTTTCTTTGGGAAGCCTTGGTTCCTCCATGCGTTGGAGAAGGGTCTGAAAATTTGGCAGATGGGTGACCTGTGTGTCAGGGCCTTTTGTAGCCCTCTGTGAAAATATGCTCAAATTTGGCCAAGTTATAACTTTTCAGTTTCAACATGCTCAGTAGTGGTTTGCTAGAGCGTTGATGCTAAACTTGCCAAAGATTCTGTCCACACTGGGCATGCTCCATTCTAGGACTGAGGAGGACTTTCCCTGCAATTGCAGCACTGGACTATGCCACCGTGGCACTGATAGCCTGTCGCCCCTTGCTATCAGCTTCCCTATGCCTCTCACACACTGCGGGCCCCAAATGCACATAGGACAGGGGCAAGGCCTTGTGGGGTCAGGGAAGAAGGAGGAGGGAAACTAGAACTGTGAACCAGTGGCATGGGGGGAGAAAAAGTAGACGGGAGGGGCAGAGAGACAGATACAAAAAACAGCCAAGGTGCAGAGGAGAAGTAAATCTAGGTGCTCAAATAGAGATTGGTATCAATAATGATACCAATCAGACAAGGAACATGGATCCTGGAAGGGTGAGAGTGGGACTGGAGCTGGGATGAAAAGCCTGAAGAGCAGAGATCTGGACTAGTTATATGAGAACGGGACTGGTATAAGGAGCCAACAACAGGTAGGAGGGGATGGGGCCAAAGGGACCAAATTTGGGAGGGGGGAGGTAAACAGGCAGAAAAGTCTGTGCCCTTAAGGGACCATTCCCCTCCCCCTCTTCCAATTTTCACAGTGGAGAAAGGCAAATAGCAAGAATCTGTACTGGGATGCTGTTCAACATAATCTTAAATGATCTGGAAAAGGAGTAATCAGTGGGGTGGCAAAGTTTTCAGACAATATAAATTTATTCAAGTCAGTTAAGTCCAATGTTAACTGAAGAGTAACAAAGGGATCTCACTAAACTGGGTGACTGGAAAACTCGGGGGGAGGGGGGGGGAATCTCAGCAGTGCTCATCTCATCCCAACTCATCTTGATCTCAGTCAGAAGGGGCAGAGGCTACCCTCCCTGAATGTAAGGTGCACACTGCCAGCCATGCATCTCACCTTCCCTGACCCCAAGCCCAAGGGAGCAGAGCAACTGAAGGATTTTCATCTTGAGAGCAAGGCCCCATGGCCTTACTCCTGTTTAAGCCAGGGGTCTCCAAACTACGGCCCGCGGGCCAGATGCGGCCCGCGAGGCCCTCTCATCCGGCCCGCGGAGATCTTTTTGGCTCCGCGCTGGGGCCTGGAAGCGCCGCGCGGGCCGCCGCCAGCCGCGGGGCCGGGACGCGCCGCGCGCTCGGCCGCCGCCGTCAGCCGCGGGGCCGGGACGCGCCGCGCGCTCGGCCGCCAGCCGCGGGGCCGGGACGCACCGCGTGCTCGGCCGCCACCGCCGGCCAGGGACGGCTCAGAGCTGGGGCCGGGACGCGCCGCACCGCCACCCAGTTGCAGGGGGCGAAACAAGGAGCCACCCACTGCCAGGCGGCGAACCGGTCTGTGGGGAGAGACCGGGTTGAGCAGGTCAGTTGGGGGGGGTGAGAGACCTGGCTGGGTGGGTCAGTTGGGGGTAGGGGTTGGAGGAAAGGAGGTTTTGGGGTGAGAGACCTGGCTGGGTGGGTCAGTTGGGGGGTGGGTGGGAGGGAAGGAGGTTTTGGGGGGAGAGACCTGGCTGGGTGGGTCAGTTGGGGGGGTGATGTGTAGTGTTCATGTGTAGTGTTCAGGTGTTCAGGTGTAGTGAACAGGTGTAGTGAACAGGTGTAGTGAACAGGTGTTCAGGTGTAGTGTTCATGTGTAGTGAACAGGTGTTCAGGTGTAGTGTTCATGTGTAGTGAACAGGTGTTCAGGTGTAGTGTTCATGTGTAGTGAACAGGTGTTCAGGTGTAGTGTTCAGGTGTAGTGTTCAGGTGTTCAGGTGTAGTGAACAGGTGTTCAGGTGTAGTGTTCATGTGTAGTGAACAGGTGTTCATGTGTAGTGTTCATGTGTAGTGTATCAATGCGTTATTAAATAATAACTGAATAAAATAATATTAAATAAATAATTAAAAACAACATCCATGTTTTGATTCTTTTTTATTTGGACCTCGAGTGTGTTGTCGGCCCCCGAACTGCTATTTGATAGCTAATGCGGCCCTCGGGCTGAAAAGTTTGGAGACCCCTGGTTTAAGCATTTTATTTTTCTTCTGCAAGTACTGAAAGTTGTCATATCATCATGACATCCCCTCTTCAGTGGTGATTCCTGACTGCCAGCAACACAGAAACGCACAAGATCTGTTCCCTTTTGTATTACTTTCTTCATACCAGTCGGCTCTGTCTTTTGGGGGAACTAGGGCGCAGTATCTAGCCTGTTTTCCTCAAGAAAGACACCGACCCCTATCTCTTCCCAAAACCGATCAGAGAAAAGGCTTGCAGAGAACAGTGAAGGGCGTTGGGAGACACACCTCTACCCCTCCTGACAAGATTAACACATCTTCATTTGCATACAGAATGAAGAACAGAGACAACTCTCCTAGGGGCGGATTAATTGCTCCTGGGGCTCTAAGCACAGCCAAGCAATGGGGCCCCCTTTCAACTCTCACCCCCATTTACAACCCAGCTTTTACTCGCAAAGTGACAAAGCTGCTACCCAAACACAGTTCAGTTGAGAGGGATAAATATATGTTAATGTTTTTTTATGGTTTTGCTATATTTATAAAATTTCTAAATTACTAAACGGAAACAAAATAATTATTGTATTAGACGAATAATATAGAGAATTTTCTTCTGCTATTTAATCATAACAAAATGTTCAATTATGATATAAAATGATAATTTTCGAAGTTTGGTGTTCTCGATACGTAATATGTCAACGGGAGAAAATTTGTCTTTGTGCATTGTTATATACGATATTTATTTTTTTAATTTTTTTTTAAACCTGCTGAATGATCTCTCACCTCAGTCACCTGAGCAATTTGTAATCACGAGGCTAAGAAATAATTATGCGAAATACAGCTTCCACATTAGGAAATACAGACTGTATTTTGTCTTCAATTATTATGTTATAAATGGCTTGGTAACTGACATGTTTTTTCAGGATAATTTATCGTTATTTAAAGATGAAAGTGCTGGATTCCACAAGAAAAGCGTCATCTACAATTCTACGTCTTCAGGACATCAGTGACCAATCGTTTTTATTTCATTGCTAGTTTGCTACTTGCAAGATAAAACGCTAGTCCATTAACATGGCACAGCCCGCAGCACTGTCACTTATTCAAAAAACTGTTTATTTTAAAATTAAAAAATAAACTGCTCAGCACAACGTTGTCTTACATGAAATAAATAATGTACAATTAAGAAAAATATCTTACCTCTCTCTTTTTATTGCAAGATAAAAACTTGTCCAACCAAGCTGCAAACCGCTGCCACTTATTCAAGCAAATATTGTGCTTATGTACTGTGATCAATGACGTCGCTCTACATTACACATGTTGTCGCAAGTAATGGCGGCGAAGAAAAAAAAAGTGACATATACGCAACAATGGAGGAAATGTGTTTTATTCGCATTGTCAGATTTTTTAAATGATTGTTTGGATACCGCGAGGCTTTTAGTGGTGCGAGGGAAGTCTGGGAAAGAAAGTGTAATCGACGCAACATTGGGGGATTTTTTTAAAATCGCAATGTCGCATTTAAATAAAAAAATTGATGAGCTTTATATAGCCAGGCACAAGGGGCCCTGAGGCCCTGGACTCGGGCCCAAGACGTTAATTGAGACTTTTTTTTAATTTAAGGCCGTGCAAACTTGTAATTTTTTAACCATTTTTTGTTGTTGCTTGGGGCCCCTTTTCTCTTGGGGCCCTAAGCACGTGCTTTTATTGCTTATAGGTTAATCCACCACTGCGGCTAGCCTCATCTGCATGAAAGATGGAACGAGGATTAGCATAAAGAATGAGGAACAGAGAACCGCACTGAACTCTGGGACCAAAAAAGCAGGGAGGCACTGCATCATGCTCCAGATGCTAAAGAACCTATGCCTCACACACCCAACTCAGCAATTATCAGAATAGATCTTTGATTGATATCCAAAATACTGAAGCAGCCTAGTTGCCTTATGAGCTCCCTGGAAGAAAACACCACCCATAGCCAAGAGTGTCTCGCCTAAAGAAAACGCTGGAATCATCAGTTTACCCATAAACAAATCTATTGTTCTCCCCTGAACAATTGTATTTTCTCTACAAAATCCCCTACTTATGTCCAAGTCAGTGTTCTGATGCTAGACTCAAACTCTGCATCAGTTCCACTGGGACTCCATCATCGCCTGACTGATCGTGCTGGGGGGCTCTGCCTGTTTCCCACCCTCAGGACCCTGAGCTACCACCATCACCTGGGAACCCCGACCAGTTCCAGCTTCATGAGATCTCTCTCTCCCTCCCTCCCTCAGGTATTACCCTTTAATAATGGAGGTTATGTTGGTTTAGGCTCTCCTTGTATGGTTAGCATTATTATTCAATACATAACCCTTATGGTTAAGTTGGTTGCTTCTCTCTCGCTCTTTGAATTTTACTCTTTTGTGTTTTTAGCTTCCCCCATTTACTCTGCAGCTGCGCTTCTTTTACCTAAGTTAAAGATCCCTGTAGTGCCCAAAGATACTGTGGGGGTTTGCTCATCAAGTGGGTTACTAACAGTACAATTGTAATGTGAAGTGGGATAGGGATGTGCTAAACTTGGGGCACATGGGGGGGGGGGACAGCTGAAAGTGCTGCTCAACCCAGCCTATCGAGACCGGAACACATAAGGGTACGAGCTTGGAAGTGCTGCTTAACCCAGCCCATGGGAGTACAGGGATACATAAGGGGGATCAGCTGGAGAGTGCTGATTGACCCAGTCTGCTCAGACTTGCTCTTTTAGTGTGTGTGTGTGCGCGCGTGCATATGTTCATCAAGTTCTAGGGCTGGAGGAACCCAGCCCTGGGGAACGTAGGTCCTGCAGGATAGCTCCACTGGGAGGGGACTTGCAGAAGGGAGAAGCAGAACTTCATATGAACACACAAGTGACATAAGCAGCACATTAAGAGAATTAGAGCACCCCCCTCAGAAGAGTAACTCTAATAAATGGGCATACCCCAAAGTAACAGTACATCAGGTAACATATGTCCCCCTTCTTTCTTCTTACCTCCCCCTCACTGTCTCAACTTTTCATTTTACCCCTAAAATCAATTGCATTGCATCAGCACAGTGAGAAGAGACGGCCAGTCTTGCCCTGTCTAAGCAGAAAAAGATGCAGCCAGAGGATGTCCCTGGCTGGAATGTGAAGCAGGGTCCATGCAACAGGAGTCCTGGTTGGCCTGCCAGGCAACGCATCCATTCGTAACTGACCAGCCGTTCAGTGTTCCAAAAACCACCCATGAAAGCTATGTCCCCCGTCCTTTCTATATTCGCTCTCCTATACTTCGTGTGTCTCTATCTGCTAAAAACAGAAGTGAATACCCTTCACACATTGTGACTAACTAAAACTAACCCTTTCATTTTCATCAAAATGAAAATAAGAGATTTTTTCCTCCAAAAGGTGAGAGACTTGAATAGGTTTTGATTAAATTTGTTTTGCAGAATCACTCAATTTCAGTTTCAGTATAAACTGGTTTTGATTTCTTGTTCTTTCTTGTGTTTGACTGAGAAACTTTCAACTTCAGAATGAGCACTTTTGGGGCTTGGCAAAGAAACCAAGTAAACCATCAGCTCTGCAGAAATCTCCCTCCCTAAACTTTGTATCACTGTTTCAATGTTGGAGAGTGAAAGTTTATAACTAAACTTTAACTCTTTTGACCCTGGAGGTCAATATAACAGACCTCAACTGAAACTTCAACAGCAGCATGATGTAATGGGATAACTCTTGATGGGTTGTTTGCACGGACTGAACATCAGGTGCTCCATATCTGAAAAAGTGAGCCTCTACAAAAGACATGTCTTTTAAGCCAAGGGCTCAAGTGAACTCCTAAACCTCTCTATGGTCCAGACAGCGGTGGACAGAGGCACACACTGTAAGCATGGATTACACTTGGAAAAATTAAGTGGGTAAGTACAAAAGGAAGACGTCCTTGTGTAAAATTAGTTGTTGTGCTACTAGTTTAAAGGAGAGGTCTAGACTGGTACAAAAGATACTGAAAACAGAAAATTAATATGCAAAAAATATTTCTCTCTTCTGTACCAGTCCAGATAGTTGTGCTTTCCCATAGCAGTAAATCTACTTGGGAGAGATTAGCATCTGATGAGTTTACAGTACAGTAAAACCTCGATTTAACGGACTAATTCGGGCGAGGGGGTGTCCGTTAAATCAGAAAGTCCGTTATTTAATTAAAAAAAAACAACCGAGCTGTCGGAGCAGCAGCCCGCCCGCCACAGGGCCGGGGCGGCAGCTCCGCAGCCCGCCCGCTGCCGGGACCCGGGCGGCAGCCGGGAGCCGGCAGCCAGCCCGCCCGTTGCCGGGACCCGGGCGGCAGCCGGGAGCCGGCAGCCAGCCCGCCCGCTGCCTGGACCCGGGCGGCAGCCGGGAGCCAGCCCTCGACAAATGGATTTCGGATGCATCAGACTTGCTTAGAAATTTTGTCCGTTGGATCCGAAGTCCGTTAAATCGAGGTACGTTAAATCGAGGGTTTACTGTACTTTTCTGCTGAAGGCTGCATCAAATGATACAGGTCAAACCTGCAAATGCCAGGCAGATATCTGCACTAACATCCAGGAAGGAGCTTTACAGAATTCTTATCAAAGGAGGCCACTATTCACTCTGCCCAGAAAGATAGCATCAATCTGGTTGAGTGGGTTTAAAATTCATCTGAGACATCCCTCCCAGCATTAAAGTACACTTCTCTAACCATCTCCTTAATCCATTATGAAATTTTTGATTTGGAGACCAAATGACCTTTTTTAGGACCTTGATGCAAGATGACTAACCTCTGAGCCTCTTAACTCAGCTGCTATGTCAAGATAAATTCAGAGAGCTCTCTTGATGTCCAGAAATGTAGCCTACCCTTCTTGTAATTCAGTGAATTAGAATGTAGGAGTGGGCAAGGTTATTTCTTTGTTCAAACAAAATGTAGAAGTTGTTCATGGTCTGAATTCAGGCAAAGTCTCACAGACAAACTTATCTTGTGGGGAAATATCATATATGGTCTCTTACAAGAGATGACCTGAAGTTCCCTGACTTTTTTGCCTGAACAAGTGGCCACAAGAAACACCATAAGGTAAAGCAGATAGAATTGAAGTGAGGGGCTGTGAGAACAATAGAACCCCAGATTTCAGACAGTAGTAGCAGCAGAATGGAACTGGCATGCTCTCACATCCGGATCGGCTTGCAGAAATTCCAGGTTGCCTACAACTCTAGACTGCTAGTAGTCTATTTTCATTCTCCTATACAGGGAAGTAGATTGTTTTTCAAAAGTATTGCACAGTAGGCTGGCTAGTTGAAAGTCCCCTAAGATTTGAGACTCAGCTACTTAGCAGCCACACCATAAAATTCCAAAGTGAACTGGGGCTGAGGCAAGTTTCCTAAGCAGATGCTCTGTGACCAGCTGTCTGATGGATGGGTCTTTCCATGGACAGGTTTACTAGATCTGTGTATCACACTTCTTTGACCAGTTTGAGACAATAAAGAGGAGCTTTCTTGGGGATCTGGCAATCTCAAGGGCCAAAGAAAAAAATACATGAACTCCAAGTTCCTGTTCATTGCTAATATGCCTGTACTATTTGATAGGGGTTTTTTTACCTTCTGTATAAGCTCCCTGTCTTTTTGTCTGGACTTTGAGTTGAGCCACCAAGCTCATGATTGACCCCCATTTTCAAGGCACCTGCTCAAAACACCCTGGGATTGATGTTTAATTCTCCAGGCTTATCAGCACCCTGCCCTGCCAGGCTAGAAAGGCCGTGCTCCCTCCATGACAACGGAGAACATACTTCAGCTATCTTTTTGCTCCTGGTGCCTCTTTTCTAGAGGCCAATCATTGTGCTCTTTGACTGGACTTACACCTAGTCTACACTGGGGGGGGGGGGAGAGAGGAGAAATCGATCTAAGTTATGCAACTTCAGCTACGTGAATAACGTAGCTGAAGTCTACGTACTTAGATCTGCTCACCATGGTGTCTTCACTGTCAACAGAGTCAACAGCTGATGCTCCCCCGTCAACTCCACCTCTCGCTCCGGTGGAGTACTGGAATCAACAGCAGAGCACTCAGTGGTCGATTTATCGTGTCTAGATTAGACATGATAAATGAACCCCCACTGAATCGATCGTCGATTCTCAGGTTAATGTAGGCAAGCCCTTAGATTGCTGCATTCTTGTTCTTTGAATGGACATTTACCAGAGCAGTCCAACCACCCAAGTCTGCTGATGGACCGTTTCTTTAGTGTCAAGAACCACTGCCCTTACACCAGGGGTCTCAAACACACAGCCTGTGGGCCGCATGCGGCCATGTGGCTCTTTTCTGCCGCCCGCCATGCTCCCCGCTGCACCCCTCACCCCTCCTGCACCCTGACCCTCTGCCACACCCCTCCTGCACCCTGCCCCCCTGCCTTGAGCCCCCTGCCAATCTTCCACACCTCAGCTCCCTGCCCTGAAATCCTGCCACACCCCGCACCCCTCCTGCCCTCCCTGGGGGTGGAGTTAGGGTGGGGGTTTTGGGGAAGGGGTTGGAATGGGGACAGGGAAGGGGTGGAAAGAGGTGGGGCAGGGGAAGGATGTCAGTGATGCAGCCCATGGACTAATGTGCTAGTTCTCATGCAGCCCTCATGGTGATTTGAGTTTGAGACCCCGGCCTTAGGACTATGGCTTTGCCCAGATGTACTCCCTAGATATGTGACATACATCAAACATTAGGCTCTTTCAATCTGGGAAGCCCCCGGGCACTCCTTGGCTTCTTATAGTTTAGCCAATACTTTCGAGAAAACTGTACTTTTGTTAGGACCACTAGCTGCTTGTGTTATCCCTCAGTTTGGTCTTCCATTGTGGTAACAAACCACTGCAGAAGTCTCTTGAGGTAGTGAGCTCACGTTACTACTCTGAGGCTCACTGCTGTACATCCTGGGGTCTGTGGGCAATTTTAGTTAGGTAGGCCAGGCCCCAGAATATTTATCTGGCAGGTACTGTAGACATACCCTTACTCAGCCTCTCCTTGTGCATGATATAGCTGCAATAGCACACCATGCATGGCTCTCAGGAGAAAAGCTAACCTGTCATCAGAAAATTGCTTAAAATAAGAAATATTGTTTAAGTACATCAGTACAAGTTTTAGAATGCATTTGATTTCTTCAGTAAATTCTGGTATTAGCAAAATTTTTGCTAATTTTTTGCCATTAGTTATCTTTAATAGCAGATGATGTGCTTTGTATTATGTTAAACAATCTACTTTTAAATATATATTGGCTAATCCAGATCTTTTCCTATAAAACAAAAACATACATCCTTTCTTCTGTCAGGGAACCCTCCCCCCCCCCTCCAGTGTTCTCAGAGCTGGCTGGCTGAAAGGATTAAATGTCCCAAGCCCCAAACAGGGAGGTGCACATGGCAAATGGTGGCAATAAATGATCTACTCCAGAGCAACAAGAGCAGGTATGTAAAGATGAAAGGGAGGAAAGAGCCTCTAGGGTTTGGTGGGTAAAGTGTCTGGGGGAAGGCAGGAGAGAGTTGTTCAGTATGGAGGTTTCTGTGGAAGGGACAGCTGCTTGCCTAAGACCCTGTGTGGTCCTAGAAGCCCTGTTCTGAGTAGGGTCGAGAGCAAGGGTTACATCCCTTGCACCATGGAGAAGTAAATGGGGGTGCTAGGGAAGATGAAGCAGGTAACACCAGATGCTGCTTCTGAATGATGAGCTAAACTATTGTTAGGCAGTGCCACCTATGGCCTAAAGTCATCAGTACCACTTAAGTTGCTCACAGGTCAAAGGCAGCAGATGCTAAAAACAGGAAAACCCCTGGTTTTAGTAAACCCAATTGAAACAGAGTGCCCCTCCTCCACCCAAAACAGCACATGATCACCGTAGCTGCCTACTCCCATCTCTCCTTTTTGTTTAGTTTAGCCAGCCAGCATACTGATGAGATATAGGAGCTGACAAGCCAATTATGTAATGGTGCCCCTGGCTGGGTCACCAGTGACTGACAACTGAACCTAGGAACTTAACTCAAAGAAATGCAATAGCTCTATCTCCTTCTGCTGGGTGGGGAGCTACTGTCCAATAGTTCTCTCTGAATCACTCCTGGTAGTTTTCAGCCCAAAGAGTTCTCTGACTGAAAACATTGTTGCAAAAGAATGTGTCATCTCTACCTGAGCTATAACTTTAGTTTTCTACACTGTTACTGTGATGGATATTGCAACTTCATGCCCTATCTTTGGGGACCATACTGTATTGAGTTACTGAATGGCTTATGTATCATTGTGGGCCAGACATCAGATGCAACTCCAGGGAGGAAGGTTACTATGGCTTCTCAAGGAACCAAAAACCCCTGGGGAGGCTTACATATACTGGTTTAAACTGGGGTTTCCAGAGACCACCAAAGACATGAAAAGGCTGGGTTTAAATGGACTCAGGGCCTTTTTTCAGCAAAACGGGTAGGACCTTCTGTCCAAGGAAGGCCCCCAAATACTGTAGAAAAGTTGGAAAGACTCTGGCCTACTAGGTATCCATAAGACTAACAGGTTTAACATGTTTTTGAATTTTGTTTTTATTAGGTTTTCTGGGTAATGTTTTTACCTTAATAAATGTGCTAGCTTAGAAAGAGCTGTGTGGTAACATGCAACTGCGAGGAATACACTGCTTTTTCTCCAACAGCTATGAACAAAATGGAGGCGCTGGCAGACAGGCTGGCTGGTGATATCAGAGGGCAAGGCAGGGGTGAATGCAGCCTTATCCCCTGCCCACCCCTGACCAAAAGGCAGTTGGCAAGGGTTCCCTGTTCAGAAACAGGGATGGCTGGAGAACTGACTGGCCACTGGGGAGTGGACCACAGATGTAGGATACAGGTGTTATCCGGAAACTGTGACAGTTACCACACACTTTTCTTTTTTTTGAAATTAGGTCTTTATGATTCCCCTGCTTTAGGTTTTAGCTTAGAGGCTTTTAAGTACTCTATAACAGCTGGAGCACTAAACAGAAGCCATTCAGCAATTAAACTGTCAAGTGCATTCCTTGCCTTAAGGCCCAACACATTTTTTTTAAACACATCTCATTATCCCCTGAAAGTCTCCATTCAAAAAAAAAAAAATCAAAAAAAAATATAATCAGCATTAATGACTGTGCCTCTATAAAGTGAGATTTTCCCCAAGCAAAATAGTTTTCAAACTGAAAACAAAAAAGGTTCAGTTTCCCTCCGCAATCATCATTGTAAAACAAAAGCAATAAAGGCAGCACCACTTACCAGAATGTCCCCCCCCCACTAGAGTAAGTTGATATTCACCACATTTCTTCTAATACAAATCCTGCAAAGAGAGAGAGAAATTGCTTAGTGATGGACTTATTTTTAAAACTAAACCAAAGTGAATTATATTACAGTACTTTTTCCACTTGCACCTTCCCCCCATCATTTTTAGGGAAGAGATAATTGGATTTGATCTTTCACAATTCATTTCTGAAATCCATCAATTCATCACACAAAACATTAAAATTATCACAGAATCCCTTCAGACCTGCTCAGACAGATCACTGTTACTGACAACCGGTTATTTAGGTTTCAGCGATGTAAGGTCAAGAATATGCAACAGATAGCAGCAGCAATGAAAACTTGCCAATTATTTTAATGACAACCCCAAAACATTGGTTAACCTGATGATCGCTCCTCAGTAAAGCAAGGGAATTGATGCATTGGTTTGACAATACTGCAGTCTGTCCTAAGTAGTAGATTTTAGTAGATTTGAAATCCCCATGTGAGAAAAGAAATATATGTCTAAAAAATAAATCTTTAGATTTTATTTGTATGTACAATGGAGTTCAATTAGCAAAAGGTTAAAAAAACTAGACGGACATGTATCAAGACAGACTTCAGGAACTATTTGAGAAGCATGGTGAGTAACACTGACAAGAGCCACTATTTTGTCAAGACAGTAAATTTCAGATGACAGCCATTTTTTCCCCTCTGGCTAAATCATTAGACAGAATGACTCTGAGTGTCCACTAGCAGCAATGTCAAAACAATTTGTTTGAAAAAAAAATTGCTGGAGGAGAGAAAAGCTGCATTTTTGTTGGTATACAACTTGGGGGAGAGAGCAAAAGCATGGACTCAAAACTGAGGGGAGGAAAAGGACTCTGCCAACAGTACCTGATGGTTTAGGAAGTGGAAATAGATATGTATTAACTACATCAGGGTTGAAAGGGACCTCAGGAGATCATCGAATCCAAACTCCCTGCTCAAAGCAGGACCAATCTCCAACTAAGTCATCCCAGCCAGGGCTTTGTCAAGGAGATTCCACCACCTCCCTAGGTAACCTATTCCAGTGCTTCACCACTGTCCTAGTGAAATAGTTTTTCCTAATATCCAACCTAAACTTTCCCCACTGCAACTTGTGACCATTATTCCTTGTTCTGTCATCTGGTATGACTGAGAACAAAAAGTCTAGATCCATCCTCTTTGGAACCCCCTTTCAGGTAGTTGAAGACAGCTATCAAATCCCACTCCTTTTCTGCAGACTAAATAATCCCAGTCCCCTTAGCCTCTCATAAATCATGTGCTCCAGCCCCCTAATAATTTTTTTTTGCCTTTTGTTGTATTGCTCTCCCAGCAGATATCAGGGTGATTGAACTCCCCCAAGAGAACCTGGGCCTGTGATCTAGTAACTTCTGTTAGTTTCTGGACGAAAGCCTTGTCCCCTCATCCCCCCTACTTTTGCCTTTAAGTGTCCCATAGCCTTGTCACCATTAAAGTAGCAAAAGCTGGATGTTAATATAAGAACATGGAAGTATCAAATATAAATGTAATGAAAGTTACATACACAATAACATTTTATTTAGCAATAGCATCTGATATAGCTTTTAGACATCATTTATATTACCGAAAAGTGGAAGCTATTGTTTGGATGGAACCTAGAGACATGTAGAAATCTGGTATAAAAATCATTTTTGAAATTATAACATACTTTGTAAAAGACAAAACCTTTTTATGGTTATAACCACTGTGATGGTTATAGCCCACATTAGAGCTATTTCCTGTTTCATGAGACCACCTTTACTTATCCATACTTAACTTTCAACTAGACATCTGTCATCAATACCCGACAGAGTGAACTCCAGTATTAACAATGGAGGAAAACCGCTCACTGACGGACATTAAAATCATGTATCCTTTGAGCACATGGAAAGGCTCACATCAACTTTAATGAGCTTTGACTTAAGCCAAAAGACAGCAAATAAATTTACTCAAATAAATAGTATTATTTAATATTTACTCAAATAATAAACCAAACAAATTAATGAAAGAACACTTAGGACAATCTCTGAATGCTTCAAGTGAAATATTTATTTTTGTTTCAATGAAAAATCACCACCAGTTGTTGGTTAAGACAGTACTGCCAATGTGATAATACAGAGACAAGGTAGGTGAGGGAATATCTTTTATTAGACCAACTTCTGTTGATGAGACACAAAAGCTTTCACACAGACAAAAGGAAGCTGGTCCAACAAAAGAGATCACCTCCCCCACCTTGTATCTCTAACATCTTGGGACCGACACAGCTACAATACATTGCACGCTACTCATAATGGTACCTGGTCCTTATTAGTGGGAAAAGACCTTTGATGCAAAAACCTTAGAGAGATCTCTCTGGCTTATCTACTGCAGAGAAAAGATGACCTTGTTAAACACTGGACTGGGCCTCCGAGGTCTCTGTTCTGGGACAAGTTTCATGTGGGAAGTCGCTTAATCCATCTTTGCCTCAGCTCCTCACCTGTACGAGGGGGATTTTCATCTCTCCTCACAGTGGTTTTAGGAGGGCAGATTTACTAATGTTTGTGACATGCTCAGATATTACATTGATGAGAGCCATAGAAAAGTCCCTAAATAAATACTGACAAAATACTGCCCGTTTCAATGGCTTGGTCAGATCTGGTTAATAAATAGGCATTATTTAGCCTTCTTGGCTACCTAAAACAACCCAATCAGAATCTCATATTTTGGTTCTAATCCTGCTATTCACATGATTACAATTAGGAGGAAAAAGGAAGAAAACAGGTATAAGTTTAAAAAGTTACGCTAGCCCTCTATTGCACCACCAGTTAGGGAATCCCAATGCAGCAAAGCCATCCACTATGACCTGCACATTTCCCAGAATCACTATCTTTGATAGCAGGTTAGTAATTGGGTTGACTACTTGGACCACAGCAGCCTGCACAGTAGATATGCCCACTCCAACTTGATTCCCAACTGACAAGTAGCAGTCAGTCAAGTCATCGCTTCTCAACCGTCAGGGCTGCTCTCATCTTGGTATCCTTGTGCTTCCGGGGAAGGGAAAGCAACTCAAAGTTCCACGAAAGTGACCTTACGTATGCGAAAGTTTCACAGCCACTGGGAAGTATCCCATACTTGCAACACTATGCGGTCCCACCAGTCTGCGCTTGTTTCACAGGCCAAGAATTGGCATTCCACTGTATGAACCTGCCCCATTGCTGCCATGATGTCCCAACTGCCACATCCCATGCTTACAGGGAAGCCTGTGTCCATGTCCTCCTGACTATTGTCATCACGCTGGCATCACCTTCTCACCAGGTTCTGCACATACTGCAGGATAATGCGCAAGGTGTTTACAGTGCTCACAACAGCAGCTGTGGCAGTGATCTGAATGGGCTCCATGCTTTCAGTGTTATGATGTCTGCAAGAGTAACTCAGGGAAAAAGTGTGAAACGACTGTTGACCATTGCTTTCACAGAGGGAATGACGGAGGGAGGGAGGAAGAAAGAGGCGACTGACGACATGTACCCAAATCCACCCAGGACAATGTTTTTGCCCCATCAGGCATTGGGAGCTTAACCCAGAATTCCAATGGGCAATGGAGACTGCAGGGACTGTGGGATATGCACCGCTGTTCGAGTCGATGTTAGCCACAGTACTGAGGACGCACTCCGCTGACTTGATATGCTTAGTGGGGACACACACAAATCGACTATATAAAATCACTTCCTAAAAACTGACTTCTATAAAACCGACCTAATTTCATAGTGTAGACATACCCTTAGTCACACTGGAGTCTCTGTGCTAGGCTAATGACATTGGTATCCCCTATGATTTGTACATTGGCCTTCACATGGTGTGTCCAATTTTATTCAGAATTGAGTGATTTTCTGTGTTCATTACTTTTCTGAAGCCCACCCTACTTTATATTTTTAATCCCATTAAACAACAACAAAAGAGACTTCTGGAAAAAATCCAGAATTGAACACAGAAAACACACAGAGGGAACGTATTATATCTACTTCATACAGAAACTGTACAGCTTAAATTCTGCCTACATAAAGCAATCTAGTACTATTCAATGTCAAACTATACATAAAGGACTCTTGTCCTGTGAACATCCTAAAGGTTTCCAACAATAAGGGCTTTAAAAAATAATAATCAAGGAAACATTTAGGTTACACAGAGAAACAGAGGCATCCTTGTTAGCTTGAAGCTATTCTTTGATAAATGAGGGTTTCAGATGGCAGGCACATAATATGAAAAAGCCTAGTCATCAGCAGGAGGAATCTAGAGGCAACAAACTGGGAGCTCCTAAGGGAACTGACTCCTCCTCTTCTCCCCTGCTGTGACTGACAAAACCCTGGACATCACCAGCCAAATCCATCAAGACTACACATTGACTTTTGAGGACTCACCTTACTCACAACACATCTCAATGGGGATGAAAGAGGGCAATGTCTATAAAGCGGGATAATTACAGTACCATCTTCTTTCAGAAATCCAGTGGTTTTCATAGAATCATTTTGCATCAGCAAACTTCAAGACATGAGCAAGTGCAACTGGTCCCTACCATGCCCCAAACTAAATGGAGAGACAGGAATAGTATGTTTATCTCCAGCACCATCCCCATAGTATCTAAGCTCTGAGTGAGCATTCTCAGGCTACATCTTGGAGAAACATATCTCAAAGCCCCAATTGCAGTTGTGAGGATCCATCACTCTCGCAACAGCAGCAAGTGTTTATGTAGAAAAAAAACTTAAGGCAAGTACTTGGATATTTTTAGATGTGTTTAATTCAATGTTTTGTCATTTTAAAGAATGTTAATCACTTTTTTGTTCTTTAATCTTTTGGAACATCTGATCTATTCCTTTATCAACAAAATATGCTTCTTTATCTGGCATGCCCCTGCTCCCCGGCCTGCCACTCCTCCTGCATAAGCTTCCCTGTATGGAGCTCCTTTCTCCTGCTGCACATACTGCTTGGTTCTCTTCTCCCCTGGATGTTTCTCTCACACTGATGGCTCCAGCCCCATTGTCATTCCTGCTAGTGCTTCAACTCATGAGGCCCACATCTCCAGTACACCTGGTTGTCCAGTCCCTGGCTCTTTTTCCTTCACCATCTACATGGAAGGAGCTAAGCAGAATCCTTCTTGGGGTCACCTACTTTTACCATCATCCATTCTCTTTCAAGAGAGATCCTTGACATGGGGTGAAGCAGCTGGAAGCATAAAAAACTGTGCACCTGCCAACTCCCTAGAGACCACTATTTGAGCACTGTTGATCAAGGTGATATGTGGATATGTGGCAGAGAAGGCTGAAATATATACAAATATAGGAAAATGCAAAAGTGCTAAGAGACAGTAACAAGAAACAATGAAAAACAAAACAAAAATGAATAGATTGGAATGCCTAAGTGTAAATGAAATTGAAGATATTGTAGACTATACAGTACAGAGAAACTGAGACCATAACTGCAATCAATCACAGCCTGTTTCTAACGTCTGCCTTTTGAAATATGACAAAAAAGTCTCATACTCTTAAAATACCCCTGCTATTCATAGTACCATACTTTCTAAAGTATACCATAGTACCATGGTTTTTCTAAATGAAAAGATATTTTAGCGGTCTTTTTAAAATGATTGACAAGCAATATAAAACATACATGGTCATGTCATCCAAAGTCTGGCTTGGCAATAAGCTATCTTAGGCAATCAAAGGGCTTAAACAGTCTTTAGAAAAACTATATGCATTACTATATGCAAAACTATAGGATATCCTACAGTTTCCAGCTGGTTTCTCCCCTTACTTAGCTTTCATAAAAATTGTGTATTCCTCAGAGTAAGAAAAATAATTTTATTCACTATGGGAAGAGTGCTTACATTTTTACACCCAGGAAATAAGAGTACTATGCAAAACAGCCAGACAAATACTTTTTATGAATGGGGCCCACAGTTCTCAAAATAGATCAGAGTAGAACTCTCATAGCCGTCTTTGGAATGTTGCTGGGATTCTGTAGATGCTCACTGAAAAGCACAATACCATACCATAGTCATCATGGCATGAAAATAAATAGCATTATACCAGAATTGAGCAGTGTTATAAGTATTATTTATTATTGGTATTACAAAAGCACATAGGGACCTCTTATTAACACTGTGGGAGGCAATGTACAAACACAGAGCAAAAAGAAATTCCCTGCCCTGAACAAGTTATACTCTAAGGTCTTGATCTGTCAATGAGTTCTGCATGCAAGGGACCCTGGTATTCCCACAGAGCTCATTGCACAATAAATCTCCAATTATGCGTTGGGTCTTGCATCCTTGGAATAATTGTTGGATTCCAGAATTACTAAGAATTTCCAGCAGCCAGGTATATTCATAGTCACTCCAATTTTTAATATTTAATTTATTAAAATTTTTATTTGAGCATTTATTTGGTAAAGAATTCTACCTTACCACAGCAGAATCTCAAAGCACCCTACAAAATATCAAATGATTTCCATAATGCCAAAGGGGAGGTAAGGCAACATGGTCAGTTCACTAAGGCAAAGACGTTAAGGGGCTTGCCTAAAGTCACAGCATAAGTGTGTGTCAGAACTGGAAGTAGAATCCAGGAGGCTTAGCTTCTAGTCCCATTCTCATATATACTAAACCAGTGTTTCCCAAACTTTTTTGGCTACGGAACACTTTTTAGCCTGGTATACATTTACGGAACACTTAGAATATTATTTTGTAGTCGTTTGGTTTTCAAATAAAAAAACTGCGTTATTTATGCTCAAATATATTTTATTTTATAAATTATAGTCATTCACAGAGAGTTGTAAACTATGCTTCAAATATGCCAAATTTAAAATAAAAAAAATTTAAAGACGCTTTTTAAAAATTATGATTCTTTCATGTAACACCTAGTCACATCATGCGGAAAACCAGTGTTCCGCGGAACACAGTTTGGGAAACACGGTACTAAGCAATCTTGTCTTTCCCTACTCTAACCCTAACAATACAAACCATTACATTTCACACCATACAAACAGAGAAGTTAGGTGGATACATCGAATACACTGCAACATTCCAACAAGAGTAACACTATTTCTTAGAATTCAGAACATACATGAAACAAAGAAACTAAACAGGCTGCTCCCAAAGGCAAAGCAGCACAACTCATCAGTCCTTACTTAAAGGTTGTTGTTTGGAAATCTGGCATCAATCGCGGATTTGACTACAGGGACTCATAACTCTACAAGCAGTCAGAGGCCAGATCCTTGCTCTTAAAGCAACAGCTTGCAATGCCAACATAGTCCTCAATATACCATAAACTGTTCTTCAAAAAATTCTCTTAAATAATTAATGCCTCCCCATCATGGGTTTCATGATACCGTCCCCCTAGATCAGGAGTGGCAAACCGCATGAGCAGCGCTCGGGGGAGGGGGGATGGACCAGGGGGTTAGATAAAGGGCAGAGGGTCTCGGGGGGTGGTCAGGTATGGGGAACAGGGTTGGATAGAGTGTGGGAGACCCAGGGGGCCTGTCAGGGGGTGCGAATGTGGATAGGGGTCGGGGCAGTCAGGTGGCATGGAGCAGGGTGGTTAGATAGGGGGTGGGGTCTTGGGGGGTGGTTTTGGGTCAGGGGTCTCTGGAGACAGTAGGCAGGGGACAAGGAGTGGGGGGGGAGGTTGGTTGGGTCAGTGGTTCTGAGGGGGGCAGGGCCAGGCTGTTTGGGGAGGCACAGCCTTCCCTATCCAGCCCTCCATACACGTTTGAACCCCAATGTGGCCGTGGGCCAAAAAACATTTGCCCACCCCTGTCCTAGACTCTTTGTCCTGGTTGAAGTACAACATTTCCCTCATTCAGTGGTGTCCACAACCATATGCAAATTACACACCCTTTGTACCATTGGCAGGGGCAGACCTAGGGAGGGTACCAAGTTCAGCTGCTCCTGGGCAAGTTCGCCCCATCTGTGTGGGCCGGACTGGAGAGTGGGGGGATAAAGACTTAGTAGGTGAGGCACTGAGACCAGCAACACCACATGGATTGCAACTACATCCCACATTAGCCGCAAGAAGTGTTGAAAGTATGGTACTATAATTCAAAAATTATATGGGACTGCAACAGAATAGGTATGACACACACTTCAAAAACATTTCCCATGAACTCTATGGAAAAATTAAAACAAACAAACAAACAAACCAGATTGTTCTTTTTCTATAAACCACCTACACATGCTCATGTTCCATGATGTGGCATATCAGTCAAAGCAAGGCTCTTGCTGAAAATTAATTTTATAAAAATGCACATTTTGTAAATTCATTTCTCTGTTAAAGTTCATCCAGCAGAAGAATGTTAGTGTAACAAAAATTACAGCAAAATGACTAGACCACATAAAAAACCAAATTGCATGCCAGAAACAAATTAAAAATATTTCAGAATTCATTTTTTACTTAATTAAATTCTTATATCACAATCTGCTTAGGATCTGGCAATATGGGAAAGAGGGTGATATTAGGCAGGTGGAACTGTATTTGTCAAGATCAAATGAAGATTACTGAATACAGCACTTAAAATCACAAAAAGAAAGCACAACATTAATAGTGGCTTCACTGCAATCTGGAACTTGAGTTTGTTACTCTTTAAAGGGACACAAATTATTTTGTCTTCATTTTTTTTACTTATTACTGTTACAAGTACAATTAAGACTACTATAACTGAAAGATTAGAAAAATCTTCTATTTTCCAGTTTTACTTTGTGCATTAGACCAGTGGCTCTCAACAGGGACAGATGTCTTCCAGTGGGTACTCAGCATTTCTTAACCTGGGGTTGCGATTCCCAAGGGGGTCATGGGATGGGTTTAGAGGGGTCGCAAATGTGGGGCCAGTGTTAAAGGGTGGTAAGCAGGCCAGTTGCCTCTGGCCTCACACAAAGGTAAGTTACATGCTTCAGCCTCCGATAGCAGTGGTCGGCATCACCCTTGCCACCCAATGCTCTGGCTTCAGACAAGGCTCAAAAGTGAAAAACAGCAAGACAAATCAGTCTCCTGAAAGGGGTACAGTAGTCTGGAAAGAATCATAGAATATCAGGGTTGGAAGGGACCCCTCTGGAGGTCATCTAGTCCAACCCCCAGCTCAAAGCAGGACCAATCCCCAACTAAATCATCCCATCCCGAGTTTTGTCAAGCCGGACCTTAAAAACCTCTAAGGAAGGTTGAAAACCACTGCATCAGATGGTACAGTAAACCCTCGATTTAACGGACCTCGATTTAACGGACTTCGGATCCAACGGACAAAATTTCTAAGCAAGTCTGATGCATCCGAAATCCATTTGTCGAGGGCTGGCTCCCGGCTGCCGCCCGGGTCCCGGCAGCGGGCGGGCTGGCTGCCGGCTCCCGGCTGCCGCCCGGGTCCCGGCAGCGGGCGGGCTGGCTGCCGGCTCCCGGCTGCCGCCCGGGTCCCGGCAGCGGGCGGGCTGGCTGCCGGCTCCCGGCTGCCGCCCGGGTCCCGGCAGCGGGCGGGCTGGCTGCCGGCTCCCGGCTGCCGCCCGGGTCCCGGCAGCGGGCGGGCTGGCTGCCGGCTCCCGGCTGCCGCCCGGGTCCCGGCAGCGGGCGGGCTGGCTGCCGGCTCCCGGCTGCCGCCCGGGTCCCGGCAGCGGGCGGGCTGCGGAGCTGCCGCCCCGGCCCTGTGGCGGGCGGGCTGCTGCTCCGACAGCTCGGTTGTTTTTTTTTAATTAAATAACGGACTTTCTGATTTAACGGACACCCCCTCGCCCGAATTAGTCCGTTAAATCGAGGTTTTACTGTAATTTGTATATAGTAATTATTCCCATTTGTCATACTACACTAGAAGAAAGAAAAACAGCTTTAAACTAGAAAAATGTTGTTGTAAAAACTACTGTATCTGGCGTTGGGGGATGACCAGAGGTAGATGTAGTTCTTTAAACTACTTTAAACTTAATTTTTTTAAAAAATGTCTAGACTGAGTTTACCATCATCTTTTAGAGGGAAAAATATAGTCGCAGCTTTTTGAGAATTTTCATTCCCAAACACAAACCAAAAACGTTATCCAAATGTCTCCAAAATACTCAAACAAAATGAAGAAAACAGGAAATTAAATTTTCAGGACAACACATGAAGTACAAATGAAAAGATCTTGCATGACATAATGCTTCAGTACAGAATTCATGAGACTGTACATTTAGTTTTTCATTATACCCTAAAATACAGCAGTTCTCCCCTTAAAAAAACGAGTCCCAACACGAATTAGAATAATGCAGTCATACATGTAATCCTAGGATTGTGCTACATTAGTGTAAACATCTGGATGTTAGACATCATTTTGCTGGCAACTGAAATACAGAATTCTGTGGGTTAAAATGTCATACTATTTCCCTAATAATCTGCTCTAAAACAACAACAAAGAACAGCAGCAGTTCTTCCCTCACTCTTAGTCCATTACATCAAAGCAAAAAAATAACAAACCACAACACCAAAAAGTGGCATTATTAGTACATAAAAATAAGGTTTAAGGGCAGTAACCCAGAGCAGAATCTGGCCTATTGTTTTCTGCACATTTCAGATGCGTCATTGGTTTCCTGCTTAACATTCTTTTATTATTACTACATAACTGTATAAAGCAAGTCTTGTCTCTAAGGGCAATATGTTGCTCACATCCTCATAATGGATTCTTGACTCTGGTATTCTGCTCTCCCTATTTTCATATAATTCCTCTCACTGATGTCAATAGGAGATTTTCTGCTCTCTCAATATGTGTCAATGAGTTAAAAACTATTAGAGTAACTAAGGCCTTTTCTCAATTAGACAATATTTCATAACATTTCCTATTGTGCTACCAGGGGCATAGCCAGGTTTGAGCAGCAGGGGGAGCGAGTACCAAAAAAAAAAAAAAAAAAGTGCCACTTCCAAATAAAAGTTGCCCCCCCTCCCCCCCAAGTGCTGCTTCCATTTCCACTACCTGGTGGAGCTGCCGCTGAAACGCCGCCGCAGCCAAAATGCCACCAAAAGAAGTGGAGCCCTTTCGGTGGACAGAACCGGTCCCCCACTTTGTTTGGCAGCGGCATCTAGGTGGCAGCTCCAGGGAGTTCCCCCTGCTCAAGCCACTGGGTAAGTAAAAAAGGTGCCACTTCTGGGAATCTGGCCTCAGGGGGAGCAGCTGCTCCCCCAGATCCTCCCCTGGCTACACTACTGTGTGCTACCACCAGTTTCATGTAGCAGTGGCAATTGGCATGTTAGCCACCCTGTCAGCTAGAACTGCTCTGAGCATGGTTAGACAATAGTAATTAAAATGCTGATAGGTATTCAACACTAGCACACCTATTGCCATCTATATAGCTGTGCCAATGTACAACAAAAGTGGAAAGTTTTAAAGTACAACCTGTGAAGATGAAAGAGCGATGATTTGCCCTTAAATTTTTCCCTTTTCGACGTACTGTGAATTGCAGCACTTTAAGTCACCTAACTTAAAAAAAATCAAACCATTGTCATAAGGGAAAACTCCTTGTGTCCTCAGCTACTGACCCAACCCAAAACACTGGTAAGTTTCTTCTACTTTCAATTTTGCAAGTTTAATCAAGTTTATGATGAAAGTCATTATTTTTGAAGCATGGCAAAAAATGTATTGTATTGTCAATGATTTACAGTGGAAGGCAAGGCAAAAACAACTGTGCTAAATGCTCATAAGTCCCCTTTGTATTGCTGAAATGATCTAGTTTGGACAAACTGGAAAGGTCACATTTGATTTTGACCTAGAATCAAATATACTCAGCCTCTTCATACAACACATACCATTCATACAGTGTACTGAATATGAATTCCAACCGTAGAATGTGGGATACCAGGAGCAGAAGACATTTGAGAAAGAACATACAGAACAGAGAAAATGCATTATTTGGAGCAGTGAAGATTTTTTTTTAAAATGGAGTCTGAAAGTCTACACATTGTAGAATGTGTCAATAAAACCTACAGATGTACACACCCACAAATTCTATGAAGAAAACAGCATAAGTGACCCAAAGTCACATAATGAGGCAAGAATAGTGTGTGTGCGCGAGTATGTATGTGTGTAAGAGAGAAAGGATTCCAAACTGCATTGGGGACTCTGATGAGACTCATGTGCCCACAGATTGCCCTTGTCTGTACTAATCCATTTTTATGCAGGCCCTTGTGTATCAGAGGTTGATTTATGAATGTCAGTGTAGGCTGCACTGGGAAAGTTCACAATGCCTGGGTTTTTCCACTGATCGGGAGTCTACATTCATGGACAGACTGGGATACTATTCCCACCAAATGTCTGTCATAAACAGAGTTACAGTCACCACCAATATTCTGAGGGACCCCACATAGTCCCTTTTGCCTTGGCTTATAAAACCAGACCCTGACTTCAGAGGCTGGCAAAAAAAAAAAAAAAAAAAAAGTTTAATTACACTCAGCTGGTGTAGAATGATTGCAAATGCATTTTTGGAAAACTGAAATCCTGTTGGGGTGTTGACAGATCCATTTGAATTCCAGTGCGATTAATCAGTCCACATCACTGTGGCTTCCTGCGCTTTTTGTAATGTTTGTGAAGCCAAAGGTGCGCCATTTCCTCCTGAGGACCTATGACAGCGAGGGCCAATGAATTAGTACACTCAACAAGGAAGTGCTCCTACCACAGCTGGAGCTGGATGTACCCGGGCAAGAAAAATCAGTGATTTTTTGTGCTCTCACTTCCATGGGCCAATGGAAGAGGTAGAACGGTACCTTTATGAATGTGCTTGTGGGAGGATGGGGCTTGATTACCATGCAATGTGTTTGTGAATTATATGATTATTTAGGAAATGGGGTTTGGGTGGGGGGATATTATGGATTTATATAAGAAAGTGACTGAAGTGTAAATTGCTGTACCCAACTGTATAGAGGAATAGCGTTCACATACTAATTCCCAATTGTTCCTGATCATGCGTTTAGCTTTATTTCAAATACTGATTGTATGGTGACATCCAGTGATAGCAACACACTTTGCTGAGGACATAAAAAACTTTATTTAAAAACCACGTATTAAAACAGCACAACATTCACCTACTGCCAGGCAGACATGCTGCTGTTAACTCACCATAACACCAGTTACAACAGAACCTTTCCTAAGCAAAACACAAAGCAAAGTGCATGAAGTGTAAGCAGTGAAACCATGTACACAACAGAAATTCACTACCATTGCACATCTCCCATTCTCCTTTCCCTTCTACCCCCTTTTCCTTGCAGCTGGTAGTAGGGGAGAGGTGGAGACATCCACAGGAGAGAGGGTCAAGGTGGAGGACTGCATAGGACTAAGTGGCCCTGCCCAGCCACTTATGAGGTATGGTTGCATGGGTCACCCAGATATGGAATTTTCCAAGCTGTTTGTGGTCAGAGGTACATTACAGGGGACTCAGACTGTGCTGCGGGAGAAGGAGCAGGAGCCGATACTCTTGCAGCAATGATGGATATGAGTCACTCCAACAGTTCTCTCTGCTGAGCTCTGTCTTCTTCCCCTAGCTGCCGTTCCTTTTCCAGGAACTGTGAAATAAGTACCTGCTCCTGTGCTGAAACCCTGTCCTCAAGCTGTGCAGCCTGAGCCTTTCCTCTTGCCGTAAATCCCTCTACTTCTGGTACTCGACCTGCTAGATTAGACTAGATTAAAAAATGGAACATTTCTCTATCCCCGCGCCTTCTCACTCCTGAATTGCGCTGCTTGGAAACAGTGGATAGACAACTGAGTGGTTACAGAGCGGCAAACTTAACATTATATTGGCATGACTTATTTTTAAAAAGCAGGAATGGCCCAAGTAAAAATCTGTGCGTCTCCAATAACAACACATTTTAAAGGTGTTCTTTACAGTTTGCATTTTCTGGTTGCCATTGTACTTCATGTAGTGGGGGGAATGAAGAGCAGGGACTCCAAGGCTCTAGGATACAATCTGCCATTAGGGGATACATGCTGTTAGTCAGGACGTCTCAGAACTTTCACTTTGGTTCACAGAGTGAAGATCTCTCCCGTGAATGTAACAACAAAACTTTATATCGGTTCCAGAAACTTACTGGGCTCAGGGGTGGTTTCTGTGTCTGCTGCATGCACCACAGCAGGCGGCTCCTCAGGGGGTACATCAAACAGCGCCGCTAAGTGTGGACCCAGAACGTGTTTCTGCTGCTCCTGTTCCAAAGCCTGCTCTGGGATTGGTTTCATCAACAGAAAGACTTCATGAGCCTTACGCGGCCCCGGCCTGCTGCTGGCTCCTATGAGACCACACGCTGGATTCTGGGGCCAGCAGGCCACCATCCCAGCTGACCAGGTCATCATGCACCATAACTGGCTCCATGGCTGGTGCAGTGCCCAGCGCCTGGTCAAACTCCTCCAAAAATGGGCACAATGTGGTTCTGGTTCCTGTTTTTTCTGTACTTTGTTCTTGAGCAGCTTAGCCAGTGCGAGTCACCAGTCCAGTAAATAGTGAAGAAACTGGCATCTTTTCATATTTGCTGGTATGTGTGGTCATTGCTGAAAGTTTTGCTAAAATGCACAGTTTTGCTGGCCTTGCACCAGAGTGTCCCCAAATTCAAGCTGTGCTCCCATGACCATGAAGTAGTTCACTTTAAAAAAAGGTATATTCTGGTTAGTCTCCACTGCAAACACAGAAGGTTCTTTGCTGGGGTGTTTTCAACTCAGTGGTCAGAAGGCAATGGAAGAGTATATGCGGACTCACTGAGCTACTGCTGTATGCCAAGGGGGGTTGCTTCTGTTTTCACTGGAGTTGACTGGAGATTCTTAGGACAAAGGAAGTTGGCCCGTGGAACTCGGATTGGAGTCCCAGGATCTCAAATCAAGTGAGGCTGTGTCTACACTGCAGAGGAATAGGGCTTGAACCTGGGATCATGGCTTAACTCTTGCTCAGACCCTCCAGGATCCTGGGGCACTGGGTCCAAGCCCTGGGCTAGCACGATTTGTGTGTGGATGAAAGGCAGGGATTAGGCTTGAGCTTGATTGTGAGAGCCCAGGCTTATTCTGAAGTGTAGACATACCCTATGTGGACACAGGAGAGGTCATGGATGTAGGGGAAAGAAAAGAGGCAGCCTTGCATAGTAAGGGGAATTCAAAGCCAAGAAAACCCATAGACAGCAGATGTTACATTGCCTCAGCAGCTACAGAGGCTATTTTTCTCCTGGGTCAGAACCTTTTGATTTTAGGATTCACAATTGAGCATTTATAAGCCCAATGAATCTTTCAAGGTTTAAGTAACGACAGCTTCTGAGCAAAGCTAATTGGGCATATTTACAAGAGAAACACGTGGCAAGATAGACTACAAAGCAATTTAATTTTAAAATCTCAGTTAACAGACCTCAGCAAATTGTGCCCTAGTGGACCCAAAAAAATAATTTCCAACCAGTGTTGCTTTTACTATTAACAATGGAAAGAACTCGTTACAAACATCAATTATATGATCACACCAACTATTTGATAGTTTAAGTATATAGATTTCACCCTCAACTCTCCTTTTGGGGCAGGGGAGGCATGAAGGGAGAAGTGCTGATATCCAAACAGGCACATACTAATCTGACAGGGACATACTAAGTATTTTGTAGGATTGGAACAAAACCCCTTTTGTAGGTTTCATTAGTGAAGGAATTTATGTTAACACAGTGAGTTATTTATAGCAACTTTCCATAGACATCAACTGTCCCTTAGTTCCTGTCCTTAGAAGCTGCATTTCATCATTTGAGAAATCCTCTTTTAATCTAGAAGAATGGGAAGGGGTGGGAGAGTTGCAGTTTCATGATGCACACCCCACCTCCTCCAATTATACCAGATATAGGGTCTCACTGTACTATCAACACAACTGCACAATGTTTGAGCACAGATACAGAATAACACCATTCTTCTGCGGATTTAAATCGTGAGGAATGAGTTGCAGTTGTGTATATGTATCACAGCTGATCATTTAGAACTTTTGGTGCTATTATGCTAATTCTAGTGATACATACTGGATTAATGAAAATCATCCCCCCCCTCTCCAGCGCCCAAACCACACACACGAAGTCAAGGCTGTAGGTAACACTACAAACCAACAAACATGCACTGTGAAGCATTACAGTAAAATCCATAAGCATTTAAAAATATGGAAACAAACTGTGATGGGAAAATAGATACATTCAAATGTCCTCAATACCTCTCAAATGCACATTCCGAAAACCACCTTAACTTTTCCCTCATATGCCTTTCTCAACTACAAAAAACCACAGCCTCCCTCTTATATCTACTCACCCTGTACCATACACATTTTGAGTATAAAAAGTATAAATACTCTCACAAACCACTATCCAGCCACATCACAGATCATCTTCCACTTCACATGGCCACAAAACAACAACCCACCATCTATTTATTCCTAAACGAGAGTCCAAGGCCCTATCTTCCAGAGTCAGACTACTTTTTCATCTTTAACCAGATATGCTAAACAGAAAGGGCTAGCCCTTATGGCATCCCATTCATCAAATCAGGCTCGCACATACAATAACTAGTTATGAAGAAGACAACGGAGCTGACTTGTTTACAGAATGCATTATGTACCGATTTTGCAGTCAAGGATTTAAAATATGACTGAAGTTGTAGTTATAAGTGTATCCTTGTGAAATGGGTGGTGGGCAGGTTATAGGACAGAATCAAGGCTGTTTTTAGCATAATCTATGTCATATTGTATACATGTATAAGCTGTAAATTACAGTGTGCAACTTGCTAAATGCAGGCAGCCATTGACTCCCATGAATTCAACTTGAAGGTAAAGTTATTTCCACAAGAGCTGAAGCACTCAGCATCCTACAGGACGGGGCCCTTAGATAAGCTATTGGGGCAGAGATCTAGCACAGCAGTATCTCTTTGTAAGGATTCAAAATAATTAATGGAAGAACCCCAACATTCCTTGTGCATTCAGTTTCCTATTGGGGTCAAAAGGGAATTCTGAGCAAACAAGAGTCTGAACCTGCAAGAAGCTGACTGAATTCAACTCCCATCTTACATCATTGAGAGGAAAGGGCACACCACAAGATGGGCCCCAACAAATAATAAGCTCCTATTTTGAGGCAGGGAACAATAAAATATTCTACCAAAAAAGTTACTTTGCATAGAGAAAATGTTAATTAATTAGAAATGTATTGTCAGCTTGTTTTACAATATGTGATTTCCCCCCCTTTGTTCTCCATGTAAAGAAGCAATGGACACTGGTTGGTAATAAGCAAATTTATTCCACTTTTAAATACTACTGACAAGCAAGCTTCTAGATTAAATTGAAACTAATCAGTCCCAAAACCCAACATTTGGAGAGGGAGAGTTGAAATAACACTTCTATTATACTACTTTCTTTTCTTCTCCTTCCACTTCTCCCTTGATGTAAGTTTTCCACCCATTGTCTATCCTAAGATTTTCTCTACAGAGTTTATTTTTTTGCTATCCAAGCATGATGAATCGCCCCACACATTTGCCCAAAGATGAACAGCCAGGAAAGAGCTGAGTCAATTACAGGTGCACAACATTTCCTACAAAGGTAACAATCTTGTTGAAAGTCAGGCCCATATTTAAACATGCTGCATTAGCATCATTATATAAGAAGTGGGAAAAAAAATCCAGTAAAGCTCGCCCCCAAAAAACAACTGCCCAACACACACATATCGCAAGGGAGAAGTTGCAACTTAGTCCTTTTCACACCTTCTGTGCCTAAGGAGAAAAGGTCGGGGAGATAATATCTAATATTGATCTACTTCTGTTGGAAATAGAGAAATTTTTGAGTTTACACAGACCTCTTCTTCAGGAGTATACTCAGAGCATCTAAGCACTTCTGTGTCTAGGCATTTCTCCAAATACAAGATCTGATCTCCCAACTGGAGTCCATGAGAGTTCTGCCATTGTCTTCAGTACAAGCAAAGTTAGGTACATAAGACTTGATTTTAAGAGGTGCTACACATGTGCAGTGCTCACTAGAAGCCAGCTTCAATACTAGTCACCTGCTAGACTCGAGCTCATAATAGGCAAGTGAAGAAACAATGCTTTATATGCATGCTATACCTTTAGAATGGAAAACTTTTGGGGGGAGATGGAAGGCGGGGAAAGGATCAGCTTGGTTTCTTTTCTTTCTTTCTTTCTTTTTTTTTAAAAAGACTACACTTAACCTATCCCCCCTCTTTAAAAGGGAACAAAACCTGAAATTTTTCCTATGCATTTTAAAAGTGCAGTTGCATGCCAAAAAGTTACTAAAATGCCACTGTGGGGCTCCATGTTTACAGTCTCTTCAATTTCCACATCCAAAAAGATCAGCTTGTAAAATGGATGCAATTACAAGATGTGGAATTTCCCCCCCCCCCCAAATCTATCAACTAAGGATTCACGAGTTAAGCTGGTTATTTCTCCAATTCTACCTCATAACTGGTAATAATAAGATTCCCCAGGTAAAGGGGACCCTCACATCTGCTACTCCAGACCTTACTGACATGTATAAGTCCTTGCCAGGGGTCGGCAACCTACGGCACATGTGCCAAAGGTGGCACACAAGCCAATTTCTGTTGGCACAAGATGGAGAGCTCAGTCTGCCACCACTCTGGGATTTCCACTGCTGGTCCCTTGCCAGACGGGGTCCCGCCCCCTGCCCCACTCAGCTCCCGCTGCTAGCTTGGGTGTAGGGAACCCAGGCTGGCAGTGGGCTGAGACTCCAGCTGGCAGGAGCCTGCGGGGGAAACTCCAAAGCGGCGGCAAGCTGAGCGCTTAGCCCGCCACCACTCTGGGGTTCCCCCTGCTGATCCCTTGCCAGCTGGGTCCCCTCCTGCCCCACGCAGCACCCACTGCTAGCCTGGGTTTTTCACCCAGGCTGGAAGCGGGTTGAGACCCCTGCTGGCAGGAACCTGCGGCGGAAACCCCAAAGCGGGAGTGGGCTGATCCGCTAAGCCCCTCCCCTTCCACCCAAAGCCCCGCCCCTTCCCGACTGGCACACAAAGCCTTAAATTTAACTGAATAAATGAACACTTGGCACACTTTCAGACCCTGAATCACATTGGCTCAGAATGACAATCAACCATGCAATAAATTCTTGCATAGTTAGACCCTCTATCCTTCCAGTGTCTCAATCATATTTCTTGGTGGTAAAAGTCTGAGTGTACTAACAATGCCTACATTATATTCACTACATTTGTGGTGGATTCTCCATTGCTTGAAGTCTTTCAATCAACACTGGATGTCTTTTTAAAAGATACACACTAGCTCAAAACAGAAGTTCCAGGTTTCATGCAGGAATCACTGGTGAAAATCTGCATTACTAGTCTATGTAAAGCAGGAGGGCAGACAGCATAAATATAATGGTCTTTTCTGGCCTTAAAGTATCTATGGCAATGTGAAATCGAAACCTACATTAAAATCTAACAAACACACTGAAAAACAGAAGAAAGCTTTAAAAGATATGCCCCATATTTTAATCTATGGGTATCAGAGGACATTATTAAATATAAATCAACTAACTACCACTTTACACTTCAGAGACAGTTATTTTCAAGTCAGCATGCTGTCCAAAACAGTTTTAGTATTTGATTTTTAAATTTTATAACTAAAATTAGATTGATGAGTAAATTTGTTTAGAATGTGTAGATTACTATATTTGATATTTACTTTTTAAAGAGAGAACTTAAAATTCATAATGTACTGTATCCGTTATAATCAGGGGTCTCAAACATGCGGCCCGGGGGCCACATGCGGCCCGCAAAGCCCTTCCCTGCGGCCCGCCAAGCTTTCTGGTGCCCCCCCTTCCCCCCGGTCCCCCCATAGCAGTTTGCAGGATGGAGGGGCCAGAAGTGGAGGCTTCTCTGCTGCCTGGCTGGGCCGCGTGTGTTTCTAGCTCTGGACTTCCTAGATTGCTCTTGCTTTGTGTTGCCAAACAGCTGTTGGTGGTGCCTAGCGCTTTCCAGGAGGGAATGGGGAGCTGCGTGCTCAGAGGAGGAGGTGGGACCTCTTGGAAGGGGTGGAGTGGGGGCGGAGCCGGGGCAGCGAGGGCAGGGTGTGTGTCAGTGGTGCGGCCCTTGGGCCAGTGCACTAGTCCTCATGGAAGGGGTGGAGTGGGGGCAGAGCCGGGGCAGCGAGGGTCTGTGTGTGTGTCAGTGGTGCGGCCCTCGGGCCAGTGCACTAGTCCTCATGCGGCCCTCATGGTCATTTGAGTTTGAGACCCCTGGTTATAATACTTTTTTCCTTTTATTTAGAACATTTGATGCTCTCAAATTTGCCTGAAAGGGTTCCTCTTTTATATATTTTACAATGAAATTAAAAACAAAATTTCTCCTCACCCACTATTTTCCAAAAAGTCAAGAGGAGAACCATTTGAGGCACTTTATTTATTTACTCTAATTGTGAAGCATCAGAGACTGCACAGAATAGTAGGCACTGGAAGCTTGTTTGAGGGTGTACACTTATTTTATAAACAATCATAGAAGACAATAAAAATATCTAAGCTAGAACAGTTCAAATGATACTTCAATAATCGCTATTACAAATTAAGAGGTGGGTATCGGGCAAATCTTTTAGATTCATGAATATCAATACAGCCATTGTAATTCTCACACTTTGTAACAAATACCATGCAAACTTCAATGGGAGTTTACACAGTAAAAAATATTGTGATTCCTGTACTCCCAAGGGAATGTTAATCAGAAAGAGTGCATAAGATTAGGATAACTCTGCTCCAGTGCAACATCCTCTTTTCCTCATTGAGTTAGATACTTTGTGTACTTGACAGGGAGAAGGACCTAATGTATATATTTAGGCCTCAGACCAATGGGATTCTTTGGTCCCAAACATACAAGTCCCTGGCTATGTGCATTGAGAAGTCTTCCGTCTATGTTCATACATGCATGCCATGCTGAGGGGATGCGAAGGTCTTGTATCCATATTGCCATTGACTCCCAATTAATGCCTGTGTTCTGACATTCCTCTGGGATGTGTTTGGGGGAATAAGAACAATTAATGTTACTTTAAACTGTGCTCTGTTTTTTTACATTTTGCCTATGTTTTGGCAGAGGAGGGGGAGGGATATGGAGGGAGTGGAAGGGAGAGATCATGTTGTGCAGATCAGCTCTTTGGCTCCTTACCGGTCCTGCCTCCTAGCCCTTCCCTTCTCCCAGATGGCTCACGATGAGATATGCATGGTTTTTTTAAAGTTGGGCATCTGCTGTGGAGTGGCATATGACCCTCATACACCCATTAGGTTGTTCTTCATTGATGTAATTTTGTTCCTGCCCATGTTGCACAGAAGGCTACAATGACTTGGGTTATTTATTCTGTAGGTTAATGTTGATCTGTAGTAAGCATTCTGAAAGCAGATTCCCAAGAGTATATTACCCAAAGGTAAATAGCACTAGCTCTGTGTTTCATGACAGCTTCTCCCTAACACTCCCCCCCAAAATCACAAAAATTAACAGCTGACAGTACCAATTCTTTGCTTTTATTTTTCAAAACTAATGCTATTCTTGGTCCAGAGTGAAGCAAAAAAGGAAGCTATTTCTTTTTAAAAAGCACACTAAATTCAAACCAGCTCAGCCAATAACTAACTTGGGAGAGAGGAGAAACTGAACTGAATCATACCAACTATTGGTTTCATAATGGTAATTGCTGACATTCTTAACAGGCACTTCTATAGTCAAAATAGAATTCCTGCAGGGTCTTTCTTCCCCCTCGGCTGGAGCATTTCCAGTGCACTCTTCCACACATTGGCACTGCAGTACTTAATATACTGTCAGCAAGTGCCCATTACAGATCATCTTTGTAATACTTTTTTATTTTACAATACATTAATTGTGCCTGCTTTGCCGCCTGACTGTAAAATACATTGGTAAACAACTGTACCTCAGTAAATAAAAAGTTTGTTTAGCCAAAGAGTAGCTGGAGTTGGTTGGCGCTGTGGATGAATATATCAATACACCAGCTGATGTATCTTGCAAAGATGGCTGTACTACGTCTTCTGCAATTATTTGTACTGTATGTGCAAAACATAATAAACTACTACTCCAAAAGCCTGCAATTTATCCAAGCAAAATTTTCTTCTTAACTGAAAATAAGTCCTTTTAGATTGTAGTGGATTTAATTTGTCTATCTGTCCCTCAATTTAACTAAGGCAAAGCATTTTCACAGCTCAATCTTCAGAAGGTGTTTTTGGGAGTAAATGGGGGGGAGGGGAGGAAACGGGGAACTATATTCTGCATAAACATTCACAACTATAAACTCTTGCTAGTATTTAATATGAAACTATAGACTGATGTAAAGGCCCATATATAGCATTAAACGTAAAATTAGGACTAATGCTGTTTGCCTGTGTGAAATCTGATGAACAACTTTAATCTCAAGGATTAAATTTCTGCAAAATGTCAGACTACTGAAGCCATTTTAAACCAAATCCTCTGTGCTATTAATGTCTTTGGCTCTGCAACATTGATTCCATGCTTTTAAATATGTATACGATAAATACAGCAATCAGTTGTGCACATTTTCCCCTCTCCGATAGATTTTTACATCATTTGTATTTTAGTGCTTGTGAATTTAAGCCTGCTGTGCCAGCAAATTCAAAAAGTTTCTGCCAGAGTCCAAATGCATTTTGCATCCAGAAATTACAGTTATTGGTGTGAATGATTACAAGAAGCAGACTCTTCAGTGGGGCAAGAACTGATGCTTTATTCTGAAGGAGCAAAACTACTAAAAACCTCAAGATATACCAATGTAGAAGCAATGCAGAAGCAAGGGGCACAATTCTGCTTTCTGCTGGTGATAATGGCAACACTTCCTAATGATTTTTATGAGTCAGGCTCAGCCTCAGGAAATGAATAAACTACCCTGGGCTCACAGATTTGTCTCCAGACCCCTCTTTTCATAACAACAAAATTAATAACAAGCACCAGTTAGGTGTGTCCTCACGAGGGGGGTGGGGGGCAAATCGACGGCAGATACGCAACTTCAGCTACGTGAATCACGTAGCTGAAGTTTGCGTATCTGCCGCCGACTTACCGCTTGTCCCCATGGCGGCGGCAGTCGGCGTTGCGCTCCGGCGTCGACTCCAGCTTGTGCCTCCCGGCAAGCTGGAGTTCCAGAGTTGACGGGGGAGCCGCGGGGATTGAGTTATCGCGTCTTAGGGCTGGTCTTCACTCGCGCAGCACAGGATCGATCTTCTGGCGATCGATTTATCGCGTCTTAACAAGACGCGATAAATCGATCGCCCGGAGCTCCTCCGTCGACTCCGGAACCCCAGCTCGTCGGGAGGTGCAAGCTGGAGTCGACGGGGGAGCGCGCCGCCGACTGCCGCCGCCGTGGGGACGAGAGGTAAGTCGGTGGCAGATACGCAAACTTCAGCTATGTGATTCACGTAGCTGAAGTTGCGTATCTGCCGTCGATCCCCCCCCCCCAGTGAGGACCTCAGTGAGACGCGATAAATCGATCGCCAGAAGTTCGATCCCGGAGCAGCCTCGTGAAAACAAGCCCTTAGAAATCACAACCACTTTCTTTCAAGAACACTGTACATTAAAAAATAAAAATAAAAAAAAGATTTTCAAAGGCACAGTTAAATATGTACATTGCCCTCTAACTCCCTTGTGACTTTGAAAATCTCCTAAATAAACAGGAATAAGAATACAGTTGAACAGAAAAAAAGACCCAATTTATATTCAAACTAATTTTAGATTTTCAAGATGTTCTCTTTTTACAAAATCAAGTTGTTTTTGGTTTCTAAGCCAAAGGTAAATTACAGAACCATGAAGTGCAACAGGAACTAAAAAGATAGCTAGCTCAATGGAAGACATCAGTTGTAACTCAATGCTTCATTCCAGTACAAAAGCTTTACATAAGAATTTAAACGACATAGTTAGCCATAGGGGTAGCAATTTCTTATTAGCAGGCAATGGATATTGTTCTTCAATGCAGATATCGCCTATGGAAGGCTGAAAAGGACAGGATTAGTATTCAAAACAACAGTGACAAATCAGAGAATTAGTCTGAAATCAACAAGACGAAATTTAATAAAGAAAGTACAGGGTACTGCATTTAGGAAGGAAAAAAAATCAAATGCACAACTATAAAATGGGGAACATTTGACTAGTTGGTAGTACTGCTGAAAAGAATCTGGGCGCTATAGTGGATCACAAATGGAATGAGAGTCAATGGGATGCAGTTGTGAAAAAGGTTAATATTCTGTGGTGTATTAACAGAAGTGCTGTATGTGAGGCACAGAAGGTATTGTCCCACTCTACTCAGCGAGGGCAAGGCCTCAGTTAGTGATCTGTAGTTAGGAACTACACTTCAGGAAAGATGTGGATAAATTGGAGGGAGTCCAGAGGAGAGGAACAAAACTGATGAAAGGTTAAGACAATCTGACCTTAGACGAGAGATAAAAACCTGGGTATTCTTACTTTTGAGAAAAGACAACTGCGGGTGTCGGGGAGACCTGATAACAGTCCTCAAATATGTTACGAACTGCTATAAAGAGGACGGTATTTAATTGTTCTCTATGTCCACTGAAGGTAGGACAAACAGCAATGGATTTAATCTGCAGCAAGGGAGATTGAAGTTAGATAAGGACAAAATTTCTAACTATAAGGGTATTTAGGTTCTAGAATAAACTTCAAGGGAAGTTGTGGAATCTCCGTCGCTTCTAGGGTACTATGAAACGTAGTTTAAATTAATTGAGTCATGGTTTGCATGGTTCCCCTGGTCATTTGAAGGAACCCCAGAGATGCTGAATAAAGAAAGAGTGGTGTAGAAACAAAAATCTCTCAACTCAAAATATTTTGTTCATCTAGAATATTTATCCCTATAGTAATAGTAGCATTTGCTATTCAGAATGGCCTGATCAGTTTTGTAAACTCCCTTAACCTTCCCCTTACTATCCCCTTTTTATAAATTTGCTTCCTCCAAGGTTTATTTCCCTTGGTTGAGAAAAGCCTAGAGAGGAGTATCCTATTTTTATTTCTTTTAAGGAGTGCTCTCAAAAAATCCTGCAGATTAAGAATATATATGCTTTACTTTTACCCTTGGTCACAGAGGTCATGCTTACATGTGCAGTAGTATATAATCTGAACAGAAATAAACTGTTCAAATACAAAGAGGCCCAGACTCCTTATGCAACTAAATTCCCATTGAGTTTGGGAGTTTTGCCTGCATACACCCAGTACAGAACTAGACCCAAAATGTCTTCAAGCAATTGAATGCCATTAGGACACCAGAACCGGGGACAAAAACAAGTCTATAGGACTTTGGCAGGATTGCATCCCACACCCTTTTATGTGAGCTTTTTCATGGTCAGGTTGGAGTGGTTGATATTCCAAATCTACTCAGACTATAGAAAACAACATAACAGAATGATGCACGAGTGTGTTACACCAGTTTTCTTCCAACGTTGGTCGACTAACGTGAGTGGAGTAACATTGATATAATGGTGAGTTAGAGTCTCCCGTGGCTTGTCTAGTTCTGCAGCTGCACTGCTATGGTGCTTCAGTGTAGACCAGGAGTGGTCAAACTTTTTGGCCCGAGGGCCACACTGAGCTTCAAAATTGTGCGGAGAGCCGGGTAGGGAAGACCCCCACCCACTTCCTGCCCCCTGACTACCCGCCTCAGAACCCCGATCCGTCCAACCCCCCCCACTTCCTGTCCCCTGATTGCCCCCTCCAGAGACCCCCCCCACTGTAATTGCCCCCCAGGGCTCCACCTCCTATATGGCCCCCCCCGCTATTTGTTCCCTGACTGCCCCCTCCCAAGACCCCCCACACCTAACCACTATTCCCTGCCCCCACCACCTAAGCTTCCCCTCCCCCCCACTCCACTGGCTTACCTGCTCAGCCAGGTGCAGGGCCCCACGGCTCGGAGCGCTCCACCTAGCCGTGCCTCCTGCCGTGCTCGGCCCAACACCCCGGGCCGGGAGCGCGGGGCCCTGCGGCTTGCCGCGCTCGGCCCAACACCCCGGGCAGGGAGTGCAGGGCCCCACAGCAAGATGCGCTCAACCAGGCACCCCGGCTCAGGGTGTGGGGCCCCTTGCTCAGAGTGCGGGGCCACACGGCTTGCCGCACTCAGCCCAGCCCCCCCGTCTGGAAGCGCGGGGCCGCGCGGCTTGCCGCACTCGGCCCGGGGCTGGGAGGGCCCGCCAGCCCAATCTTGCAGGCTCCATAAAAATGGCCGGCTATAGTTTGCCCATGTCTGGTGTAGCCACTACTTGCACTGAAAGGAGGGATTCTCCCATTGGAATAGGTAATCCACTTCTCTGAGAGGCGGTAGAGAGGTTGATGGAAGAATTCTTCACTGACCTACTTCTCTCTACACAGGGACTAAGGTCAATTTAAGTACACTGCTCAGGGGGTGGGGATTTTCTTTCACATTCCTAAGTGAAGTAGCTGAATTGACCTAATTTTCTCGTATAGACTAGCCCTCTGTAGAACTAGGGCACGAATGTCAGCTGACGAGGGAGTTCAGAACAATGAAATCAGATTCAGCGTCAGTTCTTGGTACACATGTACACAGATGTAACACAAAAACAGTAACAGCCTTGGGTTCAGAGAACAGCGGTCTCTCTCTCTCTCTTCCCCTCTCCCCCCCCCCCCCCCTTGCTTCTGGACCACCATATTCTATGGCAATTTCCTGGAGTACAAGCATGAGCCTGAGTTGCTGCAAACCCCTGGCTTGCCAGGAGCAGCTTAGGTACTTCATCTAGCCACACACCACTTAATTTTTCTAAAAGCATCCGTGGTAATATGCTTTAATAAATAATAATAAATAAAACGTAAGCCAATATACACGAAAGCCAGCATAATGGCAAATGTAGACCTATGTGCTCAACCACTAAACAGGACAGAGGGATGCAAATCCATAGGACCAGCAAGGGGAAAGGGAAGAATTTAAATATGCTCCTCTCTGCAAAGATGCTGTCTGACCCTTGGACTGTGCAGAAATGCATCATTTCAGGCAAGGAGCCCTACCAGCTAGTATACTCTTCACTCCAGACTACGGCAGACTCAGGGACAACTTGAAATAATTAATATGACTCAGGTACTGTTGTTAACTCCAATTCCCCTCTGCAGAACACCAGCAAGAGCTAGTAACCATAGACTTTAGTAGTTTCCATCTTACTGCCTTGGGTGGAGCCATTTGGCTAGATGGGAAGCCTGTCAGCAACCCAGACACAGGCTTTCCAAGAACTAGTGGTTAGAGTCAGGAGCCAGAGCCAGAAGTTATTAACCCGAACCAAAGTGGTCAAAGCCAAAGCTCAGCCAAAGCACAAATCAGAGCTAAGGGTCAGGGCTGGAGTCAGAAGCTGGGCAAGGGAGCAAGATGGGATCAAGTCTGGGAATAAGGCAGGCACAAGAACGACTGTAGCACTGAGCAGCAACTGTCTAGCTGCTGCTGGGCTTAGCCTTAGAGCATGTCTGTGGGTTCCCTCCAGTCAAATCAGGGGGGTCTGCCAATTGGGCAGTTCTGCTGTAGCTCCTCTGTGTTCATTAATCTGCACAGAAACTAAGTTGGCTAGTCGCAGGCTCAGCTGCAGGCCCTCACTCCTGACAGTCCATCTGTGGAGCTGGCCTGCATCCATGGTGATGAGGACCGAGATTTCTGGCCTCTGATGAACTTTCGGACCTCAAAGCTTATTCCCTCGCCCTGTGGAACAAAGTGTGTGTGAGGGAAGTTAAAAAGAGTACCAAGAACTGTCTTGGTCTTTGCTTTAGTTTTTGCACAGAAAGGAGAATCTGGGCCATTGTATTTTTCTGGGTTGCTGGCAGATTGTAAAGATTAGCACCGAATCAATGTCAATGACAACAAGAGTCAAAGAACTTTAGGATTTAAGAGAAATCTGTAGTATTAAAAAATATTTAATTATTCTAGACTACCCTCTATTCTAAAAATAACTTTAAAAAAATACATTTGTTTCAAGATAAAAGCTAAAAATATGGTCCTTATGAGGATCAGAAAATCTTCAAAGAATAGAAATGGTTGACAAAGGAAGAATCAAATATGCGCCCCATATTTACTAATTTAATCTGCATTCAAAGTACCATCAAACCATCTAAATACAACCGAGTAATGATTAGATTTATGCATAAATCTAAAATACTGACAATTGCATATTTTGTAATCTGACTCTCATGGATAACCATGCAAGTTTGTTTCATTTTTCCTAAAAACCCAGGGGTGATTTAGTCCATCTCCCTGCCCCACTACCTTACAGCCACCCAGAAGTGACCTTTGAGGTTTGAAATCCGCAGCTGTGCATCTTTCCAATGTTTCTGTCTCCTCAGATAGAGGGGCCACCCAGCCTGCAACCAATGATACTAGGGCCTCTCTCTGTAAGGCAGAAAATAACCTGCAGTTCAGCAGAATGAATACAAATCCCTGTGGTAAAGGAAGTCTGAGAACCTCCTATTTCCAAGGCTTTAAGAGCTCTCCCCTGAAATAATTTTCCAACACTGGCACCTGTGCAGAGGTTCCACCACAAGTCACTGAGTGCCGCTTCTCCTGTGGTAGAGGAGAAAGGTGTCAGCCTGAATAGCAGCCTGTATCTTTCCCCACCTCCTTTTGAAAGGAGTCAATTAAGTGGCTAAACAATCATGAAGATATCCACCCCCAAAATTTTAAGGCTAATACTGGATGAGAGTGGGGGCATTGTGCTGCAACAGGTGTGGTTTTCCACATAACTTTCAAACTGAAGTAGTCAGCACTTTGTGGCTATTTAAAGATTTCATGACAAGTTTCAAGAATAATTGTGTTTGCTCTAGAGTCCTGGGGAAATCGTCCTTGCACAGTTCAGCACCTGCTTGTCTAATGTTTCCTCTGTGGCTTCACCAAATGGAGAAGTTATTCATAGCCTGCCCTCCTAATAAAGTCCCAGCCTTGTGTAACACCAGAGAGATTTACATTTCAGGAGTATCAGAGGAATCCCCACACACTACCCACACCATCTACAAAGCACTTTGGGATCCTTTTTGATGAAAGGGATTACATAAATAAGGCTGAGAGGTTTAGATAGAACGGCATGGATACTGAACATTGCCTCTTGAGATCCATTACAGACCTACATTTCTGAGTCTCACTAGCCCATCCTCTGCACAGAGGCAGGACCAAGTATACCTAGACTCTCCCTGACAGGTGTTTAACTTGTTCTTAAAAGACTCCAAGGATGGGAATTCTACAACCTGCCTTGGTAACTTATTCCAGTACTTAACTATCTGTATGGTTAGAAAACTTTTCCTGATAGCTAACCTAAAACGTGTACACTGATGATTAAGCCTATTGCTTCTTATCCTGCTTTTACTGTACATGGAGAACAATCAATCACCGTCTTATTTGTAACAGTTAACATATTTGAAGTTGCAAAAACGACAAAGAACCCTGTGCCACCTTACAGACTAACAAATGTATTGGAGCATAAGCTTTCATGAGCCAATACCCACTTCATCGGATACATCCAAAGAAGTGGGTATTAGCCCACGAAAGCCTATGTTCCAATACGTTTGATAGTCTATATTGCCACAGGATTCTTTGTCGCTTTTGCAGATCCAGACTAACACGGCTACTCCTCGGATATTTTGAGTTATTTCTCAAGACTAAACATACCCACTTTTAAAGAAACCTTTATTCATAAAAGATTTTGGAAAACCTGATCATTTTTGTTGTTTCCTGCTGGTTTCTCTCCAATTTCCAAAATTGGACACAAAACTCCAGCTGAGGCCTCACCAGTTCCAAGTGGAGGGGAACAATTACTTCTCGTGTATTATATATGGCACTTCTATTAAACACACCCTAGAATATTAGCCTTTTTTTGCATCTAAATCACATTGTTGGTTCATATTCAATTTGTGAGCCATTATAACCCCCAGATCCTTTCCCACCATGCTAAATAAATTAATAGTAAATTAAATTAATAAATCCAATCAAACATGACAAAGGAGCATTAAAAACAGCACAATTTTCTTGCCGGGCAGTTCTCTTGCTATAGGCAGTATACAAGGAATCTTCTCAAACAACATATTTTTATATGCTCTAGGAATATTTTGGAGACATTCTTTGGTCTGTTACACAGGAGGCCTGACTAGATGTTCACAGTTGTCCCTTAAGGGTTTGGAATCTATTAATCTACTTTGTTAAATTTATATTTTCTTATGACTAATGGAATGCTAATCTGATTATTGGATGCCAATTCCTTTTGTACCAAGTGAACTTTTGGTTGTTTTACTTGGAAGTATCTATGAAAAATGGAAGAGCACATCAGTTTACATTTGTTATGAGAAAAGGATTATGGCAAGATCCCTAGACACTACTAATATCAAAGCAAGGCTCAGAATTATTAATCTACTCTCTAATGGGGGTACTCAAGGGGAGGGATGCAATTATGAAGCACTGATATTAGACAATACTTGATTTCAGTAGGCAAGTCAAGGTTTGAAATTCCAAAGTGAGGCCTGAAAACCTAAAATCTTGCAGTCTCTCCTTTGGCCGATTCATTGAATAATACTAGAAGGATTGACTTAGCTGCCTTCTTGGGTGCAGCAAGAGACTTCATAGATAGAACACAGGAAAGTTATGGTTTTGGAAAAATAAATAGACCAAACAGTAAGATAGCCAATACTTTAGCATCCATATTTAAAGTAGACTTACAGTCAAAAATGGGAGGGACCAAGTTTATAACACTTTCCTAGCAGCAACAGATACTAGGATATATTAAGTAGAAATTAATTCTTAGACTCCTGGATTTTGAATTTGTTATTTACTATATAGAGTTTGTTTTGGTGGAATATTTGTAGGGCTATCAATTAATTGAAGTTAATGCATGATATTAACACAAAACAAATTAACTAGATTAAAAAATAGTTGTGATTAATTGCAGTTTTAATCGCACAGTTCATAGAATAACCATTTAGATTTATTATAAATATTTTTGGATGTTTTTCTACATTTTCAAATATATTGATTTAAATTGCAACACAGTACAAATTATATAGTAGTCACTATTTTATTTTTATTACAAATATTCGCACTATAAAAGATATAGTATTTTTCATTTCTCCTCATACAAGTCCACTCAGTCCTACTACTTTGTTCAACCAAATGCTAAGACAAAGAAGTTTGTTTATGTTTACAGAAGATAATGCTGCCTGCTTCTTATTTACGGTGTAACCTGAAAGTGAGAACAGGCATTCGTATTGCACTGTTGTAGCAGGCATTGCAAGGTAGTTACGTGCCAGATATGCTAAACTTTCATGTGCCCCATCATGCTTTGACTTGTAGATGCTAAAGTTTTACATTATTTTGTTTCTAAGTGCAAATATGTAAAAAATAATAATTCTACATTTGTAAACTGCACTTTTGTAATAAAGAGATTGCACTACACTAGAGTCTGATCCCGGAATACCGTGCGCCGTGATAACACAAATCCGTTTATAGCGCGGGGCACGGCTGGCTCCTGATGGCGGCGACGGGCGCTGCTTTGATGCAGTGGAACCCCGCAATACTGCGATCCCACGTTTATCGTGATCGATTTTTTTGGATCCCAATTGTCGCAGTATTGCGGGGTCCAACTGTACTTGTATGTCCTGCAAGTCACACCGCAAATGATTCAGGATTAGAAACCAAGATCTTCAGGTCTCTCACATCTTTAATTATGAAATCATACAGCTTCAGTTGGAGTTGCTTGTTCACCCCTCAAGGGAACCATTAAAAAAAACCCAATCACTAAGGAAGGAGGAGACCAGGGAGATGATGTAGTTTCAGAATCCCTGGATTCCTTAAAAATAGAAATGGGTGATATAAATTCATCTCTATTGTATCCCAATTGGGGCAGGAACTTACACTGGTAGGAGATTAAGAAAATATGACTAACAGATAGAAAGCTGTTGAGTTAAAAATGAAAACAAATTAACTTTGACCAAGTGGGAATAAATGGTTTAAAAGTTTTGTAAATTTAGCCTTATCAAAAGTGGTGTGAGTGTGAGTGTGAGTGTGAGTGTGAGTGTGAGTGAGACAGAGACTCTTTCCACATAGCTGCTGTGGGGTTCAATCCTGCATTTTAGTTTACCAAATTCCCATTGTCTTTTAGTTTTGACTATAGGATTGGACCTGAATATAAAAACAGACAATAAGTTAAGCCATCTATATCCTATGAAAATTTTTACTTCTCCCTCAGACGTAACATATAAGACATCAATACACTCAGTAAAAAAGTAAATTGCAATAGGATTCTAGATACAAAAATAATAATAATAATAATAATTCATGACTCTGTTCTAGAGAGTTTCCCAAGCTGCAGACTGATTCTTTTTCCCCTTGATAATTTCCACAGGAAAGGAACTGCCCATCTGCAGCTGAACTCTTTCAAAAAGCACACCCAAAGACTTCATTTCAAATCTATTCTTCAGCAGCCTGTGATGTCACTGCATATGTAGGTGCAAACAATATAGACAAAAAGAACAGTTAACTGTTGATGTCAAAGTACAAATTCCCAAATAAAATCAGCTATGTGTGCTTTCTATACATGCTGCTTTTAAGGAATTGCAGAGGGAAAGTATTAGGACACCATACTCTTTGAGAAAGTACTGCTCTAAAAGGCCTGATCCAAAATCAAATGAAGTCAAACTGAAATCTTTCTATTATTTTCAACAAGCTTTAGATCAAACTGCAAATTTCTATAGTTCTGAAGACTTAAAACAGAATGGCAAAGAATCCAGATTAGGCTCTTCACTAAAACCTGTAGTTTATTATGCTGTTTTGCATAATTAGCAGTCATAGCTTTATGCTTCAGAACCTGAACTATCAGAAAAGTTTATAGCCAAATGTGAACTGTGTGTCACTGATAAAGTCTTCCTTCATCCTCAGGGTGTTCCTCTGCTTTACATAAAGATGTATACATGTTCTTTCACCTCTAAACACAATCACATACATTCAGGAATTTAACATCTTCTATCATTAAGGGATCACGCATGCTTTAGCTTCAGTATGCAGAGCTCATTAAAGACACCAGGGACTCCTTCCATTCCTCCCACAAGCTCCCTGTATGCCACCCTCCCATCCCTCTCCATTTTAGGAGCTACATACCAGGGTCTCCGTCTCATATGTACATGTACAAGCCTTCCTTTCCAACAAATCATAAAACAGAACACACAGCCTAGTTAACAATAGGTCTTGTTAATTTTGCTTGATTGGCAGCTCTAGCTAGAGATTTAACCTCTGCTTATCTATCTATAGAACAGTCTTGCTTACCCATTGCACCAATCAAGGTGTCTTCACTTTTACCTGGCAGTACTACTTACAGGCCTCAGAGGATAGTTCCATTCCCATGCCCATTCCATCCTTTATGGACAATAAGGGTGCTAGTTGTTATGGGCTACATGTCATCAATGGGCTACATGTCCAGCATCAATCTGACAGATCAACTAACTTCAGATAGGCTACTGCATAGCTGTTGAGTTGTAATAGCTTTCAGTCACCAACAACCTTCATACTAGAGCTTCATGGAAGATGGAAGTTTTGTTGCACAAAGGATTCCAAAAATTAAAAGAATGGCTCCATCCCAAAACAAAAAATTTCAAAATTCAATGTGAAGGAAAATTCCTAAACAAAATGTTTTGCGGTCAACTGAAACACTGTTTCAACAAACTAAAATGTTTCATTTTGTTTTCATTTTTTATTTTGCACTGTAAGCTAACAATACAAAATAAGAAAAACACCAAACAAAAGTTTATTCAAAATGAAATATCAACACCTGTTTCAACATTGTCAGAACTCTTTCCTTCCATTATCTCCCAACAAAGAATTCTGGTAAAATGACTCAATTTTGATGGGGAAAAAAAATCTGTCAGAAGTGATTAAATGTACAGCTAGATTTGTATGCTGTATCTGTATATTTCTTGCTCCACCTCAGCTTCATTCATTGTTTAAATTAAGAACTCCAGTCTGTTTTTTACAAAAGGCAGAACTCTTCAGCAGGAGGAGCTGCCCTCAACAATGTCCAGATGGACTGCATCAAACACTAGCATTTTCACAGACTTCATGCTAGCAAGACTAAAAGCTAATGGTGCCCAGAGAATGCCACTTCAGTTAATAAAAGGGTTGTCAAGCAATTAAAAAAATTAATTGCACGGTTAGACAACAGAATACAATTTAAATATTTTTGGATATTTTCTCCATTTTCAAATATATGGATTTCAATTAAAACAATACAAAGTGTACAGTGCTCACTTTATTTATTTAGGATTACAAATATTTGCACTGTAAAAAACCACAATTCACCTAATACATGTACTCTAGTGCAATCTCTTTATCATAAAAGTTGAGCTTACAAATGTAGAATTATATATAAAAAAGCCTACATTCAGAAATAAAACAAATGTAAAACCCTTGAGCCAACAAGTCCACTCAGTCCCACTACTTGTTAAGCCAATCGCTCAGACAAATAAGTCTGTTTATATTTGCAGGTGATAATGCTCCCTGCTTCTTGTTTACGTCACCTAAAAGTGAGAACAGGCATTCACATGGCACTGTTGTAGCCAGCGTCACAAGATATTTACGTGCTAGATGCACTAAAGATTCATATGTCCCTTCATACTTCAACCACCATTCCAGAGGCCATGCATCCATGTTGATGACTGGTTCTGCTCTAAAACGATCCAAAATCAGTGCGGACCAATTTTTACCATCTGAGTCAGATGCCACCAGCAGAAGGTTCATTTTCTTTTCTCGTAGTTTAGATTCTGTAGTTTCCGCATCAGCGTTGCTCTTTTAAGACTTCTGAAAGCTTGCTCCACACCTCCTCCCTCTCAGATTTTGGAAAGCATTTCAGATTTTTAAACCTTGTGTTGAGTGCTGTAGCTATCTTTGAAATCTCACATTGGAACCATCTTTGGGTTTTGTCAAATCTGCTGTGAAAGTGTTCTTAAAATGAACATGTGATGGGTCATCATTCGAGACTGCTATAACATGAAATATATGACAAAATGCAGGTAAAACAGAGCAGGAGACATAAAATTCTCCTCCAAGGAGTTCAGTCACAAATTTAATTAACGAGCATCATCAGCATGGAAGCATGTTCTCTGGAATGGTAGCAGAAGCATGAAGGGGCACACGAATGTTTAGCATATAAATACCTTGCAATGCGGACTACAAAAATGCCATGTGAACGCCTGTTATCACTTTCAAGAAGCGAGCAACATTATCTCCTGTAAATGTAAACAAACTTATTTGTCTGCACGATTGGCTGAACAAGAAGTAGGACTGAGTGGACATGTAAACTCTAAAGTTCTACATTGTTTTGTTTTGAGTACAGTTATGTAGCAAAAAACCCTACATTTGTAAACTGCACTTTCATGATAAAGATTGCACTACTGTACTTTTACGCGGTGAATACTATTTCTTTTATAATTTTTACAGTGCAAATATTTGCAATAAAAATATAAAGTGAGCACTGTAAACTTTGAATTCTATGTTATTATTAAAACATATCTGAAAATGTAAAAAACATCCAAAAATATTTAATTTCAATAGGTATTCATTGTTTAGCAGTGTGATTAAGACCATGATTAATCACGATTAATTTTTTTAATCTTTTTTTTAAGTTAATCACCAGTTAACTGCAATTAATCAATAGCCCTGGTTAATATAGATAAAACAGTTAACCAATTTATCTTAAAAATAAATCTGACTTGCCATGACACAGCTAGTTTGGTGACTAAGATTTATATAAATTATGAACTATAATAAAATCAACTAAAAAGGATGCTCCCTTGGAGATTCTATAGGAGCATTCTTCTAGCAATCTTAAGTTTCATTTTCAGATTCTCAGACATACCACTCTGAAAGTTTTCTTCCCCATCCCCAACATCTTTTTCCCGAAAACACAAGAGCAAAAAGCCACCATTTTTTGTGTACTTCAACAAAGTAATTAAAATGGATAGGGGAGGGCAGAGAGGGTAGCAGAGAATTCCTGCAAGGTTTTTTAGACCTCATATACATTTATCTAAGCATTGGAAGTCAGGTTAGAAAGCAAAAAAATGTACAATCACAATACTGTCTAGTATGATTACGGACTCTATAGTTCGTGAGATACATACATAGCACAAGTACAGTTCTGTCATTTTATCAAACAGTTCTCAAACTGCTAAAAATATTTTAACTCCATCCATAAAAATTACAGAGTACAGTTATGCTTGCCCTGTAATTATTTTTAAAGCTAAATAAGCTTCTCGGTGAAGCAGAAAAGTCTTTTTGAAGTTTTAACCACAGTCTTTATTTATAGGACCATAGGAATTAAAACCTATTCTACCCAAAGCAAGATCATTTTTGGAAGCATTTGGCTTGTTTCTGAATTGTATATCCATTTCGCAAGCAGTGGTTTATGAAATCCACACAATACTGGCAGGCAATACTGAGAACTAGTAATGAACAGAAAATACTTGGAGTGTTTCCATTATTAAGCAAATGCCTTGGTCTAAATTACTGATCCTATGATTGATCTGAGACAGGTCATTTCCTCTCCACACCATACCATATTTTAGAAGCATTATGAATCAGACAACAGTATCAGAGAAGATGTCTCTATTCCGTTCTGAACATATTTGTATCTTGAACCTCTTACAGCATTACAGAGGTCTACTACCCCAAATCCCATCTCTGCAGTTCAAAAACTGTTTAATTTTACTTTCAGTTACACACAGGTGCACGAAAATTAAGGAAACAATAGATAAAATCGGAGTTCCAGATAATGCTTTCCTATGGAAAAACCTGCAAAGAGGAGACAGGGTTAAGATAAAAATTGGTAGCCACAGAACCACAGAAGTAATGTTTGGCCCCAATGGAGGAAGCAGGGGCTGTATCCAACTAGTCTGTGAATATCTCAGAGTCTTACAGGGTTCTACATTAACTGTATCAGGTCTAGCAAAGACCTACAGACACCTTGCAAAGCACAGCTGTGGTCAAAAAGCTAATAAGTTGTTAGGATACATGAGCAATAGGACGATGAATAACATTACTGTAATATTTTGGATAAAATCATTCATGTGGACTCATCTGGAATACTGTGTTTAGTACTGATCACTTCATCTCAAAACTGATATTACAGATTTAGAGGGGCTCCAGAAAAGGGAGATGAGAATTGTCCAGGGTCTGGAAAAACACTAATATGAAAAGATTGCAATTTTTTTTTACCTTAATACGTAGGAGAATTCGAGGAGACACAATATATACAATTGTGGTCTAGGGAAGATAGGGGCGGGGGACAGATACTCCTGATTTATTTCATAACACAAGAACAAGGGGACATTCAATGACATTTTAGAAATGGCAAATTCATATCTGAGGAGAAAAATACTCTCACACAACATGTAATTAGACTGGAATTACTGCCACAGGAAGTTGCTGAGACCAAGAATTTATAGATTCAAAGAGAGACTGGTTATTTGCATGCACAATAAGAGTATCCAACGTTAGCATAATTAGTGCTAACAGAATGCTGGAAGGAATATTAAGCCAAGTCAGTCTGTAACTATTAAAGATCACAGTGAGATCTATGGGGGGAGGGGGGGGGGGAGCAGATTATCCCATATCTGCCAACTGTGCGGTTCCTTACATCTTCCTTAGAGGCAATTGGGGTCAGTCATTGTTGCAGTCATGATACGTGATTAGCTGGACCTTAGGTTGATCAGTATGGCAATTCTTGTGTTCCTATAACTTGATATTAACTTACTCATTAAAACCGATGGGGGATATTGACAGGAAAGTGGCTCTTCTCTGGCTTGGTCCACTCCCCACGACATAGACATATTTCCCCCCCACACACACACCCCCAATCTCCTTATTCTCCACCCCTGTAAAGAAAAACAGACTGAAGTTCAAAACAATAGTGCTTCTACTGGTCTGGAGGTCTACTGCTGCATTACTTCAACTGCCTACCCCAAACTGATGAAGTACCAAGAGAGCAGGTTTTCTGCTCCAATCAAGCCCTACCAAGAAAATTAGGGATAGCATGACCCCAAGAAAGAACTAAGGTACAATTTTTGTTGAGTAAAAGAAGTTAACTCAGTAAGAATGACAGCATGTCTCAAATTGTTGCTAGAGCACTTTGCACCACTCTTTGTATAGCTCAGCTCAAGAAAAAACAAATCTATAGCTAAAGAATAAAAAATCAACCCACTTGAATTCAGTATCTTAGATTCAATAAAATAAATGTTTAATGTCCAAAACCAAACTACTCGTACAGTAACAGCAGTCTCACCTGCAGGACATTTTTCATTTGTTTTGCTGTGCTGTTATAGTTTGAACATTCATTCCAGACATCAAGTCTACAAAGCTTCACAGATTTTCTGCAACATCCTCATGTGTACAAAACACAACCCCCTTTTATACATATGCAATATGGTGGAAATTTCAGTCTCAAGAATTGGAGAAGGGTATAGTTTCTAGAGAAACTAACACAACCCTCTTGTATATATTTCTGTTTTCTATTGCTTTTAGCTATTCACAGCCTTGATACATACAACATGTGAACAATGTGACCAAATACAGTGCATATTGAGAAACTGTATTACAAAACAGCCAAAAACCCCTGGTTGGCAAATATTTTAAAAAAAGATTAGCCATCCGCCATCTTCCTCTTCAGCTGGCACTAGAGATCGCTACATTTTTTTCACTGAAAACAAGATTATGCATATGTGCCAAAAATCGAAAAGCTCTCCTTCCTATAGGCAGGATTAGTAGTACCTTATTCAAGCTACCCAACATTTCCCATTTTATAACTTTGCCAAACTTTAACGATTTGGGTTAAAATTCTTCACGTGAGTGACAGCATCAGACTAAAGTTTTTGGACAACTGTAGCTAAAATAGTTCAGTTTCTTCTGAGAATGAGGCTAGGAAAAAATATGATGTTTTGCCCATGATGAAAAAGATCAAGACACTATTTCTTTGAAAAAGCTTCAGTGCCCCCAGGCTTTGGAGCAGGGACTTGACATTTGATGGCAGGTGGCAGGAGGAGATTGCCTTTGTGTCAGGAATGTGCCTGGCATTCCCAAATTTTTGAGACCTTGATCTTGCAAACTTAATGTTACTTTAATGCAGTTTGTGTGTAAGTTAGGTAAAACCCAATAGTGAATTCTCTTATAGTGAAACTCCATTTCAAAGGCAACAAAACCTCTTACCCTAACCACTGTTTCTCAGTATCTTTCCACTTGAGTTTTAAGGGAATGGATGTAACAAAGAATCCTGTGGCACCTTAAAGACTAACTAAAGTACTGAAGCATAAGCTTTCGTGGGCTAATACCCACTTCGTCAGATGCAAGCAGTGGAAGTGTCCAGGGTCAGAATTAGGATTACTGGGATTATATTTCCACTTCAGCTATTGATCATAAAGGGAGGTAATGCGTGTACATCTTCCTGCATCACTAAATTGAGTATACTATTTACATTACAGAGGCACTGTAAGGCTTAATAAATGTTCTTGAAAGGCTTTGAGATTCTGAAATAAAGTATGAACACTGAAATATTTGTAAGTACTTGTGCAGAAGTACATGAAAATACTATACATACGTCTACCACACTTCAGCAGATTTACATCCACACATTTTTGCCTATATTCATTAAGGAAACTATTTGCACAAAATATAGTATGCAAGGTTGCGCAGCATCTTTGTTTCCATATGAAAAGACATAGTCTCACCATAGTGCACAAAAGAATTAATCAGTGAGCTTCATTTGCTATTAATGGAAAGAATAGCTGTAAAATCCTTAATGAGATTAAGTACCTATAGCATATATATGCTTAAGGACTCATTTTATACAGTACACATTTTATGCTTTTAGTTAGATTCAATATGCAAGAATTTTTAGTCACATGCAAAAATATTTTCATATTTCTCCTCAGTTTTTATCTTAGATACATTTAACAATCTTTAACTAGCGTAAGCACTTTTCCAGGAGTCTATAGATCAATGACTGAAGTATTTCTATCATGTTTAAGTTAGAAAGTAAAATGATTTCAGCACAGCCAACATTTAAAACTCATACATGTAAATTTTTAAATCATGGTCACCCGAACAAATATGAAAAAAACCCACAAACCAAGTCCTTACTCAGTTTGGTAGATGGTAATTTTTACAGTTACAGCCAAATCCTGCGTACACTGGCCTTCCATGTAAGTCAGAATTAGATTTATGCATTAAGGCCAGAATCTGACACCTGCTCTCTCAGATAGGAAGATCTATCATTTTTGCTGCATCCCCTTAGCAAAGTTTAAATCATAGTAGCCAGAGGTAGCCATAGTTCAAAATTCTAAATGGGGCACTAACTCACCAATTACTCAGAATGCAAGTTAATTAAGTACATTTTTGAAATTTCCTTTCGGTTTTCTGCCATTGTTTCAGAGCTGCTCCTGAAGAGCACTACAGAGTCTCTGGAGAAGCTGCCCCTCGAATGGATCCTTCATCTGGAAGAGCTAGTAAGTTAAATTAAAACCCGAGAGGTGGACAGAATTAGAGTGAAGGAAGATTTTTTTTTAAAAAAAAAAAACACCTCAAATTATACTCATTTTTCTGAGTGGGCTTGTGTTGCAGTGCTTCTATGGCAGATCCATCCCTGCCTCCAGCCATCAATCTGATCTCACTTCTCCCTTCATCCCTTTCCCTCCTGAAATACCAGAATGCTCCCCTCTTTCCTGAAAACAAATGTTTTCACCTAAAGTTAATTCCATTGGAAAATAAACTAACTTAAATTTTAGTGTGAAGATATTTTGGGGAAAAATCATGAATACCTGCCACTCTACAATGGTTAAATTATGCAAAAGTTTGATCACATTTCATGGTGAGCATTTGATAAAAGGTACGTGTATACCATTGGACAGAGAAGCTGCTGTGTTAAATGCACGTTTTATTACATCCAATAAATAGCCAGAGTACCTCTTCTACACTTGTGGTTCAGCTTGCCTTTTTACCCTATCAACCAACATTTTTGCCCTTTTCTGGGCTGTTGACAATTTAAGGGTATAGAAAGATCAATTTTCTACAACTAGACAAAAACTTTCTTTTTAATGCCAGCGTTCCCTCCCTCAGACTGAAATGTAAGTATCAGATCTGAACACTGTGGTAAATGAATTTACATACTGATTTGTGAAAACACAACAAATGTCAAATCACTAGACAATAGGAAATTAGAGAAGCAAGGGATCCATTTTAAAAGCAAATTTTAAAACATTTCATATTAGCTATTAAATACCTGCAGAAGTTTCAACTTTTCTATAGTTGTGCATAACTCTGAGATTGTTTCAATTCGGGTTTTTATCCCTGGAAGCTGCAGAACACAGAGGAAAGTGGACTGTTTTTATTTGCTTCCCATGCACAGTTCTGACCCCTCCAACATCCCATCAGGTCACATTCCATATGCTTAACAAATGCCACTCCTCCTCAATTCAGGTTGCAATATTGTTCCTCCTACATGAACATGAATCCCAGAGGACGTCTGTTCTGAATTCTGTCTGAATCCTAGAAGGCGTTTCCTCTTCACCTCACAGCAGCACCCCCTCCCCAGAGCACTTTCCCTGTGTATCCCTCTCCTATCCACACTTTACTTTCCTCTATACCAATGAAGTAGTGTGATTGCCAACTCCCAGTGATTGAGTTACACTGCTAAGCCCTCAACCCCCTTAATCAAGCACCTTTTGAAAACATTATCTCCCTAAAGTAGGAAGAGAGCTAGAAGGATTTCAAGCATAATTTTCATATTACTGTAATATGATTCTGCAAGTCTGTAGCACTTCAACCCCGGATCACAAAGCATTTTACATACATTAGTTTTCTAAACACTTCTGGAAGACAAACAAGGACACCATCATGACTTACTTAATAAAAGGTAGAAAGGTGGAACACAATTGTTTTTAACACAGGAAGTGAAGGTAGAACACATGACTCAACATAGGAAGGGACGAACACTCTGTTCAGCTGAAGATGCAGGATATACTTAGTGGAACTGGAGCCTAAACAGGATCCTAGGTTAATGCCAATGTTCCCTTTTCTCTTGTGTGAAGAATGTCTAACGTTCACTTAGTGAAGGTTTAATACTGACATGTGCAGCACCTTCATCCTTTTAACAAAATACTCTCCATCACTTAGGAGTTTAATTCATGTCCACCTTTTTTCTTCTCCCTTTTAGCTCATTCCATTTCTCTCATCCCTCACTCTTCCTCTTCTGTCCTCATTCCATTTCTCCCCCTTCCAATTTCACTGCTTTTATCTCAGTCTGGTCTCACCTCTTGTGCTCTACGGGCATGCATACATGCACTCTCTATCGTTCCTGCCCACATACGGAGAGGAGTATCCCTAAATTGACAGATTCCTGCCATGTAAAGCAGTTTATTACTGTACTTAATTATACTAGTCAACCAACTTGTAATTCAATGAAGTTACTAGGTCCCCTGTGCATTTGTAAAACCTTCTTGGCTTCAGACCTCTTGTTCTTTCCCAACCTGGATTAATGCATCTTTTGCTTGTTTCAAGCATATGCTGCTCCCTGCTTCCCCTTTCTTTCACAGCCCTGTCAGCTGTCCCGCCCTTTGTGTTTTCTGTCTCACCATTCTTCTCCCAAAAGCTCACCCTCAATCTCCATTTGTTTTTTAAAATTCCAACCCGAACCACCTTATCTCCCTCACTCATCCAAGTCAGCTCATGAGGTTCTCCCCTGTGTGCTCCAGTTAAGAGAGCTCCTGGGCAGCTTGGCTCCCCAGCTCCCTCTCAGTCTGGAAGGTGCTACAGAAGGCTGTACGTTGACCAAAGAAATAAAAGTGATTTCTAGAGTTTAGATGGTCTCGCTTGTTTCTTCTTCAGGGGATGTTTGAGTGAAGGCCAAAAGTACAGAAAAGAAATTAGCATTTAGAAAAGAATTAGCTAAGTTCATGGAGGATAGGACCATCAATGGCTATTAGCCAAGAGGATCAGGGATGCAACCCTATATTCTAGGTGTCCCTAAACCTCTGACTGCTAGAAGTTGGGACTGGATGACTGGGGATGGATAATTGTCCTGTACGATTCATTCCCTCTGAAGCATCTGGCACTGGTCACTGTTGGAAGACAGGATACAGAGCTAGATGAATCATTGGTCCAACCCAGTACAGTAAAACCTCCATTTAACGGACTAATTCGGGCGAGGGGGTGTCCGTTAAATCAAAAAGTCCGTTATTTAATAATTTTTTTTAAAAAAGAGCGCTGTTGGAGCAGCAGCCCGCCCGCCAGAGGGTTGGGGCGGCAGCTCCGCAGCCCGCCAGCTGCTGGGACCCGGGCGGCAGCCGGGAGCCGGCAGCCAGCCCGTCCGCTTCCGGGACTCGGGCGGGAGCCGTCAGCCAGCCAGCCCACCCGCCCGCAGGCGGGAGCCGTCAGCCAGTCCGCCCACTGCCGTGACCCAGGCGGCAGCCGGGAGCCGGCAGCCAGCCCACCAGAAATGGATCAGGAATGCATCAGACTTGCTCAGAAATTTTGTCCGTTGCATCCGAAGTCCGTTAAATCGAGGTCCGTTAAATCGAGGGTTTACTGTATGGTCATTCTTATGTTTTGTAGGGCCCAAATTCTCTGGTGTGTAGAATAGTGCCCTGGTGTCTTTCATGTCACTGGGATGCCCAGAACACAGTTACAGTGAAACATTCATTCAAACAAATTTAACAGAAACAGAGAATAGAAGGCTCAGAATACTGGTAAGGGACTACAAGCACTTTCACCTTTAGGCCTGGTCCCCACTAGGGCTTAACGTCGACTTTAGCAAGCTAAAGTCGATTTAAACCTGTACCCGTCCTCACATGCATGCCCTTAAAGTCGATTTAAAGGGACCTTAAAATCAACTTCTGTACTTCTCCCTAACGAGAGGAGTAGCTGAAATCGACCTCTCTCTGGGTCGATTGTGATCTAGTGAGGATGCATGGGACTTTAAGCCTCCGGGGGGAGCCCACGTGGGGCTGCTCGGGCGGGCAGGGGGGGGTCCACGGAGCTGCTTGGGCGGGCAGGGGTCCGGCGCGGGGCTGCTCAGGCGGGCACGGGGGTCCGCGGAGCTGCTCGGGTGGGCACGGGGGGGAGGGGGGGGGAAAGAGGGGGAAGCCGGTGTGGACCTGCTCGGGCGGGCATGGGGGCCACGGAGCTGCTCGGACTGGGGCTGGTCCCCTGGGGAGCATGCCTGGCTGCCCCGAAAGGTGGTGACAGCTGGGGACGCCCGGCACTGTGGGATACCTACCCACAGTGCAGTGCTGGCTATGTCGACCCCTGCAAAAGTTTAAGGACAGACACTGTCGACCAGCTGTCCTTTGTGGGGACGCACTAAGTCGATTTTCTAAAGTCTACTTTAGAAAGGGAAATCGACCTACTGCTGTAGTGAAGACATACCCTTAGTTAGATTGCTGATCTAGCTATGGAGTAAGTTACTAACAAATAGATAGGCCCGGTGACAGGATAAATTGACCCTTTGAGAATGAATGACGCTAAAAGCACCCCTCAATTCCTAACTGGTCCTTGAAGTCAATCCAGTACTGCGTGTTTGCATTTCAACAGTTTTGCAGGACCAGCAGGGATTAAATTTGTGGGTTTTCTTGGCAGGTGGTCCTTAGTATACTGTCTATTAAGCCAACTGGAACCATATTCTTTTGAAGGAGTCTGCAGCTCTGAGAGTAACCAGTCATCCCACAGTGAGGATTTTAGCTCAAGCACCTGGAATGGGTGAGTCCTTCCAAGCTCTGGATTTTCCTCCACCCCAATTAAGGAAAAAAAATAGAGTAACATAAGCAGCTCCTCTCTGGGCGTTCACACCTCCAGATCACCTGCTGGAAGTGGGCTTCACCACCCCCCTGATTAAATTTACCTTACTTTCTTGCCTGCATATTTATGCCTGCCTCTGGAGATTTCCACAACATTCATCTGATGAAGTGGATCTTAGCCCACGAAAGCTCATGATCCCTAAAATCTGTTGGTCTATAAGGTGCTACAAGACTCTTTGTCGCATAAGAAGCTGAGTGAGGGCCCAAGGTAGGGAAGACCATATTTTATATATACACATTTGAAGTTTTAATTGCCAATGAACTGAAAAATCCATTACTCAGCAGGCTCTAGATAAGGTACTGGTCTGTGATATGAGAGATTTGGGTCCCTCCATCCTTCTCTACATTGTTTCATCAAAACAGATATGTCTCAACAAAAAAAGCATATTTTGGTGAAAGGGTTCTAACCAGCTCTCCAAGTGTTAGGCAAAATTTCAAATTTGTACATCTGTCTTTTCAGTGCGTTTTCGGCAGCATATTACATGACTCCAGCATCAACACCTTGGCAATCTTGCTTAAGAGTATCTTTCAGAGATCTTGATGCAAGCATACTATTTAATAAAAAATGTATGAATAGCAGCTCTAATCTCTCCTTCACAAGCTGTTTCAGCAGACAATAAGTCTGTCCAAAATTCATCAAAATGATGACAGCATCCCCCGGCACTGCTACAATGAAATAAAGGAATCAGCAGTTAACCAGTATATTAAAACCTATATAAAATAAATGCAAAGATAAAACATGCAGCCTTTGGGCCCTTTCTGTATTTTGGGTGATGTTTTCTATAGCTGCAAAGAAGAGAGGTTTCATGCAAAGAAGAGAAGTTTCATGCAGTGTCAATATGTGCACTAGCCAAATGATAAATGTTAAGAAAAAAGGAAATGGCAGAAAGTAGATGATAATATCTACATTATAATGGTCCCACAGAGTGACAATGAAAAAGACTGATGTTCTGTGATGTCTGCAGGAAATCAGTCATAGGATGTGCCTATCTGAACCAAGGGTATTAACTTCAATTCTACTTGCATGCTGAAATCAGCATTCAGACTTTTTACAGTTACCACCATGAAGATAGTATTTTGAAAGATAGTTTAAATTAAAGCTCCAAACTAATTATTCCTAGACTTAGTTAACATAATGCAAAGAGTGCCAGTACTAGGCATAAGTGGACTACTAAGCAATTACTTAGGCTGCAAGCAGCTCTATTCACTTTTTAAGTACAGTGTGTATTGTGTGGGGAGGCCCACAAAATATTGCTACTTAGGGCCCCCAATGGGCTAACACCACCTCTTCTGCAAAACCTTTAAAATATATATACTGTAATTGTATTTCTTTAGGGTTTGGTTCATTTTGCTCCAACAAGCAAATGGGCTACAAAGGTTGATAGTGGTTGATACAAAGGCAATCGGATGTATCCAACAACTCACTAGCTGTATCAAGAGGCTTTATTGTAACCTTTTCTCCAAGCACAATGTAAACTTTGTTAGCTACAGATCTTCAAAATGTCATCAATAGCAGCCTGGATACATGAAGCCCAGACACAGAGTTGGCTTTTATTAGCTTGAAAATGCTAATTGGTAAAGGGCATGTTTTCCTTCTTACACAGCATAAGGTGTTTTAATCAAACCTCCAGAGATTTCTGATTCAGGAGCTTTTATAAGAAACATAAGCAAGTTTTTCAGGCACATTATTATTTTACAGCTTTAAAAAATAAAATAAAAAGGTCTCATTCTTCCGGTCACTAAAAGAAATACCCATTCTAACCAATTGTGATGTCACAGAAACCCTGTTTTAGGTTCAGCTGACTTTTTCATAGCTACAGCTACATCCTGCCTCTTCAGAAGGAGTGCAGAGAAAAAAAAAGTCTGCAAACACCCACAGAAAGAACAGCACCAAATTTCCATTCTAAATAGATTATACCAGTTGCCCGTAAATGGTTTTCTTGTTACACAGAGGCTGCTGGTTTGTCATGTTTGCCACAGTTAGTGCATGCAACTGCAAATGTTTAGGTTTCACACCTGCCCACTTGCATCAGAAGTTAATGCTAAGACCTCTGCTTCTGTTTGTCTAGTGTACTGCTTCATACGCTAATCAATATAAAACCTCACTTCTAAATTTTCCCTCTCTTTTTTGCACTATTTGAATGTAATTATTCTATACACATACACAAAACCAATGTTAAAAGAACATTAAGTTCACAAAGTTAAGTGCTCAGAAGTTAAGAAGTGCAAGGATTAAGGTTGCCCGTGCCACCTTGATTTGCCCCTTTGTGCATACTGCATTATGACACAGACTTTAACTGCACGATCACATACTATTTCCACCCACCCACCCAAGATCCATGCCTGCAAGCCCCCTGGTGGGTGTGAATACTGTGCAGTAAATAAGGTCTGGGCAACACTTTGAACAAGGAGAAAAAATACTGAATAGCTGTTCACTAACAGAGACCATCTATCTTGTGACTGATTGAGGCAAGTATCCTGTTTTTTCCACAGGTTTTTTTTTTGAGGGGGGGGGCGGTGTTATTAGGTTTTTTTCAGTTTGCTGTCTTAGAAATCAGAAGCTCCATCACATAGCATCAGCTGGCTTCATTCCCACGCAGCCAGCATCCAGTCACAGTCTCTTCCCCCAAACCTACTCTCCCTGCCACCACCACCAGGTTCAGGTCTTGGCCCCTCCACTTCCCTGATCCAGCAGGGCAACTATTGAGAGCACAAGAGATACAGACTGCCTGCTCTCAATACCAGTGCAAGCCACAGCCAAGCCTGCAGCAGCAATTGCAGGGAAAGTCCTTGGCCCCAGACTGGGGTTTAATTTCCTGAAAATTTTGCCCACACTAAGTCTCTGAGCATGCGTGAACTACAATTTTTCACAGGCATATAACTCAGCCAAATTTGGGCAGATTTTCACCAGAGCAGCAAATGGCACATCCCTGACACAAAGGACACCCCCTGTAAAATTTCAAGTCCCGCTTTAAAGACTGGGGAGAGGGGAGCATCTAGGAGCTGTTCAAAGAAAAGATCATCAGGATTTAACAGGGACAAAAAATGTATTTTTCCTCTAGCTTTGTTCTTGGAAACAGCTGAGCCATATTGGCTGTATTCCAAGACCAGAAACAAAATAGAAATGCCTTGGGAAGACATGCAGCAGAGACAAGTTCAGCTTAAACAGTCAAGTCTGGCAAAATTATAAAACTGAAAAATGAGTCTTATAATAGCTACCTTAATAAAAGGCAGTGCTATCAGCCCTGTATACAATAATCATAGCACAGAAACGTAGGAAAGACCTTTTAAGGTCATTTAATCCATCTCCCTCTTTCCCCCCCCCCCCCAATGCTGAATTATTCTTGTAATTCAGTTTTATCAATGCTTGGTGCAGTCAAGTTTTAGGGGTCCTTAGAGGCAGTGCTTCCATTTTCCTAATACTCGGCCTAGACTTTCCTTATTAATTCTAGTTTGAGTATTTTCATGCAGCCCATGAAGCAAGACTATAAAACTGATCCCCAAATATATGGCCAAGACACTAGAAAGGCAATATATACTGGATCTACTTGTGTATATGCATAATTGTAGTTAACATTCAGATGCCTGGGTAGTAGATGACTGAGTTCCATTACATTGTGAGTTTTATCTACGGCAGGGGATGGGGGGGACCAACAACTGATGCAAGTGTGATTCATCCATTACATGTATTTCTTAGTAAAATAAGAATGAAAAAACTTTAGATCAACCAGAATACATGATTTTGTGCTACTCTAAGCTGCTAATCTCAGAAGGGCACAATTTATCAATATCTATTCCTGCACCCACCCTCTCCTATTTGAACATTCCTACATGTTTTGTGGTTGCAGACCTGGCCTGAGTAAAACACTGCTAGCTTTTACAGTTTCTATATCCAGTACTGCCATAGCAAATATCTATTTAAAACAAACTGAGGTACTTGGTAGAGGCATGCCAGTCCCCAGAATGCTCCTCCTACCCAGAGCGATTTCTGAATTCTGTTGACATCTACATTTGAAGAGTAGACAGAAAGTTTTAAAACACAATAAAATACCTCCCAATGCTATATCAGAACTACTATTCTTTCTACAGCAGAAACAGCAAAGAACCATTATAGATGTAATGGCACTCCTGAACTCCTCAGTGAATAGAAAGGCAATGCCTATGCTAGGAGTGTTCTGTTAATATAAGAATACTGGTATACTAAACTGATAAATGGCTGGTAATGTCACTGCAGTTTTATATCAGCAATGCTATGCTTATTTCCTCCCCCGCCCTCCAGCTGCACATGAAACAAGCTACATAGATAAAAGTGCAATTTTGTGGGTATAACTGCATCTACACTAGAGGCTTTTGCTGGCACAGCTACGTGCATCAGAGATCATGCCTCTTCACACTCCTAAAAAGACATACCTATGCTGACAGAAGACTGTAGCAAAGACCAAACCTGAGGATAGCTGGTCTTGCTCTAAAGCAAGAGATTTACAGCAATGAATGACAGAACTACCCTCTCGTATGAAGAGGTTGCAACTAATTGATCTGTTTTACAGGGATACTAGAAATCAAATATTAATAGACAGTAAATACCTGATATAGTTACATCGGTGGAAACGCTTGTGGGATCACTTTATCTATGAGAGGATTTTTTTAAGGTTAGCTTAAAATTAACTAGGAGCAGGTTTAAACTAAGCCAAAATTAGCAGCTGAACCTGAAATATGAATATCCATGCAGGGGTTTGCATTGGTTTAACTATGTCAGTTTATAAAACAGATTTATGTTAAACTGTTACAACTTTCCCACGTAGACAAGGCCCAGGTGAAAAAAAAATGTGCTGGATTTTTAGCCCACAAAACATAACAGTTTAGTGAAAGGAAGTGAAGAAACTTGTGAGATAAACAATTCATTTGCCCCAAAGACCACAACAATAATATATGTTTATAAAGTGCTGGGTTCTCCCACCCATTGATTAAATTTCACCAGTAGACAGGGAATGTCTTTTTTTGGTTTTCCTTCTGTCCCAAGAGGATTATTTTAGTTCGCAGGCATAAAGTGTACTCAGTGTGCAAACCAAATCTGAAGAGAGGTGCCACTGCAGCTAAAAATACAGAGCAAACATGAAAGTTTCACCAAATGTGATACTTATGTTTAAGGACCCAATCCAAGAGTCCTTATCCAGCAAAACTAATGGAAGTTTTGCTAAATTAAAATATGCAGGTGGAAATCCCAGTCTGGGTTAGAATTTTCCTTGCCTTTCCCTGCAAGGTACTGAATGCCTTTTAACTGCCCACTGAAGTCAAATAGGCATCAAGAGCAAATCAAAAAGACCAGATAATTTCCTAGGCATTTCCTAAATACAAAAGTGAAAAATTGCAATTGAATCTTCTTTAGAAAATTAATAACCAACCACTACGAAGTGAAGGATAAAAGTTGAGACAACACTATCCTAAAACATTATGAATATTAACAATGTGACTTAACGTTCAGATCTATAATTCCAAATACTATGGGGCCCAATTCTGCTTACATTTAAGTTATCTATAGCAAATATGGTGTTTTCAGGCACAAATGTAGCCTATTAATATCACTTAAGTACTGCAGCTGGCTGGTGGAACAAAAAACTGTTAGATTGCTGGATATGCCCAGAAGGCAAACTGCCCAGCACTTCTTTTTGTATCTTCCACTGGTTACTGGTAGCGAGGGGGGGAGGGGATGTAACAGAACCCTGTTCATTAATTTTTTTTTAAAAAGGACAATTCCCCCATCTGCACACTCACAGAGAACATAAAAGCAGCAAAGAACATACAAATAAGCCCAGTGACAGAGGGGACCCTCCACTGACACTGTTTCTTTGTACATTGACTAGGCATAGTTTTTTGCAAGTCTCCCAATAACAAGCCCCTACTTTGGGGGTGGAGGGAGGCTTTTTTGCACATAGACAATGAACCCTACTTTTTGCCTGAAATACTTTTTGAATCCACTACAAATTGAGTCATTTATCATATCTAACAGATCAGATTCAGCAAAATTATAGATAATGCACATTCCTGACCATTTCAGTTAGGTACATGTTGCAGCTTAAAACAGTTCAGGCCAGGCATTTTGGAAGATTTAAAACTTTAGGGGATTTTTTTTTGCGCTTTAGTGCAGGACTGTACATATTTTTAGTCACTGGGAAAGCAAGAACGACCTTCTGAGCCAATGGAGAAAAGTCACACCTATTTCCTTTTAAATAATGCATTTTCTTTACTTGCAGCAATGCCCCATACCTTATCCCCTCTTCAAAAGCTAATTGCTTGCCAGAGAGTAACAGCTATTTACAGAGAAAGCACTATATTGGCCATGAACATCTGCCAACATTAACAACAATATTTGTAGGATCAGCCTCCATTATACCAGTTTATGCATGTGCATTTTCAGAACAGTATGTTATAAGGCAAGCACGCAGGACTCATTAGCAACCAAATGACTTCAGCAACTAGTTCACCACACAGTATATTGAAAATGTACTTTATATGCTGAACATATCTAAACCGGAAACTGGCAGAACTTCACTTAAATAACATTTGAATGCCTTGGTGCCTTTACTGGCAAGTGTTAAAGAAAATTACATTGCTCCGTAAGAGGGAAAAAATTGAGCTTTTCGCTGGCAGTTTCTATAAGACTGGGCAGCAGATGCTGAAGGCCAAAAGGCCTTACTTTAAATAAATGCCATCTTCAGTATTTCAGACCCCAAGTGTTCATAGTTGGGAGTCAGGCCCCACAAAAAAACATGACATTTTAAGAAACCTTTTAAAAAACTCTTCCGGTGTTGTAGCATTTGGAGTCCATGTGTTGAAACTTCTCTCTACAATCATTACAGCTAGAAACTTAAGAAAAATGAAAGCTAATATTCAGAGCTAGTAACATACATTAAAAGCAACAGCAACAACAAAAAAATCCCAACACCACAAAAAACCCCATCACCAAGTTCATGTTAATTGAAAGTTGCCAATACCATCTCTTTCATTACCAGCAACTACCCAAAGCTGAGTATTTGACAAGTTCTAAGATATCATTCCTCTAAAATGTCTTCCTCCACTGATATTATGAACAGAGCATCAATAACAGTTTTTGAGCACAGCAATCCAACCTAAGATCCTTTTTTCCCCCTGAGATATTTATAGACTAGGTTATTACAATCCTTCCCTGTCAGCTCCAAAGCTTGGAGACTTTAACTGGAACTTTCAGGGGAATATTCCTACATTCCCAGCATTGCCATCTATCAGAATTTGATCACAAACCTCATATAATCTGAATTTTTGAGCCCCTCACTCTTATTACGTGAGAATCTCAGCCCTCATTGTTGAAAAGAAAAACCTTTAAAATGTGACCAGAGTGCATGCTAAAGGCTCAGAAGCCAGAAGGCAAATAAAGAGAATCAAAAACAAAAACAATCCCTCCCCCCCGACACACACAACATCAAGAAAAGCCAATTATGCTTTTTATAATCAGTCTCACAATTTTTGAACACCTGGGGTTGGCAATTCTGCATCCCATTCCTGCAAATAGTGATATAACTTTACATGAGAAAGTGTTTCCAGGAGCCCCTTCGGGCCTCAGTCAGTGAAATGAAGTGCTACTATCTCTGGGAAAGGTATTTAGATATTCTGGTAGGGTGAAATCTGGCCAAAATATTTTTTCAGCAAAGTTACAGATTTAGCAACACTGAAATGTTTCATTAATTTGTTTGTTTTATTGAATTGTTAGTGTTGCAAAAGTCAGCTTTCATTTTGAAATTTTCATAATGAAATGCTTCTATTTTTCAGTTCAAAGTGACTTTTCATTTTGAAGTTTCCTTCAAATTTATTAAGTTTTCAAAAATCTTAAAAAATAATTTTTAAAGCTGGTTTTAATTTCACTTCTAAGAATTGCCAGCAAATAAAAAAATCCATTATTCAGAAAGCTCTGTTCCTACCGGTATCTCCCTGCTATCCTTTCCAGTTTTCCCCCTTTCAGTTCTCTCTTCTTGCCAAAAATTTATCCTGCATTCTTTTTAGTTTGTATGCTCTTCCGGGAAAGTCAAGTTTTGTAACTTGTGTAACATACTTAGCTTGTGGCAAAACACTGTGTGTTTATCAGAATATATAAAAACAAACTGTAATTCTAAATATCTTCCCTATTCTCTTTTCCACGCTCTTTCAGCTCATTGACAAACTGCGACTAAGAAACAGTTTTGTATGAAGTTTTTGTGGCAGCTAAGTCAAAACTTACATCAGGGGTCTCCAAACTACGGCCCGCGGGCCGGATGCGGCCCGCGAGGCCCTCTCATCCGGCCCGTGGAGATCTTTTTGTGTACGGCAGGGGTCGGGAACCAGCCACGGGGCCGGGACGCGCCGCATGCTCCGCTGCCGCCGCCGGCCGGGACGCGCCGCGTGCTCCGCTGCCGCCGCCGGCCAGGGACGCGCCGCGTGCTCCGCTGCCGCCGCCGGCCAGGGACGCGCCGCGTGCTCCGCTGCCGCCGCCGGCCAGGGACGCGCCGCGTGCTCCGCTGCCGCCGCCGGCCAGGGACGCGCCGCGTGCTCCGCTGCCGCCGCCGGCCAGGGACGCGCCGCGTGCTCCGCTGCCGCCGCCGGCCGGGACGCGCCGCGTGCTCCGCTGCCGCCGCCGGCCAGGGACGCGCCGCGTGCTCCGCTGCCGCCGCCGGCCAGGGACGCGCCGCGTGCTCCGCTGCCGCCGCCGGCCAGGGACGCGCCGCGTGCTCCGCTGCCGCCGCCGGCCAGGGACGCGCCGCGTGCTCCGCTGCCGCCGCCGGCCAGGGACGCGCCGCGTGCTCTGCTGCCGCCGCCGGCCAGGGACGGCTCAGAGCTGGGGCCGGGACGCGCCGCACCGCCACCCAGTTACAGGCGGCGAAACAAGGAGCCACCCACTGCCAGGCGGCGAAACGGTCTGTGGGGAGAGACCGGGTTGAGCGGGTCAGTTGGGGGGGGGGGGGAAAGAGACCGGGTTGAGCGGGTCAGTTGGGGGGGGGGGGGGAAGAGACCTGGCTGGGTGGGTCATTTGGGGGGGGGAGTTGGAGGAAAGGAGGTTTGGGGGGGGGGGAGAGACCTGGCTGGGTGGGTCATTTGGGGGGGGGAGTTGGAGGAAAGGAGGTTTGGGGGGGAGAGACCTGGCTGGGTGGGTCATTTGGGGGGGGGTTGGAGGAAAGGAGGTTTGGGGGGGGAGAGACCTGGCTGGGTGGGTCAGTTGGGGGTTGGAGGAAAGGAGGTTTTGGGGGGAGAGACCTGGCTGGGTGGGTCATTGGGGGGGGGGGGTTGGAGGAAAGGAGGTTTGGGGGGGGAGAGACCTGGCTGGGTGGGTCATTTGGGGGGGGGTTGGAGGAAAGGAGGTTTTGGGGGGAGAGACCTGGCTGGGTGGGTCAGTTGGGGGGTTGATGTGTAGTGTTCATGTGTAGTGAACAGGTGTTCAGGTGTAGTGAACAGGTGTAGTGAACAGGTGTTCATGTGTAGTGTTCATGTGTAGTGAACAGGTGTTCATGTGTAGTGTTCATGTGTAGTGAACAGGTGTTCATGTGTAGTGTATCAATGTGTTATTAAATAATAACTGAATAAAATAATATTAAATAAATAATTAAAAACAACATCCATGTTTTGATTCTTTTTTATTTGGACCTCGAGTGTGTTGTCGGCCCCCGAACTGCTATTTGATAGTTAATGCGGCCCTCGGGCTGAAAAGTTTGGAGACCCCTGACTTACATGAAGGGGACATCACTTTATGCATCAAACCTATCCCAAACAAACATTTATGTGATCTGCAGCATTACCCACATACACAGTACAACTAATAAGATGAGTCCCTGAAACAAGATAGGATATCCATTTCAAACACTTCTGCCAATTCAAGTACATAAAACTTCTTTATATTAAAAGATCAGTTGACTAGAGAAAGGGGAGGTGGGCGGGCAAGAGGGATACAAGGACGGAGACAGATTTGCTGTGGGAAGGAGTTGCCACAGCTCCTAGGATAGCTTAATCACCACCACTATGAAGCTCAAGTTGCCACAGCTCCTAGGATAGCTCAATCAGGACCACAATGAAGCTGTCAAAGATAAGGGGGAATGTGAGAGGAAAGCAGTGGCAGCAATAGCCAGAAAGGAACAGTGACTCAGAGGAAGTCTCCTGGTGGGACAGAGCTTGAGAGGATATTGATTTTCCCCTTCTTCCTCCCCCAAACCAAAGCCAAGCCAAGCCAAGCCAAGCCAAACATTCCCTTCCCTACAGTTGCATCCTTTCATGCCTGCCTGGGTGTTTTGGGAGAAAAAGAGGTTCTCCCAATACTGAGTAGAAATAGGGGGCAAAGGAGCAAGCAGGCTTTGGATTCTTGAGACAGAGCACTGGCTCAGTGCAGCTTTTTCCAAATAACTTTTTATAGGATGCATGAGGAGTGACGAGGAAGTAGGCATACAATACCAACTCAGGCTCCTTGTAGGGATCAGTCTCTTTCCAAGACTCTCTGCAACAGCAGGTTCCGTAGCCTCTCATAACTAACCCAGATTAGAAGGATGGTAGTCATTCTCGGACTGGTATTCACTCAGTATGTCAAGAAACCAAATTTCCATGGCACTTAAGAAATACTGCCGCTGCATAAGAGTTCTATCTTAAATACATTTTTTTCTGCACTGAATGTTTGAGATGCCATGTACTTATGTTATTCAGATAATAACATATGCTACTAAAGTTTTGAAACCTTTAAAAATCCTCTGATCTATTAGAATCTCAATATACTACTGTACTATCATTCACAGTTTGGGACACTGAACACTTGTTAGTTTGAATCCTCACATCTGTTACTGAATGTGACATTTAAACTTTAAAGTATCCGATTCAATAACTATCACAGAGACATAAATAGAATGCCTCTTTTAGTGGATGCTGTGTTTTCATGTAGGTATTTTCTTGATTCTTTTACTAAAAACAATCACTGTGGTACTAAGATGTTAGCCTCGGTTTATATTACTGCATGCTGCAAGAAAACTGCTTAGTGCAAAAATAGTCCAAAGTTGTGTGCAGCACGATATAAAAAACCCAAATGTTTTTCAGTGCAGTTAGTTATTTTAAACAACAAACACTGGTATGCTATCTGCCCCTTTAAATATCAAGGAGTTTTAAAATGCAATAAGAAAAACTACAAGCACACCAAGGGCATGGTTAGACTGGCGCTTTGCAGCGCAAAAACCCTCCTGTAGCGCTATAATTTTCATAGCAAACACACTTCAAAAGGAGATTTTGCGCAATGACTCCCTGTTTAAATCACAAGTGTTAAACCTCCTTTTCCAGAGTGATAAGCCTTTTTGCGATAACTTTATAGCGCAAGGGTGGGAATGTGGACACCCATGGGATCTCTTGCATGCCTCCATGCCATGTAAAGCCATCAGCAAGCCATTGAAGGCCTTCAGCAAGCCATTAAAGACAATCAACTTGCCATGTAAGGCAAATGACGTGAGGTGTTGTTTTATAAAAGCGGAAGTAGCTTTGCAGTTTCTCTCGAACAACTCACACAGCAAATAATCAGTGAAAATGCTTGCGGACGGAGCTGTGTGTCTGAAATAGACAGCCTGTCAATTTTCGCTAATGAAAACTAACTGACAGCCAGGTCTTATCTCCCTGTGAACAACTTCCCAGTTCCCCCTCGCCCCCCTCCTTTGCAAAACACGTTGCACCCAGCTGAATGCTGGGATACCTGCCCTATCCCGCAACTGCTACTGCCGGCAGAAGAGCGACAAATGTATCCATTATTTTGTGCTACAAGGTTTCAATTTGTACAGTCTCTAGTGCGATACCTATTGCGCTACATTGGGAAGCACTACAAATAAACGCGCTACAATCTTCATTCTAACCATACCCTGAGGGATAAGATCTTCAGTTGGAGTCAATTGTTAGAGCTTCAGCAGCTTCAAAGGAGCTATGAGAACTTGTACCGGTGGAGGAGGTCTCTCAAAATGCCTGTTTGATTTGCTAAATTAAAATTTGAGAAGAAAAACTGCACTTTCCAGGAAGAACTCCATAATAGATCTCTGATAAAAACATAGTTCTAGAAACTGACCTCATACTAACATAAAGAAAAATCACAACATAAACAGTTAAAAGAAAACCTAAAGTAAAATGCATTATTGTAGGTGACATTTTCTTTTAAAGTGACACTTCAATACGTTTTCACTAGATTGCTCTACAAATCACTTTCCATGTGATATTACTATGCCAGTTAACCTAAACTCTAACTTAAATCTGTTACATGGTTTGATTGCCATTTCCTCTGCACATTTTCTCAGCCAAAACAAGTATTGTATATTAATAAACTGATGGCATAAGATGAAGTTTTTACTGTCACAAGTTTGGAATGGCCAGATTACTCATGTATGTGGTGGAACCATTAGCAAGACTTCCTATTTCTGCTTGCTTAGGAACTCATCCTGCATCATCACATAGGTTTTGAGAAGAATATGGAACAAAATAAGCCACTCTCTGCTTTTCATTCTTTGGAGTACACCAGTAACTATTGTTCAATTATGACGTTGTACAACATTAAATCCATGAATCAATTTACATAATGATTTGAAATTTATACAATGTGTCAAATACAAGAGCATATATATATATATATCCTACATAAATTTACCCTGCAGACAGACAAGATCATGCCTTTCAGTTGCATTACTATATGTAGTATGTCAAAAAGTATTCTCCCTCTCATTGTAACATTATCTGAAAGATGGATACAATAGTGTCTAGAAATAAAGTCTTATAACTGCAGTGCAGAGTCTTATGTGATGGTCTTCTAATCACAATTCTGGGCAGTTGTTAAAGGTGCAACTCCCTATCAACATTACAGCAATCCCCCCTTGTGGGGATAGATACATTGAGGTAACTCCTATGTATTTATACCTAAAACTAGACTTTAAAACAAGTTTTACTATCAAATATTGAGTGTCTTCTAAATTTTAACATTTTGTTGTAGTGCACAATAAGTATTCATTTAACCATCTAATCCAGGGCTCTCCAAACTACGGCCCTCAAGCTTGATTTCTCCGCCCCCCAGCTGAGACTCCTGTGCCTAATAGCTCCAGCAGCTGGAAGAGCAAAGCGGGGGCACGGCAGGGGCTTGAGAAGCAAAGGGAGAGGAGCAAAGGAGGGAGGGTCACGCTGAGCAGATGTAGGGAAGCCGCTGCCCCACCCCACGAGTTGCTGCCTGCAAAGGAATAAAGAGGGTGGGGGCGGGCGGGGAAGAGCCCAACACCATGCTCTGTAGGGGGGAATCCCGGACATTTTTAGACTTTTACAGATCCCCCCCTCCCCCCCGCCGCCGCATGCTATTTTTATCCAAAAGTCAAATGTCCGGGAGAATCCGGACAATGGTAACCCTACCTCCCTTCTGCTCCTCAGCACGTCCCAGGGATTCCCCCTTGCACAGTGAGGTGTTGGACTCTCCCTCTCTCCCTCGCAGCTGTAGCAGTACATCCTCTATCCCCCTTCCTCACCCCCCCTCCTCTGCAGTCTCAGAGCTGCTGGCTGGGCTCTACCGAGCAGGGGGAGTGTGGCAGTGTCAGGCTCAGGGCAGAACCCCACACACTGTTTTGAGCTGCGCTAAGAGGGGGCATGGGTAGAGAAGGGACAGAGAATTTCTGGAGGGGGCAGTCAAGGGACAGGAGTGGGGGAGTCAGATGGATTGAGGGTTCTGGGGGGCAGTCAGGTGGAAAGGAGAAGGGAGGTTTAGGTAGGGGGTGGGGGTCCGGGAGGGGGCAGTTAGGATGGGAGGTCTCAAGAGGGGAGAGTGAGGGGGCAAGGAGAAGGAGGCTTAGGTAGGGGGTGAGGTCCTGGGGGGCAGTTAGGGGCAAGGGTCCCAGGAGGGGTCAGTCAAGGGACAAGGAGTGGGGGAGTTGGAGGTTCTGAGAGGGGTGGGAAGTGGGAGGGAGTGTGGGGGGGGGTTAAGGCTCCCCCCTGTCCTTTTTGATTGGCAAACTATGGTAACACTAGGGAGGGGGTTGCAGCAGCCGGGACAAGGAAAGTGTTACCATTCTACCCAACGTGTCTGGATTTTTTGGTTAAAATAGTGTGCGGGTTAAAAATAAATCTCTTATGTCAGGATTTCTCTCCACCAGACTGGCAGGGCCGGCGACAGGGGGGTACTACGGGTACAGCTGTACCGGGCCCCGGACTTAAGGGGGGGGCCCTTAAGTCCGGGGCCGGTACACAGCTGTACCCGTAGTCGTCCCCCCTTGTTGCCGGGCAGGAGCAGTGAGCCCGGCCGGCAGCAGCGGCGCACCACCGCCTGCCAAGAGGGCGAGGGCGGGGAGGCTCCGCAGCAAGGTAGGGCTTCCCCCGCCAGACGTGGCATCGTGCAGCCCCTGCACTGTCTCGTGCAGGTCCGGTGGGGGGGAAAAGGGCGCCCGGGGGGGGGAGCAGCTGTCGCGCTCCCGGAGGACCCCGCACTACCGCCACCAGCCGCTGTCAGCTGGGGGGGGGGGGGAGCGCCGGCTGGGCTGGGGCCCCCCCCGGCTGGGCTCCCCCCTCCAGCTGCTGTCAGCTGGGGGGGGAGCACTGGCTGGGCTGGGGGGCCCCAAACGATCAGAATAGGGGGCCCCAAAATTTCTGTCGCTGGCCCTGTAGACTGGGGAGCGGGTGGGGTGTACTTGGCTTCTGCTCAATGCAGGGTCTTCCAGGGGGGTGGGTATCCTTTCTCTCTCTCTTCCCCTGCCCCACTCTGTTGTGGTCTCTGAGGCAGGACGGGAGAGGCGCCCTCTCCCTCTTAGGAACTCACTGACGGGAAAGGGGAGGTAGAGATGTGGAGCAAGCTGCCATTTTGAGTGTGTAGCATACTTCTCACTAATCCTAAAATAATATTTCTTTATTTTTGAATATGTGTATTTGTATGCTACAACTTTGAGTTTAGAAAGAACAGAAAAATGTGAAATTATTTGTAATGTATTGACAAATATTTTGTACGATTTCACAGTACCTGCATTATACAGCTACTTTTATACCTGATTTAGAATTTAATGCAACACTGACACAGTATAGTGTTTAACGATTTGCATATATTTTACATATATTTGCAAGTATTAATTTTCCCCACTTTTGCTTTGGTCCACGAAGACCCTTCAAAAATCTAATATGGCCCTCATCTCAAAGTTTGGAGACCCCTGATCTAATCTTTTTTAGGCCACTTCTCGCATAAAGTACTTTCGAATGCAATAAAGTTTATTCTTTCTATATTACTTCCCCCTCCAGGAGTCAGATGTTGGAACCACCACGGTAAGAAGACAAAACTTACCATTACTTTTGATAGGTGCAGGATTAGGCCTAAAGTTTTAGCTAGAGACCACATCTTTGCTAAGAAACCAATTAATAAACAAAACAAAATCCCCACCAAATAGTTCTACTGAACTATATTAGCCATAAGAGGATTAAAACTAACTTTGGTAAGATGTAGTTTACATGACACATCATTAAACAGTTGACCACAAAGACATAATTTGGCTGGCTTGTTTCACAAATTCTTATGCATGGAAAAAAATACATCCCTACAGTGGTTTAAATGAGTGTTCAATGAGATCATCATGAATATTACATTCAAGGGCCTTACACCATCCACTAGTCAATTAATCATGTGATAGTAAGTATAAAAATTACAAGACGAACTCCAAACAGCAGTTCTCACCATCAAAACTAAGGACTGGGTTGAGGGAGAAATCAAATACAGCCTTTCATATTCTGCAGACTAAAGCATAAATCAAGTCACTTAACTCTTGAAAAAGTTCTGTTTTGTAAACTTTTGGAAACAATAAAAACACATCTTTTAAAAATCATCACATCAACCAGACTGACACCAGAGGGCTTAAAAGCAATAACTTAAAAAGAAAACCCAATCTTCCCACTTCTATTCCAGTGGTCTTCAAAGTGGGGTACACGCAACCACCCCCAGGGGTGCGTGAAACCCTGGCGCTGCCGTCGATCCCGCCGAACTTGGAAGTGGTCTATTTTTGTCCCGCCAAAATGCCGCAGAAAGCGGAAGCTTTCTATTCAGTGGCATTTTGGCAGACATACGCCGGGGGCCATGAGCAGAGGTGGGACAGCGAAAAGGGGCTGTGGAGGAAAAACATTGAGAAATGCTATTCTATTCTACTTCTTATTAAGAGCCACTGGAGCTGCCCTCAAACTCATATAGAAATAAATTCTCTTATAAACTGGATGCTTTTGCTATTCAATAAGTAGTGACTGAGCAGAGATGATGAAGCACACATTATTCCTTAAGTTTTCTTTTGTCCACAATTTCTTTTGTTCATCTTGGCATCCCTGCTTGGATGTAGACATTCTGCTCCATTTTTCAGCATGCCAGTAATGCTGGCTTAAGTGAGCAAGGCTGGCAACTCTAGCACTTGTCCTCTAGTTCTTTGATTTTGAGAAATGCTGGCTTAAGTGAGCAAGGCTGGCAACTCTAGCACTTGTCCTCTAGTTCCCCTCATTCATAAAAGGTAACCACTGAACTACAAGTAGAAGGAAAAGAGATTCTTTTTTCATAAGATTTTTCTCGAGAGGGCTCTTTTCTCAGTCAGCCTTTTCACTTAGTTACCTTTACCACCAAGAAAACCCCTAACTCTGGCAGCCTGAAATCAAAGCTAAGCACTAATGTGTGCGTATAAAAAGAACAATACTACCTCTCTTGCATAAGAGAAATTTCAGATTTTTTAAAGAAATGTTGATAATATAATGTTGGATCACGACAACTATGTAATCACATTATGTGCGGTATTAATCTAACACATGCCATTCACTCTATATGTGTTGCATCCAGAGTATAGTATGTAGCAGTAAAGATGAGTGCATTTGTTTGGATCCAAAGTTGACCTTTATATATATATGAGCGATTTAAAGTACAAAAAGAATGTTGTCTCACAGCTCTGCTTCTTGAGTTCATCCAGGCCGTAAAAGTACCACAAGAAAGGAAATTCCCTGATTTCTGACCTGAATATCTTGCAAGCAGTACTGGGTTTACAACGGTGCCAGGGCCACAAGCAGAAAGGGTCCATAACCAGTACTGGGACAGCCAAGGCTGGGAGCTATGTTTGGCCAGGCTGCTGAGCGCACCTGGTACTTGGGCAGCTGCCACTTGTGCCCCTCCCCCCAAGGCTTCGGCTGAACTTTGTGGCTGGCAGCCAGATGCAGAGCCATCGTTGCCCGGGGAAGGGAAGCAAGGTGCCCATTGAGCCCCTCTTCCTGCCTGGAATGACTCCATGAGGCTCCGGTGGCTGGGGGTCAGCCCCTTGGCTGCGCTCCTGTCTTTGCGAGATGGGAGGACAGCAGGCACCTGGGAGAGAGTGAACTCAGCAGCCTGACACAGGCTGGGGGCACTGGCCCTTCGAGTTCACTCCAACCATGGGTGGGACTTGAGCTTTCAACTTTCTCAGTGCCCAGCCTGGTGAAGGGGAACTGATCTCTCACTAGGCACCTCATGCTCTGGCTGGAAGGGTACCAATCTCTCAGCAAGGCACGGGGCCATGCACAGTCTGCCTCCCCAGGGTATGAGTGACCTAAGCAAGTTGGTTAGAAATTCCAGAGACTGTCTGATCCGCTCCGCTTCCCTCCCCCCGGCTTCCCAAACATAGCCCCAAGCTCCCTGACATCTGAGCGGAACAGTCAACAAGGGGGACTCAAAAGGATGGGGAATGCTCCTTCGGGGGGGAGAGGGGGATGGAAGAGAAAGAGAGAAAAAATTTGATTTGTGCCCTGACATGATCTGTGACCTTTAAAGGAGCAGCTGCATGAGACTTGGCTTATTTATGTGGAACGATAAGAGTATGATTGCTCCTGTAATCATTTTTAATGCAGATGGGTGTGATAGTTATTATATTGCAATGAGGCATGGAGAGGAGTGCGTTTCCTTTTCTCTCTCTGCTGTGTTCCATGAGTGTTTTAGTTGAGCTATTGAACTTGCTTTAAAATAAATGTATTTCACTTCATGCTGAATTGCCTGGGCCCAGCAGATCTCAAAGATTCATCCTGGAGCTCCAGGATGAAGATCATGATTTACAACTTTGCTCCTCAGGCACAAGATTATTTTCTACCCGTAGGGTAAAGCTTGTTGTGTGTGTGTGTGGGGAGTGGGGGGGGGGGGGGGAGGGTCGACGATGGGGACGGGACAAAGCTTTCTCGGGGTTGGTCCAAGATTGTGGCACAAAACTCTCACAGGAGCTAAGGACTATCACAAACCTCACCACCTTCAGCTGCATATACAAGGGCCTTTTTAGCAGTTTTTACCCACTTGGTTTTATTTTGTATTTTTTCCTTTTATAATTGATTTTATTTTTGCCCTAGGGCACCATTGCTGATACCCTAGTGGCAGCCACCTCCATCTGCAACTAAAACTTGTAAATAAACCTGTGCAGCTGTGTCAAAGACAACTTCTGTGTCGATCTCCTGTCTTTTACAATAGTTTCCCATGGGGACAAACATGTTTGGTGCTGGGCCCACAAAAGATTAACCTGGCCCTGCTTGCAAGGAACTCTATTAATCAGTTTTCCAAACTAAAAACATTCATAGGGGATTTGTTTGAACTGTGGGGTTTAGGAATTCAAGCTGCCCCGCTGGAGGGTCTCTCACTCTAGTTACTCTACATCATTCTAGCAGGGCAGTTGCCCAGCGCCTGAAAAAGGTAGGCTGACTAGGTGTGGCTGTGACTGTGGCCGCTTTGCCAATCAGGCCACAGCCGGCCCTGATAAAAGGGCTGAAGGCAGAGCTGGGTTAGAGTCTCTCTCTCTGGAGACAGAAGGGCCTAGCTGCCTGAAGGAGCAAGGATACCTGAAGCTGAGCAGTGCTAGGGAAGGAAAAAGGAGCAGGGGAGCTCCAGCCTGGCAACTCTCCAGGCTGAGGCCTTGGGTAAGGGGTGTACAGGACTGGGGGAGGGGGGGGTTCCCCTGGGATGGAGACCCAGCATGTGCGGGTACTGCAGTGAGTGGAACCTGAAAGTAAGGGGCACCTGGGTCCAGGAGGGACATGGGCCCTAAGGCAGGTGATATACCGGCCAACGGAGGGTGCACCGAGACTACAAAAGAGCTAATTTCCAAACAATCAGCAGGAGGCACTGCACCAGTAACTCATCGCTTTGCTACAATCACTAATGCTAGAATGAAGTAAAACTGATGGACACAAATAGTATCTTCAGACCAAGGATCTTAAAGCACTTGTAAAAACTTTATAGTTAGTCTTTAAGGTGCCACAGGACTGTGTTACCTCTGCTATTCCAGACTAACATGGCTACCTCTCTGATTCTTGTAAAATAGGGTAATTTAACCTTCTTTGTAAAGATGAAAAGATGGAGCCACAAAATTTAAGATGACTTGGCAAGACAATAGCGGAGTGAGGAAAAGAAGCAGCCATGTCTCTTAAAAACCCTCTCTCTCATTCTAACAAGCAGATAGCAATATATCCCCATCCATTGCAAAAGTAAATCTGTTTTAGCATGTTAACAGGATAGATAGTGAGAGAGATTCCAAGAGAGCCCCTCTACCAGATGGACTAAAAAGTAGGTAAAATGCCACTAACCTCATCAATCAAAAAAAAAAAAGAAAAGAAAAAAGAAATGCACATTATTTGCAGAAGTGTATAACTCCCCTACTGTAAAAGTAGAGGCTTTTATTCCTAGTCTTACACTTACCCATGCAGATGTGGTTATATCAAACCCATTGCTTTAGTGAGGTATGTGTAAAGAAAAACTCGGCCATAGTTACAAACTTTCTCACTCTGAACGATAATGGACTTAATAGCTCCGTCATACGTCCTGTAACCCCCACAATCAAAGAGTTACAGTATCAATGGTGTCAGCCCCATGACAAAATGTCATATCTCACCTTCCTGTCTTATGCTAAGTTGTAAAAGAATGACCAGCTGTGGACAACTTATGGGGACTTAATTAGTATTAATCAAAGTCTAGGAAGAATTAATGTGAATCAAAACTGAACGTGTAAAATACTGAAAACCTTTACTCCACGCTTAATGCCATCCCCAGTGTCACAGGATGTTGGCTGATAAGTTCTCCGTATCAGCCTTCGCTAATATACTTGTGAAACAATGTCTCCAAAACAGGAACTACCTTGACAAATGAAGACCCGACAAAAACAGACAACAAAAAAATGAATAAGAATGCAAGCCTGTCAGAAATATTCAACACATTTTGAATACTGCTAATTTATTCCTTTTTTTTACTAGAGAAAAATTAGAAGTGCTGTAGAATAGCAAAAGCTCCTAGGACTCTCCTTGGGTTTTTAAAAAAAGGTCTCTACACATTTATACTGTACTCCTCCCAACAGTATCAAAGGCCTTATCATCAAGGTTATCAAATTTACCATTAACCCCAATTTTTGTTATCTTGACAGTATGATTTTATTTATTTTTTTATAAAATGCCAAGCTGTGCAATGAATAGTGCAGAAACATAAGATGGCATACTTCATCTTTCTGTAAACTGATCATACCTTGGAGATCTTTTAAAGAGTAAATATTTAAAAACTATGTTATTTTTGGTACAACTATTGGACCACTTAATTAAAAGGAGGGTTTAACATGTCACAAAATTTACTAGCTGATGCACATCTACTCATCTTCCCTTTACTATGATAGTGATTAAAAACAGACTAATGATATTTTATTCATTCCAATAGTCCAACCACTACATTCACCTCAGGCTACTGGATTTGCAGAATTTTGCAAGCCTGATTTAGAGCATTCCCTTTAGTGCTAAGCTAGTCCACCCACAACGGGACCTATCTGGAATTCCATTGAGACAAACTTAAAGGAAGATTGCCTGCTGTGGATCCTATAGCTTCACCAACCAACACCAGAAAAGGTAGGTTTGGAGCACTAAAATATTGTATGTTTTAATTTGATCCCTCAAGCTACTCTGTTGCTGAAGGTCGGGTAAAATTTATTCACATGTCATAAATGGCGGGGGGGGGGGGGGAGGGGGGAGGAAGGAAATCAAAGCACTTATAAACTGGGTGATTATCTGGAAAACAGCAGCCTGGATTGCAAATGCATTCTCATACAATATAAAGGGTCGTAGCCATGAATTCGGAATAGCAGAAGTGGTATAGTTCTAAGAGAACTATGCAATTTATGGGAACTTGTTTGGGACATTACTTTTATCACCCCATATACTCTAAATGTTACACAGAAATATTTGAGAAATGTTCTTTTTCTAAAATGGCACTTAAGCCATAAATTGCATTTCACATCTTAGTTTGTACTCTTGAGAGTTAACAAGCAAGTTCACTGCTGGCATAATTGGACTCAACTTCATTGAATGTGGCCCCAAAACCTATGTCTGAACAATAAAAGTTACAGTCTTTGAAGGATCCATCATTCTAAAGTAGAAGAGATGCAGTGAAAGGCCCATTCGTCTATTTTCTAAATCAGTGGTTTTTAACCTGTGGCCATCAGAACCCATGGTGGGGTGGGGGATCTGCTGACTATGTCTAGGGGTACTGTGAAAGGTGACTGTGAAAATAAAATTTCAGATCCCAGAAAAGACGTTTGGTTTTCCCAATTGATCAAAACTAGGTGAATACCCCCACATCCGTGTTTTGACCATGTGTTGCTGTTACCATAGAAGCCCATATTTTAACACCCTTTCTCATGCTATGTCAAATACCAGGTCGAGCACATTCAACATTTATAGTTTAATTCTGTTCAGTCAGTTTTCAGTCTAAAACTTCTATGGGAGCAGCCTGCAGACCATAGGTTGAATTTCCAAAGGAGGTCTGCACCTACATTCACAATGTTTTAAGGTTCCACAAATGGAAAAAGGCTGAAAACTAGTCTTCTAAATAGCCAGCTAACAGGTGCATAAACCTTGCTGATTTGTGTTTGCATAGAAATGGAAGCTTTGAACAAACTATTACATTATGTATCTACACCAAAATGGATGCCTGAATCTCTCAAATAAGGTGTTAGGAAGAGTCTCTGCAATGAAACTGGATTCCCCCCCGCCTTTTTTTAAATTAAAGGGTCTTTCTGTGATACATCCACATTCTTCAGATATCACTTCTGCATGAGCCTTCCTTTTCTCTGTTGCTGCTTTTCAGCTCTTTGATCTCTCTTCATACAGTTATCTTCTTGGCCTCTTGACACTTCTCTTACCTTTTTTTAGGCTCTCCCTTATGTCTTTGCCGACCAGGCTGTTACTATCAGTTCAGCTTCAGACCAATTTTCTGTCACTTCATTACAAGTGACATAATGTAGTCATTTAACAAAATATTTTTAAAAGGCCTTCTTAAGGCTTTAGAACTGACACTTTGTGAGTCATCTGAAGCATAAGCCCTGTGATTCAAGATTAACATAACCTTGTTTTCACAATAAGGGCTCTAGGTTTTCGCTAGCGCCTCTCTTAGTGCTATGCTAGGAGTTTCCTTTATGCTGTCCTACATTCTTTCCAAGGCTATCCTAAAAAACTGTAGTGTAAACTGCAATATGATGATGTGAAGCATTCACCCCTGGCAGCAGCGCTCACCGGACATCCACCTGTTTCAGAGATAAGCATGCCACAGAGGAACAACTTCCCAACCCCCCTCTTTCCAGCTCCTTACAACTACTGCATGCCTACCATGTGGAATTGACATGGATTTATGTGGGCTCAGGAGAAGAGGGAGCACATTATGTTGGCTCTTCTCCTCCCTTTCTGCTACTTTTCAGGATTTTTCCTCCTCCCTTCTATTTGCCTGCCTCCAATCCTCACAACTGCAATACATAGTTTATTTTTTTGCATTGGGTCTCAGCATGAAGCCTGGTATTTACTAAACTTGGAGCTGCTCTCTGATTAAAGATATTTTTGTGTAATTCATTTGCTTACCCACAAAAACTCTACAAAGTTATTTGTGTAGTAAAAGAATGGTTTTAGATATAAGGCTTTGTTGAAGTTAATGTCATCTTTTCAGTTTAAAAAACATTTTATGCTAAATAAAGATTTTAGGTCCAACTCTGTGCTAGTCTTTTAGTAGTCTTGCTTGCTGTGTTATGCTTCCACAGTTGTCATAAGCAGGATGTTTAAGCTAGAATTCCCTCAATATCAAGTAATATAGGTTCCTGGCTTTCCAGTTCTGAAACTCACTTCCTCTCCTGTTCTGAGTGAGGCTCATTTTTATGGGGCATTTTGGGGGGAATGTTGATTAAGACATGGAATTCAGCGAGTAAAGCTGCTTGAAAAGATTTCAGACCCATTTTCCAATGGAAATTGGAATTCCATTTAAATTGAAACTCATCACAAGATTAGTTTCAATTTTGCTGAAGTTTCGTTTTTTGATAATGGCAAAACATCTTGTTTTAGCATTTTCAGAATAAAACATTTTTATTTTTGTTTTGAAATTTAACAAAAAATTTGAAACAAAAAGTCAAATTATGCATTCTAAAATAAGAGTCCCAAGTTGAAACAAAAGGTTTCAACAGCTCTGAAACAAAAAAAACAAAACCAAAAAAACCAGCTTCAATTTTCCTTTGTGGAGAATTTTGAGAGTTTTGTTCTGATTCAAAATAAAGCTATATTTCAAAATCCTTTGTAAAATGAACAGTCAGCCTTCAGGTAGATAGGAGATGGGGTATTTTTTCTTTGCTGCAAGGCCTAATTAGTTTCTGATGTATATGGTCAAAGTTGTTATTTTTGTGTTTATGGCCCCACTTCTGAAGAGACACACTTATCCTTTACAAATAAGTATTCCCACTAACTCCAATGAGACTGCTTGCATGAGTAAAATTAAGCACATACACAAGTGTATAAGAATCCAGTCTTCGATTTAATGTGGTAAGTGTCAATGGCACCTAAGCCCATATCCTCAAGAGATATTTATATGCCTAACTCCACTTGAAACCAACAGGAGTTAGAAGCCCACAGAGCTCTGAGAACTTCCACTGCCTGCTGACTTCTGTTAGCATTGCAAGTGCTCAGCATCTCTGCAAAATCATGTATTAAATAAATTGCTGACTTGCAACGTAAAGATCCAAATTCTGCAAGCCCTTATTCACCAAACTAGTCCTTAATTGCCAGACCTCAATGAGACTACCGAGGCAAGGGCTGGCAGGGTCAAGTCCTATTTTTATATCAGTGACTCAATCACTACAGTGAATTCTAGGGGGAAGGAGACAGAAAGAGGGATGTTATTAGTTCTCTTACTCTTGAAGTAAGATCATAGTAAGAGTACACAATGTCAAATGCAGAACTGTCATGAGCTCACATGTACAATGCTTTGAACATGTAATAATATTTTATGCAGAACTAATCCTCCCTAACAAAATATGACACTCGTGAGGTATACACGACAGTAAATCATTATGGAGGGACCATGTAGTTTTAACTTGTTTAACTGAATTTTCATTAGACCATAAATCCAGTGCAAATCATATCATGGCCTGTGTTCATTCTAATCCAGCCCATAGACTACTGGCTCCAAAGGTCCTTTTCATACTATACTCCACTTGTGCACATTCGGAAAACATTACTTGGATGCTTCATGCAATGTAATTGTTTAACGATTACAATTATATTAAGACAACTGATTTCACAATACTTTGTATTTTACTCAATTTTTATATTAACTGGTTTTAATTTTTTAAAATCTAATATCAGTGTTAACACTGAAGTTAAACTACAAGTAAAGGTTATTTTTTCCATCATATCCATAGAATCTTCACTGAGAGCTTTGCTTAGTATTGTTTCATCTCTACATGGTGTCCTTTATTGTCTAATAAGGACTCTATTTAACCAATCTTAAAATTATTTCCTGTTAAGGTATATTAAAGTTTATAATTAAGTAATATCCCCTTGCCATTACACACTTTATCAAAAGATAATATAGAATGACTTCAGTTGTGTGTCCCGAGCGGAGGTCACATAATAATAGTGTCAAAGTCAATAACCTCGCAAAAGACACCTCGATGAAGGAAATCATTACTGTTGCACAAAAATGGTATTGAAATGAGTTCACAAATTGATATTTTCTAAGTTATTTTAGCATTAGTGCTGAATGTCAATAGGGTCACAGAAAAAAATCCACAAGAACAATCTGAATATTCCAGTAAGCTTCTGACCTGAGTTTACAGAACAGGAATGAAATAAGCTTAGTCCACTTATAACCAAAAAGGCAGGTATTAAGCCACATTACTTTTAATGAAAAAACTGGTCACTAACATAACAAAATGTATTAAAAGCTACTTCATTTTTTCCCCAAGTGGAATCTCGGCAAGTCCCTTTGTTTTAAAAAAATATTCCGATGTAAATATCATAAATAATTGACATCCATTAGGTTCAACTAATTTTTTTTCTTAGAAGGTGCATTCAGCATGAAAGGTTTGAATGAATTCTCTATTATTCCAACATCTTCTGCACTTCTGGCTTGGATGATTTCAACTGGCAGGGAAGGTGGGGGGGAGAACAAAGAAAACACTTTGGGTTAACTTTTAAAAAATCACTATTGTTACAAAAACAAACTAAAACGGTTATAATTGAAATATTAAAAAGACATTTTCTCCCTATATATTCCCCAACTTAGTTTGCTTTGTTCATTTAACAGAGCTTTATATAGTGTTCTTTGTGTAGGTCTGCCACAGCACATGAAAACCTATTTTTTAAAAATTGGAAAATGTGATCGTAAAACCACAAAACTCAGCATCTGAGTGTAGTGTTGGAAACTACTTTCAGTTCATTATTGAAATGGTCTTTATTTCAAGTTGACAGTTTCCCTTGAATTTACTGTTCTTTATCTATGGGAGCTAGATAAAACCCTAACAAACCCACTTCCTCTACAAACATATAAGCAAAATATCTTCACCTGAAATTGTTCATAGCACTGGTAACGGAGTCCCAGTTAAAAGATATTTAGAAACTGGAAAGTATGACAGCTGTTTGGGTGGTTAGAGGAAGGATGTGGGAGGTAAGGAGGCTGCATACAGGCAGGAAAGTGACAAGGTCTCTAAAAGCATTTTCAGTATGCTGTGTTTCTTACAAACCCACTCTGTTATTAATCATTATAAGAAATAGAATGTATCAAAATAACTGATGAAAAACTGCAGTGTGTTCCCTTAAACTTGACCAAAATCTTCTCCTTAGGCATCAACCCCATCTCTCCCTCCCCTATCACTACTGAATGGGTGAGGCTATTATGTTCTAATTTTAGAATTAAAGAAATCCACATGGAGCAGCAGCAAGGCAAGTGACTGAGGCAGTAGAAACCAGATTTAACATTATTTAAAAAAACAAAACACTGACTACATATATACTGTAGCTCTGCAGATGCAGCAAAATGTTGGCACCCATGGTGTGATATTTGGTATCTTTCACTAATCTAAATGTGGCTAGAAAGGAATTGAGAGCAGATCAGCAGCCTCATCTGGGCAAAGAGAAGCTCCAGGGAACAGAGAAAAGAAACAAGAAGCAAGCCTCCTTTCAGAGCCTACCACCCTTGGGCATTTTGTGCCTCTCTTCACCGAATGGGCTCTTTGTCACACACACAAACCCTACAAAATTTAAGAGGGATAGAGGGCCGTTTTATTTATTATTCCTCCCTCCCCCTTTTCTCTCCCCTAAATTGCAGCAAATAACGCCCTGTGAGGAATCTCAGTTACCTCCTATCTCAGTAGCTAATAAAGCCTCAGCCTGCAGCTCAAGAGTTAAAATGGGGGTGGGGATAGCAATGGGACAAAACCAAAAACATGCAAATAGTCCAAAGCAGGAGAAAGGCAGCATGGGTCAGAGCCCAGCTACACACGAGCATCAGTTATTAAATGATTACATCATAGGTCGTATTTAGCTCCTCTAAAGAGCTTCAGAGCCACTAAAAATTAAACGGAAACGTGAATTGGTCAAGGTGCACATTATCCCCCCCCCCCCATCAAGCCTGTTATACCAGAACTCGTTTACCATCGCCCATCATCCTCACCATCAGCGGGGTCACAACAATCCACCCCCCGGGCCAACCCCGCGGCGCCCACATGATCACCAGCAACAATAACGCTTCGGTCTTTCCATGGGGTTAAGCTATTACCGGAGGACAACAAACGCTTAAGGAAAAATACACCCCACGGATGCAAGGCGTCTGCATCCGCAGCCTCTCCCCCTCCCCTTGGCGGGGCTCCTGCTGCACGCCTAGGCCGGGGGGGGGGGAGGGCACCTGCAGCAGCGGTGCCCCGACCTCTCCCCAGAAAGCGTCGCACGTGCCCGCGCGCCCACCCCCACACAAAGGGACGGCAGCGGCGCAGCAGCAGCATCCCCCGACCCCCTCCTCCCCGGGCCGCAGCCGGGGGCTCCGCTCTCTTACCTGAAGCTCAGCGCAGGGCTGGCGCGGCCAAGCCCGGCTCACAGCATCCCCCTCGCGGCAGGAGGGGCCCCTCCCCGGGTGACTCCGCCCCGCCCGCCGGCGCCGGCTCTCCCAGGGACCGCACGGGCGCAGCGAGCTCCGGCGGCTCCGCGCCCAGGCAGCGAAGACCCCGGGGAGCCGAGGCGGCGGCGGCGGCGCGGGCTGCAGGCGGGGGAGGGAGGGAGAAGGGCGCGCAGGGGCGTCGCTCCGACTCGCCGCGTCCTCCCCTCCCGAGCGACAGCGGCGGAGCCCGGCTCCCCGCGCCTGACAGATGGCGCAACCGCAGCCGCGCCCCCGGCCAACTCGCGCCGCTGCGCCCCAGCCGGGTCCCCCCTCCCCCGCATCGCGGGGGCGGCCCGAGACTGGCAGCCCCGGCCGGCCTATGGCGAGGCGCAGGGGGGGCTGCCGCAGTTATTGGCAGGCGGCAGAGGAGGGGCTGGTGCCTTGGGAGAGCTGAAGCATCGGGGACAGCACCCTTGGTGTGCCGGGCGCTCTGCCCTGCTGTGCCTTGTAATCCGCCCAGCAGTGGTGCCTTTCAATCGCACACTGACTGATGCTAGGCTGGGGCACCTGGGCGTTCTCCCTCCTGAGTAGTGAAGGGGGCAGGCAGCAAAGTTGAGAGGCGGTTGGAGCGGTGGGGCTGGAAGTAGTACCAATAAAGACCAAATGTATGGATTCCCTCATCAGCACCCCCACCATCAAAATTGTGCCATCCTCTTCTCCCAGGGAAAAACGCAGGAGCTTGGACCTGAAGAGGGGTCTCTTCAAATCAAAGCTGATTCTGGACCCTCACATACGGGGGCAAGTAGGACGGTTTTGGTTAGGGCCCATCCATAATTCTCATATTTTGCAATGTGAAGTCCCAGTGTTGCCGTCTCTTGATGTTTTATTCCTTACTTGAAATATTGGGTGTTTTTCTCACAGCAGGATCCCCTGGTGTCTGGTGACTATATGAGATTGTCAGTTTCCCATTTATTTTTAAAACAAGCCTCTTGCCTCATGGTATGAAACAAAGAGGAAAGACATGTATCCTAAAGCTCAGAAACAGAATGACAAGAAAAATAACACTCTGTTCAAACAAATAAACAAACAAACAATTTAGGACATTTGATGGCTTGGAGTTGGCAATATATAAGAAAATACTACCAGTAAAATGTACAGTTCTCATCAGTAGTGTGGTTATCATTTATTTGAATGGCAAATATTTAGCACTTATATAATGCCTTTCATTGAAGGTTCTCAAAGCACTTTACAGTAATGGATATTACTAGGTTATGAACTCTTCCAGACAGAGTTTGTGTCTACTTTTATGTCTATACAGCACTAACAAAGGGCCCACTACCCCACTCTGCTCTTGACTAGGGCTTCCAGGAAGTACACTGCTGGAATAGTGTAAATAAACACACAAAAACATTGTTTTCGTTGAATAAGGACATACTTCACCATCCATAGAAATAACAAATGAAGGAAAAAGTCTCCTGTGTTCCTCGCCACTTCCACATTACCTACTACACTGTCACCAACACTCCAATGTTCCATAAGGCTTTTACTTCCACCTCCAACACTATTGAAAAGCAATATGTATCCCATCTTCAAGCTTGCATAATAAAGCAAAACCTTAACAGTAACCTCAGATGTTACTGAGGTTTCAACGGATGAGCATATCTGACTGTCGCGCATTCCTATATTTGAGAGGTTATTCTCCCTTAACATTGCTGAGGTCACCATTAAGATCCTCTGGGTGAGGGGTGAAATACAGAAGTGTGGGGGGGGGGGGGGAGGAGAAAATAAGAGACAAGATCTGCAGGAATAATTTCTTTCAAAATTGTATTATATTTAATAATAAGACTGCACCCTCCACATGTTTCCTCTTGGGATTCTGATATTTAACCCTGTGAAACATTTGATCTTGTTGATTTATGATGTCAAAAGAATTGCTTGATGGAATTATAGTCTTAATATTTTCAACTGGAGGCTTATTTCTTATCAGGCTCCCTACAGCAGTGTGATAACAAGAACACTTCAGCTTCCTGGATTTATATAGAGATGATTTTTGTCTGTTCATTTTAATTCAGGACCTTGGTGTGTATATAGTGACTTTGTATGTGGACCTCCTTTTGAAACCCATGGGGCTATGTTGGGCCTCCCCTGGGCAAACATTTTTGAACAAAACTGTTTTTTGCCAAAAACCGCAGATTCGGATCAACCAAAACATTTCACAAATTCATGTAACTCAAACTGATTTTATTTTTCAGAACTGCAAGTGAATTAAAAAATCAGTTATTGCACAACTTTATATGGGGGCCTACAATGTTGTTATTTAAGTTATAATTTTAATACAGAAACATGAACAAACAAACATAAATTGTCAGGATTTTAAGTGACGGTTCAAATTCCTTCCCGGGCTCAATTAAACCAGTACTTAATATGACTTTTCTATCTTTAGGCCTTAAAAGTTTTAAGAGCATAGCTATGAGCATAGTAATGCATATGAAAAAAAATCACACCCCAGTTTATATAGGTAGACTGGCAAATACCTTAGCATATATGCAGTTATACTAGCAAAAAAGTCCTTTTGCCAGTAGACCTTCTGTTGCTCAGGGAACTGGTGAAAACTATATTTGTAAAAAAACCATTTGTCTGTATAAACTCAATTTCTGCTAAGAAAGTTTGCAGGTATAGTTATTCCAGCAGACCCTTTTTGTGTAGACACAGCCTTAGTTGCAACCAGCATAAACAAAAAATAGATTTACTTTTACCAAGTTTATAAACATTAACAAGGAAGCTGAACTAATATAGAAGAGAACCAAATACAATGAAAAACAGGTAAACAATAGATGCAATCTTAATCTTAAACTCTTAAGGGCTACATTGAGGCTCTAAATCAGTGTTAGTAGTAGGGGGAAGTGTGGAGGTGCGCTGTCTCAGAAATATTGGGTGAAATCCTGGTTCTGTTGAAGTCAACTGCAAAATTCCCATTGACTTCCAGGAGGTCAAGATTTCATCCATTGTACCTGAGGCAGGCGCAGCGCATCAGGGGTGTGTGTAAGGGGGGCCAAGTAGGAGTTTGGGGGGCACAGAACTCATCTGACCCCGGGGCGGGAGATGACAGCTGCTCCGGCCCTGGGACAGTGGGGGGAGATCCAGATCCTTCTGCTGCCAGGAGAGAGCGAGATCCACTGGCCATAGGGGGAGAGGAGGAGAGCCCGTTCCACTGGCCATGGGCCTGCAGCAGGGAGAACTACCTCCTCCTGTTGCCAGGGGAGGGTGAACTCCCCTGGCATGCTCTTCCAGCTGTGGGGGGAGGGGAAAGGGAGAGCCAGCTCTTCCAGCCGCGGAGGGCAAAGAAAATGCCCCTCCAAAAGGAGCCATATTTTTATTCCTTTGCAGGCCCCTGCATGGGTGCTTTTCTTTCCAGTAGCATTCTAGCTTTGCTGTGCTAGAGCAATATGGAAGAAGAGTAGAACTATGGCCCTACCAGCATTGGGGATTTCAGTGAAACTAGAAATCCCAGGAGCTTGATCTCAGGCAATGCAATGACAGGGATTATGCCTGGCCCATGCAAAGTCATTTAAGGTGAAGCCTTCTTGTGTCCTGTCCCCTAAACCTCCTCCTTTGCACTGCCAAGCAGGGCCATGCACAATCTAAACTCTCCAAAAGTTAATAGACCTTGGATGCTAAGGCAATTAATCAGTAGGCCAAATCCCCTCTTTGTGTGGTGTGAATGGTGCAAAACACATATTTTTTTATTTTAATTTGTATTTAAAAAAGAATGCCTATCCCAGGCTTTAGATGTTTATGCTTTGAATTAAAAATGTGACTGCATAAAGAAAATAAAACAAGACCAGCAGCTCTTCATCCCAAATCAGAAACCAACCAACCAGTCAATGAAAACAGACCCGAACAATACCACATCAGCCACAAGCCTGGATAAATAGATTTACTTGGCTATGTGCTCCTGAAAGTTAAATGATTTGGGCTAGTACAGCCAAAAGGCATGAGGGGGAGGGTAGTTCTAAAGCTGAAGGCCAGCCAACAGCCTCATTCAAGGATCCTGAGGACTTGCTGTGGTAATTCTTTCTGACTACTACAGACTATCCTAGGGCTATAGGAACCAGCACTATCCCAGTTAGTTGCCTCCCTGCTGAAGTGCCACCACTGGGAAGGTAAGATTTGGTGAAGAGTTGCTTCTTGAAATGGCCTAGTATACACACTCTATTGCTGTTAGCCCTGGCCTCCACCAGTATTATTTTACAAAGTACAGCTACATAATTTGCACCGCAGCTCTCATTTCTCCCTGGTCACTTGCACCAAAACCAACAAAATATTCAGGTTGCTTCCAGTCTCTAGAGACCAATCACTTATCCTAGATCAATTAGTACCCTAGATCTTACACCAAAGACAATGCCTGTAATCAATCCTGTAATAAACTATCTAAAGGTTTATTAAGTAGGAAAAATAAATAAGAGTTATTTCCAGGCTAAAGCAAGCAAACGTACACACAAAGGAGTTGTCACCTATGATTCCCAAAATTGACAGAGATATGGTAATCTGTCAATTCAAAATGTCTTTTAGGGTGGACTCTGGAGTAATCCCTGGGGGTTGCTGTGAGCATTCAAACAGCAAAGAGATGAAAAGTTTTCTTGTGACCCTGTTTTATTTTTACATTTGGCCTTGCAGTCCATGAGCCGAGCTTTCTTGCACATAGCGTTTCCAAGGTATGCATGTTTGGTTTCCAGGTGTGAGTTTGTCAGTTCTTAGCTAACACCTACGACTGTGTCTATATCTGGTACTTTGTTTACCAGCATCACGTGTCCTTTATCTTTCTTATACTTATTTCTGCCTTTACATTGTAAGAGCTATACTGTGAGACAAGGGCTTCTAGCCATTCTGGTTTTAGTTTTGTATATTTTATCAATCAGCTGAAGACTCACATATAATAGTATGTATAAAATAAGAAGACAAAGTGGTGCTGTGGCCAGGACCAGGAGCTAGAATGAGGAAGGGGGCGCAGGGTTGGTGCAGGAGATTTGGGCATGAGGCGCTTACCTGGGCAGCTCCCATTTGGTGCGAGGGGTGCAGGTGGAAATGTGGGGGGTGGGGTACAGGAGCGTCCGTTTGGTGCTTGGGGTGGGGATGGGGATGTAAGAGTCAGGGCATAGGGTGTGTGTGGGGGGGGTATGTGTGGGGGTCCAGGAGTCAGGGCAGGGGGCTGAGGCTGTGTGTGGGGGGTGCAGGGGTCAGGGCATGGAGTGGGGGGGTGGGGTATGTGTGGGTGGTGCCAGAGTCAGGGCAGAGGGCTGGGTGTGTATGAGGGGGCTGCAGGGATCAGGGTAGAGGGCTGTGGGTGTATTGGGAGTGCGAGAGTCAGGCCAGATTTCTTGGGGTGTGGGCTGGGGTTATAGGGGTGCTCCCAGCTCCCTGCCCTGAGAGACTCATGGCAGGGGGCTGGAGGTGATATGCCCCGATTTGACCCCCTTCCCCCAAGGCCCTGCCCCCGCCTCTTCTCCGCTTATTCCCTGGAGCAGCAAGCGTGCTGACTCCACGCCTTCCCCTCCCCCCTCAAGGGCCATCAGCTGATCGGCAGCAGGATGCAACATGTTGTGGGGGAGACAGGGGATGGGAGAGCTTGGCTTCCGGAGCCTGCCCTGCAGCAGCAGCCGACAGGACCAAGCTTCTGCCCCCTGCTCCCATGTGGGGAGAAGGGAGTAGAGAAGTAGGGTGATCAGAGAGCAAATGTGAAAAATCGGACCAGGGTGTGGAGGGTAATATGAGCCTATATAAGAAAAAGACTCCAAAGTGATACCGTCTCTATAAAATCGGGACATCTAGTCACCCTACAGAGAAGAGCGGGCCAGGCCCAGCAGCATTTTTAATAGGATGCTGCTGCCTGCCGGGGTCCCGGCCAGAAACCCGGCAGGCAGCAGTGTGCCATTAAAAATTGGCTCGCATGCCGTCTTTGGCACGCGTGCCATTTACTGCTATAGGTTGCCGACCCCTGAGCTGCAGTCACTACTGTCTGTGGAAAATGGTGTCAGTATTCAGTTCAATTGCCCTATCCACATATACGCATGCCCATTACTCCTCCTTCCTAACTGTGCCAGCTTGCCCCTCAACCTGGGCCATGCTCACCATGGCTGGGAATGCCTCTGCGCTCTATGAATCTCAAGCAGAAGTGAGAAAGTGGTGCTTGTAACTTTTGTGGCTCAAGGGGAGTGAATACACTCTATACTCCTGGGAGAATTCTGCCTCACTACACGTGCAGAATTCATGTCCCCCTCAGATTTCTTTGCTTCCCTGCAGAAAAATTACTTCTGATATGTAAGCAAAGGGAAGCCACAAGTGCAGTCATGCACCCCTTCCTCCCCAGCAGCACAGGCAGGTCAGTTTGGGCACCCAGAGCAGCCTATAGAGACATAAATTACCACTGGGTGGTGGTGGTGGAGGGCCTGGGCAGTTATGTGTGCAAGAGAAAGAGACACTCTGTCCCTCTTGCTCACTATTGTGGCATATTTGGCACGGAGGGGTAGGGCTTTGGCGTGTTTCTGAGGAGGTAGGCACAGGACAGGATCTGTCCCCTCAGGCAGAACAGAATGGAGCAGCCTCTCTGCTTAGTGACGTGTTCCCATTGTTTCCAATGTGTATTACTTTGCATTTATCAACATTAAATTTCATCTGCCATTTTGTTGCCCAGTCACCCAGTTTAGTGAGATCCTTTTGTAGCTGTTTGTAGTCTGCCTGGGACTTAACTATCTTGAGTAGTTTTGTATCATCTGCAAATGTTGCCACCTCACTATTTACTGCTTTTCCCAGATTGTTTATGGGTATGTTCAGTAGGACTGCGTCCAGCACAGATCCCACTATGTACCTCTTTCCATTCTGAAAACTGACCATTTATTCCCACCCTTTGATTCCTATCTTTTAACCAGTTACCAGTCCATCAGATAACCTTCTCTCTTATCCCATGACTGCTTATTTTTCTTAAGAGTCTTTGGTGAGGGACCTTGTCAAAGGCTTTATGAAAATCTAAATACACTATGTCCACTGGATCTCCTTTGTCCACATGCTTGTTAACCCTCTCAAAGAATTCTAGTCATCACCTATTCTTATTTTTTTGGCTAGAGAATGTTACAGTTATAACATTTTGATTTTTATTTCCTTCTGCAGCTTTGCTTTTTTGCTAATATCATCATCATCTTCATCAGATTCTGCTTCTTTTCCCCCTACTTTGTATCCATTCTTCCTCTCTAATAGATTCTTCTTCAGTTTCCCAAGTGACTTCATTTGGGGTCAAAAAAGCTTCCGTGTCCCTTAACCTACCCCAGTCCTTTCAGCCAGTCTCCAGCCCTCAGTTGATCAGGAGCTGAGTTTTGCTGGGAAAGTTAAGTTCATTCTGCTGACTCACTGAATCAGATGGATGATTACCCCAGCTGGATAAAAGGGTAGTAGGAATGGCTCCCTAGAGAAAAGAACTAGGATATGGGTGGGAGGACCCCCTAGGAGCAGCCTAGCGGGGAGAAAGGAGAGTGCTTGAATTGATCTTTCTGATCTTAGTGTTAAATTTCTGTGTTCCTGTAACTAAACCCCTGGAAGGGTGGGGAAAGGGGAGTAAGTTTGGACTGTACATAGTGCATAGACTGTTTGAGAGCAAGTTGGGAGAAATACACACTCACCACTACATATGTAAAACAAAAGAAAAATATATCCTCTGTTGTTGTTGTGAAGGTTTGGGGTTTCTACTATAAATTCTCATCTTTCTGATTTCAAAGCATATTTAGTTATGGTCATGCATGCTAATATTTTTATTATAATTATATTGAACACTAAAGAACACACAAAATGAGATAGCTTTTTCTCCAAAGATCAAAGGCCTCAGTCCTGCAAGCACTTACTCCTATGCTTAGCTATAAGCACTTTGGGGGTGAATAGGAGTATTTGTGTGACTAAAGTTAAATATGTATTTAAGTGTTTGTAAGAGTGGGCCTAAAACACAGACAAGGGAAATCCACCATTTTAAAAATAAGTATAAATCTAGATCTAATATGAAAAGTAATAGTATAACCTAGAAGTTCACACTAAAGTAAAAATATTTTTTCAAATTATCTTGCTGTTTTTACTCACAAACATTTTTAATGACTTTCACTGAGAGCCATTTTTTATGTTTTATTGACAGTAAATTTATTGATGGCTGGCAACTTGTGGGACAAGAATGTTGGAAACAGGAGTAGACTTGTAATTCAGCCAAAGAATATTTTCATTCTTCATTTGGGAAAGCAACATTCCCTTTAACAAAGACACAAGAAACTATCAACATATTATACAGTCAATATTTGTAGAAATTAAACAATTATTGTGAAACCATCAATGTTGCCTCTTCTAACACCAGTATCCACAGCTCACACAATAGATGAATACATTGTGAAACTGCACAAAATGGCTGACTCGTGCAATTGTCCAATCTATAAGATTAACTAATTTATGATAGATTAGGGACAAAATATGCAGGGAGCTTGAAGGGGAATGTGCAGAAATCCCACGCTTACTCTACGAAGAGATATAGACATGTAAAACACCGGTGAACAAGCTCACATCCAAATGCAGAGAGCATCAGTGGAAAAGACACAGAAATAATTCATCAACTAGTACTGGAAAATGTGAGAATACAAGTTAAAACATACCAATGTTTATGCAAAAGCAAAATGCACAAATACAAAGCAGAAGAGACAAACAAAATGCAAAGGAAGACCTAATGATACTGTGGTGAAAAACATGATAACGGAAAATGCTCTGCATATTTGGTCAAATGCAATAACTGTGGCAAGAGAAAACATTATGCTAAAACTTGCAGAAAAAAAAGTAAAAAAAACCCACCATATCAAGGAAGGAAGTAGTGACTCAGAAGATGCTGAAATGTAAGGGTATAGTTGGAACTTTGTAGGTGAAACCTATCATGACCCACTTATGCTCCAGTAGAAGGTAATTGGTAGATTTTTTTCTGCATATCTGTCATTCATTGCTTTTATAGTAATTATAATACACTAGACCATGCTTTTCATTCAAATAAAAGTGTAGATTAATAAACCTGAGTGAATCAGCCTTGAGGGCATACGGTGAGTATCACCCAACAGCACTACAGAATATGCACCCATAAATCCAAGCTTGAAAAACTATGTAACTACAGTATCAGTGTAGACCTCGCTACCTAGGGTATGGCGCATGTGTGGTTCTACAGCAGGGGTGGGCAAACTTTTTGGCTTGAGGGACATGTCAGGGTTTAAAAATTGTATGGAGGGCCAGGTAGGGAAGGTTGTACCTCCCCAAACAGCCTGGCCCCACCCCCTATCTCACCCCTTCAAAGACCCTCCCACACCTGTAACTGCTCCCCCACGACCCAACCCCCTATCCAACCTCCCCCTTCTCCCTGTCTCGACTGCCCTGACTGCCCTGCCCCCTATCTACAGCTCTGCCCCCTGACTGCCCCCCCAGAACTCCCTGCTCCTTATCCAACCCCCTGTTCCCCATCCCCTGACCACCCCCCAGAACCTTCTCCCCATCCAATCCCTCCCAGCTCCCTATCCTCTGACTACCTCCTAGGCCCCCTGCCCCTTATCCAACCCCCTTGGCCTTATCCAGACACGCTGCCCCGCTCTCCCGCCGGAGCGTGTAGCCCTTCCCCCAGAGCACTGCCAGTGTGGCAGTATGGCTCTGGGGTGGGGGCACAAGAGAAGGGCTGGGGACCGGGCAGGCTGTAGTTTGCCCACCCCTGCTCTATAATGTGGACTGTGGTGGCAGGCTTAGCTAATACATGGATACATGTGTGAGTCAGGACATGGGTGCTCACCCAATGTACATATAACCTTAACAGCAGATCACAAAAGGAACAGAGGCAGACAAATGACTGATAAATATTGGAACTGACTCTCAAAACACCACATCCCTAGAAGAACCAAGTGCAAGGTTCTTTCATCACAAGGAAGACCCACACTTGCTCCAACATTAAAGCACTTGCAAGGTAGTGACTTTGGGCAAGAGAAATACTGAGTTATGAAACAACAACCCTCACAAAACCAGAGGACGGTATCTTAGTTCCCTAGCAAATTAACAGCTAATATATTAAATTATATATGTGATAGTATAAACGTTTAGGGGTATAATAAAATGTTAAGTATGTAAACAGGTTATGGTAGCAAAATTAAACTTGGATATCTCAAATAAATGACAAAAGAGCTATTACAATAAATAGCTTCACATTGAGGAAGTTATAGCATAGGGAGACATAAGGCCATGTCTAGTGGCTTAGAGAACTCTGCTTGCAGGACATGCTTGATGAACATGGACAGCATACGTGGAGGAAGAAATAAAGTCCCAGATCTCTTCTTTGATGCTGGCACACAAAAAAGAGATGTAATGTCTTGTAAGTACTTGAGGTCTAGTCAGAAGGAAAGGGGAAATCATCAGGATGGTCAAAAGGCTCCAGTCAGGGATGTAAAAGGACACATTGAAGTTAGAGTTTCATAAAGTGCAAGGCCAGAAGGGATCACCGGCACTTATTGTTTGACCTCTGGTATATCACAGGCCATTAGTTTTCACCCCAAAACTGTATATTAAACTTTAGTTAGAACAAAGCATTTCAGCCCAAGGAGGCTACATTGTGTTCCACGGGCAGAGAATGGCGGAGACCAAAACGCTAAGTCAATGGGAAACTTTCCATTGATTAAATTGAAGGCTGGATTGGATGCACATAGCCTGAAAAAGGAAATGCCACACTGGATATTAGGAAACAAATTATGGCAGTGAGTGGCAATTAATTCCACACAGGTAGGGAGCAGAATTTGCCCTGATGTGTTTGTCTACATCCTGTTAGAATGCTCTGGGATCCCTTGGTGTAGTGATGCGATGACTCACCCCTGTGGCACCTCCTGCTGGCTGTCTGGGAATTAGCTTTTTTCCAGCCAGAACACCTTCTGCAGCCCGGTGTCTCACCATCTGCTGGCCATATTCCTCCCAGACCCCGGTGCTCCTTTTCATGGGGTGCTGCCCCCTGGCAATACTCCCACACTCTCCCTGGGTCTCTCCTCTCCGGGAAACCCCAACCCTCTATCCTCACCTTGCCTCAGACTACAGCCACTGCCAGTCATCATCAAGCCCCAGCTCCCTGGGGTAGACTGCAGTGTAAAAGCCACTCATCATAGGCAACGGGGGTTTGGACCTGCTGCCTTTCCCTGCAGGCCAGTACCTTTTAGACCTTCCATTCAGGCCACAGCCTGGGAGGTCACCAGGCCTGAGCTCTCCAGCTCAGCCTGCCCCTTCCCCCGCACTACTCCACCCTCAATACCCATTGCTTCTTTAGGCAGCTAGGTCTATCTCCCTGTAAGACTAGAGGGAGACTGTTTTACCCAGCTCCTCCCTGAGTCCTTATAACAGGGCCAGTTGTGGCCTGATTGGGGCATGGCCCAACTGTGGCTGCTTCCCCAATCAGTCTTTACTTTCAGCCCCAACCCTTTCCAAAGGCTGGCTCTTAACCCTTTCAAGGCTGGAGCAGGTAACCACCCCGCTACATTTTGAATGAGATATTATCATCTTATTTCTACTTCATTATTTAGGAATGGGTTTATTTTGAGAGAGAGAGAGTTTAAGGTAAGAAAATCATTGACACTTCAAACAACAACAGTAGAGCTAGCATTCTTTAATGAATTATTTGGTGACATAATATGACAGTATCCAAGAGATTCACACTTTGAAGATTTTTGTTGTTTGAATTTAAAGAAAGAAAATTGAGATTGGTGACTGAGTTTGAATCTTGAGCCAGTAGCCCCCCTTAATTGTATCGTTAGGGTCTGTTGCTTTGAAGCTTGTGAAACTTACTTTGATGATCATTGATATGGAGGCATTTTAGGCAAATTCTACTAAACCATTTTTGATGGCTAAATATGATTTGCAGTAATTAGTGGTTCAACACCTCAGATATTATAGAGTCTAAAGGCCAGACCCTCAGCCTCACTATGGCTCTAATGATGTCATGAAGCCAGAAAACGGACTCCCTGAGAATTCCCCCCAAGATAGGGAGACAAGGAGTCCAAGGGTGGTTCAGACCTGGTGTAATCTTTCTAATAATGTACCCCATGATTATAAAGGGACAATGTCAAGTACGGTAAGCCTAAAATTTTACCTATGGCACCCCATCAGTATGACATACTATAAGAGTGACACGATAAGTGTGACTACTACATTCATGTACACTGTCTTCCTGAACCCATAATTGCTAGCTTTTCTCCCCAAAATGTGCATTTCCAAAGAACAGAGCTGACAAATATAGCTGGGATACACTTCATAAATAATTCCAGGGTGCTCGTTCTCTCTGCACTCTCATGCATGTATATGAATGTACTCTTTTCCCCCTACTGTGCCTTGTCTGTTCTGTTCTTGTGAGCAGTTACTGCTTACACTTCCATAGCACTCTGCATCTTCTAAGTGCTGCAAAATTCTGTTAATGATTTTGGGATTAAGATCATTTGCATTTATTATACAGCATTCACTTGTAAAGCATTTCAGGTAATTGAAATTAAAAGGTGCAGATATTTTTTTCTTTTGTATGGGCTCCTCCACCTGCTTCTGAGTAGAACTGTGAAGTGATTTTGCTCACTTTAGGGATGATTCCAAGAACAAGGCACCTGCCATTTGCAATACTTAGTAGGACCCATAAGTAGCATCATAAGAGGGGACTGATTCTGCGCTCACACCAAATGTACAACAGCCTAACCCTACTGAATTCAGTGGAGCTACTATTTATATACACTAGTAGTGTAACCAAGAACAGAATTTGGCCCTATAAATTCAGAAGGAAACAGGCAGAGGAGTCTCTAGAAATACATCATCTATTTTCTTTGCTATTTCAGACCTCAGTTTTCTTCTTTGAGTCTCAAGATTTCATCTAGTCTTATTTTTTCAATAAAATATTTTCATATTACTTTTTAAAATTCTGCCTACTGTTGTTTTCTAAGTGGCACATTTGATATATTATTTGACTTTTTTTCCGTCTGCACATTTGTATTTTTCTTATTTTCTTGTTCACGCTAGTTCCTCACTTCTTCCCTCATTTAATCAGGAATTTTATAAACAAGGGACTCATTGCTTGAAAATTCAGGGCCAATTTTTAGACCAGGGATCCAATAGCAACAACTTGCAGAATGGAAAATTTCACAATTCTATGGCTTCAGAATCCCCAAGTGGCAATGGGATTCAATTCTCCAATACATTTTGATTTACAGAAGACAGATGCTTTATGCCATGGAAGCTACTGCCAGACAGAAAGCCGAAGAAGGTCCAGCCCTGGATTCTTTTATATCCTTTTGCTTACCACTGTGACTGTTCCAACTAAAGGGATTTGAAAACTCTGCATGCTAACAACCCCACCCAAATAGAACCACTGCTGACATGAAAAGTTGGAAATCTGTTCATGATTTAGCACTGGGGAAGGCACTGGAAAATGATGGATGTGGTGTTGAATTTCATTGAACTAATATTCAAGAAGATATAGTAGGTTTATTTAATGGTATTGGAGGAATGTAGTAAAGGGGAAGAAATTAACTGGAATTATGAAAAGTGCCCTTGTAACTGTTATTCCTGCAAAAAAGGGACTTCTGGTGAAAATCATCGTTCTTTCACAGAAGAAACAAATACTCTGAAATCCTCAAGAGTAGCATGGGGAGTGATAAGTTGAGACCAAATAATCTAACACATGACCACATCTCTGCTCAGCACTTTCTTTATCTTCAAACTTTTACAGCCACCTTTTTTTGTTCTTTTTTATATATATTGTCTGTGAGCTTTGTTCAGTTTCTTAGAGCTGTTCTTTTTTGGCTTGAATCACTCTCCAAAAGATGCAGGTTATTTTATAGCACATTCTTAATTCCCTCTCTCTAAACTTCTGAACAACGTATGCACATCCTTTGATCATGCCCTAGTCCAAATCCACTATTGTGACACACTCCAGAAACAATTACTTTTTCATAGAGATATCTTAGAGTAACCTTTTTCCATTTACACAACCTATCAGGCTTACTAACCCTGTCAGTAAAATGGTCATTAGTAGCAGCATTGTGTAGGGAACGAATAGTGCTTCAGACTTAGGTATCACTCCTTCTACACTGCCACTGCCCTCTAAGGCTAAGACTAAAATATTTACTCAGATCATCCACAACTACAACTCAGCACATTTATCAACATATGAACCAAACACCAAATATTTCTTAACACTGAAGAGCTGAAAGAGAGCTCACTAGTATGATTGATAAAATGGCCTCCCCCAGTAAAAGTTTCTCATCGGATATACCTTCCATGGCAAGATAACTCAATTCTGTGCCCTTTCCCATTGGACCCCTTCTTTGTTTCTTACTTTTCCTGTGTCATCTTTAATTTTCTCCCTTCTTTTCTCTAGGGGCAGCCGACTGCTTCCAGGTCAGTGTGTTGCGGCTGGATCCCTGCCGACCCCATGGCAGACCATTATGCCACTGTTAGGGTCCTGGGCTGGGACATGGTGGAGTTGGGTGGGCCTTCATCCCCCTGACACTGCATTCCCAGGGTGGTCAATTCCCCCCTTAGAACCAGATGATTGCAACCTTTATTGTCCTTGCCAGCACCCTGGACTACCTGCTGGATGCTCAACCCCTATGGGAGCCCCCCCACATGCGGCCCTCAGGACTCTTTTGTGTGGTCCGCCAAGCTGTGCGGGCAGACTCCGGGCGCCGGGGCGACACGCTTCCCCCCTCGCCCTGAACTACGCTGGGTAGGCAACACTCCCGGGGCCGGGGTTGCGTGCTCCCCACCTCCTCCAGTGCTCCTCCGCGCCGGCAGCACTCTGGGGGCTGGGGCTGCATGCTGTCCCCTGGACCCATGCTGCGCCGGAAGCACGCCGGGGGCCAGGGCTGGGCACTGACCCCCTCCCCAAGAGCTGTGCACGTCGGCAGCACTCCGGGGGCCAGAGCTATGCGCTGTCCCCCTCCTTTGGAGCCACATGGAGCAGCTAGGAGCCTCATGGTAAGGGGGCCCAGGACGGGGGAGGAGGAGTTTAGATAAGGGGCGGGTGCAGTCAGGGGACAGGGAACAGGGTGGGTTGGATAGGGGGTGGGGTTGTAGGGTGATGGTTAGGGAGCGGGAGGGTGGATAGGGGGCAGGGCAGTCAGGGAACAGGGAGCAGGAGATTGGGTAGGGGGTGAGGTCCTGGGAGGTGGTCGGGGGTGAGGGATCTCTGGAAGGGGCACTCAGGGGACAAGGTCGGGGGGGTTGGATGGGTCAGGGATTCTGAGGGGGCAGTCAGGGGGCGGGACATGGGAGGGGGCCGGATAGGGGGCAGGGTCTTCACTACCCGGCCCTCCATATAATTTTCCAAACCCGATATGGCCCTCGGCCCAAAAAGTTTGCCCACCCCTGCGCTAGAAGACATAAGGCAGCTCCCCCACCCCCCTTTGGGTCCTTTGCATAGGTCCGCTCCTATGTCCCTTTCTTCCTCTCTGAGAGCCTTTTTCAGCCTCTCCCATCCCCTCCCGCTTGATACTGGGTAGAAACCTGTTTGCATTCCCCACACCCCGCACTCCTCCTGCACTCCCTGCCCTGAGCCACCTGCTGCCGCACCCCTCGCCCCTCTTGCACCCCACACACCAATTCCCTGCCCCCTGATACATCCTGCACACCTCCTGCACTCCCTGCTGGCAGGAAGGGGACAGTGTTGGGGAAGGGGTTGGAAAGGGGTGGGAAGAGGCGGGGCAGGGATGGGGCGTCATGGTAGGGGTGGAGTGGGGGCGGGGGCGGGAACAGCGAGGGGGCGTGTCAATGATGCGGCCCTCGGGCTAATGCACTTGTCCTTATGTGGCCCTCGTGGTCATTTGAGTTTGAGACCCCTGCCCTAGACTGTGTGGGCACTCACCCTGATCTGAACCCTGAGACTGGGTATGTTTGCCGGGTGCCTGAGCCCCAAGCTTAGGCTAAAGTCTGCTCCTTGCTCTCCTCCGCCCCAAGGGCTAGAGCAATTGACTGTGTATGGTTGCTGTCTGTCTTGGCCTGCAGGCTTAGGCTGCAGCCTGCTACGAGGCCGAGCCTGGCCCTGCCCCGGGGCCTAGGGATCCAGACTATTAATTAGTGTCAGCCCCAGCTCAGGTTCTGCAGGCCAAGGACTACGTCGGGCGCTGCCCACCCAAGGTGGGGACAGAAGCCCCAGATTACTGTTGTGTGTTTGCCTCTGTTATATAGGCCCAGAACCATGGATGCATGGGTCAGCCCCGCCAGTGCGAACTGAGTCCGAAGACTACCATCTCTTACAATGAGGCAGAGAGGCCTCCTTCCCCACTGGAGAGCAAGGGACCACTACAGAGAGTACTCAGAAAAATGTATCTTATTTATGAGTATCATATCTATTACAATAGTAGCTAGGAACCCGAACCAAAGGAGCAGAGACCCATTGTGTTAGACACTGAACAGACAGTACCTGTCAACAAAAGTAGGTGTCAGGCAATAGTGTCTGTAATAGTGTTTCTGTGTGTTCTTGGTGTCTAGTATGTTGTACTACAATAAATATACAAATGAGGGGAGAAACTTTAACATTTCCAGAAAAAATGCTATTCACTAGTCTATTTAAAGCTTAAGTCTGATAGATGTTGGTGAAAGTAGAGATGCTACAGGAAATAAATCCATGTGATGGATCTTTAAGACTGAAATTACAAAGTGGCTGTACATCCAAGAGAGATGTGACAGAAACGCTGTTCTTTTAGGAAACCAGAAACAGCAATGACAACAAAAAACCTGGTCTGTGGGAGTTGTTCTAATCCTGGAGCCACTAACAGAACACCAGCATTCCTCCACTACAGAGGTCAGAGAAGGAAACACAGATCCACTCACCAGAGCAGGAATGAGGCTGTTTGTCCAGAAAACATGTACGACACAGAAAGAACCTGGCCACCTGCCTGAAAGAGATTTTTAAATTTTCACATGTTTTTAATTAAGGGACATGCCTTAAAGCAAGTTTTCATTTAATACATAAACTTCATTTACTCTTGTCTCTGCCCAAAGTAAACAGCATGACCACTGATCATGTTTAATAAAATAATTCTTGCATCTAATACTGTGGCGCTAGCTTTCTAGTAGTTCCACATGTTTAGTAAATGAGGGGAAAATAGGAAACCAAATGGTCAGTACAAGTTTACCATGAAAACATCTGGATCTGAGGTCTTTCCAGCAGGCAAGTTCCTAATGACCTCAAATGTTTCCTTCAAAGAAAATAGCTTATTTAGGGCCTTTGTGTTCCTAAGAGATCTGCAGGAAGTTCAGATAGGAAAGAAACCTCAATTTATTTTTAGTCGTGGACAAAGCTTCCTTCAAAATAATACACATCTCAGTTTAACAATCTAAGCTTCTTCTTGGTGCTGCAGATTTTCAGAGTATCCTGTGTCTGCCTGTATTTTAACAGGCGTTATCAGCAGATCTAAAATAACTATATTTCAGTACTCTAACCAAGAAAAGCCAAGTTTTCTTGTTTCATTGGTAATCTCTGGCAGGGATTTCTGCCCAGGCAGGAAGAGAATATTTTATGCAATTTTGCTTTAGGTGTGCCTCTTTAGCAGTTTCAGGAGGCAGTATGTAGGTAAAGTGCTATTTTGTTGAGTTCCCAAACCTACTAAGATGCAGAAATCTCCCTTAGAAGGACTGGTTTTTCAAAAAGAAGCTCTGTTTGTGTGGTCAGTTGCTGAACATAATTCAGAGTAAGTCATCTTTGAACCCTTTCCTTTTCTGAATGTGCTAATGCCTAGGACCCAAGAGACTAATGGAGACAGGAACAGGGTCTGACTGGGAAGTCATTCCAATGTCAACATCTGCTAGCTGTGGGCCTTTACTTCAGAGAAAAGATCTACTCATGAATGTTTATTATGTGGACTGGGTTAAAAGGCATAGACCTGCTTTATGGGTGAAGAAATCCAAAAGATGTCCCACAAACTAAATACATCCCCAGAAGGCCACAGTAGTTACTGCATTTAGTGACAATCCTTACACCAAGCCCTGTGGGCATAAAGGACCCCAGACATGGTGAAACCAATGCAGTTTTGATGCATAGTGTAGGTATGTAAGGATTTAGGGATCCTACACAGAGGTGCATATCTCCTTCCTGCTTCACTGGGATTCCCTAGAAATGGTTGTTTTCAGAGACTACAAGGCAGGACAGGGTGTTCAGCCTTCAGAGGAGAAGGGCTAAGTGGATCCACAGCTATGGAGACCCACCAGCTATTGTCCCCTTGGAACTCAGGGTGGGGAAGGACAAAAGTGGCACGTAGATTTTTTTCAGTCCTGTGGAAGGAGTAATAGTCACAAAATGGTTTCACTATTGCTCCATGGGCTGTAGGGTTGGTGGGGGAGGGAAGATTCCTTCTCTCAGCCATTAAGCATCTGCTTGGGTTGTGAACTGGGGTGAGAATAGAAAACATTAAAAATAAATGGTAGCTGTTTTGTCACTGGTGGGAGGAGAGATTAGAATATAGACAGAGGCACTACCTCAGCCCTAAAAACAAGGAGATAACTGCAGCTTCCCTTTCCTCTCCCCTGAACAACTGTTCAAGCAGGAAAGGCTAGAGAAGAGGCCTGCTGGAAATAAAGAAGGGAGAGACTCCCTGGGGGGTGGAGGGGGGGGAGACAAGGCTCTTTATGATGGCTTGAATCTCAGGATGTGGACATTTCTGTTTGTAACTCTTTTTGCTTGCATTACCTTGTTTTGATTTGTGCTTAGAATGATTGTCTCCTGCAGAACACATTACTGTCCGATTTTGTCTTTTGCTTCAATTCAGTCAACCCATCACCTAAATGCTCACCATTATAGCGATTACGTATACAAATTGGGTTTTTGCAAGCGTAAATGACCATTTGTTCATATAACTGCCATTTCTATGAGCAGGATGGCGTGGGGAACCTGTATCAGCAATTGGACTTTGGAAGATGTAACTGAATTCTGCAACCTAAGTACAACATAATAGGCACCATATACCCTACCAATAGGTACAGAGAAAATGATCTCTGTGATCTTGCTGAGGTGGAATGAAATAGACATGACACTCCCTATGCACTTATACATATATGTATTACCTGCCCCACCAGCCTCACTGCCCTGCCCCATACTGTCAGCCAACCCAAGATCACTGTGACACTAGCACCCGTTGGCAAAGGACCCCCTGATCCTCACAAACTGCTGCAGCCTGTATATTACGTAGGATTATGCCTTAGGTATATTAGCTAAGGGCTTGTCTTCACTACCTGCCGGATCGGCAGGTAGCGATCGATTTCTCGCATCTCTTGAAGACACGAGAAATCGATCGCCTGCGGCGCCCCCGTCGACTCCAGAACTCCAGCTCGCCAAGAGGCACAAGCTGGAGTCAATGGGGGAGCGTGCTGCCGACTGCCGCCCCCGTGAGGACGGCAGGTAAGTCCGCTGAAGATACTCCAACTTCAGCTACGTGATTCACATAGCTGAAGTTGCGTATCTTCAGTCAATTCCCCCCCCCCCCCCAGTGAAGACCAGCCCTAAAACATATTTAAAAAACGAGGCTGCTGTAAGTGGGTGTCTTATCCATAGCATACTGTGCGTAAGGAGTTTATATTTACATTAGAATCTTTCCCTGTTCTGCTCCTCTTTTCATGGCTTCTCTGCCAGATGACGCAAGCATTCTTCACTGTCGATATTTCTCTCTTCTTTTCCTTCTCCACATCCACAGTCTCTCTTACGTGGAACGTGGCCTTGTCAGGGGGTCTGAGGAGGGGCTGCTTGCTTCCATGACAGAGTCACGTAGCGGTAGGAGTCCAAAAAGAGGCCCTGAAATCAGGACAAAAGTGAGTGTTGCCCATCTCTGCTTAAAATGTTTCTAAGTCATATGAAACAAATAATAAAGTGGAATTGTTCTATGTATTTTAAGCAGGGCTTAGTAACTGTGCTGCTAATAAAGTCTCTTATCTTAACTGATCCATAAAAGACAGTATGTCAGTTTATTGTACAATTTAAAATCCAGGCTTTTCATTGAAGATATTAGAAAAATATTACTGAACTGATAACTTGCCTAACACACACCTGCTTGTCTGAAAAGTTTAAGTGAGGCTTCAATCCCTTCAAATTCATCTTATCTACACTGCTCTTCTCTCAAGATGCACCAATAATTTTATTAGCAGCTGACTAAGGTTTCCACTTCTGGTTTCATTTGATATTTCAACAGCAGGATTTTACACTCTTGATCACAGAATGATCCCTAACTATTTAAATGGTATTGCAGTGCTCTCTGAGACCTGATTTTATTCAGAAGTACTCAGATGATTTCCTGGCATACATTTACTTCTGAGCCTTGTAGTGCTTAAGCATAAAGAACCAAACACCTTTATCTAGTAACACATCCTCTCTTCAACTTTGTAGTTTGGCCTTGCATCCTATCTCTCAGTGTAGCCTTGGTTTTCATTGCTATACAGATATGAAACAAGATCTATCTTCTCAGGTCATTATAGAGTATGTATGATTTAAGACTGCATCCAATATCATGCATCAGGGCTGGCTCACAACATTTTGGCATCTGAGGCGGGGAACGAAAATGATGCCCCAATACCCCCTCGCATGGGCCAAAATTTTGAAAGCTTTCAATTCTGCCGTCTTCTTGTTCTACTCCTCTCATGTTACTGCTCTGCTACCTACCCCAATAAAGGAGAACTAACAACTTAAAATGCCTTGTTAAAAATTTTTAAATAACACTAATCTTTTAAATGCCTGAACAGGAAATGTCACTTTTCTTGTCTGCATAGTAAACACTGGCAATTTTATCTGTTTGAATAATCAAAGTGGTGCTTTCCGTGCCTTCTTGGTTGCAAAGATTTGAACTGCTTCCTGAAGGTCCGCAGTCTGGGCCAGCTCATGCTTTATTGAGATAGTTGCAAGGCCGACCAGCCTTTCCTGTATCATTGTGGAGAGTAGATGTGTTTTTATTAACTTCACCTTGGAGAAGCTGCGTTCTCCACTGGCAACTGTTACAGGAAGTGTTAGAAGTATGTGCAGAGCAACAAAAGCATTTGGAAAGAAGGTGGTCATCTTATTTGTGTACATATATTCCAGAATAGCCTTTGAAGTTGATCCTGCTGACATGTATCTTGAAAGGGCTTTCAGTTCATCACCTAAATCACTTGCATCAATATCGCACATGTCATCATGTGTCAACACTGTCTCTAGTCCCTGCATTGCTGGTGTAGGTCTCCTTCAGGTATAGTGAGGAGTTTTGGAATATCATACAACATCCAAAGTATATTGCTGTGTTCCTTGAGCTGCATGAAATGTTCTTCAAATGACTGTATTGCACAATCTAGCACCTGGTTAAATAATTCAACTTTGAATTGTTGTTTGGGGTCTCTTATGGGATTATTCCATGCCTCGTAATCAAAATGCCTTCTTCAGTGACTCGTGTTCTTGAATGGGTGGAAAAGTAGTTTTAGTGTGAAGTTCCTCTGCCAACTTCTGTGCAATCTTCAGAATGTTTCGAAAATCCTCATCTGACCGGTAAGACTGAAGGTATGACTTTGCTTTGTCCAGTTGTTTCATTGCTTCAGATATATCAAGGTCAACAACGCCTTGGAGTTTCTTGCTTACAACATTTATTTCAAACAGTATGTCATGCCATAATACTAAGCCACATAGAAGTTTGAAGTTATGTATGTTTCTGGTGATTCCATTTCCCTCTGCCACTGTTCTCCCACGAACAGTTCCTGTCATAGCATTATTCTCCATAATGGCAACTATGGCATCATCTATCTTCCCAATTTGGTGTTTGATAGGATTTATCATCTCCACTCGACTTTCCCATCATGTGGCACTCAGTGGTTTCAGTGTCAGAGAGGATGTTCCCAGATGTTGCTTCAAAATTTTCCATCAATGAGTTGATGCAAAGAAAAATACATAGATGCTTTGAATTACATTAAAAAATTCAGCAGCCTCACTAAAAGCTGATGGTACATCACTGACCACCAAGTTCAATGAACGAGAATTGCATGGGACAAAAAAAAAAAAGCTTGAGGGTTTAACTCTCGGATCCTGTGTCTGCACTCTGTTCTTTCCTCTTATGTTGGCACTATTATTGTAGCTGTGACCTCTCATGTTAGCTATCGCAATTTCCGTATCTTCCAGCTTTTTAAGAAGCACATTTGTCATACTAGCTCCTGTAGTATCATCAATGCCAATACATTCTAGAAAATTCTCTGACAGTCACCATTGCAGGGATATTTTCACTAGGTTCTGTTGTTGCTATAAAACACACCATTAAAGTAATTTGTTCTGTATGGCTGATGTTAGGTGTCCAGTCCAGCATAACAGAGTATTATCTTGCTGACTTCAGATCTGCTACAATCTGCTGTTTGACTTTTGTTGCCAGTAACTGTATGATCTCATTTTGAATGTTTTTTCCAAGGTAGTGTTGTGTGTACATTTTTTGGGTGATGACTCTTCTTAGATGCTCCTGGGGTATAGCATCAAGCTCAGCCATCAGCTCCACAATTTTAAGGAAGTTTCCATTGTTTGGCACATACAACTGATCTGAAGTGCCACGCAGTGCTAGGTTTTGGGTAGCAAGCATTCTCACAATGGCAACGAGCCTTTTCAGAACATTTTGCCAGTAAAGAGACTCTGGTGCAATTTTCTCTTGATGCCGATCATCTATGGTGGCCTTTAACCTTAGTCTCATCTCCAGCTCTCCCCCCTATGGAATGCTCTTGGGTGATTTGCTGCCTTCTCATGGCATGCCAGATTTCTAGACAGATTTTTCGAGTCCTTTATGCCTGTAGTACCCAGTGTGGCTGGAACATTAGACTGCAAGAGTTTGTGACAAAAACATTATGCAGCGCTCTGGATTTTTGAGTACATAAGCCATGGCCTCTCCACTTTGTCACCATTGGGGATTTCACACCAGTAATGTGTTGGATGGAGACTTCTATTTTCATTGTCTTCGGGGAACGTGAAGTTTTTCACATTTCATATGCACCAGCAGCAGACACAATTTTCTACACTCTGGGTCCTAGTGATGCGCCCCACTCCCCATCCCCCAGTCTGGCACCTGAGGTGGCCGCCTCAGTTCACCTCATGATAAGGCCAGCCGTGTCATGCACTATATCCAATCTGGATGTCATGTCACTACATGAAATAGACTGCAAATAAAACAGGAATCTTATTGTTTAAATTCACCAGGGTAGGTGACTGTAAGATGCTGTTTCTCTCCTGTTAATCCTTTTTGACCATGTGGCTCAGCTTTCATCTCTGAACATGAGAAATCTTAGGTCTAGATTTTCCATTGCCTTGCATATTGGCTAGATATTTACACGTGTGCAGAGTGCAGAATATTAGCATTCAGATTTGGTAGCATTTTTCACCCACTGTGCACAAGTGTAAATGACTGCACAAGGTGCAGGTAATGAAGAATGAGTCCCATCTTTCAATGGCCACTTTGGAGCTCTGTTAACAACCATTTAGTCAATTCAGAAATGTCGCAAGGCTGAGATGGCTGCTTGCTAGGGAAGAAAGCAATTGTTTAATTTCTTTTTAATTTCTTCACACAATTATAATATACAATCATTATTTCTGGCTGTCCTCTGACCAGTACACTGAATTTCCAACAAGTCCATCCTTCACAGCAGCACTTCATTCCTTGCTTTTTAATCACTACAGTGACTTTTAGTAAAATAGCACATTGACTTACAGATCCTCTCTTGCACCTACAAATCCATCAATGGCAGTTTTCCAGACTACCGCTGCAACTTTGTTATGTTCACCGAATTTTCTTATGCCACTAAATAGCAATATTTATGTCACATCCATGGTTTTGAACAACTTATTTCAGGTCTTGAATAGTGTGCAGCTTTGATCTGCATTGGGGCATTAGCTCCTCATTAGGTTTGGAAAGGTAGTTCTCATTCTGTTTTTAAAAATTGATTTTGATTAAATAGGGCCAAACTGGTTTAATTAAAGTAAGAACTGCTCTGAACCATCACTCTTCACAGTCTGACAGGGCCGGTGACAGGGGGGTACTATGGGTACAGCTGTACCGGGCCCCGGACTTAAGGGGGGCCCCCTTAAGTCCAGGGGGCGGTACACAGCTGTACCCGTAGTCATCCCCCCTTGTCGCCGGGCCTGTCGGAGGAGCGATCGGAGAGCGAGCGCCGCTCTGCGGGGGCGGGGCCCAGCGAGCGGGGCTGGGGAGACCCGGGGGCCGGAAGCCAATGGCAGCCAAGCGCGGGGGGGGGGGGAAAAGAGGGCTGGGGAGATCCGGGGCCGGGAGCCAATGGCAGCCCAGCGGGGGGAGGCAGGGCAGCTGCGGAGCGCCGAGCCCACCGGAGGCGGGAGTGATGCTGCGGCCGCCGCTGGTGCGGGCGAGACACCTGAGGGCCAGCCGCGGGCCCCCACCACCATGCTGCCCCTGCCGGCACGCGTGAGTGGCCGGAGCCCGGCAGGCAGCTCCGCTCCTGCAAGCTCCGCGCTGGGTCACAGCAGGGGCAGGGGTCCGGCCCCCAACGCGCCGCCCCCGTGAGCACGAGGGCGGAGACGAGCCCAGGGCCCAGGGGTTAAGGGAAGCTGCTGCCCTTCGCTCTCGGGCTCCGCTTCCCCCAAGCCCTGCAGGAAAGAGACAGAGAGTGGAGCGGGGGGTGGGAAAGATGTGGGGGGGGGGAGGGTGAATGAACAGATCTGGGGGTGGAGGAGCAGAGCAGATTGCGGGGTGCGTAGGGGGAGATGGAGCAGATGAGAGGATCTGAGAGGTGCATGGGGGGACGGGGAAGATGGAGCAGAAGGATGTATTGGGGCGCCGGGGAGCACGCGGGGTGGGGGGCGCGGTGGGAGCCAGAGAGACTCGTGGATAGGCAGCTCCGCGCCGGAACCAGTCGCACCCCCACCCCAGGTATGTCTGGCAGCCAGCGGGGGGGCCAGGCTGGGCGGGCGGGGAGGGGGGCAGGAGACTAGGCTGGATGGGGTGGGCGAGGCGTGGGTGCAGGAGGGAAGGAGGTTTGGGTGAGGGGGAGGCTGAGCTGGGCGGGGCAGGCATGGGGACAGGAGGCTGGGTTGGGAGTGGGAGGGGGGAGGAGGTTCGGTTCGGTGGGATGGGCCGGGCCAGGCAGGGGTGGGGGAGGGAAGGCGGTTAGATGGAGGGAGGCTGGGCGGGGGTAAAGGAAGATCACCCCCCACAGCGGGGTGGGCCAGGCAGGGATGGGTGGGGAGGGGAGGAGGTTAGGCTGGGGGAGGAGATTAGGTTGGGTGGGTCGGGTTGGGCGGGGGGGCCCACAAACGATCAGAGTAGGGGGCCCCAAAATTTCTGTCGCCAGCCCTGCAGTCTGATTAGATCTTTGTTGGAGATTCAGATAAACTAAAGGGCTGTGAGTGAGACCCAATCTCCTGCTTTTACCTACAGTGGAGGCTGATGTGGGGGCAGAGTGAGGGCAGCTGCTTTCAGCATGTTACTGAGCATGCTCAGTCCGTGCAAGCACACTAAGTACAATCCAAACAGCAGGGGGGTGAGGGGGGGCGGCTGATCCCTCTTGTGCCCCACCATGTGACGTCTCTGGGAAGCTTCATTCTAGAGGTCCATTCTGTTCCCCTTCAGGGGTCAGCTTGTTCCCTAGACCTATGATACTATTGGCTGAGGTCAGCCAGGCAGTTCTTTCCTTAATCAAATTGGGGTCCATGCCTCTTTCCGCTGGGCCTGCTGATCTAACAGTTTATGAATTTAAAAAGCACTCTGGGATTTCCCTACAGCTGGTGCACTAGGGTGTATGACTGGAATAATTGAGAGCCCACTCTCCTTTTCTAGGGATGCAACAGTTCTTGCCTAGTTAACCCCAGAGGAGGGCAGGTGAGGGGAGCCATGGAAGGGAGGGTGTGGGATTATAGTGTGTGGCTGGGGCTGGGGGGGAATCTGTCCTGGGGATGAAGTTGGGGGAAGAGGATGAGAGGCTTCTAAAAGTTTAAAATCATTTGGACAAATATCTGGATTTTTGGGTGCTTATCCACGCACTTTCAAAATCTTTTGAGGTTTGCCCGCTGCTCTAATGTGTCTGGGGTAATGCAAAATGCCCATTTTAAAATATAGGTAGACACGTGTGGGCTTACTATAAAGCTCACTTTCAACAATGTAGCTAGGAAGATGTTCTAGTTTTAGATGGGCATGACAGCTTTCTACAGTACTGCTAAGTGACAATGAGATACCGAAGTCACAGTGCAAGGCATTAAATTGCTTGGTGCATTCTTGAAGGGAGTCCCACGTTCTGTCTTATAAAAACACCATTTGTATATCTTTACTTTACTGCCCCTAATAAGATCTACTCTGCAACTGTGTGATGGCATCAACTTTGACTGCCAATTTTACTTATTTTCTAAAAACTTTTAAAAGGAGTTTATGCTTGGCTCATATTTCAGTCTCAGCAATTAATCTCTAAAGCTCCTGCATTTACAAATAACAACCAAAAATGAATTAGGAAGTTAGGATTTTGGAGAACACGGTTAGGATTGATTATAGAGAAAAAAATCACTTCCTTTGCCTTTATACAAATCTTGCCTCCCACTTGACATAGATTTTTTTCATAAGGGAAGTGAACCTAGAAAAGGAAGATTTCAGTCTCACAGTCACCTCAGCCCATCTCTGGGTTTTATGTCTTCATCTTATTTTCCTAGAAATGTCCTTCCTTTTCAACCGGTTTGCCTGTTTCTCACCTCAGGTTTGCTACTAGCTGCCGTTTCATTCTTGCCTTGGCCCTCTGCTAAGTTTCTTTTGAAGAAACCCTTTCTGTTATCCTTTCATACTCTCTCCCCCCCCCCCCCCCCCCGCTCCTCTGGTTCATGTGTTCTGTTTGCCTGGCATGTCCCAGTTTTCTGCATTTCTAGGTTTCTGTTGTGAGGAGAGGTGGAGAAGGAGAACAAGGAATTCAGCACTACACAATGCTAGTTCTTGTCAGCAGCTAAACTGGGAGCAGAATGAACATTTCAATGAGGTGAATGGAGGAGCTGCTGTGCAGGGGAGGAGCCAGCCAGCAGGGCCTTTTCCCATTTATACTGCCTGAGGGCAGACAAAAGAGATGGCAAAGGAAAGAAGAAAGGGGAGCAGGGAAGCCTGTATTCTATCATTCATCAGTTGTTTATCCAGGTAAAGAAACTGGGTATTTGCTACCCTAAACCAGCCAACTGGCCTGGTTCCTGGTTTGACTGAATTAGCACAGGGCTTTGTTTTTTGTTTTTTTAAAGTCTAGAGTCTTAGTTATTTCTAGTAGGAAACTCATTTGGCAGGTTTTGCCCTGGCAATGAATTGTCCCATTGCAAACAGAAAGAGGCTCTTCTGGGCCTGGAAGATGTACTGAGTGGTTTTCTGCTGCGGTTTTTAGCACCCAGGGGCAGATTGGGTCTTGTGCCAACAAGTGGACAATCTGCACCTGGCCTGGGGTCCTGGGCTGAAGAGCAGCTTCCAAACTGTGTTATGGAATCTTTTAGTGGGGATTGTTAGGGTTCCTGAATATAAGTGTAAACCCTACCCTCCAAACAAACCAGAATCTCTCAAACTACAGAAATTAAATCAGGACCCGAGGTTAAAGGAATGGTGTTTGGAGAGAGTTAATTAGCCTAGATTTTTTTTTCTGATAAAATAGAGCTATTGGGCTAAATTCTGCTCCAAGTCATGCTGGTGGAAATCCAGAGTAACTCCATTGAAGCTGAAATTGGAATTATCATGGATTTACACAGGTATTACTTGGAGCAGACTCTGGCTCCTATCTGGTACATGTACCAGATAACCCCCAGATAGCCTCCCTCTGGTAGGCAAAAATCTCTCTCTTTTTTTTTTTTTTTTTTTTGCACCTTCCACTGCCTTACCTGGTAGAGAGCAATGACGTTAGCCAAATGATAACACCCATTACATATCAAAGAGAGGCTGAGAGCCAAAGCTCTGAGTGCACTCTGTATTTGCTGGACTTTGATGGGAGTAATTCGCTTGTGACAAGGCAGAGCTTGCCTGTCCTCCAGACTGGAGGTGAGAGCAACCATAGCAATAGGAACATTGGACGGAGGATGAAATGAGTCCTCTAAAATTGCCCTCCTCAAGCCCTTCTAAACATTGCTCCTAGAGACATGGTCTTGGCTTGTCACTCCGACCATTTCACCCTTGTTTCTGTTCCCCACTGACTCCCCCTTCTGCACTTTAGCAAATAAAAGCTTCTTTTCTTCACGTTGAAGGTTCCTCACAGTTTAACCCTGCTCTTGCCTATAAGATCTATTATCTCATCACTGGACTCCCAATTTTGCTCTGCCAGAATCCTGGCCTTGATTGTCCACTTCTCCCACAAAATCCCATGGACTTTTTTTCATGCTGTCCCTTAATGTGTGCAGAAAGCTCCCTATTACGATACACAGAGCAAACATCTTCCCTGTCTGTAAATTCTGCCACGGTGCTGACAACACATTACCAGTGACAATGAATAGGCAGGCGGTGGGCTGAAACCACCACTTACTCTGCAAAGCTATCCTCCCAGTCTACCCAGACCCCATTTCGCTGTTTCATTCACTGTTCACATCTTGTCATAAATCAAGACCAATGAGGTCCTGTAGACAGGGACCTACCTTTTGTTACTCGTTGGTACAGTGCTTAGAGTAATGAGGCCCAGTTCCTTGATTGGGGCCTCAGGTATTGCTATTTATTTGTATTAAAGCTAATCATGAAAGGCTTGTGAAAATGAACCCTCCAGTAACTTTGCTGTGCTTCCTTAATACAGGGCTGTTTCTGGGAATGCATCACAATCTAATGGTTGGCACTACAAATCTTCCGGTGATTTCTTTCCCACTGAGAAAGTCAGAGGGTCTGTCACATGGGACCTTCGGGGCTTTTGTTTTTCTCATTATAGCCTTCCCTCACTCCCAGTTGCCACATGCAAGATGCTATAGAGTCTAAGCTCCCCAGACTGTTCAGACATAACTATCAGGTAGATATTTAGGTTCCTGGAAAGCATTATACAAATTCACGCTATGTGGATGTCACCAAGCTCTGAATACACAGATCTGTTTCCATAGTAACTAATGTATTTCAACAAGTAGGGAAAAATCATAGAGGAACTTAAAAGATGAAAGAAAAAAAAAAGTCTGACCTAAAAATAAGCAGTGTAAATGAAATATATGGTGGTGGGGGATGCGCTAAAGGTTTTTATTGTACTTATTTTGAAGACTTGTGGTACTCGTGAATTGCCTCATGCGAAATCAGTTATTCAAAAGTCTTGGCAATGAAAACTAAAACTGTATCCCACACCATCACACACATACAAGTCATATAACATTTGTTGTATATTTCCTTACATGTGCATGCATACATGGATGCAAGAAAAATGACTTTTTGTAGTTCATTTTTAGAACAGACTTGTCATAAAAGAAGTTTTATGAATCAGCCTGTGTGGGCGAAAAAACTTGCATTCTTCCTGCATTCCATCTCTGTTCACAAAGTGCAGCAGGAACAATGTCAAAATGTCACAAATGGAACACAACTTGGACAGGGCCGCTCTAGGATCTTCTAATTTGCCTAAATCTGTCACAAGTGCCACCATCAGTGGGTATAGGAAGTTTGTTGTTGCTACCTAACATGTTTTTGGATAGGCATTTTATAAAATCACTACCATTAATCCCTCTAGGCTTGAACTAGAGAGAGCCATGAATTAAAGGGATCAGATAAGATAGACAGGGGTCCAGATTCTTTCCCCCTCTCCCTTTGTACAGCTCAGAGAACAGGTAAGGTGTTCAGAGGTGCATGATAAATGAATTTATGACATGATTCCACAACGTATCACCCATCGCCTCCACACGCTTTATATTACTATATACATTCATAGTCCATAGAACATCTGTGTTAAGAGAACATTAAGGTTGCACAGTTCAGTGCTCAGAAGCGAGGAATTTCCAGTGATAAGGACACATATGTAACTTTGCATCTGCAGGTTTGCCCCAGTTGTTATGATATGTGTAGAAGTCTGAATACTTGCATCACTAATTACCTGACTGTAGGTCCAAATCATATAATTAGAGGCAAAAACACTTAGATCTGCACCCACAATTCATTTTACAGATGCAAAAATCAGGACATACATTTTGAAGGTGAAAGTTGCACCCATAAAGAGGATGGGCAGGCTTCATGTTAATTTTAATGGAAGTAAAACCAGATAGGCAGCAAACTCCCCAAGACGGGGGTTCAGTGCTGGTTAGAGAGGCCTGCCACCTTCCCAAAGGAATTCTCCCCATTCTTTCTCCCCAACTGCCACTCTTTGCCTGGGCATGGGAGAGGGGGGACAGCTGAAGTGGGGTTAATCTCTTGTCCAGCAGGGACTGAGAGCTCTTGCATGCTGTCAAAGGAAGCCTGACAAACAAAAGGAAAACAAAGAACAAGATGGCAACACCCCCAATGGGTATATGAGATATACAATTGTTGAGAAATCCAGATGTCAGTATTTTCTGGTAGTGACAGTAATATGCAGATTCAAATCAACACGGAGCATGCAACAGCAGGCTACTTCTCTGCAACTCAGAGGCTAATGCATTATGCCCTCAATAAAGAATTGCACAGACACAAGTGAAGATGGAAAATATGATTCATACAGTCTCCAGAGCAAGGGTTCCTCCACTCATTATTCCTGAAAACTGCAGATCATTACGTGTAACCACATTACTACTAAAACAGCTGACAGGCTAATGCTGTAAATTGTGGTGCAGTGTATAGGCGCTAACTATTAGACTTCATCTCATTCTAATCTCTCCATATTTTTCTGAACAATGCTGACAGAATCCCGTGCATGTTAATTCTCAGATGACACAGAGCTAGAGTTTCAACAGATTTATTTTTAAAAGGAAATGCAGCAGTTCTCCCTTTTGTGGACGGGACTCAGATGCTGTTCTGCAGCTCCCCCTGCTGTCTGCATGCTTCCCAGCTGTTACAGGAAAGAATCTGAGATTCTCTTTATCCCAGACAGACCATTTCTTGCACTACTGTCAATGGGAAACCAAAACATACTGCTATTCATTGATTAAAGCTAAGTTTATGTGCCTCGTCGAGAGGAGGTACTGTAGAACAGATGTGTAAGGGAAACTGTAAGCTGCACTACTGGAAAGATATAATTACTGTAGCCTTTGTCAAGGTGTTATGTTAAGAATCAAGGCTTCCTATGTTAATTTGTGGTTAAGCATGATGTCATGGAAAGAAAGTGTGGAGAAAGTGAATAAGGAAAAGTCATTTACTTGTTCCCATAATATAAGAACTAGGGGCCACCAAATGAAATTAATGGGCAGCAGGTTTAAACAAATAAATAAACAAATAAACAAATAAAAGGAAGTTCTTCTTCACACAGCACATAGTCAACCTGTGGAACTCCTTGCCTGAGGAGGGTGTGAAGGCTAGGACTATAACAGGGTTTAAAAGAGAACTGGATAAATTCATGGAGGTTAAGTCCATTGATGGCTATTAGCCAGGATGGGTAGAGGATGGTATCCCTAGCCTCTGTTTGTTAGAGGGTGTAGATGGATGGCAGGAGAGAAATCACTTGATCATTACCTGTTAAGTTCACTCACTTTGGAGCACTTGGCATTGGCCACTATCGGCAGACAAGATAGTGGGCTGGATGGACCTTTGGTCTGACCCAGTACGACCATTCTTATGTTCTTATGTTAACAGAAATGTAAGGTTGGCAGGGACCACAAGAGATCATCTCATCCAGTTCCCTGTGTTGATGTAGGATCAAGTAAACCTAGACCCTCCCTGACAGGTTTTTGTCTAACCTGTTAAAATCCTTCAATGACGGGGATTTCACAATCTCCCCTTGAAGCCTCTTCCAAGCTTAACTTCCAAGCTTAACTACCCTTACAGTTAGAAAGATTTTCCTAATATCTAACCTAAATCTCCCTTGTTGAAGATTAAGCCTATTACTTCTTGTGCTATTTCAATGGACAGGGAGGACAGTTTATCAGCATCCTTTTTATAACAGTCAACTAAACTTTGATAATTTTTGTTGCTCTCCTGTGGACTCTCTCCAATTTGTCCACATCTCTCTTAAAGCATGTCCCCAGAATTGGACTCAGCTCCAGCTGAGACCTCCAGTGCTGAATTCAGCAGGAAATTGATCTCCCATGCCTAACATGTTAATACACCCCAGAATGACATTAGTCTTTTTTGCAATTGTATCACATGGTTGATTCCTTTTCAATTTGTGATCCATTATAACCCCAGATCCTTTTCAGCAGTACTACCGCTGAGCCAATTATTCCTCATTTTGTAGTGCATTTAATTTTTAATTCCTAAGTGTAGTTCTTTGTACTTATCTATCTTGAACTTTATCTTGTTACTTTCAGACCAGTTCTCCAATTTGTCAAGGTCATTTTCAATTCTAGTCCTGTCCTGCAGAGTACTTGCAATCCCTCTCAGCTTTATGTCATCTGAAAATTTAATAAGTGTACTTTTTACTCCATTATTCAAGTCAGTAATGAATATATTGATCAGCACCAGACCCAGGACTGACCTCTAAGGGACCCTATTAGATATGCTCTCCCAATTTGACAGTAAACTGTTGATAACTACTCTTGGAGCACATTCTTTCAACCAGTTATGCACTCACCTTATAGTCATTTCATCTAGACCACATTTCTGTAGTTTGCTTATAAGAATGATTGTATTACTTCTTAATTTGCTTCCTAAGTATAATGGAAAGAATGTCTGACTTTACTGAAGATATCACGTTCCCGTCCAAAACATCATTGGAATGATTTATAAATCAAGTATAACTTTGTAATGTCAATAACTTAGTGTTGTACATACAAGCTGAACTGACCCACCAGTAGTTTTTATGTCTGTTATCAACATTCACATGAGTTCAAAGTCTCTTCTGCACAAATGCTCAGTAATTTTTGAGCCACTCTTCTCAAGTTCGAGTCAGAGTGTTAGCAAAACACAGGAAAACTAGACACGAGCTCCTGGTCTAGCAACTGGGGAGCTATGCCAGAAGGAGGGAGCTTGGGGGTGGGGGAAGGTTAAATAGTATAAAGCCCCTTAACAGTGAATTCATGGCTCAGTTTTGTTGTCATAAAGGGTCAGGAACCATCAAGCAAAGATTCTTGTTTTTATTTTCCACTTACTCTCATGTTACTTTTTAGTGAGAAACTCAGAGTGTGAGGGAAAGTTCAGAAGAAAATCTCATTGTATTACTTGATGCTGTTAGACATTTGTAGCTCTGCCTCAGGTGCAGGAGGGACTCAGAGAAGCACTTAAGTATTGCACTAGCTATTTAGGATATTGGGATTCCATTTCCAGCGCTGCCACAGACTTCTTGTGTGACACACAGACTTCTTGTGTGTCACTTAAAGCTGGATTCTCAGAAGTGAAGAGCACCAGAAGCGCCATTGAATGTAAATGGGAGTTAAATCCTAGCAATGGTACTAGGCTGGGCTTTTGGAGTCCCTTCCTGAGTGGAGGGTAATCTGAGGAGACTGCCTAATTAGAGCAGATGAAGTCAGGTGCAGCTAAGCCGTAAAATGTGGCTGGCTTTTTTCAGGCCACTTAGGGAAAAGGTAGGATGAGTTGTTCAGTAGAAATCAGAAACGGTAGACATGAGATTTATCCTAGCTAAAAAGTGTCTCGTTTTGATGCTAAATCCATGAAGAGATTCATATTTTAACACCACCCACTCAGACTTAACATTGTAACCCCCAAAAAAGTTGGCAAACATATATCCAAGGGTCAAAACAGCAGGTTATTGGGAAAAAAACCTTCAATAGGAAAAGAGGTTTTATCTAGTTATTGTTATTTTGACCTTTCACTGTGCATTTGCGAATTTTATTCTGAGCCAATGCTATGTTTAGCTTGGGCATGTACAAGTCAGTAGTGAGTGATGTTGGATTATATGGCATAGGGGAACTGGCTAGATTCCTCAGCTGTTCATTTCCAGACTTGCTGATGTCTGGAGAGGATGGGCTTGTGTTTAAATGCATTGGGCTGGGATTCCAGAGATCTGAGTTCAATTGCCACAGACTTACGTGTGACCTAAGGCAAATAACTTAACCTTTCATTGATTTGGTTCCCCATCTGTAAAATGGGGACATCAGTACTTCCCTTCCCCTTCCATGGGCCTATCTTGTGTATTTTCATTGTAACTCTTTGGAGCAGGGACCACTTTTGACTATGTGTTTGGGAGTTCCTAGCACACTGGCACCAGGCTTACAATGGGGGTTCTAGGTGTTACTGCAATACAAATAATTCAGAAAAAGCAGGTTTTTCTAATGATGTGAATTTTTGTATACAAAGTATAATACTGGGTATGAGGGTCAGGCGACCTCCACTGAAAGGCACCTTCAACCTTACATGTATTTTAATTGGATGAAGATTTTTGTTTATTAATTTCCCGGGTTTTTTATATGAACACCAAACATTTATACTGATTGGCCTATGTGAAGTCTGCAGAACTCTGATTTGATAGATAGGATGAGGCTCAATAAAGCAAGCAACATAAAGTGGAGGTGAGGTTGTGTCGGGGTGCTTGAGGGCATGTCAGGGGTGGAGCTAAATGCTATTAGTGTATGCCAGCTGTGGAGTTTAGAGTAGATCCCCTGATCCTCTTGTGTCCACCAGAGCTGAGCAGCTGGGGATCAAAAACAAACTGTCAGCTCCCTGTAGCTGCTGTTTAAAGTGAAAAGTCAAGGCTTGGAACTTTAGACAACTAAGTAAGAATGCCAAGTGCATCCATAAATTGATGCAATAGACTGTCAGCATGGAGTCAGTTTGGGCATAATAATTAATTGTGAAACAGTACATTCTCCTGTTTTACAAGTTCCATGTTACACGTGCATTGGGGAATAACTGACACTGTTTACCTCTTACTGTCATCATAAATCCTACACCCTTTATGTTAGAGTCTTATAGCCGGAGGGAGAAGGGGGAGCACCATCACATATGGGAAATGTGATCATTCACATAGCTGCCAAAAGCTTTAGAGAACATCAAATCTGTTCCCAAAGGCCAACAGTTAATGACAGACACTCTCTTAAGTGCCTCCTTTTAAAAGCAAGCACATTTTTAAAAAAGTTACTTTTTCATCAAGATTCTACAAAGCATAAGAAAGGTATGAGTATTGCACAATGATTTAAATAGCAATCCTGAACTCAGCTATTACAGATCACTTGCCATGTTCAAAACACTTTACAAACAACAAGGAGTCCAGTGGCACCTTAAAGACTAAGGGATTTATTTGGGCATAAACTTTCGTGGGTAAAAAACCCACTTCTTCAGATGTGCGGAGTGAAAATTATAGATGCAGGCATATTTATACTGACACATGCCCTGGGGGGCAGTGGGGCTTAGTCTTTGGCCCCTTAATCCAATGTAGTTGGGCTCAGGCAGGCTCTGGCTTCGGTTACTCCTCCTGGGGCCAGGTAGTAATTTTTGTTATCAGAAGGGGGTCGCAGTGCAGTGAAGTTTGAGAACCCCTGGATTAACCAATGAAAAATGTAGGCTGAATAGCCTGGAAAATCTTTCTGGCAATGAGAACATTTAGACTGTGGGATAGTCTGTGAAGTGGTGGCATTTCCATCACTTGAGACATTAAATCTAGTCTGGACAAAACACTAGGAAAATATACAGGAAGAAATAGGCCCTGCCTGATATAGAGATGAGTTAGATGACATGATGGGTCTTTCCAAGGCCAACTTCTAGGATTCCGAGATGGTAGAGCAGCCTAAAGATAAAACATTTCCCATTCCTTCCTTCTGACCCACGGAAAGAACAAAACTGTGAAAATGCAGAGAAAAGAATAAAATGATGCCACAGAGCCAGGATGTGAAAAGGAGATAGAAAAGCGATGTAGCGGACAAAATACATTGTTGATTACTCTGTTAAGAATCCCTGGGCAGGATGTGTCACACTAAGATACGCAAAAACATCAGAAATCATGGAGCTAGGAAGGAAACAAAACAGGAAACATGTCATGAATCATCAGAAATTGGGCCCTGGACCGCTTACACGACTGAGTCAGGAGTAAAATAAATGATCTACTCAGAGGGGGAAATGACATGTAAATAACATTTTAATATTGTGACACAAACTTACACCGGCCAGGAGACTGGAAAGTCACATTGACACTTTGTTCCTGCCTCATCATGACATTGAGGGAAGGAAGAGGCACAGCAGCATAGTATGTGCACAAGTGCAGGATGCCTCATTAAATATACAGGCACGGAGTCTAACCAACAAACACATCTGAAAAAGAAAATAAAAGAAGTCAGAGAGGCCTAGGAAACCACTGGGCAAGTTAAAAGCAAAGCAGCTTCTATTCAGGACAGCTGTGACATTATCTGTGCAGAGCTCTGGTACATCAGCTTCCTGATTGCAACCTCCCCCACAAGTTATTCATTGCTCTGCAACTTTGATTGCAAACTTGATAATAAAGAAAAAATACACAGCTGTAGACTTTTCACTGTGCTCTGCAGTTTGGGGCCCCAGAGCACTGTTCTTATAAGCTTGGTTTTACTTCCCAGGTTGGCTGTTGTCTCTTCATTGTGAACTGGAAAATCTGAAACACCAATTGTTCGAAGAGGACATCGTGCAACCCCTTGAGACATACCAGTAACTGAGCTTTGGTTAATAAGGAACTTTGATTACTTTGTGCTCAGTAATTCAGGGTTATAGTAGGGTGAGCACATTGCATAGTGAGATTCACCAGTTTTGGATACATTTGATCCAATTAACATTTAAACTGCTCGTTTGTCTTTTAACTTTACTTCTTCCTGCATAGTACAGTACACTCAGAGAAAGGATTGATGTCCTTTAACTACCCTCCATTTGCAGCAGAACTCCTCTGGGGCTGCATATGTCGTATTTGGCTCTAAATTTTGGCATTTGATCAAAAGGGACTGGGCTGTGTCTATCATTATGGAGGCAACCAGCTTACTCACTGCTCCCCCATCCCAAGAGAACAAAAACATTACAGATCTGAGCAATACACTGATAACAAAAAAGCACCTGCTCGGCCATTTTTAGACAAGTTAAACTGATGGAAGTAAAGAGGTATTTTAAAAAACTTCCTCCCCACCAGCTCTCCGAGCATCTTAAGACCACTTGATTTTCTGCCGCACAGATAGTGTCAATGGGAAGGCTTTGGCTTCTTCAACCAGGGGATGCTATTCTAGGAAGGTGATGGGGAGAAATGGGGTCCACCAGATCAGGAAGGGGGAAAAGGATTTTGAACACTGACTCACCACCCCAGTGAGGAGGATTTTAAATTAGGTTCAAAGGAGGCAGGTGGCAAAAGCCCACTATTTTTGGCACTGGAGCACATATAAATTAATAGAAAACCAAACCTCAGCTGCATTTCAGAGGAGGGTGAAGTAATCTTGAGTCTAGTATGTAAAGTGTATTGGGATTCCTTGGAATGAAATGTGCTAATTAAATGTGTTACCATGTGGAGGGTGAATGCATTTCCACCACAGGAATTCTCCTGCAGGAAGAAACTAATGATCCATTTCTAGTTCAGTACCCTGTCTCTGTCAATGGCCATGCTGGATGTTTCACAAGAAGCTGCATTCCTGCATGCATATTATGCATGTGATAGCACAACACAGTCTCTGGAATTGTGGAAGGATGGAGTAGAATTTTTTTTCTTGATTTGAGCTAGTGGTTACTTTGTGACTTTCCTTGGCATATCATTCATGATTACAGAAGGCCTCTCCCCTCCATCTCCCTCTTTCCTCCAAGTAGAGGTACTTATAACCAGGGAAAGGAGAAAAACTTAAGACTCCATGAAGTCCACTTGGGACCTCACTATGTCAATCTCTTAACCTAGAAGGCACTCAGATACTAGGGCATTGGCACTGCTACAAAACCCTAAGGGTGACACTGATCCATTTAATGAAGACAAGAATCTATATGGCTGTAAATTGTACTTGACCTGTAGGATATTTTCTTCCCACCAGAATGAATTTCTTTGATTCACACTGAGCTCCTGCAACAAAACAAACCACCACAACAAAATACCCCTTCCTGCAGAGCAGGTTGAATTTTCAAATTCCAGGACTGTAGGTGACCAAAGATCTCGAATTAGCTGTAAATAAATCTGCAGTAGGTTTAGAAAACTAGACGCCTCAAAGATTTTTTAAAAATATTGAAGCATAACCTGTCTTGATTATATTTTTGTCAGTCCATGTCAATAGGTATTTCAGTTCAGTAGCTACTGTTGTTTAAACTTAATCAATTAAAGCCTATAAAAAGGAATGCTAATATATGCAGTCAGAAGTTGAAGTGATGGCTGACAAGTTTATACATGATTGTAAATATACAAACCTCACCTATAAATTGGTTTCTGGATAGTGAATTTATGACAATTCCTGGAGGAGGAGACCAGGATGGCTGGGGGTGTGTGAAGAAGAAATTCAATGTAATTTGCTTCTTACTGGAAAATGTCTAGTATTAACATTGCTGAACTCTTCCAAAAATAGATGAGCTTCATCATTAGCCTTCTGAGCAATCAAATCGGAGAGGCATCATTACTTAAATTATATCCCTTAAAAAGAGCCTCTCACACTGGGTAAACTTAAAAAAGAACATTTAAACAGAAAGCAATTTTCCCTGCCTGTAATTTTCTGTATTCCCCTAACACTCGTTGAAATAAAAGCTTTCCTCCCTCGCTAGGCCGATTCTCATTTCTTAATCCAAATGTGAAATCGTAAGACTCAGTGTTTATGACAATAGTTTGTTACCGTGGAGACAGTTATATCGTCATACATTTAGTCTTATGATATTGCCTATCTGGCTTCAGAAACAAGCAGGGAAAGAAAATGTGATAGGAATGAGAGTTCTTTTAACCAGAAATGTCTATTTCAAATCCTTCTGATTACCACATTTGCAGCCTTTTAACAACAGGATCTTTAATACAGACTGTGTACCTAATTACATGCTACTTTTTCTGCCCTTTCAATTGCTTTGAACGTAGCCTTTGAATGCAAGATCTCTTTTTTTTCTGTGGAATGTTTTGGCCTCCCTGCATCCTAACATAATACTGTGACAGTTTCTACAATTTCAGGCCATTGTCCTTCAATGCAGTGTTGGGCCCCCTGGTTTGTTTTATAGCTGAAAATTTAAAAAGAAGAAAACAAATACAAAAAAAGAAAGATTTATTGTTGTGCAGATGTGAGAGCGAATCCTTTTGGGACATGTCCTGCACTTACCGTATATACTCGAGTATAAGCCGAGTTTTTCAGCCCACTTTTTGGGCTGAAAAAAGCCGCCTCGGCTTATACTCGAGTCAGTGAAAAATGTGCGCCCCGGTTCCTCCCCTCCCCGCCGGACAAAAAAAAAAAAAAAAAAAGCGCCTCGCTCTCCCGTCCCCGCCGCGCGGGCGGGCTGCCGGGAGCGTCCCGGTTCCCCCCTCCCCGCCCGCGAACCTCGGCAGCCCGCCCGCGCAGCGGGGACGGGAGAGTGAGGCGCTTTTTTTTTTTTTTTTTGTCCGGCGGGGAGGGGAGGAACCGGGGCATACATTTTTTTTTTGGTCCGGCGGGGAGGGGGGAACCTCGGCAGCCCGCCCGCGCAGCGGGGACGGGAGAGCGAGGCGCTTTTTTTTTTTTTTTGTCCGGATTTGATATCGGCTTATACTCGAGTCAATAACTTTTCCAGCTTTTTGTGGTAAAATTAGGTGCATCGTCTTATATTCGGGTCGACCTATACTCGAGTATATACGGTATGTGAAACATGCGGTATATACAGTCCTCTGGTTATCCTGGGATAGCTGAAGACTCTCTTGTGCAGTGAGATAGCTACACATTTGAAATGTGTACATATACTGATAGATCTGTTGCCCTGGCCTGCAGTATCCTCTGTCTCAAGGTTATTCACACACACACACACACCACACACACACACACACACACACACACACACACACACACACACACACACACACACACACACACACACACACTTGTAATACAGAAGGTGCAGTTATAGAGACTAAGCAGCAAAAGACTTGAACATACAAAACACTACCTCCACCCTCCCCAACAACCCTCCTAACTGTTGCTGGTCCCCTGAAGATACAAAACTACAGGCAATTAAGAGTGGTGTGTGCAGGGATATACATATCTTCACCCCAAGTTCGGTGCCTCTGATCACTGACTCAGTGGGGCTTCCATTGCCACCAGCTCAGTTTCAAAGGGTTCAATCCCTCATGCCCACTGTACACACAAATGGCATTAACTTCCATAGGATTCCTACGTGGTGAAGCATTTACTGGCTGTGGAGAGGGAGCAGGAGGCAGATCTAGGGCTTGCAGGGAATGGGGTGCAGTAGGATGGTGGTGGTAGGAGGGAAGCTGAGGGTGGTGATGCAGTTGGAGATGGGGGAGGGGGAGAGAATAGCATGGCAGCTTCCCCAGCCTGAGGGTAGGGGTTGGTTAAGGAAGTCCCCTTCAAGCAGCCAGCAGAAGGCAGCGTTGCCAACTCTCAAATTCAGTTGTGGGATTTTGCTGCCTGCAGGAGATGTGATAATGGGAGCAGCACAGAAGTTCTTTGGTGTCAGGGCTGCAGTAGGTAGGGGCAGAAAGGAGTGAGGGAGGGGTGGGGCCACAGGGGAAGGGACAGAATGGAGCAGGACCATGGGCAGAACATGGGTGGGGCTTAGGGTGACCAGACAGCAAGTGTGACAAAGCAGGACAGAGGTGCCTAAGTCAGAAAAAGCTCCAGAAATTGGGACTGTCCCTATAAAATCTGGACATCTGGTTACCCTACTGGGGCTTGAGGGGAATGGGCAGATGGGATGGAGCCATGGGTGGGGCCCACAGACAGAAGCTGTAAAATGGGGGTGGGACCACAGTTCTGGTGCTGCCTCTCCCCCCCACTCCTTGCTTCATCCCAGGGCCCCAAAAGACCTTAATCTGCCTCTGGTCCTGAGGCAGGTCCCACATCTTAGAGGTGGGGAAAGCAGGGCCAGCGACAGAAATTTTGGGCCCCCCTACTCTGAGTGTCTGGGGCCCCCCTACTCTGAGCATTTGGGCCCCCCCCACCAAGGGCTGGCCCGGCTCTTGCAGGTGGGCAGGGGAAGCGCTGCAGCCAGGGGTGCCTTGGGAGCAGCGCGCCCGGCCAGTGCTCTGAAGCCGCCGGCATCCTGTGGTGCCGGGGGGCCTCCCCCCCCGCCCGCCAAGGGCTGGCCCGGCTATTGATGCGGGTGGGCGGGGGAAGCGCTGCAGCCGGGGGTGCCTCGGGGCGGGGGTGCCTCCTGGGGCACGGGACGAGCAGTGGCTGAAGGGCTCAGGAGGCAGCCAGCCGCGGCGCCGGACACATCCGGGGAAATGCGATGCGGTGCCCAGGGGGGACGACTACGAGTAGAGCTGTGTACTGGTCCCCGGAGTTAAGGGGGCCCCCCTGAAGTCCGGGGCCCGGTACAGCTCTACCCGTTGTACCCCCCTGTCGCCGGCCCTGGGGGAAAGGGTAAGTCAGTTGCCATCTGAGCATCCAGGGAGATGAATATATTTTTGTGAGCATCAAAGGGTGACTTAAATCTGAAAATCATCACACACATGGGCAGCAGAAGAGGAGTTAAAGAGTCAAGACACTAAAAAACATGAAAGATTTTTTTAAAAATCAAAATTAATTTTTCAGAGTCTGACAACACCTGATTTTTGATCTCTTGAGGTTGGCTATACTTGGACTGATTGTCCCACATATCATCCCTGCTAACTGGGTATTTCAGTCTATTTTCAAATAACTCCAGTGATGGCAATTTTACAACTCCACTTAGCAGTTTTTGTTGCTCTTGAAAATTTGTCCCATATTTTCTTCTTTACAGCCTTAGCCTACTACTTCTCATTCTATCCTTGATAACTAACTAGAAAAATAAATCTGGGGAATATCTGTAATATCCTTTTACAGATTCAGTATGTACCGTATTTTTCGCCCTATAAGACGCACTTTTTCTTCCCCAAAACGGGGGGGGGGAAAAGTTGGTGCGTCTTATAGGGCGAATGTGCGCCCCGGTTCCCCCCTCCCCACCGCGGGCGGGCTGCCGGGAGCGTCCCGGTTCCCCCCTCCCGCACGGCGGGGACGGGAGAGTGGCGCGAAAAAAGCGGCGCTTTTTGTGTGGTGGTGGTTTTTTTCCCCCGGCTTTTTTATTTAAAAACTCGGGGGCGTCTTATACGCCGGAGCGTCCTATAGGACGAAAAATACGGTATCTCTCTCCTGGGACTTTTTAAACCCCCCCCCCCCCCCTTCTCCAACTCAACTGTCTCAGTTTTATTAACCTTGCCTCACAGGTTTTATTTTCCAAACCTTTTATCATTTTTCCTCCTCTCCTCTGAACTTCCTCCATTTTTCTGTGTTTTTTTAATTATTAATGAATTGAGATTAAGGTCTAACCAGGGCAGCCGAACAGAGAAAAATACCCTGCTAATTTTACTAAAATTCTTTTTCATAAAACCTTTATAGCACCTGTCTCTGTGTTTGACAGTGCTACACTGCTGACTCTGATTCCAGTTATCATCCACTACATTTCTATGCCAGGGAAGCAAAATCCCTGCATTCTATATTCATGTATTTGATTTTTCCATTACATAGGACTCATTTCATTTTTTGTTTTTAAATCCTATTTTATTGACTTCACCTATGTGGTAGAGAGATCTTCCCTTCACTCTTTACCTAGGGTAAAGATGAGGGTCTCTCATACAAGACCAAATAACTACAAGCTGCTTCCCAGCCTAAGTTAAACCTTCTTCCCCCCAAAACCCCCACTTTACCAGTTAGGTATTGAGGACTATGGTGCCACCATTCGTGAGAGTCTCCAAGACCCTGGAGGGGAGCACACAAACACCCCCAAGCCCCCTTTCCCTCTCCCTGAGAGATCGGGACACCGCTGCTTCACTCTTCCCTGATTAGCCTAAGGCAAGGTAAACAGCACTCCATCTCACTCCGTGTGAGTCTGCTAGATTCAAAGCTCAGATCACTATTAGAATTACCAGACAATTCTTATAGGTATAAAAAGTTTAATAAAGAAAAGAACTTACAACTAATACAACTTTACAGATATAAAGCTTCCTACCCCTCCCTCCAGATTTCTCCCCCTGAGAGGGTAGTGACACTCTAGACCAGGTACAGGCTTATGAAATCAACTTACTTACAGTTCAGCTACTTATGGATATAGGAAAGAAAAGTAGAAGTTTCCTCTCCATAGCTAGAGAGAGAAGATGGGTGTTGCCCAAAGCTGGGATGGAAGGAACTGAAACTAAACCTCCCCCTCTGTCCTGAGTGACGGGAGCTCTTATGTCACCCCCTCTCACGTAAAGTTAACCCCTTACAGGCAAAACAACACTACACACTTATGACAACCTCATTTCTGCAATTTATCAACGTCACATTGCATTTTAAGTCTGTCCTTTAAAGCAGCCATTCTCAAAGGGGGCCATAGGCACATTTGAAGGGGGTCACAGACTGAAAACTGCGAGAAGTGGAGCCTCAAGGGTTTATGGGGACCCTGGTAACTGAACTGATGAAATGCCCAAGCAGCAACCTTAATTGGAGTCAATAGTTTCCCTCCCTCCCTGGAGCCTGAGAAGAGCTCCTAAGGGGACCATGGCCAAAAAACAGTTGAGAATGGCTGCTTTAAAGCATCTTGTGATCACTCCATCTTCTTTCAGCCTCAAACTTTATTAGTACACCGTGAACTCCAGGAATTAAAGTACTCAAAGGGAGAGGACCTCTAGCTCCTATGTTTCCTCTGGGCCTTGCTCATCACCTCCACTCAGCTTGACACTGAGCCATTAAGAGTTAATGTCACTATTTGATATTTCAGTCAAATATCTCTTCCAAGATAGACTATATCTGCTGAATTTTCTTCAATTGCAAACTATCCCACTGTATTTCTCCAAGTTTTATCTAAAGACTCTACAACAATTTAAAGATAGCACAAAGTGGGCCTGTCACAGTGAGACTCACCCCTGTGGAGCCTCTTGCTGGTCTCCCAGAGAATTAGCTCTTCCAGCCTTTGGAGACCAGTGTCTGGCTGCCACTGGCCCTGTGTCCCTCCCAGACCCCAGTACAGTAAACCCTTGATTTAACGGACTTCGGATGCAACGGACAAAATTTCTGAGCAAGTCTGATGCATCCCAAATCCATTTCTCGCAGGCTGGCTGCCGGCTCCAGGCTGCCGCCCGGGTCCAGGCAGCGGGCGGGCTGGCTGCCGGCTCCCGGCTGCCGCCCGGGTCACAGCAGCGGGCGGGCTGGCTGCCGGCTCCCGGCTGCCGCCCGGGTCACAGCAGCGGGCGGGCTGGCTGCCGGCTCCCGGCTGCCGCCCGGGTCACAGCAGCGGGCGGGCTGGCTGCCGGCTCCCGGCTGCCGCCCGGGTCACAGCAGCGGGCGGGCTGGCTGCCGGCTCCCGGCTGCCGCCCGGGTCACAGCAGCGGGCGGGCTGGCTGCCGGCTCCCGGCTGCCGCCCGGGTCACAGCAGCGGGCGGGCTGGCTGCCGGCTCCCGGCTGCCGCCCGGGTCACAGCAGCGGGCGGGCTGGCTGCCGGCTCCCGGCTGCCGCCCGGGTCACAGCAGCGGGCGGGCTGGCTGCCGGCTCCCGGCTGCCGCCCGGGTCACAGCAGCGGGCGGGCTGGCTGCCGGCTCCCGGCTGCCGCCCGGGTCACAGCAGCGGGCGGGCTGCGGAGCTGCCGCCCTGACCCTGTGGCGGGCGGGCTGCTGCTCCGACAGCTCGTGTTTTTATTTATTATTAAATAACAGACTTTTTGATTTAACGGACACCCCCTCGCCCGAATTAGTCCGTTAAATGGAGGTTTTATTGTACTCCTTTCCCTGGGGTGCTGCCCCCTGGCAGTACCCCCACAGATCTCTTAGAATACCCTCCCCAGGGAAACCCCAGCCACTATCCCCACCTTGCCTCAGTCTAGGACAACTGCCAGTTACCACCTAGCCCCTATTCACTGGGGCAGACTGCAGTATACTTCTCTAAACCCCTCTTGCTAGTGAGGATAGGCCAGCTGCCTCCCACCTACCTTTAGGCTTCCCCCTGCAACTCCCATACCTACTAGGCCTTATACTAGGCTTACAGCCTAGGGGGATTTCCAGGCCAGTGCTCCTTAGCTCCTCTGACCTTCCCCAGCCCTACTCCAGTCTAGGTCCCCTGCTCAGCTCCAGCAGCCAGCTCCCTCCCTCTCAAAAAGCTAGAGAAAGACCCTGGCCCACTGCCCTCTTAAGGGCCAACTGGGCCCTGATTGCATTGGCCACAGCTGTGGTCAGCTATCCAGTCAGCTTCCCCCTAGCTCTTCTTAACCCCTTTCCCTGCTGTAGCACTCTCCCAGGGCTGTTTTGAGCCTTTCTGAGCAGGAATGAGGTGACTATCCTGCTACAGGGCCCTAAATAGCAATATTGTTATGCCCCCAACTTCTTCTCTCTGGCATGTTATGTAGGGATAGCTTGTTCATTGTGTTAAGGGTTTTTATTTGTTGTTTTTTCCTTACCCTGCCAAAGAAGAAATGAAGGGCTCAATCCTGTTGGTTGCTGAACACAGGAGAAATGCAAATACACAGTAAAACCCTTACTCCAAAGTAAGTAAAGCAAGGATGGAGGTGGAAATTGGCAGCATTTGAGTTTAAGGAGAAAATAGTGTATGTGTTTGTGGGAGGGGGGCAAGGGGAAGAGACTCTTAAAAACAGAATTGGGGAGTAGGAACTTGCTTTTAAATTTCATCCTTGGCCCTGTAAAACCCCAACTGCTTTGTGGGGAAACATTTGAGGACAGAGTAACAAATTTATTCTTTGTTTCTTTTTAAAGATATTCAGAGAAACTCTTATTTCTTCAGCTGTAAATAAAAGATACTTGCCACCCTGCAGGAAGCCCAGATGTCTGGCCTTGTATGGGTTTCTGTGCCTAATGAAGCCAGATAGCAAAGGCAGAGCCCCAAATGTGGATGGCTGTATCCCTCTGCTGCATAAAAAGAAACAAACATTCATGTATATAGATGCAATATTTGATGATGTCTTATTTGGTGGGAGAGACACAAAGAGGTGCTATTAACATTCTTGGAAACTTTCTGTCACCAGAAAGTGTGTTTTTAGATAGGATAAGAACTGTTGACTGTAAAAAGAAATTAAAAAAAGTCTGCTTATCAATAAGCAGCATGAGCCTGGGGAGATGATTTGGCAGGAGTTATTAGTATTACACTTCTAGTTGATACTATAGTGATTGATGAGGAATAAATGCAGAGATAGAGCTGGTGCAAATATGCACGTAATGGTGCTTTGCTTTATGACTTGTGAGCTTCCCAGTTATTCTTAACCCCTCAAAACAGCTTGCTTGTTCCATTTCATGAGTGTTGGTCTTTTTGCATATGCAATAATTAACTAAATAGAAAGGAATTCAGACTGCCAAGTTATTTTCCTAATAGCAAATCTTAGTCATGTATAGTAATTTTTTTTCTCTGTGTTTCTATTACAAGCCTCTGAACAAGTAATCTAATCAAACAGGTTTTTTTTCCAGCTCATGAAATTTAAGTTGCATTAATTATCTCTGCCACAGACTCCTGGCTTTTCCTTTCTAAAGTCTTCCTTGATGAGTATAAAGCAAGAAGGATTGTGGAAGCCTATAAAGTTGATTCAGATGAAAGAACATCAGAGAAAAGGAGGAGAGGGAGAAGTCTTCATATTAGTGTATCTAATCGGCCATTTGCCAGTGGGCAAGAGAGTTCAAGTAGGTGATTGTTTGTAGCATCAAAGAAATCTTAATTTGGTGGAAAGGTTGGTAGACATCTTCACTTGCCAGAAACAATCACAAAGCTATTAGACAAGATTTGCTAGTCTCTAATGCTGCATATTTTTTCTCTCTCTCATCTTGAAGCTAACAAAATGGCTTGGAGTTGGAGACCTCACATCTCTTGAGAATGGTTTTAGTGCTGTGGGAAAATATTTAACCCTCTAATCTGGAGGCATTAACAGATTTCATGCAAACTGTTGATCTTCTCAAATAGCCTATTCAGACAACTCATGTCTTGAGGCTGGGTAATGTGTCCTCTTTGAACCTATATCCTGTCAGTGATCATTAGAATGAAATGCAGTGAAAGGATGAACTTTTCATAAATGGTGACAATGTCAAAGTTGTTTAGTAAGGAGGCTAATTGAGGCAGTATATTTGCATTGTTTACTTCAACTAGAAAACATCAGCTTCAGAATACTCCCACCAACTCCAAATAAGACATCTGATAAAGCATCAGGTTTTTTTTGTTTATATACGTCTTGAGTCACTGGAACCCCAAAGCTCCATTCTGAACTAGCACTCCTTCATCCTTCTCTCCTAATTAGGACCTCACATAAAATCCCATCGCCTTAAAATGAATTCATCTGCAGGGCAGGGGCTTGGTCACACAGAAAATGAATGTTCCTGGTTATGGGGAACTGGCTGATGCCCCCTCCCCTATGCAGAGTGGAAGAGCAGAGCATTGCCTGTTGTGATTTCTCCAGTTGGGAATCAGCAGAAGGGAGGAGTTGGTGGCCTCTGTAGGTAGCTTTGGAAGTTGCTTTGGTTGTTCAAAAGTGAATGGTCCTCCTGCAGAGGGCTCCAAGGAGTAGCCATTGCACTACAGATGTTCACAGCAATTCATTGCAAGTTAGAGCCTCCAATTTAAGAGAAACAGAAAAACGAATGTTACTGATTTTTTACATTAATCTTAAATTTTATAATCGTGATTAGAAGCCTGGTCATACTGGTTCTTTATTAATATGCACTGGCCTAAATAGTCAAGTTTCTGATGCTATGGACGTTGAGAGCTTGTTGGCAAAGGCTGCAGCTGTTTGTAAAACAGCACTTACTGCTCTCAGCAGGCAGACTACAGCTGAAACGGACAAGCAAACATTATCATGCTCAGCTTTGGGCTGCTATTTCCATGGAAACAGAGGAAACTTCATTCTCCTCCCCCTTACATTGGCAGAAGTCATGAGTAATTCAAGTGAAGCCAATTGAGATACACCAAAGTAAAACTGGGGTGAGAGGATAGTCAAGCCGAGAGATCATTTTATTTAGGTTCTTATGCCCCACCCACCACTGCAGTATCTGAGCCCCTCCCTGGTATCTCAGGACATGAGATGAGATTGGCAACCACAAAGGAAAAGGGAGTTTTAAAAGAACTTCTTGAAACATTATCACTAGCTATAATGAGAGTAGGCATTTAAAGCTTTGGGACTAGATCCTCTGTTATGTTATTATAGCTTCATCAGTGAAAAGGATCTGCAGAGCTGGTTGCTAAGGAATGCCATTGGTGTCAAGGAATTCCTTGGGTAATGTAAAAGTGACATAGCAGATATACACTCTTTACAATCCCCACTGTAAGTGCACCTGCATGTCCCAGGGGTGCCACTGTTCTCAGACTGTTATCAGATACTAGAATGCCCTTTTTGGCACTATAAACAGCTTAGTGTAAATTAAAGCTACCCAAATTTAGGCAGGGGGCCATACTGGTTTTTGGCCAGTCCCCAAATCAGGGAAATGCAAATATAACTCTAAGCTGAGTTGCTAAGAACTGCTGGCTACCAAATGAGCAGTGAAAGTGCAGTTTTGCAAACAGCACCATCAGTCTTCACGAACAAACAGTTCAATGCAATCATTCTCATTCTGAAGTTGCAGCAGCACCAAAGGGTGTAATCCTGTGTGTGTGTGAAATATATATAGTGACAAATTACTGCCACTATATTGATGGGTCCTGCACTTTCTCTTATTGTGTGGAATTCAGGGAGCCTATTTCTTGACCCTGAACAGGGTATCAACTGTCCCACTAGTATCCTAGAGGGGAGAAGTGGAGAGGGAGGGACCTGGGCCCACCCTCTACTCCAGGTCCCAGCCCAGGGGTCCTGAGGATAGCGGTAAACCCCTTGGTTTAGCTATTCCTTTCCCTGGGCTACTTCCCTCTCCTACCCTTCAGCTTGTGGGGGCTTCCTGCCTTCTCTCTGCACAAGCCAGGTGTTCCTTTACTCAGGGCCTGGGTCTGTCTTAGCCCACCGCAGCACTTCTCCCAAACTGCTCTCCACTCCACCACCTCCAAACTCCCACCCCTGTCTGCCTGAAGCAGGGGTTTTTATTAAGGCCTTAATTGACAGCAGGTGCTCCTAATTAACATGCTGCCTGCTTCCCTAGTCTACAGGGAGCCACGCCCTAATGAACCTTGAGTTAATTTATCTCCCCTCAAACACTCTGCCACAGCTCCCTGACCCTCCTCTATCACTCTGACCCTCCTCTATCACTATATATATATTTATCCCTACTATATCTATATCTATATAGATATAGTAGGGATAAATTACAAAGTTTTAAATAGGGTTTACTGAAATTGAAATATATTTTTTTAAAAATTCTCCAGTAACAAAAGGAAGCACTATTTTATAAGGGATTTTGGGGGGAGGGCATGGGCCGGGGTAGAGTGGGGAAGATGAAATCTTCCATAGTCCAGATCCTTGTGTGATAAGATTATGGTTAGTTGTAATGATAAAAACTCATTTTCCAGATAAACATTGCATAATGTTTCTAAATAAACAATAGCACGTGACAGGATGTGTCCTGTATGCCAAGAAATGCAGGCAGCTGGCATAACCACACCACTTGAAGTATGATACTTTCATTTAAAAAATTGACATTAATAAATGATACATGTAAAGGTTCATTTATTTTCACAAAGATCTTGAAAATATTTTAATATAAATCTTTTAAATATAGACCTTGAAGTCTGTAATATATAAACAAAATTCAAGTTTTTATTTGGTACTGGATAATCTCGTTTTGTATAATCTCTCAGAGAAATCTATACAGATCTATAATTATGTATGCCAACTTCAGATGTACATAAATATTCAGTATATATCCTTTCTGGAGCTGCTACAGTTACGTTAACAAAGATAGCATGCCCTCTGGATTTACACGTATCTTTACAGACGGGTGATAGACGTATGCAAGAAAAATCTACTATATAGATCCAAAATATGTATGATTACGTGCCCTGTGGGCTGGCAGTGTTTATGTGCATTTGGTGCAACGAGCTTCTGGCCCTCAGAGACCATGTACAGGCTTTGGAGACTAGACTGGCTGAACTGGAGGAGCTAAGGGAGGGAGAGAGGTAAACTGATGAAACTCTCTGGGACACGGGAGACCAGTCCCATTCCCGGCCTCTGTGCTGCTGAGGAGGATGAAAGTCCCAGGGAAGGAGAGCATCTAACTGGAGCAGAGGGAAAACAATCCCATAGTTGGGACCTTCCTTCCCGATGATGCTGTTATCCTCTCGCACTGAGGATACGTCTCTGGGGGAGGGAACTCTAGCTATTAGAAGGAGACAGGTATTAGTAATGGGTGATTTGATCATTAGAAATATAGATAATTGGGTTTGCGATGAGAACTGCATGGTGACTTGCCTGCCTAGTGTGCAGGTTGCGTATCTCTCGAGACATCGAGATAGACTTATGTGTAGTGCTGAGGAGGAGCTGGTGGTCGTGGTACATATAGGTACCAATGACATAAGGAAGGATAGGAGAGAGGTCCTGGAGGACAAATTTAAGCTGCTAGGTAAGAGACAAGTCCAGGACCTCCATGGTAGCATTGTCTGAGATGCTCCCAGTTCCACGCACAGGACCAGTTAGACAAGCAGAGCTGCAGAGTCTCAATGGGTGGATGAAATGATGGTGTAGAGAGGAGGGGTTTAGATTTATTAGGAAGTGGGGAAACTCTTCGGAAAGGGGAAGGATGGGCTCCACCTAAACCAAAATGGAACCAGATTGCTGGCACTTAACATTAAAAAGGCTGTAGAGCAGTTTTTAAACTAAGGGTTGGAGGAGCAGAGGAGCACGTGGTCTGGACTTCCCTTAGGGGAGGATCATTTAATAGAGAATCTCTATGTCAGAAATAGTCAAATAAAAGAGTTCCATTCAGTTACATCGTGTAATGGCAGATAGTTAAAAGTAGATACGTTTTTAAGTACTTATATATCAGTGGATGACAAGCTGACATGAGTCAACAGTGTGCCCTTGTTGCCAAGAAGGCTAATGGCATTTTGGGCTGTAGAAGGAGGAGACACTCTGGGAGGTGAAAGAGAGAGACAGAATTTCACTCAAGTTGTAATTACACATGAGACATAGAGACAGCAGTGCAGAGAGAGATCATGGTTTAGCCTTGGGGAAATGCTGTGTGCTACTGTGAAGAAAAATCTTGCAGCTTTTTACTTATTTAATTTCAACGGGAATATAGGCAGAATAATTATAATTATTATTTCTAACACAGAGCAGCTTGCAGAATTAAAGCCTTAGATAATACAATGGCATTATGATGGATGTGCTTTGCCTTGGTAACTGGCTGCACCTGTATGAAAAGCCTACTAATGATAAAAGCAAGATCACTATAACTTTCAAATACAAGAATGCATCCATTAGGTTGCTCAAAATGGCTGTTCATAAATACTGTAATATTTTGGTGCAAGGTATCTGACTGACCTTTAATTTCTGAGGATTACTAAAGATTCCTCCCTGAAACTGAGGCAATAAGGCAACCCCTGTAGTGTGCTTTGTGGTTCACGTCTGCATAGAGCTCCTGGGAAGTGCTTAGACAGAGCCAAGGTTCCAGTCTATTTGGAGGTGCAGAGGTTATGATCTGGGGTGGCGCCTCTGAAGCATAGACCCTGTAGAAGCCCTTTGCTAGTTTACTAGGTTTTTCCCCCCGATAAATCCTTGTGGCTTTGACACCTTAAATGAAATTTGTCTGAGTCACCCATGGTGGAGCTAATCAGGAAGGCCAGGGCTTTATAAAGCAGCGAGGCGGCGACCAGGGGCTGCAAACAGGGAGTTTCGAGAGGGAATTTAGAAGGGGAGTGTGAAGGGGCGAGGTATAATAATCCGCCTTTACCTTGAAGTATAATCAAAACTTCTTGATTTAAACAAAACCTTAGTGGTTACCTAGGTAGCTGTAAAAGATAATGCAGGCAGAAGCCCAGCAGCAGAGTGGGGGCTATCCAGTTTATTGCACTCAATGTAGCATGTATGATTACCTGCCCTCTGGGCGGGTGGTGTATGTGTGCATTCGGTGCAAGTGTTAGGGGGAAAATCAAAGATGGGTCTCCCCCTTACCTTGAACTCTGGGTAGAGCGGAGCTGGAGGTAAAAGCTCACAATCAGTCAGAGACCAATGAAGAGGTACACAATACAGCCATTGATCAAGGCGGAACATTCATGCTCCCTCCTTTCGGGGGAAGGAGAAGGTTCAATTTATTTTAAGACATCATGAGAGATTTATAGGATACAGACAGAGGAGTGGTTTACAGAAGAGGCGTGGTCTAAGTTAATACATTTGCCAGGGGCATGCGTACTGTCAGCAATTACATAAACCAAGGGTCCATGACCTGGGTCACCAGCTGGTCTCTAAGACAATGGATCATTCTACAGCTAGCGAGTCTTACAGATACAATGTTTGACCAGAATGTGAAATAAACACATTCGCTAGGCTAGGCAAAAGTAACCAATACATCACCTTGAGCTACAAGCAAAACAGGCCACAGCAGCAGTTATTACAAGAACTCATTGTTCTAATCAAAATACATAGTCTAATATAGACCAACTAAGAGATACTGACACAGGCACTTTTGTCTACCAAGCACATAACTGAGAGGTGCACATTTTTAACCCATTTCTAACCCAACACAAGGAGCTCCTGGCCCTCAGAGACTGTGTATGGGCTTTGGAGGACAGGGTGGCGGAACTGGAGGAGCTAAGAGAGGCAGAGAAGTATGTTGATGGGCTTTCAGGGACACTGTAGACTTGTCCCACCTCTGGTCAGACAACCCCAGTGCTGTTGAGGAGGATGAAAGGCCCAGGGAAGGAGAGTCAACGGAAGCAGAGGGAAACCTTCCCATAGTTGGGACCCTCATTCCAGAGGGGGGTGGGGTATCCTCTCGCACTGAGGTTACCTCTCTGGGGGAGGGAACTCCAATCAGTAGGAAAAGGCAGGTGTTAGTAATGGGAGATTCGATCATTAGAAACATAGATAGCTGGGTTTGTGATGACCGAGAGAACCGTATGGTGACTTGCTGCCTGGTGCGAAGGTTGCGGATATCTCGAGGCATCTAGATAGACTTATGAGTAGTGCTGGGGAAGAGCTGGTGGTCGTGGGACATGTAGGTACCAATGACGTAGGGAAGGGAAGGAGAGAGGTCCTGGAGGCCAAATTTAGGCTGCTAGGAAAGAGATTGAAATCCAGGACCTCTACGGTGGCATTCTCAGAAATGCCTCCAGTTCCACGCGCAGGGCCAGGTAGGCAGGCAGAGCTTCAGAGTCTCAATGTGTGGATGAGACGATGGTGTAGAGAGGAGGGGTTTAGATTTATTAGGAAACTTTTGGGATGAGGGGAGCCTATACAGGAAGGATGGGCTCCACCTAAACCGAAGTGGAACCAGACTGCTGGCCCTAAACATTAAAAAGGTTGCAGAGCAGTGTTTAAACTAAGAGATGGGGAAAAGCTGATTGCTGCAGAGGAGCACGTGGATCGGATAGAGACTTCTCTTACGGGAGGGTCTACTGATAGAGATTCTCTAGGTTTTAGTCAGGAGGAGAGGATGGAAAAGGATAAAGGAGAGGACAGATCAGACGAGAAACTATCATGTAAAAAATCTGACATATCAGAAAATGGCCGACAGATAAATAGTGACCAGTTTTTAAAGTGCTTGTACACTACTTCACCCATCTTATTATTTAGATTTCTGGCGTTAGAGTGCCTTGTGTTAAAGGAGGATATTGACATAATAGGCATCACAGAAACATGGTGGAGTGAGGACAATCAATGGGACACAATCATTTTGGGGTATAAAATATATCGGAAGGACAGAACAGGTCGTGGGGGTGGGGGAGTGGCATTATATGTGAAAGAAAATGTAGAATCAAATGAATTAAAAGTCTTAAATGAATCCACATGTTCTGTAGAATCTCTATGGATAGTAATTCCATGCTCTAATAAAAATATAACAATAGGGATCTATTATCGACCACCTGATCAGAACAGTGATAGTGATGATGTAATGCTAAGGGAGATTAGAGAGGCTGTCAAAATAAAGAACTCAATAATAGTGGGGGATTTCAATTATCCCCATATTGACTAGGTACATGTCACCTCAGGACGAAATGCAGACACAAAATTCCTTGATACTTTAAATGACTGCTTCTTGGAGCAGCTGGTGCAGGAACCCACAAGGGGAGAGACAACTCTTGATTTAGTCCTGAGTGGAGCGCAGGAGCTGGTCCAAGGGGTAACTATAACAGGACCGCTTGGAAATAGTGATTATAATATAATAACATTTAACATTCCTGTGGTGGGAACAACACCTCAGCAGCCCAACACTGTGGCATTTAATTTCAGAAAGGGGAACTATGCAAAAATGAGGGAGTTAGTTAAAAGGAAATTAATAGGTAAAGTGACTAAAGTGAAATCCCTGCAAGCTACATGGACACTGTTCAAAGACACCATAATAGAGGCTCAATTTAAATGTCTACCCCAAATAAAAAAACAAAGTCAAAGAAGTAAAAAAGAGCCACCGTGGCTTAAAAACCCTGTAAAAGAAGCAGTGAGAGATAAAAAGGCATCTTTTAAAAAGTGGAAGTCAAATCCTAGTGAGGTAACTAGAAAGGAGCATAAACACTGCCAAATTAAGTGTAAAAATGTAATAAGAAAAGCCAAAATGGAGTTTGAAGAACAGCTAGCCAAAAACTCAAAGGGTTATAATAAAATGTTTTTAAACAGGTCAGAAGCAGGAAGCCTGCTAAACAACCAGTGGGGCCCCTGAACGATAGAGATACAAAAGGAGCACTTAAAGACAATAAAGTCATTGCGGAGAAACTAAATGAATTCTTTGCTTCAGTCTTCACGGCTGAGGACATTAGGGAGATTCCTAAACTGGAGCCGTCTCTTGTAGGTGACAAATCTGAGGAATTGTCACAGATTAAAGTGTCACGAGAGGAGGTTTTGGAACTAATTGATAAACTTAACTGTAACAAGTCACCGGGACCAGATGGCATTCACCCAAGAGTTCTGAAAGAACTCAAATGTGAAATAGCGGAACTATTAACTAGGGTTTGTAACCTGTCCTTTAAATCGGCTTCTGTGACTAATGACTGGAAGAAAGCTAATGTAACGCCAATATTTTAAAAGGGCTCTAGAGGTGATCCCGGCAATTACAGACCAGTAAGTCTAACGTCTATACCGGGCAAATTAGTTGAAACAATAGTAAAAAATAAAATTGTCAGGCACATAGAAGAACATAAATTGTTGGGCAAAAGTCAACATGGTTTCTGTAAAGGGAAATCATGTCTTAGTAATCTATTAGAGTTCTTTGAAGGGATCAACAAACATGTGGACAAGGGGGATCCAGTGGACGTAGTGTACTTAGATTTCCAGAAAGCCTTTGACAAGGTCCCTCACCAAAGGCTCTTATGTAAATTAAGTTGCGATCCTTTCATGGATTGAGAACTGGCTAAAAGACAGGGAACAAAGAGTAGGAATAAGTGGTAAATTTTCTGAATGGAGAGGGGTAACTAGTGGTGTTCCCCAAGGGTCAGTCCTAGGACCAATCCTATTCAACTTATTCATAAATGATTTGGAGGAAGGGGTAAACAGTGAGGTGTCAAAGTTTGCAGATGATACTAAACTGCTCAAAATAGTTAAGACCGAAGCAGACTGTGAAGAACTTCAAAAAAGATCTCACAAAACTAAATGATTGGGCAACAAAATGGCAAATGAAATTTAATGTGGATAAATGTAAAGTAATGCACATTGGAAAAAATAACCCCAACTATACATACAATGTGGTGGGGGCTAATTTAACTACAACTAATCAGGAAAAAGATCTTGGAGTCATTGTGGATAGTTCTCTAAAGACATCCATGCAGTGTGCAGCGGCAGTCAAAAAAGCAAACAGGATGTTAGGAATCATTAAAAAAGGGATAGAGAATAAGATTGAGAATATCTTATTGCCCTTATACAAATCCATGGTGCGCTCACATCTTGAATACTGTGTACAAATGTGGTCTCCTCATCTCAAAAAGGATATATTGGCATTAGAAAAGGTTCAGAGAAGGGCAACTAAAATGATTAGGGGTTTGGAATGGGTCTCATATGAGGAGAGATTAAAGAGGCCAGGACTTTTTAGCTTGGAAAAGAGGAGACTAAGGGTATGTCTTCACTACAGCAGTAGTTCGATTTACTTTATGTCGATGTTGTGAACGCGACGGTATACAGTCGATGTTGTGTGTCTTCACTAGGCACAGCTAAGCACAGCAAGTCGACATTGTCTGTCCGCAAAACTTTTGCAGGCGTCGACATGACGAGCGTTGCACTCTGGGTACCTATCCCACAGTTCCCTGATCCCCCAGCAGGCACCATTTCGAGTGCTGCACTATGGGTAGGCATTTCCAAATTTCGCGCCCTTTTTCCGCGCCGCCCACCCCCATTACAAGCGGTGCCCTGTGGGTAGGCATCCCATAATTCGCGCCCTTTCTCCGCCGTGCTAATGCCATAGCATTGCAAGCATGGAGCCCGCTGACACCACGGCTGCAGTAATGGCCGTTGTGAGGACCTCGATCACGGTTGCTGAGTTCCTGCTGCACCGTCTGCAGAGGAGGAATGCGATCCGGGGAGAACTGCGCTTTCTGGAACCCGACGACAGTGAGGAGGAGATGGACGAGGACAGCGGGGACGACAGGGACACTGACGTGCACAGCGGGGACGACAAGGACACTGATATTCACAGCGGTGACGACATGGACACTGCCGTTTTTGCAAGTAGGGCGACTGACAATCTGTCAAAAATGGTGGCAATGGGGTAGGCTCATGCCATCGAACGCCGATTCTGGGCCAGGGAAACAAGCACGGACTGGTGGGACCGCATAGTGCTGCGGGTCTGGGATGACTCCCAGTGGCTCTCAAACTTCCGCATGCGAAAGGGCACCTTCATGGAACTTTGTGACTTTCTGTCCCCGGCCCTCCAGCGCAGGAATACCAAAATGAGAGCGGCCCTTACAGTGGAGAAGCGAGTGGCGATAGCCCTCTGGAAGCTTGCAACGCCAGACAGCTACCGGTCAGTGGCGAATCAGTTTGGGGTGGGTAGGTCTACAGTGGGCTTTGCTGTGATGCAAGTAAGCAGGGAAATCGTCGAGCGGCTGCTACACCGGGTTATAAACCTCGGAAACCTGCAAGCCACAATAGATGGCTTTGCCGCCATGGGATTCCCTAACTGTGGTGGGGCTATAGATGTGACTCATATCCCTATCCTGGCACTGGACCACGAGACCGCTGAGTACAGAAACCGGAAGGGATATTACTCAATGGTCATGCAAGCAGTGGTTGACCACAAGGGACGTTTCACCGACCTCTACGTCGGGTGGCCGGGAAAGCTTCATGACGCTCGAGTGTTCAGGAACTCTAGGGTTTTTAGGCAGCTGCAGCAAGGCACTTTCTTCCCCGACCAGAAAATTTCCGTGGGGGGGGGTCGAAATGCCGATCGTGATCATTGGGGACCCAGCCTACCCCCTAATGCCCTGGCTTATGAAGCCCTACACAGGAGCCCTGGACAGGGGTCAGGAGCTGTTCAACTACAGGCTGAGCAAGTGCAGAATGGCCGTAGAGTGTGCATTTGGCCGCTTGAAGGGGAGATGGCGTTCCTTACTGATTCGCTCAGACATCCGCGAGAGAAATATCCCCATTGTTATAGCTGCTTGCTCTGTGCTCCACAATATCTGTGAGAGCAAGGGGGAAACGTTTATGGCGGGCTGGGAGGCAGAGGCAAATTTACTTTCTGCTACTTATGAGCAGCCACACAGCAGGGAAAGTAAAAGAGCCCACCGTGAGGCCCTGCGCCTCAGGGACGCCTTGAAAGACAGTTTTATGGGTGCCTGAGATGGCGTTTGAGAATCTGCTCCCTTGCTGTGCTCTAAGCCTGCTGCCCTTGAACCCTCTTTCCCTCCCCCCTCCTCATGCTTTCCCTCCCCCCTCTCCCCTCCCCATGCTTTCCCTCCCCCCTCCCCATGCTTGCAGAGAAAATAAAATCACTGTTTGAACAATCATGGTTCCTTTATTGGTTACTCGGAAATACAAATACAGGGGATCACTGTCCTGGTATCCTGGAGGGAAACCGGCAGTCGCAGTGGGGGAGGAGCGGGCAAAGGAGGGGGGGGTGGGAAGGGTGGAGAGGAGGGGTTGGCAAGACTCAGCAGCTTTCAAAAGTGTTCCGAGAATGTCAGCCTGCTGCTGCTGCTGCTGCTTCTGCTGGCTTGTGGGGTGGAGTGGAGCGGCCCACGGAGCTTGCCCCCCCGTGTTCTCAACCCGCATCTGGGTGGGGAAGCTATGGGAGTTGGGGAGAGGGGGAGGTGGTTACACAGGGGCTGCAGAGGTGGTCTTTGGGCATGCTGCAGCTCCACCAGAGATCGCAGCATGTCGCTCTGGTCCTCCATTATGCGGAGGAAAGCATCCATGCGTCTTTCCTCACGCTCTTCCCTCTTTTGTTCAGCGGCTCTCCATTCCTGCCTCTCTCGATCCCTTGCCTCTCTCTCTCTCGCTTCTTTTCCTCTCTCTCTCGATCCCTTGCCTGAATCTCTCGATCCCTTGCCTGAATCTCTCGATCCCTTGACTCTATCATTCTTTCCCTCCAGTCCGTCTGGCGGGCTGCCTCAGCGCGCGAGTTCTCCACGAGTTCAGTGAACATCTCATTGCGTGTTCGCGTTTTCTTTTTACGCTTTCTTATCTGCGGTGCACGGCGGGAGGAGGAGGCCGGGGGATTGTGACATACTTGTTGTTCATCTGTGGGCGAGTGTGGGAAAAGAAAGTTTGAAAGTTATGAGACAGATACATTCAAGGTTAGGAGGCAGATGCAGTCTCGGACTGTACACAATGGGAGTAGTATGCCATTTGCAACCTCAGTATTCAGAGGCCTGATATGATTTCTGTACAAGGTCATGTTGTTCACCTAAAAGTGACTGACAAGCTCTCAGAAAAGTCAGAGCATCTCAGACACATATGCGTGCCTCAGCCCAAGACGGCTTCTGAAATCACCATGCAGCCGGCCATAGTAAGTTAAAAGTGGCGCTTGCATACTGTAGAGTAACCCCGCCCCCTTCCCCCCACCGCGTGGCTGGCTCCCAGTGAAACTGCAAACTGCAAAGCAAATGCCAAAAAAACTCTCGCTAAGGGCTAAGGTCTTTTTGGGGCTCTTCAGACCGCGTGCAGACTGCTCAGATTCCCTGCTAGCTACCGCTACGGGCTGGGAGGGGGGGGGGGGCTGGTTCCGCGTTGACTGTGAAGCGGAAGCAATGGTGTGCAGACTGCTCGGATTCCCTGGCAGCTAACGCTACGGGCCGGGTGGGGGGGTGTTGGGTCCGCGTTGGCTGTGAAGCTAAAGCAACGGCGTGCACACTGCTCGGATTCCCTGCCAGCTAACGCTATGGGCTGGGGGGGGGAGGGGGGGCGGCGGTCAGCGTTCGTGGGGGGGTGGGGTGCGGTTCGTCGGTCCTCAGCAGAAAAGAGTACTTTGCAGCTGGGACTCTTTATCTCCCGACTAATTGCAGTCCGTATCTCAAACAGGCAACCCTGAATGACATCTCTTTGCTGAGAATTTCTCGGAGAGATAGGGAGCGCATGCTCCTTGAGTCCATGCAAAGTCCTGGTCCATACGCCGCAATGCTAGCCTGCTCAATGATACCAGACAACCTACTACTTTCGTGGCGTGGGTTGGTGTCCTATCACGGGGGACCACATAAGGCAGCTCTCCCCAGAAATCTGCTGCGCTGGATTCATCGCTACCTCCTGGATAGCTTCATTGAGATGTCCGCGGAGGACTTCCGGTCAATCCCGGAGTATATTGACAAACTCTTTGAGTAGAAATTGACCAGCAGTGAAAGCACGCTAAGTCCTTAGGGCAAGTTACTCATTAATAAATGCTTCCTTTACAAAATCACGCGTCATGTAATCCCTTAAAAAAGAAACACTTACCCCCCTGGGAGGCTTGGGAGGGTACTGGGTCCAGGGTGACAAACAGCTCCTGGCTCTCTGGGAACACGGGTTCTCCGCTGGGCTCCTGCTGCTCCGTGAGATGTTCATCTTCCTCATGGTCGTCCTCCTCGGAATCAGTCTCCTCCCTGACGATGATCCCATCGGTGGAGTCCACGCAGACCGGCGCGATGGTGGTGGGGGCGCCCCCCATTATCGCATTTAGTTCATTATAGAACCTGCATGTCCGTGGCGCGCCCCCTGATCGTCCGTTTGCCTCCTTGGCTTTCTGGATTGCCGCAGCTCCTTAATTTTCACGCGGCACTGTGTGGTGTCCCTGTTGTGTCCCCTTTCTAGCATGGCCTTGGAGACTCTTCCGTAGGTGTTGGCATTCCGTTTGTTGTTGCGGAGTTCCAACATCACGGATTCCTCTCCCCAGATAGCGATGAGATCCAGCACCTCACGAGTGGACCATGCTGGAGCTCTTCTCCTCTGGCTGGTCTCCAGGGTAGATGAGCTCATCATGGATTCCTGTGATGCTGAGCTCTGCATGGCGGCTAGTGCTGCTGATTGCTCTGAATGGCGACTGATCAGTTCAGGTGAGCTGGCCACGCTGACCAAACAGGAAATGGCATTCAAATGTTCCCGGGTCTTATCTACCTGGCCAGAGCAGCGAGTTCAGAGTGCAGTGCAGAGCGGTCACAGTGGAGCAGTAGTGAGGCAGTCCAGAGCGGTCAGAATGGAGCATTGTGGGACAGCCTCTGGAGGCTATTAATGTCGGGTTCCGTCTTCACTAGCCCACGGTCGAGCTTGGAACGTCGAGATTAGCCTTATGTCACTGGTTAGGCTGGAGTTCCAAGATCGATCTTTAGGGCCCTTTACATCGACGTTAAGGGCATGTATGTGAAGACAGGTACAGGTTTATTTCGACCTAACGTCGTTAACATCGATTTAAAGTGGTAGTGAAGACATGCCCTAAGGGGGGATATGATAGAGGTATATAAAATTGAGTGGTAAGGAGAAAGTGAATAAGGAAAAGTTATTTAGTTATTCCCATAATATAAGAACTAGGGGCCACCCAATGAAATTAGTGGGCAGCAGGTTTAAAACAAATAAAAGGAAGTTCTTCTTCACACAGCGCACAGTCAACCTGTGGAACTCCTTGCCTGAGGAGGCTGTGAAGGCCAGGACTATAACAGGGTTTAAAAGAGAACTGGATAAATTCATGGAGGTTAAGTCCATTAATGGCTATTAGCCAGGATGGATGGTGTACCTAGCCTCCCTTTGTCAGAGGGGGGTGATGGACGGCAGGAGAGAGATCACTTGATCATTACCTGTTAGGGTCACTCACTCTGGGGCACCTGGCATTGGCCACTGTCGGTAGACAGGATACTGGGCTGGATGGACCGTTGCTCGGACCCAGTACGGCCTTTCTTATGTTCTTATGTAAGCCTTCCCCGAGCACTCAGCTCACTGACTTACTCAAAATTACTGAGATGGCCCAGAAAAAAAGCCATAAGGCACTTTCAGGCCGTTGTGAAAAAAGAATGTCTTTCTCTGAAGAGAAAACCCAGTAGTTGTACAGTGTTATGGTGTGCGTTGCATTGCATTTTACAATACATCTGACTGTGCTTTCCCATGGGGGAACTAGGTGTCCCTCAATAAAAGCAGCAGCTGCTGAGTTCTGAATAAAAGGGACTACTTCACACAAGATAGTCCTGTGGACTTCACTGCCATGGGAGTCACCACTTCAAATAGAGTAGATTTGGGGTTTTTCTTTCTAAAGAGGGCTAGATAACTGAGTACAAACAGTAAGAGAGATGGTGCAGGAAGTTACTGTTTTTTTTATTGGACCAACTTCTGTTGGTGAGGGAGGTAAAGAAGAGTTCTGTGTAAGCTCAACAATTTGTGTGGCTCATCTCTCTCGCCAACTACACAGGCAAGGGCTGCGCTTTGCAGTGGGGGAGCATAATGCCTGCTAGAGGCTTGGAGATGGCAGGGGCAATGCCACCCTTGTCCCCTAAACTGTGTTCATATTAAAAAATGGGGGGTGGGGGAGACATGTCCTTCTGTCCCTTCTGGTTCTGGCACCATTGCACCTGGGTCTACATTGTCAAATGACTAGTGATTTTGGGCCTCAACTTCATTTTCAGAGAGTTAGGTGCAAAACACTTTCTTTAAATCACACCCATGGAAAGGAGTCTTTGTTGGGCACCTAAAATCACCACTCACATTTGAAAATGCAGGCCATGAGCTTTAGGAAAAAGGTGAAGAAATTCCTCAGTCCTCAGGCTAACTAAATCTCCCCTCCCCTTATATTACTACTGTAGAGAGACGTGTGTACATTCAATAAGAATGGCATTCACCCCAGGGAAGGTTAGTGCAAGGTCTATGAATCAGTTGGCTCTCAGATGTATTTTCACAGCTTTCATGGAAGTCAGTGTGTATCTGGGGCCGGAATTTGGCCCATGCCAGGTCTCTGTAAAATCTGAACCCGGTTGCCTTTAACAACCACTCTATTCAATACAATGACAGACTTTCTAATTCAATGCAAATCTTGCCCATTTGGTCCAAATCCTGTTCAGCCGGGGTTCAAGAGACAGTGGCAGGTGTGTTCTTGGCACAAGGAATCTGGCCAGTACAGAGCAGGATCCCATAAGGCTGACTATCCAATATACACTATGGTGTTCTTTTCAGAGTAGCGGCTGTGTTAGTCTGTATCCGCAAAAAGAACAGGAGTACTGGTGGTACCTTAGAGACTAACAAATGTATTTAAACATAAGCTTTCATAGGCTACAGCCCACTTCATTGGATGCATAGAATGGAACAGACAGTAGGAAGATATATATTGTAGCAAAGCTTTGGCCTTCTCCCTGTGGGTACTGCACTTCCAGGTGGTTTGTGCTAGCCTCAGAGGCTCACTGTGATTAGTTAGGGGAGGTAGAAAGGGGGGGAGCCCGGGCCCACCCTCTACTCCGGGCTCCAGCCCAGGGACCCTAATAGTATCAGCTAAGATGGCTGACCTTTTAGGCACCAAACATGATACAATTCCCTGGGCTACTTCCCCACAGCAGTCCTCCGCTTCTTCAAACTTCTCTTCACCTTTACCTGAAGTCTCCTTCCATGCGTATGATATGTTGTGTACCACTCAGTCTCACCACCAGCACAACCTCCTCTCACAGCTCCTGACATCCATACACACCTGACTAACTAGGAGGGTTTTTAACTGGTTTCATCCAGTCCCTGATTGGCTTCAGGTGTCCCAATCAGGTTAGCTATTTCCACTACCTTCTAGAATCTTCTTAATTGGCCCCAGGTGTCTTGATTGGCTTGGAGTAGCCTTTGTTTGGCTATCCAGGGAACAGGGACCTGCACATCCTCAGGCTGATATACCTGCCTTCCAGCACTCTCCTATACCCTTCTGGTCTTACTCCGTCACTATATATATATAATATATATATATATATATATATATATACACACACACACACACAGAGAACATGAAAAGGTGGAAGTTGCCATACCAATTCTAAGAGGCTATTTCATTTAGATGGCCTATTATCAGCAGGAGAAAAAAAACTTTTGTAGTGATAATCAAGATGGCACATATCAGGCAGTTGACAAGAAGGTGTGAGGATACTTAACATGGGGAAATAGAATCAATTTGTGTTATGACCCAGTCTCTATTCAAACCTAAGTTAATGGTATCCAATTTGCAAATTAATTCCAGTTCAGCAGCTTCTTGTTGGAGCCTGCTTTTGAAGTTTTTCTGTTGTAAAATTGTCAAGTCTGTTATTGAGTGACCAGAGAGGTTGAAGTGTTCTCCAACTGGTTTTTAAATGTTCTGATTCCTGATATTAGATTTGTGTCCATTTATTCTTTTGCGCAAAGACTGTCCGGTTTGGCCAATGTACATGGCAGATGGGCATATATCACATTGGTGCTCTTTGTTAATCATTGCATTCGGCGCACACTGTTGGTGGAAGTGCTGAAGCTGTTACTATATGGCACATGCTCAGTGCCTTTATTGCACAAGCTGCTTGTAGTGGGGTGGCGCCTCACCCCGCGACACCTCCCACTGGTCGTCCATGGAATTAGCTTGTCCAGCGTCCGGAGCACCCTCTGCAGGCCGTAGTCCCACTTGCCACTGGCCCCGTGTCCCTCCCTGGACCCCAGTGCCCTCTTTCCTAGGGTGCTGCACCCCAGCAGTACCCCCCCAGTCTCAGGGTCTCCCCTTCCCAGGGAACTCCCTATCCCCACCTTGCCTCAGTCTAGGCAACTGCCAGTCACCACTTGCCCCTGTTTGCTGGGGCAGACTGCAGTATCAATGCCACTCATCACCAGCCAGGGGGTTTGGCCTGCTGCCTCTATAGCCCTGGGCTGCCCCCTGCAAACCCAGTACCCTTTGTTGGGCCTTCCCCTAGGCCCTGCAGCCTGGGGGTTTCCAAGCCAGAGTTTTCCCCAGCTCCTCTTGCCTTGCCCTAGCCCTGCACCACTCTAGGTATGCTATCAAGCTTCCCCTGCAACCCGAGGAGACTCTCTATCTGTGCCAAACTCTGGGCCTTTTTATCAGAGCCAGATGGGCCCTAATTGAGCCAGCCACAGCTGTGGCTGTTCTGTCCCAGCTGCTTTCTATTGCAGCCCTCTGCTGGGCTGCCTTTTTCTAGCTACAGCCCTTTGCAGGGCTGTTATAAGCCCTCCCCACCCCACCCCACCCCCTTCTTTTTTTTTTTTTTTTTTTTTTTTTTTTCAGCAGTGGGGCAGCTCTGCTCTTTAGGAAGAAGCCTTTTAGCGTAGTCTTGCCTTGGATTTCACACACATATGAAGTCAGAGTGTGCACATTTGAGAACATGGAAAAATGATTTTCCTGGCTCTTGATTATCTCATTGAGACTCCAGCAAGAGTCAAGTTCAGGAGTAAGGTTCTCTGGGATATTTTGAAACAAGTCTATTGTCATAGAGGAAACTTTTCCATTCCAAAAGTCTTTCAAATGTAAACTAGATATGTGATTCTGGCATTTCTGAGACAGCCTAGAATACACATGGCTTTATCAGCAGCAACTTCCTTTAGCTCCCTGGTGATTTTCACAGAGGAAATTTTTCTACGTTTTCTCACAGAAATTAGAGTTGTAATAGGAAACTGAACAAACTCCCCCCAGTGAATTTATCTTCATGTCTAACATGCCAAGTTTATTAGAATATTTGAGGGACTAGTTTTTATTTTTTTAGTTCTCTTTAATTGTGAATCACCTTGAAGACTTGAAAGAGAAATTTTTAAAACTCACATTCCAGTTTCATAAAAGGGATCCAGTGATGGGTTTGACTAATCTTAATATGTCCCACATACGAGTTTTTATCTAAGTGCAGCTTATGAATATGAAAACAGAACTAAATATTTGTTTCCATCTGAGCAGACTGAATAATAAGTGCATTCAGAATAGTTTGGGGTTAGAACACAGGTACTGGGAGAGCTACTGCATATCCTGCTTTGAAGTGGTTTCCATTATATCCAGGGTTTACAGTTTGGTTCAATGGTTCTCAGCACCCCCACTATACAAATTGTTCCAGCACCCCAGGTTAGAATCTGACCGTTCAATAGTTCTATGTATTTTGGAGGCTAAAACTTCCCCCCATATACTTAGCATCCAGTCTTTCTGACAAGCTTCTGTGTTGTTTTCTTTTACTTGGCTGTTTTGGGAAGTGGCTTCTTCCCCCCCATAGGCTGAGGAGATCCATGATTTCTTGGTGGCTCCAGGCAAGAATGCATCTAGTACAGGGTTTCTCAAACTGGGGGTCGCGACCCCCCAGGGGGGGTTGCCGAGCGCTCCCCTGGGGGTCGCGAGCTCCTGCTGCCGCAACTCGCGGAGACTGGGGCTGGGGCTGCTGCGGGATCCCCGGGGGCCGGCGGTGGCTCGAGCCGCGATCCCCAGGCGCCAGCTCAAGCCGAGATCCCCGGCCGCCGGTGGCGGCTCAAGCCCCGAGCCCGGATGGCTGCCCCGAGCCCGGGCGGCTGCCCCGAGCCCCGGTGGGGGCCGGGCCGCAGCCAGGAGCCCATCCGCAGCGGGGACCAGGGCCGCAGCCGGCAGCCTGCCCGCGGAGGGGACCGGGTCCGTAGCCGGCAGCCCGCCCGCGGCGGGGACCAGCACCGCAGCCGGGAGCCCGCAGCCGGGAGCCCGCCCGCCACAGGGGCCGGGGCACATGGGGGTCCACGCCTGTATTGAATTCGGCGGCATTTCGGCGGACATGGAGGGGTCGTGCCGAGCCGCCGGAGCCGAAAAAGGGGTCGCGGTCTCAACGAGTTTGAGAACCGCTGATCTAGTAGCTCTCAGTGTGTATAGAGTTGGCCTGGTTAGTTGGAACAAACAAAAGTAGGCTGCTAAGTTGCCCACCTTGGTGAGAAGATCAGGAAAATATATTTAAAAATACACAGGGATTTGAAAGGGGCAGGTGGCTTCTAGTCTCTGTGACCCTTGGGCAGTGGAGTTCAAAATTGTGACTGAAGTGGCCACTGTTGTAGGGAGAGGGAAACAGTACGGAAAGGTACTAGAGCCCTGTTAGGGGTCAACACATGTAATGACATGTCTACATTTGCTCTGCCTCACCCTAAGTAGGTTGACTGTGTCGCTCGGGTAGGCGGTGTTATGATATCGCTGAGTGCTTACATTGGTGGGAGACAAAATGTTGGTGTAGACGTCTGCACAACTAGTTTGATGCAAATCTACTTGCATCAACCTAACTTTGTAGTGTAGACCAGGGTTTAGTGGCATTTCACTTGTTGGGGCCCTTCTGCACTGGCTCAATGACCAGGCACTGCTGCTCTCTCATCAGTTCCACACAGACTTGCACCCAGCTGTAACATCCCACAGTCATGTCTGCACATGGTTTTGTCCACAATTACTGGGGGTTTCTTTCTGCAACCAGCTTCTTGGCAGCTCTTGGCTAGCCGTGCCCTGATGCTTCCTAAAAGAGCTCAATTATCAAGTTCATCACAATACATAGCTAAAGTCCTACCTCAGCTATGTGAGCATGGATTCTTTTTGCCAGCAGGGGGAATTGCACTTGTGTCTGAAGGCAAAATTTGGCCGAGATCAAGACTCAAACTCAAGTTTTTAAAGATGGAGTAGTGCATTGATCCACTGTGTTATCTCTAGCCTCCAGTGTTCTGCACCTCCTGGAAAAGAATCTCCCAGCGAAGACTTTTCAGAGTTACACCACTAAGCTGGGGGGTATTGTGAAAACTGGAAATTATGCAGTACCACAGTAAGCTGCAAGGGTGGGCTGCTCATGCCAAGAGGAGAAGGTTTAATTATGTACAGTAAAATGCATGTCAGGGAATCTTTTCCTGATGCTCTTAAATGCTCAACATTCAGTGGAGCTATCCTAGTTTAAGTGCTTTTGGACGAACCCTTTGTTAATTTAACAAAGTTTTTGAAGCAAATGTCAAGTTAGCTGATACTCAAATTCCATAGTTATTTTAAAACAAACATTTGATTAAAGGACAAACAGCTCATCCGATTCCCTCTGCCTTTTCCTTATGCTAAATGGTAGTTTCCAGGAGTAACCTTGGAATTTTTTAAACGTCAGTAGATGGCAGGACTGTTCCTAATACAAAATAAAGACTTTATAAAACATGCATTCAAGGGGATCTGCAAAAGATATTTTTAAAATTGGGCTTGTACTGACCTTTGTATAAAGAAAATTTCTGCCTTTGAGGCTCTTTAAAAAAAAGATTTTTCTTTCCTACTTTCTTTTCTAACCCTTCCGCCAAGTGGAGGCTGCAGCAACAAGGGCTGGGTTCAATATCTAGGAGTTCCTCTTAACAATACAAAACAGAACCAGCTCAACCCCCGCGCAGTAACCTGGGAAAATTTAACACCACCGCTGGTTGCCTCTAAGAGGCAATACTTTTCCACTTTCAAGTTCTGCATGTGTATAGCAAAGAAAACGCAATAAAAGGGAAGAGCAACCCAGCATTAATTTTGGGAAAATACTACATCCATGACTCAAAAGCATGTGACCATAAGCAAAACACCACCCAAGATTAGGTTAGGCAGTGTCTTTTGCCACAGTTTCTTACCTTGGTGTGAAAGTCGGACAGACAAAGTTCCTTTAACACACCTCTCCTCCATTGCAGCTGGCTAACCTTCCCCACAGGTGGTGAGCTGGCTCTGGCCAGGCGAACTTGGATGGTGTGTCGCAGTTGCCAGGCTCTCAAATGGGGCTTGCAGCTACTCAAGATGTGGGGTAGTTTCTCGTTGGCATAGCCACACTTCTTCAATTGCTAGTCTTGATTCCTGTGGTGGATAGCTCTGTTCAGTGGGATGCAGTTGAGCTGGGCCCTGTGTTTGAACCTCCAGTCATCACATTGGGTGAAGCTGCTCTCAGGGAGGAAGTGATTGCTGGCATCCCACTTGCAAGTCACCTCAAATGGCTTGCCCTGGTCTGGCTTCCTCTTCAGGTTTTTCCACATAGTGGCAGTGGATGTCCTCCTTCAGGGTCCTCTCCAGCATAGTTCTTGCTTTCAGAGTGAGGATTGTGTGGTGATTTGCAACTGAAATCAGCTAAAATTGATCATTTTGGCAAAGCAGTTCCCTCTGCTAAATTCCTAGGCTGAGTTGGTGTGTTTATGCAATTAGACCTGTTTCTGAGGTTCCTGCCTGCCCAGCTCCCCACTATATGTTGGGGGGTAAGGGTGGTGTAGTGGGGGAGGGAAGCTCATTCAGACCTTGCTGACATCCTCCCCCAGCTAAGAATTTGTCATCCCGGCAAATCACATTCCATATTCTACCAAATCCACTAGATCTCCCCAAAGTGTCGGAGGAAGCCAACTATGCGTGCTACCAGCCTGTGAACTAAATGTATTGGTTCTTCACTAACCACCCCAGCTGCATCATAAGTTAACCTGTCTACTGGCCTGCTAACGTATCACAACTATTAAAGTGGACATTGCAGCAGCAAGGGGAACTTCTTGAGCTAGGGATAGTGACGATTTTCTCGAGGATCCCTTAGATTCAGAAATAGGCCTCTGCATAGGACTCCAGTGATAGCTTCTCCACTGTCCAACAGCCTAGGCTTGTCTTTCTTCAAGGAGGTCTGGGAATGCTGGTGGAGAAGACAGGTGTGGAAGGCTGGTCTCATTGGTGTGCCAGCAGCAGACCTAAATGTTTCCCAATCCTGTGTACATTTCTTACCTTATAAATATCAAGAATGTCAAGCTTGGTCATTCTTAGTTTTCCTGGGGAGCTTCCTGGATATCTCAGGGAAGAAATATTGTGAGCTCTCACATTTTAATGAGAGCAACAGGAGTGTTGAGACTTTAACCAAGATGTTGTTTATAAAGAATTCCAGTGTAGACGAAGGGGTAGGATCAAACATGTAACTACATTTTTGAATTGGCAACATGGAAACAATGCTACAGCTCCACAAATGTAAAATCAAAACAAAATGCTGAACCCAGGCAAACCTCACAAACATTTTGGGAAGTTTAGTCTGATGCATGGGTTTGGTTGGAAACCAGAAAACAGACAAAATCTGGTCGTTTTGGCTAAGTTTCACTTAGATGTGTTCAGACATACGCAAGCCAGAGATTCTGATGAAGTGAAATGATGGCCACACAATTTTCCATCAGATATAACAAGAAGTTTTCCCTTTAATAGCTCTTCAACGTTTAGAATCAAAAGGGCTCATGCTTTGAAAGGGGCAGCAGAGAGCAGTTTTATCCAATAGGCTAGGGGTAGGGAGGGTGGTCTCAAGCTGTGGGAAAATGGGTTGGGATTGGCTCAAACACAGCAGTCCTTTCCCAGCTCGCTCACCTCTCCTCCTCTTTCCCTTCTCCCTATGATAACATTCTCTTGCCATCAGAGGTGAAAGTAAGCTGGTCTGGTCTGGTACGGTGTACTGGTAAGAGCTGGTACACAGCCAACCATACTGGCAGGGTCACTGATGGGGAGATCCAAAAGGACAGCTTCCTGGGCCCTGGCAATTTAAAAGAGTCTGGGGCTCCTGGCTGAGGCTGAAGCCCTAGCCCTTTAAATCACCGCCAGAGCCCAAGGACTCCCAGTTGCTGCTGCTGCTACCCTACCATGGGGCTCTGGCAGTGATTTAAAGGGCTCCAGGCTCCTGCTACTCCTACTACTCCAGTGGCTGGAGCCCCAGGTCCTTTAAATTGCTGCTGGATTTAGTACTAGTGCTAGAAGTGGCGGTGGCCGGCAGCCCGGGGCCTTTAAATTGCCGGCGGAACCCTGGGCGGCATGCGTCAGGCAGCCCTGAAGGGCTGACTGGGGGAGTCTGGCCTCAGCCCCGCCCTTTCTGCCAGAGGCCTTGACCCTCCTTGGGGCCCAGAGCTGCCTCCCCACCATTCTCAGGACTCCAGCCACCCAGCATACTGGTCAGTCTCTTAAGTTACTTTCACCCCTGCTTGTCATAAAGCTAAGGAAACAGCCTAGCTGGTGTATCAAGGGTTAATTCTTTCAAAGTTACATGGTGCCAAAACAATCTGAAGATAGAATATTTAGGGTGGGTACTTTTTAAAAAGGTTAATAATACACATGCTAGACATGAAAAGATACCAGAACTGATGGTTTATTTCTGAGTTGGAAAAAAAATACAACCCTTCTTCTATTTCTTCCTTGCGTAAGGAAGGTTTGGTTCAAGAATTGGCTGTAATCTTGTTTTAATTTCCATCAGGAATGTTTTTAGCTGGCGCACCAACTAAGTGTGTAAATAGCATGGGAGTTTTGGAAGCTGCATTGCTGGTTCCTTTTATAATTAATAATGGAAATCTTTTGAAATTTATATGAGCCTCTGTAGAAGCTTCACGTGGCTCCTAAAATGCATGATTACCTGCCATTCTAAAATATTCCTCTCAACTGAGAGCAGTTGACTGTACACTTCTCAAGCCTCACTCACTAATGGCTGCATGAGAAAGCTGGTTGAGCCAGTGACTGGCTCGTTCATACAAAAAAAAATCTTTTCAGGGTTCACAATGTGATGAGAAAAGCTGCTCCCCAGCTTTAGTTACTCCAAATTTACTCTGCACACGGTGCTATTAAAAATAATAAGCGGAAACATGGTGAAGTGTGCAGAATTAACCAGAACAAGTACATTCTAGATCATCTTACTGATGTAACCCTTTTCTTCCACGCCTATTGGTCCCATATGTTTTTTTTTATTATTATTATTAGTTTTGCTTCCCCTCTTTCTGGGGTGCATTTTCTGTGTTGTGCGTCTCAAAAGGTATAGCACAAAACCTGCCCCAGACTACTAGGATGGGGCAACTCCGCCATTGCTTGGTCCCAAGCCCAAGATGTGAAAGGAGGAGGGCTTTGCGTTGGGCTAGCAACTCACCATGTAAAAAACGAATGCTACAGGAACGTCAACCAAATCTTCAGCGAATGGAGAAGAATGGTTGGTGCCTTATGCTCCACCAGGAGCGAAGAGGGTAAGAAGAAGAAGATTAGGATGGGGCACAGTGTAATTACAGCAGGCGTATATAAAAGTACTAGCGCTCAGCCAATGCTACAATCAAAAGCTAAGCTCCTTTCATATAACAGAGCACAAAATGAATCTACATGGCAAAGCTAAAGTGCATCACAGCTGCATTTTTTAATGTTATCTTTTGCATTCTGTTCTGTATTTTCTTCATCTCACAGCATAACGTTCTGCTACTCCAGGGCTCTGGGGACTATTTAAAGGGCTCAGGGCTCCCCTACTTTTACCACCCCATCCCCTTAAATAGCTGCCGGAGCCTCACAGCTGCTACCCCAGGGCTCTGGCATTGGGGCTCTGGCGGCAATTTAAAGGGCCTGGGGCTCCAGCTGCTGCTGGAGGCCAGGCTGCCCCGGTACAGTGCATTGGCTCTTGCTGGTATGCTGTACTGGGGCGTACCGGCTTACTTTCACCTCTGTCAGGATGGCCCATTTCAGACAGGTGTGAGTAACAGTAGGGGGATAGTTAATCTGGGGCAAGAGAGTCAATTTGTGTAATGACCCAATCACTCCCAGTCTTTTTTCAAGCCTAAATTAATGGTATCCAGTTTGCAAATGAATTCCAGTTGAGCAGCTTCTCATTGGAGTTTGTTTTTGAAGTTTTTGTAGTTGAAGTATTGCCACTTTTAAGTCTGTTACTGAGTGACCTGAGAGGTTGAAGTGTTCTCCTACTGGTTTTTGAATGTCATGCTTCCTGATGTTAGATTTGTGCCCATTTATTCTTTTGCACAGAGGCTGTCCGGTTTGGCCAATGCCCCTCTGCCATGTACATGCCATGATACAGCATTTAGAAAATGTTGAGGTTGGAAATGTTAAGCAGAATCTGCAGTGCTCATCTGAGTAGTGACAACAGAAGGAACAGAATCCAAGATATCCTATTCTGGCCAGGAATTAATCTGTTCTTGGTGCTAATTGATCTAAGGGTGAAATTTGCAAATAAAGTAAAGTTGTTATTAATGCTGACTGTGTTTTTTGAGGAAATATCGAAAAGCCTTTGGAGAGTGACTGTCATGAGCACGGTGGTTTCTTTGCAAAGCCAGAGTTAGTAAACAGTGTGCAGGAAAATTCCAGAGGAGAGCCAAGTGCAATAAGTTAAAATTGCTTAATGTACCGTTATTTATTCACCTATTTATTTTTGTGAGTGAGAAGATAGCTTTTTTTGTATACACCAGCATACAAAGAAAGAAGAAACTGTGGGCCAAAAATTGGGCTCCCACACCCAAATTTAGGCCAAATTTAACCTTTCTATACTGCAGTTTTCCTACACCAGGGATCTTGCCTCTGAAAGTGAAAGCTGTCTGTTGGTAGCGCTAAAGCTCCTCACAGCCAGTGCCAGCGCTAGAGGCACTCAAAACAAAAAGCCACATGGGGCTCCAAGTTGCAAGTGTGCTCTGGGCTCCTATTGGCTTTCATAGAAAAAAAAGGTCACTCCTTGTTTCTATGCCCTTTCAGCTTAAAAAGGCCTCACTTGCTGATGTTTAGCTGCCTATGTTTTTACCCCTATGTGAGATAGTTCTAGGCTTCTGGTGGGGCTTGTGTCTTAATAATAACTTCTCTTCTCTCTAATGTAAATAACGACAAGATACAATTGTGTTCATACACTGCCTTTGAAGTGCAAGCCTAAAGTTTTCACTTTTCTAAACAAAATCCGCTTTTAGAAAACTCTCCCCTCTCTGATCTCAACTACGCTATTCAAATCTAGTTTTGTTTAGCCTACCAAAAAACTAAGATTGGCCCTGAGCACAGCTGAGCTAGTCCCCAGTAAGACAGTTACATATGCATCCGTCTGGTGATAAAACATATTATAATAATGTAGAAGTAACAAAGAGTCCTGTAGCACCTTAAAGACTAACTAAAGTATTGAAGCATAAGATTTTGTGGGCTAATACCCACTTTGTCGGATGCAAGGTGCCACAGGACTCTTTGTTACTTCTGCTATTTCAGACTAACTCGGCTACCTCTCTGATTCTATAATAATGTAGTTACCTTGGCATGATGGTAGCTGGCTGGAAGGAACAGGTAGAGGAAGGATAAGTCAACCAAGAACCGACTATTGAGGACTTCAGTCAAATTATGAAACAGAGTTTCTTTTGTCTTCCTTGGCCTTGTCTACACTTGATAAGATTTCAGGTATAGGTGTACCAGCAGGCTCCCTAGTGGAAATGCAGCGCATAGCAGAAAAAACAATTATTTTGTTGCTATAGTTTTTACCAGTTCTCCAGACTAAATAAATTGTACCAGCAAAATGATTTGTTGTCATATAACTGCATCTCCACTACAATACTTTTTGTCAGTATAAAAATTTCATAACGCAAACCCCTAATCAACATTATTATCCAGCAGAACTTTTTGAGTATAGACCTAGTCCTACAGAATATTAGGCAGTCAGGATGACCTCTATAAAGGGTACTTCATGTCATAACCAGGATGTGGGCAGTCTGACCTAATGGTCAGAGGAGGAGTGAGGCCAGGACAGATACCAAGAGGTCAGAGTCCAAGATAGGATGCAGGTGTCAGGAGGCAGGCAGGGGTTCATCAGTACCTGCAGGTATTGCAGGAGAAGAAGTCCTAAGCAGGAGCAACCCAGCTGCATGGATAACTTCCTGTCCCTGTGCTTGGTTTAAATAGAAGCTGGGAAGCAATCAGGACCCCACAGCTTTCAGACAATCAGATCCCAGGATTGGAGTCCTCTGTCAGCATTCAGCTTCTCTTCTGACAACTGTTAAACAGCTCACCAAGTGTCAGGTTAGAATTTACTAGTTCATGGGAGCCCTGTGTATTGGCATTCAAAATCCATGGTCCCTGATACATAGGTGGCTAAGTCCCATTCTTAAGCACCCCTGGTATCCACAAAACACCTGCTTGGCTTCCGCCTAACTTTGTAGGTGCCTAAAGTCACTCAGCACCTATGCTTTTGCAGTGAAAGTTCCCTTTGCATCTGTGTTTCTACCTCTGAGCACACAGTGCTGCCTCCCTCTAGGCATCCAGACTTCCACTATATCTTCCAACCCCTGATCGATACACAAACTGGGGAAAGATAGACCCTTGGATGCACGTGTGTGTGGGGCCAGGGTCAGTAGGCATGCTCAGAGCCTGCTGACCCTCTGCACAAAACAGCCAGGTGTGGGAGGACCTCCCTTATAACACAGTAGTTGGGGGTGTACCCAGGCTGTGGGAGACCTCCTTGTTCAAGTGCCCCTTTGCCTGCTGAGAAGGGATTTGAACAGGGAGTTGTCAGGTACATGTCCTACCAACTCAGCTATGGGATATTCTGATGTAGGTCTCTATTCTAATTCAGTTAAATAATTGGATAATTAAATATTAATTGGGCCAGAAAAAAAAATCAGAATGACACTCTAGCCCAGTGGTTAGGGGACTCACCTGAAAGGTGGCAGAATGCTGTTCATATCCTCATCGGGCAGAGAAGGCCTGGGAGTCTCCCACATCCTGGGTTAATACTTAACCACTGGGCTAAAGGCCATAAGTGAGTGGTGCCCTCCTGGCTGTTCTGTATGGAGTTAGACAGCCCCTGAACATGGCTATTGGATTGGGCCCTGCCCATGAAATTTAGGTGGCCATATGCTTATCTTCCCCTGGTTTGCATATCCCACGCAGAGATAGGGGGGCTCTCTACAACCTGGACTTAGGTGCCTATCTCTGTCAAGGAGACAGAGCGTAGGCCATACCCCTCTCCTGGGCACCTCTCATTAGGCAGCTCCCTCCCCAATGTGCTGGCCTTTGTGGATCTCATTTCAAGTTGTTCTCTCCCCATTCATTGTACGGGGTGTCTAGGTGCTTAACTCAGGCTCTGTGGATCACAGTATTATTCCTGACAGGTTGAAGATTAGCAGGTGTGTTAGTTTGTATCTGTAAAGAAAACAAGGAATACTTGTGGCACCTTAGAGGCTAACCAATTTAGAGTTATAGCCCATGAAAGCTTATGCTGAAATAAATTGGTTAGTCTCTAAGGTGCCACAAGTATTTCTCATTTTCTTTAGTATTATTCCTGTGATTTGTTAGGTGCCTAAAAGTTAGGTGCAGTGACACTCAGCATCACAATGCCTAATTAGATTACAGTGTAAACACAGTAACTAAAACATTGGCATGTGGTCTACACAGGGAAATGCACAGATCAGAGCACCAGTTTTCCCCTCACTATTCCATAAATAAACAGTGCAATAGCCCCACTGGTATTGTGTTGTGCATGGGACACACTATAATGTACTATAAATTTTGATATTGCCATCTCTTACTGTCTGACCCCATTAGGTATTCTGCATCGTAGAGGATCAGGCCTCTAAATTTGAGGAACTCTGCTTGTACTGCTTCAAGAAAATATATTACTGGGGCTCTGTCCTTTTAAAATGATCATAACATCCATGCAATAAGGATTTAAATACAAGCTAAAAATACCCTACATGCTCACCACTCAGAAGTTTGCCCAACCTGACCTCAGTTAAGACACTGGAATCTGCAGGAACAGCTTTCTGGTGCTGAATGGGGTGTTAAAACATATCCTGGAAAGAGGCTCAAGAAAATGAAAGATCAGTTGAAAGTCTGAGCATGAAACTGGCTATGTACGAAGGGAAGGATTTCAAGTATGAATGTGTGTGTGTTCTTGCATGTGCTGAGGAAAGAAGGATTTGCAGAGGAGACAAGGGAGCGCTTTGTGTACAGTGCTCACGTTGACACAGCTCAGCCTGTTCTCTATCTCTCTGTTTCACTTCTGACTCTACAGGAACATGCAGTGGCTCCTCATTCCCACTCTCCTCCTCATCATTTACATGCAACAGGTAAGTTTTCTCAAAAGATTTTTTTTCTCCCTTGAGCGGTTAAAACTTGTATTTGCTTCATGACAAATAAAATTCATTCAAGCAAATGTGTGTGCAGAATAGGAAGCCATTTTTACCACCACGTACCATTTTATTTGCAGCTTATTCATTGCACAGTCACAATTTCGACATTTTCCTCTCACTTCAGTTCATTGCTAAAAAAAATTAAATTCTTAGTGACTTCAACTCTCTCTTTTTTCTGAATGCAAATTCTTGTCGGACACAATGTAAATAAACATCTTTCCCCCATTCATATTCCAGGTACATGGACTAATCTGGCTTTAGGGCTCCATGAGCTAGTTTTGCAAATTAGCAAGGAGCTCTGGTGTTATTAAACTGTTTTAACAACAGAGAAATTCTGCTCTATCTACTCCAGTTTCAAAAACCAATTACATTAAAAAAAATACCTTGCAGATGTGTTCTTTTCCTCCTCTAGTGAAGTTAAATCTCCACATGGACCATTTACAAAACAATTATACTTTGGTATTAATTTATTTACCTCATACATAATTTTCTTAATCTTAAAAACCAACCAACGAACCACCCATCAAGAGACTTCCACACAATGGACTCCTTTTGGAATCTGCCCATAGGATTCGCAAAATATGTACCGTGGGTTTGTGTGATGTGGACACAATTGTTACAGTAGGCTAGGGAAGGAAGAATCAAAGTATTTGGTTTGTCAACTTTACAGGCAGGCTTTCAATTTTTATCCAAACTTTATAGAACATTGAATATTTTTCAAGTAAACGGTGTTGTTCAGTGGCAGCAGTAACCCTACCACAGGCTGTTTACTCATTATTTGTTTTCTTGCTGTGAAGTGTCACACCTCTGTGTGGTCCTCTCTTTTTTTCATTTTGTTTAGGTAGAGCTCTGCAGGTTCAAAGCACATTTTGACTTATAATGCAAAAGCTTAAATAACAGCATAAATGTAAGCAATATTTGCTGAACCACAGTGTATGAGGGAATCCTAAGAATCCACAGATCCATTTTGAAATAAGAGATACCTGATTTTAGTCACACAGACAATACCACAGTATGTAGTTCAGGCCCTAGCCAAATTTTTATAATATTTTTGGGGAAAAGATTTCAGCAACTGTTGAGGTGTACTTACGGGAGTTTCCTAAAGTATCCATCCAGTCACTTATGCTGATAAATGTTTAAGAGCACCTATTTACCCCACATCCTTCTTCCAGAGACAGAAACTTTAAAAAGCTGTAACAGTGTGCACCAGAAGTACAGACTAAGCTAATTTTATGGCTGGTTGAAAAGTTAACATAAAGCCGTTCCTTAAAAATAATCAGTTATAAGAGCTAGTGATTTATCATATTACTGCGATGTGTGGAGAATGAATGAAAATAAATAATGGAATGATTAAAAACACCACATTTATTAAACTGTGCCTGGTACATTGCAGAACCTGTTGTGAGGCACTGAATAATATTTCAGCTCCTATCTATAGTGGTTGATTTTGGGAACAGGTGTGTATCTTAAAAAATCGTTGTAGTCAAGTGACCATGGAAGCCATCTGTTGGAACCTAGTAAAACTTTATAGGTTATGAACCTCAAAGTGTGGTGAAATGCTTGAAAAATGATTATCACAGCTAGAAAAATTACTATAGATATGAAAATCAGAGGAGAAAAACCCCATTCAGAAGATTCCCTATGGTGAACTGGAATTCAGTTATGTGGCTGGTTGTGGTGGCATGCAGAGTTCTGCAGTAACTTCCAGTTTCAAAATGGGAATTTGTATTGAATTAAATAGGAAAATGAATAATCCAATACCATAGTCTTCCATAGACTGCCAAAGGTTTTTTTATTGACTGGACAGTACTGCACTGCAGAATTTGTTTGGGGAGAGAGAAGCTGATAGCTTTAGACTGTGTGGAGAATTCTGTAATTGCAAGATAAGACACATAGGACTTTTGCTTTAGGTCACTCAGACTATGACCTTGTCATCTCAGTGCTGCCACCAGACTGTTAAGTTCTTGTTCCTGCTTAAGCCCTGGATCCTGCAAACAACTGAGCTGAGTAAATATAGGCATGTGAACAAATCCATGAAAGTCAGTGGAACTGCTCATGCGTACTTCTTTGCAGGATGCACCCTCCAACACATTTTTCCTGCCAGTTACACAGCAAACACAACAATGGAAAAGTGACTTGTCTTCTGTTCCTTCACACCCCAACAACCCAATTATCAAGTAAGCTGCGAGTGCCAAATTTTCAAATATTTGAGTCAATGTAAGTGGCAGAAAGAACATCACTTGGCTTCCAGATCTCAAAGTGAATGTGTAGGGCTGACAGTGTCTATAGATTAGGGCTGACTACATTTGGTATAACATCATCCATAGTGTGAAATCCTATAATACCAAATTTAAAACCTTCTCCTGACTAACTACACTAAAAGTTTTATTTTGTCGAAAGAAGAGACAGATTACTTTTCTTTATTTCAAAGACTAGGTCAAATTCACTGTTGGTGTAACACTCCAAATGTGTTAAGTTAGTGGTGAATTTGGTCCTTTGTTTCTCACACACTGCCTCTCAATTTTTCATCTTGTGAATTTTTACAAAAGCTTTAGTGGCTTTATGAAACTCACTTCTTTCATGGAGGTTTAATTCCATTAATGGCTATTAGCCAGGATGGATAAAGAATGGTGTCCCTAGCCTCTGTTTGTCAGAGGGGGGAGATGGATGGCAGGAGAGATCACTTGATCCTTATCTGTCAGGTTCACTCCCTCTGGGGCACCTGGCATTGGCCACAGTCAGTAAACAGGATACTGGGCTGGATGGACCTTGGGTCTGACCCAGTATGGCCATTCTCATGTTCTTATCCTTACTAAGGTTTATGGTATACTAACCATGCTTAAAGTAACCCAGCCCTCAAAAGTCCAACCATATGTAAGTTTTTCTGCAGGTCACAAGGCAACAGCCAACTAGAAGTGAAGCCTGGGGAAAAATCTGACGAAGCCAGTGAGGTATATCAACGTAAAGAATTTTGTCACTGGCCATGCAAATGCCCCCATGTGCCAACCTGCACCCCTGGAGTGAGCCTGGTAAAGGATGGTTGTGGATGTTGTAAAATCTGTGCCAAGCAGGCCGGAGAGATCTGTAACGAAGCAGAGACCTGTGACCCTCACAAAGGACTTTACTGTGATTACTCTGCAGACAGGCCTAGGTATGAAACAGGAGTATGTGCATGTAAGTTACTCTTTTACATCCTATTCTTGAAACTTCAAGGGGTTAGAGGCATGGCGCTTTATAGTCTGACTCAAAAGAAAAAAATATCTTTTAGTTTGGGCTGTACAGTTCCTTGCCTGTAAATTACACCAATCTAGACTTCCTTACACTCACTCATTTACTGATGTGTAAATCCATGTTTAAGGGTGCCACTGCCACACCATTTTACATATCAGTCAAAGTGACCCATTAGGTGTATCCACTCTTATTTATGGAAGCATTTGTGACCCGGTAGAAACAAAGTAGCCAATAAGTATAATTTCTCACAGATAAAAGTTGTGTTTGGGTGGGAATGGGCAGAACTCTCCTCTTAACATTTGCAGAACTTCCTCAATGGAAGTACTGCATGCAGTATACACAGCAGGTAATTGGAGTAGGAAAGGATGATCTCGTTTTACCGTTTGGTCTCCATTCACTGCATTTTATAGCTTCTAGTTGGGTTAGTAATTTTGCTCTTTATCATTTTCAGATATGATAGCAGTAGGATGTGAGCTCAATGGAGTGTATTATGTCAATGGCCAGGCCTTCCAGCCTACCCCACTTTATAAGTGTCTCTGTGTTAGTGGTGCAATTGGATGTACACCTGTATTCACCTCAAAGGCAGCAGCAAGCCAGTGTGTCATGGTCAATGGCAGAAAGAAGTCTGGACATTCCAGCTGTGGTCCTGGACAACAGAAACAGCTACAATCAACAGCCGCCAGCTTAGTGCCAGGTGTGGATGACTAGAATGATAAAAATTTTACCATGTATGAAAATAGTTTAACTACACACGTTAAAAAAAGAACAAATGGTTCAATAAATAATCTATTTACCAACATCTTGTAGGTCCTTCTTATCCAAAAGGATTCTAGATTTTGGCTTAGACAGCCTGATTGGTTATTGACAAAATCTCAGTCATTGCAAGGGGATATAAACCCCAACCACCTTCTCTATCTTCGATTCAGTCTATAAGATGATGGAGAAATTTATAATTTTCTGGCTTCTCAACTATTCACAATATTATGAGGTTCAAATTATAATGGCTATTTCCCTGGTTAAATCACTTGTCCTCTGCTTCTAGGATGAGAAGGAGAATAAAATAAAATTAAGTGTAGACTAAGGCTCAAGAACAAACCAGATTCAAATATTGCAGATATATAAGAAGGAGCAAACAAGGCAGCCCAGGCTATAGCAAATTTCTACACAAGCCCTGGCGTGTTAACCTCACAAAATCTGGAAATTCAGTTTGGATAGGCTTTCAAGAAGTTCAAGTGCTTATTCAAGCTATCCTAAAAATGGAAACTCATCCTACATCAAAACAAAAAAATTAATATTTAGACAAGACATGAAGAATAGCGATTCCTTTTTACAAAATTTATCCAAAGTTGGGAATAAAACCACACACAGTAGGAAAGGCACTCAGAAAAGCAACCGAGTTCAAATGAATGAATTGTACACTTTTAGAGAATGTTAATTTAACCAAGGAGAGAGAACCATTTGGAATATCTGATTCCAAATAATTTAAACCGATTAAAATGGAATAATAAACTGGAATTATAATTGTATATACCTGCACAGCAATAAGACATTGCTTCTTCCCAGCACCTTAATAAAACAGAAATCTTAAGGTGCATTTTCAATCATTTTTATTGAGAACGAAGAGCAACATTTCAACATTTGCGATGAATTCAAAAATTTGGATAAACTGTGGAACACAAACCAGAAAGCAACTGAATCCCAGCTGGCTCTCAGTTCAGAGGGCTGAACATTCCACCTGCATGATTACAGGGGATGGGAAGGATCACTGGTTGCTACACATGCTGAGGGTCTGGTTGAATGCAAATAGACTAGTCAAGTTTATTTACATGTCTAGTTTCACTTTCTGGCCTTCATAAATTACCATGTTACCTTACAAACTCCTGGCAGATATTTAAATCTAAATAAAAATTTCCTTTGATTTAAAAAAATGAACATAATAGGCATGTAACTGTCAAATCTTAGATTTCAAACCATAATTTTATAGACCCAAGCCAACAATGATTCACTGCAGAGTGATGGACTCAAAAATTAACTTCTGGAATTAAATTTATTGTTAACCCTCAGCACGACCCTCGGAGGACCTGGGCTATAATCTATTCCTGGGAGATTGTGTCAAAATTTAAAATTCTGCACACAATATTTTAAAATTCTGCACATTTTAGTTGTCAAAACAACAATATAATCACGCCCATTTCAATTATTTTGGTAATTTATTTCAGAATACCCGTGAGCAGTTATGTCTGTAACAATACAAACATTCCCCTAGGAGTAAAGAGTTAAAGAAACTCTTATGACAATCCAGTTGTTTCTCTGCCCCCTCTTCCCCAACTCCAGCCAAGGGGTGCCCCCAGCTCAGACATTCATACCTCCTACCCTCCAAAGGCCAGCTATGCCCCCCCCTCACACCCTTCCTAGAGCCTAGGAATCCAGAAGGAGAAACAACCAATGCTAGGACCTGGGATTGCAGTTTCCTGCACATCACCACCTTTCAGGGAATGTTGGGAACTGCAGCTGAGGGGAATATCCCCCCCCCCCCCACCTTGTCTTCCATTTGTGAGCTGGGCTCTGCCAGGTCCATTGGCCCTTAGTGGGAGGTCAACATCTCTACAGCCATTTCGGGGGGGGGGGGGGAAGGAAATTTATTTTTTAATTTCTGCAAAATTCCCCAGCAGTAGCTGTAATCCTACATTTTGTTTCTTTATTTCCTGGGCTGAGAGGGAGGGAAAGTGATACAAAATAGTGCTCCAGCACTAGGTTGAAGATCTTCAGTTACTTTAAACAGAAAAGAAACTCCTTCAGCCACACTTGAACCTGGAAGTAAAAACTCTTGGAAAAGAAGTTCCACTTAGCACTCCCTGAATAAACTGAAGGTCTGTACTATGTTAAGGCCTTATTTATTACATCTGAAGCACCAGACACTTTACAATACCGATTAAAATTAAGGCATGACCCAAACAAGAACAGGAAGACGATGTGGCAAGTAAGGAAGAGGGAAGGGACAAAAACAAAATAGAGTAGGAATCCTTGGTAGAAGAAATGCTTTTTCCTTTGCCCAGAGAAAACCTGAAAATTTGTTTAAAAAATGATGTTCTCCCCTTAACATAATGTAATATAATCTATGGTTTAAATTCAATTTGTGCACAGTTTGCATGCAGTGGCATGTTAGCTCTAAAACTGTTTAAATTCTTTCCTCCCTTCTGTTAATGCTGGTAGCAAACGCTAAGCTTAATTTTATTGCTTTTACTGTTTTCAGTTTTCCTGCTTTCCTTAAGCATTTTCTGTTTGGCTAATTCATAAGTGAAGACAGTATCTATATCATAGGTAGAAAATGTACTAGACATGAGCAACTCTGTAACCTCCCTTTATTTATTGCAGATCTGTGCCGGGCTTTTAATCTGCTTCCTGCACTGAGATCTTTAACCTGCTGTCTACCTTTCAGGTACCCTCATAATTCTGCCCTACCCTCTTAACTATATGTGCAGATTTCAAACACTGTGAGCCCTTCTTGAGTATTTCACCAAGATTTGCCACGGTGATTTTAAATCTTATTTGATACCTTTACCTATTTGCACTCCTATCCGATTTATTAGTATCAGACATTTAGAAGTGACTGTAAAAAATCATTCCTGACCTAGAAAAAGAAAAGTTACACATCAAAAGATTTATTTACATATGTTCATATACATTTTCATGGCTGTACTTGGTCTGCAGTCTAAGAAGTTTTTAAAATGTGCTCTTCACTAGTTATGGTGTTTCATAACAGTTCTTCAGAAGGGATTGTGCGTTCCCATAACATGAATCTAGAGGGCCATAGAATATACAAACAATCATGCTGAGATTTTCAAAGCCATCTCAGAGATTTTGATGTCAAATTCCGATCTTAATGGAAAGTGGTGTCCAAATTTCATAGGCAGCTTTGCACATCTTAGCCTCAGCCTTTTTAGATCTATGTACAAGAGAAGCCACCTGACCAGAAATCAAATGCTAATTAATTTTCAATTAATACTACTTTAGGCTATCTGTGTTGTGATGTGTATAATATATTGCTCTGTCTCTCAGTTTACAGAAGTCTACCGCTTGTTTTGAAGGAGAAGTGCCTAGTACAGGCAACTTCTTGGACACCTTGTTCCAGAACCTGTGGCATAGGTATATCCAACAGAGTGACCAATGAAAACAATAACTGTGAAATGAGAAAAGAAGAGAGGTTGTGTTTCATTCAACCTTGTCAGACCAATCTATTGAAGACTATAAAGGTAAATTATGGTGCAAAATGGCTTTCCATTATTTCTGATGTGAGCCTTCCTGAAATACAAGAATGATCTTGTCTTTATCATGTAGCAGTGAACTACAGAAGGATAATTTTAAAGAAAGCCGCAAATCAGAGGATTGTTACTGCTAGACTGCTGTTTTATTACTTTTAAAAAAATCTGACTGATAAAAAGACAGCTAGCTTTAAAAAAGTATGTAATGTTTCAAATGATACCGCTGTTTAAATAAGAATCTTTGTTGTTTGTTCTGTTGCTTTTTTTCCATGTGAAATTTCAAGCTTTGTTTTATATTTAAGATTCCAAAAGGAAAAATATGTCAGCCAACATTCCAGCCTCCCAAAGCAGAGAAGCTAGCCTTTTCTGGATGCTCAAGCACACAAAGCTACAAACCTACTTTCTGTGGTATGTGTCTGGACAAGAGATGTTGCATACCTAACAAATCCAAAATGATCACTGTACAGTTTGATTGCCCCAAAGAAGGCTCCTTTAAGTGGAAGATGATGTGGATCACATCTTGTGTTTGTCAGAGGATTTGTAGTGATCCAGGAGATATATTTTCTGGCCTCAAGTTATTATAACTTACACCATGGACAGCAGTGTATCATCAGGATGGCAGCATGCTCAAAGTTTGAAGAAGAGTTAACTAAAGAGAAGACCCTTCCACTGAACACAAATTTGTTGGCATTCTTCTGTTAAATACCCAGAAAACACAGTTTTAAGAACATCATCTATGTATGCAAAACAAGACACAAAAAAACGTAAGAATTAAATTGTTTGCAGTGTAAGTATACATTTGAGGTACAAGTCTAGCTAACATAGGGACAGTCATGGAGGGAAAACTTTTGTAATTAAAAAAATCCACAGGAATACAGGGGTGAGTTTGCTCCATATTTACACAAAAAACTCCTAGAAATAGGTGTCTTCCCTCATCCTCAGCAAACTTAGTAGAAAAAAGGAATCAACTTCTTTTGCTGTAACATCTGATCTATATCATTCTTGAGCCACAAGATAGATATTCTTACAGCTACACTGACACAGCATTGGAAAAAAAAGATGAGCTTTTGTAAGTTAGAAAACACATTATATATTGTAGCATACAACTACAAATGAATTTTAAGCTCAGATTGATTTGTGCACCAATTCTTATATTTTACATTTCTCTAAATGCAGTGAATATAAGAAACATTGTATTTGCACAGGTACAAATGAAAATGTATTTGTCAATATATAGGTTAGTTCACTTCACCTATAGTCCCTACCCCAAGTGGTTCATTGGGGATGAAGTCCTAGCCTCATGGAAGTCTATGGCAAAATTCCCGGTGACTTCAATGGGGATAGGATTTTACCCTACGTCTTTTGTCATGAAGTGCAAGAACATTATAAATGTGCTTTATAGGCAAGTTGTTTCACCGGAATGACTTTCAAAATGCTTTTAACTTAAGAATTAAGTCAACAAATATTTGTCTTGTGTCTTTCGGGCCTCATACATTGAAAATTAGAACCAATACTCTCGTGAAAGAAACTTGTAATTAAAAAAAGTGTCATTTTATGGGTCCATTTGTAGTGGCTTAATGCTGTTTTAAGACAAAAGAGTCAGGCTTGGCAGACAAATTCTGAATTTCTGTATAATTTATTCTGCAAAAATATAGTTACTAAGACAACTGTTTTTATAAATATAGTCTGATTATAATAATCTCTAATTTAAAATATTCTTCTATTTTAATTAGGTTATTTTAAGAATATAATCTTCATTCTCCAAACAATCCATATCATATGTACATATGATCAGTTATTGGATAAAGAGGCAGCATATGCTGGCATCTTATCCTCATCAGTACATAAACCAACATTAGTGCAACTTACAGTTCATGAAAGGTGAATCATTATTATAAGATACATTAGTATTGTACTTGATGCATTCGTTTGTCAAATTATTCTTGATATGCTAGATTTCATATCAACTTGGAAAATTTTAGTTCCATTACATCTAACTACAATGACAAAGCAACACTAAGGTGTTAATAGTGACCATTTTGGAAATAAAAGTTTTCTAAGATATTAGGAACTTCAGAAACAAGACTCACTAGATGCCTCCTTTCATTTCAGAAAAGGAACTGTAGGATTTCCCTTTGGTATAAGATACACGAGGGAAGGGGACTCTTCTCCAAAGCAGGGATCAATTTAATTTAGCTCCAGGAGTTCACCAACTTCATTTTGGCCTATTATAATTCCTCTCCTCCTGGCAGACATGATCACTACTTACTCAGCTAGTGTGCAATAGATGTTGATCCCTTTTCCACAGGCTGAGCACTTGATACAACACTCCCAGCCAGCCTGAAGAGTGACAGTACCAGGATCCCCGTGGAATGATTATTCCTAGATGCTTCACAAACCATCCAGTTAGCTTAGGCAGTTTGCTTTTCTGCAAATAACAATTCTTCCTCTGTTACATAGCTATCTTCAGTCTTGAGGCATCTGTTCCAGGTGCACCTTTAGTGGCATCTAGCTGGTTATACTCCTCTATTAGGTCTGACAAGGATGATATGGCTTCGGAGAAACAGCTTTGCTCCATCCCATCAATGTGCAAATAATGGTGAAGATGAGCCTATAAGAATATACACAGATTAACTATCCCCTTTTCTAGCTCAACATACGTTACAGTTTAGCCTGCCTTGAAAGGGGACAAGCACTATTATAAATGGACTGAAAGACTGTCCAGCTTCACTATATCCTTTGCTGAAATGCTACTTGGCAACTTCCTGGTGCAATACTCTGGGGCATGCCCACACTACAGCTGCTACAGTGACATAACTACAGTGCCATAGCTGTGCTGCTGTAGACTTTCCCACATGGAAGGATTTTTTTCCATTGACGTAGTTAATCCACCTGTCCAAGAGGTAGTAGCTAGGGGGATGGAAGAATTCTTCCGTTGACCTAGCTGCATCTGTACCAGGGGTTAGGTCAACCTACCAACAGCGCCAGAGCATGAATTTTTCCACAGCCCCGAGTGATGTAGCTAGGTTGATCTAATTCTCTTTGGGTGAGTAGGGGATCTTGAACAATACTGCCAGCCAGATCAGTCACATACCTCATCCTCCATTCTGTCTTACTCTAAATAAAGATCATTATGAAGGCTTGTTCCTTTGCATAGAAGCTTGTTGAAAGGATTTACCAATACATACAACATGAACTTAAGTACCACCTAGTTCCCATTAATATAAACCTAACATTTAGGGGACACAAACTAGTTTGGCCAGCAGCATTCATAAGGGGCAGTCAGTGCACAACACTTAGCACTAGTCCGCACAAGGCACAGTGTAGGCAAGCCCTTAGTGTCACTTCTGACCAAGCCCTATATATTGAAAGGCACGTGCCAGTTGTGGTTCAAAAGTATTTTTTCCAGTGCCGCAAGATATCAAGGTTGTAATGGAGTAAAGGCAATAAATGCTTCATTATTGTAGTTCCATTTAGTGGAGTTTACAGCAGAGCTTCTCTATTTGCCATTTGTTCAGAATGATGCAGCATTTTTACTCCTTGGTTTAACTGACTGTTGGCTGCTTCTGACGTGACAGGTGGTCAATAACGCTATTTTCAAAAGCCTTTAAGGGCCTAAGTCATGTGTACTTTAGAGACCCCATCTTGAACCTTGGGAAAGGCCCTCATCCCTGCTCCAGCCCATTTGTGTCAGCACAAAGAAGCCCTAACAGCACTGATTCTGCCTTGGAAAGGCAGCCTCCTGTAAGTTTTGTTTAGACTGGGGGTGAGTGGCGCAGTGCTGTATGTTGCAGACATTCTGGGCAGTGTTGCAGTCCAGAGGATGATCTCGGGAAGCTGCTGTAATTTAGACAAGCCCTCAGGACTGCCTACATTATGCTGAAGGCTTCTGTGGCCCTTGGAGAAGCCCAGGATTGGGAGGGCACAATGACAACTCCCCCAGGCTAGAAGTTCAGTGCTTATATTTATCTGCCATCCACCATCAGAGGGCCCATCAAAGCAGGCTGCGGCTTTGCTGTGGTGGGCTGCAGTGTCTGGAATTCAGTGACATTAGTGTTTAGCCAGGACTACACTTAAAATGTAGCTAACTAGAAGCTAGCTACCTTGCTCTGGTCTGTGAAAAATTCAAACCTTGAGCGCCCATTGATAAGCTGATTTAATCCCCCAGTGTAAATAGAGCTACATCCATATAGCTGCTTGGAAGGGACCTCAGGAGATCATCTTGTCCAATCCCCTGCTCAAAGCAGGACCAATCCCACTGTTCCTAACAGATTTCTGCCCCCAATCCATAAATGGTTCCCTCAAGGACAGAACTCAAAACCCTGAGTTTAGTAGGCCAATGCTCAAACCACTGAGCTATCCCTCCCCCATATTAACAGAAAACCTCCTTCAGTCCACATAGGAAGCATCAACAGCTCTAGCACCAATAACATGCCCCAAAGTTAATCTTCCCACTTTTTAGGTTCCCTTTAAAAACTGAACTTCCAAAGATGTTTTAGAACAGTGATTCTCAACCAGGGTACTTGTAGCTCTGGGATGTGCAGAGGCCTTCCAGGGGGTGCATCAACTCATCTAGATATTTGCTAGTTTTACAAAAGGCTACATAAAAAGTCAGCAAAAACTAAGATTTCATACAATAACTTGTTTATACCGCTCTATATACTGAAATGTAAGTACAATATTTATATTCCAACTGATTTATTTTATAAATTATATGGTAAAAATGAGAAAGCAAGCATTTTTTCAGTAAGTGTGCTGTGACACACTTGTATTTTTATGTCTGATTTTGTAAGCAAGCAGTTTTTAAGTGAGGTGTAACTTGAGGTATGCAAGACACAGACTCCTGAAAGAGGCCCAGTAGTCTGGAAAGGTTGAGAGCCACTGTTTTAGAATATCCTGTTAATCCAATATAGGTTTCTTTTCTTCTCAGTCTTTTCTTGGGTTATCTGCCCAACTTAGTTGTTAACTTAAACAGCACCCTCATTTTAGCTAAGGCTGTATGTTTGCCACAGCCAGGACTTTCATGACAAAACTGAAGTCTCAGGCTGTTACAGGACAGCTTCATTGGATTTTACAATTTGATATAGTGAGTTAGAGTACTGGTGTTAAAAACTTGTTTAAAAACCTTTAATTTTTGATGAGCGATAGCACAGGTCTTATGACAAACATTAAAAAAAACCCTATGAGCTACAACTTAGCAAAAGATAGAAACGTTAGCTTTGACAAAGCAAAGTTTGTTTGCCATAGCAATGTCTGAAATTCACTGACATTAGACACAGCATGGAGCCATGGCAAACAAACAGGCTTAACTGATGTGTTTTTAAGTATACTTAGAAGTGCTATACTTTTGTAGCATTCTCCCAGCTATACTAGTGGGGTGCAATTCAGACATGGTATGTGTTATCAAGTCACTCATTCTGGTGGTACAGGTGGTACAGGAATACTATTAAAAAAAAAAAGGTGATGCATTGTCATCAGAAAAGGTAGGTCCCCAATATTGCTTTGCATTCAGAGTGCAACATCTATGGTATTTATATTAAAGCAATATCTTTGTTACAGCTTGCACTGAAATTTGCTTTTTCCTCCTTTTTCAAAAAATAAAATTTTAGAAGAGACCATTGCTACTTTAAAGTACACTGGGATGTTCGGCTGCTTTTCACTGTACCTTTTTCTTGTAGAGCTTCATGAATCTGTCTTTGAGCTCCGTAAAGGTCGGTTTCACACAAGTATTGTTCGCTAATGCCAACAGTGAGTGAGAATGGCCCACAGGAGGTACTGAACATAGGCCAGTTTTCCAGCCTTCTTGATTCCATGAGACAAAATGAAGGGAAGGCTTCAACCTGCAACACATGGATTCATAGCTAAAATAAGCAAGCAAGCGAAGAGGTCCAGTGCATAGCACAGTGTTAACAGTTTTGTTTACTTGCTAAAACAAGAAACTTCAAGGGCACCTACATATAAAATTTCAGGAAAGAAAAAAAGCCAATATAATAAGTATTTGGCATAACTCTTGGATTTTATAAACATAGAATTAGCAGTTTAATTAATGTAACCTTAAAAACCACAGGAGAACACAAATTTTAATAACAACTTGTTAGTTTATTTTATATTTCAGTATTAAAAATAAAGCTACATTCACGGGACCCGTATAAGACATTTCACTCAGTTTGTTTCCCATAATAAAGGGGAACTACCTGCAGCCAAAACTAGTCAGACATTGTGTGATACAATAAAAGCCATAGACAGCATATTCTTAAGTTTGTTGACCTATAATAGGCTATTTGCTGGCGCTGGGAGAAAGGACAGTTACTTATGTCCCAGTAACTGTGGTTCTTCAAGATATGTTGTCCACATGGATTCCACTCTTGGTGCACATGCACAGAATTGGATTTCTTTGTCCATTGTCATGGGGCAGCCCTGGACCTTAGAATGTTCTTGCACCTCAGCACCCGAGGGCTTAAAGAGCAGACAGGCCCAACCATACTTCAGTTCTTTTGTCAATAACTAATCCCAGAGGGGGACTCTATAGAAAGGACGGCAGGCAGTCCTGGAGTCCATATGGATAACACATCTCAAAGAACTACAGTTGCTGTAAGGTAAGTAACCATTCTTCCTTCAGTGACTGTCCACATAGATTTCACTCCAGCAACTGTAGTTACATATTTTTCAGTAAGGGACATTCCTTAATCTGGTAGCAGAGGCTGACTGAACTCTAGCAGAATGAGTTCTAATGTAGCTAGCTGGTTCTACCTTGGATAGCTTGTACCATGTTTTTATATAGCTGAAGACCCATTTTGATAAGCTGTGAGGATACTGCCTGACCTTTAAACTTCTCAGTAGGGTTGGCAGAATTCAATATTTTTTACAATAATTTTGACAGGTATCAATATTTATCTTTTTGTATGAATATCACCGTGAGCATCTGACAACAGCTTCTGTAATAAGTATTGTGCAAAACCAAGCCATAACAGTAGATCAAACCTTTCAATGTTTCTGCGAAGGTCTGAAACCTGTACATTTCCTCGAACCAGAAGCGCACAGGCAAGGTACAAGCTATGCTTTGGGTCTGCTTGAATCAACTGGTGATCTTTGCTGAAAGCATCTGAAAACATTTGATCCAACCTAAATTAAGAAGAAGAAGAAGAAGAAAAAAAAAGGCAGTTATCTATTTTTATTAAGCATGCTGAAGTTCTTCACTAATCCTATAGCTTGTAATTTAAGAGCAACTTAAATTCACCCACTTCCTTATTATTTTAAAAGTACAAATTAGACAATCAAAAAAGACTATTAAAATAATAGTACAAGCTGGATGGCCTCTTTCAACCTACATCTTCTTATGCCCACATATTTGCTTTTCTTGGCACTCTTTACTTTGGGCACCTTAGCATATAAATTACACCAAGTTCAGAAATAGTGAATAAGGGCAGTAAGTTACATGCCAGTAACTAGTGTTGAGCATACCAGTTGTGTCCCAGAGTTGTATTGAGTGTACCAGTCGTATACCAGAGTTGATGAAACCTGAAGCTCAGTGGGGTAGAGATGGTTCAAGTTACAACAGACTAGACTTCCTCAGACTTAGAGGATAGGGACCTTTTTCTCTAATCTTTGCTCTTTCCAGTTTGTTTGCTTTGTACATTTGAAAGCATTCTGTGTACTGTCAGATTCCCTTTTGTGTGGCTCTTCCATCCAGTAAAAGGGAAGAGGGGACAAAATTAAGAGAAAAGGAAAAGGTGAAAGTAAAGCCATAGGTGCTGGCAGATGAAACAGTATTTCAAACCAATTTGTTTTAGAATTAACTAGATTTCAAATTAAGTGTCCCTTTACGTAGACCATCCTTTTTCCAAGACGTGTGTGTCAGGGGTTCATTTCTTTCTTTTACAAAAATTCTATGCTTTAAAAAACACCACCACCACAGAGTGTGTGTGTGTGTGTGTGTGTGTGTGTGTGTGTGGAGGGGGCGGGGGGGGGGGAACACTGAACCACACTTTCAACTTGATTTCTTAAAGAGTTGTTTGGCCGTTAAAAAAAAAAAAAAAAAAAAAAAAAAGGAAATTTCCCCAAAAATTCAAGTGGATTGGTTTATGTAATCTGTGGAAGGAGAGACATGGTTGAACAGATCTTATGGGGCCCAAGGTGGTAAAGCTCCTCTCCAGTAGGATCTGGAAAGTTCATAAAGGGGTAGGGTGTTGGGGAAAGAGGTACAGTTAAACCTGGGCATAATATCGAGTAGTAGATGGTAGAAAAAGTGTAAAGCTTTATGCCTGGAAAATTGAGCATTTCATTTTTTTAATATAGATAAAAGACTCCACCTTCACAAGTCCCCTTCATGCCTTCTTTCAGTTCCTGTATAACTCCTTTAAGCTGCCCTTCAATGTGCCCCAGGTCCATTGTATACAATTTGTTTGTGTCCTCTGCCATTTACCTCATCCAGAATCTCTCTATTAAAAGAGTTGTGGACACAATGCTACCCTCCAATTATCCCCCATTCCCTACCAACAGTAGGTACACCTCCTAGTCTCCTGCATCCTGCTCCATACCCCATCCTGGAATATCATTACTGCATTTCCCCTTAATCTTTCACCCTCCCATTTACCTGTACAGGGACCCTCCACCGGTACTGCACCACCTTCTATTACTGCTCTAATGGTCGGATTTAATTCCTTGGTGGGAAGTAGAAACACCCTATCACCAAGTTCTTAATAATATACGTCTTTGCAGTTCCCTCACTGATTTCCAAAGAACTCATTAAAAAGGCTCTTCTATGAAAGGCTAACAAAACATATTTTGAGTTTGTAAACCAAGCCATTGTGGAGATTGAGCTTAAATAAAACACCATTAAGAACATTTTCAAAGTGAATATCAGGGCAATTTTGGAAATCCCATAGTGTTTTTAAAATTTTCTTCTATTTTTTTCCATAGGCTTCCAAAGAAACTTTTATCCTGGGAGTTAGATACACAATATGCAGTTTTCTTGTTGTGGAAGTTAGAGGAGTTATAAATAGGGCCTAAACCAGACCTCAGCTATGGCATAGCCTGCATTACTCCATAACAGTATGTTTCACCTACCTTCTAGAAGGTACATTAACATCAGCCAATGTATACAGAGGAGTCAAGCTGGAAACCAGGTAATGAAGTCGAGGAAAGGGAACCAAATTCATGCTGATTTCATTAAGATCCATATTAAGGGAACCTTCAAACCTGGCAGAGCTAAAAGTTTAATAGTACTATTATACAAACAAAATCATTACTTACAAAAATGTATGTAGAAGCTTGATAGGTTACTGTTATATCCATAATTTTTTCCAGTTGTTCCCTATAACAGAGAACATCATGGAGATGAAATATAATGCTTGCAGTGTTGTTGAAGCCATGATGGTCTCACGAAATGAGAGATACAAGGTGGGTGAGGCGATTTATTTTATTTCACCAACAGAAGTTGGTACAGATGGAACAGATTGCCACCGCCGAGGCAATCTGTTCCATTTTATACTTGCTGTGATTCTCCGATTACCGTTCCCAGACCTGAAGAAGCCCTCAGTGGATCTTGAAAGCTTATCTCTTTCACCAACAGAAGCTGGTCTAATAAAAGATATTACCTCACCCACCTTGTCTCTTTCATAAAGTATAATGTCATTTTACCAACTACAGAATTGGTGATTCAATCACTATCATGAGAATTACTGATTTTTCATACATTTGTACCAATATCCTTCATTTCTCTTTTAAAAAGCACTGAATATTAACACTAAGCACCACTGTTGACTGGTTAAGGTACTGCTACGCAGCGAGGTGGTGGTTGGCTGAAGATAAGCCTGAGGTGCGATAACTCCCTTCGTAACTAGACATTTCAGGGTTGCTACTGCAGATCATTTCCCATAATTGGAAATAGGGCTTAGACAGTATGGGCTGCTATACTACTAATTATAACAGGTTGGCTAAGGTCATTAACTGGAATAACGAGAATTGGCTAGCAGGAACATGTACAAAAGGTCTTTTAACCTCTTGGTTTAACAATGTGTGATTGAACACAGAGTCAGTTTCTGACTGTATAAAGCTACAGGTAGTCTATATCTATAGATGTGCAAGAATCTTCCCACCAACTCATTTAAACCAAAAGAACTGCATTATGCAAATAAATGACAACAAGAACGGAGAGAAGTGAAGAGGAGTTATGCCTCCGTCCCACTGAGTATACTGCACTGATAACAGAGCAGACACAAAAAGAGAAAAAAGGCAGAAAAAGTGGTAGAGAGGATGCTTATTCTGATGCAACAATCGTAACAAAATGTTCACATGCTAGCAACAGGTGGCGGAAGACGGAGGGCCAGAGACATGGAATGCTCACAGAACGAAAAAGTCAAGAAACCTAGAAACACTAGACAAAAAGTTCTCATGGGTTGGAAAAAAAAAAAAAAAAGTGAGAAGTAATCATGAGACCTCAGTTTTAGTAACCAAACCTATTTTAAAAATGATTTTGCATAAATCCACACATCTTTTGAACCAATTTGTTACAAAAAGTGGAACAGTACTCTTAAAGCATTCGTCCCAATTAACTTCAATGGGAGTTTATTATAGTGATTAGTTTTGTATATTAAACAAACAACCATTGTTTTGGGGGTAGCAGGTATACTCAAGAAGCAGTGGTATCACTACTTGAGTAATATTCATTTAGATTCTGTCATGTATCATTAGGTTCCTATTTTTAAATAAAGGTGAAATCACATTTCTGCTGCATAAATATTTTCTTATATTTGAACATACTTCAATTTGTCTTTTGAAAAATCGCTCATGAATAACTTCACTTTTAAATTTACTTAACACCTATTTGACAAACAGTGTAAGGGTCCAAGACCTGAACATCTTAAAAAAAATTCTACTTACCTGTGGTGAGTAATCACTTCCTCCAACGGGCGAGTAAATGATTTAAAAAACCCCCAACAAAATGAAACTAGATCTTTAGGGCAATTCATGGATAAAAAAATTCTCTCTTTTGCCAAGGGCAAGTTCTCATGATAGGTTTACAAAGCTAGGCTAACAAATTAGAAGAGTATCAATCCTAAGAATTCAGATGAGCTTTCTCTTCATCTATACCACAGACTGAGTAGGAGAAATCCTGAAGTCCGTGGGGTTCGTTGAAGTCAATGAGAGACTTTTGCCATTGACTTCAATGTGCCAGGATTTCATTCAATAACCCCCTTTTAGGGTTTCTATAGTAGTTTCCTCATGCTAAAATGTAAGCCACTTTGGCAAATTATTCCCTGAAGTGGGCTCTTTAGACTGCTGTTACAAGATTTGAACAGTGCTTATTAACTCTTAATTACAACAACTGACTAATACCAAATGGAGAATTGATCAGTATTTTCAGAAGTGCAGAACATCCATTGTGCATACTATCCCTCACAGCATTACTTGTACAGTGCAATACTCAGTAAGATTACCTTGTCAGGTTCAGCAGCAAGTTGGCCACAATATTGTTCATAGCATCAAATGGCTTCTCCTGTTCTGTTTTGATACTGCCTGCACTTGAGGTTAACAAGCTGTTTTGTTTCACAGTTGATCCTAGCTTTCCAGAATTGGTCATCTGATGAATTTTACTAACTATAGAAAATAAAGACTTAGAGAGAAGACAAATGAAATAATTATAATAATAAAAAGCTTCCAGGTACTCCAGCGTACAGAGCTTTCACATTCAGTGTCCCTGTTTGTTTCAGTTAAACTTAGAATCCAAGAACAAAAATTTAAGCACAGTAGCTAAAGTTAACAGTTTGTGCCTTTGACGTCTGCTTCATTGTTTGGTCATTCGCAATTGACTAATGTATTTTTGAACTACTTTTCTTCAAATGTGTCAAGGAAATATGAAGCTGAACTCAAACAAGTTTAATTTTTATTCAAATACAGAAAACCTGTTTTTTCTAAATAGGATATTTGTTCCCGTGTTCGTATAATTCAAAAGACAGTATAAAAGATTTTTTTCAAATTAAAAACACCAATAACCATATACTGCGAATAAGGATCATAAAAAACAAGGGGTTTTGCAATCATTTACTGTTTCCATCGACCCAGACAGGCAGGGACACCTGGATGTGTGGATGCCCCTTGCCTCAGTGTTGGGGACCTGGAGGAGCTGGTGTGGGGAGCTCGGAATCAGGACTCCTGGGTTTTCTCCCTGGCTCTGGGAGAGGAGTGGGGGCTAGTGGGTTAGAGTGGGGGGCCTGGAAGTCAGGAATCTTGGGTTCTATCCACAGCTCCATGAGTGAGTGGCTTTCGGAAAGAGTGCCTCCCACAGGTAATTGGCTGGGTGGGCAGAGTGCCGCGGTCCTCAGGCTGGGGGAGGGGGAAGAGTGAGCAGAAGGCAGGACCCTGGGGGAGAAGGTGGAGCAGAGGGTGAGGCACCAGGGGGAGGAGCAGGGTGTCTAGTTTTCAGAAACTGGAAAGTTGGCAACCCTAACCCAAGTCTCATTTTCAAAAGTGACTTAAGGAACTTCAGAGCTAAGCCACTTTGGTTCTTTTTGAAAATAGTTTTAGGATAACATTTTCCTGTACATCAATAAATACAGACAAGGAAGAAACACTTCCTATATAATGTACATCACAAAAGAAATTGACAAGAATATTACTACTCTCTCTTACTTCATTTTCAATTGGCAGCACACAGTCCGCATGCTCGTTAAGTTCCTTCATAGCGAGAACACTATTATATGGAGAAGTAATGACATCATCCTCCCCAGAAGGGTAAACTGAAGTAACAAATCTATATACTTCTGGGAACTCCTCCTCAAGTACATTTAGTACAAAAGTACCAAGACCGGATCCTGTCCCTAAGAATAATTAAGAAAATAATTACAATGAAAAGAGATAATTCAGGATGTTGTTTTAAGCATTATTTAAATCCCTTCTTAAACACAGGATTTCTTTGTGCATTATAGATCAGAGTTTCTTAAGTGCTCAACACTCAGTGACCACAGTGGGAGTTAGTAGAGCTGGACAGGAAAAAAGGTTTTTTCACCCTGACCTGGGATAAAAATTTGAAATCTTGAAAATTTTCATAAACCAAAAATCTGAAAATTTATATTTGGGTCAACTGAAGAAATGTTAAAACAATCTCTAAAACTTTCTTTCAAAAATATTTTGAAATGGGAAATGTGTCAATTTAGCAGGGATCCTGGTCAGTTTTTGATCACTGACAATTTTAAAATCGAGATTGGACATTTTTCTGAAATCTGCTGTAGGAATTATTTGGGGGAAGTTCTATTGCCTGTGTTATATAGGAGGTCAGACTAGATGACCTAGGTCCCTTCTGATCTTGGAATCTATGAAAAATTACCCTTTTCTATAAAAAGTTTGTTTTGCTGAATTAGTGTTTTTTGACTGAAAAACCTTTAGTTGAAAAATTCCAGACCACCTCTTATACTAAGCTTTTATGAAGTACATCTAGTCTATTCTGGAACATTTCTTCTGATGGGACGTGGCTCCTCTTAGCAAATTATTCTATTGTCTAGCTAATTTTATTGTTAAAAATATAAACATGGATATTTATAAAAAGATACCAAAATCACATATTTTATAACATTCAAATATGTAGCCGATCAGCGTGTATCTCTACTTAAGCCTAAAAGAGAGATTCAAGTAGCACAATAATGCAGGTAAAAAGAGCATCTCCAGGTTTTATGTGTAGATATATCATTTTGGGAAAAGGCAGGGTATTTCCATAGTGAGGTTTATATGTCAGAGCATAATTATAGTCAGCAAGATGACTGCAAGTGGTACTTTTTAGTGTTCAAATTTATTTTTCCTTCAGTGAGTTCCTTATTAAGTCGCTCGGTTTTCAAGTCAGAACATGATTCCCCCAACCCTCTCTTTCTTTACTGTCAACATTAAGTTCAAATCAGAGACCTGAAAAATTAAGCCGTGGATCTTCTGACTTGGACAGCTTATGTTCTGGAATCCTAACAGTTGCTAATTTCAATTATGAGGCTGGAGGATAAGGAGAATATAACTGCTTTTCTGAAATGCTGAGAGTAATAATAAGCAGGTTCTCTCAAACGAAGCATATTACACTGAAGACAGCACAAAAATACATGGAATACAGGGGATATTTTCATATTCAGTTTTCAGATCCTAGCCATTTAAACTATCTCCTCTTAATGTAACAGCACTGAAGTTGTTCAAGTTTGGTGCCATTATGCTAACACCAAAGGTTGTCATTGCACAAGATTCCCCTTGGATACATTTACAAAAAAGGTACTAAGAGAACATTTCATTTATGCGGATAAGAATAGATAAAAAAAATTAGAAGAAAACCCTGTGGGAGCAGGATGGTCTGACAATCATGGTGTAAACAGCCCAAGGGAGAACAGAAAAATCACAGATGGAAACAAAAAAATTAAGCTACCTCATTATCCTCCTTCAAAACCTTTTTTTAAAAAACTCTGCTTTTCTGTGATGCCTACAAAAAAACAACCCCTTGAAAATCATTAGGAACTGATGTACTTAGACCTATTGCTTATCACATTGACCAGTACTGTCTCCTTGAGGCCACCCCACTTCCCCGGTATGTCTGTATCCATCTGTTGTCTCTGGTCTTATACTTGGGGAAGGGACTGTCTTTTTCTTCTGTGTATACAGTGCCCAACAAAAAGGAGCCAAGGTGCTATGGTAATATTACTACTACTAACCTGACTTAAAGGGTCTTTGTTAATTAAAAAAAAAAAAATCCTTACCATGTTACCAGTGTCTTATATTATTAGAAATTTAACTTAATTTGGAATTAAAATTTTTCAAAATCCAGTTTTTTCACTTGTGCAGACATGCTAACCATGAAAAAACGCTTACCACCTCCCATTGAATGAATTACAAAAAAACACTGCAGACAGTCGCAGTGTTCTGCAGTCCTCCTCAGTTTTTCCACAATGTGTTCCCGGTACTGACAGCCATACAGTTTATGACCTACAGCCCTGCAAATATGAGAAATTATTACGAAAATTTAAACTTCCAGATTTGTACTGCAAATCTTCCTATTCTTGTCTGTACTTTGTTCTCATAGAAAAATAAATTGTGATGTTGGAAGCATGTACAAAATGATGATACAGCGGAACACAGAAGTATTGTGTATTTAATATTTTTTTAGTCACAAATGAGGAGGAAGGGAACTATTATTCTTTCAACCTGTTACTATCAAGGGAAGGTAGACACCCATATGAAGGGGAAAAATCCAATTCACTATTAAACGTGTCTGTCAGTTTTCATTATAGAAGCTCTGAATACCAGAGCTTGTAGTTACAACCATTACTAGAGGTAAAACGGAGGTCTTTTCCGGTACCACTCTACCTATAATGACCAATAATATACTAAAGTGTTAAAAGACTCAATATTATGGGATTCTCCATGTATTGCTCTCTAGTTGGGGATATCTGCTTAGAAACGTTCCACCCTTTAGTGAGCCGAGTATTAGATGTGCTAATACCTCAGAGAAAAATTGGAAATTTGTTCGGTTATCTACTTTATTCTGTTTCTCCTCCTTTTTTTGTGACTTGGCAAATATGCAAAAAGTCAGGATCTGCATTGCTTGATTGTCAGAAGTTCGTCTGCTCATGTTATTCCCTCCTCACTCACTCTCTATGCAAGTTAAGGTCCCAAACTAGATAGATAATGACCTCCCGTAAAGAATGAGCCGCTGGAGCAGGAGAATGAACTAAGACAAACAATCATTTCTTCATGCAAGTAGGCCAAGTAACAAAAAACAGTGAGGGAGGAAGAAATGATATGTCAGCAGAATGAAAAGCATTTTATTTATGAATCAAAGTTCTCCTCAAGGCGACAGAAAATCTAAAATTTACTATTAATGTAGCGCAGTTCCCCCCAGTGCAATAGAATCCTCTAGAAAGACATTGCTATCATTTTCCTTTTCAACTGCCATCTATTAGTAGCTAAAATTGCTTTGTGAAGAAGAGTTTATTCTCACCAGTTGTTCCCTGAACCAGAAACATCTGTGATGAGCTGCTTGCTATCAAACACATCTCTCAATGGCCCCTGCAGAATTTCATTCACTACACCCTCCTCCATGTCAATTAAGAGAGCCTTAGAGAAAGAAAAAAATTAATTCAGTCAGTATGCCACTCTTTGAAATAGTTACACAAAAGGGATGCGAGTACTTGCAAGATAAAAAGCATCTTGTTCCTTTAAAGTTTCAGGCATGAAGATCTTATTTTAAAAGATATTACTATGACTGAGAAGCCGATTCTAGAAAAATTCACCTTGATCTCGTTGTCAGAAGACAAAATTTAATGAAGCATTATTTCAGCTATTGTTCATGCTGTTCAAAATTTCAAGGATTAAATGCATAACATACTGAATACTTAGTAACAAAAAAAATTGGTATGAATTTTCAAAGATATGTTTCCTCTTAAAACCTTAGTTAACATAAGTGGGTTAAATAAAACCCTTTACTGCCCCCTCCAAACAATCACCAAGTACACATGATCTACATAATAATTTTCCTAAATTATACCCTTGAAATTATTACTGAAGTCTCCCCACAAAGTGGACTCTAATACTGTTACATTAATCCGGGGATCTAAGAAATTTCAGTTTCAGAAGCACGTCTAAAATTGTGCATTTAAGATAAAAGGTAAACACAGGAAGTTTAAACCATTAAGTCTTTACAGTCAGTCACAAGTATGCAATGTATACAAAATTATCTTACTCGTGCTTTTAAAGAGAAGATTTTTCCTTTGTGAATATCCATACCATCACCACCATTTCTGGAAAAGGGAGAAATGTTTCAGAAAATCAAAGCCATTATGGAAGTGATACTGCATTATTCAAATTCTTTTTCCTTCTTGTTGATCTTTGCTGTCCAGAGAGGTTTGGCCTAATGCAAAACAGTAACGCTCCCTCTCACACCCATCACACTCTACTAGAGAAGTATAATGGAAATTCCCTAAAATAAAGTCTTTACAGGCTCCCATCTCATGGACAACTTCACATGACACTATGGTGGTCATCATGAAACAATTACCATCAGGAATATCCACCTACTCGTAGCTGCCAAAGTAAATGGCGTCTACCCCTGGCTCTGGGAGGGTATAACAACTTTTTAGATAATGCTTTCTTAGCCAAAAGGCCGAGATAGTATACAGTGGTTAGACCAGGGGTCAGCAACCTTTCAGAAGTGGTGTGCCAAGTTTTCATTTATTCACTCTAATGTAAGGTTTTGTGTGCCAGTAATACATTTTAATGTTTTTAGGTGGTCTCTTTCTATAAGTATATAGTATAACTAAACTATTGATTAGTATGTACGTAAAGTAAATAAAATGTATAAGCAGCTTCATTTAAAAATTGTAAATTAAAATTAAAATTAAATTAAAATGCAGAGCCCCCCCAGACCGGTGGCCAGGATACAGGCAATATGAGTGCCACTGAAAATCAGCTCGTGTGCCATAGGTTACCTACCCCTGGGTTAGACAAAGGACAATTAGACTGGTTTAATCACTCAAATGCAGTAATGGTGCAGTATGTAATATTTGGGCCTGTCAAAAGAAACACTTGGGTCCTGTGCCCACAGTGACCTTGCACAAGTTCTTAGCTAACTTTTAAAAAAAAAAATAAAATAAAAGGCAAGGGAGTGTTCAGCAGCTCTTCACTATCTTCTAGGTTATGTTTCATAACCTAGTTAATTATAAAGGTAATGAATTGTATGGGAATTTAAACAGCACTCAGGGGTTAAATTTGAGCTCCTACTCTCCTTTTTCTCCAGTTCAGAAACTTCCCCCTAGGCTACAGGGGTACACAGGGCACCGTCAAGGAACTATGATGTGATTGAAATAACAGAGACTTGGGTGGGGTAACTCACATGACTGGAGCACTGTCATGGATGGATATAAACTGTTCAGGAAGGACAAGGGGGGAAGAAAAGGTGGTGGAGTTGCACTGAATGCAAGAGCAGTATGATTGCTCAGAGCTCTAACTATTTCTCTAAAACTGGAGAAAAGCCTGTTGAGAGTCTTTGGGTTACATTTAGAGGCAAGAGGAACAAGGTTGGTGTTGTGTGGGCGTCTGCTATAAATCACCAGACCAGAAAAATGAGGTAGATGAGGCTTTCTTCTGACAGCTCACAGAAGTTTCCAGATCACAGGTCCTGGTTCTTATAGGGGACTTCAATTACCCTAACATCAGCTGGGAGAGAAATACAGCAGTGCACAGACAATCCAGGAAGTTTTGGGAGAGTGTTGGGGACAACTTCCTGGTGCAAGTGCTGGAGGAACCAACTAGAGGCCGTGCTTCTCTTGACCTGCTGCTCACAATAACTGGTAGAGGAAGAAAAAATGGGTGGCAACCTCAGAAGAAGTTTGACAAAAGGAAGAAAGTAGAGCAGCCGAATACAGATCCTGGACTTCAGAAAAGCAGATTTTGACTCCCACAGGGAACTGAATGGCAGGATCCCCTGGGAGGCTAATAAGAGGGGGAAAGGAGTCCAGGAGAGTTGGCTGCATTTTAAAGCAGCCTTATTGAGGGCGCAAGAACAAATCATCCCAATGTGCAGAAAGAACAACAAATATATCAGGCAACCAGCTTGGCTTAACAGAGAAATCTTCGGTGAGCTTAAACACAAAAAGGAAGATTACAAGAAGTGGAAACTTGGACAGATTACTATGGAGGAGCAAAAATATTGCTCGAGCATGCAAGGATGTAATCAGGAAGGTCAAAGCACAACTGGAGTTGAAGCTAACAAGGGATGTGAAGGGTAGCAAGAAGGGTTTCTACAGGTATGTTAGTGACAAGACGGTGGTCAGGGAAACTGTGAGACCTTTACTGAATGAGGAAGGCAAACTAGTGACAAGTGATGTGGAAAAAGCTGAAGTACCCAATGTTCTTTTTGTCTCAGTCTTCACAGACAAGGTGACTCCCAGACTGCTGGACTAGGCAGCACAGTAGGGTGGAGGTGGTAAGCAGCCCTCAGTGGTGAAAGAACAGGCTAAGGACTATTTAGGAAAGCTGGACGTGCACAAGTCTGAGGGTGCTAAGGGACTTGGCTGATGTTATTGCAGAGCCATTGCCATGAGTTTTCAAAGATAATGACTGATTGGGGAAGGTCCCAGACGATTGGAAAAAAGCAAATATAGTGCCCATCTTTAAAAAAGGGAAGAAGGAGAATCCAGGGAACTACAGACCAGTCAGCCTCACCTCAGTACTCAAAATGTATTGTCTGTATTTTGATTTTTGCCATTTCACTGTTAAAATTGAACTTTGAAACACAACCTTAACTATCATATTAGCTAGAAAGGTGCTTAATAGTGTTACAGCTAAACACCATGCACAGTAAGCAGAACAATTCTTTTATTCCTTTAATTAAGTTACAGAAAATGTGGTTTAGATACACATGTGTAAGCAGGGAGGAATAGCAGGGATGCCAGTATGGTGGGAAAGGTAGGTTTGTTTTTCTTTAAATTCTAGCTATGGGTTCCAGTGCTCATGCTAGAAAAAGGTCAGGTACATTTTTCAAGGCCTGCATAGATTGTGAATTAATTCCTTAAATGAATTCATCTTGCAAAATCCCCAATCAACACTAAAATCATAATTATAAAGCCTGACATTTGACTATGATTGAGTGGCTGAAGCAGAATACATTTTATTTTAAAGGAAGATTAATGTGCAGTTATTGACTGACTTTTTTGTGGCGGGCGGGAGAAGGGGTGAAAGAGGAGAACACTTTCATAGACTTAGAATACAAAGGTCTAGATCAAAGAGGAGGGGGATAAACACAATGTATGAAAGTACAAGATGTTAGGATCTCTTTCTAGCCCAATTAGTAGTTTGACCTGAAACACAGATAAAACTGCAGTTTATTCCGGGCAATAGCAGATAGGGATTGCTGACCTACTGAAATCAATTACAGTGAAACCTCGATTTAACGGACCTCCATTTAACGGACTTCGGATGCAACGGACAAATTTTTTCAAAAAGTCTGATGCATCCGAATTCCGTTTGTGGAGGGTTCCACCGGGGTTTGAGCCGGGGGCGGGCTGCTGCCCGGCCCCCCCCGGCACCATGCTGGGTATGTGGAGGGTCCCGGGCAGCTGCCGCGTTTTGAAGGGGGGGGGGGCTGCCGCCCGCCCCCCGCCAGCGCTCACCCTCCTTTGAGGGTCCCGGGAGCCGGGACCCTGCGGGCTGTCAGCCCGCGCGCGGCAGCCGCCACGTTTTGAAGGGGGGGGGGGGCTGCCGCCCGCCCCCCACCAGCTCTCACCGTCCTTTAAGGGTCCCGGGAGCCGGGACCCTGCGGGCTGTCAGCCCGCGCGCGGGAGCCGCTGCGTTTTGAAGGGGGGGGGGCTGCCGCCCGCCCCCCACCAGCGCTCACCCTGCTTTAAGGGTCCCGGGAGCCGGGACCCTGCGGGCTGTCAGCCCGCGCGCGGCAGCCGCCGCGTTTTGAAGAGGGGGGGGCTGCCGCCCGCCCCCCGCCAGCGCTCACCCTGCTTTAAGGGTCCCGGGAGCCGGGACCCTGCGGGCTGTCAGCCCGCGCGCGGCAGCCGCCGCGTTTTGAAGGGGGGGGGGCTGCCGCCCGCCCCCCGCCAGCGCTCACCCTGCTTTAAGGGTCCCGGGAGCCGGGACCCTGCGGGCTATCAGCCGCCGCGTTTTGAAGGGGGGGGGGCTGCCGCCCGCCCCCCACCAGCTCTCACCGTCCTTTAAAGGGTCCCGGGAGCCGGGACCCTGCGGGCTGTCAGCCTGCGCGCGGCAGCCGCCGCGTTTTGAAGAGGGGGGGGGGCTGCCGCCCGCCCCCCGCCAGCGCTCACCCTGCTTTAAGGGTCCCGGGAGCCGGGACCCTGCGGGCTGTCAGCCCGCGCGCGGCAGCCGCCGCGTTTTGAAGGGGGAGGGGGGTTCCGCCCGCCCCCCACCAGCGCTCACCCTGCTTTAAGGGTCCCGGGAGCCGGGACCCTGCGGGCTATCAGCCCGCTCGCAGCAGCCGCCGGGGTTTGAACCGGGGGCGGGCTGGCTGCCGGCTGCGGTCCCCATCTCTGTGGTGGTGGGAGGAGGGGGGGCTGCAGAGCTGCCGCCCTGACCATTTGGTGGTCCGGCTGCTGCTCGGACAGCTCCGTTTGGGTTTTTTTCTTTTCTCTCTCTTTTTTTTTTAACAGCAGGAGCTCAGGGCCCCCAGTTTGGGATAGGCTGGATGAGCATGTGATTAGGTCTCATCCCGCGAGTTTTGTGGCTGTGACTTTCTGCAGCACTTTTAACACGTGCTGGTAGATGTTCTGAGCTGCGGTAAGCCAGGCCCCAGCCCTGTGTGTTTGTTTGCTCAAGGTACTGGACCTATTCCCTATAAATTTAAATTTGTGTATGTAAACACATCCGTGTAACCCTAACCTTAAAATATGGAGAAACGGAAAAGAGTTAATTTAACGCTAAATCAAAAATTAGAAGTCATACAAAAGTTGGAATCGGGAGTGGCTGTGTCTCGTATATGTGAGCAATATGCCATAAAAAAGCAAACTGTATCGGACATTAAAAAAAACAAAGACAAAATAAAAAAATTTACGTTACTATGTGATGTTGGTGAAAACACCAATCCCAGAAAACATATGAAATTGGCACGTGAAACTTCAGTTGAAGAAGCATTGTTGAAGTGGTACGTACAACAACGTTCTTGTGGGGTTCCAGTTCGGGGAGTTGAATTGAAATCTGCAGCTATTAAATTAGCAAATCATATGAACACACCATTCAAAGCAAGTGATGGATGGCTTTGGCGCTTTCGCAAAAGGCACGGACTTATGAACAAACGAATTTACGGCGAAGCTTCAAGTGCTCCAACAGAAGATATTGAACCATTTAGGCAAAAATTAATAGAACGTATAACTAACGAAATGCTATTAAGGTCTCAGATTTACAATGCTGACGAAACTGGTTTGTTCTGGCGTTCTCTGCCTGAAAACACACAAGCCTCCAAATATGAAAAATCGACACCTGGAAGAAAAATCAGCAAAGACAGGATCTCAGCGCTGCTTTGTGCCAACGCCGATGGATCGCATAGACTGACACCTGTAACAGTTGGCAAATCTCGTAAACCTAGAGTTTTAAAAAATATAATGGATCATCTGCCCGTTTTATACTATAACTCTACAAAGGCCTGGTTCACCTCAAAGATTTTCCAAGATTGGTTTTTCGAACACTTTGTACCTGCAGTCAGGAAATTTCAAGGCGAAGAGCTTGGAATACCACCGGAAGATGTGAAATGTTTATTGCTTTTAGACAACGCTCCTGCTCATCCATCCGAAAATATTTTATGTTCAGAAGATGGCAAATTTAGATGTATGTTTTTGCCAAAAAATACAACATCACTTATCCAGCCCATGGACCAGGGGATAATTCTGGCAACCAAACGAATATACCGCAAAAAGTTTTTAGAGGAAGTAATGGTTGTATTGCAGGATGATGATAATGAAGAAGATACAAGAGGACAGCGTACCTTACAAAACTTAAAGAGCTACAGTTTAAAATCGGCAATTTTTAATTTTGCTGCAGCATGGAAAGAAGTGAAAGTGCAAACATTGGAAAATGGTTGGAAGAATTTGCTTGACAACGAAGATGCAGACTTGGATTTAGAAGGGCTAGAGGTTACTGATTACTGTAGGACAATACAGAATATTGGTGGAGAAGAAGTAGCTGAGGAAGATGTTTTACAGTGGTTAGAAGAAGATGAAGGTGACCCTGGGTATCACATCATGAGTGAAAGTGAAATAGCATCTGAGGTAATGACCTTGGAAGATGAGGATGGGAGTGAAGATAATGAGGAAGAAGAAACAACACACCCAAAAATAAAGTTATCAGTGATTAGATCACATCTCGACGATCTAATAACATTTATTGACAATTCATCAGATAATGAAATTCAGCCTTATTACACCCATTTTCGTAATTTTAGGGAGTTAATTATAAAAAAACAGCAGAGTTCAAAAGTTCAAACAAAAGTTGATAGTTTTTTCAAAGCAGGATCACCTAAAGCAAGCACCTCGACATCGAACATTAACGTCACGCCGCAACGGGAGTGTCTGGATATATCATCATCCGAAGACGAATAAATAGGAAAGAAAATTGTTTTTTTATAAAATTTAAATTTTGGTTCGTTTTTAAGAACATTGTTTATTTGTTTAGTTAAATATAAGAACAGTAAAGTGTTTTTTCAGAAAAATGTTTATTTATTTTGATTTAGATCGCATACTTGTTTATTACAGTCTCAAAACTACGGTGAGTACATAAGCAATAATACATACAGAACACTTTTCTGTGAAATTAAACTTTTCATACATACCGTACTTAATTTTAATTACACAAAAGTCAATTTTTTAACATATGCATTCGGAAAACCTACTTTCTTAAATAACGGACTTTCTGATTTAACGGACACCCCCTCGCCCCAATTAGTCCGTTAAATCGAGGTTTCACTGTACTGTGATAAATTTCAAACAGAGCTCTTGATACAGCAAAGCTTACCTGGTATCCACATTTCTAAAGAAGCTGCTTAATGCTTCATCATAAATTCCTTTCTAAAAAACAGACACATTGTACAAGTTAAATTTTAAGCATTCAGTTTTAGAGATTCTCAATGCTATTTCTGGCTAACAGTGTACAACAGTATTTAGTTAAAATATACAGAGAACTTGAAATTATGAAAGTAAACAATTCATTCAATAACCTTTTATTCAACACAAGATTTAACACATTGTAACCAATATTACATTCTTTGAGTTTTTGAAGATTTTTGTATTTTATGAAAAAAACCAATACATTAATTAGCAATAGAATGATCTTATCAATTTCACATTTTGTATTTGTTATGGTATTATAGCTAATCCATATCTACTGTACAGCTGCCCACAAAACAGTGGGCTGAAAATGAAAGTGTGCTGCTGTATACATAGGATTTGGCATAATAAATTAGATGAGTATTCCATCTAGTCCAACATATTGTCACAACTGGGCCAGTACTAACAGCTGCTTTGAAGCAAGGTAGCCAAAAGGACTGTCCACCATTATCTTTATTTATCTTTCTTTAAATAATGTCTATGTATTCCTTTTAAATTGGATACATTTCCATTCAGGGGTCCTTGGCATGCTAATTACTGGGCCCATTTATCTGTTACTCTGCCCCTGTGTGGAATTTTTAGGAATGGAGGAGGGACCAACAGTGATTTTAGTGCACCTTTACACTCCTTGTATTTTGGACCCTGCTGGGGGTCTACTTGCATAAGTTAGGGTTGTTCTGATATACAGTCTATTTGCTGTTGACCATGAGAAGTAGAGAATAGCTGGACCACAGCAGTGTTCCAAATACCCACACTACACAGGGATTTGGAAGGGGAGTAGTGTAGAGATGTTCCACTGCTTCTATGTTAATTGGGAAAGCCCCCTGAAGCGGGGGGATTCCCCAGGGCCTGTCTTAAGCTGCTGAAGCCACAGTTTGCCTGTAGGGCAACAGGGAATTGGGCCCCATATGTTCTTTATTGATGTATATTCTCAGCTTTTTTCTAGAAAAATAACTGCTGTTGCCTTGTGATCACATCTGAGAGCCAAAGAACTAAACACTTATTTTTTGTTCAAGGTCTACTTGTGTTTTGATAACTAAATCACTTTCCAGAGCAATGCTCGCATACCTTCATAGGCTGTATTCTTTGTAGTGCAAAAAAATAAATAAAAAGTCAACAGGCCATTATACTGCAAATCAATACTGGTACAATCCTGAGAAAGTACACACATCCTTTGGCAGTGACTAGATCTGTAGGAATACTATGGGCTGGAGAGGAATATATTCTTGAGTATTTGCACAAGCAGAACTGTAGTAATAAAAGTAGTTTGCAGGACTTAAAAAAACTTGCAAAGGGAACACATAGGCTTTAACAGGACTAAAACTGGCAAATGCATTCCTGCAGGTGCAGAGAAGGATTGATCAACCTAGATATGTTTAAATCACCTCAGAACAAGAGTTGGCAGGTCAAAAGTCAATATGCGGCAGTGCGGTCATTTCAATGACCCAAATACATGTGACTGCAGTGAAATTATAAATTATGTCTTTCAGCTTCTGGAGGAACTAGGCACTATGGAAAATCTTGCCAGAATTACAGACCAGACTTTACGTGCCCAATACCGGAAAAAACTACGATTGTGATGGAAGGACATCAGAAGAAGAAAAAGGCCGGAGAAGGGAACATAATAACAGCCATACTGGATCAGACCCAAGCAAGGTACATCTACTCCAGCATCCCATCTGCAACAGCAGCCAGCATCAGATACTTCAGAGGAAAGTATCATAGCAGGATAATGTAGGATAATCAACATCATCATGAAAGGCTCCTTATTGCAAACAATTACACCATACTTGGAAAAGGAAAAGCAGTACTAACTGTTCAGTCCTGGGTGGAGCTGAACGTTTGTCAGAAAATCATTCAGATGAAAAATGCCCTTTTCACAAAACTGATTTTTTACCAAAAAGTTTCTTTTTCTTATCAGGAAAAACCAAAAGGGATGATGGCTCCTGGTTGCGCCTGTGTCCTGGGAGGCTCTGTGAGACTGACCGGAGCCTTCCAGGCCCTACCAGGAGCCAGACTTTTGGATTTTTCCTGATGAGAAAAAGAAAATGTTCGGTGAACCGAAATGTGCAGAAAGTGGAACCGTGGAAGGCTCTGGAGGGCTATGAGCCGAGCCCCAGCAGGGGACCGAGACGCGGGTCAGTTTCACTCCGCGGCTGTCTGGTCCCGGGCGCCGCAGCCTGTTTCCCGCCCGGGGGTTCCCCTCCCAAAGGAAGCTGTTTTCGGGGCGGAGTCCATGGGACATTGCGAAGCCGCCGATTTCCCCGCGAACCGGGAAGGCGGCGCGCGGGGCGGCTCCAGCGGGACTGCTCGTGCTCAGCCCAGGGAGAGTCCCGATCCCCGGCGTCCAGCCCAGCAACCCCCGGTCCCCAGGCTGCCCCCGGAGACGGACGCTGGGGAGACACCGCGCGGAGCGGCCCCCGGGCCCGGGAGGGATAACGGGGACCTCAGCGGCGACCTTCGAGGGGGGAGGGGTCGGCCGGGAGCCGCGCTCGCGGTGTGTGGGGGGGGGGTCAGGGGCCGTTACCTTGTTGACGGCGGCGTGTTCCCGCAGCGCCAGGTCCCAGAAGCGGCAGCCGATCTGGTTCCCGCACTGGCCCACTGCAAAGCAGCGAGAGACACGGGTCAGCGGGGCGGGGCTGGGGAGTGGGGGAGGGGAGGGTCACACCCGCTTACCCTGCACCACCACCGACTGGGTCATGCTCGCCGCCCGCTCCAGGGGCCGTTACTAGGGCCGCCGAGGCGCGCGGGCCGCAGCTGCAGCTCCACCTCCTCCAACCTGCGAGGAGCTGGCCCCGCCTACTCCGAAGCTGGCTTCCGAAAGTCCCGCCCCTCGCGTGCCTGGTCAGGCTCGGCCTGGAAGGTACCATCAGCTCCCATGTCCCCGGCCAGGGCGAGCGCATGCGCGATACCTCTCCCGGCCCACCAGCGTCCTCTCTTCTCCAGCAGATGGAACGTTCCGGGCCGGGACACTCAGTGCGGAGGCTGCTATAGGAGGGCAAAGGGAAGGCGGAGTCAGAACACCCGGCCCTTGGCTCGCGGTCCTGCTGCCTGATTGGTTGTTGATATTTAGGATGCTCGCTGCCAGGAGTCATAGTGGGGCAGTCAGTGCAGAGCATGGTGAGGAGTTAGCATGGCAGCCTCCACAGGATTGAAGCTTTCTGTACGCAAATTAAAACTCACCCACATACCAGTACTGTACGCTGATTATTGCCCAAAGTAGGGTACAGTTTATAGACAATTTTCAGCCTTTAGAGATTAAGTAGCTCTTCAGTACATGTTGCCACTAAAATTAAAAATTATGGGCTCAGCTCTTGTCCTACAAACATTTTAATAGGCATATACTCATTCCAAATGGTGAGTAACACACCACCAGCTGTCACAATGTGATGATCATACTCCAACCCACCAAGGCCTGAATGCGTATTGGCTCCCCCACCCCAATAATAAGTTTGTCCCCAAAATCATGAGATTTTTTTGGAAAAAAAAACCTTATATTGTGATTTTTGGGCTGTTTTCTATTTTCTTAAAAATAGCCCTTCACTTTGGACACACCATGGACTGTGTAAGGTCATCAGTGTTTATCTAGCAGTCTAACTCTATGCTTCCATCCTCCATATTTTCTTAATGCCTGTTAAACTGCTGATGGTGTAATACTATACTATACTGAGCCTTCTGAACAAAAACATTTGGATTCCATGAGAGTATTATTCTGTTGCTAAGATATAAATGAATTGACAGGCCCCTTTTTTTTATAGTGAGTCATATATTTTTTTTAGTGAGTACGCTCGAATCCTAGAGATACCTTAGAAAACAAAAGGAAAATGCAGTTGGTAACTTAGATATGCACCACACTTCCAGAAATTTAGCAAATTTCTTATCACTGTCATGATTAACTACTTAGACCACATGCTGCTGAAGGCAGATATCTTGGAATTCATAGTAAGCCTGCGATTAGCTTTGCCTTAGGGCTTTGTTCATTTTAAAAATTTGATATTTTATTGGGGTCATTTGCTTTCAGAAGAATTACTATCACACCTTGTTACAGTCTCTTGCAGATATTACTTTGAGCACTGAAGTGACTCAGAAAAACACAATTACTCAAAGTTCTCACAATTTCTGGAGAAGCTGGCCAAGACAGCTGAGTTTGCATTAGTACTGATCTAGGACTGTCCGGGCACCCACCATGAGAAATATAGCAGCTTGGACAACCGGTTTAGTAGGGTTGCTATGTCCTTGAACCCAGGCACATCATCTGCTATGGGGCAAGACAGGCAGTTGCCCCTGCACCCGCTGCCCTCCTGACTTTTCATAGTTCTATTTACTCCATTATGCCTTCCACTTTTTGCCCCCTCTGTAATGGAATGGAAAATACCTCATTTAAGATAGCCTGAGTCATACCTGGCAGAGCATTAAAGGATCTTATGATCAACACATCTGGTGTGTATAAGCAAACTCTGTGACCAGTCCATATCTGGCACAGAAGTACATAACATGGTTTTAGAAGTGGGAGATTAATCCACACCTCCGTATGGAGACTATGAACCACATTAAAACCTCATCAGCGGAAACCCCCTGAATCAAGTATTGCTGAAATGTCAATGTCTTTTGCTAAGGTTAATGCGATGAATACCAATTGCTAAATATATTCCTGGGAAAAATCTGGTACACTGCTACTTCGATATAACACGGTCCGATATAAGGTGAAATCTGATATAATGTGGTAAAGGAGCGCTCCGGGGGCGGGGAGGGGGGCGGCTGCACGCTCTGGTAGTTCAACGCATCAGTGTGTCTGGCTTCAATATAATACAGATTAACCTATACCACAGTATGATTTTTTGGCTCCCGAGGACCACATTATATCAAGGTAGCAGTGTAGTAGCAGATACTCTATCACGGAGCCTAGCATTGCTCTAACCTTCCCATGAGCTTGAAGATGATGTAAAAGTTTATGTGGATATGGTGGACTCATACAGACCAGTGTCAGAAAAAGGGATTACATCAGCTACAAAAAGAAACCTCAACAGACATGCAACGTCAGGAAGTTCTACATTACTTTAGTAATGAATATGTAATATGTAACACCTGCTTTTTACCAACATTTAATAAACAATAGTGTGGTATATGCCTAGGAGATGCAAGCATCTGTTATTCTGGGCTGCACCAGCCTGGAAGCAGCAGACAACCTGAAAAGGAATTTCAGTAACACCTATGGTGGATCTGCTGTTCTTTTCTGTCCTATGTTGGAGGGCTAGAGATTAGCAGGATGGGGAAAGTTTATGACAATTGGGAGGATGGTTGGTAGGAGTGGAAATGTCAGGGAGCAAAGTTTTCTAGGGGACCTAAGCAGAATGTGGCACTTGAAGGAGATTGGCTGAGTGCTTATTGAGATCCATGATGCCCTGGGCCTAGATTACTCTAGGCCTAGCAACTGTGGTACTTTTCCTTGCCATCCAGTGGATGTGCTACCAAGTACTGTGTCAGAGAAAGGTTGGTACACGACATACACCAATGATCTCACAAGGGGGTGATTATTACACTTGTGTGATGGTGCTTCTCCAGATGCTTGGGGATGGATTTACACAAGTGTAGATGAGGAGTAACTGCTGAAGCCAGTGAAATTACTTGTCATACCACTATAATCAGGTCCTGGATCTTTGTGTATTTATATGTGGTTATTGGATATATTAAAATTTAGTTGAAAAATGTAATCAAAAACATTACATTTTGAAAATATCAATCAGCCCTCACACACACACACACATGCCCACTCTGCTTCCTATGTCAGGCAGTTGGTCCTAATATTGTTTCGTTTACGTAACAACCATTATGTATATTAAAAATAGTAAGTCCTGCTTCACTTCATGCTAGGATTCAAACTATTACATAGTGTCAGATGAGAAAATCACTAGAAAAGGGTTCCACAAATTCACCTGGAAGTGGAAAGAAATGAGTTCTAATTTTTTTATTGTTTCCAAAAATTCTATGGTCAGTATTCTCCCATTTTAGCTGAGCAAAGAATAAATGAGCTCCATGTAAAAGAATCTTGCACACAATTGTTTGTATAGTAAGTCTATTATCTAGCTTTATTTTTTAATGCATATTAGCAATTCTTTTCAAGTTAAACCAAAGATGGTGCCCTAGGGCATTTGTTTGGTATGGAATGAAATGATTTAAAGGTCTCTCTGGAAAGCAACATATTTAAAATCATTTGCCTTTATTCTGTAATCCATCAGCATTTTCATTGACAGCGTGATAGGGCTTGCTACAAAGATACTGTAAGAATTTTAAAACTCATTCTTGTGGTTTAGTCAGAGCATTGTACAAATAACATCTCTTTATCTTCATAACATCTGTTTATTCTTCATGTTTTTTGTTTGCACAGATAGAAATTTCAAGTGAGTGACCTTAAGAGTAACTGCTTTATCATATAAAGATCCTGGATACTATATATTCATTTCCCCCCAGCATCGGTAATGGAATAGAACATGGTTTCTTTTGCTAGGTTTTTTCCTTCAGTGCTGTAAAGAAGTCTGCAGTGCTGCTGCTGGGCGGTGTCAGGTTGTTGGACATGTGTTGATGCTCACAGCACCACTGACCAGAGCTGCTTTACTGAAACTCACTGGCTTTCCATCAATCATAAAGTTGCGAATGCAGCCCGTGAAGGAGTTGCGTGTGATCAGACTGGACATTAGAAGGGACTCTGGAAGAATCAAAGAAAAAAGAAGAATTCGAACCAATGACGACAGAAGTACCATTTACAACCATTTTAAACACTGAACACTGGGAAATATTTTGAAAAATATTTTGAAGTTGTTTCTGTATTGCAAGTTTGAAATTTAGCCATTTTCTGTTTCTTGAAATATGGTTCAGGATATATTTTACTGAAATTATTAAAAAATACTAAAAATCATTTCTGAAAAAACTTCTTTCACCAAAACCAGAGTTTTCAGTAAGACCAGCTCCAGTTCTGGCAAAATTCCAAGGGACCAAATCTGGTTCTTTCGTACATACAGGCAATCTCCAATATTTTTATTGTGCAGATAGATTTAAAAAGAGACACAAAGTCAGTAAAACAGTATTATTAATAATACTTACCTTTTGTATAGCTCTTTCCATCAGTAGATCTCAGAGCAGATTACCAAGGATCTTAGCCCCATTAGCCCCATTTTATGGATGGGGAAACTGAGAGCTAGAGTGGTGAGACAACTCACCCAAATGGCCACTGGCAGAACAGTGACTAGACACCAGGTATTCTGAGTACCAGAGCAGTGTTCTATTCACTAGGGACACCCTATGATATATCTTGGGTGTAGTCAGTACAACAAGAAAACTGGAATAAGCCTAATTCTACTGTTTGGTTTTGTAAGGGGCTATCAGTCAAGCATAGTTTGTGAAATGGCCTGATTTAGTAGCATGATTATTACAGCTGGTCACAAAGTGTAAAAAATATTTCCCTTATTTTTAATCAAAATTTGTTTGGATGGAAGTTTTCTTGAAAGCCAATCAGGCTGCTTAGTACTGTGGTTTAGACTCTTACATTTGGGCATTGGGTGTCTAAATCCCTCTTTAGATCTGAGTAATTTTGCAATTTCTTGTGATATAACTAAATATAACCAAATAAACCAGACACATAAGGGTAAATATGTCATCTGTTTACTATAGCTACATTCAGCATTATGCCTTGTTGCAGTGAAGTTCATTATTGGATACTTCTGTTCCAAGATGACAATAATATCATGGCGTCAACATGTAATGTCTCTTTAATATTTTATAGCTAATGCAGAATTATAAAGTTCCCTTATTACAGGCTAGAACAGCATTCACGATTATCACATTATATTACATATCAGGGTAGTTTTTTGGATGATTGTTTAGAAGTTCTAAGAAAATTTCAGTTTAGAATTAAAGAGTGAGCAAGCTTGTGCAAAAAGCTGTGTTTCCCTTCCGACTCATTTCCTCCCCCTCATAGTGTGGGATGAATGAGAGCATCACACTTTCAAACTACTAATCCAAAATAAGGAATATAATAATATAATTGTATTGTTAATGCTATTCTTGATTGACATTCATGGCACAGAGAAATAATGCTACATATTACCAAAGAGAGATGCAGATTTTACAGAAAGTGATTTAAAAGTCAAATTACATCCTGTTGACTACTGTTTGCATATGAAAGCTCAACAGAGTACTGAATAATGTAAGTAAATATAGTAATCTTGGCCCACACCACACAGATGGTCTGAGTCACAAAGTCACATTAACAGACATCTGTGCATTGAAAATCGACAGTCAGAATAAGAATTTTCATGTTGTATATTCAATGTTCAAGGGAGTTTGTTCCTTGGAGGAGTTGGAAGGAGTTTAGCAATCCAAGACCCGGAGACTAGAACTATTTGGGAACTGGAATTTCTGTCCCATAGAAAATTTCACATTTTCCCCCTCCCGTCCCCCTAAAAAAATAAAAGTTCATTCCAAATTGGAACAAAAAGATTTTTACGGGGCCAGCTAGCCAGCTCTCCTGCTGCCCAAGTGGCTCTCCAACGATCTCCCCAGCTGCATGGAATGTTTAGATTCCATCAAATTAACATTTTCTGAGGGAAAACTATTCTTTCAGAAAATTTTCAATCTCTTCTCCTTAAGCCGTCACTTTTTATCAGGACATTAGGTCAGTTCTTTGGGATTTGGGATTATGTGAGGAAAATAGAGAGCTCAGAGGAAGGGTGATTTTCACTATCCAGAAGAATACTAAATGTTTCTGTTTTAAACTGTGTTGGCATTGGGTACAAAGTTATAATAACACTGACAAGTCTTACCTGGCACACCTCCAACAAACACAGGCTCCCTCTTGTCAACTGCTTTTGGATTTAGAGGTCCTACTACATGGTTTACCTCAGAGTCCACATCCAGCTGCACCACATTAGAGGCTTTAATAACTGGAATGCAAAGCAAAATCTTGTCAAAAAGAGCCCTAGTTATAAAATATATTATTTATGCTTTGTATGGTGTCTATTTGATCTGCTGCACAGCATGGGCTAGGCTGTCTATGGCCCTTGTGTACGCCTCCCTTGGCTCATACAGTGCAGGCCCTGGACACACTAAGGGCATGGTCTGCTTCTTCCATACAAATTTGCTTTGGGGACCTTTAATCCCAAATGCTGGTGAGGAGTTGAAGGCATGATTCCTACTCCCTCCGCTCTGACTCATGAGAATGGACAACCCTGGAGGGAGGATCAGGTTCCACTACCCTTCATAGTGGTAAGATCTGAGATTTACTCACCTGCAATTCTGTGCCACATGCCATCACAGAGACTTTGTTTTGGTGTAACTGAGGTTGAAAAGTCTCTGATTCCGTTATTCAGTTTCACTATAACCTGGGGAAAACCAATGTAATTCAGACTGTAAAATCTTTTCTTTATTCCCCACCCATCAGTTCCCCCTTTTTCCCCCACCTTGTTATTGCACTAATGCTAGGTTCCCAATTTTACCATTTATAAGTGATTGAAATAATTTACTTTACAGAAGTGACAAAGAGTCCTGTGGCACCTTAAAGACTAACTCAAGTATTGAAGCATAAGCTTTCGTGGGCGAAGTGGGTATTAGCCCATGAAAGTTTATGCTTCAATACTTGAGTTAGTCTTTAAGGTGCCACAGGACTCTTTGTCACTTCAGCAATTCTAGACTAACACGGCTACCTCTCTGATTCTTAATTTCCTTTACACTAATTCTTAAGAGATCTTTAAAATGAACCACGTTTCAAGCTTCTATTATGTCAGCAGTTTTTGTAACATTTGTGTTCTGAATACAGGAGAAGGATTTTTGTTTTTACCCCCAGTTAAAAAAGAATTTACCTCAACCAATTTCACTTGTTTCCAGAACTGCTGCCTTATTGATTATTTTTGTATTACTTAGTACTGCACACTTAGTAAGCGATAGTCCCTGCCCTGAAAAGCCTACAATCTAAACAGAGAAGACAGACAAAGGGTAAGAGAAAAGAAGTATTGTTCTCTCCATTGTATTGATGGGGAATCAACGCATAGAGAACTTGAGCGAACTGTCCAAGATCACAAAGGACATCTGTTGCAGAGCTAGGAACTAAACCCAATTCTCCTGAGTTCAGTGCCTTGATTGCAAGGCCATCTTCCCCCATAATGACTGCAATAGCGGCTGTGGAGCAGCTCCATCTGTGGCAGAGTGCAATATATTCCTCCTGAGGACTCACAACTCATGCACATGCAGCCCATTTACTTGGGCTGAACAAAGATCCAGAAACTGGCCCTTAGGGTATGTCTACACTGCAATTGGAGGTGTATTTGCAGCTCAGGTAGACATACATGCACTAGCTTTGATCGATCTAGTAGACTAAAATAACAGTATAGCCATGGTGGCATGGGCAGCAGCTCATGCTAACTTCCTGAGTACATACCTAAGTTCTTGGATGAGACTGTACTTGGGCAGATAGCCTGAGCAGCTATGGTCACATTGCTATTTTTAGTGTGCTAGCTCATTCAAAATTGGCACTTATGTCTACCTGAGCTGGAAATTACACCTCCATTGTAGTATAGATATAAACGTATTATATTCACAGGTTGGTCACTGAAAATGATTAAAAGAAATCACTCCACTTTTATTGTAGAGGAAATGCCAGTGATAATTAGGGAACATTTTTATTTTTCTCTAGAAGGTATCAACATAAGAAACTGCAATAAGCCTCATCTTTTTGCTTCCCCTTGGTCTTGGCCAAGTTTATAGGCATCACTAGCAAAATGAAATACAAAAGACTTGGGGAAAAAGTCTACTGGCCTAATAAGGGTGACCTGATGGTGGTGAACTAAGATGACTGATGGTTTAAAAATAAGTGAAAAGGGCTGGCCATTTTGGTTTATCTCCTGCAGAAGTGTCTGTCAATAAATGAAACAGAAAAAGAAAGAGCACTGACTATGTATTTAAAGAAAATTACATCAGAAGTATACAGTCATTTTCTAAGGGATTAGCTGCACGACCATTTTGGTGAGGGAAAGGGGACTATACTCACCTATGCCTTTCCCTACCACATCTCATCTATGATTCCCATCTGTATTATATGCATAGTAAAGATCACACTGGACCAGTCATGTATAGATACACTAGTGTAAAAGCCAGTGTACACGGGCCAAAGTGCTTAATGAAGGAAATTTTCAGATTATTAATATATATTAAGTGGTATATGCTTAAAAAAAAAGTAAAATTTGTATGAAATTGGAAGTAAAATGGAAGTATAATTATGGATTTCCTCTGCCCTAGACAGTCTATCAATCACACTATCATCACTTATAAATCTGTCCTCTGTTTTTGTTAAAAGCAGATCTCCATTAATCTATGGGATTAGAATTGCAGAGGCTTTACTGACTCACAGCCAGTTACTTGATTCATTGCTGAACAACAGTGAACATTGATTATGGAGTTGTATTCACTGGCAGATAGTGTAGCAGTGGCTGGCAATCTCTGGCTACATTTAATAAGCCTGTTGTAAACTCAGTGTTTAGTAAAATGCCTGTAAAAATGCAATGTATTCACTGCTTTGATTTTCACTTGGGCTTTTACACCCTACTGGATTTAGGTTAAACATTCATATGAGCAGGTTACACATTTCAAGCGCTTTAATACATTGATTATGTGTTATTAACATTCACCCCTTGGTTAAAATGTTGTTTTTTGTTGGTTAAAAACTGTATTTTTAACGGCCAGGTGGTGACTATTATTGCTCTGGCGCAAGAATAATGGTAACGGCTCGCGGCGGCCGCAGAACTACAAATCCCAGGATGCTGTTTGTCCGGGCCGTCTCTAGGGCTCGCGGCGGCGCACACGTGGCAGCCATTTTGTGCCACCGAACTACAACTCCCAGCATGCTGTTTGTCCGGGCCGTCTCTATGCGCATGACGGCTTCGGACAAACATCCTCTGGCCTTTTATTATATAGGATATATTAATAGTGCCATGACAGGGACACCATATCCAAAAGAGTCAGAGATTAATGTCCCCTGTTAATTTATAAAGATCAAAACTTGCTACAGCTGTATCCTCCATGCCTCAGTTTCCCATCTTAAAAGTGGGAGAAATGATTATTTCTTTCTCCAAACATTCGTCTGTCTGGGAACCTCTACTATGATGTTTATATATCACATTTAGCAGTATAGAACCTAGTTTTGGTTGGGGTCTCCAGGTGTTACTGTAATACCAACAACAAGCAATAATAGCAAAAAAATGTTTAGAGCAGGGGTTCTCAAAATGGGGGTTGGGACCCCTCAAGGGGCTGCAAAGCTATTACATGGGGGGTCACAAGCTGTTAGCCTCCACCCCAAACCCCGCTTTACAGCCAGCTTTTATAATGGTGTTAAATATATATAAAAACGTGTTTTTAATTTATAAGGGGGTCGCACTCAGAGGCTTGCTATGTGAAAGAGATCACCAGTACAAAAGTTTGAGAACCACTGGTTTAGAGACTTAATCTCAAACCCATTGTTTTCAACAATAGTTTACCAAAATCCTGGGGGGCTCTGATTATCATCCCAAGAGTCAGGTGGGAGCACCCCGTCAACAGTCTGCTATAAAATGATGAGCACAACTCATGTCTCTTTTACATGCAGTAAATAAAAATGAATTACCTCACCAAGAAAATGAAATCAAGTCACCTTCCTTGTAACTGTTATACATTTTTAATATGCAGATGAAAGAGCAGCACCAAAGTGTCAGTGTTCTTCTTCCCTTTCATCTGTACATTAAATATTAATTGTTCTTGCCAATAAAGTAATTTGATTTGATATTGGCCAATAAATATTGATGTACATTAATAGAAGTGTCTGGGTTGTGTTCAACCTCTTCTTGTTTAATGGGGTAATATATTTAGGAAGAAAGAAGATTCAAGGAATAGTGAATTTGTTAGATAAAAGCTGCATGTAGCACTGAATCCAAGTACTCTGTAGGGGGAATTAGGCATAATAGTTAAGAAAATGTGGCCTTTCTTATACCTGTCCTTGTTTCATATGCATATTCAGGTACTCCCCATTCACACTGTGACCATGCATTAGGATTCCTGAACTGCTTCGGGGGCGTATTTCAAAAACAACTTCAAATTTCAGGCCTAAACTGAAGGATTCATCTGAGGAGAGAAAAGTGAGCAGTCAGACAATGTTATTTCTATACCCAGATTAATTGTGAAACTGGACATCTACTACATTGCAGCACACAGTTCTAACTCTGACTTCTGTTTTTAATATTGTTACAAATATTTTGGTCTTGAAGATACTTTTTGACAGCAAAAGGGAAAGTAGAAAATGGAGACATTTTAGGTAATTTTGCCCCCAGGGCATTATCCTCCCCTCATGCAGCCTCCTCGTGTGAAATTGACTCGGAGTGAAATTCTGCAGCGCTAACTCAGGCCATGTCTATATGTACAATGCTGCAGCAGCATAGCTGTACTGCCACAAAGGTACCTCTGCAGCACACGTGGTGAAGATGCTCTATTCCGATGGGAGAGAGCTCTGCCATTTGCATAAAAATCCACCTCCGTGAGCCGCATAAACTATGTCTGTGGGAGACGCTCTCCTGCTGACATAGCACAGTGCACACGAGTCCTTATGTCAGTGTAACTTACGTTGCTCAGGGGGGTGGAATATTCAGGCTCCTGAGCGACACACATTGTGCCAATTTAGGCTGCAGGGTAGACCTAGCCTCAGGGAGTGGGAGTTTTGTCTGAGTAGAGACTGCAGGATTCAGTAGCACTAACCCCCTCCTCCAACCCTGTGGCAGGCCATGGAGCAGATCAGAAATGGCCAGCAATCCCTCCTACTATTCTCTTGAGGTGTTGTGGCCCAGCTTCATCCTCTGCTTGGCCTAGTGCCTATTAGGCACAATTTGTCCATAAAATGCTTCCCAGGATAGAATACTGTTCTATAACCTTAAATAACTTAAACAATTTTGTTATACATACTGTTAACCCACTTCATGACATACAGGAAATCTTTTCTTATGCCTTTTGAGTTAAGTATTATTTTGTCATTTAAAAATTCAGGGGCAGATCCTCAGCTGCTGTGGATTGTTTTAGCTCCACTGACTCCAATGAGTCTTTAAGAATTTACACTTCCCCATAGTGAAAAGAAATTTGAAACTAGTTAACTTGTAAAATATAATTTTTTACATGCTAACATTTTCCACACCAACATTAGGTAAAGGATATATCGTGTTGTTGAACTAATGTCTCATAACTCTCTGCGCAGTGATGATTAAATTAAAAACATTCTGCAGCTAGATAGAGAGATACCCAACTCTCTCATCCACATGTGAAGTACAGTAAATACTCCAGGCTTATTATTGGATAAATTTGTTCAGTTGCACATTACCAAGAATTACGTATCCTCCTTCTGATGAAAAGTATGTTCCTGCTTCTGATGGGCCTTCAAAGCAAGGAGTCACACTGAATGTCTGAGAAGCAGATGTGATTGATCTACCGTTGAGCTGTAAATTGCTGAGACAACCATTAAAACTGTAGATGGAGTTAATCTGAGGAAACAAAGTGAGTGATTATTAAGGAAAATGCCCCTGGAAGGAAAGTAAGTCTTTTGTCTTTCCCTTTTGATTCAGAGCTCCAGCTGGGGTTGTTTATGAAATCTAGGCCTCTGTTTCTCTGTGGCACCATTTCTGCACTAGGTAGGGAAAAGGGGATGGTGGAGGTATGGGAAGGGACTTTAAACTACATTTGTGATCCTCTTATTATGGGTCCTACCAGCAGGCCCGGCGACAGAAATTTTGGGGCCACCTACTCTGATCATTGGGGGCACCTGACCCCCCAGCCTAACCTCCTCCCCTCCCCACCCCCATTGGTTCCCCGCCGGCCCCTCGGCCGGCGCCGGCTGGGCTGCACGCACCCGGCTCTCCCCAGCCCCGCTCGCTGGCCCCCGCCCCCGCGGAGTGGTGCGCCCGGCCAGTCCTCTGCAGCTGCCGGGGCGGGGGAGGGGATGGAGCCGGCGACCTGTGGTGCCGGGGGGCTCCCCCCCCCGCCAAGGGCTGGCCCGGCTCTTGCTGCAGGTGGGCGGGGGAAGCGCTGCAGCCGGGGGTGCCTCGGGGCAGCTCCTGGGGCGCCGGACGAGCCGCCGGCTGAAGGGCTCGGGAGGCAGCTGGCCACCGACACCCGGACACAGCCCGGGAAAGAGCGGCCAGGGAGATGCGGTGCCCAGGGGGGACGACTACGGGTACAGCTGTGTACCGGTCCCCGGACTTAAGGGGGCCTCCCTTAAGTCCGGGGCCCGGTACAGCTCTACCCGTAGTACCCCCTGTCGCCGGCCCTGCCTGCCTGCCCGCTGGTGTCAATCAGACCAACCTAAGATAAGAACTAACTTGTGCTCTCAAAGCCATCTCTGAGCTTTGGAAAACAAAGAATAGATGGAGCACAGCAGCAGGGCTCCAGCCATGCCCTTTCTCCTCTCGGTGAGGACATGGCTACACTCTCCATGGGTGGCAGAGCTACCTTGGTGTGTGCACCCACGGATTCCCCAAGAGGAATCCTGGTTACTTTGGGTTTTGCTTTGTCAAGTTTTTCTCTTCAGCATTCTCCAATGTGTATCCAATGTGCAGTGCAGACTCTTGGCCTTCATGTACCTGTGTAAAGCTCTCAGGTATCTGAGACAACACAAGTGAAAATCACTGCCTGCTTAAAACCTTCACAATTTACATGTGTATCTTTATTGCTGTGACTAACAACCAATAAAATGAATCATAGAATCATAGAATATCAGGGTTGGAAGGGACCTCAGGAGGTCATCTAGTTCAAAGCAGGACCAATCCCCGACTAAATCATCCCCGTCAGGGCATTCTCAAGCCCGACCTTAAAAACCCTTGAGGAAGGAAAATGTCTTTGGCTTAGCTTTCCCTTGGTAAGGTCTGCACCCACCTACACATCCACCACACATCTTCCTACCCAAATTACTAAAATAAATAAATATAAAAATCCTCAAAGCCAAGCTATTTTATTACCATCTGAGAAGGAAGAAAGTGAAGGAGGGTGTGTTATTGATATCCCTAGTTTTTAGAGTGTTAAGGAGGCTCTCAGATACAATTGTGATGGGGGCTAGAGAGATTATATTAAATTAGCCGAAACAGACAAATCAGATGGTTATAATCGATGACATGCTGAAAAGAGTTCTCCGGGTATCACAGCACACTTCGTTCTTTTGCCAATGAATAGGCTGGAGTGATGCATTTTTGCCAGATTGTACTGTCTGTTCCTTTTTTTTTTTTTTGTTTATGAGGGAGCAGATTTGAATAAATGGCAAAACAAATTTTCCCTATTCCCTCACCCCCAGAAGCACAAACATTCTTTATATTGTACATAGAGTTTGTCATAGGCAAATGGGAATAATTTTTGTGGGAGCCCCTTGTTAAAATGTTAGCAGCACTTCCCTGGTGTAATTCTACTATGAAGTAGTGCTGTTTTGCTATGTAACTTCTTTAGAAGGAAAACAAATAAATCCTAATCCTTCTCTGTGGAGAAGCATCTTTGAGCCACTCTGCAGATTCAAAGCAGCCCTAAAGCCAGTTTAAATAGCCATGTGAGAGGGATGATCCCATTATAGAGGGATTTTCCAGTGATGCAGAGCTGGCAGAATCATTTCTATGCCATCTTCTCTGTTCATCCTGCATCGTGGGCATAGCCAGAGGAAAGGGTGAGACTGCTACATCTGTGATCCTCAGTGATCTTTGACTGCCAGAATGATTGCCTGGCTGTTTTAGGTTTTGCTCTGGGTCCAGCCCAGTACATCACCAGTCCATGATCTAGGAACACAGTGGTGGCGTATACCTATCTTTCACCCTCATCCCTGATCTTTCACCCCCGTCTGCAGCCACACCCGAGGATTTTGGCCAAAATGTACATTAGTAATTTCATATATGATATGTGTCTATTTTACCTGGATATTTTTTACAGCTTTTCCTGGAGCCACACCCCCTATATAAAGTGGTCCATTGACTTGCCATGTATTATCAACAGAAGGAAGACTTTCTTCCAATACTCGGAGACCATCAATTATCAAACGACCGGTATTTTTTTCCCGAACAAATATTACCTTGAAAGGGAGAAAATTTATTCAATGACAGTTTTAACTATTGAGGCAGTTGATAATGAAACTGCTGAGGAAACATCACTGTATAGCAGAAGATGAGCACATGAGATAACAGCAGGGTATTAGAGAAAATGGTCTGATTCAAAATGTACAAGCTGGATGCATTTAAACTGTTAATCTTCTCTGTTGGATAACTGTCTCCTCACATATATAAAAGGCTGGTAATGAAACTTTTGTCTTAACATTTTGTTAAATAAAACAGAACATTGCATATAGCCAAGATATTTACAGAGATATGACGAGTGAGGTAATATCTCTTTTTTGGATCTCACCCACCTGGTCTCTCAATATTCCAGGACCAGGGTGGTTACAACAATGCAAAGAATATATTTATGCATACATATATATCTTATATTACATATATTGTTCTCATTTAAGGTGCCATCACTGCTCTCCCAGCTCCTTTGTCTCAATACTGTTTCGGATCACACAGATTTCTATTCCAGCTCTAAGCCTTTTCAAACCTTGCTTGGCTTTTTCTTGGCCTCATTGTTCTGATCACCCCCGCCTCTTCCACTTGGCTGTTCGTATGGGAAACAGCTGGATTACGGTAACTGACTAAACTCCTTAGCCCCCAGTTAATGACTTGGCAAAATACTCAGATCTACATGGTGGATTTTAAAACGTTAGCAAACATTTCTCAGCATACAGGCAAGTGTATGTGGTTATGGACAAAGACATCCCCATGGAAATGAATTGTCAGATCAGAAGATTCTCTATTATGGTTTTCTGATGCATGTATCATCAGATCATATCATCATCATTACCACATCAATCACTTTCTCCAACTTACATTGTGCCAAAGCCCATCATTGTACTTCTCTTGGCTTTTAATCCTTAGCTTTTGATGACCAATATTAAACATAAAAATCAGACGGCCATGGGCAACAAAAAGGGTAATGAAGTTGTTTTCCTCTTGATCAGAGGCATAAAAGATCATTCCATGGGATGAGTGAGTTTTCAGGCTTATGGAGAACTGTGATCTGTTAAATAAAAACATGTCATTTTAGTAACAGAGCAGATGCAAATTGACTGAAGTCACCATGCAGAGAAGGGAGAATTGAGATCTGTCCCCTTATACTAGAGAATGTATTTCTTGTTTATGCAAATTATGTTTTAGATGTACATTCTATATGGTTGTTTGCATAGATGGCAGAGCTGATCCCAAGCAGAGGAAAATCTCTCTCATAAAGGTCTCACCTTTTGAAAACGAAAACCAAATCTTCGGGAGTGAATAAAATCAATACAGATCAATCACTGAGAAGTATACAGTGTATGCATGTCTTACATGCTGTGACAGAGGGCTGGGCTACAGCAGCTGATCCAGCACTCTGATCTCTGCAACTTCAATCAGTTGCACCGCACATACCTGAATATGGGGAACTGTGCCACACTGATTGCTTGAGGCTAGGTGGGTGAGCGTTAAAAGCTAATTACCTCCTTAACTCAGAAGGGACCAAGGCACAGAAAGAAAGTGCAAAAAGGGGGTGAGAAAGGAAAAGAGCTGTAGGCTGGTAGAGCCATGGCCATAGGAGGTCTCTCCCCTGCTGGGTTCAGAAGCGTTAGAGTCCCAGGATATTTGTAAAGCTGCGGTACCATCTGCAAAGGTGGTAGACGTGAATTTTATAAATAAATCACTGTGTGTTTCACCTGAAGAAAGTCTCCAAATTGTTTGGTTGGAAAGAGGCTGGAGTGGACCATGCCCTGCCACATCCCTACAGTATTGAAACAGAAGGTCTAATTGCCACAGTGCTTAAAATGTCATCTACACTAGGGCGCCCAAGATGGCAAGGTTGGGAGAGTTAGAATAGTGGAGGCTGAGTGTTCACTGGTCTGATCCTTTATGTTACAGCAGTGGTGGTGCTGAGTTCCTGCTCGCTCATACTTCTCATTTAGTCCCAGGTTTGGCACCTCTAAGGATTTTGGCACCTCTCCGGATTTTCGGTCAGATTTGTTGAAATGCTTTATATCATATACACTCACCCACAAGGAAATATTTAAAAATGTCAAAGTCATGGGCACTGTTCATCAACATTAAAATCATGAAACCTATGCTTCCATTTTAATTTTTTATAAATACATTAATTAATAAACAAATGCAGCATTAGGGAGGAATTACAATTTGGGTTCTCTTTTGTTGTCGTCTGTCTCAGATGTACTACACTTTGAACTTCAACATGAAGGTTGCAATAGTTGTTTGTAAAATACTGTATTGAAGCAAAAGAAATTCAATGGTTTCATTGTGATTCAGTAAATGCTATGCTTCTCTTTGCCCCAGTATGCTTAGGGGCCTCTGTGTTGTTGAATCTGATGTTTTTTGCATAAACGTTAAACCAAGATCCCAATCTTTTGTGGTCATAGACTGTCATATGGAAATTTCTGTGAGAGTATGAGCATTAAATATCCTTGCTATGCAGACCAAATGAACCATATGTAGGGAATTATCTTCATTACCTACAGTTCCATTGCTGTTTGAATAGGACATGATATCCTTTTGCTTCATGTCTGAATCCATCGTGCAGTGCTGCTAGACAGCTGCCATGTTCCACTCAAGAGGTGACGGTACTTCAATGGCTGGGGAAGTGATTGTTATAAACTATGTTCATTTCAGGCCATGCAGTTCTCCCTGATGTCTTTATTGCTTATGTGTCCAGAGAGAGAGTGTGATATACTCTGTGATTGGACATATGCTTTTGGAGGGAGCGCATTATGTATATATATCATATTGTAATAGTATTAATATTGAGTCAAATCCTGTATTTCTTACTCAGGCTAGGCTTCTATAGAAGTAAATGAGTATTTTTGCTGAGTATTGATTGAGTCATGCCTGCAGACTCTGGCCTAAGTCTTTTTGCATTGTGATATGGGAGGGATGCAACTGGCTTGCTCAGAGGTTTAATATATTATTATTGGCAATATCATTGCACTAGCATTCAAATTGCAGTAGGTGCCATACAAGCAGATAGGGAGGTACAATTTCTCAAGACACAAAGCAGATGAAGAGCCCATGAAAGGGATACTGCATATAAGCACAATGACCAAGGTAATGGCAGCAAGTACATCATGTTAGTTTTAAGTTCTTTGTTTTTTGTTTCCATGGCTCTTTTCACTGAGAGTAAATCGGTTTTATTTCTCAGGTCACTGTGTAATGCTTTACCTGTCACTGAAATCCTTTGGTATGTGGTCAAACTCTTGCCGGCTGTTTGCTATTCCTCCAAACTGGTTTGCATGTTCAATTGCCATGGGGTTCTTGGACAACTGGCAGTCAGGGTCTCTTTGCACATTCTTTTCTTGATCTAAATTTCTGAGGCCAGTTGCCTTTGAGGTTCTTTCTTTTTCTCTTCCCACCTTCATACAAAGAAAGCCATTAAACAAGTGTTTAAAGTGGGTGTGCATATGACAAGCAGCGACAATACTGTTTACCAGCTCATAGGTAATATTTGCTTATCAAAATATCCAGAGTTGTTCCAAATCTAATCAATATAGCTGTCCCCAAATAATTCCATTATATTTAATTTTCAGCTCCATGGCTACCACTTATGCAGAGAAACATAGAATTTCTAACTGCTTAGCCAACATATAATGGCAATTTAGTTCCTATGAATTTTCCAGCCTGAGCCCATTGTCGCGGCCTTCCCCCCCCCCTTTTAAGAATTAGCATAGTTCTTATTCAGCATAGTTTAGTAGGACCTCAATCTCAGAATCCTGGATTAAAGCTGACACTCATTTCCATCGATTCAAGTTGAGTATACTCAGTGGGAGTTGTATGGATGTAGATGAGAGCAAAAATTATCTCACTGCCTTCACTGCCTTAAGACTAAAGAAGAAACAGGAGGGGGAACTTTCTGTCACACTTTTTAGGAGACCTCAGGAATTTTGTTTTCCAATTCCACTAATTAGGAAAGAATGATATGACTGTTCCCTGAAGCTGAGGCAAATGCAGCCCTGAAGTTGTCCAGCAGTAGAAAATTTATGGTGGATTGTCCTTTTACTTTTGTTATAAAATCAATCAAATGAACAAAAAACAACCAAACTCCAACAACCCCAAACAAAAACTAGCAAACTGTGCAACTGACACTCTTCTTAATCCTTTGGCAAAGAGATCAAGTGTAGTCTCAATAAGTTATTTGTGGGATAACTTGAAGATGTTTGGATTTGATATGTTCTTTCCCATCTATAACTACCATAATACTATGATGCTTGTTGACTTTTACTACATCTTGTTGTATATCTCCTTTCCCCAGATAAACCATTGGGCTAGGCATAAAGAAGTAATTTTCATTAGCAGGTAAAAGTATCAGTAGGGGGTAGAGTATTTTAAAAGTCTCCTTAAAAATGGGTGAAACTGCAATGAAAAGTCTTTGATGAATCTTGAAAGCTGCAAAATGAGATCATCTGTTTGAAATTATGAAATATTCAAAGGGGCCAAGTCCCATCCTTTGTTATTTTTCAGATGTGTCTTGGAACCACAACAATCTGGCCAGCCTAGGATAATAAGGCAGTATATGTGGACTTCAGCAAATTGTAAATTGAATTCAGAGTAGCCACAAGTAATTTAGTGCTAACCTTTTTATTATGGCTTCCTTTGGTTTTTGAAGAGTTCTTTCCTTTCTTATGGAGAAGGGCAACTGGAGGGGAGTCAACAGGGCATCCATAAAGAGAAGTTTGGACTTTCTCAGGGTACCGCTGGAAATCTTCCACTTCAACCTCCTGATCTAACCTATGTTTCAAAGAAGGGATAATGTTAAGAATAGCTGACTGAGGTGTAGGAAAAATAGCCTTTTAAAAATAGAATGGAAAAATAATTAAAATATCCAAATTAAGCTAGTGTAAAATGTCTTTCTTCACTTGCTTCACCGAAGTACAACCACAGAGATCTTCTTCTTATAAGTGACATTTTAGAGTGCTCTGTGACTTCAGATCTTGGGGGGAAAGTTGGGCTCATTGTATATATAACATTTTGCCCTGAATAAGGGGAGTGCATAGCTGTGCTGACCCAGAAGCAGACTGACCTTGTTCTATTAGGGAAGCAATCTGTGAAGGACCAATTCTGTTCTTCACATTTCCCAGGTGACTGGCTGACATCCATGGGGGAATGGAGCTAAAATTCTACCTCTTCCTGCCAGTGCAGGAGGAGGAGTAGCTGTTCTGTTCTGTCCCCTCCTTGGACTGTGACCTGTGGTAGGTAGCTAATGCAGGGCAAGAGGCAATCTTGTTCTAACTCATACACACACCAGTCCAATTTCCCTGTATGAATCACTGATAATCTGATATTTAGAAAATAAATCTGACTACATTTAAGTTCATAGTTACTAATGGGTGGGCACAAGACCACAAAACACTCTCCCAGTTGGCATTAGTTGGTATCTCCTTGGCAGTCTCAGCAGAGGGGATGAATGACCCTCTCCCCCACACACAGATGGTCCTTCGAGGCTAGCACAGTGATGGGATAATATGTGCAGCTTGCACAGCTTCTGCCTGTATTATATCCATGCTATTCATAAACAAAGGATTTCAGTCCACAGGACTCAATCCGGCACCATTAACCAGCAATACATTTAAGAAAAAAAATCTAAATGGGAACGTTTTTCAAAATGATTTAGATCCACAAAGCCAAACCATTTCAACAAGACCAAACTCCCAACTCTGAGGCTCTGTGAGACACTGTCATATCCTTTTATTACAAAGGCAGAGCTGTAAATTACATTATACAAATGTAAATTATTCTGCAAATTATACATTGCACCAAAGGAATTAGCAAGTATGGTAATGGTTGATTTACCTCAACAGTTATTTCCACTTCAACGGTTTTTTAATGAAGAATGGCAGTTATGAGACATTTTATAGTAAATTAAAGAAAAAGGCATTTGTATACATTGGGTAACCCCACAAAATAAGGTAAAATATATCATTGTGAAAATAATGGGTTCTCGGTATTTATTTTCTATGCTGTCAGACATAGACTGTTTGATGTGTACTGTTGTGGCTGTTACCTACCTGATGAAGTAGGCATTGCTTATACACCCAGTGAAATTGGCATAATGAGTATTGATGGGAGAGCCACCAAAGTAGAACTTCTTGGCACTTGCAGGCTTTTGCTCTGTTTTGTCTCTAGCTGGATTCTTTTTGCTATGTCTTTTGTCATCTACTATCAGCTCATATCTGCAAAAAGAAATCTTCCTTTCACAAACTGATTTTGAAAGAGTTTATTCCGAGTTATTACACATTGTGTTATACATGCCAATGTTCCCATAATGCTAAACTCGGCATCTGATTCCCTAAATGGCAATATCAGAAGACAACCTATTTCCTTCCAACCATGCAATAAATGGCAGTGGAATTAGCCACTGTGGTAGCTTGGAGTCCAATAACCAAAAGCTCCAGTAAGATCTTTGAGATACTCCTGATATTCAGAAAGCCACAGTACACTATGGCTAAGACTAAATAAACTAATTGATCACTAGTGAAAGGATGGGAAAGTGAGATACCACACACACATCATACCATTTGGTGTACAAGATGATTTTGTATTGCTTAAGAGTAATCAAATCTCATTCTGCAGCATATAAACTCATTGCAGAAGTCAGGAAAGATTTCACTCTCTAATGCCAGACTGCCTATATTTGGACCATCTGATTCAGATTCAGAAGGGTTATATTTATTGGCAAATATTAATAAGCATTGATTTCACCATGAACAGACAAACCGACTAAAACGTGTTTTCATCTATAATAATTTACAAATAGACAAAAAAAGAAGAATGCTGCTTGAGAACTTATTAGAGTTTGGATTAAGGCTTTTTACTTTGCATATTTTACATGAGATGTTGACAATTTGTGTTCCAGCAGTTATAAAACTTTAACTTTTTGAATCTCAGTGTTGATTATCATTAAATAATTGTTTTCTGAACCCGCCATAGTCTGAGCCTCCATAATTTTCCAAAATTGTGAACATTTAAATTGATTAAAATAAACATTGATATTATGTCAAAAATATAACAAAATAAAACATCCAATTCTGCCAATTTTAGATATTGGTCAATATCAAAAGAAGAATACTGGATCAAACAGACTTAGGTTCTGATCTCTTATGACAGATCCTGAGGTCAAAATGCTCATTGCAGTATGTCAGTCCTCATGATGACTATTTCAGGGCTAAAATTTAAAAATGTGACCTGTGCGCACATGTAATTTTGAGAACAATTTTTCCTAAATGCCATAATAAATTACAGAGATCACACAGGAAAACCTCCATTTAATGCACAAAAACTGTGCAGGTGAGAGCACAGGAAGTAAGTGTGGAATGATTTCCTCTCACAGAGTTGCATATGCACATATGAAGACCAGGAGGAAGACTTTTGGATCATTTTGCTTTCAAATTACAAAAGATTTTTTTTTACTTAAAGTACAATGATGAAATAAAACCTTCAAGTGGATGTTTAGACTCACTCACTGCTGCCATCAGGAATCTAGCATGTTTCTGTCAGAGCTAAAAATATGAATGTGTTTCCCCATACATGTATAAAATAACTTTTTTGAGTAAAGATACCTTGGTTAATTTAAGTTTTTACTTTGTTTTAACTAAGCAAAGCAATCAGCGCTTCTGAAGAATTAAACTCGTCAGTTTTTAAAAGGCCCTTTTACAGGTGAATACAAAAAAAGTCAATAAAAAATGTACAAGAATATTTTTTTCAAAATGTTAGTGAAAAGACCCTTCCATTTCCAGGCAATGATTCAGCAATTTGGATTTTGGGCTTGTGTTTTTTAACTAAAGAAATAGACCATGCTGTGAGAAAAACTCCTGAAGTAGGGGCTTTGCAATCTCTGCTTTGCAAAAGCAACATGGAAAGACATTATGTACATCAAAGAGCTACATATCATATACTATATGTGGTAGAATCAAAGTTATTGAACAGTGTTACCTTTCTTGTGAGACAGAAGTAATGATAAAATGGGTTTTGCCATCATTGTAGCGTGTCTCTTTTGACTGAACTTCAGTTCCCATAGCATTTAAAAGCACAGCACCATCATTCATAGAGATGGAGAACATATCTGGCTGAAACACAAAGAGAAACTTGTTTCAGGAGCAGGTATAATATAGTAAGCTTTAAAAGTCATGAGAGTTTTCCTGTAATATTTATTTTCCCTTTTGCTTGTCTGATTTGTGTATTATTGCCATTTCCCCCTGGGTTTTAAGTGTGTGCAGTCCCGGGGAGGTGAGAACTGAGATTTCTTTTTCTATTAATGTCACCCTTTAAACCACAATGCTCTGAGGTCTGCTACCTGGTTATATCCCCCTTATCTATGGCACAGGCTCCATCAGTTCAGTGATGTTTGGTGTTTACATTCATTTTGTTATTCTGGGTTTCTCTTTTACAGTACTATAGAATATCTGATACTTCAGGCTAGACACTGTAGTCAGCCCAGCATATTTATGTTCCTTTCCCCCCAAACAGACTGCAAATGTGAACTTTGCTTAAACCTGTTTCTTAATTCCCAATTGTCTAGAGATATAACTTACTCTGGGTGTGAGGCATTTGGTGCTGCAGCCCCAAACGTCAGGGATAATGTATTTATTCCACTGAAACAGGCATCCATACTGTTTGGTTTTAAGGATCATACAGTGTGATCTTGGGACAAGCTAAGTATCTAAACTCCTACCGGAGAAAAGGATACTTGGCATCTGACAAGATTAGGGTCTTAATCCTTTGGACCAAAATCAGAGGCGATGGGTAAGAAAGTGTTGGTTAGCCTGGTTGAGTGTAAGAGAATCTTTCTGAGAACTACTTATGCTCACTTATCAACTTGTAAGCGAGTTTAAGTCCCATACTTCCTTCCATTGCCTTTAGAGCAGCGGTTCTCAAGCTTGTTGAGACCACGACCCCTTTTTCGGCTCTGGCGGCTCAGCGGGACCCCTCCATGTCCGCTAAAAGCCGCCGAATGCAGAAATACAGGTGCGGACCCCCCCCCCCCCGTGCCCCGGCCCCAGTGGCGGGCGGGCTCCTGGCTGCGCCCCAGCCCCGGTCCACCCCGCAGGCTGGCTCCTGGCTGCACCCCGGCCCTGGTCTCCCCCCCCCCTGTGGGCGGGCTGCCGGCTGCGGACCCGGTCCCTGCCGCAGGCGGGCTCCTGGCTGCAGCCCTGGTCTCTGCTGCGGGCGGGCTGCCAGCTGCAGCTCCGGTCCCCACGGGGGCTCGGGGCAGCCATTGGGGCACGGGGCAGCCGCTGGGGCTCGGGGCAGCCGCCGGGGCTCGGGGCAGCCGCCGGGGCTCGGGGCTTGGGCAGCCGCCTGGGCTCAGGGCTTGGGGCAGCCGCCCGGGCTCGGGGCTTGAGCCGCCGGCGGCGGCTGGGGATCGTGGCTCGAGCCGCCAGCGGCCCCTGGGGATCCTGCAGCAGTGCGTAGCTGCGGTAGGGGCTTGCGACCCCCACAAAAGTGGCCCGCAACCCCTCGAGGGTTGTGACCCCCACTTTGAGAATCCTGGCTTTAGAGCAATCTAAGCGTTAGATTGCTCAGATTAGAGCATTTAGAGCAGTCTGGTTGCTCATGACTGCAAGGGGCTTTTTCAGCAATGCTCCTTCTCACCACAGAGGAATCCTGTGGTGGGGGATGGGATAGGGGAATCTACAGCATCTGGGGATGAAGCCAACTTTTTGGCCAATTTGTGTCACCCAAGTAGGGGTCAGACTGTAGCGCTACCAATTTAAACTCAAGGCATTCTCTGCTTCATCTTCCCTTTCATGTGTATTTCCCTGGTGAGGGAATATTGACATTATTTTTACTATATTTTATATTGTGGTAGAACCTAGATGCTCCAATCAGATTTGCAGCTCTATTGTGCTACATGCAGCACAATCACAGAATGAGACACAACCTGCATTTCTACTGTACACACTGTGTTGAGTACAGTTATATGCGTAGGGTCAAATCCTGTAATCCCATTGATATCAGTGGGATTTTGACCAATCATAAACCATTGAAAGATTTGATCCATTGGGTGTAGAATATGAAAATTAGACCACCAACCGGTATTTCTAAATTGTGGGTTATTTTTTGGTTTTAAGAAATGAAGAAAGAAATGATCATGAAATTCTCCACAGTGCCAGTACATTTTAAAAAAAGCATACTCACTCCTTCAGCATAATGGAATAGCAGTCCATTGGGCTGCATAGTCCGGAAGTTGAAGCCGCCTTCAAACTCCTCAAAGAATGACATTTTTTGGCTGGAGGAAATGTAGCTCTCTCCATTGAAATATGCGCTGCGGGACATCTGCATGCCAAGTCAACAAAGTCACAAGTGTGCTACAGGAATTATTTTTTAACAATAATAAACAAAAATAATAGAACCCTCCCTTTTTCTTCAGATTCAGCTGAGCCAATTTTCATATGAAAAATTCAGACTTGTCCCCTAGGTTTAAAGTGATCTAAATGGAGTGGTATGTTGTGAAAACACTGAGAAAGTAAAACCATTAGAGCAGCCATACTGGTCACACCAATGGTCCATCTAGTCCAGTATCCTGTCTTCCAATAGTAGCCAATGCCAGGTGATTCAGAGGGAATGAACAGAACAGGCAATCATCAAGTGATCCATCCTCTGTCGTCTACTCCCAGCTTCTGGAAGTCAGAGGTTAGGGACACTCAGATCTTGGGATTGCATCCCTAACCACCTTGGCTAATAGCTAGTGAAGGACCTATCCTGCATGGACTTAGCAATTTTTTTTTAACCCTGTTATAGATTTGGTTTTCACAACATCCCCTGGCAAGAAGTTTCACAGGTTGACTGTGCATTGTTTGAAGAAGTACTTGCTTTTTTTTGGTTTTGTTTTAAACCTGCTGCCTGTTAATTTCACAGGGTGAAATCAACCCCATCTGTTGTTTGAAAGAGTGAATAACACTTCCTTATTCACTTTCTATATGCCATTCATTATTCTATAGACCTTTAGCATATCATCCCTTAGTCATCTCTTTTCCAAGCTGAAAAGTCCCAGTCTTTTTAATTTCTCTTCACACAGAATCTCTCTTCCATATCTTAATCATTTTTGTTGCCCTCCTCTGTAACTTTTCCAATTCTAATATATCTTTTTTGAGATGGGGCAATGAGAACTGCACACAGTATTCCAGGTGTGGCCGTACCATGGATTTATATAGAGACATTATGATATTTACTGTCTTATTATCTATCCCTTTCCTATTGGTTCTGAACACTCTTAGATTGTTTTAAATTATGTAAGTCAAATTGTTCTCTATTTCTTCAGAGACTAAGGGCCTCATTCAAAGCCAATTGAACTGAGGGGAAGTAAAGGTCCTAAACTGAATGAATCCCTGAATAAACACAGGGATTTCCCCCGTTGCCTACATTCTCTGCCCCATGAGGACTCTGTATCAATGTTTCTCAATGAAAATAAATACTGACTTACAAGATTATGTAACAGAGTTATAGGTTCACCCTGCTTAAGGTGATATTCACTCTTTTCTGTAATGAGTTCTACAAACACAGATTTCTGCTCCTGCATGAAGTTCTACTGATTTCAGTGTGGCTCCGCATGGGTGCAGATGTCCACTGGAAGGATCAAGGCTATGTAAATTATCTAGATTTACAGGTTTCTATTATATTGAACAGAATGATACAAGATGGAGGGTCATTCGTACCAATGCCATCCCATTAAATTTGATGGAGTTATAGTTGTATTGGTTTAAGGAAGGGGAGAACTCCAGAGGCTCCAAGGACAATTTTTTCTTCTTTGGAGTTTTTGTGTGGATCTCTGAGTGGTTTTCTGGCCAGAAAACGTGTTGACATTTTTGTCTGTTCTGATTGGTTCTAATACACAAGTTGAAATGGCTGGCATGTGGCATCATACACTTCAAACTTGATTGCCACTTTACTGAAACAATCCAACAATAATAAGAAAAGCCACAGAGAAGTAAAGCCTCTTTATCCACAATGCCCTTTGATTTTTCTCCATGAACAGGATCAACCTAGAAATATTTGCCCATCTGTCAATACTGCTAGAGAAATAGTACCATAGATGGGTTAGCATTATGTTGTTCTTTTTAACATTTGCCTTCTGTACTCCTCTGCCATCAAGCACTTGTACTGAGACGGTGTGGTTCCCTGCTGCCCCGGAGAGAGACCAGAGTGGGTGGACTTAGTGAGCTCTGAGCCTGCCCCCCAGAGGATCAGGCAGTGCCCTGGAAGTATAAAGGCTCGACCTCAGAGTTCATTGGGGAAATAGCTGCTGGGGAGGTCAGACACCTCTGGCCTAGCCCATGACTGGGAAGCCCCAGTGGCCCGTGGTACATCTGAGGACTGGCGGAGCCTGCCCTGCGCCAGCTTCCCAGAGGAGCCCATGGTGCTGGACCCCCCTGAGGCCACCACCCCGACCCAGGTACAACCAGAGGGGGAGTACACACAATGTCAGTGTGTTGTGGTCAGGATCCCCACTGACACAGCAGCGGGTCTTCTGCTGTTGCTAGGCCCCCGGACTGGGACGCAGTGGAATGGGAGGGCCTGCGTTCCCCCTGCCACCTGATATAGTGGTTGGCAATATCCCCCTCTCCCAGGCCTTTTGGAGGCTTGGGCCTTCGGTTTATGTTGTTGTTGCTCAGTCCCTGCTTGAGGGCCTGCACACCTGACTCATTATTGCTCCGTGCAGACCTAGGACCTGAGTCTGCTACTGTTTATATTGTTGTTGCTCAGCCCTGCATGAGGGCCTGAGCGCCTGACTCATTGTTGCCCCACCCTGACCTACAGCCCGGGCATACTGTGCTTACTTCTGCCCCCCACAGTGGCCACCGAGGAAGATTCCTGCGGCCGGATTAATTCCCCCAAGACATCAGCAGTGTGTAGTGAAGTGGTGTGGTTCCCCGCCGCCCAGGAGGGAGATGGCTAACCTCTCTACACACTCCCCTTCTAAGAATAGTCTCTTTACTTCATGAAACAGAAATGGAGTAAGGAGGGACTATCTGACCTCAGAACACAGCACATTACCTATTACAGACTGAATCCTGACATCACAACTTTTGAAATATAGAAAACATGACTATTTTGTATTGCAATTCAGCATAAAAGTTGGGAATCATTTCAGTATGCAATTAAAAAAAGTCAAAATCAGTGAGTTAAATATAGTTCCTGGAGTTGCAGATTTCTCCTTTCCCTTATCTGGAATTAATGTCAAGTTGATGGTCTCATCCACAGCCAAGAGTTTGCCATGCGTGGTACTATACTTACGAGTGACTCTTCTGGACAGCCATAACTGATTCCCAGGGTTCCTGGCTCCTCTAATAAGTTGAAATCCTTCTTTTGAAACTGGAAACCCTTCATGCAGCCCTTAAAGCCAGTATTTACTATGTGGTGTGGGCTAATATTGCTGGAAAACGTCAAACAGACTACAATTAGCTAACCCTAATCTTCACAAAAGTACTTCTCCCCTTTAGTACAAAGCATTCAGAAAACTTGAAAAATATAAACCTCTTGCCACACTCAATCCCAATCTCAGCTATTTATGTATATCAAATATTTCACCATGTTTTACATTCTGAAAGGTCAAAATACGTTAACACTAATAAATGTTAAGGAGGGAAATTGGTGAGTATGCTGAAGAAATCATGTGGAGAAAACTTGAGAAGTTTAAAATAGCAACTGAAATTAAATAATGTGGTATGATCTCTATTTTTAAGAAAAAAAATGCGGGTTTTGATTTTTACGTTATGAACAAATCTATGAATGTTATGTTTCAGTTTTTCCTCTATGAACTGCCCCAATAGGCAATTCCATTCTCCTCTCAGGAAAGGAGACAGGACTCAACTGGCAAAAGAAATAATACTATCAGAGATTACAGATTTAGGACCAAATTCTGATCTTGCTTACACCCATGTGTCTTTAATTAAATGGTTTCCTGGTGGTAAATGAGAGCAGAATATAGCCTTTGGTACTCCTTTTAATATCAGGTTTGAGATTTCTGGCACAGCAATCTGTACTGACTACTCTTTCTCACACATACTTTTCTGTTGTGCTCATCATAATAGTATCTGAGCACCTAACATCATTGAATTTATCCTCTTAACACCCCCTGGAGGAAGAAAAGTATTATCATCCCCATTTGACCGATGGGTAGCTGAGGCACAAAAAGAGCGAGGTGGCTTGCTGAAGATCCCATAGAAAGTTTGTGGTGGAGCCAATAAATGAAACAGGATCTCTTTAGTCCCAGGTCACTGCCTTAATCACCTTATCATTGTTCCTCTAGTTGTGGATGAAGGCAGAACTTCAGGTGGCATTTGCATAAAGATGTTAGAAGATACTCAATTACTGGCACATAATGGTGCTATTTCAGAATTACCTCCATCAACTTCCACCAGGGAAACTAAAGACTGACTGTGCTAATAAACCTCAAATGATCTGGAGGTTCAGCCTAGCCCAAGTCTGGATGATTTTCAGAAATTATTTGTGCGGTCTAAATAATAAGCACGAAGTGTCTCATCTAATCCCCACCGTAGTCAGGGGAAAACTCCCATTATCTTCTGTGGGACTTTGATCAAGTCCTAATAAATAGGTTAAAGGGCTGACCCTTGCTCATGTGGGTAACCCCTTTGATTTGTTACTTCAAATAGCTGCTTGTCTAGTTAAATATCCCTAACTGAAAACAATGGTGTGAGAAAAAATATATGAATGTGATTCCAAATGCATTAATTGAAGACAAGATAACTGACATCGGAAAAGGCCTTGGATAAAATTCAAATTACTTCCTTGAGTCTATTAGCTAGATGCAAAGTAACAAATTCAGTAAAATATAAGTCTCTCCAGGAAAATCAAGTAGCTGTCAATGGAAGATAAAGATTGAATTCAGATATTGGCTAGGATGGTTGGTGAATATTTTGTAAGAACATAGGAATTTCCATACCAATCAGAGCAGTGTTCTTTTTAGTCAGCTATCCTGTTTCTGACAGTGGCCATTAGTGGAGGGGTCAGAATCCCCATAGTGGGAAATTATAGAGTAACCTGCCTACAGAGAAAAAACAATGAGGAGTCCTTGTGGCACCTTAGAGACTAACAAATTTATTTAGGCATAAACTTTTGTAGGCTAAAACCCACTTCATCAAATGCATGGAGTGAAAAATACAGGAAGCAGAATATATATTATAGCACATGAAAAGATGGGAGTTGTCTTATCAAGTGTGGGGTCAATGCTAATAAGCCAATTCAATTAAGGTGGAAGTCCACTCAGTCCTACTTCTTGGTTAACCAATCGCTAAGACAAATACGTTTTTTATGGGAGATAATGCTGCCCATTTCTTATTTACAATGTCACCTGAAACTGAGAACAGGTGTTTGCATGGGACTGTTATAGCTAGCGTTGCAAGGTATTTATGTGCCAGATATGCTAAATATTTATATGCCCTTTCATACTTTGAATTGTAGATTGCAAGTTTATTTTTTGTTTATCTTTTATTCATCTTTTTTACAGTGCAAATATTTGTAATAAAAATAATATAAAGTAAGCATTCTAAACTTTGTATTCTGTGTTTCAATGAAATCAATATATCTGAAAACGTAGAAAAAATCCAAAATATCTATAATAAGTTTAAATTGGCATTCTAGTATTGTTTAATAGTGTGATTAAAACTGAAGTTAATCATTATTTTTTAAATCTCACAATCGCGATTCATTTTTAAAATTGTTTGGTTTTTTAGTACAGCTAGGCTCTTGGCTTCAATTATATTATTTGGTTATGAGTTACACAGGTTAGTTACTCTTTTGTACATCTGTATTTCATCAGTTTTAAAGTAGGTACCTTTCAGTTTTGTTTGATGGGCCTTTGTTGCAATGTTACGAGAAAAGGCAAAGAGAAATGTCCAACGTATCTTCTCTATACCATTCATTATTTTATATTACACACACAAAACCTACGTTAAAAGAACATTAATAAGTTTGCAAAGTCAAGCACTTAAAAAGTAGGAAATGCCAGAGTTAATGTTGCCCGTGCAACTTTAGTTCAGCTCCCTTCTGTGTATGCCTTATGAGAGAATCTTTAATTAGTATTTTTTCCATAGGATTCTCCCTCAGTTGATGCACAGAATGGACTTTGCTCACTGAATGAGCAGCTATTTACTTTTTCATTTTCTCCTCATTGTTCAGAGTGTGGCCCCAGCCATTTACTACACACTATTCACTCCAGGTGCTGAAGACAGAATTATTAATTTTCTCATGAACTGTTTGTCCAATGGCTTGAGGGGAAAGGGAAGGCTCCCTGGGAGCTCTCCTCACACCTTTGCACATCGATACAGGGTCAGCTACATCTGAGCCAACAGATAAATAGAGACTGATTTGAACTAAGGTTTATAGTGGAAAAAATCCCTTTATCTGAAACTATGACAGTGAGATAGGATAACTGAGTTCATAAGCTAAAGGCATTTTGCTCAAAGAAGAATACTTGTTGAAAGGAAGGGGAATTAGCTTTTCCTATGTACATATATATATATATATATATATATATATATATATATATATATATATATATATATATATATATATATATATATATATATATATATATATGTCTATAGATCATTTGTTTTCATACACTCTTTAAACATTTATCTCTGTCCCCCATCTGTACTGCAGTTTCTGTTATCCTCTGGTATGACTCTTCTGGATCACGTGACTAATTTCATCCAGCAGCAGAGCTATAGCTTGGAGCAATGTACAGATGTCAAGTTCTTTATATCTAGAGCTCTGAGCAAAATTAAAATGGAGTCTTAGAAGCTGTTTTTCATGAGGGAGAACAATCAGATGAGGACTAATGGAACCTAGACTGCCAACAAACCTGGACTTCAAGATCTCGGAAGGAGCTCCTCCTATGTAGATATCAGTGAATGGCATTGCTTTCTTTTCATTTTCCACACTTTTTATATGTCGTCTGTCCACCACCAATATCATCTTCTTAGAATTGTGATATATAACAGAAATCTAAAAGGAGAAATGAACAGTTCAATTCCAAATGTCCCAAAATAGTGTCTATTAGAAATTATCATGCTAGGTTTGCCAAATTGGCATTTTTAATAAAAGGGAGTCTGTAATTAGAATTAAATTTTAAAAATACAACGGACAATAATTAGTCAAAAAGAGGCTTGCGAATCAGTGGGGTGCTGACCAGAATGACTGGTAGTGAGCTCCCTTCAATATAATGATTCTCTATTGGCCAAAACCAAACCAAATCCTTCTTTCATTTGCTTGCAAAAAACAATCACAGGCCAAATTCTACACTGGTGGTCCATTGACTTCAGTAGAGAATTTGGACATATGTCTTTAAATCTGCTTTTATTGTAGAAACTTAGGCCTGGTGTACACGGGGGGTAGGGGGGTGAGGTGGGGGGAGGGAGGGAGAATGGACCTAACATACGCAACTTCAGCTATGTGAATTGTGTAGCTGAAGTTGACATATGCAGGTTGACTTACCTTGGCATCTTCATGGCACAGACTCACTACCCCATCGACTCCGCCTGTGCCTCTCGGTGCAGTGGAGTTCCGGAGTCGACAGGACTTGGGAATCAATCTCTACCTGCTAATCCGGCAGGTAGCGTAGACCTGCCCTTAGGGCTTAGTAGCTCTGCTGACACTTATACAAGTTAAATACTACTGTAACTCCACTGATATCAGTAATCAGACTCCTAATTTGCACCACATGAGAGAAGACTCATCCCCTTACAGTTCAGATTTATTACTGTCATTGTCACAGCTATGATGACTTGAAGGGAATTCTCTGGTACTCCTAATGCAGGTGCAGACTGTCAGTTTTTGAGTTACTGAACTGCCTAAACAAGAGTCTATAGTTCCAGCACCAATACCGAATTTCATTTGAGTAATTCCTTCTGTACTGAAATGGGAGTTCAACACATTGTAATACAATAACTGCTAAAACTGATTGAATTAAAATAGTGACAGGCATATTTGTGGTTGTAGAGAATCCTATTTAAGAAATTATTTAATCTGGATACAGTAGACTCTCGATTATCCAGGATGATAGGGAAAAAATGAATCCTGGTTAATAAAATCCCAGATAATCACCATCCATTGGAAATATGGGGAGGGTGGGGTTGGTTCACCAACCACCCTGCGCCGGAGGGGGTTGATGTTGGTTCGCTGGCTGCCCTGCACCCTGGTGGAGTTGGGGTTTTTTTGTGCTTGGGGCAGCAACAAAGCCAGAGCCGGACCTGCGAGTTGCGCATATTTTATTTATTTATTTTTGACATCCTGGTTATCCACATCCTGGTTAACCCAATCCTGGATAATCGAGAGTCTACTGTATATAGTTTTATTCTGAATTTTAATAGTCTTTATATTAGTATCTTTTTTCTGCCCAGTGTTCCCTGCCACTTCATAGCAAAACCAACACATTTGGTATTATATAACATCTGACTCATCATCTTTTGGTTCTTTAATTATAAGAGGAGCAACCTACCATTATGTTTTATTATTCTTTGTGTGGCTAGCTAAATAAAAATACTTTCACATCAGTTTTACCTCATGGAACTTTGCATCATTTATCTGAGCCTTCTTCATCGAATCTTCAAGAAGCACAGAGGTAGTGCTGAAGCCAAAGTCATAGTGCAGATACAGGAATCCATTCTGCATCACTAAACTGAAGAACATACTCTGTACAAAACAAACAGCATTAAAGGAAAGTATATAGACATGCTTATGCACTGAATATAGAGATGGACATATTAGATGATTAGAAATGGTTGAACTATTTATTATGAACAATTTATTCACTGAAAATGGCCTTTTATCTATTTGCAAAATTATCAAAATTTTCCTGGATTATTTATTAATAAATTATTTGATAAATAGTATTGTTTTGGAATTTTGGTGAACTACTGTTTGAAACATATACTTATTCAGTATTCTGAATTAGGTTTTCAGGCTGTATCATTGGTCACCTATGCCACATCCTATGGATTTTATTCTATGGCTGGATAACCAAAACTTTATAGTGACAAGGTGGGGGAGGTATTATCTTTTAGTGGTCCTACTTCTGTTGGTGAAAGAGACAAGCTTTTGAGCTTACACAGAGTAAACCTGAAAGCTTGTTTCTCTCAACAACTGATGTTGATCCAGTAAAAGATATTACCTCACCTACCTTGTTTCTCGAATGTCCTGGGATAACACAGCAACACCAACATAGCATACAAAACTTTATAAGCAGAGTAGCATTCAGAGAAATCATTAAGGGAGTGATTTTTTTTTCAGGGGACAAAATGGGGAGCACTTAAGGGAGAGAGAAACACCAGGACACCGGAGGACTAGGAAATCAAATCATCCTTGAATTAAAGTTCTGTGGCTAAGAATTAGTTTGATAAACCACATATAAATGTAAGGGAATACAGTGGACCAATTTACAGCAGCTGGGGATCTGGCCAGATGTTTATTTATATATTTTTCTAACATTGATGTGACAGTCTCTGATGGAGACAAGAGAACATTAAACCTCAAAAAAGTCTACAAAAGGAACAAGCTTCTAAATAAAGTAAAAAGAATTACTTATTTTTTGCATATTTATGAGCTGTCCACATAGAACACAACAGTGGTAGCTGGTTTTGTACAATCCAACCAAAAATGTCCATCAACAGAACTGGTCTTCAACAGCTTATGTCCAAGATGAGTTTCCATCACAGAGTACAAAATTACAAAGTATATACAGCACAATTCAGACACAATTTTGAGAATTTCTGCTCAGAAGAAACGAATTACTGATCCACTACAGAAGCATTTTTGTGTAGCAACTGCAGAGCTGAGGTTACTGGTGGTGTTTACATGCTGTAGAGCAATCTGCACTGCAGAAATCTCTTCTGTAAGTATCCCTGATGGCAAAGTGATCATTTGCATTAGAATGGAATTAATTAATTGCGGTGAAGTCTGCGCACATACTGTAGCAACATACATTTTTACATCCTTCTGAGCCAATATTGGCACACATGGTGGAATCTTCCATTTCTTTCTGTCATTTGCTGTTGCTTGCAACTGTTCTATGATGTTGAGATAAACTGTTCTACCCTCTCAGCTAAGGGTTCTTCTTAGGATTTCTCTTGGGTACCATTGTCTCCTCACACCATCTGGTTTTCATTTACAACTTCATGTGGGCATCTGTGTGTTGGTATCTGGAGTACATGTCCCAAATATGTCCAGCACTTCCTTCTGATTCTAGTGGAAATGAGCTCTTCATTGTGACAGAGTCTTTCCAACCAATACCCAGAATCTTTTGTAGGCACTTATTTTGTAAAGCATCTACTTTTCTGACTAACATTTTGGTAGATTTCCAGCTTTCACAGTCATATATTAGCACTGAAATGTTGTTTGAATTAAAATGCATCTGTTTTGTCCTGGTGCTGTGTTTCTTTGATTTCCATGCAGTGCTGAATTTAGTAAATGCGGTGGATGCCTTTCTATCCTGGATGTCACTTCTTTCTTGAGGTCTCTGTTAGCCAGTATGGTTCTGTTCAGGAAGGTGAACTGTTCTACTTCTTTATATTTTTGCCATAGCTTGACAGTAAATTATTTTCTTTTGATTTACTAAATTATTTTAACCCAGACAGGGCTTGTAGATTTGAGGAAGAGATGCCTCAAGACACAAATCTGAGTTTATATTCAAAATCTGGCAAAGCTTGAAGATGTTTGGATGTGGCTTTTTCATTCAGATCATTATAGAGTTAAGGGACAATCTTAAACTTCTGAAAATTTGGGGTTGCTTGGATCCACCATTGGGGGTGCTTGGTTTAGGATAGTCTCTATTCCAAGTTACAACAGTAACTAACTGTATCAATTCAATGAAAGATATAACCTCATCCACCTTGTCTATTGCAATGTATAATAGGGTTCACCCATCTCGCTACCAGGAGACAAATGTATAAAACTTCATGTCAACTACTATATAGTAATGTCTGAGAGCATCGACAGTGCAGTCATCTTTAAATAAAAGTAAAAATACTGGGCCTGATTATCTTCTCTCACTTTAAGTGGTTTCATGTTACTGTAACTCCACTGAAATGCTCATTATGCCAGTGTGGGAACATAGGGCCAGTGATAGCAAATCAGAGAATACTAGGGACTTTGTACCCAGTACTTCATCCTTCACAATATGTGTGCAGAGGGGAACTTTCTCTTCCAAAATGAAATATAAATCATCAACATTTGGAGTATTGCATAGTAACTGTGCAGAATAGGCACAAGAGAAACAGGGGACATTGTGAGAATAGAATTTTATACTCACTCCATTAACCATCAGGAGAATAAGTCCATTGTCTATTGGCGTTCGAACTTCTATGTCAAAACGAGTCACCTGGCTGAACCTTCCTCTTCTCTCAATGTTCCTCACCAAACCATAGCCAGAGCCATCAAAGAAATAGCTCACAGCTCGGCTCTGAGTGAAGGCCAGCTTATTCCTAGCATGGAAAAGAACACAGAAGCAAGCAATCTCAGAGCATTCTTAGCATTATGACCCTGCATTAAAGATCCAGGAAGTTAACATTTGGATGTGAGAGTTTACAACATTTTCTTGGAATAGTCACCCTGAACTTTTGTTTATCCCCGAGAGGGACAAAGACTTTAGGCCTCTGACTTGTTTTTTTTACACGGCTGTCCGAGAATTTTTCCTGAAAAATTATTTAGCGTTTTGATAGTATATCAGTCTCCCTAATCATAAGGTCATGTGTTGTGGTACAGAGTTGTAGATATGCAGATGTGGAAGGGACGTTGAGAGGTCATTTTACCCAGCCCCTGCACTGATACAGGACCAAATAAACCTTGACTATCCCTTTAAAAATATTTGTGTAACCTCGTCTTACAAATTTCCAGTGATGGGGATTCCACAACCTCCCTTGGAAACCTATTCCAGAGCTTAACTATCTTTATAGTGAGGAAGTTTTTCCCAATATCCAACCTAAAACTTCCTTGCTGCAGATTAAGCCAATTACTACTTGTCCTGCCTTCAGTGGTCCTGGAGAATAATTGATCACTGTCATCTTTATAACAGTCCTTATATTTGAAGGGTGTTTGGGGTCCCACCCCTCAGTTTTCTTTTTTCAAGACCAAACATGCCCAGTTTTTTATAATTATATGTTGGAAACTGGAAAGTTTTGAGGCTCATTCTTAGACAGCTGTTAGGGCCACAAGCCTTCCTGATTATAGGGGGAGGTATTCTTTTTAAGGGTTATCCAACTTCCCTAAAAGTCAATGGGAATCCAACATATACTTTAACTGAAGATGATTTGGGTCCTCAATTAAGTAAGGAATGTACACTTCACACACTATTATAGAGATGTAGTAAATAAGACTTTTCACTCAAAGTACCAGCTCTCTGTAAGAGAGATTTGGGGGAAAAAATCCTATACTCTAGTTGCTTTCTTCAGATTTATTAAAACTTGCATTTTTTTCCAACAATACTAGTTTCTTCCTCTCTGATCATACATCAAAATCATACATCAAAATCTATATATATAAAAGTCAAGTGGTGTATGTATGTGTGTATGTATGTATGTATGTACGTATGACTGCGAACTCCTCCCGCACCGTTTGAGCCAGAGACTTGAAATTTGGTACAGTGAGGGGTCTTGGGGTCTAGATGCTGGTAAGGGTCGAAAAATTTTCGGATCTCACCTCTGACGCCCCCCAGGGGTGAAAGTCTTTCAGGGCCAATCACATCGGCTGGGCGGTTAGGTGGTGATGATGTCATAATACCCCCCTCCAACAGACACCTCACTCGCTCAGCTCACCCCTCCCTCCTCCAACGGAACCCCGGAGATCCCTCAGTTCTCTGCCCCTCCCCCCTCCCAACGGAACCCCGGAGATCCCTCAGTTCTCTGCCCCTCCCCCCTCCCAACAGAACCCCAGAGATCCCTCAGTTCTCTGCCCCTCCCCCCTCCCAACGGAACCCCGGAGAGCCCTCAGTTCTCTGCCCCTCCCACCTCAACCCCGGACTCCATCAGCTCTGTGCCCCCCCCCCACCTGCGAAGGTCCCCGGAATCCCTCGGCTCTGGGCCCCCTCCCCCCCTGCGACGGATCTGAGTTGGGTTTGGTGGGACGGTAAGTGAGGTGGGGGTGTCGGGTTCGGTCGGGGGGTGAGGTGGGGGTGTTGGGGTTGGTCAGGGGGTGTTGCGGTTGGTGGGGGGGTGAGGTGGGGGTGTTGGGTTTGCTTGGGGGGGTGAGGTGGGGGTGTCGGGTTTGGTCGGGGGGTAAGTGAGCCGGGGGGGTGTCGGGGTTGGTCTGGGGGTGTGGGAAGGTGTCGGGGGGGGGTGAGGGGTGTGGTGTGGGTGTTGGGTTTGGTCTGGGGGGGGAAGGTGTTGGGGTGGGTGCCCAGACCAAACCCGACACCCCCCCCCCGGCTCACTTACCCCCCGACCAAACCCGACACCGCCACCTCACCCCCCCACCAACCGCAACACCCCCTGACCAACCCCAACACCCACACCTCACCCCTCACCCACCACGACACCTTCCCACCCCCCCAGACCAAACCCGACACCTCCCCGGCTCACTTACCCCCGACTGAACCCGACACCCCTACCTCATCCCCCCAAGCAAACCTGACACCCCCACCTCAACCCCCCACCAACCGCAACACCCCCTGACCAACCGCAACACTCACCCCTCACCCACCCCAACACCTTCCCACTCCCCCAGACCAAACCCTACACCCCCCGGCTCACTTACCCCCCGACCAAACCTGACAACCCCACCTGACCCCCCCAAGCAAACCCAACAACCCCACCTGACCCCCCGACCAAACCCGACACCCCCCCGCCACCCGGCTCACGGTGCACTGTGTAGCACACAGATTATTAAATACACTGTTCGGTCGGGGGGTGAGGTGGGGGTGTCGGGTTTGCTCAGGGGGTGAGGTGGGGGTGTCGGGTTTGGTCGGGGGGTGAGGTGGGGGTGTTGGGTTTGTTTTGGGGGGTCAGGTGGGGTTGTCGGGTTTGGTCGGGGGGTAAGTGAGCCGGGGGGTCTTGGGGTTGGTCGGGGGGGTGGGAAGGTGTCAGGGTGGGTGAAGGGTGGGTGTTGGGGTTGGTCAGGGGGTGTCAACTGTCTGCCCCCTCCCCACCTCTGACTGACCCGAGCAACGCCGGGCACTTATGCTAGTGCAACATAAAACTACACTTCCTGACTACTGAATGAAGAAACCTCCCATAAATATTTACACATTTTATAGTTTCCCTTTAAGTGGAACATTTCTTATTCTCTCTGCAAAGGGCTTAAAAAGAAGAAATTTTTTTACTGAATAGTTCAGGAGCATATGGCACTAATGGTTCTGTGTCAGAGGAGTGAATAAGTCATTTGGGACAATTTGTGGAGATGGAAAATAACAAAGAAAATGTACAATTGTAGAACAGATCAAGCCAGTTGGTCTATTCAGGAAAGGATTATCCTGAGAGTCTTCTCTAAAAGGAAGCAAATGAAGTAGCCATTCGGTTCTGCAAACATTGCAGGCTATCAAAGAACTTCATTGTAACAATTTAATTGTTCTCTACCTGGCACAAGGTGGTGATGCTGTGGTGTTCATATTGTAGATATGCTTGAAATTGTATAAACTGATTATGTCATCATTCAGGGTGGCCAGTTCCAAGCAGCCAATGAAGCCAGGCAGGTTTAAACTGGGAGGGAGCTGTGCAGAGAAGGAAACAAAGGCAAAAGGGTAAAGTCAGCACATGTATTTTATTCAAGGATGCCAAATTCATTTGTTCATGAGATTAATTTTGTTTTGAAGCTGTTAGTGTTAAGCTATGTCTACACTATGGACCTTACAGCAGCTCAGCTGTACTGCTGCAGCTGTACTTCTGTAAGGTCTCCTGTGTAGCTGTTCTATGCTGGCGGGAGAGAGCTCTCCTGATGGCATAATTAAACCACCCCCCAACCAACAGCGATAGCTATTGTCCGCACTGTCCACACCGGCACTGTCCACACCAGTACTTTGAAACTTATGTCGGAGTGTGTTTTTTCATACCCCTGACCGACAAAAGTTTTGCCAGCTAAAGAGCTAGTGTAGACAAAGCTTTAGAGACAAGATGGCTGAGGTATAATCTTTTCTTGGACCAACTTCTGGTGATGAGCAAGACAAGCTTTTGAGTTTACTCAGAGTTTTTCTTCAGTTCTAGGAAACCTACTTAGAGTGTCACAGCTAAATACAAGGTGGGACAGATTGTTTAGCATGAGCAGTTAACACATATTTCAAGGCACCGTTCCAGGTAAAGTGGCGTGTTAACACCCCTCTGAAAGTTAGCGAGCGAGATATGGGAAATGGCATGTCCAAGCATGGGGATAGGCAGTTATGTTGTGGTCTACAAAGGAGTAATGAACAATTACTGAAGAGAACAAATGCTTAGATAGGACTACTACAAATGAGAATTTGCACCATAGTTTTTAAAGATTGCGGGGGGTGGAGGGGAAGAGGAGATAGCTCAGTGGTTTGAGCATTGGCCTGTTAAACCCAGGGTTGTGAACTCAATCCTTGAGGGTGCCATTTAGGGATCTGGAGCAGAAATCTGTGGGTGAAATTGTGGCCTGCATTGTGCAGGAGGTCAGACTAAGGGCTGGTCTTCACTACTGGGGGGGATCGACTGCAGATACACAACTTCAGCTACATGAATCACAAGACATGAGAAATCAATCGCCAAAAGATTGATCGCTACCTGCCGATCCGGCAGGTAGTGAAGACCAGCCCTAGATGTTCATAATGGTCTCTTCTGACCTTAAAAAAAGTCTAAGAAGGAATTAGATTTTAGGGTAGATTGGATCTTGGTGCTATGTGACACTATAATGATTTTATGACTAATTCCAGATCTATTTTAGTTGGATTACACAATTTATTATCCAAAGTCCTGAAGAAGAGCTCTGTGTAACTTTAAAGCTTGTCTCTTTCGCCAACAGAAGTTGGTCAATAAAAGATATTATCTCACCCACCTTGTATCGCTGATATCCAAAGAACAACATTTTATAACAACTAAATGGAAATATTCCCCAGCATTTTGTGCTCAATTCATTTACATCTCTTTGTGGTTTAAAGGGCATTTCATATGACAAGAAAGGAAAAAAAGCGCATGCGCACTCTAGGAGATTCTCTCATATTCATGGAATTTATCTTTGCCAGTAGCTAAAGTTCAGCAGAGATTATTTTAAATAGCTCAGCAATGATCACTGCAAATTGAATCTAAATTGCCTCATTAGTGAAAGGAAAAAAAAAATCAAGTGATGTAAAAACAAAATGAAAGTAAAGTTGGCAGAATTAGTGCAGCAATCTTCCAATATTAAAAAAAACTCTGCACTGTAGAATAGGCATAGCAGCAGCAAATGTTTCTTCAGTACATTATCTGCCTGTTACAACAGCATTAAGTGGTACATCAGTTGGCTTTTTCTACAGTCTTTTCAGGTCCTCATTAGGATTTAGTAATTCTGCTGAGCCATCTCTGGTGCAAAGATTTACATCCCTGAATAGATATTTACTGATTAAAATCTATAAGAGTGTTTGACATTTAGAAAGTGGTTTTTCCAAGTAATTTTCACAGAAGTAGCAAACAATTTATGGGTAATATTAGGAACATATGTATATCTGCATCAATGAATGCTATAGGGTGTCTACCTTGAGGCCACTATCACATTTCAAATAGGCCATCGAACAACCCTCATACAGGAAAGTCTCTATGCCAAACTTGGCACCCATTGTTGACAGAGTATAGTAGAAAGCACACACTGTTTAGTTGAGCTACTAGGAGTCCATCTAGAACAATAGCTATGTATTTTTTCTCTAATTACATGTCAGAAACCTTTTACTGTAGCCAAGATGAATCTGATCAGCTTCTCATTGGAGGATATTCTATGTAGATGGTAGCATTAGCCTTGGGAGGTGCTGCAGATTCCAGCAAACTTGTTGAACTTGTAATGTGGTATGTGACTTAATAAGGATGTTTCCAGTAACCAAACCTTTCCATTAGACAAGATTGTAAAGGAAGTCCCAGCAGCATGGATTTGATTTATTTAAGTTTCAGTATACACAGAAGAGTTATTTGAACTACCTTAAAATTTGAAGGCACTCCACCAACATAGAAGACGGTATTTTTGGGATCCAAATCCAAAAGAGAGTCAGCACCAGGGGCCTCTCCTTTTTTGATGAATTTTTCTTCAGCTGTGCTGCTAGGGCTCGGCACAGTTAGAAATATTTTGCCATGCTTCCCCACCCTGTTGAAGGAATTTGGGGGAAAAAAGGGCTGCATAGTCATATCTTTAGCTTGATGGTTAGATATAAGAGAGAGGAAAAGATAATTTTTAAAAAAGTTTTTTTTATTGTTTATTGTGAGTATTTTCCCCACCAGAAAAGGGTCACCCATCTGGTGTTCTGGCTGGGACCAAAGCGAGTATTACAGAGATTGGAGTGAATTCTCCTTCTATTTATGACTTGAAACGGCTCTCTTGGAGTCAATGGGAATTTCTACCAACTCCAATAGAAGCAGGATTAGACTCTTAAGCTTGTGCCAGTGAATAGCTCCATTGCAGTTTCAATGGTGGAAAAAAGGTGGAGAAAAGATTCAGGCCCAATTGTTTTTTCTGGAGCTCTTGGGGAAAATATTTGGGTCACATGTAGGATCAGGGAGAAATGGAGAAAATATATTGTTAACTATGGAGGAGACATTTCTGTTTTCTAGTATTTTTTTACCTGTCCTAAAAAAAATGCGTGTGAAAAGTTAACAGTACATTAGATAATAGCAGTAAACTTCAATTACACAATTAGGGCTATCGATTAATCGTGGTTAACTCATGCGAGTAACTCCAAAAAAAATTAATCACGACTAAAACATTAATCACAATTAATCACACAGTTAAACAATAGAATACAAATCAAAATGTATTAAATATTTTTGATGTTTTTCTACATTTTCAAATATATTGATTTCAGTTACAACACAGAACATAAAGTGTACAGTGTTCACTTTATATTATTTTTTATCACAAATATTTGCACTGTAAAATGATAAAAGAAATAGTATTTTTCAATTCACTTCATACAAGTACTGTAGTGCAATCTCTTTGTTGTGAATCTGCAATTTACAAATGTATTTTTTTGTTACATAACTGCACTCAAAAACAAAGCAATGTAAAACTCTAGAGCCCACAAGTCCATTCAGTCCTACTTCTTGTTCAGACAACTGCTAAGACAAACAAGTTTGTTTACATTTATGGGAGAAAATGCTGCCCACTTCTTAATTACAATATCTCACTTTCAGGAGATGGTGTACCTTCTACACTGCACTTTACAGAACTGAAACTTGCTGCACTCAGAGGAGTGTTTTTTCACATCCCTGAGCGAGAAAGTTGCAGTGCTATAAAGTGGCAGTGTGGAAAAGGCCATAGATAATTAACAGGAAGTGGTGAGCCCATGAAAGCTTATGCTGAAATAACTGGTTAGTCTCTAAGGTGCCACAAGTATATATAATATATAAATGGAGATATACCAATCTCCTAGAACTGGAAAGACCTTGAAGGTCATCGAGTCCAGTCCCCTGCCTACACTAGCAGGATCCCCCTGCCTACACTAGCAGGATCGAGTACTGTCCCCTGACAGATTTTTTGCCCCAGATCCCTAAATGGCCCCCTCAAGGATTGAACTCACAGCCCTGGGTTTAGCAGGCCAACGCTCAAACCACTGAGCTATCCCCCCACCCCTCAAGTCTTCCTTGTTTCATTTACGGATACAGACTAACACTGCTGCTAATCTTAAACTTGTTTCCTTGTGACATTCTCAAACCAAATTGATCTCGTGAGAAATAGAGCAGCTCCACATAAACACTTTACCTCTCAACTTTGACAATACTGAAGTAAGCAGGCCAAGAGCTGATTGGCTTGGAGTCCAGTGGTATCTCCACATCTCGTCCTCCCAGATTATAAATATACACCAGGTTGTCATTCTTGATTGCAAGCCCCATATAATCTTTTGCCTAAAATACCAATGAGTTGGGATGTTAGGGCTACTTGATTCACTCGTAATCCAAAAAAGCTAATCAATGTTAGACTGTTTTAGACAAAAGGGACCATTTATTTAGAACTAATAAACTAAAACATACCTTCCACTAACTATCTTGTTTCAGTAAGTGGTACTGCACAAAACTGCTCCAAAAAGTATGGCTTCAATTCCATTTTGGATGAAGTATTGCCCGGTTAAATATTTCTAAGACATTTTCTGACTAAAATCTATCATGCATGTAACTCCTTTTTACTAGGAAGTATCAATATAGGAAGTAGCAACAAAGGCTTGTCCAAGGGCATGGATATGAGGAACCCTAATCAGATCTGCTCTCAGCAGGGAATTTCTTAATTTACATGCACTGTTCACAGAAATTCCTTTTAAAGAAAAAGATTAAAGAGAAAAGCCCTTGACGTCACCTTTCCAAACTAGCCGTTTCAGATTTCACAGACTTTGTGAGATGTGTCTTTTTTGTTTTTCTTTAACAGTAAAAATTTAACACAGTTGCTTCACAACACATTTTTGATAACAAGAGTGTAAGCCCGTTCTAAGTGTTCAAAAGTAGATATAAGGAAGGTATTCAGTAGCAGCAGCAGCACATGCCACAGGCAAAGAAACACTCATATCTCTAAGACCTTTGAACTGGAAGACTTGAAATCTACATTGTCAGCAGTACAGTGTTGATTACATGTGACCCATGGAAGCCTGGCAGACAGAAATAATTGCTTCAGAGCAGTTCAATACCAGTTGAGTGGGGATGGCAAGTGTAGTTTACAGCAGCCAGCCTCTGTATCTCAGTGCACCAGGCAATGCAATTTGCTCTTGGATAGAATACTTTATTGGAGAGAGGGAAAAATTGCAATGATAGTTCACCGCATGTCACTAACCAATGGCCAGCATCAATAAAATATTACAGTAGAAATCCCTGATGGTAGGAAATAGAGAAATGTTGCTGAAAAATCCTCCTGCTTATTTCCACTTCTGTCTTTTTTTCCCCCCAGAATAAAATTAATTAGATTATTCGCTTACATTTTTGTTTCCAAGGTACAGAACAAATCTATCTGGAGACACTGCCAGCTGTGGGTGGTCCTTCTGAAGTTTCATATACAAGCTCATGGAGGTAAACGCTTTTAAATCATCTAGGCTTGTTTTTGGATTAACTTCTATAGCTGATCGGCCTTCAAACTTCATAGAGACTTGAACCTAAGTGGCAGACATACAAAGTTAGAGAAGTTGTTCTGAGACTCTGCTATGGGGAAATTTGCAAACACAGTCCCTCAATAGCTTCCTTGACTAATAATGACAATCTTGGAATTGGCATTGATTGTATGTTGTTAACAACCCAAATCAAATGAAAGACACTGTAAAAAGATAAAGGGAAATATACTGAAGAAATGGTGTCAATTTTTTCCTTTATTCACTGAAGCCCCTATTCAACAATACACATAATTAGCTTTAACTGGACTTCAATGGGACTTAAGCACTTGCTTCAGTGTCTTGTTGAATCATGGCTATAATATTATTCTGTACACAACAAACTTCTTGCATATTTTAAAAAAATTCTTTCCCAATCATTTCTTTGCATCAGAAATAGACCTAATTCTCCTCACACTTTCTCTGATTTAAATCCCACTGAAGTCAATGGAGTTATACAAATGTAACACTGGTATAAATGAGAGGTTAATCAGGCCAAGAGTATTCATTTTAAGAAATCTTTAAACATATTTTAAGCAATCTTTTTACATTTTGAAGAACTGTACGTTTTAAAACTAAAACAGATTTAAGGAACAGTCAAATATTGTAGTGCCTGATTGAGTTTTGTTTTTTTGGACCAAAGGTAGATGGTTCAATTTAGGTGGACAGTGTTAAAGGGTATACCAGGCCTTTGTGGTTCCCTGCTAGCAGCCCTGCTGATCTATTCGCAGAACCAGGATTACTGACATCTTGCACTCGAGATGTGTGCAGGTATCATTCCGTATCATCATCTCTCCTTGCTGAGAGGGGGGGTCTGACATCCCACTACTGGTACCATTTTTATGGTGGGTTGCACTTACTTTGGGTGCCCTCCCTCCCCCGGTGTCTGGGTAAAGTACTGTCATTTTCCTCAGTTACCTGCACCCCCCTGTAGGCTATCAGTCGGACTCTGTGGGTCTTTTTTGGGTTGGCCCTGTGACCAGGTCACACAGTTCAAACCCCTTTCAACACATTCAAATAGAAGTTCTTTGCCCTTCAGGGCCAATCATAAATCAAATGGTTTCTTATCTTTCTGAGGCTTAATTACTTCTCCAGAATTCAACCAGCATGGTTCCTCCTGCACATGTTCCCTTGATTATGGCCAAAAATGGTCCCTAGACTGGCCTAGTTCCTTTGGCTGTGGCCTAGGGAGTTCCTCCTCACTCCATTGGCTCTGCCAGGAATGGCTTTGCTACCGGTAGCAGGCAGCGTCTTTTATTTTAGCCTGCTATACCTTGATTGGCTGTTGCTGGTCCCCAGTCCTTTTAGCTGCTGGAGGACCAAATCTCAATGGTTCCCCAAATGGCTGATCCCAGTCTAATAGCTGGTCTAATAATACTCACTGCTCTTTTCCACTCAGAGAACTGTTTCCTGCGGCAGGGTGAAACAGAGCAGCGAAGCTTCGAGTAAGGAGTCACAAAGACCTGGTACACCATTACAGTCAGAATATTCCAACACTGTACAGATATAGTTGTATACTGACTTCTCAGAATTCATCCAAATGCAATGGAATATATAATTTTCATTATCCCTATTGTTATAAAGTGTTTGCCAGAAAAATCTCTACAGTTTTGCTGTTGCAATTAATGTCACCATGGTGTTAGTATAGTACAGATTTTCTTAGGTGAAAAAGGCCTTTTTTAACAAAATAAATATTGTGAACTCATAATGGTTGTCATTGAAATGATCACAATTGCTGCTGCTCGTAATTAATGTTGGCAATTGAATAATAAACTAATACTAAATACCATTTTAGCTTGACATGATTCTGCTGCAGTGACCACTATTATCATATTGGCTAATTAACATGACCATATTTATGATATTCTGCCATGAATACCATGTTAATTATTTGCCTCTACCAACTACAAATATTGTAATTGCTACCACTGTACTGTGCTCATCCAGTTGTTAGGGAGAGATAACATAACATCAAGGTTCAGACCTGGAATCTAGCCCAGGGAAATGGAGTTGTTAGTAAGATGCATTTGATCATTATCACTCATAACCGAATGTCTGATCCAAATGTTTTACCTTGCTTGCTACACTCCTAGTTTGAGCAATTAGCTCCCTGATCCGTTGAATGCTGGCAGAGATGTTGTTTGCTGGCAACTTTTGGTCTACTGTACGCAGTTTATCCAGGAGTTGAGGGATGACCTCTGTCAGATTCTTCACTGCAATGAGAAAGGAAACTAAGAGCCCAATTCCCCACTGCATAACACTGTTTTTGTATCAGGGGAATTCAATTTGTATTCCCTTCCCTCTCACTAGGATTTGTTTGCATCAACCACCTGTTGCTTCTTCTCTTAAGCAAAGGTCCTGATACTCCAAGCTGTTCTGTGTGGGTGGACCTCTTCACCTGTAAATAGCCCCATTCACTTCACCAAGGCTCTGTATAGGTGCAGGTATCTGCCTGTATGCAACAGCATGCAGGAGCAGTGCTGAGTACTATAAGATTTTTTGGTGCCGCTGGTGCTACTCCAATATCAATAACAACAGCAGCTTTGCTCTCATGTAACACCTTTGTTCGGAACATCTCAAAGTGCTTTGCAAACATCAGTGGATTTAACCTCACAACACACCTGTGAGTTAGATGAGTACTATGCCCATTTCCCAGATAGGGAAACTGAAACAGAGAGCAAGTGAGGCCCAGATCCTCAAAGGTATTGAGGCACCTAGCTTCCATTGATATCACTAGGAGCTAGGCACCTAAATACCTTTGAGGATCTGGGCCTAAGTGATTTGCCCAGAATCCATCAGGAAGTCTGTGAAGAAACTCCTGGGCAGAGCTGGCAACCAACACAGAAGCAACTGCAATAGACACAGTTACACACCGACGACGTCATGAGACTGCTTTCTGCAGTTATTACTCTGCATATTCTCTGTGCTAATTGGCTGTTTCTTCTATTGCCCTTCCATTTCTCCCCCCACCACAGTCTCTTGACCTCAGCCTCATTCCATCTACCCTCCCTCTTTCCTTTTCCTTGTCCCTTATACCTCCCTCCTTTTTATGAACTCTCTTTATTTCTTCTTTTGTCTTTCTGTTTAGTTGATCCTTTCCCTTCCTAACAGCCTGTTTCAACCACCCAAAAACTAGGGAACTAACATGATGCTTACGATCCATCCATCCCACTGATCACTCTGCATGTATGTTATATTCCCTTCCCCTATCCTTTGTCTTGCTTTTTTATTTAGACTGTAATCTCTTCAGGGCAGGGACTGTTCTACTCTGTGGCTCTAGTACCTAGCACAATGGGGCCCTGTGTGTAGTTGACCCCTAGGTGCTACAATAACAATAAACCACCACCACTATTGTCACCACTATAATAATTGGTAACATGTATTTAACAAGTTGTAACCTTTCCAAAAGGGCCTAAGTTCCATTTTCAAAAGTGATTTAGGCCTTTAGGACCCTAAGACACTGTTGACTTTCAATGAGTCCAAAAAAAATTTGAATAATTTTTCAAGCACGTAATATCCAGTAGTTAGCGCACATAGTAATATAACGTGCTGTGAGGTGACAGGGAAAGCAACTCATACCATATTCAATGGTGACACTTGTCAATCTACGTTTTACAATAGAGTGCTTGCAATGAATACCTGCTATAGTAACACCACCAAGTAACACCTGGCCTCAATGCTATGTTACAGTTAGTATACCTGCATCCCCAGCTGAGTCCACAGCACTGCCATAAGCAACTGCATCATGTTCAAAGTTCTGTAGGTTCTCAGACCAGTTCTGCAGTTTCTTAGCCATTGGGGCAGTTGTCTGGGTTACTGCCATGGTAGTATTGACAGCCTGTTGAGTAATGAGTTTAGATTGGTCCAAATGCTGTCTAATATCACCTGTAATAGGAATAGAGAATGAGCAGTAATAAATAGTATTAAAGTTCACTATTTCTGACTAGGTTTCAGAGTGGTAGCCTTGTGTTAATCTGCCAGAAGTACTCCTCGTTCTTTTTACTGCTGACTAAGGCTTCAGAAAATGAAAATAAGATTAATGAGAGTTTTGCTTCAACAGTGCTGGAGTTTTCCTCATACAGAGGTAAAAAACAAACCTTGGTTTTATTATTTTTCCAAATTACACAGAGAGTTTGAAAACCTTCCCTTGTTTGCGGTTATATTAATGATTAAGATGCACCAACTGCCGTTGGCTGATCCTTAGACTGTTACATTTTAAGCTTTTAAGTGAGCTTGATTTGTAATGGCTAATATATCCAAGGACCTGGGACTAGAAAGGATTTAGAACATATTTTATTTTATGTGACATTGTTAAAGAATATGACATTTTAAAATTTAATTTCTTGTGTGAACATTTTCAGGTTATTGTGGAAAAACAAAAACTGAAAAGGTTTTGACCACTGACATTCTCTTTCGGTTTTTTAAAACAAGAACCCTGGAAATATCAACTAAACCAGAAATTTTCACACAACAACATACTTTTAGTCAAAAAGCCATTTTTAATTGAAAAACATTTTGATGAAAAATTGTTTCCCAGCTCCATTTGGGACATGTATGGTCCTCAGGACATGGTGAAGTATAGCTCGAAATGCCTCTATTTATTTCAAGAATTAAGGGAACACCTAGCTAATCATAAATTGCTAGTGGCAGCCCACCAAAGTATTCAATCTGCCGTACAATATACACTTGAATTACATTTTGATTATTAGTGCACTAGGTCTTGTGATAGAGGAAGGTCAGGGAGCTGTGGCAGAGTGTTTGAGGGGAGATATATCAGCTTCAGGTTCATTAGGGCGTGGCTCCCTGTAGACTAGGGAAGCAGACAGCAGGTTAATTAGGAGCACCTGCTGCCAATTAAGGCCTTAATAAAAAACCCTGCCTCAGGCAGACAGGTGTGGGTATTTGGAAGGAGTTTGGAGGCGTTGGAGCAGAGAGCAGTTTGGAGGCGTTGGAGCAGAGAACAGTTTGGAGGCGTTGGAGCAGAGAGCGTTTGAAGAAGTGCTGTAGTGAGCTAAGAAAGACCCAGACCTTAAGTAAAGGAACACCTGGCTTGTGTAGAGAGAGGGCAGGAAGCCCCCCACAAGCTGAAGAGTAGGAGAGGGAAGTAGTTCAGGGGAAGGAGTAGCTAATCCCAGTGGTTTACCGCTATCCTCAGGGCCCCTGGGCTGGGACCCGGAGTAGAGGGTGGGCCCGGGTCCCTCCCTCTCCCCTTCTCTCCTCTAGGATACTTGTGGGACAGTTAATACCCTGTTCAGAGGCAAGAAAAAGGCTCCCTGAATTCCCCCACAAGAAGAGAAAGTGCAGGACCCATCAATATTGTGGGAGTAATTTGCCACAGTCTATACATTAATGGAGTATCCCGTCTGTAGTAAAGTCAACAATAAAGTGATGGACGGCAACCTTTAGTAAACTGGAGGCCAAGAGAAGTCAATGCAACTTCATATGATGGGATATGTTATCTCATAATACTATGGAAAGCACTGTACAATGAGCTGTTGCATTGTCACTGTTAATGGGGAAGGTCTTCAAATTATTTTCTTTAAAAATAATGAACAAAAGAGAAATAACTAAAACATGTCATCCTGTAATTTTTATATTATGTCATCATAATTGCAATTTGGGGAGACAAAAAGTGCTCAGCTTTGCCTTATGAACAGTTTCTGGCTTTACCTAAATGACTCATATGACAAAACTTTGATGGCTAATGAGATGTCATTCGCAGTACTGTGTCCCATGGCTAAAAACATGCACATCAGAGAGACAGTGTGTTTTACTGCATGTTATCTTAATTTTCTGCCTTCATCAGGAAGTTCCAGGAATCTTTCCTACATTCTGACTGGGTTAAAGGCAGACTTATTTATGAAATCTTATTTTTAAAGATTCAGTCAAATGCTTCTTGAGATAACCAGTGGGGGATCTTCACTATAAACTTCACAGTCAGATTAAAGATAAAGTCACTGTATTTATCTTACAACCTTGCTCTATCGATTGAATTTGTTTCACAGCTTTCATCAAGCGGCTTTTCAGAGCATCCTTTCTGGCAATTGTTCCAGCAATACGGCGACTAGTGTCTGCAACAGTTAATTCATTACCTGTGAGGACCGAAGAGAAGAAACAACTGAATTCTATGATTTCAAAAAATATTTAAAAATCTTGTCTTTATTGATACTATGCTGCACAGATATATTGCTTTCAGAGTGATTGTCGTGTTAGTCTGTATCAGCAAAAAGAATGAGTACTTGTGGCACTAGTAACTAACTAACTAACTAACAAATTTATTTGGGCATAAGCTTTCATGGGCTAAAACCCACTTACAAAAGCTAATGCCCAAATAGATATATTGCTGTGCATTTAACAAACATTAGTCACTATAGTGTTTACCCTGATTAACTTTAATATAATACATTTTAGTAATGTTGATTTCAGGTGATCTAAATTGCTAAGCAATCTTCCAGCAGCTGCTCAACATTCTCCTAGAAGAGTCTTAGGAGAATCTGGAAGCCTGTTGCCTATCTTCATTAAAGATCAACTCTCAAAAAGAGCATTGATAGCCAGTAACTATTGGGACAAGAGCTAATATGTTATAGTACAAACTTCAAGGTGAGTTTTTATGGAAAGCACAAGGCCTTGAAAAATAAAAACAGTGATTTCCATTGTTTTATAGAAGTTCCACTATTTTCAGTGAAGAAAATGCCATCTTATCTTATTCCTAAGCAGATTTGTAGGGCCCAAGACTGCATTCACTTATGGATGTGAGTAAATGAATGTGTTGACCTCCATGAGACTACTCAGATGAGTAAAGTTACTCAAATGCATAAATGTTTGCAGGATCAGACCCTTAATCTTTTAATACACTTGCAAATGTGCCCACTAAATAACAGAAAGCTCTCATCAGCTTGACACTAGCTAGTCAAACAGTACATTTTCCTTCTATACCACATTGGATTCTAACTTTGATCAATACATTATTCTGTTGCAGCAGAATTTCCTCCTTAACGATGTGCTTTTTAAAGCTCTTTTCATATACAGTGCTATCGTATTACCGGAGAAGTAGCAAAACCAATAGGAAGGATGTATATTTACTGGCATCTGCTGTCTCTTGTAGTTTCTTGGCTTGATTGAGAAGCCTTTCACTTTCATCTTTATGGTAAATGATCTGAGTATCAATTCCAACTACAGCCTACAAATTCATTTCGAAAAGAGAGTCAGAATCTGCTTGATGAAATGTATCTCTTTATTATGTCTGCTTTCAAATGACATAATATTTCACACTGGCACAACCTACAAAATTGCTGCTAAAGTAAAACGTGGGTGATTGGATGAGAAAAATGGATCAAATGCAAATTTTCTATAGGTTGCAACTGAAGTTTAAAGGAATGTATTTCCCCCAGACAGGTGAGCTATATAATAAATTCACAGTATAGCACATATATCATCTATATTAGGCAACTAGGATGTGGCCTAACCAATAGTCATGCTATTCTGATTGCAAGACACTATGCCTGAGACGGAAGAAGTACCTATCATGATCAGTTCCCCCACTAGTAAGATCATTCCCTTGCAGGGAAGGAGAATGGAGCAAGCTGTGGGTTAAATAGAAGATGCATAAGATGCTTTTTGATTCTGGAACTTGCTTTCATTGAAGTTGATGACAAAAGTCTCATTGGCTTCAATGGGAGCAAAATTGATCCAAAAAGGAGCGGGACTGAGGGTTGGTCTTCACTGATTGATCTATCGGGGATCGATTTATTGCGTCTTATCTAGACGCAATACATCGATCCCCAAAAGCGCTCCCCATCGACTCCGGTACTCCAGCTTGCTGAGAGGTGCAAGCAGAGTTGACAGGGGGAGCCTGCTGCCTCCGTGAGGATGCCAGGTAATTCGACCTAAGATGCGCCGCCTTCAGCTATGCTGAAATTGTGTATCTTAGGGTATGTCTTCACTACAGCAGTAGGTCGATTTCCCTTAAGTCGATTTTCTAAAGTAGACTTTATAAAGTCGACTTAGTGCATCCCCACAAAGCACAGCAGGTCGACAGTGTCTGTCCTTAGAACTTTTGCAAGGGTCGACATAGCGAGCATTGCACTGTGGGTAGATATCCCACAGTGCCGGGAGTCCCCAGCAGGCACCACCTTTCGGGGCAGCAAGTTTGCATCCGACGAAGTGGGTATTAGCCCACAAAAGCTTATGCTTCAAAACTTTATAGTTAGTCTTTAAGGTGCCACAGGACTCTTTGTTACCTCTATCACTTCATTCACTCCTGAATGGCAGCCTCTCTGAGGGAAAAACACTGCAGCCGTTTAACAGCACACAGCAACAGTACCCAACAGCTTAGGACGGGACGTGAAGAACACCACTGTATACTTTTGAAACTACAGGGGAAATTTGGGGTAGCAGAAGTAATTAACCAGTTTAGAATTTGATCAGACCACAGAGATGAAACCCCTATTCTTGCAAAAATGCTACATTGACAAATGATGAAGAGCTCGGTTTTACTTCACACCCAGGAGCCCAAAGTCTTATAACATCATGCTGAGACCCGGATTCAGTGCAAAGCAGACATGAGCATCATGAAAACTACTTACATCGCTGACTCGGTGTGTTGTGTTCAAGGCCAGTAATGCAGTTTCATTAGCTTCCTCAATATAAGTAGCAATATTTTCATAGACATTTGAGGCATTTAATGCCTTTTGTACCAACCCATTGGTATCAATACTGTGTAAATTCCTGTAAGGAGGACAGAAGGGAAAAAAAGAAAAAATAAATTTGTTTACATCCCTTACTTGTAAAATCATCAGACTCAGGAACTTTGGTCTAAATACTACTCTCACTTCCATACTTGCCCATTGACTCCCATATGATTTCCATGGGTTTGCACATGTGTGGAGATGGAACTAGGCCATTTGGCTGGAACATTCAAAACCGCTCAGCAGTAGCCTAACTCGATTCCCACTGATATCAATGGGAATTTTACCATTGACTCCAATGAGAGCAGAGGTAGGCCAGCAGTGAGTGCTTTTATGAAGACTACCATGTAGGTGTAGTTTACATATTCCAGTTTCATATAATAATTAAGATAGCTACTAGATATATCTAACACATCAATTTATGACCTCAATCCTTCAGCTATAAACAACTTTCAATAGGTTTTTACATTTAGGGATGACCAAACCCCTGAAAATTCAGAGCTTATGTTTGGTCCAGAGAAGAACTCAAAAGCATTTTATCCTAACTTTCCAGACTTAGGGCCTAATCCTGCAAACACATGATTTCCATGGGACTACTCTCAGTAATCAAATTAATCATATATGTAAACGATTTGACAGATCAGGGCCTTACTGCATCTCCAGACTGGACTCTCTCATAAGATTTCTGAAACGTCTTAAATGTGTCCAAAACCAAAATGAAACTAGACTAAACAAAATAAAGACAAGTAAAGCAGCACAACAGAACCAGAAGACATGATTTGAAGCCAGAATAAATGTTTTAAGGGATTAAACTTTCACTATAGGATAATCTTTCCAACAAATGTAAGTGTGTCACATTTCCATCATCCATAAACGTTTCCATTTGCTTTGTATTAAATTCCTGATGTCATGTACTCGATAAAGTGTGAGCTATCCATTTCATCCTGTCATGGGGGCACTGTCTTTCAAATGACTTCAATGCCATTAATCAGTAGCTCTCAAACCTAACATACCAGTTGTTGTTTTTTTTGTGGTGATCTGTTCCAGTTTATGTAAAATTATAGACTATGCAATTTTAAGTTTTTGCATTGTATAGTTTTATAAGAAGAAACCATTGGCTCTCTGTGTACTTTTTTTTCTCTATTTTCATCTGCTCTCTAGGGCTTAAGTATATTAAGGAACAACTGTTAAAACATATTTAAATTAGATATTTGATGAGCAGTTGAGGATTGATACTGCAAACATTTATGCACATGAATATCTTTACTTAATGATACCGAAAGCAGAATTTGGTGAACGTGTTTTCCGCAAGTAATCACAATAGTAATTTTTTCACACATAATCACAGTTGTAAATAAAACCATAATTCCGATCTGTGTAGAAATCACTTTTGTATATATTGGTTAAAATCTAAGTATTTATTATCTTTCAATAAAAGAAAAAGGCTTGGGACGCTTTTAGTGTATGCAACTGGACCAATTCACCTTGACACCATCCATTTGTATTTAAATTACTATAGTTATAGTACACTCAGTTTGAGTCAAAACTATAGCAGACCCTACCTATGAGTGTAGCTGTAAGGTAATTTTTTTATGTGAGCCATCTTATTCACAGGAACCATTTTATTCTTACGCGCTATTTTTGCAATCCCTATTTACATTTGACAGTCATATTATTTCTCAGTCACCTGCTTTATCTATGTCTCTGCTATATAATAATAAAATATTATATAGCAGAGACATAGATAAAGCTACTTAGGGAACATAGAGAAATGATTGAAAATGTGTGAATAAAAAACCAAGAAAATTAAAAAAAATATTTTTGACTTTTTTTTTTAAAAAAATCAAAAATATTAAACAAAATATTGACTAGCTCTACTTAAAAAACTCTCTCACAAACTGTGATTTAATCCCTGGCACATATGACTTTACAGTGATTTGTTAATGTGTATCTATAATCAGTATATATAATGTCACTATGTTGTCTGTTTACCCATTTAACTGTGTGACTAGCAGCCCTTAAAATAAATACAGTACAGTCTGTGTTAGTTAAAATTTACCAGTCCAACTGGTCAGCAAGTCTTTGAAGCTCCTGAGCATATTCCATAGCCTTCTGCACCAAATCATCATCAAATCGAGACAAATTGGCTAGTTTTTCTTGTAATTCCTTTTTAGCGCCATCTATTTCTGCATAGAACCCCGACACATTCTAAACAAAATATGGAAGGAGAGAAAGAATCTGAAAATAGTACCAAAAATATCTTCTTTACTCTTAACAGTGCAGGTTTTTCTTTGGTATATTAGGTATCATATATTTCGACTATGATATATTTTAACAGATGAAAAAAGAGGGAAGTTGAAAAGGAGGCAAAACACAGATGAGGTCAAGGTGATTGAATGGGAGGAGTGAGAAGAGTGAGAAAAATATGCCAAAATATCACAGACAGAGGGACAATGGATAGATACATAGGACATCACCACATTTGAGAGATGGCCTTATCTGCCATTACCTTTGCTGATATTAGTGCCACAGTGATCAGCGGAAATCATCTGAAATCAAGCCTTAATAGGTGGGATAAAAGAGATAGTTCGTACTCCACTGATCTGCACTTGAAGGGCTTTTCCCATCTGGATCCACAGCACAGAATGAGGGGAGAGCTGGGCTCATCCACATTTGTGGCATTGTCTATCTGTCCCCCTACATGAGGGACCTTTGCACTCCCAGCAGACTGTAACCATAAAGGTAATGCAGCCTCAGGCTTATTATGTCTTCTGCATAGCCCCTTTGGGGTTGCCAGTTGCAGCTGTTGCCATAGGGAAGTCTTGCTGCTAGTGTAGTTCCTACAGATTGAATTCCCTGGGTTCTGCTAGGGTTGGGGACATATTCTGAACCCTTTTCTGCAGAGGGACACTGATGGGATTACGTGGAAGAATTCTCATGGAGGTTTCTTTGCAAAAAGACAGTTTCTGTGGCTCTTCTTAAATTAGAAAGAAAAAAAATCATGGTTAGAGAATCCTATCTGCAAAGAAACCTCTTATAGTGACAGGCTGATGGGAGCCTTACTAATGGGCATGGTAGCATGGATTCAGAAGACTGTGACTACCAATAGTTCATGAGTGATTCTTTAGAGTGCCCATGGCTAAGGACAAGTAACATCTCTGTCTCAGCCATAGCTCTTCTGGACAGCCATATAAAATGCTTCTACAAAAGGTCCAACATAAGACAGATCTGCAACCATCTCCTCTACAGTATGTAAGCCACCTGCTTAAAATCTTGTAGATCAACATTAAACCACAATTGGTCTTGGTGTGCAAGATACAAGTATGGAACAAAACAGTGAGTTAAGAGCCTCTTCTAACAGCAAATAAGCTGCTTGACACTCATTTTCATACCACTTCCCTTCCTGCAATTTGTTGCATTTATACTTAACAATTAAGAGAGAAAAACAAATGGTAAACACCTGTTGTATGAAATATTTGCCAGGTAACTGGAGTACAAATAGGGCCACATGTACATATTGTATCACAACACAAAAAAAGATTATGCTTACGGCAGGTCATGTTTTTGGGTTTTTTTTCTTATTTTGCTGTGCTGTTGTTGTTGTGTGGGATTCTTTTCGTTAAACCAGTTTATCAATGAAAAGTGACAATTCAACCAAAATGAAAAAATTCTTTCAGTTTTTTTTGTTAAAAAAGAAAAGAAAAGAAATAACCAGAATGAAAAATTTCCACCAAAATTTTGGTCAAAAGTTTCCATTTCTATAAAAAATGGAATCTGATTTTTTTTCGGGAAAAGTTCTTCAGTGTTTGGCTTTCAGAAACCTCATCTTACTTTGCTTCAGGTTTTCATAAAAAAGACAAAAAAATTCCAGAAAATGTTAAAAACAACTCTTCTCACAAAATAATTGGCATTTTCCAACCACCCTACACTATTTTCAGCATTGAAACAAAAAGGATCAACCTGTTTTGCACCATGAAACATTAATCCTCACTTCCTCACTCCACTGCTCCACAAAGCAACTGACTTTTAAGAGGATTTGTAGATTGGGTATATAAACATCAAATTCCAACAACTGCTTATTTCTAAGTTGAGATTCAGGGTCTTTATCCTGTTCCTGTCTTCTGCCTGAAATGGACAAGGGCGTTCGTGTGGGGCTTTTTCTTTAACAGGCAGAACATTTCTCTGCTCAGTGCATCTTCTGGCCTCTTGACTGGGCATCCCTTGTGAAGTAACTGAGAAATGCACGACAAAAGGCTTAACTTAAATCTATCCCTAATAAGGTGCTATTAAAATAATATCATTTTTCTGTGGCAGTAAAATTTCATTACAAATATTTTGACTGTGGCAGAAATGATTGGGTTTTATTGGAAAATTTCTCTACTAGTGTAGAAGCCCGTGTACACGGGCCAAAGTGCTTAATCCTGTTTGTCCGGGCCGTCTCTACGGCTCGCGGCGGCATCCCCCCCGGCCATACAGCACCCTGTATAACCCCCCCATATAACTTGTTCATCCCCCCCCCCCGGCCATACAGCACCCCATATAACCATCCCCCCCCGGCCATACAGCACCCCATATAACCCCCCATATAACCTGTTCATCCCCTCCCGGCCATACAGCACCCCGTATAACCTCCCCCCCCATATAACCTGTTCATCCCCCCCTGGCCATACAGCAGCCCGTATAACCCCCCCCATGTAACCTGTTCATCCCCCCCCCCGCCCCGGCCATATAGCCCCCCATATAACCCCCTCATATAACCTGTTCATCCCCCCACCGGCCATGTAGCACCCCGTATAACCTCCCCCCCATATAACCTGTTCATCCCCCCCTGGCCATACAGCACCCCGTATAACCTCTCCCCCATATAAACACTCCCCATGCCAGGCTCCTCACTTCAGACCCCCCTCCCTGGCCCAAGGCCCCCCTGTACCCTGCACTCCACCCCCCACAGCCGGCTCAGGCCCTGCGCCACCCTAGCAAAGGCACAACGCTCCGTAGCGATGGGGAAAGCGGGGCCCGCGGGCCGGCTCTGGAGCCTCACCGGCATCCTGAGCGAGTCCCTGCGGGACGGCTCTGGTCCGCACCCAGCTTCTCCGCCCGAGGGGGAAGGGCAGGCACCGTGTAACCCTGACCCTGCTACAGTGTAGCAATAACAGGGGCGCTACAGCTGCGGCGCCTGCTCCTCCCGGCCCCGCCTCCACGTGCGAGTGACTCAGCGCCCAGGTAACCCCCGCGCCATGCGGAGATGTTTGTCCGGGCCGTCTCTGCAGCAGCGCACGCACGGTGGCCATTTTGTGCCGCCGAACTACAACGCCCAGCATGCTGTTCGTCCGGGCCGTCTCTACGGCGCATGATGGCTTTGGACAAACATCCTCTGGCCTTTTATTATATAGGATGTAGAAAGTGTTCTACAGATTTGATGTTTTGAATACATGACTTGTTAAAAATAAAAAAGCATGGCATTTAAACAGGTCATACAATCAGGCACCTACCTTTATCACATCACTTAATTCTGTGCTGAATTCTTGTGGCCCTGTTAAAGTATCTATGGCACTTAGCAGAATACTGCTCACATCATCAGCTTGCTCCCTCACCTTCTCTTGTTGGTTCTGCAGAAAAAAATAAATCCACATCAGAAATGTTTTGTGTCTTGGTAAAGTGCAGTGTTAATGTTCTCTGGAATGTTGTTTATATGAACACTACAGTAATACTGGTAAAATAAATAAACAGATGACATTAATTAAATGGGAAAAAAGCTAAGACCAAGTTAAGTTGCATATTATAATAAGACATTTTCAGTTTGGCTTGTCCTCCTGGAAGACTAGGGTCCTTATTTACAAAAATAAATTTAATTGTATATTACAGTTTGAGCAATTATTGGAATGGACAACCCTTACTACACCATCAAAACAGTTCTCTGGCAGTACAAAGAGAAATAAAATATGGACTTTTCACAGTGTCATGTAGGCTAGTTTGGAATGGAAGGTATTTTTCTACAAATTAGAAATCTGTTTTCCATAGCAATAATAGAAGTAATGTGAATGTTCTCCTTGGTACAGCATCTGCCTTAATTGTGGAAAGTAATGAAACTCAAACAATGGTTAAAAGCAAAGAACAATTATGACCACATCCAACGTACTTCAGCCTTCACTTCATGAATATGAGATAAGCCGCAGATCTGCTTCTGCACGGTAATTATAAAACAAAGGAAGAGAGGAACAAAGGAGACGCTGTACATGAGAATTCCAAGCTATAGAGCAATTCACAAAAACCGAATGCCTGATTTTATATTTAATCCTTAGACACATCCTTAGCTACATACTTTTTAGCAATAATAAAAGTCAGAAAGGAAGAATAAAACAATGATCTGATTCATTGTGCTGTTCTCCTGTACATTTGTTTAAAACAAGTAATAATAAAAATAATAATAATAAATGGAGATATACCAATCTCCTAGAACTGGGAAGACCTTGAAGGTCATCAAGTCCAGTCCCCTGCCTACACTAGCAGGATCGAGTACTGTCCCCTGACAGATTTTTTTTTTTTTTTGCTCCAGATCCCTAAATGGCCCCCTCAAGGATTGAACTCACAACCCTGGGTTTAGCAGGCCAATGCTCAAACCACTGAGCTATCCCTCCCCCCAAAATACATGTATCTGGTGTTTCTTTTCCTATAACATCTCTCAAGTCCACCAGTTCCACAGCATCCCTACCACTAAAACCCTTGGACTGACCTTAGAAATCTCCTTTTTACCAAGAAACCATCTCTTTCTAGGAATTCCTACATCTTATCTTGCCCATTTTATTTAATACCAAATGCTGTGATTTAAAACTGGTTCCTGTGACCATGTTGTTCCTCTCTTTGATCATCTATGTTGGTTTTTTCTTATCTTCGACATCAAGTTCAAGTTGCCAATACCAAGAGTTCAAAAATCATGAGTTGGAATAAAAATATATATATTAAAAAAATAGCACATGAGACTGGCCTAAAAATCATGAGGTTTTAAAAAAGCAACACAACAAATCATGTTTTTTGGTTGCTGTCTGGTTTTTGAACTCCTCCGTCCACCCCCAATATTGTGTGACAATTAAAGGGTGAAAATTCATCCTTAAACACATACAAACTGGACACACAAATCTGTAGGCAACAACTCCCTTCTGTGGCTGTTCCCGGCCTAGTGCCTTCCCTGCCTCCCACTGCCCAGAGGCCTTGCTATTTATTCCCTGGCTCTCCACTGACAGCTATCTCCTGTCTCTAGCCTGCAGGAGAGGGGGCTTTCCTTGGAATTTACTTCCAATTTCTCCCTTCCTAGGGTATGTCTTCACTACCCGCTGAATCGGCGGGTAGCCATCGATCTTCTGGCGATCGATTTCTCGCGTCTGATGAGGACGCGAGAAATCGATCGCTCGCGGCTCCCCCGTCGACTGATTAACTCCAGCTTGCCGGGAGGCACAAGCTGGAGTCGACATGGGAGCGCGCCGCTGACCGCCGCCGCCGTGGGGATGGACGGTAAGTCGGCTGCAGATACGCAAACTTCAGCTACGTGATTCACGTAGCTGAAGTTGCGTATCTGCCGTCGATCCCCCCCCGTAGTGGAGACCAGCCCTAGACTGTGAATGTGTGTGTGAAGAGTGGGTGTTTGAGGCTGCTGCTGCCACCAAGACTGGAAGTGGCAGTAGCCTTGCACCTGCTCTGTGGTGCTGTTGGCTGTGGTTGTGGTGCAGTTGGCTACCTTGCTACTGCAGACAGCCTTCAGGACATATGCCTCTAGTGGGCAAACTATGAAACTACAAGAATCAGAGACGTAGCCGTGTTAGTCTGGAATAGCAGAAGTGACAAAGAGTCCTGTGATACCTTCTTTAAGGTGCCACAGGACTCTTTGTCACTTCTAAAACTACAGACTGCTTAGTCTACTGGTTAGTCTCTAAGGTGTCACAAGTCTTCCTCGTCCTATTTACAGATACAGACTAACACGGCTGCTAATCTTAAACCAGTCTGAAACTACAGACAGCTCTCAAATTCCTGAGCTGACTGTGTTTTATCATGAGACTGCAAGAGTTACCCCCAAATGGGCCAAAGCCATCACGTTTGCGATAAAATCATGAATGCTGGCGACACCAAGACTCTCATCCTCACTCTCAAGGCATCATTCCTGAATACTTTATTTGAATCTTACTTCAAGAGGTTCTTTGCACCTCTTCAATGCATGCTCCAAACAGCCTCACTCTCTTTATTCAAATTGCTCTTTAAATAATTTACTAGGTATAGAATGTATTTAAAATAATTAAACCCCAACTCCTGGAAATGTGGATCTTAATCTGAACGCACGTGTGCATGTCTGTGTGTGTGTGTGTGTGTGTGTATGTGTACACACCACTGCCTCCTGTTGAATGGAACAAAAATTGCTTTGTTTTCGTATAGGCCCTATACCTATAATACTTAAAGGAAATTCTCCTTTAGTTACAATGAGGGGGCCTTATGTTTCTGAAACCGGAAGATCTGGGTTGTGTCCTGATTAATCCCATTAAATTAAGAGTAGCTACATTGTGCAATGAAGGGTGAACCATGAAATCATTGCCATGGGTTTATTGCAATGTATCTCAGATATGTTTAAGCTGTCAAGCCTGTGGCTTGGTTAGCTCCCAGGGGCAGAGACCATGTCTTCATCCTCTAGAGCTCTGGAGAGCAGCTGACTTTTATTAGCACTTACATAGCTTACATTTAGACTAAAAGTGCCAAATTCATGCTGCAGAATGGACCAATTTACACTATTCACTGTGGTCATATGAGAAAACAGAAACACAGGAAGGTAGAGAACTTACCTAAAATGACACACTTTATCAACTGCAGAGATGGGAATAGCATCCAGGAGTCCTGACTTCCATTTCTGTGTTAGCCATTAGATAGCAAGCCCTCTGGTGATGATAACATCAAACCACAACACAGAAACTCACACAGAGGAAAAGTTCTGCAGTTATTTCTGTAGCTACACATTCTTAGAATCCAACATTTAAAATGTCTCTCAGTGAAAATGTGTTGCTCACAGACCACACTTATAGTATTCATGCTGCTGTACAGTACCTCATTCTCTTGGAGTTTGACAATGTTTTTCTTATTTGTATCCTCCGTTTGCCTGACATAGTCTTGAGCCTGGTCCAGAGCTTCCTGTAAGTCTGACAGCTTCATGTTATAGTCACTGAGCTGGTCCAATACGATGGGAAACAGAGATCTGGTGTCATTATACCTCAGCTGCCACTCTTCAACCTGCCTTAGTACTGAGAGAGGAGTCAGTGGTTGTTGATTAATTTTTCTGAATTCCTTTGTTCTCTCCCTTCATAACATGAGTTACCAATCTTTCTACATGTGACTTTCCAAAAAGTTCAAGATCAAGGTATGCTTTTTCTGATGGAGTTTAGATATACCAGAATCAGACCAACTTCATGACTTGAGTGCCTGTCCTTAATCAGGGATCAGTAAAAACATATTTGCTCGCAGAGAACTTGGACACTTAGCTAGATTTTATTTCTAACTATTCTTTTGAATGGGGAAAAAAAACTTCTCACTTTAACTTCCTTATCATAAAAAATTCAAATTACAGTGACTTATTAAAGAATGGGCAGGATTGTTTTTTGTTTGTTTACAGTCTCATCTAACTAGTCCATACTAGTACTTATTGTCTTACCCTTCAGGGTGCAATATTCCCAAAATGACCTAGGCCAGGCTGGAAATAATAATGAGCTAATTGTGGCTCTGATTTACCACTATGACTCCCGCTTTATGCTGGTGAACCCCACGGAAATCAATGGAGTTACCCTGGCCTCCGGTTGGAGGCACACAGCATGTGTCTACACTGCAGCTGGAGATATAATTTCCAGATGCATATACACTGGATTAGATCAAAGTAGTGTACTAAAAGTAGCCATGGCGACATAGATGGTGGCATGGGTTAGCCATCCTAGTACACACCTATCTTCTCGGATGGGATTGTACTTAGTTGGCTGGCCCAGGCCCCTAACCACACCATGGTGGCTATTTTTAGCATGCTTACTTGACCAAAGATAGTGCAAGTACATCTACCTGTGTTGGAAATTATACCTCCAGCTGCAGTCTAGATATATTCATAGTGGTGAATCAGGCCCCATGTAAGTCTACATAGTCCTCATTTTGACAAACACTGGCTTAATCTAACTTTTCCCATTTTTTCATGTTTGTTTTTCCTTTTTCAATCAGCAGTCTTGGGAAAGTGGCAAGGTGGCATGGCACAATCACCTTTGTATCCTTAAGCCATGAGTAGTCCAGCTGGCCAGCCACTACAGTCAGCTTCTATGAGCAGATTCTTCACATAGATTCAGCATCGCTGGTTACCATGGTCTGATTACTACTGGAATATTGTTTGTTATACTGTGTCTTTCCATGAGAATAAACACTCAGATAGATGGAGACCTAAAACTCACACTCTTGTGCAGCATCAGCCTCATGATCAGCAAGCTGCCTCTGCCTGGTGAAAGGCTTGCGATGCTGGATTTCCCTCAGCATCTCCTCAGCCAAGTTCAGCTTCTGAATTATATCTTCGGTGCTCAGCTCATGCTGGATTCCATAGTACTTCATCTTGCTGCTGATTTCTGAGGACAAAGGAACAGATTGTCACACCAACAAAGTTACAGTGAAGTGAACTTCTTTGGAACACTTTTGTCCCTAGGGCCCTGGTCTTAATCCAGATCAGGTTGATGGTGCATGAAATGGGGATGACAGAGTAGAGCTGACACTGATCGTTCTGTCCACTAACTTCAGAAACAACGTCTTATGATTTAGTCTATTTACACCATGTTTCAGAGTATGTTTATCAGATTGTCACAAATGTTTCCCAGCGCCTACATATTAATCCACATTTGGATTTTCTTTCCTGCTAAACTATCTTTAGCAATCCACAAACTTCCACCACAATTCCCCTTAATATGTCAGAACCATTTGCGTGTACATAGCACAAATGATTCTGGGCAATCAACAAGAAAATTTACACGTGTCAGCTCAGCCCTCGCCAAGTCCCTGACAAATACATACCAAGTACAGCATCAGGGCACCCTATCTCTGTCAGGGAGGGGGAATAACAAATGGTCTGTGGAGGCAGACAAAAAAAGGAGGCATACAAGAGAAGAGGATAAAAATACAAGAGAGAAAGGAGAGAAAGAAAAGGATAGATGGGAGAGAGCAAAAGGAGAAAAAAAGATAAATGGAAAAAGGGACAGAAGGAAAGGGTTGAAAGATTAAAGGTATTAGGTTTCCAAGATATACGGAGGGACATGACAAGATAGGCAGGGTAGGGAAGAATGCAGAGATTATAGACATGACACTTCTTTGGGATCACATTAAGCCTTGAGTCCTTTAGCGTGAAGCCTAGTAGCTGTTCAACAGTGTGAACCAGTAGTACATAATAGGGTAATAAACAAAAAGATTAATGCTCACTACCAAAAATAACTACCCAAGTAATTGAAATAGTAGTTGGTGAACCCAAATAGTTGGTATTTGGACAGGACAATGAAGTTGTACTTAACACCACTTTTTTCAAAAGGTGCAATGAAACTCCTAATATCCACAACTTCCTACTTTATAATACCCCTCAAAATTGTAGGCACCCATCCAGTACTGACAGAGAGGGAAGAGTGCCCCCAATTGCATCATCTAAATGACTTTCTATAGCACAGAGATTTTGCATAAATGTCCCCCACCCAAGTATTGATCTATACCGACCTTGACTGGAAAAGGGATGTTCAAAGGTCAGGTTAAATCATTGTTTACATATAGGTATCACATGCAGTTTTCCTTTTTGGGTTGTCAATGCATGAGTAATGTAAATGTGCTGTAAGACAGAGCTTCGGTCTTTATGGCACAGGGAACAGGGAAGCTTTCAAGTATATTTCATTTGTTTTTTATTGATTCTTGTAGATACGAAAGGAGAAGCTGCAGTTGGTTTAATCTCAGTTTTATGTGTCCATGTGATAGGAAAGTGCCATTAATATTCTGGAATAGAGATAATAATCTCTGACTAGAGTATCTTTTTTCAGTGCAGTTGTGCTTGGGAAGATGTTCACTTTTGTCACTTCTCCCTATTACTGATAATAAAACCCCCTGAAAATGCAAATAGTCTCTTAGTCCCTAAATCAAAAAGTTATTTCTTCATCTGGGAAGGTATAAAATGGGCTATTTGCTAGCTGTAAAGTGTGTATATTTTGGTATATATGTTGCTGGTGAGCATGCAGTTATTGTAATAGTATTAAACAAAGATAGATTTTAGAAGTGTTATGTGCATCTCTAGATAGTCAGTTTACAGATGAGTTGGACTCCAAGATTGTAGGTGACAGCTTGTCACAACATTGTAATATGAAGAGTCCCCTTGTTGCACTCTGCTAGTTTTGGGAGACATTAAGCTTGTTGACAGAGTGGTAGTCATGTTAGTCTATATCAGAAAAAAGAATAAGGAGTGGCATACACCACATTGGCCAACATGTGCCAGTAATGCCCCTGTGCCATGTACATTGGCCAAACTGGACAGTCTCTACGCAAAAGAATAAATGGAACAAATCAGACGTCAAGAATTGTAACATTTAAAAACCAGACCGGGAACACTTCAACCTCCCTGAACACTAAATTATAGACCTAAAAGTTTCAATTCTTCAACAAAAAACCCTTCGAAAACAGACTCCAATGAGAAACTGCGGAACTAGAATTAATTTGCAAACTAGACACCATTAAATTAGGCTTGAATAAAGAAACACTGGGAGTGGATGGTTCATTACACAAACTAAAATTATTTCCCCATGCTAATTTCCTCCCCTACTGTTACTCTCACTTTTTTGTCAACTGGTTGAAATGGGCCATCCTGATTATCACTATAAAAGTTTTTTTCTCCTGCTGATAATAGCCCACCTTAATTGATTTGTCTCATTAGAGTTGGCATGGTAACCCCTATCTTTTCATGTTCTCTGTATATTTATGTATCTTTTTACTGTATTTTCCACTCCATGCATCTGATGAAGTGAGTTCTAGCCCATGAAAGCTTATACCCAAATAAATTTGTTAGTCTCTAAGGTGCCACAAGTACTCCTTGTTCTTAACCTTGTTATATATTTTGCCTGATGCGAAATCGTATCACAGTAACAGCTTATGACACTTTGCAGTAGTCAGCCAGTTTACAAAATGTACTTTCATTCACCAAAGGCAATGTTTTCTTTGGAAGAAAGGAGAAAGAGAGACAAAATCCAAGTCCCTTTGCAGAAATGCAATATCTGTATCCAAACTAAATTGAAAACTCCACAGCCTGATGACAACAACTGGCTTGGAGCGGAAACCTCTGTCTGTCTCCTTGACTGAAACCAAGTCAAGGGGGATTTAGGTTTGAGAGGCTCTTTAGCCTTCAGCACCTCTGCTTAAAGGTTACATTGTTCTTTTCCCTTTGGAGATGCCTGTGTGAAATTACTGATATGACAGGAATCATAACAAAACCAAGATTTATTAAAACATGAGAGAAAATGGAGTTCAACTAAAAGAAACTTTGCTTAATATATCTAGATTTACATTTCTCATCAGCTAAACTAGATGAAGCATTCTCCACTTTAGTACAGAGACAAAAAAGAAAATCAAATAGTTGAAAGTAAGCCTCTGTTTCTGACCACTCTGGTCTGTTTGCCAGCATTGTGCTGATCTCTAGAGATGAGTTTTTCTCCTTCACTCAACCTCTTTATCAAGCCAGCCTCCCCCCTCCTCCCCCAGCGGAGCCAGGACAGATAACCCCTGTTTTCCAAAACACTTTTCTCCAGCTATTTACACACATAAAAGGATTTGGACTCTCCACTTTCTCTAAGTCAGAGATGGACCACTGAAAACACAGAGACCCTTTAACAATGATTAACACCTGTCTTTCAAAGGCTTAACAACTTAGCTTAGATGCCACTTTTCACATGCCACCTTGGCTGGTTGGATCTAGTTTTAGTTACCCCTCTGGTTCAAGCCCTCCAAGTAATTATTTCTTTTGCAGAGGTGGATTACCCTTTTGAGGGAACCTGGGCCAGGTCAGAGGTGGATTACCCTTTTGAGGGAACCTGGGCCAGAATCTGGGCCCCTCCCCGCTCCTTCTGTCCCCCGCCCCCTTGGAGTGTGAGGGCTTCTCTTGTTCCCAGACAGGAGCACCGGGTGGGTGGAGTAGGTTGGGGCGTGGGGGAGACCATTTTTCAAGGGCTCTCCAGTTGGCCGAGGCCCCTGGACCTAGGCCCCGTTGGCCCGGTGGCTAATCCACCACTGTTCTTTTGTCAGGAAATAAAACTTGTGGGCACATCCCCAGACGCTCTGTCATAACACCATTTTGAAAACAAAGAAATAGACACAAAATAAGCCAAAAATTATGTTTTGGCCAAGTTGAGTTCAACACAAGACCAGAGGAGAGGGATTCAAGTATGGTTTTAAGCCAACTTTGTGCCTTCCCAATTCCCAGCTGGTTCAGAGCTAGGACTGTCTCCTGATGGAGTTTCCATCAGAGTCTGCACTGCTGCTAGGGGCTTCCAAGAGCTACCATGGTAACCAAAGATTGCTGGATTGCAATACTGCTCTGGTTACAGTTTCTGTGAGTGTAGGCAAGGGTGTAGGAGCCATTATGGTGTCCCAAAGTCATACAAGAGCTCTCCTTGCCAGGGTGAATTCCTCCACCTTTGTGGCAGATTTGCACTGAGAGAAAATTGCATAGTTTCCCTAACAGTACAAAAATATGGCCAATAAAGTTAAATGACTAACCAAAGACTACACACTAAGTCAGTGGCAGAGGTGGGATTCCACTTTAGGAAATCCAGTCTCATTCAGTCCACTAGACCATGCTGTCTCCCCAAATTGGAAGCAAAGAAAAACCACCATGAAAAAAAAAAGATTTATAAAATGGGGTGAAATCCTGGCTCCACTGAGGTTAATGACAAAACTCCCACTGCCAGTGGGACTGGTTTTAAAATATCTTGTAATTTTATTAAAACAATTCTTCTAAATATCACAACAATCTTTCCATATAGAAACATTGTAGAAAGTTACGTTGAAAATCAAAATTGTTTCTAGGGACAGATAGATTCGACTTTAGTGCTACCATGATAAAGAACTACAAGTCTCTGTAATGGGTCCACGTGGGAAAGCTTTTGTTTGTCTCTGTCTACCTAGCTAGTTATATAGGCTTGGTCCCTATAGTATCTGGGCCTCCACTCTATTTAACTGAGATCAAAAACCAACCAACCAAACATACATACAAACTACAGCTGGTGTAATCTTTTAATGTTTCACAAAATAATTGATTTCCTATGTAATTGACCTGAGATTTAACTTCCTGAGGGAGATGTCAGGAGGAAGAGAAAAGAAGCGCAGCACTCTATAATGGAGATACCAGACACACTGGCCACAATAGCTTATTGAGAGAGACAAATTTTCATCCTGGCATCATATTCTATTAAAACCTTATGTCTGATGGTTTTAGAACAGTACTCCTGGTGCTATGACATTTCTCCAGTGGAGATTTTATTGATATATTCTTGACACTAAGATGAACCAGAAAAATTCTATTTACCTTGGATGTTGTCCCTCATATTGCCAAGTTGCTGCACGAGTTGAGTAGCATGGTTAATGGTCGCCATGGTTTCCTTCTGTACCAGTAGGCCTTTGCTTGATGCTTGATTTCCCTATGAATAAACCGTGCAAGTACAAGATTAGTAATTTTTTAAAATCCTCATGCATATGTGCGGGTGTGCAGTAGAAACATAATTTTTGCCTCTTCCCGATGAAAGTGTTGTCTAGTCCCTTCAGCGTATAAAATGATGTTTAAAAAGGTGCTTGACATGAAGGGCTGCCTTTACTGGTATTTTGAGAATTGCAGAATAGGAGATTAATATCTAGACCATATTTCTCCATCATCTGCTGCAATCAAATTGCCATAAATTATGTACGTTTGTAAGACTTCCATAAAACAGTCTGCTGAGTCTCAAGCGGCTTGTTCCTAGGCACCCACCAACACTGTCTAATTTTGTCAGATATTTGTTCCCCAAATAACGGTAAGTATAAGGACAAAGACTAATGTGAAACTCAAGGTCAGTTTGGGGAATCTGTCTCTCCTACAGAGAGATTTTGTTTGGGGGAGGACTTCCAATCCTCTCAGCATCCCCTCCAGTGGATGAGAAGCTGGATATGAGTCAGCAGTGTGCCCTTGTTGCCAAGAAGGCTAACGGCATATTGGACTGCATTAGTAGTGCCAGTGGACTGAGGGAAGTGATTATTCCCCTCTATTCGGCATTGGTGAGGCCACATATACAGGGCCGGCGACAGAAATTTGGTGGCCCCCTACTCTGATCCTTTGGGCCCCCCCCAGCCCAGCTGGCACTCCCCCCCCAGCTGACAGCGGCCGGGGGGGCCCCCAGCCCAGCCGGCGCTCTCCCCCCCAGCTGACAGCGGCTGGGGGGGGGGAAGCCCAGCCGGGGGGCCCCCCAGCCCAGCTGGCGCTCTTCCCCCAGCTGACAGCGGCTCCTCCGGGAGCGGCGCGAGCCGCCCTTGCTGCTCTTCCCCCTCCTCCCCCCGCGCCCTTTCTCCCCCGGACTGCGCTGCTGCCGCCGGACGGACTCACTGCTCCTGCTGGGGGCACGTGCGCTCGTCCGGAGGAGAGCCGCGCCGCCTCCCCGCCCCTTCCCCGCTCTCCAGGCCCGGCGACAAGGGGGGATGACTACGGGTACTGCTGTGTACTGGCCCCCCCCTAAAGTCCGGGGCCCGGTACAGCTCTACCCGTAGTATCCCCCTGTCGCCGGCCCTGCACATATAGAGGATTGTGTCCAGTTTAGGGCCCCCCACTACAGAAAGGATGTGGACAAATTGGAGAGTCCAGCGGAATGCAATGAAAATGATTAGGGGGCAAAAGATTTACGAGGAGAGGCTGAGGAAACAGGGCTTATTTAGTCTGCAGAAGAGAAAAGTGAGCAGGATTTTGATAGAAGCCTTCAACTACCTGAAAGGGAGGAGGGGTTCCAAAGAGGATGGAGCTAGGCTGTTCTCAGTGGTGGCAGATGACAGAACAAGGAGCAATGGTCTCAAGTTGCAGTGGGGAAGATTTAGGTTGGATGAAAATAGGTTTATGAAAAACTATTTCACTAGGAGGGTGGTGAAGCACTGGAATGGGTTACCTATGGAGGTGGTGGACTCTCCATCCTTAGAGGTTTTTAAGGTCAGGCTTGATAAAGCCCTGGTTGGGATGATTTAGTTGGGGTTGGTCTTGCTTTGAGCAGGGGGTTGGACTAGATGACCTCCTGAGTCTTTTCCAACCCTAATCTTCTATGATTCTATGATTCCTTTCCTCTAAAACTCAAGACAGCCAGTGGGTAGCCAATAAGCTCAGGCAGAAGCAGAGCTACAGTCTTCTATTACATTTGGGATTGCCCTCTAAATAACACTCTCCTGCCACTATCACAACTTCTTGGGGTCCTCCAAACTGACTTTACAGAGAAACATTGGGTTAAGACTGAGGGCGGAGGGGCTATTAAGATTTCCTTTTGCATAATCATCATGGTTCCTCAGAAACTTATTGACCTTAGTTGTCCTTAGATTTAATTTCCTTAGGGAGTTCTCAGGATGGAGAATAAAAGAATGGAGCCTATTGCTATGTTGTCCTCTGCTGCTAGGTCTTGTATGCCAATCAACATCTCATCATCGATGGTATCAAAGTGCTTGGATTCAGAGGTATGCTTTCGCTTGTAAAAGAGTTAAGTCTCACAGGAAAATTAGGATCTGGGTTCAGCCTTGGACTTTGACTTTGACCCCGACCCCAATATTTTTGAAGACCGGTAGCCCCTTCGAAATCAGTTTCCCTGAGTAAATGATGCATTTGGTTGAAAAAACAACTTTCATTTCTCTGTCCTATAGTTATTAATAATTGTTATCACCATATTCTGTAACTCTAACTGCTTCGTTTGATCAGCTGTGGCTAGTACTAACATAGCCACATTATCTTGCAAACGGATGTTTTCATCTGTGAGAGCACCAGGTGGCGCTTTAAACCAGATAGAAGACTGAAAATAAGTGTGGAAAGAAAAAATGGGTATCAGTTTAGAGTAGACAATGGGATGGAGTGTGGCTTCAGTGGGAGCAGAACCGGGAGCAATCCCGGGAAATAGAACAGGAAGGTATTTTTACCTGAATTAAATAGTTGGGTTCATAGTAAGAGGTTTTTTTTTTAAACATATTATTTACTTTGCCTTTGAAGGAAGAACATTATATGGGTCACTATACATATTTATTATCTTCAGGGTTTCTGGTGGAGGGTTTTGTTTTGTTTCCCCCCCCATTAATTTTTGTTTATTTTAAGGCAATAGCCACTCATGTTTATACATAAGCATTTGCATTTAAATATTTTTCCTTCTTTAATAACCCCCAAATTCTTCTTAGCCAATTATGGTTTTATATTTGCATACACTAAGAATTACAATGGTATAAACTGAGACTGCAATCAGAATGAGAATATCAGTGATCTCTTTCAGAAGGGAAGCAGCATTTCCTCTAAGATCAATCAGTATTACAGTGTAAACTAAGGATGCTGTTGCTGAACTCACTAATCCCATTGACTTCATGCAGACTTTGGGTACCTACGGTAGTTAGGTGTCCATATTCTCCAAATCCCAGCCGAATTCTGCAGGACAGTCTTTAAGCTACTTAACCAGAATTGCATCACATTAGGTCACAAAAATCACATTTATTGTAACAAGACCTCACATATATTTTGTGGTTCTATTCTGTTTGGGTGGTTTAAACCAGAAACCCAGCCATCACTTAGACATCATGAAATACACTTGCAAAATTCTGAACGGAAGACACATTACACATTACATATATACATTGCAAAATCTATTAAAACTCCTACCCTGATTTCCTTTTTAGTGCTTTGAAAATAGCAGAAAAGTGATGTATATGGAGGAACTACTATGCTGCTATCTGTACTGTGAGAGTCCAGAAACTCGATCTTCCCCTTTCACTAGCAATCACAAGTTCTGATGTAGGACACTCCTGACAAAGGAGAGGCCCCAAAGGAGAAAGCCCACCAGTAAATTAAATCACGTAAAGACTCAGGGGATGCTGAAATCCAGTGACCTCAAAACAAATCCCAGTGCCAGTGAAGATGATGGGAAATCCTATTATCCAGCTACAGTAAAGATGCTCACAAAACTTAAAGCCTCAATCATGTTACTTTCAAACCACAGAGGGGGATATTTAGACTACTGAGTGATTTCACAGTAACAGGCGAAGATGAGTTGGTTGAATCAGCTAGTCCTTTTGCAAATTGCAGAGGAACACAAATAACAGTAAATTTAATCCTGTAGGGTCCTTCCATTAAGTAAGTACTGATCTTCCACTTCCTTACTCCCTCTCTTTCTTCCTGCCTCTGTGTTGTTCTCTGTTTATTTCTGTGCTTGAGTTTTAGTCTTAAGTGTAATATTTTAATTGTCCAACAGAAGAATTAAGAAGTGAAGCACAGACTCTGGAACTGTGCCATAAACTCTAATTGTATTCTGCTTTTGGTGAAAATATGGTGATTGCTGACTTGCTATCACTCAAATTATGAAGGATGTCTGTTAATGACTATTTTTAAAAAAGAGAAGGTATTTTGAGCCCCAGCTGTTCTCTTAGGAGATTTCATGTTAGCGCTCTGTTAGGCTGCAGTAAGTGCACCCCTTGAAGTGAGGGAATGTAACACTAATTTTATGGTCTTGCAATTGAACACAGATAAAATATGTATGATTATAACTCTGTCAAAACATATCTTGAGGACTGATAAGGTGCCTTTCACAGCAGGTACCTGAGAAGCCATTTGTATCTGGTAGTTTTGAAACATGCTTTGAAGTATCTAATCAGTGCTAATTTAAATTTTATGAGAGCATCTATGTAAAATATATGCAGCTCAAACATTCAGAAAGTACACTGGAATTACTTTAATCTTGATTACTTTGCTCAATTATAAAACAGAATTTGAAATGGAAGTTCAGAATGTCTACCTCAGATCAAAAGTGGTGCCAGCTTAGTAAATGAGGCCTCTGTGAGGGACTAGGGACAATATGTGGAGGAGAGTGAGCCAGATCGAAAGTTTTCTGAAGCCAGTGGAATGATGCCTATTAACTTCAATGGGCTTCAGATCAGGCCCTATATCCTGCGTTTTCAGGAAGATGGACTAGAGAGGTCATTTCCATTTCCAATTCCTAGAAGCATTCTTCTTTGTTTCATAAATAAAATAATCTACTAAGGCCCTTTATAGGTCCATTCTTGACACTCTTTTGTCATAATGGGACAAATCATAGGCTCACATTGGTTCACCTACTTCATCAGGAGTTCATAATGGGAACTGCAGACAAACCTGTTCTTCAAGTGTCTTTATCTCTAAGAGGAGGTTTGCCATTTCAGTCTCAGAATCATTCACGTGGATCTTCCTAAGTACAGAATGATTTTCTTTTTCTGACAGTTTCATCTGTATGAAAGATTTTTAAAAAAACAGTGTTAATTCAGTGTAGCTGAAAACAAATTCCTCTATAATGAGTATGGTATGGACATCACAGGAATTCAGCTATGCTGAACAGGGTTTGAAATGCTTATGGATGGAGCAGTAATTTGTAGGTTAATACTAAACTAAAAAATGAAGCCCATCCAAATAGGATAATTTGTACCTTGAGGAAGGAAACAGTGGAGTTGAGTTCAGTCAAGTGTCTGTGAGCAGCAACACCACTGGAAATGCTCAGCAAAATTGATTTGCTTTCATCAATAGTGAGAGTTGCTAATCGGATGTCATCAGTCAAATCCCAAATGCATTTGTCACAACCTGACAATAAAATAAGATATCGTCATTTTTCTTTTAACTTCAGTTTCAGTTAAATGGAAAACATTCTTCTTCTTAAACTTTACTTTGTTCCCTTTGCACCACAGGGGATTCTTCTCTTAGTTGTTAATGGAGCCCTTAGGAAACCTATTTTTCTTCATTTAATCCACCCACTTTCAAGGTCCCACAGTTTAACTACCACGCTTCCAGCTGAGGACAGCCAGATGGAACTAGTTTGGGAGCCTGTCAAGGCTGCTTGGTAACCAGTAGGAGGGGTAATAAGAGGCATTTCCTGGCTATGCCGTAGGGACTCAGCATTCTTGTGGCCCACAGAACAAGAAATCAGGGCCAAAAAGTGAGTTCACACCACTGTTATAACACAGAAACATGCATTTATTAATACTTGCAGTTATAGCGAATATTCTTAGTTCAGTGACTGACAGTCATCTGCAGAAGCTAAACTCGATTGACAGTTCAGTTAGGAAGTCAATTCTCAAAGGCACAGTACTAGTATATCTGAATTATGGTTAATGAGAGGGCTACTACCCATGGCCACGCAGAACGCTGGTTCTAAGCAATACTGTAAACTTTCTAATTAAATGTATACCATTTCTAAGAACCTTTGATGAATGAAATATTGATGTTGCATTATTAAAAATCACAAAACTAGGAAATATAAAACAAAGGTTCCAACAGCAACTTTTTCTTGGCTGTGTTGCACATTCTACATACAATAAAAAAAGTTATACTGCGGTTAACTAGGTCAGCATTTCACCACAGTGACAACACCGTGGGACTGGAGACACCAGAGTGTCCCCCCTGCACTTTGAATAGGAGATACCTGCAATATCTCAGAAACTTCATTGTGGTATCGCTTGCTGAATACTGATTTTGCAGGGGAGACCATTATATACTGACATACATAGGAATTGATGTTCAAAGCAGCTGTGAAAATAGTGCTGCTGGAACCAAAAGTTTTGATTTCTGGTGTTTTTAGATGATAACTTTGAGGATCGGTGGCTCATATGCTCAGAGGAATTTAGGCACCTAACTCCCATTGATTTCAAAGAAAGTTAAGTATCTAATTCCCTCTGAGGAACTGGGCCAGCAAACTTATTTTTAGACCCTGAGTAGAAGACATTGTGCCTGATGGCTCACAAAATCGGCCTTCTGAGTCATTCATAGTGCTTCAGGGTCTCTCTAAGGCAGGGGTGGGGAACCTTTTTTCTGCCAAGGGCCATTTGGGTATTTATAATGTCATTCTCAGTCTGCTCCCCCCCCACCCGAGGAAGCCCAGGTTGGCAACGGGAGCTGAGACCCCAGCTGGCAAGGGGCCAGCGGGGGAAACCTCAAAGCAGTGGCAGGCGGAGTGCTTAGCCCTGCACTGCATTGGGGTTTCCCTCACTGGCCCCTTGCCAGCCGGGGTCCTGCCACCTGCCCCAGTCGGCTCCCGCTGTCAGCCTGGGTGTAGGGGGCGATCTTCCTTTACCCCCGCCCAGCCTCCCCCCATCTAACCCCCTTCCCTCCCCCACCCCTGCCTAGCCTGGCCTGGCCCATCCCACCGAACCTAACCTCCTCCCACTCCCAACCCAGCCTCCTGCCCCCCATGCCTGACCCGCCCAGCTCAGCCTCCCCCCACCAAACCTCCTTCCCTCCCGCACCCACGCCTCGCCCACCCCATCCAGCCTAGTGTCCTGACCCCCTCCCCGCCCGCCCAGCCTGGCCTCCCCCCCACCATCCCCTTGCCTGCCTCCCAGCCCAGCCTCCCTCCCCACCCCCTTGACCGTCGGCTCCCTGCAGCTCCTCCTTTCGCCGCCTGGCTAATGGTGGCTGCGCGACACCAGCGGCTCCCCCAGGCGCTTCCCGGCCCCTTCAGTCAGCATGGAGCCGCCCCCGCCTGGCAGTCCGCGCGCGTCCCTGGCCGGTGGCTCCCCCAGGTGCTTCCCAGCCCCTTCGGTCAGCGCGGAGCCGCCCCCGCCTGGCAGCCCGCGCGCGTCCCTGGCTGGCGGCTGCGGCGCGTCTTCTCCCCACGCCCCAGTGCCTGACTCAGCCACGGCCCCGCCGCGCCGGGCTCTCCCCAGCCACTCACTTCTGGCACGCAGGCCCGGCCCTCCCTCCGCCGCAGCCCGCTGGCTCCCCCGCTCCATTCATCCACCCCCCCCCACCGGTCTCCCGCGCCCTGCCCCGCTGGGCCTACGTGGGGCGTCCGCTGGGTCCCGGTGCTCCAGACGCGACTCCTGGGAGGGCAAGGTGGAGCGACGCGCCCCCAGCCCTCAGGGAGACGCTGTGGGGCAGCGCCGCCCCTGCGCACTCCCACCGTCACGTTGATCCGGCCCGCATATTTTCGAGACCCGCCTGCGGGCTGGACGGAATGATTTGGCGAGCCGTATTAGGCCCGCGGGCCGGAGGTTCCCCACCCCTGATCTAAGGGTTTGTAAGGTGCTGAGCTATCTTCTCCAGTCCAGAAAAACAATGAAGCATGTGTTTAACTTTAAGCATGGGACACAACACACACTTAAAGCTAAGTACAGGCTTAAGTGTCTTGTTGGACCCTGGCCAAAGTGCTCAGCATCTTGCAGGATCAAACCTTAATATGTATTTGCAGACTAGTAAATACAGTAAGGTTATTCCATTGTTTTTATTGGCTGCCTCACTGTTATTCTTACTGATTGTTGGGCAATCCGTGCCTGTAGGGCCCTCTGCTAGACATTCTCCAGTTTGACTGTCACAGGGTCCTCCTCTGCAATTGCACTCTGTCGGAAAAAGGGAGATTTTTAGAATCATTTTGAAGGTGTGCCACCCCCTATCCCTAACTTACTAAATTACTGTTTGAATTACAATAGTGCTCAGAGTATGTCTACACTGCAATTAAAAACCCATAGCTGACCCATGCCCACTGACTTGGGTTCATGGGGCTCGGGCTAAGGGGCTGTTTAATTGTGGAGTAGACATTTCAGCTTGGGCCCCATGCTCTAGTCTAGGCCCCTGGGAGGGCCTAGTTCTACTTCTATATCACTGTAGCCCATACATGACTTTCTGTGATTTAAATAGTCCCCATATTTACATTGTACTGTGACTATTCAAGAAGTTTTGGGGAAATTTTTTGTAGTATATGATTAGCAGTAAACATTATGTGGATGAGGCTTTTTTTTAAACAACTAACAAAATCATCTGAAGCACAGGACCTGGTGGTGATGGTGGACTTCAACTACCCAGACATCTGTTGGAAAAATAACACAGCAGGGCATGGCTCATCCAACAAGATCTTGGAATTCATTGGAAACAGTTTTTTATTTCAGAAGGTGGAGAAAGCACTGGGGAGGAGGCTGTTCTAGATTTGATTTAGATAAATAGGGAAGAACTGGTTTTTTGAATTTGAAAGTGGAAGGCAACTTGTGTGAAAGTGACCATGAAATGATAGAGTTCATGATTCTAAGGAATGGTGGGAGGGAGCTGCAAGTGTTATAGGGCTGCAGACATTGTGAGATTTTCTTTAACCTATATGTGTCTCTGTGTCCGCCAGCTACTGGATCTATATTACTTGGATTTTATACTTCCAGAATTAGGGTTAGAGAAGTCCAGGTTAGGGTAGAGAAGTCCAGGCTATTATGTAACAGCAACCTTTTCTGTACTAAAATAATGATCTCTGAAGAAGCAATGTCTTCTCTGCGTCTATCACAGCATCCAGACTATTCAAAAAATTACTTAGCATGACCAGGTAATAAGACTGTCAAGTGTAGAGTAGTGACCCAAAACCAAATTGGCATCTTCTTTTAACCCATTAACTTTAATTTGGGACTCAAATGGTTATTAACAAACTGATTTCAAAAGCATGGCTGATCTGTCACTTTTCATTCAGTTTATTAAATATTGCAATGTTAATGGAGCATTAAACCTTTCAGGACTCTTATGTCTTATTATTGCAGAAAGCTTCTAAAATTAACAATCTCTGAGGGCAATTTGTTTACTGTCTTGCAGTGGATATGACACATGGCTAATGAATGTGGTGAAAAGCAGAAGAAAAGTTTTTAGACTATTACAGACTTTTCTTTTTGCTTTTGCTTTTATGTCAAAAACACTATCTTGCATGGATACAGAACATTGCTCTTCCCTCTCCTTGCTGCTTCACCCATTCTGTCTGTCACGGTTTTCTCCATATTTCTCTTCTCTGTATTTTTTTGTTCTATGCACCTTTTTTAGTGTTTTATGTAAGTCATGCATGTATGCTCCGAGTTTACTCTTTTTTTCATATTTCTGAATTTTAAGTAAGTTATATTTATTATTTCATGGGCAATATTTTCCCCCAAAGCATAACTGAATTTACAAATACAAATCTAAACCACCTTGAGAAATCCAAGGAATACGATATGAATGTTTTGATCTGGAGCAGTCATTTTCAGATTAATTTAAGTACAGTTTATATGTGGCATATAAACCATTGCTTGTCTAAATGTTTGTACAGTGTTTCTGTTCAGGTAGTATACTCCTGTTAGTGAAATATGCCATGCTACAATTTTTAGCTGCAGTTAAGATAAAATTAGAACTTTGAATCTCTCCAAAATGAACATTCCAAAATCAGGATTTATTCAAGAGTCTGCTGTAAGACGAACTTTTGTAACTAAGAATAAACAAACAGCTTCAGATCAAATAAGACCTGGCCCAAACTTTGTTCAAGTTAGAATTTTTCTTTAGATTTGAGGTTAAATGATGCACAATTCTTAATTTGTTTCCTGGTTTTAATGAGGACTGAAATATTGCAAGAAAAGCTGTTCTTGCAGGGTGAAACCACTGATGGAAAGCCTACTGATTTACAGTGGACAGACTCTGCATTTAAATCATTTATGTGCAGAAGGCTAGCACAAGGTCTGTACATCACTGAATTTGCATGTGAGCCTTATTTTAGCAGTTTAAATGTTGTGACCTTTTGATAGAGGGATGAATTTCACCCTACATGCATAGGGTTAATTTTTAGAGCTAGTCAAAAATTTTCCGATAGAACACTTTTCCGTTGGAAAATACTGATTTTACACAGCCAAAATGTTCTTCAGGAATGTGTTAATTCCATCTGAACTTTGGATGGAAACCAGGCCTGCCTCCTTGCTTGGTTTCCTGCCAGCCCTTAGTTCTCCTGGCTCCCTGGGCAGCTCGGGAAGGCTGCTTGGAGAAGGGGGAATGGACAACCCCAGGAGGCAACTGCCCAAGGAGTAAGGCAGTTGGGAGCTAGTTGCAAAATTCAATTTGGGTTTTCTTGAAATGGATTTTTCAGAATTTTTCCTCACACAAAATTTAGATTTTTTTTTAACTTGCCATCCAAATTTGGGACACTTCTTCCCAAAAAGTCACCATCCTCTCGTGGCCAGTGCTAATCATTTTACCCACCACTGAAACTGCATCCATCTGAAATATGGAAACAGTGTAGCTTCTCTTGAACCAACAAGGTTACACAATAGTGTTTAGAGTGGAGAGGGAAGAATAAATTATCAGTCAGGGAAAAATCTAGGTAGACTGAGTTGTAGCCAAGCCACTAAGAAGAATTCTATTCTCACAGAAACTGCTAATGGATTTTTAATGACTATGGCATCAATTTTATGAGGCCCCATTGTGCAGTGTTCAGGACAGACATATACAAAGGCATCATTTACAATCTAATTTTAAATAAGACACAACAGGTGAATTTAACTAACAATAGGAAGACATGGGAAAGGGAAGTAAAAGTAAGAACAACATGGTGTTTACATAAGCTAGCCATGCACATAACTGGCTGCATAACATAGCCTGTTCCAAGACTGCTGTCTGTATTGCTTCTCAGACTAGCTCCTATTACAGACATTGTTCAGAATTAGTGTAATAGCTAGTTGGCCACTTTCCAATGGACTGAGAAGGTCACCTCCATGAGACTTCTAGCCTTTGCCAAGCAGAGAAGAAATGTAAGGTCAATATTGGACTTGGGACTTTTGTGTGGTGCACAACAAATGGTAAATTGCATACATACTGAGTTACTTGTCTAGTATAAATGAAATGTATTTAGCAGCAATGAGTTTATACTGTTGTGAGTTGGGTTAAACCTTGCTATTGGTTGAGTTTAAATCTTGTGATGGATGTGAACGCATCCTTCAATTACGATAGCTGTAAGAGACAGTTAAGGGGCGACATCTAAAATAAGTGACAAAGAGTCCTGTGGCACCTTAAAGACAAACAAAAGTATTGAAGCATAAGCTTTCATGGGCTAGTACCCTCTTTGTTGGATGTTATGCTTCAATACTTTTGTTACTCTTTAAGGTGCCACAGGATTCTTCGCCACTTCTGCAAATCCAGACTAACACGGCTACCTCTCTGAATCTAAAATAAGGAGTCAGTGGAGTCTAGTCAGAAGCTAGCTCCAAGTGTGAAGAGGGTTCCTCTGGATAGTTTCTGACCAGGTGGGTACAAGACAAGCAAGGGCGCAGACAAGAAACTGAGAGAGACTCAGAGGTACAACGAGAAAGCTAAATTGTAGCCTGTAATCATGGTGTGACCTTGAAACTTAGAGAGAAATTCTGAGTCAGCTTGAGCCTGTATGCTAAGAAATCACTCCTTTTGGTTTCTTTGCTTCCTCTTGCATTGGGAGAAGCAGGACCTTGCGCATTCTTTGTAAATAAACAAGATTGCGTCAAAGAAAATACTAGAATTAATTGTCATTTTCTATTCCCAACTTTAACAATCTAGAAGGCCTGAATTTTGACTAGCTGCTCAAGTCAAAACAACTATAGTTAAGACGATACTATATTGCCAAAACCTACAGTGAGACATGTGCTTTAGTTTACTGATATGTGGTAATCTGTATTTTCACAGTATACATGTGTACGGTAGAAAGATGTGTGGGCGTGTCTATCTACATATGTGACACCAGAGGTCTCAAGCACCAGTTCATTTCTTGAAACATCCATGTAGCCTACATGGCCTATTCAGATTCTGAAAAATCGAAACTATTATTAAAAATAATAATACATGTCTAGCCTTCATGGTTGTAAAGAAAACCTTCTAAACATGATGAGAGTGTAACGAATATAGAATTGTTTTCCTAAGTGTACAAAGAGCTTGAATCAAAGATTCAACAGGTGTAAATTACCTAGACACTCATTAATCTCTTTGGGCATTTAACTCTGAAACCTAATAATGACATTTTAATGACCAGTGTTATTACAGAATTGCTGATCTTTTTAGTGGATGAAATGGGGAGTGGGACAAGAGTGAAGCACTATAGTTGTACTATACTTTAACTACACGATAACATATATTACTACCACAATACAATACCTGTACAATTTTTAGCTATTCTGGCATCTCCATAATAGCCAGGAGCACATTGTTCACACTTGAACCCTGTGGTATTGCGCAAGCAGTTGCGGCACTGGCCTGTCACTTCATCACAATCCTCAAAGATTAGGTTAGGATCTGAGTTTCCACTGCAGTCACATTTTTTACAAATGCTTCCAATCAGCAAGGGATTTCCATAGTAACCTGGAGCACACCTGAGAAGAAATCCAAGCCCAAAGATGATTAATAATGATCACATTCCCCTCTGCAGTATCATTTTTTCTGTCCTTATCAGGCCACCAGGAATTGAGGGTGACATTCCGCAAGTGCTAGAGAAGAAAACAAATTATGACAGATGTTGTTTTGTAATCTAATCTAAATCTACATCGATGTAGGAATTTATAGCTCTGTGGCATTGAGGAACAAGTACTGCATCCAGAACACTCCTAGTTCTTGATTACTTCAGTCCATACTTTTTTGTGTCTCTTTCTTTAGCAGTGAAAATGTTTACCACACACTGCTTTTTGAATGCATTACAAAACTATCTTGGCAGGTCACTCAGCAATTCTGGTGTTTATTTTATTCACTAACAGCTTTGGACTTCATAAACTATCTTGTATTATATGGGAGACGGGCAGAGGAGGTCAGCTTTCATGTTGCAAAAACAAATCGGGGAAGTCCAGATTCAGAGTCCATTTTATCTCCTCTATCTAAGTCCACAGCAGAAATGATCTCTGTAAAATGGTTTGGTATTTGCCAATGTCTATGATGGGTCAACTGGAGTTTTGCAAAACCTTAGTCAGTTTTTGATAAAACCTAAATGAGATGTTAGTCAAACCCACATTTCTTTTTATCAGTAAGCTACAAAGTTGGGAGATTTGGGCAGATGGTTCTGATTTTGGCCTCTCTATATTTTTTTTGTGTGTGTGAAAGAAGAAAGGAGTTCTGATTCCTTTGAGCTTTCTCATCAGTGCTTTAACTGTGCTCACATCCTAAACTCCTACAATAAAATTGTACATAAAATGAAAAGTATTTCCATATAATTCAAACTGACTTTAAACTATTTAGCTGCTTGAATGAAATGCCTTTGTCAGTGAAGTGCGTGTCCATGTGCACAAACTACCAGGATAACCTGATAGTAAGAAAAATGGTCTGTCATTTTGGTGACCCAGAGATATATTATAAAGCCATGCTCCATGTTATGTCACCATGGCAGCGATCTGAATTCAGTTGTAATGCTAGACAACCTGATTCTTCTGTCATCATCATCAGCGTAGCCCCAATGTTTTCCATGGAAATACTCCCAGTTTACACCGATGTGAGGGCAGAATTAGGTCCATAGTCTCTCTTACACATGGGCCCATGTCACTTGTGCCACTTCTCTACATCACAGAGTGGCAATAACTGTTTCCTAAGGGAATTTTGCCATGGTATTACCCTCTCAGTTCAATGTTGTTAGTGGAACACAGGCATTCCATTGGTAAAGATAAGAATGCCACTATCTAATCATGTTGAAGGCTTTTTGCACCCTCAGTTAGTACCAGCTAGTGGAGCAAGACAATATTTTTCAAATGTCAACAACATGGTGAAGTTTGAAATATAAACAGGAAAAAATTCCTCTAATTTTTTGACCATCCATAGAATTGGTTAATTTTTTTTGTATTTTCACATTTTTTCCTTTATAAAAATCTAGTTAAGAGGTTTTTCATGTGGTCACCCATCTACTAGTAACTGTTGTGTGACTACCAAATCATTTCATATAGGCCATTGAACAAAACTCCAATAGAAACGACACTTGGACACTGCTAACCTCAGCTAGATTTAAATTAATGGCCTCCAGGTAAAAGTCTCTGTGTGCAATTACCACAGGACACTCCTTATAATGAAGATGAGGTGCTCAGTTTTTCTACTCTGAAATATACCATTCAGTTGAAGTGCAGCTTTGTACATGACAGGAATTCAGTTTCATTCCCATTGTTTGGGGGCATGGAGATAACTGCTGTTTTTTATGACTGTCTGCCTCACTTCTGTTAGCCATAGCTTATCAGCTGGAGTAGCTGTTTAAAACAGACAGAAACTTTCAGATGAAAATGCGCATGTGTCACTTTCACTTCCTCATGTCACATAACATTGAGTTGGATTGCACCCAACTCCTCTAAATGGTTGGCACTGAATGAGAAAAGCAAGGAAACTTGGACACAAATACACTGCTCCATCTCTTTACTTTATGTCCCAAGAAAAGCGCCACAGAAAAAGGCCTTCTCCATTCCTGTCATGTCCCGATAAATGCCTCTTCACTGCTAAATAAAAATAATTCATTTTCATGTGATTTTTCAGCATCTCATTGTTGAAATAATAAAGTTAACAAATTCTCTTTCTTTTACCTCCAGGCATTTTTATTTCCTGTGATTATTGGCAGGTAAGATGTTAACTTCTCCTCTACTAACTGTGCCAATAGAACCTTTCCTCTCAGTCCACCTTGTACGCCAAGGCATATATAGAGACTCTTATAATAGATAATCTTGTAATAATTAGAAAATAACAAAAACTGGATTTCATTTGTTACTGCCGTAACGCCTCGTTTTTTAACACAATGAACAAAAGGATTTCACTCACTCACAACTCATTTTCACAATTCCTAGCAAAAGCCTCCATGGTTTCCCAACATTACGTGTTGGCAACTAACTGAAGAATAAGTCAGGCAGTTCTGTGCCAAGCCTCCCGAGGAGAACAAGAAAACCTCTCACACAGAAGCCAGAGGAAATGAGGGAGCTTGCCTCCCAGAGCACTGCAAGGGCACACATGCTGTTACATCCCTTGATGTCCTGCTGCTTACTACCCTGAAGTGCCAGTACAGAGGGGTGGGAACATGGCCTGAGTCCACCTTGGCCCTTTTGAGGTGCTGGGCAGTCCCCAGCAAGCAGGAAAGTAAGCAGGGATCAGTACTTGTGCACCTCAGATTTTTATTCCTGCACACTCCCCTGGGAAAGAGAGAAAGTCATTCTCCACAAATGAGATTACCAACGAAGAATACTAGCTAGTGCTCAGTGAGAGTGTCCTCTAGGAGCAGTATAGTGACCACATCCTCATTTCATCTTGGCTTCATATATAGCCACCAGAAGATAAAAACTTTTCATTAGCGCTGACATTGGTTGGACTGGGATTAACAGCCTAGAAAAGACCCATATGACATTACTAATCACTTAACTAACTTGCCCTTACTGACTTCAGCTAACTGCTTTTTCCCCCCTTTCTTCTCCTTTGCCTGCTCTTCTTTTTTTTCCTTTGGTACATGAAAAGGTGGGCAGTGGTTATTAGAAACCAGATAAAGTAAGTTGACACTATCCTTTTTTGCCACTCTGAATAGAAATATGTCTGTTAGCCATTTCACAGAACTTCATTCATTTGTAGTATAGTGTGACATTTTAATAACCAGTGAGGAATCTTACCAAGCTTTTAATCGTCTATCTATATTGTCCTATGTTTGCATATATGACATTCCAGAAGACAACAGGATATAGCCAGACTGGAAACAAGTTTTTTTCATTTTTATGCTCTCCATCTGCAATAGCTTTAATTGTAACTGTGGCCACTTTAAAGGTCCAAAAGGTAGTATATTGACACTTTGAGTGACTTGCATTTACAACAAGTTATTTTATTTAGGAGGTAACTGTAGCTTTTACTTTGTGACAAAATCTTATTTGTTTCCTTGCTCTTTACACACAACTCTCTTCTTTGGATAATTGGCATCCATTTTCCCCCTCATTCATAGTCCAGTTATGCACTGGTTGCACACAATCTTCCTTCCATAGGAGTTAATCGACTGAATTCTCTAGAATGCCAGAGATCTTATTGGGTACAAAGGATGGGGTGGGGAGCCAGAGCCAGATGAGGCTTCCATATCCTGTGCCCTCAGCCCCGTTGTAAATTAGAGCAACTTTAACTTATATCCTCAATGACCTTATGCAAGTGGCAGTGTAAAGGGGTCTCCATTGACTTCAATGGAACATCACGGATTCACGTCACACTTTCATCGTGAATAAGGATATCAGAAGCTGGTACTTCACAAGATTAAGTTGTGTTGTACTATATAGCCTGTTTGTTTGTATAAGTTGTTATGTACTAGCATAAATCGTTTGAGGACGTATAGACAATCTGAAAAGCAAAGCTGGACCAGGGTTGCTCAGTTCACTTTTTATTGAGATGCATCATTTGAAATGCACTCCAAATTTAAAATAATAAATATATATCTGCTCATTAATAATTTGATCAAATATTATGATTTCCTCTCTGGTTCTGAAAAAAATTCATCAGTAGAACTATCATTGTTTTTAGGAAAGGGGTCATAGGAGGCATACTGATAATTTTAAATTAAGCTGTTAATTGTATCCAACATATTACAATTCTGTTCCTTTGAAGAAGCTGGTTTCATGAAGATAAAATGCAATAACTAGACAAAAAATACAAAATGCAGATCTTTCTCCTGCACCTGTTAAAGTCAGTGGTAAACTTCTCTTGGTTTCGGTGTAAGATCAGGCCCTCAGGCAGACATACATAATATAAATCACTGAATGTCAAGCACAGAAAAATTCTCCCCAGTGTGTGAAACTTTCTTAAGGGCTTTGGAACACTGGCAAACTTGATCAGTCATCCATATTGTTAGGCTGCTTACCTTTCACAGTTGGGTCCTGCATAGCTTTCTTTACAGACACAGCGCACTACCCCACTTTTTCTGTGACAGGAGACTGCAAAACTAGAATTGCATATAAAAAATATCAATCAGGATAGCCAACACTTATTAATAGACGATGCACACATGCTGTATTTTGTGAACATTTGTTATTTATATGACCATTGGGCCGATCCTTCTTGGTGCTGAGTGCCCTCAGTTCCCACTGAAGTCGATAGGAGCTGAAGGTACACTACATCTGGTCTTTTTATTTTCACCTATAAAAACCATGCATACCTATGGCACTATATAAATCATAACAAGATCCTGACTTCCTTCTTGCAGCCCAGCTCACACACATTTACATGCTTCTATACATATATTATAAATAGGCTGACCATATTTCCTTGAGACAAAAACGGGACATTGGGATAGCAAAAACGGGACGGGATTATGTAATATTCTGTATTCATGAAAAAGTAAGACGATAAAAAAAGTTTTATTACATGAACATATTGACTTGAGCTAACAATTATTCTTCAGTGACAGAACTCATACAAAAATTTAGGGAGACGTAAAGGGGGACTGTATTTCACCACGATCGTACCATGAATATTTCTCCGATGAAGTAAACTTACGCAGCAAATTTTGGTCTTTCAATACCTTATCATAAAACTCCTCACACTCCATGATTCTCTTCAGACACCTCAAATGACCCCCTATTTGCCTCCCCCAACCACATCAGCTTGTGGCTATGGCTCAGTTTCCTACGTAGCATCTCACAGGCAGAAGCTTGTGCAACAAGAACTTCCTCCAGGCCAGCCACTCTGCCTTCCTCCTCCAGGCAGGCCCCCAACTACCTCCACTATCAGTAAACCTTCTGACTGACCAAGTCCTCTGCCTACATCTCCTGCAGCAGAAACACGGCTTCTCACCAACCCCACCGCATCGCCCACGCATGCCACAGCCGCCTGCCCAGGCCTTAGCTGTGCCTTGAAGACTGACGCCCCGAATGGGCTCTGAGGCTTGGCCCAACCCCCGCATCCATGTGTTCAGGGAGGGGGTTAACCATGGTACCCCTACCCACCTGCCATCTCCCCTACCCACCCCCTGCCCCTCTTCACATCCAGCCCTGGACTCCCCAGTACCTCCCTTCACAGACAACCCTGTGCCCCCCACTTCCCCCCACCCCCTTCACTCACAGCCCTGGACCCCCCGCAGTACCCTCCTTCACACACAACCCTGTGCCCCCCATTCCATGCCCCCCACTCCCCCAGTACCCCCTTCACACACAGCCTCATGCCCACCACCTACCACCCCCTTCACAAGCAGCCATGCCCCCCCCACTTCCCCTGTGCCCCTCTTCACATGCAGCCCCAGTACCTCCCTTCACACACAACCCTGTGCCCCCCACTTCCACCCACTTTCACACATGGCCCCTACGCACCCCTCTTTCCCCCTGCCCCCCTCACATGCAGCCATGCCCCCCCACCCCATACTCCCTCCCCCTCCACCCCATGCCCCCCCACCCGGTCCCCCCCCACCTTCACGTGCCTTGAGCAGTGTTGGTGACCATGTTCTCCAGCTCCATGGGGCCTGGGGCTGCGCCGCCTCCTCCCCTCCTGGGATCGCGCTGCCTCCGGCTCCACTCGGCGCCCGCCCCAGTGGCCGGCCTCGCCCCCTGGCTCCCTGAGCTCGGCAATCCCCGCGCCTCCCGCGCCGCCCCCCCATTGGGCCGCACGTCACGTTTCCTCCACATGGGGGGGGGGGGGGAGTGAGGCGCTAGGCAGCCCCTGCCCGGCCAGCAGCAGCTCCACGTGGGGGAGGCCCAGCCAATCGCACCACGCGGGCTCTGCGGCGGTGGAGGGGAGGGGGGAGCTGGCCAGGGAGGGGGGCCCGAGGCCGTAAGGGGAAGGGACTGAAGGGCTGCGGGAGGGGGTGGGACCCGGCTGTGGGTCCCTGAAATAAGCCGCATTCAGTTTTTTTTTAGCAAAAAGCAAAAAACGGGACAAATTTGATATTTATACTAAAAAGACGGGACGGTCAGAAAATATGTAAAAAACGGGACTTTCCCGTTCAAAACGGGATGTATGGTCAGCCTAATTATAAATAAGGAACTTGCATTCTTTCCAGAGTATTCAGTGGTTCTTATATTTCCTGTGCACTTGTCTCCTCTATTTTATTTCAGAATGTTTAAACTAACATGTTGTTTTTGAAATGTGTTGGATCAAGTTCTTTGGGAACTAAAATCTTATATTTAATCACAGGAAAGGTTCAGTACAGGCAGCAGCAGTGCAAGTTTTCTTACACAATCCCCACAGAATGTCTCAAAGGCTTCCTGTAGGAATCAGAGTAGATCCTCAGGTGGTGTAAATTGGAATAGTTCAATTGATTTCCATTGAAGTCAATTGAACTATGCTGATTTGCACCAACTGGGGATCTACTCTACCACCTCTAGGATAGAAAAGGTAGATTGGTCTACAAATCTGTCAACCCTCGGCCTCTGCTGAGACTGCCAGCCAGGGTGCCAGTTAATGCTGCTTGTGGTGGGGGTTCTGTGCTGTGACTTTTAACATTATTCTAACAAAACAGCTTCCTTTACCCCTTGTAGTCTTTAATTTTCAGAATCAAGTTTCAGTTTCTTAAAATAAACAAATAATCACATGAGAATACATGAAACAAAAATTCTTTGAAATGTGGGTTGGCCCCTAAAAATGACCACAACTTGGTTAGCAAAGACAGGAAAAGTACCAAACCCTACACAATTGAATCAGGGTGATGTATCTTAGATAGAGTTACAGACAAAAAAGGGCACATAATTTTAAAGACATTCTTTGTTAGTTTAGAAAACATGGGGCCAGATTCTCTCCTGCACCAACACCCATTCAGCATGGGCAGGGAGCAGGAAAGTTGTCAGGGAACCAGTTACAGCTCCATGTTTCTTTAACTACGTGCTCCTTGGTTCTTGGCCTAATCTTATTCTAATTTATCTTAATTGGCTATTGTCCCAAAAGCACTATGTGCCAGCTGAGAACTGGCAGAGACAGCAGAGCACCACAGAGTGTACTTTTTCCAACACACTGCCTTTGCCTGGATTAGAGAGTGGTTCGTGTAGGAACTAGCTCTGACAGCTTTATGCTAGCTGAGAGCTCCCCTAGCACAGTGAAATTCTCAGTTGGGCATCTGTGGCCAGATTGGGGCCAGAACAGGGGAGGAGTTGCTGGTCCATGTACGTGTCCCAGGAACAAGCAACACAAAAAGTATATAAATAGTTCCTTCATTGTGTCTGTTCCCATCAGTATTTCTAAGCTAATGTTTTCTGGAGTAAAGTCAATGGTCTGTTTGCCTTGTTTGGAGACATTTATATAACCAGGCAGAATTTAAAATGAGACTCTCTTGATGAAATTCCCAAATTATCTTTGGTACATTTTGATGTGAACATGCCAAGAAAGTTACAATACTTTGGCAGTTTCTCCTCCTCCTGTATATAGGCTAATTCCTTAAAACATTTGAGGTTATTACTTTGTGGATTTAAGTTATGAAGTATGACCAAAGTCTTCCTGGGTCTTTATAGTTCTTTAGGTGTTTTTTTAAAGGTCACAACATTCCCTGATGTTTAAAATTAAGTAACATCTGCTAGGGTCTGGAGAAGCCTCCATCCAATTTTTCTAAATAGATGTCATTTCACTTAATGGGAACTATTACAAATGTTCCCAGGGTAGCAGATATGAAGATACTCTGGCCAGACAAAAAACTAAAGCCATACAAATGAATCCCAAGAACAACAGTGGATCTAATGATTCTGTCAGCTTAGAGATTTGGATGCAGAGTTGGTCTGTCTGTTTGAGTGCTATGAATCCATTGATTATGTTATTTTTAGGGATAAAACTTTTGTTGAAAAATGGAGTAGCAAGCAATAGTGTCTGTATATTTCCTCTTTAAAGCCTTAGTATCTTTCTGGTGGAGGCACCTTCTTATCTTACTATAAATAAAGTAACAATAAAGATGAAATGGTATAAAAGGATGTTTTTCTCTGAACTCTGTTGTTTGAGACTGAAGATTACATCATACATAATAATTATTATTTATTGTTTGCATACCAGTAGCTTCTAGAGCAGGGGTGGGCAAACTTTTTGGCCCGAGGGCCACATCTGGGTGGGGAAATTGTATGCAGGGCCATGAATGTAGGGCTAGGGTAGGAGGTTGGGTGCAGGAGGGAGTGTTGGTTGTGGGAGGAGGTGTGGTGTGCTGGAAGGGATTCAGGGCAAGGGGTTGGGATGCAGGAAGGCTGCAAGATGGAGGAAGGGGCTCAGGGCTGGGGGTTGGGAAGCAGGAGGGATATGGTGTGAGACAAAGGACTCAGTGCAGAGGGTTGGGATCCAGAGCAGGATGTGGGGTGTGGCAGGGGGTTGGAGGCTCAGGGCAGGTGTGTTGGGGTACAGGAGGGTGTGTGGAGTGCAGGGGGGGCTCAGGGCAAGGTGCTGGGGTGCAGGAGGTGTGGTGGCAGGGGCTCAAGGCAGGGGTTTGGGGTGTGGGGTGCAGGCTCTGGCCCAGCGCTGCTTACCTTGAGCAGCTCCAGGATGGTAGCAGTGTGCCTGGCCTGCCCCACACCTCTCCCAGAAGTGGCCAATATGTCTGCCAGTGGCTCCTGGTGGTGGGGTGGGGCAGGTATCTCTGCCGCATGCTGCTCTCCCCTGTGGGTACCACCCCTGAAGCTCCCATTGGCTGCTGTTCCCAGTTCCTGGCCAATGGGAGTTTCAGGGGGCGGTGCCTGCAGGTGAGGGCAGTGCACAGAGCCCTCTGCCCCAAACCCCGTCAGGGGCTGCAGGGACATGGTGCTAGCTGCTTCTGGGAGCAGCTCAGGGCCAGGGCAGGCAGAAAGCCTGCCTTATCCCTGCTGTACCATAGGGCTGGCAATCCTGTGGGCCAGGTTGAAAGTCCTGATGGGCTGGATCTGGCCCATGGGCCAAAGTTTGCCCTCCTCTGGGACAGGACCCCTGAGGTCAGGACCCCTGCGTGCTAGGTGCTGCATATACAGACAGTCCTTGTCCATTACAGGGAATCAGGATTTAAACACCAATATGTTACAAAATGGGCTATGATATTATTACTTTGAATTCTGGACTTCATTCACTTAAGTGATCTGAAATAGGACAGGAGTCAAAGTAGTGGGGACTGGTATGGTAAGACAATAAGATTTTCATCACTGACAACAGGAAGCAATTTTAGGTTAGTGTCTTTAAACTGGAAATGATTGTTCTTCACTCCCTAAAAAATGGTAATTTAGGCTCAGATATAATCCTTTTGGAAAACCTAATGGGACAATGAACAATAAAGCTGCAGCTGAAAGGAAGGTGGAAGCCAATTAGGAAAAACGTAATATGCTAGTATGAAGGGGAACAAGGGCCAATTAGCCCCTACACCAGTAGTTCTCAAACTTTTTCTATTGGTGACCCCTTTCGGATACCAGGCCTCTAAGCGCGTCCCCCCTTAGGGGTCGGGGTCAGGGGTAGGGCAGGGGCTGGGCTGGGGGTGTGTGTGTGCCAGCAGCCCCCCAGAGCAGAGTCTGGGCTTGAGGGGATGTGCCAGCAGTCCCCCGGGGCAGAGGACAGGGCCCGGGGTGCCGCGGCAGCTTGCCACAGCGGGGGCTGGGTCCGGGGCTCTGGGCGCCGCCGGGAGCCTGCCGCTCCATGGGCCGGGTCTGGGGTCCGGCCCGCCACAGCAGGGGCCAAGACCCAGCGCACCGCCAGCAGCCCACTGCGGCAGAGGCTGGATCTGGGTCTCGGGGCACTGGCGGCAGCCTGCTGTGGCAGGGGCCAGGGCCGGGGCTTGGGGCGCCACCGGCAGCCTGCTGTGGCAAGGGCCTGGGGCTCCAGGTGTCGCCGGCAGCCCGCTGCGGCAGGGGCTGGGTCCAGGGCTCGGGGCGCCTCCGACAGCCTGCCATGGCAGGGGCCAGGTCCGGGGCTCTGCCAGCAGCCCACCGCGGAAGAGGCCGGGTCTGGGGTTCAGGGCATTGCTGGCAGGGGTCGGGGCCGGCTGCTGGCAGCTGGGGCTCGTGACCCCCACATAATCGGGCCGCGACCCCTTGAGGGGTCCCGACCCCCACTTTGAGAACCAATGCCCTACACAATAACAAGTGCCAAATGTTAGCTATAACATTCCAGTACATAACAGAAAGCATTTAAACAGACAGTTTGATGTGAGACTGGCAGAGATTTCTTTTCTAACAGTATAGTCATTGCTTATTTAGTAAGCATTTGGCTTATTTGAGTAAAATACAGAATCACTAATTATTAGAGCTCAACAGGAATTTTCTGATGATGGGCTTTTTCATCAGAAAATGCCAATTTGTTGAAACAAAAAAAACATTCTGGTTTCAATGGAACATATTGGTTTCAATGGAAAAACATTTCTCAGGTCTAAGATGGAGTTTCAGAGAAAGACCCAAATAGTCTGGTGGTAAGGGACCCCATCTGGGCGGTTCAAGTCCCTACTTTGCCTGATGTGGGGAAAGGACTTGAACGTGGGTTTTCCACATTTCAGGTGAGCTTCCTAACCACTGAACTACTGGTTATTCTTCTGAGGTGGGTTTCTCTCTCTCTCTCACTCTTTTTTCCACTGCTTGCATCCGACGAAGTGGGTATTAGCCCGCGAAAGCTTATGCTTCAATACTTTAGTTAGTCTTTAAGGTGCCACAGGACTCTTTGTTACCTCTGCTATTCCAGACTAACACAGCTACCTCTCTGATTCTTGACTCTTTTTTTAATTTTTTTTTGTTGGAAAGGTCTCCATTTCATTCAAAATTGGATTGAAAATAAATGGTGAAACTTCATTTTGTGTTTCACCCAAAGTTTCACCAAAAAAGCTCAAATGAAAGACACAAGACAGTTATACTCATGTAGAAGCATAGGGCTTGTCCACACAATGAGTTACTGCTCACCAAGTCAGGGTATGAATCTACTCTAGCTTGCCATGTAGTAACTTGGTATGTGGATCCTGCTACAGTGCAGGGAACATTCTGGAATAGGGTTCAGCGTTCTGCTGCTTGAAAGTGTAATATGCCAAGCTGCATTCTGGGACTTTCACTGCACTTCAGTAATGTCTACGTGGGCATTATTGCATGATAAGCTGGTGCACCATAAATTCTCTTGCTGTGCAGTAACTCATGATGTAAACAAGCCCTTAAATACCAAGATTCATCCCCTTAACACAAGTAATATTTCTGATAACCTTTGTTTCATGTTTCTGTATTTCTGAGGTAAATACAATTTACAGCAATGAAAGTGAAGCACAAATTTGTATGGAATGGAGATAAATTTAAGTTTGAAATAAGGGACTCCACAGTAAAGAAGGGCAGTTGTGGGAGATTGGACCAGATCTTCAGCTGGTATAAATCAATGTAGCTTAGGGGAAGCCAATGGTGTTACACTGATTTACTTCAGCTGGGGGCCAGCCCTATATTTCCGTGTTCTCCCAGCACAACTTTAATACATCTCGATTGTATGGTGCCACAGACAAAACATATGCAAAAGGATAAGGATGCTATCATATCCCACGAAAATCTGGATGTTGTTTAAGGAAACTGTGATCTGTAGTCTGAAATGGCTGTTGGGTGGCAAACAGCCATATTAAAAAAAATCAGTTTCATTTATTCAACGAAGGAGCTGTCAGACTGTTCTGTTTCTATTTATGTGTTCTTGCTATTGTCTCACTTACTGAAACATGAATAAATAATACACTTCCCATGTGAACTAATTTACCTGGCCGGCCTTGCATAAATATAGCAAAATGAAGGTGCTCAGACAATTGTGAAGAAAAATTGGTCATCTTTTCTCCTCAGTCTCTTGGGCATTCTTTCTAATCCAGTTAGGGATGTAGTTTTTTAGTCATAACTATTCTCCATCTTGCAGTCCTCATGTGCATATAGCTCTTATGAAAGTCAGGAAGTGTTTTGTGGGATTGCGAGCTTTGGCCCAGCTGTGATTTTGAGCCTGTGCCTCTAAGCAGCTGAACAAAATGCAAATTTCTCATTTTGAGGCTGTGCTAAAGAGAAGTCCTATAGCAACTGTAAGAAAAACCATGAAATAAAGGAAAAGAAATTCAGTGTAAAAAAGGTCTAAAACCCACTGTTTGAAAGTAGAGTGGGAAACAAAAAGAAAGTAGCTGGTTCACTAAAAAAAAAATGTTTGACGTACAGTGAAATATTTAGAGGTACATCCTCCTGTCAGTGTAATGGGATATGCATAGATATCCATTCAGATGGAATACAGTGATAAGTAATGGAATGCTGATTTCTTCTGGTATGACACTGATGTGCTATTAAAGCTCTCTAACAGAAAGCCACATCTTCTGGTTAATTGGTATCTCTGAAACCACAGGGAATAATGATTGCTATAAATTTCCTCTTATTGGCCTGGACCTATATTTTCTGCCAGGCTTCAGAAATTCATATCCAAAAGTAGGCTATGCATTAGTAGAAATTACAGTTACTGTGTGCCATTTGCACCACTACTGAAATTAGATGTAGTAATTTAAATATCAGATGTTGTGCTCTCATTAACCAGGCCACGCTACCATTTGTTTGGGTCTATGTCATGCTAGGGCGGTAGTGCCCAAACTTTTCCTGTCATGCCACCCCTCCTTAATGGAATCTGTCTGCACCCCCCACTTTCCCCCACCATTACTGCTCAGGTGGCTCAGCAGAGGAGCTGGAATTGAAGGCAGAGCTGGGGAGTGGGGAGAAGTTGGGGCTAGAGGTGGAGCTGGCCTGGGCATGGAGAGGGAATGAGAGCAGAGCTGGGTTGCGGGCAGAGCAAGGGGGTAGAGTGGAGCTGGGCTGGGGGTAGAGCGGAGCTGCAACTGGGGGGCAGAGCTGGGTTGGGTGGTGCTCCCTCTCCAATCCCCATGGGGGATGACCCATACACTGCTGTGTATCGCCCCCAAATGGTCTTCAATGCACCCCACAGTTTGGGGCCCACTGTGCTAGGGTTTTCCCCAATCAGTTTCTGCTTTCCAGATGTCATGGCGAATTTTACATATAAAGAGGTATGGCTTTGGCTTTGAACTTATTAAAAGTCATCACACCGCTGACAACCTCTCTCATTTAAAAGAGAAAGAGCCCAAAATTGTTCAAATATTTTCTCCCATTGGTGTGTGTAGCAGTCAATGGGAGAGACTGAAAAAATATTCACATCTTTTAAATAAAATTCCAGTTGCTGGGTTTAATGTTGGTGCCCTATGATATACAAGAAATCGGACTAGATGATCAAATGGTCCTTTCTGGCCTTAAACTTTATGCCTCTAAATGTTATTTCCCTTTTTTCCTTTTCATTTGGTGATAAGTGTAAACAAGTGAAAATGTTCTTGGTTTTCTATGGTTGAAGGTGCATCAGTCTTTCTCTGACCCCGTCTAATAAGGTTTATTGTGCCTGGCTCTGAAAGATGAATGCAGATCAGACAGTATAGGATCAGCACAAATAAAATAAAACAAAGCATGTTTTACATACTTGGCGACTAATGGCAATGGGCAAGGACAGGGCTGGCAGAATGTGGGCACTCCTCGGATGATGTCCCCAACGTACCCATCCAGACATTTTTCACAGTGCTTTCCAGTGGTGTTTCTCTGGCAGTCCTTCAATAAAGAAAAGTGAGAAATGTTAAAGGAAGGTGCTACTTAATTCAAGCCTAGCAGAGATGACTCTGGCAAGTACTCTGCCAAGCAGAACAAGGACTGGTGCCAGGCCTGAACCCTTCAAGGTAAACAAAAAGTGTTTGTAAATAGCAGTATATTACAAATGGAGACACTTGGAACAATTTACTGGTCTGCCTTGGAGTGCTGCCTTGGAGTGGCATACAGGAGAAAGCAATCCCTATAGGTATTCACATGTGCAGGCTCCATGAGAACACACTCTGCATTATATATCATCAGAGATATTGCTAGAATTCACATGTAGTGGACAGGTCTGTCTAAGCTAGGGTGACCAGGCAGGCAGCAAGTGTGAAAAATCGGGATGGGGGAGGGGAGGTATTAGGAGCCTATATAAGAAAAAGACCCCAAAATCGGGACTATCCCTATCAAATCGGGACATCTGGTGACCCTAGTCTAAACTGAAGGCACTAGAAGGAATGCTGAACTTGCCTGGCACCAAAACCAAGTAAAATTTGCCCAATGGCATATATACAGTGCAATAATATATTATTACCAATAGATTCCAATACAGATGCCTGCTTATTGAGAGAGAACGGGGCTGTTCTTTGGACTTGAAGACTGAAAGTGCAGGGAAAATTGCAGGTTATTAGTATTTAATAGGCTGGTGTTTTTGATTTTTTCCCTGAAATGAAATATGCCTGAATGTTAACGATTATATACATATTCAGATTGATCCCTACACATTGCCCTTTAATGATGCTCAGAACAGAGGAGGCAATAATTAGGAGACTGTCACAGTCTTTCTTTCTAAGATATGAAAAAAATAGTTCATGAATTTCAAGATTATCTTTCTGGTGGCATTTCTATGGAATACAAAATAATGGAGCAAAAACTCACGCATCTTCACAAGAAGCGATTTCATCTCCATTGTGCAACATTTATAGGAAGTAATGTCACCCTTCACAATATGTTATACACTATACCTCAGCCAGTGTAAGTTATCATGGATCAACTAAAATCAATACAATTTACAGGAGCTGAGGATTTACCCCAAAGTATTTTATGATTATAATACTATGCATTTGTATCAAATGATGGCAAAGCACTCTACAATTTTAATCCAGCCCCGCCACACCCCTCAGAGGCAGAATAAGTATTATTATATTGCTAATTTTACAGATAGGCAAACTGAGGCATAGGAAGGTTATGTGAATTTCCTATGACCACATTGCAAGGTAGTGAATGCCATAGAGACAACAACAGAATTAATGAATCCAGATTCTGTGTCTTATACTTTTCCACTTCAGGGTAGTACCCAGAAGTTGTCATCAGAGTGTTTTTTCCAGAGAAACATGCTGTACAGTTGAGTTATTTTAAAAGGGATACCCTAAAGAAGATAGGTGCAATTCTCCACTGCCTTACACCATTGTTGTGTTTTACATCCACTTTGAACTGATTTCATTCAGATGTAAATGACAATACAAAGTGCAGGGCAGTGAAGAATCAACTCCATGACATCTACTGTATGGAAAAAACTACTTTGTGCATTGGGTTAGTGTAATAGCTTTGTTCCTCTCTGAAGAACCATGTTCAAAGTTGGCACATGTGTTAAATTAGCTTAGCTGCTCATATATTCTCCAGTAGATATTCAGTCACATCACAAAATAACTGTGCAGCTAGTGACTGGCAATCTCTGGAACACCAGGGAAGTTGCAGGTCAGGTTTCAGGTGCATTAGCAGAGCTGCAAGAGGAAGCATGTGCAGTGCCTGCCAAGCAGTATGTTTGGATTTAGCCTGAGCAATCAACACTGGCCTCTCACAAGCACCAAATTCAGGGTGGATGAGCTTGTACTATCTAATTTTGAACCCACCCAATGCAGTAGATTTGAAAGGTCATCTTGAGCTCATACCTTACTGCACTCTTTGTCCAGGAGACTGAAAAGAGGAATGAAAGGACAGAAAATGTCAAATAAAAAAATAGTACCAGGATCTCTGATTAGTGGAATTTGGCAATTTTCACTGAAGAAGTGTTTTTGATTGACTGGAGGTGAGGGATGACAGAGTGGGAAATCAAAGTATATTCTTCAATCAAAGAATGTGGTTAGGGCACCAGACTAGGAATCAGGTCTAAATTCAATTCTTGGCTTTGCCACAGATTTCCTGTTTTACTATCAGAAAGACACAACCTCCCTCTGACTCAATTGTCCATACATCATATGGGTAGTGTGAGGATAAGTTCACTGATGTTTTCCAGGGGCTCAGATGCTACAGTGATGAGCACAGAAAGAAAGCAGGGAACTCTGTTCAGTGCAGTGTTCCTCTTCTACCGCAAGGGAGATTGTTAGCACACTCTCTCCCCTAACAAACCCATCAGCTGAGTGCTTGGGACATCTGAAGTGTGGCTCTATTCTGAAAAGCGACTATGTAAAAATGGCATTACCTTGTTCAACAGATCTGAACCCTTTTGTGTATACAGGACCATATTTTTTACGTTAGTAGCAAAAAGACAGTCTTTGGCTTCTATAGCACTGCAGAGTCAATGCAGATCCCCGACGTTTTCAGCAGAATATGTTGACTAAATTAATCTGTGAAACCATTGAGGGGAAAGGTAACACTGGGGATCATAAGTGACTCTCACAGCCCAAGCCGCGCTTACAGTTAGAAAATACATCTCTCTTTTAAACTGAGCACATCAGACAGAGAAATAACTGTGAGGGCCAATAAATGTGGAGCTCCCTAATGGTGCTTTTATAAAGTCACTTTTCACAGTAGTAATGCACTTTAAGCAGAGGAGAAGAGCGCTCCTGGTCCCAGTGCATACCCACACACATCTTTGCATTCATACAGAGCTGTATCCAGGCACTGGTGGGGTCACAAATCCTCCAGTGGAGTATTTGATTAAAAACCCTCCAGTTCCAACTTCTCTCTCAAGTGAATGTTTTTTTAAAAAAATCTAAACATGTCTATTGTTTAATTTTTTTCATACAGAAGAAGCAAACGGAGGCTTTCAGTTTTGATTAAGAAAATAAATGCAAAACCAGGAAAAGAAAAGTAAATTTTCCATGAGACTCTTCTAGACAGTGTCCACTGAACTAATAGCAAAATTGTTGCCTTTTTCTGCCGACAGAGACCTTAGAGGCTTACAGGTGCAGTTCATGAAATATAAAGTTACACTATGTTTTTTTAAAACACTGGTGTTCATTTTTTTTAATACTGTAAGTTAAAATTTTTTGCATTTTGCCAAGTTAATACAATCTTTTGCTTTTACAAAACCAAAGTCCACCCAGCAGTATCCTTAAAGATTATGGGGAAAAAATAGAACAGAAGTCATGGTTCTAAAGGCTTCTAAATGAAGAAACCCTCTACAGTATGTAATCATTCATGCACCATTTCCTCAACAGCAAGTCAGATGACAAAATGGCCTGAGTGTATTTTCCTCTGTTAGAAAATCCCCTGATTTCAGTATGACCAAGAGTATGTTATCAATAAAATTTGAAAGTTGCATCAAGCCACTAGGAATTCAGGTAATGATGTCTCCATTTAAAATAACATTTTCAACAGAGGGTAATAGAAATCATTTTGCTTGCTAATAGCCTGGTAGCAATTATGAACACAGATAAATGGCATGTAAACAAATAAATAACATGGCTGCAGTGAGAAAAGGACTATGCATTTCTGTATATTCTTTAGATTTATTGATTCAACTACAGAGATGGGCTTGAGCTACAATGTTTGGATCCAGATTCAAACTTCCCCAAAATGTTGACGTGTTTGTGTCCACCTACAATGAAGATAGGGAATACTCTGAGCCCCACGCATTCAAAAACAAGGGGTCAGGCCCAAAGTGTCATGAGAGTGGTTTAAAAATTGTGAAACTTAATTAACAGGAAGCATTGCTGTGGCCAGCCACAGATATGCTATTGCTCTTTCACAGTGAAGAACAGACTCTCTCTGGGCCGTATGTTTGAGAACTGCACTCCTGTGGCTCTGTGTAAGAAGAAAAAAAAGTGACCCACACAAATAGCTGAGTGTGTGATGCTCCTTCAGCCCATATCAAATAAAGGACCGTGTCTGACTGGTCTGTTCCTGCAATCAAAAGAGCCATGGGTAGTTCTCCAAGGCCTCTCCTAGATATGTATTACTTTGTCTCCCTCATTGCTGGACAGATGAAATCCATCTGTGCAGAAGGAAAAAGATCAGTTGTAAAATGCAAGGTTATTCTTTAAACCAGAAGTATCTATTAAGCTGAAGAACTGTGCCAACTCCCTGTTGCTTTCCTTTATTACTTGATGATGGATAGAGATCTATTGGCTACTCTCCAGATCTGTCTTGGCTATCATGTGGAACACATTTTCCTCAAAGGCAGAGCTGCCAAATCCCTTCCAAGCTTTCCAGTCAGCTGTAAACCCAAACACTTAGACATACAAATCATTCAAATGACAACATGCTCTATTGTTAAAGAATCCATAAGAGGGACGAATGGATCTTAGTAACTCTAGCTTCCCATCCCATGATCCTCTAAATGCTTTTCCCCCTAATCACCAGAACCTCAAATGCATGTGGATCAAATGTACAGCACCCAGGAAAAGAAGAAAACATTGTAATATTTCTAGCAACAAATCAACACCCCTACAAAGCTCTATCTCCAGACCCTGCTCTTTTTGCACCATGTAGCCTAATATGATCTCTGTATAAGGAGCTAACCCCAGACTAATGTTTACTCTCCATTACTAAATATATCCTCAGAAAGGTCACTGGCAACTCACTTCAAAAATACCTTTGCTCCACACAGCCCTTCTTGCCACTTCTTAATTCTCCCACCGTGGCTCTACTCTGCTGAAGTCATTGTCAAACTGTTCTACAGGCAGCACTGATTGGCCTCCTCTCTCTCGTGTTGCACTCCCGTGTTTCAGCATTATGGGAGAAGCCTGGTTTGTTCAGCAGGAGCTATGAGTCTCCTCCCAAAGTCCACTCACATACTAAACCAAGAGCAAATTGCTTCTGACAAGCTATAGGTTGACTGCTTCTGACATATTTGCTACTCAGAAAATTTCAGAGCAAATGACCTTCCATAACCATCATAAATTCATAAATTATTAGTTATAAATATAAAGGAATTTGAAGAATGGACAGGATTATTTCGTTTTACTATCTGATTTTGCAAATTTCAGTCTCACTTTACAATGGAGGAGTTTCTTATGACCAGAACCCATCTGTGCCTCAATGTATCTCTCTGTAAAATGGAAAAAAAATACCAGCTTACTTCATTGGGACGTTGAGTCTTAATTTATATTTGGAAAGTGCTTTGACTTTCCATAACCATCAAATTCAAATTCCTTTATATTTGATCATGAATTTATGACAGCTCCAGGTTGAAGGGTGCTGGTGAAGGAGAGATTCACTCCCCCAATTGCAATTTAGTCTGCAATAAAACCCAATTGCTTGAGCTTTATTCTGTTGAAATAAGTTTCACTCTGTCTGCGGCTGCACTGTGTCCCACCATTTTCAGCTACTGTAAATTCATATATGTAGCAACTGATATATACATGTAAACCAAAACAAAAGTGCAAAGCACTGCTGTAAACTGGTCTCCTCTCTCAGTCAGAACTAAGGAGGTCACAAACAAGAAGCCTTTGACATTTGTTGATGGCAATATCCTAAAGTCAGCACTGAGAGTGGGTGTCTCTCTCTGGTATTGTATAAACTCATTATCTATGCGTGTGACAAACTGACAAATGACTTTTTTGAGATGAAGCATTATTGTGATAGCTATACTGTCATCTATCATAAATGCAGTTTAGACTATGCTGACTGCTTTCTTTTCTTCTAATTGGGTGCGTTTCTATATTAGAAATAGATTGAGCAACTGCCCAGTTTTAATTAAAGGATCAAATGATTGATCTATGCACCAATTTTACAGTAACATACATAAAAGCAATGTTCTATAAGCAATTATTCCTTGTCCTTGGATACCTAATGAGTTTGCTGATTTATTGACTGTATACATTCAATTCTCTTTCAGAAACTCCATGGGATTGATTTATACTTTATAAATAATGTTGAAGGAGATTTTAAAATAGAACCTTAAAATAACATTGTCATGTTTGTAGAAATTAAAAATATGAACACTACACTTTGGGGCATCATTAATAAGGTTTTAATTTTAGTTGATTTCAAATTCAGAGCTGAAGTCTATACAAATTTCATTTGGTTTCTGTGCACTGGAGGCCACTATCAACAAATTGATTTTGGTGCTTTGCATGGTATGGAACTCTTAAAGCATTTTTATTGAAGTTGGTCCTTATAAGTCATCCTTTTCTGTGCAGCTTTTTTTTTTTTTTTTTTTCATTTTCACAATAGCCCAGGCCATTTATTCAGTACATTAGTCGTTATCTCCACGAGAAGACAAATAATTATGTTCTGAGATGATGTAGTAACACTTGTAGCTACATGACAAGATCATTTCCAGGTTGTCTTTCACCATTTGAAGCACAAAACCCACAAACTTTGTATTTTTCTACATTTTTACAATTATTTGAAGAATTCTTTTTTGGGCGTTGACTTGACAAATGTAAAAACTTTTTGTTACTTTGCTGGATTTTAGTTACATTTCAGACATTCATCTGGATAAACTTAGTCACATCAGTGACCCATTGTGATTGTACTATTTACTTAGAATGCATAATTAATAAAACCTAAAAACACCCTCCTGCTATCACTTCTTTGAAGCAGGAAGCTAGCTGGAGCAATGACTCCTTACCTGGTTATAAATGAGTGAACAAGAACAATCATAAAGGCCCAGATGTATTCACAGAATCTCTTTTTCTGTCAGCTCCTTCAGACAGTTTTTACACTAAGCTATTTGGATGCAGAAGGCCCTGATTCTGCAAATTGTTATTACCAGGGGTGTTGCTTACTAATCTGAGTAGTGGAGTAATTTGCCTACCAACTTGTGAGGAAGAAAAACCTACACGCACAATGCCATGAGGCCCTGCTGCTGTGAGGCTCCCAGTGGTGTGAATTCCCTCAGTCTGCATAGTCTTTGTCCAGATTATCTCCTGTGTTGCTCCAGGATTGACAGCAGCTGTCATTAGCAGGTGCTTTTAGGGCCTTGTTCATTATTTAATGGGCATTAGACATAGCTCTTCATCTCCAAATTTCCTCCCATTAACTTCCTCTGTTTTCCCCCCTGACTGTCTCTTCCTCTCTGACCCAAAATCCATTCATTCTCTCCTTCTTCTGAAACACTCTCACTGCTTTCCTTCTCCTCAACCCCAAGACTCTCTTCCCTCCCTTCGTTTTTCTTCTCCCACTCCTCTAAGTCAACCAGTCTCCCCTAAGTGTCCCCTTCAGACCTCCACAGCCTCACAAGTGTCAATATCCCAACAGCCCCTCAAGTCATCTCTTGTCCTGCTCCATGTCCTCCTCCCTCCACATAAACTTTTATTCTCCCTTTTTATCAAATCCATTTCCTTTCTCATTTGCTCCTCCTTTTCACCAAAACCTTCCATTTCTCCTTCCCCCAAGGTCTGCTGGCTGAGCTGTACTGAAAGACTTGTGTGATCCTTTCAGTGTTAGCTCCTAGTAAAATTCTCTAGCAGCTTCTCAGTTCAGTGAGTCTAATTGTCCCATTGATTGAATAACACATGTGGGTCACAGACATGTTCACAGATTACTCTGTAGCATATCAACCACTTTATCTGTTTCTTTTGTACCCTCTGCATCTGCCCTGCTTTTCACAAGGAACAGCAACCAATAAAACCATGTAATGCCTCAAGGCTTTTGTATTGTTTGTTAATTGATTATATACTCACCTTCCTCTCCAAAACCTGTTGCATTGAGGATGTTCGATGATTGGTCACCAGGAGCAGACAGTTGCTAAGATCTCCCTTTTAGTTTTGAGGCTTTTATTACCAGTTTCCTCTTGTGTTAATCCCAGTGTTTAACTCAAATTGGTATTATTTTCCCATTTTACAGAGAGATACATTGAGGCACAGAGGGGCTAAGTGATTTGCCAAAAGTAGCAGAGTAAGTCAGTGGCAGAGCCATGTATAAAACCGAGAAATCTTCACTTACAAGCCCCTACACTAACTAATAGATGTTTGCTATATTATTTAGCTACAGTACAATATAAAATCTTCCCCCATTCTGTTAGTATTTGGCAGTTTTACTTTTTAACTTCCTATAATATCAGGGCCGGCAACAGGGGGGGTACAACGGGTACAGCTGTACCGGGCCCCGGACTTCAGGGGCTGCAGCGGCTGCAGCGGCCCGGACTGCAGCGGCTGTGACAAGGGGGTACAGCTGAGTACTGGGCCCGCCCCGGACTTCAGGGGGGCCCCCCTGAAGTCCGGGGCGGGCCCAGTACTCAGCTGTACCCCCTTGTCGCAGCCGCTGCAGCGCTCACCAGCCCCCCTCCCCCGGCACCCAGCAGCCTTCCCCCGCCCCCCTTTGCTTCTCCCGGCCGGCCACACGGCCAAAACGTATGCGGGGGTTGGGGCCCGCAGGCGGCTGGAGACGGCGGGGGGGGGAGGGGCCCACGGGCGGCGGGAGACCGGGGGGCCCCGCGGGCGGCGGGAGAATGGCCGGGGGAGGGGGGGCGCCGCGGGCGGCGGGAGACCGGGGGGGGGCCCGCACGATCTGCATACGGGGCCCCAAACTTCCTGTCACCGGCCCTGTATAATATTTACTACTTTGATTGTCTATTAGAATGATGGTGGTTTTGATGCTTTGGCTTTTGTTCCCTAAGAAACACTGCTAATACTAACCCCAGTATTCCATACTAGCCGATAATGAGTGAGACAGAGCATTGGCAGGCTATAATGTTACACTGGAATTCAAGCACGTTCTTTCTTCAGTGTATTATTTCAAGCTCCTGTCATCGTTAGTTAGCAGCAGGAAGCTAGCTGCTGTGAATTGGAGGTAGAGCCACTATAGATAACATATGTACATACACACTCGGAGGTCACATACAACCATAAGCTATTTGTATGATATACAACACACTGCAATGAAAGGGAGAGTTGAAATAAGCTTATGTTGATATGCTTTTCTCAAGATGGATCCCAAAGCCCTTTCTGTGTTGATAAACTGATTAAAATTCTCTCTCTAGGAATCACTTCATCTTTGAGATGAAATGTGACAACTCTTTAGTGTCTCACCCAAATGCTTCACTTCATCTTAGGGCAGGAGGTGCAGAATACTTTGTGTTTGGAAACTATAGAGATAATTTGTGTTGGCAGAATGTAAGTATCTTCACTGAAATTTGGTCAGGACATTGTGGTTAATCATCCTGCACCCAGAGATCTTTAATGATGGCAAGTGATCATGACCTTTTAAATGTAATTCAGAAGAATGCACCTCAGGTAATGCAGTATAATCTATGCTGGTGTATTGGGATCCAGGACTATTGGTGATATAAGAGTCTCAGATTTTAATTTACCAACACCACTACCTGTAGTAACTTGGGTTTTCCTCAAATGTATTTCATCCAGATGGCAACTTATCCAAGATCAAGAGAGGAGACTCTGCTAAGGTTTTTTCTTGTCAATCAAAATATAATTCATGTTTATGGTGAAATGCAAGGCATCCATGAAATGGGGGACCAGCAGAGAGGGCGGGAATGGCACACATGACTTACCACACAGATTCCAGATCCATCAAGGCACTTGTTTGCATTACCATTACAGTTACAATGTGTACAATCTCCTGAAGCAGTTTGATAAAATCCTTCTTGGCATTTCTGCAATGAAAAAAATCAAAATGAAGTATTTTCTACATATCTGCATTTTAAGGTCAGGTTTGGCTAATACTCAGAGACAGGCAAGTATTGCAACAGTCAGGTTTCCTCAGAGAACATAATATAACCCCCTTCAGAATAGACCATACACACTCTGCTGAACTCAGGTAGGATTTTACCTCCTTCTCCATTAGTCTTTCTTTCTTGTCCTCTCCTCATTAAAATGACAACATCAATTCCTGTTTCCCCAGATGGCCATGTGATGAGAAACATGGAGATGCTTATGGTAAATGTGAGGTGCAAATGGAGAAGATAAGCTGACAGAGAATGATTGACGCTAAGGCTTTATAAAAAAAGGTGTTTTTGAGGAATATTTTGAAGGAGAGGAGGTGTCTCATTTCACACATACAGGGACTGATCCAAAAGTCCACTGAAGTCAATGGGAATCTTTCCATTGGCTTCTTTAGGGTTTGGATCAGGCCTATAGAGAAGACAGAAATATATCTATGAAGATTAACGTTCCTCTGAACAAGAGCTAGTTGACAATCACAGAACATGGTTCGTATGGTATTTGGCTCCTCATGCCAATATCTATCGACAGCTTGCCCAAGCTATACTATATTGTCATTCCAGAAAGCTCATTTGTGATGCTGAACCTCTTTACTTTATTATGGCCGAGCAGTCCTATTAGCTGTATTGTTACCAAATGTGCCCGTTACTTTGGGGTATGCTCATTTATTTGGGTTACTCTTCTGGGGAGGGGGGGTAGTTCTGTAATTCTATTAATGTGCTGCTTATGTCCTTGTGTTTATATGGAGCTCTACTCCTTCCTTCTGCAAGTCCCCTCCCAGTGGAGCTATCCTGCTAGGTTCCCCGGGGCTGGGTTCCTCCAGCCCTAGAACTAGATGAACATGCGCACACACACACACACTAACAAAGCAACTCTGAGCGGACTGGGTCAATCAGCACTTTCCAGCTGATCCCCTTATGTGTCCCTGTGCTCAGTCAGCTGGGTTAAACAGCACTCTCAAGCTGATACCCTTATGTGCTCCTGGTCTCAATGGGCTGAGTTGAGCAGCACTCTCAGCTGCCCCTCCCCCCTTATGTGCCCCAAGTTTAATACGTCCCTATCCCACTTTCACAGTAACCAACTCGATGAGTAAACCCCACAGTATCTTTGGGCATCACAGGGATCTTTTAGCTTAGGTAAAAGAAGCGTTGCTCAGGAGTAAATGGGGGAAGCTACAGACACAAATGAGTAAAATTCAGAGAGTGAGAGAGAAACGACCAACTTCACCATAGGGGCTATTTATTGCATAATAATGATAACCATACAAAGAGAGCCTAAACCAGCATAGCATCCATTATTAAAGGGTAATTCCTGAGGCAGGAAGGAAAACAGAGAAAAAGATAGAGAGAGAGAAAAGGGGATCTCACCACTCCTGCAGCATGAATTAGTCGGGGTTCCCAGGTGATGGTAGCCGCTCAGGGTCCTGAAGGTAGGAGATTGGCCGAACCCCCAGCACGATCAGTTAGGTGATGGTGGAGTCCCAGTGGAACTGATGCAGAGTTTGGGTCTCAGCATCAGAACACTGACTTGGGCCCAGGGAGGGGTTTTTATAGAGAAAATACAAAGGTTCAAGGGAGAACAAAGATTTGTTTAGGAGTAAACTGGGGATTCAAGCATTTTCTTTATGATAGACAATAGGAGCTGATCACTCTTGGCTATGGGAGGTGTTTTCTTCAGGGAGCTCATAGTGTAACCAGGTTGCTTCAGTATTTTGGATATCAATCAAAGATCTATTACTAGAATTGGTCTGATAATTGCTGAGCTGGGTGTGTACGGGCGTAGGTTCATTAGCATTTGGAGCAGGGATTCCCAGAATGCAATGCATCCCTGCTTTTTAGGTCCCAGAGTTCAGTGCAGTTCTCTTTTCTTCATTCTTCATGCTAATTCCTGTCCATCTTTCATGCAGATGAGGCATGAGGCATGGTCTCAGTTCTCCATTCCTTATGCTAATCGAGATATCTTATTCTTGTCACCTTGTCAGGAGGGGTCCAGGTGTGTCTCCCAACACCCTTCATTGTTCTCTGCAGACCTTTTCTCTGATCAGTTTTGGTTCAAACAGAGACTGGGCGGGGAGTGTCTTTCATGAGACAGGCAGGCTGGATACTGCACCCTGGTTCCCCCAAAACACAGAGTTGCCTGGTATCAAACTGTGCCCTGGTTCCCAAAAACACAGAGCTGCCTGGTATCAGCATGTGGTCCCTTTGTCAAGAGAGACTGAAGGAAAAAGACTCGGCAGGGATAGGACATATTAACTGTTGAGTATGATGGAAAGGATGATTATTAAAATAATAAAATTCCCCTGAATATATTTTATTCTTCCATTGTTTGTCTTAGATTGAGAAGGTCTATCCCTGAGGCGATTTTCATAGAGTGTGCCTGATTTCCCTTGACAATTTCATGGGGTTGGCTCTCCACTGCCTCGCAGGAAAATAAGGGAGAACTATGTAAAACAAATCTAGTTCTAAGCTAAGTCAATACAATTCACTAAAATTCACAATTCACTATGAGGCCTGGTTTTGCCTAAATTGCATCTTGCATAGTTATTTATACCAATGCAAAGTAGGTGTGAAATGCTGCCTTTTCTGACTTGTTAGCAAATTATGACCACTTAATAAGAGGTAAATCATAGAATCATAGGACTGGAAGGGACCTTGAGAGGTCTTCTAGTCCAGTCCCCTGCACCCATGACAGGACTAAATATTATCTAGACCAGGGGTGGGCAAATCTTTTGGCCTGAGGGCCATATCAGGTTTCTGAAATTCTATTGAGGGCTGGTTTTCCAGTATTTTTCTGGGTTTCTCTGAGATAGGGATCATCAACCATTCCTACCTGTGCCTTACTTTCCATTGTCCTACCCATCGCTCCTCATGTCCATTCCCTAAGATGGTTCTCCTTGCCATTACATTAAATGTTCTTGGTGCATAGTAAGAGACAGTAAAAGAACTGCCCTTGTCTTCTATTCACCTCTCAGGGATACTGATGAAGTCTTTTATTCTATCAAACTAGCTACTTATTTTAAATTATAATGGTATTGGACATGATCTTGGCAATAGGAAGGCAAGATTTAGACCTGAACCATTAGCCTAGCCCTACCCAAGAGTATTGGAGCTGGTTTTTTGGCAGAGGTGAACATAAATGGGAAACTTATCTGCCTTTACAGTTTTTATACACCCTGTTAATTTAATTTGATTTTGGAAATATTTGTTCTCTATAATAGCTACTGGGGAGGAAAATCCTTCATACTATGGCTATCTAGGAGTATCATAAAAACTAGACATTTGTATTGCTTCTTTCAGTAGATGAAACCTACATGGAATTGCAGAATTGGCTCATGATAGACTAAGCATTTCAGCTCGATGAGTGAACCACACACCATGGAAAGCAGACAATTAGTTTCCAAATTGAAAACAGATTCTTATTACAAAGTCTTTCCTGGCAGTAGTTCTCTCCTCCCATATAGACCTAAGGCATGTTCTGTTCTCTAGTGTCATTAGTTGGTGGGAGGTCTTAACTGATAAATTTGTGCCTGTCTGTGACAAGAACTTGGGGACAGTCCAGACCTTTAAGGGTAGGCTGACCATATTTCCTTGAGACAAAAACGGGACATTGGGATGGCAAAAACGGGACACCTCAAATGACCCCCTATTTGCCTCCCCCAACCACATCAGCTTGTGGCTATGGCTCAGTTTCCTGTGTAGCATCTCACAGGCAGAAGCTTGTGCAACAAGAGCTTCCCCCAGGCCAGCCACTCTGCCGTCCTCCTCCAGGCAGGCCCCCAACCGCCTCCACTATCAGTATCCCTTCTGACTGACCAAGTCCTCTCCCTACATCTCCTGCAGCAGAAACACGGCTTCTCACCAACCCCACTGTATCGCCCACGCATGCCACAGCCACCTGCCAGGCCCTAGCTGTGCCTTGAAGACTGACGCCCCGAATGGGCTCTGAGGCTTGGCCCAACCCCCGCATCCATGTGTTCAGGGAGGGGGTTAACCTGGTACCCCTACCCACCTGCCATCTCCCCTACCCACCTCCTGCCCCTCTTCACATCCAGCCCTGGACCCCCCCAGTACCCTCCTTCACACACAACCCTGTGCCCCCCATTCCATGCCCCCCACTCCCTCAGTACCCCCTCCACACACAACCCTGTGCCCCCCACTTCCACCCACGGCCCCTACACTCCCCTCTTCCCCCCCCACATGCAGCAATGCCACCCACCTATCTACCTTCACGTGGCTTGAGCAGCACGGTGTTGGGACATGCAGGGTGACATGTCTAGGGGAGGCAGGGATTACATCATCTTGGACCAGCCAAGTACAGAAGGTGATGAAGAACATGGTGAAATATCCCTTTAGACGTGCCAGGGGCTCAATCCACACACAGCAAGTGCGCCTTTCATCCTACCCTATCCGGACCCCGCTGCAAGTTTCTTTTAGCTGCTGCCAAACCCTCCGGGATCCTTGCTGGTGTTGGTGGACCAGATGTCCCGATTTGATAGGGACAGTCCCGGTTTGGGGGTCTTTTTCCTATATAGGTTCCTATTCACCCTCAGCCCCGTTTGCGGTCTGCTCACCCTATGCTGGTGAGGGAACAAGCCTGCACAGAGGAGCGAGCGCTTCCTCCAGACATGCTGGCGGCAGATCACTGGTGGGGCTGAGCCAAGGAGGACCCCTTGGCCATGCGTACAGCCATCTGGCTGCATCCTTCAGTCCCGCCGCTGCCGTTTGCCCTTATCAGCCCGCTCCTTCTGCTGCTCAGAACCGCCCAGGGGACACGGAGTCCCAGCCCAGTGAGGCAGCCCCCGGACCGGGCTGGGAGCGGCTCTTCCCCGCGGCTGCTCCCCGACAGGTTTGGAGCGACGCTTCGGGGAAGTCCCAGCCCGACGCGCACTGGGAAGTGACTGGAGGGACCGGTCTCTTGCATCACCGCCACCGTGTGACTCTTCCTAACCGTGGCTCAGCTGCCCCCCACCCAGGTATGCCCAGGCAGCTCCCCGCCCCACCGGGGGACCCCGCGCGTTCCCACCAGCTGGCGTCATGTGTTTTGGTGTCGCACGCCACGGCACCACGTCCAATCGCCCGCCCGCTCCGGACCCTCCATCCAGCCCCCCCTGCCGCCGGGCCCCCGGGCCGTCACCTCTGCCCCTAGGGGCCGAGAGGCTAATCCAACCTGCGCCACACTCGCCGCTTTGCTTCTGCAGGAGAGGTGTAAACCCAACTCACTGTGGTTCCCCGCGTGTGCGCGCTCCCAGATCGGCCTGGCTGGGGGGGTCCCCAGCAAGGGGCGCCCCCTGTCCAAGTTCTAGCCCTACAGGGTCTCTGGGATTCCCCCCCTTCCAGTACAGATACCGCCCCGGTTCTCAGCATTGCGCCGCGGCGCCTCACATAGTTTGTGAGTCAGTGAGTCAGCTGTACCGGGCCCCCCTTAAGTCCGTGCGACGATGTTGTCCAGCTGCATGGGGCCCGGGGCGGCGCTGTCTCTGGCTCCCTGAAGCCTGAACTCAGCAATCCCCGCGCCCGCGCCTCCCGCGCTGCCCCCTCATTGGGCTGCACGGCGCCTGAGACCCGCCCCCTACATGCGGCTTCACTCCTATCGGCCCAGAGGGGAGGGAGGTGTGGAGGGGCAGGGAGCGAGAACTGTGTGCGTTAGCGCGCGGTGATTGGCTAAACCTAGAAATAAAGCCACGTTCAGTTTTTTTCCAAAAACGGGACAAAATTAACATTTAGATGAAAAAGACGGGACGGTCAGGAAATATTAAAAAAACGGGACTGTCCCGTTCAAAACGGTACGTATGGTCAGCCTATTTAAGGGATTATGTCACCACTTGCCCTGCAACTGTGGATGCCTCGCAGTACTTTACTGCAGGAGCGCCCACCCTGGGATGCTCAAAACCAGCCTACAAGCACGCAGATCACACCCTGAGCATCTGTTCGAAACAACTCTGGTTCAGCAGCTCTGATCCCAGCAGCCTGTTTACAGGCCCACAGCCCCACTCTGGCTTCCACCAGCCTTGGTTACAATTAGCAAAGTGACTCCAACAGACTCCCAGTCCTGAATTTCCCCAAAACCATGTCCTCTGCAAAGTCCAGCCCTCTCCTGGACAGTTCAGAGAAATAATATGGTTAATTTGTTTCTCTAAGACACAAATGCACATCACAGCCTGTTAACTTAACTGGGATAAGTACAGTGTTTCATTAAACACAGTGTTGGTTTACAGTAAAAATAAAACAAATTTATGAAACAATAGGTCATTGAATAAGTGATGCCAAGTAAAAGGAATAAAGTTAGAAAAGGTTACAAGCAAATAAAAATGAAAACACATTTACATGTCTAAACCTTAATCTAGCAAATAAAAGTGCTTTGTTTAAGATGTTTTCTCACCTATATTCAGTTCTCAGAGACACTGACACCCCTCCTCCCCCCGCCCCCTGATTGGTGAATCCATCTTTCTCAGTTTGCAAGAGTTCTATTGCCTTGTGTTTGTTTAGTGATGGATGCCCAAAGATGGCGTGTGTTTGCTTATATCTTCCACAGTTCAATGACTTTGTTTCACAAGGCAGGATTGTGTGCTGAAAAAGATGGTCATAAATTCCCTACAATTCACTGGATACTTATTTTAAATAAAGCAATTTACTTCAAAGGAGATAGAGCCATATTTTCAAAAAAGCTAGATTTTTTATCACACATTAAACATGATCCAGTTTTTCAGATGTTTTCAACCCCCAGCATCTCCCCATTGTGACATGTGTGGCACTTAGCAAAAATTGCTTTCCTTGAAGCGTGCTTGAATATCTTTGACTATGGAAATAAATCCTCCCCAGCCAAGGGTTAGGGATTTTTTGGGCAAATAAACTAAAAATCTCAAGAAGAGTTAAAACATACTGTGACGGTGTACCCCATAAGGCTTTATGGGGGTGTGTGTATGCCTGTAAATATATGTATGATGTTACATGTATGTGTCTGTGTTGTATTCAGAGTTATGAATATTGACTATGTGCTTGGTTGATTGTATGTGGACTTTGGAAAACAGCTGAACAGCGCTCTGAGAAAAAACTATTCTCAGTTAAGCCCAATTGAGAACCAATCAAGCAAACAATGAACCTTGTAGACGCCTGTCCACACCCGAGCTTCCTGAGGAATGCAGCCTGACTGGTGGTGAGGGGAGTCTGGTTCGGGCCTGCAACTGAGCATGTGCGCTGAGAAGCCATGTGGACTCTGCATAGGAAGGAGGAGGGGCTCTCCACCCAGAGGAGGAGGTCTATATAAACCTGGGAGAGACCTCTCTATTTTGTTCTCAGCTGGCTAAAAGAACAGCCCTCCACCCCCAAGGATACCTGGAAGAAACTGCAGGGGGCGGTGTGTGTGTGTGTGTGTGTGTGCGAGTGATTGCTAGACCCAGGCTAACAGGGAGTTTAGCCTGACAGAAGGAATTCACAGAGGGTGAGGTCTTTTTACTATAATAGTGTTAGATTTGCGTGTTCTGTTTATTTTGTTTGGTAATTCACTGTATTCTGTCTGTTGCTACTTTGAACCACTTAAATCCTATTTCCTATCTTTATTAAAATCACTTTTTACTATTAATTAACCTGGAGTATGTGTTGGTACATGGGGGGGGGAGGGGCAAACAGCTGTGCATATCTCTCTATCATTGTTATAGAGGGCAAACACATTTTATAAGCTTTATACAGGGCAAAACACATTTTATTCAGGGTTTGACCCCATTGGGAGTTGAGCATCTGAGTGCCAGAGGTAAGAATATCTCCTGCCTGTTTCCAGGAAGGCCCACAGCTGTTAGGGGACATGGCTCAGACCAGGCAGGGTACTGAGGTCCTAAGCTGTTGGGGCAGGAAAACTGAGGCAGGAGTAGCCTTGGCACATCGGGTGGCAGCTCCTAAGGAGTTTCTGTGATCTCAATCCTGCACCTTTGCTATTTTGAAAATCGTCTCATTGTTACAAGTAAATCATTGCAAGTTAAATGGAACATTTACAGTGAATAAAGTCATAATAAGCAACTAGTCAAAATACTTTGCACTTTCATCTGAGCTCTTCAAAGCTCTTTGCAATGTACAATGAATTAAACCCCAAAGCGCACCTGTGAGAAATAGGGACATTGTCCCAATTTTACAGATGGAGAGACTGAGGTACAGAAGGCTTAATTCTCCCATTAAATAATCCTCATTGATTTAGTATCCTGGTATGGTAAAATTGCAGCCAGAATGTTTGAAAGGCTTGCCCACTAGGAAGCGGTGCTGATTGCAGTGTAAATGTCTCCAGAGACAGTCCACACAGCAAATCCATGGTCAAGCAGGGAACAGACCCAAACTCCCAGTACAGCCTGCTGGCTCCCAGGCCTGTGCTTTAACCAAGAAGGCCATCCTAGAAGCTCCTGTTCTAGTAACTTATATTTTATCAAACAGGAATCACCCTTCTGTGCTATGCTGCTTTTTGTTTTGTTTTTTGAGTGAGTACATGAAGTGTTGGGTTGTCCTCATCTAATATGGCATCCTAGCATTCTACCCCTGGACATCTGGTGGGCACAAAACATTCAGCTTTTCGGGGTAGGAAAGTATTAGCTAACAAAGCATTCAATTTAATATCAGACAGATAGGGGACCCTCAGTCTGTTAATTTATCTCAACCAAGGAGAGACTATAGGCTACAACCTCCCATCCTTACACATTCTAATCCCTGTTTGGTGGTATAAGTAACATACAACTTTCAAACAGATTTTACAGTGTGGGCTCATGGTCACAGACTCATGGACACCCATTTTCCTGTTCCCTTTGAGCGAAGTATCAGCCCTTTCAAATTCCCCAGCAGTTTGCCCCGTTCAAAGACATATTTTTTTCACAACCACAAAGATTTAGTTCTTCTCAGGACTGATGGGAAACATTCTGCAAGCAGCAGGAGCTGTAATAACATTATGCCCCACAATTCTGACCTCCTGTGTCCTGTGACCTGAATGAGACTCTTTTACCGTGCCGAAAAATAAAATCTGACAGATGTAGAGTACACCTTGTGTGCAACTGGTTTTTAGCTCAGACACAAGCTGCAGGTATGGCTAGTGAATAGATCAGGGCACTAAGTTTCAGCAGTCCTAAATGCAGCTACAGCAATTGCTGTGTGACCTTGGGCAAGGTATTGAATCGTTTAGGTGAAATTCTGGTTTTGGAGGGATGTAGTATCTGATGTATGGTGTGCAAAGGCATTCTGCCTGCATGGTGGGGAGGTGGAGGAAGAAACAGCCACCTCAAAGGGGTGTGTGTGTGTGTGTGTGTACACACCCATGCATGAGCGGAGTAGGTTTTGGGTACTAGCGGGGTAGGTTTGGGGTACTAGCGGGTATACAGAGCCCTTACTATAATTGCAACTAGCTGGTAGCTCTCTCTTGATCCATGAAACACTACTGGACATGCGAGCCGATCTCCCATGCTCTTAGTCTCCCATCCTGAGCAATGGCATTTGCCTGGTTCTTCTTGCACATCCTGGCTAGGACAATTAGGCAAAAAGGCTCCCTGTACAGAGTTTTCATTCTAAAGTGCCCCTGCAGAGACAGTCAGAATGTAGCTTTCTGTGACTCAATTAACCAAACTGTAAAATGGGGATTTATTATATTTTTAATGCATGTTATGGTTTGCTCCTAGTAAACTACATTAATTGCATGTGTGAAGGTCGGGAGCACTGCACCATACTGAGCAGGGCACAGGGTATGGTACAGATTTAGAAGCACACACACATTGTCCTGGAATAGATAACTTTCTACATCAAAAGTACACTGTGGCTGAGGGACTGCTTAATAAATTAACAAATCTTGTCTGGAATGAACTGGATGAGTGGAGAGTAAGACAATGCAATTTTTGGCTATCCCTAGAGCAGGGGGTCTCAAACTTCATTGTCCCCCCCCTCCCCTGAGAAAAAAAATTACTACATGACTCCAGGAGGGGGGACCCAAGCCTGAGCCAAAGCCCGAGCCCTGCTGCCCTGTGGGTGGGGCACAAAGCTAAAGACCAAGAGGCCCAAGCCAATGTCCAAGGGCTTCAGTCCCAGCAGGGGGCCTGGAACCTGAGCCCCGCTGTCCAGAACTGAAACCTCTGGGCTTGGCCCTAGCCCCAGCAAGTCTAAGTCAGCACTAGTGACCCCATTAAAATGGGGTCACAACCCACTTTGGAGTCCCGACCCACAGTTTGAAAACCACTGCCCTAAAGGACAGCAGACATGGTGGTAAGCAGACATTTTAACAGGAGTCTTAGTAACCTATTGAAGTGTGTGTCACCAGGTGTTGTGTCTTTGGTCTCTGGGCTATTTGGGGCTATGCTAGGAGACTGTGCAAGGCTGGCTTGCAAACGCTGTCAAGAAGTAGAACTAGGAGCTAATAAATCACTGAACTCTGCATCAAGTGTTACCCACCTCATCCTTGCTCTGCTCTGCTCATTCTTATCTCACCTCTCATTTCTATTACATGTATGAGCATTAGACTTTTCACATAATACCTAAGAATGCTATTTCCTCAACCAACTAACACCAGACTTGTAGCAGTTACGAGTGAGTGTACAACCATCAGTTGGGGAGACAGGCTCGAGGCCATGTGTAACACCATCAGGTTGTTGAGATCACAAATGACGGTGTTTAAATTTTTTGTGCCCCTCACGCCTCCAAGATGGGTGGCGCCATGCCATCTTGCCAAAAATGGACACTTTTCATGGCTACATCAGGTCTAAGTCTGGTCCAAAGAAGGTAAAGCATCTGGTCATCATGGATATCAAATCTGTATGATGTGTCTGATTTGGGTTCAAACTTGTCTAAGTAGCGTGTCTCCATTTTGTTCTTTTGGAGTTAAACTATTTCTAGAGTGAGTCCTCATACCCTTTAGATATAAGCACATGATAACCGTTCTTGTGTTTTGCTGGGGTCATTAATTTTCCTTGTGATATGATGTCTGCTAATCTTTCATTATCTAATCTTTGCACTTGTGATATTAAATCCAACTAATTTCATTTATTTGTGCATTGTGTCTTCTAGGTTTCATTTAGTTAGAATGACTTTAAGGTTACTAAAGAAAGGGAGAAACTTCAATAATAGACTAGGGACCAGGTCAGTCCTAGATTTCCCCCAAAGCTAAGTGTGACTAAGTGAGGGAATAATGGTAATGTTGTGGGGTAAGTGTTGTTGTAGGCAGTTTGTTATGACCGACCCATTTACGTAAGGCGAGCCACTGAATCTGCATTTCCTCAGGATTCTATTTGTGGCATTCATGCTAGTTTATATTTATAGGTTCCTTCTGGTCCTGTCGGTATTATGTGTCTCTCTCATTGATGACTGGGCTTGAATATCATTGAACTTTCTTAAACTAAATGCCGACAAGATGAAATGGTTGCTGATTGGCCCACTTCAGGGGAGGCCCCTGTATTTCTCCTGGGTTGTTTCTATTAATGGCTGTCCTGCTTTACTGGTGTTTGGACATTATGCTGATTGGTTGCTGGTCTCCTGCCGCCTCTCTCCAACTTTCACAGTCCTGCTGCTGCAGCATCACTCTCCTTGCTCACTGGATTGCTCTCCATCCATCCTACTGTTTTCTCTGCTCTTTCCTTTCTCCTCTTCCCATCTCTCCTTTTCCCTTTGGTTCTACTAACTCATACACTTCATTACATTCTCTTCATCTCTATCCCATTAGTTCCCTGAACAAAACCAAATCATATTAATTTTAATATTAATATAAGAAGCAGTTTCAAGATATTCATTGAACACTTGATTAAACTCATTAACTTAACTTGTTCTGTACTCTTCCTACCTACTCCTTTCTGTTTGCCTTACCATGTTGGGTCAAGTCCTCAAATAGGGCCCAGTTCTGCACATATGAATGTGGGTGAGATGAATAATTTTATGTACTCAGGTAGTCCCATTGAGTTTAGTGGGATTAATCATGTTCATAAAATGCGTTAGTGTTTGCATGTTTGAGGCCTTACTTTGTAAGTTTTGAGGGGATTAAGACAATCATTTTTATGTCTCAAGTATCTACCATACTCTGAGTGCTAAATATTTAATAACTAAAAATGGATCAGGTTCAAGAATAGCAGCTGTGTTAGTCTATATTCATAAAGAAAGTGAGGAATACTTGTAGCACCTTAGAGACTAACTAGTTTATTTCAGCATAAGCTTTCATGAGCTATAGCTCACTTCATGGGATGCATAGAATGGAACAGAAGTAAAATGCATTTATACACACAGAAAGAAAAAGAAAAGAAAAAAATGTACATTACCATACCAATTCTAAATGTAGAATGGCTGTTAAATGTAGATGGTTCATTATCACTAGGAGGAAGATAGACCTTTTGAAATGGAGATCTGTTGTCAGTAACTCAGGAAATGCAATTAATTACTGTAATGAGAGAACCAATCTGAACTTCTGTTAAGCCCTTGGTTTATTGTATCCAATTTGAAAATTAATTCCAGTTCCTCAGTTTCTCATTGGAGTCTGTTTTGGAAGTTTTTCTGTTTCAAAACCGAAACCATCAAATCTTTAATGTAATTGCCAGGAAGATTGAAGTGTTCTCCTACTGGTTTTTGAATGTTATGATTCCTGATGTGAGATTTGTGTCCATTTATTCTTTTGCGTAGAGACTGGCCGGTTTGGCCAATGTACATAGCAGAGGGGCATTGCTGGCACATAATGGCATATATCACATTGGTCGATGTGCAGGTGAATGAGCCTCTGATGATGTGGCTGATGTGACTGGGTCCTATGATGGTGTCAGTTGAATGGATATGAGGACAGAGTTGGCATCGGGCTTTGTTACAAGGATAGGCACCTGGGTTAGTGTTTTTGCTGTGTGGTGTGTGGTTGCTGGTGAGTATTTGTTTCAGGTTGGGGGGTTGTCTGTAAGTGACATATAAAATCAGGACATCTGGTCACCCTATTTCCATGTGGGGTGGAGTCTGGGCTCTGAAACCTCCCTCCCTTCTCTACTCTCAAAGTCCGGGCTCCAGCCCAACCGGGAACATTTACACTGCTATTTTTAGCTCCATAGTACAAGCCCCAGTTAGTTGACCTGGTCTCTAAGACTCACCGATGCATTTTTTTTCCCCAGTTGAGACATTTCCTTAGAAACCAGCAACATCCCAGTGTGCTGATTACAATATAACATCAAAATAATTGCAAAAAGCAATGTGAAGGGCCAGAATCTGCACAGCAGAGTTACTTCATAATTACACCACTGTGACCAAGAGTAGACACTTGTTCTCACAGTTTTTATTTCTTCTTTATTGGCTTCAGCTAAATTAATTTGAGTTTCTAAGCCTTACAAACTTGGTGAATTAAAAACAATCAAGCTTGCTTCCCGATTTCCTCTAGGCTCTATTTATAATTTCTATAAGCCTTCATTACTTCTGTTTTACAATAGCCCATTCTTTGAACTAGAAAGGTCACATTCTAACTATGATTACTGAAGAAATTAATTCTGTATTGACATCATAGCTAGACAGTTAAGTAGCCTTGGTAATAAGACAGTACAGCTGTTAGAGAGTAGTCAGTATGATAAAAGCGACTTTGTTTTAGCCTTCATTTTGGTAAATGGTGAACTAAAATTACATGTAAATTTATGTGTGAATTTTCTTTTTTTAAAAAAAAATATGAACATTTCTGGGAATGATACATTTCCCAGATTTTATTGTCCAAACCAGTATTGATGGTGCATTTTATTTAAAAAAACCCACCCTATATACTGTATCTCATTAAATTTCTGAACAGTCTCCCTACATTTTGATCTTTTTTTCTGCACCGTTTATGCTGCAAATTAGGAGCAAACAAAAAGTTTGTAGTGTCCACAAGACTGGTAATCTTTTCTTATCCATTTATCTTGACAGGTATCTCAATTTGAATGACATTTAATTAGGTTGAAACTAAAGCAATTACACAAATTACGTAAATAGCAAATTACATACATACCGTGCAATGGTAAACTCACATACAATTTGCAATGGTAAACTCATGTTTTTTGCCTGCTACATATTCATCTTGCTAAAGAGAAAGCACTGTCACTGTACAGTTTTCTTTTTTAAACTGAATTATAATCTAAGGTACACAAATGGAAATTGAAGGTCCTTCTAATGAATTTGCTATGGCACTCAAGCAAAGATGTCCAGTATTGGGTTTTTCCACCTGAACAGTACTAAGTGCCCATTTGAGAAGTTAAATGCAAACCCCTAGCTTTCATCTTTCTGTTGGAGAGATGAGGTTGTTTTATGTCTGTGAAAATAGTGCTAAGAAGCTATACTGAAGATTAATTAAAAGTAAACTACAACTTTTTGCTTAGCTCAGCAATCTGAAAGTTCATAAATAAAGGAGCACTTTCATTGACACCAGCAATGTAAAATCTCTTAATCAGAGACAATCAAAATAAACTGTCTAAATAAACTGCCTCAGGCAGTCTTCAAAGTCCACTGTCTCCAGTGGCTGGTAGGGAACCTGGCCCCACCCTCTACACAGGGTGCCAGCCTAGGGAGCCAGCAATCAGCAGCTAAGGTCCATGTGGTCTCACCCTTGTTGCTGTTTTTCCTAGGCTTCTCCCTACTCCTTTCTCTCAACTCTGAGGCATGACTGCCAGCGCTCTGCCTGCCCTCTCGGGAGCAATGTCTGCTGTCACAGGCTCTGCAGACCTGGGTTCTAGACCCATGATTCATGAACTGGGGAAGATAAGTGTTTGGCTACCTAGTTCACAACAGGGCTTGAACCAATAGTGTGTGCTCAAAGGCTCTCTAGCTACACACCAAACGGCAGTGTGTGTGTATGTGGGGGGGCACTCACTTGAGAAGGGGCAGATCCCTGTTCAAGTCTTTTCTCCTCAGCAGGACTTAAACTGGGAGTTTCCTGCACTTCAGTTCTGTACCGTGAGCACTGGGTTAAAGGTTATAAGGGAGGACATTCTGGTTCTGCCCACTACCCAGCGGTTTTGTGGAGTTAGGTGGCCTCTGAGAATGCCTACTGACTCAGGACCCACATGAGACTTAGGCAGCACTTACATTCATGAATCACTCTGGGATTTAGGCTGGAGATAGTTGCTTGGACGCCTAGAGAGAGGTAGTGGTGCACATGTCCAGAGGCAGAAACAGAGGAAACTTTTGCTGCAGTAATGTAGGTGCTAAGCAAGTTGCTTACAGGGTTAGCTGGCAGATGAGTGGGAGTTTTGTGTATTGCAATGGGGCCTAAAAAGAGGACTAAAGTACCTATATCCCTTTGTGGATCTGGGCCTCTGGGCTTCAGGTCCTTATTTGTAAAATAGGGATAATAGCACTTCCCTACTTCATGTGACATTGTGAGGATAAACAAAGATTGTGAAATGCTCAGATACAACGAAGGCCATACCAGTACCTTGGATAGATAGGAAGATGGAAGTCCTGAACAATTTAGGGACAGGACCATGATAAGAAGTCCAGCGGCCATATTGGGGCTTTTGGCAATTGACTACTATTATGCTAATGTGGCAAATGATGCCACTTCTTAAGATGGCTGCCAATGTAACTGACAACTTTGTTTTCAAATGCATTTCATAACTTATTTGATCATACCATGAAGCACGAATCCTGCTTTCTTACCGTTTAAATTAGTGGGCTCAGCTGCTATTTCCTTTCAGCTGTGCTTTAATATCTCAATTTCTCCAAACATTTTACATTCTAATTTATTGAAAATATTGTCTTGTGGTAAAAATCATATATCTATCTACATCTGTCTACATCTAACCTATTTGTTTAGTTGATATTTTCAAGTTAGTAAGCATGGAATTACAAAACAGACCTATGGGACTCTGTAAACCCTTGAGAAAGGTTTGCCTGTGCAAATCTTTGTCATAATGGTACCAGAAGAGTTGTAAGTGCTGTGAAGGGAAATGATAATAAAAAGTAAAATGTTCTGATTTAAAGCAACAAAATTATCTATCGTTCTGGTCAAATAATTGTATTTAATTTTGAAAACCTTATCCGTTGCAGATGTTTCCAGACTGTTACCCTTCCTCAATCCATATGGAAAACAAAATACCATTCAGTAACAGAGGCTGATTTAGAGATGGGGTTGGTTCCAATATAAACAGTTCTTGGCTAGGCATTCTTCATAAAAGTGCACAGTCATTTTTACCATATAAAGTGGGAAACACAAAGCCTTAACTTAAAAGGCATTCCTTCCCACAAAGGCGGAGAGCTAAAACGTTTTAGCTGGCTGCAAGCTAGCTAAAGATAATTTAATACTAAGCCTCAGCGCTAATTTATTTTTTCTACAACTAGTAAGTATAAAACTTGTTGTAACATATATGCACTGTGGCAAACAGAAATACTGCCAAGTTTGGCAACGCAGTTGGTCCAAACCGCTCTTAACAAATGTTCATTTTGTTTCCCTTGAATAAACTACAAGAAAGATGTAAATAATTTTGTGTCATTTTCTTAAAAAAAGAAATGAATAATTGAGTCTTTTCCCTCCATATTAGTCCATAGAACAAGTTAGATGTAAAACTGCTGCAGTTATCAACTACATGCTTACAACCCACACATTTCCAGATGTCCAGGACCATGGAAGCAATATATATTTTCAAAGGCCAGTATGCCTAAGAGGCATTTATTGCAGGTATTATTGTATTTACAATGAGAACATTGGACAACAAGAAGGTAAAACCCAAGGAAGGCCACTGTGGGCAGGGCCGGATCTAGCTTTTTTGTTGCCCCACGCAGCAAGAGTGCTGAAAACAAACAAACAAACACCCAAAATCCCATAATATGCCGCCACAAGATTGGCTGGAATGCCTCCCCTGATAATGTGCTACCCAAGCACGTGCTTCCTTTGTTGGTGCCTAGAGATGGCCCTGACTATGGGTGACTGAAATTTTGTTTAGAGTGGCTTAATTATTTAACCAATAGATAAGATAGCTACTGCAAGGCCTGTAAGCACCAAATGGAAGCCACAGTGCAAAACATTAAAAGACACACACGGTCAAAAATTCTAGTATGAAGGCTACTGCACTAGAGATGTAACCTGTTCCTCACTGGCTCAAAGAAAAGGTGAAAGGGAATACCACATTCAAAAGTAAGCAAACAGCCCCTCAACTGTTTTCCTTCCCCTGAAAAATAAACAAAATAAAGGAAGGCTCCCATAGAAATCAGGAATAAACCATTGTGGACTTGCAGTATGCCCTGAAAGTGATTAGTAAAGGGAATTTAGGGGACTTATGGAGCCCTCACAGAGACTGCTCCCTCCATTATTCCACTAGAGGATGGGAAGGGTTTTTTTGTATATAAGACCAAGTAGCCCACCCCAAACCTGAGAGAGTCTACGGGATCTGCAGGAGGCTAATTCCATTGCATGAAGCCCCTGTGACTTCACTTTCCCATCCTCCCACCTCCCTGGCAGCATGGTTCTGATGGATCTGTGTTCCCAAAGACTCCCCCAGATGCTATAATTCCCAGGCTGAATTATGTTTTCCAGGGAATCTATGTGGTATAGAAGGGGACGATGTGTCATACTCTCCGAGCCTGCTTGTTTTTGAGTAACCCCAGACTCTACACTGAGGTTTACACTGGATCTGGAGGAGGGTATACATGGTTCTAAGGAAGTGACAGAATTCCTCTTCTACAGGGAATGGGTGGGATCCATGAATGGATGGTTCTCTCTGAGCGGGTAACTAGATTGTATTATATTGGCCCTGGGAGGAGTTTCCCCAAAAAGCAACATTGACCGAAAAAACTTTGCTCCTGCTCTAGTCATGACTTACCCTGTGATCTGACCAGCCCTAACAGTCATGACTGACACAGCAAAATCAGGCAAGAGGGAGTTTCCTGCTCCTCCCCTATCCTATCCGCTTGAACCTCTACTAAAAGTGACCAGAATCATAATAGGGGGATAATAAGCATACTATGATGTAGAACCAAGGTTTGTAATCAGCTGACTCAAACAAAATGGCAAAAACAATCCAGACACTTTAGCTAAAAATTATCATTGTTAATGCGTAAAGAAATCCTATTTATAACAAAAAGACCTCACAGCTTTTGGTTTCTTGGTGTTTAGAAATACTGGGTTAATGATGCAATATGTAGCTATCCGTCTGTTCATTCACACCCTCTCCCCTCCAAGCTCCCACCTAGTCCTCTTTTTAGCTTCCTGCCTCCCAATCCACTGGGATCTCCTCATCTCACATTCCACCCAACCTGTCACCCCTCCCTTTTGTCTAGGAGCTGCTCCTCTGTCACACACTTACTTGCTGGGTCTACTTGACACCTTTCCCATCTGATATCTATGGGGAATACCAACAGAGTGGTCATCCTTGCCTAATTAGTGCAAGGGTAGTAGGGGTTAACTGTATCTCACAACTTACAAATCTTAGCTAAAATTGTTGGTTTTGACAGAGTTCGTTACAGTAGATTTAATTTGTTGATTAATTATAAAAACACATTTGGAACTAACAATGTTAAAAGAACCCCATTACCATGTTCTTCATCATTTAGGGGACAGTCAGAGTTTCACTGACTTCCAGAGGTTTTGGGGCAAGCCCTCACAAAATAATGTTTAACTACTGTTGTGTATAACACATTGTAAACTGGGAATTTACATCTGCTTCCATACCTAAATGTGTTTTCCTCCATTGTTTGTTGTTGTAAAGGTCAGATCTGGGATGAGTGCTTTTTGTTTGTTTTCAGAAAAACGGAGCCCTGCTGCCTTTGTTTTGAGAAAAGAAACATCGAAAGAATGATTTGGCTATTTCAAACAAATGTGAACAACAAACACAGATATATATATATATACACTCAATATATACATTCGGAATGCTAGGATAATTTTCGGTAGTCTTTTGTTGACAAAGAATGAGGCATCAAGAAGAGAGTAGTATAAAGCTGGTTGATTGATAAGGTTACAGCTTGCATTTGGAATCAGATTGTCAGATCCAAACACTCCTGAATTTGGGTACTGTTTATAAATCAAATTTTGCTATCCAAATTTTTTGCTATCAATCTTAATTAAAACCCAGATTGGAATGTCCCTAAACTTTAAAGAGTTTAAAATCTGGATCCAGAATAAAATTTGAGCCCACCTCTCCCATCAATATTTAGGCATATTTGTCACAAATCACTAAGGTCAAAGGTATCGGTCGTATTTTTACAGCTGTTGAGCAAGAAAAATTCCATTTGGAATTATGGCAGTTGTGGTTGCTTGGCACCATTTAAAATCAGGTGAATATCACTCTCCCTGACATGCTGATCCTTGTATTGCTTTCCATGCCTATTAATAAAACTGGATGTTTAATTCCTTCTAGTCCTTCCCATGCCCATGAATAAGAGTGGACATAAAACTCCTTGTATTGTTTGAGTGGGGTGCCCCTGAATAAGTGTGAGCATTTTACTGGTACCTTCCCAACATTTGGTTAGCTGTAGTAAAGTTTAGCTCATATTATTTTGCTGGTTATATTTTAAGCACAGACTCTCATTTTCTTGACTAAAAATGAAACACACAACTTTCCACCTATTGACTCAGTCCTCTAATTTCATTTGCTTCAGCTTTCCATGTTTTAAGGGATTTGGGGCTGGCTGCTTAACTCCTGCAGCTGATTTTCATTAAAGCTTTGATGAGAAACTTAAGTTGGAAATGCAAACATCTGCAGTTAAACAGCCTTATCATTAATGGACTTTTCTCAGAACATAACCATGTCACATCAGGAACACACAGCAGCAAGAAATGCAAATTACCCATTATGGTAGTTAAGCTAACATAACCCTTGAGGGTCTGAAATGAAACTCATTACAAGATCTGCTTTTTGCACAGTGAGATGCAGCTCCCACTAGTAAAAAATAAAATAAAAATAATGTAAAGACCTTTGTCAGGTTAAAAACCCTTTTGGTTTGTTTCAAATGTACACATACCAAAAGCAGGGATCAAACTGTGTTTCTGCCAAAACAGTCCCTAAGTCTTTCCATCCCAATTTTTATTGCTGGGAATGGCACTTTTGATTATGGTTACTTTGAAGCCTATGTTTTCAAGTGACTAGTGATTTTTGAATAACCCAATTTTTGAATACCTAAATTCGGATGCCTGATGAAGGGGCATGATTTTCAGAGGGGTTCAGCTATTTTTGGTCATCACTTTATAAAAAAATCAGGCCTCTTTAATTGGGAACCCAAAAATGAAGCCTCCAAAATATCACTAGATGGTTTGGGGAATTTAGGCCAAAGGATATTGTTGTAAGTCAGATATGGGAATGAACTGCTGTCAAATACATCATTTCATCATTATTTTAAGGTGCGGGCTTTTGTTATCAGGCCAGTAAAGTAAGAGTAGTACTTCTTACTTTATAAGAAGTACTACTCTTCCTATTTTGATGGCAGTCATTGGCTTCTTTTGCCTTGACTACTGTAAGCTTTTCCTCCCGGGACCTCTCTCTCTCATGGCACTTTCCCACTCTCTAGTCTCCCCAAAATGCTGTTGCTGAAAGTAATCTCCTTTCCCAATCACTCCTACAATATCACCCTTACTCTCCCAAAACCCAGAACTGGCTTCCTCTTTTACTGCAGCAAGTTCAGTCACCTTTGTCTGTACTGTTAAGACCCACATAATATCATTACTCCCTACGTCTCTGATGTCAGTGCATCCTACGCTACCTCTTGCTCTTCTTGGGTCTGTCTCTATACTGCTCCCTTCATCTCCCACTGTCAGCTTCCTCCCTGCTTTCCTGCCATTCTCCATGTTTGGCATACACTCTCTCTTTTCTTGCTAAGTAGTCTAACATCACTCCTTCCGATCCTTCCGTACAGTCCCCATCTTCCACTAATCCTTCCTTCCTATACTGAGCTCTTCAAGAGTGTTGGGCCCCATTCACCATTGCTCTGTGCCTTACATAATCATTAACATCACTGCCTGGTAGATGTAAAACATTATCATTCTGAACTTGCAGCATTTTACCCTCATATTGCACTGGGTTAAATAACTACAGCACGTTCAGGGCAATGCTGAATCAGGGCCATAGTCTCCACTCAGACACCTGAACTATTGCCCAATGTTTAAAGTTTGTCTGTCTTAGATTACAAACAATTCCAGAGTTTTGCAAAGCACTGTTCACATTTATGGGGCTGTATAAATGAAAACCACTGAAAAATACAACCACAGAGCTCAATAGAAATCAACTTGTCAGTCTGCAGATCAAATTCTAACACATATTCTACTTATTTTTAAAAGGGTTTTATTTCACGTTGGTAATGAACTACCTCTTCAAAGAATCCTGAATTTTCATCTTTTCAGGGTTGTTACCGGTACTAGAATAGAGATGGGTCCAAACTATGCCCCCTGACTTGGACACCCCAAAATCACTGGGTGAAATTTGAATCTAGACCAAGGTCTGACTTTTGCAAAAGGTGTCTGACTTTTATAATTGTCCTAACCATAACCCCAATTATTCTCAAACACTGCTGTAATCAAAAATTGGCTGCTGATTTTGAGGTTTGAGTCCTTGGATCCTGTCTCTAAGAAGAACCTTTCCAATAAAATACATATTTTTTTTTATATTTGGCAAAAATAATCCCTGGCCTAAATCCATTAACTTCAGCATAGTTACACAAAGGATTAATTTGGTCCAGTGCAAACTGTTCTCTCTCCATAAATCCTCCTCCCCCTTCCTGCATTGTGACACTTTGCCCCTCATCTCATTCATGAGCTAGGGAATCTAAAATTCTTGGAAGGTTTGAATAAACCACTAAAAGTTCTGATGCTTTTTAGTGTGTTTTTCATACCTATCTTCCTAACCTGCCTACAAACAGCAGTGTCTAGGCTCAGTCTCAGAAACAGAATCCCAGTGACCCTATTTATACTCATGTTTACTTTCCAAATACAAATTCTCCCTACTGATTTTGGTCCTTTTTCTCTCATCTGGATGGGTTTTGCTAATTCTTCCCTAGCCCCAACTTTTGGAAGGAATTCTCCCATCCTTAGTGCTTGCAAATCAAGACCACTTCTCTTATTACTTCCAAAGGACCCATTGATTGGTAGTTCATGATCCAGTACTTGTCCAAATCAAACCCTTCCAAGAAGGTATTGCATTCTTCAAGAAGACACCCTGGATCCTGTACTATGGAAGGACTAATGGCAGAGGTAGCTGTACCAGCGGGGAGCAACACTCCAGAAGCATCTGAACTATGGAGAAAGAAAGGATGTAGGAAATGGTTGGAAAGCCATGTGCAGGAGAGAAAGTCCATTATGGCATGAACAACCCTGACCAGGATGTTAGACTCTTAGGGTATGGCTACCCTGCAAACTAAGGTGTGATTGAAGCATGGATAAGCATACTATACTAACTTTAATGTAGCTAGTGTGGGTCACAATGAAGTGAAGTATTAGAGGGCTAGCCATGTTAGTCTGAATCTGCAAAAGCGACAAAGAGTCTATAGGTGCTACAAGACTCTTTGTCGCAGCGAAGAGGCAACAGCATGAGCGTCTGCATGGGATGGCAACCCAAGAACTTACCCAAGCTTCCCATGAAACTTGTACTGGAGTGGTTAGCCCACACTGCAGCTTGCAGCACTGTATTTTCACTGTTAGTGTTACCCATGGTACCTGGATTAACTGGAGCTTCCTGAATGACCTGAACAAAGTTCCACTCCTCTTCTAGGGAAGTTGTATGTGTGGCACGGGGCTAAGAAAGGTGCATAATTGGGGAGTTTTTGTAAAAGGACAGCAGAGTATAAAGATATATAGGTACCAGTCCTCAAGGGTCTGTCCAGTCACTGGGATTCGGTACTCTCACATGATATTCTAGGTATTTAATACTCTTGTATCAAGCACAGAGGGCTTTGGGTTCAAATCAGATACACAGACGAGTTAAAATTCCAGCTGGTTCTGATATTTCTGAAATCAGTTTTTCCATTCACCACTAGTTTTTAGGTCACCAAACCAGGGAAAGGAGAAAAGTAAAAGGCTAAGGAATATTGACCAGTGTGTTCTCTTGTACCGCAGGCTTTCTTCTGCTTCCTTTCAATTATTCAATAGGTTCATAGTATCACTGTCTCAGCAGAATTTAAGAACACAGCAATGTAAACCCAGCCCCCAAAACATGTATTTTTAGAAGTTCCCACCCACTTGTATTTCTAATCCTTCATATTTGCCAGTGCAGTATCTAAATAAGAATGGTTTGCAGGGCAAACTCTTCATAGTATTAATACACATTGTGGTGTCATGAATTCTTTGTGGTTTAGACCTACATTCTGGCTATATTGTGGTTTGTTTGCTTTGCGGTTAAGTACAGGCCTTCACTGGCACCATAGTCTACCAGGATGCATTACGTACAATGATTCTGTGGTTCTATAACTCTACCTCGCAAACCCACCCGCTATATAATTCAGCCCTGTTCAGCATGACTAACAGCCTCTGTCTGCTTGGGGGAGTTATAAGCCTGAGCCAATGTTTAGACTAAGGAGTAGACTCGAGCAGGGCTGTGTAAAGGAATCTCTACTGCGGTTCACACCAATCTGTGGAAAAAGAGCTCAAGGTCACAAAACAGCTAGTTTTAAAATCCACACTTAGGGAGAAATCCTGTTCCCAAGGCCCAACCTGAATAGTTGGGCTGGTGCTGGGGAAATCTGTGGTGGCTTGAAGAAGGAGTCTTCCCCTCTCAGGCTGCAGAGAAAAAGGGAGCTGCTCTATGACCTCTCCTCCATTCTCAGGACTGGAGTAGTCTTCCCAGCCCCAGCAACCAATTCTAACCCAGGGGTCACTGGGCAGCAGATCTACCTGCCCTACCCCTAAAGAATACATGGCCACACAGGGAGTTGCCATGCAGCTGGGCTCTGAAGCACTCAGGGTATGTACCTCCATAATGTAGGGGCTGAAATCTTGCTGTTATTCCTCACAATAGAGCCTCAGTGGTTCTGCAAGTAGGGCCTTCTGCACCATTGGAGCAGGCGGTAGGATTCAGTGCTTAGGGACAGAGCTAGCGTCCACAGAAGTGAGTGGAAAGACTCAATGGCTTCCATGGGTCAGTCCCTTAGTGCAAATATTAACTATTTAAAAGACAAAGTAAAATAGAACAAATGACACCTTTCCAATATCTTCATCCATGAATAGGGATGGTGGAGAGTGTCTTTCCCAGCCGTGTGCAAACTATCACTCAGCACTTTCCTGGTGTGAAGTCCAATAGGTTAAACAAAGCACATACAGCCTGGCTTTGAGGAGTCATTCAGTGAGCTTATACCAGAAACGCTAGGAGTTTTATCTGTTAAAAGCTTATGCTCGTTAACCTGTGAAACTCAGTTACAAAACCCATTTGTCTCTTCTAGCAAGCATTCATTCAGGGACTTTCCATTTTGTAAGCAACAGGTGGAGATACTGTTTCCCAGTGGCTAATTCCAAGCCTGTGGAGAAGAGATGTACTACCAACATTATGAAATGTATCCAAGCCCAGGCGAGCTCCCCACTGCCTACATATTAAGCTGGGCAAACTTTAGGTTCAACACTTTCTCACGTAGGTCACGTTTCTCCCCAGAGAAGTAGTGGAGTGGGCAGGCCTTTCCTGAGATTCCTCAGCTGTTTGGAAGCACAGTAATGTGGGTGAGGTTTGCATAATCACATTTGGCCTTATACTGAAGCCCAATTGTCCCAAAAGATTTTTTTCCAGGATGCTGTACATTTACTTTCATGGTTATTATCATTAGTAATCAAAGCATGGTAAAAACATTTAGTTTCATGATATAAGATATTGGTGTCATAACTGTGATATCAATACAGCTGTGCTAACTCTCCTTTTTCATTTTCTCTCTTGTTTTCTGATGTTATGCTAGAGCAATTATGCTTTCCCTTCCCATGACCTTAGGTGACTTAATTTGCCTCCTACTTTGTATCTCCCACACATGAGACATTGATCTGTCTCTAGCGTGCCTTGAAGTCATTTATTTTCTTCTTAGTTTTTTTTTTAATAGTTCAGCTCAGATGAGTCTTACTGAAATCAGAAGTCTAGACTTCAAGAAGCAAAGACTGCAAGAAAACTTACCACAACAAAGTAACTTTAGGCTCTTCCTGATTTCTTCTGTCATTAGTCCTACTATCATACTTTCTGTAATGTTTAAAATCTATACAGGTGTTTTCTCTGCAGGCAGTTCCCTAATACCCTTTGATTTATTAACCTTACTCTAACCACAAAAGGAACCTCCATTTCCAGAGCTGGATTTTATGTAAGAGAGAAAAACAAACACTTCTGTAATAAAGTAGATTTTTTTTTTTTTGGCAAAGTCTTTCTGGAAATCCAAGTGAATTCAAAGATCTAGTGACTATTGTTGTGACAATTAACCTTTGTAAAATAACTCTGTTTGGACAGGCCTATTTAGTTATGCTGGCAGGCAAGTCAGAGACGTGCTAAGCTAGTACCACTTTATAGTACAGCTGTTTATTCAAAGCAGGCAGGGCATGTGTCTATTTTGAAGTCTGAAATGTCTCTTTTAGCTCAAAATGCAACGTCCAAAATCCCCCCACAAAACTCTACAGTATCACTTGAAGGTTCAAATGATTAAACTAACTTTATCCAGATGGGAATTTCACCACAAGCACATGAAAGGAGAAAGCTCAGACTCTAGAGATAGAATGGAGTTACTGTACCTCAGCAAAAGGCACCCAACTTCCAGTAGCAACTGACTGCTGCTGCCCTCTGATAACAGCGGATTCTTGATTGCTGACCGCTGAGCTACCTTCAATGTCAAAATGAAAAACGCTGCCCTCGCCTGAGGCAGTGCTGGAGAAGAAACATCCCAAGAAGAATATAGGAAAAACAAGGGGCCAGGCTGAGATCAAAGCCATTTCCTCCCCTTACATCCAGCAGTGGTCTTCCAGCTTCTTAGTAATTGTTTACCCACTTCTGCAATCAGCCCCCACCCCCCTTCGTTCAGTAGTGCCTCAGATATTTTAACTTTCTCTCAGCTTTCAGTTTCCAGATGTGGCACTTCCAGGCAGTCTAACCAGATCCTTATTTAAAAAAGAAAAGCTCTTTTGCTTCCTCCCTCGCTCGCAGTTTGTGCCTGTGGCTCCTCTTTTTCCCTAGAGGCTTCAGCTGAATAACATGCAGATGGGCAGTGCTTAAACAGAGAGTGTCAAACACAGATTGTATTCCAGGAAAGCACCACTAGCTCCCCAGCCACCTTATCTCCACTCTGTCAGGATACAGACTGAGTCTGTATTCAGGGCTCTGGCTTCCTTCATATGTTCACATCATTCCTTTTTACCTTTAGATTTGGGATCCTCCCACTCAAACTTTGCCATTCAGAAACTGAGGTCAGACCTTCCCCCCTTCACTCCCCCCCCTCCAGTTTGGACATAATTGGACTGCTCCAGAATAAGAATAAACTCTCATGATTATTTCTTAGCACCTCTGGGTTATTCATCCAAAGACAGAAAGGTGTCAGATTTATTAAAAACTTTAGAGGCCCCTATTTGGGAGGAGGAGCATGGATGTATGCAGGGGGATCAAGATTCAGAACGTCCCAAGTGTTAATAGGGGCTAGGTGACTTTTCTGTGTCATGCTTGTGTGAGAGAATGGAAGAGATAGGGCTTACTGAAACAGTACAGTCTAATATGCTTACTTGAACCCCCACCACTTTTTCCTGAACCTCACCTCCCATTTTCATGTCTGCTTGTGCAAAAGAATATAATTCACTACAGTTTTGGAAAATGACTTCATGACTCAAATGCATGAACTTTTATTTACAAAGAGCATCTTGTTTTCCTTTTCAAGAGATGCTTTGTGAGTCCCCAGAAACAAGGCGTTCAGTGTACGAAAGCACATCCACAGCTGACTTATTTTCCGACTAAAATCTCATGAGGACTACATCAGACTTTCCAAGATTTTTGGACAAAGTCCGGATATAATTATATCGCTGTGCACCCCTTCACGTAAGGGTCAGTGCTGAATCCATTTGTGACATACTGGGTTCCTTAAAGGAATATCAGACTTAATATATTACATTGCTGGGGAAAGATCCACGACTGTGGGTGTGTTGGGGTCACTCTGTAGTACAACAAAGGCTGATGAGAGCCAGGGTATAGTTGGCAGGCTGTAGTTACACACAGACAGGGTACGGCTTGCATGCTGGAAATCTGTTTGTGAGTGGCCCAGGTGGGAGCTACTTCAGCAAGGCATTGTAAGGCACCCAAAGTTGCAGGGCAGGGGTGCCACAGCCCCGATTTGGTCTGAATTGTACCCCAGTATGTCACACCATTATACACCCTGTTCTTCAGTGCTTTATAACACAGTTGTCCCAATTCACCTCAGACTGAAGTTGACTTATCAGGCTTCAACCTGAAAGCAGATTCTTGCCTCCCCTTGTAAATTACTTTCAATATTATCAAGGAAGGGAGCTTTCAATAAAGATTTCAAGGGCTTTTGGGATTTGGGAGCTTTTGTAGGCACATAGGAAGCGAGAGGGGTTGCAGCACAAAGCACTACAGCTGTCTCGGCTGTGCAGCAGCCATGGGGGAAGACAGCTCCCCCTAAGAGTAGACAGAATCCAGACAGCACAAAGGTGGCTCTAAGTTAGCTTTCATAGACTCACCTTTCATAGACTCAGTTAGAAGATATCACAGTCCATAGAACTTCCTTGAATACACTCCTATTTGAACTTTTATTTTTCATTCTTGAGTTGTGGGCACTGGAACTGGACACAACATGCCAGTGGTGGTCATACCAGTGCCAAGCACAGAGGTAAAATAACCTCCTTACCATACTCAAGATTCCCGTTTATACATCCAAGGTTCACATTAGCCCTTTTGGCCACAGTGTCACACTGGGAGCTTATGTTCAGTTGACTATCCACCACCCCATCCCTCCAACATCTTTTTCAGAATTGCTGCTTCCCAGAATACAGTCCCTCCATATGTAAGTTTGGCTTAATTTCTCACTTCCTGCATGTAGAGCTTTGCATCTGGTTGTATTGAAACACACATAGTTTGCTTGGGTCCGGCTCAGCAGCTTTGACTTCCTCCCTCCTGGTCAGCATCTTCTGGTGCTGTGTCTCCTAAGAGGTGCAGCACAGTTTAGTCCCTTGAATTTTGCTTGTGAGACAGGGTGGCTAACAATGCTTATTTTTCCTGGGAAGTGCTTAGATACTATGGTGATGGGGATTGTAGAAAATAGAAAGAGAGAGAAGGAGTGCGATGGTATGTTGTGTTGTACTTGCATGCCTGGCTAATTTGGGCTTTGATCCTGCAAACATCCACATGAGTAACCTTCAGCAAGTGAGTGGTCTCAGACAGTTAAATGCAAAAGTGTTTTCAGGATTGTAGTCTTAATTACATGGAGAATGTGACAGCCTTGGAATGGGTGCACTGAATGAAGAATAGCTCCTACAGAGCCCCAATTAGCATGCTTAGTGGTGCTTGGTCCTTTAAATAACCTAGCCATCTAATTTATTGACAATTAAACCCCCATCTTCATTTACCTACACTAGATAAAACATGGAAGATGCTTATATTCTAAGCCTTTTGGCAGGGGCTATCATTTATTATATGCATGCATAAGTGGGGCCTTGAGTGAAGCGTCTACTCAACTGCTGCAATATAATAAGGTAAAACATCAGTGACATTTCCAAAAAATCAGAAAACTCCATTTCCAAAACTAGTAAAGGCTGCTAAGCAAAAGCAATGTAGTTACTTATTACAGCATTTTGCCATTTGTAACATGGAGATAATGGCATTCACCTCCTTCATAAAATGCTTTGAGATCTACTAAGGAAAAATGCTATATAAGAGCAAGGTGTTTTCATCCTTCACCAAATCAAAATCCTATAAGTAAAAAGATGGGTGCTCAGGACTTTCTGAAAACAGGAGGCCCTTAAAGGTGTTACCCTTTAAAGTGGCTACCCAAAAACTGAGGCATCACTTTTGAAAATCTTGGCCTCTGAATCTAGAAAGGCAAGACATTCAATAAAGATATCATCACTCTTAGAACTACTCCTACAATAAACACAGTTTTCTTATGAAGCATGAAAAAATGCATTTCACCACAACAGAACCACCTTAACTCTGACCTGAAATAAATATTAATCTTACATAACTAATCTCAAAGTATTGAGCACTAAGTTTGCCCTTTTGGAAAAGTAATATGACATTTACATATGTTCACATTAATGACACAAACTGATGAGCCTCAAAAGCAAGTCTATCTATCTATATAGTTTTACTATAAGTTAGCTGTCTTGTATACTTTCTCTATTGAATTAACTGCACATATGCCATCAAAGAAATTGCAATTAGAAGTACTTTACTAAAAAAAATCTATTAAGTGTATGGATTGGCAATAGTCCCCATTTAACAGTATCCCTGAAAAAAAAAAAAAAGTAAATGCTAAAATCAAAGTAACAGAAATTATACATATTTGCAGGGGGCTTATCTCGTTGCCGGGAGAAACGAGGCCTCACACAGGTGGCTAGTTGGAAAGTGGTGAGTTTATTGGAGGGAGCGGCATTTCGTGCTGGGGGGCTTATCTGCCAGCACGGCCGCAATACAAGATGACTGACACACCCGGGCGATGTAGAAGCCCAAGGAGGAAGCCCAACCCAAAAAGGTGTGTCAGCACAGATATACCCATACTCATTTGCATCTCATACATACACATCTCATTAATAGCAAGCAACAAACTGATTGGTCAACACTTATTGGTTACGCAGTCCTGCCTTAGTTTCCCCATTTGGTTTCCCACGCATTCATTCTCACACAGACGGGGTAAACACTCATGCAGCTGGGAACTGGTTCCCAAACACACAGATAACAGAAATGTCATTCTCAGATAATACCACCATTATGCACTCTCCTGGAGTTGACTTAGAAGCGTAACTGCGCCTTCTAGTGGTTGCACGTCACAATATCTTCCGGTCCTAACAACATAAAACGCTGATATCAATCCATGGTTTCGAATTAAAGCTGTGTTGTGATGAAATAAGATTTTTTTTAAGAATGATTTATGTTTTATGGGACCCGTACAAGACTTATGTTCTCCTCAGCTAAACTTAAGATGGGCCATAGAATAGACCCCAAGATGCAATTAGGAAACAATGTCATTCCTTCTCACTTTTCTCCATTATCAGCTCTCTCCTTTTCACCCATTTGTATTCTCCTCCTCACCACTGGGTTTGGGATCAGTGAAGCAGATGCTGGGAGAAGTGCCTTAGAACGATCCAGATGGGTGCACTCTGAAGGGGAGAGCAATAGGTGGGGTACTTGTGCTCATAAAGCAGTGAGGAACCAAGGAAGCATGTGCATGTGCATTTCCCACCTCACCGTGCTTCAGCCTTGACATCTCTCATCCTTTGTATCGTCAATTACTGGCCTCAGACCCATCTGGCTTATCCTGGCCTGCCTTCAACTAACCTTGCAATTGCTTTTTTCTTTCTTGTTATATTGCGTTGCTCTAATTTATTCCCTCTGTAAAACTCTTTGAGTTCAATGAAACGTGCCCTGGTCTCATGAGCCTGCTGAACATGTCATGCTTTTTTATTACTGAAAATAAAAAGAGAAAGTTGCTCATTGGGTGAGATTTTTCAAGGTCTCTGCTTCAAGTGTGTAGTGGGGTAGGAAATAGCAAGAATGGTGTGGCTGATGGGGTCTTTTGTGTTAAAAGCATTGTTCTGGGGGAATTGGAAATGAGATACAGAGCTATTTACTACTGGGTCACTCATTTGAAACACCTGATACATGTCAGAAGTGACTGAAAGTCACTACATTTGAAAGGCTGTTCAGTAGTAACATAGGAATTACTGTAGTATATCAGACCATCAGTACAATAGCCTATGTCATGCCACCTGCCCGTGGCACCCAAGGACATTTTGGAAGTCGAGGATTGCCTGATGCAGGGATGCACTGACTATATCCCATTTCTCCCAATGTCCCTTCATGAATCACAGCTGGGAGAGGTGACAGTGGAGGACAGGCTACAGTAGCCCTAGGCCACTATAGAACTCCCTTAGTTAGGAAGAATCATCCCCTGACCAGCTGAGGCAGGTTTAAGGCTGCTTTGTGACAGCAGTGATTAAAGCAGCCTTTAGACGTATGCAGGGCTGGCGACAGGGTGGTACAATGGGTACAGCTGTACCGGGCCCCGGACTTAAGGGGGGGCCCCCTTAAATCCGGGGCGGGCCTGGTACGCAGCTGTATCCCCTTGTCGCCGGGCCTGTGAGCAAGGCGCGGCTCCGGGCAGCCACTGCAGCGCTCGTCAGCCCCCTCCCCCGGCACCCAGCAGCCTCCCCCCACCCCCCCCTTTGCTTCTCCCGGCCGGGCCACGCGGCCAGAGTGCATGCGGGGGCCACGCGGCCAGAGCACATGCAGGGGTTGGGGCCCGCGGGCGGCGGGCAGCGGGCAGCGGGAGACTGGCCGGGGGGGGGGGGGGAGGGGGGCGGCGGGAGACCCGGGGGGGGGGGGGGCGCACGATCTGCGTACAGGGCCCCAAAATTCCTGTCGCCGGCCCTGGACGTATGGAAGATCTGGCCTAAAGCGCATTAAGTGCTATGCTGCAGTGGAAAGCAGAAATGTTCTTTTGAAGTGCCTTTGTTAAAGTGGCCCATACGCCGTTCAGTATGAAATACCAGGGACCTGGGGCAGCATATTTGTCTCATACACTTCTATCCATCTAGATTCTTATGTCCATCTCCATGGAATCTGAACGGAATTTTCTTGTGCTTTGGGGGTTCTTGAACCCTTGATATTCTTTTTAGTATTGCTTTGTATTTGCATATGTGGAGAGGGCTGTGAACTCATTCACTCTTCGCTTATTGGTCTTGAAAACTAAGACTGCTTCCCCTGAAAGGCCCAGTAAGCAAAAGCAAAGGAGTATATTTGGACTATGCTATGACATTTCTATCTCTGACAGCTTAATTTGTTAATGTCAAGTCAGTAGGCATCAAATGAATGCTCACACAGTTTTGTTTACCTGATGAAGGTCACAGGCACATATGATTAAATTAGTTGAGCTCATAGATTATGATAGACAGCTGGAGTTTTCTGGGCCTTTTCTAAAGGGCTTAATCAAGGCCATCAGAATAATGGAAGCTTTCTAAGCAAAAAAGGCAGTGAACTAAGCGAGTTAATTAGTTTTTAAAATTATGTTTATTATTTTCCTTTTATTGTTGACATTTAATGTCAGCCACAAATGAATGGAACAGTACCTTAGTTTGCACCTTAATGAAATACTTTTCATTTCTCATAATAAGCTGAAAATAATGGTCTGAAAATAAGACCATTCATTCCAGAAACCAGTCCCAGTCTCACACTGATCTGTAGAATTTTTACAGCCTGTCTTAACAGCAAAGGTGATTGAAAGTCACTTTTGCAGGTGGTGGATGCAATTTTTTTACTTTGTATGTTTGTAAACATTAAAAATCAATAGAAAATTACAGCACCTGCATTTGACAGAAGGCACAGTACTGACTGGGGCTGATTGCGCTTGTCTGGTCGCAGCAGAGCTGGCTGAGCAGCTGGCCCACATGTCGCTGACAGGAGATGCTGACAACAACAGCTACAAAATTCATCTGTTAAGCTGCTCCACAGTACATCTCGCTGCCTAACGAACTGCATAAGTGTTACCTGGGTTTGCTTGGAATTGAAGAAAAAGACTATTGCCCTTGGGATTCCAGCGACTGAGAGACCTTGCACCAGGGGAAGGTTTATTACAAATGCATCCTTAGTACATCAGCAGTTCATTTTTACTTGAATGGAGGTACACATGCACACATTCCACTGAGTGGGTAAGTGCGTCGTTAGTTAAAATAGAGTGATCAGAGATCAGGCGGCATCAGCAGCAACCCCAGTTAGCAGGCACTAAACTGCACCACACTAGCAGATAGCTATAGCAGAGTGAATGGACAGAAATAGAAGAGCCATCTAAGTGTGAATATATGCTGAAAACTGGCTAATTTAGATCCTGAACTGCATGAACAGACATATCGCTGTAACACTCTCCTTAGCAAGCTGTTAGCAATGCAGTCAGATAGTTCCAGGACCAACACCAACTAAATCATCCCAGCCAAGGCTGTGGATGGGCACAGTATAATATCCTCAATGGAATAGACTATCCCTCCTAGACATCTGCAATAAGTATACAAGCCATGTATACAACTGACAGGTAGCTATTTTTGACAGAATTACCTTCTCTCACATCTTAGGCAAATATTATCTGAAGTTGAAAAACTATTTCACTTTTAATGAGATCCCTAAACTTAACTAGGTAGCCTGGGGAGCTAATTTTCTAAGCAATAGTAAAGCGTAGGGCTCAAATGGAATGATTTTAAATAGCAAACCTAATGCAATCTCTGTAAGAATCTCTTGACTAAGACAACTACCCTCCTTAGATGCCACTTCATGGTTTACTGATGCTAAAAATTACAAGCTGTTGCTCTGAGGCCAGATTGTGCCTCTTTCTTGCCCCCCCCCCCCATTCTGACTTTCAGATTCAGGCATCCTTTGGAAAATCTCACTCTTAGATACCTGACGTTTAGAGAGTTTGAAGGTTGTTTTAGATTCCAAAGGAGAATGGTTCTCAAACTTCATTGCACTGCAACCTCCTTCTGAGAACAAAAATTACTACGTGACCTCAGGGGTGGAAGGGCCTGAAACCTGAGCCCACGTGAGTCTGTCACCCCGGGCGGGGCAAGGCAAAGCCAAAGCCTGACCCCCCTTGATCTGCACAGGGGGACCAAAGCTTAAGTCTGAGCCTTGCCGCCTTGGGTGGTAGGGCTCAGGCTTTGGCTTCAGCCCAGACCCCAGAAAGTGTAACACCAGCCCTGGTGACCCCATTAAAACAGTTTTAAATGACCCACAGTTTGAAAACTGCTGAGCTATATTAAAGTAGGTGGCTAGGCTAGCCTTAATTTCTAATTACATACCCTACATTGGGAAGATGAATGAGGCGTGTTGCCTAATCTTTCTGAAGAGGAACTCTGAAATGACTTGTAGGATTTACTTTAATGTAAAAAACACAAAACAAAAAAATTCCCTCTGACTTGGGACTAAGCATAGGAAATTTCAACAGAGCTTTTGAGGGAAATGTTAAGGTGGGGGATCTATCAAAAACTGAGCTTTGAACAGAAAGTGTTTTCTCACCTTAATTATTGAGTCACTCTTCTGGCTCCATAATAGAGTTGAGCTCAGTGGCTAGAGTAGTAGCCCTATTGTTTGCTCCTGGGTTGAATGGTGGATTCCATCCCCAGCTCCCCCAGTCAGTCTCCACACAAAGCTCATTTTCCTCAGACTCTGTGGAGCGAGGCATAAATTTCAGCCTAAAGTTTGGGAGGAAAAAGAGATGCTGCAAGGACTAATAACTTGACAGAAAATTCTTTACTGAAGAAAGCCGTTCACCTGTTAAGATGAGTGGCTTAACTGCATGCATATTAAAGCTTTTTAAATTGTATACTGTTTTGAAGTATATTGTCAAAAATTCATCTAATGTTGTAAGTCTTAATAAATGGATGCATGCTGTAGCTATAACATATACTAGGGTTTTATAGCATTATCCTCATGTTCTGAGGCAAATGGGGATCCAAATGAAGCACACACCAGCTAGTCTTACTTTATTAACTCCAGCATGTGCTGCATGAACCAGAGCAGTGAATACATTCTTGCTTGCCACCAATTTAATGGTTAAAATAGTGTCATGTCAAAACTCACAGTGCTGTGACAACAATAAACCCTCTTAAAATCTTGACTCAAATCTCACTGTGGTTTGTAAGATAATCAGCTCCTTTTAAAAAAAATGGTCACCACTAGTTTCTAAATTCAGTAAATTACCGTTAGCTATAAGAAAGTTTCTCACACCTCATCATTAAGGATTATTCTTACCTAGAGCTGCAAATGGTTTCTTTCTAGTCCTATTTTCTACATTCCTTGTTACCTAGTTGGCAAGCACAAAATGACTGGGGATGGATTTATATCCTTTCCTGCGGTGACAGTCTTTTACTGTGGAGTTTCTACAACTCCAGAGCTTGTTAGGGTAAGTGGAATCCTTGATTTCAATCACACTATGGACTTTTACAATTTTTTTCTGCCCAATAGCTGAGTGTTCACAGCAGATTCTGTGGTGGCACATTTGCAGTATCCATAGCAGCCATCACACTAGATTGCATTGGAAAGACTCTCTTATTAGCATTGGATTTGCATGAAAGGATTAGTTGTTCTGTAAATCCCATGAAGTTAAATGAGAGAAATTTGCCCTTTTTGCTGGTTTTGCAGAAAGATTTTACAAAAATATACTATGAGCCTGATGTTGCATATTCTCAACTGGGGAACTCCTCCAGATATTGGTAAGCAGTTACTTCTACTTGTGGTTGTCATCAAGGTCTTGAATCTCTTTCTGGCCAAATTTCAGGGATGATGCTCCAGCCTCACCCTTCTTGATTTAGCTATCTTTAACAGTGTTGACCATATTACTCCTCTTCTTGAAATCCTGTCATCTCTGGGCTTTTGAGATTCCACCCTCTTACTCCTCAGATCATGCTTTCAGTTTCAGTGGGTTTTCCTCTTTTTTCTCTTTCTCTTTTGGCAAAGGTCTGTCAGGACACTGTCCTCAGCCCCCTCCTCTTTCCCCTTTACACCCCATGTCTGGGTGATTTTTATTGCAAACATGTCTTTGACTGCCATTTATACTAATGATTCATCTCCTTTCATCCAAACTAAAATCTTGGCCTGTCTTTCTGACATCTTCTTGTGGATGTCAAGCCATCAACTAAAACTTAAAATAGTCAAAACCAAGCTTTGGATCCTTTCCCTTCTCACTCCTACCCCCTACACTCCATAGTGGACAACACAAACATCCTCCTGTCATTTACACCTGTAATCTTGGCGGTATCTCTCACTTAGCTCTCTCCTTAGAGCTCTACACCCAAGAAGTATCTACATCTTGCTGCTTCCTCCTGCACAACATCTCCAAGATCTGCCCACGCTGCCAACATTTTTGTCTAAGCCCTGATCATCTCACAGCTTGATTGCAGTGGCCTCCTCCCCACTGAACTTGATATCTGCCATCTTCCCTCCCTCAAATATATTAAAAACATGGCTGATAAGATCATCCACTTGGCTCATTGGTCTGATTATGTCACCCCTGTTTTTGACTCCTGGGGGAATGCTGTGTTGCTGTGTATACGCAGAATTCACCTTCTGTGAAGAATTTTTTTTCTCCATAGAAAATACATTTTGCCGTAGAGGTGCTGCAGTTTTACCTTTCACCCATCCGGGGCTGCTGTTGTCCCAGAATAGAGAGCAACCTCTCCCAGATGGGAGCAGCCCCACTTGTAGATAGGGAAGAGAAAAGGCTGTCTTCCCCACAGTACCCTGCCTGTGAGGCCGGGTGAGGAGGCATGGGATGTGGGGGGTGGACAGCATGGGACACATAGGGCTGGTGGGGATCACAGACTGGGGTTCAGAAGGCATAGTGGGGGGTGGGACAGATGGGGGCAGGAGCTGAATGAAAATGGGTGTGCAGGGACACACGGGGACAGGAGTGTGGGATATATGGGGAGAGGGAAGGGGGTGCAGAGACACACGGGGAGGTGGAAGGAGAAGTGGCTGAGTGGAGGCGCTGAAAGATATGGGGACAGGGGAATGAAGGGACACACGGGGACAGGGGCAGTTGTGCCTGACTGAATGAGAGAAGCTAGGGATCAGGCAGAATCTGCATGGGGGAGGCTCCCTAGCAATTCTTCCTCCCTCCCCCCCCCAAAAAAACCTTGTTCCATACTTTCCGACCCATCCCCAACAACCCTCCATGTTCACACTCAGGCTCCTTTCCAGCACTTACTTCCTTCTCCCTCAGCTCCTCCATTACACCTGATTCCCCTAGGCCTTTGAACTGCTTCTGAGGGGTGGGGGAAAACACATTTCTGTATTCTACTTTAAATGAATGACTGAATGAATGACAGTATTTATATGTCTAGTAAGGAATCTATTTGTCAAAAAACATTTCCTGAATTTTTGTTGTTGTCTTTATTGTTACAGATATACCTCCAGATAGGTATTTTCAAATAATTGAAGCTGGTGTGATTATATTGTGTTATTTTGACAACTAAAAGATACAAAATTTTGGAATATTGTGCACAGCATTTTTAATTTTTTGGCACAGAATTCCCCCAGGAGTAGTCTTTAAGTTTCTTCATTGGTGCATCCTTTTCCAATATATCAGCATGAACTTAGTCTCTTAGACTGAGCTCTTTGGGACAGGACTTCCATTTTCTTGCACAACACCTAGTACAATGCACCCCAACCTGGTAGCTTTCAGGCACTATCAAATATATATCTTTAATGAGATTAATCATCACCATTATGAGTAGGGCTTTTACCATTCTGCCCCATTGCAATTAACTTCCACTTCATCTGAATGTGTTCACAGGAGGAGCTAAGAACTGGGCTTTAGCCACCCAATACAAGTTTCATGAATGTTTGAATGTTATGATAAATGAAACACACTCATCACTGCTCAGGTAGGAAGGAGCTGACCATCCTGGAAAAAAATTCTAAATTCTGAATTCTAATCCTGTCCTCCAAAATGCTAGTGACCCTGGACAGGTTGGTATCATTCACATATTTTATAAGCATACTGTCCACTCCATCTTCCAAGTCATTAGTAAAAATATTGACTAGTATCAAACACAGGACAGACCCCTGCAGGACTGCATTAGATACGTCCTCCCAATTTGACAATGGGCCATTGATAACTACTCTTGGAGTACATTTTTTTCAACCAGTTGTGCATCCACCTTATAGTAATTTTTGTCTAGAATACATTTCCTTAGTTTACTTATGTGTGTGTGCATAAACCTATGCTCACAGGTCACAAATGCAACTTGGATTAAAACCAGAAACAAAGAAATATACCTTGCATGCAATAAGAAAGAAAAGCAAATGAGTACAGTAGACTCTCGATTATCCAGGATGATAGGAAAAAAATTAATCCTGGTTAATAAAATCCCGGATAATCACCATCCATAGGAAATACAGGGGAGGGGGAGTGTTAGTTCACCAGCCACCTGCGCTGGGGAGAGGGGGTGTTGGTTCACTGGCTGCCCTGCGCCCTGATGAGATTTTTTTGTGTGCGCGTGCTTGGGCCCTGAAAGTTACGCATATTTTTTTTGACATCCTGGTTAATCCACATCCTAGTTAACCCAATTCTGGATAATCAAGAGTCTATCGTATAATAAACAACACTGGAACAGGACTTTAAATCTCTATAACTGTCCAGATATATTTACCTCTGGAGTCTAAACCACAATACAATGATGCTTGGTAAGACAGTTTGTTTTTTTAAGACCTTTCTCTGAAATTTCATAGTACAGTACATCAGCACACTAGGATTTAGAATAGGGGTTCCTGTAATTGTGATACACTGTGCAACATTTGGTTTTCAACATTTGGTTTCCAACTCAAATGTCTACTTGCGTGACCTGGTTCCATATCAGTACAATGGGCTACAATACCATACATGTAGGAAAGGCCCAAAGATTTGCTATTGTTCTTTTCTTATGGTCCCTGTGCTTCTATTCCTTTCTTAGTGTCTTTTTAAAGATTGCTTAGAACATTTAAAGCTGTATAAAGAGATTATAGCGTGATAGAATAGATATCGGTTCTGATCCCATTTCCAAGGAAGTCAATGGGAGTTGACCTTGTCTCTCTAATAGGAGTTTTGTTATTTATGTCACTGTGGGCAAGATCAGGCCCATTGATCAGATGTGTGCATTTATTTTTATTTGGGTAGAAAACTCTTGCATGCTCAATACAAATGCATACAACCCTGGAAATCTGGAAAAATGTAATCTAATGGGAGCTCTGTATGAACAACAGTGTAAACAGAAAAGAGAAAGAGCCAGTGTTGAGAGATAACAGCTGCTTGCTATTGAGAGCTAAAGAAAAATCAGGCTAAAGGGAAAAATTGTGATTGTAGAAAAAAAAAAAAAAGGACTTCGCAAAGGGCTGTTACTGGCTCCACTCAGATTGCACCGTCTGGGTTTCCACCCTGCATTAATCCATCCCAGAAGCCAGCTCAGAATGAGACACAGCAGTTTGTTCAGGCTCAGAGTGCTTAGCAGCTGTTTTTCTTATACAGTATATTAGATTTACAGTATGTGTGGCTGTGGGATTATATCTTTTCCTCCCTCCACCCAAATGAGCTCACTTTCTTTCACCAGCTCCACTGCTTAATTCCTGTGGAATGGAGGGTGTGTTTGTGGGGAGGAAGGAGGGAGAAACAGTCAACACATGAAAATGCCCTGGATGTAATGTGTACTTGAAAGTAATTACACACGTCTGTAAGGACAATGTTTCTTTCAAGGCCTGAATTCTCCACTTGCTATAATCACTGAAATATTTCCCTATCTTTTTGGTTAGGCATTTTAAAGGGTAACATGTCAAGCCCTGGAATTTAGACCCATTTTTACTGCTGTGATAGTCTCATTTTTACTACCCTTTTGTTGTTTCTCTCTGCTATAATAACCAGGGCATCACAGGAACTCAAGGAAAGTAGGTGTTTCATGAAAACCAGGCTGCCCCACAGAATGAAACATAAATAAAACTACTGGTGGGAATCGGCCTAGCTTCACTGAAGTCAGTGGAGCTAGGCTGATTTACACCAGTTGAATATCTTGATCATTGTTTGGAGACTGAGGGCTTGTCTACACTGGCACTGTACAGCGCTGCAAGTTTCGCGCTCAGAAGTGTGAAAAAACACCCCCCTGAGCGCAGCAAGTTTCAGCGCTGCAAAGCACCAGTATAGGTACGGAGCCGCACTCCCAGCACTGGTAGCTACGCCCCTCATGGAGGTGGTGTTTTTAGAGTGCTGGAGACCTCTCTCCCCACGCTTTGCCATGACTACACAAGCCATGTTGAAGCGCTGCCACGACAGCACTTTAACATTGCCAGTGTAGACTATCCCTGAGAGATATTCGTGTTACTACTGCAGAGTTACCTGCCACAATCACACTCTCTGAACACACAATAATACAGAGATTGCACCCCACCTTGCACGACTACAGTCCAAATCAATGTAGCTGCTGTCCTCACTGTTCGGAGGCAGGAAGGAAAACATGCTGAGCCAATCACAGAGCTCTCCTGAATGCCAAGGAGCTCTGGAAGGGATTGTACATCCTAAGGCACAATCATTCTTGAACTCCGTCTGGTGCAGTTTTGCATCATCCTCAGTGCAGACAGTGTGTTAATTCCAGTCTGGCCCTTTCTGCCTTCTATCTCTGATATTGAGATAGAAATGCTCCACAGTAATTAGAGTGAAATGCAGAACTTGTCTGAGAAGCATTTTCTTAGCTATTTATTTTGTACACAGGCATGGAATGGCAGCAATTTTTTGGGGGTTTTGGGACCCAACAATTCTACAGCTATTTTATAGTACATTTGAATATTGGGCTGATGTTTTGTAGCAAGACAAACACAATTTTTTTTATGGTTTGAGCATTTCTCCTGAATGCTTATGAGAAGATACTTCTTCTGTTCAGGTAAAAAAATAGGGCATGGGATAGAATATAGATATTATTTTGCCTCAGGAGCTGCATACAGTTTTCATTGTTAGAAAGGGCCAGAGTTAATACTGCAAATTGGTTTCCATTGTGACCTCCTCTTTCACACACCCAACTTTCTGTAACATTCAACTTTCAGGCAGAATCTTTCCATGCTTGGTCTTTGTGAAAAAGTGTTATTTTGGTTGCTTTGGGACTCTGTAGGTGAGGTCTAATCTGTAAAGAGGCCATCAGAGGTAATTTCCATTCATCCCTGAAGCTTCTTGGAGATGGGACAGAAATGTTTGGTGATGAACAGTCATTTATGCACTATTCTTGCAATTCAGTTTAGGACAGCTCTTCTTTGAGTGATTCATTTAGATGGCAAGCTCCTTGTTGCAAGGACCTCTTCTTATTTGTCTCTCTGATACACTTTTTGGTGCTATATAAATAAGCACCAATAGTAATTTATAAAATCTTTATTCACTCCTATTGGAGTACCATCTGTCTCTCTGTTCTACCTACCAAAAATATCTCTCTCACTTTTGAACACCCTCACCTCCTAGCAGCTGACATACTCAGCAGAATAACATCTGTTCATGTACTGTACCTTACAGATTCTCTGGCAGATCCAGCTGGCAAATTATTTCGGGGGGAAAATGCTGCAGCAAACAATTAAAAATTCTGTGCACAATATGCTAAAAATCTGCATATTTTATTTGTCAAAATTACACAATATAATCACACCAGTTTCAATTATTTTGGTAATTTATAGCAAGTGTGTCTGTCAGCATGTATGTCTGTAACAACACAGACAACAAAAAAGATTCAGGAAATAATCTTTGATAAACAGATTCCTTACTAAACATATTAATACTGAACTTTCATTCATTCATTTAAACTACAATACAGAAATGTATTTCCTCACTCCTGAGAAGCAGTGCACATGTTTAGGGGAGTCAGGGGTAATGGAGGAGCTGAGGGAGAGGGAAGTAATCGCTGGGAAGGAGCTTGGGTGTGAACAGGGACGGTTGTTGGGTATCGGTGGGAAAGTATGGAACAAGTTTTTTTGAGGAGGAAGGAGAAAGAATTGCTAGGGAACCTCCCCCATGCAGACCCTGGCTGACCCCTAGCTTCTCTCATTCAGCAGGCACAACTGCCCCTATCCCTGTGTGTTCCTGCACCCCCAGTCAGCCACACCTCCCCCATGTGGCCCTGCACCCCCTTCCTCTGTCCCCATTTGTCCCTGAACTCCCACTCAGCCATCACCCTCCCCCATCCCAATGTGTCCTTGTACTCCTGTCCCCTTGTCCCCATGTATCTGTGTAATCCCACTCAGCCACCCCACCTCCTTGTCCCCATGTGTCCTTGCATCCCCACTCAATTCAGCCCCTCCCCTGGTCTATCCCACCTACTAGCCCTTCTGAACCCCAATATGTGACTTCCCAGCAGCCCCATGCTGTTTGTCACCCCCATATCCTGTGTGTCCTGACCTCGCCCCACAGGCAGGATGATGTGAGGAAGGTAGCCTCTTCTCTTCCCTATCCATAGCTGGTGTTGCTCCTGTCTGGGAACTATGGCTCTCTGTTCTGTAACACCTCTCTAACAATGTATTTTCTGAGGAGAACAAAAGTCTTCATTGGAGATGAATTGTACACGTGCACAGTGGCACAGAATTTCCTCCGGAGTAGCATGTGCTTGACACAGTGACATACACTCATTGAAAGAATGCCTATTTTCCCTGAAAGAGATTAAAAGATATTTAGCTTTGAAGGTATGTAGTTATCTCTGTATAAACCAACCTCAAACATCTGCAGTGAGAATGAAAAAAGCTACAAGGCTCAGTCCTAACTCTGGGAACTGGTGGCTTAGTCCCAGATATTTTTTAGCTTATACTTCACCCCAGCATGCAGGGCAATTAGCATGCTAGAACAAATTGCTGAACTGGCGCTAGTGTGTGTGAAAACTTGGCTACATATCAGGCTACTGTCATCCAGAGGCTCTAGCCAAATGGTTCATAATGTTCCCCAGTCTGAGTCATACCAGGAAGGAAAACCTTGTGGTTAAGTCAGTGGTGTGGGACTCAGGCAATCGAAGTTCAGATCCTGGCTTTGTCACAGACTTCCTGTGTGACCTTGGGAAAATTACAAACGACTTGCTTTGTCAGTCATGTCTACTGCGATTGCAAGCTCTCCAAGGCAGGGACTAATTCTTACTATGTATAGATATGTCTACACTGCAGTGTAAGCCCAGGGTTAAGTTAGCAGATCGTGGGTTTGTTAATTTAGGGCTTGAGCTTCTCCACTCATCTGTAACCCCAGGTTAGGAATTCTTGAACCCTGGGTCCTAGCCTGGGGCTCCAGCACCTACATTGTGTTATGCTGGCCTGATCCTAACCCCCCCATATCCCAGACTGCCCGGAACCCTCCCAAAACGTGGCTGCTCTGGCCCTATGTTTGTGGTCCAATGTGGGAAAACATGACTGTCCAGGGGACAAAGAAAGTCAGCCCATCGGATTGTGGAATACTTTTGACAGACTCCCAGAGCACAAGTCCAGTGGGGCTGTGTCTTCACTGAAAAGCAATAGGACTTGAATACTGGGTCCCAGCGTGACTCAGGCTCACATTCTCCACCCCTTGGAGTTCTAGGACACTGGGCCCAAGCTTCAGGTTTATACAATTTGTATGTAGACAAACGGGGGGTTAGGCTTGAGCCTGAGTTCAAACCCTAAGCTTGCACTGCAGTGTAGACATACCCTCAATGTACATTGCCTAGCACTATGAGGCTGATTTTGGTTGGAACTTCTAAGTATTACCATAATATTAATAATAAAATCAGCAGCAGCGTTCGGTCACAAGGAGAACTAAGGCAAGCATTGTGGAAGACAAGCTCTGCGGGATGCTATTACGAAATTTGCTATTATTCATGTTTTCCCTCCATTTTGTAGTTCTTATTAAGCCTGCGAAGGGGTACCTATTGCATCAATAAGTGTATTCATGAGATATAGTATGTTGTGCTTCCCAGTTCCACACACCACATGAGATCAAAGCTGCAGTGAAATGAGAGAATGTTGTGATTCACACAGTGCGGGCACTTGGTCACTTAAGGTTTTTATTGTTTGCTTAGAGTTGATGTTGCAGATTACAGTATGTGAACATCACCAGCTGTAGTTTGTCTGTTCATTTTCTTTCCCTTATGGGGATTTGGAAGGAGGAGATGTGAGGATGTTAGCAGTTTTAGTTTTTCCTGTGGGAAATCAAAGAAGCATGCTGGAAGAAAATAATAAAGAGGAAAAACAGGAGGCAGAGAGAAACATTACTTTCCCCCAACACTAGCCACCCTTTCCCATGAAGACCTAGGTCAATCCTGCTTGAGAAAAATATATGGGAGGGGGATTAAGGGGACTAGAAGAGAATAATGATTCAGTGGCTAGGGCCCTAGCCCAGGAATTAGGAGATTTCAGTTCAATTATCTGCTCCGCTACAGACTTCCTGTGTGATTTTTGGCATGTCACTTAGTGTCTATGTGCATCAGTTCCCCATGGGAACTGGAGAGAATACCTATTCTCTATCTCACACTGGTGATGGGAGGATAAATACCTTAATCAGTGTGAGGTGCTCAGATACTACAGTGATGAGGGCCATATAAGTACTTAAGGTAAATAGAAAACTCCAGGAATTTCCCTTTAATAATTCCAGGATGGGAGGTGTCGTCCCTTCCCCAGAAAATAGGCCAACATTCCACCATCAAGCCCCAGGAATGCCAGGAGGCATCCTCTCCACACAGAAGCCTTGTGCCTCTGCATTAGTTTGAGAACACAGTTCTAATGACGTCAGGCTGCCTCTGGCCAGTGCTATAGGGACGGGGTAATATTTTATATTAGAGCAATGTCTGCTGGTGAGAGAGACAAGCTTTCAAGCCACACAAACGTGTCCTTCAACCTCCCTCTCTGTCTCCCAGTAGAGCACTGTGACTCCGTACAGAAGAAACCCAGGTGAAGATTGAGGGTGGGGGGAAGAGCAGACTTCTGGCCTGTCCCCTTCCTCTCCCTCACCCTCAGACCTCCTTCTTAATACCACATAGATCCCAGCTCCTGTGGAGAGCCAGCCATGGGGTAACAGGAAAACAGGAAAATCCATTCACTAGTAGTTGATGAGTGGGTTCATTTATTTGCCTCTCGCAGTGTACACAGGTGCTTTGCAGTGAGCACTGAAGTTTCTCTGCCATTTCTGGATCTTGCAGGACTAGTAGAAGAGATAGTCATGTGGCAATGCCCCTAGAGGGGCATGCAGGAATGTTTAGGGGGTGAGTGGTGATGACAGGAGATTCGGGCTGGCGATGCCAAGTGCTCAGGCCAGTGGGGCTCATTCGAGCTGGTCCTGAACAGAAGGTCCGGGAAGGATCCCTACCTCCACCCCCTGACTTATCTCAGCAGGCCACACAGCATGTCTGGGTTTGGGGGGGGGGGGACTCCAAAAAATCTGGGGAGGCACATGACACTGCATGACACCCCCACACACATCACCTCTGAAAGGAGAAAAGGAAGTGTCTGCTCCAGAGAGTCTGCAATACAGATTTGTGAGAAAAAGAAACAAAAGGAACAGGTGAAAGGACAAAGAGGTAACAGTGACGCTAGTCCACTTTTACATAATTAAGAATAGGCTCAACGTTCCACCTGTCCAGCATTCTTGCATTTGCTTCTTGGTAATGCAATATAGACTTGGTTTATTCCTCAAGTGCTGTGGGTAAGTAACATTTTGTAAAATGCAAGTTACATTTGTACATTTGCAAGTATATGAAATTTCAGCATCAAGTGATAGCAAATTGGCAAAACATGGCAGCACTTCATATGTTTACAGGTTGGTCATAATTCACAAAATTAAGCAGAAGAGTGTTAGTTTGCCACCATTGCTCCCTGAAGTAAAAGCTAGGAGTTTCACTAAAGCCCAGCAAGACCAGAAGTAGTCTGTTCTTGCAACAGTCTCTAATACCCTTAGTGACCTTGAGTAGTACCTCAGGAGCCAGTCCTACAAACACACATGATGTGAGCAATGTGAATGGGGTTAGAATGGTGGTGTTTGCCAGGCAGGAGATATGCAGGGAGGTAAAAGGAAATTAGTAGATGAGTATGCGCCCTCCATGGCATGGGTTTGTAAACAGTTGATGGTCAGGGCTTCAGCATGAGATAGAGGCTGATTTTGAAAATGTGTTTCAGAGAACAGAATAAAGGGGGACAAATAAGAACTGGTTGAGTGAGGGGGATAAGGTCTGGTGGCTCAGAAAGGATGCAAGCTCACATCTGCCCAAAATGGCAGCAGCCACTGGGTGCCTGGTACCGGAGTTAACATAGCTGTATAGTGTAATAAATATCAATTGTAAAGATAGATACTTACATGCTGAGGAACCCTTAAGAGGCCCAAGAGGGTCTGGCTTCCTACACAGACACTCAGGTTCTTGAATAAATCACTTTCCTCTAATGAATTGTGGTCATCTTCAGAGGCCTCTGCAGAGGAAGGGGTGCCACTGTCCACAAGGCCATTGGGTTCTGTGGTGCACATGGGCAAAAAAAATCTGGCCAGTTCCTTGTAAAATGTACAGGTCACATGGGCACCATGTAATTTGTTTCTAGCATCCCTGGTTTTTTTGTACATCTTCTTAAGCTCTTTATATGGCACTGATCAGCTTCCCATCCATGATCCTTCTCATCTATGTGCTTGGCAATGTTCAAGAGGTTTCTTATTGTGACAATTGGTTCACAAGGTTTTGCTGATCATTGCTTTCTCCACAGATAGTGAGGGGATATACTTGATCCTGGCCTTATGCCAGCTTTTAAGTGGGGAAGGGGTTATCTGGTCAACTGGACCCAGAATGAGTGGAAGTCACAGAGTTAAACAGACAGGTGGGTCATAGCTCCCCACACAACAGTGTGGGACAGCAGTTGGAGAGTAATGTGCGGAACTATTGCACACATATTAACAGTGCACACTAATTCAATTCACAGTGAATGTACTCCATTTTGAAAGTGGAGTACAGCATTCACAGCAAATACGGAGTTAGTGCACTTTAAGGGTTTGTGTCATGTGTACATAGGCATTTTCAATGCACACCAGCTTGAGTTACGGTGAACTAAACCCACCATAACAGTCCACCTTAATAGTCCATTTTTCTGTAATACATAATCTTAATTGAATAGTCCTATGTTCTGACCACACCTTAGTGTAAAAAATATAGTAAACTTTCTCATTTAACTCCAGAATGTTAAAAGGAAAGGGAATGAAAAAACCCTATTTAAACTAAGAAAATATCAATTATGCCAAATGATATTGTAATACAATATTAGCTACAGGATGTGATTGTTCAGTAATAGTATCTCACAGACATATGGTACCATTACCTAGACTTGCATCTAGAATTGCAGAGTGACAGAGAGCCACTTGCATCTAAAATAAGGAGTGGCAAAGAGCAATTTTCTGGGACTAGGTAGGCCTAGAAATTAAGTTATCACTGTTTTGTTCTCTCGGCACTGCCAGAAGCAGAAGATGTATTTTTGTTCAGCTGTTTCCAAAGTTTTAGGAGCACATGGCATCTCCACTCCACCCAAGATTATAGAAATATTTGAAACCACAGAAAGGCTATGCAGCTGTGCAGGCTTAGATTGCGACTCGTTGATTTAATTCAGGTTTGCACAGGCAGCAGCCTCAACAAATTTATTTAGGTTAGCTTGTGTCAGAAGGCTGCTGGCACCACTCAACAATTTTTTTAAAGAGTAGAATTATTAGAGAAAATAATGGTCTTGTTTTCTAACTATTAACATGACACATATTCTTCTATGATTTTCCAGGATGTCCCAGCTGTCTTCCCGTTCTTTTAAATCACACATTTGATTACATTTTGAGATTATTACTGTGAAGAAAAGTTACTTAGGGAGGAACCTGACTAATTCATACTGTTGGTTTTAATCTATAAAGCCTTAGAAATATTTACTTTAGAGATTGCCTCTTTGCAAATGCACAGTAAAGTCAGTTGATGAATTACTATTGATAGCCCCTCTGTTTGCACCATTGAGGATGACAGACAGGGGACTTGTAGGGGAGGGTCTTGTGGCCTCCTTTCGTCTGCTAGGCTGTAAGAGCCAGAATCTGCTAACCTTCAGAGCACAATGCCACATTTGTTTCTTCTACTAGGCATTTACTCATAAAGTCTAAAAATCAAGGAAATATTTTCTTTTAATAATGTTTTGAGTCTTTGCTTGGTGAATTATGGCTACAGAAATAGTTAGGATCACTGCCTATTTGAGGTAGTTAAATGTTCATGTTTATCTGTGTGATATGGCAAATAAACCCCCAAATCTGATTCTCTGCTTTATGAGTAGGGTCCTACCAAATTCACGGTCAATTTCATGATCGTAGGATTTTAAAAATAATAAATTTCATGATTTCAGCTATTTAAATCTGAAATTTCATGGTGTTGTCACTGTAGGGGTCCTGACACAAAAAGAGGTAGTGGGAAGGTCACAAGGTTATTGCAAGGGGTTGTGGTATTGCGACCCTTACTTCTGCGCTGCTGCTGGCACTGCCTTCCGAGCTGGGCAGTTGGAGAGCAGCAGAGGCTGGCTGGGAGCCCAGCTCGGAAGGCAGTGCCACTGCCAGCAGCAGTGCAGAAGTAAGGATGGCCTGGTATGGTATCGCCACCCTTACTTCTGTACTGCTGCCCGCAGAGCTGGACACCAAGTCAGCAGCCACTCTCTGGCCACCCAGCTCTGAAGCCACTGCAGAAGTAAGGATGGCAATACCATGCCCCCCCCCCCCCAATAACCTTGAAATCCCCCTGCAATTGCCTTTTGGGTTGGGACCCCCAGTTTGAGAAATGTTTGTCTTCCCTGTGAAATCTATATTGTATAGGGTAAAAGCACACAAAACCAGATTTCACAGTCTGTGATGCATTTTTCCTGGCCATGTATTTGGAAGGGCCTTATTCATGAGTAATTCTGTTTTACCAGCTGCACCACAGTGTTATCTTAGATGGATCCCTCTTGTCTTAAGTCACAAGTCAAGATAAAGTAGAGAATCAGAGAGGTAGCCGTGTTAGTCTGGAATAGCAGAGGTAACAAAGAGTCCTGTGGCACCTTAAAGACTAACTATAAAGTTTAGAAGCATAAGCTTTCGTGGGCTAATACCCACTTCGTCGGATGCAAGTAGTGGAAGTGTCCAGGGGCAGGTATAGATAAGTAGGCAAGAACCAGGTAGGAGGTAACAAGGTTAGTCCAATCAGGCTGAACCAGCTTGTTATCTCAAATCAGGGAGGGTGGGGTATCCTTCTAGCAGCTGAATTGCAAGTGTGAACTCGGAGAGAGGAGAAGCTGTTTTTGTAATTAGCAAGCCATTCAAGATCCTTGTTCAATCCTAGATTGATTGTATCAAACTTGCAAATGAACTGCAGCTCTGCAGTTTCTCTTTGCAGTCTGGTCTTGAAGTTTTTTTGCTGCAGATAAAGTAGTAGATCCAGAAGCATGGAGGCAATACTTGGAAGGAGCCTTGGCTGAAGAATATTGAACACATTGTAAAAGAGCAGGAAGGTTCTTTAAGATCTAATGACTTGATTTCTGAAGAGTTAGGAGTCAGCAGTATTTCGTGCATCACCTTCTATTGAGGAGGCTATGGAATGACAAGAGTAATCTTTGAAGCAGTGAAAAAAAAGATTCTACACATCTTTATCCACCCATTGGCCACAGAGGGGAGATAATGCAGAAACTGGATAAGATGGTGGAACATGGAGGCACAGAGCTGTCTGCCTCCACAATACAGTGACCAGATGTCTTTATTATATAGGGACAGTCCTGATTATATAGGACTTTTTCTTATATAGGCTCCTATTACCTCTCACCCCCTGTCCCGATTTTTCACATTTGCTATGTGGTCACCCTACTCCACAAGACAAAACCCAAATCCACATCCAAATGAAGAGCTATTCTCAAAGGATTAAGTCGAGTTTTGCACAACTGTACTCCATTGGACAGGCCTTAGAGATTTCCAGAAAACCTCACATTTAGAGTAGGTCATGTCTAAAGTCTCAAAATTTGACATTTTAAGTCCAAGATCATAATATATAATTATTCAAATCACATACAGAATGTTTTGAAAAACGTATGTTCTGGATGATCACCTGTAACAGTCTCAAGTCAATACAAGGATAATTAACTCAATATGGGTGATTTTTACTATGTATACATATTGGAACTGTATATGTTAGTTATACAAAGCATGGAATACAATTTTATTTACTGCATGTGAACTGATTTAGTGTCTCACTAGAATACCAAATCATAACTTGAAGCCTTATAAAACATTCATAGAATGAAATTATTTCCATATTTTCATTCTGCATTCTGTTTGTTTGGATTTTGAAGAGTTTCAGCTAAATTCAGACAGAATTTTTATACTGTAGTATTGCATTTACATGCTGTCAGATGAGAACTCCAAAGTCAGAGAAACTTTGAAAGAGACATTTTAATAAACAAAACATGGCCACATTAGTTTAGTAAAGAGGACATAGCAATAAGGAAAAAAAAATGAAGTTAGTCAATTCAGTGGAGGGAAAATCTAGTATTACTATTACTTTGTTAAATTTGTTTATTCAATAAAGGCATTTGTATTTAAGATGTGCCAAATAATTTTACTTGGATTAGAGAAGGAATGAATGAAGATGACATTTCAGAATGCCAGTTCAACATAACTCCCATCCTGAAGAATAGTTTGTGTACAACTCTAATTCACCTGACTCCGCAGGAACAAATACAATATAAATAGCACGTATTTAGAAGTTCACTAAAATATACTCTACAAGTAACTCTTTACATGCCACTCCTCTATACAGGTCCAAGGATATACAATTAAATATAGGCATCCTTAATTTCTTCATCAACTGTGTGATGGCACAGATAGAAGGTAGTAAATGATGAATTAATGAACAGGCCCTCTCTTTCATGAATACCCACATTAAAATACTGATCAAAAGTGATATTATTGTTCTATTTGTCCACATCAGAAAACTACCACAAAATCTAGGATGTTTAGGATGTTTCAGGTCAGGGCTGAGAAATATTGCTTACTCAGAGGTTCTCAAACTGTGCTCCGTGAGCTCCATTCAGGTGATCCACGTATAGTTCCCTCTAAGGTGTGTGCCTGGGTGGCCACACATGAGAGAATGAAGGGCCACCAACCTAATTAGGTGCCTGGACCCTGGAGAAGATGCACATGTAAGGTGAGGTGGTGGCCTTGGGGGGAATACGAGGTAGGTGGGAGGGGGCAGTGGAGTGAGAAGGGATGTCGGGGGAGTTTGGGATATGCAGGTCTACGGTGTCAAGAGAAAGAGGCAACTTTCCCCACTCCAGGGCTGCGGCTGCCGGGGGGCGCTTTTATCCAAAGCACTTTACAATAGTTAGCTAATGGTACAAACAACATTTGGAAAGATCATTAAGTGGTCTGAAAAAAAATGGTGCAAGGAAGGTTAGTGGATCAATATGTATGCTAAAAACTGGTATGCATTTTTCAAATTTATCCTGATTGGGGCTTCCTTGGACTCATGGATTCATTCTGAAACACTGGAGTAAGCACTATACATGAAGAGTAAAACAAATTTGGAGCAGTGATATTATGAACGAGGTCTTCATGTGTAAATTTCGTATAATTACTTACTACATGGTACTGTCCCTCCATATTATGGGTTATCCTTACCATTGAGCATCTGGAGAGATTAGCAGTTAACTTTCCAGGCCAATGTGGACGCACATGGGAACTGTGATGTCAGAAACATTATATCTACACTTGTTTTGATATCCCTTAGCAGAACAACAAGCCATGTGCGGCGCCTTCCAGATTTGTGCTTCTGAGTGATACATCAGTAGCTGAGTACATCCAGGTGTTCCTTGAATACATTGTCTTATAGGCAACTTACTGAACAGCGAGTAGCCAATGTATTAAATATTGCAGTGTCAGAATCCAATATCAGTAAAGATACCATAAAAGAAATATACATGCAACCTGACACCAAGCATGATTGTTTTGAATAACATGTGCCTCAGTTAGGATGTGGCGTCATTGACCCCACAATATGAATTGTGCTAAAGGAAACTTGTTTACAAGAATCTGTGATATTCACTGAGGACAGTACCATTTAGCTAATTAATCATTATTAATCCCAAAAGAACTGTTATGGAAGTTAACATAATTCCCATAAGTGGTATAATTAACTTGTTTACCTACATGATTTTCCCTTGCTTCCTTATTTTCTGTGATCAATTCATTAATCTTTTCTTGTTTAAATAGCTCAGCAATGTCACGCATATTAGACACTATTCCTCAGGATCAGGCTCTCACTGCCACAGGTTTAGAAACGGTTTCTGCTGCATGATGCTTAAAAGAGTTAACGTGCCTTTTTATATCTTTGTAGCTGCTCTGTTCCAAATGGACATCCCGGATCCAAACAATCCAGAAATGGAACCAACAACTCTAAGTTTTGGAGTCTCATTCAAAAGATACCCGACTGCAACATAGTCTTTTGCCTAGTTATTGGGGCTCATGGACATTCCTGACATAATGCTAATATAGTTCTTAGTTAATACACAGCAGTAATGCACTTGCTCTTACACAATTACCAAATGTAGCCATATTTCAGGGAGAGGTTTAAAACAGTATGTTCACAAACTGTATATTATTAAGAATTGTCCCAGGTGAGGATGTAGCAATTATACACCTAGGTAAACCTGACCTAGGCAGGAAAAATAGCAGTATTACTTTTACTGGTGACTTGGGACGATATAGTTTGCCCATGGTAGGATGGATTACAGGAGTTTGGGTCATTACCATTAATGTTGCCTTTTGTTTTCCAACCCCAGCTCCCCATTCTACAATACATTAACATACCAGCACTTTCTGCTAAGTTTATATAGCTTCATCTCCTTAAATTAAGTCAGGGTTAGTAAAGTTTACTTTCCCCTTTCAAGACCCATAGATATACATTTTATTTCCTGAAAACATAACCCTATGGTTTCAAAGTGACTTAAAACTAGAGTCATTCATTCACTGGGGCTCCCTACATTGTCCCCAAGTTCTGAGGCATGAACATGACTGGGCATTGAAAAGTAACTTCATAGTCTTTGTTTCTTTGGGTTACACAAACCGCATCTCTGTTGTCAGGCATAATTGTGAGCTCGTTTCTTAACTTCAACAGCAGTGGTGTGAACCCATAAAAAGCATGATCATTAGGCAGTCTCTGGAGGGGGAAGGACTTACTTTTAAACAGCTTGTCCACTTTATTTCTAATAACCTGAGTTTTATACACAGATGAACTCAGTTTGTCCATAGTGGCAGGAACAAAGGCATCAGTGCCATAGATTATGCTCCTGCACAGAATAAGCCAAAAGTATAACTGGTCTCCCATTTTCCATCACCCATTTGTCAAAGCAGTCTTTTGCCTTCTGTTTTGCCTTGCCCGATTCTTCAGGCACATACAGATGCCTGTTTGTTTTTCTGGTACCATGGTGAACCCTTTATCTCTTTGTTCTGAACACATGTACCCCAGCCTTCTTCAATACAACCTTTCTCACCTAGAAGGAGCTGGCTTGGCTATTATAGGTCCCACATCCCTCTGATTCCCAGCAGCTTCTGAGAAGATTGGATAAGCAGAGCTAATTGGTGTCAGTTTTTTCTTTTCTTCCAGTTCACTCTATCACACAACTGAAAATGAGTTCCTTTAACGGGAAATGTCAGGAAACCTTAATAGGCAGTGCTACCAGCCTCTCTGCTTCTTCTAGTAATTTATTTTCACATGTTTTGTTGTAGTTTATTGCTTATGTTATGGTAGTAATTTAACGACCTGTTCTATTCCTTTTCTTTTAAAGAAAACACTGTAATAAATAACATGAAGACTCAATGTACAGAGGATATATATTTATTTTTTAAAATGTATTGGACTTATTTATATATAAACAAAGGCTGAACAGGGCACTTGTATACACTTTTGGCTCACCTACCATAAATTAGGGTATAATCGGTAATATATTTTTTAAATGCAGCAGTAAAATTCAGATCTAATCCACTACCTGTAAACAAGGTAATCTAAAAATGTCACCCCACAACTGTTCCCCATTTATATTCTCCCACCCCCACCATTTTCAAATGTCTGGGGTGGGAGGAAGGAGGAGATAAGCCGTGTAATATACCCGGAAGTCTTAAGATTTTTGCTATTTTGGACCAAAGGAGGGAGTGAATTTCCAAGCCACAGGCCCCTCCCAGTAGGAATGCATCCCTATCCAGGACAGCACTAAGCCCCTTGCTTAAATTGAAGTCAATTGGAGTTGAGCATGTGCTTAAATGTAGGCACATATTTAAGTGTTTTCCTGAATAGGGTGGATTTAAGCATCTCCCTGAATTGGGCCCAGAAAAGGACTGGCCAGCAGCCTTTTTTTATTTATATCAGTAACTCTAGCTTGAACTCCTTTGCTGTGGCAGTGTGTGGGGTGTGGACTACTGTGCAGAAGGATTTAGTTACAGATGTTGTCATTCTAAAGTGTTTAGAGATTCAGAAAATCTGTTAGAAAATGCAATCTTTTGCTGCATTTCTTCATCCTTGAGGTGCTGCAGGGAGTTGAATAGAGACCTCTGGCGTTCATTTAATTTATTACAACATTTACATTTAATTGATTCAAGAGCTGTAGCTCACGAAAGCTTATGCTGAAATAAACTAGTTAGTCTCTAAGGTGCTACAAGTATTCCTCACTTTCTTATTTGATTGATGTGATTTTATGAGCTCTTTTTTTGGTTAGGGTTTCACGTGCTTTTATGTTCCTTGTGTCTTTATAGGTACACATTAAGCATCACATAAAAAAATCATAAATCTCACAATACCAGCTGGCATAGTTAATAAACCCATAATCTTACCCTTGTTGAACTATATCAAAGCCCTGCAACATCTGGCAAGTTTTAATTTCTATATTATAGTGAGGTTTAATTTCAACTCCAAAGCCTCCAGATATGGTCATGGCTAGAATTTCTTTATCTATTGCTTATTTATGCTGCCTAAACTGTGTTTGGTAGATATGAAGACTGCCAGGATTTCCAGGGTTTTATCCTATCCAATTAGCACTAAAACAATTGCTAAGTAGCATACCAATTTTTTTTTTTTTTTTTGCTTTTTAGGTCTGCTAAGGTTGAAAACAAAGATAAGGATTTGCCATTTCTTTCTAACGCTCTTTCCATCTGCCGTACTGCATCTGCCTTCTCGGTGGATTAGAAAGTATGTGTGTAGAGAAAAGCTTTACTACTGCAATCAGAAATGTTCAGAAAAAGACTACAATGTTGTACCTGTCTCTTTATTTCCCAGCCTCTGCTCCTCAGACAGGATTTCTATTCATATACCCTCCCTTTTTTTAACAACCCTATATGTAGGGTCTGAGATACCTACAGTGCTCTCCTTAATATCACCAAAATTTCAACATATCTCTCTTGCAATTGGTGGTGGGCTGGTAAAGAAGTCAGAATAAATCCCCACAACCCACAAGGATTTCATGTATATTGTATTTGGTGATGTTTTCTCCCCTGAGTTGCCCAGCCACCCCTCATTTTGAGCAAGAGGGTGTAAGTTCAGCGTGAGTACTGATTGCTGTAGAATGTCAGAGGCTAATGCTTTTCCTCTCTGCTAGAACTTAATGGAGCATGTGTGCCTTGCATATTAGTTCATTGGAGGCTATGCCAAGTAATATATGATCTATATGGGCACTTTCAGACAAACCATACCATTAATAAGCTTCCACAGCATCCCCTCAGCTATATGAAAAAGCACTTTGAAAAGACAAGCTAAAACAAGTCATTGGTCTTGCTGAAGGGTTGAGTGATAGGCTGCTGAGGGAGGAGAGAAACAGAATGAAATTCAATCTAGGCATTATTTTGTCACCATCCTTTATCCTTGATTCAAGGTTACATATCTTCCAGGGACCTGCAAGCTGTCAGGTGGGCACGTCGGCTCACATTTGATGCCTGTCAAGTATCCTTTCCCCTCCCCTTGAAATATTGCTCACTATATTAGTGTGATCAAAAATCTCCCTGGGGGTAGCAATGAAAGCCCTTCTTTAGGAGTGGATGTTGTCCTATAGCCTCAGAATTTAATAAAAGCAAAGAACCCTATCATGCTGCTTTGGAAACAATAGACATATATTACCTCAGGTGCTGTCAGCAGTAGGAATTGTCTACGGGACCTGCCTGAGCATATATTGCTATATGGTACACACTGAAGATCTATGACAATTCTAACTAGATGCTCTAGTAGGAGGATTTGGGGGCAAGGCTGAGATAGCATAATGTATGTTCAGTGATTGCTTGAGGGTTTCCATTAAGGGCAAGAAGCCATCCAGGTACAATCAGAACTAATTTGAATTTTCCAAGGTGAATGTAAATTGCCTGCAATGCTAACCAGGTCTCATGACTTTTAGTGCAGTATCTATCCACCAGGCCATGTTACCACTTCCTAATGTTTGAATTGGTGTAGTTTATAAATAAGTTATTCTTAACAATATTACCTTCTTGATTTTTAACCTATCCATTTAACAAGCACTGATTCCTCCCCCAACTCTATATTTTATGAGGTAGGAGCAGCACATCTTTCTCATTTCCTTGTCAGGAGCATTGATAGTGTCAACAAAGTTTTTCTGTGCAAGACTTAACTGGAGAGGGGCTGTTACTTAAACTGAACTCCCTCTGCTCACATAGAATCGATGTGACACAGAATTGGGCCACCTGTACAGAGACCTAAAAAGTGGAGATATTTCCCCTTTGTCCACTTAGCCCTAGCTGGGACTAGGAACACTCATATTTTCTAATCAAGATGCAAAATAAGAATAGCCAACCCATCAATAAATATTAACGTACCTAATTAGAGTAGATGATCAACTAGGAGAGAAAACTATTTAATAATTTAAAACAAATTTTACTTTATGTAAAACTTCCAGTAAATTAATCAACCTTGTTTTTAGATCGATTATGCATTATTTAAGACTTTAAATAAAATATAAATTACAATATTTCCAAAACAGCTGATTAAAGATTTGATTTTAATAGGTCAGATTACTTTGATAATTAGTATTGTGCAGCTCAGAGTAGCTACTGGGGGTTTTCAATCTGTAAGTGCCTTCTCCCTGTCTTCCTGTGCAGCCATATTGAACTTTTAAACTGACAAAAGCACATCTGCCACGGACCTAATGTATGACCCTGATACAGTATTGTTTGGTTTCTTTATGACATCTATAAAATGTGTTTCGCAGAAGGTGCTGACTAGCTCAGTGGATTGGTAATGAGTTATGAAGTCTTTCACCCCAAGGCTGTCACTCTGAATCCAGCCAAGGTTGATAATGAATAGTGTTGCCACATAAAACCTGTTTGGTGGCCTGTGTGACTGAGCATGAAACCTGAAATGCTCTTTCAGCTTTACAAGGTCTTGCCTCCAGGGATGAAAGTAAGTTAAAGGACTTACGGGTACACCGGAAGTCCTGATCAGGGGGCGGGGCCTCACTGGAAGAGGCGTGGTCTCAACCGGAAGAGGCGATTTAAAGGGCCCCGGGCTTCAGGCAGGGCCGGTGACAGAAATTTTGGGGCCCCCTACTCTGAGCGTTTGGGGCCCCCCTACTCTGAGCATTTGCCTCCCCCAAGGGCTGGCCCGGCTCTTGATGCGGGTGGGCGGGGGAAGCGCTGCAGCCCGGGGTGCCTCAGGGCGGCTCCTGGGGAGCGGGACGAGCAGCGGCTGAAGGGCTCGGGAGGCAGCCGGCCACGGCGCCGGACACAGCCGGGGAAATGCGGTGCGGTGCCCAGGGGGGACGACTACGAGTAGAGGTGTGTACCGGTCCCTGGACTTCAGGGACCCCTCTGAAGTCCGGGGCCCGGTACAGTTCTACCCATTGTACCCCCCTGTAGCCGGCCCTAAAGGTGCTACCGCGGCAGCAAACCGCGGCCAGTGGGAGTCGTGGGGAAGCGGCACATGGCGAACCGGCAGCTAAAGAAAGCAGCGGGGCTGCTAAGTGTACTTACCCTGTGGTCCCATGCCAACCGTTGCCCTAAAGCCCTTTAAATTCCCTCCGGAGACGTTCTGCCGCTCCCCAGGTCTTCAGCCGCGGGGCTCTGGCAGGGATTTAAAGGGCCGGGGCAGTAAGGGCTGCCGCAGCCCTGAGCTCTTTAAATCTCCACCTGAGCCCTGCTGCTGGAGCTCTGGGATAGTGGCCGGGTTCCCATGGGGATTTAAAGGACCAGGGGCTCCTGCTGGGAGCCCCAGGCCCTTTAAATTGTCTCCCGAGGAAGCCGGTCCCCATACCGGCACGTACCGGCTTATTTTCACCCCTGCTTGCCTCCAAATCACAGAGGTTCAATGGCAGGACAGGACACAATGTACTTGGTCTGTGGATAAAAAGAAGCCTTCATTCTCCAGAGTGGTCAAGCTGACAACTTCCATAAGAAACCTTTTATTTTACATTTAAAAGTGGCAGTTTCAAAGTTTGTGGCACAAATACGGATTTTAGTTTCAGTCCTGGCTATCCATTTGCAGTGTGATATTTATGCACATTATGATATCTATGATGCAAGGATGCAGCAACAACTTTTTTCTTCTTCACAGTAGCACTGGTGTTACAAGGTGTAGTGGAAACACACCGAAAAACATTGTCATGAGGAGTTAAAAGTGGTGTGTACAATTGCCCTTTTCATGCCTGGATTTTCATTTTTGTTTGGTCAAGCAGGCCTCTGGCCTATCTTTGCCTAAATCTCCATTTTGTAGGCCTTTGGCTTACTTTACATTGACCTTGGCAAATGCTTTTGTTTATGCACCTGCTTGCTCAAATAGCATAACTTTAAAATGTTAGGGAAATCTTGTAGTTAATTAAAGCGGGCAGCTGCACCTCATAAATCTAATGCTATCTAAAAAGAAATTCATAAACACCAATAAAAATTGGGTACCAAAAAATCAAAACAAGTATAATTAATAACCTATAGGTAGGTTATGGGTATAAATAAGCCCCCTAATTTTAATTCGTAGAACTTCAACGTAGACCTGACCGGTAAGGTGCTGTGTATCGGCTTGGGGGTCCCTTCGTTGTCACCTATATGAAGTTCCCGACAACAAAAGAAAAAGTGTAAAATCATATTCTGCTTAGTAGTATTGGTTGGCTTGTATTCTTTTGATTTGCCTGCTATATGTAATAAATAGCCTAAATTCTACCTCACTTGTAAGCGTATTTGTCTCTGTATCCCATGAACCTACCTCACTTGGCACAACGCAAGGTCAATTCCCAGAACTCTGAAATACTTTGTAGGGTTGCCAACATTGTATTGTAGTGGTAAGGGACAGTTTTCTTAGCACCCCAGCCCCATCCCTCCTCTTAATATTATTATTAATAATTAATAATAATAACTCACCTACATTCGCCAGGGGTATTTCTTACTGCGTTTTGCAGCACTCAGCAACCCCTGATCTTGTTGTACAGAGATGAAAAAATAAGGGATCTTCCTTGTAATAAGGGATGCTTGGCAACCCTACTTATATCTGACCAGCTGGTGCAAATCTACCATTGGGTAGCTACACCAATTAAAACCCATAGTCTGCAAGGTCATTCCAGAAGACATTTAATTTTGGTTCTACGAAGTCCAGAGTGTGAACATTTTGGGGTATGGGATGAGGGTATATGATGAAAACAATTTCACAGACTTGTGATGCTGGAGCTTAGGGTTGTAACCCACCAAAACTGTCATGCTCCTTTTCTTGCAAATTGAGCTTTATCATCTTAAGTGTTTGCTAATAAGTTAAACTTTGGTTTGGGTATGAGCCACATGAGAAGTTTAATAACAGCAGTCCACTGTAAACTGTACTTCAGGATGATATTGTGCAATTCAGAGCATAGCAATCCAAAAAACACACACTTTGTACTGGGGTGCACTCATGAGCGCCTCCTTGGCCAGGTGCCTGCTTTCTCTCAGATAGAGCAGTGCCCCAGGCCTCCCTCCCTGGAGACAATGTCTTTGCCCTCTTGAGCTTCCTGGCTACAGCTCTCTAGCTAGACCACTATAGTTTAGTTCCCCCTCTGGGGTGCCTCAGTGTCCAGGTCACTTCCTCCCAATGGCAGTAACCAGGCCCGCCCACTACTCTGGGTCCCAGCTGAGAGTGCAGAGAACAGCCATTTGCTGTGTCCCTTTAACTATGTTACAGTGCTTCTCTAATTCCCTGGGCCACAACCCCTTGCCATCTTCACCCTTAGCTCAGAGACTTGTCCTAATGGAGTCCCAGTATTGTAAACATCTTTACCCTATGTTTTAATAAGCAAATGTATGTAATGAGCACACACAAACTCAGTTGCTTAAACTGTGGTTAAAACAAAGCTCTATGGGTAAGCTTGAACTGCTAACTGAGGAATAGTTGGCAGGCCTTAAATGTGAGAAATATCAGCCCATGAGAAAATAAGGGAGTATTATACTCAAACACTCCTATACTAACTGAGATAAGACACCTGGTGTTGTTGTGTGCAAAATACACTGACCTCCAGAAGTAAGCCTTGAAACTATTACTAATCTACAGTAAACCCTCGATTTAACGGACCTCGATTTAACGGACTTCGGATGCAACGGACAAAATTTCTGAGCAAGTCTGATGCATTCCTGATCCATTTCTGGTGGGCTGGCTGCCGGCTCCCGCCTGGGTCCAGGCAGCAGGCGGGCTGGCTGCCGGCTCCCGGCTGCCACCCGGGTCCAGGCAGCGGGCGGGCTGGCTGCCGGCTCCCGCCCGGGTCCCACCAGCCGGGACCCGGGCGGGCTGGCTGACAGTTCCCGGCTGCCGCCCGGGTCCCAGCAGCCAGGACCCAGGCGGGCTGGCTGATGGTTCCCGGCTGCCGCCCGGGTCCCAGCAGCAGGCGGGCTGCGGAGCTGTCGCCCCGACCCTGTGGTGGGCGGGCTGCTGCTCCGACAGCTCATTTTTTTTATTATTAAATAACGGACTTTTTGATTTAACGGACACCCCCTCGCCCGAATTAGTCCATTAAATGGAGGTTTTACTGTATATATATAAAAGTCAAATGCTGTATGTATGCGTGTATGTATGCGTGTATGTGCGTTTACTCCTTCCACACCGTTTGAGCTAGAGACTTGAAATTTGGTACAGTTAGAGGTCTTAGGGTCCTAATCAGGGTAAGATATGAAAATTTTTCAAATCTCACCTCTGACGCCCCCCAGGGGTGAAATTATTTAAAGGCCAATCACATCAGCTGGGCAGCTGCTGTTCTCTGTGACAGTTATGATGTCATAATACCCCCTCCAACAGATCCTGCACTCGCTCAGCTCTCTGCCCCTCCCCACCTCCGACGGACCCGAGTTGGGTTTGGTCAGAGGATAAGTGAGGTAGGGGTGTCGGGTTTGGTCGGAGGGTGAGGTGGGGGTGTCAGGTTTGGTCGGGGGATAAGTGAGCTGGGGGTGTTGGGTTTGGTCTGGGGGGGTGGGAAGGTGTTGGGGTGGGTGAGGGGTGAGGGGTGGGTGTTGGGGTTGGTCAGGGGGTGTTGGGTTTGGTGGGGGGGTAAGGTGGGGGTGTTGGGTTTGTTTGGGGGGTGAGGAGGGGGGTCGGGGTTGGTCGAGGGGTAAGTGAGGTGTGGGTGTCGGGTTTGTTTGTGGTGGTAGGTAGGGGTGTCGGGTTCGGTTGGAGGGGAAAGTGAGGTGGGTGTGTCAGGTTTGGTCTACGGGGGGTGAGGTGTGGGTGTTGGTCAGGGGGTGTTGGTAGGGGGGGTGACGTGGGGGTGTTGGGTTTGGGTGGGGGGGTGAAAATGTGAGTCGGGGTTTGTCGAGGGGTAAGTGAGGTGGGGGAGTCGGGTTTGGTCGGGGGGTGAGGTGGGGGTGTCAGGTTTGCTCTCTGCCCCCTCCCCCCTCCAACGGACCCCGCACTCGCTCAGCTCTCTGCCCCCTCCCCACCTCTGACGGACCCGAGCAACGCCGGGTATTTTCGCTAGTATAGATTAAAAGTGAGAGACCTACTGCGCAAGCTCGGCACTGCGGCAAATTAGAACCAATGAATATGTTTCTGATGTAACCTTCCGGTTTCCACATAGTTTTAACCATGTACGGGTATAAATGAATAATCAATGAGCCACATGAATATGTACATCTGTATGTTATAAAAGCTTTCAAGTTCTGATATCGGGGGTTGTTCTATTTCTGATGAGCAACCTTCAGCGCGCTGAATAAAAGCTTAAATTAACCCTTAACCTGCTGTCCAGTGAATAAAATTGGGGAAAGCAGCTGGACAGGATCTTTTTCTTCTTTTGAGGGGGGGCCCGTTGAGTCCTCTTACCACACCAGCAACCAGCTCAGGGCTCCTTCTTGCTCTCCCCAGTTTCTGGCAGCACTGCCCTGTCCGGGCCCAGTTCTGTAGCTCCATCCAGCCTCCTTCAGCTCCGGCAAGGAACTGAACTACCACTGGCCCTGCAGCTTTACTTATACTAGGCTGCTGGACCCCGATTGGCTATGTCCCACACAGCCACTTTAGGCAGTTTGGAGGGCCGTCTCTGCTGACTTTGTTGGGGTGGGCTGTGGCAGGGCCATGAGGCCTCCAGCAGGGGGCTTCAGAAAGTCTGGTATACCCTGTCTCTCTCTCTTAATCCAGAAACAATTCAGTTTCAAAGTAATAATTAATTGAACAAAGTCCCTGTACCATGGTATGGACTAAAAGCATTTGGGCTGACTGTCAGAACTGAGGTAAAGAAATACATAATGCAAGTGACTTGCCTCTTCCCAGCTTCACTCTTCCCTACTAGTGATCCACTGAATGTCGCATAATTCACCATTACTTAAGTGCAAAGGTGGTGCTGAATCAAGACTTGACTCCTTTTTTTTTAACGGCAATTTCCTGTAGTTGAGATAGAGAAGATATGATTAGCAGAGGGAACTTAGTAATGAGGGAATCTGCTGGGATCAACTCAGAGACCATTGCTTTATTAACATGATATACTGTAACTACAAATAGGAGAATTTTCTAGCTCTCCTTTTTTGGTGGCTTGTGATACTTTAGCCTTCTAAGAGTTAATCCGTAACCTTCCCTGGATATAAAAGTTTATAGGGAAACCGAGGAGCTGTGGGGACCAATAATTTTGAAAGATTAGACCTGCTCTAGGCTTTTTATTTTTTACTTTTTAAAAGTAATAATTAAAATAATAATTCTTAATAATTATGAGAAAATGTAGCTACTTATCCTATTCAGAGATATAAAGGCCAGAAGGGATTGTTAGATCATCTGTATTTCACAGGCTATATAGTTTCATCGAGATACTACTGTACTGAGCACAATAACTAATGTTTGACTGAAGTATATCTTCCAGAAATCCAATCTTGATTCAAAGCAAGATAGAGAATCCACCACTTCCCCAGGCATTTTGTTCAGAGTTTAAATATTTGTGCTTTATCTAATCTGAATTTGTCTGGTTTCATTTACAGAGATTGATTCTTGTTGTGCCTTTCTTCACTAGGCTAAAGAGCACTTTAATACCTGCTATTTGGTCTTTCATTCTTCCTAGAAGGCATTTTTTCCAGACGTCATTTCTGTGGTTCTTTCCTACAGCTTCTCCACTTTTTCAATATCCTTTAAAACATGGGCACCTATATGCAGGATTCCAGTATCGGTCTCTGCAATGCCAAATGCAGAGGTAAAAATAATTATTGTACTCCTATCCATTACTGCTTTCTTCATACATCCAAGGATTGTATTCTCTCTTTTTGCCACAGTGTGACCCTGGAAGCTCATGTTCAGTTGTTGATGCACTATGCTCCCTAATTTTTGTAAGATTCAGTATTTTCCAGGATGCAGTCCTCTATTCTGTAGTGATTCTGTAACCACCCTGAAAGTTAGGAAGTTTACCCTCCTATACAATCTAAACTGCCCTTGCTGCAATTTAAGCTCATTTACCCGCTTAAAGAGATTAAAGAGAACAATTTTTCTCCCTCCTCCTTGTAAGATCCTTTTATATACTTGAAAGCTGTTATGTTCCCTCTCAGTCCTCACTTCTCCAGACTAAACAAACCCAATGTTTTCAATCTTCCCCCAAAGGTCATGTTTTCTAGACCTTTAATCACAGTTGTTGCTCTTCTCTGGACTTTCTCCAATTTGTCCACATCTTTCCTGAAATGTAGTGCTCATAACTGGACACAATACTTCAATTGAGGACTAATCAGTGAAGAGTAGAGCAAAAGAATTATTTCTCGTGTCTTGCTTACAACATTCCTACTAATACACCACAGAATTATGTTTGCTTTTTTTGCAACAGCGTTACACTGTTGACTCATATTTAGCTTGTGATCCACTATGGGCACCGGATCTCTTTCTGCAGTACTCCTTCCTAGTCAGTCATTTCCTATTTTGTATGTGTGCAGCTGATTGTTCCTTCCTAAGTGGAGTACTTTCATTTGTCCTTATTGAATTTCATACTATTTACTTCAGACCATTTCTCCAGTTTGTCCAGATCATTTTGAATTTTAATCCTATCCTCCAAAGCACTTGCAACCCCTTGCAGCTTGGTATCATTGACAAACTTTATGAGTGTACTCTCTATGCCATTATTTAAATTGTTGAAGAAGATATTGAACAAGAACTGGACCCAGAACTGATCCCTGTGAGATCTCACTCATTATGCCCTTCCAGCTGAACTGTGAATCACTGATAACTACTCTCTGGGAACAATTTTCCAACCAGTTATGCACCCACCTGATAGTAGCTCCATCTAGGTTGTATTTCCCTAGTTTGTTTATGAGAAGGTGTTGCAGGACAGTATCAAAAGCCTTACTAAAGTCAAGATATATCACATCTACTGCTTCCCTCCATTCACAAGGCTTGTTACCCTGTCAAAAGGTATTAGGTTGGTTTGACACTATTTGTTCTTGACAAATCCATGCTGACCGTTACTTATCACCTTATTATCTTCTAAGTGTCCGCAAATTGATTACTTAATTATTTGCTCTATTATTTTTCTGGGTACTGAAGTTAAGATGACTGATGTATAATTCCCCAGGTTGTCCTTATTCCCCCTTTTACAGATGCCTTATGATGTAAAACTGTGCTAGATACTTCATAATCGTAATAAAAGCAGATACCAGTCTTGAACAGTCCCGTGGTGTGAGGCTCTGTACACAGTTTATGCTCCAAAGTGCTTACACCCTAATTTCATACAACTTCTTACTTTAAATAGGCCCTGATTCTATTGACCTCAAAATTAACAGTAGTTTTGCTATTGACATCACTGGGCTCAACTCTTATTCTTTAAAGTTACTTGAACATACCTTTGTGTGTCATTTTTCTGCATCTTTATAACTTACAGTATTATATCAGTACACGTAAGTACTTGAATAAAAGAAAGTATTTCATATAAATGTTTGTTAATACTATTTTAAAACTGAATTAAGGTTTATTTCTTCATCTTTCCCTATAGTAAACATATTAAAAAACACAGTAGAAGCAAAGAATACAAAGAATACATCACTATATGCTTCTGGTAATGGTCAGCACTACAAATCCTGTATTGTTGAGAATATTCCAAGATTCTCACACACTGACTGGAGAATTTTCTGAATGTGACTTCTCATTGTTTTCCTTAGGGATTTAGACATGGGAATTTCCACTCTGGATCAGTCCCATGACCCATCTAATCCAATGTCCTGTTTCTGACAGTGACCCGATGCTTCAGAGGAACATGCAAGAAACCCCACAGTAGGCAGATATGGAATAATCTGCCCCTTAATTCTTTCATAGTTAGAGATTGACTTAAACACTGAAGCATGAGGTTTTAAACTCCAATGTATTGCTAATACAAAACTACTGATCCCCAAAAGCAGGGTTTTTGTCACATTTGCCAAGTTTTAAAACTCCTGCTAGAAAACTCTTTAATACACATCTGGTTTCTTTCATTGAGTTCCAGAATGTCTTTAGTGTAGATTTAGAACCTTTTCGACAAATGGTCACCTCTGAACAAAACTTTTCCCAAGATAAATTTTCTGGTGGTCTGGAAATGTGTAGTTTTGTTCATTTCTGTGAGGCACTGGATCAAAAATCTACATTAATACATTTCCTTTCTACAGCTCCTGCTTGCTCTCAAACTCCCATGTAACTTAATAGTGAGTTATGTTTAGTGGATGTGATTTTTTTAAAAAAAAGCTTTTGGAGTGAGGTTAGAAGAATCTAATCGTTTTAATTTCTCAGTGAAGCAAGTCACACAATATGGTCCTTGAAAGTGATATAGTTCCAGAAGCTTTTCAAATTGCTGTACTACATCATATTAAAAAGAAGCCATCTGGGATACCTTGGGATTATTATCATTTTACACATTTCTGAAAGCTAACTGCAGTGAGTGTCAGCTTTTTCACCCTCCCACCTAATCCAAAACCAATGCCTGTGTATCTATCTGCTGTCCCATTCCTGCAACTCCTAATTCATGTGAGCAGCCCTTATTTACATTAATGATCCCAAAAGGATTACGGACATGGGAACAGTTAACTGTGGCCTCCATCCAGCAAAGCACTCAAGCATGGGCCCATGCTTAAGTGCTTTGCTGGATTGGAGCCTGAATGGTTAAGGATTCAGTATCAGTCGCAACATGTGGTTTCTTTAATATCATCTTAACTGAAAACATGATCACTTCTTTCAGTCTTTGCAACTTCACAACAAAGTCTTGATTTCTTCAGAAATATACCAAAAGAAAGATATTCAATGTGATCTTAATCAAGCCTTTTGTTAAAACCACACATGAATATAAACACTTATTGTAAGTGGATGATTGAAGATAAGTGCAGGGCACTATCAGGCACCATTAGTCTGAATATTTATATGGCCCTTATCACCATAGCATGTGAAAGCCTTAAAAACAATCAGAGTAGTCACAAAACAATCTCTTCCTTTCTTTCCTGGGCAGGTAAATACTTCAATAGTTAGAATCCTTAAATGCATGAATTAAACTTATGCGTGGGGGGGGAGGGGCAGAGAGAACTACAGTGAAGAAATGTTTAGTACTGATGTGTGTGGCCATTTTTATCTAATGAAGGCAAGAGTTTCATACAGTAGATCCAACTACTGTGGAAATTCTTATCCGGCACTTGCATGTTTCATGGTCATGGAAAGAGAAGTGATCTCTCAGGTAGGTAGAGACGACAACAGGGGAAAGCTTTGACTATCAGGACACTAACCACAGATGAAAATACAGGGTTTTTTTGGTCACCATCTTTGAGGGCCCAAGTGCAACTAGACACCTAGACTGTGAGCTGACTTAATCTGTGGGTGAATGTTATGGAAGAAATGAATTCTTCAAAGCACTTTCTTCTTCCTACTGACACCGCTTTTGTTTGTCTACGTGCAGCTTCAGCCCCACAAGAGAAAGCTGGGAGATGGTGCTGCTTACACCAGCTGTAAAGAAGATGCTGCAAGTCATCTGTGTATTGCTAGCAGCAGCTTACAGACCTTTCTTCATGTTTCTTCATTGTAAGCCAAAGTTGTGACTGTGCCTATAGTTGCCTTTTTACAAATACATCATTAAAGGAAAGAGAAATTGAAAACTGAGATTAAGTGGCAGGTGAACATTACACAAGGACTGATGGATATCCTATATAATAATCGGCTAGGGAAGTTTGTGTGAAGCCGTCATGTGCAGTAGAGACGGCCCTGATGAACGGCATGCTGGGGGTTGTAGTTCGGAGGCACAAAATGGCCGTCGCGCGTGCCCGCCTGAGCGATCCTCATTCACACGGAGCTAGAGCACCAAGGAGCAGTTATACATATAAAGTTATCTGGGCTGTCGGGCACATGACGAGGAGTTGAGGGGGGAGGGAGCTGAGTGGGGGAGGGAGCGAGGGGGGGGTCATTGCAGGGGGAGGGGGCTGGGCAAGGGGAGGGTCTTGGAGGGGGGAGGGGGCTGGACGAGGGGGGGCGTTGGGGGGGAGGGAGCTGGGCAGGGGGGCCGTTGTAGGGGGAGGTAGCATGGTGGTGGTGGTGGGGGGCGTGAGCCCTTACGGTTGGCCCGTGTACACAGGCTTTTACACTAGTTTACTATGAAGAGACAATGGCCCAGATTTATTTAAGCCTGGGACTCATTTAACCACATGACCTGTCTGTCACGTGGCTGAAGTGACTTTCCTCACATGGAGAGCTGAGTGAGGCACAGGTGGGACCGGCCCCACTACTTCCTAAAGGGCCAGTGACAAAAGGACATCAAAATTCACACAGAACAATTTTCATTGCATGAAAGTTACAGAGCTGCAAAGGGCAGTCAAAGGTTAAGCCATTGTACTTTATATTTTAATGAAGTTGTCAACAACATCAGTTTTCATGTTTCACTTACAGGGCTGGATATTTAAACTTCCAGCCTCCTTGAAGGTAGGTGCAGTTCATTACCACATGGAGCAGTGTAGGTGTGGCTGTTTATGCTTTGGCCCCTCCTGGCCAGGGGTCACTTTAAAGGCACCTTTCCCATTATTAGCTCCCTCTTACAGGCCCCCTTAAGCACTTCAGACAATCTCTGTTGTAGCTCACAGTACTCTTTTCTGGGGCTGGTTTAAGATCATATAAAGTTCACACAAACTTTGAAATACTTAATCACAAAATAATCCAAAAAATGCTCCATGAGTCCCCATTCTAAAGTCCCAAAATCACAATTCACTAATTCAAACTTCGTTCTGTTTTTTCAACCACATCAAGTGCTCTTTCTTTGTCAGTCAGCTCTACCTGAAGCTTCCTGAAGCATTTTCTGGCTGGAGCTTGCTGGGGGTGGGCATGCTCATTCACATCTCCAGACACACCCTTGCGGTATCCTGCTGTCTTTTGTATTAGATCACCTGTTTTCCCTTTGATGAGTCTCATCTCATAATCAGGGCTGGCCTAGCCCTAGGATCTCCAACCCACTGGCCAGCCACCCTGTTACACAACAGATCATTGTGGCAGCTTTGCACTCACAGTTATTCATGTGAGCAAGTGATATTCAACCATCTTAACTGCCTAGTATATGGGAGCAATCCAGTTGCTACACATGTGTACACACAGCATAAAAAGAGAGCCAGGCTTGAAGTCAGGCTGAGACTCAGGCTCACGCTTTTAAACAGGAGTGTCCTATTTATCTAGCCTGATATCCACACTTTAGGAGTGACCTGAAGGGTTACTTATTTTTCCAGAGTTGTTCAGCCCCCAGAGAGCCATGTGGGTGCACTGAGTCAAATAATGCACATAGGCAACTTTTATAACTATACTCGTGCAGACTGAAGAGATACAGTGAAAGCCTACAGGCGGAAAATGGCAAAAGCACTCTCCAGTTAATGATATGATGTAATGCAAGGCAGAGGAATGCTTCTCCTCTGGGCCTAAGGCCAGCCAACTAACTCTAGTGGAACTCATTCACACACCCACACTGACATTGACATATACAAACCCCCTCTATTTCTTACTCTGCAACCTAAAAAAAAAGGAAATTCCTGTTCTATAAACTGGCGAATCTTTGATCTGTTCTCCCCAAACCATGAAAAACAACATGCAAAATGGATAGTTTCCCTTGAGAACTGGCACTGACAGATTAAAGAGCAATTAAAGTTGAACATTGTTTGCATGGGGAAGGAAATGACTGTTTGATTCATGGTAACCATTGAACTTTATAGAAAGATCTGATTTTTGGGGGGGGGAGGAGATAAAGAAATGGTAGAGAGATTCTAGGCAGAGTGTAGATTTTGTTCTGAGCCATAGGAACTAAGAATGCCCCATGCAGTCTGTCCCAACTTATTTTATATGTAAGGCAATTGAGAGTCAGGCAAAGAAGAGCTTTCAAAACTCTTCGTGAATCTTTCATTGGGTAACAAATTAGATGATATTCAAGGAGTCAGACCGTTCAGTTCAGATAAGCACCTATATGTCTTGATACTTATCGCAATCCCTTGAGTCTCCTGTAAATCTCATGTGCAAAGGTCATGTTAAGAGATTTTGGGAATAGTCTGAGGTCGTTCAGACGCGCGATACCACAAGAACAGCCTTTCTTGCAGTATTTTAGAATGCTGATTTTTGGTGTAGAAGCACACAAAACAGAAGAGTAATAGAAAACAAAATATTAACTAAACATCATTGGCTTGCAAAAAGGTTTGGCTTTAGAAGGGGCTAAGTTCTTATTATAATTCAAAGTGGTTTACTGATGCTGTCAAGATCCCTCCTCGCTCTGAACTCTGGGGTACAGATGTGGGGACCCACATGAAAGATCCCCCAAGCTTATTTTTACAGCTTAGGTTAAAACCTTCCCCAAGGCACAAATTCCTTTCCTTGTCCTTGGATGGTATTGTTGCCACCACCAAGTGATTTAAACAAACATTCAGGGAGGGGCCACTTGGAGCCCCGTCCCCTCCAAAATATTCCCCCCAAGCCCATTTACTTTTCTGGGGAGGCTTGAGAATAATATATCAACCAATTGCCTTTAATAAAAGTACAGCCCAGACACTTTATCTTTAGGACACTATAATAAAGTTCTTCTTTTAAGAACCTGATTGATTTTAAATAAAAACTTAAAAGAAGCACCTCTGTAAAATCAGGATGGAAGGTAATTTTACAGGGTAATAAAAAGATTTTAAACACAGAGGATTCCGCTCTAGGCTCAACTTCAAAGTTACAAAAACAGAAATAAACCTCCTTAGCATAGGGGAAAAATCACAAGCTAAAACAAAAGATAATATTTCTAACCTTGCAATTACTTACAATTTCTATAGTTTTAGATGTATCATTTCAGGATCTTTTTAGGAGCTGGGTCACCCCCTTGGTCTCTCTTTGTCCTGAGAGGGAACAAAACAACAGAGAGCACAAACAGAACCTCCCCTCCCCCCAGATTTGAAAGTATCTTCTTTCCCCATTGCTCCTTCTGGTCAGGTGCCAACTAGATTAATTGAATTGATTAACCCCTTACAGGTAAGTGATTCTGTACCTCTGGCAGCAGGGATTTTATGCTACTGCATACATAAAGGTTGTTACGCTTCCCTTTATATTTATGACAGATGCCTACAATAAACCACAGGTGAATCTGACCTTTGGGTCCAGTTGTGCCTGATGATCATTGGCCTGCACTGTGGACAGTACTCAACTGGCCCACTGCTTGAGGAGTTCTGAGAGGGACTACATCTCAGAATGCAGAATCCTTCCGAAAGGTCTCAGTTCATGGAGAATGAACATGCTGCTCTCTCTAATGGTCACTGTGTCTGGGAGTGAGCCGCTCAGCCTGGGTTGACAGACTCATGCTGCGTGGCTTGTGCCAGCGTGCTAAAAATAGGTGAATAGACGTTGCTTTGGTGCTATGGCTCAGGCTGGAGTTTGCTTTGAAGATGTATTACATTTGCTTCAAGAAATTAATTCTACAATTAGTTTTTACAACTATCCTCTGGTGGCAAAGCATCATCTTCTGGGTTTCCCCATATATTTTCATTGTGTAATTTTGCTCTGTGTTTCAGTTTCTTGGGGTAAGGATGACATCTTTCTTTGCTTCTTCTACAGTACTGGTTATTACTGATGCTTGACAATTAATCAACAACATCCATATTATATTTTAAAAATTATATTTGCAAACGTCATCTGGATTTTTCTTGGTTGATTTGACTTTCCCCTCTCTCTGACAATAGCTTCATAACTTCAATTGTTCTACAGTATGCATCACAATAATTGCAGTACAGTGAAACCTCGATTTAACGGACTAATTGGGGCGAGGGGTGTCCGTTAAATCAGAAAGTCCGTTATTTAAGAAAGTAGGTTTTCCGAATGCATATGTTAAAAAATTGACTTTTGTGTAATTAAAATTAAGTACTGTATGTATGAAAAGTTTAATTTCACAGAAAAGTGTTCTGTATGTATTATTGCTTATGTACTCAGCGTAGTTTTGAGACTGTAATAAACAAGTATGCGATCTAAATCAAAATAAACATTTTTCTGAAAACACACTTTACTGTACTTATATTTAACTAAACAAATAAACAATGTTCTTAAAAACGAAGCAAAATTTAAATTTTATAAAAAGAAAGGGAAAAAACCCCAAACCGAGCTGTGGGAGCAGCAGCCCCACCGCCACCACAGAGAGGGGGCCGCAACCCGCAGCCGGCAACCAGCCCGCCCGCGGCTGCAACCCCGGCGGCCACAGAGAGCGGACAGTCAGTCCGCACGGGTCCCGGCTTCCGGGACCCGCCAGCAAGTCCAGCTGCTGCGGGGAGCCGGGCGGCAGCCCCCCACCCCGCAGCTTCAGCCTCGGGCGGCAGGAGAGCGGACACAGGTCCTGGCTCCCAGCTGCTGCGGAGAGCCACAGCCCACCCCTCCCCCCCCCCCGCAGCTTCAGCCTCGGACGGCAGCAAACACAGCTGCTGCGGAGAGGCGGGCAGCGCGCACACACACACACACACTCTCTCTCTCTCTCTCTCTCTCTCTCTCTCTCTCTCTCTCTCTCATTCTCCCCCGCAGCTTCAGCCTCGGACGGCAGCAAGCCTAGCTGCTATGGAGAGCCAGGCGGCAGTACGCAGCTTCAGCCTCAGGGTGGCAGCAGGGAGCCCACAGCCAGCCCTCCACAAACGGATTTCGGATGCATCAGACTCTGAAAAATTTTGTCCGTTGCATCCGAAGTCCGTTAAATGGAGGTCCGTTAAATCGAGGGTTTACTGTATTTAAATAATGAACAATGCTAATAGGCTATTCAGAAGACATTTGCTCAGCTTGTTTTGTACACACAAGACTTGATTCACACGTTGAAAATAATTGCATGAGTCCTATGTGACTTGGCAGTCTTTTACCTCACCAAGATACATAGCCCACATACTGGATATTGTGAACAAGGCCATTTGACAACTCTATGGAATCCCATCCTTTTACGGCTTCACATTTCAGAACTGAAATGTTGAACTGTGTCAGCAGGCTTTTCTGTATAGCCTGTGGAAATCCAACTGGGAGCTTTGCTTGTTGCAAGATTCCAGAAATATAAGAAACTGATTTGTTTCAAGCTTCCAAAGACAGTGATGAAAATAAAAAACAAAACAAAGCAAAACAACAACAAAATGAAACAAAACCTTTTATCATGGTGAGAACTTTGAAAGTGGTGGAGAATGCCACCATATACAGGACCAGATCTGACATTTTACTTCTGGTGAGTAGTATTTTATTCCTGGAATAGTCTCCATGAAACTAATTAGAGGAGTAATACACTATTTAACATGCATTGTATTCAGTAGTTGCCATGGAAACAAAGGAATTTATTTGTTTTTTCACTTCTGCACAGGAGGTCATAACAAATTATTGGAACAGGCAGTGGCAACTCCTCCTGAATAAGCACCAGCTCATTCTTAATTCACATTCCTGCCTTTTTAACAGAATCTAACTTTCACTTTCTTTTCCCTAAATATACAGGTGACAAAATTATTTAGGGCATGATTCAATGCACTTTGTGGTCAATGGAAAAGCTCCTCCCCATAAACAAAAAAGAAATTGCTATATTGGATCAAACCACTGGTCTTTCTACTCTTATATTTTCAATCTAACAGTGTCCAGTAGCTGTTGGTGCAGGAAGCACCCTGAAGTCAGAAGAAGTGGAATACGTTTTCCCACCCCAGGGGTAGTTTTTTTTCTCTAACTCCCAGTAGTTAGAGATTGGCTCATGGCTGAAATATTTACTCTTAATTCTGGATACTCTTATGATCTCTCTAAGTAACTTTAATGGGCACTGGATTAGTCACTCAGACATTTTGCTTCAGTTGCATTCCCTCATGTTCCTTATGTTTCATACACTTTACATGAAATAGGTGTTTGCAGATTCAATCCTTGTCTCCCTAGTTTTAAAATTTCTTCTTCTTATGTGGCATTTCCATTACTGGAGGTGTACAACTATGGTAGTTCATTCCGTATGATCCTCTGCTAATCTTTGTGGGTGATTAGGCCTCTTGATCCACTCAGGATATCACATCATCTATCCAAGATCTTTCTGCATCATGTGCTTGTGCCACCAACTTTCCCTTTCAGTGCCCATAAAAAATATCAGTCACTGAACATCTTAACATGGGCCCTGCAAATCAAATCTCTCTTTTCATACATTTCTCTAACTAGTATTTGCTGAGTTCCAATCATCTTCAATACTTTTTCACTGGTTACATGGTCTATTTATAATGTTTTCAGAATTCTTCTATAACACCATAATGTGAAGGATTGTAGCTTATCATCAGCTGTTTCAATGTCCATGTTTCACAGCTGTAATTTAACAGACCAAATTTAAGTAGAGTTGAAATTTAGTCTTCAGATTTATGTTCCTTCTCAACAGACATTTATTCTTCTAGAATGTCTTTCACCCTTGATATTCTGGTGCTGAGTTCAGTATCTGATCTTCCATCTTCTGTAATGATGCTTCCTAAGTAGAAATAACTGTTCACTTGCAATACAGCTGTGTTATTGACTGGAATTTTGTATGTTTTCTCCAGATCCTTGTATGCCACCATAGCTTTTGTCTTATCTGCTTTTAACTCTAGGCCATATTCTTTGAAATATTCATACATAATCTAACTTTATCAGACCTTCTGAATCAGCCAACTGCACAGTGTCATCTGTATAGTAAATATTATTCACCCATTTTCCATTCATCTTCATATCTTTTTCTGTTTCTTCAATTAATTTAATCAAACACTCACTATAAGTGTTGAATAAACTTGGTGATATTACACAAATTTGTCGCACTCCGCTCTAGATGTTAGATTTTCATTTTCATCTCCCATTATAATTACCTTCTGATTCCAGTTTAATTGTTTTATTATTCAGAGTTCATATCAGTCTCTACAGATCTTAATATGCTGAGCAATTTATAGCTGCAAATTCTGTCAAATGCTTTTTGGAAGTCAATGAAACAAGTGTACTGTTTTCCCCTTTCCAATTTATCTTTTTTATATGAGCTTCAATTCATAATGGGGTTTATTGTGCCCTTTCTATGTTTGAAGCCATATTGTTGTTTGGTTATTTCCCTATCAATCTTTTTCTTATTTTCAGTCTTGAATAACTTGCAAAATTATCTTAGAGGTATGTAACACTAGGCTGATGGTTCTATAGTTTTTACAAACCATCTTTTTTTGGTATTTGGATACACAGTGAGCATGTAAAGTCTTCTGGCAATTTTCCTGTCTCAAACATATTCTTGATTACTTCTGACAGGGTTGTAAAGCCTTCATTCCCTATGCTTTTCAGCAATTCAGCCAGTATTCCATCATAAACTAGTGGTTTGGAAGTCTTTTTATTGCAGCATGATTTCTTCATCAATTATTGGCAAGTTTACTTTACTGATATCGAGTTGAGGTTTTCCAGACTTATCACCACCATATAGTTCCTTGATACATTCTCACCATCTCTCATTATTGACTTTAGGGTTTGTCAAACAGTGCCCATTTTGGTTCTTTAGAGTCGTATTGATCACTTTTCTCCCATAGTTACCAGCTCTTATCTTTAGCCACATCTCACCTTGTAAAATAGCATTACATTTTAATACCATAATTTTTGAAAACTTCACCAATGGACAGTTTACCTCTGACTTTACTAATGTCTTCAATGATTTTGTAAAATTCCATTTCAACTGATCTTGGCAAGGAGAATAGGTGCATTTCCCATAACCTTTCTTCACCTCTCCCCATTGCCATTGTTTCAAATATTTGCATTTGATCCTGTGATTTTTCTGAGAGTGTCCTGTTTCCTTTTCAGTTTGGTTATGTAGTGAGAACCTAACACTGCGGGGCTGATTCTGATCTTGTTTACATCAGTGTATGCTAGGAGTAATGCCACAGCAGTAAATGTGTGTAATGCTAAGGTGAGTGAGAGGAGGATCAGGCCCAGCATATCACCACTGAAATCCCTGTGGTGTCACAAATTCTATATCACCAGGGGTAGGCATTAGGAGGACAAAGTGCTCTAGGTCAACTAGAAGTTGCAGGTTTGCTGGAGGAATTACTGGGTGAAATGTTACAGCTTGTGTGAAGCAGGAGGCCTGTAAGAATCTGTAGGACTAATAGCTGGGACAATGGGGATTGTGGTCCACTGATGCCTCCTCAGCACCACAGAGGCTTAGACTGGATGAGGCTAGGCTCAGCAGGAAGTACCGCGCAGGGGACTGAGTGGCAGGTCCTCACAGCCCACTGGCTGGCACCAGTGCATATGCTCCATGTCTGAACTAGAGCTGGCGGCGTTGGGTGGATATATCCAGGAAAATCTTGCTATGGGTTTCATTAGGCCAGCTATGTCTCCTGCAGAACACCAGTCCTCTGTGAAGAAGACAGGGTCACCATCGCTATCATTCAATTATATGTCACAGTGCCTTGTGACTCATTCCAGAATTGCTGGGATGCCTGAGGACTGCCAGGGTCTTCATGAAACTAGATCTTCGGGGGGCACACAATCTTGTGTGCATAAGGCCTGGGGATGAATGGAAGACTGCCTTTCCTACCTGATACGGGAACTTCAAACACTTGGTGAAGCTGTTTAGCTTGACCAATCCCCCTCCAGCAGTTCAACATTTTGTAAAAGATGTATTTAGGGATATCCTATACCAATATGTGATTATCTATCTTGCAATATACAGTAAAAACTTTATTATACAGCATGTTGGGGAAATGGGGGGTGCCAATTAGTCAAAAATTCTGGTTAACAAAGAGTTATACTTAACAATGGAGGGAGGGAGTTTTGGTGCAGGAGGAGGCTCAGGGCTTGGGCTTGGGGCATTGTAGGAGGTTCGGGACTGGGGGTTGGGGTAGGGGTTCTGGGTGGTGCTCATTTTGGGTGGCTCTCTGGATGCGGCAACATGTCCCTGCTGCTCCTATGCAGAGGCGCGGGCAGGCAGCTCTTCAGACTGCCTCTGCAGCTCCCATTGGCCACGATTCCCAGTCAATGGGAGCTGCAGAGCAAGTGCTTGGGGTGGGAGCAGCACACAGAGCCCCTGTGGTTGTTCTCCCACCTAGGAGCAGCAGGGACATGTCACCGCTTCTGGGGAACCATGCAGAGCCAGGTAGGGAACCTGCTGGCCCCACGCCAACTGGACTTTTAATGGATATCAAGAAATGCCAGTTTCTAGAGCTTTCCAATTGGTAAAATGCCAGATAACACAGCTTTTAATGTACTAGTATTTTTTTGAAAATCCAGAACATCACTCTCACTGTGTCCGCTCTGTCCTGGGGAGACTAGAGAAGCAAGGATTGTAAGCCAAATTAGAAAAATGCACCTTTGACTATGGCACCATTGTTTTTTGGAGGGACATCATCTTGCAGGAGGCAATCCAGAAGGATCTACAGAAGGTGGAAGCCATCAATAACTGGACAGCACCCTGGATCCTCCAGGAACTTCAGCACTTCCTGTGCTTTTCAATTTTTTATATGAAATTCATTGCCAGTTAATCTCTCAATTAACTCCCCTGATCTCCCCCCTCCACAAAGCTGTGTGATTTCTTGGTTGCCTGAAGCCCAGATTGCTTTTGACCAAATATAGGCCTGATCCTGGCACATCCTGACCTTTCTCATTTGTTCATAGTGGAAACAGATTTGTCCAATGTGCCCCTACGGGTGCTACTCTTGCAGTAACTTGGACCCAATCAGTTCTGCATCCATGTGAATTCTATTCAGAATCCAAGCATACATGGAGTTGAGTGCTGCGCACACAACAAGACATCCCAAATTTGAGACTTTGGCACCTTAGAACCCCTGCTTGACCATGGTCTGCCATCAGCCTAGACTTTATCATGGAACTCCCACTGTCTGATGGCCACACCATAGTCTTAATGATTGTGGACCATCTGACCAAGATGGCCCACTTTATCCCCTGCAACCATCTGCCCTCAGCCAAGATTACTTCCTAACTCCTACTGCACAATGTGGTATGGATCCACAGACTCCCAGACCACATAGTTTCTGACTGAGGTCTACAATTCATATCTTACTTCTGTTATAAAGGGTTTAGGCTACTGGATGTACAGATATTCATCTCTAGTGCATCTCTAGTGCATACCATCCCCAAACAGATGGATAAACAGAATGAGTGAACCAATTACTGGAGCAATATTTGAGGTGCTTGATAAATTATCACCAAGACAACTGGGCCATACCCCTGCTATTCTCACAACAATGCCAACCATGCATTTACCGGTTGGAGACACTTCTTCACTAATTACTGGTTCCACCCCCATTTCTACCTGGCATTACTAGCAGCCTCCTGGTTTCACTGTCTGGGTCCAACAGATGCATTTTATTCAGGAATAACTCAAGAAGCACCTAGAAGAGGTGAAAAAGGTTTACAAAAGGCATGTGGATCATCAGCAACAAGGAGAGCCAGTGTTTAAGGTAGGCCATGAGATATGGTTCACAGACAAACATCTCCAGACCAGGCAACCCTCCCACAAATTGGACCTCCAGTTCCTGGGGTGCTTCCTGATATGCTAGGAGATTCATTCTGTTATTTTCAAACTCCAGCTTCTTAAAATATACCCAGTTTTTCTTCTGAAGCTCTGCAAGGAGAGCCCATTCCCTGGCCAAACCACATAACTGAGTCATCCAATCAAAATCCAGGGTCACGAGCAATCTGAAGTTCACGCAATCCTCAATCCCCAACAGACACATGGTTGCCTATACTACCTGGTAGATTGGGAAGATCATGGCCCTGAAGAGCGCATTTGTAGCCAGCCTCCCATCTTCACACACCTGAATTGCAGGAGGAATTCCTCCAGGCTGAGCCAGACAAGCCTGAACTGGCACCACTCTGAAGGGGAGGGGGACTGAAGTAAGAACTTGCAGGGATAGAACGTGGGATAATGGGGGTTCTGGACCACTAATGCCTCCACATCACCACAGGAGGCTTAGTCTAGGCTCTTGTGGGAGAACATTGTGAGGCTTGGCTCAGCGGGAGGTTCTGCCTAGCAGGACCTGAGTGGCAGCTCCTCTCAGCCCATGGATCAGCTGGTACGAGCACTTAATCCAGGCAGCCATGATGGGGAGCTGTCTGTGCAACAGTACAGACTGCTTGTATGTGCTTCGGGCCCTGAATGTGAGACACTCGACTGGCTACTGACTCTGTCTGTCTCCTGATGCCTGACTCTTGGTTTGCCCTCTGGCCTGTCTTGAACTCTGGTCTTCTGGTACCTGACCTGGACGGACTCCCGCTCTGACCATTAGCTCTGACTGCCCACGTCCCGGTCATGACAAGATCAGAATTTTTATAGTAATGGTCCCCTCTGGCCTTAAAATCTATGAATATGAGTGTATGAGCAAGAGTAAGTCCAGAAATATCTAGTAAACATTACACTAAAATAATAACAAGACAAGTTGATTTATACAATAGATTTATTATTATGAATACACTAGAACAAATGTAAGACACATTCAATGTCCTGTCCTAATCCTATTGGTCTTTATTTTCTCACTAACCCTAACCAGTGGATTTAGAACATATATTATTTAGCTGTCCACGGAAAAAAAGTATTTTTCTTTTCCCACCAAGTAGGGCGGTGTCTACACAATGTGTTTGTACCAATTTCACTAAATTTCATTAAATCAGTCCATGTCTTCAGTGCGAACACAACTGTACTGATCTAAAGGTGTTTGCACGGGTGTATCTTCTTTCAGTAGATTTAAAAGTCCTTCAGGTAAAAATTATTTGAAGTGATGGTCAGTATTTTTTTTACAGGTTATGAAGTGTTATAACGTCACATCATTTTAGGTTATGATCTTTTCAACGAGAAATGGCCCATTCTGCCTTCAGATCCACCAGTGTAAATCTTTTAGAGATCAATAGGAGTCACTCCCACATATCACTGGAAAGAATTGGTCTCCAAGCGGGGCTGAGAATATTCTTTCTATATTTATATAGCTTCCCCCCCCCCCATACTATTTCTTAGCTACTCACTTGAAATGGTCTCGGGCAGCCACTACCATGGAGGAAGTTTTAATTGAGAATTAATGTCATGCATGATATTGAAACAGTCATGGGAGCCATTGTCTCCTGAAGACCTTAAGCATTCTATTCACAATTTAAAAAAAAGCCATTTACAGTGTTTTACCAGTGGACTCTATGGCAAAGGTCTAGCAAACTTGCCAACATTTAGGGAAATGATATAATGATACACAAGTTTCAGTAGAGGGCATGATTCCACAGCAGAAACATGTGATGGGGTAGTCCGTCCATCCTGACTCTGTGTTGATGATTATGTGATCATGCAACTCGAACCTTTTTCTGTATCAACTTTCACATGTAAACAGCAGTGATGAGATCCCTAAACACAAGGCTTGAAGCCTGGCTGAATCAGGTGGTGTGTGAAGTGGAGTCAGGCACTCACCTCATTACTGTAAACACTCCATCTCTCTTGTTCATTGGTCAAAAGCCTTCTCATCTAAAGAAAACCTCAAAATGCTGATACTGAGCACCATTTAGCAGAAGAGGAACAGGATGAACCCAGAAACCTTTTCCGAAGGCTGATGTGCATGGAAAGGAAACGTGTTGGGAAAAAAAGAGTCCTGTGTGTATAAAGAACATCTAATACACTTCAGCTCCCACCCTGTTTTTTCTCTCATTCGGTAATAAGCTGCTAGTACATCAAATGGCATACGAGTGAAACGAGTATCCATCCTATTGTCTGTCATACATGGTTATTGCCAGAGGGAGACTGTGGGCTGAAATTCAAGTAAAAATTTGCCTTTCAAATCTTTTAAAGGCTCACATTTTTGGAGCCACTATCAATTTCCCCAAAGGGCTAAAATAATCAGGGAATCCATATACGATCTTATTTTGATACACAGGTTCATTCTGGTGCTTATTAAAATGATAGTGTGCATATCTAAAACCATTACATGGAAGTCATAATGAAAAGAGAATGTAGGCATCTTGTTTAATTTCACATCATGGGAATCAGGACATTTAATTGCATGCATTTGTTTCATTTGTATTTGTTTGACTATTCACATGAATTTATTTCCCATGGCCTGTTAAACCCCTGCAAAGCAGAATGAGTACAATATTCCTTGATTATTACAGTTTAAATTAAATACCAAGTTCTAGGTTTTCTAGGCTTGCATTCCAGGCTGCAGTTTAGCGGGAGACACAGTAGATGGCAGTATATAACATAAATTATCCATTTATCAGACATTTTTATTCCCAGCAGTAACTGACAGAAGACAGCGAGACTACCATCAATGGGTATATTCAGTCCACTGGTCCACTCAGAGGGAAATAGAAAAGGAGAGACTTGTATGAAACAGAACAACTTCAAACATAATTCTTGTTTAGTGGATAAGCAATTCTGAATCAGCAAAGTAAACGGACACTAATTTAACCAATATCAAACCACTGAAAACCAGAGCATTCAGATTCTCCACACTGCTCTATGCTGAAGATTATGGAATTAGGAATACGGTGTTCATGGGATATTTTCGTTATCATTATTTTGTCTTCCATTTAAAACAGCATGAACAAATTTAAATAATCCTGTCAAATAATATTTGTAATTGACTTAATAGATTCAAAGCTTGGAACTAAAGGCAGTTAGCAAATCAATATCTTTTTTCCATTTATGCCAATAGTACTATATTTAAAACTCATACTTTTGATGCTTCAACATTGAAATATCTGGTACAAAAATGATCACCTATAAGACTTCCAAGTCACCCACATGTAAACTGGTTCATAAGCCTAATAATTGATCTCTTCCCCCAAAGAACTTAGTTTTATATGTACCCGGCAAACTAAAGAAGCAAATTCCAAAATGTTCTTGGTTTAAGACCCTTTAAGTTTGCCATCAGCTCCATCTCATTTAAACCACAGAGAGTCCAGCTCATGTGCATCCACTGGTGGCAACATCTCATGGGCAATGAGATAGTTTGTGTCACTTGGGAATGTGTTACATAAGAGAGCTGTTGGGTAAAGACATCTTGAAATTCACCTGGAAACTTGTCAGCAGCCTGTGCACAGCATGAAGCTAATGAATAGATAGGCCAGCTTCCATTTCCAACTGGTCTCAATGTGTGGTTCACGTTCAGTGCATTATTACAGCACTGCTTCATACCATTCTGCAAACACACCCATACCAGGGTGACAGTCACCAGGAAACTCCTTGGAGTTCCCTTCACAGTTTCTTCTTGATCTTCCATGTAGATGGTGGGGATTGGGAAAATTGCAGAGGAGACAGGTAGTGTGATGTCTGAACCACAAACATCTCCAGAATTCATGGGAAAGAAAACTCGAGTCCTTTGGAGATACCACTACTACTAATGCAACAACCCCCCACCCCAACCAAACCCTAAGAGACCTCACGATTACAGGTAATTGTTTTAAAGGTTCTGTCTCCCTACAATAGATGTGTAGCGTTAAAGTTCAGTCTCTCTTCCTGTCTGCCACTAACTTGGCATGGTTTAAAAATGAGGAGTATAGTAAAGGAAGGTGTCATGGTAGGGCAGTGCAGTATTGCCAAATCCAAATGTTCAAAAAGCACAAGTCAGACTAATCAAAAAGATCAGCTTGGTTTTAAAATTGTGAGATTATGTAAAAATAACAGATTTGATCTTTTTTATTTGTCTTCTGCTTTTTGAGCTTTTATAGTTCACTGGGGTCACATTTTGAAGTTTTTTCCATGCCATGAGGAATAGAAACTTCATTTTTCTCTAAGAATGAAGGCTGAAATATCACATATCCACTGGACTCCAAGTGCTGGGGCTTTAAGGAAAACAATAATTATCATTGAGAGTTGGCAACTCTGTGTGGACACTGTGTGTGTCATCTGAAACTTGATGTAATCAATCCGGTTTCTTCCTTGTTTTTTTGGTACTATGCTGCACCTTTATCTCTTTGTTCTGAACACGTGCATTCCTGGTATCATGGGGCATGAAGGCATCTCATAGGTTTGTACCAGAGTAGATCATATATCTTGTCTTTTTTCTGTGGGACATTCCACTATTGGCCTGTGAGAGTAACTCCCTGCTGTTGCTATGGTAAAACACTCATGTCCTGACAGTTTCTCTATCTGTTTAAGCCAAAGCTTACTTTAGCTAATTTGAGATATTATGGGATACTTGACGTGGGTGAACAGAATTGTGGGGAGAGAATAATATATTCCATCAACGTAACTTCCCAACATTTATACTAACTAATACTGTGCCTAATGTATGTATTGGCTAACAACATACAGGTAATGTTTTTCTATACCCCATAATGACCTGCAGTCAGAAGCTGTACTGTTAGGTTGATTTCAGCACATCTATGCTAAAACCAATAAAGTCACCATTAAATAGTCACTATTTACCCATTGTTGCGACAAAACTATTTTCAAACACCAGTCTCCAGGGGTTGCAATTTTTTTTTGTGGTGACCACTGTACAGGTACAAATAGTTAGCCAAAAATATTTCCAGCCAAGGTATTTTCCAATACTATTCTTTCATAAAACGGTTCAAAACTAAATCTGACAGGAGGAGGTATCCTTAGAATGTCAGGCTGAGCACATCTGCAAACAGAGGGGAATGGAACTAGGCAATGCAAATTGGAGTAAAGCTGTCATCAGTTTTAAGATTTTTGAGGAGTTGTGTCTCTCTTCTTTGCTCTCTTATTCATTAAAGATCAAAACTCTTCACTGAACTTACCAGCCCCGCACAATATGCATCTTTGCTATAAAAAAGAGAAACCCATCAGTGGGACATAATGGTCTCTAATTATTCACAGCTCTACTTTCCATTCATATTTATATTCACCGAAAGCTCTGCTTAGAATGACAAACAAGGGAAAACAGCAGTTGGTTCCCATAATCTACTAAGGCATAGTCAGCATCACCAGATGAAAACAAAATAAGAAAAGCCACACAGCTACAGCTGCTACCTTTCAAAAAAGGCACGATGTATTTTAAGCAAACACACAATCTACTGGTAGGAATCAGTAAGTAGGGTCTGGTAATAGGGGTGATTATTTTTCTCAGTGGACCCATTGAGAATGAACCTAGCACCTAGGAGGTCCTGTTTTGAATTAGGAGATACAGAAACTGATTTTGCTCTCCATCACTATACTAGTAGTGGATCGGACAGTTCATTTAGACAGCTGCTTGAAGTCAGAGATTATTTTTCAAAAATGACATTAATTTGAAAAGATTCTCCTCCAGAGGGAAGGAAAACCTGCACAGGCCACCCTCCCTACCATCAAAAACCCCTCACTGGCCCACCTCAGTAAAAAGGGTTCTAGTGCCAATGATAGCTAATGACTAAGTGTGTTTCACACACCAGCGCAATGTGTATTTTTATGTTGTTTTATCATTTTACTTACCTTATCCTAATACAGCACTCTGCAGTCCACACTAGGGGTGTGTGTGTGATCTGTAGAGTGCTCTAACATGTCCTAAATGTGTGTGTGTGGGGGGGGGGGGAAAGCACAATCAATCTTTTAACCAATAAGGCAGTGCAAAAACCTACCAGGCTGGTTAAAAACTGGCCACATCGTACCCCCATATTCTCTTCCCCTTCTTGTCCCCCTCCAAAAAACAACAACAACAAAACCAGTGATCTCTGCGGGGATCAAGGATTGCTAAGTTGGTCACAGTCCTTTGACTGGGAGGACACATAGTACAAGTCTAATGTGTACATTTGAGGATGTCTCTTTCTTTTAGAGTTCAATCTCTTCTGTGATTTGGACTACAGACCTTCTGGCTCTGTGTGGGAAAAGGCAGTTCCTTCTGGCAGCCATGACAGAGTCTCTCCCCAACTGTGAATTTTATATCTTGTACCTTGACAGAAACTATATTCTTTCTTACCTAAACCTGGGCCTGCTGGGAGTCCTTTTTACTGGTGATACAACAGTATTAGTTTAGTCTAGGGTGACCCAATGTCCTGATTTTATAGGGACAGTCCCGATTTTGGGGTCTTTTTCTTATATAGGCTCCTGTAAGAGATTTCCTTCCCCACTCTAAACTCTAGGGTAAAGATGTGTGGATCTCGCATGAAAGAAAATTTCCCCCCAAGCTACTTTTACCAGCCTACGTTAAATTCCCCCCCCCCAAACCCAAACTTCTCCAGTTGGGGCTTGGAAACCGCTGCCACCATTAATGTGAGTACCCCAAAACTATGGGGTGGGGCACATTAAAACCCCAATAGTAACACCCCCTCCCCCTTGCTACCTGGGAGAGATTGAGAACACAGACTCCGATCCAAAGCTAGGATCCCTCCAATAGAATTAACAGACGATTCTTACATATATATATATATAAATAAAAGGTTTAATAGACAAAAGAGAAAAGCATACAACTTACACAGACTTCACAGATACTCAGTTCCTAGCCTTAACCCCTCCCTTGGAATTTCTCTCCCTGATGAGGTTAAAGACACCATAGATTGATTACAAGCTTATACAATTAACAATTTCACTTACTGCCAGGCTGACTTAGAAACTTATCAAGGGATGAGTAGAAAGGTGATTCATTACCCCAGACCCGGGGAGGAGATGGAGACAGACCGAGTGCCAGGGAAAAAGGTGAAACTAACTCCTTTGTCTCTAGGAATGAGAGCTTTGACATCATCTCCTCTCCTGTTCAGGTTTTAACCCTTTACAGGTAAAACAGTAATTCTAAGGCACTTCATACTTATGACAGCTCCTATTACCTCCTACTCCAGTCCCGATTTTTCACATTTGCTGTCTGGTCATCCTATTAGTGACTGAAAGTCAGTACTGTCAGATAATATTTGGTTTTCTGTCTGAAAGATATTTTTGTGGTCTCATCTGGTTCCTGGTAAACAGGGTCCCATGTCACAAAAGCCATCTTTATAATTGGCACTAATTGGCACCTTTTTTGGTGGTGTCACAGAGGCTAAAAGTATAATGGGCATGGGACTAGATTTTTCTCTTACCCTAAATGTGATCCCTCCAGGTAGATCAGGGGTAGTGTGGGGAAGCTTCCACTGTTATAACTAAAGAGAAGACTTCAGTCTCTAGCACTGAGAATCTGCCTGATTTCAGAAGAAATAGCAAAGAATTTAATACACATTTTAAATTCTCCATGTGGGATTAGTTAGGATTTTACTACTATGTAACATTGGCATTTCAGAGACCTACGTCTTTCTCTTAGAAATGGGAAGAGTGAAATTTTGCTGAATTCATGTTTCTGGAGCATGGCTCAGAGAATAACCCAGTTATCGAAAGGCCGGGTTCATTGAGGGACCAACGAGAACAAGTGCAGAGATCTCTCAGAAACACTTGCATCAACATGGTTGCCACTGTCACAAGCTTTCAGGAGTAGAAAAATCAACACCATCCCCCATGTCTTTAGGAAGAAAAGGAAGAGAAATCCACACAAAACTGTCAAAAAGTCACAAATGCATCTAACACACATTTCTCAGCTTCCAGCAAGGGCTGACTTCTTATGACCTAGTTTAATGCACCGACATAGTTTGTGAGCCTCCAAAGGGTCAGGCATTATTCTGCTAATAGCATGTGCTGCTTTAAAACCAGGTCTGAACATTTGGAAGTAGGGCAGACTGGGGAAAAGGCTTTGGGCTGATACTGCTGTGAAACTGAGCATCTTCTCCTAGCATGAGGAAAATCGCTGAACCCTGCAAGCAGACATGCAAAGACCTGTCACTGCAGCTGAGAGACAGAGGTGGTCCAAAATTTTCCTCACTTCAGCTTGGTTTGCACAGGGATTTTCCTGCAGTCTCATGTCTTTCCAGGGTGTATATTTTGTTCACACAGGGTGGATTTGCTTTGCTTCATGCCAGTTGCTGCACTGCAGCAGTATTCTCTTGAAGTTGGTGTTCCACTGACAGATTGCTTTGATATTCTGTGCAAATGGAGAGCAATATAAATGCAATTTCCCCAATGTTCTTGGCATGCTGAGTGGCAGAGGTGCAGTTGAAGATGATCCATGTAAGATGTGCAGAACATGTGCTGCTCGTCGTTCATTAATGGGCCGTGTTCTAAGCTTAAATGAGTTACCTTGACAAGCACTCTAGGTACAAACTAACTAAAATGTGAAGTTCTCTTCTTCATTGGTTAGCTATAAAGCCATAATAATCGATCTATTAGCCCGTGGCACAATGTTGTACAAGGAAGTGTTCAAAGTCCCACGGTTGACACATTTAAGACTAGTCTGGACAAAACACTAGTAAAAATACACAAGGGATCAATCCTGCACTGGACTTGAAGACCATTGACTTGACTGTACCATCTCTAGATTCTATATGCCAAATTCCATGCAATGAAAACACAAGACTTTTCATTTGCAAGATCTCAACTCGGCGCATGAAAAGAGACAAATTCTGAGAGCAGCAGGCTATAAGGAAGCACGAAGGGATAAAATCCATTCTCAAAGACACAGTGTTCCATTGTCTTAAAACTCTCAGGAGTTTTGCACTTTCTGTTGGCAGCTGTGTCTGTGCTTAAACTGGGGGAAAAGAGTATTGTTAGAGTCTGCCTGACCCTGATCTGACCCCAGTGGCTGCAGTGTTTGCACCGGTCCCCAGGATTGATCCTGCCCCCTCTTTTTTGGTCCCCTCATTTGGCAAGAATAGACAATAACTGTTAAAATTTGAATACATAATATAAAATTGATTTCCACTGACTTTGGGCTTTTTGGTTTTAACTTGCTTTCCCTTGTCCCTTGTTCCCTGCTCTTTTTCTCTTTCATCTCTCAATGTTTATTTTTATTATACTTTTATTTCTTTTCTCTGACCCTTTGTTTTCCCTTCACTCTCCCTTTTCCCCGATCTTCATTTTTCCCAGCTTTGTTTCCCTTGAAAGTGTTTTCCTCTATTAATTTCTTCTTCCCACTTTCTCACCCTCTTCTTCCCACTTTTCGACCCTTGACTTCTGCTTCCCACTTTTCCACTCCTGTTTCCTTACCCTTCTCCAACCCTCCTCATTTCTTCTCCTTCCCTGATCTTACAACTTTCTTTTCCTCTTCTTCACACAATTTCTCCATCTTACTCATGCAAATCAACATCCATTTCTTCTCTCTCACTCCATTCTCCACCTTACTTTGTCTATCCTGTCTCATTTTAAGTCCTCACCCCCCATTTCAGCCTTCATCTCCCTGTTCTTTGTAACCAGGTCCCTCTCCCCACCAAAGGGGTAAAGATTGCAAAGAAGTCATTACTGTGCCCTGTAGGAAGTGGAAGAGACTCAAGGCTATTTCACCAGCCTGGGAACCAACTAGCTGCCACTTCAGTCTTCCTTACTGTTTTTAAAGAAGGGAGTATCTATCACTGCTGCTTCCAAACATACTCTTTTAGGAGTGAAGTAACCTATCCCGCTTCCCTTTTCCTGTTTTTGCACCATTCCCAAGCTCCTCCTGCTATCTATTGATGAGTAGCCATGTTATGTACGCAGCATACACAAAGAGAAGTTAGATAAAACATCCTCTTGCTGGAAGGTGGCAGCGTAACACTACTTTATGTCTTAGACTTCAGAACAATAAAACACAAAAACCCCAAAACACAGAGAGAAAATGGGTTGCTCCTTAAGGTAGCCCCAGCTCACTCCACCTCACTTCAAGCTGGATCTTTCCAGAATGACTCTGCCGGTGCACACGTGTTTCTGCAGAGCACCTAGCCTGCAAGCAGGACCAGGAACACCGCCCCCACTCCCCAGCCCTTACAGCAAGAGCTTACAATTCTAACACAGACAGACCTCATATACAACACAGCCAGCAGTAAAAACAGCATTGTTAATTTACCTCCGGCCTAGGAGAGGACAAGCAGCTTGAAAATTTCTTTAGCTTATAACAGGAGCTGCTCTTCATGTGGAAATCAGTTTAGTTTCCAGCGTGACATAACTCCTGTTAGTGGCCCATCTCAAGCACTGAGCTGTGTAGCACCCAGGCATGAACAATCTTGTGGAGGTTGAAGTTCTACAAATCTTGCAAGCTGGATCATCTTCAGTGATATGACACCGTTGTAATTAAATCCTATTCTTCCCAGTGTGTCTAGTAAAATTATTAGTATGGTACCACAACATGGGCAGTTCATTTCAAATTGACAGAAACTAGGCTATTCTTCTTTCCAAGATAGACTTACCAGTTAGTTATAGCTCAATCTTTCTTGAATTGGTGAGTAATTTAAAAAAAAATCAGAAAGGCTTGAATGGTACTTTGTGTATCACTCAGAAAGCAATTTTATATTGAAAAAACGTTGACAAAAATGTCAACTGGTCCTACTTATATTGTTTTTGGCTTATCTTGGTGTAAATAAAGCTATCTAGTTATCTTCAGAATCCAAACATACATTATTGTTTCAATGAACTCCTGCAGTGAATTCCAATATGTACTGTACAGTGCTTTATATATAGATGATAGCTGACCTATGAACCAGACTTTTATAGCTTGCCTATGAGACAAACTCCCTGAGTGTTTTGGGAGGCATGAAATGAAGTGGGGGGAAAGCTTGCCAAGAATTATCAGAGAAGATTAGAAAACATTTACCAGGCTTGATAAGCAAGGAATAATTAATTTAAGCAATTTACTAAAGTTTCTAAATGACAGGCAGTAGGCACTTGTTAGTGAAATTTAATGGGCTTACTGAAATATATGAGTAAATATTTCTGTCTGGGAAAAAGAGAAAATACTTGAGGATAAAATTGTAAACAACTCCCCTATAAGATTATTGAAATTTCAGCTGAACACAGATCCAAAACCATAGAATAGTCAAGCGCAAAGCATTAGTCATCAGGCTGCAAAGGGTGTTCCCTGTGTTATGAACTATCAATTATTTAATAAAAATCAGTCAAGCTGGCTGATCTGAATTCTCTTTAATTACAAATTTTAAAGCTTGCTAAAACTGGTAACAATATGCAATTTCAAACATTTACAAACTATTCATTTCAAAGAATGTGCCCTTAATCTCCAGTTATGTAACTGCCTAATGATATCTGCCAGATTCACAGTATCCTCTATTTCTGCACAAATATCAGGTAAAGGGGCTGTGAATAGGAGACCTACTGAGATGTAGAAGGGAGTGCTCATCGCAGCCCTTCCCTCTGCCAGCCTGCACAACCTCCCTCCCTGCTGCTGTGAGACACTGCTACACAGCAGGCCTCATTACACTCCATTTTAATTGCATGCTCTGTCCAAAGCCCAGCAGAAACATGGTAGTTTCATTGTACTTTTGAGCACCCATACGAGGGAAAAAGGTGTCAGACTTTAGGGCCTTTACCGTACACTTTATACATCCCAATGAGATCAGCTCTAACTCTTTTCATCTCCAGACTAAGTAATCCCAATTTTATCAGCTATATTTGTCATGTGTATCTGGAGTTTTTCCAATCTCAGCTATATCTCTGGAGCAAAGGTGGCCAAAACGGAACAGGCATTTGGAGAATGCTGCTGAAATATTCATACACATTAAAAACAACACTTGAATGCTAATGAACAGTAAATTGTACAGTGCTTTCAAACAATGAAACAAGCTTGAATCAGTGTCACACAGTTCAAGTTAAACAAAGGTATCTTTGATTTCTAGCCCCAGGGTGAAAGATTCTTTTATAATTGTCTCCTCTGGCTCTAATTTTCATAGTAAAGGGCAGTTCAGACTAGTATGTTTCAATGGACTAAAATGCCTTGCCTGTATATTCAATATACCTTACGTCAAATAGTACATGAGAGATTTTTTAATCTTCTCATCACTATTTTTAATACATTCATGTATGTCTAAATGGACAGCTGTAGAATACGTGCAAAGTTAATTAAATGTTTTAAATTAGATTTTTTTTGTTAAGGATGAAGATTCAAGGACCTGTTCTGCACTGTATCACTAACATCTAGAGCTTATCAGAAAATGTTTTTTTCTATGTGAAAAGTTTCAATGAAAAAATGCTTGTAAATGAAAATGACAACTTTTCACAATAATTTCTGTTTAGCTGGAAAGAAATTTTGATGTTGAAAAAATATTTTGATTAAAATTGATAAGCCTAGCTGGCAGTACACAGGAAGCACAGTGGACATTCAAATTCAAGGAGAAAATAGTCACAAAGTTAGAAACACAAACTTAATACAGAGACAGTCACAGGTTGAGTTGGGCAGACATTTCACTTCAGTAAAAGTTGCTCATGAGACTGTAATTACAAGTGTGCACTGTGGCACCCCTATATCTAACAGGCAAGTATTCAGAAGAGCTTGTTTTGGAACTTTTGCTTTCAATTTATTTTGACGTACTTTCCCTTAAATTGAGAATGGCTGCATTAAGCAAGCTCCGGTGTTACGTTCTCAACTCAGTGAGTAGGGCTCTGAGATGCCTCATCCCTTCAATCTGATGAAGGGGCTGCTGCAGTCCAGGATGCTGAGTTGAGAATATACCCCCTGGCCCAAGTACTCCACACTTGCCCAACGTTAGAAAGATTTAAGAGCACAAATTGCATTAGTCAACCTTTTTGCTATTGGCATTTAAAAACTTGTTACCAAGGAATTTCAGATGAAATAAGAATAATGATTTTGTGTGATAGTGAATCGTTACCTGAGACCTGCAATGCTTCAGCAATCCCAGTCCTCATTAAGACAATGACTCTCATAATGTGATAAGATGCTGAAAACAGTGACATTTCATAAGAATATGTCACAGGGAAATGTAAATGTATCGTGGAAGGATCAGATACTCAAAATGTTGGAAATAATTAAATCTATGGCTTATTACATATTGGCTAACTTACTCTTGCTTATCAGGTTTTCTCAGAGAAATCATTTTAAGATAGTAGGAAAGAATAGGTAAGCCAAAATGAAAGTCAAAGATTACATTAAAAGGAAAGGTTAGCTGATGTATTTCTAAGAGCAGTCAGTATAGCTATTTTTAATTGCTATGTAGGAGGGTCAGGAGGACAACACATAGAGAACTCTAATGACAGGAGACGTATGGACTCAGTTGGGAATTTTAGCCAGTGGCTAAGGCAGGGGTTGTTTACAGAGCTGCTAAATGACAGATGAAATATTGGCAGGGATTGTGCTTTCTGGAGTTTCCAAGGAGAAGATGCCTGGTAGACCATCCCTTAGCACACCTACCTCTGGGTACCCAACCAGCTCTTCTGGATGGTGAGGGGTTGAGAAGACCCTGTCTCCACTTCCTTTCTGTCCCTCACAAGGTATATTAGGGAAGAACCACTGAGACCAGGAACTGCAATTGTGCCAAGCCCCTCTATGGGAGACTGAAATGCAGTGGGAGATCCCTCATGTCCATTAATGTGCTGCTATAATGTTGTGCATTTATAATCTGCCCTTAATTATCTTAGTAGGTTCTTGTAGAATTATAATTGGAAGCTTTGACTGACACAATTCACAGACTTCTGGAGAGCAGTTTTTTGACCTAATTTTACTCCATATAAAGTTTATTTTATTGAAAGTCAACAGCCCCTCTTGCCTTTGAAGTGCAATGGACAACTAAAGTGCGGGACATCCTGCAGAATGCAGTAAACCCAAGGGACCTGTGTATATGTGAATTCATGAAGCTTGTACAGGGACTGTGTACCACTACTAGAGTACAGATAAATAGTCACTGCAGGACTCAGGATCTGGGGTCAGGGTGAAGCACTACAAAAGCGTGGTGGATCTGTGGATCCACTGGCCAACACTATTTTCTCCATGGCACTGGGGGATACATGCCCTGTAGATGTTATTGGCAAAGTCTGTTTGACAAGAATGATCAGGAAACCCAAGACCCGATTGACCATAAGTGCAAGGCCATCTGTGCTTGGCAGAATCATATCAATTCCAAACAGAAACAATACATGCACCATCATCTCAAAGCTAAGGTCCAAAGGAAAACCCATGAAATGAAGAACAAGTGGAGGGAGAACAAAGTGAAGGAGATCCAACAACTTGCCAACACCGATGACGTGCAAATTCATCAATGCCACCAAAGCCCTTTATGGTCCCAGAACCCCAGGGCTAACTCTCCACAGATTCAGGGATGGAGCCAACCTCCTCAGGGACAATGAACTGATCAATGCACAAGGGAAGGAAAACGTTGTTCTATGTATTTCATTAATATCCACAAGAATATGGTTTAAGGGAGCCTGGGTTAAGAAGATAAGCAAGTGACATCAGAAATATTTTTTATAAAAGTATAACCTACAAATTCCTTCATTCAGAAGCATTGCAAGTTTAACCAACAGAGCCAGATCCATTGAAGTTAATAGGAGTCTACTGACTTCAAATGGGTCTTGGATCAGCTCGTTGGCTATGACATATTGGGTTAGATGAGTAACACATAAAGCCTAATATACTTTACAGGAAGGTTCAACAAACTCAATTGTGGATGATTATGAAATAAGCTGCCCCATAGTTTCTACTTAACCTACCTTAGTGATTGCTTTATGCCCTATGTTAACTGTTGGATAGAAATCAAAGCACAGCAGCGGCTGCAGATATCCCTTTCCTACTATAATAATACCTTGAGTTCAATTTGAGCTTCAAAATTGGAGCTGCACAAACTATTCACAGCTAACAATCTGTCAAATTCAGCCCTTTTGTCAAAATTTGAAAGATCAAAACCAAAACTGTGCCTTTAAAAAGCATAAACCATGTTTCTGATTGCTGTACTTTCACTGCTCACTAAATAATAGAATCTTCAGTTCTATTAGAACTTGACTTTCCTGAAAAATTATGTTCTGTTGTTCTACACGTTTCCCTTAAGGGGAAAAAAAAATGGAGGAAGATCTATTTGCTCTGCTTGGTTAAAAGATTAATTATTACTTTTCAAAAATCTATCTTTTCATGACTTTGTCTACAAGAAATTACATTACATTGGAGGATTGCATTTTATTACATTTACATCCATCATCTGATTTCAGTCGTTGACTAAATACTTGCACATTGCACCTTGTTTTGCATTATTTCTAACTGAGAACCTTATTTACCAAAGACAGTCAGTAAAGGCCCATTCTACTCCTAAAAATCAGTTCAGAATTGTGTATTTTGAAAATCTGAATTTGTAACTAAGGTTAGGTCTACACTAGCTGCCGTCTCGGCGTGTAGAGATCAATCTTTTGGGGATCGATTTATCGTGTCTCATCTAGACACAATAAATCAATCTCTGAGTTCTCGCCCGTTGACTCCGGAACTCCACTATGTTGAGAGGCACAGGCGAAGTCGACGGGGGAGTAGTAGCAGTTGACTCAGCACCGTGAAGACACTGAGGTAAGTTGACCTGAATATGTCGACTTCATCTATGCTAGTCATGTAGCTCAAGTTGTGTATGTTAGGTTGATCCCCCCCTGCCATAGTGTAGACCAAGGCATAGTTAGGCAGAACAGACACACTTACAAGAACTTTGTTTTTACAATGATATACAGCCAAGATTTTTACATCCCTGTATTTATGACATTGTCTATATTTCATTACCTTTTTCTTGATATTTCACTGCTTCAATTCTACATTTTAACAGTGGTGCCTTCTAAGGAGGAAATCTATGGAATAAGCTTGATTTCTTTTTTCTGCAGCTCTGAACTCTCTAGGCATCTTTTCCATCTCTGTCACGCCTCTTGATGAAATGGATCATCTCCCTCTGCTATCTGTAGTTCTCCACAATATCTCTGGAGAGTTAAAAAGAAAGAAAGAAAGAAAGTAGTAAGCTACACTGCTAAAAACAAAACAAAAAACCTCAACTAATTTAAAAGGGAATGTGCCCTTTAAAAACAACAACACCTCAGTCTGTTCAGGATCAAGATTCTCCATAATATCTTGGCACATGCTCATAAATTCATACTTAAGACCAGAAGGGACCATTGTGACCAAGTAGTCAGACTCTCAGTACATCACAGACCATTGAATTTTACCCAGTAATTCCTGCATTATGCCTAGTTACTCGTGGTTGCTCTGGAACATATCCTTTAGAAAAGACATCCAGTCTCGTTTAAAGATTAAATGTTGGAGAATGCACCACATCCCTCAGGAGGCTGTTTCAGTGGTTAAGTGCCTTTACAGTTATAGTTCCAAAGTACAAAATTCCTCTTAGCTGACATCTTTCCTATTTTCTGAGGATAGGCTTGAAGAATGTGGGCTCTTTTTTAACATCCACTTGGAAGCAGCAGCCAGAACTTTTCTCCTCATAGTGCTTCAGAGATGAGCTATTGAAGAGGGTTTTTTTTTTCTGGACCATTTGCAGGGAAAACGCTGATCTTACTCTACTTACTGTGGTATAGGACTATGCTCCCAGAGAATGGTTGACTGTCTGTTGAACCCAAATTATTAGTGTATGTTCTGAGTGTCTTTCATTCTGGTTCCTCTTCTTCTTGAAGTACATAGGCAGAATGGAGACTAGAGTGGCAATGAGAGTGTTAGGTAGAATAGGAAGTGTTCTTTAGATCCACAGTAGAGTCCCTACTCTGACTACAGGCTTTAGGCAGAGCAGGAAATGCTGTGGACTGACCATCTTCAGTGATATGACACCGTTGGCATGACTAGAAGTGGCAGACAACTACTGTTCTATTTCAAAACAATAAAATACCAAGATATTACTTCACCTCCTTTCAGCCTCACTACAAATCTGCTTGCAAGTTTAACACTGCCTTGTGGAATACTGAGATACCCCTTCATGGTCCACAACATGCCACACTGTATTGTTTCTTCATTAGACTTTGTTCAAAAAGTGTTTCTGTATTTGTGAATGAGGGGAAAATGAGCAATTTGCTTGGTTTTACTCATATTAGAGATGTTACAAAATATCCAAAAGCCAATAAACACAGTGAAAATGCAATAAAAATGATGGTGCTTCCATTTCAGGACATTTTCAGAGGTTACAGACAAATGCTCAGGCTACAAGCAGAAGTTTTTTCAAGCCATCATGTACATTTCATGTACAGATTGACAGAGTCAGACGAGTACCCAGAAGCCACCAACTACAGGACAGGCCCAACAAAGAAAAAAACAGAACACCATTAGCCATTACCTTCACCCCCCAATTTAAAACTCTCCAACGCATCATCAAAGACCTACAACATATCCTGAAAGATGATCCCACACTCTCACAGATCTTGGGAGACAGACCAGTCCTCGCTTACAGACAGCCCCCCAACCTGAAACAAATATTCACCGGCAACCACACACCACACAGCAAAAACACTAACCCAGGTACCTATCCTTGTAACAAAGCCCGATGCCAACTCTGTCCTCATATCCATTCAACTGATACCATCATAGGACCTAATCACATCAGCCATACCATCAGAGGCTCATTCACCTGCACATCTTCCAATGTCATATATGCCATCATGTGCCAGCAATGCCCCTCTGCTATGTACATTGGCCAAACCGGACAGTCTCTACGCAAAAGAATAAATGGACACAAATCTGACATCAGGAATCATAACATTCATAAACCAGTAGGAGAACACTTCAATCTCCCTGGCCATCTATTAAAGACTTAATGGTGTCAATTTTAAAACAGAAAAACTTCCAAAATAGACTCCAATGAGAAGCTGATTAACTGGAATTAATTTGCAATTTGGACACTGTCAACCAAGGGTTAAACAGGGACTATGAGTGGCTTTGTCATTATACTAATTGAATGCATTTTCCTAGTTAAGTATCTTTTACAGATTCTTATCAACTCTTAGACATAGATCCACTAAATTTTCACTACAAAAGGTTTTTTTTTTATCCTGCTGATAATGGCCCATCCAAATTAAACAGCCTCTTAGAATTGGTATGATAATTTATAACTTTTTTTTTCTTTCTGTGTGTATAAATGCATCTTACTTCTGTTTGTTCCATTCTATGCATCCGATGAAGTGGGCTATAGCCCACGAAAGCTTATGCTGAAATAAACTGGTTAGTCTCTAAGGTGCTACAAGTATTCCTCATTTTCTTTATGGCTAGCTAGAGACTAACACAGCTGCTATTTTTAAACCATGTACATTTCAGTTAATGAAAAAAGGGACTTTCCACCTTTTTCTTATCCACCGTTTTCTGTCAATATATACCATATGTCCTTTTATGTGGGCAGAATTTTTCATCTAGATCAGTGATTTTCAAACTGCAGGTTGTGACCCAGTACTGAGTTGCAGAATGTAAGGCACTGGGTCACAGCCGCTGTGGTGAGAACCGTCAACCGGGCCATTAAAAGTCCCATCAGCGGTGCTGCTTGTCTAAGGTGGACTAGTCCCTACCTGTTCCGACATCCCGTTGTGCCCCAGAAGTGGTCAGCAGCAGGACCAGCTCCCAGGCGGGGTGGACACAGGGGTGGACACCGGCTCCGCACTTAGCTGGGGGAGGGCCAGTGCCTGGGGGAGAGAGCCACACCTCTGCCTAGAGCCGGACCTGCTGCTGGCCGCTTCCGCGGTGTGGTCCACAGTGCCAGGACAGGCAGGCAACCTGCCTTAGCGCCCCTGCTGCACCATTGACCAGGAGCCACCCAAGGTAAGCCCATGCCCCAACCTCGTGCCCCAATCTCCTGACCCAGCCCTGAGCTCCCCCCAAATCTGGAGCCCCTTCTGCACCCCAAACTCCTCATCCCCAGCCCCATCCTAGAGCCTACACCCCAGCCCAGAGCCTGACCCTTTCCCACACCCCAACCCCCTGCCCAAGCCCTGAATGCCCTCCCACACCCTGAACCCCTCATTCCTGGCCCCACCTCACAGCCCTCACTCCCACCCCCCAACCCCAGTCCAGAGCCCCTCCCACACCCTAAACTCCTCATCCTCAGCTCCGTTGGGTCGTGGGCATCAACAATTTTCTTCAAGTGAGTCGCCAGACATTTTTTTTGAAAACCACTGATCTAAAAGCATTCAGTGTGGGAATTATAAACTTGAATACTTTTTTTCGTAACTAAAAGTAACATTATATGCAGGCGGATGGGGAACTACATATTGCATCTTAAACCCATAAAAACTGAATATACCAGGGAATTATATTTTGAAAGCTGGCTTTCAAATCTTCTCCAGATGCTGGAGACACTAATTTAATATTTAGTTTAAAATTAACATTTTGATATAGAAATCTTGAAGAAGCTCTTAGTGAATATATTAAAACAAGATATTTTATTTTCTGTTAAACTGGCAGTGTAATTATTCCTTTTAGACATGTTACAAATGCTTCTTATGAGATTGAATGAAATATTACTTTTTCACTTTTAATAAAACTCTGATAAACTTTCTCAATCCAACACTGCCGTATTTGAGTTCACATTGCAGTAAGAGGTAACAAAGTCCTGTGGCACCTTAAAGACTAACTATAAAGTTTTGAAGCATAAGCTTTCGTGGGCTAATACCCACTTCGTCGGATGCAAGCAGCCTCTGTCTGTACTTGTGCAAGTTTCTTCATGAGGTTGATGGATTTCCACTCCATACGAAGTGGGTATTAGCCCACGAAAGCTTATGCTTCAAAACTTTATAGTTAGTCTTTAAGGTGCCACAGGACTTTGTTACTCTGCTATTCCAGACTAACACGGCTACCTCTCTGATTCTGGGCATTGCAGTAAGAGTGTTGTAAGATTAGTTATTCTGAATGCATCTGTACATTGGTAGAATGTAGAACTTAAACTCCGAAAGCCCATAAAGCCTAAGTCACTTTTGAAAATGGGTGATTTTAAAATGTTACACCTTAATCACATATTTAAAGCTAAGCATATGCTTCAGTGCCATCTTGAACAGGGATGAACTTAAAACACTGTTGAAATCTCACAGGAATTAATTAAATACTTTTTGACATTAATAATTTTGACTAAATGTTTTGGTAAAATTTCCATGATAAAATGGGGGTAAAAGTTTTGCAAAAATGTTGTTCCATTTTCAAACTATATGAAATAGCAATAGATAATTCTCAGGGTTTGCTTACCTGAAACATATCTGAGCTTTATTGGGCTGGAAAATTAGAATTTTTTTGTTGTGAGATTTTTAGCACTTGGGTTTTGCTGGACTTGAAATACTGTGAGAACAGTATCTTGTGTCATTTTAGCAATTATACGTCCTGCAGCTATCTGACATCAGGGCCTACAGAAATATGCAACCAAAAATGAATGTTACTTGGATTACTTGGATCCGACTTACCCTCGTTACACGGCGTCTTGATTCCGCCATGAACGCAAATCGATACAGCTCCACCTTTGCCTGTCTTGCGCAAGTCGATGCCATCTCTGCCCGAACATCTTGACCAAAGGATCCTCCCAGCGTCGTCGAGGGCGACCATGTTGGTGCGGTTGTCCTCGCGAAATCCATTCTGTTAATCGTACGGTCCATCTGTTGTCCTGGAGTCGCGCTACGTGACCAGCCCACCTGCGCTTATTTTCGTAGATTGACTGAATCACATCCTTTATTCCACTTCGTTGTCGAATGACTGCATTTGGAATGTGGTCTCGAAGGGAAATTCCACACATTCTGCACTCCATGGCTCTTTGCGTGACTGCTAATTTGTTTTCATCGGCCTGTGTGGTGCTCCAGCACTCCGAACCATATGTCACTGCTGGAAGAACGGTAGAGTCAAACAATTCTTTACACAGTCACATGGAGATCTTCGAGTCTAACAGTGAGGTTTTAATTCGATTAAAGCTACCCCACGCTGCCTTTCTCCGTCTTGCACACTCTCCATCGAATTTGTTGGTCTTCGCTAGAAGATGTCCAAGGTACACGTAGACATCCACTTCTTTCAACACTTCACCGTTCAAGATTATCCGTCCCTCTGTGCGGTGATCGTTTCGCATCCACTGTGTCTTCGATGCGTTCATTTCCAGCCCCACTTCGCGTGAGCGCTCTTGCAGTTGTTGAACCTTTGTTTGCAGCTCAGCGGTGTCCCTGGCAAAGATAACACAATCATCTGCAAACAGAAGGTGTGTGAAATGTTCTCCGTCCACATTTATGCCTTCATTCCACTCAAGTTTATTGAAGAGCGACTCCAGTGCAGCTGTAAAAAGTTTTGGCGATATAGTGTCGCCTTGGCGTACTCCTCTTCTGATCTGGACGTGACATGGCTCGTCGAACAACTGAATTTCTGTGGCACAGTTACTGTTAAGTTCACAAAACAGATCAACGTAAGCCGGGTTTATTACATGATCATGCAATGAGTTAACAACGGCTGCAAACTCGACAGAATCAAATGCCTTTTTAAAATCCACAAATGCAACACACAGCGGGATTCGATATTCCCTACATTTTTCCATCAGCTGTTTCACAGTATGCATTTGGTCGATAGTCGAGAAGCCCGTTCTGAACCCAGTTTGTTCTTTACTTGTTAGCAGCTCTAGATCTTTCTTTATCCGATTGAGAATGATGTGAGTGAAGACTTTGTAGACTTGTGAGAGAAGGGTGATCGGTCTGTAGTTGGAAAGATCTTCCGGGTCTCCCTTTTTCAGCAGCAAAATTGTTTTGGACACCTTCCATGCTGCAGGAGTTCTGTTGGACACAACATATTGACTGAAACGTTTAGCTAAAGCTTGATAGAGATAAACGCCTCCTGCCTTAAGATGCTCTGGCCTTATTCCGTCCCTGCCTGGGCATTTTCCGTCCTTAATGCACTCAGCCGCCACCTGGACTTCTTCCCACATCACTTCCGGGATTTGTTCACGCTTAACACTCGACAGTTTCTTATCAACACTGATGGAAGAGGAGTACAGCTTGTTGTAAAAATCTGAACAAATCATATTCATTTGTTTACGGTCAGTCATCCTCATTCCGTTAGCATCTTTGAACGCGACCGGGATGCGTTGCTTAAGCTTAATGTCGCGTTCTGCCGCCTTCAGGCTTTTCTTACTTTCAACAACTTCCCTCAGCTTCCTTGTGTAAAAATGAAAGTGCATGTGTAAAATGTTAAAGAACTGTTTTGAACAAGATAGGTTCCAGTACATGTAAGTATTTTGCAAAGTTTCAGGTGAGTATCTAATTTATCCACATTGTTTCATTCACCCTCATTTCATAGTAGGATTTTAAAGTTATATTTTCATTTTCAGAAAACGTTAATAGCAAGTTTGTCTGGTTAGTTGCTGGTAAAAATAGGTTGTTCATGACTTCTTTCCCTCTATTAGAGATAAAACACTGTCACCATTCTAGAATCTACGACTCCTACCATTTCCACTTTGTAATTCTTTTTCTGTATTGGTGCTGACAACTTGTTTAGGAAGGAATGGGCATTGACAAAGCAGGGAACAGGAGATAACCATTCAGAGAGGAGTGAGAGAAAAATAAAATGTATGTTGGAAGAGCAGAAAGTTGGTGAGAACATGACTCCAGGGTACATTTACCTTTCACATTTATAAAATATTTTCTCAGGAGAAGCCAAGTCAAAGGCAGAGTCAGCTGAAGAACTGGCCAATTAACTGCTTTACTACTACTCCTAAAAATGAGATTAGCTGTATTCTGAAAGTTTAATTTATATGCTTACACTGTAGAAATTTGGAATTGCCAGGCCAATGAACTTAGAGTGGCGTCTGGATAAAAGGATGTTCCGGGAGAGAATAAAAAGCAGAAGCAGTCTGGGATAGGGGTTGTTTGCAATAAATTCTCCAGTAAAGTTCCATTTCTGTTTAACTAACAGTGTCTAAGGCTCACAGTTCTGCAGCAGATCCTACAAACAATATTGTCACTAGAAATGAGACACTTCTCCGATACATATTGTTCATTATCTATCTATCTATCTATCTATCTATCTATCTATCTATCTATCTATCTATCTATCTATCTATCTATCTATCTATCTATCTATCTATCTATCCTCCCACTGTGGCTCATATTCTCATAGTGATCATTGAGCATAAAGGACACTAAACTTCTAAACGACAACCAAGGAAGATCTGAGAGGCTCAAAAGTTTCAGTCAATGATAGCATCAAAAAGAGAGTTGCAGGCCTTTTCTCATACTGCACTTCCCTAATTTTCTCTCTTGGGCTCAGCACTGGTCAGGTCAGGGCACAACTAGTGGAGAGTATTATAGGACTTAGCTGAAAGCTAGGAGTGTTTTTCAGAGTAGAGCACTGAAAAGAAAGCTGTATTGTTAAAATGTAGCTGTGTTCATTCATTCAAATAGCAGCTGAGAAAGCATAGTTCAAAATTACTGTTGCTCCTATGACCCTGTCTTGGCCAATTGGATTATATTTGGCAATCCGAGAATGTAAATACGATTTTAGTATATAGTTTCTAGTACATATACAAGCAAAATATAAAGATCTTCTATACTCAGTCTAAGTATACAGCATTAGAGATGTAGTTTTAAACAATGAAATTGTTAAAAAAAATCCTCAAAAATGCTGTTTCAAAGTTTTTTTTAATGATTTACAGTTTTTTAACAAAGATTCAGTTAGAAACATTTCAATTTTTTTAAATGTCACTAAAACTGTTGTTATTCTGCAATGTATGTTTGGGTGGCTGGGTTTTGTCACAATGTCACATAGTGTTCCATGACTGGATGTGAGAGAGTATGATTGGCTCGTTTGTCACAGAGAATGAACTACTGCTCTGACATGGGGCTTGAGACTAGTCTGGGATACCATGAGTGATTAGCCTTCTGCTTGTGGAATGCCCCAGAGGGTTTCTGAGCCGTAGCCCCCTCCACTCCACTCTTTGGGGAAAGGGAATGATTTGGGGCTGGTGTTTGACCACTACCATTTGCAGCTCCCTGATTGGGCTTCTTGATACATGGAATCGAGGGGGCTGGAGCACATGACTTATGGGGAGAGGCTGAAGGAACAGGGATTGTTTAGTCTATGGAAGAGAAGAATGAGGGGGGGATTTGATAGCTGCTTTCAACTACCTGAAAGAGGGTTCCAAAGAGATCTAAACTGTTCTCAGTGATATCAGATGACAGAACAAGGAGTAATGGTCTCAAATTGCAGTGGGGGAGGTTTAGGTTGGATATTAGGAAAAACTTTTTCACTAGGAGGATGGTGAAGCACTGGAATGGGTTACCTAGGGAGGTGGTGGAATCTCCTTCCTTAGAGGTTTTTAAGGTCAGGCTTAACAAAGCCCTGGCTGGGATGATTTAGTTGGGGATTGGTCCGGCTTTGAGCAGGGGGTTGGACTAGATGACCTCCTGAGGTCCCTTCCAACCCTAATATTCTATGATTCTATGAAGTTCCAGGCTGATCTTACACACTGTAAATCTAATCATCTGTTATTAGAGATTCCTGTATGGCTATCAGGCCTTGCTCTTGCCCTCCCTTCACACCTTTGGTGGGAGGGAATAGGGTTTTGTTGCTGATATTGTTATTCCTGCAGCTCCTTGGTTGGACTTTTCAATATACGTGGTGGAGGAACAGAACTGGAAGCTTTTTAAGGCTCTTGTAGCATGCTCCCACCCCTCTGGGTGTCATCTCCACAGGTGTCTTCATAAAACCCTTCTCTCCCACCCTCTGCTAAAATGTGAGCCCCATTCTCTCACAGTGATTCAAGGAAGTCAAATCTCATTTTCCTGCAGCCAAGAAGAGCTGCCCCCCCCGCCTCCCTCCCCCCCCCCCCCGACAGTGGAGCACAGCCTTTGCTCTATCTGTTCTACTAAGGGAGTTCTACGCTGGAACAATTTGTACAATGGGGTTGCTGAGAGCCCTTGAACCGAACTGCAAACACTGCATATGATGGAAACCACTTCAAGCCAGGGGATGCAGCAGCATGCCCAGCACCCCCGCTCCCAGCATCTATTGTTGGTTGGGGTTTTTTAAAGGGTGCCTATCAGAGGAGGAATAACCTCCTTTAATTTTCAGAAAACACAGGGTGACATTTTCCATGTTGCCTTTGAATGAGAAATACAACAAAAAATCATTTGTCTTGATTAAAAGCTTGCTTAGCCATGCTGTCACAACCACCATTAAGATGGTGCTATATTTAGACCTTGTCAACAATGTGTCTTGACTATCTCTTCCCAACATGCTCAAAGAGCAACTACTCAATGAAATATGTATACTGGCATCTCCGAGAGTAACACTGATCAAATCCAAATATTCTTATTCATAAAACAGTTTAAGAAATACAAACTGACAGGCAAACCTATGAATCTATTGATGCCACCAGTCCAAATTCTGCTCTCAGTGACATTAGTGACATCCCTTTTATAGTCAATGCTGCACCAAAATAATGGAACAGAATGTGGGCCACCGACTTTTTCATAAAAAACGAAACAATCTGGTACCATATTCTTAGTACCAATGGGCAAACCTCCGCTGATTCAGTGGTTTGTTTTTGTTCAGCATCCAAAAGTTCACAAGCTTCTCCAAGGGCCAGGTTTACAAAGCTGTTTAGATGCCAAAAGATGCAGATAGGTGCTTATTGGGATTTCCAAAAGTACCTAAGAGGTAAGGACCTAAACTCCCATTGACTTCTTACCACAAAGACAGCCTCTCCTGTGGAATGTTCACACTTCTGTATATGGGTCCTTGCCACAGCCAGGCAGTACAAAGCAGCATGAAAAGACTGCACCACCTTTGCACAGTGGGCCAGTGCACCAGGTTGTCTTGTAGTTCTTTCCTAGGCAGGCTGTGAGTCCTTTTTTTCTATTTATTCTTATCTGCATTGGGTGGAAGACACAGTAATGGTGCTTTACATTCGCCCATTCGATAATCTTTGGGGACCTGATGAGAGGCAGCCTACATTGCAAAGCTTATACCAGCACACTTAGTTTTGACACGCACTAGAGTCTGTGTAGATGTATGTCTGTTAGCTGCTTCTTTTCATTTTTATACCTTTCCCACCGGTGACACTAGACATGATCTAGGAACGGCACAAATTCAATTTGCAATACTTTCCATCCCCTTCCCACTCTACGCGGAATTAAAAGTCCCAGTAAATTGCTCAACCATCAGCCAGAGGAGTGTGTGAATCATGAAGGTAACATGGCAGGGGATGGAGACAAGTTTCTCAATAAATTTATGGTTGACAGCCTGCCAGATGAAGATGATGTGACAAGGAAATTGAGTCCCCTAGGACAGCTACAGGTTTTAGACAGGAACACAATAGAGACTTTCGTCTACTTTCCTTCTGTGGTGTGAAGTCTTCTGCTGTGTAGGAAACAAACAAAAAATAAGACATATAAAAATATTTATAAACTGTGGTAACCTCTACTCAATTTCAAGGTAAGTCTAACATAGCTTGGGGACACTGAAGGGTATATTTGTAGTTTACCAGAAGCCTAAAGTCTGCACCTAATTTCCATGTTAATTTACATTAATCTATTAAATCAAAAATCACATAACCATAGCAGTTAATTTGCTTGTTCTTTTGTTTTCTTTGACAGATAAAGAGAAATATTATCTATATTTTAAAATATATGATAGACTGTGCTCATCATAGCCTCCATACAGGGGGTCCTTGCCTGGTGGTCAGAAAAGGGCCCCTTTAAGGCTCCCCCTACAATAGGGATAGAGGTGGTGGAGGCGGGGGAAGTTCACTAGGATGGACAGGAAAGGCAGGAGGCAGCTAGGGCCAGGTCAGGACAATGGCACTTCCCTTCTTGTTGTCTGGAAGAGTGTGTGTGTGTGTGTATTTGTACTTCTTGTGATCCCAGAGAAGGCCTGTTTTACAAAGATCAGGCTGACATCCAAGCATAATTCCTGGCACCTTTATATGGCAGATATCCAGTGCAGGATCAGATAAAATGGAGTGGACAATGATTTGAAGCAAAGCATCCCTTAAGGAAGCTGAAGAAGGGGGTCTGGAACAGTGGAGCTCTGATGCCCCTCCTTTTCCTGGCCCTTTTCATCTCATGATGAGAGGACAGAGTGGTTTCAGTAATAGGGTTGGTGGGACCAGGTTGGGGATTATGTGGAAATGATTAAGAAAAGCAAGGTGACCTGCATTGCACAATTTATTGCAGGGATTCCCAGATATTTTAAGTGAATAAAGTTGTATCCACAACCATTGCCTCCTGTCTTCTCCCATTCTCCCAGACAACGGGATGTTGCCGAATGATTCCTCTTAAGGCTGTGAGCGATTCACCTGGGTCCCCCTATAGGGGTAAGAAGCCCAATGTATTTTAAAAGAGGAATGATCTGCTTTGTCTAATCTTTTAAAAAAGAGTTCTGTTTTCTTTGTGGATTTCTTCCTGAAAGAGTCCCACTGTGTAACCGAGTGGCTCCTGTGATGTTTATGGGATTGGCACTGCTTAGTTTTAATAAGAGGAAGTTATGGAAGGAAAAATGGTCCAGCAATTAGGACACCAGCCTAGGACTTGGACATATGGGTTCAATTCCCTGCTGTGCCACAGCTTTCCTGTGTGACCTTGGGCAGTCATTTACCCTCCCTGTGCCTCAGAGAGTCCACAGCAACAATTCCCAAGCTCACAGGGATAATGGGAGGATAAATTCACCAAACAGTGGGAGACCTCGGATACTACAGTTATGGGGGGCCACATACGTATCTAAGAGAGATCAAGCCTGACCCAGTATCCACTGACGTCAAAAGAAACATATCCATTGAATTTCATTGGCATTGGATTAGGCCCATCCTGATCAAACTTCATTAATATAAGTCATTGTGCCACTCATCTCAAACCAGACTTTAAGAGGTCCCAAAAATTACAGTCTAATGACAGTTTGGCATCTAATAATGGCTCAATTGCACTTTCTACTGCACAGGTATCTACATCACACAAAACATCCTCATAACTGAAACCATCTGTGCAGGTCTCAATAGTGGGAACAAAAATGGATCTTTTACCACTATACATGAAGCTTGCCATGCATCCTCTACTGTAAATCCCTCATTCGGTAAAGCTATCTATGATGGGCACCATGAGGGCAGATGATTATGTGGTGGATTAAACAAGTCTTTAATTGTAAATGTGTCATATGATGCAATTTTCTCATGGCCATTTCTTTGCTTTCCTCTGCGAACACTGGGGGGAGCAATATTGCAGAGAACCGGTAACCATGGTAGAGGAGTAAATTTAAGTGTATCTGGTGGAATTCAGCTGTACGTTGATCATCTTTGTATGAGATGAGTGAGCCCATACTGGAGTGCAATACTGAGCCACTGAATAGCAGAGTGCCAAGGCTGAAGTGCGTAATGTCTGGGCATTGGCATCTGGTCAGCTTTCTGAGCAGATTGTTGCATGTTTTGACTTAGTTGCTGTCTTTGTAAGATGGTCACAATATGTGAGAATTCTATTCAATGTGATGCCTAGATAGACTGGGTATGAATCATGCTTTATTCACTGATCATTGAGAACTATGTTCAGCTCTCTGCCTGCTTGTGCATGATGTAAGTGGAAGACACTCAACATAGTCTTGCTTCCACTTGATATCAGGTGCTGATGACCCAGATCACACACTTCCCTATTGAGCACCCTAAGCTGCAAGCAAGGCAAGGAAACCCCTTACACTTAAAGCAATAGCTTAAATACAGCGTTCTATATACCACAAGGACCCTTTAAATTTCCATGGTCTAGCTTCACTTGGGCTCGCTGCAAAAGGTTTTTCAAGATAAAATTACCTCAAACTTTTTGATAGCAAAAGTCTTTTCCTTCCAGGCATCTCCTTCCATTACAACTTGGAGGATGGGTCTGACTCAACATCTCAGTCCTTTCCTCGCAGATCAAAAGGAAGACTGACAATATTAAAAAGGGATTATAGTATAATCGTTGCTCCTTTCACTGGGAGGTCGGTAATATGATGTCCAGTGGTCAATCGACAACACTGATATATTACTGAATTTGCACAAAATAGAGAGCATGAAAAATACCAACACTTAAGAGAAGCACCATGTGAAGGTTGTCGCTTTTTCCCAAAGGGGAGTTTGTTTATACATTAAAGAAGAAAAAGAAGAAAAATAAAGAAAATATGTAACCTTGAGACTAGGGCTGTGATGCAGAAGGTACTTAAGCACAGACCTAACTTATACACATAGATAGTTTCACTGAGTATAGGAGACTACTCACATGCTTAAAATTGAGTACATACTTGCTGAACTAAGGTTGACAATTACATAAACATTTTAAACCTCTCTCTCTCTCTCTCTCTCTCTCTCTCTCTCTCTCTCTCTCTCTCTCTCTCTCTCTCTCTCTCTCTCTCTCACACACACACACACACACACACACACACACATTTGAAATCAACCTTGGCTAAAGTTTTCATTGCATCAGAAAGCAACAGTGGTGTGCTCAGAGGTTGTTTGAATCTGTAGAAGCCCTCTTGTGAACCCTTGCTCTTTCTGGATTATTAATGAATGTTCTCAGTTTCTTGTTTATAGAGTAGTTCAAGTTCAAGCCTACTTTGCTGGGGTAAGTCACATGGTATTTATGTTGTGTCCCTGACTGGCCCAGCTCAGTGGACATAAGTCAGTTTCTCAGATAGAGAGGGAGCATCTTATTTGAACTCTCTGACTCAGCTGGAGAAGTCAGAATGATTAATTTTCTTCTAGTCCCTGTGTCTGACTCTAGCAAGCAGATGCCTAGTACATTATTTATCATCATATTTAAATACCTCAGTTATGGAGAACTGCCTCCTTAATAATGTATGATATCTTGAATCACAATTATTAATGCCCTTGTTGGATAGAAGACATGTCTCCCTGAGCAGAATTCTGTAGTTGAATCAGCACTGAGGCTAAACCCTGCTTTTCTTTGTGGTGAGCTAATCAACTAGCCATCAGCCAGAAGCCTCACCTATAGTTTTGCAACAAGATTCAATTGGGGGAAACCTGTTTGGTTGTATAGTACTGTGAAACTTTCCAAACTTCAGGGCCAGTGAATTTATGTGAACAGGATCTGACAAAATTTGTGAACTGCTTTTGCAACCCCAGCTGAAGGGTTTGCACAGCTCTGCATGAAGCACAAATACTCATAGTAATTGGCTTGATTTGTTCAAAGGCCTTGACCTATGTGTTTGGTGATGAATCATGACTGGCCTATCATACTCGCTCACCCAGCCTTGACATTGCATTCAGAATTCTCATTATTCCTTCCTAGGGGCATACCCACAAACCTTGTTCTCATGGGTTTTTGCCATGCAAATTCTCATTTGTTGTTATGGGAATTGGGAATGTAAAACACCTAATACTGCACTGACACTCACAGTTAAGGTCAGGAAAGCATCTTTAGGGACACTTGAATGGCCAGAAATGATGGATAAAGTAACAGTTGGAGATTTTGTTTAAAGAAAAATGAATCGTTTCTTTATTTCAAAAACACTTAAATCCCATGGCCTTACCAAATGATTTATTATTGCGTTTGGGAAGATGTCCCTGATGTTGCTCTTCAGTGTTTGATTTTAAAAGCCTTATTCCTGGTTTCTAGGTCATGGAGCTGAGAGGCAGGGCCTGATTGGTTATTGTCTCAGATACCCATGGAGCAGTGAAGAGGTTGTCATTGATCATTTAGTGTGAAGCAAAGCAATCAAATAACAAGACAAACCTATTGTCTTACTTTTTATAAGTATATCAAATGAATATAGGTTGTTGGGCCTGAACACAGAACAGTAAATAACAAGTCAGGACAAAGAAGAATCAATAGGGATGTTGTTTTATAAGTGAAGTATTTGTTTTGCCTTAGCAGTTCTTTGTTGGAGTGCCAAACTTCTTTTTTTCCAATAAAAGCAATTCAGCAGCAGGCTCAGAACAATAGGAAACCTCCAAGACATACATAACTGAGAATTAACACAATCTTCCTTCAATTAATAAATACAATATTACAGGGATCGGCACCGTTGGCATTCAGGACTGCAGGGTAAGCACCCTTAGTGGGCCCCGCCGCTTTGTTTACAGGACGTTTCACCGACTGCGGCTCCCACTGGCCGCGGTTTGCCATCCCGGTCCAATGGGGGCTGCGGGAAGTGGTGGCCAGCACTGCGCCACTTCCTGCAGATTGGACTGGGACGGCGAATCGCAGGCAGTGGGAGCCGCAGTCGGCGAAATGGCAGGTAAACAAAGTGGCGGGGCACGCTAAGGGTGCTTACTCTGTTGTCCCGGTGCCAACGTTGCTGACCCCCTGCAATATTATCTCAATTTAGCCCCAAACCTATGGTTATAGAAATGCTGTCATTATTTCTTTTATTAATTCCAATAAATGCGATTTTTGGTTTGAATTTAAAGTTTTCCCTCCAGCATTTGCAACACAAACACTGCAATTGTATGCTAGCACATGAACACCAGACAGTGAAATCATTTTCATTGCCCAAACTGAGAAAAATAAAATAAACAAGCAGCATTAATGGTCAAATTAAACTAGACTTTTTTTAAAAAAAAAAATCTTAAAATAATTTCAATAAATAAGATTGAGTGAACAACACAAATTACTTCTCCATGAATATTTGTTTGAATTTAAATAGGAATTTGCAATGGCCATGTTCTCATTCTTTTTGTGTTTGCTTCTTTCAAACATTTGTGGGGCTGAATTTTACTAATATGAATGATTATGGAAAACAATTTTTAAGTTCACAAGCTCAAATTGTTGTGGAAAGTGGATTTTAAATTTGCTTTTTGAAATCTTCATTTCAGAAATTCAGTTATTAAAATTATGTTAACGAAACCAGCAAAAAGAAATAATACTTTGTGGACAATCTTAACAGTGCAGCTCATATTGTTAATATAGGGCCTCAGGTAGCAAGCCACAGAGTAAATAATTTGAACTAATGAATATATCTAAGAAAATAGGGATTGTTCAGAGATGCCATATGAAGAGACGGAGAAGCAAAATTTGTCGAACAAGTTATTCATTATGAATTTCATTCAATTCTAGTGATAAAGACTGGTAAGTAAAATTCTTTATCAAAATAGAATTTTAAACTCAGCAGCACCTCTTTAAAGGATGCTTCCTTTATGTTTGTTTCAGCCAAAGAACTACTTTCACCTATTCTCTCTTCTTGAGCACCCGATGAAGGGAATTCTGGGAAATACCAGTAGGTACCGGGTCCAAGACTTCCAAAAGTGCCTATTTATTTTGGGTGTTTCAGTTTTTGAGTGGCCAACTTGAAGTGCCTTAAAACTGCATCAATTTTTAGAAAGTGCTGAACACCCATCACCTGACAATCATGCCCCTTTAATGTGTCTTAAATTAGGCACCAAAAAATAGGACCAGATGGTATCCAAGTATCTCATGGGTATACAAGGTAGGATGGCAAGGACAGATAGGGAAAAAGATGCATCACCCTCACCCCCCGCCCCTCCACTCCATTTTCAGACTCTTTGTGGCAGCCAGGCACAACTGCAGTCACAGGTCTGCAGAGCTAGTGTGTGTACAAAATGGCACCCTGATGGAGTGTGGTAGTAGCAGTGCTTCCCCCGCATACTGAGAAATTCTGTAAGGATTCTATCTACTTGAGATACAATCCTTCCTAGAGTTCCCCTTAAGATAGGATGACTGCTCTGACCCTACTGCAGGACTGATCCTAGAAAATAGCACAACTGAGCTCTTAGAAACTAAAGTAACAGAAAAGCAAGAATTCTGGTTGGATTACACTGGACTCTAAAGGGACTAGTGTATGGAGCAGAAAATTTGAACCTACTAGGCCACCACACTTTGAGGTGGTGACCGGAAATTTTGAGAAGTACCCAAGGTCTTGGCTAGGTTATATGGTGTGTGGCTATGGCTCTGTGTGTCCCCCAGAGGGTCTCAGTTCTGTGCAACTGATTTTGTCTCATGCTCACAGTTCTGCAGTAGGTTCTACAATGGGGAAAAGAGCATGACCGGTGCGGGGAGCCAACCTGAGCTCCCCTGTAGCCATATCTCCTAGGATTATTTAATAAACAGCGGTGCCTTAACAGCTTATAGCATGCGACCAGCTGACAACCCATCTCAATCTTTCATTAGTGACAGCAACCACAAAAACAAATTTAAAAAGTCATATCACTGCTACAACTAACCTGAACTGGTTTGGTTGAAGGGAGCGAATTATTCTTCATAATGACAGAAAAATACCCCAAATTGCCACTCCTCCTCCCTGAGAGTGCCTCTAGTTCAGACTGAGCAGTCCTTTTTCAATCCCTTTAATTGAGCCGCTCCGATTGTTGTCATGTCCCTGCTCATAAATTTTTTAATCCTTAGTAACTAGTGAGGTGCAAACCTTGAAAGACATCTAAGTTTTCTTGAGGATGAAGCTGTCTGTGTGAGAGCTATTACAAATGGAGGGAATAGAAATGTATAATAAACAGACATGAGCCCAAACCAAAACATGACAGCCAGACACTTTTGATCTTTGTGGAAATGTAGATCCTGGTTTAAACCTTGCAACAGGGCCAAACCACAATCCCAGATTTTGCCCACCTCTCCACCCCCTTTGGAAAAGATTGTATCTTAATTGGAACTTAAACAGAAGCAAACTTCCCAGTTTGGCATCCTCAGCACTTGGCTCTCCAGGACAATACACAGATGCTCCCCCTTTGAATGTATGGGCTATATTTCATTGTTTCAATTTGAAGTTTTCCAAAAGATACATAAACTAATGACCAGGTCCCTCTATAAGAAAAGGATGCTCTCCTGCCTTCCCCGCCCCCAAATTGAGTGCTGGGAATGGCATGTGCAGAGCTTCATGGAAAAGGTCTTTGTCATGTTTTCATTTTTTAAAAGGCAGCTAAGTTGTGGAGACAGATATATAGATTTATTCATAGAAGCATTCCAAATCTCAGTATATGCTATGGTAAAATTATTTACTAGAATGCATCACTATGTCTATGTATATATATTTAACCTGCACTGTTATTACAAATAAAAAAATATACATTGGCTGTAGTAGCAATTTGCTAGGCTTCACAGAACATTTTTTTTTAAAGAGCGATTGATATTGGCGAGTTCTCGCTGCTAATGAATCAGGCAGATAAACCAGTGTTCTGCTGATGCTGTTGCTAACAGTGTGTGCACAGTATTGAATGTGTCTGTAATGATGCAGTTGTAGAGATCCTCTTCTGGTATTTGTAACTTGATATTCCTTTCAGGGAGAGGCAGGAAGATTAACTTGAAATTTCTAAGGAAATGAAATCAAAATGAAGTACAGAAAGAAAAAGGAGGCAAAGAGAACTGACTATTTCTGGCCCAGCACTTGAAATTCTTATCTGTGCAATAATATGAGGGAATTTAGAAGTGATGGTAGAGTTGTAGATGCTGCTGATAATGGACAGAATAATTTAAGTGTAAGCATGCTGTTGTTATGTGCATTAGCTCCGTTAAAAGTAAGTAAAACACAAGCAGTCCAGATGTCTTCAACTTAATGCTCGGATTCTTTACCAGGACTCCCCCCATGCCCTACTTCCAACAGCCCTGGTCCCCTCTGCTCTGCCCAGAGGATTCACTCAGCAACAGGCTCAAGACCTGCTACAACTATGGGAATTCCCTCACAGAAGAGTTATTCAGCAGAGAGGAGGTGGATGTGAAGGGGTTTTGTGCGTAACACATGAAAAATGTCCGAGGAGCCCCTGCAAGATCCAACACAGAGTAAAAAGAAGGGATCTTGGAACTCCATGAAGTAAACCAAAAGGGACAAGGATGCTCATCTAAAATTGATAGAAGGATCCACCATGACCATCCATGGTTTTGCTTGTAGTGGACAGGGCATATCCAAAAATTCTGGCATTTAACAGAATGTAAGTATAGGGAGATACTTATTGGTTTTACTAAGCTCACAAGGTTCATTGCTTTCATGGGGCTTAATTACTATGCCCAGGCATGTGAAAGGGGATACCATCAGGCATCGTAGACTTAGGTGGGTTTAGTGAGAATTCATCTACTTCTGAGAGCAGAATTTGTTAAGGTCACCTGTGTCCCACCATATCCCTTGGCATAGTTCCCCATCAGGTGAGGAGTCAATTGAAGTGACTCCTGGTGGGGAAATCCCATTCATTATGTTGGCCTGTTGTCTTGGGGAAGAGGCTGGAGCACCATCCTGTCATCCTGAAAGCTGGAAAGTTGGGGAGAGGGAGAGAGGCAGAGGCAGGCTGCAGAGCTTGGAAGAGGAAATGCCTTAGCCAGCAAATAGACCGATAAGGCATCAACAAGAATGGTGTCCCCAGTGGTGAATATTACTCGGATGGGACAGCATATAAAAGGATGGCTCCTGTGCAGGGTCCTAGAAGGAATGCAAGGTTCTCTTTTGGCTAGCTCACTCTTATGTCATTTCATTTGGGACTAGTCCAGGATCCAAGAGGGTCTGGAGTGTCCAAAGGTGAGGGACAAGGAGCGTGTAATCAAATCCCCACTTAAAACTACTGGGAGCAACTTAAAATCTAAGGCTCCAATTAACACAGAAGGTAGGGAATCCACCCTGAGGGTACATTCACATACCAACTGCAAGCGGGCTTCCCAGCATGGGTAGACACATGCTAGTGCTGCTTGAGCTAGTGCAGTGAAAAGAGCAGTGTGGCCATAGCAGCATGGGTGGTGGCTTGGGCTAGCCACCTTCTTATGTACCCAGGAGTACCCATTTCTAGCCCAAACTGCCACTTATGCCCCCATGGCCACACTGTTATTCTTAGCATGTTAGCTTGAGCAGAGCTAGCTCTTGTCTGTCTACGTGCAGTGGGAAGCATGCTCTCAGCGGCTGTGCAGATGTTTGGACATAGAGACCCCCTTTGCAAATGGTCCCCTGTTGTTTTCAAACAGCTTTCAGCTCAGACCTCACAAACTCACTACACCAAAACCATGTCTTACAGGATATTTATCTATAAGTGTAACATGTAGAGTATTTACAGAGAACTCATAAGTTTTCAAAATTCATAATTATTGCAAGCTATGTCTATAGGGAATAATATTTTTATGTTGAAACTACATTTTATGGACTTGGAGCAGACATTAGTTACTGCAAGGTAATGTGTTTTAGGGTTTGTCTACTCCTGAAATGCTACAGTAGCACTCTTGCAGCTGTGACACTATGCTGAAAGGACGGGCTTTCTCATTGGTATAGTAAATCCACCACTCTGGGAGGCAGTAGCCAGGCCGATGGAAGAATTCTTCTGCTTACCTAGTACTGTCTACACTGGGGTTAAGTTGGCTTAACTACACCTTTAAGGATTTTCCACACCCCTGAGGGACAAGCTGGGTTGACCTAAATTTTTAGTGTAGACAAGGCCTCAGTGATGGCCCATTCAAGTAAGAGGGAACTGTCACCCCTCCCTAGTCAGCTGGTGAGGTTCTATTGTGTTCCCTTGCCACATTCCAGAACAGTCAATGGAAAACCATCAAAGACAATTGCAAATGATCAAAACCACTTAGAGGTGAAAAGGCAGGAGATCACCCTGGCTATGAATAAAGACAAAAAGACTGTTTTGGTATAACACAGTGGGATTGGAAGAGGATAAGGGGGATGTCCAGGAAACAAGATAGGAGGAAGATGCCATCCGGGAATGGGAATCAATCAGAATGGAGAAAATCCCTCCATCCCATCCCCTTTGCAGCACAATTTCTGTACTGTGCGTTTGCCACATAAGGTGGGAAGAGCTTGTATCTACACAACTTCATCAGGCAAACAGGGACAGACAGTGGAGCAAGGCTGTGGGCAAGCAGTCACCTCAGTGACTAGTAAGTCTGCATGTTCCAGCCTTGAAACTCCCTCATTAGCTTTCAAGCCTTTTGAACCTTTTCCAGTCCTGTCATATAGGCCTTATCTGGTCAAGATGGTATAAGTGAGAGGAGGGGCACTGCAAGTGCAATGTTGAGCAGCTGTGACACACCGGGGAGGATTGTGCCATTGCCAAATTTGAGGGTGGCAGGACCCACCTATGCAAGGTGAGCCTGAAGGCTGTTGTGATTTTGAAACTGAGACAGGAGCTTATCTGTGAGTGTGGTGATGTGGAGAGTCAGTGCCATGCAGCTTTTCAGCAGCTCACTAAAAGGCAGCTAATTTGTTACACACACAGGCTCATCTGCCACAGCATCCCTAAACTGAGCCAGATGGTTTCCTAAAGCCTTGTTTTTGATAATTGGGTCATTTGTTAGTCTCAGACATGATATTATTTAGGAGCCCCTTCAAAAGGGATCCACAGCAAACGACCCTGCATCAGTGCACTGTCAGTGCAGACTCCAGCTTTGTATCTAGGCTCATGTCCCGGTTCTGACAGTTTTCAGAGAGATTTCCCCTTTCCTGGGGCAGTCGTCTGCTCTCTTGATATTTCACTGAAAATGCCTTGACCTTCTCGCGGTAATGGCTTAATTTCACCTATTACATCATGCCCAAGAGCTGCAAAACAAACATCTCAAGTTAGCTTCTTTCAGCCTCCAGATGCCATAAGGTAGGGCAGCACAGCAGCAGTATGAAATGCTTAGTAGAGGGATGTGTATGTGTAAGCCTCCTCCCCCACCTTGATTTTAATGTTCTTCCACTGTGGAATACATGCAGAGCACCTATTCAGTGGTGATCTATATCACATAGGACAAGTAACTTAGATAACTAAAGCCAAATAATCTGACGCGTAAGCAATACTTGATGTCTGTACACTAGTCCCAATGGACCTGCCCCACTGTGATCTCATTAAAGTCACATTTAGCTTTCATTAAGACCAAAGGCAAATACAGAAATGGGCCATCACTCTAAGTCTGTTTTACAACTCTGAGGCCAAATCTTGTTCACCAGACTGGAGGGAATAGACCCACTATAGCCCTTGGAGCATTTTCATAACTGGAGAGCTCATGGAAAATGTTCAGGTCACTCATTGTAACAAGCGTGGTGTTTTTCTATTGTTAAAAATAATTCTGTGATGTCTGCAGAAAGAATGAGGAGTACTTATGGCACCTTAGAGACTAACCAATTTATTTGGACATAAGCTTTTGTGGGCTAGAAAGTTGGTAAGTTTCTAAGGTGCCACAAGTACTCCTCGTTCCTTTTGCGGTTACAGACTAACATGGCCACTACTCTGAAATTTGTGATGTATGTTTGTTCGGTATTTGGAATTAATGGAATTTATTGTGGTTTATATTGGGTTCTACTATTTATAGTCATTATTTTTAGTTATTTGTATTAGCATGGTGCCACGATACCCATTCAGAATTGGCACCTCTTGTGGTAGATGTACAAACACCCACTGAAAGATGGTTCCTATTCTGAAGAGCTTACAGTCTATTAGACCCTGCAAATCATCTGTCTGGGTGCATTCCTGATTCCAATAGGACTCCATGCAGGTCCAGGCATTTGTCCTAATAGATCCATTAGCAGGATCTAGTCTTAAGACAATATGCAGAAAATAGGTGCAATGAACAATCAAAGTGCAGGAGAAAGGACAAAGAAAACTGTAAGAAGAACACTTGTTTACATAGACCAAATAAGAGAAATATCCGGGGTGAAATTCTGGCCCTCCTGAAGTCAATGAATGTTTTCAAAGGGGCAGGATTTCACCCCAGAAGTCCCCATTGGCCATCTATCGTACCTAGCTATTTCCAGGTGCAGTTTCTCATTGCCATTATGGCAGAAGTGGATCTTGATGAGAGAGGTGAAGTGGCTTTACATACCTGTTTGGGGAGCGTATGCCATGTGTTAAAGGTGACATGAAGGAAAAATACAAAGCTACTTGTATTATAAGGATAAATGGATAAAGGATGATGGAGGTTGACATAATTTGTAGTGATGGGGAGGCAAAAGCATATAAGTAGGTATATAACTTTGGGAGTACGAGGGGTATTAACCTCTCTAATTTAGAATCCTAACGAAGACAGCTTCAGTCACAATATGGCTTATGACTTTCTGAGAGAGCTCTTATTGTAAAAACCTCACTATTTTATCAGAACGTAAAAGGTAGGAAAACTAAGAAAAATTGGAATATAACCACAGCAGTGTGTAAACTCTATGTTAATGCTGTACTGGATTTTTACATATATTGATTTATTTTAATTCATACAGTGCTACTTTCCTTGGCCCTAGACAAGTGCAGTTTGTAAACAAATACAAACTCTTGCCAAAATTGTTGCCCAGCTAGCATAGCCGCAGTGAGGTCAGGGGGTAGAAGGCTTTGGAATAGTGTGCTCAATTCTCATATCATCAGAAGTGTATATTATAATTCTCTATGCAGGATCCTCCCTCCAAATCTTTACAGAATGCACCACCTCTGCTCAAGGTTCATAAAACCTTAAAAGGGATGGAGTCCTGCCAATCTTAGAGTAAAGGGCTGAGACCCAGGAGTGAAAATCCTGCCAGGCGATATCTCTGAGAAACCAGAACTGCAATGTGAGTTATTCTCACTCTTGTTGTTTTGTGTATTTTAAAGAATGGTAGGAGGGAGGTATTTTGTGGATGGTGCTGGATGTTTCATTTTTCAGCTCTGCCACAGATGTCCTGGGATACCGTGGGAAAATCATTTACTTTCTCCCTGGTTTGGTTTCCGGTCTGTAAAACTGGGGATGATATTTTTGTACCTCATAGAAGAGTTGAGGATATATTCATTACTGTGTCTGAGATGTGCAGATATAGTGATGTGGGTCATAACTCATTTTTAAATGTAAAAGCCTCTAGAACTTTTTGGGTTTGCACTTTTCTCAGCCTGAGTTTAAATTGTAAGGTTGATTTGGGGTGGGAAACAGAGGGAAGAATATTGTTCTAAGTTTAAAAAAGATCATAAGTGGACAACTTTAATTTAGCATAGAAAACCTGTGCTAAAAGATGTGGCCCCAGAGAACTGGTTCCCAGTCATCAAAACGGTGTGTGATCAAAACTCATCTCATTTTTGGATCAGCTACTTGCCTTGGATGGTTCTGTCATCACAGAGGGAAGACACAAATGTGTTTACACAACTGAATTCTAGTTTCCCTGAAAACCTCTCCCCTGCAGTGTCCAGTCTGTCTTGCTGGAACACTGAGACCCTTATCAAGTTCTCTGATCCTTTACAAGAGTCTACACAGCACCAGCTTGTTAATTTGATTGAGGATTTCAATCTTCACTTTGAATCACGGCTCTGAGATGGCTGGGTAATAAAACGAGAGTAACAAAGAACAGATGTTTACGTGATACCACACAGACGGAATTGGGATAGAAATGCTTACAAACAAAAGGAAAAATTCACTTATCAGACTAAAATAAACTAGCGTCTTTCATTCAAAGTTGTTTTCTCACCATCCTCTTTTTTCCAGCATGCTGCCCAGTCCTTAGCTGGGATCCAACATGCAGAGCCGAAAGTGTTGGGTTTCTTTGTCTCCTCTGGTAAGGATACCTTAGTTCTCCCTCCCTCTCTTGATAGTCCAATGATCCTTTGAAATGTACAGTATTCTTCTGAAGTGTAGCCCCAGATAAAATTCCTTTCCTCTGCTGGGTGTAGATGCCATGCTATCTGATGTAGATGCCATGTTGGCTTCTCCCCTGCTTACGATGTTTACAATGCAAATTGCTGTCCTGAAATCTCCAATACAAATGCATTCCCCCTCTTTGGAGACACACTTGGCTTAGGGGGCTTGCCCCTTTCCTTTGTTTGGAAAAATCTCTTCATCAGCTTCCCCTACACACCTGTTTAAACCCCTTTTAGTTACACATATCCAGCCCATCTGTGTAATTATTTGTAGGTCAATCATGCGTACATTATTCAAGGATAGTAACAGTAAGAGAGTTATTAATTTTCCAAGGATATATTATATGACACCTTTTAAATAAATATCACTACAACAGTGTGAAGTGTGCGGAGCTGGTCAGAGCCTTAGGCTATGTCTACACTATAAGCTTATTCTCATTGAGTCAACATAGCAGTGTAGCATGGGTAGCAGTAGTGGCTGAGTCCTGATGAGTATACATCTGCCTGGACAGTGGGTACTGTATTTTTCGCCCTATAGGACGCTCCGGCCTATAAGACGCCCCCAAGTTTTTAAATAAAAAAGCCGGACACAAAAAAAAAAAAAAAAAAAAAAAACCCACCACCACACACAAAAAGCGCCTCGCTCTCCCGTCAGCCCGCCGCGTGGGCGGGCTGCTGGGAGCGCGCCGCTCTCCCGTCCCCGGGAGGTTCCATGCGCCGCTGATTGCACCGGGGGGGGGGTGCCAAGCAGCGCTGCCGGCGGCGGGGGGTGCGGGGGAGGCAGGAGCGTGCGGAGGGACCGGAGCCCGGCCGGCGAGCCCATCGATCGCGCTGGGCGGCTCTAGCCCGTTCTCGTGCGGAGGGTCAATAAGTTTGTTGCTGTCGGGCTCGCGGCTTCCCCCCTCCTCCCGGCCGGGTGCGGACGGCCCCGGTCCCCGCCATGTAGGGGCAGCGGCGCTCGCAGTAGCCCGTGGTCGGGCCCCTTTTCCCCGAGCCGCGCTGCTGGACGCGCCCGGCCCCAGCTGGGAGACTTGGCGCACGGACGGGTTTGTTCTGGGAGGGCAGCGCCGGGGCTCGATCCTGCGGGGTCACGGCCGGGGAGGATGAACTGGGAGGCAACCGCCTGCCCGGTTCCGAAGTTGCGTCTCTGCAAAGGACTTGCGACCGGGGCTTCCCGGCTGTCCCGAGCTGCTCCCGTTCCCCGCCGGCCCCGAATACATGCGGGTGGGCTCGGGGGGGAAGCGCCGCCCCGCCCCGCCCGCCGGGCCACCTGCAGCCGCCCCAGCTCCCCGGTGAGGTCATATATTCGGCATATAAGACACCCCCCCCTAATTTTGCGAATATTTTTGGGGGTTAAAAAGGCGTCTTATATGCCGAAAAATACGGTATGTACTCAGCATGGCTCAATCAGGGATGATTGCTGCCACTCCTCATGCTGCCGTGTCTACATTGTTATTTATACTCATGCCAGTTTGTGTGAGTGTGTGTACATGAGCAGGGTAATCACACCTCTGGCTCGTAGTTTAGACATAGCCTGAAAGAGCTTGGCTTGTTTAGCCTAGCAAAATGGAGGCTAAGAGGAGATACGATTTCACTCTATAAATACATTGGAGTTGAGGGGTAGAAGGGAGATGGTTAAACATAAGGGAAGGAGAAGAGCTATTTAAGCTAAAGAACAACACTGGCACCAGCAGAAATGGGTATAAACTGGCCATGAATAATCTTGGCTGGAAGTTAGAGGAAACCATCGGAAGAGTGATATTCTGGAACAGCCTCCCAGTAAGAATCATGGGGGCAAACAACCTAACTAATTTTAAGATGGTGCTTGATAAGTTTGTGAACTGGATAATACAACAGGGTTGCATACAATAGAAGTTCCAGTCTTCTGTCCTGTGTTATTATGAAGAAAAAAAAGATGAACCTGAGCAGTGAACACTTTAAAAAGGCCACAGGAATGTGTTTTCTTTCCTCACCTATCCCAAGCTTTTCTGTAGCTCATCTTAATTTGTTTGAAAATAATGTTTTCTCATGGTAGAGACAAAAGTCCAAAAGACAGCAGCTCCAGGGCACTTTAATTAGAAATCAGTTTTAAGTTATCCGAGCTCTCTTTCACTTTTTCCAACTCTGACTCCTCAGAGAAACCTGTAAAAATAGGAGTTTTCATACTGAAGGGTAATTTCTTCAGAAGGTTTACGCAGCTGAACACAGGGGCTTAGAATGAAAGTGAATAAGATCATCCATATTTCTAGAATTCGTATACTCCCATAAAGTATTTTGCATGTGTGTTAAATTACTCAATACAGATGGGTCTGCTTTTGAGTGCCACATTGCTGGACTTTAATGAAGACAGATGCCAATTAAAGCTGCAGGGATATTTTGTCACTACCAATGCAACTGGTGAGTAAACAATAACAGCAGCAGCAACAAAATTGCACACTCTTGTTCACAAGGGAGCTGCTAAAGGGTGGAGTAAGTTTGCCTCATTAGGCTGTTGTCACTAATTTCCATTCAATGGAAAGTTATAGGCAAGAGCGATGGATTATTACTCGAGGCAAATTTTTGGTTTTTGCTATAAAAATTGCGTTCTCTGGAAGAAAGGCTGGTATTTCTCTTTCATCTGAGTGGAATTTCTCAGATAAATCTTTAAAAATAGGAATTTTCTAACTGGCCTCTCTAAGTCTCCAATATGTCTACACTGCCCATGTTACAGTGCGGCTGTGGAACACTGTTATATGGGCAGTGTAGTCATGTGTTATTGCCAGGGGGGAGCTCTCTCGGATAAAAAATAACCGCCCCAAATGAGGAGCAATAATGTGCTGTCTATTTGTCACTCAGGGGTGTGTTTTTTCACACCCCTGAATGACTAAATTTTTAGCGCTGAAAGTGGCAGTGTAGACACAGCCCAGGAAGCCAAGGGCTGAATAGACGTCAGAGTGTGTCCCAGAGAATCAGTCACAACAAGTCAGTTTATTAGGGCACTGTTGCTGCCCATGATCCCTCCAGCTTCCCATGCTGTTTCTAAACAGAATTTTAGTTTCCACTTTTGTCAGTCTAGCACCTTTCACCAGAACTAAATGGATTTGAAAGAATACATTGGGGGAAAAAACCCTCAGTTTTCAAAAGGGAATATTTGCAGTGTGAAAACTGATAGTTTCATGTTCACACTCTAATCCAAACCTGTAACCTTTACCCAGAGTGAAGTTCTCTTGCTCTTTAGTGCATAAATGAATCCATCTGATTTTTTTTTCCATTACAAGCTCATATGAGTTTCAGATGTTTTTTTAAGAGCCAGTCATCTCAAATTTGAGCATGAGAAGCAGGAATATAATCTCCTGGAATAAAAAGGACCTTCTTTCATTTCCTTTAATCTTTGGGAACCCCCCCCCCCTCCCCAAAAAAAAATACAATATAGCAAACTGTTTGTAAGGTCTGGGCGTTAGTCTTGTGTTAGGTTTTTTGCCCTCCTTTAAGAACGTTTTCTTACTGAAAGTTTACTGAAGTTCAGGGAATGTATGACGAAAACTGAAACTGGTTCATAATATGTATTGTATGAATCCTGTGTAATGGAGCGTTTTCTCGAGAAGGCAATAATAATGGGATAACAAGCAAATAATTCCTTCTGAGATTCCCTCCACTCCACCGTGAAATATCTATATCTATAACTACGTATAAATAGACCCATTAAAGACTCCATCTTGCAAGGTGCTGGGAAAACCACGGAGGCTCAGATCCTCAAAGGAAGTTAGGCACATATGTCCCAAGGGGAGTTAGGTACCTAAATATCTTTGAGTGTCTGGACCTAAACACTTGTATGCTCTCATTGAGATAGTGGCAGTGGTTCTAATTACTTAAATAGGTTCAGAATCAGGCTCCATATTAATAAATGTCTGACAATGAAATAAACTGGCTGAAGGAAGAGATTTGCCATACACAGTGCTAGAGATTTCTCACAAAAGAAAATTCCCTAGAGACAATTTTAAAAACTTTGTATTGAATGAGCTAAAAATTTCTAAGATCCAGTAACAAAGAGTAAGCTATATAAATAACTGCAGATATACCATCAAGATAATACTACACAGGCATATTAGGTAATATAGTTGGGGTGTATATCTTTGAGTATTTTCTATATAACTAGGGTTCTACCAAAGTCACATTCCATGTTGGTCAATTTCACAGCCATAGGATTTTAAAAATAGTAAATTTCACTATTTCAGCTCTTTAAATCTGAAATTTCATGGTGTTGTAATCATAGGGGCCTGACCCAAAAAGGAGTTGTGTGTGTGTGTGCGTGTGCACGTGTGTGTCGGGGGGAAGAGGAGAGAAGTGGAGGTTGCAGGGTTATTGTAGGGGGGTTGTGCTACTGCCACCCTTACTTCTGTGCTGGTGCTAGCAGAGGCACTGCAGTCAAAGCTGGGCAGTTGGAGAGTGCTGGCTGGAAGCTGAGCTCTATAGGCAGAGCCACCAGCAGCAGCAGCACAGAAGTAAGGATGGCATGGTGTGGTATTGCCTTCCTTACTCCTGTGCTGCTGCCTGCAGACCTGGGCCCTCAGTCAGCAGCCACCACTGTTTGGCCACAGAGCTCTGAGGGCAGCAGTGCAGAAGTAAGGGTGGCATGGTACAGTATTGCTACCCTTACTTCTGCGCTGCTGTGGCAAAGCGCTGCCTTCAGAGCTGGGTGCCTGGCCAACAGCCGCCGCTCTCCACTGCCCAGCTCTGAAGGCAGCGCAGAAGTCAGGGTGTCAATATCCTGACCCCCCTAAAATAACCTTGTGACCCCCCTGCAACTCCCTTTTGGGTCAGGACCCCCAGTTTGAGAAACGCTGGCTCTCCCACAAAATCTGTATAGTATAGGGTTAAAGCACACAAAAGACCAGATTTCACAAGGGGAGACCATATTTTAGTCTGTGATATATTTTTCACGGCCATGAATTTGATAGGACCTTTTATATAACCAATATAAATGGGAGAAACCTCTGCTTGCCTTCTGAAGCATCTCTCATCTTGTCCTTTAGTCCCAGTTCCTCCTTGCTGTTCACTGTAAGAGGCTGTAACTGCAGCAGTCTTCCTCCAGATTTGTCAGTCCTGGCAAGTGTTGTGGGAAAGGGCCAATATAAGTCCTTTTCTCTAAGACAGATCATTAACCTCTTCATTCCCTGACTCACTGTGGGCTTACTCCAGGAACGGAAAACTTATGTTAAAAGTAGATGATAATCCACCCTCATAGTATTAACACTTTCTATGCTTCCCTTGGTGGGAATTCCAGTGTGGCAGATTGTTGAGTTTTGCTGTTTCTGGCAATATTTCATCAATAGATCATATATCGTGCTGTAAATCCATTGGGCCAGAAGAATGTCCATTCATTGAACATGATGCACAGTGAAAAATGTATACACATGTGCCGAGTGCTGGGTTTCACCAGGGAAAATTGGATTCAGGAGTTGGAGTTAGAAATAAAACAGGAAATGGATTTACTAGCCATCCCTGCTATGATGCTTTGTCATATCAGTGGTTAAACAGCAACATATCCTGTGTGTTCCAGCAACAAAAATGGAAATTATTTCTAATATAGTCAGATTTGAACTGCAAAATTTTGATTTGGTTTTTCAGGGGGTGGAGGGGTTTATCTTAAATTATTACTTAAAGAGCACCGTATGAACCACAGCAAAGACAATTAGCGTTTATAAGCTAAACCACTCTAACAGTTCCCAAGGCAAAAAAGTTACTACTGTTATTCGACTGCCAAAATATGGGGAATTTCCTAGTGTGGGGGCAAAGTGTTCAGCATTCTCCTTTACTATATAGAAATGAACCAACTATATAATATTTTACTTTTTATTTTATATTTTTACCATATAAAATAAAACACTCAGAAAAGGCACTTAATGGACAAACTTTGTTCTAAATAATGTATGAACTGATTGAAAACAGATTTTGCAATGACGTGGCTTTAGTCTGAGCAACTTATCTTCCGGTTCTGCAGTAGGCAGCAGATTTTACTTTTCTTGGTGATAGTTCCTTTGTGCCACAATTTAATATTGCTTTTGGAGGGTCAAATGTTGCAGTCCTCGTTAGTGCATATTTAATGGGAGCTGTGTCTGAGGAAAGACTGAAAACCCTCAGTCACATGAGCAGTCCTTTTGGGTTCAATATGACAACCCGCAGAAGAGTTCAGGCTCAGCCAGGTCTTGAAGCATGTGCCTAACTTTACCAATGTGAAGAGTGCCATGGGAGCCTATCAGACTAACTCAGATGTTAAAGTTCAGGGCATGCTTAAGTACCTTGCTGACTAGGGAACTAATCATGTGAGTTCGCATTTGGTGGCTTGCACCCAAGACTCAAATGAATGAAATAACTACCAAACATGTTATTTTCTCAAATTCCGCATTTTCTATTACATTTATTTTTCAAATTGAGCACAATTAGAGGTGCAGTGATTGGAAGATTTGGTGTTTCTCTGACAGTTTTCTGTTCTCTGTCTTGGGTCCAGCAACAGCAGAAATCATTAGCCTATTAGCTTCTCAGCAAAACTTTTATAAGAGTAAAACTGCAAACTGGACAAAACCCATATAGTTTACTTCTCACATTTTCCACAGCTCTTTTTTTTTTCCCAGTGCCTTCTTAGCTCTGATATATTTTTCCTCACAGTTTTTCTGCAGGAGTTTTTATGCCCATAATATGTTCACAGTCTCGATTACATCTCTATGTGCCAGGGCAACACACTGAGAGGATCATGGATGGTCTCTGGTGAGTTTTTGCTAGATATTTTTCAGTCCCTTGAAATGGTTTAAAATTCCATGTTACTCTGATTAAACAAGTCCACTTCAGAGGATGCACCAGACCTTTCTGGACTCCCAACATTCCTTAACCAGATGTTTAACAGTAAAATATTTTCTCAGCTGGATTGGGAAAGCAGTGAAACTGCAGACAGTGGTGGTGGGAATAATCAGCATCAAGGAGACATTTATTTTCTGCTTTCACATGGGAGAATGGGATAAAAATCTGAAATATGAATCCCTCTCTTGCTCCTAATTTACCTTAATAAATTCCACCTCTAGCATAGCGAATGTAAATTGCACAACACAGATTACACTGGAGTGTAAAAATAGGGAACATATTCAGAAATTATTGCAATTCATTCGGCTTCCAATCATATGTTTGTTCTACCCCGTATGACAAATGACCAATCAGTGTATGTTCGCTTTGACATTTATGAGTGTTAAAAATAAATGTTCTGATTTTTTTGTGTGTGTGACTGCTAGGAGCTGATGAGACCAAGTCGCTTTAGCCCCAAAATGTGAACAACTATTTATATATATAAAAAGCCATAGGCACTTTGGGAATTCCTGCAATGTTTCAATTTTTCAAAAACGACACCCCAAATGTAAAGAAAATATCTTATTATGTATTTAGATTGCTTTTTACATAATGTGCTTTGCTGTAAGTCACTGAATTTGCTACCCAAGAATGTCATTACTGCAGCATTAAGCAGTGCCTCAGGCCTTTCCAGGATGTGGAAGTTGGCAGCTGAAATCTGAAACCTCCTAGAAGCAGGAAATATATAGAACAGGGGTGGCCAAACTTACTCACCCTTCAAACTACATCAACAATCTTCAGAAGTTCGAGAGCCAGGGTCCACCTGCCAGGGCTTCTGCCCCGTGGGAGGTGCCTGACATCGCTTGGGGCTTTAGTCCTGCTCCTGCTGAAGCCCTGAGTCCTGGCAGGTGTGCCCTGTGGAGCAGAAGCCCAGACACGCCGCCCCCCTGCTGGGCAGAGGTCTCTACCCCACCTACCCACTGCAAGGTAGAGGTCCCAAGCTTCCCACACTCCCAGTCTGCTAGGTGGAGAATGGTGGAGGGAGGGCTCCACGAGCCACACTTTAATGGTAAAAGAGCCACATGTGGCTTGCGAGCCAAAGTTTGGCCACTCCTGACACAGAACAAAAGAGAACACAAACAGTAAATGCAGAGTTCATGCAATGCCTCACTCCCCAGACCCCCACAAACCCTTCATTTGGCCCCCTTCAGAGCTCAGAGGCATTCAAGAAACTGGATCTACATAACCCGGGCAGGCTCTGGACAGGGGATGTTCACGGTGGGCTAGGTGGCAATTTCACTCACTTTATTCTGCCAAAGTGGTATGAGAGAGTTTTCATGTCACGAGAATCAGGTTCCCTAAGTCAGCATGGCCCCTTATGCAGGCCTTGTAATAATATCTACATGGTCAGAGGATGGGTCCAGTCTGGGGGAAGTGGGAGATCCCCATATAGGGGATCATGGTTTTTCAGGTAGGGAGGAGTGGGAAGGACAGATCCACTTGTGGGGCACAGCGGGTGGCTAGTTTGGGGCAGATAGGTCCATCTGAAACGATCTTAAAAGGTCCACAGGATTCCAAAGTGGACAGTTCAGCTCTCCCCAGAAAAAAGGAAGACACTTGTGAATGTGAACCATGCCCTTCTGTTCAAAATATACTGTATCCTGAAGTCTTAACAGGTAAAACTCTCAAAAAAGTCAGTGACTGAATAAGGACTTCAGTGTGTAGCCTCAATTATTTAGTATGCCTCTCTATGGATGACAAACTGTGCCTCTTAAAAGAACCCAGACAAAGCTAAAGATATATCTCTGATCCATTTTATGATCTAAGATGCCAACTCCCTGTAAACACAAATACTGTTAAGAAATGCAGGAAATCTATCACTGGGGGAATGAAAGCACTGATGCTTGTAGGATATCACTTTCTCCTTTACTTATTGCCACAATCAGTGGAACAGTATTGCCTGCATATATTATCCATCATCACGAGCAGAGTAGCAGCAATTATGAGTGATGACACATTTATAGATCTCATCCATTGGTGGTTAGCTGATGTTAAAATCACACAAAAATGCATTTAATTTTGCAGGTACCTTGATTTGCTCAGTAGGGGCGTATATGTCTATTAAAGAGAATTTTTGTCATACGGAGGATCTGTGAATACACATCTGGTCAACATTACTGTTATGGGATCTGAGTATTTTGCAATTCTTTTTTGTTAAAAAAAAAGAAAAAGAAAGGATAAGGTGAAGAAAATAGTAATTCACCAAAATCATCTTTTCCCTTCTTGGCTACCATTTTGATGTCAGTCTAAACAAAGGAATGAAAATTAGAACCCTTCTAAATTTCACATCCATAGGCATATAATGCTTTATAACATAAATAGTTCTATGTTCAAAAAGAGACATAAGCCAGGTTTTTAATTGGATAGGAATGGTATTTTGCTATTTCTAGTACTTAGCATCTGGTACACTGTATCTTCTCTCATTTGTGTTTCCAACTTTTAACACTGGTAGTATTTATAAGGTGTCTCTGGTATGACGGTAGTAGTATATTTTAGTTCCGGTCCCACTAGTTGTACATTTACAAACCCAAACACTTTTTAGTTATTGTTTATAGGGATTCTACATAAGTTATTCAGGTGTAATGCTTCTAAAAATCAAAATTAAACACTTTTTTGAGTACAGTAGATAAGAATTCTAACTTTTTGAGCATGATAGAATTATCCAGACTTTCCAGATCTGATTTGCTGTCCCGTTGGCTCCATTATCAGTGCATCTTTTCCTTGTTCCCTAGATGTTTGGTTCAGATTTAGGCCATAAATGTAATTTACTCAGCTCCTTCCTATGTGCTTATTCCTTATTTTTCTTTTTTCTTTGGCACCAACTAGTACTGTTCTCTGTTTCGAAAGTCAGGGATTGTAATCTTTTCCAGGGCAGCACCTTGGCCGGCGGAAATATTCCAATGGTTCCTAAAACTCTGTGGAGCACTTGCTGTTGGCTGCAAGCACAGTTTGGGCTCCCTTCATTGTTTCCAGCTGCTCTATTATAAGTTAAAATACATTAATATTTTCCTAATGTTACTTTTCTGTGTGAGCAATTTCTGTAGTTACCAGAGAGATGTTATTTGATCACTTATGGGAAAGGAGATGATCAACACAGTTGCAAATGGAAGGGAAATTGTTCTGTATGATTGAGAATGGAAGGGGAAGAGGTAGGCTATAAAAGGGGAGGTGGGCAAACTCCTGATTAGGGTGCACTCCACACTACAGTATATGAAAAGGAGAGAAGCCCTGAAATATCCCATTGATAGAAACAAGTTTTCTTGTCACTCTAGAGCCTGAGGGTAAAATCCTGCCCTAGGCTGCACAGGTGATGTGGGGGAGAAGGAGAAAAGATGGTGTAGGGAAGCTTTTTTCTTACAATACAAACAGCAGTGGAAGGTCTTCCTCAGTGTTCCAGAGAGTATTCAGAAGAGGGCTCAGCTGTTGTATTGGCCTGTGCATCTTACACCAAATGGGGCATGATTTGTTGGTTAGGGGTCATCTCTAACCACCCAGTAAACTAGAGTATATGCTTCAGTCAGCTACACGTGTTAATTATGGGTCACACTGCTTCTCTTCAGAGCAGCAGCAAAGTCTAACTGATAGGACTTCTCAGTTCAACAAGGGCAAATGCAAAATACTCCATTTAGAAAGGAACAATGAGTTGTACACATGCAAAATGGGAAATGACTGCCTAGGAAAGAGTACAGTGGAAAGCAATGTGGGGTTATACTGGATCACAAGCTAATTATGAGTCAACAGTGCGACACTGTTGCACAAAAGCAAACATCCTTCTGGGATGTATTAGCAGGAGTGTTGCAAGCAAGACACAAAAAGTAATTCTTCCACTCTACTCTGAGCTCATTAGTCCTCATCTGGAGTATTGTGTCCAGTTCTGGGTGCCAAATTTCAGGGAAAATATGGACAAATTGGAGAAAGTCCTGAGGAGAGCAACAAAAACAATTAAAGCTCTAGAAAATATAACCTATGAGGGAAGATTGAAAAAAAAAGGGTTTGTTTAGTCTGGAGAAGACCGAGAGGGGACATGATAACAGTTTTCAAGTACATAAAAGATTATTATAAGAGGAGAGTGAAAAATTGAAGATAGGACAAGAAGCCTTGGGCTTAAATTGCAGCAAGGGCGGTTTAGGTTGGACATTAGGAAAAACTTTGTCAGGTTAGTTAAGCACTGGAACAAATTGCCTAGAGAGGGTGTGGAATCTCTGTCATTGGAGATTTTTAAGAACAGGTCCTGTCTTGAGCGCAGGGGGACTGGACTGATGACCTCTCCATGTCCCTTCCAGTCTTACACTTCTTTGATGCTATGTCCTTCCCAGAACAATCCTGTAATGCATCTACAGTGTGGGTTTTGTGCTGCATGAGTGGTCAGATTTGCTTTTCTCCTAACATTTACATTCTTGGTAAAGATATGATTCTGCCCTGAATGAGTTATCTTTGCAACGAGCCTAGCTTATTCTTGTAAGAATACATATCTTCCATTCCACTCGCACCATCCAATGTTATAATAAAAATCATGCATACAGTGAAATGAGATTTTATCAACAACTGAGAGATAAAGGAAACAAAATTACTAGTTAGTTTGTAGCTTACCTTTGGAGCAAGAACTTTTCAGTCTGAGAGATAATTTGCTAGAGTTATTTTAATATGAAACACTTCACGCATATATAAACACATGAAAATATTCTTATTATTGGCAAAGAGGGGAAAAATCTGTTTCCAATGGATTTAAAAATGTAAAAAATGTGCTATGGTCACCTCATATTTTTATTATTTTCAGGAGTTGGGGGAACTGCAAAAAGCTTTGCCCTTCTTCCCCGCTGGGTCCTGTGCCCAGTGCAGTTCAATTGGATCTGAACATCTTGCCTGAAGTCTGTGGCTAATCTTAGAATTGAAACCAGATCTAATTCCTAGGCCAGTAATTTAATCACTTCCTCCATGCAAGCTCTCTGTGCCTGAAACTCCCATAGGTTTGCGGAGTTCTTGTTGACTCTTGCTCATTCATTTTACAAAAGAATTGCATTTATTTGTTTTCTGTTCTTTACATTTGGGGACAACGTTCCATTCACATAGTCTGTATTTTTAAGGGACGGATTCTGGAACAAAAATACAGAGCTAAGCAGCTGGGCTGTGCAGTGGGGATCTCCACAGGGCAGGGAGAAGGACTCCTTCTCCCCAGGCCGTACATGTGTCACAAATCCATTCCTTAGCTGTGTTATAGCTTCATGACTGCCAGATCCACCCTATGTCTAGTGTGCTCCCCTTTGTTGGAGGAGGATGGCTGATAGACTCTCCCTGCACTTATTAGGATAGAGAGCTTCCCGATACAGGGTGCTTAAATATTCATAGGTTCCAAGGCCAGAAGAGACCATTTTGATCATCTAGTCTGACCTCACTTTTAACACAGGCTATAGAACTTCCCCCAAATAATTCCCAGGGCATATATTTTAGAAAAACATCCAGTGTTGATTTTAAAATGGTCAGTGCTCAAGAATTCACTGCGACTCTTGGTAAATTGTTGAATGATTAATTATTCTCACAGTTAAAAATGTACACTATGTTTCCAGCCTGAATTTGTCCAACTTCAACTTCCAGCCACTGGTTCGTGTTACACCTTTCTCTGCTCAGTTGAGGAGCCCATTATTAAATATTTGTTCCCCATATAAGTACTGTTTGACTGTGATCAAGTCACCCCTTAAACTTGTCTTTGTTAAGCTAAGTGGATTAAGCTCTCAGAGTCTATCACTATAAGGCATGTTTCCTAATCCTTTAATCATTCTCGTGGCTCTTCTCTGAGCCCTCTTCAATTTATTAACATCCTTCTTAATTTGTGGGCACCAGAACTGGACGCAGTATTCCAGCAGCGGTCACACCAGAGTAAAATACAGAGGTAAAATAATCTTTCTACTCCTACTCAAGATTTCCCTGTCTATGCATTCCAGGACTGCATTAGATCTTCTGTATGCAGCAGCACATTGGGAGCTTATGTTCAGCTGATTATCCACCGTGACCCCCAGATCTTTTTCAGAGTTTTTATGTTCATATGCTGATGAACAGGGTCATGTGTAGGAACTTAGAGAACTCTACTTACAGGAAGTGCTTCATGGGAGAGAACAGTATATATGGAGGAAGGAATAAATGTCTGAATGGAGCCCTGGATTGGCTTTATCTCTTTTTCATGCTTCATTTATTCTCCTCCCTGCCCCCCAATTCCTGTCTTGTGGTGTAGGCATCCCCCTCAGAACTCCAGGGTGGGGGAGACTCTGGTGCAAGGGATCCCAGTTCCTGTGACCTCTTTCTCTTGTGTAACTGCATTGGTTCCACTGGGTTGGGTCCCTCTGCAGCTATTGAGGAGGAGGCAGGATTTGTCTTTCGAAGCTGAATAATATGTTGAAGTTTATCCTTTCAACATACTGCAAAATCCACACTGTAAAACCCGTACCTCTCTATTAACAACAGCTGTGTTTCTCCTACACAGCACCACATTGACTGTTGGGATTGTCATTATCAGGCTCAGCTTTCGTTTAAGATAGTTCTGTGCATGTACTGGTAGGCTTAATAGAAAAACAGCTACTCAGCAGCCTTGAGTGGCATGGATAAAGCTATTATAATGATACTGTGGTCTTGATCCTAAGAAATTCACTACCCTTAATCTTATAATCTCCAGCCTGTGGAATGTTCCCATCAGTTTTGTTAGACTAATGTCTACCCAACGTCTATGTCCTCTCTGGCAAAGCTGAGCACATATCGCTGCTGGACCGTCTGTCAGATCAAATGCTGATTTATCAGGAGAGAGAACTGTTTAGACCAGAGAAGAAAAAAAAATTAGCCCGTTTCCAGTAAACTGATTATTAACAGACCATTAAACCATCATAGAGGTGCTGCTCCGATTCACTACAAAAGCTAAATGAAGAAGCACCTTTGGCATCTGATATATCATCTTGCTGAGCTCTGTATTCTGTGTTTAGTGCTTCAAGGTTGCTTTAACTATGCCATTTGAGTCTGTTGCTTCACTGTCTTCGTCTCTTTTTTGCTGACCAACAGAGAAACATTTATTGATTTAGGTCCGTTGCTTTTGACCCTCAGGGGTATACATGGTACATTAGCATTTTGCACACTGCCTTGGCTGTTTTTCAATGTCTGCTGGGGGTGCTGAAGTGCTTTAACTAAACAGAAAAATATATCAAAGGAATTTTTAACCGCTGCCTCAATGAGCAATTTATTTCAACAGTAGCAGCAAACAAATATTACATGGCTGTACAGTGAAATACATGGAGTCCTGGTTGCAATGACAGATCCGTGAAGGGGTATTTTATTCAATCAGCTGATCCAATTGTGAATCTCATGATTTCCTCAACTGGTTGCTGAAAAGTGCTTGGGGAGGAACTGAGTGTGCCCTCCTCTATCACCACATCACCTCAGGCTCTCATGTTGCAGTGCAGCTAATTATAATGTTTCCTGCAACACGGCATTATCTCACATTTGTTTACTTGGAGGAAATATAAAAATAGCTTTCAGAACAAAAGCTCTCCACATAAATAATGTAATGCAAAAACAAGGGGAAAAGTGGCGAGAGATAGAGAGAGAAAAATCCCTTAATTATAATGGCTATATTTCTATGTACTGTATTGGAAATGATCAGCTTCTTTTCTGCTGTGCATAGTGTGTCATTTTACCCATAGCAGGGCTGTGATATGGTCTGAGCAAAACCCAAAGAGGATTTTGGGTTATTATAGGGAAAAAAAGCTTCTCCAAGAAAGCTTTACATCAGGGGTCTCAAACTCAATTTACCTTAGGGCCAGTGCAAGTCCTCAAATCCTCCTAGTGGGCCAATAATGTCACTCATGCCACCCAGGACCCGGCCCCCCTAAAACCCTGCCCCCCAAACTCTGCCACCCATCTACCTAAGGCTCTGGGAGGGATTTTGGGTAGGAGAGGAGGTCTGGGGTAAGGGATTGGGGTTCAGGCTCTGGGAGGGAGTTTAGATGGGCGAGGGGTCTGGGGTGCAGGCTCTGGGATGGAATTTGGGTGCTAGGTGCAGGCTCTGTGCTGGGGCACAAGAGGCACAGGTGCACAGCCCTGACCAGAGCCATGAGAGGGGGCACACAGCCCTAGGAAGCTGAAAGAGGGGTTGTAGAAACCACGGGGCCAGGGGTTAAATATATTAATATTTAGTTTATATATTTAATGAAAATAAATGAATAATCAGATAGTGTTATATTCTTGTTGTTTTTATTTTGCACCCTCCCCCAGACATGCAGGGAAGACCTGATATCCCTGCATGACTTGGTTTACAAAGGGTGGGGGGGAGTGGCACCCTACGAGTGGCCCGAACTTTCGGGGGGAGAGGGCGGCTTTTTTTCCTGGTGCGAGGGAACGGCAGCACCAAACTGCCTGTTCCTGCACCCAGCTTCCAACCTTTGGTCTCTGCCATACCGCGCGCTTACCATATAACCATGCCCCCCCGTTTACCGATTGCGCTTTTGTGCGACTGCGCCTTGCGTTGTTTTAAACTGCGCCTTGCATTTTTTTTCTGCGGCGCAGCAGGGAAGACAGCGGAGGTGCTGGCTTTGTTGGGTCTCCCCCACCAGCACCCCCACCAGCCTCCCCCACTGGCTAGCACCCCAAATCACATCCACCTCCCTCACTGCCCAGCCCCCCTATCCCCACCTCTCAGATACTCATCCCATCACACCCTGCCCCCTTCCCTGGCCACACTCACCAGTCCAACTGGGAGGTTTTGGCTCCTAGGGTGAGAGCAACAAGGGGAGTCTCCAGACTCTCCAGCCAAAAGCACTAGCTCTGTGGCTCTCAGTGGCTGGGAAAAGTGCCAGTGGGATCTGCCAGAGCCTGGAGTGGGGCTTGCAGCCAGGTAAGCATGCAAATCCCCCCCCCCCCCAAAGCCAGAGGGACCTGCCAGGGGGCTGAGGTAGGGAGTCCCAGGGATGCTTACCTGGGGCAGCTCTGTCCTCCTGTCCCAGGAAGTCCCAGGTCAGGATAGGGTGACCAGATAGCAAGTATGAAAAATCGGGATGGGGCATGGGGGTAATAGGAACCTATATAAGAAAAAGCCCCAAATATCGGGACTGTCCCTATAAAATCAGAACATCTGGTCACGCGACCCACAGCTTCCGATTGACCGGATGGGCACTCGGGGCAGGAGCAGCATGTGGATGCACAGACCCTCCCCACCCCGGGGCTGCAGGGAGGGGCTGGCAGACACATGGGGCGAGCAGGCAGAAGTCGCTCCACTCTGTTGTGCTGCTGGTGGTGAGACCCAGCCTCAAAATTGCTGGAGCCCCGTGGGCCCCACGGGAGAGGTTCTCAGACCACAGATGGCTGGTGGGTGGGAGTTTGAAATCCCTGCTTTACATCCTTCCAAAAAGAGCATTAGTTATGTGATCCTAACCAAATTAAAGCTAAAGAGAACAACTGCATTGCCATGCAGTAACTCACGTGATTTTGTTATGGCAAACACCCCCCCCTCCCCCGCTCATGTCGTTCTTGGCATCAATGATCTCATTTTTTTGTTTGTTTAATTTGGTCGCAGGGCGTGATCCAATCAAGACAGAGGTTGGGGCTTTTTCTCTAGTGTATTCCGGAACAGCCTGAGCATATCAACTGCAGCTTGTCACAAACCTCCCCTGACATTTTAGCCATTCATATGAAACGTCTGTTTAATATGTCTCACTAGAATTCTATCAGACATGCTGTTTTCTGTGAGATAACACACTTATCCTGAAATATACCAGATTATAAATATCTCCTGGAAGCTTCTTAGATGATAATGGAACAATAATGGCTTGGTCTCAGCAGTCCCCACTGTTTATAAAGCTGGCCTTCCTTTTCTCTACTTTCAACACTCCAAGTTTCTTTGAAAGGAAATGTTTTTTTTAATCATAGAATCACTGATGACACAAGGGGAAAGAACAAGGTACTGAGTGAATCATCTAAACCAGCCTCTATCATTAACTCAGAAGGACCCTATAATACTATATCCATACACCTGTATGTAACTTTTCCTGAAAACTGCCTAGTGAGTGTGCCATAACTCCTTCGTTAGTCAAGAAGTTTCACTGACAAAAAGGTTTTCCTAATAGCAGCGTGAAATGTACTTATTGCCCATATTTAGTTTGTAGTATTACCCCTTGTGGAATCTATTATGAAGCATTATTTTCTCTCTTTTATTAGTTTCCTGACCTTTGCATTGTCATTAGAACTGGTTTCATAAGGAAAAAAAATATCAGAAATATATTAAAAAATAAAGAACCTGAATGTGTTTCACTGCTGTTCTTAGGAACATAGGAATAGCCAGGCTGGATCAGACTGAAGGTCCATTTAGTTCACTGTCCTGGCTGACAATGGCCAGAGGAAGGTGTAAGAACCTTGCAGTAAGTAGATGTGGGATAATCTACCGTGCACATTAGTCTTTAATTGTTAAAAAGTTTAGCTTAAGCCCCGAAGTACAAGGTTTAATAACTCTTCCAAAACTTATAGTTAATTATGATAACTGGATATTCTTGATATCCAATCCCCTTGTTCTTGTGCTATAAGACAGGGAGAACAGGTTTTCATTAAAATAGTCACAAAGTTTCATCAAGTTGTTGTGGAGGATGTCATTTATCATTTACTGTTTATTTATCATACATCATTGTTCTGTAAAGTTTCAGTCATTCCTTTGGGATCAGAAAATATATCATGTGACCAATAACATACCATGAATAACATAACATTCAGCCATACTAATGGCAATTACCTATTGCACTAATGATGATGAATCTATTTGCAGAAATTAGAAATAATTCATAAATGACTTGAATACTTTTGTTAAACAACTTTAGTTTGACTTGTGTGTTCGATTTTCACATATATTTTATCTCCTAATATAAAATACACACACACACACATAACTGAAGTGTTTATAGTATCTACAACATTGCATGGTTCATCTAGTTAATAGAAACATATATGCCAGTTCCAATATAACAATTTAAGGCAATGCTATTTTATAAACATCACCTCCTATAATAATTCTCCTTTACTCTTCATGAGAAATGTAGCACACATTTTAGTCTGAGAAATCAATTTAAGGAGTGTTCATGGAGTCAAGAAAAAGAAAAGTAATACCTTTCAACATCTTTTGTCACCCATCAGCAATAACTAGAGCTGGCGGGTCAGAATAGCTGATCTTTCCTCTTACTTCTTCTGTCCCGCTTGGCTAGTTCACATAAAAATTTGCTTCTGGAGGTAGATGTCAGCTAAAATACGTTGGACTAGAGCTGTTGTTCTCTTTTATGGTATTAAACTGTACACTATTTGAGGCACTGAGAACAAACTGTGTTTATAAAATGTCACAAATATACGCTACTGTATCAGTGATATTTGTTAATGGCATAAAAAATAAGAGCAAAGGTACCTAGACATTTTCCAACCATGTGAACTGTTATTGGATAACACTTTATTCATATTCAACGTGCATGGATCTGCATTTTGGATGCCTGGGAACATGTCTTAAAAGCTCTAATCTTGCGCTCCAGTTCATGAGCCCATTCCTACTCAACAAACACTTTAGCAAATGCCTTACCAGAAGCATGTGCTCAAGTCCCATTGACGTTAATGGGACTTAAATCCATCCTTGTTCTGCAAAGCATTTAAGCACATGTCTAACTTTAATCACATGCTGAAGCACTTTGCTGGATAAAGATGGACTTAAGCATGTGCTTACATGCTTTGTTGAACCAGGGCTCTGTAATCCAGGGGTGAAAGTAAAATTTTTGACTTACCGGTATACCCCCGGAAGGGGCGGGGCCTCAGATAGAAGGGCCAGGGCTAGGGAAATCAGCATCCCTCCTATGTTAGCTGTTCCTTTTGCCCCCTCCCCCGTCAGCAGCTGGGGGGGGGGGGCAAAAGGGACAGTGACCTTAAAGTGCTGCCACGGCAGAGCTTTAACTTCCCTGCCCTTTCTGCACCGCTGCCCCTGATAGCGGGGGCAAAGGAGCAGCTACCCAGCCCCGGCAGCAGCGGGGTGGGGGGTGCCATGCAGAAGGGGCAGGGAGGTTAAAGTGCTGCCGCGGCAGCACTTTAAGCAGGGTCCTTTTGCCGCTTTAAAAGACCCGGCTTAAAGCGCTGCGGGAGCAACACTTTAGCGTCCCTACCCCTTTTGCGCTCCCCGTTGGCAGCCCTGCCAGTAGTGACCTGGCAGGGCCACAGATGGGGGAGGAGGCGCAAAAAAGAGCAGCAACATTAAAGTGCTGCTGTGACAGCGCTTTAAGCTGGGTCCTTTAAAGCACTGCCACAGCGGCGCTTCAAAGTGAGGCGGTAGGGGCAGGACAGGCTTTTTACCGGTACGGGGTACCAGCACGTACCACCTTACTTTCACCTTTGGGTTCATCTATCATGTATCAGGATTTATTTTTATAATCTCAAATGTCTCAATTAGTTCTATGCCTTTATTTTCCATTGGTTTGGGAACATCTTGTATAACAGCCCAATATTGGGAAAATGGATCATTATCTAAGGATTACTGGGTTTTTGAATTTCTTTGCATTTGTTATTCTGTCATAAAGGAATTATGGGAATATTATTTACAGATATGGAAAAAAAACAAATTATGTATTGATAATATTTGATCTGTTCTAAACTTCCACTTGTCATAATTTTACCATCCATGCCATCATAAGAATGTATGTGCATAGTAATCAGAGCTTTTATTTCATCATGAACTTTGTAACACAGCCGTGGACTAACTTCAGGCATAGACAGGAACTGCACAAATGACATATCTCTAAATATAATTTAAATCTAAGAAAGAAAAAGACCTGCCAAAGGAAATAGGAGTGATTCTTTTTCAAATTTCTCCAAAAAAGAACTGTGTTCCCTGCATGCATTAGTGAATTTAGCAACAAAAGGAAAAATAATCAGTTTATACTCACTCAACCATAAAGCATTTTATTATCAGGAGAAATCACAAAGTCAGATATATTTGGCAATTAATATACACAGCCATTAATCCAACATTAATTTAATCTTTTATCTCAATACTGCTATGAAAAGGTAATTTAGAAAGGTCTGGACAATATATTACCTTCATAACAAGAACCTGAAAAATACCATTAACATATAGGTTAAAAAGATCTTTGTTTATTTTTTGTAAAATCTACTATTCCTCTATGACAGCACTGAATTTCTTCTTGACTGAGTTTCCCTCAGTCTTGGCCAGTTGTACTAAACTCACTGGGAATTACCAAGCAGTATGACGTACTTGGTTGGACAATGTAATCTATATATATAAAAGTCAAATGGTGTATGCGTGCATGTATGTATGTTCCCTTACTCCTTCCACACCGTTTGAGCTAGAGACTTGAAATTTGGTATAGTTATAGGCTTTAGGATCCTAATCAGGGTAAGAATAGAAAAATTTTCAAATCTCACCTCTTACGTCCCCTAGGGGTGAAATTCTTTAAAGCCCATTAACATCAGCTGGGCAGCTGCTGTTCTCTGTTACATAGTTATGATGTAATAATACCCCCCTCCAACGGACCCCGCACTCGCTCAGCTCTCTCCCCCTCCCCCTCCAACGGCCCCCCCACTCGCTCAGCTCTCTTCCCCTCCCCCCTTCCAACGGACCCCGCACTCGCTCAGATCTCTCCCCCTCCCCTCCTCCAATGGACCCCGCACTCTCTCAGCTCTCTCCCCCCTCCCCCCTCCAACGGCCCCTGCACTCGCTCAGCTCTCTCCCCTCTCCCCCCACTCCAATGGCCCCCCCACTCGCTCAGCTCTCTCCCCCTCCCCCCACTCCAACAGCCCCCCCACTCACTCATCTCTCTCCCCCTTCCCCACTCCAATGGACCCCGCACTCGCTCAGCTCTCTGCCCCCTCCCCCTCCAATGGCCCCCACACTCGCTCAGCTCTCTCCCCCCTCCCCGCCACTCCAACGGCCCCCGCACTCGCTCAGCTCTCTCCCCCTTCCCCCCACTCCAATGGCCCCCCCACTCACTCAGCTCTCTCCCCCCTTCAGGTAAGAATCAAAAATTTTTAAAATCTCACCCCCCTTCCCCCCTCCAACGGCCCCCGCACTCACTCAGCTCTCTCCCCCCTCCCCCCCAATGGACCCCGCACTCGCTCAGCTCTTTCCCCCCTCCCCCCTCCAATGGACCCGAGCAACGCCGGGTATTTCTGCTAGTTATACATAAATAAAGACATGGACCTTGAGGTCTTGAGTTCTGAGAAGTCATGGAATCTTGAGGTCTGAGAGATTTGAAGAGAAAGTCTTTTTCAGTTAAGATACCTGCCATACTTTCTTTTCCAATGCAAACTACTTCTGCGCTGTCTGATAAGGATGAAATTCACCACAAAACTAGAGAGAGTTCCTTGATACTCAGATTATGAAAAATATGAACTGTTATGTCTACTTGTGTATTGTTAGACCCTAGAGGAATTCCCCGTAACACCCTCAAACTCTGCCTCACCTCTATATATGCCCTGTAATGCCTAATAAAATATTGTCTAGAAATATCTAATTCTACCTGGTATCCATTTTAAAGCAGCTAAAATTATTCCCTGACCTGAAGAACAGAATTAAGAAACATACAAAAATCTCAACCAGTTTAACACAAAAAACCCATAGCAAGTCTCCCCATATTTCAAACTGAAATTTCCCCCCCAAACATTGGCAGTCATCTTGTGGTCTCACTGGGAAGTTTTGGCTGCTGGAGAGGAGTGATTAGGGGAAATTTTAATAGCAGATGTTGATCGGGGTTAAAGGAGTTTGGGGACCTAGGGTGTGGGCTGAGCAATCCCTAGGCAGGAACCCTAGAGACAACCAAGCCTGGGAAGAATATTTGAGCTAAACTTCATTAGTTAAGAAAGCCAAACTCCAGGCAGGGACTGAGTTTTTGATTCTGGACTATATATGTAGACTTTGTTTGAGATCAGGTGGGAAAGCTACCTAATCTGTTCACAGCTACAGCCAGTATATATTCCTCCTAGAATAAAGCTAAAACTTACTAAAGCTAAACACACTATTGGGTAACCACTCACATGTTGATATTCAGACAGTGAACCAAAGGTTTTCTGGATGTATTCATCCTGGATAGATGCCAGTTATACAGATAATGCAGTTACAGTACTTGTTAAGCTGAAGTAGGGAACGGGCTGTGTTTTTGGTGATAAACATCCACATTTGATCCCAGTGGATGGCATTTTACATCTTTGTGTCTGTGGCTACAGTTCTTTCCAAATGCAGTATAAACATTTCAGGAATGATACCGTTCGGAAGGATATTTTTCACTCTGCTTGCATAGTGAGAAATAAGGGAGATTTATATCTAACATATTTTAAAAGTGGTCAAAGTAGGTTGTGTCCATATTGGTGAATGGCACTAAAAATTCATGTAAGTATTGGGAAGAAAGCACACTGTGGCACAGCTATACAGAGTTCAGTTGCTCTTTCTCTCCCCTGCTCACTCTGACCATGTGAGGGTTTTGGAACCATAATTTAAAAAATGGCCATAAGAACTTGCATCCACCTGAGTATGGTCATAAACCATGTTCAGAAATGGTGCAACAACCTGTTAAGGAGATTTATTATGTTTTCTTTGCTGTCCATTCAGGACACTGAAACTGTGCAAAAAACACATTCTCTAAACATTGTTCAGAAGTGATTGTCAGTCACAATTGTGCCCAAACCATCCTTTCCAATCTCACAACTAGCAGAGTTCTGGAAACAGCTTTCATGTCTGTCTTTTTTCTCTCTCGCTCATCTCTGGGGGTTATACGGACTCCAAATTCTAGTTTGCCATAAGATGGAAAAAAAGGTGAAGATCAGGGTAAAAAACGAAAACACTGTAATTCTATGCAGAAAGACTGTGCTACTAATGATAGCAGACAACAAAACTTGAATGGCAGAACTTGAACGTCATTAGCGCTGCCTCAAGGGGAATTCATTTTGTCTCTGTTCCAGATGTGTGTAATGCACCCGCCTCATGATTTTCTAATTTGGATTTGTCATTTCCCCTCTCTTGTACTGCATTGTACAGCACGTATATAGCAAACACATTAGGAGGTTTAGGCCACGTAACTAGTTGTATAATTTGTATCATAGCTTTAAACTATAGCAGCCACAAAAGAAAATAGATTCTCATTTCCAGACCAAGGACTGTAGGATTTTCAATATGAACTAATTTTGGAGTAACAATACCCATGTTGTGGGTACAGTGGGCCTGTTAGGACATTAATATGCCAGTTGCAGACTCTCACATCTGGTACTGCTGTTTTCTTGTGCCCAGGGTAATTTAGAGGTCACATACATTGGTGGCCTAACTGTCCAGTCATTTACATGATTCAGCTGCTAAAAGTGTAACATATGTACGGATGTGCCTTTATCCTTCCACCTCTTCCAGAAGCAGTAACTTGCACAAATTAGTAGGTAACACGCTCTGTGTGTGCAGGCACCATGTGTGTGTGTGAACTACAGACAGGAGGAAAAAACAATGCTGTGCTCACCGAGAAAGTGGGCATCCCGCCATGCTGCATAGCTATGTGACAAACTCCCCCCAGGTATATGCACGTACCATTGGTGGAAAATGGTGTGGAAAATGAAGTGGCCAGTTTTAAAATCTCCATGACAGTGCTGAGAAACTGGGAAACGTACAATAGAAGCTAGGTAGAGCTGTTACATAAGCCGTATGACCTACTGAAGCTCTTTTTTTTAATATTATACCATGCACCATATAATAAAAAGCTTCCCAGTCTGTGCAAGTGTAACATGTACTAAGAGATCGAGTCATTGTCCTTCTCAGGAAGTTGGTGGTTGAGGATGATGAGCTTGCTATAGCTGCTAGCAAGGGAGCCAAGTTCTTTAGCTCAAACAGTAGTAACTCATGCTTTTAGTGCTGTATGTCACAAGTTCAAACCTTACTGCCAACCCCAGGGATATATAGGGACATTGCCTAGTTACTTGCACAGATAACCCAGCCTTCACCCAGTACTACACAGAATCATAGAACCATACAGCTAGAGTGGACTGAAAGGGTCATTCTAGTCTAACCCACTGCCAAGATGCAGGATTTGTTGTGTCTAAACCATCCAAGACAGATGGATATCCAGCGTCCTTTTGAAAACCTCCAGCGAAGAAGCTTCCACAGCTTCCTGAGGCAGTCTGTTCCACTGTCCTACTGTTCTTACAGTTAGGAAGTGTTTCCTGAGATTTAATCTAAATCTGCTGTGCTGTAGTTTGTACCCATTGCCTCTTGTCCTTCCATCTGTGGCAAGAGAATAACTTTTCTCCATCTCTTTTTATGGCAGCCTTTCGAATATTTGAAGGCCACTAGCACATCCCCACTTATTCTCCTCTTTTCCAAACTAAATACCCAGTTCCTTCAGCCTTCGCTCATATGGCTTGCATTCCAACCCTTTGATCAATTTTGTCGCTTGCCTCTGGATCCTTTCCAGTTTCTCTGCATCCTTTCTAGACTATGGTGACCAAAATTGGACCCAGTACTCCAGCTGTGGCCTAACCAGCTTTGAGTAGAACAGTACTATCACTTCCCATGACTTGCATGCTATGCCTCTGTTACTGCAACCTAAAATTGCATTAAATTTTTTTCAACAGCATTGCATTGCTGACTCATTTTGAGGTTGTGTTCCACCACAACGCCCAGATCTTTCTCAACAATACTGCTGCCAAGCCAGTTTCTCTCCATTCTGTATTTGGTTTTTCTTTCCCAAGTGTAGCACCTTACATTTGTCTTTGCTGAATTTCATTTTGTTGCCTATAGCTCAGTTCTCCAATTTATCAATATCCCTCTGAATTTTAGCTCTATTCTTTGAAGTGTTTGCAAATAACCCCCCCTTTGTGTTATCTGCAGATTTAATCAGTAGGCTCTTTCCTCCTACATCCAGGTCATTAATAAAGATGTTAAACAACGCCAGACTCAAAATAGATCCCTGTGAAACCCCACTTGAGAACTCCCGCCATTCTGACATCATTCCATTAATAGTTACTCTTTGTTTGCAGTTGTTTAACCAATTATGTATCCACTTAATGGTAGTTCTGCCACATCACTGTGCTGCTTGGGTTGGAACTGAGATGGCAAAGCAGTGAGTTTCGCAGTTGCCACTACTTAGCATGTATCTCCACAGAAGACACTCTGGCACTTGGATTCTCCATTCCAGTCTCTGGATCCAGCACTCATCATAGCAGCTGATGACCCTTTCATTGCAGGACAATATTTATAGCACACTCTGCCTAGTAATGAGACCTAAAGTTTCATTCTTTATGGGAGTTGTGGGTCTTAATCCTAGGCAACTGCAGTGACAATGTATCCTTTAGAACCTTATTCTCAAAGGAGCTCATTACCTCACAGTATTCAGATTGATGATTACAAAGTAAGTGCAGTAGAGGGTTATAAACTACCATGCCATTGTCTGAGGCTATAGTCATGGCAAATGTTCATCTTAAAAGGGTTTTAAGTTAACTAGGAAGCACTGAAGGTGTATGTCTGTTGGGATTGCGTAGATGAAGGAGTAATACGAATGCTGCACTCTAAAATTAACAGATGATTTTTACTTTTCTCTCAAGCAGTTCTTGTTCCATGGATGAATATAGGGCATCGAGGCATGGAAGGAAGACTGTGACAGTTACACTGGCCTACAGATGGCCCTTCACTGTACAAGGGTGACATGATGGAGTTCCTTTAATACAAAGAAAAGATGCTTCTGACTTCAGCTGTGGAGACTTGTGTCTTGACAACTTGTTTCTTGTGATTATGATGGTTCTACCAGTTGTGCCTGATACACTGAACTGCCTTCAGCATTTGTAAGGTTCCCTGCATTTTTATGTTTAGTGTCTTCTAACAGAAAAAGTGTTTATATATGGAAATGATGATACCATCAGAACGTTTCTTGTCTCCCCAGCAACTTATGGGGAGGGACTTGGCTTAGAGGCACATGACAACGGGAGTCACCATACACTTGATTTTGAAGATAAAAAGGAAGGATGGAACATTGATTGAAAAAAACCAATAAGCTAACTCCTTTAATTTTTCAAAAATGAAAGATGTTCAGCAGTGTTGAGATTACATTACTATCTTCATCTATTTCCTATTACAGCCAACATTAAAAATTCTGCCAGGTGCTGTAGTGTGATGTGATTTGGCTTGGCCTTGAAGACCTAATCTCAGTTGATGTCTTGAAGTTGAAGTCACTTCTTTAGTCACTCGGACTTAGCAGCAGGGAAATCTCTTTTGCTTAATTCACTGCATTGATGCAACCACATTATATGTAAGGGGGAGTTCTGTAGAGAATTTACATGCAGAACCCACTGACAAGAGACTGAAAAATCAATGATGAACTATAAATCTACATGTTTAATAACACTCTGTAAAGAAGAAAATGCATGAAATATCTCCATTTCCACAATTTCATTTTAAGGAGTTATTTTTCAGGCACTCCAGATCCTTTATAGTATAATTTAATTTTCATGTGTTTGAAGCGTGAGTTTACATAAATTGCACGGAGCATTTTTTTTATGCCATCATTCTACTAAACCAGGAATATGACAAGGGGGCAGGGGAAAAGGACAGACAAAATAGATTGAGTACTGCCCAAGTCTCTTCCTTATCAATGTTTAACTTGTCTCAGTGCTCTGCTAGCCACCAGTCTTTACTTTCCAAGCACTATCTGATGAAATATTTCTCATCCTTCCTGTAGCAAGCTACAGAAAAAATATTTTTTGGCAAGACTGTTTTCTGCTATCCAATAGTTTAGCTGGCCTATGTACATTACACTGACAAACTTAAAGTGAGAACTTTATCTAAATGAAATTGTGAACTGTGACCCCCAAGTACGAACCCATCAAAACTGAAATGACATGGACAGTTATTACGTTGGATGCAGTAAAAGAAAAAAAACAACAAATGAGAAATGGAAAAGGGCTCAGTTCAAGGAAGAAAAATCAGAAGCTTGAAGTTATCAATCTAAATGAGATTTTAAAAGTTACATCCATGGTAATATAGATCTTTCCATGACGCAAGGAGGTTAGTGATTTAGAATTCAATTGTGTATGTACCTCAAGTCTTCACTCATTCTTTCTTTCTATGGCCTCTCCTCTCTAACAGTCATTGTGAATGTTGCACTTAGTTTGCAGGTGGGAGAGCAGGCAGCTTCTGCCAAAACTGCTACACATGACCTTGATCATCTGCCAGAGACAGGGCTAGGAAAAGGCAGCTATAAGTGTGTAACTTTCCCTGGAGGATGAGACTATCACCTTTGTGATGGTTCCCATCCCAGCTGGCATGAAAACGGAGGAGTTCAGAGTCAAATCAGGTTCAGTCGAATTGGAATCTATTGGTTTATTCATTGAACCAACAGAACAGCTCTAATATCACTATTTCCATTAAAAGTCAGTATTTGCCATGATAGCAAAAATCTCTAAAAAACAAATTTTTCTGTTCTCCACTATGAGATTGGAATTATCTTGAACTTTATGGCCCAGATTCAGTCTTTCTCTAGGCAGACAAAAACCGTTTATCAATGAGTCTTAAATCAATCACTAACTATAGGGGTTGGAATGAGACCTTAATGAGAGGCAGATTACCCCACATCTGCCAACTGTAGGGTTTCTTGCACCTTCCTCTGAAGCACCTGGTATTGGCTGCTGTCAGAGACAGGATGCTGGACCTCCAGGATGTTATAATATGTAAATTCCTATATTTATATCTGCTTATGCAGGGTTTAACTTTGCCCTATGAATGTACATCAACATCCACTTGTGTTGTTGTGGGTTACTTCTGAAAGTGAGCTCTGCATTGAAAGTATTGCTTTCTTCATCAGATGTCACTGTTGCTCCACAGAAATGAACAGAGATGTGCAGCTGTCTGTATGTAAACAATAATAATAACTCTGTATAACGTAAGTTTGGAAGATCAACTGCTTTCTGTTTCCATTACCTCTAAGTTTAAATGTTGAAAGAATGAAGAGGGAATGCTAAACTTCAAAAAATATTTTTGAAAGTGGACACCTAACTGGAGGAATAAGTTTACATGATCTCATAAATTTTTGTGATCTGTTTATTTTATCAGTACTTTGGTAGTAGTGAGCTATTTTCAACATTTATCTGCATTCAATATCTATCTGGTTGTGTTGCTGTCCTTTTGATCCTTATTGGTCACTGTGACAGGGTGCTCTGTTCACCGCTTGATTGATACCTCTTCCTGGCCATTCTGGTGATTAACTTCACGAGGTTCATTTCCAGCAGTTCCACACCATCCCTCTGTCCTTCTCTCTCTGTCTGAGATGCTGCTGACTCTTCATGATTCAGCCCTCCACCCAGGTCACTATTCATATTTTCCCCTTTCAGGGTATCAAAGTCTTTCCTCCTCAATCTTAGGAAGTCTTCCCTTTCACTGCACCACTTCATCGGTAGCTGGCAAGGGAACCTAGGCCTGCCCTGCACTCTGTGGTTCTGACTCAGGGACCCTCTAGCCAGTATTCAATGTCTGTTCCCTCCTGGACCTTACTGACTTTCCCTGGGACCTTTCCTTACCATCTGGTACTCCCACAGTTTCACCACTCCCTCCTCCCAAAGAGAGACTGCAGACTTTCCCGACAGCCCCCTCTGATTCCAATTTCCATCCAGCCTAGCTCCTTCCTCCCAGCTAGGCTCTCTCCCTGAGTCAGGGGATTGCTTCACTACCTAATTCATCTCAGCTGTGGCCTGTCAGGTTAATTAGCCCCCTTCTCAATCCATGTTAACACTTTCAGGGCAAGTGTGAGGTAAACACCCCAGCACAGTCACCTTAACTTTCTGTTGCTTTCTGAATCACTTGTTTTCCTCCTGTGCAACACTTCACTCCTTAAAGTGCCTCCTCTCATCGTCTCTCTTTATGGTTTTTATCATCTACTCAATTTCTACGAGAGATTATGATTATACCTGAAGTGGTTACTGTATAATATCAAAATCCAGAGGTAATTTAGATCTCAAGATATTTCAGATTCTGTAGTTGTTTTGTGTGAAAGGAGACTCTGGAAGAGAACCAGCATAATAGTTTCCTTTCTATCATGTCAAAACGTGGCCATTTGAGGTACATGATCAGTTAATAACTTATGTTATTCAATAGTGTTGCCTAAAAGGAAGATATCCTACGACAAACTTGCTATGGCCGGAAGCCACACAACGTGGCAGTACCCGTATCACATTGCTTCTTTCTGGGACCTTTGCTTTCCAAAAAACCTCCTTGAAATTAATTGATTCTTGTCGGAGCTGAGAAAACCTGTGAAATATTCATCTGGCAAGGAGCTTGATACATTGTGCATCTGATGAAGTGGGCTATAGCCCACGAAAGCTTATGCTGAAATAAACTGGTTAGTCTCTAAAGTGCTACAAAGTCTTCCTCATTTTATTTCTAAATAAAGAAGAGCATCCAAGTCTGCCATGCTCCTTGTGTGTCCCAGATCATCAAGAGCCTGGTTTTAATACAGTAAAACTCAGTACGTAAAGTATTCTGAATACTATTTGTAACATCCTCTCTGGCTGAAAATCTGTAGGCAACTAAAACTCTCCAAAACTTGTGTCAACATGAATTAGGTTTTGTATGAAATCTAGGCTGGATTATTTGGGGGGGGGGAGTCTCCATTATGGTAGTTCCAAAGGCCTGATAAGGGGCCTGGAGAGGTCTTTATGGCACTTAATGCCTACTTAACTTAAATGAGATGATCCCAGTGGAGAGGCCACTGGAATGGGAATCACCTCAGTCCTAGCTCAGCTACTGAGAACTGGGGAAGCCACATCCACTTTATGTGTCTCAATGTCACCCTCTGTGGAGACTGAAATAGTGATATTTGCCTAATTCATAAAGTGCTTGGAGATTGATCAATGAAAAGCTCTAGAAGTGTTCTATACATTGTTGTTATTATTAATAAAATTAGTGGAAAAAAATTAAAAAGTGTTACCTTTGCTATCTCGCACCTTCCTTTTTCTACAATAGTTTTGGGGATTGTTTAAAATATTTTAAGTGTTTTCTGAGCTGAGATTCCTTTTCATTATTAGTAGCAAGTAAGCAAGCAAACAAAGCCACTTTATGCACAAGGATATTGGTGCCCACATATAACTTCAAAATATGAATATTGTTATATTTTCATATGGAATGTCCTGTGGGTTCCTAATATTATCTGACAGGTTTCAGAGTAGTAGCCATGTTAATCCACAAGTACTCCTTGTTCTTAATGTTATCTAGTTATTGGTAGTGCCACAGATTTAAGAAAAAAATCAACCAGTGAATGCTATTTTTATGAGACCTACACAAATATAAATGCTGTGCTTCCTCCATTGGCATTAGAGGAGGAACCATCATCAGAAGAGTCACCTGGAGCAAGGAAGAAAGAGAGCTAATGACCCCTCAGCATGTTCGCCTGGAGCATGGAAGAGAGCGAGCTGCTGACCCTGTGGCATATTCCCTTCTCCCTAAGGTTTGGTGGAAAATCCTTTACACCAGCTCCAAGTGATTGGGACTCTTCATGGGTATTTCAGGTTGGAGCTGGATGTGGAGGTGGGGAGCAGTCACATTGGAAGAGGTGTTCCTTTGCTGCCACTAAGAATATTGTGACAAAGTTCCTCCTGCCTTGGTGGGTCCTGCACGTTTTGGAGGATTTGCTCGCCTCAGAGATTCACGGCAGCCCTCAGTCTGGCCACTTTTGCTAGTGGCTCAAACCTGCCGTTCACTCGGCTAACCTCATCACTGGCCAGCATGGGGGGGGGGGAGAACAATCCCTGCAATCTCTGCTGATCCACCTAGTGGGTCGGGGGGACAGGCCTGGGACCTTCCCCTCTTGTGGGACTCACAGTCCAGGTCAACTCTTCTTATATCCAGTGTGGGGAAGGGGATGAGGGGAACCCGGGCCTGCCCTCTAAACCAGGTTCCAGCACAGGGCTCTGTGGATCACAGCTGTCTACAGTGTTTCATGTAACATCTGTGTGACAGCTAAAGCTTCCTGGCTACTTCCCCATGGCCTCCTCCCAACACCTTCTCTATCCTCACCACAGGACCTTGCTCCTGATGCCAGATAGCGTTTGTACTCCTCAGTCCTCCAGCAGCATCCCTTCTCACTCTCAGCTCTTTGCGTGCCCCTCACTGACTGAAGGGAGGTCCCTTTTAAACCAGGTGCCCTGATTAGCCTACTTGTCTTAATTGAGTCTAGCAGCTTCTTAATTGGTTCCAAGTGTCCTAATTAGCCTTCCTGCCTTAATTGGTTCCAGCAAGTCTCTGATTGTTCTGGAACCGCCCCTGTTACATTACCCAGGGAAAAGGGACCTGCTTAATCTGGGGCTAATATATCTGCCTTCTATCACTCTCCTGTAGCCATCTTACCTGAATCTGTTACAATACTCAGAGAGTGGATGAAGATGAGAGTCTAGACAAACAGTATCTCTCTCAGAAGCAGCAGAAGGAGTCGGCCAGTGGGAGTTTGACTCCTAATGGCACTGTTAGAGGAAAGGAGGGAAGTGCAGATGAGCTGAGTACAGGGAAGAGATTCTATGACTCCAGGACTTAGTGCTGTGTTCCCCTCAGAGCATCTGTGTTCCTGCCTCCTTTGCAGCACTCATAGCTGCGATAACTAGGGACGCAGGGATTCTGCCACACACCCTGGCTTGAAGTAGTTTCCATCATATACAGTTTGGTTCAGTGGTTTCAGTACTCCCACTATACAAATTGTTCTAGCACCCTGTCAGCCCTGTGCTCCTTTTGCCAACTCTGGAGCAGCTTCTAACTGTGTGAAACCATTCTCCAGGACATGCTAGTATTACCGAGTGTGCCAGTGCACAAAGAAGTTCTGGCAGGATAGGACATTATGTGAGCTGAAGTTGGTGTCAAACAAAATCCACCTCAGTGTGTTCTTTTAATCCCCCTTCCAAAAGATGGGGGAAAACTTATGTTTTCAAAACACTAAAGGGCGACATTTAGATTTTCAGGCTTCTCTGTGGGTGTTGAGAAAACAGAGAGAGGAATTGGATGAGGGTGTGGAGCTTTTTACCTCTTCATTGCTGATTCCAATCCAGCCCAGGGTGGTATGTCTGAACATTATTAGTGTCTCAGGGACTCTGTAGTAGCCTTTGTGAAATAAGTTTGCTGATCTCCATGTCTGTGTCACAATACACATCACCACAACTGACCTGCCTGTCGGCAGTCTCAGCACAGAAACCTAGGATTGAATAAATAGCGAGACTGAACTACTCACTCATGCCATGGTGTGTTTACATCCCACCCCCTGTATTTTATTCTGCAGACTCAGTACTAAAGTAAATGACTCCTTCTAGCATTCACCGTCCTTCTCTTGTACCGCTCCACTGAGTTATTACTGTACCTTTATGTTCCTGAGCATAGAGCCAAAAATGATCTGATTGATCGCAAATGGACATGTTTTCACACAGTGCTTATTCTTCATTTCTGTACAGAGTTGTGACCACAGTGCATTTGTAGCTAGGTGATTTACTGCCAGAAACACTGGCAATCTTTGGATACAAACAGAACTTCAATATCTCCCTCTGCACCATTCTGTTCTCCACGCTGAGCAAACAGGTTTTGCGTTACCTCTCCATCATTGTCACCATAGTGCTCTACTCCCGTGACTCTGAGCATTTTCCAACATGCAGCTATCACAATTAGAAACACAGGATTCAATTACTAAAACATGTATTTCAGAGCAGTTCTTTACTTAGCAAAATTGTAGATGAGCCAGCTTGAATGTATTACCATTCCCTTTTCCTTTGTGCTCAAGAGACCACTAATTGGTCACCTCACTGCTCAACACAGAAAGGGATCAGTTCCAAAAATAATGCAGAGTGAGGTATAAGGAGTGTGTGCCTTTATAGAAACCTGAAATATCAGTCAAACAAAGATAATATATCACTCATGCTTTTATTTAATCTTTGCTTGGTTATTCATTCATTCAAGAGGTCCAGTGTTTTAACGAAATTGTCTCCATCAAGAATATCCTTTTTCTTTTACAGCGGAAGATTCCCTGATCTTGCAGATATTAGGGCTTAAAGGAACTCCAGGATCTGGAGAGAGAGGGTTTGGATGGTAGGGACATCCACAGAAACGGATCTCCCCTGACTGCAGGTTTGGGGCTGGTTTGGATTCTTTCTGAACCGATTAGCTCATCCCTAATTGTTTTCTCTAAGCCTGCCAAGCAACAGAGCTGAGAAATACTGCAAATATAAACACCCTCTTTTGCTAATTTAATGATTTATGCACAAATCCGCTTGTTGTTAATCCAGGAGTGTCACTGAACTCTTGACTCTGATCTTTGTGGAAAATCCAGGCAGTATTCCAACAGCTATTCCAGTGCTGACATTAGCATTTCCAGTCATAAATTGTGAACAGGCACAGAATGCGTCTCCAAATCATGTTATTTTACAGAATATTGATCATTTGAGGGCTTTTTCCTCTATATAAGTTATATTTGTTTTTACACTCTTGCATGTTTGTCATTAAAATAAAGTATATTTTGATAATACCACTAGATTGGGAACATATGATCAGTTAGTGTCACTAGATACTAGAATCAACCATGTACTTTTTTTAGGACGTGGCAAAGATAGGCCAGTGACAATATTCCAGGATCAGCAGCGCAGATTAAGTCACAAAGATGATATGTTACGATTGCATGTGACTTATATCAGCCTTTAGCATTTTTTTTTAAATATCCTTAGGGACAGGTTTTTAAAGGTATTCAATCAATGAGAGTTAGGCACCCCAAAACCTTTAAAAACCTGGTCCTGTATGAGCAGAAAGGAGTTAGATGTTGTGATGCTGAACGTCACAATGCCTAACGGTTAGGTGCTTAGAAAATCACTGTAATTCACAAAGCCTGATTAAAGCTCCTTATATGATGAATAGGGAGAAAGAGGTGCCTACTGCCATTTACAAAGGCCAATGTGCTAGGGAGGGAGCTGCCTAAGCTAGCCAATGGGACATGCTGAACAGGGATATGTTCTAAACCTGCTCCAGTCTTGGAGATAGGTGCCGATCTCTGCTTGGGAGTCTCAACTGCAAACCCTCTCTTGGCAGTAGGTACCTACCATGTGTGATGTGTGAGTCTCTGGCTAGCCACATGCCTCCCTCCCCCCCGCCCAAGGCCCCACTCCTCATCCACCAGAGTCCTGAGTCCACTGGAGCCCTGAGCACCCGTCCTTCACCCGTCTATAGGAACACTGAGTCCCCCCTCCCACTGCATCCAGAGGAGCCCAGGTCAAACTGCACTGGGCCACCCCCAGAGCTAGGCTGCCAGGCCATCCCCAGCCCTGGCTGGCCCCAGGGCCACCTCCAGTGCCAGGCTGCCAGTTGGCCTCAACACCAGCGCTCAGCACTAGGTCACTGGGCCACCGGGCTGCCCCAAACACCAGCATAGGGCCGTCAGCTGCCCAGGCCTGCTGACATCTAGCTGGCAACAGACCTGAGCTTCCAGTACCGCTGGCTTGGGCAACAGCTTGGGGGAGAGATCAGAGTATGGGTGAGGCCAAGGCCTTGCTTAGGGGAGGCATAGCTTCCCCAGGCTTACTATATTCACTGCCTGTGGTGCCTACGCCAGTTTAGTGAAAAGGAGGAAAACTTCCCTCATAACTTTTAACCCCAGAGTTAAGGTACTTATCCAGGAAGTGGAAGACTCCAGTTCAAGTCCACCTTGCCTGAAGAGGAGAAGAGTTTGAACAGGACTCTGCCAGGTATCAGATAAATACTCTTACCCCTGGGCTATGGGATAATGAGATACAGGGGCTTTCTCAGTCTCTCCTGTTGAAGATAATGCCCTCTGGGTAAACAATTGAGTTGTTGGAAGACAGGGGCTGGACCCTGAGCTTTCCACCCTGGTGAGTGCTCTATCCATGGGACTACAGTCGTTCTCATCTTGTGCTGTCTCTCTCTTACACGCTCCCTGGCCCCAATGACTCTTCATTTGTGGAAGAGCCTCCCCAACTCCTACACTAGTGGAAAAGAGCTGGGCTTGGTTTAGGAATGTGTTTCAGAAAAGGGGTGCTATATAAACCAGGACTGTGAGTCAGAATAGAGCTTTTTTGAGGCCTCTACTATAGCCTCGGAATAGTAACTGCATATGCAGCATTTGCACCTCTGCTTTGTAGCATCCAATGGCCAATAGATCCACCAGACTTGCCCCTTTTGCTCTCTTTACCCCTGCATGATTGAGTGCAGGGTGTTGCCATGAAGCTAGATTAGGAGTTTACACATTTTCCACACTGTGCTGTGGAACTATACCTGTTACATGACAGGCAGGGTCTTCTCTTGCTACAGAAGGACGGCTGCCACAGTTGCCTCCTTGGAATTTTGAACCAAGTTCTGCTATTAAACACATGCAGCCACCATTCAATGGGAGTTGTGCGTGTGCAACTGCGGATAGACTTTTGCTCTTTCTGGCTTCCAATATTGTAGCAGCTAGTTGTCTAGAAGTGTTTCCAATATCGGCATCAGTGCGGCATATCTTGCTGTTTTGGGCTGATAAAACCCATTTACAAAAATTTGTTACAGCAAACACAACATTGTTTTGTACGTGAGAAGATAGATCAGTTTATCCTGTTTTTATAATGGCACATGGTGCATTGCTACCAGCCGTGTAGCAACTATGTAAATACAGTGGAATAAAAATTATATTTTAATATGTGACGTTCTGGCAGGTGGGGGAATGGGACAGCAGAGTTCTTCTGTCTTTCAAGATTTTATTTTAATTGAACCTGCCTGGGCAGCACTGGAAGCCACACCCTACTTAACAACAGTTGCTGAGTAGAATAAGCTTTACAAAAATGCTGCTACTGTTGGCACAGAGACCTGTGCTGTCCAGGTGGCTAGTGTCTAAAGGATCCCTCCTCTTATTTCATGGAGGGAAATTGACTCACAGTTACACAGAGGAGGGAGTGGCATACTTTCAAGTCAGAAACTGTGTTGGACTTGGAAAATGGAGTCTCAAGAAGAGTGGGTTTAGAAACAGGAAGACAAAAACTCAGCATGAAGAGGGAGTTAAGCACCTAGCAACCTTGGCCCCCAGTGGAAAAAAACAACCCACAGCAGCAGAAGTGATCTGCCTGCAAAGTACTGAATGTGAACTAAAGAACATGCCACGTCTTTTCGATCATCTCCTCGTGAGAACAGTAGGGGACAACCCAGTATGCTGTTCAGCTTTGCTCCTCTCAGTAAAAGAGATTCTAATGTTCAAAGTAGTGCTGCATACACAGGGCCATCTAAGGTAATGAGGTTACATGGGGTACAAGTTAGGTTATACCATCTGTTCCATTTACTTATACTCAATCTTTGCTCTCTTCTCTTCTCACATTGGTCAACAGTATTCTCCTGTGTTTAGTTTTCTCACTTTACATATACAGATGCTATAAATAACTCAATTTTTTTTATTAGTTCCTCCTCTTCCTGCTAATCCCAGTTCATGTCTAGTGCTCTAATGATCTAATCCTTCCAAAATTATGTTGTCTTCACCATGAATAAAAGAGAAATGTCACTTTCTCCTTTTGGTGCTCTAATTTTGGTGGGTGTATTTACTGTAATTAATGAACTTTAATTACATTTGCAATTGCAACTTATTTGACTGAATTTTCCACTGACTGCACAAAACATCTGTCTTGCTGGGAATGTACATATTCTCTGATCTACATACACTACTCTACTAAAATATGGTAACATATGTAGTCCATTAGTCTAGAATAAAGCAATAGGCAAGCAGAGCTCCTATAGGGACTCAATGAATTTCTACTCTTACATTTGTGTTCTTTTGCCTTTCAGGTCAGGGGGGGAAGCTGAGACAGTGCATTCTACTGCCTTTTTTTCTCACCTAATTTAATGGTCTAATAATTAGATGTAAACAATCCACTTGCTACTTGACTTGCTCTGTCTTTCCTGCAGAGGGTATATAATGTCAATGCTTCATTCTGAGCAGAGGCTTCCCCGGCTGTTTGTTGACACACTGTACAATTATACTTCACTGAAATCGCCCTCACAACAAGGTCTCAATTTAATGCCTGATTCCTAATGACAATATTAAAGGGGGATGCAACAATTCTTGTAACTCTGGCAATGTTATCTGCTTGCCAGATGAGATGAATTACACACACACACACACACACACACACACTTACATTGATGTCCCGTGTGAATTTAGAGGGCGTCCCTTTAAAAGATGACTGTTGTTAAGCAACTATTTTCTAATAACTTTTTTGTTTTCCTATTTTGCTGTCTTACCCCACACATTGGGCCTCAGTCTCCACTCACACTGGTTTTACACTGTTGTAACTCCATGTACTTCAATAGAGTTTTGTCTGCTTTACATGAGTGTAAGTGAAAGGAGATCCAGGAACTATATACTCAGATAAGTAACAACTAAAGATACTATCATTCTTTTTTATTTAGGGAATGGAATTTTTTTTCTGTCATTCTTAACATGTAAATATATCCACACTGTGCCCCTTCTTCTCCAATAACTGGGAGACAGAAGAAGCAATTTTTATAGCACATAGACTATGTGGAGCATCAACATGATCAGACTGTTTTGAGATGTTTATTCAATACTAGTGTAACAGCCCGTGTACACGGGCCAAAGTGCTTAATGAAAGAAATTGTCCTGGCTGTCTCTTCGGCTTGTGGCGGCGCACACACAGCGGCCATTTTGTGCCGCCAAACTACAACTCCCAGCATGCCGTTTGTCTGGGCCATCTCTACGGCTCGCGGCGGCGCACGCACGACGGCCATTTTGTGCTGCCGAACTACAACTCCCAGCATGCTCTTGGTCCAGGCTGTCTCTACTGCGCATGACAGCTTTGGACATACATCCTCTGGCCTTTTATTATATAGGATATTTCCCATTCATCTGCATTCCCTTTGCTCACTCTACATGGGTAGTATCTGGAACTCTGTGGCATAGTACTATGAAACTCAAATGATATCAGAGGTTGATAGCCAGGAGAATGAGATTGCAGACACACAGGGATGACTACTGAACTTGTTCAATAACAATGTATATGGATTTTCTAGACATTAATCCAGAAAAGGCTATTCCTGGCAGCTGATTGGTCTTTGAACCATCCAGAAGAGATGGAATCCACAATCCATCCATCCACACTATATCCAGGCATACAATGATCAGGCTCAGAAATTTCAGAGAAACACTTTAATTCTTTTGAGGACCAGATGAGATGAGTGATCCCAAGCAACACCCTTTCCTATAAAATCCTCTACTGGCCCAGGTAGTCAAGATTAATTGTCTGCAAATGTGTGCTTACCTTTGCTTGCACCTGTATTGCACATGCGCATGATCTTTGCATGCTCTTATGGTGAATTGGGTGCCTGACTGGCCACATGTATTCACAGCTACTTGATTTATTTACACACATCAGGCATCTGCATGAAAAACATAAGGTGCATGCTAATATGTGTGCAATGCATATACCCAACTTTGAAAGTGGCATATTGTGAACAGTGAAAAGGTTATATTATTCTTATATTCTCCCCACACCAGGGTGGTGCCTCATGATTTCTGGTCTGTGTTGACCAGAAAGACTTTTCCCATCAATAGCATGTACCTTCTTCATTAATATCTTTTTAAGTGTGCTGGTTTGAAGAGGGAGAGAGGGAGGACAGGACCACAGGAGATAATTTTTGATACACTTTTCATATATCAGAAACGGATATAAAACATTCCAAAATATCTGCACTATGTTAGTTTCCTGTAGTTGATTTAGAGGCTGTGACAGAAAATCCATTTCTGTTCCTGTAGATGCTAAATTCATTACCCTGCCACAGAATTCAGATTCTCCACTTCTCCTTGAACTTCAGCTTGCTGCCATGGCAACCAGAGCCAGACAATATTTTTTTCTTCCCACTTTTTTCATTGGCACATTCACATATTGCAGCAAAAATAGTATCCTTTTGTGATATTAAAAAAGTAATCACTGCATTTTATTACTGATGTCCTCTTCATGCTGTGACCTTATACGATATATTATGTATTCAGCATCCATCTGATTAATCACACTACAGTCTATGGCTTTGTAAACTAACAGGCTAGATTTTCTTTAAAGCTGTGTGAAAAGAGGATTTCCCCCCCTCCTTCCAAATGTCCCCACAGCTGGACATTTAAATTTACAGTAAAATGCATTTGAGATGGGAATGTACAATGCACTTTTCTTCAATAAATAACGGCTCATTCTTCTCTGTTTTAGAGGTTCTCACCATTTTCTGTTGTCAGAAGTATTCAAGGATTAGCTTGCCTATGAAAGTCCAGGCAGTTTTTGTCGAACCTCTCTGAAGTCCTATTAAAATTCCAAATGGGTTGCTGAGTGGAGTGTCTGATCTCAACTTCAAGAAACCAAGGAATGTGAGGGCAAATGGAAATGAAACCATTCCATCAATAGGTTGATTCTGGTATTGGATGAGACGGGAGACCGTCAAACTAAGGATTGTTAACTCTCTACTGCAGAAATTATGGGCCTGGCATTGAGCAGTGAAGCACAATATACAGAATAGGTTGGTTAGCAGAACCAACTGAATATACTAGTAGGTGGGAGCTAAAGGTTAAAATTGTTGAGACTTGTAGAGAAACATGGAGGCAATCAACAGGGGCAATCATATATATATGAAAGGAAGGATGGCTGGGGTTAGGGAACTAAACTAGGAGATGCAGGAAACCTATGGTAAAGTCCCTACTTGGTCTCAAACTTCCAAATAGCCTCTCTGAGCTTCAGTTCCCTATCTGTAAAATAGATCTAGATTAAGGTAGATATAGACTAAGTCACTTAAGCCAAGGTATCTATAGAAGTTGGTCCTACCTAACTGTATCATTGTAAAAAGGAGACATTGATAATAATATATTATTCCCCCATTGGACTGGAGCGGCAAACCGCGGCCAGTGGGAGCCACAATTGGCCAAACCTGCGGACGCTGCAGGTAGGGAAACCGGCCAGGCCCACCAACAGTGCTTATCCTGAGGGGCCACATGCCAAGGTTGCTGACCCCTGGTATACAATCATGTAATTGTCTTACTACAAAGGCACAATACAACTGAATTAGCATTGCACTGGCAACATTATTTCTGGCATTTCCCAACTGACAGGTAAATAGTCTTTTAATATAGATTTTTGACATTTTACAAAACTTAATTGGAAAAACAAAAATTCTGTTATGTGGAGCCATACTACCGCACTCCACCCAACATGGATAATCAGTAAGGGCGAGATCACAGAAAAATGGGGCTGAAAGAGACCTTGAGAAGTCATCAAGTCCAGCCCTCTGTGCTGAGTCAGAACCAAATAAACCTAGACCATTCTTGACAGGTGTTTGTCCAACCAGTGTGACATGCCCTGGGTGCAATCTGGACAGTGGAACCCCTGAACCTCCTTTAACTCTCCTTACACTCTGCTAGTCAAGAGCAAACCCATAAGGGTTCCATTCACTCAGCCATCAGCATGCAGGGACACCCAGCAAAGTTCTATGAATATTCTCCTATGCCACCTGTGAACTCCATGCAGGGAGACACCAGCAAATTCCTCCAGGCCCAGCCTTGCACCCCAGAAATGTGTATTATACACTGCTCAAGACTGTCTTGATCAAAGCAAGCTCATCAATTAGTTTGCCACTCCTTCAAAGAGTGGTAGACGTGCCCCAGCTTCCGTAATCTGGGCAGATCCCCCCAGCACATTTGACAAACCTCACTGGTTAAATTAAACATTAAAATAAATTCATTAACTAGAGGAAGATAGATTTTAAGTGATGAAGTGGTATTGGCCTAGAAGATCAGAACTGGTTACAAAAGGAAATAAAATAGCAAAACCGAAATCTAAATCCTAAACTTTACCAGGCCAATAATTCTAAAAGCAAGAGGATTTCTCTCACCCAAAACTTCACAGCAGTTCATGCTAACTGGAATGCCTTCCAGTTACCTCCAGCCTCTCCCGAAGCCTCAGTGGAAATCTCTTTGTTTTCCAGATGATCTTGCTTCCTCATGTACAGATGGTGGAAAGAAGACACAATATTCCAGCTGAGGCTTTGCCAGTGCTAAGGAGAGCGGGACAGTTACCTCCTGTGCCGCACACACGACACTCTTGTTAACACACCCCTTAATTATATTTGCCTTTTTCAATTTGAAAAATTATCTCACCCCTGAATTATATTAGCCAGTCCAATTTGTGTTCCACTGCAACCCCTGATACTGTCCCCCGCCCACACTTCCCCTGCCAGCCTCTCCTTGTACTCTTCTGTTCCTGTCCTCCCAACCCTCCTGCTTGCTCCCCTCCCCACAGTGTCTGGCTCCTTCCTTTGTCCCCAGGACCAGCCCATTATCCTTCTCTTCCTCCTCCTCCATGGCTCCTGTCCTTTTCTCCCCTCAGCTCTTTTCCTTCTGCCTCAGGCTCCTATCTCTTTTACTCCTGAGCTCTGATCGCCTTCCGCCACCTTGTATCTCTTCCCTGCTGCTGTCCCCCCTTTACACCTCTCTGCATTCCAATCAGGAAGCTTCTTTCTTCTCCTCCACACTGTCTGAGCACCAGTCAGGGGAGCAGTGAGAGCAAAGGGGAGACAATCTTTCTGTTTTCTGTTCCCGTGCATGGTGCAGCATCTGGAAGGAGAAACTGTATGAAAGTACCGCTTCACTGCTGCAGCTCTGTACTGAGGTATGCCCAGTATTGATGGAACTTCCAGATGCTTTAGTTGTCAAACTCTAACAAATCTCAGCTGAGCATGCGCCACCTGAGATTTTTCAGAAAACTCTTACATGGCCATTTTGGGCTTAATTCTCACAGGGATTGCAAAAAGCACGGCCTTTTGCAACATGTAGTCTGTGTTCCAGAACATGGGGGTGGTAGAGAACAGCTTCTCAATGGAATGTTCCAGAACATGGGGGTGGTAGAGCACAGCTTCTCAATGGAATGGCCATAGGACATTTTTTAACGTGGGCAAAACAACTTATTTTCCCCTAATCTTGTCTGAAAAGTCGCTGAACTATTTTAGCTGAAACTTCCCAAAGAACCCAGCCTGAGGCAGACACATTGATTTAAAAATCAACCCAAACGGTTTAAGCTTAGCAATGTTCTAAGCAATCGAAAACAGACTTTTATAATGAAAAGTACTGGGGAGCCTTAACTTTAAGTGTTGGCTATTGTTACAGGTTCAATTACATTCAATAAGATATGTCAAATAGCTCATCACAGGGCTCGTCTTCACTACCACGCTACATCAGCACAGATGCATTGATGTAGCTGCACCGCTGTAGCACATCTGGTGAAGCCATGCTATGTCGAGAGGAGAGCGTTCTCCCGGCGATGTAACTACTCCATCTCAGTGAGAGGTGGAAGATATGTCAGTGAGAGACTGTCTCTTGTTGACCTAGCACAATGTACACACCGCTTTAAGTCAAGGTAACCTACATTGCTCAGGGGTGGTTTTTCCACATTCCTGAGCAATGTAACTTTCATCAATTTAAGGGGTAGTGTAGACAAGCTCTTAATCATTTTAATTAATCAGTTATTATCACTAAAAGATTAATGGAACATAATGCAGAAAGGAATGCTAATACATTACCAACCCATTTGGGAGGCACCAGTGTATCTGGTGAACTGTCTCAAAACCAATGCTTCACTTTGCCTTTAAATATACTAGGATTGTTTACCCCAGATGAGGGATTCACCATCTGTTTGCATTACTTTAAATCTATCATTCTTATTTATTGTCTTTGACATGTTTTGGCAACTTTTTGCTAGGCTATCACAGACCTTCTAGGAAACAGAATAGAGATTGTAACTAGTTTATTATCTTATTTTGACCATAGTATTCCAAAAGTCAGCAAAACTTTAGAGACATCCTGCATCAGTAATAGCTTGTACAGAGGGCCTGTTAGCTAAGCATCAACAAAATAATTTGTCTGGTCCTTTTTTCTGGAATGTATTTATACCTAACATGGAGATTACAATACTTCACATCTACCCGTCATTAATCAGTTTAATATAATTAAAAAGCATTTTGAAAGAGCTTAATATGAATAAAATTCATAGTTATATGAAACTTAGGTGATATTATATACCATATAGTATATGATATTGGCTAATACCATAAACCTGACAGGCTCGCTTTTATTTTGCTCTATACATATTTGCAAGACTGAAGCTCTGTATAAGCAACAGATAGACAAGTGTAACATACCCAAAGGCTGGTGGATTGCATGTATTCCTCAAGCCTTGTTATATTCTCCTGAAGCATACATAGCATGAGTCATGCAAAGGTTACAGCACCTAGCTACAAATCATCCTGAGTATAAAACATTCTAAGTATAATGTGCTATACTTATTCCTTATTAGCCACTTTCTTATTCAGGTTACTTAACATTTCATTTTTAATCATGCATATCTATAATAACAAACAAACCCCATGATTTGATTAATATATTTTATTTGTGAGCTGAATACATTCTGTTTGTAAGATTTGGTTTACCAATATTCTGTTTACAAGAATCAGCTTCACAAGTCTGGTTCAAAAGTCCATTCCTTTATCTGATAACTGCCTGCACAGCATTTAGACATATAAAAACAGGTGATTTTTTTTTTAAAAAAAAATCCATGTCAACCCTCATTATCATAGATAATGATTTAATAAAAAAGACTTGAATTTCAATAGATAACCATTTTTGTTCCATGTGTCTGTTTGCTCTTGAGTTTATCAAGAGCCACATCCTTCTTTCCTTATTCCTGTGAAGGAAATGAAACCATTTGTATGTATAAGAGGGAGGTTTGAAGTAAATAGGATGAAATTCAATAAGGAAAAATGCAAAGAACTCCACTTGGGAAGGAATAATCAGTTGGACACATACAAAATGGGAAATGACTACTTAGAAAGAAGTACTGCGGAAAGGGATCTGTGGGTCATAGTGGACAACAAGCTAAATATGAGTCAAAAGTGTAATGCTGTTGCAAAAAAAATCAAACATCATTCTGGGATGTATTAGCAGGAGTGTTGTAAGCAAGATATGAGAAGTAATTCTTCTGTTCTACTCCGCTCTAATAGAGTACTGTGTGCAGTTCTGGGCACCACCTTTCAGGAACGATATGGACAAATTGGAGAAAGTCCAGAGAAGAGCAACAAAAATGATTAAAGGTCTAGAAAACATGACCTATGAGGAAAGATTGAAAAAATTGTTCTTGTTTACCTGTAAGTATAGGACAAGAAGCAGTGGGCTTAATTTGCAGCAGGGGTGGTTTAGGCTGGACATTAGGAAAACCTTATATAAAGTTAAGCACTGGTATAAATTGCTGAAGGAGGCTGTGGAATCTCCATCTTCAGAGATTTTTAAGAGCAGGTTAGACAAACATCTGTCAGGGATGGTTTAGATAATACTCAGTCCTGCCATGAGTGTAGCGGACTTGACTAGATGACCTCTCAAGGTCCCTTCTAGTTCTATGGTTTTATGATTTAGCCCTCCACTCCCAGGTATGCTGACCGGCACCTTTCTTCTTGGCCCATTACTTTCTTTGCTTTACAGTCTTTGGGTTTGTTTTCCTGGCATTTGTGTGTGTGAGTGCACAACAGCATTGTAAGCGAGCGGGCACTCACCCCGGCGGCACCTCCTGCTGGTCGTCTGGGGAATCAGCCTTGCCAGCCTCTGGAGCGCCCTCTGCCGGGCGATGTCCCGTGTCTGCTCTGGCCCCTTTAGGGGTAGTGCAGCCAGTAAACAAGCCGTCCTTCGGGGAAGGTTGGCGCTGGCCTGGGCTTCCAAGCACAGGCAGCCCGTAAACAGTCTCTATGAGCGAGCTGGTTCTAGCCTGGGCTTCCAGCCACAGGCAGCCAGTAAATGATCTCTAGGAGCAAGCTGGCTCTAGCCTGGGCTTCCAAGCACAGGCAGCCAGTAAATGATCTCTAGGAAGGCAGGGCCCTAAGCCTCTGCAGTAAACAGTCTTTAGGGGCTGGCTATAGCCTGGGCGTGGCTCAGGCAGCCAGCAAACACACACAGTCTTTAGGTAAACTGGCTCTGGCCTGGGCTTCTGAGCACAGGCAGCCCGTACACAAACAGTCTTTCGGGAAAGGCTGGCTCTAGAGTCCCGGTACCTTGGTTGCCCAGTCAGCTTCTGGCTCCTCGGGGTACACGGCAGCAGGTACTCCAGGCCAGTCGTCCTCAGCATCGGGGTCGGGTGCACCACTCAGGTAGGAGTCCCCTCTGGTCAGCAGCCAGTCCGGCGGAGCCTCCTTCTCCTTCCTTGGTTCTCCCCTTTCTGGGTTGCAGGGCCGGCCTTTTATACTTCTTCTCCCGCCCCTGTACTTCCGGCGAGGGGGGCGGGGTGGTCTTGGCTCCACCCTCCACGGCCTTTCTATGGCCCCCTCGCCCTCCGTGTCGGAGGGGGACAACTCGGGCCCACTACAAGCATCATAGAAATAGAAATGGGAAAAGAACACCCCCCCCTCTCTCTCAAAAAACAAAACAAAATCAAAACAAAAAAGACAGCTTCTAAAGTTTGGCCAGGATTTAAACTTCATGGTCAGTTCTGTGGCTCATTTTTATTAAATAGCAGCACCAAACTGAAGCTGAAGTTGCAGGGTTTGACGCTATCCAAGTAAGTGCCACAGAGAGTGGTACATCTGGTTTTGATAACTGTAATAACGTCCAATAGGTGTTCTCATAATGAAGGAGAGAAGCCATGCAGCATTACTGGAGAGAGGAGTATTGACAGTGGGAAGGCCACAGAATCCATATAGTTCAAAGATGGACTAAGTCTAAGGCCTCAGTCCTGCAAGTCCTTATGTACAGTAGTAACCATACATGTGAGTAGCTGCATGCAACTCAGCAGGGCTGCTTACACAAGTCCCTAAACTTTTGCCGGATTGGGACCTGTGTGGCCATGAACAGGCTGTACAACGGGGAATATAACTCTGTATTCTCTCCCCCGGCCGGCATTTCCCCATTGGGAACATGATCTCATTTTAGCCCTATGCGTGGGATTTGAAATGAATATACAACCACAAAATTCCATTACTTGGTATTTCCATTTCCTTAAAAAAGTCTATTTGTTTTATCTGCATTTAATCTCCGTTTGAAGTTGGGGCTGACAGGTTGTTGAACTGTGAATTCTGAACGGCTTCATTCTCAGAATGCTATGAACTTGCTAGACAAAAGAGAGGTAAGTAATCTCATGATAATGCGTATTCGCTGCCACACAACCCGGGAGCGCTGGCTCAGGGCATGACCTTGTTTTAACCAGCCGGTTTTCCAAAATACTTAAGTACTTTTTCATGTTTAACAGGCAAAACAGGCACACATTTTAAAAAAGCAATAAGACACATGGCTTGTAAACTATATTGTTTATGCTGTACTGAATCACATAGTATAAGACCATGGCACTGACCAACTGTAAATGGCTGCAAACACTCTCTAGACTTGAAGGTGATTTGTCAGATGCTATAAATGCAAGTCTTTTCAGTCAGTACATAAACCACCTCTATAAAGCATGACTGCAAGTAACTTAAACTGCAGAGCATTGTGCCGTATGGGTTTTTATTAAAATGTGAGACACAGTGCTAAAGTTGGCTATTGTCGACGCCTATCATTTCATTATAAAGAGACACAGGGTATATTTGATTTCCCTAGATGGATCCAATCTGCCTCTGTCTTATGGTTATTGCTTTCTCAGTATCATATCCACCACATTTCACCTTGGGTTTAATTATCTTTCTTGTCTCCTCTCCCTCTCTCCAGATATATATTTATTGTGTGTTTTGAATTGTTTTAGATGGATTGCAAAACATCTTGCTGATGATAAATGTATTGAAATATGGTATTTAAGAGCTGATTATAGTGTAGATTATATTTTGCTCTGTAAGAAATGCACCAGGGTATTTTTAAAAAGTATAATTTTGGCAGACAGAAATCCTTTACAGCTATACTGAGCATCAAACTGTGTACCCATGTGGGTTTTGAAGAGTGGCGGATGGTGATATGAAAGTTTGTATCTTTGACTTAGTATCTTTTTGATGACAAAAAGCTTTTGTTGCGCTAACAGGGAAAATGTAGATGCAGAATAATGGTAAAATATAAATAATAGCTTACATGATTACATTATTTTAAACTGCTTAACAAGGAAAATGTAAGGGAAAGGAAATATCAAGTTCTGTAAAAGAATTAAAAATATTGGGCCAAATTCTGAGCAGATGTAAATCTGCATTACTCAATTGATGTTGACAGAAGTACAGAGATTTATCCTGGAGGATCTGACCCATTATTATTATTATTATTTGTTTTCATATTTCATTTTCTGTTCTTCATTCCTTCACATAGCACAGAATTATTCTTCATATGGAATGGTCCTCTCCATGCTGGCAGGTTTGGTAGAAAATGAGCAGAGTAGAAAGGCAGCACATGAATAGTCTGTCTCCCAATTCCTGCAAAGCTGTTCCATGCGCAGTAATCAAGGCATATGGCATATTCCAGACCACTGCCCCACCATGTGGAGAGCAGCACTAGGATCTCGTTCATTCGGCAGATTTCTTCAGAGGTTGCTTCTTTGCCTTTTTCTTCAAATAAGAACGGAATCTCTCCTTTTCCTGCCCAGACTGGTCCATAAAGTAATTCCAGATCTTCCATTTGACCAGTGCCTGGGTATAGTAGTTGGAAACTCTTCAGGAGCTCCCACAATTTGCAAGAATGTATAAGACAAGAGATTACTGGAATTTCAAATGCCATGGTATTTTTGGAGCAATCCAATTTACTACTGTGTAATGCCAGGCCTCAATGCTTGCTAGTTTCAGTAGTATACATTTTATTTCAGAGAACCAATTTCTAGGTTTTTATTTAAACTTCATCATGCATATCTGGAATAGCAAAATATTGTTATGTACTTGGAACACGGAGCAAGGACTTAGCAAACCCTAGGCAAGACCAAGTCAAGAATGAAACCTATTTTCATCACCATTTTAGTCTTTTAGTCACATCGCAAAACATTTGTTTTGTGTATTTTGCACATCATACACAAAAGATTCACACATAAACAATGGCTGGTGTGAACCAAGACCACAACCTTTTGAATGGCCATGTAATAATAGAATAGTTCAACGTGTACTTGTTTATGTACTGCTAAATCTTAGGCATATCATGGTACCCAGCATGATCAAGTAGTTAGTGCACAAGACTAGCCATCAAGACTCCTTGTGCCCAGCTCTGCTATGGTTTAAGGGTTAATTAAATTTCACACCATGGCTAAGTGAAAACTTGAAGTTTTTTTTTATGAATTAAGATTTACATTTTTAATGATCACACATGGTGTAAACCTTTTGTTTAATTAACCTAACCATTAAGAAAAAAATACAAGTAACAAAATCAGCTTTTGTTTCTTAACTCCTTTGACAGAGAGATTGATTGGCTCCATCCTAAATATGTTTAGATTTTATACAAAGGATCAGATTCTGATACCTTTACCAAGTTGAGTCATGCCTTACTCTACAAGCAGTCCTATTGGGCCTGATTTTCATTTACCTTAAGGTTATGGCAACGTAAAGGGGTCTGAAAGTGGGCATAAATGTAACGAAGATCCTCTTATGCGGCCAGAGTAGCGCAAAACAGACTTTGTTTAACTGAGGATCAGGTCCATCGACATCAATCTGACCACTCAAAGACTAAGTACTACTAAAGTGATTAGAATCTGGCCCAAAGCAAATGTAAAGTAAACACTGAGGACAAAATAGAAAAATACCTCCCCCTAAAACTTTTTGAGCCAAATTATGCCCTGCCTTTCACCTCTTAGAATCACTTTAAAGTCAGTGACATTTCAAGGGTTAATTCAGGGTAGCACGAGGTCTTTTGCCTAGATTTCAATTATTATTTTGAGACTCCTCCTGCTCCTTCTCCTCTTTATTTTTTAGTTGTAAATAGGAAGTTTGTTGGCTGGAACAGGAAGGTTGTTTTGGGTTAATTCACTAATTTAAGATCACATATGCATAAGGGGTTGTGTTAGGTATATCAGTGTTTAGACTGATCCAGCTTAAGGGAGGGGAACAAGAGAGCAGACAGATGCATCTGGTGGGCTGTGTTTGCTGAAACCAAACAGCCCGCTCTGTGCCTGTGTGATTTCTGACATACTATTGGTAGTTATGGCTATTGGACTCAGTTCTACAACCACGAATGCCTTTTTGATCCTGACATTTTTTCTTATATATGAATGATTTGTGGAGGGCCAGAGGGTATCTGAAGTGTTGGGAAATTGCAGAGATGAATGAGACAGTGGTCACAACGAGTACTGGACATCTGGGGCCAGAGACTCAGCTGGAGTAAATCAGTATGGTTCCATTGAAGATTTTCTGATTTATCCTAGTTGAAGCTCTGTCCCTTTAAGTACTGTTATTGTAGGGCCTTTGTGCTTTAACTTTTACCAGTCAGTTCAGAAATGAATTAAAAACCCACACTCATTTTGCATGAGCTTTCTGGGACCTAGAAGTAATTCCTTTGCACTTATAGTTTTGCCATTGACTTCAATGGGGCCAGCATTTCATAGGGCTTTATACACCATGAACTCATGTGGGTTCAATTAAGTGAGAATGTGCAGGATGCATATACCCAGAACCAGATGTTCCTGGGACCAAAAGCCCTGATACCCACACAACACATACGGGATAAGGCAGCCAGATGGAAGCTGCTCTTGAGATTGTCTAGATAGTTGTCTCTCTCTCAGAACTAGGATTTACTACAGCTGTTTAACAAGTACAGATTAAGTGTACCAAACAGTTAACAGTCATGAGGTTGGAAGTCATTTGGCAACAGCAGCCCTTTCTCAGACATCATGGGCTCAGCTTTGTGCCTGATGCTGAAGAATCTTGAACGTTGCCATTGCATGCACGTCAAAGGAGATCATAGAGCAATGGGTGGTCACTGAGTTTGACCCAGATAATGATTCCTGAGGTATTAGACTACCACCAATCAAGTCTATTGGCTCTCCGATACAGTAGAACCGGCAGTGCCATTACTGTAATGACTGACAATGGCTAGAGTATGTATATACTGCACCTATTTAGAAGACTGAAAGGTTTTATTCTAAATTTTAAATCTCATAGGTCATGGCCACAGGATTCATTAAGGTAACCGAATCATTGAAATATGGGTAGGACAGAGGATTGGTACTGTTATGCTTCATTGGTTGTGGCTGGGACGATGCTAATTTTCTTAATCTGAACCTATTTCATGCATTATCTATATTTTGTTTTAAAGTACTGGCCAAACTAGAGAATCAGGGAGGTACTCAGTCTGTGGAAATAAAACTATGTTCCTGAGTGATTAATTAATTATCCTTTCGAACAATAGCTGATTCAATATAGCCAGTTCACAACATCCTTGCCCACATGGATCTACCCCTTGTAACACTGACTTTAGAGAAGGGTCAATTCCAAATACTCACCTTTAACTCTGTTAAGGAAAATGTGGTTTTGGTTTGACACGTAACACAGAATGGATCATCATCCCTCTTGCCTCCTTTCCTTGAATAAAAACTCTTAGCTAATTTACTCCGTACAACATAGATAATTTGGAACCAGTCTCATTATTATTGTCCACAGAGACTCCATGGCTTTGGAATCTTTTCTGCATACGGGCCTAAAAGAACTTTTTCTGTTCATTTTAACCAATTTTAACAAAAAATTCGAATGGCCTGTGATGCTTCCATTCTAGCCCAGGAGCAGTTACAGATTCGTAAAGAAATAAAATAAAAATGACCAGATACCTTTGCCTCCTATGACCTCATACCAACATAAAGCATTTTTCAGTGGGAGATTGTGGTGCTCCAGCATGCTATTAGACAAGAAATCCTATGCATTCTTATATAGGGGTCCTTTCATTTCTAATTGAGCTAGTCTTTAATGGCACTCAGACAACAACAGCTATATTTATTATCTCAGTGGACTGACAAGTTGGCACTATGTAATATTTACTGTAGTTTTACAGCAGAACACTACAGATATTGTGTAGAGAATTAGCTTTATGCAGAGGAACTGCATCCTAAGTGAATTAGTGATTCATCTGTTACAACAAAAGAGATGGCAAATTATATGTAATTTGTTTGATGGACAAAGAAAAGTTAGGTCGTTGGGCTTGGGTCATAAAGTTCACATGCCGAATGTTATGAGAGGCACGTAGTGAATTTAATGGACACTTAGATTGGCTTATATTTAAAAAAAAACAAGGCAGCAAGAAAGAATACAGTGGCTTTCCATAGAGTGATATGAAAAGTTTTTGGAATGAGATGAAATGAAAGTACCATGAATTACAGGTATAGAAGAAATACACAGGACTAGAAGGATCACTTTTTTTTTTTTTGGCTCAAAATTCTGATCAATTGAAATGAAACTGTTTGTGAAACAGGCCCAGATTTGAGGAATCTCCCATCCCATTTTTTTTTGTTGAAAAAATAACCTTGTTTCAACTTTGTCAAAATGAAAAAGCTGTGGAGATTTGATAGGAAATGACTCTGTGCTGAAATTTTAGTAAATTTAGCAAACACAGGTTTAAAAAAGAAAAAACAGTTGAAACTGAAATGAAATCAGAATTATCAAAACGAAACTGTTCAATTGCCTCAAATAAAAAAAATTGTGGCTGGTCAGTTTGCAAAACTTTCATGATATTTCATCTTTTTGTTCAGATTTGGGATAGGATTATTTTTTCAGATCTTGAAAATTCTTGCAAGACAGGAAAACTCGCCCACTCAGCCCTACTTAACAGCACATTATCAAAACAAAACTGAGCATCAACAACAACCAAGTCCTAAAAATCTACCTAAGAGTAATGACAAAATTTGTTCCGGCTTCTGGATTTTTTACGTATTTTGTTGTTGTCTGTCTGTTCACAGCCTAGCTCTGCAACTCTTCCTCACATTGGGTAACATTGGTTAACTGAAACCAGTAGGGCAACTTGCATGAGTAAGTGCTACTCAAATAGTGGAGAATCAGATCTTTCGATTCTAAGCTTCTTGCATATGGACTATACATTCTTTTGACATTTGTACTGAACATGCTTATAACTAAAAACATCTAAAAATGAGTAATAGAATGAATAGAATAAAGCTATTTCAGATAGTTGCTGCCATACTGTAAATCACTCTATGTTCAAAGGTAGATTCCATTAAAAAATCTCAGATCTGACTTGGTCTGAATCTCATTTACACAAAAGTCATCGGAGATAATTTTGTCAGTACAAAGCACCCTTAATGTGGATACTGTTTTAGAGAGACCTTAGTGCTAATGAGAATCAGGGAATAACTGAAATGAAGTTACTATAATAAACCTAGTTCCCACAACTAAGATGATTGCCGTGATGCTCATCAATATCCACAAGAACTATATTCCTGTTGGGTAGGGAACACAATGAACAGAATTTAGAGGCACAGCTGAAATGTTAAATTGTTTAGCCATTGGGTCATTCAGTCTATTCACACAACTGGCTGAACGGAGGAGCAGATATGTTACATATGAGATTTCAAGCACACTTGATACAAATAATGTATTTTGAGTGATATGTACTCAGTTCATAGATTCCAAGGCTGGAAGGGACCATTGTGATCACCTTATCTGACCTCTTGTATAACGCAGGCCATAGACCTTCTACCAAATAATTCCTAGAGAGAAAAACATCCGCTCTTGATTTTAAAATGGTCAGTGATGGAGAATCCACTATCGCCCTGGGTAAATTGTTCCAAAGGTTAATTAATACTGCTAAAAATGTATGCCTTATTTCCAGTCTGAATTTGTCTAACTTCAACTTCCAGCCATTGCATCATGTTATACCTTTCTTTGCTAGATGGAAGAGCCCATTATTAAATATATGTTGCCTATGTAGGTACTTATAGACCAGGGATCAGGAACCTTTGGCACGTGGCCTGTCAGGGAAATCTGCTGGTGGGCCGGGACGGTTTGTTTATCTGCAGTGTCCGCAGGTTCGGCTGATCGCAGCTCCCACGGGCTGCGGTTCACCATTCCAGGCCAATGGGAGCTGCGGGAAGCGACGTGGGCTCAGAGATGTGCTGGCTGCCACTTCCCACAGCCCCGATTGGCCTGGAATGGCAAACCGCAGCCAGTGGGAGCTGTGATTTATTGGCCGAACCTGTGGACGCTGCAGGTAAACAAACCGTCCTGGCCCGCCGGCGGATTTCCCTGCCGAGCTGCATGCCAAAGGTTGCTGACACCTTTGATCAAGTCACCATAACCTTCTCTTTGTGAAGCTAAATAGATTCAGATCATTGAGTCCAGTGCTTAATGTGTGCCAGGGCGTGCCAGGTCTGAACCCCAGCACCTCTAAGCTTGGCAGTTCATAGCTCCAGCAGCTCTGGGCTTGCCACCTGAGTTATGAAGGTAAAAAAATTGCTTGAGCCCAGCACCTAATTACTTGAGCCCTGGCACCTGCTTGAGTCTGTCACTGTAAAGCATGTTTTCTAATCCTTTCAGCATTGTCATGGCTCTTCTCTCCACCCTGTCCAACTAATCAACACCTTGAATTGTGGACACCAGAACTGGGCACAGTGTTCCAGCAGCAGTCCCACCATGATGTGAAACACAGAGGTAAAATAACTTCTTTGCCCCTCCTGTTTGTATATCCGTGGTTTGCATTAGCCCATTTGACCACAGCATCACACTGGGAGCTCATGTTCAGTTGATTATCCTCCGCACACCCAAATCTTTTCCAGAGTCACTGCTTCAGAGGATAGAATCCCTTCATCCTGTAAGTATGGCCTACATTCTTTGTGCCTATATATATACTTTAGTTTTAGCTATATTAAAATGCATATTGTTTCCTTGAGCCAAGTTTATCAAGTGATCCAGATTGCTCTGTATCAGTGATTTGTCCTCTTCATTTGTTACCACTCTCCCAATTTCAGTGTCATCTGGATTCTTTATCAGTGAAGATTTTATGGGGTTTTTTTCCAGGTCATTAATAAAATGTTGAATAGCATAGGGCCAAGACACAGTCTCTGTGGGACCCCTCTAGAAACACACCCATTTAATGATGATTTCCCATTTACAATTACAATTTCTGACCTATCAGTTAGCTTTTAATGTTTTAAACCATAATGTGTGCCATGTTAATTTTATATCATTCTAGTCTTTCAATCAAAATATCAAATGCCTTACAGAAGTCTGTCTATTTCATCAGCATTATTACCTTTATCAGTCAAACTTGTAATCTCATCAAAAAAAGATATCAGGTTAGTGTGACAGGATCTGTTTTCTATAAACCCATATTGATAGGCATTCATTATATTGAACTCTTTTAATTCTTTATTAATCAAGTCCTGTATCAGCCACTCCATTATCTCGTCCATAATCAATGTCAGACTGACAGGCCTATAATTACCCAGGTCATCCTGTTTACCCTTTTTGATATATTGGCACAACATTAGCTTTCTAAAATCTTCCTCTTATTTTATACTGTCAAAGCATACCACAGACTACACGATACAACTTTCCTTAGCACAGGATGGGATCTGCCATTAGCCTGTGATGTAGAGTTTGAAGAGCAGAACTTTTTCTGCTGAGATTCACAGACAGCAACACAAATTAAAATACTAATATGATGCACCTAAGAGGACTGGTTTGCCTTAGGGAATATATGTTCAGGAATGTAAGCTAGGATCTAGCAGCTGTGGTTGAAGCCAAAGCAGATTTGAAAAATATGGATCAGTGACTTTCCAATTCTAGGTGGCATATGAGTTATGTTTTTAGATAGCTGGATCCAGGAGTCATGAGAGAATACACAAAATGAACTCAGGAGCATTGGGGATTCTGGATTGAGGAGCAGAGCAGATAAGAAACTGGAACAAGTGGACTGAAGGGTAAAGTGAAGAATATATCAATGATTCACTCGATTTCAGGACTGTCATGGCACAAACGTGATAGAGAGAATAGCAACAAGAATGATGATTTTTTTAGATTAGGGTTCAGGGCTTGAGAGCATTTAAATATGTATCTGTCCTGAAATATAAGACTCTGTTCCACCAAGTTAGTAAGATTTCTGAGGTATTACCAAGACTAGCAGGGTTTTCAATGTTGCAATTTCATAGTTTTACACCTTATTGGTGCCTGGAGATCCCAGTAATGCAGTACCCAGGGGCTAGCTTGGATTCTTGTACTTTGCAGTGGCACTGTCAATTTTGGCAGAATCAGATTTTCATTTTAAAAATGATGGTGTTTTCTAGCTTTAGACCTGCTGAGAAAACATTCTCAATAAGACCCAGTGCAGTGCTGCTTGAGTGAGTCTTCGGAAAGATGGATAGAAACAGTACATCTGAGAAGCGTGACCTGCCATCGTCCATCTCACTAGAATGTTCACACTAAGATCTAATGGTGATGAATTATTTCACAGCTGATTGTCTTAGCAAAAACATCCATCTGTTCTGGGACGGTAGAATGAGTTTAAGACTGTGAGTGGAACATAATCATACAGGCGCAGATACACAAAGGGACTTATGCACTGTCTTGCTTAGTGTCATAATGCCTAAGTTTTAGGCATCTAGAAAATCACTGGAACAACTAAATCCAAGTGAGGAACCTAGACCCCCATGAATGGGAAGAGGTAGGCACTAAGAATGCACTGCTACTGGATTGGGCCCTTCAGGCAAGATAAACTGGGAGAAGATAGATGTTTGTCTGCCTATCTTGCCTGTGGGGCTTGATCCAGTAGACACACTTAGAAACTGCCTACCAGATCAGATCCTATCCAAAATCTGGGCCATTGGTGGTGTCCATGTTACTGCTTTTAGCCCAGAGACTACTGATGCGGGAAACATGAGTTCAGTTCCCCACTCTGCCAAGGTATGGGAACAGATTAGAAAAGGATTCTCTCGCCCCTCAAGAGTGTGCTCGAACCACAGAGCTATGGGACATTCTGATTTGGGTCTCTCTCAATCTCTCCTGTGGAACTCTTCCACTGTGGCTAAATAGGTAAAGAGTTATTGAACCCAGGGGACTGGATCCTGGGTCACCCAGGTGGGTATACTAACCCAACTACAGAATCATTCCCACTCTCTTTGGCTAATAAGTCTCTAACTATTAATCCACAATCATACAGTTTCAGCAGGAGATACCTGCATCAGAATAGCCCACAGCTCAGTGCTTAGAACACTGTCTTGAGAAGTGTCAGCGACCCCTGTTCAGATCCTCTCCTCTCAGGTTGAGAGGATAATTGAACCTGGGTCTCCCAAATCTGAAGTGAGTGGTCTGGCCACTGGGCTAATAGTTATAAGATGGGCACCACCCTCAGCAAGATTTTAAATGGGACCCGATCTGGTAGGCGGTTTCTGAGCATGACTGCTGGATCAGGCCCCACAGGAAAGAGAGGCAGATGAATACTTATCTTCCCCCTGTTTGTGGATTACTCTTGGGCTTAGTAGGGAGATAAGTGCCCAGATGCTAGGATGAGACAACAGCATGCATATTCAGAGGCAGAAACCTTGGGCATGTCTATGCTACAAACTTAAGTTGACTTAAATTAAGTTGACACCCAGCCACCACCGTAATTAAGTCAGTAGCGTGTGTCCACACCACACTTCTGGTGTCAGTGGAGCAAATCCTTACAAGCCACGCTTGCGTGAATGTTGAGAACAATGCACTGTGGAAAGCCATCCCACAGTGCAACTTGTTGCAGGGGATTTAGGGACATGGGCACCGGACCGTCTGCAGCATTGGGTGGGCAACTTGTGGAGGGAGCACTGGTGGGCAGGAGGCCAATGACACCTGCCCTTGTAACATGGACATCGTATGGCAATCAAGGACCCCTGTTGACCCATCCAAACTGCAAGCCTTTGCAGAGGTGGCGCAGTGGGTGGCTTGTGGTGGCAAGAATGTACAAGCAAATTTCACTTCCCCAAACCCACCCTTCCCCCTGTTCCACTGCTGCTAGCCATAGCCCAAGGTTTGCAGCTTCTAAGACCAACACTGACCTCTGCCATCCAAACCACTGGCATGTTTGGGAAACCGTGAAGGAGTGGTAAAGCACAATGAGGGTGGGATCACATGCACTACTGTTTGCAGTCTGAGCAATCTAAATGAAAACTGCGACCCTTTCCTCTAGGTAACCCTACCTGATATCACTCTCCTGAGGGTAACAGAGGAGGCCAGGAACAGATTCTGAAAGTGTCCGGGTACAGACCGGGTCCTGACACTGCTAGGCTCTGTGTTGCGATGATGCCAGAAGAATTAACACCGGAGTGGCTTGGGAAAGCGTCATACCATGGTGGAAGAAATAAAGTAGCCCTCCCCAGAAGCCTTTTGCAATGGATTGCAGATTACCTCCCGGAATGTTTCCTGGAGATCTCTGTGGAGGATTCCTGGGACATCCTTCTGCACATAAACAATATTTTCCATGGGGCTCCCTCTTCTAAGCTGGTGCAGCCACTGGGAAGCACCCAACCCTTTAAAAAAATTAACTATGGAGTGTAAAAACTATTAATTGAATTGCATACTCACCAGAGGTGCCTTCTTTGGCACCATGCTCGGCCCCAATGCTGTTCTGCAACGGGCTGGACTGCTCTGGGGTTTCAAACAGCTCCTGGCTCTCTGGGAGAATGGATCTCCCACTCGCCTGTCTCCCATTCTCATCTTCCTCATCCTTATGCAAGACCTACTTCTCAGTGTTGCCCAAGGTAGCCTGGGATTCTGACTCCTCAGAGGTATCTGCACTGCTCTTGGGGGTTGTTGAGAATTGCATGCAGCTCATTATAGAAGCAGCGTGTCTGCGGTACAGAACCAGAATGACTGTTCACTTCCCTTGTCTTCTGGTGTGCCTGCTGACACTCTGATTTTCACGCAGGAGTAGGGTGTGTCCCTGGTGTAGCCCTGGTTCCCAATGTCCCACATTATTTTTTCATAGATGTCTATGTTTCTATGGCTGGATTGGAGTTTTGCTTACACTGACTCTTCTCCCCACAGACCAATGAGATACACCACTTCCTGTGTACTCCAAGCTGGAAGTTCTGGAACACATTTGCAATGTTGAGTTGCCTTGATCAGCTGTGTTGACAAGCTCTCCACGCTGAACGAACAGGATATGGGAATTCCTGCTTTAACGGTGGAGGGACTCTTTCCTGTGTATCTTGCTGCTGAGCAGTGGAGTTGAAAACGTTGATCAGAATGGTCACAGCAGAGCATTGTGGGACACCTGGAGACCAGTAAAGTCAATATAAGCAATGCACTGTCTACACTGCCTCTTCGTTGACCTAACAACATTGATTTAAAAACTGCTATGCCTCTTGCCCTGCATTAAGTGCATTAGCCACTGGACCATTCACTACAACTCAAAAGAGTTAGCCAGGAGGTGGAGTAATTAAGCTGACATGGCAGGAGAGTTATGCTGGTGGAATGGCCATAGTAGTGCAGATACAGACATTGCTAAGTCAACGTAAGCTACCTTATGTCAACCTATCTGTGTGGGACCAGGCCTGGGGCACATAGGAAATTTTAAGCTCCTACATGGTCAGGCAGTAAGCTGATAGAGAGTTTTGTGAATTACAGTGGAGACTAAAAATAGGACGTAGGCACCTAAGAATGGGTAACTTTGTGTATCTGAGCCGGTATGATTAAATTTTCCTCCTGCCTGACCCTTGGCAAGGCTATTCTATACTTAACTGTGCTTAAAATTTCACTCCTTCAAACATACCTTTTCAGGAAAGCCTTTAGTGATGATGGATAGAATTTTCAAAAGCAACTAAATGATTTAGGAGCCTAAGTCTCAATGACTTTCAATGGGAGTTAGGTGCTTTTGAAAAACACACCCTATGTTATTTAGGTACCTAGGTACCCATTGAAAGTCAGAGACTTAGGCTCCAAAATCATCTAGAAGTTTTTGAAAATTGAAAATCAGTGGGACTTAGCTGCCTGCCTAACTCACTTAAGCACTTCTGAAAATTCCATCCTTAGACTCTTAAAATTCTTAGGTGCTTTCCAAAAAAGTTACCCAGCCTCTATTAACATCAGCAGCCATTGCCTTATATGTGTGCTGTGTATTGTTTGCATCCAAATTAGACTGTGAGCTCTTTCAGGCAGGAAACTTGCCTTGTTATATACATGTACCATTCCAAGCAAATTGTCAGTACTGAACAAATAAGTAGTAAGAATTATTAGTAACAGTGAAAGAGGGATGATACCCAAGTGTCCAAAATACAGATGGTCTGTATTCTACTCCTAGGGCCTCTTCTATTGGGGGAGATTATGTGGCATTTCTGTTTTCACTACCATAATTCTCAGACACCATATCCTGCTTCTTTTGAATTGTAGTGAATGGCCCGGTGGTTAATGCACTAAATTCAGGGCTGAATGTAGATCACCTCCACCTACAGCAGCCACCCCTTTGAATAAAAATCCTCTTTCTCATTATGACCAAAAAAAAAACCCTGGTAAGCTTTTGAAATTTTAGCCCATTGTGTGACTGCTAAAACCTTTGAAAATGAAGCATGTTTTTACAAACATGCATTGCACATAAACCATTTTCCCACCCATTAGTCACATTTTAAAGTCTGCGTTTTACTAGTTTATGTTTTTATTTATTTACTTTTTGGACCTTTGCTTTTACTTGTTAGAATGACTTTCCTGCTCTGTGCAGAATCCTCCATCAGGTTGCAGCAGTATTCCAGTCCAACCCCCGCAACCAACAATGCACCGAGTGTCCTGGAAGATATGTAAATAAAAGACTGCTGAACACTACCAACCTCAAGACAACTGACCTTGATACCTTAGATTCTAACTGACTGCATCCCACGGGCGCTTGTTAGCCTGTATATATCTTGCTGGTTGTACCATAAGCAATGCCCAGCTCCTCTCTCCTTTATCATCATTAATAAGTACTGTAGTTGGCCATATTAGAAAAGTCACCCACACCTTACAGAACTTCAGATCTACTCCTTATTAGCTACTCATTTTATTTTAATGGGAATATCAAAATGTGTGTGTGACATGTTTGTGTGTTGCATTGTATTTTATATTCTATGTACACATGTATTTAATGCATTTGAAGGAAAGCTTTGTACATAAAGATATACAAAATACTTGCACATGTATTGATATATATTTATAGATTCCCACAAACAAGCATATATGGGTGATGTATACATAGATGAGTGTGCATATAAATATGTATAATATATATGTATTATAAATAGGCAATACATATTTTACACATGCTGTTTAGATAAAGATAGATGTTCAAATATGTCTGACTATTTTTAACTAGCTCTTTGTCATGGGTTACATCACAAACAAACGTGAACGCACTTATTCAGCAAAAAACCCTCCGTGTTTTCTCCAGAAGCTGCCATCTTTTTCTCCTCTTCAAACCTTCTGATCTCCCTTGGGGAGGCTTTATGCATGTTCAGTATGGTCACACAACTATTCCTACCAGCACTGTTACCATAGAAACCAACTGATTTTCCCTCGCCTTCCCCTGGCAGGGTTTGGACCTAGTGCCAGACTGCTTTTCTGCAAGTGGTAATATTCTTTCAATATTTAGACAGATCCTTTATAAAAGGTTTTAACCCCGCTGTTTACATTTTCAAGATACAGTATTTTATTTGAGGCTACTATTTTGTTCAGGTACTAATGCCAGCCAATTGATTCACACACTTAAAGGAGCCTAACAATTCTTCCTTTTGCAGCATTTAGTCTGTGACATTTAACAGGGGATATGCCAGTACTTATTAATCATAGGCTTCAAATAATAGTGTGAATTAAGGTGTTAGGTTTAATGGGTCAGTGGGTTGTGGCTCTGCATTTTTATTTCTTTAGTATTCCTTTTTAAAACACTGCCTTGATATTCATAGAAATGGCTTTGATTGTGAATAATTACAAACAGAAAAATATAATTAATTGCTGTATAATTTACAAGTTACTGATTAAAATCATTTGTAGTGCTCCGATTAACAACTTCCACCTATAAATGTTTCAGTATTGTGACTCTGAGTACATAGTATATTGATTTTCTAAATGAATCCATGCACATTTATTTGTACAGATTTATTTGATAAATATTCTGTCTGAGGTGAGTAATTTATTTCAGTTAATAACATGTGAAGAATATAATTTATCATGACACCATCTAATATATTTTTAATATCTTGGGACCAAAACAACATACTCAACTACTTCTAGGTCATGTGTACAGTACCATACAGATATAGCATATCACCTTCTTCTTAGTCACTGATTCCACTATTTTTCCATTCATAAATGTACCTGGGAGTGTAGCATACTCATTTGCTCTCCATTCTCCCTCACTTCTAAAACAACCTGTCTTCTTTGGCTGAAAATAATTTATACATAGATATATACAATACATGGACGAGAAAGGATTAATGTGATTCAATGTGTATTTTCATTTTACTGAAGATTCAACACTTGCCTTGCAATAAAAAAAATTGTGAGTAAAATAATTGTGAGGCACTATCCTTTTGTGCTGATGTTACTGTTATCGTTGTTCTAGCCATTCAGATTAAAAAGTAAAAATCATACAAAATGAAAAATGAACCATAGTGTGAATTTCAAATGCATATTTTCTTGGGAAACAGAAGAGGGAGCAGTTCTTCATTCTCATAGTGGCAGTCGGACTGTTTTTCGTTTTCTCTTTTTCTATGCCACTCTTTCCAAATTCAAACCTGCTTTATCATAATCCAGACACTGCTGGGTTTTTTGAAGGGGGCAAAGGACCACCCAGTTGGTCCTGGTGGAACAAAGGTGAAATTCTTTCTGGGTTACCTCTCTCCCTAAGGATATAGTTAAATATCAGAACCTTTTGTTCTCTACTGTATATTTTTATTTGTAACAATGCTTTTTCTTAGCCTGCTTCATCGCTTTGCAAAGAAGCAGCAGCATTGTGTAGTCAACTGGAGTGAATGTGTACATTCACCAGGCCTTGTTTTGTGAGACTTTGCCCCACTGTTGTTCCCACTCAGAGCTGAGCAGAAACCACGCACATCTGAATTACTGGGGCCTTTCTGCCTGTTGTAATCCTGGACTGTTACAGTCTAGAGGCCAGCCGTGCTGTCACCATCACAAATTGATTTAACCATCAATTGCAGCAGTCATTAAAGCTGCTAGAAGTCCCAGCCAAGCTGCTGAATTGCTGCTGAATGTGAAATGAGGCTCTAAATCCGTTTCCCACCATCTCATATCAAAGCCTATTGTGTGCCTCCAAAGTAAAGGGTCGGAGGTTTGCCTGGAGTTCAACAATGGGCTCAGTCAAAAGATAGAGCCCCATTTGCTCTGGCATTGCCAATTACAGTTTTCTTTCCATACCTTATTGTGCAGGATTTGCATCCAACTAATACATTGAATTATTGGCATACCCCAGTGTCAGTGGTGCTATTGAAAGATTTATCCCCCAAATATATGGAATTCTAAGCATCTGGTGGCTACCCCATAATGACAATGGAATAATTCCCTAGTTTTTCTCCATGGGTAGCATTGTAGATGTGAATCTGTTTCTGGAAGTCCTTTTCCATCAAATGCATTGTTCCCTGGTCTTGCCTTGTTACTCAATTATGTACAGCACTTGAATCTACTAGTCTCTTGCTTGGTCTCTATAAATACAGAAAACACACTTGTGCTTTCCCCCTCCCCCACTGCATCTGCACAGTGGTATTTCCTACCTGCATTTTCTGTTTGTTAACAAGATGTGTACAGTATGCTCGGCAGGATGAAACTGCATTTATATGCTGAGCACACCCAGGCTGTTTTCGTTTACACCTGCTGCTCTCTCACAAGGTGCAAGAGGCACCGAGACACCGATAACAAAAGAAGACTTTGAGTAGGCTGACCATACCTCCCGTTTTGAACGGGACAGTCCCGTTTTTTTCATGTTTCTGGACCGTCCCGTCTTTTTAACAAAAATATCAATTTTGTCCCGTTTTTGGGGACAAGCTCTTTCCAAGCTGCTTTCTAGGGGGAGGTTCTTTCTTTGCAGGACTCCCAAGAGCTCAGGTGAAGAATCTTGCTACCTAAGGACAAGTATCAGATGTCAAAATCTCCGATGAGCAAACTGCGCTCATCGGAGACTTTTACATCTGATACTAGTCCTTAGGTAGGGAGAGGAGGCAGTGGACGGAGGGAGAGAGCAGGGAGGAAGGGAGGGATGGAGAAGGGGGATGAAGAGAAGGGAGGGATGGAGAAGGGGGATGGAGAGAAGGGAGGGATGGAGAGAAGGAGGGAAGAAGGAGGAATACTGAGAAGAGGAAGCAGCGGGCGGCGGGCTGAAGCCGACTGCGGAGCGGAGCTGTCCGGAGCCGCAGCCGGGGGCCAAGCGTGCCGCCGGCGGCGGGGGGGGGTGGGTGGGAGGGCGGACATTTTATGACTCATAATCACATAACTGAATTTATGTGATTATGTCTCATAAAACCCGGCCGGCAGCCCCCCCCCCCCCCGCCGGCACGCTCGGCCCCCGGCTGCGGCTCCGGACAGCTCCGATCTGCCGTCGGCTTCAGCCCGCCGCCCGCTGCTTCCTCTTCTCAGTATTCCTCCTTCTTCCCTCCTTCTCTCCATCCCTCCCTTCTCTCCATCCCCCTTCTCTCCATCCCTCCCTTCCTCCCTGCTCTCTCCCTCCATCCGCTGCCTCCTCTCACTCCCTCCATCCCTTCTCTCTATCCCCTTCTCCATCCCTCCATCCCTTCCTTCCTCCCTTCTCTCTATCCCTCCATCCCTCTCTTCCTTCTCTCTATCCCCCTTCTCCATCCCTCCCTTCCTCCCTTCTCTCTCTCCCTCCGTCCACTGCCTCCTCTTCCATCTCCCTTCTCTCCATCCCTCCTTCTCGCTGTCCCTTGCCTCCTCCATCCCCCCTGCTCCCTACCCCCATCTCTTCTCTCATCCATCCATCCTCTCCCCTCTCACCTTCGTGCCTTCTCTCCCTCCGTCCCCTCCATCATCTTCATCCCTCATCCCCCCTTCTCTCTCTCCCACCATCCTCTTCATCCCCCATCCCTGTTCTGCTTATTCCTCCATCCATCCCCCCCCGACCCCCCTCTGCCTCCCTCCCGCCCGGTGCTGGGGGCCCCAGGTGGGACCATGGCCTCCCCCCCCCCCGTCCCGTTTTTGCCATCCCAATGTCCCGTTTTTGTCTAAAGGAAATATGGTCAGCCTAACTTTGAGGTAAAATATTGTAGTGGTGGTTTTATGCACACAAAGTACAGGAGGAATCATGCAGAGCAAACAACCACACAAAGCCCGTAGGGGGAAAAAAAAGACTCAGTGGATAGGTCATAGGTCCAAATCATTCAGATGTATTAATAATGAAGTGGTCGACAGTTCCAGGTCTATGTTTCCCTACACTACATTTACTAGAGACTGAGTGTCTCCAGTAGATCTGTATAGAAATGCTGTTAGGGAGAAGGACTAACTGTTACAGTTGGCCTACGGTTCTCAGTGACCCCAAAGGAGGTCATCAGATTCTTGGTTCTGAAAGATCTATTGTTCTAAAAACAAAAATATGTGAAAGTTCCTTTAGCTAAAGGCCTGACCCTGCATTGCTTAAGTATTGTGCTTTAGTTGAACTTCTGCATCCCTCTGACCTCTTGACTTTTTTTCATTACCACTGTAAATTTAATGGTGATCTTTTTCCACTTTAAAAGTAATTCTTCTGCTGGTTTAAGTTTTTGGCATGCGTGTTCTAAATGCAGCGTATGAAAAGTCCATCAGCACACACTAACACTTATTCAGATCCAGGAAGAGTTGAACTGAATGTGGAGCTCAATTAAATATAGTCTATTAGTCTGTTGGATGGCATTGCTGTGAATGTGTAAAAATATATAAAAAAGATGACTCAGTGCCCCAATATCCCAGCTGGAGGAATTATTGCCTTTTTTCTTAATTCTTATACTAAGATGTTTTACAGGCGAATGTAAGGACATCAGTGAAGTTATCCCATATTTACAGCAGTGTAAGTGAGAGCAGAATTTGGTCCAAGGTCCTTGCCTGGAAGTGCTCATCTTGTCCACGTGGCAGAAACTGTTGGTGTTAGAGGCAGAAAACAGCGCCGAGATGTGGGGAAGGTAGGCCTCAGAATGAAATGGCGAGCGATGCTTCTTTCAGTTTTTGCTTTGCAAAATCCTCTGCGCAAAACCAGGCAGTTTGATAAACTTGTAGAGCGAACAAGTTTAGGCAGCTGAACTTTTCAAGAAAATCCTACAATAATGAGAAAATTGTTCCTTTGGAGGAAACCCCATTTAAATAAATAAAACATTAAAGACACTTTAAGGAATATCCTTTATAATTCCCCTGCAATCTCCACTACTCTGCCCCCATACTTAGTTACCCTTCTAATTGCCAGATCATGTACTACTCTCCCTATCATATGGTTTTCATATATATCTATGTAGGTCTATGGGGATGCTTACACATGACTGAATGTATTCCCCCAGACAGAGGAGAAGAAAATGAAAGAACCACATAGGACACATTCTAGTCATGTTGCTCAGCTACTGCAGTGATGAGGGCTGTATAAGAATTTGAATAAAGTAGAATAAAATTTATATTTTCTTTCTACACAAACTTCTATTGACAATTATCTGGAAAAGACAGTGTTAATGCACTCACTGATAACCTTAGGTGTGTACTTATTTTTCAATGTGAGGAGACTAAATCCTTAATGTGCTACTGCGGTATAAAATATTAAATAATGTTGCCTCTCCTTCTGACATCAGTGTCCCATTCTGACACCAGCTTTGCCCTTCTGCGGTCACAGATGTCTGGAGTCATGCAGGTCAGTTTCCAAAGGGAGAAGAAATGAGGGAAGTACTGACTGGATATGTTCTAACTGTAACTTACTATACACCACTCCTGAAATGAGATGGCCAAACAGCAGGCAAGGCAGTCCCTTCTTTCAGGAATCTCAGCTCATGACCAGCGTGCCACTCCTAGGGAGCAATTTTGCCTCAAGAGTTGATAAATCAGAGCCTAAGGCAGAGGTCAGATTCTCCTGCTGCTCTGCTAAAGCTACACAAAACTTTCATACTCCAAAACTAACAACAACCCAGCATATCTTCTCAGAAGTCAAATCTTGCTCACATGCCAAGAAAAAGAACTTAAAAAACTAGTATAGTACCACCTGCTGATGCCTGCCATAACAGTAATTCTATTTCCTGTCATTAGAAAAGGTGGTGATTTCACTTGAAGGAGATGGAATGAAGAAAAACAAATCTTTCGAGTGAGAAACAAAATGAATCAAATGAAGTACAAATCTTAAATGAACCAAATTGTACCACAGAATCTCTCTAGATAGCAATTCCATGCTCTAATAATAAGAATATATCAGTAGGGACATATTATTAACCACCTGACCAGGATGGTGATAGTGACTGCGAAATGCTCAGGTAGATTAGAGGAGCTATTAAAAAAATTAATAATGGAAGATTTCAACTATCCCCATATTGACTGGGTACATATCACCTCAGGACAGGTTGCAGAGATAAAGTTTCTTGGCACCTTAAATGACTCCTCTTGGGGCAGCTAGTCCATGAACCCCCAGAGGAGAGGAAATTCTTGATTTAGTCTTAAGTGGAGCACAGTATCTGGTCCAAGAGGTGAATATAGCTGGACTGCTCGGTAACAGTGACCATAATATAACTAAATTTAACATCCCCGGTGGCGGGGAAAACACCACAGCAGGCCAACACTGTAGCATTCAATTTGGGGGACTACACAAAAATGAGGAAGTTAGTTATACAGAAATTAAAAGGTACAGCGCCAAAAGTGAAATCCCTGCACACTGCGTGGAAACTCTTTAAAGACATCATAATAGAGGCTGAACTTAAATATATACTCCAAATTAAAAAAACCTAGTAAGAGAACCAAAAAAGTGCCACTATGGTTAAACAACAAAGTAGAAGAAGCAGTGAGAGACAAAAAGGGATCCTTTAAAATGTGGGAGTTAAATCCTAGTGTGGAAAATAGAAAGGAATACAAACTATGACAAATGAAGTATAAAAATATAATTAGGAAGCCCAAAAAAGAATTTGAAGAACAGCCAGCCAAAGACTCAAAAAGTAATAGCAACATTTTTTTTTAAGTACATCAGAAGCAGGAAGCCCATTAAACAACCAGTGGGGCCACTGGATGATCAAGATGCTAAGCACTCAAGGATGATAAGGCCATTGTGGAGAAGCTAAGCGAATTCTTTGCATCAACCTTCATGGCTTAGGACGTGAGGGAGATTCCCAAACCTGAGCCATTCTTTTTAGGTGACAAATCTGAGGAACTGTTCCTGATTGAGGTGTTATTAGAGGAGGTTTTGTAACAAATTGATAACCTAAACAGCAATATGTCACCAGGACCAGATGGTATTCACTCAAGAGGTAGGGTGACCAGCCAGATGGGAAGAGTGAAATATCAGGACACACTCCCACCTACCCCTGAAATGCTGTGCTGTCCTCTGCGGGGGGAGGTGCCGAGGGGGGGAGCAGTGGGCTGCCCCCTCCCTCCCTGCCCCCTCAGCCCCCTCTGCCTGCGGGTGCTGATTGTGGGAGGGGGGAGGGTCCCCCCCGCCTGTCTCTGCCGGCCGGAGGTGGGGGAGGAGGGGAAGGACGGGAGCGGGCTGGGATCTCAGTCTCTGCGGGCAGTAAGCTACTCTTGTAGCACTCTTTGTACCAAATTCAGGACATTAGAGATGAGCCCTGCCTGCACAGGGCTCATGGAGGAAGCACATGGCTGCCTGGGGCAGTGGACGGAGCCGTGCTGCCTTCATGAGCCCTGCGCGTGCAGGGCTCATCTGCAAACTCCCAAAATCAGGACAAAATGCGTCCCGACCAGAGTCTGGTCGGGACATGGGAAAAACAGACAAAAATCGGGACTGTCCCGATAAAATCGGGACGTCTGGTCACCCTATCAAGAGGTCTGGAGAAACTCAAATGTGAAATTGCAGAACTACCAACTGTAGTCTCTAACCTCTTATTTAAATCAGCTTCTGTATCAAATGCTTGGAGGATAGCTAATGTGCTGCCAATTTTTTAAAAAGGGCTTCAGGGGTGATCCCGGCAAGTACAGGCTGATAAGCCTGTCTTCAGTAGCAGGCAAACTAGCTGAAACTATAGTAAAGAACAAAATTGTCAGACACATAGATGAATATAATTTGTTGGGGAAGAGTCAATATGGTTTTGTAAAGGGAAATCATGTCTCACCAATCTACTAGAATTCTTTGAGGAGGTCAATAAGCATGTGGACAAGGGAGATCCAGTGGATATACTGTACTTCGATTTTCAGAAAGCCTTTGACAAGTTTCCTCACCAAAGGTTCTTAAGCCTGTCATGGGATAAGAGGGAAGGTCCTCTCATGGATTGTAACTGGTTAAAAGATAGGAAACAAAGAGTAGGAATAAATGGTCAGTTTTCAGAATGGAGAGAGGTAAATAGTGGTGTCCCCCATGGTCTGTACTAGGACTGGTCCTATTCAATTTATTCATAAATAATCTGGAAAAAGGGGTAAACAATGAGGTTGCAAAATTTGCAGATGATACAAAACTACTCAAGATGTTCAGTCCCAAGCAGACTGTAAAGAGCTACAAAAGGATCTCACAAAACTGGGTGACTGAGCAACAAAATATCAGATGAAATTCAGTGCTGATAAATGCAAAGTAATGCATATTGGAAAACATAACCCCAAGTATATAAAATGATGGGGTCTAAATTAGCTGTTACCATTCGAGAAAGATATCTTGGAATCATTGTGGTTCGTTCTCTGAAAACATCCACTCACTATGCCGCGGCAGTCAAAAACACAAACAGAATGTGAGAATCATTAAGAAAGGGATAGATAATGAGACAGAAATATATTGCCTCTATATAAATCCATGGTACTCCCATATATTGAATACTGGCTGCAGATGTGGTTGCATCATCTCAAAAACGATATATTGGAATTGGAAAAGGTTCAGAAAAGGGCAACAAAAATGATTGGGAGTATGGAATGGCTGCCAAGTGAGGAGAGATTAATAGGACTGAGACTTTTCAGCCTGGAAAAGAGATGACTAAGGGGGGATATGGTAGAGGTTTATGAAATCATCACTGGTGTGAGAAAGTAAATAAGAAAGTGTTATTTACTCCTTCTCATAACATAAGAACTATGGGTTACCAAATGAAATAGGCAGCAGGTTTAAAACAAGCAAAATTAAGTATTTTTTTCACACAAAACACAGTCAACCTGTGGAACTCCTTGCTACAGGGTGTTGTGAAGGCCAAGATTATAACAAGGTTCAAAAAAGAACTAGATAAGTCCATGGAGGATAGATGGCACACTGAGGCTGCGGAGGGACAGCAGGTGAGGGGCTGGAGGGAGCCTCTCCACCAAGCTCAGGGGTCAGTCAGGAAGGGCCCATGGGCCGTAGTTTGCCCACCCCCGCACTAAAGTATATATTTTTACTGTTTGTGTAATACCCAAATATAATGCAAACAATTTACTAATACTCTCATGTTAAGCAGTAGATATATTTTAATAATCTATATTACAGTATACAAGGATGTGTCAGCTAGATGGAATAGAATATCAACTGATCCAACCCTTTTTTGGGGTTTGGAAAATACTGATTAGCTTTAGCTGCCATTTTCCCATGATTATGATTTTGAAATACTGCAGGAAAGCCTAGCCCAGGGATTGGCAACCTTTGGCTCATGGCCTGCCAGGGTAAGCTCCTGGGAGGTCGAGATGCTTTATTTACCTGCCGGGTCCACAGGTTCAGCTGATCACGGCTCTCCATTGGCCACGGCTTGTCGCTTCAGGCCAATGGGATGTGCTGGCCACTACACATTGACTCTCTGCAGAAAGACTCGTCCTTGCTGTGGACCAGGCTTCACGGTTTGTCTAACTCTGCTGCTGTTATCTGTGCCTGAACTAATTATTTTGTTACTCATCCATCCCCTCTCACTATTTGTGTAAAGTGTACAGGTTATCTGATTCAGTAATGTCTATGAGATCCTTATAGGAAAAATGTTGGATTATCTGCTGCCTCACCATAATATATTTAGAAATAAGAATAACCAGAATAGTTGAGCTGCACACTCACTTCCTTTACTCCGGATAACCAGAATTCCCTGGGTGTAGCTTCAAATACTCTTCCTCACATGGCTTCCCAAGCCCTGAGAAAGCAGAAGAGTGAATCCTGTACTCCCCCATACTTTTAATGAAAGTTAGGTACTTAAAACAACCTCTTATTTTCAGTTTGGAACATGTTCTGTATAGAGAGTGCTTGAATTACAGACAGCAAATCTTGTACTTGTTAGTGCTTTGTTGCGTAAAGGTATTTCTTATTATAGATCTCATACAAAGCTCACTGAAAGTAATAGTATGATGTTCCATATCTCGGGAGAACACTCTGCACTCCCAAGTTCATCCTTATAATATGATTGTGTGATAGCCAATGCAAAGTTTTTCATGTCGGGTGTCTTCAGAAAACTCATGCACTGAGCATTGTTATTATAGTACTTGTTGTTATAGTAATGTTATAGGTTGTAATTTCATGTATATGGTTATGAGGCTGAAAACGTGTCCTCATAGCTTAAAACAGGCCCAGACAAAACTCTCCAAGAACAAAGGATAGGCAGCAACAAAGGATCTGTTGGACTCTCAAGTGAGTCACCCCTCTGCCTTCCTTTGGTAAATTTGGGATTGCGATGAGGTAATTCTCACTTGATTCTGAAGGAGAGGGGCAAAACCAAGAGGGAAGAAAGAACATGATAAAAGGGAGAGACATTTGCCATACTCTTCCCCTCTCATCTACAGACATCACCAAGTGACTGCACTGATCAAAGGGGAGAGCCTGGCTGAAGGGCCACCAGCCAGCCTGTGGTGAGAAGCATCTAAGTTTGTAAGAGCACTGAAAGTGTTAAGATAAGCTTAGAATGTGTTTTGCTTTTTTCATTTGACCAAATCTAACTTCTTGTGCTTTGACTTATAATCACTTAAAATCTATCTTTGTAGTTAATAAATGTGTATGTTTATTCTACCTGAAGCAGTGTGTTTGGTCTGAAGTGTGTCAGAGACTCCCCTTGGGATAACAAGCCTGGTGCATATCAATTTCTTTGTTAAACTGATGAATTCATATAAGCTTGCAGCATCCAGCAAGGTTCCTAGGGTTGTGTCTGGGACCGAAGATATTGGCTAGTGTCATTTGATTGCACAATCCAAGCAGCAATTTACAATCCAGAGGCTTTGCGTGAACAGCGCAGGAGTGGGGATTCTCACAGCAGAGCCGGGGAAGGCTGGCTCCCAGAGTCAAGGATTGGAGTGACCTAGCAGATCACCGGTTCAGATAACCCTATGGGAATTGCACAGTGGCATAGTGAGCATCAGTTGCCTTTGGATCAGGGCCTATGTAATTTATTATATATCAGCCACCACCAGCGCTCAGACCCAGTAAGGAACAATATATGTTGTCAAGGAAATACTGGAGTCATGTAATACTTTTGTATTCTTCTTCTTATTATTCAAAAGCATAAAACAAGTGAAATTGTGCAACTAGGGAACTGGAAACACACTTGCATGGTTGGCTGTAAAGGTAGGTTGCCCAGAGACAGCAAATGAGATTATTTGTGTTCACTTTTGCTCTCCTACCACCCTCCTGTGCCCATTTGCAGAAAACATTAGGCTTTAATAACTGAATATTGTCTTGAATTAAAATATCAGACTCACTTGTTGCTGAATATGCTATTTGCCTGTGGGTAACTTGAACATTACTATGGTCCTCATCAGTCTCTGCTGCCTGTTAATTGAGATTCAGTGCTTGAGTTCACCATTTAACTAGTGAATGAGGTGCCATCTATTTCAATTTGAAAAGCCATTTATTGACTTTCAATGGAACTTGTGCTCCTAAGTCACTTGGGTGCTTCTGGAAAAAAGAATCACACCCTGTGTCTTCAGCTATGTTTGCAAAACATCTAGTCCTGTATGGAATACATGTAATAATAAAATACTGCTGTAGTAATAAAAATAGTCCAGAGTTAGAACAAACAATAGTGATGAGGGTCAAATTTCAAGCATGAATTACTCTCCTGACATCGTCATGAGATGAATTTGGCCCAGGGTGTTTGTTTACATTACCAAAGCAGGAGAGAAAAATTGAAGTGTTATGTGCACGCAACGAACTAATGAAAGATTAATAAAAAAATATAAGAGGTTCAACCTGATAACATTGAACATAAACTGAAATATACCATAGCTGTACTGAGCTGCATTACAACACCCAGACCTAAATGGGAAGGCCAATTTTCTTCATGGCTGTTCCTGATCCAGTCTACAATTCAGAAAGCCAACATCCTATTAATAAAGATCCCAAGACATCATCTCAGTTCCTAGCATGCCAAAGCAAGGGCCTAAGAACCAGCATTTTCAGGATCTTGCTGTTGTTAGACTTTACATCTATGGTTCAACAGTCTTCTTATTCTAGTTCTGACCCAAATGTAGCTCCCTGCTGGAGCTGCATTTCTTAGACTTCATGTCATGTTGGGAAACAGAGGTAAGCAGGAATGAAGCTCTAAAATGACCACTATCAACCTGTCTCAGTTCTAGGTGGAATCTTCTCTATCTCAGATAATTTTCCCTTGATTGTTTGTTCTGTCCCTATCTTCCCTGAAGCTTCCCGAGGATTAATTTGGACGGTAAGTAATTAGAAGAGCATACCTGGAAGAGTTCTCATCTTCCCTGGATACTTAAGGGAAGAGGTAGCTCAAGACCATCATATTCCCAGAGTTCTAATCTAAGGGCCTAAGAACCAGAACCATTGAATACATTATGGAATATCTGTACACTATCACCATTTTTCCTCAAAGGTCTTGTTCTATCTTAGCAACAGGTTACATGAGCCAATATAACATTATAGTGTCCATTACTCTCTATTTTCATAATATACAATCAATTGTCACGTTGTAATCATACAAGCAAATAAGAATTGTGTTGTATATTTTACAATAAGATTCACTATGTTCTGCTTTTTGGGGGAGGAGGTACTACAGTGTAAAAATATTCCAGAAAACAGACTAGATAATTAAGAACCCTAATTCCATTCCATTTTGGGCCTTGCTCTGGAGGCAAAATTCATGTTGAAATCAGTGAGGGCTGCAGGATCAAACCCATATTTTTGTAGTATTTATTTATTTAGTTTGTAGTATGCCTGTTTAGCATACAAGTAAAATACAAATGGGCTATAGCCACAAAATCTGAATCCAGCTTCAGATCAAACCAAAATTCAGGTTGTGTGGATCTAATGTTTTGGTTTAAACTAATCTGATATGAAAGGAGAAAATAAGGCAGCACAGGAAGATTATAGTATATTAGAGGTAAGACCTTGCATGGTCCTGAGTAGCACTAAATTCTGTGAGAGCTGATGACCCGCTCCCCCCTTGCTGAATCAGGCAACTTTTGTCTCTTATCTTTTACATATGGCCCAATCCTACAAAGACTCCTATATGGGCTTAACTTGACTAAATACATCTTGGTAGGATTTGAGCCTTAGACTGTAAACTCTTCAGAGCATGCATCACACTCCCAGGGGGCTACAGCCTCTACTGCTCCAATACAAACAATGAACAACAACAAAGAAGCTGCAATTTCCACAGTTCTTCCCATTAGGGTATATGAAGAAGAGGTTGTAGCTTCTGTCTAAACCTGCAGAAGTAAAGGAAGGCATGATAATGGTGTTGGTCATCTTTCTAAGTTTTGCTGAAGGACAGTTTTCATTCAGGCCCTGTCAGCGTACAATACAACAGTCTATATGGAATAAGAGAAAAGATGTGCTATATCTCCAGGGCAGTTTTTAACTAGTCTTCTGTAAGGTTGGTTTATTTTTTTTAAATCTGGGGAATAGCTTAATGTCCATCTACTTTAGTTGTTTTTAAATGGATATTTTGTAAAAGAAATAGCATTTTGGGTTATAACTGAAGAGGAAGACTCCCTTGGTGTACTTTCTTTACTAATGTTATATGCAAAGAAATGGCTGATTGGCAGCGTTGTCTAGTGGCCAGGCCACTGGATTAAAAGTTTGTCCTCGTTCTGCTGGTGACCTTGTCACTTCACTACTCATTGTGCCTCTGTTTTCCCTCTCATCCTTTGCTTGATTTGTGTATTTAGACCCAGTTCTCTAGGACAGGAGCTATCTATTACTCTAGGGGCTGGAAAGATGACCTAGTGCGTAGAGTACTGCCCTGAGACTCAAGAGACTAGTGTTCAGTGTTTGGCTCAGCCACAGATCTGGGCAAATCACTTAATCCAACTTTTGCCTCAGTTCTCCAGCTTTAAAATAAGAATAATTGTTCTCCCTCTCACAAGGTTGTTGGGAAGATAAAATCCATTAATGATTTGAGAAGTGCTCAGATACTAGCTAGCATGAATAATCTGTGTTTGTCAACTCTGCTTCAAGGAAACCCGCAAATACCAGGGGAACTCGGGGTGGGGGGTGGGGAGGGAACAGATCATTCCACTCACTTTAGGTCCATATATGGAGAGAATCCTTCACTTACCTATCTACATTTTTCTTTATAGAAGGGGACAACCCCATCCATGACACTAACCTTACCACCCCGCACACCTACACAATTGTCCAGTGGGATTCTCAGAACCACAAGTGGAGGAATGTCACTTCTGGAGCAGGGGGATAGGTTACACTATGCCCACCAGCAAGAAAACCTGAACACCTTTTATTAAGGTATACTTACAAATGCCTTAGGCTCCAATAAACATTCAGAGTTCTCTCTACCCTAAGAGCCCCCTTTTAAAAGTGGGTTAGTAGGACAAGAAGAGCCCAGGGAACACTTCTATTTCTTTGCATCTCATAAGAATGTAGATTCTGGGAAGGTCAACTTTTAAAAATATATACTTGTCTGTTTGATTTGTATAGAATTAGAGGAACATGCTGAAAACAATTAAATTACCTTTGATTGCTAATACTCGTATTAATCTAATTTCTTGGATCTTGGTTCTATTAATTGAAATCTATTAATTGTACAACAGAATCCTTGTGCAAATAGCAGTCAAATTGGGAATATCACCCTACATGATACACTGTCATCAGGATTCATTCATTTCAGCCCTGTCATTCATGCTGATATAATATTTAATTGATTGCTAGAGAGAAAACTGTATATGAACACAAAAGGCTTGCCAGGTTTATTTTCTAAGATAGTAAACTGTGCTTGCTAATATCTAATTAAATAATTAAATTACAGAAGCCAGAACCCTAAATGTAAAATTATTCATTTTTATTGCCATCTCTGAAGAAAGTGTGTGTGTGTTTTAATGCAGGTTCCGCAAACCACCTGCAATGGCAACTTCTTCTGCAGGCTGAATGGCACTCAGGTTACCATGGCAACAGAAAAAAGGAATAAACCAAATGAAGAAGCTGAATGTTTAAGCCCTTCTAGTAACAGGGACTAGAAAAGAGGCCTCATTTACATGCTGGTGCATAAGCCAACTAAGTGATGTTTCCTGAAAAATTTCTGGCTCCTTCAGACTGCAAATTCATTTGGAGTTTTTTTTTTAATGAGCACAAAAGTCAAATGTCCCATTCCTGGTTTTCTAAATAAGTTTGAGGTGGAAAAGATCAGAGAGAGAACTACTACAATGTACAATTAATTGCATCAAAGAGAAAAATAGACTTTGTTTGGTTTGCTGAAGCATGAGGGAGTAGGTTGGAAAGTTTTCTTGTATTTGTGACTCAAAATACATCGTGACAAGAAAAGATCTGCTACACTGAGTGGCATATTCCTAAACAAAGAGCTTATGATAGAAATCTAAATAAAAAGGAAGCTAGTGTTAGAATCCAATTGATCTGACATTAAAATACAATATAGAGGACTATTTCAGCATACGCATATAGGTAGGTAAGATCTTTGGGGATGGGAATTGCCTTTTCATTATATTCATATTGTACATGAAAGGCTTTGATCCTCAAATGGGGTTTCTAGGTGCTACTGTGATTTGGGTTGCCAACCCTCCAGGATTGGCCTGGAGTTTCCCAGAATTGGCATTGATCTCTCAGTGATGATTGAAAGCAATTCAGGAGATTTTAATAGGATATTTTAAGAAAATGACATTACGTCATGTTGAAGAAAAAAAACCAATCTCCTGGAATAGTTCAGAGTTGACAACCTTAATCTGAGACAGAAATAAATAATTTGTAAAATACACTAAAATGAACACATATTGCAAAAGATTCTTTAGAGATTCTGAAGATCTCTTGCTTCAGTGACCTTGAGATTTATCTTCTTGTTATAAGGAAAATATCCTAATGTTAGTGGTTACTAAGTGATTTCTGAAAAACCTCCTCTCTCCCCATATGATACTGCAGTGGTAAGGATCAGCTGATGTGCTCAAAGTGACAGTTCTCTGCTTTAACAATGCTGCTTAAGGGGTGTTCTCAGAGATAGGCCCTTGGCTCTGAAACTGACTTCTTCCCTTATTCTGACAGGGTCAGACTGTATTTATTCCATCAGCACATGCTTCAAGGCCTGGCTCATGGGATGTGAACTCAGTTTTATCACGTCTCATGCTATTTGGTGTTTTTCTTAAAGTCCTTGCTCCTGGACTCATGAGATTGTGTGAGCAGCTCAGCTTTCATTTTCAAGAAGAGTAATTTTATAACCTTCATAGTTCAAAAATATAAAACGGATAGGCTGAAACCCCAAAGGCCAATTGGCAAGAAGCCAACGTTTTAAAATCGCATGATTTTCAAGCCAAAGTCATGATTTTGGGGGCCAATTATGATAATTTTTGAATACTTGAGACTGGCAATCCTGCAGCAGTTTTACCATGCTTGGATGACGTTGACACTTAGGAGAGTGTGTATGCAAAGAGCAGTGTAAACTGGTAGAGCTAGACTAACTTTTCGGGATTTTTTGTTTGCAGGGGTTGGGGGGATTGTAAAGTATTTCTGTTTTTGTTTCTTTTTAAACAAATCCATAGAGTCTTTTGAATAGATGCCTCTTACAGATCAAGGTAACTAACTATTGTACTGTGGAATTTGAATTGCAGGGATTTGCAAATCTACCTCCTCTTCCAGAAACATAAATGCTCTCATAGATGTCAGCAAAAAGCAAATGGCTTCACAAAAAACATTTGAAAAACTTCCTCTTGCCAGACCCATTTCATACTCTCACTTCACTGACTGCAGAGGGGCTGCAGGCAGGGATAGCTCTCTCAGTGCACATCCTGAAAAGTTTTGCACACATGTTAAAGTCTGCATACTATGAGTAGTCCCACTGGCACTATACTTCACAGTGCATAAAATTAAGCACAGTGTGCATAAATCTTGGCAGGATTGAGCCTGAAGTCACTGATATTTTTCCTCCTAAAAACAATCAAAAAATTGAACTATGAGTAACAGCTAAAAATGTCAGCCATCCATAGCAGCAAGAAATTGCCAAAAAAACTTCTAGCCTTATCGTTATTATGCCTCTGAGTTTGTAACAATTGTGTTATCTACAAAATATTTTTTCTCCCTCCTCCTTCCTTTCCACCCTATGACTGGGAAGTGGGTGTTAATGAGCCACTTCGCCTTGAATGGACCTTTGAAATATATGAGAGACAAGGTGGGGGAAGTAATATTTATTGGACCAACTTCTGTTGGTGAGAGAGACAAGCTTTGGAGCTAAGCAGAGCTCTTCTTCGGGTCTAGGAAAGGTACTTAGGGGTTGGCTACACTTGCACTTTATGCTGCAATAAAGTCTCCGAGAGCTCTCTACCTTTCTCCCTGTCGACACTGGCAAGGCACGGAGAGTGCTCTGACTCCCTGGCTGGCGTTCTCCTGGTACTCCACCTCCCCAAGGATTAACGGCTGTTGTGTATTGGGTGAGATGCTTCAGGTGGTTCAGTGTGAACGAGGAGTTATGTTACTGCGCTCTGATTGACCTCCAGAAATGCCCCTTAAGTCAAGTGGTCACTCTTCCCTTTGTTGTGAAATCGCTGCAGGAATGCGGAAGTGCCTTTTCAAAACTCAGTTTCAGACAGTGGCTGCTTATCTGCTACATATACACAACACACTCCACCCCATGCCCCTCATTTGAAAAGATGTTGCAGCCACTTGAACGCTGGGATAGCTCCCCATAATGCACCACAACTTTGAGCATAAGTAGTTATCACATATTCTGAGTAACTATTCAAGGTGAAGTTGCCCATAAACACAGCTATAGTCATAGGAAAAGATTTCGGGGGGAGCATGTGTTACTGGGTTACATATTGTTGTAACAAGCCATGAATCTGGTATGTTTAGGCTAAAAAACTGCCCCTTCTTATATTTATCTGTGTGACACAGAGTGCTCTACTCACTGATGGAGTGCCTCCTTCTGGCTGCGTCCAGGATTATCTTTGCCTGGCTGCTGCACCTTCTGGCTGTGGCACTCCGTCTCTTTCTGTCTCACTCTCTCAGGACTCGGCAGCTCTGGCTATGCCACTTGGCCCTCTGGCCAAGTCACTGTAGTTCCCTCTTCCAGGGGATCATGAGTATCAAAGCTTGTCTGGGCCCACTGTCCCAGACTGTTTCTCTTCCACTACCCCCGTAATGGTGCCACAGCTCAGTGGCTGGAAAGGGAACCCAGACCCAGCCTCTACACTGAGTTCCAGCCTACGGATCCTACAACAAGAAATCAAGGTCTGCACAGTCTAAATGGTGACAGGTTTCAGAGTAGCAGCCATGTTAGTCTGTAGCCTCATTCTTTTTACATCTTATATTTAAATCTTATATTTAAAATGCTATATTGCCTATGCTACTTCCTACCTCACTGCAGCTCCCTTCTACCCAGCTACTGGGCTTTGTATGTTCCCCTCCTGTTCCTGTCCAGCTGAGCGCCGTCTCCAGTTAGTCCTTGCTCCCTGGCTCCTCCTTTTTTATGTGCAGCCTAGGTGGTTAATTGGCCCACCTAGTCACTTTACCCCTTCAGGCCCTGTGTGGGGCGGACACCCTGTCGCACAGTGACACCCTGAATATGTTTCCCAGACCCAAAGAAGAGCTCTCTGTAGGCTCAAAAACTTGTCTCTCTCACCAGAAGAAGTTGGTCTAATAAAAGGTATTACCTCACTGACCTTCTCTCTCTAATATACAAAAAAAGAGCAGGTGATTGTTTATATTGACCTTTCCCTATTATGCCATTTCTCTATTGGGAAGTACTTGAGGTACGTGTAGCCATCTCACCAAGCCTTTCCTTTCCGGGGGGGGGGGGGTCTATTTTTAAATTCACTTCTATGAGCAAAGTTTTAGGTTTAGGTGGATATGTATTCTGCATGCATTGTCTGTGAATCAGAAATGGTTAAATATTATTAATCAAATAATATATTTGACAAACAACTGTAACAACAATTAGAGTATTATTTGATCAGCTCTTTTCTCCATCTGTCTGAGGATATTATGCAAATATTGATTGACTCACTGGGTGACATCAGTAAAATATTTTTCCCAAGGGAAAAGCTAGTTCCTGAGATTGTGGTACACAAAACAATCACAGAAGGAAAGCCTTCCTCTCCAATGGCATCCCAGGGCAATACGATTTCCAACTATATCTATCAAAGCTGGCTTGTAAGGTTAGCTTCATTTTTTCAAATATCTCTTATTCCATTTTTAATATTTGCAATTTCATTTAAAATGTAACCAGCATTTTAGAAGGTTGGAGTTTATATTCTCTGTCCTGCTCCTCCATTTTATTGCCTCCAAAATGTGGCATTAGAAACTTATTCTGCTGGGACTAGTAATGTGCCAAACCTCTGAGCAGCTTCAAACAGCTACTTATATTTTTTTAAACAAGACAGAAAGATTTTCTTCTTTTTCCATATGTATGTGATTTTTCCTCCCAAAACTGCACTGGCCTGAGGCCAAGAAGAGGAATAAACATGCGAAGTTTTAGGTTTGCTATCTTGTGACGCAGAAGCGCAGAAAATGGGAGATTCACACTATGGAAATGGGAAATAAGTTCCAAAGGGATATGCAGCTCATACTTGTAGATCTAGGTGAAGGGTTCATCCTGAGATATCAGACATTAAAATCACAGGACAACTCAGTACAGAAATGAGGGCTGAGCAAACTGGATTTTTTTGATTTACTGGCAATGCCATTAAAATTAAAAGAATAAAAAAAAAATGACCAAACAATTCAGCAAAATCAACACAAGTTTGGAAATGTTTCTGAGTAACCAGATCTGCATTTTCCAGAGGCTTATAATGGGACTAAATTATGGTGGTTTTTCATGTGGATGACAAAGGTCACTCCTCTGCCAAATTTCAAGTCCCTGCTCCAAATTATGGAGCTTCTCCATGCTAGAACTTCTCACTGAAAAGGTTTTCCTTTTTTAAAAAACATGTAAAACAATTTATTTCCCCCTAAACTCCTTCTCAGAAGTCATGGAACCATTTTTATTGAAATTTTCCAAATAAAGTCAGCTTGTGGCAGACACCCAGCTTGGAAAATTTTAGCTTGAATGGTTGAAGTTTGGCAAGTCACAAGCAACAGAAACTAGTATCCTATAATGGAAAGCATCAGGCAATGTTTACTATGGACAGAGCCTTCAGTTAATGCAGACACATTGTGTACAGTACCAATGCAATCCCTTTGGCAAAGTATTTATATTAATCTGAATAAAAACAGAAAATATGAATGTGAAATAAAAGTAAAAATGGCAAACAAACAGGAGCAAAGCACAACCACACTCTGATATGTGGGAAATACGATTCTCAGGGAATAATTGTATTATGGATTCTTGAAATACTTAAGCCAAGATAACTGCCAAAGTTTCCATCCTTTCTCTTTCATGGTATTTGCTGAATGAGACTATAGGAGCAGTGATTAGTTGCTAGGAGTCTAAGTAGGTATGGCTAACTTCATGAACAGGGATCAGATTAGCCAAGAAAATAAAATGACTAGAAGTACAGTTAGGTGTACTCCTTGTCCAGTGTTTTGTATCACTAGCAGAGTATTTCAGAAATTTTAGTTTTCTAACCAGTAAATTACTAAAAATAGCAAAATCACTATGTGAAATTGATTTTCCCTTTTTGATTTGTGAAGGATACAGTAACCTAGTTGTTAAAATTCCAAATATAAATACATCTCTAATAATATTCAAAGGCCATATTCATCCCTGGTATAACTTCACTCAAGTCATGGAACTTACATCAAGGATTAATTTGACCCTATACAGTCATTTCATTTCAGTCCTAAGTATCCCTCGCATGTGAGTATTCCTCACATCTCTTGGTATTGACACCTCCTCTTCAATTATTCAGAGTAGACAACATCCACCTAACCTAATTGGCCTTCAACATTGGTTCTGCACTTATAAGGCAACTCCCTTCTCTTCATGTGCCAATATATATTTATTCCTGTTTCTGTAATTTTCACTCCATGCACCTGAAGAAGTGTTTTTTTTTACCCACAGAAGCTTATGCCCAGATAAATCTGTTAGTCTTTAAGGTGCCACTGGACTCCTCACATTGCTTTAGCAAAGTCTGACTTGCACTTGATACAACAATTGCAAATCCAATAGCATATCTGAAACTGCATGTATTTTAAAAAATATTTAATCATGTTTTTTTACCTTGACTTCATAGTGTGATGACTGAGCATCAAAACAAATTCCAACTTGAATTATAGGTGAGTTTCTGTGGTGCAGCACTTCTGCTTGCAGTAAGGTGATGATGGAAGTTTGCCAGCCACATATAATCCTGTTATGGAATTAGCCAGCAAATAACTGCAAGGAGTTTTGTGTTTTACAGTGCTGGGTGTGCTCTTTACATGTAAATACCCAAAATGCTTTTCCAGGTCACATCAGAGCAAGTGAGAGATATACAGCTCTGAGAACAAACTGAAAAACTTGGGAATACAAATGGGTGCACTGAGACACTTTTTGTATCCTCTGCAAGACAGAATAATAGCAGGCTTTTCACACTTTTGAGCCTCCAATACTCGTGTTATGCGAAGACTGTGCTTAATGGTGAATATATACTCTCCTTGGAATACTAGCTGCTAAAGATCCCAAACTGCCATCCAACAAGTACCAAGGTGGCTATTAAAATGCTGATAGTCATTCTGCTAGTATCTGATACAACACAGAGCTAGGTAAACTGCCATCTTTCTCTAGTTTAAGAATAACAGCCGTGTTAGTCTGTATCTGTAAAGCAAGCGAGGAATACTTGGAGCACCTTAGAGACTAATTAGTTTATTTCAGCATAAGCTTTCCTGGGCTATAGCTCACTTCATCGGATGTATAGAATGGAACAGAAGTAAGATGCATTTATACACACAGAAAGAAAGAAAAAAAATAGTACATTAGTATACCAGTTCTAAGAGGGCTGTTAAATATAGATGGGCCATCTTTTTCTGTTTGCCAGTTTGGATATTCTCTTACTGTGTTTGTAAAGCACCTAACATGAGGGGGCCCTGATATTAATGGAGGCCATTAATCTAGGCTTACCACTACTCTATGGTTTTGTATATATTTCTTATTATTATATAGATATACTGCCACTCTTACTTAGTTTTAAATTTGTTATTGAAATAAATATGTACTTAATGTAATATTTTCAATAAATTGATTAATATAGATGTAAAAATGAATGCTGTATATATAAGCATATATATACACACAGATATTTATATAAACACACATAGTATATGAGAAAAGATATTTTTAAAAATGTGTATGAATTTTGCCCTGTATTGGGCTACACTAGGGAAAACTTCACTACATTCACAAAGTCCTTTAGAAACCTGAAATAAGTGAAACTCTTTCTTTAGAAGTGGGTCATTAAGATACCTCAGAACCTGTCACCTCCTTCTATTAGGTGTCAGATATTTTCATCATTTGAAGTAACATTTCCTGTTGTGTAAAAACTGTTCTTTGCTGCTTTTTATATTGGCTACATTATACAGCTGCCTCCTCCCTATCTTGTAATTAATGATGACACAATCAATACAATCATATATTAATTCCTTTATGTATGAGCTTTATGTGTTATTGCAGAGAACTGCTAAAACAAAATGGCTGGGAATTAGTTTTAAAGTAACTACACTGGGAAGGAGCTCCCTTGAAAATCAATAGTACTACAGATATGCTTATTTTAAACAAAGTCTCAGGAGTGAGATATAAAGCTAATTTGTCCTAATGAACTACAAAAGGTCATTAGGAAATGGCATATCTCTTACTAGCTTCAAATATAGGAGCAATGGAACTCCCCAATTCTGCTTCCAGTTCTCTTGAACCACAAAAAATTAAAAGGAGCAGATAAAAATGTATTGTTATAACAATGCTCCTAGTGGATATACTATCAACCGGATGTAGTATCAACAATTTAGAAGAGTAATCTTCCACTTTCTCTGCCCCCATGCAGCAAGAATGCAAGCCTCTCCCAGACTCTTTCTAGATACGCATTACAAAACAAGGAGCACTCTGTAAGTATTCATTGAACTTTAATGAGCATCACAACCCTCCTGCAGAGAAAATGTATCTGGTGTGGGAAGACTATGGGTGTCACTGTATCCTTGTGTAGCGGGGCAACTGCTCTGCTCCTAAGTGGCAATCTTAGGCTGAATGGGGAACCAGACACAGCTGGGGCCACGCCCCTAACAGCCCAAGGAGGCTTGATAGAGGGGCTGAGAATCAGGCACCGAGTTATTTGTTCTTTCTAGTCTGGATGGAGAAAGACCTGGCTGCCTAAGGGTATGTCTTCACTACCCACCGAATCAGCGGGTAGCCATCGATCTTCTGGCGATCGATTTCTCGCGTCTGATGAGGACACGAGAAATCGCTCGCTTGCGGCTCCCCCGTCGACTGTGTAACTCCAGCTTGCCGGGAGGCGCAAGCTGGAGTCGATGGGGGAGCGCGCCGCCGACCGCCGCCACCATGAGGACGGATGGTAAGTCGGCTGCAGATACGCAAACTTCAGCTATGTGATTCACGTAGCTGAAGTTGTGTATCTGCAGTCAATCCCTCCCACCCCCCGTAGTGGAGACCAGCCCTAAGAGACAGGGTATTGGAGGCAGGGCAGGGCAGTGTAGGGCTGGGGAGAAGGGAGCTGGGGAGCTCCAGCAGGGCAACTCCCCAGGCTGCAGGGCCTTGTGCTGGGCCTAAGACAGGTACTGGTGGTGCAAAGGTGCAGCTCGGGGTTAGGGAGAGGTCCTACCCCTCCTGCCAATGATGAGTGGTTTGCAAACTGCAGTCTGCACCACTGAGTGGGGACTAGATGATGACTGACAATAGTCACTGAGGCAAGGTGAGGTTTACAGGGTTGGGCACTGTCAGGGGGCAGCACCCCAAGGCAAAGGGGTACTGGGGTCTGGGAGGGCCACAGGGTCAGTGGCAGGTGAGACACTGGCCACGGGAGGTACTTCACAGGCTGTGGAGCTAATTCCTAAATCCATATTTAGTAATAGATTCTAGAGCTAGAATTGCAGGTGTGGGTGCCTAGCACTTGCGGAAGTGAAACCACTCCTATTTAGAAGCTTTAGCTGGATGCCTAAATGATTTTGAGCCCAGGTGCCTGTTCCCCTTCAACACAAAGGTTACTGGAGCTCAAATGTACGGAATGCATATACATTGTTAAAAATCCTTTGGGAATAAATATGTATTATGGCTCTAAAATACTAGCTAAATCTATTTGAGGTGCAGTGATTCAGAGAGCGCTACTCGATTTGGACTGTGAAACTTCCAGTTGTGGTGGTGGTGGTCACCAAGATACGAACTTTCCTTTGAGAGGCTAAGTCTGAACTTCCCCAACAGTTACATTTAGGCAAAAAAGCAAATCTAAACTAAAGCCTTATAACAAACAACATTGTGCAACTTCAATGGTGATAAGGTCGTAGGGCTGGCTTGTTGGGTCTGTTTATTGTCCAGAAACTCTGAGCATTCAGAGAGGGTTCCTAACGGTGGCCAGAGATACCATTGACTCCCTAGATCTAAGCCCCTACACAGTGCCCCTCAGCCAGCCCTTGTCCTTCTAAAAGAAAGGACTTTATAATGGTAACATTCTGCTTCCTGGTGCCTGTATTTAGTCCCTTCCTTACTGCTTGGGTGCATAGGTACGCATACACCACAACAGGATACCTTCCAGAGAACTCTTTTAGCTTTATCTGAGGAAGTAATAGTTGCTGTTTTGTAAGGATATTGATCTCAAATCTTCTACTCACAATTCTATCATCTGACCGCTAGCCAGCATGGGATGAGTACATTGTAAAATTTGATTTCATCTAGAATAATTGGTAGATTTATTTGTCAGTGTATTTTACAAAGCGTATTCAATGGCTATTACCATAGAGTAGGAAAAATCCAAGTAAGTATGTCTGAAAAAGGATTTTAGGACTTTGCCCCACAGCAGGAAAAAAATAAAAATCCTATTTCCCTCCCCTACCCATGCACAGAGTAACACACAACCCAGCTCCACTCACTTTCAAGGCACCAACCTGTAGTGAAAATATGGTGATGAAGAAATCTAATTGCAGGAAATAAAATGTTCCATCTTGTTGAAGTACATAACAAAGTTTCAATGACAGCTAGAATAGTGGGAAGATTTGTAAGAGTACTAGATAAACAGACAAAAGAAACTTATGCGTTCTGGCTGGTACTCATTGAACTACCGTATGTCAGTCTGCTTATATCCCCTTCTATACTCCTCAGACCTGCTAGGAAAATATCTCCAGGTGGATAGTAAATAATCACAGTAAAAAAATTGTGAATATTCATTCAAATTCAAATGAATTTCAGTTTGTAATGAAAGTGTTGACGTTGCCAAGTTTTACTAATGTAAATACTGGTGAAAAACAGTTTGAGTATTTGCTGCAAGTAAATAGCTGATTGTCTCTTCACAGTCTGTACTTTGGTTATGAAAGTCATGTGACAGTGTAGTCTAGTGGTTAAGACTCTAGTCAGGGACTCAGGAAACCTGGATTCTGCCACTTACCTGCCGAATGATCTCAGACAAGTCACTTCACTTCCCTATACCTGTTTCCCCTTGCAGGCCTTTGCCTGATTTATCTATATCAATTGTTAAACTCTTTGAGGTAGAGGCTGACTCACACTAAATGTCTGTATAGTGCTATGCATAGCAAGGCCCCAGTCTCAGTGCTATTGGAATACACATATTAAATAAGTAATAGAAGTATCATCCAGTCAGGAGGACAAGCAATATTCTATGACTTACACAATTAACTAGCAGGATAGAAGTTGACTGAGTAAACAATTCCCACTCCAGTCTAAAAAGAACGGTATTGTTGAAATAGTCCTAACAAGAGACGTGAGTGCCGCATTAAGTGAAATATTTGACAAAGCACAATTTGTTCAGGCAACATTATATTATTCTCCATTTTAAAGCCTCGTATAAACCATCAAATGCAGATAACATTCATTGGAAAAGGAATGCTCTAAGGAAGTGATAAGTGGACTGATCCAGTTCCTTTATGAATAATCTGAGTAAGTTTGCAACACAGCAAGTAGCTTTATAAAAAACAGTTAATCAAAATAGCAGTATAACAAGATATATTAATATGGATTTAAGTGAATTACAGAGAAATGGGCAATGAGTATTTAAATAACATTAGATTAGTTGCTAACAATGGAATCTTACCTTTGCTCAACTTTCTGAAAAATAAATCTTGAGATATTTCTTTGTCTCTAAACTTCCAATTCTTTTCAGTAATTGAACAGTAAGCTTTTGTTAATATCTGGTTTGGTTTTTTTATGCTAAAAATATTTTAGGCATTCTAAAATGTTGCTACTTGTACCTAATAGAACTTCTATAATAAAATGTCTCCTATAGTGCTTATATTTAGACAGTAATTAAGCAGTAAAATGTAAAGTTTCAGAATGCATGCAGAGAAAACCTATTATCTGCATTGCTACTTAACAGTAACAACGACCACTATCGGGTGTTTGTTTATCAGTAGCTGAGATGTCAGGGAAAACAATTTAGATCCTAGTATTAAAACCACAACGACAATCAATATGGAAAGTAATGAGATATAATAATTGAAGAAAAATAGCCACTGCTGGGAAGTTGTCTCACTTAGCAAAATAGTCGGATGTTTTCAAATCTGGGTTCTTAAAGCCAGGCATGTACACCCATTTTTAGGTATTTAAATAAAAGTTGAGCACTTACAGCTTTTATTGATTATCATAATAAAAATTCAAACTGGTCTTTAAGCAACTTGCCATAAGCTACATTCAAACTTCAGTTTTCTGCTAGACTGAGTTCTCAAAGTGAGTAATTCCTGGGAAAAGCCTTCTGTTAGGCTCAACTCCCAGAGAAGAGTGGACTTCTCACTGATAGATCAGGCCCTATAGCTCCTGGTCTCCACCCATAATAGGTTCTGCCCAATCCACCTGATTCATAATTAAGATTTAAACCAAGTAATCTATTTAACCCTTTTTCTTTCTGAGTCCCCACACTCTGTAATGGACCATGGCATCACACCGATTTTTATTTATAAAATTAAGATTTGGAGAGATTGCATGAACTTGTGCAATACCAACTTTGTCTTCCCTCTCCTTCCACTCCTTTTATTTATCTCACGTATTTGTGAATTGTTTCCAGTTACATTTTTTGTAAGGGAGAATGTCTCATGTGTTTGTATAAGCCCTAGTCCAATGGGCCCTTTAAGAGCTTTAGAAGTATAGTTTAACAATGGTGAATGATAATAATTTGTACTCTGATTTTTTATTCTGACTGCAGAGAAATCCTTTGGTATTTGTACTCATCCAAGTCCATGATGTGATATATGGTAGTTTCATGGGTCACATCCTTCATCCTTGCTTGAAGGATCATTATATTTGCATACATATTTCTCTCAACAGTTATTGTTTTGAACTCTATCATTTTGCCAGAAAGAAAGAGAACAAGCAGGTACAGTAATTAGTCTGCTGTTCTCCAGAGACAGTTGTATCATTTTGTTGTCAGAGCAATTGCCTATGCGAAAATTAATTTCACCAAAACATCAAACATCATCTAGAGCATCCAATGTTTTCTACAACCTTTTCACCTGCTCATGTACAAATGCTTTAGTTACTCCTTCCTCCAGTAACTAGTTTTGTCTTTATATATTCTTGGTATACATTTGGGTGGTGGCCAATTATACCAAACTCTCCTGCATTATTTTCAAGAAGGTGCCAACCCTAGGAAAAATGGTACAAAGGCCATCAAGAATACACATACATATTCATTACTGAAGTGTCTTAATAAATCAGTTTATGAGTATCAATAACTCACATCACTGGAAGTTAATGCTGTCATGGTAGAATGCTGAAGAAAAGACAAGAGCTGCTAGAAAGTAGGTTTTTAAATGCTCATTAAAGATTGAATGTGCAAGGCATCTGTTTTGCTTTATACAGTCTTTGTAAGGAGAACTGAATAGGACCAGCATATGAACATTATAAAGCAGAAGGAGGGTTGGGAATAATTTTATCTGGCCCAGTTAGCTAATTAGCCATTTTATTCACTAATAACTCATAAAAGTCTCCACTGTTAAGAAAGTACTTAAGTTAAATTGTGGATGTGTTAGTTGCTACTGCCATTGCTAACTCCTATAACAAGGCTCATACTCTGCATGAAAGAGTTCTGCCTACAGCCCCTGTTCTTATGCTATCTCAACTGCTGGGGTTTGACATTAGTTGAAATAGCTCATCTAAACCTACTCTTACTATCCATTTTAGCTTTTAGAAAATTTCAGTTACATTCCTTCTTGACTACATTTTCTCCAATGAATGAAATCTTTATTTTTCAGGCAATTATAATGCATTATACAGCTATTAGAATTCTTGCTCCTCTTGGTCAGCTCCATTGTATTGCTTTTGCTTCTTTTGTATTGTCTGGTACCCAAAGCGTGATAGTCCAATGATAGCCTCAACTTCCTACTAATTTTAATGAAGAATATTTGGATAATTTCTTTAGAATTGTGTTCAGTTACCCAAATATCACATCTTTCTCCAGGATGCCCATTGTTTGCGGAGGGAAGTTCCTATAATTTTAGTAGGGTCCAGTGATTTTGTAATTAAGGGGTGTTCATGACTTTCGCAATCAAGTTTGTGTTTATTTCTAGGTGTTGGAGAGGGGTTCTGTTCCCTTAGACAAGGCGTGAAGAAAGATAATTATTGCCAGTGTAGTCTAGCACTGAGCTTTCACTGGAACTTCTTTTTGGGGGTGGTATGTTCAATGTATGATATAATGGGCTCACTGCAGGAGTGAGAAGAGCTTTTAACACCCTAGCCACGATGAGAAACTGATTGATGGGTAAACCAGGGGTTTTTTTTTTTTCAAATATCTTGTGTCTATGAGAAAGTCTTTTTTTAGTTTCTTATGCCCCCCCACCCTTGAAATTATCCCAGTTGACTGCACTGAAGAGCATTTGCTTCTCTTTTACGTTAAGTATTGTTGTGAAATGCCAACTCTGAGACTCTACTTGGATTCATATGTTCCATGGTTCTTTCAAGGAACATGTCCCACATGAACACTCAGGCATGGGTGGACGAATCTTCTGGTCCAGTTCTGAACCAGCTTGTTCTAGTTCTGATTTGAATGTTCTGCTAGTCCAGAGTAGCAGATGGTTGAGGGATTTGCATTGTAAGACAAAGGCATTTTGAGTGGATTATACGTTTGATCATTAGGGATCTATTTCTTGGCATTGTTGCTGTACAGACCATCTGGAACATTTATGTCAGAATTCTTCAGGCTTCCTATAGTGCTGATATTAGTCAAAGGAGTTTGTTTGGGTTGTCTTTAATGTCTGCATTTATATTATTTCTGATGAAATAACCAAAGGTCGCAGAGAGATTGCACAGTGATGAAAATACCTTTAACCTTCTTCAAGCTGAGCTGGAAAGTAAAAAGGGTTGAGAAAGTGATGTAAATTTATTTTATTTCTGTAGATTTATTAAAAAGGGCCACAGTTGAACAAATGTACATCCTACACTCTGGTCACCACTACAATAGTTCAAATTGCTATTCAGTACCCGAGCAATGAGCTGCTCATCCTGACATTAAATTCACTCTCTTCCTCTTCCCACGCCCCTCCAACCTCATGTGGAAAATGGTTTTGAACTGCGGTCTCCCACTTATTAGGAGACTGATTTACCCAATGGGATATGTGCGGTGTATGTCTCCCCCACGCCCACCCTCATCCCACCTCACTGCTGTTGAAGCAGTTCCACTTAAAGAATCATTAGAGCAAGGTCTTGAACTTTAGTCTCTCACATCCTAGGCAAGGGCCTAGACAACATTTCTCACATGCTTTTCCTTGCCCAGTGTCTATTCATGGTCATCATGAATGACCATGAGTTGCCACTATGAATGACAAATTTCAAAATTATGGAATTTGCTGCAGAATTGAAATCCTGGTTTCTTCACAGCTCTACAGCTTGCTCAGATTTGTTATTGTCTTAGCAGAACCTGTTGATGAAAAGGTCAAATCCAAGTTGTCTGTGGCTGTCTTTTACCAGCATAGAGTCATACCAATCTCAGATAAGGATGTTACCACATATGTGGGATTTCACTGACCTCCAACTTCTCAGTTCTTATATTTCAGGAAGCACAATATGCCCACGAATTCATGGTGCATGTGAGGTTTGAATAGCTGTTAGTGTTGCTAAGCATGACTGCCAAATTCTCACTCTTTTCTGAAATGATTCTGATTTGTTCTATATGAAAATTGAGAGGTGTTCTCTGTTGACTTTACATACATGGTCCTTCTTACCCATATCCCTTCTTGCCTGTCTAAAACCAAACAGTACCATTCACTAGTGATCTTGATTTACTAAAGTTCCTCTTTAAATCATGGTTTCATAACCTTCCAGCCCTAATAGCAGATACAGTCATGCTAGCCCCCACTCCTCAAAATAATCAAGGCACCAGCCTTCTTTTGTCCAGTACCTTCTTTTCCAGGCCATATCAAAATGCCTGATACTATTGTATGTCTAGAGCACAGAGGGACAGCTTTTGCCTCTAACATCTATATGTGGTTTAGACTACAGATGTGGAAAGTAGATCAGCCACTTTTGCAGCATCATTATCGCCATCCCACAACTGCAGAGAGAGCCCTATGTAGGGTTGGCATTGGGCAGCCAATGGATGAATAGACATTTTCTGAAGGCCCAGATTACCAAAAGACAACACCCAGCCACTCAATGCAATCTACAAACCCTAGATTAGGTATGAAGGCTCCCTGTACAGTGTATGGGGAGAGCTAGGTGCCTGAGAATGGGACCCACAAAAGTCATCATGCTAACTGTGATGTAGCTTACACTAACCTCTAGCAGGTATTGATTAGAGGGATGTATCCTAAGCCCTGCCTCTCTGAAGGAGTTAGTGCTTAACTCTGGGATGGAAGTAGGTATCTATCTCTGCTTGTGATCCACATCAATACCCCTCTGCTGGAATCAGATGCCTAGACTGTTTCTTGACAGAACAGTGGCAGTGCATGCCTAACTGTATGCAAAATGGCCTGGTGGGCATCGGAGGATGCCTTCCTGGTGATCTATAGTCCAGTGGTAAGATGTTCCTAAGAGCTAGGAGACTGGATAAATTCCCCTCTCTGCTTGATGGGGAGAATAGATTGGAACATGGGCTTCCTGTCTCCCATTGCATCCTCTTGATGCAGTAATGTAGGGGATACTCTGAAAGACAATCCTCAAGTCCCTCTTGTGAGTTTTACTTATAAGCGGGGTACGACCCTGTACAGAGTTAATATTCTTGATACATATTGAATATGAATTGAATTTGATCATTATTCAGCATCAACAAAAAGAGCCTTTGGCTGTTTGTGGCCACTGCAGTTCAGCTGTACAATGAGAGATCTATAGAAAACGGGAAACCATACCCCAGAATTAGCTTGCGACTAACATAATCTGTGATCTTCACATTACATCTTAATTATGAATTTCATAAACAAATTTAAAGGTGCTAGCCACAAAGCGCACATTATCTGTAGGTATTTTAACTCAATCAGCTGCTTAAAGTCATCCTCTGTGCATCAGACAGATATTTGGCCACTAGATAGATCCCTAGGTTCCGATTTCTGTATCCTCAAATGTCAAACTTTACAGTATGGATTCAAGTCCTTTCTATTAGCAGTTATTTTGTTATTCTGTTGCAAGATAGCCTGTCGACTCATTTCTGCGACCTGGCTCACCTGTTCAGGTAAGGCTGAATATAATGCTCAAAGGGATGCTACACAGCCTTAAAGTTGGCTTAGCTGGCCAGTGGAAGACACCCCAGCATAGGGGATCCTTAGGTGGCATGGAGCTGCAGTAGCAGCTTCTATGCTGCTTCCATGGAATACCTGTGCTCCAACAATCCCCGACTGTTGTAACAGTCACAAGGGTGGGTAGCAAAAGTTGCATAGCTAGCTGGCACAAAAAGAGCAACCTTTAGGCTGTTCTAGTTTGCCTTGAGGACTTGACTGGCACCCAATTTCAAGGGTGGCCTTGAACCCTTCCTCCTGTGTAGTGCTGAACACTCCTTGGCAGCATCTTGTTGCTTTGCCTGGGTTGCTTGTTTGAAGCCAAAGAAACAAAAGGAAAAATAATATGTCTTACCTTGACCTGTATAGACGTTGAGATATTTGTTAATTATCAAGATTATTGTAGAATATTGCATGTTATTAGGGAGGGAGACATCTATTTATCCACACACTTAGTTGTACTCTAACTTTAATACTTGAAGAGCCACTTCATTATCAAACAGTGGTTTAGAGAGTCATAAAACAATTATGCATAGTTAGAATGAGTATTTCTTAGCAATTAACGGAGTACATTCATCATAACAACTAAAGGTTACACTCTGAGTGCTATTATTTAAGGCTCAGTGAAAGAGCTGATATTCTCCATTTATCACCAGTTTTCAAGAGGTCAAGTTACACGGATAACACTGCTTCTCCAATGTGTCTCTGTGTGTGTGTAGAATCAGTGTCAGTCAGAACTCTGCATTTCTTATGTTGCCACAACTGCCGATGTTGCAGTGTCTCCTACTCTAAATACAGATAGGTATTGCAATTTGCTATAGGTATATGGGATGGTGAATTTAATTAATGGTGCCCGCTAGATATATGTCTTTGTAGCCTATGTCTTTGTTATTATATTAAACTAGCAAAAATACCCGGCATTGCTCGGGGTATTTGTAATTGGAAACTGGGATGTAAAAAGACTACCATGTTTTTTATTAATACAAATTTTGTTCAGACGTCTCAGCGTTGCTTGGGTCCATTGGGGGGAGAGGGGGAGAGCTGAGTGAGTGCGGGGTCTGTTGGAGGGGGTATTATTGCACCATAACTATGTCACAGAGAACAGCAGGTTTTAACCAGCTGCCCAGCCGATGTGAATGGGCTTTAAAGCATTTCACCCCTGGGGGGCGTCAGAGGTGAGATTTGAAATTTTTTTGACTCTTACCCTGATTAGGACCCTAAACAAATTTCAAGTCTCTAGCTCAAACGGTGTGGAAGGAGTAAGGCAGCATACATACACGCACGCACGCACGCACGCACACACCTTTTGACTTTTATATATATATAGATTACTTTTCCCCGCTACATGGCAATAGTTATCTGGCTGTTGTGAAGTATCTTAGTCAAACCTGAGAAGGGAGGCACATATGAGGAGACACATGTCACCTGAGTCTCAAGGCAAGTATCATCATTATACACACCAATTTTTGTTTATTTAGGCTTGTGATGGCCCTTGCTCCGGGGTTGGTTGGTAATGTAATCTTAGGCCCAGGAATTGCAGGGGGGTTATTGGTAGGGCCAGGCCTCTTTGAGAGCTACCAGTTATCAGACAGCTAGGGGCTGGTTAACACTGTCCTTCCTGGGACGCTGCCCTGGGATTGTCCCAAACTTACGATCTCGGTCAAGGCAGTGTGAAGGGTGTGTGCACATCACAAAGCACCTGGTGGCTGTGTGTACCGAGGTAGCTCTCTTTCTTTCTCGGGTGGCAACTGCTGCCTTCTGCGGTATGGTCCACCCTCCTAGGGCTTTCCCCCAATGGGGCAGTCCAATCAAAGAAAAGGAGAATTAACAAAACTTGGAGTCCATATGAGAGGGAGAGGGGAATGCTTCCCTCAGGCTGTTTCTGTGGCAGGGAGGGACCAATGGGTAGTTGTTGTGGGGAGAGATTCTGTCTTTTTCCCAGTGTTCTTTTGCTGGAGCTTCAGGTTGCAAGTCTGCTCTCTTCCTTGCTCTGCCAAGCGTGCTGCTCCCCTGCCTTTTAACTCTTCCTCCAGACGGACCATTTTCTGTAGGTGTGGTAGGGGGGCTGGCTGAGCCCAGAGTAGTTTCTTAATCCATGGTTGCTCAGTGCAGGGTGGGTATATACCTTCGCAAGGCTACATAATACTTCAGGGTCAGATCCTGCAAAGTCTTCGCGTATGTCTAATCTTAGAGTTGGGAGAATGATTCCCAGCCCCAGGTGATATTCTAGCATTTGAAAAACAGAATACATCTATGGCAATGTGAGCTATGGTGTAGACTAGCCACCCCAAGTATGTATCTCATAGACCCTATGCACATGCTTGTGGCAACTAGCCCATCCTGCACCTTTTGCTGCCGCAACTATGGTCTGTTTTCAGGGCACTAGTAAAATAAGAACTAGCGCGAGTATGTCTTCCCCACTTTGCAATGTAAACATACCCTTTCTCCTGTGAGAGGAGCTACTATACTTAAATGACTGTAGATTACAACCATCCACATGGCTTGATAGGATCTGACCCTGCGTTTTAGATATGGCAGTTTTTAAATGATGGGAGTACATCAAAAACCATCCTATAAGAAGCACAGATTCATGCACTAAATCATTTTTCTTTATGCAAATTAAATGTTAAACATGGAAAAAGGTCTATCGTGCGATGGCATGGAACCCGATATCTGTGTTGTAGTTGTGATTTCTGTGGCACCTTAAAGACTAACTAAAGTATTGAAGCATAAGCTTTCGTGGGCTAACACCCACTTCGTCGGATGCAAGCAGTGGCATCCGACGAAGTGGGTATTAGCCCACGACAGCTTATGCTTCAATACTTTAGTTAGTCTTTAAGGTGCCACAGGACTCTTTGTTATCTCTGCTATTCCAGACTAACACGGCTACCTCTCTGATTCTAGTTGTGATTTGTCACTTCTTGTTATAAATATTGCTATCTGATTAACATAAGGAAGGCCACTAGAAATCTGCAGGAAATCTCAGATTTCCTCTTCCACCCTGATTTCCACAGAAATGTTGGGAAAATGTATCGGATTTGTAAAAGTTCACTCAAACACATGGGAAAGCACTAATAAATTGGAGCCAAATCCTGAGGGACTTATTCACTTTTTACTTAGTCAAACTCTCAGTATCTGCACAGTAGCATCAGTACTAGGCTAGGGCTTAGGTAGCTCTGCCTCTCTATTATCCATATGTATTCTGCATAACAATATTGAAAATGTGCTGACTTATGCCTGTCATATTTACTCCGATGTGAGACTAACCTTTTTGATTCAACGATATTAGAGCAATATTTCTGCTACGATAAGCAGTAAAACAAAACCATATCAACCTTAAACTATTGTCATGTGGCTTCAAAATTAAATATGCACTTAAAATGAATGGAGAAGTTCACCCTCAGAGAATCACTGGTCAGGTCCAAAAAATCATGAGATTGGTTTCAAAATCATGGGGTTTTAACAACAACAAATTTGGAGATCTTTGTATTCGCCTTCTGGTTTTTGAGCCTTTGAGAGTTATTGATCTAAAGCTTTTTTCTGAACACATGAGGGCGAGAAACTCATTTAAAAAAAAAGAAAGTGGAGATTCTCATGTAATTACATGTTTCCAGGAACTGGGGCTTTAAAGAAATACCAAATATCACTGTAGTAATGACAGTATTGCAAGAGTTAGTAACACTGTGATAAAAACAAAGTAGTTAAAACTCTCTCTGTCTTAGGTTTTGTAGAGCTTCTTCCATCTTCCTACTCACAGATGTATTATTTCTCTGCACAGCCATGTAGTCAAAGTCACAACTGAGCACTGTATGGAAAATGGGTATACCGTGTCCTCTAGTTGCACCATTGGTGTTCTTATTGACTGGAAGATTTAATATATGTAGCAGGGGGCCCCTGAATGTACCTGGTAACTGCACTGATAGTCTAGACCTAATGCCTTCATTGTCTTGCCTTAAAAGCTAAAGTAGCGAAGGAAATTAATGTGTGGGAGAATGTAATTTCCCAAAGTAATTAAATACTTTAAACATTGAGATTAATCATGTAAATAAGGGCAGCAACATTGAAAGGAAAAGAGGACAAACTCTGACACATGCTAATGGTTAAAATTGAAGCCATTTGAGGTGACACCAGGGGTTTAATAAGAATTTTTTTTTGCTCAATGCCAGCCAAAGAATCTTCTTTATTATTACAATAATTGGTGTCCACACATTTGAGAGAACAGAAAGACGCTCAGTAAAAAGCAGCTCATAAACATCGAGTGTTCCCAAATGTCACCCTTTGAAGTTTGCTTTCAAAGTTCTGTACAAAGTAGCCAAATATGTTGCAGCTAATTATGTCAGTGTTCTCTTCTCATAGGGGATGACTGGCAGCATCACTGCATGCAGGCGTTAATTTTAAAAAACAGTTTGTGACAAAATGGCATTTCTGTGTTGAATCTGCGCACAAGACATATGATAAATAAATACAGTCTGTATTCAGGCTTTGTAGCTTTCATATCACAAGAAAGGACAGCACACTGAAAGGACAAGGGGATTGGAGGGTGAACTCCACCTCTTTGTTGAAAACAAGTGAAATTATATAGTTTAAAATGCATGTGGCAATTACGGTCTAGAATGGATAAGATCACAGCCCATGGTATGGGATGGTGCATTGGTGTACAGTACACCCCCAGGAGTGTACTGTACACCAATCTCAGGAAAACAAATTTCCCCATTCCCTCCTTAGGCCAAGAGGTAATAATTCTCTACTGTCTCATATCAGCAGTACATTATTAGTACCCTTTGTAATGACTCGGCTACTCTAGGTGACACAGTGTCGACAAAGCCAAGGTTCTGCCCATTTCTGGCCATTATCTACCCATCTGCTCTGATGGCCATGGCAGTGTCCTCTTACCCCTTTATTCCTCTGCACAGCCATGTAGTCAAAGTCACAACTGAGCCCTGTAGGGAAAATGAACCGATTAATGATATGCGTAGCCATGATTTATCACAAATAATTATTAAACACAAAAGTATCTGTCTAAAGACTATACCATACTATACTATAGGCTGGTATGGAACTATGCAAATAGTCTCTGGATGAAGAGTAACTGAAATATACGGGAAGAAACGGAGGCCCCAATTCAGCAACACATTTAAGAACATACTGAAGTCCATCCCTAGGCAGCAATGTATTTAAGCACATGCTTAACTTTATTCTAATTATTACATCCTATTGAAATCAACATGTTACTTAAATTAAGTATGTGCATAAATGCTTTGCTGATTTGGGGATGGACTACAAATTTGGGGGTCTGGATGAATGCAGCTCTATTGTCCTTAATGATGATATAATGAGGTGTGTCTGAGTCTCTTTTCTTCTCCTTCTCTTGACCTTTCAGTTCATTAATTGCAAGGAAGCATTAAGCTGGATGGGTTTCTTTCCTACTGGAGTTATGTCGAAGAAGTCCACCTCGTAAAAGTACAGACTGCTGGGTAACAAAGTGGCCTCTGGTGGGACACAACTTAGAGTATCAATTCAGGAGAAATTGCTTAGAGCAGGGCAGTCACACCTCAAGGTTGGGGGTACTTTACATTTAAGGTATACCAAACCAGCCAAACAGACAGGATTTCAGTTTTACCCCACTGGCTAACCAGAAGTCATACAACCAATTCCCTCAGATGGCTAACCAGAAGTCATACAAACAATTCCCTCAGATTCTCCAGTTCCCGTGTATCACCACCAGTGCCACTCCTTATGGGGATGAATAGTTATGAAAATCAATACTCCAGTAAATGGAAAAGGTTCTCCTGACCCAAAGGACCAAGCCCCACACCCAGGTCAAAATATCAGTTAGAGCTTACCCACAAATCACACCGTTGCCAATCCTTTAGCATCTAAAATCTAAAGGTTTATTTATACAAAGAAAGAACTATAAATGAGAGTTAAAATTGGTTAATACATAATACAATAATGGCAAAGTTCTTGGTTCAGGCTTGTAGCAGTGATGGAATAAACTGCCGGTCTCTGGAGTACATCCACAACTCGGATGGGTCAGTCAGTCCTTTTTCAGAGCTTCAGATTGTAGCAAAGTTCCTACAGGGGTAAGAAGCAGGATTGAAGACAAAATGGAGGGGTTTCCACAGCCTTTTATATTCTCTGCTATGTGGAAGGACACCTTTGCTCTTACTGTGGAAAATCACAGCAGCAAGGTGGAATTGAGTCACATGGACAAGTCACATGTCCATGTATAACTCAGGTTTTTACAGGTAGAGCAGCCATTGCTCACATGCTACCTGGAACGTCCCCAGAGAGGGTCCTCATACGTGGACTGCAGTCTCCCAAGGTCCATTGTCAGTTAAGTATTTCTTGATTGGGCACTTAATCTGAACAGTCCCTTCTCAATAAGCTGGACCAATGCTTCACTGGTGCTACTTAGCACATTGAGCACATTGAGATACAAGTACATAGCCAATATTCAGAACTTGAAATACAAGAAGGATATACAGATGCAGACAGCATAGTCATAACCAGCAAATTACAACCTTTTCATAGACACCTTCTTGACCTCCTTTGTACAAGATTTGGTGCCACTTTAGGACCTTGGCTGCAACAATGATCTATACAGTCACAGTTCATGTCAATAGTGTCACATGATGCTTGTCCAGGCTGGAAACTTGAATGAAGGGCTAAATTTAGGTGCATAAAGATGCAAGTTGGTTCCTAGTGGAGTTTATAAAAAAAAATTGCCTGGGCACTTTTGAAAATCTCTCTAGAGACCTAAATACCTTTTAAAATTTGGCCTGAAGCACCATCTTACATGACATTAGAGAGATTCATTGGATGAGATTGTTAACTACATTTGAGAGACCATCAAGGTGGCAGGCAGATGTATTCCAGAACCTAAAATTGAGTTAAAACTAAAAGAATGTATCCTGGGGTAGAACCTAGAGAGTAATGAGCAACTAAAGGAAGAAAATGCATTTGCTAAAGTTAATCTTACACACCAAATGTTGACAGTGCTCTGGAATACACACACACACAGAGAACTATGAGTGCTGGTGCCTGTTAAATAATAGCTACCAAAAAAGTAGAGCTGTCTGAACTACTCATTGCAAATAAATTATCTGAGGTTTGTTTTTGTTTTCCTGTTGGTGCAGCATTCACAAACCAAGCCTGATTCCTACAAATATATTTCTTATTTTCAAGTGCTCATCAAATAATCTTTTTGAAAACATTTCAGCCTAGCGGTTTTCCTGATCTCTTCACTTTGGCTGTTTTGCTATTTGTTAATCACGATGTATTATTTGTCACATAATACATGGTACTATTTCTGCTTACTACTGATGGGATGGTGGAAAAAGAAATGACTAGTAATAAAAAAGACAGAGGGAAATTCATTCCTGGGTAGAAACCTGCACATTACCTATGCATTATAAGTCCAAGGTTAAAGTGGGAAAACGGAAAAAAGGAACATTATTAAGTAGTGCTTACGTGATAGATAAGTCATATGCGGGCTCACTGCACAGGAGTGAATTTAGCCATTTCCCAGACATTTGTGTGAACAAAAATCCATTTGTGTGAATGATCATAAATCGGCCTCACCTCTGAAATTCAGATTCAGAGCCAGATCTGGATGCAGATTTGAGCTTCCCTAAAGTATGATGCAGTTCAGATTTGATGCTCTGGGTCAGGACATCTCTGTTATCGGTTGTTCTAGAGATATAAATGCAGCATTGCCAACTTTTGTGACTTTTCTTGAGTCTTGTAATATTTATTGTTTTTCTTAAAGCCCTGGCTCCTGAAGTATTGTGATTCCAAGAGCATCTCAGATTTCAGGTTTCCTGTGTTTTAAAGAAAGTAAGATTCTAGCCCTCATAATTGTGAAGAAAAGCATCAGAATGTAAACCCTAAAGGCTCCAACAGCAGAGAGCAGATAAAGAGAGCTATGATGTGCTATTTTTGTGTAATCTTCTGTGGCTTTTTGATTTTTGAACAGTTGGGGTTGGCGATATTGGCAGAGCTCTTGAGATCTGCAAGATGCTGAGCACATCTGCCACTGAAGTCCGTAGAACTTGTGGGCATTTGGTGCCTTAGGAGACACACTAAGCATCTTACAGGATCAGATTCAGAGACTCTAGTGCAGCACTATACTTAGATTCGGAACCTCAGTTACTCAGTTATATCAGACTTTATCTAGAACAGGCTCATGTCTTGTGGCTTCATTACACTGAATATCTGAAACCTCAGTCATTCAAACCCACTCAGTTCTTTGACGACCACCATGGAAATCCATGGCCCCATTTTTTCTTAATCCAGGAGAAAAATATGAGTTTAAAGTGTGTGTGTGTGTGTGTGTGTGTGTGTGTGTGTGTGTTGGGGGAGGATTAGGGTTGGTGTAGGGAGGTAGGGGGTAGAAGATTGTATTAGCTTTAGATCATGCACAGTACAATCTAGCCTCTTTTATTTTGCATACCAGGAAAGCACAATATTTTTTTGGTGTGAAAGAGGGTAATTGTACTCAGACTGAACAGTACCTTAACCCCCTTCACCTTGATCAAACATTCAGCCATGTACTAAAAGCCTCAGAGACTTGCACTGGGAGTGCAAACAGAATCTATTGTATAATCCCTGAAGTGTAATATATGTGCACTCACCAGGGAAACCCATATACAAAAATGGTAATGAGGTAGGGTAAATTAAAGCTGCCTTTGGAATAGCATCAAATTATTCTAACCTCTGATTCTAACCTCTGAGATGCATACATGTTGTAAAAACTGGCTTTTGCATAAGTCAGGCCCAAGACTGAAGTACAAGGCTATTTCAGGACAGCACTGAAATTCAACTGCAGTGCTGTCTGGGAACACTTATACAGTGGCTTATCTATAGAAAACTCACACTCCCTCCATTGTTTCTATTCTCTCGCTTTCATGAGCACTATGATGTTTAAATTCATTTGATTCTTGGGAGAAGGAGGACTGTCTGGTATGGGCCATCTTGATTATCACTACAAAGGTTTTTTTTCTCCAGCTGATAATAGTTCATATTAATGAAATAGCCTCTTAGAATTGGTATGGCAACTTCCACCTTTCCATGTTCTCTGTGTGTATGTATGTATGTATGTATGTATATATGTGTGTGTGTGTGTATATATTGTCTGTCCCATTCTATACATCCGATGAAGTGAGCTGTAGCCTACAAAAGCTTATGCTTAAATAAATTTGTTAGTCTCTAAGGTGCCACAAGTACTCCTGTTCTTGTGGATATAGACTAACACAGCTGCTATTCTGAAACCTGTCTTTATTTGCTGTCTCAACTCCGAGACCCAAGCTCCATCCAGTAGATTATTAATAAAATACTTTTCTATATTATTATTTAAGGATCAGTATTTAGTACAGATCTCTAACTGCCACATCCAGCCTGAGTTTTGAAATCAACTGATGTTATGGCTAAGGAGTGGTGTCACCATTCGTAATCCCATTGCTACATCCCCAGTGGTGTGAATGCTTGCAGCCATTCTTGGAAGATGGAGGCTCCTATCAGCTGATCAAAGGCACAGCTGCAGTCAACTCCTGGAGTTCTCACACAAACAGATAACTTTTTGTTAGCATAGGCAGGGGGTACTTCACAGAGCTATGTGAGTCCTGCTGGATCATGAAGTGGCACTGCTTTTTGGTCAAGTCCAGCTGCTCCTGGGACAGCCGTGTCTCCAAGCTGAGTCAGAAAGGGTAATGGCACAGTACTCTGTGTGGTGAGTGGAAAATCAATTTTGAGCTTGTCTACCTGGTGTTGCAAAATGTTGTACAGAGGCGTGATTTGTAAAATACCCTAATGTGCTGCACTCTAACTGCCGTGTGTGGACCCTGCTGGCATACTCTAAAGATACCTACTTCAGAAGAATGTAATCCACTACATTAACACAAATTAGTTACTGTGACGGGGCGGACCGGCCCCGCACGGGCCAGGGCTGTCCCTGGCCGGAAGTTCTGGCAGCGGAAGTCCCGCCCCCGCTGCACTGGGCATGCTCCAAGTGCTCAGGCAGTATAAAGGAAGGGAGCACAGCTCAGTCAGGGCGGACTGCCGGAGGGGGAGGACGTGCCGGGAGAACTCCCACGGAGGACCAGCCCCAGCCACACCAGGAGCCGGAATCGGAGCCGTGGGCGGACCCTGCCTTCGAGCCTGAAGCTGACCACAGCCTGCCAGGTGCCATAGACCACTACCTGACTGAGGGGGCGACGGACCCAGCCCTATACGGGGGATCAGCAACCAGCCAGGGGACCCCGTCGCTGGATCAGGTAGGAACTGACCCCAGGATAGTGAGGGAGTGGTATTGCCCACCCGAAGACACTCAGCGTGTTGCGGTTGGATCTCCCCGCTGAGTGGGGGTCAGGCGCAGGGCCGCTAGGCCACACTACCCCAGGGAAGGGGGATTGATATAGACACTGGCCGCTAGGCCACACTACCCCAGGGAAGGGGGATTGATATAGACACTGGCCGCTAGGCCACACTGCCCCAGGGAAGGGGGATTGATATTGACTCTGGCCATTGGGCCACACTGCCCCCAGCCGAGGGGGCTGATATTGACTCTGGCCATTGGGCCACACTGCCCCCAGCCGAGGGGGCTGATATTGACTCTGGCCATTGGGCCACACCGCCCCAGCCGAGGGGGCTGATACTGACTCTGGCCATTGGGCCACACTGCCCCAGCCGAGGGGGCTGATACTGACTCTGGCCATTGGGCCACACTGCCCCAGCCGAGGGGGCTGATACTGACTCTGGCCATTGGGCCACACTGCCCCAGCCGAGGGGGCTGATACTGACTCTGGCCATTGGGCCACACTGTCCCAGCTGAGGGGGCTGATATTGACTCTGGCCATTGGGCCACACTGCCCCAGCTGAGGGGGCTGATATTGACTCTGGCCATTGGGCCACACTCCCCCAGCCGAGGGGACTCGTCAGGGACTCCGGCCGCTAGGCCTCACAGCCCTGCCTGGGGGCGCGAACCTTGACAGTTACCTTTTAATTTGTAATGTAAACTAGGTATCTTTCCATAGACACAGGACAGTTAGAGCCCAACATATTAGCATGCTCTACAAATCATAGTTCTCTAGAGCACTTTGCTGAGGCCTATAGACGAAACTATGACTAAACAGCAGTGAAATGGTTAATATGTCTATGAAATATTCTTTCCCGTATTGGCTGTCTGTGCAGCTACTTCCCCATTTCCATGGGGCTCTCCTAATAAATGGCAGCAACTGTTACATAGTTGATGATTCAAAGCTTTCAGCAACTCATTACCCGCCTTTTCATTTTAACTGCTGAAGTTATTTCCAATAACGTAATTCTTTTATTAATGAAATCTACCATTATCGCACAATAAAAACTGAACACATACCATTATGTCTCATTCACTGCAACAGATGCAGCCATTTGAAAAAAAATTACAGGGAATGATGTGAGTTTCAATTATAAAAGTACTTCCCTAAAAATAGAATTTGTGGCTAAATGTAGCTCAGTTAGTTATATGAAATGAACGCATTTAGAAAAAAAAATCCTTTCTTTGATATAGAATTTTTCTGACATTCAAATCTGGCTCCAGACAGTGTCTCATGCAATATGTGTAAGTCCTCTGTGTCATATACTACTTCATTCTTTTGATCACTAGAATAGATACAAAGTCGCTGTACATGGAGTACCTATATACAGAACTCACAGTCCTACTTTTTTAACCTGCTCTGCCATTATCTGTCTCTAAACCATGTGGACAGAAAACTGAAATAAAACCATCAAAAGTTAATCAAAGCGGATGTGTAAATTGACATGTATTTCTAGTATAAATATTGATTTTAAGATATCGCTAGCACTTATTAAGTAATCAAGTGTGCCTCATATTCCTGAGTTTACATTGGGCTGGAGAAGAGCCTCATTCTTCCAGCAGGGGCTCATAGCATTGTGTCTTAATAAGGTCCCTGAATACCTCCTGGAGCTGCCAGGAACACAAGGGAATTTCTCAGCCTTTGAGGGAGTGCAACATATGCTCCTCTCTATTAATGGCTGACCGGCTCTGCTGGCTAGTGCAGCGGTACGTATGGTCCTACTGCCGGGCTTCTCCTCTTGGGGTTGTGGTATTCTATGATCTCTCAGTGCTTGAGGTGCTTGAAAGACCCTGCTTTATTCTGTATCTGGTTCCAAATGATAACAGCAGCTTTACAGCCCTCTGCCCACACTCCATCTGGGAAGCTCAGTCCTTAACGACACAGTCCCCAATACCTCAGGAGTGCACAGCTAGCCAGGTGCAGGCCTGGCCGTCAGGGGATACAACATTTAACAGTAGCTAGCCCCTGTAAGGCTCACAAAGCCTGCACTCTTTGTGCCCTCCTAACCATGTGTGCTTTGGGAGGGTCTGCAGTCTGGTCCTCAGCCTCAACTGTGGGTATCAGACTTCAACCCCTATACTGAAGCTAACTGAGATCTCTAGTCAATCCAAATAAATCTTCTTCTGCTTAATTTCACATCTTACCCCTTCCATCACCCTTTATAATTCTTTCCCCCATCACAATACTTAGGAACATATTCTGATCTCGGTTTCAATCTGTGCAATGTTCTGTCTATAGCCTGAGTTCTGCCATCAGTTCTTCCCATAACTCCCCCCCCCCGAAGAGTGCAGTGAAGTGCAGACTTTGGCCCTAAGTACCAACTGTGAGTAAACACAGAAATCAGCCTGTCAGAGCTCCAGAGTTGCATCCATATTCCATGAAACCATCTCACTTTGATCATGAAGGAATGAGAAAAGAAAATGTAAATGCAAAGACTTGCCTCCCCTGAAAAGAACAGTTGGTTATTTCCAGTAATAACAAGAACAACAATAATCTAAAACCACTGTTTGAATATTATTATAGTTCATACGATAATTTTGGCTTCTGTATTTTAGTAAAGTAAAAAGAAGAGTTACAATAGAACAGGACCAAAGTATCTAAAGGTTATTTTGAAACATTGGACCAATTAGGGAGAACCCCACAACCTTTTCTCTCTTGATTTTCAGCCCTGTGAGAATGAAAGTTTTCACTGTAAACTAGTTCAAGGATTAAATGATGAATGTAATAGACAAAAGAGATATATCTTGAAAAAAGCAACTTAACCATTTATCAGAAATGGATACTAAAAAATTATCTCATCTGTTGAGTATTATTGAATAAATTATCTGATATATTTTACCACTCCAGTTTCCACTTGCAAAGAATCCAAATACTCAGGGTCTATGTGATCAGATTGAATTTCACACTCTGACAATTTTTTCTTTATTTATGCTGTGTGATTTGGAACTTAAGTCACATGACATTGTTTCTGCTTCCTGATTGAATGTCTACTACATTTTTAAAAGATTACAAAATGATGAGTAGAAAACAGTAAACAAAATAATGAATATCCTTCTTTAGCTGTGAGTATGAACAAGTGTTTAAAGAGCACCCATTCTACAAGGTTTGTGTGAAGAAAACCATATTCATATTATCATTGCAAACAGCAAAGAGAAAAGGGACAGTATCATGGAATGTTCATTAAAACTTTGCCCCCAGTCTCGCTGGGCCAAATTCTGCTCTCATTAGCTCCGGAGGGCACAATTTGACTATTGTTCTTGAATTTAAAAATAGAGAATAAATCTAAAACCCAGGACAAATAAAGGAAATTGAACTGAGGTCAGACACTATGGCATTGGGTATGTTAGATAGCTAGCTAGCTATATCAAAGCAAGGTAGCAGCGTTGCTGTATTTCCCCAATAATTTATTTTTTTTAAATAAAAGACTCATTGTTGAAACTCTCCCCAATTTCTAGCACTTACAGCCTCTGAAAATACTTCTTTAGCTATCATCAAAATTGTTCTTTCCAAACTTCCAGTTTACCGGACACCAGAAATCTTATACAAAATCTTGGTCTCACTATTTCTAAGCCATAGAGGTTAGAATAACTTCAGATAAACATCCAGAACCTTGTGAAATTCTCACACTGCTAATTAGCAATGATGTCACAGCCCTTCCAATGGCAGAATAAATCCAAAGAGGCTCCAGAAACAATAGCAGAAACCTCATTTCAGCTGCAATTCTGAAGAAAAGAGAAATCTCCTAAAGAATATTGAAATCCAGGTATATTCCCTTGTGATCCAGTCTTATGCATGGATTTTAAACAATTTTATGCTGGTTGACAATAGCCAAACTATATTTAAATCTTGTTTAAAAATGGATCCATTAACACAAGTTTATCATCAGTGGAGAAAAGTATATCTGATGGACAATGAAGGAAATGTTTTCAGGATCTGCCAAAATGTGAATCGGATGCTAGACTACATGAAAGAAATAACCCTAAGAAAAAAGACTGATGCCAACGTTAAACAAATTAGCAATTTGCAAGGAACAACTTGGATTTCTTCCAGTCCCATATACTTTTGATCTTGTGGATGTGAGCACAATGGGTCTGATTCCCCTCTCATTTACAGTACATCGGTGACTATTTAAACTAATGGACTTGTATCGGTAGAAAACCAGTGCAAATGAAACGAGAATCAGACTTTCTGGGGGTATAAGTACCAGAAGGGTGTCACTTACAGTTATAATGTAATTGGTCCAGATTATGGGATCTTGTAAATATTCGAGTAAGTTACCTGGAAGGCCGTTTGATCTGTTACACTCAGGTAACTCCTTTGATATGAGTTAAATTTACCCCACTATTATATGAAATATAATGAAAGTTTCAGATCATGTCAGTGAAGGCCACTGTACCAACTGCAACACTGATGAGCGTGAATCTGTACTTGCAATGCAGTTTTGTTGTGAAGAAAATATTCGTTCTAAGAGCTCTGGGCCAGATTCTCTTCTGGTGGAACTTATGATAGCAAAAACTGATTTACAGTAGAATCTCAGAGTTACGAACATCTCAGGAATGGAGGTTGTTCGTAACTCTGAAATGTTCTTAACTCTGAACAAAATGTTAGGTTTGTTTTTTCAAAAGTTTACAACTGAACTTTCACTTAATACATCTTTGAAATTTTATTATGAAGAAGAAAAATGCATTTGAGCAGCCATCACTCCCCATCATTGGATAATGGACCTCCAGCGACTGACCGCTCCCCATTTTACAATCCATGCCTGGTAGATTGTCGCAGTTCAAGCCACAGAGAAATCATGTCCAACCTAGAGAGGAGGATTTGTCAACTAAACTATCAATGGAACCTATAAGCAATAGGCCTTTTCCAAAAAACAGCCTTTAGACCTCAATTATGGCTTCTTTGGTTCCCCTCTATAATTTTATGGAGTCTAATATGTAAATGTTGGAAGATACAGACATTGCAAGAATGTTTCCATTTTCTAAAATGAATGTAAAATGTAAAATTCTTTTTGCAACTTTTCTCTGCTTTAACTACTGGTATTTCTTTGCTGAGCTCCTTTAGTTTCTCTGAACAGACAAAAGGCATAGGTATGTAGCAACCGGCCTGGAACCATGTTAGTTGAAATGAAACAAGCACAGAACATTTCCTTACACCGCCAAATGTTTTTTAAAAGTATCCCCTTTATTTTGTAGTAGTTTATGTTTAACACAGTACTGTAGTGTATTTGCTCTTTTTGTTTCTGCTGCTGCATGATTGTGTACTTCTGGTTCCAAATTAGGTGTGTGTTTGGCCGGTGAGTTCCTAACTCTGGTGTTCATAACGCTGAAGTTCTACTGTACATCAGCAGCCAATTTTCACCCATCATGAAGTCTGTAAAAACAGTGTAAATTGGGAGTAAATTCAATGACTTCTGTGCCGTTACTCCAGATTTACTCCAGCATAATTGTGACCAGCTTTGGTTCACAATGCTGAGTGTTCTTAGAGAAATCTTCTTTTGCTGTTTGTACAACGACCTACAATATACAACTAAACCCACTCTTTATTAAGTATAGGCACTGCTCTATCTTTAGGCAAACTAGGCATCACTGACACACCCCTCCCCGATGCCCCCAGTCCCGCCCCAACTGCACCCCTTCCATGAGGCCCCACCCCTTCCCTGCCTCTTCCCACCCCTTCCCCACCCCCATTCCAATCCCTTCTCCAAATCCCGGCCCCGGCCTCCCTCTTCTCCGCCTTCTCCCCTGGGTGTGGGGCTCCCTGCTCCTCCCCCTCCCTCTTGGAAGTGCCTGGAGGTAAGCAGAGGAGTGGGGATGCAGTGTGCTGGGAGGAGGAGGAACTTGGCAGGCTGCAGGAAATAACTCCAGGACGCGGGCGTGGGGACCATGGCGGGCTGCCGGAAATAACCCCACGGGCTGCGTGTTTGAGACCCCTGCCTTAGAGCATTGCACATGAAGAGGTGACAGCATTTGCCCCTATGTTTACAGCAGGCAAATACCAGGTTGTTGTGGTTGGGCAAACTCCAAGCTGTCCAAGTACTTTCTGAACCACTAGAAGAATTTGGCACATGGCTAGTGAAGTGATATGGCCACAGAGAAGAGGACTCAAAGTAGAATTAAGCCTCTGCCGCTGGGGTGAGAGCCAGAAAGTGTGTTCTCCTCCTGCCCCCTACTGTGTTTTAATAGGCTCTGGGGTTTTCTTTCTATTGTTTTAGAAGATAAATAGAAAAACAGGCTGCTAAAGTAACTAGCAACTCCAATTAGTTCCTTGCATTATAATTGCTGCTAATATCACAAAAAAAAATGGTTTGATGGTTCACGTGTATTATAATTAAATTGGGTACGTGGGCGACATCAGGTTGTGAAGATGTCTCCAGCAGTTACCATAGAAACAGAATCTCCGTGCGTAGCACTGTGGAGTGGTGTGATGTTGAGTGGGGAGTTCTAACATTTAATTTTTAAATTAAACTGCGAAGATAACCAGGAGGAAACAGCAAAACTGTCAGTTCAATGTTAAATCCATCCTGGGTTTTGGCTTTTCTGTACAGATTATCACACTGGCTTCTTTTCTGTTTTGGAAATTTGATACATGAGCTGGCAGCCGGCATAAAACATCGTGTGAGTTCTCAGCATTCCAGGTTCTAAGGCGTATAGTAAAAATAACTTTATAGTTGAGAAATATAATTATAAACCACTTCATTGATGCCTGAGATAAAGCAATATGATTTCCTTGCCATAAAAATTTTGCTTTGTACATTTTGACATGGGCTTGTTACCACATAAAACAAAGGCTTAATACGTTAGTAACCCCGAGTCTCTATTCATTAGCAATAAAACACAATATAGCCTTTGGTATAAAACATTTATGAAAAGAAATGTTAAGGAATATGTAATCTGAATGACAATGACTCTCTGACCAACTGGGAGCCACTTTCTTGATTACCAGGGTAACTTTCATTACACTATATACTTGACCGGAACTATTAGTATTCTAAAATTCTTATGTACAATCCAGTTGGCAAAATAATTGAAAAAATCATTAACTTTCTGAACAAGGCAAGTAAATTAGTAATAATTTGCAACCCTCCTTGCCTGCAGTGAATTTTTATTGTATCACAAAGATAACTGAAAAAGAATCCTAGCAATTCTTATCCGAACTCAAAAATCCCCAGCAGGCACAAAATAAATATCATCACAATGATCTGTTTTCTCCTGAGTTTTGCTAGCAAGCCTATGCTCCATTAGGCACATTAATATTGGATCAGGTTAATGGTAGGTCAGATCATGGGAGAATTATAGCACATGGCATTCACATGTTCAACAATTTCTAAATCAATTTTTAAAAAATCTTTCCTATGTTCATCAAAAACCCATAATAGGACTGTCATGCCAGGAACTAATGTCCCTGAGCCTGCAGCTCTTACTCATTTGAGTAAAGGCTACTGGAGTGATCACTATTTGATTGTGGCTAGAACGTGAATGTAATTCTGCAATGTGGTCTGGGTAAAGGACAGTGTGCAGTTGTGCTAACCCAAAAGCAAAGCCAGACTTAATTGTGATTGCTACCATAGAATGTGATTGTAGCTCATCTAGACATATCCTAGATAGCTTTAATCTATCAAGCTAAGGTACCACGCAGTGAAGTGGTAGCAGCCTGGGTTTCTGCAGGCTGTAATTACCCTGGGTTCGTAATGGGCTTAAACAGTTTGTGCTGAAGCCCATGTTGCCATGGCTTCATTGCTTTTGATACCCAAACTAGCTAGGTTTAGGTAGCTGGGGCTGTAATCAGACCCTGTGGTTATATTGTAGACATAACTCTGAGGGAGGGTCCTGATTTCTCCCTTGCTCCCTGTGGGAAGTAAGCAGTCCCAACCTTTTCCTGGAACCATTTCACTTCTCCACAGAAGAACTCCAAGGAGACTTGGAGATCAGCATACTGTAAGATGAAATATTATCAATAGTGGGGCTACGAGTGTGAACGTACCCTAGGGTTCTAAGTGCATAAAGCTGATTGTGGCAGACAAACTGCTTACAGAAAACAAAACTAGTGCGTCATAACACAATAGGACCTATTCATACAATCATAGAATCATAAGACTGGAAGGGACCATGAGAGGTCATCTAGTCCAGTCCTCTGCACTTATGGCAGCACTAGGTATTATCTAAACCAACCCTGACAGGTTTTTATCAAAACTGCTCTTAAAAATCTCCAGTGAAGAAGATTTCATAACATCCTTAGGCAATTTATTCCAGTGCTTAACAACACTGACAACTAGCAAGTTTTTCCTAATGTCCAACCTAAACCACTCTTGCTGCAATTTAAGCCCATTGCTTCTTGTCCTATCCTCAGAGCTAAGAAGAATTTTCCCCCATCCTCCTTGTAACACCTTTTTATGTACTTGAAAACTGTTGACATGTCCCCCCTCGGTCTTCTCTTCTCTTCTCCAGATAAAAAAAAAACAGTTTTTTCAAGCTTCCCTCATAGGTCATGTTTTTTAGACCTTTAATCATTTTTGTTGATCTTCTCTAGACTTTCTCAATTTGTCCACATCTTTCCTGAAATGTGGCACCCAGAACTGGACACAATACTCCAGTTGAGGTCTAATGTTTCTGCTCTACTCCAGCGCGGAGTGGAGCAGAAGAATTATGTCTTGTATCTTGTTTACAACATTCCTGCTAATACAGCCCAGCATGATGTTTGCTTTTTTTTACAGCAGTATTACACTGTTGGTTAAGGTCTCAAGAAACAGAGATGCCTGCCGGGAAATCTTTACTCACAGAGGTAGTGCTTCCATGCGTAGTGCCAGTGGAGTGAAAGGGACTATGCAAGTGAGTAAAGGTTGCCAGAACTGGCTTATTAGTAATTGAATGGCTCCTACCTCTCAGAGTCACATGCATTTTTTAATGAAAAGTTCCATAAATGCCAGTAGTTATTCCTGCACTCCTATGTGTGGTAGGCAAATAACATTTTTGTCCATGCCTCTATTTGATTTTTTCACAATTGCCTATTCAACTTTAAGACACATGCCCACCAACAGTTCAAGTAGAAATCAAACCACTCCTGTTGAATTGCACACCTCAGTTCATACATAATCATTCCCTCCCTTGGAAATCACACAGAAAACAGCAACCTGCCGCACTTACTGCACTCATTTAAGAGCAACCTGGTTTTATGCGTATATCACTACCCCAGTTTCCATTTCCTCCTAGAGAATAGGATAAATACAATATTTAGCACGGAAACATTTCATTCTCAAAGCACTTTACAAACATTAACTAATTAGTTATTCCTTAGAACATAAAAACTCTGAATTCAAACACTCCTGGATTTTGACATGGTAGATATTATCTTCCTTTTTTAATTAAGTAAAACCAAAGCAGAGGGAGTGGCGATAAGTGGATTTCCTTGGGCCAGAGGAACTGATCCTGAGAAATACTGAGCACCCACAGGTTCTATTAACTTCAGAAGGAATGGGGGTGCTCAGGATCTCTGAGGATCAGGCACATGGAGAGAATTAGGGTCAGGGCTCAGGAGTTCCTGATGCCCAGTTCGGCATATGCAGCATTAGTTCACGCAGTTAGATATTAAAGAGAGAGAATTGAAATTCTTTCACATTTTGATTGAAATTTCTAGAAAGCAAGCAAGCAAGACACTGATTATGTTTTCACAGTTCCCTCCACCTCCCAATTATTAGATCAGCTTTTGTATCGGTTATGATTTTGGCAAATGTGAAAAAACATTTCACAAAGAATCTCATTCATTTCCCCCCACCCACATTTTTTCAACCATATCTAATATTAAATAAAATTGGTGTAGTAAGAAAGTGGTGTTTGGTTCACTCTGGTATAGACAGCAGAAGCAGCCACAAAGCTCAAATTTGGATTCCAATCCAAACCAAAATCCAGGAGTGCTTTAATTAAGATTTTTGATTTGAGCCACCTCTAATTTTGCTAAATTATAATTGCACCTTTGTGTCTTTTTTTTTCAAGCTGAGAATAAAATGTATGGTTTGTATTTTTTAAAACGATACTGCTTTGTCAGAGTCTTTCATTGCAACCAACCAGCCTACTTCTCTCACAGGTGTCACAGTGGGTTATTTGCCCTATAATTTAATTAGTAGCTGTCAAAAGAAATTATTCTAGCTCTGACAGAATACCAATTGCACATCATTTAAAATGATCATTTTCCAAAGCTCTCTTTCCTGTAAAATGTCTAACTTTCATTCTAAGTAGGATTGGGTGAACCAGGTCAGCAGAAATGAGATCCAGCATGAACCTTTTGAAACTGGGATCAGTACCTCTTTGCCTTCCTTTTGCCACACAGACCCCTCTACTTCTGGTAATATTCTGTACACTCCATTACAGGTTTCATTTGATCTCCCACTTACTTCTCCCAGGTATGGAAACAGCAGGTGGCCTATCTTTTACAAATTAGGGCCAATACAAATTAGGCCCTTTAAACTCCTTGGGAATCTTTTAGCTGTCTTTTATGGGAGCTGGATCAGGCTCAATCTGGCTTCTAGTGCAGCCAAAAGTTTGAAATGTATACTGGAGTGCTTCAGACCAGGGCAACCTCTCCAGGGCACAAGTTTTAACACATCCGTTGGTCCAGTAGAAACTGTTGGGGCTGAGGAGACCCACAGAGTAGATTTGCCAAGAGTAGCAAGTCAGGAGAGGAGAGGAGAGTATCATATGGGAAAACATTTATTGCCAAATCCATATGATGATGGCAGGACAGTAGAGCCAAGAATAATTTAGGAGAGCAAAAGACTGCACTATGGCAGGGGAAGGATCAGGTTGGCTTGACTGAAACAATAAGAAGGAAATTACTGAGTGGGTCCGATGCATACCCCTTTGAAATCAGTGGACAGACTCCAAGTGGGCCTTGGGTCAGGCCCAGTATGCAAAATGTGGGAAGGAGAACTAAGAACTTTCACATGTATTGTTGTAGACGTGTTGGTCCCAGGATATTAAAGAAACAAGTTGTCCAATAAAATATATTACCTCATTCACCTTGTCCCTCTAAAATCCCAACTTTTGTCAGTTTAGTCAAAGTAATCCTCCTGGGCTTCTACCATCAGGGATTTCTTTGTATAACAGTGAACATTTAAGATACAGAGATTATGTAGAATTGAAAAGTGGCATAATACGGTGTAAAGTTTTTTGGAGGTGAATATGTCATTCGTTTAATTTTCCTAAGTCTTTCCAAAGGTTGTAAGAAAAACTTTCATTTGAAGAAAATGTAATTGTGCTACCTATTGCTGCTACAATTGTATTTAATAGCAGACAGAAATGTCAAATCTTCTTTGGGGACTCTGGGAGAACTAACGGGGCCTCCTAATCAAGTCTGCAATAATACAATTATATCCAATTTATAAGTAATCCAAGGGAAAAAAATCCTAAATCTCAATTCTTGGGCGAGGAACAAAGAACCTTGTCTTTGTAATGTATCAGTAATCCCTATTATCAAGTGTCATCATTGTATGAATGACTCCATTTATGTCCAAGAGCTCATCTATATTTATTGTTCAAAACAAGTTAAAAACAAATTTTGTTCACTTCAGATGGCTCTGTACTTCATCATCCTCTGCTGATCTGATTTTACAATCCTAAATCAAAAGCTTGAAGTGGTATGTGTGGTCACTTTAATGTTTTCAATCCACAGCCTTCCTTCTTTAAAGCCACCTTACTATACATAAAGGCATGACTGCTTTGATCCCCATCCCATTAGAGTAATGGACATTGCTTTCTATGCACTGTATGAATGGAAAATGTGTCCTTGAAGAACCCATCCTCAAGCTGTATATCACCTTTTTTCCCATTCTTCCTGGTAAATTTCACTTGATAAGAACAGAAATAGTAGGTTTTCAGTATTACTCGGCTCAAACATATTTGAATTAAGACAGGTACCCCAAAGGTAGGTTTATGTTCAATCATCTTCACCATAGAGCATCATTACATATTTTATGACTAGTTCAATTTGCTTCTAATAGATTAAAACATCTGCTGGAATTTATTATTACTATAAAAATATAATCTGAGTCAGTACTGAGTTGACTGGCCCTCACTGTCAGATGCTTAAAGATTTTATTTTACTTTAGTGAGATTTTTGAAAAGCTCATGTGAATTCAATTAAGGTAGTTTGGTATTTATCAGTCCAGTTATTTGCATAAATAATGGTGTCATAGCATTAACAGAGTAGTGAATAGGATAGTTCTGATAGCTGTGGAACTTCCATAATAATCTCCTGTTTTCAGACAGGCATAGCTATAACTGAGGAAAACCTACAAAATGTGTTCTGATTTTTAAATGAATTCACTTCGACACTGCTCACAACCCATTTGTGTTTTCTTTCCAATACGGTTCTAGCAAATGTGTTTACTAGCAGAAACATTAATTGAAATTGTCCTTTTAAAGTAAATATTAAAGACCATTCAAGGAAATAAAATGCTGAATTCCAAATTCAAATATTCAGACCAGATGTGATTTTTAAGAGTTAAGATCAACAGACAGGAAACAAACATACAACATGGCCTATGTACCCTTCCAACAGGTTTGATACAAAATTTTAAATAGTTACAATTAACTGCTTACAAGAAGCTAAAGGCAAATAATTAATTGCAAAATGTATTCAGCAAAAGATTTAAAAAAATACATTTAAGAAACTCATGGTTGCTTTTTGGACAATTCACAAATGGAAGATGATGTGAAGTCATTGATGAATGTTTGATTCGGAATTGCTCACTAGATGTTTTTACAACTTTCTCAAAAGTGTAACTTTAGGCTTGACATTTTTCCACTTGGTTTCAGCTCACAGGTAAATTTTTTGGAAAATCAGAGCAAGACCCAGGAAAAGTAAAAAAAAATGTATAGACCTCCACTCTTTCTTAAACAGCAATCTGTGAATCTCTTGGAACACTATTTTTCAAATCCTTTCATGAAAATGTATTATGCATTTTATTAGTGCATAAAAGACACAATGGTCCAAGCAATACAATAATGATAAAGTACAGCAATTCAAAGGAAAAAAGACACATGGAAATAAGCAAGAATGCCTAAATGGACACTGGGTAGATAGTAGACTACTGACGAGATATGAGTTTGAAATACAATATGACAGCAAAAGGACAACTCAGTTTTGTATGACATAAAGTGTTCATGTCATGAATATCATATGACTGCAGAAATAATACTTGTAATATTATGCTTGGTTCCATGCATATCATTACTAAATTAAAAATATTAAGAAAATAGAGGGAGTCCATGGGAAAAATAACAAATGATTAGGAGAAATGAAAGAGTGAAGTGGGACTAAAAGTATAAAATACTCCAAGAAAAGCTATATTAAGCACACAAAAATCCCAGTGAAGATATGGTTCTTAACACTTTTGAAGTCAGGTCACTTTTATTTACAAACGTAGATGTAGATTTAGGATGCTATTATTTTTGGATAGCCAGGCTTGAAAATTTCGTGTATGGTACTTTGACAATTTGCTAGTTTGGCCACTTAAATCACATGCTGTTGATCTGCTCTCAAATGGGATGACTCCCAAAGCTACAAAGAGCTATTAAGATGGCCATGCAAATACTTCCTTTGCAAATACTCATGTAAGTATTTATTTGCACAAGTATATCAAACACCTTGTTTTAGGCCCAAGTATTCTTGTGAACACTAACTCTTGGATTTGAAAAGTCAGCAAAAGAGATTATGAACACTGTCAAAGCAAATGCCAGGCTTTTATTTTAAGGAATGTTTGCAAATACTTTTTTCAGTATTCCTCTGTCTCTGTTACAAAGGAAGGAGCTTCTGCAATGGCTCTTTCCAATGGCAGCCCTAAATTGTACAGGTTAACTTAACTGGCTGAATAATTGACTGAAGTATCTTTTAATACAACGCTACATGGACATTAATCAAAGTAGAGACAAATGCAAGAATGTGAGAAACAATGTGTGTTCTATAAATAATAAAACCATTAATTAAAAATCATGGCTTAGACAGGCCTGTCTCAGTTTAAAAGAATGTAAACTTCATATCTTAAAACCATCCTATATCATATGTAGGCCTGGCAAAATTGGATTTTGATGTTTGATATTATCCATCAGCATTATAAATGTTTATTTTTAAGCATTTTATATACAGTATTTAAATTTTCATAGTTGTGGGAAATTATGGGAGTTGGGCCATTCAATGGGGATGTTAGATAATAATTACTTAATGACAGGAGATGATATTCAAAAAGTTTTAGCTTAACAACCATTAAAACACAAATTGACAGTAATGGTCAGAATCACGTCATAATATTCAAAGTAAATATCCTTAAATCAAACTCTACAATTCTCTATCTGTACATTTTGATTATTATTGAGGGAAATAATAATATTTGTGTGTATAGGATGAAATGGATGTTTACTGACATTTACCAATAACATTTTAATACTTCCAAGCCTAATGATGTGCCGATATAGTTTTCTCAAAGGAAAATGTGTATATTCTGGATCCATTCATTCCTAACAGACAGAATACAGTGAGTTGTGAAAGGAGGCCATGTCTACACAGTCATGTTATATCAATATAGTTTGTTCACTCTAAATACAGCAATTTAATTGTAGTGAACTGAAATGTGTCCATAGCACTTTGTCATGGCACTTTCATTGTTAATCATTGCACACCTCAGCATTAGTCTGAATTAACCACTCAGCATTCTGGGCCAATATTCCATGGTATTCTGTTCCGATGCTTTCATGTGGAACATTCTGGGCTGAATATTAGAAATCAGAGGAATTCTGGGACTCGCAGTCAAAATAAACTCCCATGACTCCTCATCTGGCATCCATTCCATTTTGCCAGCACTATTTTTAAACTGGTGTCAGGAGGACCCAGTGATAATCAGGACAATCACTAATCTGAACAGGATGAGGCTCATGCATTTTGAGTTGCATGGGCAGGTGGATTTGGCTCTGCAGTTCCATGCAGCTGGTGTTGATCTGGCAATTAAGCTAATGGTGGAGCAGGAAGATGAATGTGGAGCATTTATCTGAAGCAGCTTTACTCTGTGGAGCATTGCTTCTGGGCCAACTACTAGCAATCAGTAGTGATGCAGAATTGTGATGACCACCAGCAGCAGCAGCAGAACATCTGGATGACAAAGGCTATTTTCCTTCAAATCTGTGCAAAGATCATCCTGGAGTGGCAGTGCACTTTAAATTTTTAGTTCATAAAAGAGAACTTAAGGCAAAGACAGGGTCAGAAAGCTTGACAATGTGCCAGAGGTTACTGATTGCTTTGACACAGATCAAGTTAGCAAACTGTACTAAGGGCTATTGATAGGATACTTGTGACTATTCTTTGCCCCTCCTCCCCCACCAGACCAAATGCTTTTATCAATAGGAACGTTAGGGTTAGGGCTAGAGTTAGGATTAAGGTTAGGGTTAAGGTTTTATTCACTATCCTTAACAACAGCAATTAATAGTATAGGATAAAAAAAAGGCAAAAAATAGTAGTGGACTATGATATGGCTAACACAAACTTGATAAATATCAGAGGGGTAGCCGTGTTAGTCTGTATCAACAAAAACAAGGAGGAGTGTGGTGGTAGCTTAAAGTGTAACAGATTTATTTGGGCATAAGTTTTGTGGGTAAAAAACCCACTTCTTCAGATGCTTGGAGGCAGATAGTTTACTGTTGTTTTTCCTCTGTAGAGAAGTGTGCATTGTAAATGGCTTGCCTCATCTCTGTAAAGTCTAGCCACATGAAAGTTTGTGTGGAAGGTTGGTTTCGTATGAGAGTCTCCAGTTTTGAGAGCTTATACTTTATCTTCTCCTGTCTGCTGCACAGAATGCTGATCAGGTGGTTCCTCAGTTTCTTTGAGCATATGTGGCACAGACTCTAACCTAACTCAGTGTCACATGTTGATTGCAATGGATTTTGTACTTTCAGTCCATTTGGTATGATGTCCATCTGTTTGCACTTGGAGAGGAAGATGTCTGTCTGTATATGTGTGAGTTTTTTTTAATGAGGTAGATGGATTTCCACTCCATACAGCTAAATTCAATGCCTTACATGGTGTCAAGTAGCAGAGGGGTAGCCTCCATGCATCTGAAGAAGTGAGTTTTTTACCCATGAAAGCTTATGCCCAAATAAATCTGTTAGTCTTTAAGGTGCTAACAGACAAACTGGACAATTGGTTGATATAACTATTCAGTTTTCATAATCCAATCACACAACCACAATAGAGAAAACCCTTGTACTCAAATACTATCTTGGGAAGGTGACTTTGTTTAGCTTTTTTGACTAAGACCTGGTCTACACTGGGGTGGGGGCTGGGAGGTGGAGCAATCGGCCTAAGATACGCAACTTCAGGTATGGGAACAGCATAGCTGAAGTTGATATATTTAGGTCAACTTACCACGGTGTCTTCACAACACTGAGTCGACTGCTTCCGCTCCCCCGTCGACTCCGCCTGAGCCTCTCGTAGCGGTGGCGTACCGGAGTTGATGGGAGTGTGCTCAAGGATCGCTACCCACCAATCCAATGGGTAGTGTAGGCCTGCCCTAAGAATTCCTTAGAATAGGGCTTCATTTGTGCCAACTGGTTATCAACTCTGGAAGGTCTCAGGATCTATAGTAGTCAACCCCTTTGATCTATCTCCCAATTAATTATATTAGCCTCATGATCTGACTAACATTTCTAACTACCTAAAATAAACTCCTATATTTATACAGCCTATATAGCTTGAGTGTTGATCAAAAATCTTGCACACTTGATCTCATTTTATGCCTAAGTACACCTAGAACTTGAAAGGCAGTGTAAAACCATTAACTATGGTAGGCACAAGTACAGTGTTCTATAATCCTAGTTAATAACAGTCACTTGTTTAGTTTTAAAGCTATTTTACAACAATTTTGTTTGAAACCTTTACAAAACCAAGGCACACTGACAATCTTTAGAACACATATACAAGCATGTCCACATCCTTACTAATTAGGTCCCCAGTTTCAGGAAGTGGTCAGTTGACTGATTTGGGGCATCACCCAAGAGAAAATCTCTGTGTTACTTAGCACCATATCTTTGCTAAGCTGTCAACTTTCAGGTCAGTTATTGTTGACAGCAGGAGCTGATGCTGCAAACACAGGTGGCACAAAGGATGATCATGAATATAATTTTTTCCCATGGTGAGCTAGCAAGCAACCCAAATTGCTGCAAAATAGAAAGAAACATTTAAAGGTGCCTTCTGAGGTAGGTACTTAATGTCACCAGTAGGACTCCCAGATGGCCTGCTCAGAATATCAGTCTTCTGCCCTCTGGGTGTCTTCAGCTTTGATGAAGTATGTATTGAAGGAAAAAAGCCATTTTATCCTTCTTCTGCTGGGTAGTCAAACTTTTTTCTTTCTTTTTTTTGGAGGCACTGGCATGGACCGATCAGAGGGTGACCCATACTTCTTCTGAGGAGTCAAAATGTCCAACCAAAATGAGGGTTACCCTCTCTCACCATCCAATCAGGGAATGAGACATGCACTTTTTGTCCTCTTAAAAACTGGGACTAGAATTTTCCAATGTCTTTGTGTGACACATCTTGTCATACTAACTTGTGTAAAACAAGTTAGGTCGCAGCTGTTGGTACAACCATCTTGAGACATACCGTGGGACAATGGTCGGTTTGCTCTGGTTAGCAACTTATTGTCACAAGCTGCTTTCCATGCGTCCCTTTCCAGTTCACTCCCTAGCCAGCTCTGCAGTTATGCTTGCTCATGTTTCAATTTCTCCAGCAATGGTCTGCTAGTTGCTGAAATGTTCAGTTTAAAGTTAATATAGTTTATATAAAGGGCCTCCATATTCTTTTATCCTCTTTAAACTCATTTTAGCAGTACACTGTACATTGCAAAGTCACTTCAAGAACTATTGTTCTCTAGCAAGCTGAAACAGCTGCATAAATCTTCCATTTCTGTTCTCCTTGTTTCAACAACAATGTTGGGACCTTGGTATGTATGGCTGAGCTGAGTCTGTGCATTATTTATCAAATAGTTACATTGCTGATTATTCCACTCTGTGGTTGAGTGTCCTTATAAACACACAATGTGATTTCAATTTGTTTTATCTGTTGCCTTTTTTTCAGCACAGGTGTATTTCACTATCTTGATAGCGTAAACATTCTTGATTCCAAACATTAGTCTTACTTGATCACTGAACTAAAAGAAATCAATAGACACTCAATCCCTTTCTTCCCCACCAGGATTGCTTATGAGGTAAACCTTGTCAGTAAAGTTTAAAATATTTTGACCAAAGCCGTATTATTTAAAGATGACTTCCCTTTTATACACATTTTAATTATACTATTAGATTCCATTAAGTCTCCTATTTTACTGCTGTACCTGGCACATCATACAATATCAATGTTTGATATTAATTTAATATGAATTTTAATTCATGTATTTATTCACAGGGTAAAAAAGCTGCACCTGCAGCAACTCTGAGCATCCTCAGGTTATAGAAGAAATATAGATCATGGATTTTGTATTTATTAGGCCTCTGTTCTATCTATTGTAAAAGATTGGACAATGGCTTAAATAGTAAAAACTAATAACTTGGGTCCTCAGTTACTACAACTCCCTCCCAAGGGGCAGGCACTCCATTTTGATCTTTTGAGAATGCTCCAAGAAATAGTCTTTATCCATAACTTTGCCTTCAAGGCCCTTTGTTGTGATCAATTAAACACTTCAGAGATCAGATCTTCTCTAGCCCCCCCCCCCCCCCCCCCCGCCCACGAGATTTGACAGCCTCTATGTGGAAATAACTCCCCACTTTGTACAGTTACAGGTGCTAAGGGAAATCAGAAAAAAACACAAGTACTTATTATTCCACTCCTCCTAGTCTCCATGCCAACAACGATAAAATATATCTTCTCCCACAATATCAGAGTGTCATTCTCATCTCTTCCCACTCCGAAGGTAACACATCCTTCAATGTGGTATCACATTTTATAACTTAATTCTCCATACTACAGGGCCTCTGTAGCTTTATGGATGCTTGACATTTTTGTAAATGTAGTTTGGGAGCTGTAGGATGGGAGGTTCAATGTCTCTTTTCTTTGTAGGGTGGCTGGCTGAGTTGGGGGGGCAGGGGCGGGGCAGAAGCAGGGGACAGGTTAATAATTTTGTGTGTACTTTTGCAAGCTGTCCTAGAATTGAAAGATAAAATCTTAGGTGAATCACCAGAAGACAGAGAAGGGCCCTGTTCAAATAAAGGCAATTGACAAACTGGGGAGATATACATGCCCACTACCGTGTCCTCCCTCTTTAATGTACACAGGAGAGTGCTCAGAGAGCTAGTGAGACAGTGATGGTGAAAGGCAAACACTTGTTATATGGAGAACATTGAAAGAGCTGCTTTGCCATTCAATATTTGTACCTATATTGACCAGTAACTTTGCTTTCAGTTCTCTTTTATGAATCCTATAGGTCAGCAAAAAGTGCTTTGCAACATTAATAGAATTCTGTATCCAAATACATTATAGTGCTTTAAAATATCTAGGTATTTTGAAATGTCTCTGTTGCCTGAGTTGGGTCATTTACGTCATGAACACTACACTCCTGTAAAAGCTGAGTGTGCTAATGAAACTGTGAACCAAGTACCATTTCCAATGATTTTTGTAATCTTTCTGTTTCAGTGACTACAGTAAAGGTGACTTACATGCCATGCATTTCTTTTTTAAGACATCTCAACATCCTGGTGCTGACAGCCTGTGCAAAGAGTGTAGAGGGTGGGGAAAATTTCACTATGGTTCATAGGGGGAGGGAGAGCAAGCAGGAAACAGCTCGATATGGAGAGGTGTTCACGTGTAGAAAGAGTAGCAGGTGTTTGTGGGATTTAATACTGCAGAGATATACAAATAATAATGCTGGAAGTTTCTGGCATGGATGCCACATGCTGCATGGGGGGCAGCTAAATGCCAAGTGGGTGGAGAGAGACTCCTAGGCCGCACATGTCACTGGACAGCCTGTTTGTGGTGGGGGAGGGGGAAGGAAGTAGCTTAAATCACACTATGCAGTTTTACTATAACACAGAACATAATTCTTATAGGCACCAGTCTCCTTTGAAGCAGTTTCAGCCATGCAGGATCTCAAGGTCCTTTCTTCCCATCTTCTTCACCAGTCCTTGGAACAACCTGTCCCTTGGCCTTGCCTTTTTCCTTCTCTGACACCTTTATTCCTTGTTTTATTCCACCAATTTGGGCCTTTCCCGAGGACTGACCCCTTGGTTTTCTGTGGACAAAGCAGACTTTATGGATTTATTCCCCAAGCCATGTAACACATTGTTAGTATACTGCAAGCTCTTTGGGGGCAGGGAATGGCTTTCTGTTAGGTGTTTATATAGTGCTCAGTTCGGCGGGGTCCTGACATGACTAGGGCTTGTAGGCTGTACTCCAGTGCCAATAAATTAATAATAATACATTAATAATGTTATTACTATTTATCATCTTTCCAAAAAAAAAAAAAGACATTCTACCCACAGGAATCTTAGTCATAGAAACAAAACATCACAATACATAGGTTTGGAAGGCTTAGAGTTTGATTAGTAAATGTCAGGAAAGTTGATTTTACTGTACACACACAAACTGATGAAGAAATAGTTCCATCAATAACAACAGACATTTACAGATAGGCACAGTAAAAAAAATGCTGCTTGAAAACTTATTAGTGTTTGATCTGAGGATATTTACTTCATATATTTTCACATTCAGTGTTGACAATTTGTGTGGTAAAGGTTATGAAGCTTTTATATTTTGAATCTAGGTGTCTACTGTCATTCAATAATTATTGTCTGGTCCTCCCCCCGGCCATGTGTGATCCTTATAAATTTCCCACAACTGAAAATAATTAAATAAATAAGAATAAAAAGAAAAAAGTGTTGGAAACCAACCATTTTGTGCAGTTGTAAAAGATGAAAATTGAATGAATAGATGAAAATTGAAATAGATGAAATATATTTAATATAAAATAGTTTAAATAGATGAAAATTGAAAAAAATGCTTAAAAATAAACATTAATATAATCCACCAAACTTATAAAAGAAACTTGAATTCTTCCAAATTTACCCATACAACTTGGACAAGACAACAGAAGGCCCAGTCCTTTTCTGGTCATAGTGTGGCAAAAAAAATTTGACGGTTGGATCATAGAAACCCCCTTTGGGGCTGCCACCTGAAGTGCTGAGACTACCTCTGGGCCTGTTTTCCCTGCCATCTTAGGACTTCAGTACCTTCCCTGGTTTGAGACAGACACACTTGCCTGCTACAAACACAGACCTAGGTCTGAACCATTTCCCTCCACAAGTTGCAGGCTTAACTGAAAACAGTTTAAAAAAGTGCTCCTGTCTCCAGTACTCATATACCCAAGCCCCAATGGGGTCCAAACCCCGAATAAATCTGTTTTACCCTGTATAAAGTTTATACAGGGTAAACTCATAAATTGTTCGCCCTCTATAACACTGAAAGAGTGGTATGCACAGCTGTTTCCCCAGCCCCCAGGTATTAATACATACTCTGGGTTAATTAATAAGTAAAATGTGATTTATTAAATACAGAAAGTAGGATTTAAGTGGTTCCAAGTAGTAACAGACAGAACAAAGTGAATTACCAAGCAAAATAAAATAAAACACGTTAAGTTTATGCCGTAAGAAAGTGATTACAGATGAAATCTCACACTCAGAGATGTTCCAGTAAGCTTCTTTTACAGACTAGACTCTTTCTGGTCTGGGTCCAGCGACCACTCACACCCCTGTAATTACTGTCCGTTGTTTCTGTTTCTTTCAGGTATCCTTTGGGGTGGAAAGGATACCTCCTGAGACAGCTGAAGACAAAATGGAGGGGTCTCCCAGGACTTTATATAGTTTCTCCCTTGGGGTGGAAACCTCTCCCTCCTCCGTGTAGAATCCCAGCTATAAGATGGAGTCTTGGAGTCACATGGGCATGTCATATGTCTCTGCATGATTTAGTTCTCTACAGGGAGATTCCCATGAAATCTCAGATGTGGATTGGCACCTATCAAGGTCCGTTGTTCATCAAGTACTTCAATTTACTTGAATTACCCCTTTCACACTATGTTGATCAAATCTGCCTTAGGTGCTTTCTACAGCAAACACTTTAAATACAAGCATAGAGCCAACGCTCATAATTTCAGATATAAAAATTATACAGGCATACGATTATGATGAATACATGCTGTAGAACATAACAGATATGTTACATGGCATATCTAGCATAAAACATAGTACAATTATGTCATATTTATATTCATAAGCATATTTCTGTAAAGCATTATGGGGTGAACGTCATAAGAAGAATTACATTTTCTTCTTGCTTCTTTATTATACCTCTATTTAAGTTCAGATTCTGCTGCTTTTGGAAATGTATTAGGATGGGAAACTGACTCCCTGCATCTCTTCAGAGGTAGGTGTATTAGAGTAACCTGCTGTTTGGCATTTAAAAACAACACACACTTAGGACTGTGTTCCTATAGGATTTTACAGGCACATCTCTCAATAAAGTCCATATAAAATACTGTTATTCTGAGCAGCAGTGGTGAGTGCATTGATCACCAGCATCTTTGAGACTGGGTGTGAATGTACCTTCAATTAACATAACTTACAGGATGTTATTCATAAGCCTTCCCCCGCATCCTCTTTGACATAAGACAAAAGGGGGTTATGAACCAGTTCAGGAGTTTGGGCTGAGTCACTGAAGGGAGTTCGTTGATTATTATTTGTATTTTATTTGTGCATATATGTGTATGGTGGAGCAGGGAAGGCAGAACTGAGAATAGACAAGAATAGAAAGAGAGGCAAAAAAAAAAAAAAACCAAGAAAAGCAGACAGTAGCGGGTGAGCACAGTTTGATCATGGATAAAACTAGTGAAAGAACTTTTGGGTCTGTTGGCTAAAGAGATTTGAAGCTGTAGGCTAAGAAACTGCTCCTTTTGTTCTTGGTTCGTTCTGCATTCAGAGAAGCAGGACTTTATATAGATTCACAGTAAATAAACAAGATTTCATCGAAGAAAATACCAGACGCCATCAATTGCTACTCCCAGCTGGAACATCCCCAAACTGCTAAACTTTGAATAGTTGCTTGGGTCAAAAAGGGACAAGAATATAGTTAGATAAGAGGTGATGGAACTCTATGCAATTGGCATGTTGAATGGAAAATGTATCTTCATGATTTCAGTTTCTCACAATAGAAGATAAATTATTTATTTAATAATTGCTTTATTTTCTTAAAATATTGTGAAAAGAAAAAAGAAATATTTTGGAGGGGGGTGGGCAGTGCTAGGTGTAGGAACTTTTTGAAGTTGTCAGCAGAAAAGAATTCTTATGGGTCGTATGCCAGCTGCCACTTCCCAGTTGAATTTGAGATATAATGTGACATATGTGACTAAGATTTGGTTGATAGTCCTGATATGAAAGTATTGATCCTCAGATTCACAACAGCATTGCTGAAAGCTCTCTGAATTTACAGCCAGTTCTAAGTGCAGGGAGTCATCTTGTCCTTCCAGACTCACGACAGCCCACTTTAATTTTTCATTAAATATTTTATGACCACTTGTTTTTTTGCTATCCAGTGAAGTTATGCTGATGCATTCATTTAGGCTTTATGTTGAATAGAGACACATTACTCATGAATCATGCATTCCAGATGAAATAAATCAACAAAGTAAGCATTGGCTTGGCTTACATTCAATGAGGTAAGCTTTTCTGGGATTTAAAGATTCTTTGTCTTGCTGAACATTTCTCCAAGACAAATCACTTACTGAATTAAATTACTTAAAAGAAGATAACTATTTCCCATGCAGATCACTTTTTAAGTAATGAACTTAATGGTTAGGCAAAACAATCAACTTTATGCAAAAGTACATTGAGATCAAATCCTACAATTTCACTATCAGAAAAGAAGTTGAGTGATTCCTCTCTACTTACATAAACAATGGTTGTCATCATATCTGAAAAATAAGTTATATTTTTACTTTTTTTCCTCTCTAAGAGATCTCAGTTATCAATTCCTGTTACCTATCAACTAACTAAACTGAATGCATCCTTGAAAAAGGACATAATTAAATTAAATTAATTAGTAGTGAAAAGTTTGTCAGTTTTTAGGGTTGAATTTTCAATGTTAGCTGTGCACATGGATAAGTTAATTCACACTTTTAATAAACCCCCTGGAATGAGGTGGTATGGACCCATGGTCTTCCCACTGTGTCTTAAGTACACAGAGCTGTGGGACAAAGGAAACCACTACTGAAGGAGAGGGCAGATGGCAGCCTATGGTTTTGAAGAGAATCCCTTACCAAGTGGCTTGGGCCTAGGTCTGGAGCCTTGATATGTGGGCCAGTCAAAGCTCCCGTCTTCTCTCAGCCAGAAGGAAACAGAATATGCAGCCACAGGATTGATGTGGTTTCTAGGCCTCCACTGGCCTCAAGATATGCTGGGTAGGCAGATAGACTATCAGCAGCTCTCTCCCTCATAACAAGAGAAACTGTGGAGTGAGCTGTAGCTACTGTTAGTCTCTCCTAGGCAAGGGAAACTCCACCTTGTTTGTTTTGAACTTTGTCTGGCAAATGTCCGGGGAGTGTCTGGATCCTCAGCAGGAACACCGGGGAAGAAGATAACCCAGGGTGGGACCTTCACTCTGTACTTCAACACAAGGCTTTCAGCTTTTTTGTCTTAAGCTTTGTCACCAGACTCTGGGGAAGGAGGATACTTTGATTTAAAAGCAGTTACACAGGTGTGGTCATTTGTAAACATAAGTTTGTGCCCCCATCCTTAACTCTCCTCACTTGTGTGTAAATTAACTGTGTGAAATTGCAGTCACCTTCTTTGAAAACCTCTCTTAGTTTCTCACCTGCATGCATACACCCTTACATAGACTTTATATACAGAACAGTATCTTTGCACCATCCTGACTCTGGGCTGCTGTATCCCAGTGAGATTCCTGGAATAACTCAGACATCAAAAAGCAGTTTCTCCTCTCTGGGTGTTCACACCTCCAGATCAGCTGCTGGAAGTGGGCCTCAACTCCCCCCCCCCCCCCCCCCCCCCCCCCCCCCGATTGAATTTACCTTGCTTTCTTGGCTGCATATTTATACCGGCCTCTGGAGATTTCCACAACATTCATCTGATGAAGTCGGTCTTAGCCCACGAAAGCTCATGATCCCTAAGATCTGTTAGGGGCTACACGACTCTTTGTCACTTTTGCAGATCCAGACTAACACGGCTACCCCTCTGGTATGCAGACATCAAAGTTACAACAGCCAGTACCAGCTTCCTGATGGTGGCAGCACTACTAGAATCCCCCTAGTGCTATGCTTTGCAGGCTTACTCTCTTTTACCTCTGACTGTACCCTCCTCAAACCCTTCTGGACTCACCCTGAAAGGTCCCCAAAACTGGTGCTGCCCTACTCACAATGTATGTCTAGCAGAATAACCTCCAGATGTTCCAGTGATTTTCATAGGCAACAAGAGCACAGGTACTAAAAGTCGGAACTGAGTGCAGCAGATATTCTTGTTGCTGGCTCAAAATTACTTCACACAAGTCCCATAGAAACCAGTGTGGAAGTCCACAATAGGGATGGAATAGAATTGCCAGGGTGGAAATTTCCTGTACAGAGTTTAAAGATTTATCCCATATTGTGTCTCTGACCTCCTCAGAATAGATGCTTAGGAAATGTTCTTCAGAGGTGGGTTGGCTTGAGGCAGGATTTCACCTACTTAGCCGAAGTACATTGGCATTACACAGCTGGAGTGGATTTTACCCTGCAACATACAGTTTTGGAAATAAAGGCCTTTTCAACTAACTGACACCAAAATGTTCTAGTTTATGAGGGTGGGATCCACAAAGGTACTTAGATGCCTAACGCTCTGATTTAGGTGCCTAAATCTGGGGCTTAGGCCCCTAAATCCAAGTTGTATCTGCACTGTGATCCACAAAACTCCTGCCAAACCCTGTAGGCACCTACAATCCCTGGGTCCCTAAATTGTCAGTGCCAAACTTCCCTCAGTAAAAGTTCTGCCTCTGAGTGTTCAACTGCTGCCTTATCCTAAATTTCCAGGAGCCTATCTCTGCCTAATCCCCAGAGTAATTCATGAACTGGGGGAAGACAGGTGGTCATGCGCCTACTTCGCATACACAGCCTAGTCCAATAGGCAGCCCCTCAGTATGCCTACTGGATCGGGTCCAATTCAAAATGTGGCTGGAGGATGAGGAGGTTGTGGTGCCCCCTCATAACCTTTAGCTCACTGGTGCTGAATAGAGAGGAATAATCACTTGCCTTCATCTGCTGGTGACTTTAATAAATTCCTCACAAAATTAATCAGAGGAGCTGCAGGTACCTCTTGGGGTACTGTGTTAAGGAGAGCTGCATTAATCAGGGATCGATGGGCTGTAGGATTAATTTCTTTTAGCTTAGGGAACTGATTTCTCAGGTGCTCAGTGGAGCACCTTCTTGAACCATTTTCCTGCACAGGAGGTCTGTGATGGGGATTTCTAGGAGGGAAACAATTTTGGGGAGGTGAGTGCCTGGGCTCCCAACTTTCTTCCTCCTTCCCAGGTATAAAATAGAGTCTCCCTTTACACTCAATTTGTGCCCCTCATTCTGTGTCTCACACTCATTAGACATTCAGGCTTGCACAAAGGAATCAGCCAGGATGGTAATTTCCTATACAGAGTTTAAAGATTTATCCCATATTGTGTCTCTGACTTCCTCAGAACAGATGCTTAGGAAATGTTCTTGAGCAAAGAGATCAAACAATTGATCATAGTTTTCAGCCCTCTTTCCCTTTACCCATTTTCTCATTAGCTCACACATTTTATAGTCATACTCACTATGACTCCTGCTGACACTTTCTCTGCGAATTCTACATTTCAACCTGTGTAGGTCAGGGATAATTTTAAACCTTTGCACGTCAGCTTTTAAAAATTCAGGACTGTTCAAAGCCTCATCAATTGGCAATTCCTGAAATATATGCAAAGCTTTACCAGAGGGTTTTGCAGTTTGGGGACTTGTCCTCTGGAACTTTCTGAACTGCACACAGCATTTCAAAAGTGGAAGGATATTCTTCAAAACAGTTTGTTTCCTTGTATGCAGGAAACAACTTATCCCAGCTGACTGTTTCTTCTATGAAGGGAATGACTGTGAACTGTGGGAACTGTTCATGTTTTGTCATCATGTCCTGCTTATACGGTCTCGCCTTCTCCTTTTCTAGGGCTTCTTTGTCATTCTGCCTTTCTGCCTCTGTCTCCTTGGTTGTCATGTCTGCTTGCCACTTTTGGCATTGCCTTGCTATTTCTGTTTCCTTTACTCCAAATAAACAAACATAAAACAAGAAACCACAACCTTTCATTGACTGTTCCCAACCACCACACTTAAGGCTCACTTAAAACTGTTACACCACTGTATAAAATGTAAATCTCAGTTAAAATAGCGAACTATATAAATCTTGTTTTGACTATACCATTATCACATTCCAGGGTGCAATCCAGACCAGTCAAGAGTTGTGGCACTGTGGCACCCCCTTAATTCACCACTATCATATAATGATATATTTTGTACAAAGTATGCCTTGTATCATTCTAAAAGTCTTCATCTGTTAAACATTAATATCTTGTTGGATTGTATGTGCTGTCACCGTATGGGAAATTATAAAGTTCTGCTATATGTATGTTACTGAAAGATATTGTGAATTTGGAAACACGCACAACTAACCTTTCAGATACAACAAAGAAGAAGCTAGTCAGTGCTATTGGCCCATCAACAAAGATAACAGGTCATGGAAGAGTTTATCCTCACCTGCAGATGCTTCAGACTGCCATGACTCATCAGGAACATACAAGGGCATGTGATCAAACCACATGCTACAAAACTCCATTTTGGTACCTGTATTTTTCCACAACCTGGGTTGGGAACCTGGCTTAAAATAAAGGGGTTCCCTCCATGTGTAGAGACTATATAAAATGGGGAGGGACATCATCTCTTGGACTCACTCTCCACACAATACGACACCTGGAAACACCCGAGGAACAAAGACTGAACTGGGGGAAGTGCTGGTCCCAGGTTAAAGGGATTTCTAACCTGTGTATGGAAATTTGGTGGACTGCTTGTATCATCAGTCAGGGTGAGATATTGCTGATTCAAATCCTCTCTAGTACATTAGGCTTAGACTGCATTTTTGTTTATTTGCTAGGCAATCTGCTTTGATCTGTTTGCTATCATTTAAAATCTACCTTTTGTGGTTAATAAACTGGTTTTATGTTTTATCTTAACCAGTGTGGTTTTCAGTGAAGTATTTAGAAAATCTCAGCTCAGTTAACAAAGGGTTGTACATATCCCCCATCCCCACACAAATCAAGGTGGCAGTGGACTATTAATAAACTTGCACTGTACAGACCGTGAGCAGCGCAAGATGATTTATATGTGGGTTTATACTCCAGTAGGGGTGCACGGCTGGGGAGCTGAGAAATTGGCTGGTTCCTTTATTGGTGGTCCATGAGTGGTTTAGGCAAAGCACTCAGGTGACTCAGTTGAGTGTGTGGTGCCACTTGATGTTGTGTTGGGTGATACCCGAGGCTAGTTGTGAGTCATCAGCAGAACAGTTGGGGGTAGGGTGGCCATATTTCCTTAAGTTGAATATGGGACACCTAGTAAAATTACTCATATTCAATCAATCAGAACTATGCAGTATAAACATTCAAATTAACATCACGTTGATTGAGCCCCTGTTAAAAAGAAAAACTGTGTAGTTGGATTTTTTTCTTTAAGGCTTTAGTGTTCACAGTGGGAGGGGTGACACACACCCACAGCTCCCGCCCCCCACATATGCGGGGAGAGGTGACCCACATTCCAATACACCTCTCTCACACCAGTGTGTGAGTGTGTAACTGACCAAACCAATCCTCCCTGTCTGGCGTGCTCCACTCTCCTTGCCTGACTGCGCTCCTGAAATGAACATGCCTGTCCTCCTAGTACTTGGCACCACATCTCCCTGAGGCAACACGTGCCAGGCATGCAGGGTCCCCCCCCCCCAATTTCTGCCAGGGTTCACACCAGAATGTGTCCAGCAGCAGTCTTTTGGGGGGGGGGGATGCGGGGTGGAAGTGATAACCTGGCCTGTGTCTTTGCAGGGTTCGTCTCTTCTCTCCTCCCCATCCTGTGTGGCTGGAAGCAGCTTGTCCCTTCCCACCCACACAGTGTCGAAAGGCAGCCAACACCTCCAGGCTGCTGCTGGCCACTGACACAATCCAGCCATCTCCTGTCCCCTGACTACAGCACGAGCAAGAAGAAGTTAAGCCCTAAGGATGCATTGTGCAACAGGGCCCAGGGAACCTGACTGCAGGGACATCAGCCAACCTGGCCAGAGAGGTGGCTCAGCAGGGAACAGAGCAGCCCTGTGCTTCCTGTGGGAAGGACCCAGCCTCTCATCCCCTACCACGAGAGCTTAGCTGGGGGGTGGGTGGGGGGGAGAAGCTTCCCCGTGCCAGTGTTGTGTGGGGTGTTAGAACATTCAGGGCATGGCTCCTCCTGGCCAGCACCCCAGGCTAAAGGATCTTGGGCTTTCCCAGGGTGTCGGCCCAGCCAGAGGCCATGGGGGAAGGAAGAAGTTTGTCAGCAAAGCTGTTGATAAGCTGAGTGCTCTGACCAGGGATAATTCTCACACCGCTGGGAGTGGGACATGCCCCCCAAGGGGAGATATGAAGGAGCAGCAGGGCTGAGGGGAAGGGGCAAATCAGGGAGAGGACAGAGAGAGGGGGAGCACATAAAGGGCCAATGGGCAGGCAGCAGAGGTGACATGTAACTGGCTGCTGCCTAGGGCCTGTCTGCACTCACCAGTACCATAGCTCACAGCGCGCACCCAGTGCTGGCCAGAAACAGGACCAGGGGTGGGTCCCTGCTGGGAGAGAGTCAGCATGCAGCACGGGCTGCACTGACAGACCAGCCTGGGGAGCGGCTGACCCTGCATGCTGCATCTTCGCCCCACCACCAGCCTTACACACAAACCCCATCATTGGCCACTAGACTCCAACATTCACTGCTGATGGGCAGGCATCTGCCGGGCAGGGATCCATTCAGCAGCAGGACTGCCAGGACTGACGGGGGGGGGGGGGGGGGAGAAAATATGGGACAATTTGCCCATTTTAAGGAAAAAGTTGGAACACCTGTAGGAGGGATTAAGTATGGGACTGTCCCTTTAAAAACAGAACATCTGGTCACCCTTAGTATGGGAGGCCAGCCTAGCTGAATAGTGAGGAGGCACAGTGGTTCCAACATCCTCCAGGCTTTACCACTGGGGTGACAACCCTTCACAGTCACCCCGTGTCCTGCAACTGTGGGTGCCTCACAATACTTCACTGGTGTCAGTCCCAACCTGGTCTACTCACAAACAGTGTGCAGGTTACACCCTGACTGTTTGTGTATAGCTGCAGCCACACACCAGCCACACTTTGGCTTCCAGCAACCTTGATCCTGCCTGCAGGGTGACCCCCAACAAACTCCCAGTTCCAATTTTTCCCTAACCGTGTGTTCTGTGCCAGCCAGCCCTCTGCTGGACTGTTCGGATATTAGAGGTCATCTGCCCACCTAAGGGCTCAATGTACAACAGTTTAATACTTTAATTGGAGTTACCAAACAATTAAGTTCAAATACAGCATTGGATTAGTTTTGCTTAAAGAATAAAACAAGCGTACTTAATTACAAAGAGAGATTTTAAGTGAGTACGATTATAAAGCCCTCAAGTCAGAAATGGTTAGAAGAGAAATAAAGATACAACACTTTATAGAAACTAAATTATGTTCAAGATAAAATCCTTACCACTTGTTCCCAGCAACATAGCTGACCAAACTCTCACATTAGGGCTTGTTCTCACAGTTCAAAGGACTGGTTTCTTGTCTTCTTAGGTGAGAGAGAGAGAGAGAGAGAGAATACATGGGGGTGTTTGTGCCCTAACTTTTATAGTCCAGTCACTGTTTGAAATGCATTTTCCTGAGGGTTATGTCTAGATAAAGCTCTTTTCAGCTTGGAGGATGGAGACATGGATCTCATGATGAAAGAAGTTCCATGTTCTTGTGTGCTAAAATGCAAAATTGATCTGTTCCTGCGCTGCTTCATTGCCAAAGAATGGCCACTTAACCAATCAACTTTGATGACACCTGGCTAGAGGTTGTCAGTTCACCCTTTGTCTGACTTGCCACTCCCTATACTTGTTTACTTTTAAACACATTTCAGTCAGACATGCCAAACCTGCGGTTAAAAATGCAGAAATTGGGCTTGATTTTGGCTTAATTAGCTTGTGAGTTCCTTTTTGTCTAGTTGTTGGCTTGTAGCTTGTTGCAGGTTGTTGTTTTGTTTTTTTTATTGGTCCCAGCAAGTAGGGGTAAAGGGAAAGCAGGGGCAAGGAGGAGAGAAAGTCAAGAGTGCACAGTGGGCCCACCACAGTCCCAGACTGCACACAGGGGGGGATCTAGTCACATAGAGGTTTGGGGTTCTTAGGAATTGATTAGTTTTGGCCTTATTTTCAAATGGGATTAGATTGATTTTTGGCTTATTGTGAAAGTTGGGGTGCTTTTTTACCATGTGAAAGTTGGCAACTGTTATTTGCATCATAATTTCACCTAACATTTATAACTCTACATATAATGTTGCTACACACATTTCTCCTTGAATAATTATTGACCAGTGAGTTATTAGTTTTTAAGTGATGCCTCACAAGGCCTGTTTTGTATAAAGCTTATTACAATGGTGTAGGGCATGGGTGTCCAATCTTTTGGCTTTCCTGGGCCACATTGGAAGAAGACGAGTTGTCTTGGGCCACACATAAAATACACTAACGATAGCTGATGAGCAAAAAAAACCAACAACAACAAAAACAAACAAACAAACAAAAAAAAACACGTAGCATAGATAATGTACATATCCAAGTAATAAAATTTCATAAATGTACATATTTTACATATGTACATTATATGTACATATCTAAGTAATAAAACTTCATAAATACTCTGGTAATTGTGGACGTAATCTCATAACGTTGTAAGTTTACGATTTTGTGTTGGGCCGCATTCATAGCTGTCCTGGGCTGCATGCGGCCCGCGGGTTGGACAAGCCTGGTGTAGGGTGTAAATATAGGGAGGGGGCAGTCAGTCACAGGTGGGAGACCTGCATTCAAATCCTTTCTTCCCCTCCGGCAGTGGGGAGAATTGAAGCTGGGTCTCCCACATCCCAGGTGAGTGCTCTAGCCCCTGGACTTCAAGTTTCAAATTAGGCATCACCTCCTTCTCCTCCCATTTTGTGTTTAGCAATGCAGGTGCCTGCCTCATTCCAGCAAGAAACTGTTCAGGCTCTTAAGCTGGCTGACTCCAGGAGATGGATTCTCAGTTGTGGAGTGCTAAGCGGAGATACATTCCTCCCTGCAGTCCACACTTCGCTATCTGTCTCCAGGAGAGGGAAGGGCTTAGGACATACCCTTCTTAGCCTTCCCATGGCCTAGCTTAGGCAGCTTCTTGTCTAGCATGTTGGTTGTGTAAATTTCATTCTCTCCATTCTATCAGGAGCCGAGCCACCTAACACAGGCTTTGTGGATCACAGTGTAAAAGAAGAAAATTGTGTGCAACAAAATGAAGACTCAGATATAGAGTTAGTTGGCTGCTCCAGCCATTGGGCTACCACACCTGCTGAGTGACTGTGGAGTCTCTCCCTGGTATGGGATGTAGGGGTAGGATTCTTCACCAGCCACTCTTCTTACATCTCCGCACAACCCCTGGACAAATCCAGGGGGTTGGATTAGCCCCTTACTAAAGCATCACTGTTGTATATTCCATGATCATTGTTAGCGCTATTTTTAACATTGGACATTATAGACCTCTGATTGGGCAAGGGTTGGATGGGGAATATGGTCCATTGCCTTTTCTCATTATTTTATACTACTAACCTGCTGAAACACCTTGATTCATGATTGCTTATTCATTTCTTTGGATATTCTTTTATACACAGCAATATACAGTATGTGTTTCTTAGAGTAACTAGTGAGAATATTCTCCATGGGCCTAGGAGCCTTTTGGAAACTTAAAAATAATTATATGTGGAAACAAAACTGGGTTACTTGGGGTTACAGAGCAATAAGGCAGGCCTTTAATTAACAGCTGATTAAAATTATTATGCCCTTAGCACCAGTACAAGTGCTAATTGAATCTCATTAGTGATCTACTTATTTGGGGAGAGATTGTGGGGAAAGCATGAAAATGGACCTGCTTTTATAATACTTGTTCTAATTTTTCCATTAAATAGTTTTCTTACCGTCGAGGGTTCTGCAAATTCAATGTTTTTAACGTGAGAGTGCAGAAATACCAATTTAGATTTTAGGGCATTGAATGGGTTCCATCTTCCAATTATCTGAGTAAATTAAATTTAACATTTCATTTAAAAAAAATGAATGTAAATTGTTCTGCAGTACAGTTGCCAACATAGAAAACGCTTTATCAGTAGCTGGTCAGAAATATGAACAAATTAATTAAGTCACACCAACCCTATTTCAGTTGTTGCTTCCATTTTAAGAAAACAGTTTACTAGATTTGTTTCATGTCATACATTGCAGTCACTAGGGTGGCATCCCGACTCAGCTGGGAATAATACAATCCCAAAACAAAACTATGAGAAAATATAGGCAAGGTGACTCAGAAATATAACTTCTTTCTGAAAGGCCTTTCAGTTTGCTGACCGTTGTCTCCAGTCATATTCAGAACGAAGAGAGAAAGATAAAGATATTAATACCCTCTTTAAACAGAACAAGAATTGAGAAAAATCTTGACCAAACAATATATGTATACACCATTACTGTGTTGCCCCAGGCCTTTTTCTACATGTGCTTTAGCCCTCCCAAAAGTTCTTCTCTCTCCTCTTCTGCCTGTCTCTATGCCTCCTTCCAGGTGTCTTCAAAGGATCTTTTCCCTTCTATTTCGTTGCACTCCCTGACTGCCCATGTTTACCCAGATCAGGTTTTACTGTGGCCTTAGTCTCTCCCAGACAGATGAAAACACTTGCATTATACAGTTCTGCAATCATCAGATCTCAGTCACAACATGTTCCCTGCATTATATCACCCATCTATCTCTCTAGACTACATCTCCCAGAATATCTTTGTTCTGCGCTGCACTGGGGTTGGATCCATGCCTGGCATAAGGATTCTCTTAAAGGGCCAATGTACCCCCAGTTACACAGACCAAAATACTTTTTTCCATGCATCAGTTATTATAGGGCCCCATCACAGTGATGAACCAAAGATCAATGGATAGCTTTATTCTGCCTCATCTTGGTAACAGTCCAAATGCTTTTTGAAGTGTTTTCAAATATTGATATAAAATTAATATACTGGGGAATTAAAAAAGAAGCTCTGCTCATATATTTTCCAGTAGCCATATCTGCTGAAACAGTAGTACTAATGCATTGCTAATTAGCACTGATGCCTCAGGCATCCACTGCACATTATTGAATTTTGCAAATTAGTAAGAAAAACAAACAATTAAAAAAGCAAGGATAATATGTCACAAAATATACTTGGTTCGTTTGTTTTGACAGGAATAGTTTATTAGAACACTGCACATCATACGAGTAAATGTAAAATACCACACTTTGTAGAAGCAATGATGCCTTAGTACAGAACTCTGCTTGTAAATCTTTACTGAGAAGGGAAGAGACTAACATTTTGTTGTGTCCAAATGATAATGAATGTGAATTAGTGAACTGCAGTTTTTTCGGTTTTACCATCTATGGATTTAAAGGGATTTTGGAATCCCCCCCCCCCCCAATCTTCTCTGGAATAGGTATTAAATTGAAGAAAGTTGTATATTTTTATAGAGCTCAGACAATGCATTTTCTGACTTGAGAAGATCTTGAAACAGATAACTACGTGACATATTTTTGGAACAATTCAACATGTCTGGATATTGTGCTGTATGTATGCATATATCACTAAATTACAGAATAATTCTGGACAGTTTCTAATATATTGGCAAAAAAATTATATGCTTACGTAACAGGGCCGACACTCACCCCTGCGGCGCCTCCCGCTGGTCGATCGGGGAATCAGCTCCTCCAGCGTCCGGAGTGCCCTCCGCAGGTTGATGCCCTGCTTCTTTCCTGGCCCCGTGTCCCTCCCGGACCCCAGTGCCCTCTAACTGCAGGTGCTACATCCCTGCAGTACCCCCTTTTGTCTGAGGGTCTCCCCTCCCTGGGGGAACCCTCTACTCCCTATCCCCCACCTTGCCTCAGAATGTGCCACTGCCAGTCACCACTTGCCCCCACTCACTGGGGCAGACTGCAGTATCATGGCCTCTCATCACAGGCAAGGAGGGTTGGCCTGCTGCTGCTATCTCTAGCCCTAGGCTGCCCCCTGCAACCCTGGTACTCCTGGGTCGGGCCTTCTGTCAGGCCGGGTGGCCTGGGGCTCTCTGGCTAGAGCCTGCCCAGCTCCCTCTGCCCTGCCCCAGCTCTGCCCTAACCCAGGTACCCGGCTTCAGCTCCGGCAGCTAGGCCGGTCTCCCTCTGGGTACAGAGGAGACTGACTCTCCTCTCAGCCTCCCAGCCCTTATATCCTGGCTTGGGAGTGTTTGGGGCGCGGCCTCTCAGCTGAGCCAACTGCCCCAATCAGGCCTGGAAGCCTGGAAGCCTTAACCCCTTCCAGGGCTCCTTTGGGCTCTTTCCAGCCCCTTCCGGTAGGGGGTGGGCAGTCACCCCGCCACAGCTTACCATAAAGGTGTCTATTGACTATATTCCATGTTTACTGGCTATCCTAAATCATCCAATTCTTATGTGTATTATCCTTGTAAAGGGAATGCAATGAATTCAACAGAGCCTTACATGCAGTTGATTTGACAACTGCTTTCTAGGTTCTTATGTCTATACAGACCAGTTGCAGACACTGAAGCTAAAGTGCCAATTGGTGGCACTGAAGTTTTGTTTTGGAAGAAATGTTCCATCCTAGTAAACAGAGGAAACTCAGTTTTAGTTGCTCCTTCAGCTTCTCATGTGTGAGAAGGGCCATGAAGTTTTATATCAGTGTGCTCATTTCCATTTCCTACAGTTGATCAGTCTTTATTCAGAGAACGCGCCACTTCTGGGAACCTCTGGATGATCATACAGTAAATCCAAATGTGCCAAAGAAACCACATCAGCATGAGCAAACAGCACATGACAACATTTGGGTTTAATGTGCCTGTGCATGTTGATCAAGAGGTTAAAGAAATTTTATTCTTATGACATCAAGAATCAGAGAGGTAGCCGTGTTAGTCTGGAATAGCAGAGGTAACAAAGAGTATTGGAGCTAACTAACTAAAGTATTGGAGCATAAGCTTTCGTGGGCTAATACCCACTTCGTCGGATGCAAGCAGTGGAAGTGTCCAAGGGCAGGTATAGATAGATAGTCAAGAATCAGGTAGGAGGTAACAAGGTTAGTCCAATCATGCTGAGCCAGCTTGTTATCTCAAATCAGGGAGGTGAGGTATTCTTCTAGCAGCTGAATTGAAGGTGTGAACTCGGAGGGAGGAGAAGCTATTTTTGTAATTAGCAAGCCACTCAAGGTCTTTGTTCAGTCCCAGATTGATTATGTTAAATTTGCAAATGAATTGCAGCTCTGCAGTTTCTCTTTGCAGTCTGGACTTGAAGTTTTTTTGCTGCAGTATGGTGACTTTTAAATCTGTAATTGTGTGTCCAGGCAGGTTGAAGTGTTCTCCTACAGGTTTTTGTATATTGCCATTCCTAGTATCTGATTTGTGTCCATTTATCCTTTTTCGTAGGGACTGTCCAGTTTGGCTGATGTACATAGCAGAGGGCCATTGGTGGCATATAATGGCATATATGACATTGGTAGATGTGCAGGTGAATGAACGAGTGATAGTATGGTTGATCTGGTTAGGTCCTGTGATGGTGTTGCTGGTGTAGATATGTGGGCAGAGTTGGCATTGAGGTTTGTTGCATGGATTGGTTCCTGAGTTGGAGTTATTGTGGTGCAGTGTGCTGTTGCTGGTGAGAATCTGCTTAAGGTTGGCAGGTTGTCTGTGTGCCAGGACTGGCCTTCCTCCCAAGGCCTATGAAAGTGTGGGATTATTGTCCAGGATGAGTTGTAGGTCACTGATGATGTGTTGCAGAGGTTTTAACTGAGGACTGTAGGTGATGGCCAGTGGTGTTCTGTTGTTTCATTTTTATGACAATAGCACTATGAGACTTCAGCCAAGATTCGGAGCCCATAGTGCTGAACACTGTATAGACACGTGGTGAATAACAGACCCTGCCCAAAGAATTTTCAATCTAAATAGTTAAAACAGACGAGGGAGAAAGAGAGAAATGAGGGATAAGGGGTTGCCGAATGTCAACAGCTGTTGAGTGAAAGAACTGGAATTAGAACACAGATCTTCTGACTCCTACTCCAGTGTCTTGCCACTTGACCAGTTTGAAATGGAAATGGCCTATTTCATTGCATCACATATATATAATAAGAAAATGTGATTTTCTTCAGCACTTCCCAGTATTTCCCCCCCAATAAGTAAAATATTGAATCCATTTTTAAAAGGATGCTGATTCATTAGAATTTATTCTCAATGTTTTAGAGATTATAATTACCTGAGTGTTACAGTAAAACCTCGATTTAACGGACTAATTCGGGCGAGGGGGTGTCCGTTAAATTAAAAAGTCCGTTATTTAATAATAATAAAAAAGAACGAGCTGTCGGAGCAGCAGCCCGCCAGCCACAGAGTCGGGGCGGCAGCTCCGCAGCCCGCCCGCTGCCTGGACCCAGGCGGCAGCCGGGAGCCGGCAGCCAGCCCGCCCGCTGCCGTGACCCGGGCGGCAGCTGGGAGCCGGCAGCCAGCCCGCCTGCTGCCATGACCCGGGCGGCAGCCGGGAGCCGGCAGCCAGCCCGCCAGAAATGGATCAGGAATGCATCAGCTTGCTCAGAAATTTTGTTTGTTGCATCCGAAGTCCGTTAAATCGAGGTCCGTTAAATCGAGGGTTTACTGTATTTCATTTTGCGGTTATCTTCAAAATTCCTTTTTGTTATCCAGATTACTGAAATAAAAATAAACGTAGGCTGAAGGATATTGTGACTAGATGGAAGAGATCATTCAGAGCAAAACCTTCTTTGTAAACATGAAATATTTTCAGGAGTTTGAAATATACTTGATTCATAAAAGACACAAAGCCGGCCAATCCAGGCATTTGTCTCCCAAGGGCAAAATCTTCCAGTTGCAGTGCTCATTGTTAGCCGTGGAGACAAACCCACTTGTCTTGTGTATTGGTCAGCTATTGTTTTATGAAGGTTTGAGGATGTTTGCCATTACTATTTTAAAGCCCCGAACCAACAAAACAGTCAGCACATGTGTAGCTCTGAGCATCTGTTTAACTGCAGCTGGATTCAACAAAGCACTTAAGCGAAGACTTTAAGCACCTGAGCAGTCCCATTGATGTCAGGGACTTAATCTTATACTTGAAGTTAAGCATGTACTTAAAGTACTTTGCTGACCTAGGACCAAATGCTCTTGGTTTCTTAGGGCTAATCTACGCTGCATTTGATAATTAGCAGTTTCCAGCATCTCCAGCATTATGATTTTCAATGGTTTGAAAAACACATACATATTCATTGACAAACTCTTTCAATCCTGCTGCAACTTTGAGCTGATTCTCTATCAGTTTATCATGGAAATTCACTGGATGAGACTCTTGTTTCATTAATTAACATAAATAGGTACATATGTTCCCAAGATGAGAGTATTTTTCTTGTGTATTTGTCAAGTTGCAAACACATTTGTGTATAAGTAAAGAATGCCCATTTTCAAAATAATGAGCCAGACATCCCAGGTCACTGAAATGTGAGGTTCTTTTGCACTCAAACATTTGTCATTTCTTTACACATATAGTTTATAGAAATATTTAGGTACATGTTTAAATGCTTTTGCTTTGAAATTGCAAATGAAATGGATAAGAATTTGACCAAGTAATTCAACATCACATTTTTTTTCAAATGGTGGGTTTTGCAGTACCTGTGTACAGATGAGAAGTATCAGATACTCTAACTCATACTGTAGTCTGCATACTTCGAAAGAGGAAGACTTGCAAACATCTAACCCAAGTAGAGATTGTGTGAAAGTAAAGGCAGAAGACAAGAGAGTGAAAATAACCCTGAATATCTAATTCCTAGGAGTGTGCACTGGCTCTCTCCTGTAGATATTTATAAATAAATGATGGCTTACCATCCAAATCTTTTTTAGGCTGAAAAAAACATTCATTTCCCTCTAAAAATAAAATGCTCACCTCCCTGGCTGGTTTCTTCTTTGCAAGTGCGAACATTCCACAACATAGAGGCTCTTACTGCAGTAGTTATTGCCCCACCAAAATTTGAAATCTTGGGAGAAAATCTGTCCTGGCGAGATTTCCAGCTGAATATTGACAACAAATTGATGCAGATAAATTTGCATCCAAATGTTTGAGGTTCACCAGGACCAAACTAAGGCTTAGTTCTAAGTTTGTGTCATCTACAAAGGGTGCATGATTATGCCAGACACTGGAGCAATTCTTGGCCAACCCTACCATTCAAATCTTCTCCCCACTCAGGGCTCTATTAAGTTCAGGGGACAGTGCTATAGGGATTTGGTGGTCATCTGCTCTGCCACTTATTTCACTTCAGAAGACCTGAGGTGCGGCTGCCATCAGCCCAAACATAGGAATTAAGTGCAACAATGACAATGACATTCTCTTTCCATGCCTTCCTACGTGGTTAGAGGTGTTCCCTCATTTTAGGTTTCTTCACTAAATAGGCAAGACAAAAAGCACAAAATACTCTGAAAAGGATGTGATCAGGCATCGACAAAAGTTCTGTCTGGTTCTTCAAAACTACTCCATGTATTCTTGTACGCTGACAAAAAATATCAGATCACAAAATAATGGTTGTCATTCTTGGATAGCCTGAGGGTTTGATCGGAAGCCCCTTGAATCCCAGTGACTTCCGTGGGCTTTGCATCAGGCCCTTACAAGTCACTCTAGACAGTTGCCACATTGTTTAAAATCTAAAATTGAACATCCCCCCTGACTGTACCACTAAACTGAAAATTGTTGATTCGGTGTAATGAAGAAAAATATATTTCTGATGCTATTCTTCATAAATATATTTACTGACAAAGGGAAATACAACTTAGGGGAGAATTATTATTTTAATTTACAGCCAACAATATTTCAGGTTGCTATATATAAACCGTATATTTCTGTTTGGATAACAGTGGTGTTTCCTAAACCTATTACTTGCTAAACATCTCCTGTACTTTCCTGATTTGCTACTCTGCTGCACATTGCCTTGGAAACCCAAGAGAGGCTTTCACATCGCTATGGAAACAAATCAATATAAATATCTTTACATTTTATTTATAGACTAGGTTGTGCAAAAGGCACTCTGGATTTAATGCAACATGAAATATGGTAGAGTTATCTCGGTAATTTTAATAAATAGAATTATTAGGTGACATTGACATACACTGTCTTTTTTGCACTGCTGCAGGGGATAAAGAAACAATTGTCACTTCCTTCATGGGTTACTTTAATTCAAAGATTTTGCATTCTGCCCTTTAAGGATTATATCTATACATCTGACATTGAACATCAGAAGTAACACTGACATTAACCAGGGTCTCATGCTTTAAGTGGAGATGTACCTTATCTAAATTATTTGCAAACCACTCCTATAAGTGGAGCAGCAGGCAGGTAATCCAACAACCACAATCTTACAACCTTCTTTTCTGTAGTAGATGTTGGAATATAAAACTCCCAGTTGGTTTTACTATGGGTGACTGAGTCCATTTTAATTTAACCCTGCCTTTTCCCAGGCTTTGCAAAGATATAAATGTAGTGCGGAATCTGTTCTACATGAGAAAGTTCAACAAAGTGGGAATATTAAAATAATGGGCCAGTGTTTACATCTCATGGTGCTGGGTATGTCATTCACCTTCAGTTTTCTATCTAAATCTTGAATAAATAAGACTTAACAATAGGCCAGTGTTTAAATCAATGCAATTCTAGTGGGGATTGGTCATGAACTACAGAGGTTTTTGACCTTTGGTTACTTGTTTTGACTCAGAAGCAGATTATCAATAACTGAAAGTTGTGACCATTCAATGGCTCTTCAGTGGTCTATGTGAAATGAATTGGTCGGCCATTAAATATGCTCCCTATCACAGGTATCATCACCACAGACAGAATGAATTGGATTTTTATTGACAAGTTCAACACTGGAGGTTATGACTGAATGGACATGGAAAATGAACTAGTCTCTGCCCTCTGAGAAGTGATCTCTCCAGAAGAGGGGTACTATGTACTGGTACAGCAGCCTGTCAAAGCTTCCACAGGTTCATCCCATTCTGTTTCTATTTTGTTGAAGACTTTGTTATCCATGCTCTGAATTTAAAACCTTTCCCAGTTCAGAGATGGGCTTACAATTTTAAATTAAACATTAATTTACATCATTAAGGACCATCAGGACCTCTCAACAATGGGGTCTTTCTTAAGGCACAGACATAAATACTCCTTTGCTCTGTCACTTGTACACTACATTGTAAGAACTGCTACTAAAATGATTTATCCCCCTCATTGGACACATAAGAGCAGTACAAAACCTTTTCAGAGTTTTTAAAGTCCTACACAAGACTACAAAGCTATAAGGTGCAGTTAAGCTGTACAGTAAAAGTAGTACATTCATTTCTAAGACATGAGCTGTACTTATGAAATAAGACTAAGACCGAGAAAGAAGATATATCATTAATATATCCTTTCCTCCATCTTAGTATAGAAGTGTACAGTTGTGGTATCTGATTATAGTCACCAGTCTATTGTACTCAATAGTAACTATGAGCCTGATTGTAATTAACACTACAACCATTTTATATATTCTGGAAATTTAAAGTGGCTTAAAGTGAGTGTAAATATATTTTATGCCCATTTGATGGCTCTTATAGTACCAAGTAGTGGAAAGTGGTTTTAATGTAAAGGAGAATGAAGTCCTATGGCTCCATTCTTGCAATCAGACCTGTGCCAGAGGACCCTTGCAACTGTGTGCCCCATTGACTTGAAGGGATATGCTTTAAGTCAAGGCTCTGCCAGTGAGCAAGGGTTGGGCCATGGAAATATAATGGCAGATTCAGGACATTTGTACAGTGGAGGAAAAAGAAAGCTCTATAAAATGAAATCCTTCATATTTTGAAAGAATATGACTTGATATTTGACTTTACCTTAGGTCTGCAGCCATTTGGAGGTGGAGGGGAATGATCTTTTAACATCTAGAACCCTAGTATGGTAGCAGCTGGAGTGGTAATAAGCTCCAGTAATTTGTTTGCTTGATGAACCAGAAGAACATGAAGTGGGACCCAGAGATATCACTGTGATCATTAACTTTCTCTGCAAGACATTTCTCTTCCTCATATTGTTTGAGATGGAGACCTAGGTTTGTTACAGACTAGTAGTTTATGGTCAAAGATTAAATACCACACATATATGCTGCAGAATAAAACAAAAGAAACAATAAATAGAGGCCAAATCAATGAAAATAATATGGTGTGTAGCTTGTTACTGAAGTAATATGATTTCTTCTTTATCTTTTACTTTGTAAATATATAGCTTTGCTATCAATGAGGGTGGTGAGATTATGGAAGAAAAATGTAAATGACTGCAGCTGTTCCCAATGTATTTCTTTCAAAACAACAGCGATAGCATAAAGGGCATATTTCATGTTCCTTCTTTGTGGGATGTGAGCAGCAATTTGTGAATGATGTATGAAATAAAAAATCCATACTCAAACTGTACTTTATGATTACAGCTCTTCTTTCATGTATCCTCCCATTCCACACACATGATAAACTACAGCCAGAACGAGAAAAGCCTCAATCAAGTTCAGAAATCCCCCCAAAAGATGAAGGGGCTCAGAAAGAAAATCAAGTACATTATAAATTGAAATATGTTAAATACTTTAATCTTTTACATTTGTCTTTCCTCATATCTAGACAGAGAACCTGCCTCACTGTAGTCAAACTTTCTCCAGGTACAGCTGATGTATTTAAAAAGTTAATTCTAATTCTGAAATATTACTGGTGCTAGCAGTATTTTCTAGGTTAAGTACAGGAATATTTCTGAAACCTTTACAATATTTAAAACCATAATTATCTTTTTAAGTGAGCCCACTGTAGAACCTTACTTTCCCGTCTCAGTAAAACCGTATTTTTTTTAAAAAAAAAATCTGGTTCTTTAATATTTTTAAACAGTGTTTTGCTACTTTACCTAAAGTCTGATATAGCTACAAGATTTCCTCCCAGAATTGTTTCAATGGGAGCAATTTTGCTTATCTCACAGGTAACAAAGATATCAGTGGCACTAGGATACAGAAAATTTATGAGACAGTAATCAGTGGATTTCTTGCCCAGGCAGTGTATAACACAGTGGGACTCTAGGCTGTGGCTAACATTACTTCCAGGTATGAATGGTTTCCAGTTAGGTATTCCTCAACTTTCTAATTCTGTGAATTACTGTGTAAGAAAGTATCCTATCTTGGACCACTTTCCCTGTCAATACCACAAAACTGTTAGTTGTTTCATTATGAGAACCACCAAGAAAAACTGTGCAGTCCATAGAGCACAGTTAAAGAATCTTATTTACTTAAAAAGGATGATTTTAAAGCAACTTTTGGACAACATGGTGCTAAATTAAGAAACTTTATGGACCGCTTAAAAAACACCTGAGTGGCATGAGGACACAGCAGCTAAGGCACCATAGCAATACTTGACCTAAAGTATCTTCAAGTTAACAGAGTAGAGGATACCCACATTACCTGGAAGCAGAAGAACTTTCTGGAAATGGTTGCACCCATTCATGAAAATGCTCAAGTGGTTCATAAAAAATATTGCAAGCACTCTCAGAGGCTTCCGTTTTTATTTTGCTCAGAACTTAGAAAATCCATTGCTAGCCTTTGTCTCCTAGTTTTATAATTAAATCTTTATTTTTCATTACTGTAGACCAGCGGTTCTCAATTTTTTACCATTGTGGGCTGTGTATGCAGCTCCCTTTGTGTTATGTAGGCCGCATCCACACAATAAATATACTCCCTGTATGGCCCTGAGGACATCACATGGACCACAGATGTATGCTGATTGGGACACAAGTGGCCTAAGGGCCACAGGTTAATAATCACTGTTGTGGACTGATAATTTGGCTTTATTCAATACTCGTGTATTTATTAGTCATATTCTTGTTCAGTGAATGTACAACACACTGGGTCTGTAAAGAGAGACTCCCAGGTATGAAAAGGGGGACCTTTTAGGTGGGATCAATACAATACACAACAGCATTCATTCCTCTCACAAATATGCACATCTGAATTTCCTGAGTGAGTGGACTCCCCAGGTAAATCCATTTTTTATTTTGAGAGCATTAAAATGGCACAGCAGATGAACAGTTCCTTACATTATCATGATTTTCTTTGCAGAGTCAAGTTCCGTATTAGGGAAAGTTACTTCTTTTGTAATATTATATATATATATATTTCCTTTGTCTTCTGCCCCACTAATTCTGATTCTGCTGTTCTATTTAGATTTCAATTGTGTTTGAAAAATTCACAATGACCAAATGGTATTTTCTTTACCATTATAATAATAAAACTCATCAAACCATGTTTACTAGTTGGAAACCACAAAAAATCCAAGATCTAATAAGACTGAGGTGCCCTAGGGGCACCCAGAGTTAGTTGCCAGATATTGAAAAGTAGGCAAGACCAGACCAACCTGCAGATGAGCTGTAGGTTTGTGTTCAAGACTCGTATATTCTTGAGCTATTCATCAGGTGAATATTTCAAAATCCAATTACAGATTTTGTACATCCTGTTCTTTTAGTCATCAGTAATCTTCCTCTGCCATGGAGATCTTTCTTCCTTCTTCTTCTTCCACCTCAGAAGCTTACCCATTGGGAGAAACCACACTGCATCATAGGAGATATAGTCTTGCCAAGGAGCAGGGACCATGGGGGAGAATGGGGACGGGGGGACTCAGAACTACAACTCCCACATGGCAACATAATGGCTCAGGCAGAGAGTAACTTGACTCATAGAAGATTTCAGTTTAGATTAAATTCTATTTCCCAGTTGGAAAATATTTCAGTTGAAATATTTTGACTAGCTCTACTAATTCTGATTGTTAGATTGCAGCCTACACTAACTAATCAGTTATGTACACGGCTGTATGTTTTTATTACAAGAATAAGTAGATGGCCAAACATGACAGTTTGGCTTCTTTTGAGGAGGTTTTTGTTATTATTATTAGTCTAGCTAAAAAAAACCAAAATTGAGATCAGCATCCTATGGTGCTGAACATGTAGAAAGAGGTGGTTCTTGCCCCCCAAAGAGTTTACAGTCCAAATAGACAGAGGAATTATTATCCTAATTTTACAAATGGATTTTTGCACAAGCATTTTTGCTATGATATGGCATGTGCCAGTCAGAAGCTGATAGGCATCAATTTATTTATTGACCATTAAAGACTTAATAAATTGCAGTGCAATACTTCTGGAAATCTACAACACATCTACCCCAATACTAAAAGAGTTCCACTAACCAGTGATGTTAAAATCAGTGATAGCAGGATACCGAATATTGTTGGCTATTATTAGATAGTCAAAGAGGGAATGGAAAGAAGCCAATAATATTTTCATGTTTTGTCTGTTTTCTTATTACTTGATTGTATTTACTTAGGGTTGATTTGCAACAGTTTAATGTATGACCATTTGGTCTGTTTAGAGTAGTTAGTTTGCCTTTCTGCGCTTTTCTTTTTTCTCAGTGGACTTAGTTTATTTCATGGCCTATTCTGCATTCCTCATTTCACCTATTGCCTTGAAAAGAATGATTTGACATGTTTGGTTACAAGGTCTTTCATGGCCTGGATTTGTTAATTTTTAACTACGATTTTTTGCCATTCAAGAACTGAAACAAACAAATGCATAAATAAAAATCTGATGCTTACACTGTGCCATTTTCATAAAAAACAAGATTGCCTGGAAGTATTAGTGGCCCTCATGTATATATGCAGATATAATGAAATCTGATAAATCAGTCAGCAGGTAGAAGAGGCCAATACAAAACAAAGAAGGGTGTGATTCAGAACCAAACTTCCTTGAAATGTGTGGATTTGGGCTGGACTCTGGTATAAACAAGTATGAAAAGCTATTTGGATCATTCACCTGTGTCTTCAGATTAATAACATGACCTGTATAATAAAAACTTTAATATTTCAATTGTCTGTGCTAGGTTAGAATATTAATGTTTCTCATTAGTAGGTTTCCTGCAGAGGAGTATACAAATGCTAATACAAAGTTCCATCTGAAAGCCTGCGGCACAAGTTGCTTCTGTCTTTATTATCACTTCATATTAATGCTAGAAAATGCCAAATGACTGGGCAAAACTGCAGTCTTTTAATTTGGTAGTTATCAAACGGGCAGTTGGAGAAGGGCTTGGATACAGATCCACAGAAATAATCTTCCCTAAGCATATCATGTGGAAAATGACAATGCGGTCAAAACTATTATACTTTAGTTTCTTTAATATGGAAACAAAAATGGATCTATCAAATACTTCCACCTTTTGACCTTCCTTGGGATGACAGAAGAGGCAAATTTGAGGATGAAGCTGAGTGTGAAACTTTGGTTTTCTCTTGTCTTGTTAACAGAACACCTGAAATACACTCTTATTAGGAAGCAGAGGGAACAGAAGGAAGTACTGAGGCAGTTTGCCATGGCATTTTGTATGTGGAAAAATATAGTGGCTATGGCTGGAGCGGAGGGAAGGGAGGATTGCAAGTTCTTTAAAAAAGTTTTAGTGATACTGTCAACCTGAAATGCCTTGAAACAATTTTTTTTAAAACAGTTTTCTGTAAGACCATCATACAAACTGTGTGTGCTGGATTTTTTTAAATCTCTTTTGCTTGTTTGTGTTTTTTTGTTCCTATAAGGGGCTTTTGTGGGTGGCTATGATAGCAACCAAACCAAACAATCCTCGTCTCTTGTTTTGCACCCTCCTGTCTTCTAAGTTTCAGTTTCCTGACAGACATCTTCCCTCTTGCAAAGCTCCAGAAAGGCTAGGTACAAACAACAGAATGGCAAAACTAATGAGGCACAATGCATTATCAAATGCAAAAAGTAAACAAAGGGAAATATAATAGAAATATAGTTTCTTTAAATAGTTCCATTATAATAACCCTAAGAGTTACCTTTAAAAACAGCAGAGATAAAATTTTAAGAAGGGAATGTGAAGGTGTCCCTTTAAATAAAATTGCTTTAAGAATAATTTTCCGGTCCCTCAGTGTTTTGCAAGTGAAACAGCCTCACACTGAGTTCTTGCATTAGACCTATATTACTTCAGGTCACGCACTGTATCATCATAACTGATGTGGAATGACACAGTAGGGTTCATTTTCAACACAGCTTGCAGGGGAATTAAGGAACTTAAATCATTGTTAATGGGAGTTCTGCCCCTACGTCCATCCATATATGCTGAAAGTTTACCTCAGTGTCAGGACACATTTGAAGAGCTGGCTAAAGGCTTACAGAAAAGAGCAACATTTAGTGTCCCCTCATCCTGTTTATATAAAGGAAACATGGTTGTTTTGTGTTTTTTCACCTAAAGTTTTCCAGACAATCAAGTGGGGCAACCCTCAGAAGGTTTCAATGTGTTATTACATTGTCTTCCATTTGTAGCTCAGCCGAACCATTTCCACTCGATGGGCAATAGGGATTTTGTGCTTGGAGTGAGGGGAGTACTTATTTTAAAATTTGCACAGTGACCTCAGTGAAAAATTCACTACAAACTTACAATTCAGTGATAACATACCCACCATGTGGAAATGAATTAGCAATCAGAAGCATCTTCATTGCAGCAAGGTAGGGTGTGGACTTTAAGAGTCTAGGGACAAAAATGAAACATAAAAAAAGGCAATTAATCATTCAAAAATACCATAAAGGGACATACAAGTGGGAAAGCATTTACACCTAAGCCTGGTAGCTAAATCAACTGGAGGTCAGTGGGCAGAAATACATAGGAGAAGTTTTGGAAGCTGTGTACTTGTGCAATAGTGAGCAATAGCTTTCACATGAACAATTGAATAGTCTAGGGTCAAGACTTGGGTAAAGGGTAAACCAAAGAATTGTGTCTTAGAGGCTCATCCAAAGATATTCTGATGTCCTCTGAGTACAGCGTGAATGTATTTTTCATTAAATTGAGGCTAAATTATATTTACCATTATATTCACCTCTATCCAATATCTATTAAATAAGAACCAATGAGCACGGTGGAGTGACAGCCTCATATATCTACTCCCTATTTATACTCTCAGTGCACAAAAAAGAGAGAGAGAGATTTGTCATCTCTAGGTCCTTTTCCCCCCCTGCTTCTGTTGGGGCTTGGATGATTTATCCTGTCTTCTGCAATTCACACTCTGAGCCTAAGAGGGGAAAATAAGAGTGTATCCATCATCAAGCTGTTTGCTCTCAGCACTGGTCATACATGGCTGCTTTGATCATTTCTGCTCCAGTCCCCTGCCAGGACCAGGTGTTGGTATGTGCTCAAGTGGAGGCACTAGATCAAAGAACACACAGAGATACAAAAGTTTATCAGTGGAAGGGAACATTCATACATTATCCCCCCTGAGAGCAGACTTCAGTTGTCAGGATGTTGTATGGAAATGTGTTGTGTCAATGCATCATGTGGAGAGGGCCTAACAACACTGAAACATGCCTGTAATAAAATTATCAAAGGAGCTAATGGCGAATGGTGGCCACTATTTTGAAGAATAACATATAAGAACCTATGATGCCAGCATTAGGCCCACAGTCTTCATATTCTCCTGAATCATTGACAAGTTTGTTGGACCAGAGGCAAATTCTTTTTTTTAATCACCGAAGTATAATTTCGTTTCAGTCCCTATCACAAAAGATCATATTAGCTGTAACCTGTAACTGGGAAACAGTTAACCTATCAGAGTGGAAGTTTAAGTAGCCCTTCAACCTGTTGATATTTTTTGGCCATACTGTAGTGTTTCCTTCTGTCCATTACTCTAACACAACCACCACGAAGCAGGAAATGTGAGCCCTATTACCCTTCCCTGCTGATTTTATTATTACGATTCACCACATGTGAATTTACTCGGTTCTAGTATTCATTTTCCAGTCCTGCCATGAACTTCAATTAGCCTCCAGCATCCACACAGCATAGAAAATCTCTACTGGCAAAAACACACCCAGGTTCAAACCATTAAGGCTATTTAAGGCTTTCATAATTCTCATTTTGTCAAACAAACAAATGTGGGTGGACATCTGCTGATGTCTTTAGTAGCTTGAAAGTTTAATCATAAACTACTAGGTTAAAGACTCTGACTTAAAACCACATAAATAGTCTTTAAGTTTTTGTGCTAATTATTGCAGTACAAGTGCATTCACTGTTCTGAGAATTTGCACTCTCCCTCTTCTGCAAATTCTAGCTTTGGGAGCCTAGACAATGAAATTAAATCAGGTCCAGTCATGAAGCCTTCCTGCTGCTCTTCTCCTCTCCAATGTGCTCTGCCACAGTCCCTGAATTTCCCTCCTGGAATTTTGCTCCATCTGCCTCTCTTAGCCAAAATAACACCTCATCCTCTAAGACTTCTAAGTATCTTACCCAGCTATCTGGCCATCTTTATATTTCTTCATGGTTGTTCCAGATCCCCAATCAAGAGATATTCAGAGCATTTACTAGTTTCCTTATCTGACTGTCAAGCCCCAAGAGGTCTTGCTTCTATTCTAGCCTTTCTTGCACTGAACAAAATGGAGATCATATATCCCTTCCCCTTTCCCTGTAAACATGGCTGCAAGACCTACTCCTCCCAGTAACCCATGAGACCTCAAGTCTCAGAATTAATTCATCCTTGGCAGAAACCCACAAAAGGACTGTGCTGGGCCTATAACCTGTCTTAAAGGGCCAGAAAAACCTGTTATACAATTTTAACTCTTAAGCCATGGTAAATATTTATAATTGCTTTTGCTTGTGTTGTTTGTTTTCTCAGTTGTCCTATGGCCATATTAGGACGCGTTACTGTGCATACATAGCAGGCTCAATTTTGCTGTCAGTTAAACTCATGCAACCAGTGTGATACTGGGCATTATTTATTACCTCTATAATTTGTTCATTTGCCTAATGCTGCTATTGTTGTCTGGTGCAAGTTACTGCTGAGAGCATGTGCATTAGCCAGCAGGAGTCCTACACATGCCCCTAAACCGACAGACCATTCCAAACAAACTCCAGATAAAAATGCTATAAAGCCATGATGGAAATAACCAGACTCAATGATCCAAACATACCCACAAATGAGGGATTAAAATTCTGATCTGAATTTGAACTTTTCCAAAGCTGGGGTATTATAAACACAGGCACAAGTGCAAACACAGAGGCCAGGTTTGCATCACAGGTTTTTGTTTCAGACTCATAACTAGCCCTCGAGGAAATGTTTTGCAGGTTGTCAAATATCATAAGAGAGCCCAACTCCCAGGGCTTTTTTGAGCACAGGGTAGACATTCTGCCTTCCCGCCCCATTTTCTGTGGTGGAAGAAAGTTGTTCCCTGCTCAATCTTCTTCACTCTGGCCCTACTTAGCACTCCAGTGCTACAGAGGGCAGGATTTTACCAGTAGCACAATTTGCACATTAAGGCTAATACATGCGTCAAAGAGAATAAAACACTTATGGAAGTGAGAAACTTTCCAAGTCTGTACATTTGATCCACTTTATTTGTTTTGGAACAAAAGATCTAAAATAGCCCCAAAGTCAAATGATTTCTTTTGGCAAAAGCTATAAAAGGAGAACTAGGAAGAGCTAATACAGAAACTATTTTAAACTGAGAGGAGCAACTCTTCAAAGCTGGGATATTGTCTGTATGTACAATTTGTATTATATTCTTAAAACTAATTGTAATCTTTGAACCAAAAGAATGTAGTTAGCACTTGGTCCAAAGTCCAGTGAAGTCAATGGGAATAATAATATTGTCTACAATAGTCATTTGAGCAGGCCCCAGGCTCCTATCTAAAAGCCTGAAATGTATTTATTTCTATAAGTTTCTACAGTTATAAAAAACCACTACTCTCTAGAACTACAGACATACATTAAAAAAAGAAAATGAATTATACATTTACCCACCCACAGAACTGACTCTCTTACAAAACAGAAAATTAAAACTATTCCTTCTTCATTCAGGTCTAGCTCATCAAGCCTCTACAATGCATCATTGTGTAACATTATGCCGTAACATTGCAGAGTGTAGAAGTTAAAATATTGCTGTGCAGAACCACTGGATACTACAGGCTTTGTTCTGTGTCTGTACAGCACCTAGCACAATGGGGTCTAGGGCCATGACTAGTGCTCCTGCATGCCAGGGTAATACAAATAATAGTAATTAAGGGGGAAGTGTCTACCCCAAGGATTGGTGACCTTTGGCATGCGGCATGTCAGGGAAATCCACTGGCAGGCCGGAATGGTTTGTTTACCTGCAGCGTCTGCAGGTTTGGCCAATCACATCTCCCACTGGCCTTGCGGTTCGCCATTGCAGGCCAAAGGTGTCTGTGGGAAGCGGTGGCCAGCACATCCTTCAGCCTGTGCTGCCTCCCGCAGTCCACATTGGCTTGCAACGGCAAACTGTGGCCAGAGGGAGCTGTGGTCAGCAGAACCTGTGGATGCTGCAGGTAAACAAGCCGTCCCAGCCTGCCAGTGGATTTCCCTGACAGGCCGCATGCCAAAGGTTGCCAATCCCTGGGCTACCCATTCAAGTCATGTCAGCTGTTGTGTCTTAATTAAACCCAACAATATCAGTAAGTTAAAAAAATGTTTGGCTAAAATCTCACTTGGAGTAAATCCTACACCAAATCTAAATTTCATCTATTAATTCTAAAAATAAATCAATCTCCTTATGAACTAACCACACAGTGCATCTAATCATATAAAATGGAGGACTTTTCTTAATGAATGTAAAAAGGGTTGAATTCAGAAAACTTTTTCTGCCATCATCCAACCCAAAACTGACAAGACTGATTTATTTCAAAATGTGTTAAGGTTTGCTATTAGCCTGAGAAATGTTGGATTTCCTCTTGTCAACATAAAAACTGTTCATAGAATTGACAGAAACGGATCTACTTGCACTATAAGCTTCAGCAAAGAACCCTACAGTATATAGTCCAGACTCATTTTGTTTTAAATCCAACAGCCCCTACTTATTGGGGTTATGATCATCACTTAGCACTGGTGTTGTAGTTATTAACAGCCAGGGTAATAATCACTCCAAAAAATCTTATTGAAATATGTGTGAAATTTATGCAGACAAAATTACTTGTAATTGTGAACAAAATGCAAAATATCTCTAATAGAGATAATAATACCTGATAAATTCTTTATGACATTTTACATTAAAACATCATAATTTAATTCAGTCAAATTAGAATAGAACTGAAAAGGTTTTTTGAGCTTATCTGTGTGTCACTAAATACTGAACATATTATCATCACAGCTTGGAGCTGCCTTTATGAATAGCAATAACATAGTTCTTGTTATGTTAATTATATAGTTGTCTGGATTCCTGCAAAGGAAATGGTAATTATGACCCCTTCATTTACTTTTTCCCTTACTTTCCAAATGTTTGATGAGTTCAGCACACTGTTGCAGTAAGGATGGGAGAATCACTAAAGGTTTGGATCTTAGGTGAAATGTTTAAACTCATCCAAATTACCCCCAGGCCATGCAGTAACAATAGAACTACTAGCTATTGTATCCTATTTGCTCATGTTTGGGATATGGGAGTGTTGACCAGAGGATATGTATAGTCACTAAAAAACTGTTCCATTGGCTCATAGATTGATAGATTTTTAAGGCCAGACGGGACAATCAGATTATCTAGTATGACCTTCTGTATATGACATCCAGTTACCAGAATATCTTGAGGTATCTAGACTTGATGGGAAGACATCAAGAGACGAAGAATCCATTATTTCCTTTGGTAGTTTGTTCCAACAGTTAATCATGCTCATGGTTATAGTTTGCACTTTAATTCTAATCCTAATTTGTCTGTCTTTAGCTTCACACCATTTGTTGTTGTTATGCCTTTTTCCAATAAAATAAGAGCACTTCAGCAGCTGATATTTGCTTCCCACACAAATATTTATACACCCTAGTTAATTCACCTCTTGATCATCTTTTTTGATAAACTGCTCAAATCAAACTCCTTTAGTATATCACTGTAAAGCATTTCAATAATAATTTATGTGGCTCTTCTGTGGATCATCTTAAATTTTTCAACACCTTCTTTAAAATGGGCACACGAGAACTGGATGCAGCATTCCAGTATCAGAGTATGGGGTGCGGGAAAGGTTTACATTTTATCAAGACATCAGATTTTTTCAAGATAAAAACCTTTTTAGTTAAAATGTTGTTTGATACCAAAAGAAGCAAAATTCTGTCTTAATGGGAAATAAAGTGACATTTAAACTATTTATAAGGAACAGCATCGGTTTAATCTGGAAGTGAATCTCTGAACAGTTGTGTTTTCCTGTTGGGTGGAGTGTTTAGAATATGGATTAAATCTATTCCAATTTTTGTCAATTTAGTATTTAGTTTTAAAATTGATTTTTCCTGTAAGATGGTCTTACAATGCCTCAGTGAAACCCAGGCTCATGGCAGATTCCTCAAAATAATTTCACCTGAAGATCTTTGCTAGTTTAATGTAGCAAACTGGGATTATTTTTAAATTGCGTTTATTATTTTAACATTTTATGCAACTGTCTATATTAGACTATGAGGAATAATGGTTATTTAACCACTAAAATCTGGACCAGCACTCTCTGCCATTTGGGCAATCACTGGTATTTGAACTGTACTGTACATCAGGTTTTAGCCTGGGATTTATTAGTTCCCTTTTTGTTAAGACTTTTGGTTGATAATGTACATACATACATATAGGTTCAATGTATGATGTCCTATTATATGGCTAAACAGATTGCTGCCTTCCCAATTGTTTAATAAAATGTGTTGTTTTTAGTATTAATCCATTTGATTTTAACCTGATAATTAGGTTAATTTGATATTAACATATTGCATCTTCATTTGATTTGCATATACACAAAATATATACAATTGGAAATATTTGTCAGATCAGTAGTTTTGCTCTAAGAATGTGACATGCTGAGAATCATAAGAGAGCATTTTGGGGTTCACGGGCACCATTTCTTTCACAATTAGTATGTAGGTCCTAGTTGTTCTCCCATCACTGAACCACTAGCCATATCAACCCAAAATAAGACTTTTCACTGTTGTGGCTGAAGTCCAGTGCAACCCCTCACCATAGTACACAGGATATGCAGAATCCCCTGAATCCTCTTTCAGCCCCAGCAGAACTAGATTGTTTTTTTCTCTCTCTGTCTATCTCACCCCTGGCTGACTTCCCCATCCTTGCCAAAATCCCTTCCCTTTTCATAGCAGCTTTCTTGGAGCCATGTTTCCGAAGTAGGAGCATTGGAATTAGTTTAAGTAAAGACAAATTGACCCTTGATCTCTTATTGAGGTCTCTAGAAACCACTGAAATAAAAATAATAATAATCATTGGTTGTGTCTTTTACCACTGGATGGATCAGTATGGACAGAGCACTAGTGAATGTGTGGTATTGTACATAACAGCCCCTATTGTGATTAGCATATACACTAAATGATCACCTATTGGTTTTCTCCATCTTTAACTGAATGGGAACTGTGATGTTGCACTTTATATAATTTTATGAAAATATGCTAATGAGTGTGAATATAATGTAACTGGAATGTACTTCATGCAAAAGGTCTCTTGTAAGGTATCATTACAAAGCTTATAAAGTGTTGTCATCATATTTGTATATATGTATCATTTTTGTATCTGAAACTAGAAATATGAAATATAACTGTTAGGGCCTATTGTAGTTATGCCAAGTGTGGGCCATTAATGGTGGTTTGGAATCTTGTTGGCTCCCATCAACCAGGATAATTGATTGTGGATGGCTCTGTTTGAGGCAGGCCTTCCTGAGAGTCAGGCTGGGAGGAATGAGGGCTCGGAGTTTTAGGGCTTGTCTTCACTACCACAGGTGGCAAATGATCTTTTGGCAATCGATTTATCGCGTCTCATCAAACCGCAATAAATCGATCGCCCGTGGTGTCCCCATCGCCTCCAGAACTCCAGCTCGCACAGAGGTGCAAGCTGGAGTTGACGGGGGAGCGCGCCGCCGACCGCCATTGCCATGAGGATGGCAGGCAAGTCGGCTGAAGATACGCCGACTTCATCTACGTTATTCATGTAGCTGAAGTTGCGTATCTTCAGTCGATCCCCCCCCAGTGAAGACCAGCCCTTACACTGACATCAGATCATATCACCTGAACTGGAATCTTTAACCTGGTGCTTTTCCATTTAGAAGGATGAGTTGGAACACAGAGAGGGACAAAGGATTCCTGCCTTATGCAAAAGATATATAAAGGGGTGAAACAGAACAAAGGGGGCTGCAATCATGAAAAATCCCCTAGCTAGCACCTGAGCTGGAACAAGGGCTGTACTAGGGGAAAGGATTGTGCCCAGACTAGAAAGGCATCTGGTCTGTCATAGAACCTTATTGGAACATCTGAGGGTGAGATTTTATCAGTAATCACTTTCTTACTGTATTAGGTTTAGACTTGCGGGTGATGTTTTATTTTACTTGGTAATTCACTTTGTTCTGTCTGTTATTACTTGTAACCACTTAAGTCCTACTTTTTGTATTTATCAAAATAACTTTTTACTTATTAATTAACCCAGAGTCTGTATTAATACCTGGTGTGGTGGAAAGGGAGGGCAAACAGCTGTGCATCTCTCGCTAATTGTGCTATAGAGGGAAAACAATTTATGAGGTTACCTTTAGTAAGCTTTATACAGCGTAAAACAGATTTATTTGGGGTTTGAACCCATTCAGATATGGGTACCTGAGTGTTGGAGACAGGAACACTACTTAAGCTGCTTTCAGTTAAGCATGCAGCTTTTAGGGGATGTGGTTCAGACCTGGGTCTGTGTTTGCAGGCTCATTTTACCAATGGGGAGTGGAGGACAGAGAAATTAAGTAACCTGCCCAAAGTCCCATAAGAAGGCTAGAGCAGAGCTTGGAACCTGGAACCCTGATCTCCTGAGTCACAATCTGGTGTTTTAACTACAAGGCCATCCTTTCTCCAAAATGAAGAATAATGACACTGAAGTCAATGGAGTTACACAGGTGTAACAGAAGAGAATCAGGCTGTGTGTGTTTCCAGATGGAAATATGAGGATGTTCACATTAACCCTCATAAAATATCCCTCATGTGTAGGCCTTCAAATATTTATTAGAGACAATGTCTTCTACTCAGTTGTCAGATCTCAGAAAACTGTTTTTCATTTTCTCTTTGTTGGTAGAAATGGGTAACATTCCCATCACTTCAACTGAGCTCTGCTTGAGGAACAAGTGTTTTATGTGTATAATTATTCTGTCAACATACTTCAGTCATGGTGTTTACTGAACCCAATGTAATAAAGTCTGTTTTTCTTTCTGAATAATACTGTGCCTGTATCCTTACAAAGTTTGTTGTTGAAAAAACATAATGTATTTAAATCTTAACCATTCTCCTAATGTGCAAATCTTCAAGTATGTTTTAAAGATATCTGACTTTGCATAACTGAATGAATGCTGTATTTAATTTTTAAACACTGAACTTCTGCAGTTTAGCATATATTTAATTGTGACTAGTATACACTCCATCAGCTCTGAAGCCTTAAATAGCTTTATTGGTTTGAACCTGGGTGTGTTTTTGCCAGTAGAGATTTTCTATGCTGTGTGGATGCTGGAAGCTAATTGAAGTTCATGGCAGGACTGGAAATGAATACTAGAACCGAGTAAATTCACATGTGGTGAATCGTAATAATAAAATCAGCAGGGAAGGGTAATAGGGCTCACATTTCCTGCTTGGTAGTGGTTATGTTAGAGTAATGGGTAGGAGGTGGCACTGCACCATGTCCAAAAAATATCAAGAGGTTGCATGTCTATTTTAACTGCCACATTGGTAGGAGGCATGGCTTGTGTTTTGTTGTCTGGAACCTATTAAAAGAAATAAAAGCAGATATAAAGCCTTTCTTCAACATATGGAAGCATTTTTCTATGAGCCACATTCCAGGGTAGAAACTGTCAATTCAAAGCATTTGTGCATCTTTTCTTACTACAGGCAGCTCTGTCTCTTACCCTGAGAGAGTATTAAACAAGCCATCCCTGTTAGTAAAATGTTAAGGGTCAGCTTTAGTTGTCTAAATATCAGGAAATTCAGAGCTGAGACCTTACTGTAAACTTTTATTATAAAGTTGTTTCATTATAGCCCCAATTCAGCAAAGTATTTAAGCATGAGCTTAACTTCTTAGGTTAAAGTTAGGCACATCCTTAAGTCCTTTGCTGAATTGGTATCTATACATGATCAGTCTGGGTGATAACACTTTGTGTTACATACATACGTACATCTATCTATCTCACGGGTTTGATAATAGACTTTTAGAGTGCACCTCTAAGGACTGCAGATATTGAATATCTATTGAGTATCTCTATATAATACTGAACCAGTAAGATAGGTAAATACTTTTTTTAATTAAAATGTCATTTTTAACAAAAAAATCATTTCGCCCCCAACTTCACGCATAACCACCTGAGTCATTCCTACAATAGGAATTTCTAAATCAAAACAAGGAAGGCGCTGAGTCTGTTTCTTGCAGGTATCCAGAGTGCTACTGGATTGTTGGGAAAGCATGTTAAAAGTAGTAACACATCTATCCAGTCAATGAAAAACATCAGAAGCACCACATACGGGTTGGCCACCCTGACTTCCCTCCTAGATGCCTCCATCTGTGAGGAATTAATATTAATTGCTGTATTTGGTTTGTATTATACTTCCATTGGATATGATTTCCAAAAGGGGAGATATCACAATAGCCTATTATTGGGCTATTAATCTTTTGTAACTGTAAATCTGCCTGAAGTGACTCAAGACCGTGAGTACCAATCTTGGGGCAGACTGATAGGAAGCAGGGCACAAACCCCAGCTAGACAGTGAGTTCTATATTTTCATTTCCCAACCAGTTATTAAATGTAAACTCTTCCGACACTATAACAGCCTAAACAGGAAGTCACAGACACTCCCTTTGGGTGTTCTGATTTATCTTGCAACTTGGGTAATCATACTTTTGTAATGGATGGTTCCTTCCTCCAAAGATCCCTGCAATAGTCAGGTTATTTCCAGTCCCAAAAGGATCACTCACTATGCCTAGGTCAATTGCACCTTAGATCTTATACCAAGGACAACGCATGTAGCCAATCCTATAATAAACTATCTAAGGATTTATTAAATAAGAAACAAGAGTTTTTTACAAGGTTAAGTAAATAAAAATGTATATAATACATTGAAGAGTTACAATCTTAAGTTTTAAAAAAAAGTAGCTTCTATAATAAGCAACCTGTATATCTTCTTTATGGCTAACCCTGGACAAGCACTGGGGATCTCTTGTTTATGCCTCGTAAACCTTGCTCCCCAAAGTCCAATTTTTGGATATATTGCTCTTTCTTGTAAGAGATTTTTATCCCTTTCTTCCCTTGTGCTCTGAGCTGTAAGCTCGACTGATGGAAGGAATCCACTTGCATGACTTCTCTTCATGAAGGATTTGGGGGGATGGCAAAACAACAAACATTTTTGTCACCTTTATTGTCCCACAATAGTCCATCTGGTGTCATTGGACCTTTCTTGTTGGGCAGATGATCCCATTCTGTTGGGGATCATCCCTTCACACTACTTAATTTCTCTTTCCTGCCTGGTGATTGCTTATATTGTAATCCTCTGTGACTATGTCACTCAAATATTACCTTACAAAGTGGGATACAGATGTTCTAAGTGAGATTAATACATGCAGCTGCTCACAAGCCTTCAATAAAGTCTAAAAACTAAACATATTCTTATAACGCTATTCCAGCTCTGTATTTGTTGGGGTTCACTGAGACATGGGGACCTTGGCATGAGTTGGCACTTGGTCTGCCAGTGTCAAAGTAACCCTGATCTGTACCAGATGACCCACGCCTAAATGTTAAGACCAGTTTCTTAGCAGAACCTCTTCATATTACACCTTTTCTACACATAAAATCCTGCGGGGCTGATTGAACAATATTTAGTTTCATTACTAAAATAAATGAAAGCTTCACTTTTACAAATAATGCATTAGATTGTGTGGGGAAAGGCTGCACTGCTGCTCATGGAGCTCAGTGGGTGGATGAATTGAATGCCAGTGGCAATTTTCTTTGATCTATGCATTCTCCCAAGCTGTGACTAGCACCAGCTTCTTTGCAACTATTTGTGTGCATGTGTGAAGGCTACTTAAGGACAGGGCAGATATAGTTTTCTAAGGAGAGACTCAGCAGGTATGTGACTATTCAGTTTGCCAGCAAATAAATGTGCCTATTTAAGGAGTTATTTCATTTTATGTGTATTCTTCTCACCATGTAATTAGCTGCCTTCATTAAAGAAAGAAACCACTAGTTTCAGTACATCTACACTACACACTCCTTTCAACAGCATGCAGAGTACATATCCCCCCTACCAGGGGTATAAATATCCATGTAGACCCGGAGACACTTCTTAGATTAAGAAAGACACATCAGAGCTCTGTGCATATATACCAGACATAGCTCTCTATTCATCCAGGCAGTGCCTCCTTTCTTTGCACTACTATTTTTGGTCGGGTAGTGTCCCCCTACCTTCCTGCTCCTGGAGTCTTTCTCCACTGCTGGGACAGATTCTAGCTGTGGGGAAAGGCTCTGGTAGCAGAGAAGCAGCAGGGAAAGTCTCCGGCAGTTCCTTGCTACTGAAGCCTTTCCCCACGGCCTCCCCCTGCCAGAGCCTTTCACTGACATGTATCTACACACTGGCAGGGTGGAGACACTTCGCTGGATGCAGCTACACAAAACCCCACATGCTGCCACAAGTGATATGCAGTGTAGACTTAGTCTATAAAGGTGGGTTGCAACAAGGGAGGCTAGAAAAAACAAATCTGGGCAAGCCTGAGACTGATATGAATTGAAGCAAATAGATTCAGAACCTGTGCTGGAGGGGGTCTCTTGAATGACAAAGAACTGGTGAGTTTCATTATAGGAAAGAGTACCACTCAGGGGAGGGGGGGGAGGTGTACGTCTGAAGACACACAGACTTCTCAGAGAATAATATGGAGGATGCCTACTCCAAGATACAGATATGAACGAAGATACTCTGCTAAGCATTTAAAAATACCAATACCAGTATTTGATCTTTCTAACTTGTTAGCTGAGCTTTGATAGTACAAGCTTCTCATGGATGAATCCACATAAAAATCAGAGTCAATGACTTCCTTTGTTAACGACTTCCTTCAGTTCCCTGAAAACATCCGCTCAATGTGCAGAGGCAATTAAAAAAAAAAACTAACAGAATATTAGGAACCATTAGAAAAGAATAGATAAGACAGAGAATATCACAATGGCACTATATAAATCCATGGTATGCCTTGAATACTCTAAAAAGAGATATGTTAGAAATAGCAAAGGTGCAGAGAAGGGCAACAAAAATGATTAGTCGTATGGAACAGCTGCCATAGAAGAAGTTTAAAAGAGAAAGACTGTTCAGCTTGGAAAAGAGATGACATAGGAGGGATATAGAGGTCTATAAAATCATGAATGGGGTGGAGCAAGTGAATAGGGAGGTAACATAAGAACCAGGGATCATGAAATTAATAGGCAGCAGGTTTAAGATAAACAAAAGGAAATACTTCTTCACACAACTGGTTCTTGTTGCCATGGGATGTTGTGAAGGCCAAAAATATAACTGGGTTCAAAAGAGAATTAGATAAATTCATGGTGACTAGGGACAGCAATGGCTATAAGCTAAGACTGTCAGGGATGCAAACCCAACTGCCAGAACCTGGTACTGGATAACAGGGGATGGATCATTCAATAATTGCCCTGTTATTATTCCTTCCCTCTGAAGCATCTGGCACTGGCCACTATCAGAGATGGGTATTGGGCAGAATGGACCATTGGTCTGACCCTGCACTGCAGTTCTTATGTTTGTTTATATTCACTTTTTCACCATTTTAAAAAAATGAATATGAGACCACTGGAGGGGAGGGAGAGAGTAGGGAGAGAGATTTCCTGGGCTCCACTGCCAACAGTGACGACCAGCTCACTATCTCATTCTCCACTGATGGAAACCACCAACACTGAAATATCAGAATGGAATGTGAGATCAGTTCCTAGATGAAGAGCAGATGGCTCAAACTCACCCCCCATCAAAAAAAAAAGAACTAGACTTCCATACTTCTCCTTCCATTGAAGACATATAGCCCCAATTTATCAAATTGGTGTGACAAATCTGGGTCCAGGCTGATTCATCAGTGAACGTGAATGACCAATACACTGTGACCAAATACTCCACTCTCTTTCAGTTTGCTAGGTCTCTGTGGCCTGTCCTCTTGGATGAGGACCTGAACATATTCATTCATGAAGTTGTCAGCTCCAGACTGAATTACTGTAATTCACTGTATCTGAAGATGCATGTAAAACCAGCTGGTGCAAAGTGTGACTACCTATTTCCTCCATGGCGTAGGGTGCAGTCAGCACATCTCCTCCTGCTCCTGTCCCTTCATCCTTGAACTGGCTCCCATTCATCTTGAATTGCCTGTTTAAGGCCTTGGTCCTAATCTCCAAAGCATTACTGGATCGGATCCCAGTAGAGATCATATTTTCATCTATGAAACAGCAAGACAGTTGCAATCCTCCAAGACATAACTCAGTAGAAAGTGTTTGAGAACATCAGACAACACATTCTATAGGTGGATCACATAAGTTAAGAATGAATCTCCAATGGAAACAGATTAAACTAGGGAAAATGTTGCAAAAACTTGCTAGTTGAAAACGTTTTCCCCATCATATCCAGTTTGACATTCACCACACAGCCCACTCCTCCCTCCTTCCCCCACAAAACAAACCCCAGAACCCTACCTCATACAGAATTTGAGTAACTTGAAAAGGAGAAGAATTAGAGATCCATGAAGTCCAGCAGGGAACTTTGTTAATTTACCTGGAATGCACTCAAAGTACAGCACTAAACCCAAAGGTAAGTCATTTAAATGCAACTGATGAGTATGGTTCATAAGCATTGTAAATAAACCTCTACATAGAACAAAGGGGCTAAGAAATCCATCCTGGATGTGAAGTCAAGTTATTGGTAACTGCAGAGGGAAAGTGTACTGAACTTGAAAGATCTCAGACTGTCTCTTAACCCAATGGAGATGTTATCTAGAGAATATTCTGGGTGTGATAAAACATTGATTGAAATATATGCCCATCTCTTTCACAGTCTCTAAAACAAAACAGTCTTGATTAATAATTTGGGAGAGAGAAAAAAGGTAGGTTTACAGATTACTGATCTGTCTGAGCTAATGGTTTTAAACACCCAAACTTCTGTTTGCCTTCTTGTTAATATTAGGCTTTGAGATGGAGACCGAGATGACAATCAAGATAAACAGAGCCTGATTATGACTAAATTCTGGAGTTTATCTTAATAAAGTAGAGGGCAGTAGGTTTCATCTAGATCTAATAAGATGTGAAATTTGCCAGTCATGATTATTTTTAGGAACCTTCTTGCAAAAGGGAATCTGGTTATCTGAAAACTGAAGAAGCTTAGAAAGGTGGTTTTTCAAGGGATAAGGTTTTTCTTTTCTAGATGTTCCAAACAAATATTCTATTGAATTGCTGCAGATTCAGACAGCTGAAAATCTTTTCTTTCCTACTCCATTGGACGTTCAAGCGGTTATTTGTTTATTTATTAGTATAAAACAGGCAATTGTTTGATGTGCATGTCACAAGGAACACTCCCTCATCTGGAACAGAGGACTTTCTTCTCACCTTGATACGCAGCAAAGTGCATCAAATCCATTGGAAATTTTGCAAACTGCTGAGCAGAACAACACATTTGTAACCAGCCTGCATACTTGTTGCTGCTAGAACTCCAGGGTATCTCAACAACTGCATTCAGTTTAGATTAGCATGTTTATGAGAATGAACCGATCTGTTTCAGGTGAGGGAACATACTGAGGTAAAACTGAGGTCAGTGTTTTTCTTTTTACCTCACTCCCCGAGCTTGTTTTATATGAATAAAAATGCTTTTTTTAATAACAGCTTTGGCTATAAAAGATATTCTGTTATATATTATATATTTCTTACTTTGGGCTAACCAGCAGGGTCTCTTTAAAGGGACGCTGCTTCAATTTTATGAACACATGTTGCAGTGTTGCCAATTCAGTGTAGCAGTAAGGCCTTAACTTGGGCAGCATCCAGCTTTAATAATAAAGTGATTCCGAGGGCCCCAATGTCCCTCAGCCTCGAGGTGACCTAAAATACAAATAGAAAAGGTTGTGGTGAAAGTTTGGACATGTTCTATTGTTTAAGGATAAAGACAATAATCCACAACACTTTTTCTGCAAGGTTGGATAATTTTCCCTTTCTCACTGAGAACTATGATCATGCTACATTTGGGTTTTGAACCAGAATCAGCGGCCTCCTGAGTAATCTTTCATGGCCAGGGGTGGCTCTGCAGCACTCTGTGTCTATTTCCGCTTAAGAGTCTGACTCCCTCCCTCTCCCCCCTCCTCTACCTCCACCTCCACCTCCTTCTACCTCCCTTGCCCCTACCCCACCTCTTCTCTGAGGCCCCACCCAACTCTCTCCATTTCCCATCCCTCCCTCACCCTCCCTTACTTTTACTGGGCTGGGACAGGGGGTTGGAGTGCAGGAGTGGGTACATACAGGGTGCTGGCTCTGGGATGGGGCTCAGGACTCAGGCAGCAGGGTCTGTGCAGGCTCTGGGAAGGGTTTGAGGTGCAGAGGGAGTGCAGGATCTGGGAGGGGGTTAGGGTATGGGAGGGGGTGCCGGGTGCAGGAGGGTGCTCAGGGCTGGGGCCAGGGGTTGGGGTATAGGAGGGGGTGCAGGCTCTGAGAGGGAGTTTGGGTGCAGGAGAGGTTCAGGGAGCAGGCTATGGCCAGGCGGTGGCGTGCCACTTACCTCAGGCCACGCCTGGGTGGCGGGGCTAAGGTAGGATCCCTGCCTACCATGACTCCATCCACTCCCAGAAGTGGCTGACATGTCTGGCAGCAGCTCCGAGGAGGGAGGGGAAAGTGGGTATGTGCACTGCCCCCCGTCTTCAGGCACTGCCCCCACAGCTCCCATTGGCTGTAGGTCCCTGTTCCCAGCCAATGGGAGCTGCTGGGGCAGTGCCTGCAGGCGAGGCAGGTGCCTCCAGTGACTGAGACTGAGATCAACTGTCAGAGGCTCCATGATCATGGTCTATCCGTGTACATGGTACATTGATGATCACTGCTTTAGGATATTATGAATACCAGTACAGGCATGTCGTGTCTTACACAAGGGTTCGGTTCTGTGGTTTCCCCATAAAGTGGAAACCACATATAGCCGAAACCCCATTGACTTCAATGATGGGCGAAATCGCCTGCCCTAAAGAAAGTTTTTATATTTTTAGTTTTCTTTTTTTCCAGACTTTTTTTTTTCCAGACGACCGCGTAAAGCGGAACTTGCTCAAGTTAAATGTGCTAAAAACATGACATGCCTGTATTATTAAATTGCAATGGGTTTGTGCCAGATATGTTGTGTAAGGTATCTGCAAAAATGTTATATTTTGTGACCCTAGAGCCCTACTAGACCGCCCAGAGCCCCCCTAGAGCCCCCCGACCACCCCCCAGCGCCCCATAGCCCACGTTCTGCAGCCACTGCACCGACTTCATCTGGTGAGACCCCCTGGGCCCTAGAGCACCCCCCAGAGCTCCCCTAGAGCCCCCCGACCACCCCCCCAGCGCCCCTCAGCCCACGTTCTGCAGCCACTGCACCGACTTCATCTGGTGAGACCCCCTGGGCCCTAGAGCACCCCCCAGAGCTCCCCTAGAGCCCCCCGACCACCCCCCCCAGCGCCCCTCAGCCCACGTTCTGCAGCCACTGCACCAACTTCATCTGGTGAGACCCCCCAACACCGTCCCGTTTTTGCCATCCCAATGTCCCATTTTCGTTTCAAGGAAATATGGTCAGCCTAATTTTGTCACGTATGCTAATCTTGTTTATATGTGTCTATCACCTTTGTATTGTAAGCTATAGATATGTATGTTATATCTGTGTTTCCAAATTTGTGCTGTGCATCTGGGTGACACCCCCAGACAGATTGGCTTCAGCACTGCCTAGGCTACTTGATGGTCCATCAAGGGACAGCAACTGTACAATGAACCCATTGGAAGGGTCAGGGGCTATACCTTAGGACTCATCAAGGCATGCAGGGGCGTGTCTATGAACAGAACTCAAAGGCTTCCATGCCATGTGCTGGGTAGCTTGTGTTTGGAACAAAGGAAATACAAGCTGCATGTCCAAAGACTAGAAAGGGCACTGGCAGTTGCATCTTTGCCATTTTGTCGTCAGTCCTGCTTCTTGTCTTCATTCCTGCTTCTTACCTCAGAGGAACTTTGATACAAACTGAAGCTCTGAACAAAGGACTGAATGATCCAAGCTATGAATGTATTCCAGAGGGTCTTTCAAACCAGAAAACTCACTAGTACTGCAAAGAACTGGATATATGGACTTTTAAGTCTCTGTATGTATCAGACTGCTTTACCATTTAACAACTCTCTTCTTGATAATAATATAAGGAGATATGTCTATCTCATAGAACTGGAAAGACCTTGAAAGGTCATCGAGTCCAGTCCCCTGCCTATACTAGCAGGACCAAGTACTGTCCCGTGACAGGCTTTTTGTTTTTTTCCCCCCCAGATCCCTAAATGGGCCCCTCAAGGATTGAACTCACAATCCAGGGTTTAGCAGGCCAATGCTCAAACCACTGAGTTATCCCTCCCCTCAAATCTGTCTTTGTTCTTTATAATAAATCTTTAGTTTTAGGCATAAAAGATTGGCTGACAGCATAGTATTTTGGGCAAGATCCAAACCTATACTGGCCTGGTAATGTGGCTGGATCTTTCGGGTCAGAAGAACATTTTGTATTAGTGAGCAGAGTTTTAAAATAACTTCTCACTGTACTGGGCCTCTGTGCTGATTGGGAGCCAGAGAATTGGAATGCAATAAAAGGGGCTGTGTGATTTTTTTTTTTTTTTGTGCTTCTTGATAACCAGTGTTCAGTGTGGGGATCAGAAGCACAATTTGTGACTGTTTGGGGGAGTTTAACTTCAGTGTTACTCCTAAGACTGGTGAGTATCTCTCTCCTTTTTGCAGCCTGCCCTGACCTGGGCATTTCCAATGAGGGCTAACCCAGGTCACATTTGTTTCCTGTTCCCCTCTGGCTCTTTATAGGGAGGATTGCTGTTCTAGCAGCTCCATCAGACTGCTGGTGAGGCACAGGTGGGCTGGAGCAGGTCCCTCTTCATGAGACCAGTCCACTCTGTGACATTCCTCATCAGTTCTGAATAATGCTGGCTCGGTATTTCACTGAGTACATGGAAAAACTAGAGTTCTTTGCCCCCCCCCCCCTACTCACACTTTCAAAGAAGGATTAACCCAGTTGATCCAAACCATTGGTCTGAGAGAGGCCGCATGCTTCAGTAGGCAGGGCAATGAACAATGCCACCTGGGTTCTATTCCCAGTTTTATCACCAACTTGCTCTGTAATCTTGAGCATATCTATCCCTTTACTCCTCTGTTTCCCTTTCACCCTGCCTGTCTTGTCTATTCACATTGTAAACTCTTTGCGACAGGGACTGACTCACATTCTGTGTTTGTAAACTACCTAGCAGAACCTGATATCAGTTCATGTCTCTAGGTGCTATCAGAATAGAAATTAGAATTAGAATTTCAACATAGAATTATTTTTTGGAGGAAACAATTATCTCAGCTCTCGTGTTTCCATGAACTAAATCTGCCTGTGTGTATATATTTAGGAAGGAGAGCAATTGTAAATATTTATGTTTAGGTAAATGCATGTAATCTTGAACTATAATATTACCTACTTTTGATGGGACATTAGGAAAAGAATAATGGAGAGGAAGGATTTATTACAAAGATTTAATTCAGACCAGGGTTTTTAAATAAATTAACAAAACTGGTGTTATGTATGGCATAAACGGAACCCTCCTGGCTTTAATAATCCAACTGTTATATTCTATCTTATGTGGAAATTTACTATATGAAAGGTTGCATATGATATTATGTGAGTGTAGAGGAATTGTCTGCAAAGCTGCAGTTCACTGGAAAGGGGTCTGGTGATACTATAGAGCATAAGAGGTTGAGTGTACATGTGTATATAAAATTATCTGAACCTTAAATAATGATCTACCATTTCAGTATTCCATCACTCTCGCTTCCATTTATTCTACTCCCACAGGCCTTCTATGGATTAGATGATCTAGTAGATCTTTTCGCTCACATATATTTATATGATTCTATAGCAAGGGTGTCCAAGCTGTGGCTCGTGAACCACATGTGACTTTTACCAATAAAGTGTGGCTCACAGAGCCCCCACGCCCTCCTGCACTCCCCACCTACCAGACTGGACCTTGGGGTTGCTTAGGACCTCTGCCTTGCAGCAGGATGGTGGGCTAGGAGCTTCTGACCAGTGGGGAGGGGGTTCTCAGGGTTTCTGCCCCACAGGGCACATCTGCCAGGGTTATGGGCTTCAGAAGGAGCAGGGCAGGTGTGCCCTGACTCTCAAACTTCTGAAGATTGTCATATTTGACTCAACAGGTCAATAAATTTGGACACCCCTTTTCTATAGTTTAGAATATAACTTGCAACCATTTTCCTCCCAAAATGTTTTGGGTGATATTAAAGAGACCATTACATTAATAATTATTGTTTTAATGTAGACAGTTTGTAATATGCCAATATATTGACTTTTACATTTATTTAAAAAACAATATTGTAAGTTTGGATGTTCTATAACTGATGTTTCACATATTTTGAAAAGAGATTGGCCCAAAATATGGTGCTGATTTTTTTTTGCTTAAAATACATCTCTAATTTTGAAGCTATCAATAAATGATACTCAGTAGTGTATGGTTATTATAGCTGAAAGTTGTTCATTCCTCCTGTGTAGTTAAGAGGAAAAACTGGACCCTTGATTCTGTGTCAATAAAATCACAATTACATCTAAAGGGATGAGTTTCAGAAGAAACCTCCAATTACGTGACTGTACTTTTGCACCCATACATGAAGTTTTGTGGACACAAATATCTGTTGGTGCATTTTACAACACATAGGCATCCAATTAAGTGATTTGCATATGCAAGCAGATACTTAAACTTCTTTAGCTATAAAGTGTGCCAGCAATTAAATGTGGACACAAAATTCAAAGTCTTCTTCAGGGCCTTTGAAAAATCAGGGTCAAAGATTTAAGATCTTAAATGCAATAATTTTCTGCTTCTTAGGCAGCTGTCCAGCTCATCACATCCTTAGGCTAATCCTGCTGACATATGAAGTGACTGGAGCGCTCCATATGGGATCACAGTTGTGCACAGTTATAGCCCCAAAATGTTTTTCAATGCTCTGAACACTATAGCAAATTCTGCCATATGAGAAGGATTTTAGAATACAACTAGCTTTAAGGGCCAACATAAAATAAGAGTATACATCAGTTTTGGTGTCAGTCCCCTTCGTTGATAATTTTGCCACAATACCTTTACATTTATTAGGATGTAAACAATCCCTCTCTATCAGCATTTCATGTCCTCATGTGTTGTCATATGTTAAGGAAACCATTCTCCTTCTACAGCTCATACACAGTCACCATTCTAAGAGTCTCAATTCAATGAAGCTTTGAGGCTTGCCTTTGAGAATCTATTCTGAACCCCCCCCCTCCCCCAAATACCTGCTTTAATTTAGCTGGTTATTTCTAACGTGAAAACACGATTGAAATGCTTCCTTTTCTACAAACCGTGAGCATTAAATAATGGATCCTTGGGAGTGAATTCCTAGGTTGTACTTTAATCTTTAAAATGTCATGCTGTCATTCATAGTGGCCCAGTTGCTAAAGTAAAAGTGCAGCTTTTTAGTCAATAAATTTAGTCAGGAAATAATATATTATTTTCAAAACAACTGTGAGGAGAGCCGTTGCCTGGTGGCTTACTTGTCTGAGAGCTGTTACCAATGAGAAAAGTCTGCCATTGGTTGACCTCTCAGAGAGGAAGACATTTATATTTTGTTCGTTTTCCTGTTTAGAATTCTTTGCCTGACTTTGACCTCAGATTGAGAGGAGCACTCCCTTGTGTACAAAGATACAAGTCTCACAGTTCGTGAGTCTAGACCTCGCCTATCCCCTAAGGGTGGAGTGCTTCTAACTATAACAATACAAGGGTGCCTGTGCTCTAAGGGGCCATGTTGCCTTTGCATACAGATTATTGCTGTAGTTTCCAAACATAGCAATGACTTTCCTGGTTGAAAAAAAAAATGTGGTTTTGGTTCACATCTCTTGCAGAATATTGTTTAATTCAAATAAAACTGTCCAGGGTTTTTTTTTTAAGCTTCACACAGACACTACCTAGGACGACCAGATATCCCGATTTTATAGGGACAGTCCTGATTTTGTGGGTCTTTTTCTTATACAGGCTCATATTATCCCCCAGCCCTGTCCCAGTTTTTCACACTTGCTGTCTGGTCATCCTAACAGTACCAAATATTGTCAAGGAAATGTAATTGAATAGCAATAGGACAGAAGTGATAAGACCATGCAATAGCAATAGTCACTTCCAAAGCTTCAGAGCTCAGAAACAGTGGAAGGTTGAGGGCTTCTCTGACACTTAATTTATGCACAGTTTTTGTACTCACAATAGAAAGCATGAAAGAACAGGTTCTCTTGTAAGATATCTGTTTCTTCCTGTGGCCTATCAGACTGCAAATACAGCCAAAGCCGCCTCTTGTATGATTCCAGCCACAGTAAAAGAAGAGACAAATATGATTTTTAAGTGGATATTCTATACTTTTAAAAGAGGCTTAACTTGAGATTTTGGTCAAAAGGATGTCTCTCTCTTATCTAAGCTTGTTTGCCCATCCTTATTGTATGTGTAATAGATATATCCTGGAGAAGTTCACAGATCTTTTCAATTAGATAATTTCAAAAGAAGGAGACGGTGGCAGGGCCGGTGCAAGGATATTTCACGCCCTAGGCAAAACTTCCACCTTGCGCCCCTCCCCCTTTGCCCAGGGAGCCCTGTGGCACCTCCCCACCCCTCGCCCCACCCAGGGAATCCTGCGGCAGCTCCCTGCCCCAGATCATGTCTGTTCCTCCTCCTCCCGTGAGCACGCAGCTGCCACTCCACTTCTCCTGCCTCCCAGGCTTGTGGCACCAATCAGCTGTTTGGTGCAGCAAGCCTAGGAGGGGAGGAGAAGCAGAGCGGTGGCGGCAGCATGCTCATGGGAGGAGGAGGAACAGAGGTGATCTGGGGCAGGGAGCGGTTCCCCTGCGTGACCACCCCCCCGTTACTTGCTGGAGGCAACCCTCCCCACACCTCCTCCCCGCCCCGCCCCAGCTCACCTCCGCTCAGTCTCGTCCCCTGAGCTTGCCGCTGCTCCACTTCTCTGAAGGAAGGTGGAGGGGAAATGTGGCAGGCACGGGAGAGGAGGCGGGGCCAGGATTTGGGGAAGGGGTTGGCATGGCGGCATGGAAGGGTCAGGGTTGGGGTGGAGCTGGGGGACACCTTTGCTCGGTGTGCCGAGCGCTAGACCCTCCCCACCTCCCTTCGCCACCGGCTGCTCCCACAGGGGGAGGGACTGGCCAGACCACGGGCGGCTCCTCTAGAGCTGGGAGGCAGGGAGAAGCGGCAGCCCCTTGTGCTCCGCTGTGTAAAAAAATATTTGGGCACCGGTTTTTGGTGCCCCCAACCACGTGGCGCCATAGGCAGCTGCCTAGTTCTCCTAGTGGTTACATTGGCCCTGGACGTAGGAAACAATGTTCTTCCAACCCCCTGCCAAAGAGCATCATGGGTCAGCATTTCATTTTGTAATCAGTTAGCTAGTGTGTGTACATGGAACCCTGCACTTCCTGACTGGAAACAGGGAGCATCTGCTCAGCTGTGTCAGAGGTAGTTTACTGTTGAGAGCTACCGGCTCCATGGGAAAAGCTTGTGCTTCAGGGAAGGATCCCAGTTCTAGTCCGGCTATCACTGAAGTTCTTAGTGGCAATGTAAAGCACATAAGAATCAGGAAGTCAAGCAAAATGCTGTGACAAGTCTACAGCTGGTGGAGTAGATGGTCCTCAGTATGCCAGTGTATGCCTATTGCTAAGTGCTTGTGGGGGGTGGGAGGGAATGTTCCACCCCCTTCTGGCCCCTTGATGGAGGTAGACGCTCTGCAGATCCCCACATGCTGTAAAGGGTGGTGGTTCCACATAGTAGCACAAGGGAGCCAGGGAGTGTCTTAGGCATGGTGTCCATCTGCATACCCGAGATTCCTTACTCCCCTAATTACAGGGTGTCATATTCTGACATCCCTTATCAAGTCTGTAAATGAGTTTCCTGGAAATGCTACCAAGCAAATATTTTTAACACTGTAAAGCAGATAAAAATATTTTAAAACAGTAAAAGTTTGCAGGAGCCCAGCCCTATAGTTTCATCACCCCCACAGACACACTGCTTTGAGAAAATAATGAATGCGATGTATTGTTTCTTAGAAAGGCCATGTGGTTTGAGTGGTAGAATGGTTTTCTAATCCAGGAAGGAATATGGTCAGGGAGGGAAGTTACAGAAAACATAGTGAAGAAAACAGGAAAAAACCCAAACCCCACACTCATTTTTGCATTTTGTTGAAAAAATATAGCGTCTTAACTATCTAAACTCTAACTTCCTAGACCAAAATTATAACTTTATACACTCCCATCTGATCCCTGCTTGGTATATGCCACTTCCTGCTTCCACAGATTTGATTAAAAACCTTTGCCTCATAGAGCAGCCCTCCTCCATACAACCCTTCATCGCCTAACGGAAGCCCCCACAAACAGCTCCTGCCTCAGTTTTCCTGTTGAGGGGCTTCTTCAATAACTCAAACCCATTCAATCCCCCTCTCAGGTTGTGGTGTATTAAATTAATCATTCAAAATAAAGTTCTCAAGTCCATCCACTTACCCTCTTTTCAGGTCACTCCCAGGTCTTTCCTGCTTGTAGTCTCATGTCAAAGTTTTTTCTGCTGGAACTTACTCACTCCTAACACTCTCTATACTGTCTTCTTGTCTGTTCAAGCACCCTTTCCCCCTCCTTTCTGCAGCTTCCTACTGTGTTATAGAGGAGAACCAGGTGATCCCTACTCAGGGGCATCTTATTATTAACTTGGGCCCCCCTATTACATTCTGAAGGGACTTTCTACATTTTACAGAGTTTGCAAAAGAATGGGTCTCCCTTCCAGCAGGGTTTTAAAAAGCCTTTAGGGCTCATGCAAAAATACTACGTTCAAGTAGCGTTCGATTACAAGAGACAAGTTTTAATCAATGTTTCTGTAAAGTTTTATCAAACACTTAATTGATATTGTTACAGAAATGGACATTGAAATACTGAAAATCAGTTTTAAGTAGATGAAAAAAAATCACAGTAACCATTTAAATAACATATGTGAAAACTTTAAGTTACCAGTGAATGAAAAAATTGCAATAACCATTTTGATGAACATTTGCTAATAATAGGGATAAAACAAAAGTGGGTTCCTTATAGACCCTTTGATACGGAAACATCCTCTGAAATTTCAAATTTGCCCACAAATCTCATTTTCATTTTTCAACCAACCTTCCATTCACTTTTAAACACTGGTAGAAATTCAATGATTTTTTTCGCCATACTATTGCAGGTGGGGAAACCTGGGTTTGATTCCAAGATCTAGTGAAATTTTTACCTAGACAGTAGGTTTGAAAATGCTGCAAAGAGAAAACAAACTGCTTAGCCTGTGATGGGAGGGATTGCCTATCTCTCCATCACCAAGCACCCCAGCTAATTAAGCACAGACAAGCTCCTAAAAGCTTTCATCATCCAAATGGATGATGGCCCTGACTCTGGTTCCTGGAGAGCCAGGGGTTAAAGTGTGGAAAATGAGATCATCCTTAGGGATGTGGGAAGCATGCTGGAGTAAAGAAAATAAAATGAGCTGAGACTGTGGGACTTCCTTTCATATTCCTTTTCCTTTTGATAGGGTATTTACTGCATGAAAGATTCCGTGTGTGTGTTAATTGCACTGATTAGGAGAGGGTAAATTCCTCATGTCATGTGCACCTCTGGAGCAAAGCAACAAGAATGGCAAATTACTTACAGGAAAGAGAAGAGATTTCTCAGCGCCCTTATTGGAATATAACAGCTAGCACTTGTCTGGGTCACTAATCACATATCTTGTACCAAGAAATATTATATGCAGGAAACTTCAGAAATAATGTTAGAGGAAAACATCTCATTTGTAGAGTGGGTATAGCAGTTAATGTCATTTTAGGCCTCTAGTTTAGCTTGATTTTTCACACACTGGCTTGAGCATTATTTATGTATACAGTAACATAAATTGTTACTGATTGGGGCAGATGGGTCATACTCCCGTGGGACAGTGTGCATGCCAAGAGTCACTCTTTCAGATGATTTTAAACTGCAACAGAAAAATGACTACATTTGAAAAGATTTGTCACGTCTAGTGAGTTTTGCCTGTCTGGTTTTGTGTACAAGAGTAGATCTTTATGCTGGCTTGTTCTTATTCTACATTTGGGATAGACAAACAGTTGATAAAGGGCATGCATATATATTTCACGTAGGCCAGAGCCTCAGCTGTGCTAAACTGAAGAACTATGCTGATTTATACCAGCTGAGGATGTAACTTTCTGTATCTTTATTTCTGCACACATCTGTATTGGAAATGCTGCCTTTCAAGTCGTGCAGTATGCCTACACAGATTTATAACAACGATTTCCTATATTGCACCTCTTACCTAGCTAAAAAACAAGGGTAGGAATTATGTCATACGGCACAAAAATCCAAGCACCTTTAGGGTGAACTCATGAGCTGCTTAAGAGCACACAAGCAACACTTCACATCATCTATGGGTGGAGAAGAAATTTAGAAGAATGTTGCATCTGATTGAAATTGCTGGAGCAATTCATGTTGGCAAAATATAATTACCTCAATTGTAATTGGCTAGGACAGGGGAATTAACAGCTCTAGTCCTTCAAAACATGTCAAGCTTCATGGGATCTTTATTGACTAAGTAGTTAGTAACTTACATTTACATCTTGATCAAAAGAGAACATTTATTGTAGCACAATGCCCCATATTTATGTTAGTACATCTCATAGAGACATATTCACAGATTCCAAGGCTACAAGTGACCATTGTGATCATTTAGTCTGATCTCCTGCCTAACCATAGAACATACCAAAAATTATTGCTAGAGCATATATTTCAGAAAAACACCCAATCTTGATATTTGATTCTGTGTAGGTGAACTACTGCATCAGCACAATGTTAAGATTTTTTTCTTCTTAATAAGAATTGAACAAAGAAACCTATCTTCCTAATCAGTAGTATTTTGGTACAAGACCCAATTGCTGCTTAGATATCTCTGATGCAGGTATTATCCAGGTGAGCTTATGTTTATTTGATAGGATCACAGCAATTGTTACAATAAAATAATAAGGACCCAGATATTTAAAAGTTGGTGCCTAATATTGGATACCTGTATCCAAATTCAGACAGCCTCATTTCCAAAAATACTGACAACTCAGCAGCTTCCATGAAAAACAATGAACACTTCTGGATGCTCAGAACTTCAGAAAAATCAGTGTTTAATGATGGCTTTAGGGGCCTAACTTTACGCCAGGGATTGGCAACCTTTGGCATGCCACCCATCAGGGAAATCTACTGGCGGTCTGGGATGGTTTGTTTACCTGCAGTGTCCACAGTTTTGGCGAATCGCAGCTCCCACTGGCTGCAGTTCACTATTCCAGGCCAATGGGAGCTACAGGAGCTGCGATCGTCTGAACCTGCGGACGCTGCAGGTAAACAAACCGTCACGGCCCGCCAGTGTCTTTCCCTGATGGGCCATGTGCCAAAGGCTGCCGACCCTTGTTCTAGAGTTACAATTTTTAAAAAACAACAACAATAAAACATCAGCAAGAAGATAATTTTTCTACCATGGACCAAATCTTGGCAGTTGCATGGATTGCTGTTTTCCTCATTGCAAAAAAAGACCAAACATTTTTTTTAAAAGAAGACGGTAGTGTCAACTGATCAGTTATCTTCAGCTCCAGGGCTTTTTTAGAGGTTATGGCTGACTCTCTGGGTCCACTGATGCTAAATCAATTGCTGGACCAGGTCCTTTAGTTAAACACTCATGACTTACAATACTGGAAGACTTATGCAAATCTTTCCAAAGTTGTTTTCTTTTTATTCAAAATTGTAATTAAAAATGTATACAATGTTGACATATTTTTAATATTAAGGAAAGCAGAGTTGAGTGCTTACCCTGTCTTCCAGTACTTTCAACAGTTTTACATGAATTCTGCATGTAGCAGCTCTCATAAAATATGTATTAATGTAATATTTGAACAGTGAAAGTCACAGCTTGTGAATGTCTTTGGCTAAAATTGGATTAAAATTCTAAGAACTGGTGTTTCATGGCCATATACTTTTTTGGGAAAGAGATTGCCTTAGTGTATATATAATACAATCAACAGACTGTGACTTTTCTCATTGATCACCTAGCACAAAATAACTAGCATCACATACTAGATGATGAGTTTAAGAGGTTCTATAGTATTTTTGTAGTATTATATTTTATTTCATTACATAAGTTTACAATAATGTTTTATCCCCATTTAATAAAAAAATCTATAGAAAAATCTTTAATGATTCTATTGCATTTTAAACTTATTTAGTTTGTAATGGAAGTCTTGTCCTTGTCAATGTTAGCAGTCATCGATCTGTGATATTCCTTTATTATCTAAAATTTTGTGAGGAGAGACTATTATCTAAAGACAAGGCCCTGTGGTTTTATCACTCTTACTACGCAGTGCTTGCATGAGGAAATCAAGCACTGATGAGTGAACTGGTTCAATTAAAAGAAGAATTGAACTGAACTCCACTTGAAGCTCTTCTGTATTGAGTCATGACCATTTTAGAGGTTAGAAAAATTCAATTAGCTTACACATTTTAAAAACTGAATTTAGTGCTCAAGACAGTGGCTGCACTGACATCCCTGAAGAAGAAAGTCTTCAACTTATCTCTCTCTCTTTGCCCGTCACCCCCCAGCCGGGGTATGGGCCACCAACTGGTGTTGGTGTTTCAGTAGCAATTGGTTCCCTTGCGGGGTGGAGTTGCTAGCCCCACGCCCATGTTAAGCCTACAGCACCTGGTATTCCCAGGAGGTCTCCCATCCAAGTACTAGCCAGGCTCTTCAACTTATAAAAGGGGGGAAAGAGACATAGCATGGCAAACTGAAATGGTTCCATCTTCATGGCCATTCCATCCATGCGTCTACTGTCCCAGACAACTAACAGAAACAGACAGGACATCAAGGAATATCACAATACATAGAACTAGTTAATGGCCCTATCACACCTTGGAAATGTTATGCACAAGGAAGCTTGTCCTGTGGAGTTGGAGGCTAAATGGATGAAATAAAGCAAAGACATGGGAAATTTTTCATCTCTGCTGTTTGAACTCCCCTAGAGCCAGACACAGCAAGCTGACGCCAGAGATCCCCAGGTGTTACCTCCTAGGTCTTCCCTAAAAGATATTTTGAACTGATAGATCACTACAACTCTGTCACTCTTAGGATTTAGATTGCAATTCATTTGTGTATATGGAGTTGCTTTCTTTAAGCTTTAAATAACTCATTTCTTTTTCCTAGCTAATAAACCTGTAGATAGTTTATTACAGGATTGGCTACAGACATTGTATTCACTGAGGATCAAGGGAATCAGCTGATTTGGGGTAAGTGATTAGTATCTTGGGACTGGAAGAAACCTGAATATGATGTGATTTTTGGTGTAAGGGACCAAATGTAACCAAGTCCAGCTTGCTTGTTGGCAAGATAGACTGGGGCAGTGGTGGGCAACTTGAGGCCCATCAGGGTAATCTGCTGGTCGGCCATGAGACAGTTTGTTTATATTGTCCTTCCCATTGATCCTCCAGACAATGGAAGCTGCAAGAATCAGTGGCTCTGAGGGCCCTGGTTGCCCACCACTGGTCTAAGGGGACTGTCTATGACTCCACGGTGAGACTGTTATAGTGAGCCAGGAATTCACATTTGTCACTGGCTTGGTGAAATCTCATTCTAGAACTTACCACCAATTTAGGCTGTTTGCCCTCTTTTTGAGAGTCTGCCCTGTGGCAGGCATTCACGGCTATGAGCCATTTCAGAAATCCACAGAGAATTCAAAGCTTTGGGAGGATTTGTCTTCTGGTATTTCAGACATTATCCAAAAGTTTTGGTTAAACTTTGGATAAGAGTTTTGGAAGCTTCTCCATAAAGCAGTCAAAATTAGAACTGGTTGTAAAATTTTCTGTTGGAACTTCCTTTATCAAAAAACCAACAACCATCTTCTATCCAAAAAAAGAGTGGTGTTTTTTGGAAAGAGGCATATGTTTTTTTGTGGAAAATTTGGATTTATTTTCTGTCAAAAAACCAAGCAAAAACCACCCAAACACCAAAAGGTTTTGTGTTTTTATCTGAGAGCTGAAATGTTTTGGTCAAAAGTGAAATATTTCAATTTAGGTAAGCCTCGTGAAGTTGTTCTTTAGCCTCAGATTTTGCAAATACAAAATGTAGGCACAGATCTCACAGAATCAATTTATATCTGCTGAAAGGCGGTACAAATAATTGGATATGCACCTGCAATCCATTTTGGTCCATACAGATACTGTGAGGGCATGTGAAATCATGAAAGGGCAAAAAAGTTTGCCCTTTTTGAAAATCTGGCACCAACTACTAAAGGGTATAAAAAACCAACTCTGTTGATTATCCAATAGAGTATTTAGTGAAAGCACATATCCAACTGTTAGCTTGCTGGTTGTGTGGAATAAAAATCAATGTGTCTCTAGACAACAGTGCAGCTGCTCAGTTTAGAAGAACCTATATATCTGGTGAAGGATAAATCTGATATGACCTTTATGTGATATTGGTTGTCTGTGAGTGAGAGAATACATGATGGTAGAATGAGTTTTGATGTAAGTTGTATATGTTAACTATATTCTCTGATGACAGAACATTTGTGAGTCACACTTTTAAATATCCATTTATCAATATTGTTTGTATCAGTATATCAACTATGTTATCGCATATTTGACAGTTCTGAGAAAATCAGAGATCAAGAGGCAATTTTTTTTAGTGTTTGTTGAGTCTTTGGGGTAGATTTTCAATGAATACCTACATGACTCCAATGACCCATATAAGCGAGAGCCATGTGGTGAGGTTTTATAAACAACATTTTCAAAACGAACTTCCAATTGATTTAATTTTAAAATATAATACTAAAAATATATATAATGGAGGATTTTTAATATTGTTTTTCTTTATCAGAATTAAAGGCTCAATTTACAAGATAATTTGAAAACTTTTGATTGCAGATGTCTGCCATAAATTTTTGCAACCATTAACTACTCCATCAAAGGTCTCTCTTTCTCTCCCTCTTCTCCCCAACTCTTCTCCCAGGAGTCCCAGGCTCTCACGATTTTATCCTGACTATCACACTATTTGGTGCTCTGTTAGAATACCAATTTCTTGTACCATGTGATTAGATGAGGATCTCAGCTTTTATTTAAAAAAGAAAATAAGTTTCTAGCCAGTCATGGTTGCCAACAAAGACTTTAAAGGATGATCTAAATGAACCCTGAGGTCTCAAAACCAGAAGGAAAATAAAAGCACTTAAAATTAGTAATTGCTTTAAATTCTAGGAGGGCATAACTCATGGTTTTTGAGTGCTCAGGTTGATAATACTGTGCTCCTTATGAGTTGGAAAATCTCCTTGAGAAAATCCACCAAGTCACTACCATTATCTTCCTGCAGATTCCTCCTTAACACTCACTTGTATCATGATGCCTACAAAGCATACAAAGCAGCTGGTGACAATGGTCAGACAGATAGCAAGCTGAGCTACCTGCTTTTAATACAGCACTTTGCTTGCCTTACTTACTGTCACTTATCTTTCCTCTCCTCCTCACTTGTCTCATCCACCTATTCCATTTTGTCATAACATAGACTGTAAGCGATTTGGAACAGGTACTGTCTTTTTACGGCATGTCTATAGAGTACCTAGCCCCTTGATTGGTGTCCCTAACTGCTAATGTTATATAAATGAGTAATAATAAATGTGAGATTTACTTGATAGAATATTTACATGAGGCGAGCGCATCCATTAGTATAAATGGATCAGTTTTTAGTAGGCTGCAAACACATCTGCTTAACTTTTGTACATGCTCCATAGCTATACCCCAGCTTCTTAGGTCTATCAACAAACTCAGTAATGTGAATTATCAGAGGAGATTCTTTGAAAATGGCACATTGCCCCCTTTGACTTTGCTCATTGTTATACATTATGATTGGCAGCAGCTTTCCCCCCATAACTCTCATTAGTCAGGGATTGTGGGAGTGATTCTCATGTCCACTAAGGCCCCTTTACATGGATCTGGGAGTGCAGAGGGGACAAAGTGAGTATCAATGTAATTTACTCCCAACTTAATTTGTCTCCTTTACATTGCCAAAGTGACGTAAAGGGGCCTTTGGGGATAATGTTACTGACTTCCCTTGTAAAACACTTTGAGACAGAAAAATAAAGTGTTATTAATTATTATTAGTTGAAATGAGAATCAGGCTGGTCTCTCTTTAGGAGGTGGAATACGTATTCATAGAGATTAAGACCAAAAGGCCCCACTTGATCATCTATCCTGACCTCCCATCAATCACAGGGCATTAAATGTCACCCTTTAGTGAGCCAAATACCGTATTTTTCGTCACATTGGACGCTCCGGCGTATAAGACGCCCCCAACTTTTAAAGTAAAAAAGCCGGGGGGAAAAAAAAAAAAAAAACCCAAAAAAACCCACCACACACAAAAAGCGCCCCGGTTCCCCCCTCCCCGCCGCGGGCGGGCTGCCGGGGGCGCCCCGGTTCCCCCCTCCCCGCCGCGGGCGGGCCGCGGGCGGGCTGCCGGCGGCGTCCCGGTTCCCCCCTCCCCGCCGCGGGCGGGCTGCCGGCGGCGTCCCGGTTCCCCCCTCCCCGCCGCGGGGAGGGAGGAACCGGGGCGCCCCCGGCAGCCCGCCCGTGGCGGGGAGGGGGGAACCGGGGCGCCCCCGGCAGCCCGCCCGCGGCGGGGAGGGGGGAACCGGGGCACCGCCGGCAGCCCGCCCGCGGCGGGGAGGGGGGAACCGGGGCGCCCCCGGCAGCCCGCCCGCGGCGGGGAGGGGGGAACCGGGGCGCCCCCAGCAGCCCGCCCGCGGCGGGGAGGGGGGGAACCGGAGCGCACGCACTGGTTTTTTTTTTTTTTTTTTTTTTTGTGATGGGGCTAATAGGTATATTCGCCCTATAAGACGCACCAACTTTTTCCCCCCCGTTTTGGGGAAGAAAAAGTGCGTCTTATAGGGCGAAAAATACGGTAACTTGGGTTAGACTAAGGTTATGTCTATACAGTTCATACTGTGCTACCTGAATAAAAACAGCTGTATAGACCCGGGGTTCTCAAAGTGGGGGTCACGACCCCTTGAGGGGTCACGGGCCACTTTTGTGGGGGTCGCGAGTCCCTACCCCAGCTACGGGCTGCTGGCACTGTAGGATCCCCCGGGCCGCGGGCCGCTCCAGCTGCGATCCCCGGCGGCTGGGGACCCAGCTCCTGCAGGGGGCTGCCTGGGGATTGCAGCTGGAGCCGCCAGCCCCCTCCCCAACCCCAGTGGGCAACCTCCAAAAGGGGACAACTATTAAAATAAATTCTATTTAAAAATAACTTCTCCACTTATTTTTAATGAAACAAAAATGTTTTAGTCTTAAATTTAAAAAGCAGTGAGAAAAGGTAAATTCATTTTAAGAAATGGGGTTTGTATTTAGTATTAACAGTATTAAATATCAAAAATGTGTATTTAATTTCTAGAGGGGGTCGCGGTCAGAAGCTCAGTGTTCAAAAGGGGTCGCCAATGCAAAAAGTTTGAGAACCACTGGTATAGACATTGCGTCTTCAGGCTCTGAAGCCCACACTCCCTAGGCTCTAGAGCTGGAGCCCCAGCCCAAGACACAACATCTATACAGCTACTTCTAGCACAATAGCAGAAGCCCGAGTCTGTTGACTTGGGCTCGAAGTCTCCTTGTCACAAGCGGCCACTTGCTGTTTAGACACACCCTGTAGCATTTCAATCCTCAGCAGCCTAAACTGTTGTGTACCCCAGGCAGAGACCAGGTGAGACTGAGCTGCCTCTAATTCCCATATTGTATTTGGTGAGGGTTTTTTCCTCTAGTTTTGTAGAGCCTGATTCTCCGTCACACTACACCTTGTACAATCATTTGCAACCGTTCAAAAATGGCTGTGAAATGTTAATTTGTGGGTGTAAATACTTCACAAGGTACAGGGTATCCGGGAAATCAAACCTGAACGTTGTAGTCCTGACTTTAGAGGCCTTGTGATAAGAACCATGTAAATAATAATTATAAGAGCTACTGTATATTTCATTAAAGTTTGCCTGTATGTTTCATTAAATTCTGTTTTTCTTTTAAAATATAAAACACATATAATACAGTATATATATTTTTGTAATGGAGAGGCTGGGAAGACAAAATTACATGGCATCACCATTCTGCAGAGGACTTCATATGTCTCCATCTCTCTCTCATGCACCCACAATGCTTCTCTAGCTACAAGCAAATGAACTGGAGCTAACATGGCTCTGTGATACTGACATGACAAACTAGAAGAAAATGGCAGCAGCTTTAAATAAGCACACAGTGATTTAGTTGGCCATGCAGTATTATTATTCTAGAAAGGGATATTATTTTGTTGTATTAAAGGTGGAGAAGGACATATGCAGGACTGAAGGTGAAGTCAATGGATAGAGGAGCAGAGAGAGAGAGAGAGAGAGAGATGGCTTAGAAACAATAGTAGAAATGATGCATTTCCTGAAGACACTAGTCAGATTTCTGGTGCTCAGTACGCAGAGGACTTTGACAGTGTATCAGCATGACTGTTCAGAGTGCTATGTCTTGTCACTTGGGACGTGACAGGAGTTAGGCTATTAGCAGAGCCGCAAAGTGACTGAGGCATTGTGGTAATAGATACAGATCTCAGTTGTACTCAGGATCAAATGGGAGATAAATGAGCTTCTATTATGCTTAACCCATTTTCCAGGAAGCAGGCTCCGCTCAAGTTTGACCTGCTCTCTTTGATGAAAAGGCGGCTGTGTTTCTTCATCACAATACGCCTGTACGCACCATATGTCGGTCTCAGACTCCCAAGGAGAAGAAAACATTTAATACAATTCTGCCAGGCAGCCCAGACCCCATGCTCCCAAAGGGGATTTACAATGTATTAGCTTTGCACTTTCTGAAGGGCTGACAGCAGAGTAGTGTCTTCTATAAATATGCTTTATGTGGGCAAGTATAAACAGCCAACAGTGATGTTAACATTTAATAGCTTGTAAAAGAAATTCATTATTTCTTTGGACCAAAGCTGAGTTGTTAATTTTATAATCAGGGTGAACAAATGGTCTCAAGTTAATTCTGCCCTGAGCATCAGCAGGAAATTAGTGAATAATGTGAATAAAAGATGTTCCTATGAAAGGAGACCTTTCCTTCCCTTGTGGTGTTTATCTACCTTTTTTACAACCATGTCCTGTATTTGAAATTAGTTCTTTGAAATATTTGGATTATTCCCAGGAATCAGAACATTAATAAGATCACAATGTAACCCAGGTGCCTAATGGGAGATATCTCTTAAGAGATCTATGAGGGGAAGGGGGAGGGGGGAATGAGTTGTGTTGTTGCTAAGCAGATACACAAATATCACTCCACATCCAGAAATTTCTGGAATTAGGTCTGGTAGTTTGGGGTACACGCATTAGGTTCCCTGTTGCTGGACTCAGACCCCATGAGGGCAAGGAGTCAGGGCTGCTGCTTTTCAAAAGGCCAAGTGCACTGTGTGGACTGGGAGAAGCTAAACCCAAGGAGCAGAAAGCAGGCTATTATCCCGAACACTAATGTATTTTGCAGCAGGTATGGGACATTGTTAACCCTTCAACAGGGAAATCCTGGAAGTGCTAATTATAGAAATTGGGAAGGAAAACTGATATTTTATTTTAGGTGTATCCTTTGAATGTTTAATTTTAGCCAAACTGTTTTAGTTAAATTGTCTCAACCATTATGATTCACCAACCTTTTTCTTACTTAAATGTGATGATGGGGAAAGTTATTTATTTTGCTATTCTCAGTTTTGCATTTTTCTTGTCACAGAGATTTTAAAAAAATCTGCATACTTAAATGAGTGGTTAGTTAATTGCTTAGCTGACTAGCTAGCTGAGTGATTTCAGCAGAGCAGAAGGAAAAGTCTGCCTGGAATCCAGCTGAAAATTTCTACAAGGAAGCAGAAGGAAGATGTTTTTGACTCAGCAGCCTTGACCAAAGACTAAGTGAGACTCTCCCTATGCTTTTGGGAACTCTGAGTTTCTTCTCACTGTGTTTGTGTGGGAACTGACCTGTCTAGATTTTATTTGTTTTCTTTATTTCTGTATAACTATGAAGAGAATGGCTTGTAAAGAAGACATGATTTATTATGTTTCTTTATAAAAACATAAGAATGGCTGTTCTGGGTCAGACCAAAGGTCCATCCTGCCCACTTCCTGTCTACAGACAGTGGCCAATGCCAGGTGCCCCCAAGTGAGTGAACCTAACAGGTAATGATCAAGTGATCTCTCTCCTGCCATCCATCACCCCCCCCCCCCTCTGACAAACAGAAGCTAGGGACACCATTCTTTACCCAGCCATAGCTAATAGATATTAATGGACTTAACCTCCATTAATTTATCCAGTTCTCTTTTAAACCTGGTTATATTCCTAGCCTTCACAAACTCCTCAGGTAAGGAGTTCCACAGGTTGACTGTGCGCTGTGTGAAAAAATATTTTTATTTGTTTTAAACCTGCTGCCCATTAATTTCATTGGTGGCCCCAAGTTCTTATATTATGGGAACAAGTAAATACATTTTCCTTATTCACTTTTTCCATACCACTCATGATTTTATATACCTCTATCATATTCCCCCTTAGTCTCCTCTTTTCCAAGTTGAAAAGTCGTAGCCTTTTTAATCTCTCCTTATATGTGATCTGTTCCAACCCCCTATTCATTTTAGTTGCTCTTCTCTGAACCTTTTCTAATGCCAATATATCTTTTTTGAGATGAGGAGACCACATCTGTACACAGTACTCAAGATGTGGGCATAGCATGGATTTAAATAAGGACAATAAAATATTATCCATCTTATTTTCTATCCTTTTTTTTAATGATTCCTAACATCCTGTTTGCTTTTTTGACTGCCACTGCACACTTTGTGTATGTCTTCAGAGAACTATCCACAATGACTCCAAGACCTTTCTCCTGATTAGTTGTAGCTAAATTAGCCCCCATCATATCGTATGTATAGTTGGGGTTATTTTTTCCAGTGTACATTACTTTACATTTATCCACATTAAATTTCATTTGGCTTTTTGTTTTGCCCAGTCACTTAGTTTTGTGAGATCTTTTTAAAGTTCTTCACAGTCTGCTTTGGTCTTGATATGGAAAAATACATTCCCAAAGAAATAACTGCTGACCACAGTTAAGTTTCACAACGCCAGGCCCTGTGTCAGCTGGTCATGTTATCTGCAAGGCTGGGCCTTGTTGCAGCTGGTCTGCTATCTGCAAGGTCAGGCCTTGTTTGAGTCAGTAGTGTTATCTTGTGAGAACTTCAAGTATTTGAATAAGAGGTGAAAGGGCCACTGCGCAGGATTACATTGCAGCAAATTATAACCAATGAAAATGTTTCTGATTCAACCTTGTACAATAATGATAGTATAAAAACTCTGTGCTGTAACACGGAGCCATTCCTTTTCTTGCTTCTTGCTTGTATTGGAATCCTGCTATAGCAGCAATAAAGATCGCCCTACCTGGGTGCCTTTGTCTTCATACTTCGGTCTAAGTCTGTTTAATTCCTACCTGGGAACGAGACGGGAAACCGAGGAGGGGTTTCCCACCACAGTCTTAACTATCTTGAGAAATTTAGTATCATCTGCAAACTTTGCCACTTCACTGTTTACCACTTTCTCCAGATCATTTATGAATAAGTTGAATAGGATCGGTCCCAGGACTGACGCTTGGGAAACACCACTAGTTACCCCTCTCCATTCTGAAAATTTACCATTTATTCCTACCCTTTGTTCCCTGTCTTTTAACTAGTTCTCAATCCATGAAAGGATCTTCCCTCTTATCCCATGGCAACTTAATTTACGTAAGAGCCTTTGGTGAGGGACCTTGTCAAAGGCTTTCTGGAAATCTAAGTACACTACGTCCACTGGATCCCCCTTGTCCACATGTTTGTTGATCCCTTCAAAGAACTCTAATAGATTAGTAAGACATGATTTCCCTTTACAGAAACCATGTTGACTTTTGCCCAACAATTTATGTTCTTCTATGTGTCTGACTATTTTATTCTTTATTATGGTTTCAACTAATTTGCCCGGAACTGATGTTAGACTTACCGGTCTGTAATTGACTGGATCACCTCTAGAGCCCTTTTAAAATACTGGCGTTACATTAACTATCTTCCAGTCATTGGCTACATAAGCTGATTTAAAGGACAGGTTACAAACCATAGTTGATACTTTTGCAATTTCACATTTGAGTTCTTTCAGAACTCTTGGGTGAATGCCATCTGGTCCGGTGACTTGTTACAGTTAAATTTATCAATTAATTCCAAAACCTACTCTAGTGACACTTCAATCTGTGACAGTTCATCAGATTTTTCACCTGCAAATGACAGCTCAGGTTTGAGAATCTCCCTAACGTCCTCAGCCATGAAGACTGAAGCAAAGAATTCATTTAGTTTCTCCGCAATGACTTTATTGTCTTTAAGTGCTCTTTTTGTATCTCAATTGTTCAGGGGTCCCAGTGGTTGTTTAACAGGCTTCCTGTTTCTGATGTACTTAAAAAACATTATTCCCTTTTGAGTTTTTGACTAGCTGTTCTTCAAACTCCTTTTGGGCTTTTCTTATTACATTTTTACACTTAATTTGGCAGTGTTTATGCTCCTTTCTATACATCTCACTAAGATTTGACTTCCACTTTTTAAAAGATATCTTTTTATCTCTGACTGCTTCTTCTACATGGTTGTTAAGCCACAGTCTTAAAAGTGTGTAAAAAAAGTAAGTAAAAAGTGGCCCTTTTTAGTTCTTTTACTGTGTTTTAAAAATTGGGGTATACATTTAAGTTGGGCCTCTAAAATGGTGTCTTGAAAAGTATCCATATAGCTTGCAGGGATTTCACTTTGGTCACTTGTACCTTTTAATTTAATTGTTTAACTAACCTCCTCATTTTTGCATAGTTCCCGTTCTGAAATTAAATACCACAGTGTTGGGCTGTTGAGGTGTTCTTCCCACCACAGGAATGTTATATGTTATTATATTATGGTCACTATTTCCAAGCGATCCTGTTATAGTTACCTCTTGGACCAAATCCTGCACTCCACTCAGGACTAAATAGAGAGTTCCCTCTCCCCTTGTGGGTTCCTGTACCAGCTGCTCCCAGAAGCAGTCATTTAAAGTATAGAAAAATTTTGTCTCTGCATTTCATCCTGAGGTGACATTTACCCAGTCAATATGGGGATAATTGAAATCCCCCACTATTATTGAGTTCTTTATTTTGATAGCCTCTCTAATCTCCCTTAGCATTTCATCGTCACTATCTCCGTCCTGGTCAAGTGATATAGAAGTAGATCCCTATTGTTATATTCTATAACACTTTCATAAGATTTTATGAACTTGGTACTTAAGAACTGAATTACAGTAGTTCCTTTTGTTATTTGAGACTTGACTGTGGGGAGGTTAACCCTATGCAATCTTTGCTGAAAATCCAGTGTGACTGAATTCTGGGTCTCCAGATGCTTTGTTTTGGGAGTTGGGTTTTTTTGGCCCTGGAGGAGAGCAATGATGTAAACTCTAGCCCATCCAAAAGTTACAGCAATATACCCTAAGAATTCAAACTCTATGATTGTATGGAGGATGTTACATCAAGCCAAAACTATAAAATAAAAGCACACAGAGAGAAACTCTCCAAGATCATTCAGCAAGATAGGTCTCCTTTGCTCAGGCTACCACTTGAACAAATTAAATGTTTTCGGAAATATTTCAGAATTTTCCTCTGCCTTTCCCCCCTAGCACAAAATGAATTCCCAAAGGCTGTTAAAAATGAGAGACTCACATGCTGGGCAGACAGAAAGTTCAGCTCGTAAAACCATTATGCATAATTTACATGGATGTTCTGCTGAGTTTACTTGGGAATAGCACAGAAGAAAAATTAATTACACACTTTCAATTTTCATTAAACCTTTCCTCCCCTGAGGGAGAGGTGTGACTTCAGTATCACATTCCTAAAGATTATATAAACAACACCACAAGAATAATCGGTCAAAAGAACAGGAAAATAAAGCATCCCTGTCTTAAAACCTACCCAACTCCAGGCTTTGGGGCTGTGCATGGCAGGAGATGAGTACATCATGTCCTACCTACTTGCTCAAGCAGATACCCCAACTACTGTGGTGAGTACTGGAGGGTCCTCTTGCTGACACTTTTGCCTGTCTGGAGAGAAGAGGGGAATCTGAGCAATTCCCTGCGGGAGGGGCTGTATGCCATTACCCATGCCTCTCTGGAAAGGGAGATGAACTCATGTCTCGGCCATTCCAAGAGTGGGGTAGCACAACAGAGGTCCCATGTTGCAGTCTAAGGCCCTGGATTGAAGATCTCTGTTGCAGTCTAAGGCCCCCAAATGGAAGATCTCTCCTTTTCTATTTATCTTTGTAGAAAGGTAGGTAAGGTATTGTTATGAATAAAGAACATTGCCAACCACTATATGAAGTAAAATCTGATCTAGGGTAATTTACATACATATCACTTACATGAGAGTGTCTAGTCACCACTATCTGAATAACAAGGGAAACACCTACTATTATACCCTATATCAAATGGTTCACTGGAGATTTATGCACCGATCCCGCAACACTCACACCTTTTCATGGCTTTATTCACATCGGTAGTCTCATTGATTTCAGTTCTTGAAAATTCTAAATCAGAATGTTGTAGTTGGTGGGAAAAATAATCTTTAATAAGGCTTTAAAAAAAAAAGAAGAAGAACAAACGAATATTTAGGTACAGTGGAAAATATAATATACTCCCAAGGAATATAAAATCACAGTTTTTTAAGGTTGTTCCAGATCGCATTAAAGGGAAGAAAAAGGCTGCTGGCCAAACAAAGGTCATTTCTCCACTCTCTACACCAGGAGTCTCAAACATGCGGCCTGCGAAACCCTTTCCTGCAGCCCGCCAAGCTCCCTGGCACCCCACCATCCCCCACAGCAGTTTACAGGAGGGAGGGGCTAGAAGCAGAGGCTTCTCTGCTGTCTGGCTGGGCCGCTGCCGAGACCTAGCTTCCAGGCACTGCTGCTGTGGCTTCAATGAATGAGCTGGGGCGGCGCTTCCCAGGAGCCCTCTGCAGCGGCGACTAGGAGCGGTAAGCCAGGCTCCCTGCCTCCCTCCTGCTTCCCTCTGTGGGAGACTTACCGCTCCCGCCGCTGCAGAGGGCTCCTGCGAAGCGCCACCCCAGCTTGTTCATTGAGGCTGCAGCAGCAGCACCTGGAATCCAGGCTCAGAGGAGGAGGCAGGGCAGGGGCGGCACTTCATGGAACGGGTGGAGTGGGGGTGGGGCCAAGGGCGGGGGGGGGGGCATGTTAGTGAAGCGGTCCTTGGGCCAGTGTACTAGTCCTCATGCGACCCTCGTGGTCATTTGAGTTTGAGACCCCTGCTCTACACTAACTCATTCACCGAGAACCTGATCCAATACCCACAGTAAGAATTGTCACAGCCTTCAGTGGGAGATAATGAGGTCCCTATACAGTACTGCCTGTTTCAAGACCCCAAAAATATTGAGTCAGACTCCCGAAATCATGGCAACATTGCCCAGCATAAGCCTTGGGAGGTGTGAAGGTATTGTACAGGATTTCCCTGTCACCACCTCCACCTAGCACACACAAGAGGCATACCGGGGCTTTACAGGGGATAGAGATTTCAAGATTGTGTGTCTCCTTCTGGCCCATGTGATCACAATATAGCAGAAGATCTGGCCTGCATTATCTACATAGCTTGAGAGATAGGAGAGCCTTTAAGTAGCTAATAGTGACTAAGCAGCTTGTTTTCCATTGACCTCTAGTCAAGGAGTGCTTAAGCAAATGGCATTAAACAAGGCATCAGAATGCTGAAGACAGTACTCATTAGGTATGGCTTAAATAGTACAATATTTCCTCAATAAAAGTGACAAATCTTGTGTTTGGAAACTGTGCTACAGTACAAATCTTCTGCTAGTTTGAAGTGAGTATTTCGATCATGGGGAATTGTACCACACAATGTAGAATACCTAGAAAATGGGGGTGTGATCCTAGTTGAAGCCTCTGGATCAGCCTCTAGATCAGAACAGTGAGCTGCAGCCAATGGGAGTTGCTAGCAGCTGTACCTGCAGACACTCAGGTAAACAAAGCGTCTCACGGCCCATCGAGGGCTTACCCTGAACAAGCCGCGAACCAAGTTTGGGAACCCCCTGATCTACATGTTCATGCAATACAGATGAATAATAATGAAATTTGTATTTTTCCAATGTTATTGACCAAAATAATATTTAAGTCAATGCTAAAACAATTCAGAGGATTTTTCAAGGCTCCCCCCCCCCTTACAGACTTAGAGAGCTGGAGTACTTAAATTATAACCCTAAAATACTTTAGCAGATCAGCTTAATTAGTTAAAAAACAAATTGCTGGGACCTTTTGTGCACCACTATTTTCCAGGCAGAAATTGAAGACTGAAGCAATTTACCCTGTTGCTAAGAATTCATCAGAAGTAATTCACCCAGTGAATTCTGCAGTAGATGTGAAGCAATAGCTTTCCTGTAGTTTCACAGGAAGGATGTCTTCTGTTCTTTATCTCTGTGAGCAAGTAATAGAAGTGACCTTCATGCCTAATTAAGAATAAATACCATAGCAAATGCAAATGACTAAGGAGCACCCAGAAGCACAGATATCTAATCAACGCTTATCTGAAATAACCCAGGCATTCAAAGGCCCAGATAATCCACACCCTACAATCCTTCATATGTACTAGAAGCTAACTGGTGCATGCTCAAATCAATAGACTACACCAAAAGCAAAAGCAGAAAAAAAAAGTTATTCAGAAAATAAAATATTAGTATAATAGGTTTGAGTGTAACAGGCACTCTAAAATGTAGATATTGTATGTAGCTAAACCTCTCTGCATCAAATAATAACATGGAAATATCCCACCATTACTAATATTTACTACTCCCATTCAGGCCAAAATTACAGTATTTCCAGAGCTGCTGTCCTACATTCCTATAGATAAGCACTTTTAAGCCTAACAAGAACACACACAAAAGTAATAATGTAACAGAATTTTTGGAACCAAAAAAGTACTGGACTAGATTGTAATTTTAGGCACAGCTCTGAGCATGGCTTTGTATAAGCTACGCTACCCCATAAGTATCTCTAAGAGGCTGCAGACACATCTCTGACTCCTAATTCTACCTTGCAGCTAGAGAAATAATTTACTACAGGTATATATGAGCCTAATCCTTTTAACTGGGTGCAGAGTTATAATTTATCCCTGTGGTGGGATGTTCACGCCCTCACAAACTCTGAGTGGGTTAATTTGGGCCACAAGGGGTCAATTAACCTCATATGCTGCACTTGGAGGGCAGATGGGTATGGATAAGGCCTAATTAAAGACAAAATCCAGTTGAGGTAGGATTATAAAGCCAGGAAATGCAAGTAGCAGGGGCTCTAGGAATGGGGCTTGTAATTACTTTAGAGAGGAGATGGTCAGGAATGAGGAGAAATTCCAGGTAGAAGAGTAAGATGTGGTATCCCACTCTGGATTAGGGAGTCTGGCAAGAAACTAAAAGGATGAAGGTTCCCATGATAAACCCACAGAGACCAAGAGATAAGGATGTCAGGTTAGAAATAGCCAGAGAAACCCCTTCTGAGACTGAGTAAACCTGGACTGCTGGTTACAGGGGTCCCTGGCCTAGAACCTAGAGTTGAGGGTGGGCCCAGATTCCTCTATCAGCCACTAGAAAGTAGCATGAGAACAAGAGGTAGAATGAAAAGTCAGCTGGTCAGCTTGTTGATGAAACTTTAATACCTCAGAAGAGGGGATGGTATAGTGAACCATCCAGATAAAGTAACTAACATGGCTGCTAATCTTAAACCTGTCCAGATAAAGTACTCCATCTTCATGACTTGGTTGAGTTACAAAGAGAGGGGGACCACAGCATGAACAACTGGGGCACCATATTAGCTAAAAACCACAGTGTACCAGCAGTGAGTGGATTCCTTTACAGTATTGGAGGATAATGTTGGTATGACTAGGTCCTCTGTTAAAAGGGGATATAGGTCAAAGGAAAGGGAGTTAAAAATAGAGCTGCTCTGTGTGGAAGGATCCCCCCCCCCCCTTCCTATGGAAGGCAGGTAAGCCTTCCCTGTTTGGATCCCAGAGTTTCTGATCCAGTTTAAGGAGGCAGAAAAGTAACCAAAGGGGATCCCTACAGTACTTTTGCAGGCCCTGGGGATAAAACTGAGAAAGTAGAAAGAACAGTTGTATCCTCAGGAATGTTTGGTGAAGCTGGCTGAACAGCAGCAGTTTTTATAGAGTATCCTGCAGAAAAAAGTTAGAGGGGGCAGAGATGAGGGCAGAAGAAATTCTGGAGCCAGGAAGCTAGAGGGTGTGTTATGCCAGTTGGCAGAGGGGGCACCTGACAAGGGTGTCTGTAGGGAGGAGCACAGGAAAGCACAAAGGCATCCAAACTGTTATGAGAGCAGGAGTGGAAGGTGCTTGGTTTTTCTTCTGGGGAACTGGGACATGAGGAAGCATTGTCCTCACAGAGATGAGCAGTAGCCGGGGAAAGGGCAGGGTTACAAGTTAAAGAACAAAAGGTATGTGTATGGCACTCATCACAGGCACAGCAGTGGTAGAGAATGTTAGTAGGGCTGTCATGGTGGAAAGTGGGCAGGAAGTGGAAGGGAGAGAGGTTCCTGCAGAGAGAAACCTGAAAGATTTAGGGCTAAATGCTGAGACTAACCAGTCTATTGTTGGAACTCCGATCCTGAGGGAAAGGATGCTGGGGGATTCTATGGAATGACTAAAGGGGCTACAGGGGAGAAGCTAGTAGCTGCAGGGAAGGCCTTGCAAGTAGTTATGCAGGACCATGAATTTCAGTAGCAGCAGCACTGCGATGCCACAGAAATGAAGGCCAGACTGTTTTTCTCAGTGGGTGACCAGGAGAAGGTGAGAGATGACCTGTAGGCCCAACTCCAGGGAAGAAATCCCAAGCCCTTGCAGGTTAGTGAGGGCCAGAAGGAGACCATTACCTTGTCTGCTGCACTTGGAGGGAGCCAGATCTGGGCATGGCCTAACCTCAGACAAAAGCCAGCTGGAGGAGAAGATAGGCTTATAAAACCAGTGCAATCAGCAGGGGGCTGCAGGGAAGGGGCCTTCAGTCCTTCTGGAGAGGGAAGGGGAATTGGTCAGGAACAAGGAGGAAGTCCCAGCGTGAGGGAAAGATTTGAGATCTTGCTCTGTACTAGGGAGTCTGGCAAGAAACAGGGGGGTGGATAGCCAGAAGAAGCTCCAGTAACAAACCAACACAGAGACAAGGAGATGGAGAAGTGGAGTAGGCAGGACCAATATTGTAAAGGTTCCACTTGCTTCAGGTGAACCTTCTTGTGGGTGGATCTGGGAATCTGCTTTTACCCCATGTGGTCCCTCCCTCCCTCTCTCTTTATGCATTAAAGTGCTCCCTTGGGACAGGTCACCAAACCATCTCCCTCCTTCTGGGCTATCTGAATCCAATCAGATAAATAAACCAGATGCCAGCTGCGATGGCAAGTAAATATTTCACCTTTAGGTGCTCTGCAATGTCCCAGTGGCTGGTAGGGACACCTGGGCCTGCCTGCAATGTGGGTTCCAGCCCAGGGACCCTATGACTAGCAATTCAGGTATGCTCAGCCTCTGTTCCTTTTTTCTGATAGAAGGGGACAGTATCCTTCATATCTCACCACTGGAGCTTCCCTTGTTCCCCATGGCTTCTTCACACCTCTTGGTCTCTTGCCAGACTCCCTGGTTTTGGGCAGTATCCCACGGATTACACTCCACCTGGATAGCCTCCATGTCTGATTGCCTCCCTTTTCCTTTCCTGAGTGACTGCAGCTCCCTTCCCTGCAGCTCACTCCTGCTCTCACATGCCTATTCCAGTTCTTCCCACAGCTGTGCTTTGTTGTAATTCGGTCTGGTCTAGCTCTGGCTCCCCTCTAGGTATGGCAACAGAAGGTTAATCGGCCCCTTCTGGCCCACACTAACATGCTCAGGGCTTGTGTGGAGTGGACACCCCATTGCAATCCTGTTTAGCTTTTGGGCATTATATGGGTCTGGATATTTTATCCAAACAGTTTTGCCTTCTCTGTTAACAATTAACAATAATTTCTGAAATCTCAAAGGCTAATATTTTCTTACTAGCCTTTCTCACAGTACCTAGAAGGAGGTCCAGGATTGCTGATATATACCATAGTAGAATGATATTATTAGCTCAAATGAGAGGTTTATGGAAGAACAACATTTAGGGGCTGCAGAGGAGCTATGATTTGGTTTGTTTTTGTTATGTGGTTGATATTATTATTATTATTATTATTTTAAAAAAAAATCCAAACCTTAATTGCATTAAATGTAAATCAACATACAGAGACAGTTACAACCAGAAATACAGTAAGAATGAGACATTCTGTACATACACCAAATTTATACAAGTCATTGTGAGTGGAAAAGAAAAAGTGATTCTCCTAGCAAACCATCTGATCTAAAAGAAACCACTAAACAGTCCATTCTATTCACTCGCTTCCAGATGGGTAAGTCAATGGAGCTATTGCCAATTTATTCCAGATGGAGAACTGGCCGTCTAACTCTGGAATGAGATCATTATTGACAGATCAGAGAAGGAGCACAGTTTAGAAAAAAAAGAATCACATGAAGAAAAACTGTCAGAGGACTTCACAGAAATGACATTTGATTTTTTTTTTCCTACGGTGTTTATTTCATGTTTTGAAAATGCTTCATGTAGAAAACAAAAACATTATGACCCAAAAGGCTTTAACTGACTTGTACTATGTGAAATGGGGATAGCTTCAAGTGCAGCTGGAATGGATGCATGAAATACATCTGGGCGGAGGAGCTGCCTGTGCTTTCATTTAAGACTTTGTATAGTTGGATCAAATTAAAGGCTTATTCAGACAGATTCTGGAATTGATACTGGAAAGGTATAAACCTCCCACACGAGGTGAGCAATACATAAGAGTCTAGTGAGTAAGGCATCCAAGACTGCATAGAGGCAGCTTAGTGAGTGTGGCAATTCAAAGTGGCCCAAAGGACTTATGCTGCTTCAGAAGAAAATATTTTGTTGTTGTGGCACTTGGGTTTTGTGAGCGTCAGCCAAACAAAAAGAGACACAGAAGGAAGAGCTGTCAGAAATATGAGGTGAAATAACCACCTGAGTACCCTTTTTCCAAAGATACATGGAGAAGATATTCTTAAATGGTGCCTACTTAGGCTCCTAAGTCCCCAGTTAGGTGACTAAACAAATGGCTTACTTTTCTAGTGTTGACTCCCAGCAGGGAATGAACAAACACACATTCAGCACAATGGGGTCACAATCCTGACTGAGGCTTTTGGGTGATGCAATGAAAAAATATATTTTGCCTGCTCAGGCAACATCACTAATCATTATCTGCCTCGCCTATCTTTCCTGTTCTTGGGGCACATCTTTAGTGCAGCTGCTGACTCGGCTGTTGGTAGGAAGATCCTGCATCATGCTCCACTCTTTTCTCTGTCTTTTACTGAAAAAAACTATATATCGTCTGATTCTGCACCTTCCTCCCCCCCCCCCTCCAATTTGTACCATAATGGCCGATGATCTGTTGACATTTATTCATGCCAAAATCCATCTGCTTCTGGATAGTTGGCAATTTCTGTGCAAAAAATATGTGGTGCTGGTGATCTAGCTGCAAGATATTTTGTATGGGAAATGTCATAATTATTTGATGTAGTAATACGCGTAGGAAACAAAAATGGAAAGAACCAGTGATCAAAGGAGTCATGAACTGTGGGATAGCTATTAGAGTAAATCACTCAAAGGGAGAGAGTGAGAATAATTCTGAATTCATTGATGCAAAATACTAGCTATGTAGAAATGACAGGGGTTATCAGTCCTCATGCTTCAGGGCAAAAACTGCAAAATTGATGTCAGAAAGTATCCTCCCCTATCTAACCCCAGTAATTCACAGTTGGTTATGTGCATTACTATATTTTTCTGCCTTCCTGTGAACCAGTCTTTGAAGGTCATAGTTTAGTATTCTAAACTATGTGATCCATTGGTCTATTTATTGTGACAGCTTTTATATTCCAGTTGGAAAATTTTTATTGTTATCCTTATTTTTCAGATTCTTTCCTCTATGTTACGACATCAGCACTGATACAGGCTCAGATTCTCCAGTACAATACAGCCCTTTGTGCCACTATCTTCTACTACTACTACTACTACTACTACTACTATTCTACTGGGCACTATTTCTGTAGTATAGAGGAACTGGTACCTGGTTATAAATGGACAGTAGAGAATTTCCCCTTGAGGAGGGGAACGCTCTATTGGCATGAATGTGCTTAAGGAAGATTCTATGCTAGTATCCCACCTCGCTCCAGTTTAAGATGCCAGACTGTCATGGGCATGGGGAAGAAGAAATCTGCTATACAGAACTTTCATTGACATAAGGTCTTTTAGGATCTGTAAACCAGTTGTATAAATTAAAACATTCCTTAGTCTGATTAGCTCATGTTGGGGAATGGCAAATGCATAGTGAGCCTGGCGTAACTGTAGAGTAAATAGTGTCAACCCTGCTCCCTCTGCCCCCATCACTGTGTACAATTCAAAATGGAGACTGGGAACCGCCATCAATGAAGCAAACATTTCAAATTATATTTTTATTAGAAACTTGCACATTCTTACAAAGGTGTGTCAGGGTGTAACTAACAGTTTTAGATTGCCTTAGTTTTTAGTATGCCTTGTCCTACAAAGTGGCCCCGCCACATTGTAACGAGCCGCCTTGAAACAACAAACTGTACTGCGTGAAGGAAGTTAAATGTGGTCCATGAATAACTAATGTCTTAAGTACAACTGGAGGGGTGTATGTAGCCCAGAAATGTACCAGGGGAGGACAGGTGATGGCTATGTAAGTCTTTGTGAGTCTGTATTGCTGTATGTGTTTGCCTTTAGTCCAGGGTAGACACATTCAGAACAGGATTCATCAGAAGCCACAGGGAGGCAATAATTCATGGGGATGCTAAAGCAGCATCCTGTTGATTCCCCCCATTAATTTTGCCCTAATCCCGGGTCCTGATAGCTGCATATTTTTCCTGCAGTGGGTAGTCAAATTTCTGGGGAGGGCATATTCTCCAGGCCCACCGCTGTACGTCACCAGCCCACTCCACTTGTACATATGCTGCTCAATCACCAGAAATTTGAAAACTTCTGTGGCACACATGACTGGCTACCAGCTGGTGGCTTAGAGTAAAAGGTAACTGCAATTCAGGAATCTCAAGAATTATGTCCTCCAGCATATGGAAGGTCTGAAAAGATAGAGAAGGCTTAGGTAGTAACCCGTGCCGACCCTCACTACCCTCAAAACCAAAGGTGATCCTGCAATTTATAAACAAAAAGCAATTGTAAATTTTCACTAAATTTCAGTCTTCATGGCTGAGGACGTTAGGGAGATTCCCAAACCTGAGCATCTCTTGTAGGTGACAAATCTGAGGAATTGTCACAGATTGAAGTGTCACGAGAGGAAGTTTTGGAACTAATTCATAAGCTTGACTGTAACAAGTCACCGGGACCAGATGGCATTCACCCAAGAGTTCTGAAAGAACTCAAATGTGAAATTGCGGAACTATTAACTAGGGTTTGTAACCTGTCCTTTAAATCGGCCTCTAAGCCCAATGACTGGAAGATAGCTAATGTAGATAGCTCATGGCAGGTAGAAAGTCACAGGCTTCAGAGTGTGAGGACAGAATTGCAAAGCACAAAGAGGCTTTCAGCGCCGTTTCTGGAGTAGGAGCACTCGCTGAGGAAAGAAGATAGAGCACAGCAGAAAGATCTGTTTGAGAAGCTTTTGCTTATGGTTGTGCTTAAGAGTACAGGCTCCTGCTGCACCAGTACCACATCCTGACTTTCCTCCATGGCACCATGTGCTGCAGACCAGGAACATTTTGGACTACTGCGTGGTTGGCTGACTCATTCAACTGGGACTTAACAGTAATTGGACAGGGCAAAATGTCCCCCTTGCTGACTTCTACCCCTCCAGTGGCGTGAAGTGTGTACTAAACATGTAAGAAAGGGAAAGGAGAAGGGGGACCAAGGAACATGCAACATTAGGGGATTTATTTTTTGGCACTGTTTACACTACTCACTGTTTTGTTTCTGCACTTTTATTAATGGTTTTGGTGTTTGGTGTTCTCTAAATCAATTCATAATGTAAATCCACTGTTCTTGCCCGTGTGTATGTATGCATTACCATGGCTGTGAGACCTGTGTCCAATGACTGCAAACTGTAAACCCAGGTGTACAATCCAGTGTAGATGCTAAAGCACTGGGTTAGAAGCACCAAGTCCAGAAACCCAGATCCCACACATGGGTTTACAATGAAGTGTAGACGTACCCTAAATGTTGAACGCTGAGTCTTTTGTATGTGACATTTAGTCTATTTCAAAAATGTTTTCTCCTTCCTTACATTATTGTAACTAATAGCTTGAGGTGTTCAACCCAAAGTTTTGTCTTGGTAATACACACACTTTAATACTTAGACACTCAGGCAGGAGCTGTAATGCAGCCACAACCTTAATCTGGGTTATAACTTTACAGTTCAGCCAGATGGATAGAAGATATGTCTCAGATAATTAGCATGCACCTTTTCCCCATGTAATTAAATGAACAGAGGGTACACAGGCCAGTGGCTTCTCCAAAATGTTATCTCCTGGATTATGGCTTTATGGAGTCTCACTTTTATGTGAGTGAGATTTGTGAAAAATTCAAAGATCTCTGTATGCTCCCAGGAATATTAATTTGTGCAAATGGACCTTACCCAATTAAAATGAATGGCATGAGCTTTCAGCAAGCTATTTCCAGTACTGAAGCATCCTTGATGCAGCAAAATGCAGCCAGGGCCATGGAACGACAGCATTCTAGTCAGGCAATCTGTTGTCCAACAAAATTAAAATCTCCACGGATTAAGTGTATACAGCTAAAGGGTCTGTAAGCAAATTATCTTTTTCAAGTGGAGCTCCTTTTGTCTGCAGATAATTCAGCTGTCTGTTGATGTTTTAAACCTGATTATTTTACATATATCAGACAGTGACTTGTGCTACAGAAATATTGTAGTAATGTGCCAACATTGACTTCTGAACATTTTATTTAAAGAAAAACCTGTATCCAACAAAAGCCAATAGAAATTAGTAGCCCAGCTTCTAAAAAAGCATTAATTGAATGTGACTGTGGCAAACCCATGCATTACAGTATTAATACTGATATTGAAAGCATACTTGGGTCCAAATATTGCTAATGATTAGTATTATTGCACATTGGATATTTAAGAAAAAGTTAATATTTATTGCTGTGGTAGTTATATTTACCACAGAAAATGCAGTAATGCAGTATTTCCTGTTCTAATTATAGGGAATATAACAAATGTACTAATGTCAAAGACACTATTAATTTTTAATATCACTCAATAGGACAACTAGATAGGATATCTTCTATAGAGGATAATGCTTTTTGCTATAGTTTGCAAATGAACACTTTTTTAACCATTAAAGTTCTAATGGTTCCCAAAATGGACTCTCCAGAACCCTGGGGGTCTGCCATGGGCTATGCAGGGGCCTGTCACTTGAGCCAGAGCTTGAACATGCTGTGACAGTGTTCCAGTGCTTTTGCTGCCTGTAGGACACTATTTCCTCAAAATGGCATCCTCTGCCCAGGGTGACCTCACACGCACCATGCATGAAAGGTTATGCTGGCAGGAACGTTTTCATGCTGGCAGAGGTGTACAAGTAGTACTGGAAATGAAAGGGGTCTGGGAAGTTTAGTCAGCTACCAAAGGAATCCTTGGGTGGGGGAAAGTTTGGGAACCATTGTATTAAACTTCTGTGAATGAGAGCTATTGCTTATGTGTTTAACTGAAGTTTCAGTCCAGTTTCTCATGAACAGGTGTCCGCATCATAAAAGTGACCAACAGGATTGGTATTCTTTTTGGCAGTCTCAGGCAAACGGGTCAAGGGCTATTTGGACATTCTGAGTAAATCTGCCTCTCACCTGCAAATATAACCCTCCAGTTTAGTGTTGTGTTACATTTAGGGGGCATGGCGTAATCTGATGAAATTTACACTGTTTCTACTGTAGTTGAAGTATGAGGTACTGACTACTGCCTAGGCAAGATACTGGGATAGATACACCTCTGGTTGGATCCGTCTGGAAATTCCTATATTCTGTGCCACAGCAACTTCATTCTTCACTCCTTCAGTCTAGCAGCTTTCAACTATACTTCATTCACTGAAAAAAAAATGGCTAAAAAAAGCTAGGCATCATGCACTGGTTTCAGGCATTATTCCTTCTAATTAAGCCTCACCTTTTTATATTGCCATTTGTACAATTTTAGCCTGGGTTTAACTGAGTGAGGACATGTCTACACTAGAGAGCTTACAGTGGCACAGCTGTACCAATGCAGCTGTGTGACTGTAAGATCTCCCATGTAGCTGCTCTATGTTGATGGGACAAAGCTCTCCTATTGACTAATTAAGCCACCCCCAATGAGCAGAGGTAGTTGCATTGGTAGAGAGTGTCTCCTGCTGACATTGTTTGTGTAACTTGTGCCACTCAGGGTTTTGTGAGTTTTTTTCCCTACCACTGAGCGATATAAATTATACTGACAAAAATGCTAATGTAGACATAGTCTTAAAGTTTAGTGAAGGAACAAAATCTTCTATTTTAAAGGTATTCCTAAAGTCTCTGCATCTCCAAGATATGTATTCTTAACCAATGAAAATATTATTTATGATAATACTTATGACAGCAGATGAATTAATATACACAGCATAACATTACTGATCCAGGAGAAACTAGTCCATTTTCCCTTATTCAATTTAATCCTATTACTTCTAATTATTATTCCTTCCTAAACCATGTTTTAATCCTACTTTAATCTAGCACTCTTCAAATAAAACCCTTAGTCATCTTTTGGACAAGCTATAGATGCATAGGGTCTGAACATCCATTCTGGTTTATGCTGCTGTTACACCATTGAAACCAATGGGGTTTTATCTGATATAAAACTGTGGAATGGAGAATCTGATCTTTAATTTTTATAACCATTCCTCAGAGGTTATTTCTTCAAAAAGCTATAGGTCCATCAAGGAATCCACAGAATAGTAAACGACACCATCCCCTTTGAACGGCAAATGGAGAATTTGCACATTCAGGCCAGGAAAAGAATATTCAGATTGTAAAGGCAAGAGCAAGGCCTGGACTCAAATAAGATTGTTTTGATTGAGATCCCAGTTAGCTTGGCCATGGGAAAGAAGATTAGCCTCTAATAATTAAAAAAGTTCTAATTTCTACCAAATTCCACTTGCTCCAGTTTATGAATCCTTGATGTATGTTTCTCTTTTATAGATATTACTAGCCAGATTCTGTTGTCAGTTTCATGGGTTTAAATGGGGAATAATTTCATTGCTATTAATACAGTCACTTTCTCTCTTTCTCTCTCTTTAATTGAAATCAGATCCTACCCCAAAGACTGCATTCTGAAAGGTGCCAGACACAAATCTGACATTATCAATGAGAGGCAATAAAATGTTTTCTTTTCTGATGTCAGCCAAATCACACAGTCTGGCAGAGTTGGCAGACATGCAGCCCTGGAAGTTGTGGGGAACAGCAGCAAGCTTTACTTCTTTTTGGGACTCATCTCCCAAGATCAAACTACTTTAAAAACTGTAACAACAAAGAGCCAGGCTTCAGATACCTGCCTATGACACCATTTTTGTATAACAGCTTTTCTTTGATCTCAGCATCAATGGATTTAGCTTTAGCTATCCTAGGTTGCAAGACTCCAAGATGTTTAATTAGTACTGATATCTCCTTCACTAAATAGTTCAGGTTACTGGCCCAAGTTTATTGGTTTATAATAAATGACTTTGCTTTAGTTCTTGAGGATTTAGAGGATTTCTATTTTACTTTCCTTCTACTATTACATTTCTCCTTGCCAGAATGTTGTTTTTTTATTATTCTATTGCAATGGAATACACTGAATACAATGGTATAAGTGCTTTTACTAATGCCTTAATTTTCTTTAGATCCCAGTAAATTGTGCAAAGTACTATTTTAGATTGTTGTCTGTTCATGTGAATTAGCTACGTTTCTCTTTGCATGACATTGGTAAAGGGCAGCTTCCTCTTCTCTATGAGCGGAGGCTAAGTTAACTAGACATTTTTAAATCTTTAGGATAGTCTGCAGAAATTAGCAAACTTTGTCTTTATTTTATTGCATAAAAGACTCATGTTTGTTTTTCTGTTCTAATTGACCTGTTGCATATGTACAATTGTATCTGTTTAAACATATTGACCCTTTTTAAAGTTTTCCTTAAATAGCATAATATTGTGACAGCTGCCATTTTAACCAACACTGCAGACTGAACCAGGGACCTACAGAGCTAACAACATCAAGGGCTAGAGCTTGAAAGCCAAATGCGGCACACAGATTTGTAACTGACACACATTTTTTGGAACAAACATACACAGTGCTGGCCATGATAATCTGACCATTGTTATTCCAGCTTTATATCAGTGTGACTCTTTACATCAGTTACACTGGTAGGAAATGGAGTAGCACAGAGGTGAATCAGGCCCTTTGTTTGCTGGAGAATAAAACACCAAAAAAGGTTGTGTTTTTTTTTTTAAAAGGCAATGAGACAATAAAATTATGCTGATTATCACTAGCTGAAGATCTGTCCTGGTGTTGCTATTTGTCATCAATTTATGCTCAGGAAAATAAAATGTGACTATGTGAAACAGAATCTGCATGGAGTGTTACTGTTACAGAAACAGCTCTGGAGCTGTAAATGCACACTCCTAAGTGTTTTGAATTTTAATTTCTGGTATGTGTTAAGTAGTGAAATATTTATAGACTGTGCTGGTAGGTATTTTTTTAATAGGCAGGGATTTTATTTTATTGCGTCCTTTGTAATTAGTAATGGATACCTCAATAACAATTTATTTGGAGTAAGATAGAATATTCTTTCATAGTATCCATCGAGTCTAAAATAAAATCTCATTCCAAATAAGACTGTTTTCACTGGAAAAAAAATTTGAAGGCATTTCTTCCATATATGTTGATTTAAGTATTAATATGTCCATCTTACAAGCTCATCTTCCTTTTAATTCTCAGATTCTTCCATTTTTCAAAACACAAAAAACCTATTTCACTCCATTAAGCAGCCTGTTTTAAGCAATTTTTGATCACAATAATACCCTCAGCTCAACTGCAGGAGGCACTGACAATGGTGAGTCTATTGGAGAGGTCAGAGCTGATTAACTGAAAAAGAGGCAGCTGTTGTTTCAATTAACCTACTCCATATTTCAAGAGATTTTTTTTCCCATTAGGAAAACAAGAAATTGAGAGATGGACTGTCCTTAGCTGAATCACTCCTTCCTTCTCCCTCCAGGGAGAAAAAGTCAATCTAGTAAACAAAGAACAATCATTAGTGGACATCTGTGGCTAATAACTAGGGCACGGTAGAAACTAGTAGAAAATAATGCATTCTAGATTTCATTTGCATTGTACTCTATAATCTACATAAAACTCTTCTTTTCTCTGGTTGCAGCAGAAAGTGCTAGTTTTCCACACTGCAAGTCAAAATGCTAAGAAGTAGTATGTGAGCTTTGGAGATGCTCTGTCTTCATAAGTATCAGTTACCAGTATTTTAGAACATTTTTCTCTGCAGATGGTTTTAATTTATAGAACACACAAGTTCAGGTTATGAACTGCCTTTGTGTGAGTGCACAGAAAGGGATGGTCCAATGAGTCTTTCTCCTTTGCACACTCCTTGCATGAGCCAGTGAACAATTGCAGCCCCTGTGCCCTGATAAACGTAGCGACTTCTCTGCTCTTGTGTCTCCTAGGCATGCTAAGCATCTATAAGGGACCCACCTTCCTCCCCTCTACTTCGGAGTTTTCATCATACACTCTGCAGTAGAGAAGGAACTGAGAAAGGTCTGCCTGCACAATGCTGGTTAGCCTCATGGCAGACCATGGAGGGGAGAGAGCACATGTGCAGCCCAATGGACACCGCTACAAATATTATCCAATCAGCAGCTCAGGGATGCAGACACACCTTCAATGGAGCACCCACAGGGACGCACATTTCAAAGAGCTATCGTTACTGCACATACAAAACCATTATTTCTCTTCCTATAGAAGTTCATTAGTATTTACTAATTCTGTATGTACGTCGTGCCATTTTAACACCTTATGTGGTGATGAACTTGAAACATTTAATGCAAGTGATCTGAAAGTACCCCAGACCCTCGCTATAGCTCGGGGTTCGGGATCCATGCGCAGTCCGGCACTAACACGGGGACCACATTAATGTGGGGGATGCATTGCAATGGATCCCAATTTAAATATTTAAATTTGGGATCCATGGCAATGACCACGCTGTATGCAAACCTGCGCTATAGCTATCGAGGGTCTGGTGTACCAAAAGTGCAGTTATCCTACATTCTGGTCCTTGATACACAGAAGTTAGTAGTTTAGGCCCAGCTCCTCAGAGGTATTTAGGCATCTAGGATGGAATCCATGAAGAGACTTAGGTGCTGCAATGCTGAGTATCACGACACCTAATTTTCAGGCAACTAAAAAGAATCACAGGAACACTATTTCTATTGACAAAGTCGAGAGAGGTGTCTGGACTCTCTATACAATGAATAGAGAGAGATAGGTGCCTAAGAATGTGATACACAAAAGCCCTGATGTTATGTCATTCATTACTTATGCTAGCGCCTGGGAGATGCCAATGTTCTGAGCCCTCCCCTGCCTCCCATTTTCTCAGAGATCGATACCTAAATTCAGGCTATAGGAAGGTGCCTACCTTGGCTAGTGATTTCTTGGCTTGGATACTTACATCGTTTCTTCATTCATTTTGGTGGTGCCCATCTAACTTTTTGTCCACTGGTTAGAGTACTCACCTGAGCTGTGGGAGACCCACGTGCAAATTCCTGCTCTCTGGCAGAGGGGAAGAATTGAACAAGAGCCTCCTGTCTCTCAGGAGTGTGTGCTAACCACTGAACTATGGAACATTCCAACGAGAGGCTTCCTCAGGCTCTCCTGTTCAATTTGTCCCCCTCTGGATAAACAAAGAGAGAGTGATTGACATAGGGGACTAGACCCAGGGTTTCCTGCCCCAAGGTGGGTGCCCTAACTGCTGGGATACATTGCCACTCTCACTTTCTGTCTAAGTATTTATTCACAGTGGATCCCTCACATTAGAATATCCTATAGCCCAGTAGTTATAGCACTCTCCTGAGACCAGGGAGACCTCTGTTCAAATCTTTTCCCCCCCCGGGAGGGGGTGGAGTTTGAACCTGGATCTCAGATGTTCCAGGTAAGTGCTCTAACCACTGGACTACAAATTAGAAGGTGAGCACCACCCCCTTATTCTCCTTACACCAAACTCATTCTCACAAGAAACTATGTAGTTGCCTAAGCAGGAGAGGTGTTACTGTTCATGGATCATCCACAGAGCTAGGGGTCTCTCTGCTGCCTGGACTGAGGTGCCTATTCTGGGAAAAGGGCAGGGCTTAGTTCCCATCTGAGCTAGGTAATGTGCTATGTAGGGTGCTAGCTTTTTTGTGGATTACATTCTTAAGCTATGTCTATAGCATGAGCGAGGGGTATAATTCCATAACTCCTGGTAGCTCCATGGGAGCTAGTGTGAGTATAAACAGTACTGTTTTTGCCATAGCATAGGTGGTGGAAGTGGTGGCACAGCTTAGTTGAGTAAAGTATGTACTCATTGGTATCGGATCGGTTTGTTCTCAGCATTGCTACTCATACTACTATGGATACACTACTACTTATACTCATGCTAGCTTTCATTGAGCTACCAGGAGTACATGTGCACAAGCTGGGGAATCACACCCCTAGTTCATGGTGTAGATGTAGCCCTAGACACCTATCTCTCCCTATTCAATGTATAGAGAGCCTAGGGAACCTATCTCAGGCTTTGTGGATCTCAGTTTTGTTCCTGTAGCTTTCTAGGTGCCTAAAAGTTAGGTTCTGTGACACTCTGCCTTGTAACATCTAAGTCCCTTTGTGGATTCCATCCCTAGAATGTAAACTCTTTGGGACAGGAAGCATCTGTTTTCTTGTGTGTGTGTACAATGCATACTCAGTGGGGTTGGGGGTCTTTAGGTGCTACCATAATACAGTTATTAAATCATAAAATAAGATATTATGGAGGGACTGCAGATTGTGATAAATCAGTAATGCTGGGAAGTACATGAATCATACAATAGGTAAAGATATTTCTAAGGACATGTGATTGTTACTGGACTACATAACTGATTGAGAAATCAATTTTGTTTTCAAGATGGTATTACAAACAAATGAGAATTACCTTTCAAAAAGTGCTCTTTTAATGGGAGAAGATTGCTAACTGCGACTTTGTAGTAAAAATGGATCTTGTATGTGTAATTATCCCACAGTACCTAGTTTGTGTGCGTTTACTCCTACATATAATGGAACCACACAAGAATTGCAGTTTCTGTACAACATTTCCTGTGTAGTCGCATATCACTGTAATTTTCATCAAAAAGAGTATTATTACAGTATATCACCAACTTTCACAAGAAATCATAGGACAAATCATATGAAAAGTGTACAGTTAGTGTGTCTTTTTACTATGTTTTTCAACATTTATGAAAGATGTTAAAGATAATTTATTTTAAAATATTTTATTTCTAGTGATTTATACACATTCCATAAATAGGGGCACCTTATGTGCTAGGACTATATGTTACTATAGATACACGGTCTGATCTTGCAACTGATAGTCAATGGGGCTACATTTGGCACTATCAATTGCAGTACTGAGACTGAAGGTTGCAATTTTTCACCATACTTCGACTTTACTACCTCTGACAGTACAATACATGGTCTTTGTTAATGTGTTTCTGTGCTTTGTATTAAAATTTGCATATATTTTGTGATCGTTCAAATAGTGTTTCCCACACTGCATACCATATAATGAATGGATTGTTGCATGTGGGATCTCATAGATAAGGATTAAATTATCTCAGATTATCTCATAGATTTAAAACACAAATGTAAACACAAATGCCATGTCATTCACAGAAATACCATGACTCTAATTCCCCATTTCATTTAGACCATTTCAATACTGTGTGTGGATAGAGGGGTGCTGTAAAATAGAAGAGATGACTGAAGTTGCTTTTGCCTCAGTACAGTAATGACATCATCACACATTAGGCCTAATTTTGATCTCACCCTGCTTTCACTCTGATGTAATTCCACTGATTCCAATGGAGTCACTCCTGATTAATACTGGAACAAATAAGATAAGAATCAGGCCCAACAAAGAACAGAGTTCAATGTGGGGAGGGGCAATGCTATTTCACTTCAATTTTATTTTTGTCATTTTAACTTTTATTTCATGCCAGCCCTTTCTCAGTACAGTATAGAATGGCACATTTGGGGTTTGAGGCATATAAAAGACCAGAATTTCAGTCCTTGTCCTTTAAATATGTTGGTGAAGGATTTCCCACGTGGGAGTTCTTTCATGAATCAGAGTTAGTTTATTTCACTCACACCCTCCCATTTCATTTAATAGAATGCCTCCTGCAGTTTCCAAAAGAGGCTATGCTTTACTAGTTCTCTACATTACATCTATTTTATGTTTGGGTTTATCCCATTCATTTTTATTTGTCTAATTATTATAAACAATCACGGGGAGCATCACACTTTGCTGAATTCTAACATAGAAATAGGTTCAATCACATATGTGTAGAAAAGAAATACAGAAATACTAGATGACCTCCAGAGGTCCCTTCCAACCCTAATATTCTATGATTCTATGAAAGAAGTGACTTCTACGAACACAAGACATAGATGGCATCGAATTCCAAACAAAGGCAGCTCAAGCCTGGTATGTGATATTAAACGTTTCTGCTCTGGCAAATAAAGATTATAGCTGTCTGTATTCATATTTTTATGCTTTTAGAGACTCCAGTCTAACCTCAGGGAGAGACTGGAATAGTGGCTTGTCTGCACTTCAGAGCTGACATTGGAATATATAATCAGGAAAGTTTGCCATCTGATTAAATCTCCACTGACACAGCGCCTGCCTTTGTGAAATTTGAAGCTCCTTTTCCTTATTTCTCCACCATTATAGATGGCATGCCAAAGCCTCCTGCCCTGCTTTTTAATGATGGATGACCCCACTGTTTCAGCTTAGTGGTGTCTCTTGGGGACATGACAGAGATGGGCTGGCAGCAGCACACACAGCCTCTAAGCACAGGCTGTACCTCTAACCAGCTGGTCATCAGGGACCCACAGATCAGTATCTCCATCAGAGGCAGCTGCCTTTCATTTCCTCCAGTCCCTGAGGTTTTACTATTATGTACAATGAAAGCGCCTTTTAGTACCTCATTGACCACATTCACTAATGCTGACTCCCTAAGCCATTTGAACGTGGGGGAGAAAACACCATGTTTTCACTGAGGTTATCATCACAGTGCTGATTTGAAAAGAAAGTTAAACAAATCTAAGGGAAAACTGCAAGATCCTGACGGGGAAATTCTGTGCTGTTACAAGGTTGAAGGAAAATAGCAGTACTCAAGGGCCATTTCCCTACTGTTTTAATGCATGTATATGTAACTCTAGCGCCTTTGTGGCCAAGATGGAGTCGGCTCTGCAGGAAGCTCTGGCCTAGAAAAGACACGCGCAGGAATGCAGCAGAGAAGTTCACACACACACACACACACACACACACACACACACACACACACACACACACACACACACGAATGGTACAATGAACAAGGGAAATATTTATTTATTGAAGGATGAATAGCAAAAAATTACCGAGGGCAAAATAGGGGGCGCGGCTCTGGATTATCCTTCTTGGATTCCTCCCTGGCACAGTGTTCCTCCTGGCCCCTGTCTTGGGGCATCTCCAGTTAGCCGCTTTGTCCCTCACAGGCTTCGGGCCAGTTCTCAGCTGCTTCACTAGGTGAGGGCCTGATCTCTGTAGATCCTCCTGTCTGGAGCTACAGCCACATATCTGTCACTCTCCCTCTCTCCACTCCGCTGAAGAAACAAGCTCTTCCTCTTCCTGTAACCATCTGCCTCAGGACATGATTTTATGTCAAGATGAAACTTCCAGGAATATGTCTAACCAAAATTGGCAACCCTAGGCCATGCCCTCCAAAACCCTAGAGGGTAATATATATATATATATATATGCTGCCCTGAAAGTCTGAGTTAAAGGCTTACACCCAATATAGGTAAGATGCACATGCATAGTGTTAATTTTATTTATCACTGGGTATTGTCCAAGTATGTGCTAGGCACGTCACAAAACAGGCAAGAAGTCATGACTTCTTAGGTGAAGTGCTTTCAAGATAAGGCCAGGCAAGATTCAATAAAGGTAGGGTGGGATTACAGTGGGTAGTAACAAAACAGTACAGTGTAGGGAAGGTGGGGGAAACATATGTGTGAAACTTTATAAATAATGTAATCAAATAATTAAAATAGTTGGTTAATTAGTTTAAGGCATCATGGAATAAGTTGTCTTTAGACAGATTTGAAAGAGAAGAGGTTTGAAGCTTTGCAAACAAGCTGAAGTGCAGAGTTCACTGGATAGGGGGCAGTGTAACCTCACCAATGTAAACAAAAAAGGAGGCTATCTGATTAAGTCACTAGAAATGGACTCAGGCACTCTGGGGTCAACTCTCTGCTCTGCTACAGGCCTCTTGTGTGAGTTTGAGTAAGTAGTTTAGTCTCTTTGTCTCAATTCCCCATCTGTAAAATGAGCATAATAATTATTACTTTGTTTTTTTAGATTATAATCACTTCAGAACAGGGACTGTCTTGTACTAAATGTATATATAGCACTGTAGTGTGGTGGCTACCCCACTCCAGCAAAAGGGCTTAAAACAGCCCTGCAAAGAGCTGCAGCTGGGGGCAAGCAGCTCCCAGGCTGATCGGGCAAAGCAGCCACAGCTGTGGCTGGGTCAATTAGGGCCCAGCTGGCCCTGATAAAAAGGGCCAAGAGTTTGGGGAGAGAGTCTCCTCTGTTTGTGGAGGAAGACAGGCCTGGCTGCTGAGAGCTTGAGTAGGTACCTAGATTGGGTAGGGCTGGGGGCTAGGCAAGAGGCACTGGGGAAGCTCTGGCCCGGAAACTCCCAGGCTGCAGGGCCTAGGGGAAGGCCTAACAAAGGGGTACTGGAGTTGCAGGGGGCAGCCCATAGCTCTAGAGGCAGCAGGCCAAACCCTCCTTGCCGATGATGACTGGCAATGATACTGCAGTCTGCCCCAGTGAATGGGGGCAAGCGGTGACTAGCAGTTGCCTAGACTGAGGCAAGGTGGGGATAGAGGGTGGAGGTTCCCCAGGGAGGGGAGACCCTAAGACCTGAGGGGGTACTGCAGGGGTTCAGCACCCAAGGGAAGAGGGCACCGGGCAGGGAGGGACTCTGGACCAGCAGCAAGCAGGACATTGACCTGCAGAGGGTTTGCCAGAGGCTGGAGAGCTAATTCCTGGATGGACCAGCAGGAGGTGCCGCTGGGGTGAGTCGCTGCCCTGCTACAAGCACCTAGCAAAACAGGCCCTGATCTCAATTGCAATCATAATATAAATAATAATGTACAGATTATATTAGACAAATTAGATATTTATTATCTGTTGAAATTGTCAAATGATCCACTGGGATGATACAGTTATTCATGCTGTAAAATAATTGTTATTGTTGCCATGATAGATAGTCAGTACCTTTTAGTGTCCAAAACCAGTGACAGGCTTGTGATAAGCAGGGCTGTTCTGTAGTGTCCCCTTCAGAGCCAGATGTGGCATTGGAGCCACTCCCCTCCTTAGTCTGCAATGATTGGCTAACTGCTTGGGTGGGATAATCTGTGCTGTAAATGTGGTGTCAGTCTCAAATGATCAAGTAAGGAAGAGGGAACTCAGGATTCAGCTGTATGCATGTTTCAACAAAGACAAGGGAAACTTCTTCAAAGGCTTGTGGTGCTGAAGGCAAAGCTCTGGCCTGGATCTGCATTGCGAGTTAGCCCCCGGGCACTTTTTTGCTAGTCCACTATCGCCAAGCTATATCCCTGAGAAAAAACAGGCAAATGTTCTTAACTAGGCTGCTGGTTCTTTTGGCCTTTCTAGGCTTCTGGAGGACTATCTTGTTGATCACTTGGTCTGAGTGGATTTTCCTTGAGTGGTGAGTGTCAAGGTGCTCATGTCTCCAGCGGGGGGCAGAGAAGGTCCACATCAGCTATATTGGTAGATAAAGCCTTAAGGTTGGAGAGACCCCAGTGGAGTGCAGTACTGAAGTGACAGAAACTTTAGGACAAAGATATTTTAACAATGAGACATCTATTGTTATTCTTCACTCCCTGAAAACATGACACATTCCTTTACTCTTCTGCCATTGTTAGGTTTTCAGTTAAACCATAAGAATCATAGGGAAAAAATAACCGAGGTCCAAACTGTACCCTGTGTGTGACCACCACTACTCTGGACTTGCAGGATCTTGGCTTAATAGTTCCTTCAGGGTTGGGTTTGCCACCACTGCCCTCCCCAGAACTAGCAGGCAGTCTGTCTGGGTGATCAACTGAAGCCCATGTGCCTCTATGCAGCTCTTGGCCATCATGGCAGTGCATCTCCTTCAAATCCTTCTTTGGGAATGGGTGGGCTTCAGGGGATGGTGAATGAAGAGTAAGATAATCAGTTCAGAAAGGTAACAAAGAGTCCTGTGGCACCTTAAAGACTATCTATAAAGTTTTGAAGCATAAGCTTTCGTGGGCTAATACCCACTTCGTCGGATGCAGGGTCATTGTTATTATGGTGAAGGAACCATGCTATCGACACCTATTATCTCTCTGTCAAAGGCACACAATGGTTCACTAGGAGACTAAGAGATGGGGAGGAAAGTTGAGCTTGAGGCTTTCTTGTAGCTGTCTATGTGCCAGGAAAGTGACAAACATGGGGAAGTTTGAATAATCTCCCACGAATAAGAGAAAGTCACAGGGCACAAAGCAAAAGAAGAAATCCTATACCGTTCCCGACCCCTAAGAAAAGGAAAATGGAGTTGCTGCCTAAGGATATCTGCTGTAGCAGTGGAGACAGACCTTCTGTCACCCCTGAAATACACTATCCTTACTCTAGAGAGAAGACAAATACTAGTAGAGAACAACCTGTTTCTGAAAAAAGGGTATTTTTATTCACCTATTTCGGGACAAGGGATAATTGGAGCCTGTCAGAACTGAAGGGCTCCATAGTCTCAGAGAAGTTTCCAAATCTTGTGAATCACTATATAGTCTTATAATTCCCAAGAATGGGTGACCACTCATCTGTGGTTAGACATGGCCGCTTCACCTCCCCCAACTCATTTTGAGAACTGTCCTTGAAATGTTGTCAGCTATGAAGAAGTCTGCGGCAGAACTCCTGAGTCTTGGTCTAGACCCTTTGATGTTTTGGTTCTTTACTTTTGCTTCTGCATTGACATTAAAGCAGGCCTGTCTGCAGAGTAGTATAGGAATCATTTTCAGGTTAGTCAGACCTATTAGCAAATTAACAAAATGAGGCAAAATACTGCTCTGTTATGCTTGTGTTAAATCTAGAATAATTCTAGTTAGCCTAAGATAACAGTTTACATTGGTATAAATAAAACCAGAATTTGTCTTGTAGCTCAAATATTCTGCTCTGTGACACTGGGAATTAGTCTGAACATACAATGGTAAAGGAATGGTAGATATAAAAGAGAAAAGTATGTGCTATTTGGAACATGTATCTAAACCCAGTTTGCATTATGGCTGGAAAGTAATAACACATAAATCTTTCTACTTTTCTAAACCACAGCACATTTATCATCACTGGATGTTAAGTGCAGTAAGATTGCTCCATATAATGTATTTTAGTCCTTAGCCTTAGATGACCTCGTGTTTGATCAGAATGGAGTCACACGAGTCTTATTTTCTTCCACCCAGGGCCGGCGACAGGGGGGTACTACGGGTACAGCTGTACCGGGCCCCCCGACTTTAGGGGGGCCCTGTTACACAGCTGTACCCGTTGTCGCCAGACCTGGAGAGCGGGGAAGAGGCGGGGAGGTGGCACGGCTCTCCCCCAGACAAGCGAGCCTGGCCCCAGCAGGAGCTGAGAGCCCGGCCCGGCGGCAGCAGCGCTGTCCGGGGGAGGGGGGGAGAAAGGGCGGCTCACGCAGCTCTTGCTGCCCGGGGGAGGGGGAGGCTGGGCTAGGCTGGGGGCGGGGCCATCCGCTGTCGGCTGGGCTGGGGGGGGCGGCTGGGCTGGGGGGGCCCCCATCCGCTGTCGGCTGGGCTGGGGGGAGGGGAGCGCCGGCTGGGCTGGGCTGGGGGGGGGGAGGCAGCCGCTGTCGGCTGGGCTGGGGGGGGGCGGCTGGGCTGGGGGGGGCCCTATCCGCTGTCGGCTGGGCTGGGGGGGGCCCGGCTGGGCTGGGGGGCCCCCCAAACTATCAAAGTAGGGGCCCCCCAAATTTCTGTCGCCAGCCCTGCTTCCACCTGACCCACATACCTTATTTTACCTGTTTTTCTTCATTATTTTGAAGGACTAGGACTTATCTGTGAGTAGGATGACTGTGGACTCACTTGATCTCAGTAGCAGATGGGTTACAAGTTTGTTTAATTTGTGTGAGATAGTTGAGGTGTAGTTTTAGTGCCACTTTACCAGAAGTGAATATTTTGGAAAAGAAGTCATGAAGACTGAGATGAGTTATGTTCATAAGAGTAATTGTACTTCACCAGTTCTTATATAGCACACTTGTGTATTCACTCCTGGTAGCTATTTATTGTAGTGTTTAAATGTGTGACTGCAGAACAATAGAGCAAATGCATGCCAAAGATGAAAACAAGAGTGTGAGACAGTATGACAGAGAAGACAATGCATACTTGCCCTGCGTAAAAGTTGTGAGTAGTGGATATAAATTGATAATCACCTCCAAAAGATGCTCATCCTGCAGTTAGACAGACATTCTTTGCAGACAAGAAAAGTTACATTTGCTGTTCAGGCATTTGAAAGTTAAGTGTTACTTAAAATTTTTGAACAAGGCATTGTGACAGATTTCTATTATCAATCTGCCTGATCAGTTGATCATAAGGCTAAGACCACAGGATCTTTGGGGCAGAGATGAAGACAACACACCATGTGACTGAATTTTAAAGCTTTATTAAGAAAATAATAATACAGTAAACCCTCGATTTAACGGACCCCGATTTAACGGACTTCGGATGCAGCGGACAAAATTTCCGATGCATCCGAAATCCGTTATTGGGGGCTGCCGGCTCCCGCCCCGGGGAGCCGGGCAGGAGCTGTCACTCCCCGCAGAGGTTGACAGCTCCCGCCCGGCTCCCCGCAGCAGGGAGCCCGGCGGGAGAGTTGACAGGCTCCCCGCAGCGGGGAGCCAGGCGGGAGCTGTCAACCCCCCCCCCCCAACCCGGCTCCCCGCAGCGGGGAGCCGGGCGGGGGGGGGGGGTTGACAGTTGCGGGTGGGCTGACAGTTCCCGCCCGGCTCTCTGCTGTGGGGAGCCGGGCGGGGGGGGGGGGGGGGGGTTTGACAGCTCCCGCCCGGATCCCCGCAGCGGGGAGCGGGTGGGAGCTGTCAGCCCACCCGACTCCTCAGCTGTCAACCCCCCCGCCCAGCTCCCCGCAGCTGGGACCCGGGTGGGCGGGTTGACGGCTCCCGCCCGAGTCCCAGCAGCCAAGGTCCCGGGCGGGCGGGCGGGCTGGTGCCGGGCGGGCTGCTCCCGGCTCCCGGCCGTGATAAAAGTAAAACCTCATATAAAGGACTAATTCGGGAGAGGGGGGTGTCCATTGTCAGCCGAAAGTCCGTTATTTAATAATTTTAAAAAATTATTAAATAACGGACTTTCGGCTTTAACGGACACCCCCTCGCCCGAATTAGTCCGTTATATCGAGGTTTCACTGTAATAAAAAAACAGCAGTGAGTGCAGGAAATGCTTCCATGTCAATCAGAGAAAGAAAGAAGCAGTGGTGCTCAAACCCTGACCCACTTTCATACTCACAGACATGCTGCCCCAGGCTGGCCAGGCCTGGGAGTATCTTCAGAGGAGAGAGAGAGAGAGAGAAGAATGGACGGACGGTTATCCTGTGCACAGGTTGTCCAGAGGTCTGCTGCCAAATATCTCCAACTTGCTTCCACATCTGGGAGGGTTTTATGCCCTGAGGTCTCTTGGGGGTGTTCCTTTCAGAAACCTTTGTTTTCCATGCTCAGTATTCCAGTCCAGACCGGCATTTTGTGGCTACTTCAGCTTCCCCAAAACACACCAGCTTCAGAGACTCTACAATAATGGCTGTTGTATTTCACTTTGGCCTTCACTGTTTCACCCTGCAGATATATGCAGCTTACTTTTCATTTTCGTGGCTGGCTGGGGTGGAATTCAAGCCCCCCCCCCTTCGTCTGGCAGGCAGCCGGGAGGCAGATTCGTGCTGTGATCTTGGGCTGTTTGCAGTGAGCGTCTTATCTCGGGTCTAGCAGGATCACAGAATTAACTTGTTTTCTGCTTTCTCTCTCTCTCTGCTCTTCTTCTCTTCTTGTCCCCTCACCCCTTGGCCTCTCGTAACCTGCAAAGGAAACTTCCATTCCAATTCACACCTTTAACTTTTCCCAAAATGCTTTGCAGTGTCTGGAACAGTGTTAGCAAAGTACAATGCTGATCTGCCCGCCCTCCAGGGAAGCTGAGGGAGGGGGCCATTGGGGTGTGACAGCATTTTAAGTTGTTAGTTCTCCTTTATTGGGGTAGGTAGCAGAGATGAACCATGAGAGGAGTAGAACAACAAGAAGGCAAAATTTAGAACTTTCAATGTTTTGGCCCAAGCGGGGGGACATGGGGGGCATCATTTGAGCTCCCTGTCTTAGGTGCCAAATGTCGCTGGCCAGCCCTAATTGTTGATGTATTTTAACAACAGTTTTTACCCAAAATTTATTGGATTAGGGTCTCTAATAGAGGTAAGAAACCGGTTGAAACTCCTGGAGAACATTTGGGGTTAGATGGTTTGTTTAATAAAAATTATCACTCACCCCATGCCCTGTCTCTCTTTGCTTGTTGACAACATTTAGTATAAATAAATCAACCACAAAAGCTAGAATTGGCCTGAAGTGAAAATCTGAATTGGATTCCTCATGGGGTTGTTAAGAAAGCAACAGATAGGTCAGTTCATTTTGACCACACAACCCATGTCTTAACTGATAGAGGCGTACAGTTCCTTAAGTGGTCAGTATATCATTCCAGGAAGTATTGTGTTGCTTCTCACAGTGACAATTATAGGAGAGCCACAGACAGTACTATAGCTAATTAGAGTCAAAATTTCCTCTAGTGATAGGACAACTTGGTGGGAGATTTTCAAATGCACAAAGGGCAGTTGGTCACTAAATTTCTATTGGAAGTCAATGGAAATTGGATGCCTAATTCCTATTTATACAATTGAAAATCTCTCTAGATGAACTTCTGGAATATACCCTAATATGAGCAAATTAATTAGGGCAAAATGTCTGCAGGAGCCTGGGGGTGAAGAGGAAGGAAGTGATTTATCTGTTGCAAGTTTGCTAAAGTATTTTCCATTTCTAATAGAAGTGAAGTTCATGGGCCAAATTCACATGTGACCTAAGCTTTATCTTTTAGTTTCTCAGACACTACTTTGGGGGAGACTATCCACCTAAATATTACTTTATTTTCCTTACATTTCCCTCAGTGAAATAATTTTTTTAAAATGTTGAAAAAAGTGATTTTTGTTGTTTTGTTTAAATGTTTAACAGAAATCACATAACATTTTCAACGATCTCCAGTGCTGGAGGAAGGGTGGAGAGGAGCCAAAGCACCATCTCCAAGATTTTTCTCCTGCAGGAACATTTTCCTAACTCTGAGAGCTCCTGGCATGTGTAATAATTCTCCGAGGCAAGTGTTAAAAGCTCCATCCACTGAGCCATTTAAAAATAGGCAGCAAGAAATACTAGAAAATATAGTGTTATCTATTACAGTCCTTCACTTGCAGAGGTGAGTAGTCTTACTCTAGATGATCTAATTAAGCAATAAGACATGAGGGTGTGCAATAATAAAATGTCTTGGTAGCTTAGTGAAACAGAAGGAGCAGAGCTGTTCTACTCTGAGAGGTGTCATCACCAGACCTAACAACCCCCTTGTGCCTTCTGATTTTGATAATAAAATATTAATTTATAAAGAGCCCCCCCTCAAATATTAATAACTATAGATATAATTTATTTTATTGGGTGTAAGGTCACATTGGGGGAAACAGTCTAAGATTATTGTTCATTAATGATTTAATGCTGCTGCTACTGGATTCACATTGTTAATCTAAACATTTCAAAATACAATCAATCTACTTTAAAGTTGAATGTGGCATTAACTTGAGGGGAGGGGTGAGTGATGTTTGGACCCTGTGCATTCCTGTCTCTGACAGCATCCCATTACCCTGGTGTAAGGAATTGGGAAAGCATTGTAAAGAAGATTTTTCTTTTATAAACTAAATAATTTCTCCTCAAAACCCACTATTTTCTAAATGACTTTCAGGGTATGTTTGTTTTACTGTTTAGTTCTTTCCTCACAAGCACCATGTTACATCTGTTAGCCATTCTAAACAGGCAGCAGCATAAAGGACAGTGTTATATCCAAGGAGCTCTACAATGGAAAAATAAAAGGCCTGACATAGTGATACAAGTAGTCATCCCTAATATCGCTGCCATAGTGCTTAACATTTTCAAAGTGCTATGCAAACATTCATTATCAGGACTATAATTGGATCCAGTCCTAGTCACACAGAAACCAAGAGCAAAACTTCCATTGACTTCCATGGACACTGGAAATGCTCATTATTACTAGGTTTTCCTCTCAGAAAGACAAATTAGTGTCAATAAGAAAAACTAACTGTTTTTAACTAAAAGTTCTAGTTCATAAGAGTAAACAAAACAGTTACAATTGTATTAGGGTTGATGGCCATTCCTCTGTTTTCAATGGAATATAAATGTGCCAATTGAATTATGTAGTTGGAAGTTTCCATTGAAATATAGCCAGCTCATATGTAAGGACTTATTTGTATAGAGTTGAGAACCCTTTATTTTTTGCACAAAATTCAAATTTAAACCAGGAAGACTGAGATCCTAAAGATCTCTGAAGCTATTAAACGGCATGACTCGCCTTTTTGCAGAACTTGTTACTCAAGAAGATCCATAGTTTACAACCATCTGCTTTGACACTATGAAGTCTGGACTTGATATATAATACACAAAGAAACAGGGCCAAAGGGGAATGCCTTTTTAGGTCTTGATCCAAAGTTAGTAGAAAGACTCCCATTAACTGCAGTCACTATGCCAGGCAGCAGGTTGGGTTATAAATTCGCTACATAATCAGTCCCATGTGTTGTCTTGCACATACTTGTATAAACATGTTCATAATACTACTTATGTACTGATAGAATGTAAGATGGATGTGAAATCCATTTTGCCGGATGTGACATGTAACTGAAACAACACACAGGATTTTACACTGGAAGCTCTCCGGAGCACTGACTGTCATTCAATCCGTTAACTGTATTGAAGTCTTGGTAGTAGAAATGAGCACAGATACATGTCATACACATCACAAATCTGTCATGCTCTTTGCAATTTTTTCAGGCTCTTCTCTGGAGACACCCAAGATTGGAAGAGCAGCAGTATCATAGGTGAAGATAAATCCTAGTATTGCTTCAGGACATTGGCCAAAGAAAAGGAACAAAGAGAATGAGAAAAGGACCCTTTTTGCAGTCTTTTGTTTCAAGTTCTGCTGACAGAGAAAAACTTTTTAAGGTCAGACACGAGTATGTCTACACTGTAGTAAAACACCTGTGGCAGGTCTGTCTCAACTGACTTGGGCTCACAAGGTTTGGGCTGAAGGGCCATAAAATTGCAGTGTAGACTTTTGGGTTCAAGCTGGAGCCTGGGTTCTGAGATCCGATGGGGGTTCGAGTTCCAACATCTACACTGCAATTGTATTGCCCTGCAGCCCAACCCCCACAAGCCTAAGTCAGTTAATATGGGCCTGCCGGGGTTGGTTTGCTTTTTTTGTTTTGGTTTTTTCATACCCTAAGAGCCATATCCTTAGCTGGTGTAAATAGGCGAATCTTCACTGAAGTTAAGGCTATGCTTATTTATACCAGCTGAAGATCTGGCACCAAGCCTACAAACACTTATGCATGTGGATAACTGCATGTGATTAGTCCTGTTGAAGTCAGTACAGCTCCATGAGCAAATGAGTACAGTTAAGCATGTGTGTGTGTTTGCAGGATTGAGGCCTAATTCTCCAATGTGTTTTCATTTTTCAGTATATGTAATGGCATAGAGACCAGTATAAAAAAAGTCTGCACACCTTGAGGTCTGTTGTTTGAGGTAAAAGCTACCCCAAGTGTCCATGAAGTAAATATAAATCTGTTAGCCTCAATGGCTATGTTAGGAGTAACTCATTGGGAAGGTAACAGAAAATTGAGATGGACAACAGCCAAAGATTTTAATAAATCAAAACTGAAACTGCTTTCTGAAAAGACAAAGTGACAAAAGAGGCCAAGAGGGAGTGTTTGCCAGACTCAAATGTACTCTTGGCCAAGGTGATATTTTTAGTACAGACTAAATCTAGAGCAGAAACCTATTTTCATTAGCAGTGATTTTACCACTTCAAGATTTTTCAAGATTTGTGTTACACTGCTGAAGCTCAAGCAGGTTGCCAATTAACACAACAAGTCATGTTTCCTTTAAGGGAGAATTACCTGAAGATGACTGACAATTCTTATCGCTTCCAAGATAGTCTTTATTATTAGCCTGTTTAACCTTCTGCTGGTTTTCATTACAACTTGTACACTTTTCCAGAACTTAAGCAAGCCTTGTACAATTTCCAATAAAACAGAAGCCTGTGAACAGTCATTCTGAAGGGGGGGAATTGCAAACTTGTTTGTTTCAGATTTTGAAGGTGGACAGCTAGAAAATATAAATCACAGCTCCTTTTCTTGGACAAATGCAATAAGCTACGAAGCTTTTGTGAGGGGGTATGTTAAAAGGTTAAAACCAACTCTCTGACAGGAGAGAAATTGGTATTGTTATTTCTCTTTTTAAACACTTGAGAGGTGCTGAGATACTGCACTGATGGTGGCCACATAAATACTTAGATAGATGGAGGTAGCAAGGAAAGGTCCTGCAGTCTTTCACTTAAAGCAGTATATTCTGCACTGGCTTTGAGGACACCCATAAATAATGTAAAATAATATGATTGGCCACACAAAAATGTTTTTTTAAAATGTATTTTCCCCTGGTAACTGTGTATAGAATATACATTATTATGGGCTATATTGCATAAGAGCTAGTATGTACCTGTCATGTCATAGGTACAGACCAGACAACCAAATGTGACTTAGAGAATCACAGTTCCCGTCTGATAGAGAGTAAATTAGTTCATCCTTTTTCACGAGGCACAATCTCTTCTCTCCTACTGGTGTACCCAGCAAGCTACTCCAGCTAGTGAAGGGCAGAGGTGAAAAGCCAGGGCTCCTCTTACTCCCTGTCTCTCTGTTTCCTTCCTCGCCCTCAAGGGTTGAATAGCCCCTGTTCTCCATCATCTGCTTCTGGGGCTGCAGTCTGAGCAGCCCTTACTTGTATGAGAAGGATGTAAAAGAGGTAGGATAATTTACTCCCCATTGCCCTGCACAGCTGAGTAAAGCTGTGACATTGTAGTCCTCTGTGATTATTTATGTTGCATGAATAAATGGACTCAGACCCTTTTATCTGCATCTAGGAAATGTTAGACTTGGGTTCCAAGGTTTAACTGTCCATGTAGAATTTGAATCTTCTGCTACCTATAGTGAGGCTAATTCTGTTATGTCCAAAATCCAGCCTGAATTTGGAACTGCAAAAATCACAAATGTGAGAATCCTATCCAAGTTTGGAACTATAGTGCATTTACCAGAGAGGAAAAACAGACTCCTATAACTCTTTTCTCTCTCTCTCTCCCTTTCAGATGATAACACAAAAGGTGATTGGAATCTGCTCTGAGCATTGGTTAGTAATAGTTTTATAGCGATCAAACCTGAAGAGCCATTTAAAAGACAGAAGGGAAAAGATAATCTAACCTCACAAGAACATCATTTCTGGCTATTCTTCTGACATGTTCTATATAAAAATTCTCTACTCCTGCAATAGACAAGGGCAGCTCAGATGGTTACAGAGCGTAAACTTGAACTCTGATCAATGTTCAGATAAAAGAGAAACATGGAACTCAAAATAATAAAATCCAAACAATTTAAAGAAGTAATAAAAATCCAACCTCTCAAAAGGGAAAGTGGTATATTCAAGTTTATCTGCTACTTTTTTTACCTCTGTACCCAGTCATTATCCAAATATTCCAGCTTTTGGAAACATATCTACTGTGACTGAATTTAGAGCTGTATACCCACCCTGTCCAGCTAGAAAGGGGAAGGGAGAATGCAAGAATCTAACTCCCTTTCACCATACTAAAGCGTTCAGGCTTACTTTGGTACATGAAAGTTTGGCTTACTTTGGTACATGAAAGTAGAATTTAGCCCATAGGTCTTAGAAAAGCACCAGTAGAATGTAAATGTGTAAACGGTGACACATACCAAGTCAATTAGCACCTTGTGAATTTTCATGAAATGGGAATAAAATAAATATTTTAACCTAGATTTGAAAGTTTTGGAATAAGTATAAGGTAGGCTTTATTTTTTTGTAAAAATCATAATTGCCAAATAAATTGGACCAAATTTGGCACTCTGTCCTATTACAATTATTTAAAAAACAATTAATTAAATGTGGGGGGAAAGTTGTGATTCAATAGTTATCTGTACATACAGGTAAAAGTGAAGAAATTTAGATATATGGCTTCCACCTCAGCCTCCTCGTAACATCTATGACATTTTAATTGTTGTAAGTGGTGATATTACTTGTTAGCCTTATGTCTGCATATATAAAATTCACTGGCAGTGAGCAAGCATGCTTCATATGCTATTTTCTTTAGTTTACAATTTTATTTCTCAACTGTTTTTTTAAAGACAGTGAAGTGTACATATGCCAAGTTGGAATTTGTTATCCTACTCCACATTTGAGTTATTCAAGCACTAAAAAGGGCCTGAAAAATATATTCAGAGGTGAAACACCTTCAGCCCACAGTGTAATTTTTCAGGAAGGTTTATAAGTACCTACATATACACAGGGTTAAAGGGATAATACCTTGCTAATCATAAGTTTAGTGACACAAAGGAAACATGATATGAAAAAAGGAAACTTCCAATTGATTTAGCTTTTCCTTTTCCAATCTCCATGAACTATCATGAGTAACTTGTGCCTGTGGAGCTGATCTAATGCTGTAATACTCCCTTGCCTGTTTTAAAATAGTCTGCCAAGGACAGAATATGAACAACAGTGTCGGAAACATCTTCAATAAAATGTTATGGGCCCTGTGTGCCGTTTACCCATCATTTTACTCTGTTTTTCCTTTCTTCTAAGGATACCAAAAAGATGCCTACTTGTGTATCTTATTGCTGAGCTTATAATAAGGCAGTTAAACAGAGAAAAATGAAAAATCCCTATCAATTTAGAAAGCCCATTAGAATGTAATTTTAATTTTCTCCATACCAGCCTAATTTAACACTTTTTTACAGCTCTGTTAGTGATCCTAATCCCACGTGGTTTTTGTTACTACTCAATATTCTGAAAGTGCTTCTCTATTTTTTCTTTTAAAGGCCTACTAGCATTGAAAACTGCTCCATAACAGGCCGGCCTCCCGTGAACCTGAGAACCTCACCTAGAACAGGCTGGTGATTCTGCCTCCCCAAACTGCCAGCAAAAGAATTAGATGCTTGCATGAAGAGTGTGAAAAGTAATACTGTAACTGTATCGTAATAACGTTAGAGAGACAGCACTAGAATCCTGAGGAAAGTGGGATAAATCCCAAGAACATTGGATCATTTAAAATATTCTAGCTTAAGTACTAAAGCAGAGACTTTAAGGAATACTCCTACAAGCCTGCACTGGCACAGGGATGAACTATGTGGCTTGACATAAAGTCTTTTAACCCCTGGTGTCTAAACCATTATATTGCCAATGAGCTTGATAGTTTGCAGAATGCCCTGTCCTGTATGATATCAGAACTGGTCAACTGTGTGTCACCATCGTTCATAAATATTTTCTTTCAACTAAGGTGGGAAGAACCTGTGATTTTTGTAGCAAGAATATCAGTTCCAAGAGGGTTATGGCTTTGTTACACTAGGATTCTAGGAAAGTGCCGTTTTTTCTGTTGTGGAAGATTTTAGAAAATTATATATCCACAGTACAGTTCCAACAGTGTTATGTCATGAATGAATGAATCCAAAGGAATTACCCCAGATGAGACAAACACAAACAAGGGACTAAGGCTACGTCAACGCTGTACACCTTACAATAGTGTGGCCACTCTTTGTCATCAGGAGAGAGATCCCAGTGACAAAATAAAACTGCCTCCAACAAGGGGCAGTAGTTTCATCACTGGCAGTGTGGCTCCCACTGACGAAGGGCTGTCCGCAATGGCACTTTTAGTCACTAAACCTTTTGTCATTCAGGCAGGTCAAACCCCTGAGCAACACAAATTTTAGCGATGAAAGTTCAAGTGTAGACAAAGTCTAAATTCTATTCACAGCTACACTGATATAAATATGGAGTAATTCCAGTGAAGACCAAATAGAGTAGCTAGTTTGCATGGGTTCTGGGGACACAGTATTTGAACATACAATGGGAAACCAGGTCAAGAAGGCTCTGTCATCTTCTGAAGGTCCTTAGTTTTCAAACAATCCTAAAACTTGATGGAAGAGCAGCTTATCAGGAGTCTGGTCCACTTAGCAGTCAGCTCCATGCTCACTATTGTTTAGCAGCACTTCCTACTTCACTATGACACTTTCTACTTTCATCTCACTACTTGGAAATCAAGGAGAAACACAGGTTCTCCTTCTTAAAAGTTCAGCTTACTACAAGCTACATTATTAAAGAGCCTGCCTTCATTTTAAAAAAAAGAAGGTTTGGGTGAATATGTATGCTTAGTAGATCTGTGCAAAATTAATCAACGGTTTTCTTACATGGTGTTCTATAAGCAGTTTACTTTTCCATATGGTTTGGTCTTAAATGCTGATTTTCTACAAATAAATAGGGTGACCAGGGGTCCTGATTTTATAGGGACATCCTTATATTTGGGGCTTTGTCTTATATAGACAGCTATTGTCACCTACTCATTGTCCTGATTTTTCACAGCTGCTATCTGGTCACCCTACAAATAAATAAAAAAGTTTTACAAAGATGAAAATATATGAAGGTTTGAACTGCACATGTGCAAAAGGCTGGATTTCAAATTTTAGTTTCAAAGTACCCTTTCACCCAGGATAGTCCAATTTACACTCAGAAATTGGATCATGTTCCCTGAAAAAAGATTAATTGCTAACCAGAAACATTTCTAAATGTTATGCACTATTTTTTTCTTATTTGCCTTGTTTTTAGCACATAAAATAAAGCTCATATTATCATTATTTTTATCTTCCCTTGTGCTATTTCCTCCACCTCTAATGCTATGGAAACTGCAATTCAAATCTTCTATGAAAGATAATAATAAACGCATAATAGTAGAAATGCCCCCACACTATTTTATGCCCATGACATTAAAATTGAGGGTTCTGTTAATCCACCTGCAGGTGAGAGGTGATCATTTTGCTTGTTAGATCTTTCACCTCTCCTGAGATTGATTCAGACCTCATGGGTCAAATTAATCTCCAGTGTTACCCCACTCTTTCTTTCAGCCTCTCTTTCTTTACTTGAGGGTATATCTGGGATTCATTAACCTTTTGAGCCAACTTTTATACAAAACATTCTGTTCATCTTAAAGGCAGCTTTAATTTAATATTCTCTACAGCAAACAAAGCAATACTTTAGAGGAAATCTGAGGTCAGTTCAGAGTGAATCAGTTACAGGTGGTTAACTAACAAATGGCAAAGGAGAAAAAATAGAGCTAAACCAAGGTATCTGACAATACCTTCGAATTTTAAGGAAAGGGACAGATTAATGAAGCCAATCAAGGTGATAAATATTAAAGCATTTGCCTGATTTGCCGTTGTGTTACATCAGTTTTACACCACTGTGACCCCAATGACTTGGATGGAGTTACATTGGAAGACAGTGGGTGTGTCAGGGTATAGAACCAGATGCTATGTTTCCATTGGTGGAAGAACCATAATGATATTCTATACTCTGCACAACAGTCTCTATACCTCAGACCCTCAAATATATTTAGATGCTCGATTCCTACTGCATATTAGGAGATGAAGTATAAAAATACTACAGTGATGTTGTAATTATCCCACAAAACAAGTATTACAAAACCAGGAAATTTAGAGCTGGGGTTCAATTTAAAAGAAATCTCAATATGTTAAGGTATGGACAATCTTAACTCTGCCATACATTATTCACACATTTGTGATTAGTGTATAACAGCATTTGTAGTTCCAGATTCAATTAAATTGATTTTTAAAGTCTCGGGGTCATTCCTCCTCCCCCCAACTTCCATGGTATCATTACAAAATGGAGTACACTAAGATCTTCATTATGTAGATCTAGTTCACCTAAGAAGTGCTTAGTCCTAGATTCACAAAGTTGCCTAAGCCCCAAACCTATGTCAGGGTTTGTCTAAATCCCTGTTTTAGGTTGCACTGTGATTCAAAAACTCCTGCTGAATCCTGTAGACATCAAACTCACTCGACACCTACGTTTTTCAGTAAAAAGTTCCCTAAGTGCTTAGGTTTCTGCCTCTGAGCATGCACATTGGAGCCTCACTCTAGGCAGCCAGACTCCTGTCTCCTGCCTACGCCCCAGAAAGTTTTACAAAATGGGGGAAGGCAGACATTCATCAACCTAAAATCTCACACGGGACATAATCCAGTAGTGTGCTCAGAGGCTGCCTACTGGATTGGGCACTTCAGGTGAATTCACACAAAACAGCACAACGTTCCTCATAACTTTTACCTCAGTGGTTAGGAACTTACCTGGGTTGTGGGAGACCCGCACTTTAAGTGGCTTCCTTACCGGCGGGGTAGAAGTGATTTGACTGGGGTTCTGCCACCTCTTGTGTAAGTGCTCTAACCACTGAGCTACGGGAGATTACAATGTGGGGCTCCCTCATTCTCTCCTGTTGAGGCTGTTCCATTGTGGCTAAATAGAGTAATTTGGACCAGAGAGAGCAAGAGACAGACAGGGAGAGAGCATGAGCACAAGACTCTATCTATAGCCTCTTGGTTAGAGCACTTATCAAAGATGTGGATCACCAGGATCACCTCCCACTACTCCAATGACTATTTAAAATTATTGATTTACAGTGGAATAGCTAGAAGAGAAGATATTGACTTGCATCAAACTATCTTGTAGGCCAATGGTAGGAGTACTCACTTCAGAGGTGGCAGATTCCAGTTCAAATCCCTTCTTCCCTGAGAATGTGGAGAGACTTGACTTGGGGATCTCCTACATTTCAGGTGAGTCCCCTGACCACTGGGTTAAGAGTTATGAGGGGTCTCCTTCTCCAGCATAGCATCTTGCAAAAATGGCATTGGTGCCCAATGCCAGAGTGTTTTCAACTGAGAATCACTAGCAGAGATAGGCACCTCCCTGCAGCCCAGACTTAGATGCCTATCTCTAAGAGAGGTGTGGGGCTTAGCACACAACCCTCTGGTCAGTATCTCCCGTTGACTTTAGTGAATTATAGTCTAAATTGCCCATCTCTTTACTGCTTCACTGAATAGGGAGTCTATGTATCTAACTCAGAGTTTGTGAATCACACTGTATTCCTATAGTGTTCTAGGCACCTAAAAGTTAGCTGTTTTGAGGCTGAGCATCAGTGTCTAAGAATCCAGGCCTTAGAAATGAGAAGAAACTCTTAAGATAAAAACAACTGCACCTATATCCCCCCGCTCTGCCCCCCTCTCCCCCATGGTTCAGGAATGGTACCCACTCTAGGCTCAAGGCTTCTCAGCTGTCTCCACCCTTGAATGGAGACGTGTCTCTCTATCTCCTGAGCAGGGTTTTTCTAGGCTTCACAGTTCCCTGCCCACACTGTGAGTTCCCCCAGCAAGTCAGTCTTTCTAAGCCAGCCTGCTGTATTAATTTAGATGGACTATATGGGCTAAAGGTGATATTACTGTTCAACATTGTTAAAAAAAGGTTTGGGGTTTGGTTTGAGGCCTTGGCCTGCTCAGTACTGTGGGAAAAAAAACACCGTTAAAGTTCTTTTAAACTTTTTATTAAAGATACAGAGAAGAAGGAAAAACAGTCAAAGCATATGAGTTAACACAAAATTGTGACATTAAAGTATTAAATAAGGCTTTTATTTTAACAATATTTCTTGTTCCCTTTCCCTTTAGCTGGAGAGAGTTTTAGAAGGAGCCCTCCTCACCCTTGTTTGACAGTCTTCTAGAGGGTATTAAAACTGGTAATAACTGTCCTTTTTTGGAGAAATGGGGAGAAATTAGTTGAGATGGGCTGGAGCTATTGTTGCTGCTAAAGATTGATCCCATTTCATCTCAGGTGGCGTTTTGGATTCATCTGGAGCTGGTAGGGGTGGCAGTGTCCTCTAAATCCCTTCTCTGGTCCAGTATGGTCAGACATCTTTCAGGATTTGGAGGAAGAAGCTTCAGTATTCCAGGAGACAATGGGGGTGGCAGCCATAATGGTGATGGTCACTCCATTCGCCTCAGTCTGTTCTTCTACTAGGGTTTTCCCCCAATGTCTTTTTCTTTAAGAACTTAAAGAAGAAGCATAGCCCATCCCTTCATTGTCTACCAGTTAGGCCCTGTCTCAGCACACCAATTTTGTGTCACAGATTTTTGGACCTTCACTTTCTTGCTTACCAAGCCTGATCTTAACACTGTCCCTGAGTTATATTAGTAGGCATTTTTGTTTAGACTAATTCAGTTTTTCTGTCTTCCTTTCATACTTCCCCCCCTTAAACATTTGTTGTTATAGGTTATTGTGACAATTTATGAACTTTCACAATCTTTTTTACAGTTGAGTCTACAATTACAGTAAATTTGTAGCCTCACCCAGCCTGCTTTGCTTTCTTCTCAGAGGCTATAAAAAGCATAATTGCCCACATATATAAGTTACCACACAGCCCTGTCTAAGCAAGCACATTTATTTTTAAGGTGAAAGAATGAAAAAAACAAAATAATAAAAGAACCTACAGGCATGCTAATAAGCCCCAACAAGGGCACTGGTAGGTGCTTATTCTTTCAAACTCCTATTAAGAGGCTTTTCTTTGGTTACCAGTTCATAATAGCTGTTAACTCAGAACATGCATTCAACACCCCCTTGAATGAATCTGAGAGTCACTACTTTGTACAGTTTGGGTCTTTAATATTGGGACCCTGAGAACAAATAATCAGCGGACAATCACCCTCTTCCTAGGACATAGCTTCATTAAGTCTGGGTTTCTGCAAAAGGCACGGGGAAAGGAAAGATTTGCATTCACTTCCCCCTAAATATTTCCCAGGAGATCCATTTCACACATACTGGCCTAGAAATTCATTCTTGCCCGCCACATTGTTCGGTATAGTCCTTTGATCAACCAGGCCCACAATAATACATAACCTTTTCATTGTACAATGGACTCTGAATATACTTAAATTTAATTCAGTAAGATCTCCCAAAGTTATTGCAGGAAATTGCTGCATCTGTCACAGTACTGTCGACCTAAATGAATGGGGAGCTATTATCCTGTTTTCCCCACTATATCCAGCTAGTTTTGTAGAAACGTATGTGAAATGTATGTAGTACAAGAAGGCAGGCATCACCTCTTCCAATCCTCTTAGGGCATTTGTGCCTTTAGGTGTGCTAGGGGAAGCAGAACTTGTGTTTTTCTGATTGCAGAAATCACTATTGTGTGGCATTACAAGGCCAAGACACTCCTTGAAATATCCTTTCCTATGCACCCATGTAATAACCAGTCACAAACAGATCCTTCGAGTACATTTCATTAAATGATTGTGAATACCTTCAAATGTTAGGTACTTTAGGGTGGGTTTGCACCTTCACTTCCATGTGAGAAAGAACCCAATACAGTGAAAACTGGTAACAATCAAACAACAGCATCTGCCAAAAATAACACTATGTGAATCATTTTCAATCACTATGGTAGTTTTCATGTTGAATATATGCCAGGGGATAATAGATGTGTTTAATAACCAAAGCAGTATGTACAAGATTTTATCCCATTTATGATACTTATAAAAGCTCAGTAAATATCTTTTTAGGTGATCATTTGATATGTAATTAATAATCAATGTAAAATATATTTTAATATAGAAAGACAGAAATCCATTTGCAAGGTACTTTTAAAACTAAATATTAATTGACTATTAAACATTCATTCATTACTAAAGAGTTGCCAACTACTTGGTTGGTAAACTTCAATAAATATATTTTAATGATCAGCTAGTACTTAAACAGCAAGCATATCATGTTTGATTAAACCCAAACCAAATCCATGCTTGAGATACTGAATTTAAATTCAGCCCTGTTTGTATTCCAAAGGATTCTAGCAAGGATTTCTCAAGATAAATTCTGCCTCTTTCCCTCTCTCCACTGATGGGGATGCAAACACAGCCACTGGTTTCAGAATGCATTATTCTAGCAAGATCCAAAATACTAGAATAATAAGGGTTTTGTTTTCCTTTTCTCAGCTGTTGCATATAATAAACTATGGGGAGTTTTAGAATGAGAAAAGATTCCCAGTAATCAATTAGCGATTTCATGTAAGAATTAGTATTCCTATGGAATCTAGGCACACAGACTTGAGCTGTTCTTGGATGCTAAATAAGAAATACATTTTTCATTTGGTTTTAGCTGCATTGATGGAGAGAGGTAATGCAGTAAGTGTATTCTACTATACCAGTTGTGACCTCAGTGGAGGGGGAGAAAATGGGTTTTTGCTGTCAGTTTCTTGTCCTGTTACAGATTTGAGTTTTACTCCAGCATTACTTCCAGTCTAATTGCATTTGACCCAGCGCTCTTGCTGTGCTAGTGTCAGTCAACGTAACTGGAGGCCCATTTACAGTTAGTATTTACAGAGTAAATATAATTGCTTGCTAAGCCCTAAAAGCTTCAGCCTTATGTGCTTCCTTGTTTTGATTAAAATATAGGTTTCTTTCAACATGCCAACAGAGGCAATACAGACTTGGGTATTTGCGTGTCCTCTGTGTAAGCCACCTGCAGTGAAAAACACTGCTAGGAAAGTAAATGAGTTCTGCTTTATTCAACACAATTTTAAATGAAAAACAGCAATTTCTGGTTAGGTATAAACACCAGCACTTACATTTAACAGAAGAACACTAATATATGACTAATACCATCATGATTACACCTGAAATTGCAATGCTGTTTATATGTTTGCAAAGCTTAGAGAATGATCCCCTTTTAATTCCCTCTACCTTTGATGGAGATAAGTAGAATGCTCCAAATATGAATCAGAGTATTTGTGTCATTGTAAGTCAATGATGTATAGATCCAGCTGTTTGCAGTTGCACACTGAGATTTGCCTAAGTTCTGCTTTGATTCGAGAATGAACCCAAACTGTCTAAGTGAAACCTGGACAAAGCAGTTGAGTTTTACTGGTTTGGGGTGAATACCAAGCAAATTCGTTGAGTTCTACCTGAAACCATATATAGGCCAAATTACCAGGAAGTTCAGTTTTGTAATGAAGTAGATTTGGGGAGGAGTTTATTATTCAAATATCAGCTGCTTAAAAACCCAATATAAACTGACTATGTGATTTCTAGATGCCTATCCAGATGTCCTCAGCAAATTACAACGCTACTAATTATAGATCTAATCCTACAAGATGCTGAGAGTCCTCTAAGGGATGTTCAATGGCCTCAGCTTGCATTGGAATTGCAATAGGAGCTGAAAGTGTTCAGCACCTTGCAGAATCAGGCACTTCATTTTGCCTATCCACAACCCTCCCAAAAAGATGAAGAATGGTTGTATGGTTAAAGCACAGGAGTGTGAGCAAGTTGACCTGGGTTCTCTGTTTTCTTTTAGGATGGGCCAAACCAAAGGTGGCTTCTGTTTTGCAAAATGTTTTATTTTTGCCAAGCAAACAAACAGCAAATCATCAGTTGTTCAGTTGTTTGGGTCCCATTTTTTTTTCAAATATCCAAAATCAGAGGATTCAGATAAAAGTTTTGACTCATCTTTACTTCAAATGAAGTTGAGTCAAAAAGGGAAGTGGTTTGATTTTGTAAAAGTTTGCCATTCATGATTGTATTTTGTGAAGTCTGGCATGGTTCAGACCAGACTTATCTGAACTTCCATCCCTGCATTAAGGCCTAGTGAGGAATTTGGATAAATGAGTATGCGCCTACTACTAATATTGTTCACTCCTTTTTTAGACAAGGTAAACTCTGTGCAAAAAATACACACCCCTATATATGCTGATACAGAAGAGTTTAATGATTAACAGAATTTCACTTGCAAAATAAAAAAAAATTGCCACAATTCAAGGTTTATTCCCTTCTGTTTTTTCAGTATTTCATGTTTTCTCTTACTATTTGAGCTTTGTAAGTTATTTGGGGCAATTATTTACCTTCATTTTTGTCACTAATCCTTAGCAAATCAAAAACAATATTCATAAAAGCATGTTTAGAATTAACCTCCTAGAGTATACACAGCACCTTACACTTCTGCAAACTGGATTTTTAAAGGAAAATCCTGCCCCCTTCTCCATGAGTTTGAATGGCCTTGCTGCCCTGGAAGCTGGGTGGTTCTACTGTAAAGATGGGATGGAGTAGAGGAAGTTTTTGAGGAGTCCGTGCAAGGGATCAAAAATCTCAACATGTTGTGGAGTACAGACATGTAGGGGGACCCCACTGCATTGCAAGGCATGGTGTGAACAAGGGCCCTCGTTTTCTGGTTTTATTTTGTTTATGGCTTCCTGGGAATATATTGGTGTTTATTATACAAATTTAAAAATGGATGAAAATAGGTGAAAAAAAATTAACTGCGGAGTTTCCTGGATAATATTGGGGTAAATATCACTCTTCTGAAATGTAGTCGGATAGTTTTATGTTTTTTAGCATGAAAAGTAGTTTGCTGCCTTTTATTTACTTTAAATGCTGATCAATTTCTACCCTGTTACCTTGTATGTGCTGCACCTGGGACTGGCAACAGTAAGTGCACCAGTGCTCACGTCATACATGGATCCCCGCTCCAGAAGTGGCTGCCCAGGTAGTCATACTGCCATAGCCTTTTCCTGAAAGGATCCAAAAGCAGGAGAGATGGCAGCTTGCCTACCTGGGTGGCCAAGTTTCTAAGCCACCATGTCTCCTTTTGGAGCAGGGAGCCAACTCCAGGGAGTTCTGGCACGTCCGTTTTAAGCAGCAACCGCTGGGACAGAAGCAAGGTCCCAATTTTGTGTACCAATGGGCCATTGCACTCCATAGAGCAGGGCCATGGCTGCCCATGCTACTGCAATAGAATCCATGGAGGGGCTCCAATACAATTCTGAAGCATGGAGAGGGAAGATTCCTTTCCCTCAACCCTAGATTCTTGTGCTTAGTGCACAGAAGAGAGGCAGATTTACTCTTTAGCTTATGAACACCATTCTCCCTCTGTGTAGCAGGGTGGGAATAACACAATGCCAGCTGAATGTCAGTGTTTTATTCATCATCTTAGCCCATCTTTGAATCATGAATGTTATGAAAGCCTGTAGTTTTACATTTTTAATGCGGATCACATCTGTATATCTCTGAGTTATCTATCTATATGAACAACAGCTGAAATGCCTCATTCTGTACTGCTGCCAGTGGCCTCTTGCGCACATTGCATTAGTCAACCCAGAAGGAACCAATTATTTTTATAAGGAAAATGTCACCAAATCCTTTTTCAAATACTTAAGATATTTTTGGCTAATCACATTTTCCTAATCCTAATACAGCTGTTTCATACTGAGGCAAAACATGATAACATATGATGAATGTCCCAGAATCTCCCCTCTGACTTTATTAGCTCTTTTGCACAGACAGCTGATGCCTAGCAAAAGTAGACTGTTGCAAATATGAACCCAGTTTTTGGTCTGTAGCGAGGGCACTTTGCATCATAGTGCCAGTGTAAGCAGGCCTAAAACCTGTAGAGCCAGCCAGGGGAGGATCATCACGGTGAATGGCATAGCAACTCGCACAGCACCCCTGTGACCCTGGCAAACCAGGGGCCAGCTCATGCCAAAGCTACTGGGCCTCACTGAACACTGACAAATGCATCTCTGTAAACCACTCTGAATCATGTCTGTGTTTAAACAGATATTAGTGTTATAAGAATGTGTTTGGTGTTTAGACTTTATGAAATGCTTCTAGGATGCTATGTATATTAACCTCACTTATAATGTCTGTATCCCATGTCATGAGGGAATATTTAAGTGTTTGCTCTGTAACCATCAAAAATGTTTGCTGTAGCTATGTCTACATTACAGCATATGCCGGCGTAATTTGTCACTTATGGGTGTGAATAAGCACTTATGGGTGTGAATGAGCACTCCTGCCAACATAGTTTCTGTCGTTCCCAGAGATGGCTTTATTATGGTAACAGGAGAGCTCCGTCCCATCAGCACAGAGTGCCTTCACTACGGGTATGGTTAGACTGAAGATTGTAGCATGTTTATTTGTAGCGCTTCCCAATGTAGCGCAATAGGTATCGCGCTAGAGACTGTACAAATTGAAACCTTGTAGCGCAAAATAATGGATACATTTGTCGTGCTTCTGCGGCAGTAGCAGTTGTGGGATAGGGCAGGTATCCCAGCATTCAGCTGGGTGCAACGTGCTTTGCAAAGTGGGGGGGGTGAGGTGGAACTGGGAAGCTGTTCACAGGGCGATGAGATCTGGCTGTCAGTTAGTTTTCATTAGCGAAAACTGACAGGCTGTCTATTTCAGACACACAGCTCCGTCCGCAAGCATTTTCACTGGTTATTTGCTGTGTGAGTTGTTAGAGAGAAACTGCAAAGCTACTTCCGCTTTTATAAAACAACACCTCACGTCATTTGCCTTACATGGCAAGTTGATTGTCTTTAATGGCTTGCTGATGGCCTTCAATGGCTTGCTGATGGCTTTACATGGCTTGGAGGCATGCAAGAGATCCCATGGGTGTCCACATTCCCACCCTTGCGCTACAACGTTAGCGCAAAAAGGCTTATCACTCTGGAAAAGGAAGTTTAACACTTGCACTTTAAACAGGGAGTCATTTCGCAAAATCGCCCTTTGAAGTGTGTTCGCTATGAAAATTATAGCGCTACAGGAGGGTTTTTGCGCTGCAAAGCGCCAGTCTAACCATGCCCTACATGTGCTGCAGCTGCGCTGCTGCAGCACTGTATGTGCAGACATGGCCTAAGACAGTAAGGCTTATCCACTGACTGTGGAGGTTTACGAAGTGTGAAATACTAGTTCACCACAATAGGTGTTATCGCCTTCCAGCTAAAGAAGGTTTGTAGACACTGAAGAGACCATTGTGGAACATCAATGGACAAAAGACTTTGTTGATTGCTTGCCTCCCCGCTATGAATAGGATATGTGCAGAAGCCCTCATCCCATCACAGCTTGAACTCTGGGGGAAGGTAATAAAAATCCCTGTTAAGAAAAAATTGTTATCCCCATCCTACTTGAACGCTGAGGGATGAAGATTTCTAAGGGTTTGTCTACACTACTAATTCCTTCGATATAATTTATATCACTCAGGAGTATAAATAATCCACACCCCTCAGCGACGTAAGTAACACCAACCTAAGTGCTGGTGTGGACAATGCTATGTCGGTGGGACAAGCCGGGAATAGTGGGACATGGCTACTACTTCTTGCGGAGGTGGAGTGATTAAGTCACTGGGAGAACTCTCTCCCATCAGCTTAGAGCGTCTTCACCTGACACTCTACAGTGGCGCAGCAGTAGCACTTCTAGTATAGACTAATCCTAAACATAAGCAAGGGGTCCCCAGCTCTTTAGCTTGGATTAGCCCTAAAGGACATATAAAGCTTGCATATTATAGCAGCTGCTATGATCTTTTGGGACGCAAGACCATATCTCATTTGTGTGTGTATGTTTACTTGCTTAACCTTGTAAATAACTCTTATTTCTTTTTCTTAGTTAATGAATCTTTAGTTAATTTACTATAGGATTGGCTACAAGCTTGTCTTTGGTGAGAGCTATGGTATAAAATTGACCTGAGGTAAGCAACTGGTCTTTGGGGACAGGGAATAATCTGAATATTGTGATTTTTGGTGCAAGAGACCATCTAACACAAAGGCAGGCTTGCGTGGGTGGCAAGCTGGACTAGAGTGCCCAGGGGGACCGTCTGTGACACTATGTGAAGGCTGCTATAGTACTTGTGGAGTTCATACTTGATACTTGGATGATGACATCTAAGTATAGAACACACAACCAGTTTGGAGTTTGTGCCCTGTTTCTTGACAGTCTGCCTGTATACTGGCACTCACGGTCATGAGTAATCCAGACAATTTGATAACCCCTTTTAAATAGATGTAGGGGGCATGGCTATGGAAAAGCGGTGTAGCCAGGATTTCTCTACATCTTGGGAGTCCTTGGCCTGCTCTAAATTATGACCATGGGAGTGCACAGTCAGCCCAGGATTGAGGAAGTAAAAGACAGCTTAAAGCTAGCTTTGCAGATGCACTTTTTGAGTTGTGTTGTGCACTCCTAGGTCCAAAGTGAGGACTTGGACCAAATATGTATCTAAACACTAAAATAGCCTTACTGTAAAAAAAATACCAGGATGACTCAATCTATAATGTTTGTTTAGTTGAAAATTAGAGATGGTCAAAACTCATAAGGCCTTAGTCTGGTATACATAAAGGCCTTTTCACACCTCTCCTGCAGTGTCAAGGGGACCTAGAGATAGAGTGATGTAAACGGACTTAAGTTTAAATGAGACTCATACCCAAAGGTTCTGTGGCTTTTTACACCACATCACGGGCTATGCTTTCAGTTCGTTTATTGTTTTCTCCAGGTAATTTAGACCCATGGGTTTTTTCCCCTACGGTGATTCAATTTTAAAGATTTTTTTATTGCTTTGCTATTAGAAAGAGATAAATGAACATCGCTATTGTAAGAGGGGGTACCCCAGCCTTTATGCTCCTGAGTACAAAGGCTGGGCCTCTTATATGCCAGACCAACAAGTTCTTTCCCCCACACACACACCCCCCACTTTGCCAGTTAGGGTTTTTGGGGTCACCAATCGCTGCCACCAATCGAGTATACTTCCAAAACCTTGGAGGGGTCCCCGATCTTCCCCACACCAACTTTGTCCCCCTCCCTGGGTTTCAAAGTCAGACACCTGAAGGCTGCTTCCCTTCACCCTTTGTCTCTCTCTATCTGAGAGACAGACACCTGGAGACTGCTTCCTCCCTTAACCCTGTCTCTCTCTACCTGAGAGACAGACACCTGGAGACTGCTTCCCTTCACCCTCCCCGGCTGAAGGCAGACTTCCCTCACCCCGTCTCTCTCTGAGAGACAGACACCTCGAGACTGCTTCCTCCCTCCCCCCTGGGCTGGAGGCTCCTCCCTTCCTCATGGCAGAGAAACTCCCACGTCACCTGTCTTAGACAACATAGCCCCCACCCAGGCAAGGCACACTGTATTAGATAACATAGCCCAACCCAGGCAAGGCAACCTCCATACTTATGATAGCTATCCTTTGGCTATCCTATGGCTTGCATCCGACGAAGTGGTTATTAGCCCACGAAAGCTTATGCTTCAATACTTTAGTTAGTCTTTAAGGTGCCACAGGACTCTTTATTACCATTGCTATCCTTTGCCCACTTCACCCTGCAAAAGCAAGGCATATACCACAGATTGCTCAAATAAAGTGTATATATTTAACTCCTGTAGCCATTTTTCATTTGAATTTTTCTCTTCTCACTTTTGTTCCTTTTATTACATCCTGGGTCAAATTCTGTTCTCAGTTATACTTGCTTTAAATGCAGAGTTACTACATTGTAATCAGAGGAGTTACACCAACTTTAAGCTAGTGCGATGACAGAACCTGGTCCTCACCTGACTTACTGATCCATTTTCACTCTATTTTTCCCTCTTACATTTCTTAGTCCTTTATTCTCATTCTGCCCAAGGTTGGATTAATGCCTAATAACATCCAAGTTCAAGCAGGAACTAGCTTTGACTCATTGACAAGGTTAAAAAATATGCCAATTGCCCTATCTACTGGATTAACTATTCTCCATCCCTGAATATTTGTTCTTTTTGCCCCTGTTCCCCGATGAAGCCCCTCCTGTTAAAAAAATGTTTGTTGAGGGAAGTTCACTTATACATAAAGACACTCATGTATCATTTTGCTGATCGTGACTTTTGCCCAGATTTTTGAATGGGTATCTGTTAAGGTATATCTGTGCAGTGAAACAGATGTATTTATCATGTGAATACATGAAACACTGCCTTTCACTTTCTGGGGCCTTCCAGCTGGGTAGCTCCAGAGCCTGGCAACCGAGAGACACAATTTTCAATGTTTCATTTAAACAACAATTTCATAGTGGTTCTGAATAATAGCTGCCTTTAATACAGGAAATTAAATACAGTACCACCACTATTTTCTAAACCATGCTGAAAAACTCTTCATTTAAAAAATAAAATTTCACTTCAGACAGATTTTTCATTAAAAGGGTTACTGTTAATCAATGTGCTTAAAACGGTTTCTTTTTGTGTCTGTGCTTTAACCGAGCTGAGATTTTTAATCAGCTTAAGGGACTCAGTAAACAGGATGCGTGCTTCAGTTTGGAAAAGACGTTTGTAGAGTGTTCAACAAAATAATCAAGTTGATAGCTTGGGATGTAATATATATGTGATGGGTTATAGAACCCCACACTGAGCAACCAGGGGTTAAGAATCTGCTCTGGGCTCAGCCCACCCCGTCCTGCTACACCTGAAGGATATGCACCAACCGGAGGAGGGGAGCAGCTCACTTGGTGGCAGATCAGGGAAGTGAGAAGACCTGCAACCTGCAGCTCCAGCAAAAAAGAACTGAGGGAAAAGTAGAATCTCTCCTAAGACAACTGCCCAAATGTCCCTCCCTGAGGGAAGGGAGGACCTGCCATGGAGGACAGCCTGAGAGGGAAGCATTCCCCTCTCCCTCTCATATGAACTCTGGACTTTGTTAATCCCCTTTTATTTTGTTTGCACTCCCTAAGCAGGGGACAGTCCTAGGATTGGTCTGGCCCAGGAGGGTAGGCCATACTGCAGGCGGAGGCAGTTGCCTCCTGAGAGATAAAGAGAGAGAGAGAAAGAGTGAGAGAGCTACCACACTACACACAACTGCCAGAAGTGGCCTTGTGATAAGTGGACACTCTTCACGCTGCCTAAACCCAGATGGCAACTTTGAGACAATCGTGGGGGGAAAGGGGTGAGAGGAAGTGGCCCAGGGAGAGCAGCCTTAAGCATTGCCTGGCTGTCGGATCACTGATAGTCCTTCAGAGCCTAATAGAGTAGAAGGGCCTGGGCTCTCCCACCAACAACCCTCCTGCTATCCACAAGCTTACCGGTAAGCTCTGGCCCCTATATGATGCTATCAACCAACCCCTGAGCAAGGACCATCACAATATACAAATATCATACACAAAAATGTATGTTAAAGGAACATCAAGGTGGCAAAATCAAGCACTCAAAAGTTAGGAAATGACAGAATTAAGGTTGCCTGTGAAACCTTAATTTGATCTTCTTGAGATTCTGCATTGTAATACAGTCTTAGATTACATGATCACATACAATTTTTCCAGAGGATCCCTGCTGGGAATTTTTCAAAAGCTTATAATGTGTCTGCATTTTCACTGGGACAGGAAAAGGCATATACCTGCCACAAAGGACACAAATTTCAAGGCCTTGTTCCAAAGCACAGGAGTGCTAGAACTCTTCAAAAGTTACCAGAAAGGGTTGCCAGAATTTTTTAACATAGGCAAAACAAGATATTTTTCTCTGATTTTGTTCTTAGAAAAGGTCAAACCATAGAGGCTGACTTACAATAAAGAAAAATCAGCCAGTGGCAGACACACCCCATGGGAAATTTCTGCTTATATCATTATAATTTAGCAAAGTTATAAACAACTGAAAGCAGGGGCTTATAATGGGAAATGTCAGGCAACCTTAATAATGCAATAGGCATAGCTACCAGTCCCACCTATAATCAGAATAAAATAATAATAGTAGCCACCTGGCTCTTTATTTATTCAAAACACTAATCAGAGTGCCCTGTGAGGTAAGTGAGTAAGTATTGTATGAACCATGGGGTTCCTGATTGGACACCCCAGTTTAGCATCCAGCCCCTAGAGGACTTCATCATCCTCAAAATACAAAAATGTGAAATGCATCCTGAAGTTGGAGGGGAACAGGCTAGGGAGAAACCAAAGGCTGCTAGGGGGCAGCAGGAGCAACAGGCTAACAACAGCTGCCTAAAAGCAGCCTAGGATCTGGGTTGGGAAGGTGGAGAGCTGGGCTGAGACACAGTTGATGGCAGGGAGCCAACAGTAATCACAGCTGCAGGCAGGGCCGGCGACAGAAATTTGGGGGCCCCCTACTCTGATAGTTTGGGACCCCAGCCCAGCCAGGCCCCCTCTAGCCCAGTCGACAGCGGCTGGGGGCCCCCCCAGCCCAGCTGGCCCCTCCCCCCAGCCCAGCCGGGAGCGGCTGGGGGGCCCCCAGCCCAGCCGGCACTCCCCCCCAGCTGACAGCGGCTGGGGGAGGAAGCCCAGCCCAGCCAGCGCTCCCCCCCTAGCTGACAGCACCTGGGGGAGGAAGCCCAGCCGCCCTGCCCCGCCCAGCCGGCACTCCCGCGCCCCCTCCGCCCAGCCGCCCCCCCCCCGCCCAGCCGGCGCTCCCCCCCAGCTGACAGCTGGCGGCAGCGGGAGCGAGAGCCCGGGAGCGGCATGAGCCACCCTTGCTGCTCCCCCCTCCTCCCCGCCCTTTCTCCCCCGGACTGAGCCGCTGCCGCCAGCCAGGCTCACTGCTCGGCCAGGGACACGCGCGCTCGTCCGGAGGAGAGCCGCGCTGGATGACTACGGGTAGAGCTGTACCGGGGCCCCCCTAAAGTGCGGGGCCCAGTACAGCTCTACCCGTAGTACCCCCCTGTCGCCGGCCCTGGCTGCAGGATACAGAACTGTGGGCTGCAGGCAGAAGGTACTTGTTTTATTACCCCTGGACTGTGTTGAGAACTGTTGTGTGAATCATTTTATTGTAACTATTGAAGCAACTGTGCCCAAGATGTTTGCACCTTTTAATTTCTGGTATCCTAGTAAAGGAACAGTGTGTTTCTCCAATGAATGAAGGTAGAGAGCCTGGTGCTTTGGGCACCTACACCGCCTGCCTCCGAGCTCATGTTCCCAGAACCAGAAGGGACAGCCACTTCCTGAAGAGGGATTGGGTGCACTCCATTCATCCCCCTTTCTTAGGTGGTGATACAGGCAGAGAACTAAGTCCCAATCATACAATCCCATAGGAAACCCCATGGGAAGGAGCTCTGGGGAAGGAAACCTCTGTGAGGCTCTCCTTGCAGAGCTCCCCCTTTACTGTCCTGTCACAGATGTCATAAGTATAAAATAGCCTAGAATTACTGTTTACCTGTAAAGGGTTAAGCTAGGGGTAACCTGAGACGGGGGGTAGGGACCAATAGGAACCGGAGATGCTAATCAACCTTGGAGACAAAGAGAGTTTTAGTTTCAGTTTATCTTTCTCGCTCTGTTCGCTCCGGCTATGGGATGAACCATACCTATGTCTTTTACTCTACCTATCTATAATCTTCTAACAAGTCAAGTTCAGCAGTAAGTGAATTGTATGCTTGAACTGTATCACTTGATAAATGATTTAGCTGTGTTCTTATACTTTTAAGCTTCAGCAGATGGAGAATCCCTAAGGGGGAGGGGGGGTCGGTCCTTTGTGATGCAAGTGGGTTTTTTTCTATTGATTTCTGTACATTCCTTCTTTCTTCTTTAATTAAAATCTTTCTTTTAAGACTCTGACTGCTTGTTTCCATTGGTAGATACTGGCTTGGATCGGGCAAGTCTCACAGGAAAAGTGAGAGGGTTTTGTTTTTTTGGGTTTTGTTTTTTCTCAAGCCTCTCCCAGGTAAAGGGAGGAGTTTTGGGGGGGATTAAAGGAAGGGTTCCAAATTACCCAAACCCATTGTTTTGTGGGCTTAATTTGGTGGTGGCAGTGAACCAATTCCAGACACAGGAGTTGTTTGTATTCTGGGGAAAAAGTTTTAACCTAAGGTGGCAAAATAAGCTTGGGGAGTTATTTTGTTTTTTCATGCGGGTCCCCACATCTTTACCCTAGAGTTCAGAGTGGGGAGGCATCCTGACAACAGACATGATTCCCCTCCCTAGCACAATATACTGTGGGGCCCACCTTCAGAACGAAGCCAACCATGTGGAGGCCATTGTGTCTCAATGCAGGCGTTGGCCTGAGGAGGTGATAATATAAACATAGTACCAGTTTAGGCTTAATCCCATGTTAAATGTGTACCCCTTCCCTGACCTGTGCATTCCTCTCTCTCCCATTGTATGGACCCCAGACTAGAGGAGAGGCTTTGTGTGATATAGCGGAAGGAGGGATAATGAAGCCCCTCTTCTGCATGGGAGCAGAAAGATCTACTCACTATGAAATTGCCGTTTAAGTGATGTGTATTTTTCTTTCTCACAAAAGGACCATTTTCACCGAGGACACAAGGAATCATCTCTTATATATTTAATAGGTAATATTGAACATTCCTCCCTTTTTTCTTTTCTTTCTGATTTTAGGAAGTTCTAAATAAAATGATAGAGCTTAGCCAGACAAGGTGGGTGAGGTGATGTCTTTTATTGGACAGACTTTAATTGGACCAACTAAAAGATCCTCACCCACCTTGTCTCTCAATATCCTGGGACCAACATGGCTGCAACAACACTGCAAACATTGGAGACTATTCCTTTTCTTCTTACTGTCCAGGTGCTGCCCTGAGCCTGGCCTGGGAAAAAAATGGAAATTCCCAGGAGAGCTCTGCCACTTCATTTGATATTCACAACTGTAGATTGAACTGATCGGGACATTCAAATCTCTATTCTGCTTTAGAAAACTGAGACTTCTGTAGAAATTCCCCTGACTTCAGTGTGAACAGAGCTAGTGCACTGTTATCTATGGTACATATACAGCCCCCATTAGTGTCATTTCTGAGCACCTCACAATATTTTAGTGCACTTAGTCTCACAACACTCCTGTAAAGTAAGGGAATGCTGTTACTTCCATTTTATAGACAGGGAATTGAGGCACGGGAGATTAGGAGCTGCACTGCCCGTACAGTTGTTTTTCCTCATCTTTCACCCCTAATGTCTAGACCATCCTTCCTGTCCAAACACTAACTGCTTCGGAAAAACTCACCCTTAATTTCCCATCAAACTATAATAAAATAATAATAAACTAAGCTACTTATAATGCTACAAAATTATAATTTGTATCATTTTTACCAAGATATGGCTGAGCAACACTTTCAATCTCTTTTATGATATCTTGTATCTCTAGTCCTTACCCTTTATCTCTTTTCAGATGGCAAGTTTCCTGGAGGAAAGCTTTGTTCTGTTCGGAAAGTACCTAACATATTATTGGCTTTACCTAATAAATATTATAATAATAATAATTAATCATGCTTTGCTCCTGTTAAATGTGCAATTGAAGTGGGGCCAGCCAGAAATCAAAAATTCCATTTCACAAAAAAATTGAGGTTTTGATCTTTACTTTTATTGCACATCAGGACAAAACCAAGCCCCTATGATTTTTTTAGAAAGAGATCCACACCAGTATCATCAATTGTCCAGTGGCTTGGGCCCTCACCAGGATATGCAACACCTATGCTTAACTCCCTGCTGTGAATCAGGCATAGGAGGGACTTGAGCATAGTTATCTCATATCCCAGGTGAGTGCATTAACCATCAGACTATTGGATATTCTGCGGTGGGTCTGTCTTTCTCTCTGGATTTGATCAGAAATTCTTTCGTGGGGCTGAGAACATTTCATTATATGTTTTTGTTTGTTTGTTTGATTGGGTATTTTAGTTTCCTTGTTTGATATTTTTCAAAAACAAACCAACCAACTCTGGTTTCAATGAATCAACATTTTCCATTGAAAAATTCCAATCAGCTCTAAAATGAAGCGTATCTCAGAAATTAAGTGTGCAGGATCCTAATGTTTGTTTATTTTCATTCTAAACCACACAGTTGTATTGCCACAAACTACTACTCTTTTCGATATGGAACTTACAAAATATTGATATAAATCAGAGTTCCAACAATCAGGCTGTTGTGTAATATGCCGCTGCCTTCCTCCCACTCACTACTTGCCAGTTTCACTGCAGGAGTTAATCTCAGACTGGAGCTTTATTGAAAAATGTTCTTAGGATTCCAATAAATTCTGAAGTGTATAATGAAATATATTCTGATTTTCTTATATTTAAGAAAAAAAATGTCATTGCTGTGCATACTCTCCAACAAGCTGTGATGTCAGATGACTTTGAATGTTGATGTTAATATGATTATTAGAGCTGCATTTTCTTAATCCTACAAATGAGGGGCCACATTGTACAATTGCCAAATAGGAGGGAGGAGTAGAAAGAGGATGGAAAGAAACTTTCTCTTCCCTTGGTAAGGGGATCAGCACAGTGTGTGTCGGGAACACTGACAGCCGTTCCATAAGGCAGGAAAGAGAAGGTAATGCAGAGGCTATGGGTCCATCACACTGGCCAGTGGAGCTGGCTACATATCCAGGAAAGCACACACTGAACCTGGCAAAAAGAGTGGACTTCAGCATGCACTCCCTGGAGGCCCAGAATGAATTCTGTCCGGCAGCCAGTATTCCTCCTAGGACTCTCACTCCCACATAACTCTTCACACATACTCTTCCTTACTGTAGGGATGTCTCTTAATAACGTAACCTAGTTCTAGAGATTGAATAAACCTATTTGGTCATTTAATCCATCTACTTGCCAATGCAGGACTGCTCCCTACAATAAATATTTTCCAGTGCTTTGGCCAGTCCTGTTTGAAATAACTCATGCTTCTGCTTTCTTTGGGACACTATTCCCCAATAGATGTCACTGTTTAGTAAATGTCACAGCTAAGAAACAGTTTAATAGATGTCACTGTTAAGAAAGAAATTTTACATTGCAATGTCCTATATTCTGAATTGGAGGAGGGCGAATGGAGAGATAAATTCCCCTTAGGGGTATGAAGGAATTTTCTATGAACCATATGTATATGCAATACGTAGATTTTTGGATCTAGTTCTGAATCTTTGAGTTGATCAATCCCCCTGCAAATTAATCTGCTAATTTACAGCATTAGTTCAGTAGAGAATGTGCTTATTTCAGAATCAGTTATGCATAGTCTAAAAATCATGATACACATGTGCATGTGGAAGACCACTGTGCCCATTTGGGGTCATAAATAACATTTACTCCACATTTCACAAAAAAAAGTTTTTGCCAACATTTCACCTCCAATCCCATTTTCTGTGTCTAGCATGAAATGTATTAATACTCTCCCCAGCCCTTCCTAGAGAAATGTTGCAGCTTCCAGATGACATTGCCCCAGGTTTATCTTATGGCTTGTATGTCTGAAGTTGAGAACAAGCTCAGCAATAGAGAGATGAACATTGAAGAATTGTTGTCATAAGTATGTTTTGCCTGACATGGGACTGAGTTGCAAAATTCAGATCTAGATTGCAGACATTCCAAAATTTTGGGGCGTGGTGGGAGATTGGATCTGGGAATGACAGGAATTGCTTACAAAACTTGGGTCCAGATGTGTGTTTGGATTTCTGAGATCACCCAGATTCAAGGGTGTTTGTATGTGGGGTTTTGGTTTGGGCCCATCTCCAGTTTTCCTGTTTTGTTTCTTTTTAAAGGACAGAAGTCATAGAATCATAGAATATCAGGGTGGGAGGGACCGCAGGAGGTCATTTAGTCCAGCCCCCTGCTCAAAGCAGGACGAATCCCCAACTAAGTCAGCGAACAGGGGGGCAAATCCTGCCCTCTCCTCAGGGTCAGACCACAACATTTTGGCACCTGAGATGGGGAGCTCAAATGACATCCCCATGCTCCCTCACTTGGGCCAAACCTTTGAAATGTCTCTTGGGCCTTCCCTCCAGCACAGCACTCCACTATTTCTGTGCAGCTAGAGCAGAGAGATAATATGCACCAGCACAGACACAATTTTCTACACTCTGGGTCTTAGTGGTTCCCCTCCCCACAGTCTGGCAGCTGAGGCGGCTGCCTCAGATGGCCTCAGAGTAAGCCAGTCCTGTCTCTCCTGGGCTGTCCTGTAGGGCTGCCTCTTACAGCAGAACTAGTGTGTTTCTTCAATTTGTGGTGGTGGCAGTGGTAAAAGGGGAAGGATTTAGGAAACATGCACGTTGGTGCACTACATCCATTCACTGCAAAGTCCATCTCCACAGGGACTTGATTTAGGAACAGTGCCAGTTGATTTGAGACCATATGGATTCACTGGCCACAACCCAATTTTAATTTGGGGGGACAACTAGTCCTTCCACTTTCCCCTGAACCCTGGAGGAACACTTCAGCACACAGCCTGGTTGGCTTAGCTATTTGATAAAGCTAGGACGTGGGGCTAGCTTTATCAAATCCTTCGTGCTGTAGAATTTTTGCATATACTCTTAGCATAGCCCATTATATATACAGCGTGTGAGGGATACAGCTGTCCGGAATGGGGGAAGGAGTTGATGTCTACCAGTATAACATTCCATTTATCCCATGGAGGGTTTGATCATTACAATTTATCTTGAATAGTATACATTTTTGTTGTCTGCAATGGATAGAGAGGGACCCTAGGGGAGTTTATAAAGTACATATTGAGAAGCTTTAGCCTAGAGTAAGGCATAAGGCATAAGGAATAAATTAATTTTTAATACATTTTTAAGAAGCACTTTTTGGCTCAAAACTGTCATGCCTAGTATGTTTATAAAAGCACACGTAGCATGCTCTAGTTAAGAGTCTGTCAGTGTTTCCACTGTAAACCCTTATTTTCAGGGATTTATATTATAATTCCAACATAAAAATGCAAGCCAGGCAAAAAAATTGGCATAAATCTTGGCCTGAGAGAGACATTTTATTTAATGACTTCTTTAAAATGTGACGTTACTCAAATTGAGATACAATAGTAGTTAATGAGTATACTTTTATCTGTAAAATAAGATACACAAAGTACAAATTAACTTTCTGTCCGTGTTTTGCTCTTGCATAACTTCAAAATGTGTTTAAAGCTTAAATTTTCAAACCACTAATCCATATTATGTAACAGGCCTTCCCAGTATTTCAGAACACATATTTTCCAAAACTTTAATTTTAAAGACTGACTGCTACTCAGACTCACGAACAATCTCCATTTTGCATATCAGACCTATAGTGATACTAAGTGTGCATAATAGTGTTCTGTATGTTCAGAATGCTGTGAAATTTGTTGAATGAAATTCAGTTCACCAGCATACAGTCTAGTTAATTGGTATTATTGGGGTGAGACACTATTATATGTATGAAAAACATAATCTCTCCATTTCTCTTTAAAACTAGCAGACAACAAACCTCCAAGTAAATTAAACAGGTTAAAAATATGTTCCCAATTTGTAATGCTTAATATTGGTTTTAAACCAAATACTTGTTCATTAACTACAGTTAATGTTCAAAGTCTACACACACACACACACAAAAACTGAAAAATTCATCATTAAGGCTGAAACGTCTTCATTAGCCTATTAACTCTTTTTTGCCCATAGGCTTTGTAAGAGTCACCAAGCACTGGGTAATGTTACATACCATATGTGCTAACTGCAATACCTCCACAAAACAGGGCACATTAAGGACAGAGTTTCCACCTCCCATTTGAAGATTTATATCAGACCTTTTAACCTTATGTGAAAATAGCTTGGTGATTTAATTCTTTTTATGATACTCCTCAGCTTTTATACTTCCACAAACACTGGGAAGCCCTTGTGCTGTGAACAGCAGGACATTCAATGAGACTACTCCGATATTACAACAAGGGAAAAGTGAAAGTAATGGAGTTCAAGGTTTTGTAAACCTTTCCAACTACTCTTTGGGTTGACACAACTTGTTTGCACTCAGAAACCTCCCCCCCCCCCAATTTAAGACCATATTTGTTTCCAATTGAAACAAACAAATATTTTTTTTCTTGTTAAATGGAAACTTATGCTCTTATTATGAATGGAAGATCATGCCACAAAAGCTAAGCTGGAACAACTGGATGACAAATATTTAATAAACTATCTGTGGTTCATCAGAAATTCACAATTGTCATTGTGCTGTACATTATGGCCATTCATAACAACAGTGGTAATTAGAGCTATTGATTAATTGCAGTTAGCTCACGCGATTACCTCAAAAATTAATTGAAATTAAAAAAATTAATTGTAATTAATTTCAACTTTGGGGGGTGGGGGGATAGCTCAGTGGTTTGAGCGTTGGCCTGCTAAACCCAGGGTTGTGAGTTCAATCCTTGAGGGGGCCATTTAGGGATCTGGGGCAAAAAATCTGTCAGGGGACAGTACTCGATCCTGCTAGTGTAGGCAGGGGGATCCTGCTAGTGTAGGCAGGGGTCTGGACTCGATGACCTTCAAGGTCTTTCCAGTTCTAGGAGATTGGTATATCTCCATTTATTTATTTTATTTATTTTTTATTTAACTTTTATTGCACTGTTATACAATAGAATACCAATTGAAATTTATTAAATATTTTGGATGTTTTTCTACATTTTCTTATACATTCTATTCTGTGTTGTAATTGAAATAAAAATGTATGTTATTTTTATTACAAATATTTGCACTGTAAAAATTATAAACAAAAGAAATAGTATTTTTCAAATCCTCTCATACAAGTACTGTAGTGCAATATCTTTGTTGTGAAAGTGCAACTTTAAAATGCAGATTTTTTTTGTTACATAACTGCACTCAACAACAAAACAATATAAAACTTCATAACCTACAAGTCCACTCAGTCCTACTTCTTGTTCAGCTAATCGCTAAGACAGACGAGGTTGTTTACATTTACAGGAGATAATGCTGTCCTCTTTTTATTTACAATGTCACCAGAAAGTGAGAATAGACATTTGCATGGCACTTTTGTAGCTGGCATTTGTAAGGTATTTATGTGCCATAAGTGTTAAGCATTCACATGCCCCTTCATGCATTGACCACCATTCCAGAGGATATGCTTTCATGCTGATGACACTCGTTTAAAAAATGCATTAATTAAATTTGTGACTGAACTCCTTAGGGAAGAATTGTATGTCCCCTGCTCTGTTTTACCCACATTCTGCCATATATTTCATGTTCTAGCAGTCTCAGATGATGACTCAGCACATCTTCATTTTAAGAACACTTTCACTGTAGATTTCACAAAACACTAAGAAGATACCAGTGTGAGATTTCTAACCGACCCAAGGTTTAAGAATCTGAAGTGTCTTTCAAAATCTGAGAGGGATGAAGTGTGGTGCATGCTTTCAGAAGTCTTAAAAGAGCAACACTCTGCTGTGGAAACTACAGAACCCAAACCACCAAAAAAGAAAATCAACCTTCTGCTGGTGAGATCTGACGCAGATGATGAAAATGAATATGCAACAGTCCGCACTGCTTTGGATTGTTATTGAGCAGAACCTGTTATCAGCATGGATGCATGTCCACTGGAATGGTGGTTGAATCATGGAGGGACATACGAATCTTTAGAGAATCAGGCACATAAATATCTTGTAACGCCAGCTCCAATAGTGCCATGTGAACACCTGTTCTCACCTTCAGGTGACATTGTAAACAAGAAGTGGGCAGCATTATCTCCTGCTAATGGAAACAAACTTGTTTGTCTGAGCGATTTGCTGAACAAGAAGTAGGACTGAGTGGACTTGCTGGCCCTAAAATTTGACATTGTTTTATTTTTAATAAATGTTTTGTACATAATTCTACAATTGTAAATTCAACTTTCATGATAAAGAGATTACACTACAGTACTCGTACGAGGTTAATTGAAAAATACTATTTCTTTTGGGTTTTTTACAGTGCAAATACTTGTAATCAAAAATAAATATAAAGTGAGCACTGTACACTTTTTATTCTGTGTTGTAATTGAAATCTATATACATTAGATCTATGCTAGAATACAGGATTTGGGATCCATGCTAAATCCTGTGTTCTAGCAGGGACTGAGTTACACTGAAAATTAATGACTCTTACTGAACTTGGAATCTATGACTGTTTTCTATTGGAATTTGTGTTCATAGAATATCAGAGGTGGAAGGGACCTCAGTAGATCATTGAGTCCAACTTGCTGCTCAAAGTAGGACCAATCCCCAATTAAATCATCCTACAGATTTTTACTCCATATTCCTAAATTGCCCCACAAGGATTGAACTCACAACTCTAGGTTTAGAAAGCCAGTGCTCAAGCCACTGCACCATCCCTCCCAGACATTACATAGATGCATAGTCTAGCAAGGCTCTGGTGTATTTGAAAATGTAGAAAACATCCAAAAATATTTAAATATTTGTTATTCTATTCTTGTGTAACAGTATAATTAATCGCAATTAAGTTTTTTAATCACAATTAATATTTTTAATCGCTTGACAGCCCTAGTGGTAATAGAATTCAGATCCTACTGCTTCAATAGACAATCATGCCAGCAGGGTCTACATGGGGACGTTATAGAGCAACACTGTAGAGTGCCTCTATAAATCACATCCCTGCAGTCTGGACCGCAATGCCACATAGACGAGCCTTAACTACTTCTCTGGCCCTTTATTGCTGTATCCTTTGTGTGCCTCACAAACATCAATGTACTACCTGCATTTTACAGATGGTGGACAGAGGCACAGAATCACACAGGAAATCTGTGGTAGAGCCAGGAACTAAACCCAGGTTTCCTGAGTCCCAGATTTGTGTTTTAATTATTATTGGGACTATTTGGTATTACAGTAGTGCTTAAAGGTGCTAGGCCTGCATTGTCTATGCATGTGTGAATATAAATATACTAAGAGAAAGTCCTCCCCTAAAAAGTTTCAGTCTAAATAGAGAAGATGGAAAATATTGGGAGAAAGGAATTATTACGATCTCCATTTTAGACATGGGAAGCTGAACCACTGAGCTATCAATATGACTTGCTCAACATCACACTTTCCATTCTTTCTTTCTTTCTTTCTTTCTTTCTTTCTTTCTTTCTTTCTTTCTTTCTTTCTTTCTTTCTTTCTTTCTTTCTTTCTTTCTTTCTTTCTTTCTCTCTTTCTTTCTTATAACATAAGCTAGTAACATTTGAACGGAACTTTGGAGGCTTTGAAGTTTTAGTGGGTTCTACATTAAGCAAAATGAGTTTCCCCATCAATAATTAGCATCATCCCACCTGTATATTTTGGCAGCCTCCACATGGTTAACTTCAAACTGTTGTGTTAATCCAAAAATCAGCTCCTATAAAATGTGTTAAGCCTTTTAACTGTACAAAATGGGGAGCTAGGCAGCACCTTTTAAAAAAAATGAACAAGGGCAACTACAGATGTCTGTGTGCACACTTCCCCCTGGCTGGGTTGAAGGTCATTATTCTGAACTAATAGCTGACCTCTTTGGCCTCTGGAAGACCATTATGCTTAATGGCCTGAGTTAATTTGCTATACTGCAGGGTTGACTGATCTTTATTCTAATCTGCTGCACCTTCTCCGCCTCCTCCAAAGCAACTGCTCTGAAACAATCCAGTTGGCACAACATTGCCTAGGGGTGCAAGCAGGCATGCTGCTGAGACAGGAGGGTACAGTAATTCACTGTGTCTTGACTTTTTCCAGGAAAGGAAAGGAAAGAGTCAAAGACACAGAAAGAGAGAGAATAGGAGGGGAAGCTGGGTGGCAGAGGAGGGGTGTGTGGAAGGGACGGAGGGAAGTGAAGTAAGAAAAACAGACACTTCCCCAAGCAAAAGCCTTGTTATCCCTCCTTTAAACCATGTTGAAAGAACAGTGTTCAAACAATTTACTGCAGGGAAACCGAACTAGTTTTGTTAGTTTCTCTCTTTAGAAAACCAAATAAATATTTGAAAGTTGGAATTCATTTGCCAGATGGGAGGGCCTGTGTCTCTTCCAGCATTACTGAAGAGACTGGCCCGAATGATGTTTTTAAACATCGGTTAACAAACAAACCAAAAAAGCATATATAGAGAGAGCCACATTCTCACCAATCTTGTGGCCGAAACAGGGTCTGCCAGTTTTTGTAAACTGTGTCCGAGCAGCCCACAGGCAAAAGTCTTTCTCATCCCCTAAATCCACCTCTAAGATACCAGCATGGGTTACAGGGAAGAGTAAAGATAAGATGAGAAGGGAGGGAGTCCTGAAAAGCTGCTTGAGAAGAGAGGGAAAATAGTCACTAATGCCTTAGCAGCCTAGCTTCTGCTCCATCTGGCAGCAGTTTACAAAGGCTTGTATTTCCATCTCTGGCTTCTCTGCCCAGTGCCAGCTATTTACAGTCTGCCTTACTGCTTTCCCACTCCCTGCACTTGTCCCTCTTCCAAGAACAGGAGTGGTAAGGTGAAAAGAGCATGAAGCGACTGGGCAGAGACGCTAGCTGAAGCAGCCAGAGGTCAGGGAGAGCAGGAGAGCCAGGCTTCTCAGATTTGCTTTACCTATATGTATGTGTGTTAGTGTGTGTGACATATACAGGGTACAGTCCAGACCCAGACCCTGCCCTGCAACCTTGGGTGCTGTATCCTGCCTTGCTGAAGTAGCTCCCACCTAGAGTTACTGCCTTTGAAATACAAAAAAATCGCATCACCCCTTCCCCCCACCCACGCAACCACAAGGTAATTCTCCCACTTCAACAACCACTTATAGTATCTAGAGAGATAACACATGTAGGTAAGATTTATACCACCATTTTCTTACTTAAACTGCAGAAGTGGGAACACTACAGCATCTGATTTAGTTGGGGTTGGTCCAGCTTTGAGCAGGGGGTTGGACTACACAGGGTTTCTCAAACTGGGGTTTGCGACCCCCCGGGGGGGTCGCCGAGCGCTCCCCAGGGGGTTGCGAGCTCCTGCCGCTGCCGAAAAGCTGCCAAATGGATTATTTCCACGTTCTGCGGCTTTTCAGTGGACATACCGAGCGGTCTCGGAAGCGCTCGGAATGTCCGCCGAAAATAGCTGCCGAATGCAGAAGTATTCAATTTGGTGGCTTTTCGGTGGACATGGAAGGGTCGCGCCACGCCGCCGGAGAGGAAAAAAGGGTCGCGGTCTCAAGAAGTTTGAGAACCGCCGGACTACATAATCTCCTGAGGTCCCTTCAAACACTGATATTCTTATAATTCTATGATCTTTCGGTGGACACACAAACTTTTAACAGTAAGATATCCCAGTGCATTGTGATGATGATGCAAATCTTTAGACCCACATAAACAAAACACAGCAGACTAAATTATTTTTCTGGCAACTGGCAAATTCATTAAAAAAAATGGCTAGGCCAATCAAATACTGGCCAGGTGGTAACCCGACTCTCACCTGGGATGCTCACAAACAGCCTTCTAGCATGCAAGCCTCACCCTGAATGTCATAGTATGTGTACAGTCAGGCATTCATGGAAACCTTCCAAAAATATGCCTGGCATAGCTAAGTGCTGTAAACTTGTGTGATCGGAGTCCTAGTGGGGGTCATAAAACAGCTTCTTTATTAACTCACTGGTTGCCCAGAAACCAACAACCCAGTTCCCTTAAAGTAACCCAGCCTCATGCCTCCATCTAGGTACCCAAGTCAAATATGATAAATATTTCTGAAAATCTTATTTCAGCATATAAAAATAAAGGTTGTATCAATCTCAAAGGATTGGACATATTACCTCCCAGATTATTGAATATTCTAGATCTTACCCAAATACATGCTTCAGCCAACTCTTATTAACTAAACTAAAATGTATTAAAAAAACAAAAGAGAGAGAGTATGGTTAAAAGGTCAATATACATACAGACATGAGTTTAATTCTTGAGGTTCAGATTCATAGCAGAGATGGTGAACTTTGTAGTTGCAAAGAGTTCTTTTGGAAATAGTCCATAGGTTATAGTCCAATGTTTATATTTCAGGGCAGTCCAGTCAGAACTTTGATCTTGGTCCTTGTGGCTTAGGCTTCCCCTGCATGAAACCTTGAGCAGATCTGAGATAAAAAGGATCAGGAACCAATGGTCTTTTATATAGTTTTCTAGCCTTCACGTGACTGTACAGTCCTGGGTAAGCAATAGGCTTTTGATGTAACCTTCTGTTGCCTGAACAGCACTAGTAATTAGTGACACAAATTAGCATAGGGAAATTTATCCATTAGGCAGTTTATCACAAATTTTAAAAAGACATATAGACAATGACATTATTTCACCCATGATTCATCTAAATGTTAATATTCCCTTTTGATCTCTGAATCATTAGCTATAGTAACAAACAGGAATTGTCTGTTTACAGGGCTAGTATTTAAGATACACACAATTAGTATCACTTCTAACTTCCAACAACATAGGTTTGCAGTTCCAAGTTTGAGCCTACCTAAGCATTGAATGGCTCTAATTACCATTCACATATCTTTCTAACATGACTTTAAAGGTTGGTTTGCGGTCATTCAACTGCAAGCTGTTTAATCCTTTCTGGCCATGTATTATACTTTTAATAAGATTTGTTGCAATTATATAGCAGTAGTGGCAGTAATAATTTTCATAATTATATTTTAATCATGGAACATTACAACTTGCATGGCCTCATTTTTGTACCTTTTATTCTCCCGTCTCCAACTCACTCACTGTTGTTGTTATCTTGTTTAAAATGTAGTGTGTACGCCTTTCAAAGCAGGGATTATGTCAGTTTTTTTTGTTTTGGTTTGGTTTTTTGTGTGTGTGTATTATGAAATGCCACACACATTTTTGGAAGCTGTATACATTTTCAGAAGTAACCAGAATACAGAGCCATATGTTAGTGACTTCCTCCACACTGCTCCAGAGATGCTAGCAACGACTTCTGCTCGCAGTCTCAGTCCCCTTCTAATTTGCCTACTCCTCCACGCTTTCTTTCCCCCTTCCTCTTCTCCTCTCATATCCAGTGCTGGAGACTTAGAGAATGGAAGTGCAAGTTGGACAAATCTCTTTCATGAAGTCTCAATGCTAACAGAGAGTGGGGACCTGACTCAGACTCCATTAAAGGCAATGGAAACACTTCATTGGACTCCAGGAGATGGATCAGGCCCTGGGATGCTACCCGTTAACTACTTCAGTGCTGCTCTGGATCCTGTCTACATGATTATTAGCAGTAGTAATTATACTATGGCAATGTCTAGATATCCTAGCCAAGATCCGGGCCCATTGTGCTAGGCACTATAGAAACACCTACCGTAGCAACTCTCTAAATATTATCAGACTAGAAAACAAGAGGAATCCTGCCATGACCAGGAAGTTGAGACAGGATCTTATATTATTATTTAATCAGAAATACTATTTATTTTGTTGTTTTTTTAATGTGGTCATGTGCACAGATAGGTCAAACCTTACTCTTGCTAAGACATCTCTAAATATTTTTCCCATTTCTAGTTTCTTGATACAGAAATTTTCAGTATTCTCTTTCATCTTTTGATCAGTAACATTATATCCCATCAAAATTGGTTTCCCATGTAAAGCTGATCAGAAGAAAGTATGTAATTAATTATCAAAAGCCTCGGAACAAACTGCCTTTCTGCAACACCACCAATTTTCCATTTTTTGCCATGGTGTTTTGCATTGTTTAAAGTGGCTCTCTCTATTTTAATGTTGTCACTGTTTATATTCCCTGCTTGTCTCTAATGCACGGGATTATAATGTCTCGCCAAAGTCTTGCCTGGGGCACCCTATAGTGGTATCCTAGCAATCCAAAAGGTGCTACTATGCTGCAAGTATTTCTAATTAAAACAGTGACCAAAGTGCCTCCATTATGGCTCTTCTGCGCATTCATTAATATCCTTAAAACAACTGGAAAGCTAAACGAGAGACTAGCTCATTATAAGCAGCAGAGGTCTAACTAACTTCAGAGGAAGAGATCAGTTTAAGCATCTTGATGGAAACCTTAGTTAAAATCACTGCCTCAGTACTGCAACTCTACTTGCTCATTAGGACTTATGTTTAGTTACATCATTTTCATTTCCCTTTACCCACCATGAAAAATATGGGTCTTATTCTTTATTGCCCGGCATCTTGTGTTGTCACGTGAGTACAAAATGAGGGTAAAATTCTACCCTTCCAACTGGGCAGCATTATGTACCCATGTTGCGCTGCTGTGCATGACCACACAAGGTGCAAGGCAATAGTGAATCAGGCTCTGTATTGTTTTATGCACTCTGGAGATGCTTGATGATTTATGAAATTGTGATTAATATGGATTTCATTTTTGTCAGCACTGTGATATTTTGCTCCAATTCCATTAAAAAGCTGCATTTTTCAATTTGGTGTCATTGTGGAGGGCTATAGAGAGTTATACTATGGTTTAATCTTTTTGATGCTAACAATACACTTTCCTGCTATTGAATGCCCCAGCTCTCTGAAAATCAGCATGCTAGTTAGTAACAAAAATTAATCAATAGAAATGGTCAAAACATTTTATTTGAAATATTTTTTTTCTGATGCAGAAAGGGCTTTTTACAATAATATTTTTTTTTAAAATGTCAGTTCCTCCCTTCTTTTCCTCCTTTCTCCCCTCTTATTTTTTCTGCTCCATTTTGCTGCTGATAAAGAGGCAAGAAAAAGGAGAAGGAGAGAGAGAATACCAAAACTTGAACAGACATAAACTGAACATTTGTCATTTTTGTTTCAATAAATAAATAAACAAAAACAGTTTTGAAACCTAATTTTTTTCATTCTTTTAGTTTTCCTTTTTTGTTGAAAAAAAGAGAGATTTATCATAAAATAATTTGAGAAAATTTGTTTCTATTAAACATAGCATTTTTGACCACCTCTATTAACCAGCCACAAAGCTATCACAATCCAGATGCCTTCTATGTGAACCTGCCATAATATTACATTTCCCCCCTGCTTTAGATTGTTAAAGGAAAGAAACAGATAAACTCTCAACTCAGAAACTAAATGAATGTTGAATCATAGTGTTGGACGAGCCCTGCCATAAGAAACAGGTTGAATTTAACATAAAACCATGCAATGACAACAATTAAAAATACATGTGATGTGGCTACTGACCACACTTGACTTCACTTCGGTCACCTGCTTCCATTGGATTTCACATTCTGCCTGTCTGAGAAGTACTGTGACTGAAATATCAGAGGCAGACAGCAGGGAGGGATACTGTTCTAGAAGACAGAAGCTTTTTTATTTTTCTCATTTTGTGTGTCTGTCGGTGTGTTGTTTTCTCCATCATTATTTGCATTAAAGTCATGTAGCCGTCTTTATTCTCTCCACCATAACTTCATTGTTTCGCAACGTACCTAGCGCAAGCAAAGCCAGCAAGGTCTCTGAAGCATTAGTTTTTAATAATGAGATCGAGAAAGTTGGTTCTTGTAAACAAGAAATTTAATGAAGGCTGAACTGCGGGGATATTGTTGGGTAATCACCAGTTTTGCACCAGGACTGCATAAGTTTATGTATACTCCATTTATTTATTTATTTAATGCTTTATTATATTCAGCATTTTATACTTTGTTAGTAGCTGAAAAGCTAATTGTACTGCATAATGCTGACTTTTATAATTGTAGTTTTTAAAATATACAAAACAGTCCACATTGGAAAACAAACACGTCTTCCTGGAAGATCATGAGATTAAATGAGCAGGGGAGACTTTATTGGACAGTCTCTGAAAAGATCCTGCACTTTAGGTAAAATTCATAATCATTGCAGAAATAAGTGAATGGAAAAGTCCAATATCTGTGTGTGCCTGTAAATATCTTCCCATGGGCACACTAGAGGGTTAAACTAACAATACAGATTTCGGGGAACAATCTATAGATGTGGTGGCTCCAGAAAGCTCTACTGGCCGTGGGGTTTGGGGAAGATCTTTAGTATTTGGTGTTTATTTGTATTCAAACATAATTTATGCATGTTTTTCATATGCTTTTTAAACACATCTGCAGGAAAAACCCATAATCTATGGGGAGAACACTTCTGATTGATTGACTCCCTCATTCTTCTCTCTCTTGGGGGAAGATAGACAACCAGAGATGCTGAATATGCTGAGTGATTGTCTGATCTCCGAGTACAGTTAGCATGGTAGAGTTAAGAAAGTGAGGAATACTTGTAGCACCTTAGAGACTAACCAGGTTTATTTCAGCATAGGCTTTCGTGGACTATAGTCCACTTCATCGGATGCATAGAATGGAACAGAAGTAAGATGCATTTATACACACAGAAAGAAGAAGAAAAAAAAATTGTACATTAGCATACCAATTCTAAGAGGCTGTTAAATCTGGATGGGCCATTATAAGCAGGAGAAAAAATATCTTTGAAATGGATTTCTGTGTCTGCACTAGATAGCAAGTGTTGAAGATAAATTAACTTGGGAAATGAAATCAATTAGTGTAATGAGAGAACCATTCACAAGTCCTATTTAGCCCCTGGTTAATTGTATCCAATTTGAAAATTAATTCCAGTTCCTCAGTTTCTCGTTGGAGTCTGTTTTGGAAGTTTTTCTGTTTCAAAATTTACACCATCAGGTGAGAAATTATTCCATGGTCTTTCTGGATGAGTTGATACCAGGTATCAAGAGTAATTTCAAGTGTATTGTTTTCCTGGAGGACAGCAACTTTCTTGGCCAGTGTCATCTGTATTTCACAGGCTGAAAACGTTTCTCCATCATATGATTCACCCATATTTTCTCCTCCACCTTATCCCATTCTCACTCACTCAATACTAGATTAAGAGGGTATATTTTTTCTTTGCTCTAACTGCTATGTGGCAAGCTTATTTGTGGTCTGTCTTTTTCTCTCCAGTGTTATATGCCAACCTGAGACCTATAAAATGAACTAGGAGCTAAGTAGGTTTTGCTTACCACTGAAGGCAGAATAATCCAGTCCAGCCTTATTGGACTCTATTCTCCTCTGCCTTTTGCCTTGTGTTGCCATACAGGAGACACAGGATGAGTTGGGCATCTTGCTCCCATTTAGGCCTTTGAAATTCTTCCCCCCAGACTTATTCAAAATGCAGGCAAATTAGGGTTAAAATATTTTCATTCCTATTTGATAGCATCCACTCTATACAGGGGTAAATAACTGTACAAACTGCAAGTCAATGGAGTATCAGACCTAGAAGGTTGTAATAGTGTGGTAATTAATAATTACTTCAGCTGTGAGCTATCTGAAACTTTAAAGGGGTATAGTCCATTTTTATAAAACACAGGCAAACTCTCTCTCATTATAATCATGCAGTTTTGAATTTTTCAGTGGGGTTTTACCATCATCAGAACTAAATTGGGTCCGAGCCTGCAAATACTCACTATCATGCAAACATTTCAGCAATATGGATAGCCCCATTTACTTCAGTGAGTCTATTTGCATGATTTAAAAATTGCAGCTTCAGGCACTTATTTTAGACACCTGTTTTTTGTTAATGCACTTCCTGTGGTGTGTTAATACATTTCTGAGTAAGCATAGGGAAAGTACAGCTTTCTTTAAACAAAGGAACAAGAAACCTATTTAAAAACTCTACACAGTTGCACCTTGTAACACAAGCAATGGAGTAAAAATATTTCCCATTGTGTAACTAATAAATTAGATGCTTTTTGGGAACACTTCAAACACTGAAAATATTGCATTTATTATCTCTTCTAAGTGAAAACAAAAGTGGCATATGTGAGAAACAGGTCTGTATTACACAATATTAAGGCATGGTACACATGGGAGGCAGAATCCCAGAGTTCTTAACTCAAGCAAAATTCTTATGAGAGTTTTGTCACAATAATTTGGAGAAAAACACTGAGTAAATAAGGTATTCTCAGCCAGAGAACTGAGGGTTTCACAATAGCCAAGTGTTTAAAAATCTCTCCAGGATCACGAGACTGGCTGAAAAATAATCATATTTTCAAAAATAATAGATGTTGGATGTTTTCTATTTGCCTTCTGTTTTTTGTTTTTTGGGGGTTCTTTTAGCTTTTATGGATCATGCTTTCAAGCTTTCCTCTGCAAACATGAGGACTAGAAACCTACTTTTTAAAAAAAATAAGCAGAGATTTGCATGTCATCATATGACTCGGGGAATTAGAGTTTTAAGAAAAATATATACTATTGCAATAAAATCACAAGAGGTGACAACACTGCACCTCTCTCCCTTTCTTTCTAACAAGAGGGGGCATTCTTCGTTCTGTTGTAAGAATAAACATGGATTTGTCAAGAACAAATCATGCCAGACCAACCTGATTTCTTTCTTTGAAGGGTGTACTAGCCTAGTAGATGAGAGTGAGCATTATTGTAAGGTGGGTGCAAAACTGGTTGAAGAGTTGTACTCAAAGAATAATTATCAGTAGTTTACTGTCAAACTGGGAGGACATATCTCCCTCTTCAGCACTCATCCTTGGCCTTCTCAAGATCTTCATTGTTTAGAATTTGTGTTCCAGTCATACTCACAGTGTACTAGGCACTGCGCACACTCACAGCAAGACAAACTCCTTGCTTCAAAGATCATTGCTTCCAAAAAATCAGAAAAGAATATTCAGTTTGGTTCCAAATATTTCTGGCGCTTGTTGGAATAAACAGAAAAGTCTCTTTTAGGTTGTACAGAATATAACTTCATAAGAACAACCATGCTGGGTCAGACCATAGGTCCATCTAGCTGAGTATCCTGTCTTCCAACAGTCACCAGTGCTAGGTGCTTCAGAGGGAATGAACAGAACAGGCAATCATCGAGTGATCCATCCGCTGTCGCCCATTTCCAGCGTTTGGCAGACAGCCACTTTAGAAAATGTAAGCAAGAGGAAATGTGCTAAGAAATGAACTTGCACAGAAAAATCAGACAAAACACCCTATCACCTGTGGTTGAACACTTATCACAAATGTCACTCCATATCTGACCTTCAGTCCTCACAGTCCCTTCCCTCCCCCGCCATCAACTGCCCTGTAACCTTGATTCATCATTGAAGCTTTTCAAGGTCCTCTCAGTTTTTTGAGCTCTTGGTTCCTCCTAAATCTCTTCATTTTTTTAATTGTTTTCCTCTAGCTATTGCAATAGCAACATCCAGTAGTCCGGGAGCAAACATATTGATTCTTTTTTCTTCAGTGAATACTCTCTCTACTGGGAGTGGGAGCTTTTTCATTCCTTTGTGGTTTTTTGTTATAGGCTGTCTAGTCTGACAACATGTTGGGTAGACAGAGTTGGAGAGGCATACCAGAGTGAGGGCAATTGAATGAATGTTTTTGATGGAAGTGTACAGACATGTTGTATAGAAATATAAATCATTCCACAGCTCTATTAAGATAGAATCTTTAAGAGCCACCAACTGAACCAAATTGTGCCTTCATATATGCCCAGATTTCATTGAAATAAACAGGAGTTGAGCATGTATATCTGAATGTAGAATTTGGGCCAGTGATTTCAGTACTTTACAAGGCATTTATTTCATTGAGAAAATGGCATCCCTAAACATGACAACAATCTACATTTGCTAGGGGCCCTGAAACAGGTATGAGGAAGAAAAGGGAATAACATTACATGCATAGTGCAGATAAGGGACAGCTTTTAAAAAATACCAGCCTAAAGTTAGCCTCATAAGTCCATATTTAGGCATCTACGTAAGTAGCCTAATTTTCAAAAGTGCTGACCACTCATTCATTGACTTCACCAACAGCTGCTGAGGGCTCAGCACTTCTGCAAATCAGGTCACTCATTTTGGAGTCTAAAAATGGATTTAGCCTAAAGTCAGACTCCTATTTTGAAAATCTTGGCTTACGTCTTTTTTCTAAATTGTGTCAGACCTTTGAAGGAGTCTCTTCAAGAAATGGTGGCTGAAATAACTAGCATTAGTGTGTTTCTCTTTCCAACAGAAACTTTCTTGCTCCTTCAGTTGACATCGTCTATTAAACTGTTTTTTTTTAACAGCTGTACTATGCCAAATACAGCACTGGTACTCATCCCACATTTAAATGAATGAATGTATGCTGAATAATTCAGCAATGAACTTGTCCCACTATTTCATCTTCCCACCAGTGCCCTTGATTAGAGAAAAGATGAGCTTACTATCCCAAGCAATCCAATTAAAAATCAAAATACCTTTGTGAAGAAATTTTATCTGCTAGTTGTTCCGTGTTTGCCTTCCACAGACATTTAATTTTTTTTAGGATATTGTGTGATTCCCCCCACCCCCTTCTCTCTTAACAGTACCATATACTTGTATATCTTTAAATTTTGCTCCAAAACTCATCTTATATTGAATAACACACTTATGTAAGAATTAGTTATCCAAATCTGCATAGTTTATACAATACTTAATCTGTTGTGAGGTATAGTGATCATCAGCCAAGATCGTTATTCAGGATTTATCCAGCTAATTGTACTGCATGTTATGGGAGGCCAGACTGAAGACATGCAATCTTTCTTCTGGTCCATAAGGAATAGCTCATTATATGCATCTTAATTCCTTGTTTAAATTATAAAACAGATAACCATAACTTTAGCTTGCAATTGAACTTGTGAGAAACTTTGTTTGTCTCTCCTGAGTTTTCCACTGAATTGAATAGTGACCTGGAAAGGATTTTGATTAATCCGGTCTCCATTTCAGGTTTGTAACAATTACCAAAACCAGGCATGTTTCCTTTGGTTTAGAGTTTCTTTTCATAGCTCTACTCATGATATGTTCTGTTCTTTAAGGGACAGAATGGACACATTGCTTTTCAATTGCTTGGTCATTGAAAAGCACTGTGTCCCTCTGCATTGATGCCTTACAGTGGTGTGCACCAGGGTAATTTAACAGTACATTGGAATTACTACAATATATAATCTGTCAGTTACTTTACTAATTCTGTGTATTGGATCTCATATGAAAACATTTTTCACTTGTGCAAATTTGCATGGGTTATAACTGTATTTATCCTATGTAGATAGCTATAGGCCTAATTTGAGGGTCTGGGCATTTCCCCTCCCCCGCATTTTCCACTGGTGAACATAGTTTATTAATTTAGGTGGAATATTTAGCTAAAGGTATTAACATAACTTCCTTAGTATCTAACACTAAACAGTGTTATTTGGGTTCATCATACAGAGACTTGTGCCTGCTTAGTACCATGGCAAATACACCATTGAAAATCTTTAACTTTTTATTCAAGAAAAGGAAAAACAGTTAAAGCATTTGAAAAGTATTAAGTAAGGCTTTTAATTTTACATTCTTTGTCCACTTTCCCTTTAGTGGGAGACAGTTTTTAGAAGGAAAAATCAACAACCTGGTTTGACAGTCTTTTAGATGTCATTAAAGATGCTAATAGCTATCTTTTTATGGACAAGAGAAACTAGTTGAAATAGGCTAGAGCTGTTGTTGTTGCTGTTGTTGAAGTCTGATCCAGTTTCATCCCAGGTGGTGTTTGGGATTCAGATGGACCCAATAGATGTGGCAATGTCATCTAGGTCTCTGTGTCTGGCCCAGTCTTGTCAGGACATCTCTCAGAATCAGAATGATGAAGGCCCACGGTCCGTGGAGGTGGTGGTGAAGCTCACTCCAGTAGCTAAATTTTCACCTCAGAGCAGGTCTGTAAAAACCCAGAAAGTGGAATAACTCATCCCCTCATTGTTTTGTCCACCAATTACACCTAGTTTCCAACACACACATTTTGGTTCTCTGATTGCTGGTTTCACACTCTTCTTGTTTACCAAACATAGTCTTAACACAGTCCTTGAGCTTTATCAGCGTACCTTTTTGTTTGGACTAATTCCATTGTTCGGTCTCCCTTTCATACCTTTTCCTATCAACAGGAAGTTTATTGTGACATCTTATGAAGTTACAGTTGAATTCATCATTAAGGTAAATTTGTAGACCCATTATTAAAATTATTAAAACATAATGTAGTATTTTTCCCTTCACCCCAACTTTCAGCCCAGCAGCACTAGCACTCTCTGCATCTCCAAACTGAGAGTCACCTAACATCTGCTGGGAAGGAATATGAGCAGTGCCACTTGGAGCCAGTATTAGATGCCAGAGTTCAGGAGAGAGTTTCCTTGTGCCAATGACATGCCACTCGCTAAGCCTTCACTATGTTGTGTAGTGGAGGTGAAGAGTGTGTGTAAGAGACAGATGCTTCCCTCCTTCCCCCCCCCCCCCGCCACCCAAGGAATGGAAGGCAGAAAAGGCACCTCGACAAGGGAGAAAGCATCTGTCACTGGGGAAGATGGAGGGACAGAGATCCCTGGTACATGGGTTCTTGAGAAGGACAAAGAGCTCCTGGTGTAATGAAATGCTAAACTAGGGGCAGGCAAACATTTTGGCCTGAGGGCCATATCTGGTTTCTGAAATTGTAGGGAGCGTCAGTTAGGGGAGGCTGTGCCTCCCCAAACAGCCAGGCATGGCCCAGCCCCCGCCCCCGCCCCCATCCAACCTTCTCTGCTTGTCGCCCCCTAACAGCCCCCCCAGGACTTCTGCCCCATCCATGCCTCCCTGCTCCCTGTCCCCTGACCATTCCTGGATCCCCGCCCCTTACTGACCCCTGCCGCCCCATCCAACCCCTCCTTTCATTCCTGACTGCCCCCCACGGAACCCACCCCCCCATTCCCTGCCTTCTGACTGTCCTGACCCCTATCCACACCCCCAACCCCATGATCACTCCTCCCAAACTCCCTTGCCCTCTATCCAGCCCCATTACCGCGCTGCCTGGAGCACCAGTGGCTGGCAACACTACAGCTGCACTGCCCAGAGCACCAGGACAGGCAGCTGTGACACCTGGCTGGAGCCAGCCACCCCACCGCACAGCACAGAACACTGGGTCAGGCTGAGGCTCTGCAGCTGTGCTGCTTGGCAAGAACTCAGAGCCCCACCACCCAGAGCATTGCGCCAGGTGCAGTGAGCTGAGGCTGCAGGGCAGGGGGGACGGCAGGGGAGGGGTCGGGGAGCTAGCCTCTCCTCCGACCGGGAGCTCAGGGGTCAGGCAGGACAGTCCCACAGGCTCCGGATGTAGCCAAAGGGGTATAGTTCGCCCACCCTCTGTGCTAAACTGTATTATACTGTTCTACTAGTAGGTGGCACTGTACATAAAATACCGTATTTAAAGCTAACCTGATCCATACCTGGCAGATCATTAAAGGATCTTAGGATGAACACATCTGTTGTGTATAAGAAAGCATTGTAGCCAGTCCCTATAGATATGGAAGAACATGACAGCTACTATGTGAGGGAAAACAGGGTGACACAGATGAGGGGGTAGAAATGAAGGGGGGTTGATAGAGCTCCTTGTCTGGGGTTGGGAAGAAGTGACACTATTTCTGGCATGCAGTGGACACACATTTGATTATATGATTTCTTTTCTAGAATGCATTATTACACATAGACATGCTTTCAATGTATTGCTCAGTGGATAGAAGTTTCAGGTATAAGCTGCAATGCCTCTGGCAGCCTAGTGAGAGGGAGGGGCTAAGCTTGTCTCTTGAGCCAGCCTGTTGCTGCTCCCTGACCTCAATGTCTGGGTAAAAAAATAAAATCTCTCTACTCTTATCTCACACCACCACCTTGTGGAGGCATTCTCCATGGCTTCCAGATACTGTGGAATACAAGACGATGGCTGCCACCTGAATGGAGTAACACTGATCATGCTACATGCAACCTGCATTCTCTACACTGGGTCTACCAGGGTAACCAGACAGCAAGGGTGAAAAATCAGGACAGGGGTTGGGGGGTGGGGTCAATAGGAGCTTATATAAGAAAAAGTCCCAAAAAATTGGATTTTCCCTATAAATTCAGGACATCTGGTCACTCAAACTGGATCTTATTACATGGTAGATTGAATTTAAGTTGGCCTGGTTGGTTTTTAAAGCTCGTAGCAGTACAGGGTTGGGTTGTGGGACCATTCACTTTTCAGGAGTTCCACTATCTTGTTTTGATTGGCAAGTAACCAAGCTTGTCTATTATTGATCCCCAGGGTCTGGATCTTGCATCATCTGGGAACCTGCCTCAGTCTAAAACCCCCCACTTTCAGCAAGCATAGCCCCTCCCTCTCACAAGTTTTTATTTTAATCACTGTCAGGTTATACATATGAACTCCATATTTTAATAAGATGTATTATAGTTTGAATTAAGATACAATATTTTGGTACCTTTATGTACTATTTACACATAGTAATGAAATAGAATGCACTAATTGAATCATTCAGAGGTTATAAACTCAGAAGATACATTCTTTTAATATGCATTTTCATATTACCCATCTGATCAAATACAGATCCTCATCCATGAGGTATACACTGCCAATTCTGTTTTCCTGCCACTCCCCTCCACGTACTCTATAATTTCATCCCATCCACTGTAAAAGTCATCCAATAATTTCTTAAAATAATCATTTTTCCCCTGTTGGTTGATCTTCTGTTATGAAATTTAACCAGCTTGGGTGTATAGGGAGAAAATCTCAGTTTTCCAGACCAAAAGTATGCTCTTAATGTGCCTGAGTCAACAGGAAAAGAATTACAGCATCCAGCTGACTTAGTTTCATATTTCCCTGATGTCTGAAAAAACAGGAAAGCAGCAGAACCAAACTGTTTCATAAATTTCTTCCTGGGTGGTACAGACACTAGTGCAGGATCTTTGGCTAGTCCCTAAAGGAATATCACAGCACTGTAATATCTTGTGAACACTTCTTACACATATAAGGAATGCATAAAACTAAATTGGACAATGCACTAGTGAATATACTGTAAGGACCCATCGTGCACTTGAACAGAGCTGGACTAGATGTCCTAAAAGATCTTTTTTTTTTTATCTCTTATCTCTATTTCATTAACTGAATCCACTTATTACATAGGCCTCCTGGCCACAATGGTGATATTTTTTTCCCTCCTTCAGAATTCCAATTGGATGAACCAAGGTGCTCACTCTCTCCTATTCTTTTCAGTGTGATAACGATAAATGTGGCTCTAACAAAAGCCATTCAAATTTCTGAGGAGAAAGGGGTTGAGGGCTAGAGATGCACAGCTGATGGCTTGTTCATCTTTGTCACCTTGCCAGAAATTTGAGTTCCATGTTTAATAGAGTTGATAGAGAAATATAGCATAGTTTCTTGTTTTAAGTTAAATGACGCATAGCATTCAGTCACCTATGGAACCTTTGCAGATGGAAGCAGAATATAAATACCTGGTGAATACTCAGTGACTTTACTTGATTTCGTATCCTAAACAGATCATTGTTCTTTATTATTAATAACTGTGTTGCACTAGGGTCTAGAGGCACAAACCATGATAAGATCCCTTTGTACTAGGCCGTGTACAAATATATTAAAGCTAATGTTTAAAATGAAAATATACACACATTAAGAAGTAAGGTACTAGACATCTGGAGTCTGGCTCAGGTTATGGGATTGTAAGTAATAGATACAAGGTTTATGAGGTACATACATATCACATAACCAGCATAGAGAACTTCTCCCGCTGGCATGGGAGCTGATGGGGCATGGGAGAGCTCTCTCCCATAGGCTTAGAGTCGCTACATTAGAGAGCTTACAATGGTGCGGCTGTATCAGTGCTGTCCATACTAGTGCTTAGGTTGGTGTAACGTATGTCACTCAGGAGATGGCTTTTTCACACCCCTGAGCAACAGAAGTTATACCAACATAAGTGGTAGTGTAGCCATAGCATTAGTGTAACCTGTTCCTTGTTCTCTTCTCAAGCCATTATTTTTTCCTCCTGCTTCTCCCACCAATCCTAGGCACGCACACACATTGGTACAAGATTTTCAGTTCCATCATATGAATCAGTCACAATCCAATACAATAATGTTGTAATTCTGCATGTTTGCTACATTTTCACAATTTGTCCTCGTTTCTTACTATCAATGGCATTCGCTAAAACTGTTTTCCCCATTGAATCCTAGAAATTACTATAGTTTTTCACACAAAGGGGGCTTCATTTAGCATGTACATATTTGGTTTGGTTTCAGAATATTTGTACCCCAGAAATTTCACTTTGAGCTTAGGACTTGAAATGAACCAAAAAAATCTGTGTCTAATTTGTAATAAAAGCAAAACACAGGGACATTTCGTATGGTTTGGAGTTCTGATGAAGACACTTGCTGTTCAAATACTTAAAGAAACAGCCTTACTAGGTCATCTGGTCTACACCTCTGATAAAGCAACATTATTTTCTACAGTAGATTTTGCCGTATTTCTAATCTAATTTATGAGCTAGCAAGAACGACTGTAGACTGGAAGAAAGAGAGGAGAGTGAGGCCTTCATTTTGTTCAATGACACTTTTTTCTCCAGATAGCAATTCAAACCCACAGGGCCCTTCTAGAATTCTGAATGTGTTGTTTCTCTGGATAAAGTGTTGGTGACACTGGCCACACTAACAGCAACCTATCCCTCTAGCTCAAGCATGGCAGAATCTGTGACAATGAGGCCTGTAGTGACTTGTAAGTACATCCAGGTGCACACACTCACAAGCACCCTATTAATGCTCTTTTCCTAGCAGAACTTCTGCCAACTTTTCTACAGCCTAAAAGCTCCCACACCAGACTAACTTCTGGCAGTGCGGAAATTCTCAGTTTATTACAATACTGCCATCGTCTTCAAGGAGCACATCACTAATGGCTCCATGTAATGGTTGCTACCATCAGTATTCTGTCTGGTAGTGTCTTCCGCTCCTTCCACCCATCTGTGGATAACAGCACATAGCATCTGGCTAGAAAGGGAGGTTGACGATGAGCTACTTATATCAAAGTTGTTACACATGTTTGAAAAAGTACAGTGCAAAAGTAGCAGCTTGGTATCTCATGAAGTAAAATTCCTTATCCAGAAAACACAACCCTGCATGTTATATAGATAGGCATCTTGCTAAGCCCAGATAGAAATATTCACTTTAGCTAGTTTTGTTACCACATACTTCCTTTCTACACAGAAATTCCCATCTAACAATAACACATGCAAGAGAAGCACCATAAATCAGCAGTATGTGCTGAATGGGGATAATCACTTGAACTGGTGTCATCGTAGCTAGAGAATAATTAAGGAAATGAAAAATCCCTTCAAGAGTTGTAACTTTATAATAAAGGCTTTTTGTTGAAAAAGAATGAATGAAGTGTTGCTGGTTCAGACTCCTACAATTGTGCTGCTGAACTTGTTTTGTCAAAGATTTATGAAGAATCAATGTTTATTACTCACTGTGAATAAGAATTTAACTCCAGGAAATTGTATACCATTTTAACAGTTGTAACTATGTAGAGTACAGGCTCAATGCTGCCACTCTTTCAGTGGGTAGTACCTGCATGCGCTCCATTGATTTCAGTGGGGCTACATCTGGAATAAAGTACTATTTAACATGAAATAAGGGTGACAGAATCTGTCCCTGAAACTGACAGAGGATCTGAGATGAAATCCTGGCTTCACTGAAGACAATGAGAGTATCCCCGCTGATTTAAATAGGACTAGAATTTCACCATTGGGTCTCAGTCTGCACAGGGCTTATTAGACTGTGATTCATAGTGAGTGTACAGCTTTCTTTTTCATATAATTAACTCCTCTTAACTCTTTTTAATAAAGCTATTCCATATGCCACAATGCTGGATCATTTAAGTCCAGAACTAGATAGACGTTAAAAGACTAACCTCTTTGAATGCTTTCACATTTTAAAATGAATACATCTGAAGAAAATCTAAAAAAAATTTTTAAAAAATTGTGTTGCCTACAAATTAACTAAGCACAAGAAGGGTTTTAACAAATATATTGCTATGCACTGGTTTACCTCTTTAATTTTCAGTAAAATTAACAATCAGAATCAAGTAAGTTGTTTCACAAATTTATCAAACACCAAGCCAGTTAGTGCAAAGGAAACTCATCCAATATTGTTAAAATGTTAAAATATAAAACACGTACATTGGGAAATAAAGCTACATTTATTTTTAGCATTTGGCTACTTGTTAAGGCTCAATTATTAGAAGATGGGTGGAAGAGTTGTATACTTATGAATATTGTAATAAATCCTGAAATTATAATGAATGTTATTACAGAATTCTTCTCAGAATAGGTGTCAAATGAGTACTATTTATTATTCTACTACTTTAATTCTAGAGAGCAATTCTGGACTTGATGTATCATTGCCTAACCTGGTATTGTAGTTCTATGTCCCTATAGCGACAAAGAGTCCTGTGGCACCTTAAAGGCTAACGAAAGGGTCCTGTGGCACCTTAAAGACTAACCTTTTGTTAGTCTTTAAGGTGCCACAGGACTCTTTGTCACTTCTGCAAATCCAGACTAATGCGGCTACCTCTCTGATTCTTGACATGTCCCTATAGTAAGCTTTTGACCAGATCCTGCTGCCTGGACAAAAGAGCAGTGGTCTATTAAATAAGAAAATATGATTTATTTAACAGGATACTTTGGCCACACTGATATCGATCAGACTGGCAGATAGAAGATCCCCCCAACATTTTTCTTATAAAATGACTAACGGAGTTGTTCGCAGCATTGGAGTCCCAGCAACTTCACCATTGCTGAACTATAGGGCATTGAATCACTGAAGTTCAGACCTTCTTGATATAGGTTCAATTAAAGTAATAGCTGTTGCTAATATCTGACCTTCTGCCTGCAAGGTTCACAGTCAGAAGTTAATTGAAGGTTGAAGTTCCTGGGGAGATTGATTATGACTCAGGCTATGTGAGCATCCAGTATCACCTTGATATTTTGGCCAGAATCTGATAATTTCATTATGGAACAAAATTTGCTACCTTTGCAGTGAAACCTAGCCTTTCACTAAAAATTACCTAGTTGCCTTTTCATAGAAGAAAATGGTATTTCTTTGTCTATTGGAACTACCTCCCATTTTCACAAAAAAGCAGCAGCAGCAACAACAAGAAAGTGTATGTGACTATTTAAAATGGTGGGTTTGTTTTGTTGCAGAACTGAAAAAAATAACTCAGATTTTTCTACAATTTTGCTACCATTCTGAATTAAACCTCATGTTTGTAGCTGTATAGTAAAGTTTAATTGCAACATTAACAGCTGTAACAATAAAATCAGGGATGGCAAAAATCTCTGTGTGTAAAACATTTGCTTCAAGGGTCTTCTGGAGGAAGGATTACAAAGGAATATGGTGAAGTCCCTTTGTAGCTGAAGATCTGACTATACACCAGGCCTCTAACTACTGACTCTGCCACAGATTTGTTGTGTAATCTTGGACAAGATATTTCATCCCTCTGAACATCAGTTTAGCTATAATATTTATATTACAATAGCATCCAGATTCTCCAGTCAGGATTGGGATTCTGCTGTAGTAGTCCCTGTGCAAAATATTGAGAGCCAGTGTTGTTCAGTGGATAAGACACACTAGTTTGAGTCATAAACTCTGGATTCTATTTCCAGTTCTGCCACTGATGTATTGTGTATTCTTAAGCAAGTTATTTGACTTCTGTGCCACCTTTCCTGCATCTCCCCAGCCCTTACCTGTCTGGTTTATTTAGACTGTAAGCTCTTAGAGGCAGGGACTGCCTCTCCCTCTGTGTTTGTATAGCACCCAGCAGAATTGGGCCCAGATCTTGCTAGATGCTACCTTAATGGCAATGTCATAGAAGAGTCAGAGGAATTTTTAGAGCCATTTTTATATTGTCAATCATTTTAACCTATCTCATAGATTGTGGGGATTAATTATTACATTTCTTTTGGGATCCTCAGATGGAGGGTATTATATAATTACAGGACATTGATATTTTATTGTAGTTTACTTTTGCGTCTCACTGAACATGCAGATCATTGGTTCTCTAAAGATCTAGTGGCCACTGAATGGCCAATAAGTCTTATCAACATTCTCTTGATGCAAAAGATGGGGATTTTTTGAGTAATTTAAGATCCAATATTCAGACTCTTTGCAGTCCAAAGCTTTGTGTGTTGGCAGTTTGGATGAACCACCAAAAGACAGATGGGTTAGCCCTTGTGCTTTCCCATGAGAGCTGCCGTTTGGGTCTTTATTCTTTGTTACACTTTTCATACATTCCAACTCTATGATGAATGTTGTTCTCATCTCACAGGTATGCCAAATATTTTGAGCCATTTCCAGGCATTTAGCATGCTGGAAAGAATTATAGTGTTAAGTACTTTGTCAGAAAACAGTATAAAGTCATGTAGTGCAAGACTGGGGAACTTGCTCCCTTTTGAACAGAAATCTTTTATCTTAAAATTATGGGCTGGAGGTTGTCCTGGTTGTCCTAACGATGTTGTTTTATATTTTAATGATTTCTGAAAATGGAAGGATGTGCCTCTTATGAAACAGAAAGTTCTCTACTGTTGTCTCAAAGTTAAAGACACATACCTAATGTACAAGGTAGAATTGATTTTGTGAGAATAATCATTCAGAAAGGATTTCTTTAATTACTCTTACATGATTTTATCAGTTTTAAATATTTTAGGAATGAATTGCTCTTACTCTAATGCTGCTTTTTGTTCTCTAATTCATATTACATATTGTCCAAATGCAGAGTCATTCTTTTAAAAAATGGTCATAGTGCCTTGTAGGGAGCAAAGCTGCTTAACTCATTGGATAAATCTTGTTTTAATCCTGAACACATGGATTAGTCATCTTTCCACTTTCCAGTCCCTGGCATTTTGAGTTCAGCTTTCAGGAAAGTAGCCAATGCAAGCTAATATCTGGCAATGGGCTGGATAATTTTTCTATAGCATGTAACAAAACTAGACTTGTCATTATTAACACTTTTGTCCAGTAGTTCCTAAAAGTTATATGATTTTGGAAACTAAAGGACAAATTTTCAGAAAATTGTACATGTATCTGCATGATGTTAGGCATACATGAATTTCTAATTTGGGCATAAAATTGCTGCAACTATGAATGCAGTCATAATCACCAAATACACAATTTATTAGCTGGGCATTTATCTGATAACTTTCATAAAAATTGTCCGTACAATTTTGTGAATATCTGGCCTTCATTTTTTTCTGAAGCCTTATTCTGATAGGGTGTGTAGAAGAGTGACTCACCAGTCAGCACACTCCCTCATGGCTGGGCACAGCCTTCCCAGACCTTCCCCTCAGTCACCTTTGTCTGACAGTAAGTCAGCCCCTGTGGTGTTCTGGTTCTTCTAATGACTCAGATATCCAGTCAGGTCACATACTCTGGAAAAGATGAGACTGTATCTATGTCCCAGATCAACAGTATCCAACATGATATTGATCATCACTACAATGTATTCTACCCCTTCTGGACTTCTCTTCAATCCCACTTTTCCATCAGAGTAGCAAGATTCCAGGCGTCTCTCTGACCTTTCTGGTAACCTTCTGTCTACCAGTATGGGGTTACACACCCTGTCATAAGTGTAAAGTGCTGGAGAGCGTTATTCTGCCTGTATGGAGTTAATGTTACCTGAGAGGGAGTGACGTAAGAGCCCTGGACCACGAGGCAGAGGGAGGGAGGGAGTTTTAAGTTCAGTTTCCTGCCGTTCCAGCATTGGCAAGAGACCCTGTTTTCGCCTCTAGCTATGGAGGATAAAAACTTCTACTTTTCTGCCTATATTCATAACTAGCTGTGCTGTGAGTAATATGTTGATTTCCATAATTTTCTGTACCTATTTAGGGTGTCGCTAACCTTTTCAGAGGGGAAGTTAGGGAACTCTAGATTGTGAAGTTGTATTGTAAGTGTATGCTGTATTCTCTTTTCTTTATTAAATCTTTTTAGTTATAAAAAGGTTTGGTTCTTCTCATAAAGAAATCCTATCTTTGGATTTAGCCCAGTTCCCAGGTACAGGGAAGTCTCTGTGTCTAAGAGGAAGGCTCACAAGTGAAAGCCTCAGGGTGGTTTCTCATCTCTCTCGGTAACAAATGGGAGGGGTAAGGGGGAAGGGAAGCAGCCTATGAGTGTCCCGGCTCTCAGGAGAGAGAGAGAGAGAGAGAGTTTGGGGGAGTCCGGGTGCCTCCCTCCAGGGTTTTGGAGATACACCCAGATGGTGGCAGCGATACCCAATTTCCCAGCTGGTGGAGTGTGGGGTTTGGGGGTGTAAAGACATAACTTAGGCTGGGAAGCAGTTTGTAGTTATTTGGTCTGACATAGAAGAGTCCCCTCTCTGTACCCCAGATTAAGAGAGAGGGAAGACACTCTTACACACCCCATCACAGGTTGATTTGGGCAATTGGTTATGGTTTCATTTAGAGATGGACCCAGGATGAAATTTCTGAACTTCTCTAAAGTTTGAAGGTTTTCCACTCTAGGGCTTTGGCTATTGCATTAGCTTCATCACAATCACATATGATTTACATAATGGGGGGAAATATCCTATCCCCCACCTTCTGTTCTTTGAGATTCTTTACAGAGACTAAGTACTGTTATGCTGGCAGTTGGGTGAAACCTCCTTGAAACGGATGTGTGTAACAGCTTCCCTTCATTCAAGATAAACATAAAGATCATTTAAGCTCCTTTATGCCTTAGATAGCTGAAACAATAGGAGCCACTTCCTAAAACACAAGCCACATGCAAGGAATCTGAGCTATGTTGGCATAAGTTTGACTGAACTCCGACAACAAATATGGGGGCTGGGTATGGTTTGAGGGAGCTCTGTGTGTATGAGAGAGAGAAAAGGGGCAAAACCCCCTCAGAAGCACATAGAAAAGGCAGTTAGGAAACCCTAGAGACAACAGAGAAGGACGCGTTGTGAGCCCTGAGAAAAAAACTAAGAGAGAGGAGAAGGCATTTGAGTAGAAGAACATTAGCTAGAAAGGAGCTTGGAACCGTAGGTAAAGACACTGTCCTACCTCCACCATTAATTTCTCTTCCTTACCTAAACAATCTACAATACTCTAAATACTGGCTAACCGCTTGGGTGAAAAGGGTAACACTATTACACCCTAAACTTTCCCTCTGCTTTCTCAGGAGACACTGGAAAATATTTTAAAGATTCTAGCAATTCTTCCTCAAGAACAGGACAAAGACCTGCAAAGACCAGGGTTCCAAAGGCCGATATTTTTCATTCAAAATAGAACTGCGCCTACTTTACTTCCTCGCACTTCATTAGTTGCCATCAAATCAGAGTGGTGGCATTAGCACACCTAATAGAGCTTTTAGGCATATACAAATACTTTATTCTGTACTAAAGGAGAAAGGTGAATTATGTGGCCTTGATGGAAGCGCAGCATGCAGTGGCTGCCCTGAGAAAGGACATGATTATTCCAATAGCAGTCATATTTTTGCTCAGAGAGCTCACTGAAAGAAATGTTGACTCTTCTTTCAGGAGGAATTATAAAGCCGCTGCAATTGTATTGCTTAGGTGTGTAAATGGAAGCCCAGAAGACTCCGATCTGCCGCTTTATATGCTTTTAATCCTAAAAAATAAAAACAAATTTGAAAAGGTCTGTGCTTAAGCCAACTCCCCAGTACCAACAGCCTGGAACACTGATGGGACTGAGATCTATATTCAAATACACAGGATTGGGAGGGGAGCTTCCAGAAGTGCTGTTTCTTGCATAGTCACATCTAATCTAATTGGCTTTCGCAAGGCCTTGTGATCTTCTGTTGTTTAAGTCAATGACTAGCTTAGTCAACAGTTCAGAAATATTTGAGATACATAACCTCTCTATATCCAGCTGCTCTGCATTTGTCAAGCTAAACTTTGTGCACAGGCATGTAGACAGACAGGAATCCATGGAAGATCCACTTTGTTCTGAAGGGGTTGAATTAACTGATAATGGTTTACAGATTACATAGTAAGTACCAGCATGTTCAAGCTCCAATCACACAGGTTTCAAGCCTGACCTTATTGATGGCCTTCCTCCTGGTGTTGATAATTGGTTTCACTCAAGGATCAGAAAGGGATTATGTCAGATGAATCCCACTTTCACAGCTGTTGTCATAGGTTAGCTGACACCTTCATTCTTTCATTTATGAATGATCTTGGTTCATTTCTGTAGCTTAATGCATGTCATAGCAACTTACCTTCAGGCCAGATTCTGCCTCTCTTACTCACATTGAGGGGTGCCTTACTTCCTGAATAGTCCCCATGAGACAAGCTGGCAGCATCTAGCCTTAAAGGTTTACCTGAATGTGTCTGCTCTTACTTGATGTATTCTCACAGTCCAGACATGTTTTGTGTCTTTGTGCTACTGTATATATACTGTATACATCAATGGCAAATATGCAGCGGATCCAGCATTTTATAGTAACCACTCCCTTTCTGTAGTAACACTATTGTAAATTGTAGTATTTCAGACTATGAGTATAACATACTGTAGTATTTTAAGAAGGATTAGGCACACAAATAAATTAGAAAAGGAGACATAACTTTTTAAAAATATGAATACTAGCGTGTAGTAATCTGAACAAGCTATTACCATAAATATAATTCTTTAGACTAAATTCTGATCTCATTTCTACCAATATAAATCTGGAATTACTTCATTTGCATCCATGGTGTTTTTTCATGTTGTGTGAATGGGATCAGAATCTGGCCTTTTATATTTGGGATTCTTATTAATTTATAAAATGATCCAAGAGTGTCTGTGGGCACTGAAAATCTTTAAAGTAATACACAAGGAATATTTTAGTAAAAAGGATTAAATTTAATTCTAGGAATGTTGTTTCTGAGGATTATGATTACATGTATTTGTCTTCCAGTTATACACTCTGCTTGTGAATATCTTAATAAAGATTTATCACACACTAATACTTGGCCACAGTCATCATCATTAAAAATCTCCCATTCCTTTGCTAAAGGCCAGATTCTAGCACCTTTGTCCATGTGGCTTAGTTCCTTGCTCCATGAATGGTCTCACTGATTTCAATATGGGTAAAGGTATCAGAATCTGGCCCAGAATGTCTACTTCAAAATTATTCCTAAATAAACAGAGGGCATCCACCCTCAATAATCAATAGCTAGAACTTTTTCAGACCAGTGTGGGAAGGAAATCAAAGAATCAAGGACCCGCAGTGAAGAACATCTGTTATCAACACAGATGTTTAAATCTTGGGAGCAGGAGTATATACCATCTAACCTGGACTGTCATGCCAACAAAGTTAGGAAAGGAAACCTCTCATGTTGACAGGACTCAGGTCAGAAGGGATTTTATAAACCAATGTCAACACCTTTCATTGTCCTCCAAATCTACAGGAACTCAATAAAGTTTCTAGAGAAGATCAGTATACTTCCTGTGGCTAACATTCCCAAACAAGCAAGTGTTCATTAGTCACTGGAGTATGTTTGCTTTTTTCGATATGTCTTAACAAAGAGAAGCAAAACCAATATTTTAAACAGTCTGGCGAACACTCCCTTGTGTTCAGCTTTGCCTTTTGTGATGTAATAATTTCACTAGTTCTCCAGTTGCTACATAGTCCTAAGGGGACACAAGACTTTAGTTTTTGCTGTAAAAAGACAAGCAGTTTTTCTTTTAAACAAACACCTTTCAGGTCTTCTTTGTCCAGCATAAATATGCAAATAATGGGCATTTTTTTTTGCCATTGGTAAGCCACTTTCGAAAGTGCTGCATTTTATATTACAATACCTAAAGGGGAGCAGAAAGAGCTTTCCATAGTACTACCAAGTGCCTGGAGAGTCCAAGTGGATAAAGTTAAGTACAGGGGTCAGCAAGCTTAACAGATTTGTAATCAGATATAGTGGAATTAAAGTAAGTATTAAAAACCATTACACATCATGCAACATTAGGATCAGCATGGAAGCATACTTGTGTATTAAAAACTAGTGGAAGGGGATAACACTTTAGAATTTCTAATGCATTAGCTAGCGCACACCTAGTGGGGTCCGGGATGTGGCCCTCTGACTCCATGATCATGGACATAATGTCACTGATTCATAGTTCTTTTGGAAATCCCTGCAGAAAACTAGGTGCTCTCTTCTGCTTCCCTGCTTACACTCCACCTGGCAGAATGGCTTATTTGTACTTGCAGAAGTTTCAAAAGAGGCTGGTTTACATGTTCTGCTTTATTTGAGCTCAGAATGCAGACTGGCGGTCAAGAGCTGTGAACCCATCCAGTTCAACCCAAATGGGCGTGTCCAAATGAACCAAATGCACTGGTGACCTTCATATAACTTTGGGGTTGGAGGCAGGGTTGAAGTTAAACTGAAGTTGGAGGAATGGTATTTGCGCTCCATTCAGAATAACTGGATGTATCTGCAGAACTGATCAACAGAGAAACAATTAATAATATATGCATCCCCTGTGTCATTATTAGGCCCCGGGATTAACACATCATTGCCACGAATGGAACAGTTCAGACCACTCAGAGTTATTATTCCTTTCTATGAGCAGACTCATTTGGAAAGGTTTCTTTGCAAACATAAAGGACTAAAAAACTAAGAATGGGATTTTGACTGTAGTTAACTTCAATGAAAGCACAGCTAGGTTAGCCCTGAGCAATTTTGAAAATTCTTAAATTTTTTAAATAGCATTGGTTGCATTCTGTGGACAGTGGTGGATGGGCAGAGGAGTACTGTTATGTATGATGCAGAACAAGTACTGCCTTAGTTCTATTCCTGTCTGCTCATCCTGATGTTTGAAATTGTTCCTGAAATAGTTGTCCTATTAGTAACCTACTCATGTTAAAAAAAAATGGCTTTTTTTTTTTTTTTTGCCTGAGAGAATTTTACAGGAAGACTTGGACCTCTCCATACACAATTGCCCATCTTTTTGTATGGTTGTTGTTGTTGTGTTGTTCCTTACTTTATCTGAGAATTGGTTGAAAAGGAATAGTAATGTTTATATATATGAAGCACACTGGAAATAGCACTATTATTTGTGGTTAAATATCATTATAAATAATTTTTTAAAAATACAATACAATTGTTCTCCAACTGTGTCTCCTATTGATACAATCCTTTTCCTACATCTATGATTAATATGTTAAGAAGACAGATGTAGCAAACAGTAATCAATAGAAGTAGTTGAATAATGTATTTCTTTGTTATGTATGTTCACGTACGTTCATTCACATTTTAAAATTAATTTTCTTGGCCTGTGTTTTTGCAACTTTTACATGCTCATAGCATAAACTGTCCAATGATCCATTGCACAAATATTCATAAAAAAGTGAATTAAAAGCCGGTGCCCATATTCAGACTTGTAACCTCATCCACAAAACATAGTAGAAATAATACCATGCTACTTACCTGAGCCATCACAACTATGATATTAATACTTTTTATTTAGCACTTTCAATTAACTGCTTCCATAGCAGTTTATGAAGTAAGAAGTTTATCTCCATTAAACAGGTGGGCAAACTGAAGTACCAAGAGGTTAAGACTGAGATTCTCAAAGGAGCCTAGGGGAGTTAGGTGCACATCTCCAATTGAAGTGCCAGCCTAAGTGACTGACCAAAGACATAGAGTGACAGTGGCAAAACAAGCAATAGCGACTATATCTTCTAACTCCAAGTCCTGTGCCCTAATCAGTGGATTCCTCTGTAAAATAAAAAAACAACAACTTTGAATTTGGATATTGGTGGGACCCTAATCTCTTTGCAGACAATAGCCAAACAGAATCACTGGAGCTGTGAGAACGATCATGATTAGCTGCTCTTTTCTATAGAGAAAATGAACATGATACGTCAGCATCGTTAGTTTTGAATTCCCATAACTTTATTTCAAAAGAAAAACATTTCAAATACGTCCAAGCCTCAGTCCTCATTCAGTACTACCTACCCACCTGTACAACGTTGTTTTTGTCGCTAAATCACAGGGCTGGGACTCAGGAGATCCAGAACTGACTTGTACTGACATGTTATAATGCTTCTTGCTAGAGGACAAAAAGCAAATAAAATGATTTCTTTCCCTATTAAAAAGAATCAAGAATTACTTTGAAAAGAAAATTCAGAAGGAAATATTTCCCCCTCATTAAAACTGTCTTGGCTCCAAGTTTAAAATTCCAGCCTGTTTTGAGTTTGGAAGGCTTCCCATGATAATCTTATTCTGCTTTGGAGTGTGCTCTGTACGCCCAGGGCTGTCTCATTTACTGCAGTCAGTCAATAGGCCTAGCAAAAACCAGTTTAGCTTGCAGCTGGAGAAGAAAAGTAACAGGAGACTAGCATAACTCCTGAACAAACCAGTGGGAGCTCTGCAAGAAACTCTTTCCGGATAAGCAAGAGAGCCGTCCTACCAAGAGTCTGTCTCTATTGTACATCTGGAGATACACTGCTTTAATGAACATGCCTCAAGCTGCTGAAAACACTTGGAGGAACAGCTTTGGTGTTTATGATAGTTGTAAATGGCTCTGTTCTCGAAAATAAGGGGAGTTTGGTTTCCATTTGATTTTTGTTCAACCTTTTCGCCCTTGCCACGTGCATACACTGTATATGACAGCATTTTTTGGTGTGTATCCTGGGGATAAAAGAAGACTTTAGAACCAAAATCATGTAGCAAATTGGGGAAAACACAGTGCTAAGCTGAGTTAGGATGTAAATTAGAGCATAGTTTACAACCTGAGCTTTGAAAAGAAGAAGAAAAAAAAGACTCTCAGGCCTGGTTGGCTGGAGGGGCCTGAAAGAGCTGCAATCTTTGGAGCTCCTCATTGTCTAGACTTTGCCATATCATTACTTTGAAGACATCTCCTCTCTATGCCCAGGTACCCAAGTCACTGTTTGCCATCAGATACCTCCCTTTCACTTTCCTGGCCCCTCTTTTCATTTTCTGTTTCTTCAAAAGGGCCTTATCTGTCTGTTTCTTTCCATATCAAACATAAGCTCCCTTGTTCTCTCCTGTGCTAGACTCTTGGGATCTGTATGGGTAGTAAGAAGCCTGAATGTTGTCCTCTCCTGCCTGTATCAAAGGGTGAGTGTTCTCATGAACTTAGCTCTCTTTCTGAGTAGTAGTTTATCAGCTGTATTGACCAACTAGATGCCATATATTGCTCATACTCTTATTTGCATCTATTGTTCCTGAATGTGCTCAGTACACATAGTGCTGTTTCGGGTATTGCAATATCAGCATTCTTACTAAGGGAGATGAGAATGGTCTGATAGGGTAGTATTCCTGGTCCCATGCTGTTTTGAGACCATTGCAGAATTTGTCAGGGTTACATGTTTAATTTGCTAACGTGTAGTAGAGCTACTGTTTGTTGTTCTGTAAGTGATCTATTCTGCTATCCCATGGTGTGAACTATCAAGTTTAATATGTACAAATCTCGCAGAAAGCAGCTGCGCAGAAAGTCAGATACGTTGTCCTTCCAGTGCCAACTGTCTGAATTTTTCGAGGTGGTGATGAGCTTGATGTGTCAGTGTAGCAAATTAACATATCCTCATAATTACAGCAAAGGATGAGGAACAAGAGAGAAAAGAACTGGGTTCATTTGTCCCAGCCCTCTCAAAAGGGTGTTAGCTGCTGACTGCTTTGTACATTGTATTATTTTGGGTGTGCAGTGGGTACATGGATTTGTCTGCATCTCCTGGGATAAGAAGGATACAGGACTATGTCCAGGTCCTCAGATCTCTTCTCTGTCTCATATATGGTGCCAGACCAGTAGTAGTTTGAGTTGCAAACTGAACTTCATAAAAACGAACTGAGGTTCACCTGATTTGTACTTCGGTTTCAAACCTGGATTCAGGCCCAGTTCATGAGAATGTATGCCAAGCTGGAAGTAATTCTGGGCTCAGTTTTAATCCAGTGAGCCAGAACTTGGCTTGAGACATTATCCCTTTGTGCTGTTTTGGGTATAGAAAAGGGGACATAAAATGGTCTTAACAGGATAACTGTGGTTTTCCTGGCATGAAGAGCATATTATGAACATAGTGGGAATGTTTGCACTCCAGCAACCACCAGCCAGGCAGAATGACTCCTAAGAGGTTGTTACAGTGCAGCCTTGAGGACTGGGGACTGAATGACTTAAATTGTTGATGGTTAGCAGCTGATTGTAGGTCCTAGTGTATGCCTGTGGGAAATGAATTATTGTCTCTCAAGCTCTCACTAGACCAGTGAGTCAGAGATACACCATCACCAACACAATAGTTACACCCTTGGTAGCTGAATAATTACAGGGAGTTACCTTCTGAGCCCTGGAAGAGTGGCTTTCCTGCTGAAGATTAAGGTACTGCTGTGGGACAGCATAGCAAAAATGCATTGCACCTTCCTTTACCCTTCCTTTTGAGTGGCTAGAGAGGGTGTCATTCTCCAGAGCTGGAAATCCAGCATCTTTCATGGGCATGACATTCCCTGGAGAACTGTTAAATAAAAAAACCCAAACTTGTTTTTTAAAATGTATTGCCTACTGCAACATGTACAGACAGCTACTGAGTACAGAACCGAAAACCTGGGCACTCACCAAGATGATTGAAGAGCAGCTAGCCAAAAACTCAAAAGGTAATAACAAAATGTTTTTAAAATATGTCAGAAGCAGGAAGCCTTCTAAACAACCAGTGGGGCCCCTGGATGACAGAGATACAAAAGGAGCACTTAAAGATGACAGAGTCATTGCAGAGAAACTAAATGAATTCTTTGCTTCAGTCTTCACGGCTGAGGACGTTAGGGAGATTCCTAAACCTGAGCTGTCTTTTGTAGGTGACAAATCTGAGGTATTGTCACAAATTGAAGTATCAGTAGAGGAGGTTCTGGAACTCATTGATAAACTTAACTGTAACAAGTCACCGGGACCAGATGGCATTCACCCAAGAGTTCTGAAAGAACTCAAATGTGAAATTGCGGCACTATTAACGAGGGTTTGTAACCTATCCTTTAAATCGGCTACTGTGCCCAGTGACTGGAAGATAGCTAATGTAACGCCAATATTTAAAAAGGGCTCTAGAGGTGATCCTGGCAATTACAGACCAGTCAGTCTAACGTCCGTACCGGGAAAATTAGTTGAAACAATAGTAAAGAATAAAATAGTCAGACACATAGAAGAGCATAAATTGTTGGGCAAAAGTCAACATGGTTTCTGCAAAGGGAAATCGTGTCTTACTAATCTATTAGAGTTCTTTGAAGGGGTCAGCAAACATGTGGACAAGGGGGATCCGGTGGACATAGTGTACTTAGATTTCCAGAAAGCCTTTGACAAGGTCCCTCACCAAAGGCTCTTACGTAAATTAAGCTGCCATGGGATAAGAGGGAAGATCCTCTCATGGATTGAAAACTGGTTAAAAGACAGGGAACAAAGGGTAGGGATAAATGGAACTTTTTCAGAATGGAGAGGGGTAACTAGTGGTGTTCCCCAAGGGTCAGTCCTGGGGCCGATCCTATTCAACTTATTTATAAATGATTTGGAGGAAGGGGTAAACAGTGATGTGGCAAAGTTTGCAGATGATACTAAACTGCTCAAAGTAGTAAGGACCAAAGCAGACTGTGAAGAACTTCAAAAAGATCTCACTAAACTAAGTGATTGGGCAACAAAATGGCAAATGAAATTTAATGTGGATAAATGTAAAGTAATGCACATTGGAAAAAATAACCCCAACTACACATACAATATGATGGGGGCTAATTTAGCTACAACCAATCAGGAAAAAGACCTGGGAGTCATTGTGGATAGTTCTCTGAAGGCATCCACGCAGTGTGCAGCGGCAGTCAAAAAAGCAAACAGGATGTTAGGAATCATTAAAAAAGGGATAGAGAATAAGTCGGAGAATATCTTATTGCCCTTATACAAATCCATGGTGCGCCCACATCTTGAATACTGCGTACAAATGTGGTCTCCTCATCTCAAAAAGGATATACTGGCACTAGAAAAGGTTCAGAGAAGGGCAACTAAAATGATTAGGGGTTTGGAACGGGTCCCATATGAAGAGAGATTAAAGATGCTAGGACTTTTTAGCTTGGAAAAGAGGAGACTAAGGGGGGATATGATAGAGGTATATAAAATTATGAGTGGTGTGGAGGAAGTAAATAAGGAAAAGTTATTTACTTGTTCCCAAAATAGAAGAACTAGGGGCCACTCAATGAAATTGGCGTGCAGCAGGTTTAAAACAAATAAAAGGAAGTTCTTCTTCACACAGCGCACAGTCAACCTGTGGAACTCCTTACCTGAGGAGGCTGTGAAGGCTAGGACTATAACAGGGTTTAAAAGAGAGCTGGATAAATTCATGGAAGCTAAGTCCATAAATGGCTATTAGCCGGGATGGGTAATGAATGGTGTCCCTAGCCTCTGTCTGTCAGAGGGGGGTGATGGATGGCAGGAGAGAGATCGCTCGATCATACCTGTTAGGTTCACTCACTCCGGGGCACCTGGCATTGGCCACTGTCGGTAGACAGGATGCTGGGCTAGATGGACCTTTGGTCTGACCCAGTATGGCCATTCTTATGTTCTTATGTTCGTATGTTCTTATGATGTAAATAAACCTTAAAGCAGGATAGGGCTATATAGATTTTAGTCCACTTAAACTATGTTGTAGAGGGAGTGTAGTGAGGCAGCTGCCCCACTCCAGAAGAAAAGGGGTTAAAGTCAGACCTGGGAGAGGGCTGGGGTTGAGAGCTGCTAAGCTGGACTGATTGGGGAAGCCGCCACAGCTGGGCCATGCCCCAGTCAGACCACAGCTGGCCTGTATAAAAAGGCTGTGAGCCAGGAGCCCAACAGGTCTCTCTCCAGGGTGGGCGACAGCAGGGCCTAGCTGCCTGCAGAAGGGGTCTTTGGAAAGGCCAGAGGAGCAGGGGAGCTCCAGGCTGGCAACTCCCCAGCCTGCAGGATCTGGTCCTAGGCCCATAGAGGTACTGGGTGGCAGAGAAAGGCAGCTGGTCCAAACCCCCTTGCCCATGATGAATGGCCTTTACACAGTAGTCTGCCCCAGTGTGTGGGGGCTTGATGATGACTGGCAATAGCCTAGACTGAGGCAAGGTGGGGATAGAGGGTTGGTGGTTCCCCAGGGAGCAGAGACCCAGAGGCAGAGTGTGGGGATATTGCCAGGGGGCAGCACCCCAGGTAAAAGGGCACTGGAGTCCAGGGGAGGCATGGGGGCCAGCAGACACCGGTCTGCAGAGGGCGCGCCAAGTTGGAAGAGCTAATTCCCAGACAACCAGCAGGAGGCGCTGCAGGGGGTGAGTTGTCTTGCCGCTACATGGAGCTAGATGGTTTGACCATGCTCTACATAGGAGAAAAACAGATGACGCTTAAAACTGAATAGCAAGCAATGATATCTGCTGCAAAGGCAAGCAGTGCACTGTGGAAACAGTGGCGACAAAGAGTCTTGTAGCACCTGATAGTAGACCAACAGATGTTTAGGAGCATGAGCTTTCATGGGCGAAGACCAAGAATGTCCTGGAAATCTCTAGAGGCAGGTATAAAAAGAATCAGGCTAGAGGTAAGGGCCTTGCGATGACACTGCTAGTAACTGCGTTACATTTGACCCTGTTCATAATAGGCAGAGGTCTTTATCTTGTAAAGTGCAATCCTGCCTTGCTCTTACTGTAAAAAGTCCTTTCAAGATTTCATGGACCTGGAATCAGCTACTAACTCAGCAAAACAGTTTGAGTGAATAGGGTGAAAATGTAAGGGTTCCCCAAGAGAAAACTGCATTTGTAAATAATTACTCTAGAATCATAGAATATCAGGGTTGGAAGGGACCTCAGGAGTGAAGGGTCTGCACAAAGTGCTCTTCACCCCTGAAGTCCTGCAGTGAGACTGGCGGAGGATTGGGGGAATGAGGCTCTCTCAGCTACATGGCGAGATGTCTGCACTCTCTGCATGCTTCAGAGGTGCTCCTGGCACCAGTCCTAAGTAGGCCACCTGTCCACACCCCCAGGATAGGGGCATCACAACAGCTAACCCAGCCTACTGAAGGAAACAACAGTCACAGAATTAGTGTGTGTAACAGTTAGGGCAGGAAAGATGGATTTCATCCTTACCCTTTCTTAGTTTCCACAAAATATACTGTATTTATTTCTGAGCCTGGGCTGGCCATTGAAAGAGGGAAAAATAAAGGAACATTTGCTTGGAAGGAAAAAATATATGTGAATTTCAGGAGATAAACCTTTTCAGAGTCACTCAGAACCAGAAAAAATGGCTATTTCAACACGTTAACAGCTGTAGCAGGTGTTTTGATCTGCAAATTGATTCAAATATGGCCTTGTAATGGTTACAATTGCATTATCATCTCTGGTGTATTTCAGTTCAAGTGTAAGGAAATCATAACACAGATGATGATCTAGGCTCATCTATGAAATTAAATATAAAACTGTGCCGTGCCCAAAATGTGATAGCATTACATCCTACATGAAGTGACAGTGCCAGTCAGTGCACAGAATATGAGAGTGCATGTGCTTACATAATGCTTATCATGGTATACATTACATGTCGATGTGCAAGGACCTTCTTGAGGTAAAGAGATGCCAGTGAGTATGTAGTAACTGTCTTGATACATTACATCTTTCTCTCATAGAGGAAACTAAAGAGAGGGCTACCATGAGATTTCTGTTATAATCACATATATTCAAATGCGCATAACGTTCTGAAATAGTCTTCTCAAACAAAAGACTCCATTGTTCTGCTTCTCAGACTGATTGGGGTTTGCTCCAATTTTCAGAACATCCACCCATTTTGAGAATGGGAAAAAAAGCCTATTTTGCATAGCTCTAATATGAACCCTTCCACGTGAGATCCTTGGAGCACGACTACATTAGTTTAGAGCTGCGCCATTGTCATCTCTCTAAGGCCATGTCTGCACTGTCACTTTTGCTGGTATAACTTATGTTGATGAGGGGTGTGATAAAACATATCCCTGAGCGACATAAATTACACCAGCAGAAGCGCGGGTGTGGAGAGCTTCTCTCACCAACACAGCTACCAGCACTCACAGAGGTGGTTTTATCATGCCGATGGCAGCGCTCTCTCCAGGGGTGGCTCTAGGTACCAGCAAAACAAGCAGGTGCTTGGGGCGGCACATTACCAGGGGTGGCATAATGCAGCATTCTGGGCTGGATCCTGACTGCCCCGGGGGTGTAACCAGCCTGTTGCTCTGACCGGGTGCCACCAGGTCTGTGTGGTGGGGTGCTGGCTCAGTGGGAAGCATGTCTCCACCGCTCTCATGAGGGCAGCAGCCACCCCCCTCAGTGGGAGCAGGTAGCGCGGCCCTGCCCCGCTCACAGAGCATAGGGGTGGTGGTGGAACATGGCGGCTGGGTGGGCCGCTCCTCCAGCGCTGGCTGCAGGCTCCTCCTCGGCTTGTCCCTGCCACCTCTTCCTCCCCCTCCCCCGTGGGCTGCTTCCTGCCCGTGGAGGGGAGGGGAGCGGCAGCCCAGGCTGAGCCGAAATCATGCCGTGGCCGAGGCAAGGATGAGCGGGGCCAGGATCCAGCAGCAGCCCGAACTCCTGGAAGCAGTGGGGTCGGGAAGTGAGTTCACCTCCGGTCAGATGTGCAGCAAGGTAAGAGCTGGGCCGGGCAGGATGTCTGCCTGCTGGAGTCCCAGAGGCTTCTGCATCCCTCCCCAGAAAATCAACCACTTCTGACATTTATCCTTAGGCAAATCACTCCCTTTTTGGTGGGAGCTGGGGGCGGGGGGAAGAATGCTTAATAAATAGGCCTTTCACAATTGCACTGTGCCCTTAATTGCAACAAACATGTGTTGAAGTAACAGGGAAAGCCAAAGCATTACAGTTGCTCTCAGCTATGAAGATAAAGCTTAAGGTTAAAAGTGACTTCTGAGATTACCAGGCCTCATGCTGTAGAGGGCTCTATAGGTTATGAATGAAACCTTGAATGACACCTGATAAAAGAACTAGAAAACATGTAATTGATGGAGCACATATTCTGTGCAAGACGTACTGGTTAATAAGTGGGCAACCATATTCTGCAAAAGCTGGCATTTCAAAGTGCTGTTCACACCTACTTCATGAAGAATACAATCTTGAAGTGACAAAGGTAGGGATGACTGTGGTGTGGTATGCACCTGAGAGGAAAGGTCACAACAAGCTCCTAGTCAGATGCAGATGAAAAAATTCTGGGGCTGCTGCTTGTGAGTCACCTGACAGCAGTAGCAGAGTGGAAGAGGCAATCAAGAGTAAGTTAGCTCCCTGGAATGGAACCAGAGCCCTGCTGATGCTACCCAGGAAGGAGGATTGTGGAGTCCCAGCCCCTAGGAAAGATGAGGTTTGACCCCAGGATTGAGGGCAAAGGAGAGCCCTGGGAGAAACTCTAGATGGAGAGTAGAACAAGAAGGACTCCAGAAAGGGAGAGCCAGACAGAGAGGGACTCCAGGGGGAGAAGCCAAATCTGGCCTCCTATTAAAAACTAGGAGTGCAGCCAGAAAGGTTCATAATTTGGGAAGAGGCCCTGGGAAAGAGCAGCAGGACAGGTTGTGGCTAAATGAGCAGACAGCTCAATTATTTAGGGGGAAATCCATAGTAAAGGATGAATGTGGGTTCCCCCTGTGAGAAGGTGCAGTGGTCTGCTATGTACAAGGGGAACTCTTGGCTGGGAGAGTGAGCTCAGGAGAAAGGCTGAACACAAAAGAAGAGAAGGCAGATCCTCAGAAACAAAGGGCTGTGCCTAGTGAGACTGGGGTAGAAGACTGGTTTGTTTTGCTTGGACTTTGCTACCACAGAAAGGAGTGGATGTCTTTGGCTTGACCAGGGGGGCTAAATTGAACTATGCTGAAGGCTGAGAGAATTCCTGAGAGAGATACCAGGAGGGAATCTGAGGCAGGGTGGCTGCCATGTTTCATGTCACTTCAGGAGTGGGCATGCTCCTGCCCTGCACCTTCCAACACCTAACAACTGACATAGGTGTGGAGCATGAAAGTTCTGGAGAATCTTTTTAGTACAAATGAACAATGTCTCTAACTACCCTCTGGTCAACTGTATCAATTGACTGCTGACAGACCTAACAGAACCACCACTGGATACCTAACCATGACTGATCAACAAAAACAGATTTTCAGCCACTGACAGTGGCTTAGCCTGACTATAAACAGATTAAAGAAGTCTGAAAGCTCCCGATATTGCTAAAGTGCTTCAGTATGAACTCTGAAAAACGATCAATAGATGGTATGAAATTTACGAGATTCCCAGTGCTAAGAAATGTTCCTTGAGAAAGAACTTATTAATCACTTATAGGAGGACTGCAGGCACTTTGCACTTCTGAATGAAGACACTGACAATATCTAACAACAACAGATGTGCTCAATGTGCCCAGACATGAGAGGTCTGGGTCCTCATTACAGGTCACAGCCTATGCACTTCCAACCTTGCCAGAACCTTGGAGAGTGAGACTGTCTGAAATTCAAGCACAGAAGAAACTGCATTTGTAAATCAAGGTATAAATTATACTGTAATTTGAAAAGGAAAAAATAAATGCCTATTACAAACTCCTGCAGTGAGCTTGAATGATTTGAGCCATTTGTATTTCCTCTGTCCCTTCCTTCTTTGAGCTCTGCCAAATGCTATATAAAGACCATGTCAGTTAAAGAACAGAGGGACAAAAACACATGCAAGGGTTATGTATTTTCTCAGTGTACAAATCAGTTGGTGACATATTTGTAAAAAGGCATGTGGAATAGTAGACAGAAAACAGTAGTGCTAGTTCATATCATCTTGATTCTAACCAACTTCCTCGCAGAGATAAGGAAGGCAGCATGCAGCCTGCCTCCTTACTGTTTCTCTCAGACATAGACCATGACTTCCTGTCCCATTTGCCATGCAACCCAGCTGGCTGTTAGTGAGAATTCCATTCCCTAGCCCTTTCTGTAGCAAAAGCTCTTATTAGGAGCCAAATCACAGCCCAGCACAGGAAGCACTGAAATAGTACACATCTAAGCATTTTGGGCAGCATGAGGAATTTGAAGTGTCCCTTCTGGGATTGCTTTTATACAAGGCAAGGAGCGGGTCAATTTTCTTTAAATGGTTTACTTTAATTTAGAATATAAAACTTATGTTCTCTTTGTTTTCTGTCCATTATTTTCCCCCACTCTCTCAATGTAGGCCTCTTTTTTTTCTCCCGGCCCTTTTAATTGTCATATTGTGATGTCAGGTGCAAGTCTCCTCTATGCAGTTGTTTTAGCCAACTCACTTTCATATCAGGTCCTATTACCAGGAAAAGAGGGGTTTTCATATCTCTGTCTAATATTTGGAGATGGGAAGAGAGACAGAGGGTCCTGCAGGGAAAACTATAGAAACAGCCAAGGTCAGGCAAAATCTTAGGCTGACATTTCTATTATGCTGTTATTGTTTATATTAACAAGGCAAATCCCAGGAAGGGGTACATTTACGTAATATCCATTATGCATGGCTTCTGATTGGAGCAGGATGGGAATACCACCTGCTTGGACTTTAATATTTGAATCTATTTTCCATGCAAAGCTGCACACCCAGCATGGGTTTGCAACCACACTGGTATATTAATCCCTTCCTATATTTTTTGTCTGAGAATGAGATTAAAATGCACAGGTTAACACTATACAGTGCAATCTCCACGTGTCCCTTCCAGAAGCACGAACCTTTAGCTTTTTCACGGAGTAGATTTTTAAATAAAATACCATCTCAGGACAAATTCTAATTTCAGTTAGACTAGTGGACATCAGGAGTCATTCCATTAATTTTAATGGAGTCACTCCATTGTAAGTGGGGTCAGCATTTAACTCCAGTGCTCTACAGAAACATATCACTGTCACTAGGGACAAAAAATTAGTTCTGAGCTTGCTGATTACAAAATCTTACATAAACAAACATTCCTCATGTCTTGCTAGGACATCACTTGGGAAATGAATCACTTCCATCCCTAAGAAGATTATGATATCAGAAATGACATCTGACCCATTGAGAATATTATCCTCATTCAACCAAGAAAAAAGGAAAAGTTATGAAATTTAGATTATTAACCAAGAGCACATGACCTACTGTCATGGGGTTGATGTTACCAGTACAGCTCTGCTGTCCAAATGAAAGTACAACGGTGACCTATGGTATGTGTCCACACAGAAGAGTATGAGGCTTTGTCTACAATAGCAAGTGAAAGCCAAAACTTTTGTCATTCAGAGGTGTTAAAGAAACACTCCCCTAAAAGACAAAAGTTTCGTCAACGACAAGTGCTGGTGTGGAAGTTTTTTGTTGGCCGGAGAGCTCTCTCCTGCCCATAAACAGTAGCTACGCTGTGTACTTTTTAGTGGCACAGCTGTAATGGCACAGCTGTGTCACTTAAAGCTGCATAATGTAGACAGCCTAAAACATGTCTTGCTCCCCTCCTGTGGGTTAGTGTGTGGGAAAGGGAGAGTATCCTCAGTGAAGGCACTCTCTGCCTTCTCCAACAGAAGTTATGGGTGGAGGTGAGAAGTAGACAGAGCCTTGAATTTGCCTCCTCGACACAACAGGGCTGATACAGAGTTAGAAGTGACTTGCACCAGGTATAGGGTTATTACAACTTACTGTAGGGCTAACATGGCTTACTGGAGTAGGCCCAAGTTAAGCCAAGCCAAGCCTAAACAAGTAACCACTGAACAAGTAATTGCGGGAACAACTAACTATTGTGGCAATGTTTATAGTAAAAAAAAAAAAGAAAAAAAGCCCACGTCTACACTGGGGTTGGGTGGGGGAAAGATCGGCCTAAGATACACTACTTCAGCTATGGGAATAGCATAGCTGAAGTCAACGAATTAAGGCTGACTTACCGCAGCATCTTCATGGTGCTGAGTCGACTGCTGCCGCTCCCCCATTGACTTTGCCTGTGCCTCCCACAGCGGTGAAGTTCCAGTGTTGACGAAAGAACGCCTGGGGATAGACTGCTACCTGACGATCTGGCGGGTATGGTACACCTGACCAAAGTAAGCAGCAGGAACACCCTGAGCTGAGCAATCTGAAAAGTGATTTGTCCTTAGAAAGAGACGGTTGTTAGTAGCTAGGAAAGAGGTATAAAACTCTGTAGTGTGTTACATGAACTGGAATTGTGATCATTACCTTGTATCTAGCCCCCCTGTGTCTGGGCCTGACCAGCATGGGCAAAGAGCTGTTACCCGCCTAAAGCAATGAGCCGGAGTCAATGTGATTTTTTTCTGGATCCCAGAGAACTGGTTCAATTGTTTTTCAGACTTGTTTTTTCAGACTGGGTGAGTTGTTCTGGATAAGCCAGGTCGAAAGGTCTCGGAGTGAATTTTAGCACTTACTTCTTACTTGCAGCAAGGGTGAACAGCAGGAACTGAATGAGCACCAACGAGCATCCCCCAGGGACATTAATTGGGTTTTCAGGGAAATTCTATACTTCATTGCTTGTCAACATTCTTTTCCTGCTCCTAAATCTGCCTCTGAAATTGAATAAAAAGCACTTAAATACTTTACATAGTATACATTCCAGGAAAGGACAGATTCAGAAAAACATGGTGTGCCTGGACTTAGCAGCTATGGGGAAGGAGGATCATTCTTCAGAATGATGGCACTGTCTTCAACTCAACTTGTTCCATTTACTTAGTCTTAGCCATGCCCTCTTTTAATTGCAGTTCACAGACTATAATTCAAGGTTGTGTAAAGCAAATCTAGTCTACAAAGATGCTTGGTTTGTATAGAAACCCATTATTATTACAAAATCTTAATGATATTTTATAGTGAGGAAATCTTCTAAATATATTATCCCAGGTGATTTTGTCCTTCTGTGTGAACCTGCTGTGAATTCATAAAGCCAAATTAAATGCACACTTGTGGCTTCCACGGATTTTTGTTAGTAAATAATAGTCAATCATGTACATACAAGAGCCAAGTTTGACTTAAAATGTTGCTTTTGATCTTACAACCAACCTCCTTCTCACATTTATTTCAGTATGAAAGTTGCCTCTATTATACAAAATATTTAAACCTTTCAGGCTGTCAAGTAATTAAAAAAGTAATCTTGATTAATCGCACAATTAAAAAAATAATTGTAGTCTGTGTTGTAATTGAAATCAATATATTTGAAAATGTAGAAAACATCCAAAAAGATTTAAATAAATGGTATTCTAGTATTGTTTTTAACAGTGTGATTAATCACATGATTAATCACAAAGCGTAGAATGCTCACTTTATATTTATTTTGGATTACAAGTATTTGCACTGTAAAAAAACCCAAAATAAATAGTATTTTTCAATTCACCTAATCTAAGTATAATAGTGCAATTTATTTATCATGGAAGTTGAACTTACAAATGTAGAATTATGTACAAAAAAACCTTAATTCAAAAATAAAACAATGCAAAATTTTTAGAGCCTGCAAGTCCACTCAGTTCTACTTTTTATTCAGCCAATCGCTCAGATAAACAAGGTTGTTTACATTTGCAGGAGATAATGCTGCCAGCTTCCTGTTTACGTCACCTGAAAATAAGAACAAGTGTTCGCATCAAACTGTTGTAGCCAGCGTCACAAGAGATTTACATGCCAGATGCATGCCACATGTCCCTTCATGCTTCAACCATCATGCTAGAGGACATACTGTTCTTCTGCTACCCTAGTCAAGGTGCTTGCGGCCTCTCAGGACTCAAATGGGCCTAATCCTGCACTTCATATTCCTTATTCAGGTTAAACTCCCATTGGGTAAGGAGTGAGTAAGAACTGCACAGTTTGGCCCAAGTTCTTTAGCCACGTTTGCATTATGCTGTATACTATGAACCTGTCCTAACACCAGCACAACCATTCACTGGAGGATCTCCTCAGGGGGATAGCATACTTTCTCCAAAGTGGGTCTTACACTAACTAGAACCCTATGAGGCTAGAAAAATTGAATATTCATCCAATTTGCAGTCTGCAAAAATGATATGCAAAGCAGATATCCACAGATGTTCAGGGTTTTAGATATAAAATTTGGATCCACGTCCATCTGCAAAAATGACTAGTGGATAGCTGCTGACATTGCCATCCCTGGGTGGAGGAGGAGGAAGAGGACAGGTGGAAGTGACAGATTTGTCTTCCAGGAATGACAGTGCCAGGCAATCACACCGGTCGTGGGGCCTCCCATAGTGCAGGGCCCAGAGTAGTCACCCCAATTTCCCCTTCCCAAGGGACGGCTCTGTCCTCGGATTTGTGGGGCTCTAATACAGTAACCCTCAAACTAAAAAGTGGAACTCAGGGAAAAGAGTTCCACTTTTCAGGGAGCCATAAACAAGATCCCAAGATCCCAGATCCATGCTGTGCTTAAAACATGCACTCGTGGGGAAAAAAATCACTTCATATTTTAATTACAAAAAGTCATGATGGTTTCAATTTCTTATAGGGTTCAATTACATAACAGGTAGTGAACTAAATGGAAAATGATCCTTTGTAATTACTCAGACAGAAGGCTAATGTCCTTATTAATAGCAGGGAAGGCAATAATTCAGAATTGCCTCAAATACATTGCCTGCCATGGAGCTTTGTGAACCAGCACCCCACATGCAGGAAAAAAGCAATTACAATGGATTAGGTTGGGCATCTGGGAATTTTGAAACATGCATAAAATCTGAGCTATTTTGCTGGCAATACCAAGCACTGCCATTCAAGTCTTTTGGGTCAGATCATGGCCCAGTCTTACATGGCTGCCCACGGGCATCCATCATGGAGAGTAAGACCCACACACACACACTCTCCTAGGCGGCTTCCCTGCACATTTGCTGCAAAAGCAGAGGGAACAGAAGCTGAGCAGAGCACCCAATATTCCCATTCCCACCTCCCCCACTCAAGAGGAGAAAGAGGGAGAGGCATGGGCAGCGTCTTGACTCACCCCCTTCATTTGTCCGCAGCACAAGAGGGTTAGGAATCTTCTGCTGGGAGAGGCCAGTAGCTGATTACTGTTCCGCAAAGGCAAGAGGGAGTCTGTGAAGCAACCGTGCCTCTTAGGAATATTTTCTTATGCTTGCTGCTCCTTAGGCAGTGCAGCTATGGATCAGCCTTTACACATAACTAGATGTTAACACATAATATAGGCCTTTCCATTTTTAGAAAGAAAGAAAGAAAAAAAGATCATATATGAGCTAAAATGTTTCCCATGTAAAACAAGCCAAGTTAGAACAGTCTTTCCAGATAGAGATATATAACTATTAAAAACAGCCACATTATAAAATCTTAACTGTTTAATTAATCAAGTTAAACAAACTGCAGTTACAGCTAACTAGGTCCCCCCTCTATGGGTCTGACTTCCATTTGTAGGTTTATGATTCTCTGGAGGGGACTGAGTTAGTCTTAATTTTTTCTTGTTTAAATTAACCACTTGAAGAGCTATTCCTTTTCTACTGTGGCAGTTTTATAGCTGTTATGTCTTTATGTGGCTGTAGTGTTTTTCTTTCCTTTCCTTTCCTGTCCTTTCCTTAATTGACTCTTTAACATAATAAGTTTTCCATCAGGTACAATGTATACAGTCTATGGACTGGATCCTCCTTTGTGGCCGAGAAGTGCTGATCACAGCAGAGGAGGGGTATGTGTAAAATGTAACTTTGCTTGATCTCTGTGCTTTTTCTGTTCTAGGGCCATTGTCCAATTGATGAGTCCCCTAAGACTTCCCTGAGAAGTGGAACTCTTAGGTTGTAAACTCTTTAGGGTCAGGGCTTTCATTTTCTAAATGTTTGCACAGCATCTAGCACAATGGCACCGTGACCCAGTTGAGGACTTCTGGCATTAGTGTAATATTAATAAAGAGTAATGTTCATGGTGAAGAAGTGCACACTTTATTGGCAGTGTCCATTTAAGTTTTGTGGATATCGGCTGATGCAATTCACATGGACTTTACCATCCTACATGGCTTGAACCTAAACTCCCAAATGAACCCTCTGTCCCAACAAAAAACAACAACAAATATTTGTATGTAATAGATCTCTCACAGAAAAAGAATGGAAAGAATGGGTTTCAGGGAGTTCCATTCCTTACTGATGATCGCTGCATGCTTAAGGTATTAATGATTCAGAACCAATCTCTATAATGTGAGATGCTTTTTTCCTGCCCTCCCTCCCTCCAATAATGGTTTAACATACAGTTATGTTCTAAGACAAATATAATTACCAATGACATAAGTCTAATGAAATATTGTTGAGGCCAGCATAACAGATCTGCTGTTATATTGTCAAGGCCAATTAGACAGAGGGCCTTTTTTTCTGAAAATTCCCACTGGAGGAAAAGAAGAATTAACTTCATCTGACAACCTATAGTAACTACTGGGAATGGTTACATGGTATGGTTTGTAATTGTAGTAAAATCTGACACAACTTGGAAACAAAACGTGGTGTGTTTCACCATGCAGGTTGTAAATTTCAATAGAGATAGTATAAATCACCTCTTAGAGCTAGCAAATGAGATCAGCTTTTGTAAGCTGCAAAAGACATGTTTCACAGACATTAAAAAGATCCTGACCTTCTGAAGTGGAAGAAGTATTTAAGAGAGAAATACAAGATAACAAAAGATATTAGCCCAATTTGCACATTTCAGATGTCATCTGGGTATGGGAGAGTTAAACACAGTTAATGTTTGCACAGTGTTTTGGAGATGTAGGGCTAGATTGTGCCTACATTGTGCATCAGTGCAGGAGAGTAAGGATATTCCCCATGCCCTTCTGCAGTCCATGTTAGGATTACCTTGACCATGGCGTTATGGTTCAAGAGAACACAGGAGCTGTGGGTCAGTTGGTACGCACTGGAATGAACAGATTGGGAGAGGCAAGGAGCAGGCAGAGCTGTGAACCCCTCCCACACTGGTAAGTGCAGCTGATTGGACACATGGGGGAATATGTTGCACTTTATAAGGAGTGTCTCAAATTACTTCCCTGGGGGAAACCAGGGAGTCTCAGGAGGGGCTGTTCCTCTTTGAGGTAGCGGGCTTCCTTAGACAGGGCCCTTACTATGTGTTATGAGCAAATAGTACAGTCTAGCCCTTAGAGATAAGTATTCATCCTTATTCATAACTTTATACCATATCCGAATAAGATCCACTGAAATATGCAAATACGGGATTAAATATGAGAAGCATTACATTATGGAGATACCTAGAAGATCTTATTCTGCTCCCAGTGAACTCAATAGGAATTTTTCTTTGACTTCAAGAGCAGCAGGATTAAGACCATAGTGTTGTGACTCTTGACAACATCATTTAAAACTTTTGGCAGAGGGTATGTTTTAGTATTAAAATATAGTTTATATAAACCTTTGCATATGCTGCAATGCTTGTCATCTGAAGTGCAGTGAAACATGTATTAAGCAATCACTCAAGGGATCAGTAAAAAGTGGTTTTTTTACTGGAGTGTCTTTTACTGGCCAAAATTTAACAGTTCTATTGCAAAGCTGAAAAGGATCCAATAAAAGATTAAATAATTTCACATAGTCAGACTTCTGCCAATAGACAGTAGAGAAATTTTCATGGAAACACATTCTCAATTGGTCGCTGACCACTTTGGAGGATGTCACTAATAGACTGAATCTATATACCATCTTCCACAATGGCTGATCTTTCTTTTCAGCTTTACAATAGAATTTCTCTCATATTATTTTTAAAAAATGAAAATAAGGTGACTTTAGTTTTTAACATACTGTCCTTTCCAGGCTACATGCAGTTGTGGTTGGAAAAGATCAAGGTTACATGGGAAGATGCTTCACTGCAGAGTGTGTGTCACTTGGGAACCAATCCCACATTTCTTGCAACCAACAACTTCTTAGTGTGGAAGTTTTATGTCCACAAGGAATTCAGGAATGGATACTGATAGAGAAAAATACTTAAGGGAGTCAGAAGCACATATCCCATTAACTTTCAATGGGATCTTAATTCCTAATTCTTTCAATTCATTTTGTAAAGTCCAACCATATGTGTTGATGTCAACTCATTAAATATATTTTAGATATCTGTATATAGTTGAGTGCATATAGTCTTTGCACTCAACTTTGGCCAAAGAAATGATCAGTTCCAGATATTATGTATTGGTAATGACATTTATCTTTGGTTGATTTAATGGCATAAGTACAACAAGGAATAGGAACTTCAGAATCATAGAAATGTAGGACTAGAAAGGACCTTAAGTGGTTATCTAGTCCACTCCACACTTGATGAGGTAGGACCAAATACACCTAGACCATCTCTGACAGGTATTTATGTAACCTGTTCCTAAAAGCCTCCACTGATGGGGATTCAACAACCTACCTTGGAAGCCTATTTAACTATTCTTGTAGTTAGAAAGTTATTCCTGGTATCTAACCTAAATCACTTCAGGTAAAACCCACTATTTCTTATCTTGCCTTGCTATCCACGTCTTGTGGATGTGAAGAACAATTAATTACCATCCTCTTTATAATAACCTTTAACATATTTGAAAAATATTGCTAGGACCCTGCTAAGTCTTCTTTTCTGAGACTAAACATATACCATTTTTTTCTCATAAGTCAGGTTTATCATTTTTGTTGCTCTCCTCTGGGCTCTCTCCAGTCAATTCATATATTTCTTAACATGTTATGCCCACAACTGCACACAATACTCCAGCTGAGGCCTCTACAGTGCTGATTAGAGTGAGTCATTTACTGCATGTGTCTTAGATATAACACTTCTGTTAATACACCCCAAAATTATATTAGTATGTTTTGCAAATTCAAATCACATTGTTGGCTCACATTTAATTTGTGAAGAAAGCGAGGAATACGTGTAGCACCTTAGAGACTAACTAGTTTATTTCAGCATAAGCTTTCATGAGCTATAGCTCACTTCATCAGTTAGTCTCTAAGGTGCTAAAAGTATTCCTCACTTTCTTTACAGATACAGACTAACACGGCTGCTATTCTTGAACATTTAATTTGGGATCTACTATTACCCCCAGATCCTTTTCAGCCAGTACTACTGCCTAGAAATTAGTTCCCCACTTTGCATTTGTACTTTTGATTTTTTCTTCCTACGTGAAGTACTTTTCATTGTCTTTATTGGATTTCATCTTGTTGATTTCAGACCAATTCTCCAATTTATCAAGTTCATTATGAATTTGAATACTATCCCCCAAAGTGCTTGCATCTTGGAGTCATTCACAAATTTTAGGAGGATTATCCATTTCATTATTCAAGACATTAATGAAAATATTGAATAGTTTCTAAAGCCATCTGAAGTAAGCTTGTCTGAATTAATGTGAGCACCCATCTGGCCACCCCCTCACTCTCCACTCTCTGCAAATAATGTGGAATCCAAATATTTAAGAATACACCCAACAAAGAAAGACAAAGGAAGATCACCATCTCTTTAACACAATCTCTGATTTAAGTTTGTAATTATGTATTAAATATTATATGCTTCATCTATAGAATGCAGATTCTGCTGTCCTTTAATTGGCCTTTGTCTGCTTAATATTTTACACAATTGGAATGACTGAATCCCTGGAGAAAGGAATCAGAGCATGTATTAGGCCTTGTAATAAATGTATCTAGGCTAAAATTTTCAAAATAACTTGATTGATTGCACTGTAAAATAAATGTAAATGCAGACAATTATGTTTATTTCCTTGTACATTACTATTTTTTCCCTTCCTTAATTGTCTGTAGTTCTGGAAGATTAATTTAAGAGTTATTGATTCAGATGTAATTAATACAGTCTGCCTTGGGAAAAATGTTGAGGGCAGGTAAAAACCTTTTAATAGCCATGAATTTTCCCCTTCTAACAAGAGCACATAAAATATAATATTTTATATTCACCAGGCCTATACTAATTTAACAAATAATTAATCTAGTTCAACATCCCCTCAAGTAATCTTAATCTTTTAAAAACAAACTGTACCCTAAAGAATATCTATTTATTTGAACAATTCATAAAAGTACATTATAAGCACTGTAGCTGTTGGTAACTTTAAAAAATAACAGGCAGCCAAGTATTCAAACTTAAGACAATCTGAATGGAACCAATAGAGTTACCATATTTTTCAAAATTTAGATAGTAAGACTCAAAAAGCATTGGGGGGTGAAGGGAGGAAAGTAGACAGAGTCCTTATAGTAATTTGACCATTGAAACTGAACAAATTGAACTTCTGTCCTTTGAAATGCCAAGTGAAATCTGCCATGTAAGCCCCCATATAGATCTACTACATATGAAATAGATCATTGTTTCTCAGTCTTTTTGATACAAGGGACTGGTTTGCTGCCTTCCTAAACTGTGTCTGGGAGAACTCAGGGACCAGTGCCAGTCCATGTCATTGAGAAACACTGAGATAGAGTACTCAGATTTCATTTGGGGGTTTACTGTTATTTTCAGAGCCCATTCTTCTATTGTTTTCCTAACCATATCACTAGCAAGCAGTTCATCACAGGACAACCACCTCAAGATCTTGCCAGTAAAAGAAAGGGGAGCCATTAATGAAACTAACACCATTTGCCGTTTGAGTTTGAAGAAGTCACATGATCTTACTTTCATAGCTGAATAAATGTTATCATCACCACTATATAACTCAGCTAGTCCTCAGGTTAACTGACTAAACAAATAAAGATGGGTTCTAAAAAAAGGCAAAGAAAAAGAAGTAAAAGGTGGAGCAGCAGCCTTGTTCTCCTTCAACCTCAGAAGCAGAAAATGCCTCATCCTAGAAATCTAAACCTTTAAATGCACCTTGTGACCTGTGATAGTAAGGGCAAAAGGAATCTGGAACTTAGTGAGTCTACAGACCTGCAAACTAGAGTTGATCAAAAATATGGGGGGGGGAGGGATAAAAACACTTTAAATTTCTGACATTATTTCCTCCCATTCGTTTTTTTTAATGGACCAGTTTTTCATTTTTGGAAAACATTTTATTACTGGATTTTTTAAAAATTCAAAACAAGTAATTAAAAAAAATAAAAAATTCTATTTTCAAAAAATCACATGAAAAGGATGACTGTCAAAATCCCCCTATACCACCCAAAGGTGATGCCTGAGTATTAGAACTGGTTGGTACTTAAAAAAAAATGTTGTCAGAAAATGCATATGTGTGTGTGTGTGTGTGTGTGTGTGAGAGAGAGAGAGAGAGAGAGAGAGAGAGAGAGAGAGACTGACCCAAACACGCTCCAAAATAACCAATAGCTAGCTCAGAGGTTCCCAAACTTGTTCCGTGGCTTGGTCAGGGTAAGCCCCTGCCTGGCCGCAAGATGCTTTGTTTACCGGAGTGTCTGTAGGTTCGGCTGCTAGCAGCTCCCAGTGGCCGTGGTTTCCCATTCCCGGCCAATGGGAACTGGAGGAGTTATTATGGGCAAGTCAGTGTAATTTTTCATTAATGCCAACGCAAATACTTCATGAACTGGAAATCTTGTTTTCAGACCAGCTATATTAAGTATGCTAAGTATAAAGAAGATAATTAAGACAAATGAACACAACAGAGCAAAGAAGTAGGATGATGGCCATAGATGGTGTTGACCAAACAAAATGAAGAGGAAGAAGACTATAAAACAAAAACAAAACAAATAAACAAAAAGACCAAATGGCAAAGACAAAAACTAAAAAAGAAAATAAAAAGCCCATATATGTATTTACATTTCCCAATGAACAAACAAACAAAAAATCCCAACAGCAGTTTAATAAAAATTCTAGCTTTTGAAAAAATACTGCTTTTCTACAAAAACAGTTTTCATTAACAAAATTTCAACGAGATTTACTGCCTACAAAGACCTAATAGATTACATGTAGGAATTAATGGATTATCCTAATAACATAGTTGACATAATCCAGAGAATACACCAAGCATGAGTCATGGCAAAATTTCTCATCCCATGTTGCAAAAAAGATCAGCTATAAAGGAAAAGAATTCACTATACCAGTAAACTCTAATCCATATGGGATGGCTGCAACCTCACCACTGACAACAAATTCCAACTCAATTACAGGTCAAGAAGGGCTAGAAGCCCTAGGAATATTAACGCAATTTACTGTACAAAGATTTGTGCCCCTCCTTGTTGGTGAATGCCAGAAAACAACCATCCTATCAGTTGCTAATGGAAATCATCAACACCAATTTCAGACAATCAATCTGCTTACCCCTTTGGAAAATGCATAACTCTACCCAGTCCTCAAAAAGCCTACACTTGAAAAATATCACTGATCCAAATACTGCCCATATTAACCTCTCATTCCTAGACCAAGCCACTGAGACAGTCAGAGGTGAGACTTTAGCTTGTGACGGCTCAACCCCATGAACACATCGCTCGGTGCTGTAATCCTTCTATGGCTTCCCAGTCTACTTCAGTTACTATTTCAAGGTCTTAGACCTGATCTTTAATGGCCTCAATCGTCCAAAACCCAGCTACATCAGTGACTGAATCTCAACCCACAGCCTATGAAAATAGGTTGTTCCTCTGTGAGAAAATAACTCACAAAGCACATGAGAGCTGAAGACAATAAATGTTCTCAGATGAAATCCAGTTATAGCTAGAGGTTTTGCAGAGATCAGCTTAATCTGGAGTCTGATCAGTTTTCAATGGATGCTGTAGCCTTCCTCCCATCTAAACAAAGAGTTCTTATGAACTAAAGAGAGGAAGAAGAAAAGAAAATACAAATATCCTAAGCAGAATTCATCTACCAGGGAAGGGTGAGGAGAAGAAAACTGAACTGGGTCAGATTCTTGGCTAATATAAATTGCCGTAGATCCATGCATGTTCAGCTGATTCAGTGGGAGGAGGTGGGGCCAGGGTGGGAAAGGGGTGGGGTTGGGGTGGGGCCGTGGATGGGGGGGCCTGTGACTCTGAGAATCTACTGTACCTTCATAGCTGCAGCAGAGACTTTATGGCATATTTTCTGCAAGGAGTAAGCCTCACAGTGTCCTTTCTAAGGACATACAAGTACTTTATTTTCTCTGACATTCTTTCCAGTACACTTAGAATGAGGATATTTTTGCTCTGTCATTGCTTGGATGGTGTGACAGGGTGACTTGCTTTCTTGAATTTCTTGCTGTTCCATTAATCCATCATGAAGTTTGACTGCTAAGCAAATATTGTTCCTTCACACACCAGCAACAAAAAATGGAGGAGCAATTTTTCCTTCCATTAAAACATGAAGAAAGACCAAAAGCATGATTATTAACAGGATTCTATCTATGGTAAATCATCCATCTCTCTCTCTATCTCCTCACGTTGACTAATGCAGTGACATTTTCACAAGGCAAATGGTTCCTGACATTTCACACCTTGGTCTTCACCCTTTTCACATCCACTTGAAAGCTTTGTATAGCTTCTTCTTTGAAAAGAACTGGAGCATCAGAAGAAAAGCCAAGGTCACATATATATGAATATATATTCAGCATTTACAATTGCGAACCAGTATGTGTGTGTGAAATCAGTTAATCTCTTTTTTTTAAAAAACCCAACACCTTCTATGCAGTATTCTCAGTGTCAGCCTGCACTGTATATGGTGCATAATTACCACCAGTTTTACTGAGGAGGTCCCATTCATCAATCTGTTTAAATCAGCAGTGCCAACTGTGTCATGTAAAACAGTTGGCAGCTGGCATTGGTGCCTGCATCTCAGCATGCAACCACAATATTCTAATACCAATTACTTCTCTGCTTGCAGAGCATTCTCTCGCAGATCTCAGATTTATACTATTCCGCTCTTTTCTTTTTCTTCTTCACACCCTTTTCTTTCCCTGACTCCTCTTTTTTTTCAGGGCAATTGCACACACAGAGGTAGCATTTCATTCTCTATTACAATCAATTAAGAGTTCATGAACAAATTGGAAAGAGTTCATAGGAGAAATAAAGAGGGCTTTACAGAATAAACAAACACTTTATTTGAAAACAGTCAGACAGATGACATGCTTTGGGTTCATTACATGGATAAGGATCAATGAGGCAATTCCAAGTAGGATTTCGACCAGGGTAGAATTGGGCATATTCCACATCTAAAACAGGAAACAAAACTAATTTAAAACCCCAACTTTAGGGAATTTAGATTTGAGATGGCTTGGTCACCAAGGCTGTGATTTCACTGGAAACATTATCTCCTTGATTCAAAGTTTAGAAAGAAGCTACAGGAACAACAGAATAAAGGCGGGGTAAGAAGTAGTTATTTGATATTGTTTATTTTTATTTTTCAAAATGCACAGATGCCTTTACACTTTAACTGATAAAACCATTGCATTTCTATATGTCTTTGTACTTTTCAGGATTTCTGCTGAAAGGGGCAAACCCTGGAGGACTTATTCATTCCCTGGTTACTATGGGCCAGACTTGTGATTCCCTTATTCTGAGAAAGACCTTGCTCTTCCTGCTGTGACACAACCATTGACTTCAGTGTGTCTACTGGTAGTAAGCTCCTATTCAACATGAGAGAAGGCAACAGAATATGGTCCTAAGTCCTCAAGTATGCAGACCTCTTACTGAGACAGATGGAAGTTTTTACTGAATAAAAACTGAGTAAAACCTTCAAAATATGGCCTGATATTTTTATTTTGTTTTCCAATTATATTTGAAAATAATGTTAATACTTTAGCTCTGATGCACTAACATCAAGCCATTTTGTTTACAAATTATCTTTGGTGAATATTATCTACGGTAAAGGTGGAAGTATAATTTGCACTGTACACTAATTATTTGCCTAGCTTAATTTGTGATTATTTTCTTAGGGGAAAAGCACTCTGGCACTGTGGTTTTGTTTAGTTTTTATTTTTTGGCCCAGGTGCAATGTAAAAGCAACCTGTAATTATTATTATTTTTTGAGGGAGGAGAGGGATATACTTGGTTTCTAAAGCCTTCAATGTTAAATTCCATCATAGAGGAAATTTTAACAGGAAATCTGGCTTTATAATGAAAACTGCAACTCTGGTTAAGTTCAGTGGTGCAAATGCATGGCAATAACATACAGCACATATATAATGACTTACAAGCTCCTGACAGGTCCTGAAGCCTGTTGCCATGGTACTGGCTTGAATTCTAGGCCAACACTGAACTGCAGGTTGTAACTCTCTCACTGCATTCAGCTGTCATTGTGCTGCAGAATATTTTCCTTTGATAGCAAATCATTGAGGTTCTAGATACAATTCTACAATTCTGGCAGAACAGGGGTGGGGGGTGTAAGCACATATATTTCACAAAATATTTGGGTGACTTTCCTGTAATCTTAGCATAAATGCAAAAATGTGGAAATCCAGTGTTAAATAAATGAGTTGCACCAATATAGCTGCATGATTTATATTTGCTAGACTCTGGCAAACACCTTCTCTCTCTTATCCCATCCCAACTGCAGCTATTTTTCTCAGAGGCACTCAGTGCATTCTGACAGCACAGAACAAAACATTGTTCAGTATATGTACAGTCAGGGAGTTTGAAAACGACAGTCCTTCCTCATTAAGTACCTCTCTCTTGTCTCTTTGGCTATCCCTCAATACAAGGATGATGTCTGCCAAGGAAATTTATTGTTCAGTTTTTAAGTGGCTGAGGAGTCCAATTCTTGCCCTGCAGATTTTCCCACAGACATAACAGGTGTAATCTTGGAGGAGACATTGTTGTTGGCTGGAGTGTTGTGTCCTTTCTGTCCTCCTTTGTCGCTTCCCTGTCTCATGAGCACATCTGTTCTCCTGTAAGTGAGCTGTGGCTTGGTGTATAGTGTGGTGCCACTGTATTCTGTTCCATGCTGAGCCCTCCCAGTTTGTTGGGTTGATGCCTCCATTTTTAAGGTGTACTTTCAGTATATCTTTGAAACGCTTCCGCTGCCCACCGTGAGCCCATCTTCCCTGACTTAACTGTGAGAAGAGCACTTGCTTCGGGAGGTGAGTGTCAGGCATTCGTACACAGTGGCCAGCCCAGCAGCATTGGTGTTTCATGACCTGCACGTCTATCCTGCTAATGTTGCTTGCAGAGAGAAGGCTGATGGTTGAGTGTCAGTATTCCCAGCTGATCCAGAGAGTCCTCCTGAGGCAGTGCTGCTGGAACCACTCCAGCCACTTGAGATGTCGTCTGTAGGTTACCCAGGTCTCTCACTCATAGAGAAGGGTAGGGATGACAACTGCCTTGTAGACCAAGATCTTGGGACCTGTTTGTAGAGCCCTATCATTGAATACTCATTTGAGTAGTCTTCCAAAAGATGAGCTGGCACAGCGGATCCTGTATTCAATTTCTGTGTCAATGCTGGCTGTTTGGGAGAGGTGGCTGCCACGGTATTAAAAATGGTCCACATTTTTCAGGGGTTCTCCGCTGATGGTGATTTGCGGAGTACAAAGAGTAGTTTGTGCAGGTGAGAGCTGGTAGAGTACCTTGGTTTTCCTGATGTTGAGAGAGAGACCTTGGCTGTGATAGGCATCTGCAAAGATTTAGGGTACTCTGTGTGTGAAAGAATGACAGCGAAGGTCAGTGATGCCAATTTTTGTGATCTTAGATTTTGTTTGGCGACATTGAAGATTGAAATGTTGGCCATCCATACAACACTCCATCCCGGTTCCGTAAGAGAGGTGGTCACGAATGAGAATAAGGATCATGACAAGATATCCTTACCCCATCCTCCCTAGAAACTGTCATCAATCTATATATATAAAAGTCAAGTGGTGTATGTATGTGTGTATGTATGTATGTATGTATGTATGACAGCGAACTCCTCCCTCACCGTTTGAGCCAGAGACTTGAATTTTGGTACACTGAGGGGTATTAGGGTCTAGATGCTGGTAAGGGTCGAAAAATTTTCAGATCTCACCTCTGACGCCCCCCAGGGGTGAAAGTCTTTCAGGGCCAATCACATCGGCTGGGCGGTTAGGTGGTGATGATGTCATAATACCCCCCCCAACAGACACCTCACTCGCTCAGCTCACCCCTCCCTCCTCCAACGGAACCCCGGAGATCCCTCAGCTCTCTGCCCCTCCCCCCTCCCAACGGAACCCCGGAGATCCCTCAGTTCTCTGCCCCTCCCCCCTCCCAACGGAACCCCGGAGATCCCTCAGCTCTCTGCCCCTCCCCCCTCCCAACGGAACCCCGGAGATCCCTCAGCTCTCTGCCCCTCCCCCCTCCCAATGGAACCCCGGAGATCCCTCAGCTCTCTGCCCCTCCCCCCTCCCAACGGAACCCCGGAGATCCCTCAGCTCTCTGCCCCTCCCCCCTCCCAACGGAACCCCGGAGATCCCTCAGTTCTCTGCCCCTCCCACCTCCCAACAGAACCCCGGGATCCATCAGCTCTGTGCCCCCCCCCCCACCTGCGAAGGTCCCTGGAATCCCTCGGCTCTGGGCCCCTCCCTGCGATGGATCCCAGTTGGGTTTGGTGGGACGGTAAGTGATTTGGGGGTGTTGGGTTCGGTCGGGGGGTGAGGTGGGGGAGTCGGGTTTGGTTGGGGGGGGTCAGGTGGGGGTGTCGGGTTCGGTCGGGGGGTAAGTGAGCCGGGGGGTGTCGGGGTTGGTCTGGGGGGGTGGGAAGGTGTCGGGGTGGGTGAGGGGTGAGGTGTGGGTGTTGGGGTTGGTCAGGGGGTGTCAGCTGTCTGCCCCCTCCCCACCTCCGACTGACCCGAGCAACGCCGGGCACTTATGCTAGTTCTAAATATAAAAGCAGAGAATACTGCATTCCCTCTTTACATAAATACACATGATTAATAAATAATAATAATAATTAATAATAGAATTTGCATAGTGCTTTCCAGCAGAGAATCTCAAACATTAATTAAAGCCTCACAACACCCCTTTTAAATTCTATATAATTTTATATTATTTTATATTATTCCGTGACAACATAGTCAGGATAACGGGCTAAATGTCAGCCTTGAAATAGCAGCACACTAAAGGCAGAAGTGCAAATCCCACTAGAGTTGTCTAACTCCTTTATCTTCCTAAAGTAAATATGCTGAGTTCCCTGAAGTTCACTGTGTAGATCTTTGGGATAAAATATGGAGCCGTGGATATAAAGTTTCTATAGCCCTTTTGTAAGAGTAGGCTTTTTTCTGCATTGTCTTGGGCCAGGATTTCCCCTTCCCTTCCAGTCGCGCAGGACGCTGTGGCTGGGTTGCCTATCTGCTGCTCTCCACTGTATACATTTCACTGGTATCATTCATTATTTGCAAAACATTTCAGAATGAAAGGTGGTATGTAGAGGCAAACGGCTATTATTTTACAAGGTGTAAACTGAGGCACAGAAAGGTTCTAAGATTGTGGTTGACTCAGGAAAAAAAGCTAGGACTCCTGAATCTCAGTCACCTACTTTAACCACTAGACCACAAAAACAAAACAATCCATTCTGGCACTGAACAATGAATTGTGCTGACAAGTTATATAAATCTCATGCTTTTTGAGGTCACTAAAGCCAAAGTTAATGGCTTCCTTGAGCTTTGTTACCCTCCTCAGGGGTGTGTGCACAAGCCAGAAAGGAGGGAGTGGAGATGGCTATAAATATTTGGCTCCAACATATGCATTACATCTGTTCACAAGGGAAATGGTGAAGAATGTTTGAAAAATCCAAGTATGGAATTAATGCTGGCCAAAGGTAAAGTAACATTTACAAAATCTTTTTTAGTAAACACTTTATCATGAGACCTCTGACCCCATGGAACATATACAATTTAAAGTGCCCAGGCAGTAGGAACAAAGAATAAAAGGAAAAAAGGAAATATGTGCAACATGGGCCAACTTCACCTCTGGCAGTAGCGTTGCTGCAGCTTGTGGAGTTAGGCCAGGGATCAATGGAACCCTGTAAGTGCACAGAAAAGTGGAACAAATTCGTGAAGATCTATTTAGGAAACATAATAATGGTCTCCTTATGTTTCAGAAGTAAAACGGTTGGAGGTCAGGAACAGTCCCTTGTGAGGAGAAGGGAAAAAAATGAGAACAATCATGAAGTTGCAATGCTAAAATCTTAGACTTGTCTTAACAATAAACACTTGGTCTAGGTCATGGTTCTTGGTTCTCAACAAAGATATTCTGTAGGGAAAAGTCACAGAGGATGGCAGTTTGCAGTGGCTGAACGGCTTCCCAATCCTTACCAGACTAAAAGGAGGAGAAAACGCCTACCATTTGCAAAGAAACAATGTAATCAGAGGTAACCACACAGAGACAGTATGGTTTCTAAGACAGGACTAATCTTTTATAGTAGAACCTCAAAGTTACGAACTGACCAGTCAACCACAAAGCTCATTTGGAATTGGAAGTATGCAATCCAGGCAGGGATGGAGATGGAACAAATATAGTACTAAACTACTGGGGAAAAAAAGTTTAAAAAAATATTTGACTAGGTAAGGAAACTGTTTCTGGGCTTGTTTCATTTAAATTAAAATGATTAAAAGCAGCATTTTACTTCTGAATAGTAAAGTTTCAAAGCTGTATTAAGTCAACGTTCAGTTGTAAACTTTTGAAAGAACAACCATAATGGGTTTTTTGGGGGGTTACGGACATTTCAGAGTTATGAACAACCTTCTTTCCTGAGATGTTCATAACTCAGACGTCCTACTGTACTTAACTGCTAAGCTGCTCTTGGAACCAGCTACCTAACTTGAGAGGCAGGGCTGTAACTAACAGTAAAAATATCAGCCATATTTTAGATACCTGTGTATGGGGAACCTCCATTTGAAGAACTGGTCCAGCCCATATCTATACAGTAAAACCTCCATTTAACGGACTAATTCGGGCGAGGGGGTGTCCGTTAAATCAAAAAGTCTGTTATTTAATAATAATAAAAAAATGAGCTGTCGGAGCAGCAGCCCGCCCGCCACAGGGTCGGGGCGACAGCTCCGTAGCCCGCCCGCTGCCGGGACCCGGGTGGCAGCCGGGAGCCGTCAGCCAGCCCGCCCGGGTCCCGGCTGCTGGGACCCGGGTGGCAGCCGGGAGCCGTCAGCCAGCCCACCCGGGTCCCGGCTGCTGGGACCCGGGCAGCAGCTGGGAACCGTCAGCCAGCCCGCCCGGGTCCCAGCTGGTGGGACCCGGGCGGCAGCCGGGAGCCAGCCCGCCCGCTGCCTGAACCCAGGCGGCAGCCGGGAGCCAGCAGCCAGCCCGCCCACTGCCTGGACCCGGGCGGGAGCCGGCAGCCAGCCCGCCAGAAATGGATCAGGAATGCATCAGACTTGCTCAGAAATTTTGTCCGTTGCATCCGAAGTCCGTTAAATCGAGGTCCATTAAATCGAGGGTTTACTGTACTGTCATTCACTAAGAAGTACATTACATTACTCTAGTGTTATTTGCTTTTTTAAAGATAATAAAATACTGGCCTTTCTGGAGCTATGCTTTCTAGGAGGACATTAGTCACTACTCACCAAATTATGGTTTGTTTTTTAAGAGAAAGCCGCTGAACTTAGCCACTTTCCTTGTGCAATGTTTAGCTGGTGACCTGCAGCAGCTAGACTAAAGTACGCCATCTGGCCTATGCAATAACCTTTCAAAGGGTTTGACTCCCAGGAGCAGGCAATATGGAAGCAGAATAACTCAAATGATATAATTCCATGCTTGAAAGCAACTCCTCTTCCGGCTTTTAATTGAGGGAAGAGATCTGGTAAGATATCTAAGGAAGCAGGGAGGACTATGACAGAGGAATATAACAGGTTCTCATTCTTAGCATGCTGGTACATGAGGACATTACATGTGTTCATGAGAGGGTACATTTTGAGGGTTATTTTGTGTCTTGTAAACTAAAATTTGTTCAGGGGAGAAGTAGAAGGGCCATGCTTAAGCAAGACACTCAGCCAGAATTTTTCTGGATGTTCCCCATTATATCTATGCACCTATATTAGCGAGTGTGAAGAGATAGACAGGGCTATCGCCTCACCTTCAAGCTGGAAATTAAGCTCCTCTTCACAGCATTGATTCATGCCCAATCCAGTGCAGTGCACTGATACCTAACAATCTTCTCGATGCAAGCGAAGGAACCAGTGGTCCTATTTCTCTTTCATTCTGTGGTATAGGAACCCACATAGATAAAGAGATACTTAAGCTGGCCTCCACGTTGAGTGACTCTAAAATGTAAAAAACAACAAAACATAAAAAACAGCGGTGCTGATGGATGAGATTACATGGAATGACATGCATGATGCCATTGTGCGGGACACTGCCCAGTCCCACAGAAACAAAACAAAACATGTTTTACAACGGTGTCTGAGTGTATATATTGAGTATATCAATATTTCCATGGAACTAATGATTGTTCAGTGTATAGAACTCAGGATTTAATATGTAAAATCAAAATGCATATGTAGATGAGTGGGCTAGAAAAATGCAGCATTTTTCCAAAACATGAAGGTTTTAACCTGATTCTTGTAAGAATCCTGGCATACGTAGTTCACACAGTGTTTGTAGGCACAGTGTATGTCTAACTGATTTCTGGTCTATAAGGACTGATTTGATCAGCTGATTTCCCCACCAGTCAGCATACAAAATGTATTGAGATGTGGTACATTATTAGGAGAAGTAAATCTCTGATTTAAAACCTCCACTGCCTTGCGGCAATACCCACTCATGAGAAAGGCTTGGGGAGTCAACCCCTAGATCAAATCCGGAGTTGGAGTCCCTAAGGCGGACTGACACTATTTTCAACGTCATTCCGGCAACTCCTGCGATGCCGCTGGTGCCAAGATGTATCGACATTGTCTTTCCCTTGGATTCATCAGCTGCATGGAGAGGGGGGGTCTGCTGCATGGGCAACAGCTGCACCTCCATATCACTCTGCCCAGGCTTGCGCCCTGGAGAGGACACTCCAGCTTCGCTTCACAGCATCGACACAACACGGGAAGCAGAAGTTTACCGGTTATAAGCCACCTGCTTGACTGGCGTAGAGCTGGTACCAGGGGTTGCTTCTGATGGTGGAAGAGATCACCACGTCTCATTGGACACCTACCGCCCGCCTCAAGCTGGGCAGCCCCCATCCAATAAGGTGCTGTCCTGCCACAGTTCACCTGCTTCACTGGGTGTGTGGGGCTTAGGGTACGAGAGTACCTGACACGTGGACTGCGAACTATGCACCGGGCAACAACAAAAAAATCAGTAGGGAAGAAACCAGCTCTCAAGTTAGGCTGCTGGAATGTATGGACCATGACAACTGGCCTGTCAGAAGACCTTCAGACAATCAGCAATTCTCGGAAGACCTCAGTCATCAACAACAAGCTAGCACGACTCCAAATCGACATTGCCTCACTGTAGGAAACACGGCTGCCAGACTCTGGGACTCTTAGGGAAAAGGACTACATGTTCTTCTGGCAAGGGAAGAGTGCTGAAGAAATTAGAGAGTATGGTGTTGGATTCGCCATCAGAAACTCTCTTCTGGGGATGATAGAACCGTGCCAACAAGGAACTGAAAGACTGCTATCACTCCGACTCCACACATCCACTGGGCCCGTCAACCTGATCAGTGTGTATGCACCAACACTCAGCGCCACTAGGGATACCAAGGACGTGTTTTATGACCAGCTAGACATGATCATTAGCAGCATCCCTAAAGAAGAGCACCTGATACTATTGGGTGACTTCAACGCTAGGGTGGGCGCTGACCACAACTCTTGGCCATCCTGTCTTGGAAAGTTTTGTGTTGGGAAAATGAATGAGAATGGGCAACAACTCCTGGAACTGTGCTCATACCATGACCTCAGCATCACCAACTCATTCTTCCAGACGAAGCCTCAGCACAAAGTGTCCTGGAGACACCCTCGCTCCAAGCACTGGCACCAACTTGACCTGATCCTCATCAGGCGGTCTGCCTTGAAGTGCGTCCTGCTTATTCGCACCTTCCATAGCGCTGACTGCGACACTTGATAACTCGCTGGTGTGCAGCAAGATGAGGCTCCAGCCAAAGAAGATCCACCGCTCCAGGACAGAGGGCAAACCCCGCATCGATGTGAGATGACTACTGGCAAATGACTACTGGCTCCAGCTCTGCCAGAACATTCAGCTATCAGCTGACATTGGAAACATCAGGGGGATCTATGATGGTATCAAGAAGGCCATGGGACCCACAAAGAAGGTAACAGTGCCACTGAAGTCTGCAACAGGCGAGAACATCCACGACAAGGGCAAGCAGATGGATAGATGGGTGGAGCACTACTCTGAACTGTATTCCAGGCAAAACACCATCAGCGAAACTGCCCTCAACGCTGTGGATGGTCTTCCCATTGAAATTGAGCTGGACGAGAAGCTTACCATGAAAGAACCGAAGAAAGTCATTGAGAGCTTTTCCATAGGAAAAGCCCCAGGAAAGGATGGTATCCCTCCAGAAGTAATCAAGTTTGCCAGCAGTGTCCTGCTAGAACACTTCCATGACCTCCTCTGCCGGTGCTGAGATGAAGGTGCAGTATCTCAGGACATGAGAGATGCCAACATCGTGACCCTGTATAAGAACAAGTGCGACAGAAGCAACTGCAACAACTATAGGGGAATATCTCTTCTGAGTATTGTGGGCAAAGTCTTTGTACGCGTCACCTTGAACAGACTGCAGAAGCTTGCTGATAGAGTGTACCCAGAGTCGCAGTGCGGGTTCCGAGCAGGGAGATCCACAATCGATATGGTTTTCTCCTTGAGGCAGCTGCAAGAGAAATGCAGAGAACAGCACAAGCCGCTACTCCTTGCCTTCATAGACCTGACCAAGGTATTCGACCTTGTGAGCAGAGATGGGCTATTCAAGATCCTGGCAAAGATTGGTTGCCCACTGAAGCTGCTGAGCATGATCCAGTCCTTCCACGATGACATGAAAGGCACAGTACAGTATGACGGCTCATCATCCGATGCCTTCGACATCCGCAGTGGAGTAAAACAAGGCTGCGTTCTCGCTCCCACGCTCTTCGGCATCTTCTTTGCAGTCTTGCTGAAACATGCCTTTGGAAACTCCACTGAGGGAGTCTATCTCCACACCCGGTCTGATGGGAAACTTTTCAATCTGGCTCGATTAAAGGCAAAGAGTAAGGTATGGGAGGCAACCATCAGAGACATGTTGTTTGCAGATGACACTGCCCTGGCCACCCACACAGAAGCCGATCTACAGTGCCTGATGGACTGCTTTGCCAGAGCTTGTGAAGAGTTCGGGCTGACAATCAGTCTTAAGAAGACCAACGTTATGGTCCAGGATGCGGAACCTCCAAGCATCGCCATCAATGACTATGTACTGGAGGTGGTCAATCAGTTCACCTACCTCGAATCCACCATTACGGACAACCTCTCACTGGACTCTGGGATTAACCAGAGAATCGGCAAAGCCTCCACAATCTTGGCCAGGCTGTCACAGAGAGTGTGGGACAACAGCATGTTGACCATCAACACAAAGGTCATTGTGTATCGCGCCTGTGTGCTGAGCACTCTCCTCTATGCCAGCGAAACTTGGACCCTGTATGCCTCGCAAGAAAAGAGACTGAACGCCTTCCACATGCACTGCCTCTGTCGTATACGCGGGATCACATGGAGTGATCGAGTGACAAACAACGAGGTGCTGGAATGTGCCAAGATCTCCAGCATGATCACTCTCCTCCGTCAGCGCCGCCTCAGATGGTTAGGCCACGTAAGTCGAATGGACGATGGGCGGATCTCCAAAGACCTGTTGTACGCTGAGCTTGCCTCCGGAAACAGCTATAGGACAGTCCTATCTTTGCTTCAAAGATGTCTATAAGAGGGACCTGAAAGCTCTTCAAATCGACATCAACAGCTGGGAAGCGCTCGCTCAGGACAGATCCAGTTGGAGACACGCTCTGACCATTGGACTGAAAACTGGCGAAGACAAGCTGCGACAGCTTGCTGATGAAAAGCAAGCTCAAAGAAAATGGAAGCAGCGGCTCCACCCCATAGCTGACACTGCCTTCAAATGCAGCAAATGCAACAGAGACTGCCACTCCCATGTGGGGCTCTACAGCCACAACAGATGCTGCACAATTAACAACTGAACATTCTCCATGGGTGCATATCCATTTTCTCCCGAGACTAATGGACGCCAACAACCAACAATGATCAGCTGATTTCCCCACCAGTCAGCATACAAAATATATTGAGCTGTGGTACATTATTAGGAGTTGTTTTTGTTTCTTGAAGAATCTTGCTTCTTATCATCAACAAAATGTTTAGGTTATCTGAAACTGTATAGGTGCATAACTAACTAATGGAGCTACCATAGCTACTAAAGATACTAATAACTGTCCTTTTGGAGGAAAGAGAAGAAGTGACTTGAGATGGACTCGAGCAGTTGTTAAATTTCAATCCCATTTCCTAGAAGACACAATAAGACAAAAACACACGAGAGGAAAGAGAACAGAATAGCAAAAACAGAAAATGCAGCTTCTGTTTCCAGTGTTGACTTTCACTTGCAGTCTCACTACACAGATATGGCACAGTCGTGTTAGCCACTCTGAGACTTGGCAAACTTGTGCCATTTAGAGCATTGTTTTTTTCTGTTTTCCTGATCACAGGCTCAAAGCAGTGTTGAAAAATATGCAGTCTTGGCTGGCTAATCAAGACTTTTATTAAACAAAAGACAAAGGGAGAGGGAGAGGAAAGAGTAGAAAAGAAAAGGACACATGATGGGGGGAGATTGACAAAGACTCACAACCCAGGTGGTGGTCAGAATTTAGCCAAAGCCAGTGGAGGTGATGAGGTCATCTGGGTCCCCCTCTCTGGTCTGGTCTGGTCAGAAGATCTTTCTGGATCAAGATGATGAAGGCCCAGTCATGTTATAGTGAATCTCAGGTTCCCAAGAGACAGTGGGGGTGGCAGCCAGGATGTTGAAAACTCTCTCCTTCCTGCTCGCCTGTCTTTTTAGACAGCCAGCATTCTTGATTTTCCCACAAAGTCTTTTCTTCTCCCCAAAAACCAAACTTGATAACGGGTGGTATAGCCCATCCCCTCATTATTTTGTCCACCAATTAGGCCTAATTTTTGACACATCAATTTTGGTCCCCCACACCTCTCTTGTTTACCAGATAGTGATTTTAACAGTCCTTGAGTTATATCAGTAGGCCTTTTTTGTTTGGACTAATTCAGTCTTTCCGTCTCCCTTTGCACCTTTTACCATCAATATTTGTTGTTATGGGTTAGTGTGACATTTTATGACTTTCATTCTCTTTTGAGCTCACAACTAGTGTAAAGTTATATGCCCAGTTATCACATAGACTCATAGACTTTAAGGTCAGATGGGACCATAATGATCATCTAGTCTGACCTCGTACACAATGCAGGCCACAGAATTTTACCCACCCGTTCCTGCAATACACCTCTCACCTATATCTGAGCTATTGAAGTCCTCAAATCTTGGTTTAAGGACTTCAAGGTACAGAGAATCCTCCAGCAAGTGACCTATCACAACAGTTTTTCTTCTCTGACTTGTTCAGTGTTTGACCGACTCCAATTCAAATGCTAGAGAACAGGGAGAAAGGTTGCTGAATGCTGAACTTAAGTTAACATATGTTTATAATACACCGTGAGGGGAGGCAGCATTCTGCAAAGATAATCTAACACTGGTACGTCCCAGTCCCCATGACTGCAAACCAACAACATAGTAATAAAAAGAGCCTTGTTGACACATTCCAAGATACAGATCAATATCAAGTTTGGTTTTTGGGGAGAAGATTTCAGGTTAGACAAATCTTTGTGTTCTCAATAGAGCTCCACATCAATAATATCTGTGATTTTCCTAGAAAGAGTAGCATGTTTTTGACAGGTTTCTTTTTCATTAGTGACTTAGACTTGTTCACCAGTTGTATTGCTGTCATTTTCATGTAGAATTACAATGACCTACAACAATAAGACCCTGGGAAACATTGTGAAATAACCAATCATTTCTTTCCAGAGATTTCAGGCCAAAGGAAAATGTAATTACTTACCAAAAATAAAGAAAAATAAATTTAAATAAACCATATTTTTCTAGCTACTCTATCAGATACAACTCTTTTTCCCCCCCATTCAACACCTACAAGGCTATGGTAGCATTGATTTTCGTGAGATTCTCTGAAGCTAAAAGACTAAAGGCATCAACATCTGAATCTCCTGTGAGCAGGTATTCATGAATCTCCAAACTCATCAGTGATTTTTGCCCTCCAAGGTTACTCACTCATAAATTACCACATACCATAAAACCGTAAAAATGCCTCTGTTTCCTCTCTGTGTGTTCATGCAGAGTAGCATTATTTATTATATTATGAAAGACAACGGCAGTTCACTTCAGTGCAGGAATGTTCCCTAGGAAATGGAAATGCTTCTGGGAGCCACAGAGATGGGGCTTTCAACAGGAAACATCACAGCCCACAAAGGGTAGGCTCTTGAGTAAAGATGATGCCACCTATGGGACAATGATGGACAGGATGCATATGATACACATGAAGTGATGCCAGCAGGAAGCATGAAAATCTATCACTCAGATTTACACAGGAAAACGAAAATATTTGAATGAAAAGGAAACAAAAAAGACCTGGGAAAAGGTTGGGGGTGGGTGTCACTTGGAGAAACAGAATGGTATTAGCTGAACAAATGATGTGTTTCCTAAGCTAATTCAGCAGGGGACTTTCAGTTTAGTTGTGAGGGTTTGGAGTGGTCTTGAGAAACAGCCTTGTAAATTATAAGTGACCTGTGTTCATTTGTATACAGTGTGCATTACAGCTGTGTGCAAAGAATAACAAGGCCTACATGTGCTTCAAAAGGATCATTTTCACTAGACGGTAACCTCAGATTTCCTTTTCATACCATGAAAATCCCTCTGTGACCAAATTCTGAACATAAAAGTCCAGATTATGATTTCACAGAAAAGACTTCCGTTGAGCTACTTCTAATTTACACTAGTTGGCGTATGTACGATCCGGAGCAGGGTCATTCTGTATTTGTGAGACAAACTTAATTTTTGCTGAAGCAACAAGGTGTCCTGTGGCACCTTAAAGACTAACAAAAGTATTGAAGCATAAGCTTTCGTGGGCTAGTACCCACTTCGTCGGATGCATGTGTAAGGGCACTGTTATCCCCTTACTAACACTCAGTGGGGTGTTTTGATTGTTAGCTCTCTGATTCTTAATTTTTGCCAGGATTCAGACTAGATCTTTGCAATGTATTATGTTTCATGTAAACAGTTCAAATTAAAGCAGCCTCTGAGTTTATTTATTATTTTCAATGTATTTCCAATGCTATTAATATGCTCCAGTAATTGTGCAGTTATTCTCCCCCCAAAGCAAGATAAAAATACATCTCATATATTTGGAGTTATATGACATTGTATTTTCCAGGAAATTGCACACACTACTTAATACTATGCACTATAATATTTATTACCTTAAAATATTACATCATTTTTACTTCACATTCATTCACAAATTGGTTTGCAAAAACATTTTATATGAATAGCATATAAATATTAATCTCTCAAAAGGTATTACTTGCAAAACTTTAGTCATTCCTATTTACTTGCTCTGAGTCTTCACTTTTCAATATTGCAAAGCACTGGTATATAGCTCATTTTTATTGTTGTTGCTATTTTATTAAAAACATGTACCGAGTACCATTAAATTCACAATGCTTTAGATTCGAACCATAGCACCAGATCCTGTTCTCAGTAAAAACAGATGTAAAAACAGAGCAACTCCATTGCTAGAGTTTCTTTATGTATCCCATGCCAATTTTTCTGTCTTGCAGCCTTGTATACAAAATTAGCACAGGGACCTATTTCTATAAACAAAACTTTCTGCTTATCAAATGCAATGTTTTGAAAGCTGTCAGGAGGGAGGTGGGAACTGCATTGGGCATGGCTCTAATACCAGTACATCACAAGATGGAGCCAAAGAGACTATTTGAGAGAAGAAACCTGAATGAAAGTGTAAGTACAGGTAGAGAAGCAATTATTTTACCTGGTAATCAGGAGGAACTCTATGGTCCTCAAAGCAGCAATTTTCCATCGCTGCTAGAATTCAGAAGTGGAATCAGTGAGACAACAGCTTTAGGGTAAGTCAAAAATAGAAGAAAAGTATCGGAACAATTTTTATAGAGGAGGTGCTGAAATTGGAAACCATGTATTTGATTATTATGTCTATTTCAAGCCAGAAAGTGATGCCGCACCCCAAGTTCCAGCACCCCTATTCTTATGAATCAGAATCAGAGAATGGCAATAAATTCGAATGTCTAGAAAAATATAACAAAACTTGAGTAAGGGGACTTACCCAGAGGAAGGGAAGTGACTCTCAAAGTAAATTTGTGGCTCCTTTCTGTAGAGTATAGGGAGAGAAGTGGATGTGAACTGCCATTCCCCTTCATTTATAGATCTAGTGAAATCATGGTACATAGTCCCCTGAATGGATTGGAGTTCTTCTGCAGCCTGGTCCACTAATGCAATGAAATGCAATGTTGCATTTAGGTTTTATATGACCCATTCCTGATTTGGGCAAATAACACTAATATAATCAATAGCATAGGAACACATTTTGGTTTTAAAATTGGACCTCACTGATTTGTAAAAATACTTTTTTGTTCCCCTTCCAGGGTTTTTTGTGAGTTTTTTTCTTTGAATGATGGAGAATGCTTTCCGTTGCAGAAGTAAAATGAGAATAAATCACCTTGGAGAAAGGTAATGAGCACTGTGAGCAGATTTTGTATCGGGAGAAGTTCTATTTTAAATTTATACATTTTATTTGCTAATTATATAAACACCTTGAAACAAGGACAGACTTCATTGTATCAACATTTGAGGATGATACTGGGATGGAAAAAAATGTGAATGCAGATGCATACCTCTGATTATCAGATTGATTTTCATCTACAAAATCCTGGTTTGGATGCTGATCTCAGTGGCAGGAGTGTAACTCTGGAGTACCTCCTCTGAACTTCATGTTAGATATTTGTTTAAATATTGGTAATTTGGGCTATGCGTGCCCAGGTTTGCAGTGATCAAGTGGCCACCATTTAATGGCTGATTAGTAGATAATAGGAGATGAGTTTGGTGGTTTCAGTCTAGTTCCCAAGTACCATTATAGTTGACTTCCTGAGTATCAGTCTCAAAAGAGGCCCATCAAAGGTGCATGACAATACTTTTATCTAGAGGGGTGGCTCTTACCATTATGGGGTTAAGGCCCGTAGGTAGAGCAGGGCAGAAAAGGTTCCACCTCAATGCAGAGTAACTGATCTCCAGATTACGGAGAACAGTTAACTTTCCAGGACTATCAATCATCTCCCTTCACTAGAAGTAAATACGCACATATTTTCCTTTTCCTCCTCCTCACTCAATGGTGGAATTCTGTCAATACCTGCCTGCTCACATTTCCTGCTGTACAAATGAAAAAATGCACAGTGAATCACGCCTCTTTAACACTGATTTTATCAGAAATTAAAGCAATAGTGTGTGATCTTGAAGGTGCCCATTCATCCAGGTTTAAAGTTATTGCTGAATTGCAATACTGTTCCCTCAATGTCAATTATTTTATCTTAGGATCCTATCAAGCTGGGACTGGGTATTCTCTGTGGAAAGATGGATGAGGTGAATTCTTCTCCCAGGTCTGTGGACAAGCTTTGGTGACACTCCGTAACAGCTACTTCAGCCTAACATATCTCTGGTCCAGCTCCCTACCCCAATCCTAGCTCACCTGTGCCCTGCTCCCAAATGCTCCCTGGACTCTGTTGTGAAGGGAGAGTCTGTGGAGCTAGGTTCCGTGGCTTGCAGAAGGTGTCCCACAAATCCAAACCCTGTCCTTACATAGTCACACCTGTTCTGCTCCATAGCAGCAGAGGTGTGGGCTAGAGCTGACCCTTACCTGTTGCAGTATTGTTGCTATTGCATTTTGTTAGCAAGTGCTCATTCTGGACAAATATGTGGAAGAAAATGATCTCTATCCTGGGCTTAATATGATAAAACAAAATGATTCCAGGAATGGTAGTATAACTGGTGCTGTACTTCAAAGGCGGCCTGTTTGAGCAATAGATTGGATACAAAATGATTTCTAGTTTCATACATCCATCTGCCACGATTCATGTTTTATCAAAGCAGTTTATATGATTCCAGGCAAGACTGTTAAAGAGCATTGGTTTCTGTGGTTGCTATGGATACTGAGCAATGCATTGTCATTTTATGATGTGACAAATTGTTTACACTTACGTGTTAATTTGTTTTTTCCAGAGCAACATCAGCTTCTTTATCTAGCTCTTCACTGCACCTGGTCATAAAACCTGAATGAAGGGGGATCAGTGGCCTGGGCACCAGGATGGAAATACCTCACCTCCCAAGAACCACAAGCTCAAATAATGACCATGTCAGAGAAGATTGACGGAGTTCCCTCAGTGCACTGTGTGCAGGTGACTGGATGAAACCTTAGAATTGAGATCCCTATGATCACTAAAGATCCCCCAGTACTTTTTATCAGAATACAGTTTTTTCTGTGTTCTTGGTCAAAAATTGTCGTCCTCCTACTGTTGTCCAATGTGAAATAGAGTAGTTGTTTGTTTGACTGCCACTGCCCAAGGGGAATGGAACAACATTATTTCAGTGGTGTTGGAGCAGATCCTCAGCTGACGTAAATCAGCATAGCCCCATGTAGGTCACTGGAGAGATTCCAATTTATACCAGCTGAGCCATTATACGAATACTGCATTGCACATGGCACTGTGGATCTGAATGGTTGCTGTCCCTTCTCCTCCTTGTTGTATATATAGTGTGATGCTGTATGGATAGTGGTTACAGTTTTTAAAGCATATTGGGATCCTTCATGATAAAAAATGCCATGTAAATATACACTATTATTAGCCTTCAGAAGTGTGGTCCTGTCTAAGATTCCCAATGCTTCTGTCTCTGCCAGATGTACATGATTTCAGAGGAAGACCTGTTGTGTGTGTGTGTGTTTCAGACCAGATATGAACTCTGTGATTTGTCAGCATTGACATTTAGTAGTTGTACAGCAATATGTCTTAAAATCTGTTCCTCCATGTGACGGGGAGGACCAGCCCCGCACGGGCTCAGGCAGCCCCTGGCCGGAAGCTCTGGCAGCGGAAGTCCCGCCCCCGCTGCACTGGGCATGCTCCAAGTGCTCAGGCAGTATAAAAGGAGTGAGCCCAGCTCAGTCTGGGCTGGCAGCCGTAGGAGGAGGACCTGCCTGGGGAGCTCCTGCGGAGGACCAGCCACAGCGGCATCTGGAGCCTGAGCCAGACACAGACCCTACCCTACCGGCAGCCCCCGGCTGGGAAGAGCCGGAGCCGGAGCCGTGGCCGGACCCTGCCTCAGAGCCTGCCGCCGACCCCAGCCGGCCGGGAGCCCTAGACCACGACCAGACTGAGGGGGTGACGGACCCATCTACATCCGGGGGATCAGCAACCAGCCGGGGGACCCCGTCTCAAGAACAGGTAGGAACCGGCCTCGGGATAGTGACGGCGTGATACTGCCCACCCGAAGACACTCAGCATGTTGCGGTGGGACCTCCCCGCTGAGTGGGTGGCCAGGCGCAGGGCCAATAGGCCACACTGCCCCAGCGAGGGGGGCTGCTATGGACTCTGGCCACTAGACCACACTGTCCCAGTGATGGGGAACTACTATTGACTCTGGCCGCTAGGCCACACTGCCCCAGCGAAGGGGACTGCCATTGACTCTGGCCACTAGGCCACACTGCCCCAGTGAAGGGGGCTGTTAGTGACTCTGGCCGCTAGGCCGCACTGCCCCAGCGAAGGGGACTGCCATTGACTCTGGCCACTAGGCCACACTGCCCCAGTGAAGGGGGCTGTTAGTGACTCTGGCCGCTAGCCCGCACTGCCCCAGCGAAGGGGACTGCCATTGACTCTGGCCACTAGGCCACACTGCCCCAGTGAAGGGGGCTGTTAGTGACTCTGGCCGCTAGGCCACACTGCCCCAGCAAAGAGCGCTACTATTGACTCTGGCCGCTAGGCCACACTGCCCCAGCGAAGGGGACTGCCTTTGACTCTGGCAACTAGGCCACACTGCCCCAGCGAAGGGGGCTGCTATGGCCCCTGGCCGCTAGGCCACACTGCCCCAGCGAAGAGCGCTACTATTGACTCTGGCCGCTATGCCACACTGCCCCAGCGAAGGGGGCTGCTATGGACTCTGGCCACTAGGCCACACTGCCCCCGCCCGGGGGCACGAAGGCTGACACTCCACAATATGCTTTAAATGGAGTTGTGACAAAACAAGTGAAAACTGAAGTCAAACAGGTTCCCTTTGCAGAACCCAATTTTAATATCTGCCTAAAACGTTATAGTCAATAAAATCAATTCATGGCAGTGACCTGAACTGATAGCAGGTTCTCATTTATGTCAAAAAGTGCCATCCTTAAACTGGACCATATAATAAATTATCCAGATTTAATGAAATTACAAAAAAAAAAACAAAAAAACCAAGCCCTGATTTTTTTTCCTGGGCTACTACCAGCACATTTTTTTTATTATACTAATGACAATGTGCCATAATAAATTCCAGATTAAGGCACGGGTACTTATAGGCCCATACCTACATCCCCATCTTCTGGAGTCACTGGATGAGATCAGAATAAGCCTAGCTTTCATTTAGAAAAAAAGAGTCATGGATGCAAAGAAGAAATTGGAAATTAATAATACTTTGCTGTTATATAATGCCTTTCACTAAATGTGAACTGTGTGTAACTGATTTTTTGTCTGCGTTGCAGACAACCTAAAACAATAGTTTCAGGAGTGAACCGCTCCACTTAATTCTAAAAGCAGGAGGTACATGGGCATAGCACAGGCAGGACTATGGTACAGTGCTGGGGACCCTGTTTAGTGCCTGAACCCCAAATTGGGTTTATTTGGTGCCAACCAGAACAAACCAGAAATCTTTTGTTTATCTTGAAAATAGGTAACATCACTGCATGATTCTTCTCACTGCCTGAGGTAAGTGATTCCATTTTGACCTGGAGGGATCATCTCTGTTGTGAGAACGAAGTCTCCATGCCAGTTTAATACTTGACCTCTCGATTGATGCCCCCAATAAGGGTGTTAGTTGTGATGATGATTTCTGTGATGTGGACATCTATCAACTGAGTAATGGCCAAATTCTCATTTCATATACTTTAGTGCACCAAACAGACATACGGTGGGGATGACTCTTTTTTTCTCCCCATTACTATTGACCTGAGTTGAATTCTAAAGCAGCATTTTTTTAAAAAGGATTTTCACTATGAGGATATCTTCAGTGGCAGAGCCAGTCTGGACTTAATTTTGAAAATAGTTTTTCATATGGAAAATCTAACAACTGTATTCTGGGTCAGTTATTTCTAAATTAGCATACAAGGAACTCAGACATATAAAATGGGAAAGAAACTACTGGGAGAAGTAGAACATTGTTTCAGGATCTCATGATTTTCAGTGAAGGGATTATTTCAGAGATGTGTAAATCACCACAGATTTTTACATTCAGGTTTTTATAGTGAGTTACAAATTCAGGTACGAGTTGAAGAAATTAAAATTAAAGGGTGTAAGAAGTTAAAAGCAGTTTTCAGACGTAAATAAATCAGATGAGATAGTTGTCAAACCCAACAGGTTCCAGTTTCACTTCAGGGATGAACATTTTCACATACATCGACTCGACAAGTCTCAAAATTCTGCAGAAGTTCTGTAAAGTTACTGTAATTAGACACTTGTGGCTGGCCTATGCCAGCTGACTCGGTCTTAAAGGTCTGAGGTCAGGGGCTGTTTAATTGCAGTGTATATGTTAGTACTTGGGCTGGAGCCTGAGCTCTGGGACCCTTGCCTCTCACAGGATCCTAGAGCCTGAACATCTATACCACAATTAACCAGCCCCTTAGCTTGAGCCCCATGACCCCAATTCAGCAAGCATAGGCCACCTGTGGGTTTTTAATTGCACTGTAGACATACCCTAAGAGTGTATTCTGGAATAGAGAACACTAGAATGGATCCAATTGAAAACATCCTTCAAGACAGACATAGGTTCAACTGCATAAAATGGATGCTGAATATTTTGTCCTTTTTATTCATTTACACTACATTCGTTGAGTTGATTATATACCAGTTACCAACCCACATGGTATCAGGGTGGTTCCTGTCATTCTGCTAGCTCCCACCTGGGTTGACTGTTTGCCAACATGTCATTAGCAATAATGTTCTGCCTTTTAAAACAAATAGTTAAAGTCATTAAATAGTGGCAAAGAATGTTGAAACCAGCTCACAAGAAGACAAGCCCAACATGAAGGCCTTGTCTACATGGGAAAATTGTTGCAGCATTTCAGACCCCACCCTCCTTGTGTGTGTCTGTTCAGTTTGGTTTAAGAGGCCCAAGTATTCAGGCTGCTAACTTCTGAGCCTGCGTACCTAGTGTAAACTGGCAGGGGTGTTGGAAGCTCCTTAAAAGTGTTGGGTCCACAAGCACTCAAACTGTGGCCCTGCCCCATGAGCTCCTATCCTTCCACTGCCCCTTTCTCAATAGCCCCATCCCCACACCACCCCTTCCCCCAAGTCCCTACCTACCACTACTTCCTCCCAAACTCCTGCCCTTGCTTCGCCCCTTCACCTGAAGCCCTGCACCACCTCTTCCACCCATGACCCTGCCCCAACTTGCTCCTCTTCCCCACCCTCTTTCCTCCTGCTGATCACCCTTATGGCTGGTAAAAAGTGGAGGGCATAACCCTCCCCCCTTTTAAAAGTGACGGGGCCATGGCCTCTTGTCCCCCCCTCTCTTCTGGCACCCCTGTAAACTGGTAAGTAATTGGTTTCTAAGTCATTTTGATTAGACTGGTATAATGTTCTCATGCAGACAAGGTCTATGTTTATGCAAAGCAATTTCCATTGTACAAGTGGAGGCACTTTTGATGCTATTTCCTTCTTTGAGGACCCCACTTTTATGACACAATTGTTTAAAGCATTCATTCTCTTTGCCTGCTCTCCACCAGAAAAGAAAAGTAACAGAAAGAATGAGACACAAATATATAGCCTTGTATTTACTGTGGACAGTTGGAGCAAGAAACATTACATTCTCACTCCCTTTTTCAATGACAACTAACTACTGTACTTTGTTATTCCCCTTCCCTCCAGTAAAAATAGCTCCATAGAAATTATCACTAGTTCATAAATAATCAGCAAGAATAACAGGCTCAGTTATTAACTCAGTCAGAAGCTGGTATCTCTTGCCATCTCCTCTTGACAATGCCATTACAGGTGCATTTTGAAAATTGTTTAGTGAGGGGATTAGTGCTATAGATTTTTCAAAGCAATAGTAGCTATTTTATCAAATCTGTCCTTTTTCAGGAGGTGACTTTTTTTTTGACTGGAAGCAGTAGATAAACCTTATAGTTTTAATCAGATACCAGACAATTATTCCAATAACCAAATGAACATAAAATCTCTAATCATTTCTATATTAAATGATAGGCTACAAAATTCCCTGTATTTATTTTTCAAAGTGTTTTAACTAACTTACTGATATTTAAAGGCACCATTCCTGGAAAATGAAATCTTCTAGTCACAGCCTAGTTCAGGGATTGGCAACCTTCAGCACGCGGCCTGTCAGGGAAAGCCATTGGCAGGCTGGGATGGTTTGTTTAGCTTCAGCATCCACCGGTTTGGCTGATCACAGATCCCACTGGCTGTGCTTTGCTGCTCCAGACCAATGGGGGCTGTGGGAAGCGGCAGCCAGTACATCCATTGGCTCGTGCCACTTCCCACAGCTCCCATTGGCCTGGAGCAGCGAACCGCGGCCAGTGGGAGTTGGGATCAGCCAAACCTGTGGACTCTGCAGGTAAACAAACCATCCTGGCCTGCCAGTGGCTTTTGCTGATGGGCCGCATGCCAAAGGTTGCCATTCCGTGGTCTAACTCAAGTTACTGGGCTCAGTATAGGGATTACTGGGTGAAATGTAATGGCCTGTGATATACAGGAAGTACAAGATGGTCTTTCTGGCCTTGAACTCTATGAAACTATGAAAGGTGTACTAGAGAGTCCATAGTTTTATTGTTTCCTTCCAAGCTTTCTCTACTTATGTGGTGTGGAATTCACAACATATTGTGGAATGGGATTGTAGTGTGGCAGCTGCCCACGCTGGCATGGCAGGGGTTATAGCAAACCAGAGAGGTTGTGCAGAGCCCCAGACAGTCCTGGAAGGGAGCCAATCAAGTGGAGGCTTGAAAGCAGCTCATCAGGGCCAGCTTGGGCCCTATAAGAAGGCTGCAGGGCAGAGAGGAGCTAGGTCTATCCCTGGAAGGCAAAGGGAGAAGAACTGGCTCTTGGAGAGAGAAGCACCAAAGACATAGCAGGGCTGAGCAGGGTCAGCAGAGGCTGGGAGCGCTCTAGGCTGACAACTGCCAGACTCGGGCCCTGACACAATGGGGCAGAGAAGGTGCTGGGGCTATGGGGAAGAAGATAATAGAGGAGAGTTGGAGGAGGTCAGTAAGTGGCTGCCACTAGAGGGTGCCTGGGTCAGGGCCCAGAGTAGCGGGCAGGCCTGGGCCCTCTCCCTTTCTCCCCATTTGCCAGTGATGAGAGTGTCTAAGCCAGACTGCAGTTTGCCCTTGGAGGAAGGGGCTACACTGAGGACTGCAGTGAGCCATTGAGGCAAGTGATAGAACCAGAAGCTTCCAGTCCCCTGGAAAGTGGGGAGAACCAGTGGAGTGGGCACAGACAAAGGGCAGTGTCTAGAAGTGGGAGTGATGTGGGTCTACCATGCGGATGGTGGAGATTGCGAAAATAATGGAAGGTGAAACACCACTAGCAAAGAGCTAATTCCCTAACCAACCAGCAGGAGGCACCTCTGTGGTGAGTCCAGCAGCATTACTGGGATGTTTCAAGCTATGTCTTTCAGAGTTTATTGGAACCTTCAAGATCTCTTTCTGGAGATCTCCACTCTGGAGTTTTACCATACCAAGCAGGATCTCATTTGCTTCCTTGATGTACGCCAACCTGGCCAGCAGTTTTCAAAGAGGAGGCTGGTTTTACTTTTGTGTGGCAATAACTTTTCTGCATCTGCTTATGAAGGCTCAGCTTCTTAATAGAGTGGCTATTTTTTGTTTTAAGTAAACTAGTTGTAGACCTTGTTGAAAAATGGGGAGAAAACCATCACAAATGTCATGAAAAAATATTTCTTGTTTTTTTTTCTAATTCAAAATAGTTGTAAGTGACAATTTTTTCCTCTAGATATCTACTCATTACTAATCGGGTAAGTGATTCCAAATAGGTCTTTCCAGATACATTTTGTTACAAAATTATAGTTCAATAAGGATCCAAATTATCCTCCTTTGCTTTCTTGAGTATACTTTTTCATAGTTTGAAGAATTTATTCTGCTAGGTCATTTGACTGTTGGTAGGAACTTGGTTCAATTACACATTCATTTTTCTTCTGCACCATTATTTGTAAAAAATTATCAGGAAATCTGTGTCTTGCAAAAATAGATTTCAGATTAAGATGACTAGAATCAAGGTGGTGAGAATGACTAAATTATCTTTCAGTAGTATTTGCCTTCAGTATAAAGATCTTTCTTGTTTTTTCCTAAGGATGCGGGTTACTGATAAGTTAGGCTGCTGTCATCATCAATATGTTGTTATACTGAACGTTTCTAGTGTGGTGTTTAATTCTGTGTGCATACCAAAACCAGTCTTGTAAAGAATTCCTCTGGCTCTCCTTTTGTACAGATGTTCATGGATATCACATTTCTAATTTCATTCTGCAAGGAATGTCTCATTCCTCTCCTTTTAACAATTACATGACCAGTAACCATTCAGTATTTGAACAGAGCTGCATTGATGTAGCAGGGATGAAACTTCTTCTCACCTTTGGCTATCCCTCAGGCTTCAACTTTCTGAGGGCTTGAACTTTTGCCTCCTCATAAGGTACAATTCTTGTATCACCAGTAGCGGATCAGTATTAGTAGAGATTGGAAGACTTCAGTAAGCACGTTCTTGTTCTTCTACCTTACATCCCATGGTACTCTCAGCTTCTGATGCATATATCCTATTGTATCTGCCAGAACTATGGACTTATGCTTAACTGGATGTTTGGATTCTCTTCAGTCTCACTAGTAACCTGTTATTCTGGCACAGTTTGCTCCATTCAAAAGCTTTTTAACGATGGCTCAATGGCTTCTAAAGGTTTATGACCAGTTTCTATCTCAAATTGTGAAAAATGTGGGGAAACCTCTGGAACCTATCTAGTACAGTGTGCATCTCTGTTTCAATTTGGGAATCATTCTGAAAGTTTCAAACCACATTGGAACTTGCGTTCCAGACTATCCTGCAAAAAGCTCCACCCTCATGGGGATGCGGGGGGACGAGGACTCCAGACTTCCTTATAAGTTTTAAAGGGCTGATTGATCAGAGAAGGCATGCTGCACCAGAGTCAGAAGTCAACATGGATTAGTGGACAGTGACCGATACACCTGATACAACTACATCCTACCTCAGCTGTACTCGGGTGTTTTGTGAAGCCATGTGTACAAAGTGGTTGTGCAAAACTGCATATACATTAAAAATGTGTTGTTTTTTTTCACACCCATAAAGCCCTCATCTCTCCCTCTTCTTTTCCTTCTCTCATTTTTACCGTTGAAATCAAAACGATAGCATAGTGATAGCTATTGAGAGGCAGATCCTTAGCTGGTGAAAATTGTCATCATTTCATCAATGGAGCTGTGGCAATTCACCTCAATTGCAGATCTGTCCCTCTGTGCTCAATCTTATTCTCATTGACTTCAGTGAGAGGAGGGTCTGGGCCGAGCTGAGATTTATGTCAAAATGGTGTACATTTAAATGTCCCTTACTTGTCGGAAGAAATGTGTAAAAATCAGCCGCAACCTTCCACAGTAATGCAGCTTTTGGAACACTATTTACATCAGGAGTTCTCAATCTGGGGGTCGGGACCCCACAGGGGGTCACGAGGTTATTACATGGAGGGTCGCGAGGTGTCAGCCTCCACCCTAAACCCCGATTTGCCACCAACATTTATAATGGTGTTAAATATATAAAAAGTGTTTTTAATTTAGGGGGGGGGGTCGTACTCAGAGGCTTGCTATGTGAAAGGGGTCACCAGCACAAAAGTTTGAGAACCACTACATACAAGTTTAGTCAAAGAAATTGCTATCCTTTTTCAAGTAATCTGTGAATACATTTTTCCATCCATCATCCAGTTCTGTGCAATAAGAAATGTTCCCAGATTTCAGGTTTTATTACCTCCACTTTCCGGTCTTTCAAGTGTTCCGATAGCAGAGATGAAATCCTGGCCCCATTGAAATTAATGACAAAACTCCCTTTGCCTTTTAGGATTTTACCCCAGATCTTTATCCTGTTTCTTTAACTGCAACTTGCATGAAATAATAGACCAATGATGCTTTGAGGGTTGTTAAAATGGAAGCTTTGAGAAAGTGCTGCTCTGTTATACTGCATGCATGATAACTGATCTTTGCAACTGATTCTTTGACTATGTTCCAAACTTTCTCACAGAGGTTTTAGCTTTACAAATACCCACAGTAGATGTTTCCTTTCAAGCATGACAAAAAAGAAAAAATACAGCAGATCTGAAGCCTGCAATTTTAGAAAATTACAGTACAAATGTGTTGATTTTTTTTAAGCAGTCTCATCTTCACAGGGCTGTAAATGATTTCTTTCCCCTCCACTCCCCGAAAGAAAGAAAGAACAAATGGGGAAAGGGGATGAAAACAAAGATGGTTGCAAGACTAATGGAAATTCCCAGTGGGCTTGACTTTTTTCTAGAAGAAATTAAGAGCAGAATTCATCAAACATTAATGTTGAGAAGTCAGAAATTCTGGAATGTTTGTCCAAAGTCCCAAGACCCAGAGCAAACTCTGTCATCCTGCCGGGCTCCAGTAGAAAATCAGAGCCAAAACAAACATAGGCAGAAACTCCATCTGACTGATCGTGTGGAAACAGCTGTAACCACTTAGGTGGAAAACCACCTCAGATTCTTCTCCCAGAAAACACTGATGACATGGGAGATGGCGAGCAGGAAAACTCTGTCAGAGTCTCTCTTCAGCTCTGTGGTCAGGAAACTATTTACTTTCTCCATGACTGTAAATAGATGGATTGAACCATGGTCACAATAAAATGCAAAACACAGAAATGCTGAATGCCTCCCTCTTTTGTCCTTTCTCTTGTATATTTCTTAATGCTTGATCTTCGCTTGCCATCCACTTAGGTCATACTAAACATCTTCTGTTCAGCCTTTTTCTTATTATTGTCTATCGAGGGCTTTTGTCAGGTGCTTTTCAGCTGGAAAGTAGGAAATATGCTGGAAGAAATAACAAACAAACAAAGCTGAAAGAAAGAAAAAAGAATCTATCTTAGCCTGTTGAATCACAGCTGGCCAAGCTGTGAACGGCTTCCCTAAGGAATCTTGCAGACAGAGGTAAACAGAATGAAGGAAGTACAGTAAAATCTCAATATAACGGACTAATTCGGGCGAGGGGGTGTCCGTTACAGCTGAAAGTCCGTTATTTAATAATAAAAAAAAACCCGAGCTGTCGGAGCAGCAGCCTGCTCGAATTAGTCCGTTATATCGAGGTTTTACTGTATCACGGCAGCCAGGAGCCGTGAGTCAGCCCGCCCGGGTCCCGGCTGCTGGGACTCGGGCAGGAGCCGAGAACCGGCAGCCCGCCCGCTGGCGGGACTCGGGCGGGAGCTGGCAGCCCGCCCGCAGGCAGGAGCTGGCAGCGAGCCCTCCCGCTGCTGGGAGCTGGGCGGCAGCCGGGAGCCGGCAGCGAGCCCTCCCGCTGCCGGGAGCCGGGCGGCAGCCGGGAGCGGGCAGCGAGCCCTCCCGCTGCCGGGACCCGGGCGGCAACCGGGAGCCGGCAGTGAGCCCACCCGCTACTGGGACCCGGGCGGCAGCAAATAGTGTAACTGAAGTCAAAGTATCTTAGATTGACTTATCTGGCTGTTCTCACAGCGACGAGTTGACTGCTGCCGCTTCCCCCATTGACTCCACTTCCTCCTCTTGCTGAGATGAAGTTCCGGAGTCGGTGGGGAGGACGTTCGGGGATCAATTTATCACGACTAGATAAGAAGTGATAAATTGATCCTTGATACATTGAACATTACGCACCAATCCGGTGGGTAGTATAGACGTACCCTTAGGTATGTTAAGTGAAGGGTGAGCTCACAGCTGTCAAGAGGTCTGTGATTCATCCAGTCATTAGTACTTCTCTGTTTAACAGTACAAGGGAGTGGAAAGACATGATGAGAACGGCCCTACTGGGAGGGTCAGACCAAAAGGTCCCTGTAGCCCAGTATCCTATCTTCTGACAATGGGCAATGCCAGGTGGTTCAGAGGGAATGAACAGAACAAGTAATCATCAAGAGATCCTTTCCCTGTCACCCATTCCCAGCTCCTGGAAAATAGAGGCTAGGGACACCATCCCTGCCCATCCTGGCTAATAGCCCTGGATGAACCTGTCCTCCATGAACTTACCTAGTTCTTTTTTGAGCCCTGTTATAGCTGGGACCTTCACAACATCCTCTGGAAAGGAGTTCCACAGGTTGCCTGTGCATTGTTTGGAAGAAATACTTCCTTTTGTTTGTTTTAACCCTGCAGTGTATTAATTTCACGTGGTGACCCCTATTGTTATCAGAAGGAGAAAATAACACTTCCATATTTCTTTCCATTTTGAGGGGGGGGGCTTTTAACTCGGTAACCCCTTGGTCAAATTACCCCAAATTTGGATCCCTAGTATTACTCCACATCACCATCAGCCATACTGAATTTCAAAGAAATATGATTAACTGTTCAATTTTTAGAGCACTTACAATAATCAAGCTTTAAGCCACATAAAGTGAAATAGAAATTCCACTAGCTGTTTTTTTCTGAATTGGCACATACCCAGTGTAAAAAAATGAATGTTTTCTAAAATTCTGTTCTCAGTTTGGGTCCCCCAAAGATTTAGTGGGTGCCATTGCACTACTCTGGGTAAAACCCTACAAATTGAAAGATCATTTTGTCCACATCACATTAATACTTTGATCTCTACCTCTTGGGGAACAAACAAACAGTCTAGAAGCTTTTTACAAAATGGCTATTTTCCTCTGCACTTATAACTCCAGAACTCTTGTCTCAAATGACTCCAGATTTGGGGCACTAACCTTACCCTGCATCCTCCCCAGTCACACCAGATACTAAAGAAATCAGACTAAACATGTTGATTTTAGAGGACTTAGAAAGACTGAACTTTAAACGAAGTTGCGAAACAACCTTAACTATAGTGGCACAGCTGCTGTAGACTGGCTTAAGGAAGGTCAGCCTTTTCTTCCAAAGGGCATGCAAGAATGCTAGGGCACTCGCAAGCACATGGGAGAGTCAGGTTCACACCCCTGCTCCTCTCAGCCTAAGTGGGGGTTTGAACCCCAACTACCCACATTCTGGATGAGAGCTCTAACCACTGGGTAATCAGACAAAGCAGGGTCACCACCACTTCCTGTGGTTTTGGCTCAATCTATAGCCGTACTGCCTCTGAGCACGTCTATTAGATCAGGCCCAACAAATGAGATAGATGGGGAAATTCCTAGCCTGAGAATCCCACCAGGGTTTAATCCTGAGCTAGGTCCTGGGCATGAGCCGTTAGGTAGCTGTGTGCATGTCCGCTGGAAGAGTTTTAGCCACTTAGGAGCCTTTATAGGTGCAAACGTCAGTGCCTAGGGAATGTAGGCACCTACAGGGTTAGGTGCCTAATGTGGAAATTAGGTACCCACGACTGGAACCCGTAATCTCTAGGGAATGTTTTGTAATTGCATGGATTCACTTATTGGTTAAAAATTGCAGTTATGTTTTCCAGTCACTGGTAAGAAATGGTCATTCTGCTCTGCATGTAAGTTATAAAATATAAAATACAACTTATCTAATTTCATTTAACTGTCAAAAAGGAAAAAAAAAGAATTGATACTTGAAATGTGTTACATTACAGCATTTAATATTTTATGGAGCTATAAAGATTATATAAACTAAATCCTGGTGATTTACTATGCCTGTGTTTCAGGGATGCTGCATTTCTAGCGTACATGGGGGATATTAGCAGAGAAAATCATGCTATGATCAACAAAGCCACAACAAGATCTTTCCTGAGTCTGATAATCATTTGAGTCACGAGTAGGTAAAGTGGGCAGAGTCGTGGAGATAAAAGGGTGTGAATGGGAGGAGGAAGCCAGAGAAACCTGATGGCTGCTACCTTGATAATCAATGCCAGAATGATGTCAAGCTGAAATGAGAACAAGAAGAGTCAAGTATTATATGTATCCTTTTTACACAGCTGCAGCTGGACCAGAGCCCAGGAGTCCAGAGAGGCCAGCAAATCCCCTTCCTCGGAGTAGCAACATAACAGGAACATCTGTTGTCGTAAGGAGGGAAAAAACATAATGCCACAGCGGACACCTCTCTTTGCATACATGAACCCCCTAGACCTAAGGGCAGTAATCTATGTTCCCTCTTGTGAGCCTGTCAATGGTTCTATGCAGTCCTTTTTTGGTGGCTCACTTTTGTTGAACTGCGTCTCCGCTGTTTAACTCAAATTAGCCCAGTTTGTCAACTTAATATAAAACAATCAATCAGTCCTGAAACTCCCAGGCTTGCAGTCCTCCTCTGATTCCATATTAGTTCCCTATAGGCAGCCTGGTATGGGGCTATTATCTCAGGCCCTTCTGTTTCCCCTTCACTCTTTGTTCTTCTTCCTTTATTGCATGGCTTATTTTCCTTATTGGTGTCAGTCCTGGGGCATGTCTCCCTGACTGGCAGTTCTGGCAGCTGCGCATGGGTGTGGTCAGCCTGGCTGCATATAAGTGGGGAAGACTCTCTTTCTTCTACCTATGTTCTGTGTGAAGTTTGCAAACCCCATTGCAGAGCCACATGGAAGACTGAGCAAGCGAGATATATGCTGGGTCCTCAAGCACCAGTTTCAGAGAACCCAGTTCAACCTCTGGCATCCCATGCAGGGGGCAGGGATTGAGTGTGCCTGCTTGTTACAATCTCCAAGGTAGCAGAGGTATCAGATTGGGGCAGCTGGGGAATGAGCATGGATTCCATAAAGAAGTGCCTTTGAATCTTAATCAGTGAGAGAGGAAATGGAACCAGCAAATAGTTGCAGTAGACACAATGAGCCAGTAAAGGTGGAGAATGATGGACGCCCTCTCTCAGGGCTAGCTGTACAATTTTTTAACACTCCAGACAAAAGCATGTTCCCAACCTGCAGGAGGAGAGAATTTAGTAGAAAGGCCCCTTTCCTTCCCGTCACTCTATTGGAAAGAGGAGGTCAAATCGGCCCATCAGCTGCAATCCCCCAAAGTTTGCTTAGTTTATTTTTGGAGACCAGCCTTATCCTCTTCTGTCTCTTAGGAGTATGATGAGTCCAAGTAAATAAGTCCCTTAATAGCTCCTGTAGCACTCAGCACATGAACATGAGGCACAACACCCTAGTGACTGATGTGACTGGAAGAGCGGCTTTACCTAAATTCTATGCCCCTTTGTATGAGGTACTTTTAATGACTCCTCTAGGGGTCCTAGATTGGAAATAGAGACATACCTGAGACACGGACCTCAGAAAAAAGCCTATTTTTGAGAGGTTTGGTTAAGAATCTTCTCTAAACAGATCTCCCAAACCATTTGAGATACATCCTCCAAGAGTAAATAATTTAAAGTTGGTAAGGATCAGCAGGAAAAGATGAATGATTAAAAAAACAGCAATTCTCATCTGTATGAAAATGACCCTAACAGTAAAAAATGGAGGAAAAATATAAGATCTAGAAGTAGAATGATATTGAAATCTAATGTTTTTCAAAGTCTTCCATAATGCATCAGTAGCACTTTAATGGTTCATTGTGAGTTACTGTCTTTTATCTAAAAACACCTGCAAAATCAATGCATTCATTATTCACACATAAAGCAATGTTTTTAAATTACCGCAGATGTGCACAATTTTTATCCCAAAAACTCTGCATCCACAGTAAGGGCCAATAAGCTGCAAGGTTTCATTTTCAAAAAGGAAATGTGTTTTTTGAATTAATACAGAATACAAATATTTCTGACATTTGCTTATTTGTGGTCTTATCTCAAAAGTCTACTAAACAGATGTGGGTTGTGTTTTTTTTTAATTATGCCAAAACATATGACTTCTCAATCTGAGAACTTGTATTTTAAACTACTGTCCAAAGGGAATTTTTATCCTAGAATTATAAATGGTTAAATATTGTGTTTTATAACAGAAAATATGACAGCCCTAACCTATAACATCACAAACTCAATACTATAATACCCCTATCATCTCTTCACAAGTTATGTCACATAAACATGTCAAAATGCTTGACATGTTGTGAATACTTGCAAAGAAAAAATTGAGAAAATTTACATAAATACATTCTAGGAAAAGTCTTATGACTACAGAAGCCAACCAAAATTCTCAACAGCAAATGAAAGAATGCTACTGAAATCCATAAATTAATGGGTATCCTTTATGGTTGGGACTGCTTTCCTATATTTGTTTAACTGTCTCAGTGCTCTCAGGTACCTGGTGTGCCTCGTGGTCTGTAGTAAGGATGGATGAAATAAAAATTGACCCAATATTTCATTTGAAAATTCACATTTTGAACTTGACACGAACCTTTTTACTAGGTTCAGAAAAATGGAAAAAACTTTCTAAAATACATTACATATCTCTTGTACCAGCTGGAACTTGAAACAAAGCACCAAAATACTGTCACCAACAATGTACCACCTGAAGAAGAAAAAGAAGCATTAGAAATATAGTAAAAAAAACAGTTCTTCAAAATGTATGGCCCAATTTCCACATGACCATTTCAAGCAAGCTCAGAAGCTTGGGATGAAACAGCATGTCCAGTGGTTAGAGCAAGGAATTGCTAGTTGGAGAATTCCTGATTTATCACTGATTATCCATGTGATACTCATGTTACTTAGCATCTCTAGTGCCTCTGTTTACAAATCTGTGAAGTGATATAATACTGATTTAAAGGACTGATGTGAAAATAATGTTTTTGTAAAGCATTTGGAAAACCTTGGATGAAAAGCATCCTGAAAATGGAATTATTCTTACATTACAAACTTAATTCATAACTAGTTAAACTTTACTGTCATGGAAGTGCTGACAATGCTATAAAGACTCAAGGATAATCTCTGCTCCAAACAGGTTACATCTTGAAGCTTCTTGTTTCTCTGCTATGGTTCCGCTTTCATATGACAATGTTGTGCTCTGGAGAGTAAAATGAATATGGCACTGAGTAGCCCCATATTGGGTAAAGGGAAGTAGAGGAAAATAAGGCCTTTGGAAGAATATAAAGATGGACTGCAGAGAGCCCAGGATGCTTGTGGAGAAAAAGAAAGTTTCAGGGAAATGTAAAAGGCTGCAAAGTGGGATGGCCATACCTAGTCTGCACCTTTAAGGATCCTTTCTCACTAATTAAAACCTGATGGAAAGGCAAACACAATCCATATGTTTTTTTCTACACCCTCTGAGCTGCCATGTGGCTGTTTGAAGCTACACATTGAAAACGACTCTTACTTCTTTTCAGTACATATCAGCCAAGAAAAATGGGGGAAAGTGGGGGGGGGGGGGGGCTTTGTGTCACAAAACCAACCAGGAGATAAGAGCTTTTCTACTTACAGAAGACCATTCAGTCTGTAAAAACTGGCCTTGTGTGCATTTTCAAAACACAGAGTCACTGCTGCTGACCACATTAGGGGAGAGACTAAAGACCCCAAGTGACAGATTTTCAGATACTGATTAAATGCTGCTTTAAAAGATCAGTTTGGTTGGAATGAGGTGGTGCTATTAAACTTAGCTGCCACCTTTTGAGATGGTGGAAGACTCTTCCACTGAACCCAGTGAGTATGATTTTATTCTCGATTGCTAGAAGAGCTATTTTTGCTCTCATTTTGAGGCATAAAGCCACATATGGGGTGGGTGTATAAAATCAATTTTCTTAACAACCACATAGTCTGAAGGCAAAAGTATTCAAGAGGGAAAATCCTTCTGACAACAGCGCTCTGAAATGTGAACGCCGCAGTCTCCACAGGAACACAGAAAGGCAGCAAAAGTTTAAAAAAACCTTTCAGATTTTAATTCATGTTACATTCAGATGCTTCCAGACAAGAGACTGCTTTACCGCAGATCAGATTGTACCACTGGCCTGCTCCCTTTATTAATTTAAGCTGTCTCTGGCTGCACTGAATGGGAAAGTCTCCCTGCCGCCAGTGGTTATGAGTTATTAACAGGACAGCTGAGTAGGGATCACATGCCTCAGCAGTTTTATTCGGTGATTATCATCTCTCTTTCATTTAAGATTCCCATTTACCTCTATCCCACAAAGGTGGGTGCTATCCTACCATGTTTTTGACAAAAAATGGTGAAACATGATACTCCAGTTATAGAAATCTTCATTGACTGGTAAGAGATTAATTCCAAAACATAGTAGCTTTTCCTGCAGTAATCTAGTGTGCCCCATATGTTTTGGGTGCTGTACTGGGGATATTAGCAGGCTGATTGCTAAGGTGTGAAGATTACTGCCTCCGTATTTTTATACTTTGACTTAGAAAAAGCTATTTCCTGAAAATTTTTAAAGGATTCTGTCTGGTGACATTCCAAGCTCTAAACATCTTTTCCAAATCACATCTAGCCCTTGCAGTTTAATAGCAAACAGATTTAAAAATGAAAACGACTGCATCTCAGCATACATGGCTGAAAGTGAATTATCTGCTACGTGTCACTCAATAACTTTAGGAAAAGTTTATATTCCTGATGAGGGACATTGTTACCATGTGGTCTCACATTCACCAGCCAATTATAGGACTAGAGGTAGGAATGTTTTAATAGGAAAATGCCAAACGAATGATCTCACATTTTAAAAGAGTAGCTGTATTGGTTTGACAAACATATTAAAATAGGTGTTTACGTGTCTGTTCAACTTCGCTTTTTCTCTCTGTGGTAATCAACTCACTATGGTATTCTGAAAGGGAGAGGAAATTTGTGTTTTGTTCAGCTTTGTGTTTAACTTTACTTGGATTTACATATGTGACATTCCCAAGCATGAAGAATAATTCATTACATCAGGTTGTTGCTTATTTAATAGAATTCATGGAGGATTCTTTTCTTGGTTGGTGGGACTGTTTTAAGATTCAAAAACACAGTTCATAGAATTTTTTTGATGGATTTCTGTCAAATTATTATTTCTTGGTTTATTGCTATTGTGGTAACATCTGTAGGCTCCAATCAAGAATCACGGCCCTGTTGTGCCAAACCCTGTACAATGTGACAGACCGCTCTCTCACCCCTCTCAGGAACACAGGCAGGAAACCCTTCTCTGCTCCAACCAGTGCTCTTTATTCACAGTGCAGGCCCCCACCACCAATACATACAGTTTGTCCAGTATACAGCTCACAGCTTACAGCATACAATTCTAAACACACAGCTCTGACTAGCTCCAACCACACCACACTCTGTACCATCCCCACCACACTGGGCTTACTTCCTGAGAGCCTTTTATCCCCCAGAGGAGGTTACCAGGTGCAACCCATACAATTGATTGCCCTGCAAGCCAGGTTGCTGATTAGGCTTTCTGCACCGGGGGTTTGCAGAGGGCTTTTCTCCCTCTTAAAGGGCCAGCAGGGCTGGCTCAGGCACTCCTGGCCAGCACCCTGCCACAACAAGCACATTGCAAAAAGGCAGCCCATGTTCCAAAGAGCTTGCAATCTAAACATAAGACAAGAGAGAACAGGTAATCAGCTCTGTGTTGCTATGGTGGCTGGAATTCCAAGTGCAGTGTTCCTGGCTCCAGGTCCCACACTTGATCTTCTGGATCAGGTTATTCCTCTGTTTAGGTAATTCCGTTTTCTTCCCAGTGCAACATAAGGATGAACACGACATTCATTGTGAAAATAGGAATCAATGGGACTTCCTAGGATGAAGAACAGAAAATCTGATCTGGAATGCATGTTGTCTCACCAAGGCCTTATCCTTTTCAATTATTTATGGGCACAATTGCCAAACATAAGACCAACGTCTACTTTTAGCTCCAGGCACACAACTCAACAATGGGAATTGTTCATGCAGATGCCAGGGCAGAAGCTGGTCTTTAGTGATTGAAATTGCTGTTTTCAGTCAGAATGATGCAGTTCTTTGTCTGCAGACTACATTACAATATGTTCATTATAATCTCAGTGCCATTATTTCATATAAACAAGGGTAGGTCTTGTTACAACACCGTGACTATCTTGGAAGAGACTGAGTAAAGCATGAATTTCTGGCTGGAGCTAGCAGATTTGCCCCTGTAGGTCAGCAGCAGAGTATTTGTCTGAAAAAAAATCAAATCTGGGTTTTAGTTCCACTTTGATTTTTTTCTGTTTATGACTCTCTACAGGGGTTAGGTGGTTTGCGGCAGAATATAACAAGCTCCTTTTGTGTATGTTATTATGGGAAGCAAGACTAGTTTTCTCCATCTTTTTCCCCATTTTTCTCCTTTTACATTAATATTTTGTTGCATATATGTGAGGAGGGTAGAGTTTAGTGGGAAGCAATTACTAGAATATTTTAACTGTTTATCTACATAAAACACAAGTAAAGCTGAAATCTTTGCTTCTTGACAAACCAGAAAAGGGGTTATGTCTTTAATACCAAATTAAGCTTTACTTGTATGTTATATTTTCTTGTATACTGGCAATATGGTTCCTGGTGTAATTTTCATTTAGATCATTTTAATGGGGGTCTATATAACACACAGTATGGTGAAAAATTACTATAAGATGATGCATGAATATGACTGTAGAAAATATGTATAATATGAAGTAGTTTTATTTGACGCCTAGTTCCTTAGTGGGTCCCATCACCATACTATCTTAGCACCATGAGCTATATAATTAGTGACTGAATGATAAAGAAGACATATAACGGAGAGGCAAAGGGCAGCCTTAATTTTCCTGTTCACTGGCTTGAGCACACAACCCCGCAGCCTTTACATACTTAATTTTAACAGTTATTTTGGTAATGACTTTCCTTGGGTGTTTTTTAAAAGAAAAATATCATAACGTGAACCCATTGGCTATATACTACAGGAACTCTCTCTAGTCTATGTAACTTTAAGAGTATAGCTGATCAGAAACATTTTGGTCATTCAATTTTTATTACCAGCTGTACTCCTGGAGTGCTGGGGTAGAATAGCTTCTCACTGCATACCTTAGGAAGTCAATGGGAAAAAGTGTATTCCTGCCAACTAAAGTAGCAGCACAGTGTTTAACATAAGAGCTAGACCACAAGTGATAGCAAGGCTCCTGGTAAGTGCTTGCCTCAGTCACTGGAAACCCTCACTACATTTTTCACTGCACAGTTAAGTTAGCCACACATGTTTGGAATGATATTTCTTAGCTGTGCACTTTGTAAGTTTACTTTTTCCACTGACTTCAATGGCTTTGGAGTGGGTCCTTAGCAAGAAAAGACCATAAGAAAATATGTATAGTGCATGTACAGAATGTAGTTACATGGCCTAGTAAAGAGACCATAGGATGAGGACTTGGAAGACCCTGTTTTCTAGTCCTGGATGTGATACTGACATTCTGTGCTACCTTGGGAAAGTAATTTAGTCTTAGTTTCCTCATCCGTAAAATGGGAATACTTCCTTTGTAAAGCACTTTGAGATCTGCATCCTTGAAGCTGGGGGGGGGGGGGGACCTTGGGAAAGTTCAACCCAAAAAGTTAAGTTTCAGAAAATTACGAGCACCTAGAAATTGGTTAGGGATGAAGCCCCGGAAAAACAACACCCTTGAAAATAACAATCACTGCCACTGCTGCTTTAAGTCAATAAAGGCTCTATTCTACAATGAACTCTGTATCTGTGACTGATCGGAATGGTGAACTACCGCTCCTATGCCATCGAGTACACTGTCCGATGATAACAAAATAGAGAAAAGGGTAAAGATTCCATATAAAACAATTGTTTAGATGAAAACTGTTGCATTTAATTTTCTGGTGACTGGAAACATTTTTGAAATCCAGTGATTGATCCGATAACACATCTCTTGGGTTATGCACTGAAAATGAGAAGGGCTGAAAAGGATGTGTTGATCTTGGATCTGATCCTGATTTTGTAGGGTTTGATTTGACCCACTTGATTCCAAACACTGACGAAGTAAGAAGAGCAATTGGCTCACCCATTCTCAGGGATGAACAACTGCAATGCTACACATTGTGAATTATATTTTTTTCTTAGATGGTTACTTCAAACTACGTAGAGAATGAGATTTTAATCACTTGCTTTACACTATGGAGAATTCTCGCTTATTTTTCTTCTCAAAGCTAAACAGTGAGTGGAAATGGTTCCAAGAATTTCAATTTAAAAAAAAACACCTCAGGAAATTGCAATAGCATCAACAATCTGTTTATAAGAGAGTGACATAGACAATGAGCTCCTATAGAAACATTGATTCATTTTTTCACATTTTTGCAATTTTTTTATATCATTTAGAACCACTTACAATAAAGTCGCGGTATTACATATGTATTAACCCAGTGTGATCCAATGCAACTAAAATAACTCTACCATCAAACCAGGAAAACCCTCGAAGAAGCACTGGAAAATAGATGTGGTATTAGGTTTCAGTGGCAACACGGTGGGCTCATCAACATTCATTCCTTAGGCTTTGGATAGGCAACCGGGGATATTAATATTTAGATGTTTTAATTTAAAATTGGTTTCCTGGGGATGACACCAGTCAGGGAGAGAGAGGAGACGAGACTAGGTTAGTGTGCAATGAAAAAGCATAGTTGGCTGGTTCAATTTATTTTGAATTTGTCACCATTTACTTTACCGAGTGTCCCATAATTGACCTGCAAGCTTCTAGAGACTAAAAGCCCACTCACCATTATCACAAAGGAGGTGCTTCCGAGCTGTCTGAGTTCTACTGAATGCTTTTTGTTCCACTTAATCCTAGGTCTACAGATTAAATCAGTGTGCACAGTTGGTAGTGACACCTTGTTAACAGCAGTGAGATAAAATGTTCGGCACTATGACAAAAATATCTTTTTAATTGTCCAGCCTGGGCAATGACCCAAGGTAAAACCAACAGGATAATGGCTCATTGCCATCATTCTCAAGAAAAGATTATAGTACCATTCTTCTATTTCTTTCACTGGCTTGATTCCCATTTCTTAATCTACAAGGGATAACACTATTATCTTTCTTTATTTGCCCTTTTGGTGGTGTTTCCTAACATTTTCTTCTTTCATCTCTCTATCTGTCATTTGCTCACACTTTTCTTTTCATCAATCATTTAATTTTCCCATCCATATCATTTCCCTGGTTTTGTGCCCTGGCATTTGTCGCTGAGGTTCTTATTTCTAATGCTGTTTTTCTGACATGTAGTTTATGCCTAATTACTTTCCATTATTTTATACTGCGGCTGCCTACAGAATGAGATGATTTAAAAAAAAATAAGTTGAACTTTACGGAACACATTCGTCAGTGTCAAAGTCTAAGGTTTAAACAAAAATGCTTCCCGAGAATGCCTTTTCTCTCTGTAAGCTTTGAATAGCAACAAAGAGCTGATCAGAGATGCCATGTATTGGTCTAACCTAAAACTTGCTGAAGTAAGTGGGAGCCTCTCTATTAACTTCAGTGGGCTTTGAATCAGATCCCATATGAACTAAAATCAAATGATCAGATATGGTGAGGAAAAAAGTTCATGTCTTTTATATGAACAAAAATTGCTAATTTCCTTACCCACTCCAGATTAAGTGGCTATACATCTATTTATTAGTCAATCCTGAAACACACAATATCTGTGGATAATGTGTAGGGTTCTACCATATTCACGGCTATGAAAAATGCATCACGGACCGTGGAATCTGATCTCCCCCTGTGAAATCTGGTCTTTTGCGGGCTTTTTACCCTATACTATAATGATTTCCCCCTCACAATAACCTTGCAACCTTGTAATTCCCCCACTTATATAAATATAATATACCCAGATATATCTCAGATATTAGTCATCAGGCAATGTGGTGCACACCTGTAAACCCAGCTACTTGGGAAGCTAAGGCTACCAGATTGCTTGAGGTCAGGGGTCCTGGGTTTTGGTGTCCTATGCTGATTGGGTGTCTGGCGCCACTGGCAGTCTGGCTGGCAGGTGGCTGAAGGACTGGTTAGAACAACAGGAATGGTGTGTTGTGATCGGCGCTCTCTCTGTGAGGGCTGATGGACTGATTGATCATGGTGACTAATCAGTCAAATTCATACATGTTAAGGTCAGAAAGGTCCACTCTGACCTCCAGGATAAGTCAAGCCACAGACTTTTATCCAATAGGGATAAGTGAAAGGGTAAGGAGTAAGATGAGATGTGAGATGACTCCTTCAAACAGCTAGTCAGAGGCTGTGTTAGAAATCGAACCTAATGTTTCTGACTCAGAGCCCAGAGTGCACAATCTACTGGACTATGCTGCTTCCCATTTTTAGTTGCATTCTGAACGGTGGTGTTGTATGTCATCATTACATTGCCACACGTGCAGGCCTAGAACATATGCAAGGTGATTCATTTCAAAGCAGTGCTTTGGGTTTTGTAAGCAGAAATTGCAATAGGTGTAAATACAAATGTCAGCTTCTCGGCCAAAACAACGTTGCTTGCCATTTTTACATGTTAACTCACCAGTCTACTCCTGAAACCATTGTTTCCATTGCAAATGATGGTCTCCAGAACTGGTTGCTCACATCAAAGAGAAAATGCTGCTCACATAATCACATGGGAATGTAGCTCATTGCCTTGTTTCTGCTATTTTATAACTGGCAAGGTAGCTAAATACTCTGCTGGAATTATTTCAGGTATTAGGACACAGTTCTCTTCTAATCTCTCTCCAAAAACTACTTTGCTTTCCCTCAGTTTGATCCCACTAGGGGTGTGCATTGTGTAATTCTTCAAGACCCCTGGAAAGAGGAATGACATATTATGGAGCTGATGTATTAAAGTTGAGAACTTCAAAATAGGCAACAACAAAAAATCCAACCCCACGTATCTTTAAGTATCAATGATACTTTTTATTCATTGCTACAAATCAAATTTCCAGGGAAGCGCAGTCCAGCCAATGCTGCACAGGTTGATTTTCAGAGAGACCGGGACTGTTCAGGAGGTAACTTCCTTATTCCTTGGGTGGGAACAATGAAGACTAGATGACTGTCAGCTGGCTCAGAACATTGTTAGAATTGCAGAGGAAGATGTCAGCCCACATAGAGTCACAATAGTCTATTTATGACTGGTTCAGGGGAAGGGATAAGCTGTTACTAAATGCAAAATAAATAATAGACATAAAAAGTATGTAATGTTGCTGACATGAACCAGGTAAAGGCAGAAACTGTAAAGTTGAAGTAATGTGCTAAAATTAGCCACATCTGTGAGCTAAGGATGTCTCTTGTCTGCTTCATTTTGGCTAAATTTTAGAAAAGCATCCCATCTGATGGGTTTTATTGTAACTGAACATCCAGAACTTTTCAAACTTGTCCTTTTATGTCTATGTTATTTCACAAGCTTAAAAGCAGTGCACACAGCTCTTCTACAAACCTTCAGAATTAACAATTGCTATACTTGTTTTATTATGTTTTACTAGAAACGGGAGTTACAGCAAAAGAAAAATTACCCCACTAATAATAAGAGTTAATATTACCATAGACATCACTTTAGGATCAGAAGTACTGTGGTGGGTACATATAAGAATGTAGAGAGAGATCAAACTGGAAAAAAAACCCGTCATCTTACTCCTGGATCTTTACACACTCAGTTGCGAAGACTGGAAAGCCTATGATTAATACTTTACAAAATGGCAGTATTAGTAGTGGAGATGGTTTTAGGTGCGTGGAGTGCAACAGAATCTGTCCGGTTAGGGCTAGGAGATGTAGCACCAAAGCCATATTTTTTGTTCCTAATGGGATGCTGGAAAAAGGGAGAGTGGTAGGAACTTCAGGAGGTGGGGTAAGGATTGTTACAAAAATCACTTCCAGGGTGTTGAATGGGGTGGGAGGATAAACTGGTGTCATCCACCACTCAGGGTACACCTGCACTGCCTTTAAAATGCTGAATGAGAAGCTCGTATTAACAGCAGGTTATATTGTTGTATTTCAGTTCACGCTTACACTTGGAGTGAGAAGGGTCTGATTTTATCATTCTTCCCATAGTTGCTTCAAATATGGGTAGAATCTGAGACACCCATAGGAAGGGTTCTGGAGTTTCTCTATTTTTGGATGCTTAGATAAACCAAAGTGTGAGGCATGAACTTCTACGTGTACACCTACAAATGCAAATGTAACAGAATGTCCAGGTTAAAAGCAGTCCTAGATAATAATATTTTCTTCCATGCCATATGATGTTCCCTCTGATTCTCACAGGAAAGTTAGTCAGACCTGTTTTTTTTAAAACAACCCCCCCCCCCAAAAAAAACAAAACAAAAAACAAACCCACTTTGCAAATGCCACCATCATTTGGATATTTTTTTTAAAAAAATCACATTAGCTAGTTTAAGTTTCTATTTCACATAGGACCGGAGACTGGATATCATTTAAAATGGGCAGTTACTCTCATATCTAGGCATGTGGTGGTGTGAGATTTTCTGGATTCATAGACCATAGGCACACATCTCCACATGCCCCCTTTTCTTCTCTCTCCATTTTCTGTCTTTCCCTCTAGTTTCTTTCTTCTCTTGCTCTACATTACTTCCCTGAACAAAAGGAATGGGGAATAGAACTTTTAAGGGTGGCTTGAACTTAGCAATATTCTAGTATTTCCTTTCATGAGAACTACTTTGATGTGAATATCAACAGCTTTAGGCTACTGGGCTGTCTGTGGTCCCCACTTTTCCCTCTTTGTAGATGCAGATAGTGCAGAAGAGCAATGGGGATCTCAGACATTGTCACAAGAGGTACAGGCCCAATGGGGCATTGGAGAAACATTGTCCTCCCTCCTAACGTTAAGGTGAATATTGGGGGAGCATATTACTGGGAGCAATATGCTATTAAATATATCATCTTAGGGAGGTTGTACTGGTTTTAGAATTAATTAGTTCAGTGTGCTCCCTGCCCCACTCTCAACGGTCTTTTACAGGCACACACTTAAAAGCAAGCACAGATTTATCTGGACACGAGGATCTCTCTTGTGCATATTGAGTCAAAGAGAGTGCCATATCACACACAAACACATTAAAAATGTGCGTTCTCAATTGTTGCACTTTCTATTGTTCAGAAAGTTACTGTAGCTATTGCCTGTTAACAGCCCAGTTGTAATTTTACTTTTTTAAAGTGGAAACTGATTGTTATGCATAGGTTTTGCCCTGGTTTTAACTATGCACAGCTTTTTAAGTGCTATTAGCATGAGTCCACCAAACACCATGGTAGAACTGTGAAGTAAAAACTGCCTTTATGAAACTAGGAAATCATATGACTGGGAGAATGCAACAGGAGAACAGACCAGAAGCTGATAATAGCAATTCCTGCTAAGAGAACTAGACTGTGAAAGTTCATTAAGAGAGCGTTGATTAACAGATAAAGTGCAACAACCTGAATACAGAATAAATATTGTTTAAAATAAGCTTGCCTCTCTCCCCTATAGCTTTGTTTTTTGTCTTCTAAGTGTTAGAGACATGAGTCCAGTCTAAGCAGCCTCTTCAAAACTGGTTGGCCAGTTCAGGAAAGGTTACCTCTGGTCAGGATTGGTTTATTTACATATAGGCAAAATATTTGTTATCCTATAATTCTCTTGTGTAGTAGCTGATTTTATTGTGAATTCACTTACTAGCAGTTCAAAAGTTATATTTGAAGTCCCATTCAGAACTCAATGGGGCCTGGTGACTGCTTGCTTTAAATTTATCAGTTTGTCCCAGCATTTCTTCTTCTGACGCCTCCGTCTCTGAGAGTACTTTATCTTTATTACTGGAAAAGAGTCGGTCCAGGATAAGTATGTCACCAATATCCTCTAGACTGAAGACTAGAAATCATTTAGTTTCTCAGCAACATCTTTATTTTCTTTAATTGTTCCCTTTCACCTGTGGTGGGCCACCCGGCCCACTGATTCTTTCACAGGCTCCTTGCTGCTGCTATAAAGAATTTGCTATTTGTTTTTATGCTTTTAGCTATTTGCACATGTCAGAATTCCTGATTTACTTCCATTGCCTACACTCCTTGTCATTGGCTTCACTAGGGTTTGATTTCTGTTTTCTGAAAGACCTGGGGTTGGTACGAACAACTTTTTGATATTTGTCACTTAGCCATGTGCTTATTGTGATCCTTTTGAGACCCAATTACTGTTTCCTTATGTAGCATCGATAGTGAATGTAAGTAAGGCATTTCTTTACTTTTGATTTTAAGGCATTTAGGATAATCTTCCTCATTTTTTTTTTGAAGTCCATGCCAGAGGGTCATCATGCTAGTTTGTAGTAACTTTCCTCCTCCCAGGGATGTTAAAATGAACTATCCTGTGTTCACTATTGCTTAGTGGCTCAATTATTGTTTTCTGCTTGAACCATCTCTTATGTGTTACTTTGGAATAAGTTGAGTATACCATCTCCCCTTGTGTGCTCTAGAACTAACTGTTCTAAGCAGCAGTCAACTCAGGTGTCAAGAAATTGCTCGTCAACCAGGTAATCAGATTATTTACTATATACTGTGTGTCTTTACTGAACATGCTATCCTCTTTTGTATTCAAAACTGACATTTTAATAACAACAGTGTGTAAATTCTTTAGAAAATCTGGTTCCTGGTAAGTCCCAGCAACATGGCAAAAGAGAATTCTTCCCATATTGCCTTTATTATTTTTGGAGCCTTTTATTTTTATATAAAAAAATACTAATATAACTTGGCAAGTAAAATGCCCTCTTGGCAACCAGCCCAAAACAGCAACTATAAACACATGTTTAGATTTTAAACTGGATTATTCTCTAGATAATTTATCATTTCCCTGCTGCAGCTATTTCATTTCAAGCCATTCGTCAGACCTGTATTAATAAATCACAACCTACAAAACTTTAACGGTCTGTGTAAAGGAGGCAGAATTCCCATCTTTTCTGTATTTGCAAAGAAAACCTATAAGGAGAATTTAATAGAGGTGTAAAATGCTTACTTTGCTTTCTACCATATTAAATTTTAATTCTTGGTATTTTGTTTCACTAGGGGATTCATTCTTTTGATAGCTCTGTTCTTACTTCTCCATTTTCAACCATATATTTCTTTGTGTTTTGTTTGGCTTGGAACTCAGTCCCTCAGAAGTGCAGTCTCTAGGTCAGTCATCACTTTTCACCAGATTGCTTTAAACAGCAGTGTGCATCTTTCAGGGTTAGATAGCACATAATTCTAGCATATAGAGTTGGTAGAAATAGTTGGAAAGACTGTTCTCAATTAACATTTCTTTAGTAGTAATCAGTGGATATTTCCAGCACAATTCACCTGCATTTAGAAGGAGAAATCCAGAGAAAAGAAATATTTGGAAAACGGACCCATGCTGATTTCCTTTTGTAGTTGACTACATCTCAGTGTGTGTTCCCAGCTAACAAGTATTGGCTTTGCCTGCATAGTAAAAGTTGAATTTAAGACTTTAACTAAAAAAATAAAAATGAAACTGTTGTTCACTGCCTGATCTCTAGGAACTAGCATAGGGACTGAACTGCTATTCTGTGGAGCAGATTAGCTGGCTGATAAATGCTGTCCAACCCAATTTTGCATTAAGAATGTGCAGTGTCAAAGTTCACCTCCAGAGCAATATTTTTTTGCAAGTTTGCATTCAGTTTAAACCCTGTTTTACTCCATTGAGACTTTTCATGTCTGACAAGCAGAACTGAAAGTATAGTTCTGCAACTCAAGAGATGTTAAATTCCAAGTTAGGCAACTTTATACCATGTTAGGCAACTAGTTTGCAAAGGCACTTGAATCTCTTGCATTACAACAAAACCAAAGAATGCAAAGGGGGGAAAACAAAGATCTCCCAATCCTAATACATTAAGGTTGCCATGGATGTTGATTTTTGAGTTTCATTGGCCTGCCCTATTGCTTAATCCTGGCCATACTTAAATTTAGGTTCTCTCCCAGGTGAGCATCTTATGTTCACTACTGTGACAGTGTTGATATAACAGCAGTGACACTAACTGGGATCCTTTTAACAGGAAGGCAACAACTATTTAAATATTACTTAGAGAAGCTTGATTTTTCCCCCCACTGTTACATTCTTTTCAATAGTCAACTATATTTTGATTGGCTCCCCATTTGAGTGCCAAGAAAAGGCTACTTAAGGATCATTGAGACACAAGTGGGTAGCAATGGGCTAAATATTTCAGACTCTGCAGTGCAATAAATTTCTGGCACCGTCTTTTTCCTCAAATCCCTACCAATTTCCCATTCTCCCCCGGGATCTGAACAGTGCAGTGTGACATGGTTTAAGCCACATATGCTCCTGGGTTCTCTACCACAATATAATAGCTTGACAAGCAAGCCACTCTCTTGTTTCTTGGAAAGAGAAGCCCAGTCTGCCTGTCTGTCTGTGAAGTGTGTGAACTCCCACTGTTCCCCGGGGTGCAGACAGAAAGAAAATCTCATTGAGTCTGCCATTTCCTAGCCAACGCTAACACAATGGAGAGCATGTAAACAGTTGGCTGGACTGATTGTTACAATGATTGAAGCAAATCAAGGGCAGCTTTGCCTCAGACAATGAAATCTGTACTCTGTAAGCAAATTTTCCTCTGCTTTCACTTTGGTTTCTCATCTGTGCCAGGGCCAAGTGTGGTCTTAGCAAGTCTCCTCTGAACTGCAAAACAAGCTATGAAGCCTTGCAGCTCAATGGGTTTTTATTATGAGCTTTCAGTTTCACTTATTTTGCACAAAACCTGCCTGAAAGCATAACCAAGCCTCCACAGCTGGACTCTTATAAGCAGCTGTTGCCTTTTTTCTTTATTAAATACTGGGTCTTTGTCTTTTCACTTGCAGTATTATTAAATAAAGTGATAGGAAAAGTGCCAAAGATATTATTACTTTTAATTTTCTGCATTCCATATTTTGCTTTCTTTCTGTTGGTCTGAATACTGGATAGCTGCTAGAATTACTAAATGTTATAGTTCACCAACTCCACATGGGGTTCAGAAACATCTGGCTGAAATTACACTACACTTCTTCACTAAGGTTCTGAGCTCCAAGGTTGAGACTGCAAAGCTCCAATTGGGTTACTGCGTCCCTACCGGGTGTTATACTTGCCTGTGTGAGGTGCTAGGGTTTCCATGGTGCTTTGCACTGAACTATGAATTATTTTGCAGTGTATTGTGGGAAAACTTATCCAGGCCCCTATGTATCAGTAGTCTTAGTCCAGGAACTCAGTAAAGTAAACCACTTCTGGCTCGTCATATTTGACTTATGTCCACAGCCTTTGTTCCAACCTATGACAAGGAATGGATCCAACTCAGGATTATAATGACTTATTGAAACCGTTAACATTACTGCAACTCTTATTTTGGCAACAGGAGGCAGCTGTAGGGCATGAAACATGATGAAGGGCATTTCAGCAGGGGCTTCTTGCCTTGAGAAGATAGTGGCATGTCTTGCTGAGGAGATCACATGGGCTCCATATAGACATGACAGAGTGCAGATGGCTGATGCAGGGTTTAATAACTGTGGAATCCCCACATGCTGACTGCCAGTTCTGCAGGAGGACCACAAACACAGTGTGGTGGGTCTACATCATTATGCAGACCTGGGATGACCAGCAGTGGGTCCAAAACTTCATCATGAGAAAGGCCACTTCCCTGGAGGTGTGTGAGGAGCTAGACTCAGCCCTTCCGCCCCAGGAAACACAGATGAGAGAGACCAATCTCAAGGCGGGTTGCTATAAGTAACATTGGATGCTGGCTACCTCAACTGCTATAGGTTGGTGCCTAATCAGTCTGCCAGTGCTGTGCTGATGGAGGTCTGAAGGCAATTATTGCTGTTGTTTACCAATGAGTTGTGAAGGTTGCTAATGTCCCCATATAGCAGGCTTTGCATGAATGGGATTCAGAAAGTGCTTGGGCCATCTACGGCACATATGTGTCTATTGTTGCCTCCTATCTCCACCCTCATGTGCACATGAATACATCAACCTGAAAGGATATTACTTGCTCATTGTGCAGGCCTTGGGTGACCATAGTGGGAAAGTCACAATCCCAGTGTGGGACACCCCAGCAGGATGCCGGCATATTCCAAGCATCTCGTGTTTTTAAATTTGGACAAGCTGGGACTTTATTCCCATCCAGTAATATAGATGTCAAGAGTGCCTGTGTCCACTGTTATTTTTGGAGACCCAATCTATCCTCTACTGCTCTGACTCATGAAGCTCATCCTACTGGGGGCATGAGACCGAAGGAGGTTTTATTTGAACAATAAGCAGTTGCAGGCTGGTGGTGGAATGTGCATTTGGAAAACTGAAGGCAGGATGGCACTGCCTACAAAATGGTCTGGATGCCAATGTGTATAATATGATTCACGTTATTAGGGCTTGCTTTGCACAGCATATCATGTGTAAGCAGAAGGGAGAGTACTTTTCCCTGCAGTGGATTGATACCTTTGCTGTTTTACAGGCCCTGTACAGGTGGCCAGAAAGTTCACCTTTGATAACCATGTTTGGGTCTAGGAGAACAAGAGAAGTAAGTGATGGTGTATGTGCCCAGGTCCTTGGTTTAAAGGGGGGCAATAGGAAGGAATAAAGTGACCACAATAGTAGTGCACTATATCAATTGACCTGTGAGATAATCAATGTTATGCATTGTTAATCTGAGACTTTATTAAAATCTTTGCTTTGATGTGGCTGTTTTTCTTTATTGTTTCATACATATGCTGAAGGTCTGATCAGCAAAATAATTTATTAAAAATCATGCTGGTAGTCCAGCCGCCATAAAATAAAGGAAGTGAAAACAAATCAAAGTGCAATACAAACCAAATAAAAACTAAGCCCCAAGAAGTTCAAAGTCCCATGTACAAGAATGATCAGTTCTCCTTCCCCTATCAGTAAATGGTAGTGGAGTACAGTGGGTACCTCTGTCCATGTGTACTTGTATTCATAGAGTGCATAGCATGGCTCATCTCCCACCCAGAATTATCTCAGTGGCTGCAGGACATGGTAGATTGGAGGAGAAGCCACTGGAACAGACTCAACATGTTCTGCTCTCTGGCTATCATGACAAGCAACTGCTTGTACAACTCCTTTTGCAGCTGGTGGTCTTGCTTCTTCATTGCCTGGTTATACTCACTGTAGATGATTGCCATCTTTTTCTCTTTCTCTAGCAAGGCCTGTGCTAAACCATGTTTCTGTCAGTCCTGCTCCAGCATCTCCCTGACAAGGGCTGGTCAGACCTGCGGGAAAAGTCCTTCATGTTATCCAACATTGTCACATTATTTCCTTGTGCTCCCCTGTCTATGTGTATCCACCTGGTTTTATATACTTAGAGTGTAAACTTCTTGGGGGCAGGGACTGTCTTTGTGTTCTGTTTGTACAAAACCTAGCACAATGGGCTTCAGGTCCATGAGTAGGATTCCTACACATTACAGTAATGCTAATAATAATAATAATAATAATAACAACAATAATCTCCTATTGGAGGTCATTTCTGCCTCTCTTTCCTTTTCTCTGGAGGTTCTGGACCTTTTTGGCAACTGTCAATGACCTTGTGGGTGGTGCTTTGCCATCACTGGGGTAGATGACCTCAAAAGCAATGAAACAGCACATCATTCCTTTGTCCAGGAGGGGATGGAGAGGAGATTCTTCTCTTTAACTTTCTGAACTGCTGCAAGGCAAAGGATACAAGTTTTATGTCCTTGGCAGAAAGTTTCTTCCATCACTGCTGTGTCCCAGGATTCCATCCTATCAGACAATGTATTTTTTGTATTTATTTTATCTTAAAAATTAGGTTTTGTGGATTTGGGTTTGTGGAGAAGGCAGGCCAGGGATCTTTTACCAGTGATGGACTTAACTATATTTTAGGTAGTGGTGGTGGCATCAGAAGACATATAGTTGCTGTAGAACCCTGACTGGAAAAGTGAGCAGTTGTCACAGGCCTCTGGTAGAAGACCAGCTATCTGTGCCATGGAGCTCTTTCATTGGTTGGTAACTGATAGTCAGATTAATGATAGGAGGGACTAATGAGCTATAAGGTGTGGGGGAACAAGAAGTATGCTCTGCCTAGAAACCTGAAAGGCTGTTTGGAGTTCTGGTTGCCTCATTACCAAGGAGTGGACTAAAATTCAGACCAACATAAACAGGATGATGTGCCTCTTCAATTCCCCCTTCCACCTGTGGTAGCCGGATCTCCAGCCTGTACTGCCAAGTAATTTTTCAAGTGCTCTGGACTTTAATGCCACCACAGATCACCCTGTAGATTTAACATCTTGGCTGCCTCAGAAAATGTTCTAATGCTAGTGCACCTGTGAGAAAAAGCACATGGATATACATTTGTGCAACCCATGTCCCTGCATTTGCAGGCATTGCACAGCTTGGAGTAATCATTCCTATTTTGTACACGTGCAGACATGCTTGCCACAATAAACTACCTGAATTCAAAAGCTCAACCAACATACTGCACACCTAGTCCTATTCATCATAGAATGGTGTTGGTGGACTGGGAGTTCTGCTCTGTGGTCTTCCAGCTAGGGCTGCCCATTTTGGTTGGACATATTCTGGGAAGTTTCATCACATGACATACTCTTTACTTAAAGATTAATCTTTAATTCCTGGGGACTCCAGGATGATCCTGGAGAGCTGACAACCCTTCTTCCGGCACTCCCGGCACTGAGGGTGAATCCCCTCCTACAAGGTCACCCCAAGAAATGACAGAGAACTCAAGATTTCATGTAGATCTCCCCAAATTATGTCTCTTACTGACCTCCCATTAGAGATCCACCAGAATCTTGGTGCCAGGCCCTTGCGAGCTGGCAGCATGCGGAGGATGTTTTCTCAGAATCCATCTGTGTTTAGATGCTGTGGAAGTGCAGGAGAAATGTTGCCAGTACAGTAGGCCATGGACACTGTGGGGTTTAAACCCTGTACGGTTGGCTAACTGCTAGGCAGCTGTTGGTGTGGAAGAAGAGATTAGGTCAGAACATACAGCCTAGAAGGAATTGTGGGACAATATTGGAGAACTAGAAGAGTTGATTACCCTGCATCCACACTGCAAAGTGGGCAGGTTAGAAGCTAGGCTAGAGTATAAACAGCACTCAGGCTTTAACCTATATGCTGAGCCTGGCCAACTAGCTTGAGTTGGAAGCATCACAAAACTTGGGTCACAGGTTGTTCTATATGGACAGAAGGCAAAATAGGGATGACACCCAGGTAAGAACCCAGATTAACACTGCAGTGGAGATTTATTATTGTGGGGTGGTTCTCCTGAGAGTCTTTTTTCCAGCCTGAGTAATTGACTATGACAGCTCCAGGTGTTCTTAATCAGCACCATGCTTTATTATGTCCACTCAGCAGAGGCCATAGCCTAGAGTGTTATTTACATACTGTTTACAGTCATTAGCCAGCTTCTGGGGAAAAGTACAGTAGCAGTCAGTCTGGTCTATTCTTGTCTTTCTTCAGGCTCCCTAGCATGTCCTTACTGTCTGCCTATATAATCCCAGCTGCAGAATGTGACTTTTGCCCATTTAGCACTGCATCTGAATCTCTATTAGTTAATTGGCACCCTCTGCCAACTGCCTGTCTTTCAATTAGGTCCCAAGTAATGTATACTGGTGTGGATTTGATTGACAGCGTGCTGAGTCAATGCCTGACTCAGCACATCCTGTTACACTTACTCTAGGGCTGATAAAAGAAAAGAAACAGTGATCCAGATATCACATTGGTTTTGGTTGCAAAAGTTTCAGTTTTTACAAAAGTATTGATATTATAATTGCTCTTTGCACCTACAATATGGCAGTTTAGTTTTATCTAGACTCATTTCTGCAATCATGTCATCAAGCTGCATATTACAGTGAGACACTGCCGTGTAAAAGGTAGTTGCAGAGTATTGTTATGAACCACATTATGTCTGGGAAATATCTATGGCAAATGTAATTTGTTTTAAAAGAACCCTATAGAGTTGTATGAAGAATTGTACATTTTCTATAGATATTTAAATCCAGACTATGTCATTGTATAGGAATATTTTTTCATTAAATTCTACAGATGAAAGAAAAATTGAAATGGTAATCACTTCATATTCAATCTGCTTTTAGTGTAGGACACTATTTACTTTTGATAGACCCCCTATTGTTTCATTCCTGTTAGATACAACAGCACAATTCCATAAGAGATAATCATGGTGTGATGGGTTGTTCACCTGACACTAAAGAGCCTAGGTTGGCCAATTAATCACCTAGGCTGCACCTGGAGGTGGAGCCAGGAGGCAATGAGGATTAATTAAAGGATGAACTCAGCTGTACAGGAACAGGCAGGGTTTGTAAAAAGGTAGCTTCTGCGAGCAGAAGGAAGCTGTAGTGAGGTTTGTAGTCACTGTTTCTGAGGCTACACAGGCTTAGAGGAAGGGCATACCTGGGAGAAGGAGCCTCCTGGAGGCAATGTAGGGAATAGTCTAGGGTAAATAGCAGCAATGTGTGGGACTGTGCAGACTTAGGTCTCTGGTCTGGAGCCTGGAGAAAATGGTTGTCCTGAGTTCCCTAACCAGCCACTGGCGAACAGGCACGACTCGGGGTTGGGTGTGTGGTGAATTGAAAGAGTGTCTATGCCAGCTGGTACAGAGAACACACACCCTGGTAGGGGGAGACTACCGTGATTTGGCCAGAAGGTGAAGTCCAAATGGGAGATGGAGTGAGCATTTGCAGAAAGAGGGATTAGATTGGCAGAGCTAATTCCCCAGAACAGCTAGCAGGAAGCGTTCCAGGGGTGAGTAGACACATGGGAACCCCAGGGACTTGGTAATAAATTGTTAGGGAGTGTAGTTTTAATCTTCAGAAGGAGTAATTTGTATAACACCACACTAGGGATGAATTTGTCTCCAAAGTTTTTTAACAGTCTAAATAAATTGGCCTTGATGATCCCATTTTAAGTTTATAAACAAAATTCAGCTTAGTGCCCTGCATTACCCTTCATCCCCCCTGCCTCTGAATAGGAGTCAGATCTTAATGATGGGCAGTTTAAATTTGAGAATTATGATCATTTAAGTGCTGCTTCTTCACTGTAGACAGCTAACATGAAAATAGGCACATGTGAAAATGAGTGGGGAAATGGCAAAGGTTAAGGGAGAACCACTGAGTGTTAGTTTTTTAACACTAGTGATCCAGTCTGATTATATGACATTAGTAGTTATAAGCAAAGCATTTTGGCATCACCCCCCCAAAGGTAAAAAAAGCTAACAGTGCTTAGAAGCCATTAGGAAAGGGGTAGCTAGTAAGACATTATATATCACAATATAACTATCTAAATCCAAGGTATGCCGATAGCTTGAATACTGCGTGCAGTTCTGATGGGCCCCATCCCCCACAAAAAAGTTATATTAGAACTGGAAAAAATACAGAGAGGTGCAACAAAAACAATTAGATGGATGGAACAGAAGAAGAGAGATTAAAAAGATGGAACTTTTCAGCTTGGAAAAGAGAAATAAGAGGTGATATGATTTAAGCCTATCCTATCATGAATGGTGTGATGAAAGTGAATAAGGAAGTGTTATTTATTCCTTTGTATAACACAAGAAATGGGGGCCACTCAGTGAAATCATTGGGTGGTAGTTTAAAAGAAACAAAAGGTTTTACTTCACACAACGCACAGTTAACCTTTGGAACTCAGGTTGCCAGGGAATGTTGTGAAGGTCAAAACAAGAACTGAGTTTAAAAAATAGTTCAGTTCATGGAGGATAGTTCCATCAATCGCTATTAGGCAAGATGGTCAGACATTCAAAACCATGTTCTTTATGTTCCCAGCTTCTGACTGTGTGAAGCTGGGTATGAGCAACAGGGGATGGATCATTTGATAGTTGCCCTGTTCCGTTCATTTCCTCTGAAGCACCTGGTATTTGCCACTGTCAGAAGACAGGATACTGGGCTAGATGGACCATTGGCCTTAACCAGAATGGCCGTTCTTATTTTTATCTACTATAGTTTCTTGTGTATTTATAGAAACAACCATTACCTTAGTATCCAGGCTTGAAATATTGCAGCATGGACTGAATTTCCTAAGAATAATTCCTTACTGCCATCAGTAAACAACAATATGCAATTTAATTGCATAGAAATATCACCATCTTTCACTGTTAGGGAAAAGTTTGAGAAAGAAGCTGCACATCTGGTTGGGCATAGACAACATCCCAGTGACATTAAAAATTCTCTCCAATGTTGTTTGTCCAAACAGAACCTAAAAATGGTAATGAGACCTACTTTGGAGAATCTCTGATCCACATTCTGCTAAATATAGATTTTGGTTGGTAGGACTGAAATATTTCCCATCACTTTAAATTTCTGCCTACTAAAAATCTGCTTTTAATCACTATATTTTTGTTAGTTTTTTAGTAGATGAGTGGCCACTTAGCTTTTTGAAGATTTGCTTTTCAGCCTGCTCTGCATAACGCTTAGCACAGTTTCAGAATTCACCTAATATAAAAAAACCAAACAAGAGAAGAAGCAAAGCAATCCCTTTACTCAAACTCTTCCTGATGACATTCTGCTCTGCTTTTCTTCCTTTCTTCCTTGTCTTCAGTTCAGACATTTGATCCTTATAAAATATACTTTCCAACAAAAGAAAATACCATATGTTCATCCAGTAAAGCATTCAGAATGTTAATTACTTAATCACTTATGAAAGCAATGTCTTGTAAAAAGTTGGATTGTTTAGGAGAACTCTATGTGTGGTATATCTCAGGCATTCTTCTCCATATCTTCTGTAAAATTCAAAAACAGATGCCTTCTATGGTGAACTTTGTATTTTCAGAGAACATTTTCACTGTAAATGAAGGTTTATTATAAATGGGATTTCAATTTGCATATTGCAGTGCACTGAAAAAACTGAGTATAAATACAGTACTTCCCTATGAAAGGAGTTTAACTATAAATCAGTTCACTAAGAGAAATCTCTTGTAAAGGTTTTATGATGATACTTACATAAATGTACAGCTTCAAAGAATTTGTAGAGCATGTAATAGGTGAATGTATGTTACCTGCAATAAGGAAATTGGAGACATCTGAAATTTAGACTTTATAAACTCAGCACTTTAGAAAGGGAATTCATGTTGTGACCATCCCTTACATACCTGAGTGGGCCATCACAATCTGGCCCTAGAAATTTAGCAACCCTTTCTTTTAATATTTGTTCCACTATATTTCTAGGAATGAAATTACTCCTGATGTATAGCTAGATCTCTCCTTTTTTAGAGAATCAGAATTTATTTAAGTTTTTCTTGTCCAATTTTTAATACCTCTCAAGCTGTTCAGAAGGTTTTGACTATATTTATTTACACAAGCAACTATACCCGGTTTTAAATGACTGCAGTGTACTGTCTTTTTTTGGCTCCCAGGAACAAATACATTTTGCTACAAATTGTTCCATTTCCATTCTTGACTGGTGGTATAGTGTGTGGAGTATAATTCTTCAAAGGTGTTGTTTTTATGCATGTCATTCTTCAGTTTCTTGTATTCACCCAGGAGAGTAATTCAAGGGTGGTTACTATAATAATCACAATTGAATCAAGGCATTAGATTGAGTCATTTCAAATACATCCCTTGTCTGTTTACCAACAGTTTAAATTAAACTCTAGCATGTGCATTTAAAGTGAAGCATTAAAAAAGAATAGATACCATTATGTGCATGATCGTTCAACAGTTACAATATTATTGATTTCTTAATCACTGAAAGCATCCACTAAGCCGCAGCTAACCCAAACAGTGTCAAACATATTCAAAACCATTTAAGTAGAAATACTGCTTATTTCACAAGCCTTTTTTCACTCCTAGCTCTTATTTATAGTACTTTGAAGCCTATTAGTTAAGTACAAGTTTCCTTAACATATGCTAGTGTTATCTTATCTCTGCATTCAGGAATGAAGTCCATGCTACAGCTGGTATTACTTTGGAGCAGTGAATGCTAAAGTATGTTGCAGTAAAGAATTTCTGTTAACTTCATCAGATTGGATCAATGATATTGATGTGCATCTACTAATAAGATCTGACTAATTCAAAATGAAGAATTATTCATCACATTTATCCTCTTTACTGATTGAAAAATATCTTGGAGCAGAATGCCATTTATTTGTGTTTTACCCAACTGAGGTTAAATCTACAGGTGGTGTAAAATTTTACCTTTGTTGCAAAAACTGCTTCGTCCCTTTGGAGGCTTATCCCAATATTACCCTCAAAGGACAGGCATGACTCAGTAGGCTTCTGGAAAAACAAGGTTTATTGCAAGCAATAGGAGCCAAAGGGGTTAACGCCCAAAACAACTGGCTCAACTCGATACATGGTTGAGGCCATCTTATACTCCCGTGTGGGTAAGGGAGGGGGGCTTTCAATACACTCACACGAGTGAGAACACTTAATGGCTATTATACCCATTGTGTCATATTAATCTATTCCATTTACCTGTCTGGTAAACAGGAGATTCAGGGTACTCAGGAATCAGAGAGGTAGCCGTGTTAGTCTGGAATAGCAGAGGTAACAAAGAGTCCTGTGGCACCTTAAAGACTAACTAAAGTATTGGAGCATAAGCTTTCGTGGGCTAATACCCACTTCGTCGGATGCATCCGACGAAGTGGATATTAGCCCATGAAAGCTTATGCTCCAATACCTTAGTTAGTCTTTAAGGTGCCACAGGACTCTTTGTTACCTAGGGTACTCAGGGATATTCAGACACTGTGGCACCTGCCTTGTGAAAAGCACAGCTGGGGCAGGGTGAAAATAAGTTTAAGATGCATGCAGGGCCAGGGGTCGAGAGTGCATATAGAAGGAGTGAAAATATAGTTTGACTGTTTTTAAAACCATACTGCACAATATTCATAATACAGTTGCTTTTAAACTACATTTTTCTTACAATTCCCTCCTATTTAAAGATAATTTATTTTATATTTTAAAAGCAAATTACTTTCAGCTTTCCCTTTTTAATGGTATTGAGAAGAAAGCATTCTTTAAATCCAACACTGTAAAAACAGCTGCTATAGGCGGAATCTGTGTTAGAATGGTGTGAGGATTTGGAACCATAGGGTGGTTTATAATAACCTTTTTGCTTATTGCTTTTAAATTATGCATCAATTTATAGGTACCATTCAGTTTAGGCACACCCAGTATTGGGGCGTTGAGGTAGATATTATTTGCAAAGACATAGCATTCCTCATTCATGAGAGCACATATTCCTTCTTGGGCAGCTAACATTATTTCTCAGGCCATTTTGACTTGCCCACTTATTCCAGGATAGACTCTCACGGAGATTAACTGCTTGGTCTGTCTCTTAAACATTCCAAACATTGGGGAAGTAAGAGGCTTGGGAGGAGATGTTTGTAAGTGGTTTCAGTCAAGCTAAGTAACATGAACCCGTCCGGTTGGAGGGCAATACATGATAGACTTTAGCTTTACATACCCAATATGTCCCAGAAAGTGCCAATTTACTGGTGGAAGCTCTATTTTTATCCAACCAGGAGTTACTTCCCACAAAATACTAGGTGACTCCCATTAAAAAGACTTTACACATGAGTCAAAGTTAGGCAGGGGCACTGACATTAGAGGTTGTGCTGTAAGCTGTACCATTGAAGTAGATTTTGCATCTACTGAGAACTGAGTACATACTTAACAATCACTTCTATTTTTCAAAATACAGGTATTGACTTTCTGGGAATATCTAATAAAAAAAACATTATACTTATGAAATAAATCTTGCTTAATTTAAAACAAGATTAATAACTTAAAATTGATTAATACTTCAATTTGATAAACATTATTAAGTCCTTTTGAATTTTATCTTCAGGCCGTGACCCGACACGGTCTTCGCTAGCCACTTTTCTTCAGGGTTCTTCTTCGTCCCCTCTCCAGTTGCTAGGGCTTTGGTTGCCCCGCTGTCGTCTACTTCTCATCCTGGTCCGTCGAGGGTGGAGGCCTCAGCTGCCTCGTTGTCATCTGGGAAAAGGGCATGCTTGCATCAGGCGTGGTGAATTTAGGCTTCCTTTTCTGCTACCTTGATGATGGTTGGGGTGACCAAGGCACTTGGTATGGTCCTTCTCACAGGGGCTGGAGCAGAACTTCCTTGTAGGCTTTAACAAAGACTCAAGAACCAGGTTCTATCGGGTGTGCTTTTACATTCAAAAGCAGTCTCTGGAAGGATAGAACATATCTGTGGAGAGAGTTAGTCTGTCTCTGGAGCTGTAAAACAAAAGAAGTTAGTCCTGCTTCTCCAAGCACTAAATCAGCAGTTATGGAATATTTGATTAGGTAAACTGAGGAAGGCCTGCCAAAAAGTAGTTCAAAAGGTGATAACTTAATTTGACCTCTAGGAGTGCCATGGAGATTGTGCAGCACAAGGGGTAATGCATTTATCCAGTTAAGACCAGTTCCTTTGCATATTTGTCTTTGGTACCCATACCTAAGGATAAAATCATTTAAGAGATATTTGGCCATAATCTAAGCATTAACTCTCTTGGTAGGAAATGCTTCACACAGGATGGCAGTTTAGAAAAGTCAATTTAGGGCCGGGTTCTGGATGGACTTTGTGACTCCTTTCGATTGAATTGCTGATATGGCAGAAAAATCTTTTTACAATGTAAAACATGGGTCCAGACAGTCAAGCAGTCTCTAGTATTTCACAAAACTATTGGTAGTGAACAGTCCAGGGTGTGGCAAGGCTGTTCAGGATTCTTAGCTTGGCTTCTTTTAACAAAAAAAGAAACCTTTTACTTTCTACACACACACTTTTCTAAAAATGAATACATATACATTACTTATTATATAATACTTTAGTCTTACTGTACATTGTATGTCACATACACTTTTCTAGTAAAATAACTGTATTACAGAACTTTGGAGCAACAAATCAGGACAAGCATACCAACTTTTAAGCATACAACCTCTGATGTCCAATAGCTTTCTTCCCTCCCCAGCCCTCTGGCTAGAAATCTGGGGTAGCCAGAAGAATCCTATATGCAGTTTGAGGAGTGGGTTAACTTGTCATGCTAATTCTTCCAAAGTCTATTGATATTCAATTTCAATTGAATTGTTCATATTGATCTTGGCTAGTGAAATTATAGCAAGTATATTTAAACCTTAATATTGTCTAATAATAGTCAAAACAATCTTATATTACAAATTGAATAAACAAATATCTACATTTCAATTTCAATCTTTTCATTTAATTTGAATTATATTGCCTTATGTACAAAAACCGTTTTGGCCACAAGACAAACATCATAAGACAAACACAAAACATAATTCTCATTGTGCCAGTAAGAGCATAGCTTGTCAGGTGGCATCAGCTTTTTCTTTGATTTTTTTCTGAAAGACAAAAAAAACATATCTCCACCCTTTCCAAGGGAATCAGTTATTATTTAAAATATTTTTTTTTCTTTTCATACAAATACTTTTGTGAATTACAAGCAAAACAGAGGAATTACACTCATTTTCTTTTATTTGTTTTCTAGGCAGACCAGGTTTCAGTTACTTTTTATCAATTAGGTAATTTATATTAACACAAATATTTTTTTTATTCAAAGCTAGTTACAGCTTAAAAGAATACAATTATTTTTACCAGAATTTTTACTTATAACTCTTGCTTTTCAAACACACAGTGATTTGAAACACCACTATTGTAATCTCTTGTAGTCTAATGGGGTCTTAACTAATTAGCATTATATATATATATATATATACTTGCAAGCTAATAATCTCTGTGCTTGGATTACTCGTCTTAAGGATTTATTTACAGACATTTTAAAGACACCAAAACATTTTCTTATCTTCACTAAAATTATTCCTCTTTACTATTTTACTAAAACTAACTACTTAATTCCTTCCAGTAACTACAGAGTTACAACTTCACACTCTCTTTTCTTAAATCACTTTCTTGTGCCTATAAAAATACACTTCACACCGATTCAAATAACTTTTTAGGGATTTGAAATCTTTCTACTTATTTTTACTATTCTTCTATGTCTTTGGGTCAATACCATTAGAATTTCGGTCTATTAGGGTTACTTTGTGTTTTTTCTTTACAAAATCAAATTCTCTTTTTCCTTCTTGCCCTGAAGGGTCAAATTTTGCTTTTTCTTGCTTAACAGAAGTTTTTGGCTGATCTGGCCGGTTCCCTGAGATAATAACCATTAGCAAGGGCCTTTTTCCATTCAGTCAAGTAATCTGCATCTCCACAGGCAGAAACAAGCTTCCAGGCTATCATTAACAAGCTAGTTTCAAAGTTTTGTTGTCCTTTCTTTACCCACTTCTGTTTCCACAAGGGATCAGATGTTAGGTTTCCTAAGAGACTACAAATCACATTCAAAGTGTCTAGAGATGAGAGTATACCAACCAATGGACTAATTGCACAGCTGTCCTACTCTGAAGATACATTTACCCAGTTATCTCTCTGAGCCTGAGACACAGACTGTTCACCTGCAGAATCAACATGGGGACATTCTTCTTTGAACAACCTTGTCTCCCCAACGAGCTGGTTAAACACAACCACTTGATCATAGGGCTGTTCCAATTCCTCCTCACCTAGGGCTTGCTTCCAAGGAATACTTTCCTGAGCAACCACAAACTCTTTCTGGGCTTTACTTACATTTCATGATTATTCTTTTCTCATCAGGCAGATTTTTACAAAATCCCCTTTCAGGCAAATTCACAGACTTACAGAACAAGAGGTTAGAGTTATTCTGCTTTCTTTTGCCAGATACCAGTTTAGGAATTTTTTTCCTTCTTGGTACAAGTTGTCAATCTGTTGGTAGGTAACACAACCAAATCACCTTTCTGAGTATTAGCTGAATTTAAAACCAACTCTGACACAACTGCACTATTCTCACCCATCACAGGCTGACAGGCACCTTCTGTCTGCTTCACAGACAGAGAAGATTTAGAAACACATTCTTCTTTCGCTAGACACACAGCTTGGGATTTTACTTTTCTTGTCCCAGCACACAGACAACTGCTTGGAGACTGAGGTAGCTTTCTCCATAGGCAAGTCAATACCCCTGACAGACACAGGCACACTCCCTTCACTGTCACACTCCTCCACACAGGACACAGGTAAGGCATAGGGATACCCTCCCCCCCTCTCCCCCCCCCCCCCCGTCCCCACTATCCTTAACAGGCACATTTTAGGTTTACTTTTTACAAGCTGTACCAGCCAAAATTATTTAATATAGGGGAACTGGTTTCAGTGTTGATTTCTAATTACCATCTTATGAACCCTGGTTGTAAGGGTGACATTAAAGGACCCGGAATTGGGCCAACCAAGATTAAATGTGATCCATTTGACTGACAAAACTTAATTAAATCGTTCTCAGTTATCTTAATACCATAATCACTCTTAAATTTACCAAAGTTACGTAACATACAACCTAAAGGAGAGGCGGAATCTTCCATTTGGGAGCGACCCGATCCCATTGTTATACCAAATGATTCACAAGGAATCTACAAACAGCAAATTAATACAAAAGTACTAAAATCACCAAACAAATTAACAATGAGAGCAATGGAGATACTTACACCGCATCTGTCTCCCAGGCACCTCCCAAACTCCAGAAACCTCTGGTCTGCCTGATTTGTAGGGACTCACACTTTAACGTTCCAGGTATCACCGCAGACCGGGTCGAGAGTTAGGACAGGCAAAAACTGCCTGGTGCGCACTTTCCTTCCTCTGGTCAGTCTATGGTCATCCCGGAGTCGTCCAAAGGTGTCCCGTCTGGGCGTGCCAGAATTGTTGAAAAAACTGCTTCGTCCCTTTGGAGGCTTATCCCAATATTACCCTCAAAGGACAGGCATGACTCAGTAGGCTTCTGGAAAAACAAGGTTTATTGCAAACAATAGGAGCCAAAGGGGTTATCACCAAAAACAACTGGCTCAACTCGATACATGGTTGAGGCCATCTTATACTTCCATGTGGGTAAGGAAGGGGGGCTTTCAATACACTCACACGAGTGAGAACACTTAATGGCTATTATACCCATTGTGTGATATTAATCTATTCCATTTACCTGTCTGGTAAACAGGAGATTCAGGGTACTCAGGGATATTCAGACACTGTGGCACCTGCCTTGTGAAAAGCACAGCTGGGGCAGGGTGAAAATAAGTTTAAGATGCATGCAGGGCCAGGGGTCGAGAGTGCATATAGAAGGAGTGAAAATATAGTTTAAGACTGTTTTTAAAACCATACTGCACAATATTCATAATACAGTTGCTTTTAAACTACATTTTTCTTACACCTTCATTGAAGTCAATACAGGATGGGCCATGAATTTTTGTATCAATATTCAAATCTATAGTTGTGTTATTTAGTTTTGATTGGCCATATAAGTTATGTGCTTTTGTTTCTTGATTGAATGATTGTGTAGGTAAATACTCTACAAGTATTGGTATGCACAAATATAAAATTTACACAATTTATTCTTTTATACATTATACTCTATTACTATTAAATATTCCTGTATGCCACATGGAATTTGTTTTCCATAACCACTTGTGCCAGTAAAAGTAGCTCGTTTAAACATTTGAGGGGGGAAAAAACGAAGGGCACAGGAATAGCAAACGCTTTGCCTACTACTATTGGCCATTCTGGATCAGGCCAATGGTCTACCTAGCCCAAATAATGTGTATTTGTGTATGTATATGGAAGTTTATTGTATTTGTGTATATAGTGATACATTGGTTGAATTTTCATTCTTTTTACATTCATTGACCAACTAGGTATAGTGTTATAATTTGATAGTGGCATTTAGACATTTGTATTTTAATCTTTCTTTCTGTCTCTGTATCCATTATAGAAGTGGGAGAACTATTTGTCACTGAGAGAGTGTTATAGGCGTGAGTCTCTCTGTCTATCAGCCCCGGGGAAAATTCCATCCTAGAATGAAAATTAGTGATGAGAGAATATTAGAGCCTTTATTTCTGTTTGAATAAAGACCAAATGTTCAATTTTTTATCTGAAGTACCCAAAACATTTTACCCTAGATATTTTATAAGGGTCAAAGAAATTAAGTGTTAAAGCTTTAACATTTGAAAACTATCAACCATTCATGGAAGGTGGAAAGGGAGACTCATTTATCAACTTGGCATTTAATTTGAATCAGGGAAAATGTATGAAGTGTGTGGGAAGAAAAAAGACAGATACCAAGATTTTTTCATTAATAACATTTAGATCAACTACCACAGTGATAGGTGAACATCATGTGTATTCGAGATCAAGCAGCTTTCTCAAGACACGCCTAGATCTCACTGAAGTCATTGGAAATTCCTTGGCTTATCAGAGGTCCGAATCTTGTTATTAGTGTCGTTATATGGTTATATGATTTCTTACAAGCTCAAACACCTCAAGGCTTTGGCTATGTTAAAAATATCACAAGAAAAATTGCTCTTCCTGTGTGTCTTTGGGACAGGACCATCTGTTTGCTATATGTTTGCATGGTTCAGTGGAACTAGGACATCTAGGAGCTACTGTTCTTTTGTGTGTCACTCGGCAACCTAGAATGTCTGAGTCAGTTTGAAGCAATGGTAACAACTACAAACATGGTTGAGAACTCTCTTTGTTTAGAATATCAATGGGTTTGATCATCACTGGCATTCAAGGTCTGTTACCATTCAGTTTTTTAAGTTTGTAGCTATCTTGACTTTACAAATTATGCCCAAGTTGTGTATAGCTACAGTAAGGCATGTATTTATGCCATGCCAATTGTCCAGACCATTGTAATATCAGAAATTAGTCTTATCAGATGTAAACACAACCAATCACTCTACAGCTAATTTCCATGCAACAATTTTGTTGGTTATAAGAAGGAGACTGCACAAATGGTGAAAAATTTGGCTCAACTGCCACAACCATGCAACAACACAGGTTTTCAGGTACCAGATAATCATAATAATGTCATAATGTCCAGATGATAAAGTTTTAAAAATAAAGAACCACTTTATGATTGGCTCTTATGTACTGTGCAAGAGGGAAGCAGAAGGAACCTCCCCTACTCCTGCAAGCCTTTTTTCATGAGCCAGTCATAACCACAGGGGTGTGTAGAAACTGCATCCTTCATGTATTTCCAGGGAAATATGATTCCAGACTGAGCAGATTGGAAGTCAGGCTAAGACCCTGCCCCACCTCTGCTTTAGGACACCAGACAGCAGCCCCATGCACAGACAAGCACAATCCTTCCCTGATATTCCCTTTGGGTGGTTTGGCTCTGTAGTACCCTCTCCCAGGCATGTGCCTTCAAGACAATTTATTCTCATAAAAAAAAAAAGTTAACTGGTTTGAATTTTCAAAGGGGTTCTGGTTACAACTGAAGGATGGACACCGAGTCTAGGGGTGTGAGGCGGGTGAATTTTATTCAGAACATTTTGCCTACTAGTATTGAAAACCTGTCTGCTCCGGAGATCATTTTTATCAGAGTTTTAAATCCTGAAAATAGTTTCATAATGAAAGTGCTGACATATTTTAACTATAACATAGCAAAGGCAATTATAATATCTCTATACAGGATGTATTTTGTATGACTACTGCAAGAAAAGTACGTACGAAATTTTCATGAATGTTTGAGCTCATGGACAGAAGGCATAAAACACTGCATAATGTGTAATTATAGCATTAGAAACAATTTTCTCAGAAGGCAAGCTGTGAGGCCAAATACATTGGCAGTCCCACTCTTCTCATGGAGAATAAGCCTTTCCATGGTTATAAACTATTACACATATGCAATTTAAACCTTATATACACTGTAAGGAGAAGACATTCTGTCCACATCTGCTAAGAGTATATTAACTTCTTGCCTCACTGAACTCCTTGCTTCCCCCAAACTCTAAACACTGCTTAGATTAGATGACAGAGATAAGCAGGATATTGAAAAATAATACATTTTTGCCATTGTCATAATCTTAATTAAATTTCAATAAACAATATATTGAGTAGCACCATTCTGAAATACTGAGAGGAAACAAACTCTTCCAAATAGTCTCATGACCCACAGGTTTGTTTACCTAATGATTTGATTAGATGTATGGGAACTAGCTTGCCTTTGGGGGGGGAAATAATTTAGAAGTCTGAACCCAGCAGAAGTTTGTCAACTTTGGGAAAACTTAGATCCAGGTCTGAACTTTGCAGCTCAATTTGAGCCTGTCTGAGATGCTGTATCAGGTACTTCTTTAGAGGGCAAAGAAATATTGGGCTCCAGTGATATCTAGAGATTCACTGATGCATGGGTTACAAAGGAACACCCCATCATGATAATGAATTGGAGCAGAAGGAAACATTTGTACATGACCAATTTTGCCTCCTTTTCTTCAGAATGTTCATAAAATTTCCTCATTGATTATTATTCACATCTACTCAATGAGTCGATTTTTGAAAGATTATTTTTAACTCTCTATAGATTGTGAACAATTTTCTGTGGGTATTAGCTGGTGATCTGACTAACATGAGATTGTTTCTGGTCACTGATTGGATGAGTGAAAGTCTTCTAATTAGCAAGAAGGTTTTGAGGAACCCTTTGATGCCTTTAGTCTTTGGACTCTAGAGAGCATCAGATAACAAAGATTAAGCAATTTTAGAGATTTTAAACATTTACCTTTCTGGGTCAGTATGAGATGTCATTCCTAGATACATCAGTCTATTGTAAGGCTTAGTGGCTAGGTGGCCAATTTAAGTGCAATTCTCTCATCATATTCACACACAAACTGTGAGTGCATGCAGTCCTAGCTGCAAAGGTCATGGTCAGATTCCCATCTAATTCATTGTGCCAGGGTTCTGGTTAGAGGTTTTGTCAACTTTGATGTTAAAAGTACTGCACCATCCTTTATTAAATAAACCAAATATAGCAAGACCTATCCTGGGGAGCCTTCACTGTCTTATCTCCAATTGACTTGTGACCAGTGTTGGCTATCCTATCAGCCACCTGAAGAGGGAGCCAAATTTAGAGCTTGCCGATACATTGTGCTAGGAGATTTCATGTAGGCATCTACAGTCATTTACCAGAATGAGGGAGTATTTAAGGTGTTTATTTAAAAATTCTTGTGGAATCTCTATCAATGGTCAATGACAGGGGGAAAAAATCGGTGGTCGAGTATCCTGACGGATGAATGGCCACTGATCCAAAGAGGCATTTCCCCCTTTTCAGGCCTGTTAAATTAATTACACAAAATGGGGCCAGACAGCTTCATTAGGATGCAGTCTTTCTGTTTTCACAATGAGTTTCCCATGAAATACTTTATGCTTTGGAATTTTTTTAATTCACAATTTGTTTCTGGGGTTCCTTTTAGCTATAAAGAACCCCAAATTAGTGAAGAGTTAACATGTTTCCTGATGAGCTCTTTGTGCACCAGAAGAAAATGGATACCTTGAGCTGTACAGTAACATGATTTTCACTGTACTAATTTACATAAGGAAAATACTTCAATATTTTGTTATGTATATTGCAAAAATAATATATAGCAATATCTGTCTCCAGCCAAACATTGCTACTACCCGAGAATTGGCAATAAGTGAAAGGTAGGTTTGTGGGGCTGCTGCTAAGGCAGGAACTGCTAGGAAGTGCCTTCCCTAGCTGCAATTCTGCAAACCTGCTTATAGGGCTGTAGCCAGGGAAAGTAGCACTGGGACATGCTGATCCCAGGCCGCCAGTGACAGAGCAGGACACAACTCAGAGAGCACAGTGTCGTACAGCCTAACACCCCCACCTCCCATGGAAAAAAACCCCCTGTTCTCTGCTAGTGCCCCTTCCAATCTGCAGTGCTGGAACTTTAACAGGCCTAGGCACCATTTGAGTACTGTTTATATCTCTGAAATGGTTCAGGCCTTCTGTAAGCCTTCTGCAAAGGGCTACGTTTCACCCATAGGATCACATTCTAGCCACGTTCCAATCAAGGAGCATTTTGCTCCCATTGCCAACAAGGATTATAGGTTATCTTTATCTGGGTCTGATGGGGAGTGCAAAATCACGACACCTACTGGTCAGGAGGATAATACACATTACCCTCCCTCCTAGAAATGCTACTTTATCAAGCTGAATTACTAGTAAAAGTCTGTGGTTCTGAACTACTTGGGTAATGTCCTATTTCCACTGGAGGTGTAATAGCATGAATGTGAGAAGAATAGTGGAAATTCAGTAACAAGGTATGATTTGACTTATCTGGATTAGAATGCCAATTTTTGTTTAAAATGAGCTAATCTGTTTAATGGTCAAACTAGACTGAAGGGCTGTTGAAATTACTGCACCACTCCACATATACTGATCAGCTTTGAAAAGTTAATGTTAATTTTTATGGACTTGGTTCGTACACTTCCTATCACCCAGCATATTTTATTTTTTTTAATTCCTATTTTATACTTACTGTATTAGGCTGTCTCATAAGAGTGGTTAAAGCATTTCAGGAAACATTTTGTTTGGTACACCTGACAATATGCTTAAATTACCATTCAGGTTAAGTGACCATCAGGATTACACTCCGTGATAAATGCTACCAAGTCTGTGGGTTTTTAGTCACTATCCATTATGGAAAAGCCTTATAGACTTTAATGGGGATGACATGACTAAGGTTCTATAGAAATTAAATAAGGTCTAAAATCTACATTGTCAAGTATTTTCTAATCTATTCTCAGTTTTCTTGTGACTGTAAAGGATGCATGCTACAAAAGAATGAAGACAGACCAAAATAAATCTTCTTGTTATATTTCTTATAGAACTGTAGCCCCATGAATTAAAGTCCATAAAAAGTTCCCTTAACAGTATTATCAAAAGCCTGGAGACAAAATCAGATTTTTTTCTATATGGTGAATAGTCAAAAATGCTTTGCAAGCTTAGTACATCATAAACACTGTATCAGAAAAAGGAAAATGTCTCATTGAGCTACACAGCAGTTATCAAATGATAAATCTCTGGTTGTTTATCAGCAGGGGGAAAACTTCTATTCATTACCCACAGCTTTTTCAATAGTCTTCCATGAAATACAAAAGGCCACTGTGGTCTTACAAAGCCCTTGTGTTCAATCACCAGTGAATTCCCCCAAAAAGTTCCCTTGTTAAAAATTAGCTAGCATCGCACCATATTTCATGCTCATCTCTGCAGATCTGAGGAGCCTTTGATAATGAGCACCATGTTGTTATGTATACAGAGGTAGAATGAGAGGATAAAATACTGTGCTCAGTTGACTTTTGAGTGATCTATTACCAGATAATCTAGTTTGTACCACAATTTTCCTACCTTTCAGAGGCTTAACAAACAGAAATTAATTTTCTTACAGTTTTGCTAAATGTAAATCCTATATAGGTGTTTAATATGCTTATATGAGAGCCCAATCACTGAGAGAATGATTTAGGATCTGGGCCTTTCTGATAAACATGTCACTTTATTTAGTTTAGAATCATAGAATATTAGGGTTGGAAGGGACCTCTGGAGATCATCTAGTCCAACCCCCTGCTCAAAGCAGGATCAATCCCCAACTAAATCATTCCAGCCAAGGCTTTATCAAGCCTGACCTTAAAAACCTCTAAGGAAGGTGATTCTACCACCTCCCTAGGTAACACATTCCAATGCTGGACCACCCTCCTAGTGAAAAAGTTTTTCCTAATATCCAATCTAAACCTTCCTAACTGCAACTTGAGACCATTACTCCTTGTTCGGTCATCTGCTACCACTGAGAACAGTCTAGATCCATCCTCTTTAGAACCCCCTTTCAGGTAGTTGAAAGCAGCTATCAAATCTCCCCTCAGTCTTCTCTTCTGTAGACTAAACAATCCTAGTTCTCTCAGCCTCTCCTCATAAGTCGTGCACTCCAGGCCCCTAATAATTTTTGTTGCCCTTCTCTGGACTCTTTCCAATTTTTCCACATCCTTCTTGTAGTGTGGTCCCAAAAATTGGACACAATACTCCAGATGAGGCCTCACCAATGTCGAATAGAGGGGAACAATCACATCCCTCGATCTGCTGGCAATGTCCCTACTTATACAGCCCAAAATGCCATTAGCCTTCTTGGCAACAATGTGTTGACTCATATCCAGCTTCTCATCCACTGTAATCCCTAGGTCCTTTTCTGCAGAACTGCTGCATAGCCATTTGGTCTCTAGTCTGTAGCAGTGCATGGGATTCTTCCGTGTTGAACCTCATCAAATTTCTTTTGGCCCAGTCCTCTAATTTGTCTAGGTCCCTCTGTATCCAGGGCCGGCGACAGGAATTTGGGGGCCCCGTATGCAGATCGTGAGGGCCCCCCCCGGCCGGTCTCCCGCCGCCCGCGGTTCCCCCCCTCTCCCGCGGCCCCCCCGGTCTCCCGCCGCCCGCGCCCCCCCCCCCGGTCTCCCACCACCCGGGGGGGGGCCCCCCAGCCAGTCTCCCGCCGACCGCTCCCCCCACCCCCCGGCCGGACAAGGGGGTACAGACGCGTACCGGGCCCGCCCCGGATTTAAGGGCCCCCCCCCTTAAGTCCGGGGCCTGGTACAGCTGTACCCGTTGTACCCCCCTGTCGCCGGCCCTGTCTGTATCCTATTAGATGTCTATTAAAAGTCTCCATTACCTACAATTACTGTTACTGCTGCACTGACCATAACATCTTATCTCATTATGAAGCCTGATGGTTTCAGAAGATGCCATGAAATTGAGGAATCCTCTGAATTTCAAGGCACATGAGGCCCTAGAATGACCAGTACGCCCATTGAAGCATCAGTCCCTGATGGAACTTTTTAATCTCTCTCTCTCTCTCTCTCTCACACACCCACACCCACACACCGCTACCTAGCTCAGGCATGCTGCCATAACTGTTGATTCAATGGGGAAGGTTTGGAGTTAAGGAGAGATGGAGCTGCTGATGCTGCACTATGAAGTACAGCAGAAATAATCTCTACCTGAGGGAACTGGCAAAAAAGAGGAAAACCAGACATGCAAGTATGAGGCTGCAAAAGGAACACAAATAAAGGCTTTTAATAGGGAAGTAAATACATGACTATAGCCATCCTGCCAAAATTTAGAAAAGCAAGAGGGAAGTGCAGCTGCATTCTGGACTGATTACAGAGCAACAAAGAGAACCTATCTCCATAACAAACACGATACAGCGGCAGAACTAGCCACAGCTTTGAAGAGACAGGAACTGCCAAGACACAGAGAGAAAAGTGGCCACTACTTCAAAGAAGCAAATCAAATAATTTTTATAGAGGAACAAACAACAAAACAAGAAATAAACAACCAACGAAGCCCCACCAGTATAACTGGAAAGATTTGCCAAAATTAAGTCTAATGCCAAAGAGTCTGATTTTGAAAACTTAGGGAGCTGAGCTGTGGTACCCAAGCTATGAAAGGTTCTGATTGGCTTCCAGTGTAGCCGAGAAGATAGAAGAATGTCAGATTCTTTTACTGATCATCATTAGTGATACCTTGGGCAACTTTTAGAGGAGTTTCCTTCACAGGTCCTATATTGGTCAGAATGTTACATTTAGAATAGGCACTATTGCCTAGGATGAAGACCTACAAAGAGTGGATGCAATCCTGAGGTGGGTCCAGTGAGTCTGCATTTTGATTCATTTATACAGAAACTAAGGAGAAGACGGCAAGGTCTTCAAACAAACAGTGAGTAAAAAGGGATTGATAATAACCCTGCCATGGCTGCCAACAATAAAGGGTCTTGTCTAGTGGAGAAATTGAAAGCACATGTAATAAAAAAAAGGAATAACAAATTAAGAGAGAAAAAAAGTTGTTTCCATTAGCAACTCCTGTTGCTCTAAAGCTCACAGAGCTTCCGTGGAAAGACAATGAATACAAAGAATGGAAGGCATAAGGATGTTTTCCTAGATAGAGGAATCCTGGCTCTGAGACAGTGAAGCCGGGCTCTTTCTATACCATGCTTTGCAGACATAGCCCCCTTGTAAGATTCTTGTTGGTGCAGACCTCACACTGCTTAAGAAAAGTTGTCAAGAGACAGGAATAGAGCTACTTCCTGAAATTGACTGGACACTAGGTCTGTTATCAGAGGGCAAACTAATTACTGAGCCATAATAGGCTCCTGGTAGAAAATAGACTCTTGCAGAAAAATTCTGTATTAGTAACTACATTAATCACCCCAAGTGGAGGATACTGGTTAAATTGACTCCCTTTTCACATATGCTCAACATCAGAACATTTTTCAAGAGACTCTCTCAGATCATGACAAGTTTGCCTGGCATCCTTTGTCATGACAAGGCTCTTGTACCCCGAATAAACAAAACAGAACACGGTGAACAACGCAGTTCTGAGACAAAGAAACTGGACCCGTTTTTAATGATACATTGGAATTTGTGGACCAAATAAAATTCTTAGGATATAAAACAAGCAAAAATGAAATTTAACTTGATCCAGACATTACTGGCCTTGCCTGACCCTCAAGATATTTCCAATATAAGAAGATTCCCAGGGATGGTCAATAGAATCTTTGAGAACTTCTGAATAGGTGCAGTACATGGGTCTGGGATAGTTGATAAAAGTTAAACCAAAACAGATCAATGCACTTAAATAAATAATTGGAATCTCCACCTGTTTGACACAGCAACTGTCACTTTTTTGGAGTAGTGCTATCACAAAAAGGCAAACTAGTCGTGTTCATGTGAGGAACACCGTGGAAACAGAAAAACATTATGGCAAAGTGAACAAAAACTAACTGTGACTTGTGTATCCAAATGTCCCCTAACACATCACTAGGGCTTGGAGATCACTCTAACATCAGACAAAAAGCCGAATCTGCAATTATTGGTCAAAAGTACTAGGATGACGCTTCCATCCAGGACAAATAGATTCTAATTGTGTCTGTAGCAATTTTCCAAAAAGCAAATAAAAATAATCCAAAATGTATTATTTACTATAATCTCTTGATTTTTTTATGCCAACCTCATGATTTTTTAATGCTGTAGGTTAATAAAACTAACTTCCATCCTCAAAGTGGTGATGGAAGAGGCCATGGTAGACCAGCTGGCAGGGAAGGTCACTTTAGTTCAGAGGTGGTTGAAAATTTTCTAATGGAACTATTATTTTCCATTAAGAAAGTTTCTTAGGTCCAGGATGGAACTTCTGGTCCAAATGAGAGAGAGAGAGAATAGCCTGCTGGTTAGGAAGAGGGACTTGACCCTAACTTTCCCACTTCCCAGGGGAGGGCCCTAATTGCCAACCCATTGTCTATTCTGGGGTGTCTCTCTCTTTCTCAGAAGATCTGTTTTGTTCCACATCAGAACAAATACCAATTTTGAAACCCTGATATTTTTCGCAACATGGAATTGTTTTCTGGTCAGCCCTAATGTTAGTGCTCATTAGTATGAGCAAGATGCTCCCTCAAACTGCAGGACTGTATGCAGTCATACATTTAATAGATAGCTAAGGCTGGCCCTAGTACTAACATCCAAAGCAGCACGTGACCGCATGTGTGGAAAGGAGAAATATTCCTTATTAAAAACAATTCCTAATCGAAAGCGATGGGTCTAAACATAAAATACACTACCTGTCAGAAAACATACTTTTGCAAACTAAAATATGAATGAGGTTAATGACAAAGTGTCTTATGAAATCACATCAAGCCCCAAGGCAATTTATGGGGTAAAGGGTATTGTTAACACTTTCAATATATGCTATAAATAGCTAAAATTTCCCCACAGTTTGATGTTTAGACTGTGATCCATTTAATGTAACTTTTCAAACAGAATTACTGGATGGGATGCATCTAGAAATTTAAAGGTACAGCACATTAATAGAATAGAAAAAGGCAGAAACTGTTGGATGAGGTTTTGTGCTCTGTGTTATACAGTATGTCAGACTAGACAAACTTACTGGTACCATTAAACCATCCATTGTTCACTTTTCTACACTGATGCAGCCCTTTAGATACGTACAACATTTCCGAAGAGTTACTTATTTTTCATTGCTGTTGTAGCTGTGTTGGTCCCAGAGTATATGGGACATAAGTTGAGAGAAGTAAGGTCCTTTATTGGACCAACTTCTGTAGACAGCTACTTAGCAAACATCTCTCCTTCACGTGTATTTTTAGGCCAACTGAATTGCAGCTGTTATTTTGTGTTAAATTCAGATTTTAAAAGAGATTGAAATAATATACTATAATTTTGATTTATAGAATTACAGTATTATTGCAGATACTAATTGTTCTCACTGGGACAATTTATGTGCATAAGGATTATTCACAGTTTTTTCAGGATCTGACCTTTACATTGTAAAACATTTACCATTGCAATCTCCTCCCTTCATGTGCTAATAAACTTTCCAAAACATTCACTCTTTGGACTGAAAGAAAAGCTTGATATCTTCCTGAAAGGTGGATTTATTTGTAAGAAAGTTTAAGCAAATTTCCTTCAGCTGTTTTTTAAGTTATACCAAATGGGAGAAAAGATACTGTTACCATTGTTAAAATAATAATAAATTAAACCCCCACCCCTTTTTAGATACAATCATAGAAAGACAGGCTTATGTCTGAAACCAGAAATTTGCCATAGATGCCCAGTCTTCATACTAGAGTAGGCATAAGAATATTAGTGCTTAATTTGGAGGGAAAATATTGTTAATTAATTGCACACTATGAAAGGATCACTTCAACGCATGCTTACTAGTCATCTGCTAATTCTTTTTAGCAGAGTTTAATGAAGCCCTGCCCTCGTATGATATCACAGGACAAACAGTCTAGCTACTTGGACAGAGCACAGGGCATAGAGTTAGAAAGATTGGTGGTTTCACTTACGATGCTTCTAAGATCATTTACGTTAGCTAGAATGTAAACATCTCACTGAATGTAAATGCCTCATTGAAGCACACATGAATCTTCAAAGGACATAAGAACTGTGGGTCTGAAAGATAATTGTGTATCGATTTTAAAGCTTGTCTGCCAATTTTGTTACATTCAAATTACAGAAATTATAAACCTTCATGTAAAAAGATCAAGGTTTCTATTGTTTTTTTACAAAGATATTGGGTGTTTGATCAGGCAGTGCTCATTTTTCAAGTCCAGAAGCAGTGTTCCATTCTTTGCAGCTACTCCATGAATGCTGCCAACCACCTTCAATTGGCTCTTGGTATGTCCCACAACAAACTGACCTCCTGGAAATGGTCATGTTCCCTACCATTCTTCTTGCAGCTCCGGAGATACTGGAGGATTGTGCAGCTTGTGCGTGCAACATTCACAATAATAGTGCAGAGCTGTGCAGGCTCCATGCTTCTGTCAGAGAAGGTCCAGCATCAGTCCCCTGTGGGTTCACAGGAAATTGAAAATAGGTCTGGAAATTATGGGATAGATATTATATAATGGGGTGTAGAACATTTCATTATGGGAAGCTGACCCTTGCTCCTAGTCATCCCTGCTCAAGTCATTTCTGCCCCATAATGCAGTGCCAAAACTACCCAAAACACAGTGCTCTGAATAGTGGCAGGTTGCACAGGAAGATACCCATTAATGGTGCACTGTACTGTGTATGTGCTGTGCTGATGCAAGGAGCCAAGCATGCACACGCACAAGCAATGTACTAATGGCGGTGGCAGTATACCAACATAACTTGCATTAGCAAAACTTTGTAGTGTAGACATAGCCTCAGAGTGTCACAGCTAAATACAAGGATGAACAGATTGTTTAGCATATGTAGTTAACCTATATTCCAAAGGACCATTCAAGGTGAAGTGACTCATTAATATCCCTGAAATCATAGGACAAAAATGTAGGGATCAATGGGTTAAAGACTGTTATAATAAGCCATAAATCCAGGGTCTCTCCTGAGTCCATGATTTTCAGTGGTTAGCAAAGTGATGATTTAAAATTTAAAGGCTCATCTTTGGGAAGTGTTGTGCATGTTTCCTTTGAAGGTGAGGACTCAGAGGTCAGACATGGAATTATCATTTTGTGAAAAGTGTTCACTCGGCACTGAAACAGTATTTTTGTCTTTTATCATTTTTCTGTGTGAGTTCATTTGAGAGTATTGATTGTCTGGTTTCACCCACATAGTTATTTATAGGGGCATTTAGGGCACTAGATGAGTTATACCATGTGTTGTGATAGGCATGTATAGGACCCATGGATCTTGAAACATGTATGTGGTGGAGTATTGATCATTGTAGCAGTGGAGAAATGTCTGCAGGTTTTGCATCTCTTCTGAAAGGGAGAACTTTGTACTGCTTGAAAACTTGTCTCTTTCACCAACGGGAGCTGGTCCAATAAAAGGTATTACCTCACCCACCTTCTCTCTCTAATGTCCTGGGACCAACATGGCTCCAACAACATTGCAGATACATATTTAATGCTATCACCACAACTAGAAGAGCTATTTTTAAAAAAATCTTAGAGACAGTACAGAAATATCTGAAGGCAACCCCTTTTGTGACCATTCACTTCTTTTGTCCCAGAGCAATAGATCCTGGATTGTATTTTAAATAGTTACGTATAGGCCTCAAGTTTGTTAAAAAGAACACATTAGAGTTGCACCTGGTTTCTAGTTTCATTGACTCAATGCCATATTCTTAATTAATCAGTTTCACTTGAATCCTTCACTAAAACTGTTTACTTTTAGATAGTGGTAAATTTACCATTGGTAGCCTTTTGCTAGAAATTTTTTATGCTGAGATTTAGTTCTTCAAAGGCATAATTAGATCCACAAATTGGACTTTGAGGAACATATTTCTGATGACTTAAAAGAAGATAACTAATATCATACAATCTGTAGCATCCCACAGAATAGACCAAAATTCATTATCTCTTATCAATCCAAAAGAACTCTGTAATAGGGTATCTGGTTTCAATTGCTGTGTTTTATGACATGTCAGAAAAGCTCTCTGTTTCTTACCAGGATTTTACTTGGACCTTTTCCTACAAGTAAGTGGGTTAGACACAAAGCAGCTTCCAATCTTTAAGCCTTTCCAAAATTACAGTTGAAGGGCTGTCAGAGGAAGCAATAGATCACCCAAGCTGAAATGTAGATGATACCCCTTCACAGCTGTGATATCAGCATATCCCCATCCTTGCTCAGAACCAATCCTACAACAGAAATTCAGATGGTTCCCTTATTCCTCGTTTGCTTCTCTAGAGTGCAATCCTATCTCCAGCTTTTTTCTATGAACTCTGGCTGAAGTTTCAGTGCATATTAGTCAAACACTGCTATTCCATACTCAGACATTTCTCAAAGCAAAATACAGAACAGACAGTGTGAGGTTAAGAGTATTTACTTTTAAGCTACACACACAAAAAAAACACTTTTTTCTTTCTAGTCATGATATTTTTATCACATACTTCTGCAAGGTTTTTGAGAGCAATGTGTTGCATTGGCTATTTGCTAGGATCCCAAGAGTGGCACTTAATTTGCATATAAATGCATATATTTTCAAATTACAACTACACAGTAATTTTCTTTGGCATTTCTTTGGCCACTGTCGGTAGACAGGATGCTGGGCTAGATGGACCTTTGGTCTGACCCAGTATGGCCGTTCTTATGTTCTTGTGTTCTTGTTCTTATAGCTCCATATGAGAAATTGCTTGATTTTTTTCCAGCGGTGGGAATCAAACATTTGAAGTGCCGTTAGCATAGAATGGATTTGTGCCACAGCCTGTTACAGCAGCTTGTCTCTACAGGCGCTACTTCCCTTTGTTAAGTACAGTGACTGGGAAGGCACCTGCATGGCACATGTTAGTATTCCATGGCCACATTTAGTCTGCAGGCTGCACTTAGGATGCCCCTGTTTTCTCACATTGAACTGAATTCCATTTGTAATTAATTACATTGATGCCTGAGGGATGATACAAAACTAAAATACTTTCTATATTTTTATTCCTTGTGGTCATTTGAGGAGATTCAACAGGTTTCATTTTATTTATTAACCAGCCAACACTGGCTTAAAATGTGCGGTTTTGTGATTGAATTCAGTGGGGCTGGGATTTCACCCAATGAACCCAAAATCCCATTGAACTGGATTTTGGTACCTAATTCCCTAAGTCTCTTTTGAGAACCGCATACAGGTAGCACAGCACTAATCTTGGCCTAGTTAGTGAAGCTCATACCGCTCCCCGGAGAAGGGAAACAAAGAAAGAGTACCCCAATTCCCAGAAGAGGTAACTGAGACAGAGAGGTGAAGGCCATCATTTTCAGAAGTGTCTGATCATTGTGGATGTTTCACGTTTTGGGGGTCCAGCTTAAGAAAGAGCTTTGATTTTTTTGGAGATGCTGATGGCTCAAACATCCCATTGTTTTGTGCTGAAATTGTGGGTGCTCTCACCACTTCTGAAAATAAGACTCTATGGGCCACACCCTTGGCTTCAGTCAATCTGCATTCAGCAGAGAACCTGAGAGGAGAGGAATGTGCCTCCACTTCCCCAATCTTCTGGTTGGCTGGGAGAGCTCATCCAGTGTAAGAAGACTCTTGAGATACCCTGGCAGTAATGGTCCCCTAGAGATAATTCTGTGAGACTATGATTGCCAGAACACAAAATGATCCTTAACATACCCCTTTCAATTCAGCCCACCTACTAAGCTGGGGGGGGGGGGACTTGGAATGGATAGAATAGAGCCATCTGAACTGGTTTTACATAATCAGCTGCCTCATTAAGGAAAATTTCTGGCTGCACTGTCATCAGTCAGAAGAGGTGGAGGAGGGGCACTGACGAAGTCTGTCAAGCAGGGCGCCAAAAAATGGAAGCCACTCAAATTTACTTGTCACAGCTGAAAGTTTAGTCTTAATGACTTGTTTGGTATCACATAAGAAGCTTGTGGTAGAGCTGGGAAGAGATCCCTGAACTCTGAAGTAAAGGGCCCATATGCCATCTGTTAGACTAAACGGGTTCTCAGACAGAGTGTTTCAAATCTATATACCCAGTTATGCCATCTGTAAAACAGGGCTTAGTCAGGCTTTGTCAAGTGCTTTGCAATCTTTTACAAATAGGACAATACAGATCTTTGGAAAGCTATAGCTCTATGTGAATGTTACCATCTGACCCTGCAGGTTGGAGGCGAATGTTTGTGACAAGCATTTTCTGTAGAGAGAAAAGCTGGTTGCAATTTAATTCTATACTGCTATACGTGTTGGGATCATTTTTGTGTTGGTTTCAACTAGACTGTACTAAGTGTCTTTTCATATTTGATAAACAAGAAGTTCATTTAAATGTGGTGACATTTAAGTGTGATGTGTTCCCAATGCAAATTCCTAAAAACAAGGAAATACCAAGTTAGGGAATGGTTGAGAGATGTTCCGTAACGTGCAAATAGCATGTTGCCATTGACACTGACATGGTCTGTAATGTCACAAAAATCTTCAATCTGTCTCCAACAGATAAGAAAACACACAAAGAATATTAATTTCCCTTACAGCATAATTAATTACAACCCCAGCAATGTTAGTAAAGATTCAAAGCTGATATATTTGCACATGCTAACTTTACAGTGTGTTAGGAGGGGAAGCTTGAGATTGTAGTAACTTGGAGAAAGAACCCTGAACTATTCTGTACTCTTCATACAAAACAAAATGTTGAAACCCATTTTTAAGGGGAGAACAAACCCTGAACCTTAATGAAGTCATTACTGTGCTTGTGTTATAAATAACTTACAAATACTTTGGCATACACAGAATAATACAGTACAAGATAATACACAAGTTATGTTAATTTGTAGAAAACAATTGTTTTTATGATATATTATTTGAGAAATAGTTTGTGATTATGTAATTAAAGACTATATTAACATGTATGTCACAGGGCTCAAAGTTATGCATAGAACCTTCACTTGGGCATTTCCTTACTTCTTATTGGTTAACTATACAGCCTTAACCATCTCTCAACATAATTTTTTGTATCGAATAGAAGATTAAATTGATGACAAACTGTGTTGCTGACAAACATATTCCTCTTCAGTGCTAGTATGGGTAGCATACAGCAAACCAGCTGAAAATGGAAACACAAAATACATTTGTTAGTAAAATAGATTGCATATCTGGGAACAACACATGCTGGAATATTGATATTTTATGTATTGGTCACTAAAACAGTTACTAACTGGGTGCCAAACAAAACAATCTCTCTAAGGAGAACACATTCCAAACCTAAATATGTGAGAGATGGGGTCAAGTTAACTCCCCTGGCCTTATATGTGGTTGGTTGAGGATCACTGAAGAAAATAGCAGTGTAGATGCATTTTTATTTACATATATTAAAATGTTCTTACAAGATCCCTTCATAATAGTATAGGCTGAAGCAATCCTATATAATAAAAGACTAGAGAAGTGTGTGTGAAGCCGTCATGCGCAGTAGAGACGGCCCAGATGAATGGCATGCTGGGAGGTGTAGTTTGGCAGCACAACATGGCCACCGTGCGTGCACCGCCAAGAGGGAAGCAGGGTCTGGATCAGGGGCTCGGGCAGGAGGGTGGCTGGGCGCAGGAGGCATGGGCAGGGGGCTCTGGCCGGGTGGGGTGCGGGAAGGGGGCGCTGGGCCGGCGGGGCAGAGGTGCCCGGGCACGGCACGGCCATCTGTGCCCAGCAGAGAGCCGAGCGAGGGGGAGGAGGGGAGGAGGCAGAGAGCCGGGAGGGGCAGAGAGGCAGAGAGCTGAGCGAGTGGGGGGGGTCGTTGGGGGAGAGGGGGGAGAGATCTGAGCGAGTGGGGGGGGGCGTGAGCCGTTACTTTTGGCCCGTATACACGGGCTTTTACACTAGTCACTTTATAAAAAGGTAACAAAAAGTCCTGTGGCACCTTAAAGACTAACTAAAGTATTGCCACAGAACTCTTTGTTACCTCTGCTATTCCAGACTAACACAGCTACCTCTCTGATACTTTATCAAAAAGAGACAAAAAACATCAACAAATGGATTGTCACCAGCAGTAACAAAGAGTCCTGTGGCACCTTAAAGACTAACTAAAGTATTGCCACAGAACTCTTTGTTACCTCTGCTATTCCAGACTAACACAGCTACCTCTCTGATACTTTATCAAAAAGAGACAAAAAACATCAACAAATGGATTGTCACCAGCAGGTAGCACGGCATTATCTAAAAATTGGGGTTTTCCAAGATCTGACTCCTGTTCAGAACTCCGTAGCTTGAGCCCACCTGTAAATATAAATAAAACATTTTGCATGGGAAGAACCTCCAATTTATTGTTAATAGTTAATTATTTTAATTATGTATATTGCACATGCCAGCTATGTTGCTCACATCTCTGTTTTCTAGCACATCTCCGGTACCCTGTTTGGCTTCTGCTGCTGCTGCTGCTTGACTTTGGGGAGAAGTCCCACTCTTATCAAAATCAGTGGTGATTTTAGTGTTCACATATTCAGACACTTTTTCAGTGTAGGCAATGTTGATTTGCTCCAGTTCTGGTCTATCCAGTGTACAGGTCATATGCACTATTGCTTTGGCTATAGCTACACCATAACAACACTAGGATTCTGTGAACCAAGGGGAAGTCACAGAGAATGGCAATGGGTGCCGAATGAACCTGTGAATTTTCTCCCATAAGAAGAGGAGCCAGTAATTTTGCATTTTAATTCCCATGAACTGCTTCTGAGGGTTTGGCTCATAGTTAAGAAGTGAATTCTACTGCTAAGAAAGCCTGTGAGATTCAAATCAGAAGTGGAAGGGTTTGTATTTATCTCCCAGGCCAATCCTCAGATTCTACACCTCTACTGGTTGGAGGTCACCCAATATTTTACTTTTTCAATGAACTGCTGCTGACACATTCTGTACATACATAGCCAGCCAGCCACTATGTAGTCAGAAAAATCATCCTTGGACTGGGTGTGGATGGCTCCAGGGCTCAAAGTGCACCTTAGCACACATACACTATAAAATAGATTATGACTGGTTACAAGATTGCTTTTTTTAATAAGGGTCACTCATTATCATAATCATCTCTGTTCAGTGACCTGCGATGTCTACATGGTAAAGTTGTTGACACTGTTGAATAGACAGTTCTACTCACTCTTTTGCAGATGATGTTCTGAGTGGTTTTTTCCCCCCTGGCTTCTAACCTTTTGGAATTTAAATCTCATCTTCTGGACAAATAAAACTACAATTATTTGACAGATGTGGATCTGACATCTGAAAGCAGATGCTATTATGGTGCCCTCTGTTTTAGATTTGCAAGGAGTGTTCTTTATAAATTTCTCTTCCCTCTGGGCTCTGCTCTGGATCATGACCAGACATTCTTGATCCCTCTTCCTCTGCAAGCATTCCTCCCTGATCAGTTCAGAATGCAGCCAAGTTCGGCAAATTATATTAATTTGATTTTACTCTGTGGCATAGTGTACTCAGATTTTTTGGTTGCAGCCCCTGCTGGAAGTGTGGGTTAGAGCAGGGATCTCAAACTCGTATCACCAGGGGGGTCACATGAGGACTAGGACATTGGCCCGAGGGCTACATCACTGACACCCCCTCACCATTGCCTGGAGGTAATCAGAGGAGCGGGGACGTGGCACGCTGAGGGGGAATGGGAGGAGGGGAGCTTGGCAGGCTGCAAGAAATAACCCCGTGGGTTTCGTATTTGAGACCCCTGGGTTAGAGGGGAAGCATAGCCTTAGTAGCTAAGACACAGATCAAGGACTCCAGAGATGTGAGTTAATTTCTCTGCTCTACCCCGGACTTCTTGTGTAAGCTACTTAGCCTCTTTTTCCCTCAGTTTTTCATCTGTAAAATGGAGATGAGAGTACTTCTCTTCCTCACAGATGTGCTTGGAGACTAAATAATTGAAAATTCGGAGGTGTTCACAAATTGTGCTGATAGGGCACTATACGTACTATAGATAGATAGTTGCATCTTAGTCAGAGATCTCCTAATAATTTTGCCCAACAGTGAACTCTAAACATAAATAGAACATTAATATTTCCAACAGGGAAGGTTATGTGAAGTTATTGGCTTCCTGAGAATAGAAACTGAGGTAGGGAGTACTTGCAGCTCCCAGCTAACTCAACAGGGGGTGCTACAGGGTAGGCATGCCTTCGAAAGGGAAATACAAAGAAGCTGCCAAAAACATAATCCAGAACCTTATACAGACCTAGCAAGAGTATAAATAACAAGTTTTAAGATAAAGTTGGAAACAAACAAATAGCTTAGCATATTTAGGTACATATAATAAATTTGGTATATTAATGGAGACTCTAATAGATCTCTAGCTCAGATGTTTGCAGATCACTTTCTTTCAATACAGAATTTTCCCTATTTATGCTTAATCTCCCTCCGTTGAGTAGGACTTTCCTTAATCAAAAAGTCCAGTGACTCATTTTTATAATCCCATCTCTGTCAACGTAGACACTGGCCTCCAAGATGCATCACAAAAGAGAGGCAGCAAACAGCTATTCTGAGTACTAGGCAAATAGTCTTACTCAAGGGCAGGACAGTCTTCGCCTCAGAATAAACCTTCCAAGGTACAATTAGTTAGAAACTGTCATAACGTCTTCTTGATTATGAAGCTGGAGGTGACTCTTTCCTCTGTCTCTTTTCTTCAAAATGCTCTAATGCTCTGCACCTTCTCTTACTAGAACATAAGATCTCTGACTCAAAGGACTAACTTTGTGTTGTAACAGAACTATCTACATTATTTATTGTAATGGGATAGATATGTCTATTACAAGATGAGGGGCATGGCAAAGATGATGTTATAATTTGCTAATAAAACTATGATGAGTTTTTGTCTTCTAACACCATCAGAACGGGAAGACTGTAGAGGACAGTAAATCTCAAAAATAATTACTATAATTCAGCTAATGCCTTTGTAAACTGTGGCCAAATACTTGAGCCTGTGGAAAACCTTATTAAATAGATGAGAGGGTCTGACTGTTCTAGCTATTGTTCTCCTCACCTGAGTATCTGAATGCCTCTCAAATAAAAATCAAAAACAAAAAAACAGCAAGACTTTCTATCTCAAGTCGTTCCCTGTAGAATATCCTTAAAGGAAATAGCGAATTCAAGATTGTGGGGAAACTAGGTCAAACTTTGTAGGTGGCTCTGAAGGCCATAAAGAATATGACAGAAGGGTGGGTGGGACTTTGTTTCCTGGAACATGAGCACGGAGCAGCCATACAGTCCCTCTGCTGAAAATCAAAACAAAACATTTCATCGTGGGTTAGGTTGATGTAAGTCTCTACATCTGCCTGAATCTACCCCCTCAAGATAGAAAGGCTAAATCAAGCTGTCTTCAGGTTTCACCATTCCTTTCACTGTAAAGCAGTCATTCTGGAGGTTTTTAACTCCTTCATTGGAGGTTGGACAGACATGTGTTGGACGATCTAGGCTGACTCGGTCCTAACTCAGCACATGCTGCAGGACATTATGATTTGTTCAGATCCCTTCTAGCCCTACATTCCTATAATTCTATGTGGCTGTCCATATACCATTTCAAGAAAGAAAGTTGTGACCACAGATTTTATCCATGAACAGTGTTCAAATATTATGGACTACTGATTCTATAAACTTTATCCAGGCTACACAGAGTATATGTAAAGCAGATATACTGTAAACTTGGAGAAGCATACAGTAATAGGAGAGATGGCTCAGTGGTTTGAGCATTGGTCTGCTAAACGCATGGTTGTGAGCTCCATCCATGAGAGGACCTGTAGTGGGGCTGCTGCCCCACTCCAGTGGAAAAGGGTTTAAACAGCCCTACAAAGGGCTGTGTCTGGGGGCAAGCAGCTCCCAGGCTGATTAGGCCTAGCAGCCACAGCTGTGTCTGGTTTAATTAAGGCCCAGCTGGCCCTGATAAAAGGGCTCAGTTTGGGGCAGAGAGAGAGAGTCTCCTCTGTCTGCAGAGGGGGACAGACCTGGCTGCTGGGAGCTTGAGGAGGTACTGAGAGGGAAGTGGGGCTGGGGCAAGGCAGGAGGAGCTGGGGAAGCTATAGCCTGGAAACCTCCAGGCTGCAGGGCCTAGGAGAAGGCCCCACAAAGGGTACTGGGGTTGCAAGGGGAAGTCCATGGCTACTGAGGTAGTAGCAGCAGGCCAAACCCTCCTTGCCGGTGATGAGTGGCAATGATACTGCAGTCTGCCTCAGTGAATGGGGGCAAGTGGTGACTGGCAGTTGCCTAGACTGAGGCAAGGTGGGGATAGAGGGTGTGGGTTCCCCAGGGAGGGGAGACCCTAAGAACTGAGGGGGTACTGCAGGGGTGCAGCACCCTCGGTAAGAGGGAACCGGGGTCCAGGAGGGACTCGGGGCCAGGAGCAAGCGGGACATTGGCCTGCAAAGGGCGCTCTGGACACTGGCGAGCTAATTCCCGGACGGACCAGCGGGAAGCGCCGCAGGGGTGAGTGATGCCCTGCTACTACAGGACCATTTAGGGATATGGGGCAAAAATCTGTTGGATGATTTAATTGGGGGTTGGTCCTGCTTTGAGCAATAGGTTGGACTAGATGATCTCCTGAAGTTCTTCCAACCCTGATGTTCTATGATTCTAAGTCACATTCACATAATCCTTTTTGGCCTTCAGCAATATCTTATTATGTTACATACCAAGCACAGAAGTCATACAAGGTAGACTGTGTAGTTGTTGAAGTGACAAAGAGTCCTGTGGCACCTTAAAGACTAACTAAAGTATTGAAGCATAAGCTTTCGTGGGCTAATACCCACTTCATCGGATGCAAGCATGTGTAGTTGTTGTTCAGTCCAGGAGATAGGAAACTAGGGCCTGGCCTATGCTAGAAAATTAGGTCAGTTTAACTATGTCAGTCAAGAGTGTGAAAAATCCACACCTATGATCAGCATTGTTAAGCCAACCTAAGTCCCTGTGTACACAACCCTCGGTTAACAGAAGAATTTGTCCATCAACCTAGCTACTATTACTCTCAATGGGGAGCACGATTACCCATGCTGTTGGCATAAGTAGTGTCTACACTGAAGTCCTAAGTGTAGAGAAGCCCTAAGCCTAGTCATATATGCTATAGCCTATTTATTTTCATTTGTACAGCTGAAAGAGTTGCTTGTCAGAGATTCAAACTCAAGTATGGACAAGTCCTTTTAGCAGCTAGAGCTCTTAAACTATTAATATAAACGAATGAGTCATTATTTAAAATCACTTACTTTTTACTGTACAAATGAGAGATTTAAAAATCTGAATCTGTCTTCTACAAGAAACAATATCACCTAAAATCAGCTTTGGTACATGTAGTAAAGCCTTATTAAAATGCAGTACAGATCAGTCTTAACTATATATTGTCATAATCCAGAGGCTATTTGGCAGTTTATGGAAAGCTGGTTTTGTGGTCTCCGGTCAATTTCCAGTGGTTGCTAATACCATATAAAAATATGACACATTTGCCATAATTGGCACCATGCTTGGCTATTCTAGCAAAGTGGTCAAAACTAGATTGATCTGCCTTCTCCTCCCTGTTGAAATTCATTAGTCAGTACCCCACCATTCATCCCAGTTCATTCACCACTACTCCCACTAGCCATAAATCCAGCACCAGCAACCTGTGACAGCCCTGCATTCAGTCTCCAGCACCCTCCATAACTTCCATTCACCCATCATGTCCCAGAAGCACTATGCCTGTCAACTTCACAATTTGAGGCTGCAAAAGACTCTGGGATTAGAGTCATGACCAGAAATCTCACGTAGCTTTGTGTTCTAGGTGGATCAAGTTTGAGAGTCCTCCTAATAGGTCCTCCTTTTTCTTTTCTAATTTATGAGATTTCTTCCGTGTAAAGCCACCTCTTCCTGATATCTCTAGTCAGTTAGTAACCCTCTTGGATATAGATCTACATCAGAAATGCACTGGATTTTCTTACATTAATCTGAAAGCATCTCCTTAAAGATCCCCAAACTGGCATGTGGTGGTGATGAGGAAATAAACATTAATCACACTTTCAACATTTTTCAGAAGTGGTTTTTCTCCCCCAACAAAAACCTGAATTTTTGAACATGGAATATGTGGGGAAGAAATCCAAAACTTCTCTTTTTCAGCAGCTCTACCTGGGGGACGCATTGTGCCTCAGAGACAAATACTTTTGAAGTTATCCTTGCAGATCAAGAGGGGAGCAGGATCATCAGCAAATTATGAACACCTTTGTGCTAGCTCAGCTGTACTGACTGTCAGATGAGAGGGCTGGGGTGGAGGATAGAGAGTCAAGGCACAGCTATGTCCTTCCCCTACCTGCTTTCTGCTCACTGTTGTTGGGAGAAATAAGTAGGCATATAGGATGTACAAGGTCTGAATATTTCAAACAGGGATATGTTGGGTCTTTATTCCCATTTGGTCATGTAGTCCAAGGCATAATTGCGCTTGTAATTTTAAAATAACACTGTTCTTTAAAGATGCAAAGGAGTATCCACAAGTGCCCAATGTGTGGTGTTCTTTGAATTAAAACATTAAAAGCTTGTAATTAACAATTACATTATCTTTATTCAAGATTTACATAGCATAGAATGTAGAGCAAAAAGCCGAAGATCCCTAGTAAAGCTCCATGTATGAAAATTTCACACAGTTGTGCCACCTACAGCAACATCACCACTTTATCACAGACTCAGGAGTCAAGATCAGCAGGGAAAGAAGAATGGATTGAAGAACATTTGAGTTCATGATAATGCATTTTCCTCTCCGTGAAGATTATTGTTTCCCAGACATGCTCTAGAGAAAGAGAGACTCTGCTTTTGGGCTGCCTGATGTTCTTGGGCACATAGGTCATCTTGCAACAGAAATGGAACCTATGATCTTCCCATGCAGCTTTCCACAGTGAGGAAGCTCTGGATCGCTGCAGATGAACAGAGTCTAAGAATACTAGCTGAGAATGACAACAAAATATGTCATAGATGTTATTTGCTTTCCTTTCCTGAGGGGGAAATGAGAGCTGTTATACTGAATATGTGATATTAAGATACGTTTTATATAGTCATTTGGCACTGCCTTTAAATGAAGTTAGCTTCTAAAATATTCTGACGCAGATCCCAACAACTAGATATGCATTTTGTAGAAACCAGAAAAAGGAAGACATTTTGATCTAAACACACTGAGTGCATTTGCAAGCTTGAAGTATACTTGTTAATAGGCTTCTTTTATATCTGATTCTCTGAGGATGTGCAGTAATAGATGGAAAATATGTATAAACAAAAACATAGCTTTATTGTGAGCACTGTCAGAGAGCAATGGCTGATTGCTAGACACGCCACTCACTGGAGCAATATTGCCTAGCAACACCACTCTGTCACGGAGAGCTTGATATTGATTTGAAGAGAGAGAGAAGTTAGAAATGGAGGGAAGCTCTGCTTTTTCAGATGAAAAGATGTGACTGATGTCTGTTACCTAGAAACAATGAGAGGAAGATTTACCTTTTGTGACTATTCTTGCTTATTGTTTACCCTCTTAAAATTCTAGCAGCAGTGAGCTCCCTGGTGTGTGTAGTAGAGATATGAAAGCTGAACCAATTCTTGATGCCTGTAAAGACTGGTATGTGGGGCTTGATCATCATGTCCACACTGCTTCTCCATCTCTCTTAGAATGATTAGGACCCCCAAAAGGCTCACATGGGGAGTAGTCCCTGCACTCTGAGCCATGACTTTTAAAGTCCTTGGGACCTTCAAAGGCTGGAAGCACATTCAAAGCTGTGAATGTGCCAGTAGTATAAGCTGCTCTTTCTACCTCTTGTCTACACTGACAGGCTTTGGGAAATCTCCTACTATGGCACTACCATTAGTCCAACTGCACCAATGGTACCAGCAATGGGAGTGATCCTGTGGCAAAAGGTGTCAGAGGTTTTAGTACTGTGTTGTCTTACCCTTGGCAGTGCCATAGTGGGAGATATTTCCCCAAACTCCTGGTGCTGATTAGGCCCCAGAGGCTGTGAGGTTTCAAGCTTCACTTCTTTACTTCACTGCTTTAATGGAAGGTGAGCAAATATAGCACTGGCGCATGTCCCCTCGGCCCCATGGGTGTCCCTTTTCTGGGTATGAGCCAAACATTCATAGAACATTATAGGGATTAATGGGCTAAAGACAGTCATGTGTATGGAAGGCAGAGAAGGGTCTGTTATATTTCAGAAGATTCCTGCAAGCTTCACAAACATGTTATTTTGAATTCTGACTGAAGATGAAACAAAAAAGGTCAGTGGCTAGTGAGGAACTGAGTTTTTATTTCAGTCTTGTTTATTTTAGTCCCACTTCCTAAAACAGTTCTTCAGAAAACTTGGATTAGATTTTATTGTGTCAGTCTGGTAGAAATAAATGACTGCAGGAAAAAAAAAGAATAATTCATGTTGCTACTACTTTGGGTCATTTCAAACATCTTTGTCAATTCACAAACAGTAAGAACACTCCTTACGCAATGAAATATAGTTACTTTGGACAATCATAGGCTTGAAACATAAATGTACATGTAACTATTGCAATCTGCAGAGACACTATAGATTTCTTAAGAGAACTCTACAAAACTGAATTTGGAGCAAAGAATGACATACTGGACATACTGGAATCAATGAAAGACAATTAAGAAACTATAAGATCTGATTGTACAGTGTTAAAAACTATATTCCACAACATTTTTTGGATTTGATTCATTTTTATTTGACACCTTTACATACCCTTTCATGTAGTTTTATTTAACATATAATCTATATTAGTACAAATATGCATGAAAAGAGAATTTGAATCTTGTATCTGTGAATATTCACAAAATTCTTAGATTCCTATAGTCCCTTATAAAATTTTCCATTTGAACTGTTAGTTGCCTAAGTCATCCAGTCAGGAAGCAGAAACAACATCCTATGACTTATATGATTAACCAACATAATGTGAATTCTGAATATTCAGAACAAACTGTTATCATTGATCTGAAGATCAATAATGATTAACTTTGGTGGGGGAGGGGAAACTTGACAAATTTCAACAAATCCTCCTCCTCCTTCTCCCGCCAGTTGTTGAATGGCATCTAAGTCCCTCTATGAATGTAACCCAGGTAGGAAGAAAAAAATTGTTTTGGCCAAAACTATTTAATGAATTCATGTCAAATTTGCATTTTCCAGTCAACTGAAAGTGCTTTCTCCCCACCCACCCAAAGCAAATAAATAATTTGCCCCCAGAATGTCACCCATCTCTACATAAAATATGACATTCCGGATCACAGCGATGATCTTCTACTTTTCTACTTTTTGATAATGATTGATGCCTTAGACAGTTTACAGCCCTGACCTCCCTCCCCATCCCTACACCCCAAAAGCCACATTAGAATCAATTGTGTATTCTATTATTTATAGGTTCTTATACCACACTCATCACCATAATATGTGAGTACATTCCAGCAGTGAGCTAAGAAATATGAGAATAAATATTCCTTCCTGATGCCCACAGACAGTTAGCTAAAGATCTGATGAACGATGCTTGGATATTTTTATTCTCTTGATTTGTTTAGCCTCAAATGTGTAGTCAGAAACTGAAATAGCCATAGCAGTTGATTGCCTGAAATCTTTGGCAGTGAATTACAAAGACTGAGTGTACACTGTTTAAAAACATACTTCACTTTATTTTTTCTAAAATTACTTGACATTTAATTTTGTCTTTTTTTACTTCCATATTATGTGGCAATGTTAAATGGAGAGACTGATTTATTCATAGATTTTCTGCTGTCCTCTTTTTCTAAATAAACAACTCTAATGTTTTCATATATTTTTTGTCATAAAAGTAGATATCCTGACACACAGTCATCTCTTTCCTGTCTCTTGAACATTTTGGTCAAAACAAAACCTTAAGATGAGGTAGTCAAACCCTATACACATCACTCAATATGCGAGTGTGGTATAATTCATTATGTTAATCCACTTTTAATATACCCAAGTATCCAATGATGTGGACAGCTTCACTGAGCTATCTAGCCAACTGACTCAAGTCATTTAGCTCTGACTGAGAATGTTTGAATCATAGCAATGTAAGGCTGGAAGGAGACCCAAAGGGTCATCTAGTCCATGCCTCCATCCTAATCCCCATGGTAGACTATCCTTGACAGGGGATTGTCTATTGTATTCTTTAAAACCTCCAGTGATGGGGATTCTACAACCTCCCTAGTTAACTTGTTCCACTGATCAACCACCCTTATAGTTGAAAACAAGGTAGGTGAGGAATATCTTTTTTGGACCAACTTCTGTTGATTGAAGAGACAAACTTTCAAGCTTCACAGAGCTCTTATGCAGGCCTGGAAAAAGGTAATCAGAGTACCACAGTTAAACAAGGTGGGACAGATGTGTGAACCTCTTTTGCTTAACAATCTGTCCTACCTGGTATTTAGATGTGATAGTCTGATTACTTTTTTAAGCTTAAGAAGAGCTCTGTGAAATTCGAAAGTTTGTTTCTTCCATCCACAGAAGTTGGTACAGTAAAATATATTACCTCAACCACTTTCTCTCTCTCATATTCTGGGTCCAACAACAGTACAAACAATGCAAGATATCGTTCTAGTTAATATTTTCCTAACATCATCCAACCTGAATCTCTCTTGCTGCAAACTAAGTCAATTACTTTCAGTGGCCCTGGAGAACAATTGCACACCATCTGCTTAATAACAATCTTTTATATATTTGACGACTGTTACCATGTCCCTCCTCAACCTTCTCTTCCCTCAACTAAACATGTCCCATTCTTTCAACTTTTCCTCACAAGCCAAAGGAAATAATTTTTTGCAAGAGACCCTTTCTGATGTTTCCTGCATTGGAGATACTGTCAAACCATGTATTCTCATAGTATTTTGGCACTGCTGATATTAGTCCTGGCAAGAACCAGGAAGTACATATAAATATAAACTTCAAAAACAATTGTTAATTTTTTATTGATTTATTTATTGGAAGAATGTTTCCAGGGCTTCTGTTTTATTGGAAGTGGCTTATACATCTCTACAAATTACTGCTTAAGTGGACGGGACTGTCACTCACGCATTGGACTGACCAGCCATCAAGAACTCATCGGTGCATGCTCTGTGAAGGGGAATGGTGCCACTTATTATGTTGTTGACTCATATTCAGTTTGTGATCCACTTTAATCCCCAAATCCTTTTCTGCAGTACTGCTACTTAGCCAGTTCCCATTTTGTATCTGTGAATTTGATGTTTTCACTCCTAAGTGTAGAACTTTTCACTTGAATATATCGAAATTCATCTTTTGACATCAATTTATCATAGATCTTCTGAATTCTAATCCTGTTTTACAAAGTGATTGCAACTCCTCCCAGCTTGGTGTCATCTACATATTTCACACACTCTCCACCATCATCAAAGTCATTAATAAAAGTGTTGAATAGTATTGTAACTAGGGCAGACCTCACTTGATATGTTCTCTCAGATATCCATCAAAGCATGGATAACTACTTTGAATATGATTTTTCAGCCAATTGTGAATCCACCTTATATCATAGGGGTTGGCAACCTTCAGCACACATCCCATCAGGATAATCCTCTGACGGGCCGGGAGACATTTGTTTATGGTGACTGTCCGCAAGCATGGCCCCCCGCAACTCCCACTGACCGCAGTTTGCCATTCGTGGCCAATATGAGCTACGGGAAGTGGTGCAGGCCATCAACTGAAAGGTTGCTGACTTCTGTTATAGCAATTGCATCTAGACCACATATCCCTAGTTTGCTTATGAGAGTGTCAAGTGAAAGAGTGTCAGAAGTCCTTCTAAAGTCCAGATATGACATGTATAATAGTTTGCCCATTGTCCCCCACTCCTTCACCTGTTAGACTGGTTACCTTGTGAAAGAAGTTCAAAATGCTTATGAGTTTATGAGAAGTTTGGCAAAAATTACTCCATAGTGAAATATCTTAATTTTTTGAAGTTTCATCTGTCCTAATTTTAGCCAGTGCTTTATACACCTTATTCTTATCATATTCCTTCTTTCTACCTAAAACAACTGCAGTGTCAAAGCAAAGACTATTATGTCCCTGGAAACCAAAAGACAAGTCTCAGGTTTGCTTCAGCTTTGTTGCAACAATAAAACTTTGAGCTCAAGGACCGAATTTTCTGCTTTTCAACATGGACTATAGAGCCAAAATATAGAATGATGATGAGACAGTTTCCAGAACTAGGGGAATTACACAAGGTAATAATATACTAGGCCTGACAGAGTCAGACAGACAAAGCATCTAGAAAATAATGAGGTTGTCTTTCATTTTCCACTGGATCAAAAAGCTGAACCAAACTGTAGCCTCTTTCTCTAATGACTAGATTGATTTCCTCAATCTCCTGGGATGGCTTCAACCAATCAGACACTGGAGAAACAATGTATCATATTACTTATCAATGTAATTTCTCCTAATGGAATACACCATCAATGTGATGATGCGAACTCTTAGGAATGCCTAGGAGGAGCAAAAAGGTTTACAAAAGACAGCTACAGAAAGTTTGTGAACACAAACAAAAGTCAAGCAAACCAATGTGGGTTCACAGATGAGTCAAAACTTAAATTGGGGTAGATTAATGAGTCAGATAGATAGCATTAGTTTGCCTTGTACTCCCCAGTTGGCTAAAAGCGTTATGAAGATATGGGCAGGAATCTTAGTGGCAAATGAAACATTTTTCAGGAAAGGCTGAGTTTTGACCAAAAAAAAAGTTCACTTGGAAAAAGAAACTTTTGAAATGGACATTTTGTTTTCACAATTTTAAAATGAGAACTTGATTTTTCTAGTTCAAAATGACTTCATTTCAAAACTGTAACTAATGTAAAAATGTTTTTGAATAGTAAAATTGAAACAAAACATCCTGACTGCTTTGAAATGAATCTTTTTTTTTTCAGATTTTTGAGTCCATGCAAACTTCTGAGATTTTGATTTTTCTTCTGCTTCTAAATGTTTCTTTTGATACTTTCAACATTTTCATGGGATGGAAAAGTAGTTTCCCACCCAGTTCTAGTTCTATATTTGTATCTACAAGTTTATTGCTTCTAATGTACTGAAATATTAAATTATCTTGATAGTGCTTGCCGTTGCCTCTTCATAACAAGCTCACTGTTGGTTATAATGTGCCTAGTCCTGCATAGCTGCTTTTGAAGGCAAGAAGGTGTAAGGAGCAAGGCAGTCTTGGTCCTTGTGCTTTTGGCATGCAAGGACTCTAGAGCTAGTAAAAACGCAGGGAGACATCATAGGCTCCACCCATGCATGTGTGCTCTAGCCAGCAGAGCTGGGCTGGTATGATGGTGCTGTAAAAGGGAGTGAATTATTCCACTGTTTAATGTGTTCCATCAGTGTTACTGAAGATTTAGGGCTTGATCCTGCAAGGAGCTGAACAGACGTCAATGGGAGTTGTAGGTGCTCAACACCACATTGTAGGATAGAGCTCATAGTACCTGACACATGCACAATGCCACGGGAAGTTGATGCAGCTACACAGCATCTTTTCACCTCCCAAATATAAGTGACCATGCCACAATCTAACCCATTTCCAACTTACCTCCTATAACCCTCTTCATTCTAGTCTCTTATGTTGTCCAGGTGAGATTTCCATTTTTAATGTATGTTCTTGGAGCCCTAATAAACTTATCTGCTTTTCCAATTCACCACTAAGACTCTTTTTCTTTACTCTTGAATAAACTAGCTGTGTCTTTTGAAACAGGTTTCTTGCTGTAAATGGCCTCTATGTTGATTCAATGGGTTTAAGTTTTTTCGCTTTGACTATTGCTCAGGTGTTGATTTTTTTTCTTATAGTTTATGATAAGCTGCTTTAAAGTTTATTCTTGTGGGAATTACAATCTATTATGATAACAAATGTGAAATAATTGTGCATAAGTCACTATTGCTCACTTTCTGTTTTACCTTCCATTTATCATATTACAAAAAAGAAATAAATTACCTTTTTCTTTTAGATGCCAAAACAAGTAACTCTAAAAAGCAGCCATTTTATTAATAAATTTGGTGCTTCAAATTGCACCCAGTATTACATTCAACTACCATCATTTAATACTAGGGTAGACAAAGACACCTCACATTATTGACACATTTTGCAGCTTTTTAAATTCTTTTCACATAAAATAATTTTATAGCCTAATGGAATGTAAAGATGGAAGATTCCTATTGAATAATCCAGCCCATCCTGAGGACCCATCCTGAGGACATTTATGTAGGAAAGACCTTTTAACAATGAATTTGGCGTCATGATAGGAAAAAAATCTTACCCCGAGCCTCACCTGCAACTTAATTTACCCTTTCCTCCCCTTTTAGAGCTTCAAGCCAAGAAACACTGCATTCCATTGAGTTTTTCAGTCCTGACATATTTCCAAGATATGGGATGTGTTGATCTCTCTTCTGGTGTCAAACTTCCAGTTCATTCAGGCTTTTCATTTTATAATGGAACAAGTTAACAAATACAAATGCCTGATAGACCTGTTTCTGGATGCCTGGGGAGCAGCAGTGCCAGTGACCAAGAGTGCTCTTTTATCTGTGCTTGAGTAGTAGATGGCAGCGTTTTCTTTCAGATATGCAACTTATTGCAGTTACCCATGTTTTTTTGTCTGAGGTATTGTAATACTCTCTGCACGGGGTTGTACCAGATGGCCAGACAGTAACTTTATCTGGTGTAGAATGTGGCCTTCCTCTGTATTACAGGCATTTTGTGTAGAGAACACATTCACCTGTGCTCTGCAATATGCACTGGCTGCCTATTTCCAGATACAACCTGAGATGTTGTCTTCAATCTAAAAAATCCTAAGTAGTTTAGATCCAGCATGTATGACAGAATCCTTTTACTCATCTAATAACTCACTGGTTTATAGCAGCTGAAGCATTTGGATCTTGAACTGATAGTTCCCACATTGAAGAATAGCTGGACTTCAATGAGGAGGCTCCCAAGTTTGGAATTTGCTTCTCCCCTTAGTCCAATCATTTCAGAGGATTGAGACAAATCTAGGAACTTCACTACACAATGCCCGGTGCGACGCCATCAACCGTGGTCAATCTAGCAGGTTTAACAGTCCTCAGGTGGTGCAGGTTTGATGATGACTTGGTCTGTCAAAGCCAAAGTCCATAAACCCTCCTGTTATGCTGGGAGGATTTCTGCAGCTTTGAAAAAAGGTGGCCCAAAGGGGTTGCTAGTTGGATTCAATGGTGGTTAGGAGAGGTAGGGGTTGTGCAAACTTTTGATAAGCTGTTGGAGTGAGCTGAGTTCATAACTTCCTGTTTTGTAATGTTTGTGTAGGCACAGCACATCATAGGCTTGTTTCTAAAAAAAAATCCAAATGAATAAAATATTCACACGTCAAGTTGCACACATAGCTTCCTTTCTAACTTCTCACTGACTTCAGTGGAACTCCACATTGCATTAGGGATCTGCAGAATTAGGGTCAGAGTTGGATAGTATATCAGTTATTCAAATGATGCATTAAGCTAATGGATCCATTAGCTCCATTGAGCTAATTCACATTATAAGCACATCTCCCTATGAAAAATATTAGATTCTTCTGCCTCACACGTAAAAGCTTCCTAATCTAGAGTGGTTTTAGCCTGGTTGGATTTTTCAAAGCACCTATGTGAATAAGGAGTAAAAGAATTATTATTGGAAGTCAGTTTTAGGATTTATGTCCTTAAGTCACATAGGCACCTTGGAAAATCCCTCTCTGTAGCTGAGTCAACAGAAGGATTGTTTAAAGACAGAACTTTTGTTTCTATGAGAATAGAATTATTATTCCCCAAAATTCAAATTGTTTGAAACTGTCACTGCTAAATGATAAAACAAAACATGGTTCTCTGTATTTACCTGCCAGCTTCTCTTCAGATGGACTCATCTTCTTCCCCTTGATTTAATATAATCCTATTTTTTTCTAGTAAACATTTTGAAAGATGGTCAAAGTTATTAAACAAGCTGTGTTATTTACATTAGATACACTTCCATATGGATAGGCATCACTTACTGCTATTAGGTGTATGTACTTCATGAATGTTCTAGATTTGTTTTTTAAAAACTTTTAGCAACTAGTCCTAGTGAACCAGCTTCTCAGTTGCTATAGCCACTAGTTGTTGTTGTTGTTTGTTGTTTTTGTTCAGTGGCTGAAACAAAACAAAACAAAAAACAAAAACAAATAAATAAAACTGATTCAAGTCAACTGAAACTCTACTTTTTTCCCCAGCCAAACAAAAACTTTTAAAAAATTCATTTTTGATTAAACGAAATATTTACTTAAGCAAAATTAAACCTTTGAAGATTTTAAATCTCCTTAATGTATTTTATTAATAAAAAGACTGAAATTACAAATTGAAACATCTTTGCAAAATTGAGTCAAACATTTCAATTTCAGAATAGCTATAACAAACTGCTTCAGCTCCTCTGAATTTTTGTTGATTTGACCAAAACTATTTGCTGAACTGAACCTGAATTTTTATTGAGTGTTTAGGTTGACCTGAGATGTTATACAGAAAGAATCTGCAAGATTTAGACATAGCCTGGGTGTGAGGACCCGGAGAGACATCCAAATCTAAGCTAACATCCAGGTGAGGGGCCTGAGTGACAGGTGAAATGGGGTGATGTCTACTGAGATCAAGAAAGGAGGTAGTGAGGAGAGTTTGGGTGAGATTATTAATTAGGGATAGCTCAATGGTTTTAGATTTTGCCTGCTAACCCCAGCATTGTGACTTCAATCCATGAGGGGGCCATTTAGGGATATGGCCCAAAACTCTGTCTCAGTTTTAGTCATATTGAGCTGACAGCTGGACATTCACAAGAAGAGACTGGCTAAGATTTTCATTTGGATAGACAGAGATAGGTCTGGAGTAAAGGTAGATTTGGGAATCAACAGCATAGAGACGAGGAATGAAAAAGAGAAGGGGATCAGGGACAGAGGTAAATGGAACAACTTAGAGTAGTTTTGAAATGATGCATGGTCCATGCAAGATGCCAGCACAATAGCAGGGACTGCAGTTTTTGCTCGCCCCTATCCCTCCGCCCCCCGGGAAGCAAATCACTCAAAACATTCTGGAGAGGTGGTATGGAGGAAGGGCAATGGTTCCAACCCCTTTTACGCTGACACAAGAAGCAAAGTTGATGCACCAGCTGGAACAAACTGGTGCGGGTATGTACGTATTTCACAGGCCTGGGGGGTGTAAATGCAGCTCCAACCCAATGCACAGAAGTCACTAAACCTAGAAAAAAGAACTGTGGGTGTTGGGTGGGTGGGGGGAACCCCAGATGACAGAACCTGTAGCACCACTGAGGGGGGGGAAATCAACAGGATAGTAAATACTTGGTGTAGGCTATGTCTCTTTTTTTCTCCCTCTTCCTCTCCCCCCTTCCCTTGCAAAACACACACACACACACACACACATGCTTTCACTTTTCAACAGCTGAGGCAGATTGTATAGTTTCCCACTAAAAAGGACAATTCATCTGATATTGTTTTATGTAAATGGTATTCTTTGACTCTTCAATGTTCTGGTCACACCTTTTGGTCACTTTAAATTTTTTGGTACCTAATTAGTTCAGCACTGCTTCAGTGAGGCGAGACAGTCATTTGACTGTAACTGTAATAAAATGCTTCCTTCAAAGCTATGCAATCTGGAACAGTGAGATAAGGATTAAACTAGGTACCATTGTCACACCATCTAACACTTCCTGTTCTTAATTATGTAGTTTAACTGTTTGGAGCTCTGCATTTTTAATGCAAGTTTTATTATCTATGTCTGTAAATATTGCTCTGGCGTTGCTAGATATTTGCTTTTCACCACTGTGCAGAAAATGTTGAAGCATATATATTGTATCTTTTAAAAAGAGAAGACTTGAAAAAAGTCTTATTCATCCGAGTGCTTGGTGGTAGAAAATCAGGTTAAGAGGGCTAGAGATATGTAAGGCAGATCTCTTTCCATATTATTTATACATGAACTACGGCTCCAAGGACTTTCCTCTACCCATTTACCAATGGTTCCTATTCCAGGAGATACTCACAGATAAACTGCAAGTGTCAGATTCATTAAAATTTAACTTGCACCATTCTTATTCTGAGGATTAATTTTACATCACAAATATGTCTTGTCAGATATGTCTGAAATAATTATTCTCACAGTTTATATTCATCTGTTTATCTTTCTAGCCACATTCTAAAGCAATAGAGCAGAGGCCAGGCAATGGAATCAGAATGGGGCTCAGTATTAGTTTTGCATGCATCTTATGTCATGTGAAATGGGTACATTAGCTCAAGCTATACACAATGTGTTAGTGATTTGACCACCTGCATCTGAGGATTGAAAGTTCAGATCAAAATATTTTCTTTATAAATCTCCAGATATACCCCTGGGGCCCGGATATGAAAATTCTGAACAGGCAGCAGTTGGGGAACATTAGCAAACAAATTGTCAAATACATCAAACAGACTTGTTTATATATGTAAAAATGCATTCAGGTTCCTAGTAGGCTCTTCCATCTTTCTGTGTAGGAAAAGCAAGCCTGAACCCTACCGGGGATGGTGGAGGGGAAAGGTCAGTCAGAAGAGGAAGAAGAAAGATGTGCTTTTCATCATACTACAGAGAAGTTGTTTCAAGTACTAGAACAGAAATATGTTTCCAGATTAAATTGGGCACACACAACTTTTAAAATAAGTTTCTTATTTGTATGGGAGGAGTTCTTATGTCTCTCATGGTGATACAGCATAGCTGACCTATGCTGATAGTTTTTAATCTTTTTTCTACTCGAAAGGTCAATTATATTATTTGTCACATGATAACCCTTTGAATTCTCCTAAAGACTACTCCCCCGGAGAAATGATTATGGTTCACATATACAGTGGCTCAATATGCAGTAACCTCCAAGTGTGTGTGGACAAACATAAAGCAACTGTGAGAAAACTGACTTGTCAATCAGTGGAGGTCTGGAAGTGGGTGAGCAGTAATCCCATTCGCTTAAATTACATTTATTATGACTGAATGTTTTTTGTTCAGGGCTATCATAAGAGCCCTGTGTTAGTTCTGATTTTTCCAAGTAACCCTAGGCTCATAAGCATCTGAAATACTTTGTTTATCCTCTGGAGGGGGAGAAGTGAAAGCAAATTAATGCTAGAAGCTAAAATGGGCAAGTACTGGAGTTCCTAACCTGTCCAACTGCACTCACAGATAGATGACTGGGGCACGGAGGGCCTGCTTCTCCTCTTGCTCATAGCAGTATACATCAAGTATAACTCTACAGTCAATAGTTTGATATAACGTAAAACATGGAAGCAAGATGAGACATGGGTACTGTAGTCATAGTGATGGATGGATGTGTTGATTGTTGATTCATCTCTTAGATTGCAGTGGCTAACGGTTTGGTCTTCTGAGTGCTACAGCATCAAGAATATGATTAGATAAGAGCACCCAAAAACAATTCCAGTTTTCACAATTTCAGCTCCAATCGCAAGTCCCTTTATTAGCAAATGTACTAAGCAGATAAACAAACACAAAAATACAAAAGCAAATAAGAGTACAAAGTGTTTAGACATATGATTAGCATCACTGGATTAGCAACCTTGGAGAGTCAGTCATTATCATCATTATTATCATCATCAGTGGTGGTCATCTTGGCATCTTCCTGTGCATTTCCCTCTAGCACACAGACTTTTTATCTTGTGTTATGCTTATGCCTGATAAGACTCACATATACATAAGGGGTCAACCCATTTTTCCTTATTTGCCTTTCCACGGCCCATAAACTTTGGGGTGCCCCACTTTTCATAGGTAACCCTCTTAGTTCCCCTAATTCTGATTAGCATTTATATAAACAAGTCCCCATAGTAATCTGTGGTTATTGCAGCATTTCCCATTATGTTACCATCAAGTGTCTTTGGGTCTAGATGTGTATTTTGAGGCATATTTTGCTGAACATCATGCATTGGCATATTTTTATAGTACAGTAAAACCTCGATTTAACGGACTAATTCGGGCGAGGGGGTGTCCGTTAAATCAAAAAGTCCGTTATTTAATAAATAAATTTTAAAAAACGAGCTGTCGGAGCAGCAGCCTGCCCGCCACAGGGTCGGGGTGGCAGCTCCACAGCCTGCCCGCTGCCGGGACCCGGGCGGCAGCCGGGAGCCAGCCCGCCTGCTGCCGGGACCGGGGCAGCAGCTGGGAGCCAGCAGACGGCTGCCAGCGAAGGGGGCCGGGGCCGCAGCAGGGAGGGGTCGCTTTCTGATATGGCTCCAAAATTTTGTCCGTTGCATCCGAAGTCCGTTAAATCGAGGTCCGTTAAATCGAGGTTTTACTGTAATCTTGTAATTTTAATGGCATGGGGACATTCCTGGGTCACCTCATGTCAAGTACTCTTTAGGCCTAAAGCCTAATGTAGCTGAGCTGAAATTTTACAGGGCTTGCAATATTTTAATTATACACTTAATACACACTCATGACTCATAAATGCTTATCAGCACTATATACCTATAATACTATCCTAATCAAACCTATCCATGCCACCTTAATTAATTAAAATTAACCACAACAATTAATCCCTCAATTAGATGACTAAATAAAATAATTGGCTACAGTACCTATAAAATATATGTTGGTGTTCAGAGTCCATAACACCCCACCCCCCTCAGTTGCTTGAAAACCTTCTATTCTCTGGAAGTTTGTGTAATCTGGAGCTAGACCACTGCTAAGAAAGAAAGAAAGAAAGAGCAATGTACATGCAGTAAGACTGTGATTCAATGCAATTTGCAGGCTGAGACGGCAGAACTTTGGAGCTTTGGCAAGAAAAGCAATCGGCAGGTTGTTGTATGAAGTTGCTACTCTATCTTGCACCTTTGGTTGCATGTTAACACTTCTCTCTTCTGTTAGCCTGAGCCAAAGCCCATTGAAATCAATGGGAATCTTCAACTACCTTTCAGCGGGCTATGAATCAGGTTCTGTATGAGTTACTGGGAATTAGCAATGAATAACACAAACCATCTTTTACATCACCTCCAAATTTGACCCCAAGAATCCATCATGCCGGTGGGATCAAATTTGATTACAATGTAACTATATTAGAAAAATAGCTGTATTAGGGACTATTCATTGTACTCGGTTCCATTTCTTTTAAGACTATTAAGTCAGAATAGAAGTCCTTAGGAAAACCTGCCTACTGTTTTTGCAAATTACTTGTATAACCTTTTTAGCTCTGCTGACCAATTATGCTACAAGTGAGGAAAAAGTTTTCATATTGTTATTGTTCCCTTCTCAACTAACCATTGATATGCAGCTATTAACTAATATGTCATGAGATTCCAAGCTCTAGTTCTGCCTCTTTAAATCACCACTGCTCTTACAATGGTGTAAAAGCCTATTTCTGAACACTACACTGAATCAAAAATGAAGTTTTAGTTAAGTCTATTAATGTATCTATTTTATTATGTATTAGCAAATCTTTTCAGAAGCAAAGTTGTTCTAAGAAAGCTAATTTTGCCTGAGATTCATTTAACTAATAAATGAAATGCATTTTGCGATTAAGTTAAATTCATTTTGAACAGAAGCAGATGTAGTTTATAAAGCCTAATTTATCCAATCAGGGAACAGAAATAATATTATCTGACTTAGATCAGTCACAAAACTCAGAGAATTCTGATTAACTGACTAGATACTACAGTTCATGTGACAGCCATAGCTTGAAAATGTTGTTAAAAATTATTCACGGAACAGTTCTGGATAATGAATAAATTCATGATTTATTGTTGATAACTCACAAGAAGAAAAGGCTAAAATAATCAAATTATTTAACCATCTTTTGTACTTTCCATTTCCTATCCTAAATCTGAGGATTAAATAACTTGTATTATTGTTTATTAATTGTTCGTGGCTTTTTTTAAGGAACCATGATAATCATCTTGTTTGAGCTACATAACACAAGACAAAGGATTATTTTTATATTCAGTATATTTATAGTATTCAATCAGAGCAAGAATGCCAGGTGAAGAGCAGCATATAAATACACAACTAAGTGGCTTAAATTAACAAAGTAGCAAACATTTGAGCAGTAGTCTGCATATCTGTCCCAGACCACCAACATATTGAAGAAAATACATTTTATGTCCATTCTTTTGAAAATGGAACAGTCTTTTTCTAGATCTGCACTAAAGAACAAAGTAAGCTAGTGAGAGAAAAGTGAATGTAAAAGATGGAGAGGCTTAAGCAAGTATAGGAATATAGAATTGTCACATCAAATGGCACCTATGTTCCATCTTCTTTGGTATTCTATTTCTCAATAAATTATTTTTTTAGTTGGACTTTCTTTGCTTCCTGGTCACACTAATACATTTTTCAATTTCAGTAAGCAAAAGACAGAACCAAAATGATGTTTAGGATATTTGGTTAAATTCAGGTATATTCTAATTATGATTTCTGTATGAAAATGTTTCCTTCAGAACGTGTCTCCCTGTTTATGGAATAAACTTTCCTAAATGCTCAGCATCTCTCTTCTCAGAAACAATATCTTCTCTGACTTGAGAATGGCATGACCTGGATTTAAAATGTCTTACTATAGCAGCAAATCATATTTAATTTAGCACTTTCACTACTGTAATCTGTATCTCTCCTATGAATTTTAATGATACTATATTTGACCCTGTTGTCCCTTAAATTTAATAAACTAAATTTAGAAACAGACAATGGGAAAAGGTCACTGCATCAATAAGTCTGCAAAGTAAAACTTTTCAATATCTTCAATGCAAGGAAGCTGCTAGAAAAATTAATCTAAAACGTTACTAGAATAACTGAATGAGAAGAACTCAGGCAGCCATGTTCTGGTTTTAGCAAAATCTCAACCATCATGTTTTGCTTTCCCAGTGACAAAGCCAAAAGTTACCTTTTAGTCTGGTTTTAGGATCCAATATGTAAAGAATTATGACATATTTCTCTGTGTTTTCCCTATCCCCAAGTAACACATTTCCTCAAAATCATTTCAATCAAAAGGGCCATTGATTTTACTTATGTTTTAATAACAGTCTGTCACTATAGTAGTCAAAAGGTAGCTATATTGAATACAGCTTGAATATAGATGTGGTCTAAAATAGCTTCTCCACTCTTACCTGAGATTCTCCTGGTGATTCAGACAAGGATTGCATGAGCCCTTTGGCCACAGTATCTCACTGGAAGCTCATGACTATCCTCCCCACACCCAAATATTTTTCACGGTCATTGTTTCCATAGAGAGAGTTCCCATTCTGTAAGTGTGGCCAATATTATTTGTTCTTTGATGTATACTTTTACATTTAGCTGTATTAAAAAGCGTATTCTTTGCTTGTGCAAAGCTTACTAAGTGATCCAGATCGCTCTGTATCATTGACCTGTCCACTTCCTTATTTACCATTCCCCCCCAGTTTTTGTGTCCTCTGTAAACATTAAGTGATGATTTTGTTTTCTTCCAGATCATTAATCCAAATATTAAATAGCGGACAGCCAAGAACTGATTTCCATGAGCCCCCACAAGAAACATACCCATTTTAATGATGATGCCCTGTTTACAATAATATGTTGAGACTAGGGCTGCCCAGTGATTTAAAAAATTAATTGCGATTAATCGCACTGTTAAACAATAATAGAATACTGTTCATTTAAAAGCATGAAGGGGCACACACAAGTTTAGCATATCTGGCATGTAAATACCTTGCAATGCAGGCTACAAAAGTTCCATGTGAACTTTCTTATTTTCTGGTGATATTGTAAATAAGAAGTGGGCTGCATTATCTCCTGTAAATATAAACACATTTCTTTGTCTTAGCAATTGGCTGATCAAGAAGTAGGACTGAGTGGATTTGTAAGCTCTAAAGTTTTACATTGTTTTCTTTTTGAGTACAGTTATGTAGAAAAAAAATCCTACATTTGTAAGTTGCATTTTCACAATGAAGAGATTGCACTACAGTACTTGTACAGTAAACCCTCGATTTAATGGACCACGACTTAATGGACTTCGGCTGCAACGGACAAAATTTCTAAGCAAGTGTGATGCATCTGAAATCCATTTGTCGCAGGCTGGCTGCCGGCTCCCAGCTGGCGCCCGGGTCCAGGCAGCGGGCGGGCTGACTGCTGGCTCCCCGGTACCGCCTGGGTCCAGGCAGCAGGCGGGCTGCCTGCCGGCTCCCCGCTGCCACCCGGGTCCCAGCAGCCGGGACCCGGGCGGGCTGGCTGACGGCTCCTGGCTGCCGCCTGGGTCGGACCCGGGCAGGCTAGCTGACGGGTCCCGGCTGCCGCCCGGGTTTCAGCAGCCAGGACCCGGGAGGGCTGGCTAACGGGTCCCAGCTGCCGCCCGGGTCCCAGCAGCTGGGACCCCGGCGGGCTGGCTGATGGCTCCTGGCTGCCACCCGGGTCCCGGCAGTGGGTGGGCTGCGGAGCTGCCGCCTCGACCCTGCGGCGGTCGGGCTGCTGCTCCGACAGCTCATTTTTTATTATTATTATTAAATAATGGACTTTTTCATTTAATGGACACCCCCTCGCCCGAATTAGTCCGTTAAATCGAGGTTTTACTGTGTGAGGTGAATTGAAAAATACTATTTCTTTTATCATTTTTACAGTGAAAATATTTGTAATCAAAAATAATAATATAGGGTGAGCAGTGTGAACTTTGTATTTTGTGTTGTGTTTGAAATCAATATATTTGAAAATGTAGAGAAATATCAAAAATATTTAATACATTTTAAGTGGTATTGTTTTAACCGTGTGATTAAAACTGTGATTAATAATGATATTTTTTTAATTGTGATTAATTTTTTGAGTTAATTGTGTGAGTTAACTGCGATTAATCAACAACCCTAGCTGAGACCTATCAGGTAGCCATTTAATGTGTGCCATGTTAATTTTATATCATTCTAGGTCTTTGGTCAAAATGTCATGCTATACCAAATCAGATGCTTTACAGAAGTCTAGGTATATTACATCAGTTCTAATTCCTTTATCAAAAAAAATTGTAATCTCATATAAAATCAGTTAATTTTATAGAATTGATTTTCCTTAAACCCATGTTGATTGGCATTAATTATATTACTGTCCTTGAATTCTTTATTTGAGTCTCATATCAACTACTCGTTTATCTTACCCTGGATCAATGACAGACTAACAGGTCAGTAATTACCTGGGTCATCCTACTTAGCCTTTTTAAATATTGTCACAATATAATCTTTTTTCCAATATTCTGGAATTTCCCTGATGTTCCAAGACTGATTAAAAATCAACATTAATGGTCCAACCAAGCACCTTAGCCAACTCTTTTAAAATTTTTGGATGCAAATTATCCAGACCAGCTGATTTTTAAAAAGTCTGACTTCGATAGCTTTTGTTTAACATCCTCAAGAGATAGCAGTGGAATGGGAAGAGTGTTATCATATTAACTACATCATCTGCATTTTCCTCAAATATAGAACAGAAAGATCTATTGAATACTTTTGCTTTTTTGTGCATTATTATTAATAATTCCACACTTTCCATCTAGTACTGGACCAATACCATTGATAGAATTGCTAGTTTCTAATATATTTAAAAAAACATTCCTTCTTATTGTCCTTAACTCTGTAGGCCATAGATTTTTTTCCCCTTGTGTTCCTTGGCTTTCCTTATCAATTTTCTGCAATTCCTAGCTACTGATTTATAAATCATTGTTATCAATTTCCTCCTTGTTATGTAATATTGACTGCCTCCATTTCCCCTCTAATTCAGGTCTGTTTGATTGTGGCTTTTTGGGTACCAAATAAAATGTCATTAAACAATTTCCAATTGTTGTTCACATTTTTCTCAGGAAATTATTTCTCCTGGCTGATTTCTCTCATAATTGTTTGTGGCTTTGTGAAACTGACTCTTTTAAAGCTCTCTCTCTCTCTCTCTCTCTCTCTCTTTAATTGGTCTGGACTTCATTCTGTTTGTTATAGATGTGATCAAATCATGATCACTTACATTACCATTAATTTTTAGTTCTGTAGACAGTACCTCTTTATCTGCCAGACAAGGTTTAATACAGAATTCCCCCAAGACAAATGCAATGTTGTTGTTTTTTAATTAGGAAACTCTCTTCAGTAATATTTATTCCAAGGAATTGAACTGTTGTAAACAATGGCTTAACACCTAGGGTATATGAGACCTAACATGTCTATATAAAATATTGCATGGGTAAGAGTCTGAATAAATCTTTTGGGGGAACAAACTTACCCAGTGACTCTACTGTCACTTTTGAGTACTGAGTGAAGCAGGGGGAAATGGTGAAAAGAACACGGTGTGTAGTGTCCTCCACTCACTGAAATTCAGAATCTACTACTGAAAGGGTAGTTGAGTTTTTGCTGCTTACCAGATGTCAGTCACCAGCAGGGTAGTGTGTGCTTGGCTTAATGACAACTCCTCTTACAGTGCATTGTTTTCTCTGTTGTGAACTTCAAAGCGAATGGTTCACTGACAATTTGATGTAGGACTCTCATTTCACAGCTCAGGTTGTTACACTGTAATTTTGTCCGATTAGATATGGTTTTAAGCCTTTTTGATGATTATTTTCATTATTTGTCTGGCACTCATGGAAGAGAAATATCTGACAAGCCTGTAGCCCGAAACCACTCTCAGCCTGCCTAGAAACAGAAATAATATGGCAAAGAAAAAAAAACACGCACCAAACTAGACTGTGTGCAAATTATTTAAATGTCTTCTCTTTTTCTTCTATTTTAAAAATATGTAATGAGCTAGAGCTCTTGCCTTTGTACCTGAAAGGGATTTTCTTACATTGCACAGTCCTTGGAGCCCTCACTGAATTCCTACTTTGATGGCACAGTTCTCTGCAGAACAAAGGGAAGTGCTGCTTATCAAATATCAAGGAATTGTACACCACCATTGCCCCTCTACTCAGAGTAACTTTCCCTTTGTTTTCAATGGGAGTTTTATCTGAATAAGGACTAAGGAATTCATATATTCATAAATAAGATGAGGAAGACTTTGTAGCACCTTAGAGACTAACCAGTTTATTTCAGCATAAGGTTTCGTGGGCTATAGCCCACTTCATCGGATGCATAGAAGCCAAATTCTGAAATGATACCGATACTGCATCATTCAATTCATACTGTGTTTGGACTTCAAGACAAGCTTTATTAAACACTAACCAGTAATGTGTGTAAATAAAATGAGGAATACTTGTGGCACTGTGTGTGAGCTTTTTAAAAGAAACATTTTTATGTTCATTCTTACTGTGGTTCTTACTGTGGTCTGACCCTTTAACTATAACCTAGCTAATAATCCTTGTCCCAAGGACGTGCTGATTAACTCCTATGCTGTATATACCACACTCGGAGCTGAGCCCTTTGCAGAAATGTTATCTTGCCTGAGCTTGCAGCTACACATTCTTGTGCTATGATTTCCTTCAGATAACTATGCTAAGATGGGCTGGACCAGGTCATTGTAAAAGATACTTAGTGAATAGCTTGGAGTTGTAAAAAAAATGGAGCCAGTGACTCATTAGACGATACTGTTCTTTCTCAGTTGATATTGAACCTGTCCGTCCCTGATATTGCCCAAGTGAGGCTGAAATCAACTAAAGAACACTGTACCACACACTGCACTAGGTGCCTTCAGCTCTGAAACTTTCTCTTTGGACAGGCTGTAACTAGAGCTGGTTGAAATTCCCTGCCCCTGGAAAATATTAACTCAGTGGTGAAAAGTGAAAAAAAAATTGGTCAAAAAACCAACCAACCAAACAAACATAAAACAACAATTCAGTTTAGAAAAGCCTCCTCAATGCCTCATGGAAGTTGCAGTTTGGGTGCTTCGTGTCCCCATTTTTTCTCTGTTGGCCAGGCTCCCTGACTGGACTACATCTTCTCTGCTGCATCACAGTCCTCCATCCTAGTGAAAGGAGGTAGTGAATCGTCGCCACAGTACATCATGTGAAAAAAGCCTGCCTTGGGAACCTATCCCAGAGAGGAAAATGGAGATGTAAGCAATGGAACTACCACACCCATGATGGACCTTGGTGGAATATCCTATTCAAATATTTTCAGCCAAAATATTAATTTCCAGCTGAAAACTGACATTGTGTGGGGCGGGGGGAGGGGGAGGGAGTTCAGCAAAATAATCAAAATTTTCCACAGTAAAACACTATTATTTTTTTAAAAAAATTATTTAGTCAATACCCAATCTTTTGTCAAAAATATTTTTGATGAAACACTTTCACTGAGCCCTAGCTGACACTAAGTTACATCCAGAGATGCATTCCTCTTTAGCATCTGCGCTGTTGACAAAAGACATATAATTGAGCACAATTAATTTCTACCATGTATATAGTTCTCAGTCAAATTAAATGCAAAGTTCTATGGCTGATATTTAGAAAAAAGGGAAAAACAATCATAGCCAAATAATTTAACAATCAATAAACTCTCCATTAAAAAGGTACATACTTCTCTGATATCAGCAGCTCCCAGTCAGCTTCAATATAGTTGATTTACAAGACTGTGTGTTAGTGGTGGCTGAGCAGTGAAATGAACTACTTTTTGTGAGTATGTTTACTAATAAAAGCTAAGTGTAATTGCTGTTTTGTGGGATGCTATGAATCTTGGGACATTTGGACATTGTCATAATATAAATGTTTACTGGTAGTGATGTGTGAGGATTTGTACAACTACCTGGTATTTGCAAATATGTTTGTGCACCCAGATAGTTGGAAATATTTTAACACAAAGGATTCTTAGTCAGAAAGTTCATATCCCAAATAAAAGCTTAAAATGTTTGTCATCCAACAGGGAAATGAAAAAGACCCAAAGTAACATAGCTGACCACAAATAGGGAACAATACATAAACAGCTCCATAGTCTGAATATCGTTCATCCAAACTATGCATCTAATATTTACAAATAGTGAATACAATCTAAGAACATCAGAATTGGCTTGAGGACAACGTGTTACCTAAAAAGGAGGCTAAATTAATGATGAATATTATTTGTAACAAATAGTTCAATTAGTTGCACTATTTATATTACTGTGTAATTATTCTACATTAAACCCCAAAGAGAACAGTGGATGGATGTTCTAATTGTGGCAACTGTTAGTCAGATTTAAGTCACTCTTTTCTGAAATATCTAAATTTCTGGAACAAGGTACTTCAATATCCAAAAGATATCCCTTGCTAATGTTCTTTAAGAATAATACTAATTTATTCTAATATTGTCCATAAACTGTGTAGAGTGGTTTTTTACAGTAACTAATAATTAGGACGCAATTGATACCTCATCATTTTCTTACAAGAGAATCACAGTTAAACCTACACCAAGGGAAAACAAAATACAACCAATTGTCCTATAGTCTTTTCCCATTTGTACTGGAAACCTTGATTTATTAAACAGTATATATATTAATGGCACATAATGTATCTTTGTTTTTCATCCTCATTACTACCCAACCTCATGATAATCCTTATGTTTCTCTCAGCGAGTGTTGGAAGTGTTCTCTTCCTATGGATCTTGTTCTTTGTATGTGTATTACTACACAATCAAGTAAGTATAATAAATATGTTAAGAAAAATATTCATTAATAGAGGTGTCACCAGATGGTGCTTTTACGCATATTCTAACAAAAATATTTTCTCAGAGTCTGAGCAAATATTCAGTTTTGGAAAGACATTCTGCGTGGTGTTAGTCTATTCCATATCTTACATAATCATATCTAGGATGTGTAAGCAACGGGAGACTTTAATTTTTGCCTTGAGTCATTTCTTGAGGCAGAGTTGCTCCCTAGAAACAAAGCATTGTTCTTGGGCCAAGACTTCTGGAAGAAGTTATTACCCAGTATGCAGTCTGATCATCTCTGTTTCAAGACTGGTATATATATGTAAATAACACAAATCACTTTTTGACCATCACTCTGTAAACTCCATATCACTGATTTCTCTTCCACTGGGAACCTAACCTGCAAATATCTGTTGCCACTCAGAAGAGGACAGATACTATTGTCAGTAATGGAATTGACATATTATCTCTTGATGAGGTTAGGTTGGTTAACAATTGCTTCCCTAATGAAGGATTTTGGTACTCTTTAATATATTCCAAATGAGCTTAAATTTCAGTACAATATATTTGCTAGGACTGGACAATGAGCTCAAAGATAATATTAAGGTTAGCAAACTGATTACCAGAGATCCAGGTTTTCTCAGCTAAGACCTTAGATTGACTCACAAAATAAACCATGTGGACCACATATTCAGCTGGTATAAATCAGTGAATTAAAGCCCAAGGAGTTACATCAATTTATACCAGCTGAATACCTGGCCCACTATATTAATTTTAGTATCATTATTCATTTTCTCTGTGGTGTTCCTAAATCTACCCTTTTCAGTAGCAACTCTAGGACTGTCACTTTCCCTGCAGAATAATGCACTGGTAAAGAATCAGTCAAGGACAGATTTTTGTTTTGGTAGTTTCTTGAAGCAGGACACTTTTTGGGGGGGTGGGAATAGTGGGGTTTACTGTGCATTTGTAGAACTGGTCTAAAACCCAAACATAACTTATTCACTTTCTCTTTCCAAGCAATTACCAAGTCCCTTCATTGCATCTGTGGAGGTTTTCAGAAAGTTGATGAACAATCAAACTGACAGGGTGGAAGAGTAAATGCCCAGTAGGTTTTTTCACATAGACACTGCTACATGGTTTTTAAACTGATAATTTCCCTTCAGCTTCTGACTTCTTGCAAAATTAATGATTTAATGTCTTCGAATATTAAAATCTCCCACCAGCTCTACCCATTTTAAATGCCCTTGCCATGATGTGCCATGGTGCAAGGACAAAAGGTAAAACGAGAAAAGCGCAAAGCACACTTAAGTGAAAGTGTGCAGGTTCCCACAGTTTTATCATTTTACATTGCATGCACTCTGTTTTTGAACTTTAACGGGGGAAGGTTAATTCAGAGTTAGGTAAAGGAAAGGTGCATTGGCTATTTTTCAGGATATTGGGCCAGATCTTAGCTGGTATAAACTCATGTAACTTTACTGGCCTCAAGGGAGCTGTGATAATTTATGCCATCAGATGATCTGACCTGCTGTATTTGGATTAGGATCAGACAAAAAAAAATATTGGGTCCCCGTCCACTAGGGGAATTGGGGGTTGGGGGGCACATATACACCTACCCCAGGTTCTGGGAGGTCCTGTGGGGGGGCTGGTTCTGTAGAGAGCTCACTCTACACTCACCAAGCGGAGCAGACCTGTTTCCTCCCCTCTCCCCCTCCAGCCCATTGGCGCTTGCCACAGCATGAAAGCTGGGCCCAACTCCCCCATCACCATCATACACACACCTGGTGATGCTCTGCCTTACCCCCTTTCTAGTCCTGATGTCCCGAACTGGCCTGTGGTATGTAAGGTTTCACCCCTAGTAGCCAAGGCTCCTCCTCTCCCTGAGGGGGGACTGTGCAAGTGAACAAAGTGCATGTTCTTTAATCTAGGCTTAATTTTTATATTGTTTATGGATCATGTTCAGATAGGGATTGGAATTAGGTGAGTTTAATTCTGGAGTATTAGCACATCAGCAGATAATATGGCTCTATAAAGGCTGTGTTAGGTGCTGCTTAACAGTGTAAACTCCTTAGAGGGCTCACAATTTGGTCATTAGTATTGACCAGATGGACACAGCTACTATCTGTAGATAGTAGATATATCTTGTAGTCAAATTAATGTATCAAGAACCTTATTGTGAATTGGTTGTGGCATCATACACAAACAGCTGTGTTACTATAGAAACTTATTTTCCAGGTATCTGCCTGGTGGGTTTTGCTCACAAGCTCAGGGTCTAATTGATTGCCATATCTGGGGTTGGGACGGAATTTTTCCCTGGGTCAGATTGGCAGAGACCTTGTTTTTTGTTTTTTCCTTCCTCTGCAGCATGGGACACAGAGTCACTTGCAGTGTAAATGGTGAATTCTCTGTAACTTGATGTCTCTAAACCATGATTTGAGGACTTCAGTAACTCAGTCCAAGGTTAGGAGTGAGTGAGTGAGGTTCCATGGCCTGCCATGTGCAGGAAGTTGGACTAAATGATCAGGATGGTCCCTTTGACCTTAAAGTCTATGAGTCTATGAACTGTCCCATTGTGAAGATGAGACTTTGGCACAGCTAGTAATCAACTGAACAGATGAATATGTCAGTCTTGCAGATATTGAGTCTGTTTTGAATCCACAGTTAAACAAGGTTGTGTTCAACTATCAAGTATATATACATGGAAAATTTTAGAATCTCATTGGGGTCAGATGGAAAGTATCTATGATGTGGGGAGAAGGGGCACAAGAAGAGTCCAGGGATATTCAATTTGACTACGAGAAATGGTGAATCTACAGCAGTGGCTGTAAACTACACAGTTGTAACTGGAGACAGCTACAAGTATGAGAGCCACCTTCCCCTACTTTCCCTAGGCGATCACGCAATGTTTTCTGAGAAAGCTATTTTGATTTTTCTTGAATACACAAATGGCTAAATGAATACACATTTTGGCTATATTTTAAATCTTTTCATATTGGTCATATCCTACAAGATTAAAGATGCTAAGCAACTGGACAGTTGTCCAAGAAATAGACAACCACCACAGAAAGGTACTCCTATAAATTCAAGATGAAGAGTCTCTGTACTTTCCATCCAAGCATCTCAAAACATTTCAAAGTATTAATCTGAAGTCTCACCTTATCAGATAAAATATATTCTTTGTAATGCAGCTGGTCAGGAAAAGTTTTATGGAAATATTTTTCATTGGAGAATGCAGTTTTCTTGAAATCTAAATGCTTTGTGAAATTGTGTCAAATTTACTGCCATTTCATTTTGAAGGGAAAAAAGGAAAAGAATTCTGGCAACCTCAAAATACACTGTTTTGATATTCTCCGAATGAAACATTTTGACTATTCCTTTCAAATTGTTTCCATTCTGAATTTCTTTTTGTTTTGTGCTGTGTTATATATTATAAAATAAAAAGATCAAAATACTGAATAAACAAAATATTTGATATTTGTCAAAACATTTTGAATGACCAAAACAATCCTTCCTTCCCCCCTCCCCCCAAATTGTTTTTGTGGAGAATTTTAAAATGTCCAGATTCTGTTCTCAGTCAGAACCAAATCAAACTTTTTAATCCTTCAAAATATGGAATTTCCATCCTTCACACAGCTTTAATTTCCTACCAATTATTACCATTTCAACCATTTTTAAAGAAAAAAGAAGAAGCAAAACAGGAAGAAGATAGATTGAAAAACATTTCCCCACTGTCCTTTTTGTGAACAGAGAAAAAGTAATTCTTCTGCTTCATTCTTTTTGTGGTGATATTCTTTATTATGTTATAGTTTCTCCTTCTTTATTTTTCACACAAAGGAATGGTGCCTCCAGTCAAAGCTGGGTCATATTGATAGGACAATGGGTTAGAGTGAACTCTTACTGAACTCACATGAATCTTTTCTTTGATTTCAACTGAAGTTGGATGGACATAATATCAGGAAACCTGCATTATCACAGCTTCATAGACATTACACAAAATCTAAGATGGGTAGTCCATTTTCTGCCAGGAGAGTCTTGTTTCCTATGTCACAATGAATTGTCCGGATTAGTTGTAGATGTCCCTTGCAATGTGAATTCCACCACCCTTTGGGATACTTTTTCATAGTCTTTTTAGCTTTCTCTGGCTATGTCTGAATTGGTGCACATACTCAGTTACTGGAATATGTACAAGCTTGTGTCTGGTCCCCTCACTTGCACTGAGTGTTCCAATCTGTTATATAGGACAATGCTGTGTCCACATGTTTACATGCATAAACTTTGTTGATCATTATCTCTGACATTGTTTCACAGTGTTAGCACTACCATTTCAGGGGTGGGAGGTGTCCTATGGTTCTGTGTATCACAGGCACATTTTGCTGTGTGGTGTTGGTATTGTCCCCTGACTTCATACAGTTGCCAATGTCAGTTCCTGATCATGTTTCCCCTCACTGTTATTCACTTCCAGACTGGGTGGAAGACATGGAGTGATGGGATGATCTGGTTCTGCTCCTGCTCCTTACTGCGAGACAAAGAGTTATGGAGCGGAATAGCTGATAAACAAGGTGCTGCATGGATTTTGGGCAGAACTTTCTGACACACTGACACTGACTGACCTTGAGAGTCAATTACAATTCACTCAGCTCATGTAGTACAAGTATGGTGAATGGCGGTTTGCCATAGTTTGCTCTTGGGTGGACTCACTTCTGATGCAGGAGAACTAGCGTGGTGAGGTGAGAACACATTGTTTTAGAAATTTGGGCTGACCAGCAGTGGCTTCAGAACTTGTGAATGAGGAAACAGACCTTCCTGGAGCTGTGTGAGAAGCTTGCTTCAAACCTTTTGTGCCAGATTATGTGGAAGCCAGATCATTACTTGTCTTCTGCAAATGGTTTTTGGGGGGGCAGGTAATTGGTTGGGTTCTGGGACTCCTGCGGGTTCATTTTTCCCCTCCTGGATTTTTAGGGGATGTCCTCCTGAGAGGGGTTTCATGTGCTGATGTATGGTGAGGTTCTGGGAGATCTGCAGCATCAATGTTGTCCTCCAAGTCACTTGGGGAAAGCTCTAGAAAGAGCCTCTTGTGACACTGCGCCCCATATTCTTCACAGTGATATTATCATATGATAATGGCATAATGATGATGCATTTTATGCAAGATGGGTCATGTGAGATGTCATTTGAAAGCTATGATTTGCTGAATATAACTATCCTATTTGTATGCATGTATCATTTTTCTATCTGAAGTTATGAATATTGACTATTATCTGTATTTCAAATGTAGTTACAACCGGGTAATGTCCACTACACAGGATGTTTTCAGTCTAGGTAGTGTGATTGGAAAGGGTCTGTTTGGGGCAATGGGCCATTAGGAAAAAATAATAGGCCTTAGGAAAAGCTTATCTCCCACTTGGGGACACTTCCTGACAATGCTACAGACAGCCTCTGAGTAATGGCTGCCATGACTTTACAAAAACATGATGAGACCACATGTCTCTAGACTCCATCTTGGGATGTCAGTATTTTTCCACAGACTGGTCTGGGAAACAAGCTTTGGGAGCAAAGGATTCCCGCCATATGGAAAAGCTATATAGGGGACGAGGTGACACCATCTGGTGTTCTTCGCTCCCCATGCAAGAGGACCTCAGGAAACACATCAGGAACAAAGACTGAACTGTGAGAAGTGCTGGAACCAGGTGAAAGGGGTTTTTAACCTGTGAATGAAATACTAGGAGATTCCAAGCTGTAAAGCAAGTGCAGTTTGCCCCTTAAGAATCAGCAGCCTGCTTGTATCATCTCCTAGTCTGCTATTCGTATCCGATGTATTTAGTATATTAAATGTAGTTTGTGATTTTTGTTTATTTGCTATGTAATCTGCTTTGATCTATTTGCTATAATTTATAATCACTTAAATCTATCTTTTGTAATTAATAAACTTATTTTTGCTTTATCTAAATCAGTGAGTTGGTGTGAAGTGTGTGGGAACATAACTCGGGGCAAAAGGCTATTGCATATTCCTCTCCACATTGAGGGAGGGGATGACTTTTATGAGCTTACACTATAAAGTTCCCTTACAGTGCAAGGTGGTGTAATTTTAGGGTTTCAACTCTAGAGTGGGGGACGGGGGGGGTTCGTGTCTTCCTATGCAGGGGCTGTTCAGAGAACCTGCTTGTTATGACAGCTGGGTGTGCCTCTATCTATATGTATACTGGTGAAAATGCAGGTTGGAGGGCTTTGTAGATTGTTACAACAGTACAGTGTGAGAGGGAGCCCAGGCTTGTGGGTCAGGGGTCTGAGTGGTACCCCAGTTCCAGGTGGGAACCCATCACACCTTTGGCTCAGCTCACACCTCCAGTGCAACAACCGGAGGAGGATGTGGTGGTGGATTATGATGATCAAGTAATTCTGTGGCCATAGCAACAGGCAAACTCCATTCTATCCTTCATCCCCAAACTCTATGAACCTCTCCATTAGGGTACGGTCCTGTTCCCTAAGGTGTGCCTCCTGCTCCATGAACCAGTTCATCAAAGTATCTTCTTGCTGAAAGAGGAACTCGCACCATTCCTGGGTTTTCCTGTGACCCTATAAACAACTCTTCCAGAAGTCTTCTGCAGCTGAATCTGCCATCTCTGGAGAGTTGTCAGAATGGTTTCCCTCCTGGGAGTCAAAGGTGCTGCCAATTCAAAGACAAAGGTACCATTTTTCCCCTTTGCAAGAAGCTGAGAAATATTCCCCCACATAACATAATTTTTCTGTAGAAGACCATAGTTTTGATACTTTTTCAGCATTCCAGGAGTACAATAGTTTAACAATCCTTGAGTTCTCAGACAACTTTTGCAGCCCACCAGGAAGTATCAGAGGCTGCTAACAGTGAGAAAAATGTACTACTGTTTTTGAAAATGTTCATAGTGTTCAAGGAGCAAGGGAGGGATGGTGGCAGTTCCTTGCAGAGGCTATGCTAGCAGTTTGTAATTTCTACTTTAAAAGCTGGCCAACATTTGGAGACATAGCAGTTTTCAAGGTAGCATAATGAAAAGGGAGGTAGCTTTCCAGTCCTGTGGATGAAATCAGGCAACCTGTGCCAGAGAGGTGTTCTGATTAATGGTCAACCCTCAATATATAGCTGAATGGAAAGGTTTGGTCAGCTATGAAGGTAGACCAAGCTGATTTGCACTATATCTGAACCTCAAGAACCAGCTGGGATTCCTGCAATACCAGAAACTTGCTGAAATATGCTTCTGGGACTGAGAGGCAATTTGCCCGGCAATTGACTATGTTTTCAGCTAGCATTAGATGTTTCTGTGAAAAGGGAGATTTGGACCACAAAAACCACATACGGCATCACCAGAAAATCCTGTGCATGACTACCAGTGAAATGGACAGGGAATGAGACAGACATAGCAGAACAGTATTTCATTGCCTGATGTTTCAGATCACACCAAAGAAACCCTCGCCTCTTCACTGCCAATGGTCACCACAGTGTGTTTATCCAACTTCCAGACCAGATCCTTTTCCTACCTCTGTTTACCAGAACTGGTTCAACCTGGCTGGTGGGAAGAGAACAGATGCCTGGGCCAGGGCCAGTAAAAATTCGGTATCTTTCTCAAGTGAAAGAATTGCTGTGCGTAACTTTTCCTCAGACAACCAATATGTTCCACAGCTGTTCCTGTCCCCTTCCACCTCCCCTTCACCCACCTAAACCCTTCTACCTCAAACCTCTTCCTCCTCCCTCTGTTTCCCCTCTGGTCCACATGGCTCTCATTTTCCGTGGTGTTCATAGATGCTCACTTTCTTGACACCATTCTATCACTTCTAGGTGTACTATCATAAATCATCCTGCCCCACGTATAGATTCATCATATAGTATCATAGTACAGTAAAACCTCGATTTAACGGACTAATTCGGGTGAGGGGGTGTCCGTTAAATCAGAAATTCCGTTATTTAATAATTAAAAAAACCGAGCTGTTGGAGCAGCAGCCCGACCGCCCCAGGGCCGGGGCGGCAGCTCTGCAGCCCGCCCGCTGCCGAGACCCGGGCGGCAGCCGGGAGCCATCAGCCAGCCCGCTGGGACTTGGGCAGGAACCGGGAGCCGGCAGCCCGCCCGCCTGCTGCCTGGACCCGGGCGGCAGCCGGGAGCCGGCAGCCAGCCCGCCCGTTGTCTGGACCCGGGCGGCAGGCAGGAGCCAGATGCATCAGACTTGCTTAGAAATTTTGTCCGTTGCATCCGAAGTCCGTTAAATCGAGGTCCGTTAAATCGAGGGTTTACTGTATGTATTTACCATAATCCCATCTCGACATCACTTAGAATCAGGGAGGAAAAGTACATGGATACTTTCAGTAAAGCCACTGATAAAACACAATTGGAGGAAGATCAGCATCTTAAGCTTTCTCCATAAATCAGTCCCTCTAGCTCTTTAATTATTACTGCTTTTCACAGAACTCACTCCAGTTGGTCAATGTGTTTCTTGCATTGAGACAACCAGAGCTAAACAGACTATTCAGATTGGTGTGTCATAGAGCCATATGCAAACTCATATTTATTTTAACCCATACATAAAATGTATTTTATTTTTAGGTTCACCCCTCCTGATGTGTGTCTGTATTTGATGTTATTTCCCTCAACGCATTTGTTTCCAGTTTTTGAAGTTTGATCGCCTTTTCCTTGTTCTGTCTCTATTTCTAACCACTTGCCATTAATTTATTCTCAGTCCTAAGTGGGGTACTCATGACTTCCCAACGCAATTTTATCAATCAATATCTTTTATGTGATCATTGATGTGTAATCCAGCTCCAGATGGCTAAGAAAAATTTAAGATAGGATTTACTAAAGGCTCCTAAATTACTTGAATAGGCGTCTTCCCCTCTGCTTGATACATCCTCATTTTCATAACTGTGGGCCTGTCAACCAGTTTTTTCCCATTTGACAGCATTTTCCCATGTGACAGCACATTCAAAACTATTTTTATGAACAGAACTTTGAATGGACTAAACAGACTAAAATCCAAATGTTACATCTACTCCATTCCTTTCATCCACTGTTTTAATCCTATCAAAAACAAGAGCTAGGTTTGACATGATTTGTTCTTTATAAACTGATTCCAGCAATACAATAATCCAGCAAAACTGATGCTGCCTATTGCTCATGGTTCTGTCATTCTCTATGGCCTAAATTTTCAAAACCGACCTTTGATTTTTGCCTGTCAAATTTTCATGTGTAACTACATACACCTTGTGCCTCGCCAGTGCTGAATACCCACCTCTCCAGGTGAATTTTAATGGATTTCTGGATGTTCTAGTAGAAAATGTCTCAAATTAGCTACCCGGGAAATAAGACACTCAAAATCAGAGGTCAGTTATGAAAGTTTGAACCTAAAAAAATGATGTTCCTCACACAATTTTCCACCTAGAGAGAGGGTGAGAGGGAGACTGAATCACATGACAGCTGACAGTCACTTTTCTCAATGCACTACTCAAAAGCTTTCAGATACAGTGATGAGGGTGGTATAAGAACCTATATAGAAAATAAACTTTTTAATTATTAAGAATCAGGGTGGTAGCCGTGTTAGTCTGGAATAGCAGAGTTAACAAAGTCCTGTGGCACCTTAAAGACTAACTATAAAGTTTTGAAGCATGAGCTTTCGTCGGATGCAGGCAGTAGAAGTGTTCACAAACAGGCAGTTATAGAAAAGTAGGTAAGAGCCAGGTGGGAGGTGAAAAGGTTAGTCCAATTAAGCTGAGCCAGCTTGTTATCTCCGATCAGGGAGTGTGGATTATTCGTCTAGCATTTGAATGGGGTGTGTGGACATGGAGAGATGAGAAACAATGTCTGTAATTAGCCAACCATTGTAGATCCCGGTTCTCTGTACTTGTGCAAGTTTCTTCATGTGGTTGATGGATAGAACCGGGATCTACAATGGTTGGCTAATTACAGACATTGTTTCTCATCTCTCCATGTCCACACACCCCATTCAAATGCTAGACGAATAATCCACACTCCCTGATCGGAGATAACAAGCTGGCTCAGCTTAATTGGACTAACCTTTTCACCTCCCACCTGGCTCTTACCTACTTTTCTATAACTGCCTGTTTGTGAACACTTCTACTGCCTGCATCCGACAAAGTGGGTATTAGCCCACGAAAGCTCATGCTTCAAAACTTTATAGTTAGTCTTTAAGGTGCCACAGGACTTTGTTAACTTTTTAATTATTATTACTTTATTTTGCTAATATCTGTTTTATTATTTTATTAGGGATTTATGTTAGTTTTACTGATCAGTAATTGGTGAGATCACACTGGTTTCTATTTTTAGAACATTAGGATGAAATTGACTCTTCACTGAGTCCTCTGGTCCAAACCCATTTCTACATAAGTGTGTAAGACTAGAACTCTGAACACCCCAAAGCAGCTGGATTCTCTCCTGCTCACCTGACATCATCCCAAAACCTACTTCCTCTCCATTCTCGGGTTGAAAGTCCCATGTGAGTCTTCAAGGGATGCCAAATGGCTACTTTACCTCTTTCCCCCACTCCTTGGGAGTGGCTTTCACAGAAGGGACCTTGAGGGAATAGGCAAGAAGCAGCCTCTCTTCTCATAACGTAGAAGATCTGGAAAACACTTCCCTGACATCCTGCAGCACTGAATGCAGGAGCATGAATAAGAAGGTGGGCATTTAGAAAGCTACACTTATCTCAGCACAGTGTTTGACTGATACTTCCTGTTCTAAGTATGTGAACTCCAAGGTCAACTGAAAACTGGAGCACAATAGCTGTTGCTTTTCTTAAGTGACCACTGGAGGTGCTTCGTAATCCCCAGCATAGTAACTAAAAACCCATCAGAGGTCCCTTTGCAGGCAACATGCTGAGGAAACATGCCCACTAATTCCTAGCATGTATGATACAGAGCAGTATGGATTTGCAAGGCGGTATTGCATGGGTGGAGGAAAGTGAGAAGAGGTTTGTTTGGAATGCATATATAAAGGGCTCAGGTCATGGATCTGAGAAGTTATAATCCGTTGGTCAATCTATCAAGCTAATCAGATCTGTTGTATTTTTAAGGCACTATCACTGTAGTAACTAAAATGTTCATTATTTTATTGCCAGAAAGAGTTTCCGAATGAAATCCTCACCCCACTGAAGTCAGTGGAAGTTTGGGTAATGATTTCAATAGGACAGGGATTTTACTCTAGAGTTAGAGGCAGTTGAAAGAAGAACAAAATGAAAGATAAATTATGGGAAAGACTAAAGAAGAGTGGTCTTGTAGTGACGCCACTGGACTGGGACTCAGGACATTTGGATTTTCTGTGCCATACACTTCCCTATAGTTAACATAACCAAATATACATTAGGGAACACACCTGTATTAACAAGAAGAGGCCCAAGATGACTAATAGGCCTGTCCCATCTTTAACTCATATGAATCTAAAATATGTGTAATATGGATATTAATGGTGAGCAGCCAGTTTACAATAAAATATGAAACCACCTGAATTTTAATTGTAAACTTGTCATTTTAAATCAAGGTGTGAATTGTGTTTTATTGGAACAGACATACAGGAGAACGTACGTCAACATGAATTCTCTGTTGGTCTAGATGGAGAGGCAGGGGAAAGGAGGGTGGTTTTGTGGTGAAGACACTAGACTGGGACAAGGAGATCTGGGTCCTGCACTTACCGTGAGCAGAGACTTCTAATGATCTAGTGGTTTATTCACTTTGGTTCTGTCCCCTATCTGTAAAATAGGGATCATACTACTTCACCTCACCGGGGTATCTGCAGAAAAAATCATTAATGTTTGTGATATGCTCAGGTACTATACTATATATATAGTATATACTATAGAGATGCTCAGATAGAATAACTCTTCTAAAATCTTGGTTGCAGTTGCTAATGTTATTAGAAACACTTAAATCAATTTTCATTATTATTACAGTATTCAGATAAGATATTTAGGTCTGCATTGATGTCTTTGTATGTGTTTCCTGAAGACCTATTCTTAGCAGATGCCTGACCTGCTAGATTCCTTTGGGCACAACTGTAACATTAATAATAATAATTTGTAAAACTTGGCAAGTTTGCCACTGAATAAAGTAATCAGTCTAGCAAATTCTCCTTGTTATGTATCTTCAAACTGGAAACAAATCTCATTCTGCTTATGATTTGGGGTGTAAGATTAATCCAAAACTTCTAAATCAGAATGATCTCTTTGATATACCGTGAGCAAAATAATATTGATGTTCCACCGCAAACCATGTTAATGTCAAAGCTGTCTGAGTAGCTGGTCACATGGGCACAAAATTCCATCAAAATGTAAACAAAAGCTAATACAAATTGATATCAGTAGGCTAAAAGCATAATATTTCACACCTCTGTATGTCTAGATTCATGATTTAAAAAATTTCCCAGTTGTCATCGCTAATATTTGAACTGCAGGTATTAGCCTTATCTGCTTACAAATGCTAGATGGATAGAAGATAACATCTGCAACTGTCTTCCCTTTACCTGTGTTTTTACCCTTTTGTTTTCACATTCTATGACTATTCTAATGAGGAATTTTACTGGAAGGAATTTTCACTGACACAGTGAGATTTTTTTTTAAACAAATTGTAGCAAGGTTTCACAGTTTGAAGCTGCTCTTCCCTGTCAGATGGAACCTGGCCTCCCTTGATGCTGATTTTCCACAGGGAACTACTAGTAGCCCTTAATGGCACAGAGGGGTACAGTTTCATCTGTCTATACCAGCAATAAGAAAGAAAGCAAGCAAGCAAGCAAGCAAGATAATGTCTACTCCTACAGTACAGTAGAACCTCAGAGTTATGGACACCTCAAGAATGGAGTTTGTTCAGAACTCTGAAATGTTGGTAACTGAACATGACTTTGTGGGATGCATGCTCCAGTGTGCAGACTGCTCGGAGCTGTATCTGTGAACTTCAGCATCTTCCCCTCCTAACTGTAAGTGGCTGCCCCATGAGTGGGGATGGTTCTAGATCCCTGGCTGCAAGGGTGAAGAGTGAGGCCTCCATCAGTATCGTGCTTCCATCGTGTGAAGTTCTGTACAAATACATAAGAGCTCTGAAGATCTCTTGCACTTTAATTTCAGTCAAAACACAAGTGAATGCAGCAAACACCAGGCAAAAGTCATGTTAATATGATCACAGAATGTCAACCAGGTGTGCAAAAGAAAGGATTGGAAATTTTTGCAATTTCTTATTTAGATGACATTTGTATGGGTGTTTCAAATGTTGATTGAAAAAATGTGTAAAAGTGTTTTGCCAATTTTTTTTATTACTATTATTATTTTGCAAAAAGTATGTCCTTTTATGAGGATTGGTAAGTACAAAACTTGACAACTCTGAGTCAAATGAATAGGGTATTTTTTCACTTGTATAAATAAAGAAATCCGCTATTCCCAACTGTTACTGAAACATAATGAAAATATTACAAGGGTGCTTTTAACTTTTTCCCCACAAGTATCCAAATTATACCTCCACAAATACCTTCAGCCTGCTGTCGGACATGTCACTCAACCAAATTCACTGTGGTCTTTGTCTTAAGGCAAATAATGACAATCCTTCTGAAATTTGTTTTATGGTTTTCGCTGATGTGGGCGTCCACGTTTCCCTGGTGGTGAGTGACTGAAGGCAGAAATGAACCTAGCTCTATGAATGCAAAGGGCAGATATTGGAATCCAAAGCCCACCAAGAAGCTTTTACTAAATAATTAAATTCAGCTCAGTTACATGCTGTACATTTGCCATGTGTTAAATTCCCTGTTGTAATGCTGCAAAAACAATAGTCAAGTGATTGCACATGTCCATTCCACTGCAGGCATTTGACAACTGTAAACTGGAGCTCACAGAGAGATTTAACCCTTAAGAGTACCCATCAGGATGGCCCGAATGCCCTCTGCTGTCTCTTGCACATCACGCGGGCAAAGAGAGTTGAGCCGCCACAGATCCCTCTCAGTTCTTTTCTACCACCCATTGTTGGGCTTCTCCAAGTCTTTTCTCGATATCATGTACAGTACTGTGTATAGTTAGTTTAAAAAATTGTTGTTGTTTTGTGTACTTCCAGCACCCAGTTTGCATGCCAACTCCAGTAAGACAGATATGCTGTGCTCTTCACATTTAAGTCCTGACACTCTTGCAGCAAGGCAGTGCCTTGCTTACCCCATGCTTACCCTTATCCCTGCTGCCTTAAGTGCTTGGTGGAGGCTCAAGTGTGCTACAAATGTGGTATTTGTAAGAGATTTAAGCCCCATTTGAAAAAAGACAGGACAGCCAGATTAAAATATATGCTAATGAAAGCAGTGCTACAGCCTCCATCTGAGCCCACTGCCTCAGTTCTGAACATCTCGTCATCAGTCACCAAGAGGCAGACTGGCATCATTGAGTCATTCCACCAGGAAAGTCATTGAGTCATTGAGTCATTCCATTGAGTCATTGAGTCATTGAGTCATTGAGTCATTGAGTCATTCCAACAGGAAAGAACTGAAACAGGTCTGGGGTGTATCAGTCTTTTATGCCTGCGTAATGTTTGTGAAACAGTAGTAGGTACTCTGGCTGCCCCAAAGGGCACAGCTAAGGATAAAAAACTTTTTGACAACTATTCAATGGAGTGCACAAACATCTACGGTTAGGTTTTCGCAAAATTCTTAACAATATTTCTGGCCAGCAATACAATGATGGTTAAGTTCCTGATAAAAGGATTTTTCTGCTTGATTAAAATCGTAGCTATAAAGCTGAAACAGTGCATGAAATGAAATCAGATTGGAAACTCCTGGAGGGATAGGTCTATACATACAGCAACAGCATGAATTTATAATGGTTACAGAAGCACTTTCAAAGTTTATCTATTGTATTCTCAGCAATAAATGATCTACAGACGTTAAGAAAGCCACTCTGGATTTAATCTTGAGTGGGAATTTCTTATGTTAGTTTCCATTAGGTCAGTCTGTGGCTTGATTCCTCTTTCACTCCCATTTTGCATATGTTCATCTAATTAACCTCTCTCAAAGACAGAAGTGGCTACAAAGTTAATTAACCACAAAGTTCTTGCATCCACACACATTTGATTGCAGGACCAAGGTATAGTTTCTTTCTTCACTATTAGGTAAGGTTAAGACTTTACATGAAGCTCGTCTAGCTCTCCAAAAAAATCTGTCCAAACTTGCAAGCCTAAGGAGGATTTAAGTTGGTGATACTTAAAAATTGTCATTGGATTGGTAGAGTATATGTTCCAGGACAACAAGTTTAAATTCCATTACTGTCTCACATCTCATCACCTACACAATTTGATTTCATTCCTGACTGTTGTGCCTAGTGTGTAGCATGACAAATAGGGTTTAAGATTTCTATCTGGAACTGGGAGTGAAAAGCAACACCTTTGAACTGACTATATTCGTAACTTTTTAAATTCATTTCCATAAACCTTCCTAGGAGTTTTTGTTCAGAAGAATGTTTGTGGAAAGCATGGGCAATTTACATGACCAATCAGGAGCTGAACTGTGAATATTTTAAACAATAGTCACAACTAATGGTTCTCAAACAATTCATAAGCTGAAATGTTTGCATAAAAGTTTCATCAAAATCCCATTAACAAACACATTTATAAAAATAGAATCCACTGGAGGATATTTTACAAATAGAATAAAGGAAAATATTATTAGCTACAGGAATACTTAGCCCTATTCTCAACTTGTCCTTTGATGCCAGCATGAGGCCTTGTGCAAATGAAGGATTGGACTTCTGTTCCATTTATAAAAAGATATAAATGGTATATATTTAATATAATATTAAATATATACTGTATCTCATTTGATGGTTGTGAGATCTAATGAATGTTTATAACAAAGAATACTCTGAGATTTTGATGGAAGGAGCAATGGAGTTGAACTTGTTATATTATTTTTATAAAAATAAATAATATTAGTCTTTGACCTTTCTTCTACCCTATTCCAAGTTCATCTGCAAAACCCCAAAGAATTTCGACATTCACCCTACACTAGGTCACAAAAACACATGAAAGAGTGTAACTCATAAATCTAGCCTCTGACATCCAAGTCTTTTTCAAGGTGACTGCTCTACTTGTGCCAATCCCAACTGAACACTCCAGTTTGGAGTCTCATCAGACTAGAGCACTCAACAGCAACAAACACCAGCCTCTGCTCTAACTGATTTGAGCCCACAAGGTGACTGGTATCAAGGTCGTGAACTAATGCAAACAGTACTGGAGAGCTAAAACCTCTAGGGAATAGCTCCCTGCAGCTGTAGTTCTATCAAATGAAATCATGCTGCACTGGGTTAGGAATGTTGTTAGTGTAACTTTAAGAAAACACAGAAATGGAGAAAGATAGATGATCTGCCACATAGGCCTTAATCAGCAACATCTTCTGATCTTAGCCAACTTTTCAATGTTTCATTTGGTTGAGTGAAAAATTAAAAGCTATTAAAGACGTTTCTGAGTAAGATTCATGGATATTTTGTTGTAGGTTAGGTAATGCTTGTTCAAATGCATGCTTTATCTGACTTGAATGATGCTCACTTCATATATCATAAACATCTAAATTAATATTCCAATAGTATCTAGATCTTAATGTTATTTTTAGAAATTAGTATATTTTTAGTCAGAAATGTATTTTCATGTTTTCAGTATATTGATAAAAAGATAGCAAAATATAATCAAATGATAATGAAATAAATAAAAAAAGATAAATAGCCACTAACATTTATATTTTTAAATGTCTAACAAATAGAGTAGGCAAGGGATATGAACACACACAATGGATATAAAAAGTGAACACACACAATGGATATAAAAAGAGAAAGTAGTCAGAAGAAAAAGGAATTAAACATGAGTGTAAATGGAAATGAAATTAATAAACTATTAGTCTTAAATTGTCCAGGTAAAAACAGAAGAATCATGGACAAAAATAATATAAAATTTAGTTAAAAATAGATACCAAAAGTTTTTAAAGGGGATATCAGAAAAAAATCCAAGGACAATTTATAAACTAAATATTTGAAAACAAACATTCTGCTTGTCTAAAATGTTGTATCCATATCTCCTGCCTTTTGTCTGTTTTTGCCCTTTTAGGCCCCAGTTAAAATTTTCAAAAGTACTTGAGTGACTTTGAATCATTTTTGAAAATGGAACTTGGAACTCTAGGCTCAGATTTTCAAAGGCAGTTAGGCTCTTAAAGAAACAGGCATCTTTGAAGATCCCCGTAAGCAACTACCTGTATCTTTAGGAGTCTAATTGAAAATCCGGTCATGGTGATGGTCATGGTGACTTACTATTGTCAGCCATATGTGTTTGTCAGTTTTGAAAGTGGGACATAGGAGCCCAGTCCTAAGATCTGTTGTTTTCTTCATTTATTGTATGGGCAAGGCATAGGCTCACAAGAATTCCTTGGGCTTACACTGCCAGCTTCCGTGGTTTTATCATGAGTCTCACAATCTTTGGTGCTTTTCTAAATGCCCCAGCTTCTGGAGTCAGTTGATTAGGTGAGAATCACAGCTTTCATTTTAAATAAAAAGTTCTTTGTCTTTCTGGACCTTATAGTTAGAAAGGAAAGCTTTTAAATATGAACCCTAAATACTCAAGAAACAGAAGGCCAATAAAAATCCAGCATGTATTATGTTAAAAAATCTTATGATTTTAGGCCATTCTCGTAACTTTTTGTAGGCCTTTCTTGTGATTTTTGAATGTTTCACGTTGACAATACTGCTCTTTGTGTCTGCTGAGTTTAGAGAGTTCTCTCCTTCTGCCCCACCTTTTTGTCCTCAGAGAATCACAGAGATAATGGAGAGTAGGGTGAATCCATGACTATGGTTAATGAGTGGTTATGGTGACTTACTATTGTCAGTCAGTGGTCTGAATGACCTATCTACTGCCATCTATTAATGGACTGTAGGAAAAGGCCTCATGAGCAGACCTTATTCACATAGACACACCTACCTTGCCACAGTGATGATAGACACACTTGCTTTGCAAAGGTGATCAATTCTGGCTGTTTTGGGTTAAAATTCACTTAAGACACTTGGAGCAGGGGTAATGAATGTTGTTATCCATATTGTATGACTAAAAGGCGGCAGACCTGAATTTAATATGACCTGATTGAGGGGGACCATAACTTTAACACTAAGCAGGGGTTAGGAAGTCACATCTAAGTGAAAGTCACAGACCACGGCAATAGGTTTCCTTCCTGGTGGTGTGGAGTCTGGTTAAAGGTTCTAGATTCCATCTGACCCTTCTCATCCAGTGTTTAAAGGAAGAGCTGACTAGAATCAATAGATTCCTTGTGTTGTTTTAGTAATCTTGACAGCAGAAATCACTGATAAACTTAGGCTGACCTTGGAATCAATGCATAGACAATGTTGTATTGAAGAGCAGTGAAAAGGATGCAGTGGTGGTGGGGTACCTGACTATCCAGTGAAATCACTGGTACTGAAACACTAAGAACTGAGGTAGATGATAGAATCTGACCACTCAAGAATGCATAAGATGATACTTTCTTAACAAAGACTCTATTTTTGCCTTATACAAAGAAAATTGATTTCACCACAAAAAAAAATGTAATACTCTTTGGTAATTTTTTTAAAACCAAACTTAGAAGTTTCAATGAAAATTTTGGATAGTTGAAAATTGAAAATTTTTCATCTGCTCTAATAGTAGATTATTTAATTTTCTGTAAAATGTTATTTAATAAAGGATGGAATTTTTGTGAAAATATTCAAACATGTTGATCTATTTTATGATCAGATCTAGTTCTGCTGAGATATTAGATGTCCTTAATTTACATTGCTGTTTCATAAGTAACACAATCAAGGAATGGAAACAATGCCACATAAAAAATAACTAACTAACTAACTACACACTATGAATTTTAAAAGTTAATAATGAATTGTTCAATTTGTTCATAAATTGGAAACCTTTTGTGACAAAAACTGCAAATAATTTTCAGTCATGAATACATTTGAGAATGTTGTATTCTGCATATTAATATTTTATGGGCAGAAAAGGAAGCAAAATTAACAGAATAAATTATTCATTATGAAATATTCATCTCTAGTGTGGCAAGAGCTTAAATATTGTTCTGCCATGTTGTATCATGATGTGATGACATCTAGTGTTGCAACATCAAAATCATCATATGCCACTATCTGAAAAAAAATCCCTGCAATTTAGGGCATGACCATTACAGTGTGGAGAGATGTATACATGTTGAATGAATTAATATCTAAGTCTCAATTGCACTGGGTTAATATTTGCACACATAATAAATATAAAACTGGCAATACAGGCATCTGATTAGACATGAGAATCTTTCATAGCTTTTTTTTTTACATAGAAATATTTTGGTAATAATATTATATTTTAATATTAATATTTAATTATATTTATTTAATATATATATATATTTAATTATATTTATTTAATATAAATATTTAATCATATTTTATTACCCAAAAAATATTTTTGGCTGTCGATTAATCACAGTTAATACACTGTTAACTCATTGAAAAAATAATCACAATTTTAATTGCACTGCTAAACAATAGAATACCAATTTAATTTTATTAAATATTTTGGATGTTTTTCTACATGTTCAAATATATTCAAAGATAATAAATCCAATCTAATAATATGAACCAGCAAGTCTAATTTAATACTTTAATGCAACAAATTAAACTATGCGATCCAGCATATAGTACAGAAGTGCAATCGTTAAGTTTGCACTGGATCTAGCGTCATTACTTTCTTTTGGGATTAAGAGTCGAAGACGTGAGATGTTGAGAACGCAGATCCCTCTGACTCCAAAAGGCTATATATGTTACTGGGTGTGTATGTATGTAAATTATTCTTACTGTGTTATCCACCTCCAATAACGCAGCCATCAAAACCACACATTCATTCAAGATTCACAAGGTAGGAACTAGAGTTCGCCAGGATATGGACTTCTGGTTTCTCAAAAAAATTCAAATTTTTGAAAAATCCCCAAAACAATTTTTTTTCAGCAAATGGGAAGTCTTCCTTTTGATTCACACAGCGGAAATATGTCAATGTTTCTAAAGAAAAATATGCTCATCAGCCTCCCAACCTCCCTGGGAACCTGGGAGCCTAGAAGCTGTGGCTTCACAACAGATCACCACCGAGCTGCCAGGAAATCTAGGAGCCATGTCTGCAAAGGCTTCCAGACTTCTGGTTCCCTGACAGGCCAACAGGTAAGCTCCTAAGGAGCCATGGAGTCTAGAAGCCTGGTCTCCTGACCAAACCACCAGTATGGGGTATAAGGAAGTCCTCACTTCCCCTACATAGGTTACACACATCAGAGGTCACCTCTCAGTGGGGAAAGGCGGGCTTCCGAGGAGCTGGGATGGTGTGCTAGCAGTCAGGAAAGTCCCACAGAACATTTGAGCCTCAATGAATCAAGCTAGATGACTTTTGGATCCTTGCCAAGACTTTTGGTTCCTTCTTTAAGAAAACAAACAAAAATCCAGTCCCCTGATAGTTTTACTTTTAGAAAGTGTACTTACTTTACAAAAATTATAAAGAAATAACCTGGACATTTCAATGTTTTCCTCCATAAATCTGACAAATAACTGATTTCTCATCTCCTCCCTGATAAGTTTCTGTTTGATAGAGTTGCTCTTTTGGATTCCTTAGTTTGGTTCTAATTTTTTTTCCTTAAGCATTTTTTTATTACTCAGTACAGCACATATGGGAATATAAGCTCTGTTTAAATATTCAAAATCTTCCTTTGCCATGCCATAGTGCTGCTGCTTCAGGGATGTCAGAGGCTGTCACATCTGGGGATCACAGAGAGATTCCCCAAAACAGGAGCTGTCATTTGAATCTTAATTCCTCCTTCTCCTCTTCTTCTACTGATCCACTCCCTACTCATCCCCCTCGCGCTCTCCCACACATTTCAGACATATGGAAACAGAACTGAGTGTGTATTTGGATTTAGTTAGTACATTTGTCTTCAGAATGATAGAATACATCAGCCTAGAAGGGGAAATGACTGAACACAGCAATGCTGTGTCCTACAAAGTTGCTCTGCTGAAAAATTCTGGGATACAGACTACAAGTGACCTGAACAGAACTGAAGGGGAAGCTTCCAAAGAATTAATATGTGAATAGTCTAACCTCTGTGACAACTGGCAAACTGAACTAAATATTTTTTTTTAAAAGGAAAGGAAAAAAGATCTTCAGGTTGCTGAGTCCTATGGTTATTGAGGAAACAAATGTTTGTCAGCACAATCTTAACTCTGTCATTAAATGCACAATCATATAGGATGATGTTTTCAAAACCACTTAGCATAGGCCTAACATTGCTCCCTATCACAGAACACTGGCTCCTTTAAGAGAGAACAGGACCTGTATAAAGGACAGGATACTGGGGAAATCCAAATAAGACTCAAAGAGATGAGCCCAGAAGGGGTTGATACTATGTATATGAGACTCTTGTTTCACCCAGAATGGGGAAATCTGCTTGTTTAAGTTTCTTCATCTACCAGGGGACACTGGTGAAATCCAATGGTCCTTGCCTGGGAAGGGTGAGCTGTGTGAGACATGAGAAGAGTCTGGGCAGACTGAAAATTCCAAGAGTCACATGAGAACCTTTAAGTTGTGACATCTGGACTTTTCTTTGAGACTGTGATTGTGATGGGTTTGAAGTCTGCAGGCAAATAAAGGAGCCCTCAACAAGGGTGGTTTTCTGTTGAAACGGTGTTTGTGGAATGATTTGCAGGACTTACAGGGGCACATTCCTTCAGATCGCAGCAATCTGTAGGAACATCAGTTTGTTAGGTTAGTTCATATTATATAATTGCAATTGTGTGTAGCAGAAGGTTGTTGTCTTATGCATGCACATCATAGCATGGGGTTTGTTATATTTATCCAACTGATGTTACGTTTATGTATCCTTTTACCTGTGGCCTAGGCAGGGAGAATTTCTTACTCTTGTGATACTAATTATTCACATCCTATTACTATGAGATGCTGTTGTTGAAATAGAGCATAGTGCATAAGCTCCATTATGCATTACCCTGAAGCAGCAGTTTAAATAATGTAAAGGCACTTTCCAATATTTCTTGTTTTCTTTACTTTTGGATAATTATCTGAGTACATAGCACTACTATACTATCTACACATATACGTACTATACTCTATACATCTGACATGCCTAATCAATAAAGATATATTCAGATCCAAGTCTAGGACCTGGAATTCCCTGGAATTGTATATGTTAATTCAAACCTAAATCGGGATCAAACAATGCAGTTGATCCTTCTCTTTCTTATAACAACTTGAACAGCACTCTCGACATGAACACCCTTGACTCTGGGAGTGGAGAGAAGGGCTCCAAATCTAGAGCTGTATTCAGAGCCAAATTATTCAGTTTGTGCCCCTTCTTTGCCAATAAATGTATAGTGAGAGATTTTATTCGGTCTACAAATAGCATCTCAGGAGCCACCTACGCTCTGTCTGAGAACTTAGATCAAATCAAATCCTCTTTCATTTTCCTCTGTAAATCCTGAGATGCACTAGGGAAGGGGAGGAAAGAGGTTTTTAGTTGAAAAGATGCTCCCTCCCTCCTCCCCCCGGCACTATCTGACACACTCCTTTTGCTTCCTGGTGGAAATCCTAAAAGGAAATAAAGTCATATTTTCAATCTGAGCCAAAACATTGTTTCAGAATAACAGCTGTCAAAACCTGAGCAAGAGCTTCACTCAACTGTGTATAAAATTTCATTCTCCAGTGTAAATCATGGTTTGTAAAAGGTTCTGCGGTGTTGTCTAGAGCTATAGGGAGTTCAGGGGGGAAAGGAACATACATGTCAATCAACTTTTCAAGCATACATGAAATTGGAAGCCCAATAGCAATCCATAAACTTGTGGTTCGTACCCTATGACTGGAGATTTGCAAATATGGTTCCTATATTTAGGAAAGGGGGAAAAAGTGACCTGGAAAACTATTGGCCTGTTAGTTTGACCTCAATTGTATGTAAGGTCTTAAGTACAAATTTTGAAGGAGAGATTAGCTAAGGACGCAGAGGTAAATGGTAATGAGGATAAAATACAACATGGTTTTACAAAAGGAAGATGATGCCAGATTAATCAGCTCTCTCTCTTTGAGAAGATAACTAATCTTCTAGAGAAAGGAAATGCAATAGCTCTAATCCTCCTGGTATTCCATAAGGTGTTTGATAAAGTTCTGCATGGGAAATTATTAGTTAAATTGGAAAAGATGGGGATTAATAAGAGAATTGAAAGGTGGGTAATGAACTGGTTAAAGGAGAGACTACAATAGATTGTGCTAAGAGGTGAACTGTCAGGCTGGAGGGAAGTTAGTAGTGGAGCTCCTCAAGGATTGGTCTGGGGTCCAATCTTATTCTACATTTTCATTAATGACCATGGCAGAAGAGGGGGAGCACTAATAAAATTTACAGTTAAGACAAAGTTGGGAGCTATTACTATTAGGGAGGAGGAATATAGTATCATTTGATTCAAGAAGATTTGAAAAACCTTGAAAATTGGAGTAATAAGAAATGGGATGAAACATAATAGTGCACAGTGGTAACAACAAGAATATTTGCTATAAATTGGGGGCATATCGGTTGGAAGGGACAGAGGAGGAGAAAGATTCAGGTATATTGGTTGATCATAGGATAAGTATGAGCTGCCACTGTGTTGAGGCCATGAAAATGGCTAATGCAATCCTAGGATGCATTAGGGGAGATATTTCCAGTAGCGATAGGAACATGTCATTACCATTATAAAAGGTGCTGGTGAGACCTCATCTGGTCTTCCATGAAGAATTCCAGGAGCTTGGCTTGTTTAGGCTAACCAAATGAAGACTATGGGGAGAAATGATTGTTCTCTATAAATACATCAGAAAGATAAACATCAGGAATGGAAAGGAGTTATTGAAGTTAAGGACTAATGGTGGCATAAGAACAAATGATTAATAGGCCATCAATAGGTTTAGGCTTGAAATTAAATGGTTTTTAAATATCAGAAGAGTGAAGTTCTGCAACAACCTTCTAGGGGGACTAGTGGGGGCAAAAAAAAAACCCAGCCTGTTTTAAGACTGAGCTTGATAAGCTTATTGAGGGGATGGTATGATGAGATTGCCTACAATGGCATAATGGCCCATCACCAACTGCTATTTGCAAATATCTCCACCTGCTGGAGATGGGACACTAGATTTACTCTCATCTACTACATAGAATTCTTTCCCAGGTTTCTGGCTGGTCAGTTTTTCCAGAGTCTACGTGATTGCTACATTTGGGATTGGGAAGGAATTTCCTGCAGATCACATTGGCAGAGACCCTGGTGTTTTTGTTTTGCTTTCCTGGAGCATGGGGCACAGGTAACTTGTTTGAAGTAGAGTAAATGGTGTATTCTTGGTAACTTGAAGTCTTTAAATAAAGATTTGAGTAACTCAGCCAGAGGTTATGGATCTATTACTGGAGTGGATGGATAAGTTTCTGTGGTCTGCAATGTGAGGAGGTCATGATGGGCCCTTTTGGTTTTAAAATTATGAATCTACTTATTTTCTTTCATTTATAAAGTGTACTCAAAATAAAAGGCTCTGGATGTACATAGAATTAGAAAACAGGAACAAATAAATAAACAATCACTGCTCACCAGATCCACATGGAAAGAAAGAAGCAATGATCTTTGTGATGTCACTTCAGAACTGTTTTTGATCGAAAGACAATAAGGGCATAGTTTCTCTTTCCTCCCACTCAACATGTACTTGCTATTCTACTTTATACAAAAACATTACCAATCTGCAGTATTTATTAAAGGAGTCATTGTTAGGCCATGTACTCTTAACTCCCTTTCTAGATTGCTTTTCCCAGCAAGTGCATATGGCTGGCATTTTCCTCCATAATGTGGTCTATACACCCCGGTCCAAAGTTTGTGGTCAAAGCGTTAGCCTTCTTAGAGGACGGACCACAGCTGCCTAGCCCTCACAGCAAGGACGTGCACTGTAGCATGCCTGGCACAGCTGTGGGGAGTTTATTTGCCAGCATAGTAGTAAAAGAAAATTGTGTCTACAATAAAGGAGCTCCGGGGAGAGGGCTAGAGCTCAGAGGAAGCCAGGGCTAGCTCCTTGTTCTTGCTGAACTTGGCTAAGGTAAGGCTTTACTTAGTCATTGACCTGGCTGGAATAATCAACAATTTATTTGGGACTGAATATGGCTGAAGATACCCTAGTAATATTTGTGTCTGGCCATTGAATGAGCAAGATATTGTTCTGCCTTTTTTACAATAAGACACAAGGTCATTGAATTCTGTCCAGGTGAGGAAGTCCTTACTTGACCAATCCTGCTAAGACCAGCATGTCACCCATTCCCACATGTCCTTTCAAACATAATGGCCTCCATACTTAAAATGCATTGAAAAGTGATAATTTCTTATGTTTACAGATAAGAGCCCTAATATTGCTTTCCTAAATCCATATATTTACACCTCTAAATAAGTGGCCTGGTTTTTAGTAGGAGCTGCTGGGTGCTGAATGATTTTGAAATTAGGAACCAGGCCACTTATTTAGGTGGCTAAGTATGGATTTAGGAGTATAAGTTTTAGCTCCTATTTTTGAAAAGTCTTCAAATTGTCTTCTTAGATTTCACTGGGACTATGCAAGTATAACTCAGGGACAAAACTGGCCCATAATGTGTATCTACTATAAACGTAAAGTTCTGCTTTTTATAGATGGAGACTAATGGCCATATCATGTCCTTGATGAGCACACACAGCTCTCAGTGTTATCAAAGAAGTTATACACGTAGATCAAGGGTACAAAATTGCTGAAAGAAATACATAATTTCTATGTGGATACCCAGCATCCTCCTGCCACTAATAGTTACCAAATTAAATTAGTGAATGTGTCTGAGCTCTGGAAGCAAACAGATGTGTTTGCTTGGGCTTGAGACAACTGAGTGCTTTAGAAACATAAATTGTGGAACTTTCTTCCCTGCTTTTGACCTCTATGTGGTCTTTTAGTGGGTATGGCAGGCCACAGAAGTAAAATCAATGTAGAAACTAAAATGATTTTTTAAATTCTTCTCTTCATTCAACAATTGCCAGTGAATTTTCAAGGGAGACAGAATGCATGGCAGGGAATTTCAGCACTTAGTTTTCAGTGCTCTGGAAATCTAGGGGATTTTCAATGCTGAAGGTAGGCAGTGCAGGGGTTTTGAAAATGTGGCATCTGTTGTGAGTGAGCAAGCTCGGTGGGTGCTCTGGCTGTCCTTAGTCCCTGGGATTTTCTGAAGTGAGTGGTCAAGACACCCAGGTAATGTTGTACTGCTTGTTGACCAATTCCCAGCACTGTAGCATCTCCCTCCTTCTCTGGGCCTCAAGCACTCACCCGGAAACCATTCAGGGACAATTAAAGGTATTAGCTCTTAGTGGCAACACAGTGTAAGTGGCACGTGGTGACTACTGGGTGATAAGAAAGGCTCAGGAAACATAAAAGACCTCAGAAATGCAAACGGTGTTTGGATGGGCATGGACAATGCCCCCCCAGCAGCCATATTTATTCCTGCTCAGATTAGTCACAGAAGAAATACTAGAAAAAAGGGATGCACACCTGATAAGGTGCTAGTGCAACATGCTTTTACAAAATGATATATTTCATATCCAAATTAAAGAGGCTGGAGGGCAACTGGAGTGGTCATCTAGTCCAGCCCCCTGCACTGAGGCAGGACCAAGTAAACTTGAACCATCCCTGACAGGTGTTTGTCTAACATGTTCTTAAAAGCCTTCAATGATGGAGATTCCACAACATCCCTTGGAAGCCTATTCCAGTGCTTCACTAGCCTTATAGTTAGAAAGTTTTCCCTAATACCTAACTCTAATTTGCTGCAGATTATGCTGATTAGTTAGTCCTACTTTCAGTGGACATGGAAAACAATCAACGTTCCTCTTGGCCAGCTGTAGCGGGCTGATCTGCACATTGGCTCAAGAAATATATAGAACCATAATATGGTAAATTCTGCTCTGAGATTTGCAGGTGGGATATGAGATGGGGAGGAGATACAGCCTTTGAAATGGGCAGGTGTTTAGAACACATTCCTGTCATTGGAGATTCAGGAACAGGAACCATTGCAGCTAAGAAAGCACTGGGAAGACAGTATTTTGCTGGGTTTTCCTTTACCAAGTCACCAGCTGTTCAAAAGGATGATGCCCACGTCCATCATGGAACAATTTAACTAGAAGGCCAACTTCAGGAGGGACAGAAGAAGGAGACTTTTATGTGACCGAAGTCAGTGGGTTGACTCATATGCTTAAAGCTAAGAACATACTTCAGTGGTTTGTTGGATTAGAGCAGTAAAGCAGAAGAAATTCCCCAAGAGTGTGAAAATTAATGCAGAGCAGTAAATACATATGTTTGATGCTATTTACAACTTCCCTCGGGATACATACTTCCTCTGTATAGGGAGAGAAGGCCATTGAAGGACAATATTATTAAAGGTAGAAGAGCAATATGGGGGAGGACATACGACCTGTTGCAGAGGCACTGAAAGGGTAGAGCCAGAGGATCAACAGGCTGTTCCCTGGAAGGATATAATCCGTAGGGGCAATTGTACAGGGAACTTCAACTCAGTTGTTAGCATCACCTGAAGTTCCCCCATCATTGACATTAACCTGAATACTTAAAATCAAAAACAGAACAAAAACATTCAGCATTAAAATCCACAAAACCAAAGTTAAATTAACAAATAGCAAACAAACCCAGTACCAGAGAGTCTCCCAAGCATTTTGCTACCATTGTTCCCTGTAGCTTTCTAAGATGTTCACAAGTGAGACTATGAACAAAAATGACTAACTGCCCAATCATCTTGATCTTCTTGTCTTGCTACATGGAGTCTAACTCACTGCCCCCCAAAAATTGGTATTAAGTTTTTTCCTTTAAGCTATTCTTCCAGCTCCAATCAAGCCATACCATGCTCAAGAGAATTTAACTGATATAATTGATGTCTTGCTTATACACAGTATCTTTAAGACACTATTGAAGTTTGGCTTTCATCTGCCAGTTTTCATCTATTATTTGGTAGTTAGCAGATAGGCATGTGGGATTTTTATATAAATGTTTGATTTTATATTGGGAGAAGAGTCTTCTAACAGTATTGTAAATCTGATATATTAAATAAGCTTTCTGTGTTACTTATAGCTATCCGGGAAGCTTTTGAAGTCCCATGACAGGTACAGTTAAACTTTGACTTCTAATTTATACCCACACTTTATTTTTTGGCTTAGAGAAAATATAGAAAAATGATCACTTCATATTAGAGGTAACAAAGAGTCCTGTGGCACCTTAAAGCCTAACCTCAGTACCAGGCAAATAAATTGAAACTATAATAAAGAACAGAATTATCAGACACATAGCTGAACATAATATTTTGGGAAAGAGGCAACACAGCTTTTGTAAAGGGAAATGACGCTTTGTCAATGTATTAGAGATTTTTGAGGGAGTCAACAAATGTGGACCAGGGTGATATAGTGCACTTGGACTTTCAGAAAGCCTTTGACAAGGTTCCTCCCAAAGGCTCTTACGCAAAGTAGACAGTCATGGGATAAGAGGGACGGTCCAGTAACTGGTTAAACGATAGGAAACAAAGAGTATAATAAATGGTCTGTTTTCAGTGTGGATAGAGGTAAATAAAGGTAAATAGCAGGGTCCTCCAAGGATGTGTGCTGAGACCAGAGCTGTTCATCATATTCATAAATGGTCTGGAAAAAGGGGTGAATATTGAAGTGACAAGGTTTGCAGATTATACAAAATTACTCAAGACATTTAAATCTAAAGTTGACTGTGAAGAGTTACAAAGAGTTTGCACAAAACTGGGTAACTGAGCAACAAAATGGGAAATGAAATTTAATGATGATAAATACAAAGTAATGCACATTGGAAAACATAATCCCGAATATATATATATATAGTTTATATATATAAAATTATGGGGTCTAAATTAGCTGTTGCCACTCAAGAACGAGATTTTGGAGTCATTGTAGTGCAGATGTTTTCAAAGAACTATCAATGTGCAGTGCAGTCAAAGAAGTAAAGAAGTTCATAGAATCATAGAAGATCATGGAAGAGACCTCAGGAGGTCATCTAGTCCAGCCTTTGCTCAAAGCAGGACCAATCCCCAGCTAAGTCATCCCAGGCAGGGCTTTGTCAAGCCGGGCCTTAAAAACCTCTAAGGATGGAAATTCCACCACCTCCCTAGGTAACCCATTCCGTGCTTCACCACCCTCCTAGTGAAATAGTTTTTTCCTACTATCCAACCTATACCTCATCCTATGCAACTTGAGACAATTGCTCCTTCTGTCATCTGCCAATACTGAGAATAGCCTAGCTCCATCGTCTTTGAACCCCCCCCCCCTCTTTAGGTAGTTGAAGGATGCTATCGAGTCCCCCCTTATTTTTATTTTCTGCAGACTAAATAAGCCCAGTTCCCTCAGCCTCGCCTCTTAAGTCATGTGCACCAGACCTCTGATCATTTTTATTGTGAACCGCAGCCACTGGGAGCTGTAGGTAGCTGTGCCTGCAGATGGTCAATGTAAACAAACTGTCTCATGGACTGCCAGTGGATTACGCTGATGGGCCATGTGCAATCCATGGGCCGCAGGTGGCCCACTGCTGTCCTATTCTGTTCATGCCCTCTGAAGCATCTGACACTGGCCACGGTCAGAAGACAGGATTGTGGGGTAGATGCATCATGGGTCTGAGCCAGTATGGCTGTTCTTATGCCTAAAAAACAATATTTGCACCCCTTCACAGCTCCCCCCAACACCACTGCTTCTTTGCCACCATTGTCACTTCATGTGTGCTGAGCTGTCTTGAAGTTTTGGGGGATGATTGCTGTGATTTTATTCTGTGAGGGATACACCCCAAACATGACTGGCTCATTCTACTTTAAAAATGTCTGTAGGGGAAGTTTTATTTCCACCGAGTCTCCTGTGGATCCCAGCTGCTTGTTTCTTCTGACCTTAGTGATTACATTCCAGCAGTTTGTTTTCAAGATTAACTTTGTAAACAAAAGGGCTAGAAATGTGTTTTGAAAAACGAAAGCTGAGATTCTCCCTTACATTTCTAGCTCCCACAGGGATCTATATTGTAAAACCAAAGGCTGGTTCTGGAAAACACTCAAACTGGGAGACAGCACTGTACAACCCAAGGACCTTATAGAGATGGACCAGTTGTTAGATAAAAAACTTATACTATACCATGTTGTGTGTCTATGGACTAGATTCTTGCCTGCACACAGCTTCCACTGAACATGGTTTTAAAGGGCAGCTCCCTCATGCTAGGGCTGCTTTTACTACACTTTCAGCCCCACCGTGATTAGAGCAGCATAAAGGCAGCACTGAACTAAGTCAGCTGGCAGGAGAGAGCCAGAGTGCATGGTGCTCCAGCTATTACACTGTCTGTCTCTCACCACCCCCCTGTGCTGGGCAGTATCACAAGAACTGGCTACACTGACTCCAGGCCCCACTTAGTGAATTCCCATTAGAGAAAAGCCCCCAGACTATGGGGCAAAACCTCTGAGGTAAAATGGGCTGGGTGCTGAGTGAAATGCACTTGGTGTTATAAAACAGAATCTTCGCACCTCAGATTGAAGAACTTCAGCCATTCTACAGCTACTACTGCAGCCAACAAGGAGGGGTGAGGCTTCCCCACTACACTTTCAGCCTTGCTCTGTGGTAATAGGATCAGATTTGACACTATTTGAGCATTTTGAAGTTTTCTTGCTCCTCTGCCTGCACACTACCTCATCTCTTTTTTCCAGTCCACCTGACTCTTCCCTTAATTCTCAGAAGTTTGTTCTCACCTAGATTCATGGGGTGGAATCCTGGCCCCACTGAAGTCAATGGGATCTTTGTTATTTACTTCAGTGGGACGAGGATTTCACTCAGAGGTTTTAAGGCCAGAAGGGTCCATTGAAACTCAATCATCACTTTCAATCATCCAGTCTTCCCTCCTGCATAACACAGGCTGAGAATTTCATCCAGTAGTTTCTGCACGATCCAATAAGGTGTGGTTACTGAGCAGGAAACCCTAGTGAACTCCCTAGACATGTGTGTGTGTGACTGATTTTCAGAGGCCAGGAAGTTTGACATCTATTTCTATTTTTTGTAGTGTAATTGGGTGCCTGCTCTGTTCCTCTCAGTGCTCCCCCTTCACTTTTTCAGCACTGTGCAGCACCTTAGCTACAATAGCATATAATTCCTTTTCCCCTTAGACCAAGGGACAGAAAAGGCGGAGATCTTTCTTGGCTCTGGCTCTCAAAAGCTGCTTTGCTCTGGCTCTCCTACTCTTTCTCCTCCCTTCCACTTCTTTCCTTTGTCATCTTTTACTCACTGAGCTAAAGGGCTAATTAGTGATTTATCTCTCCCCAGCCCATTCTGGTCTGTCAAATAGTCACAGCTTTGCCTGCTAGGTCTACTCCAGAGTGGTTTAATTGTTGATACAGTGATCAGAGAGCCGATACAGTGGCTGTTACCCAGCACTCTGAAAAATAGGTACACTGCTTACAGTATTTTTATATGCAGTGTAGTTGTAACCGTGTCAGTCCCAGGATATTAAACAGACAAAGTGAATGAGGTAATACCTTTTACTGGACCAACTTCTTTGAGCCACATGGGTCTGGGAAGGTACTGGTCCCAGATCTGAGGAAGAGCATGGGCTGGCTCAAAAGCTTGTTTCTCTTATTAAAAGGTATTACCTTGCCCACCTTCTTTCTCTACAGCAGGGGTGGGGAACCTTTTTTCTGCCGAGGGCCATTTGCACATTTATAATCTCATTCGCGGGCCACTCCCCCCTCCCCTTCCCCCCCGAGGAAGCCCAGGCTGGCAACGGGAGCTGAGACCTCCAGCTGGCAAGGGCCAGCGGGGGAAACCCCAAAGCAGTGGCAGGCAGAGTGCTTAGCCCTGCACTGCTTTGGGGTTTCCCCCGCTGGCCCCTTGCCAGCCGGGGTCCTGCCGCCTGCCCCAGTCAGCTCCCGCTGTCAGCCTGGGTGTAGGCCAGGGGATCATCTTCCTTTACCCCCACCCAGCCTCCCCCCCATCTAACCGCCTTCCCTCCACCACCCCTGCCTGGCCCATCCCACCAAACCTAACCTCCTCCCTCCTCCCATTCCCAACCCAGCCTCCTGCCCCCCATGCCTGACCTGCCTAGCCCAGCCTCCCCCCCACCAAACCTCCTTCCCTCCCGCACCCACGCCTCGCCCACCCCATCCAGCCTAGTCTCCTGCCCCCTTGCCTGCCCCCCAGCCTGGCCTCCCCCCCACCGCCCCCTTGCCTGCCCCCCAGCCCAGCCTCCGCCCCCCACCACCCCCTTGCCTGCCCCCCAGCCCAGCCTCCCCCCCCCCCTTGACTGTTGGCTCCCTCAGGCGCTTCCCGGCCCCTACCTTCAGCGCGGAGCCGCCCCCGCCTGGCGGCCCGTGCGCGTCTTCTGCCCCTGCCCCCAAGCGCTTCAGCGCGGGGCCGGCAACAGCCCCAGGCGCTTCAGCGCGGGGCTGCTGCCTGGCGGCCCACGCGCATCCTCCCCACACCCTAGTGCCTGACCCAGCCCTGGCCCACCGCGGGCCGGATGGAATCACTTGGCGGGCCGTATAAGGCCCGGGGGCAGGAGGTTCCCTACCCCTGCTCTACAGTGTTTTTATTCATTTTTAAAAATATTCTGAATCATGTATTTAAGACCTGCACATTCTTCTATATCTGAACAGAAGGAGATGAACATCAGAGTAGAAGTGACAGATTTGCTACTGTTCTACAACAAATTTGATTCCAAGGGACCACAATTGCAAACATTATCATCCTCTGTCACAGAAGAAAGATACAGTGAATTATCGCTGATAACAAATATAGATTATTATTTATTAATTATTTAATATTATCTAAAGACAGTGTGACTTAGGGGATAGGCTTGAAACCATGAGTTCTACTCCTGACTCAGCAACTGGTTTGCTGTGTGACTTTGGGCAAATCACTTCCCCTCCTCTTGCCTCAGTTTCCCCATCTGTAAAAAGGAATAATACTGCTAGCCAACTTTGTAAAGTGCTTGAAGTAAAAATATTTAATGTTAACCTAGGCTACAGGTCTCCAGCCACAGGGATGTATACACTATCAGTACTTCTGATTCAGGCATTTTTTCTTGGTATTTGTGGTTCTCCCTCACTCCTTTAATGAAGTCTTCTGTGGGCTGATTTTTACAGCTTCTTCCTGCCTCACTCATATGTACTATAACACAATATGGAGCATGGTATGGTGGCTTATCTGTTATAGACTAGTGAACAGAGAAGCCCCCAACGCCATGTTGAGTCCATGTGAGGGACTGGGGCCTTTGTTTGGTTAACACATATGGTAATGTGAGGAGCTTGTCAAGGTAACCATGGCTCCAAAAGGAAGAGAATGAGAGAGACCCAAAATGGAGAAATTCAGTTATTGCAACATCGCCTTGCAGCAAGGCTAAATTTGTGATTTATACTTTAGTTTTATTAACAAAAGAAAAATAAAAGCAATCTCCTATAGCAAGTGAACACTTGACAGAGACCGAATCATGATTCCAAAGACACACACACACCCTTTTTTTTTTTACAACACTTGGCAGTGAGACTATGGAAACATATGACCTTTTACATGCTCACAATGAGAAAGATGAGTTTCTGCAAAACAAAAGAAAACAAAGAAGTGCTCAGTGAGATTAGCAGGGGATATCTTCAATGCTGAGAAATCCCAGTCTAGTGTTTGCTCATCTGGAAAAAATCTAGGCATCATATTTATGTTAGAGGAATAGTATTTTTAACATATGTCAGAAAAGTTAATGCTTCTCATTTGGTGGGAGAGGGGAGTTTTTTCACAATAGAAGAACTAGTCAGTAAGTAAAAGGAGCCAAATAGAGCTTGTGAATACTACAGAAAAATGTCTGTGAATATTAATTGATATTTTTAATAGATTCACTTGGTAATATTTTTGCTGTCAATTCTAAAGGCAATTCAATGGAGTGAATTCAATAGAGTTACACCTGAGATGGATGTATTCCCTGTTGGCTAATTGTGAAAGGATGACCTGTCAGACACGAACTCCTCCTTGTCTATTTGGAGTGGAAGACGGTTCCATATGTCATCTGAGGGGTAATTTTCCTAGTTTATCAGTAAGGTTGGGGATTTGCTCTTGATGACACAAGTTATGGAAACAGGCTTAATAGAGGCAAGCAAATGTATGACTTTTGTATATGCATTTTCTATATTTTCATTAATTTACAAGAATAAATTCAGCTAACAGAACTTGTAGATTTCTAAACTTAAGCTATTCTAAACATTTTCTGTTTTTCCACTGAAGATGAAACCCCTGAGACACAGGCAATCATGCAAACATTAGTCTCTGTCCTCTCTGATTTGGGGGTGAAATAAAGAGAATTAATTTAATCAAATATGCACACGGGCTAGGGCTTTCCGAGAGGCCTCAGGAAGTTACTCATCAATGAGGCCTAGTCTACATTAGAAAGTTAGGTTGAAAGAAGCCACCTTCAGTCAACCTTTTAATATATGTGTCTATGCTACCGGATACTTTACACTGACCTAAGTCGCCTATAATGTCAACTTCTGTAATCAACCTCTGCAAGAGGTGTAGTGCTTAATTAGATTTTCATGGGTCAACTTGGAGGTAGTGTAGATGCAGCATTGTGTAATTCGACTTAATTGGCCTCCAGGTGGTGTCCCACAATGCTCATCTGTGACCATGCTGGAGATCATTCTCAACTCCGCTGCACTGCAGCCGGGTACACAGGAAACAGCCCTGCCCCTGCTAATGCCCTAGGAACTTTTGAATTCCCATTTCCTATTTGATCAGCATTGAGAGCATGCCAGCCCAGCATGGAACCTCCACACTCCAAACGCGCTCCAGCCTGGTCTGCAAAGGAGGTGGTGGATCTCATCACTGTGGGGAGAAGAATCTGTGCAGGCAGAGCTCCGACTCAGCAGAAGAAATGCTGACATCTGTGAAAAGATTGTTCATGGAATGGGGGAGAAGGACTACACGAGGGGCACACAGCAGTGCCATGTGAAAATGAAAGAACTTTGCCAAGTGTACCAGAAGGCAAGAGAGATGAACAGTCATTCTGGTTCTGACACCCTCCCCATGTCGGTTCTACAATGAGCTACATCCAGTTCTCAGAGGTGACCCTTCCAATACCCCCATAAGCAACGTGAACAGGTTGTGAGTCCAGGGACAACAAGGAGGATGATATGGCAGATGAGGAAGAGGAGAAGGAGGAGAATGGGAGACCGGTGAGTGGTGGATCTATTCTCCCAAGAGCCAGGAAATATTTTAACCCTGGAGCCCTGTGGGTTTCAGGACATCACAGTGGCTGACTGTGATGCCGGGGAAGGCACCTCTGGGGAGTATACAGTTACAATCAAAGTCCAGTTAAACTTTAGTGGGCACACACATTTGGTGGCATTGCATGTTTACTGTGAAGAAAAAGTGAGGTGCTGTGGTTTTCTGCTTACGAGATGCCGCTCCGCTCCGCTCCAGCTATGCATACATTGGCACCCGGAAAAGACTGTTTATGTGGACTGGGAGTCTTGTAGCACCTTATAGACTAACAGATTTTAGGGATCATGAGCTTTCATGGGCTAAGACCCACTTCATCAGATGAATGTTGTGGAAATCTCCAGAGGCAGGTATAAATATGCAGGCAAGAAAACAAGGTAAATTCAATTGGGGGGAGGGAGGGTGAGGCCCACTTCCAGCAGCTCACCTCTTCCCCCCACCCCCCAATTGAATTTACCTTGCTGACAGCTGGAAATGTGTCCTTCAGCAGGTCATCAGCACTTGAATGCAGACTTTTGGTGATTAGAAGGAGGAGAACGAGAACATGGGAGGACATGTTCATGAGATAATAAACACCTCCATGACAGCTGACACAGAGCTGAAAGCATGGAGGATTTCACTGACCGAGAAGTTAGACATGGACATGGAGAGCAGGAAATCTTCCATTGAGTGAGAGCGTGCGGTGGAGGATGAGATGCTTTGGTTTATGAGGGACAAGCAGACATGTTGAGGTGTCTGGATGAACTGCAGGAACAGGAGCAGGAGGGTAGAGTCCCTCTATACACTCCCTGGTGGACAGACAGCCGGCATCACGACAGAATCACCTTCCCCCACCTCCCTTGGCCGCGGCCTCACCCCGGCCCTGGCCTGACTCCACCCCTGCCCCAAAGTCCCCACCCAAACTCCAACCCTATCTGCCCCTATTGGACCCCTCCCCAAATCCCCGCCCCAACCCCGCCTCTGCCCCCCCAGCGCTCTGTGTTTCCCCTCCTCCCCCTCTCTCCCAGTCTTGCTGCATGAAACAGCTGTTTCGTGGTGAAAGCGATGGGAAGGAGGGGGAAGAAGCAGGACCTGGCGACGCACTCAGGGGAGGAGGTGGAGGCGGAGCAGAGGTGAGCTGGGATGGGGCAGGGTGGGGAGCTGCCGGTGCACCCACCAATTTTTCCTTGTGGGTGCTCCAGTCCCAGAGCACCCATGGAGTTGTCGCCTTTGCCTTCCCCCAAGCATTCCATCAGATGCGGGTGAAAAGTCCATTATCCTTTTGACTTAACTCAGGAGGAGGATACAAGGAACAGACGGTGCCAATTCACAGACTTTTGAGGGTGAGAAATGCGATGTTATGTTACACAGATGAAAATGTTTCTCCCATTCCAACTTTACACCCCCTTTTTCCCAAGGTTACCTTTTTTTCCTGTTCTCCCTCTTTACTTATGTTTGTTAAATAAAGTAAATGGATTTGAGAAATAAATGTTCTTTATTGAGTAGAAGCAGTGGACTTGGGTGGGGTGTGTGTTTGGATTTAAAGGGACAGTGATACAAGGCAGGTGAAAGTTTGGGAAAGCACATTCGGAGCACAGCAGCTACCTACTCCATATTGATTCCTCATTGGTCAGTAACTATCTGTTGTTGCAACCTTCCAGATAGCGATTACCACATGCTTCTCCACTGTCAGAGCAGCTCTCATTTTTGAGTTGCTGAACTGCAGGGCAGGGGAAAGCTCTGCACAAAGTTCCTGGTAGGAACTTCCACACTCAGAAAGTTCTGCAGCCACTGCTCGTCTGCCCATACCTGCAAAATGATGTGGTCCTATTCATCAAAGCATTGCACAAACTTTCCAAAACACACTGAGGCAACTTGCACTTTGGGATTGCTACCACAATGCACTGCTTTATGCATCAATGCAGGTGCTGCTAATGAGGACACACTCCATCTAGACAATGAGTATGATGTGGCCACACATAGTCAACTTCATTAATTTGAAGGCTCGAGGTTGAATTAGATAAAGTCAACATAATTTTGTAGTGTAGACAAGCCCTTATCGAACTTCAGATCTACTGCATTTGGACACCTATCTTCCGTTATGAGCCGTGAAAAATCCCAGCCCATTTTATTAATATAGTATTCACTTACTAGTCCATGGCTCTCATATGTAAGCTAAATTGAAAGTTAAGTTCAGTGTCCATGTCTGTTTAACCTGTACCTCTAAGAGGGTGCTATGGTTTATTTAACTGATCTCCCCCCTTATCTTAAAAGCATGGCAGTTGTTACATGAAATAACAATAACATAGTTTCAGTAAAAATCATATTAACTCCTCTCTCTCTCTCTCTCTCTCACACACACACACACACACTCTCTCACACACACACTCACACACACACACACAGACACACACACAATCACCCTCCCTCTCTTCTTGGAAACCAAGTAACATAATAAGGTGCCAAAAGATTTGGGATTTATATACTACCAAAGTCCTTTTTTTATATCTGGTCTTGGCATACTTTAAACCCTGGAAAGTTACACTTTACTGTCCAAATAATCATCCTGGACAGCCCAGAAACAGAGCTGTAGAACAGGATATCCAGCTATTGAACACTGCTGTCACAGGTGGCCAGCAATGCAGCTGCAAAGAACTTCCTGCCAAGGGTGTAGAACGGGTCCACAGGAAGAAATGTTCCTTTCCTCTTTCAATCTGTTTTCAACTGTAAAGGAAGGCACAGCTTACACTCCTACACTAGATCTGCCTACCCAGCATTTTTCTGCGGTAGTGCAACCAAGGCTAATATTTCTAACAATAAATGTCAGTAGAGGATCAACTCATTCACAGGATTGCAAACAACAGGAGGCCCTCCCTGAAGCAGAAAGCTGTCCTTGAAGAAGGATACAGCTTTAGTATATTGTTCTTTTACCAAGCCATCTTATCATTTTAAAGTCCCTTTCAGTGCAGTTGGCACTGTGCATAATTAGATGGCAAAAAGAGTAACTACATTTCTTCAAGCACCAGATATGAGAGTTGATGCACGTACTTTGCCCTGCAATCAGGTATTGCAATAGTTACACAATTGAAAATGAGTTTCTACTGACGTGATTTTATCATAAAGAAGAAAATGAAAAGAAGCAGAACTTCGTGCATGCTGTTTTAGGGCAATAATTCAGCACATGGAATTCTGAACATAGCCTGATTCTCCAAAGGAGAGATGGAGGGTGAGGGGGAAAGACATGCCTGATTATAGAGTACAGTATTGATAGAAAATGTATCATAGGGGAAGTGAAACTCCTTATTTCCAAAGGAACCCTTGTGCAAAATACCTACTGTACTAGAGTGGCTCCAGTTAGAGATCAGTAGGGAGTGGGAAATGCTTTCACGAGTTACAATTTTATATCTAGAGAAAAACTACATGTTTGAGCAGAAGGGGAATATCACATATTCTTTCATAAAATCAAACAAACATTGGGGTTCATGTGTGTAAAATTAAGCATGTGTCTGCAGTATCAGTGCCTAATCCAAAGACCAACAAAGTCAATGGAAAACTTCTGATTGACTTAGTGGTCTTTGGATCAAACCCTTAGGCCCTGATCTTTCAAGTTCATGTGTGTGGGTGCAGCCCCATTGGCTTCCAGTCCAAAACTATTGTGTAGTGGTGCAGTGCATGATAAAAGACTTCTGTATTTCAGCCTAGAATTGTCAGCTCTTCTGTTGTGGGCTAAATGATTCACACATACTGAATCAAATTTTAAAATATTTTGAAATCCATTGAATAGGAAAGGTTCTATGTAAATGTAAAATATCCATATATTTTGGGTATTTCTATAGAGTCTAGAATCAGAGAGGTAGCCGTGTTAGTCTGGAATAGCAGAGGTAACAAAGTCCTGTGGCACTTAAAGACTAACTATAAAGTTTTGAAGCATAAGCTTTCGTGGGCTAATACCCACTTCGTCGGCATCCGAAGTGGGTATTAGCCCATGAAAGCTTATGCTTCAAAACTTTATAGTTAGTCTTTAAGGTGCCACAGAACTTTGTTACCTCTATAGAGTCTATCACCATAGTATTTAAACATACATTTTGCTATTGGGCCTGAAACATTTGGTTTCTGTGTTACCCACTAATCTGAAAACTAAAGTAATATAGCAATAATCAGGCAAGATTGCTTCCTCACAGATTCCAGCTTATGGTGATACCGTAAGCAGCCAGCCTCCTTTGTCCTGAAAGAAGCAGGTGCTAAAAAATAGAACTCTATCCATATGATTATGAAGCACATACATCACTGAAAATTACAAAAAAGTCATTCTTACAGGAAGCATGGCACTATATGTTACCATATTTTCCATCCGACAAAGTGGGTATTAGCCCAAGAAAGCTTATGCTTCAATACTTTAGTTAGTCTTTAAGGTGCCACAGGACTCTTTGTTACCTCTGTTATTCCAGACTAACACGGCTACCTCTCTGATTCTCTGTTACCAAAGAAACAAGTTTAAAACATCTGGGAATGGTACCTAGCATAAACTTTGGTGGTTTGCTTGTGAATGGGTGCTTCACAAAAAGAGCACATCACATCTCAGTTGTGATCAATTTTGGGGTGGATTTTGAAATATTTGGCTAGACCTACAAAGTCTTAAAAGAGCTGGTCAGAACAATCCCAGCAAAAAATTATTTATCGGCACTGAAATATTCTGTGGAGATTTCTGGATTCTGAACAAGTTCCTCTACAAATGAGTCAGATCAGAAGGGAAACAAATTTTCAAATCACTTGCAAAATGAAATTATTATTGTATTTCCAGCTCTAGTCCTAATGGCTTGGGTTAATAGATCCTCTCTCTTCTTGTATGACACCAGGACAATTGCTTCATCTTGGGTTGTGGGGTGCTCTAGTTATGCCCCTTCCATTGAAAAGGGACAGTGCTTTGAGGAGGGCATCCTCGGCCATGCATCCTTATATCTGGAATGAGCTTCCATTTTTGGTTTGACAGAGACTGGATTAAAGCTGCAGTCCCATTCAGGTGGACTCTTTGCCCCCCAGAGCCCTGATTAAGTCAATGGGGCTCTGTGCAGGTGCAGGGGTACACCGACATGGAATACTTTATATTTCAACTGTAAACACTTTGATGCAGTGACTGTCTTTTGTCATGTGTGTGTCCAGTACGTAGGCCAATGTGGCCCCAATCCCTGATCAATGTCGATAAGCAACACAACACAAATAATACTCTTATTTTAAAATAGTACACAGGAACATAACAGCCACACTGGGTCAGACCAAAGGTCCATCTAGCCCAGTATCCTGTCCTCCCACAGTGGCCAATGCCAAGTGCCCCAGAGGGAAAAATCAGAACAGGTAATCAGCAAGTGACCCATTCTCCATCGCCCATTCCCAGCTTCTGGCAAACAGATGCTAGGGACACCATCCCTGCCCATCCTGGCTAATAGCTATTGATGGACCTTTCCTCCATGAATTTATCTAGTTCTTTTTTGAACCCTGTTATAATCTTGGCCTTCACAGCATTCTCTGGCCAGGTGTTTCACAGGGTGACTGTGTGTTGTGTGAATAAATACTTCCTTTTGTTTGTTTTAAACCTGCTGCCTATTAATTACATTTGGTGACCCCTAGTTCTTATATTATGGGAACAAGTAAATAACTTTTTCTTATTTACTTTCTCCACACCAGTCATGATTTTATAGATCTCTATCATCTTCCACCTCAGTCATCTCTTTTCCAAGCTGAAAATCCCAGTCTTATTAATTTCGCCTCATACGGAAGCCATTCCATACCCCTAATCTTTTTTGTTACCCTATATGATAGCAATGATAAACAAAATAATAAATAAGCAATTGTGATGGCTATAGGAAGGTGCTAAGGAACAGATATGTTAGTCTCAGGCTAAACAATCCCTGTTACCATTGGAACCTTCTAGAAAGCAGTAGAAATAACTAGCCTGATTGGAACACCTGAAGCCAGTCAGGGACTGGCTGAAACCAGTTAAAAACCACCCAGTTAGTCAGGTGGGGGGTGGATGTCAGGAGCTGGGGAGGAATTTGTGCTGTTGGTGATACTGAGTGGTAGACACCAGATCATATGCAAGGAGGAGGCCCTGAGGGAAGGGTGAAGTGGAGTCTGAAGAAGCAGGGGCTGCTTTGGGGAAGTAGCCCAGGGAATTGTATTGTGTTGTGTGGCTAAAAGGTCAGCCATCTTAGCTGATACTATTAGGGTCCCTGGGCTGGAGCCCAGAGTAGAGGGTGGGCCTGGGCTCCCCACTTTCTACCTTCCCCAATTAATCAGGGAGACTGGGGAGACAACAGAGACTGTGCCAGGAAGGATAGCTTCTCCTCACTGGCTTATGATGCAAATGGCTCAATAGGCTGTGACCTTGTCTCTAGAGAGAGAAGGGCTACGTGGAGGGTCACAGTGAGCCTCTGAGGCTAGTGAAATCCACCAGGAAACGCAGGATCCACAAAGAAAAGGACAGAGTTTTGTCACGCAATGTAATAACAGGGAATCAAATGTTCACAATTAAGTGGTTTTACCATTCATTTTAGTTATTTTATTCTCAGATAATTGTCCAGTGGTGACCAATTTATATAGATTACTTAATTGTTTGCATATAGCTGCTTTAAGAAAGTGTTTTTAAATGATGATAAAATCATAAAAGTCAGATTGTTTACACTGGTGCAATTCAAATTACAATCTGTAGTTCCATGGAAATCAATGGAGTTACTCCCCAGTTTTCCCCACTCTGAGACCAGGACCTACTCCCTAGAAAGTAAAGATGAAGAAAACGTATTAGGTAAACATGCCATCTCCACATGGCAGTGAAGAATTATCAGTGCTTTGTCTGGTTAAGGACTGACAATGTTTGGCATGCGACCCACAATGGTAAGCCCCCTGGTGAGCCAGGCTGGTCTGCTTCCCACAGACAAGTGCAGAGTATTTCACTTAGGAAGGAAAAAATGAAAACACACAACTACAAAATTGGGAATAATTAGCTGGGCAGTAGTATTGCTGAAGAGTATCTGGGGATTATTGATGGGGAACAAACCATCCCTCTGTGCAGAAAGAATAACAAATATAGCAGGTGACAATCTTTGCTTAACAGAGAAATCTTTGTTGATCTTAAACACAAAAAGGAAGCTTACAAGAAGTGGAAACTTGGACAGATGACTAAGAAGGAGTATAAAAATATTGCTCAAGCATGCAGGGGTATAATAGGAAGGGCAAGGTACAGTTGGAGTTGGGGCTAGTAAGGGGTGTGAAGGGTAACAAGAAGAGTTTCTCCAGGTATGTTAGCAACAAGAAGACGGTCAGGGAAGTGTGGGCCCCTTACTGAATATGGGGAGGCAACCTAGTGACAGATGATGTGGAAAAAGCTAAAAGTACTCAATTTTTTTTGCCTTGGTCTTCCCAGTAAATAATCTACATCAGGGGTAGGCAACCTATGGCAAGCGTTCCAAAGGCGGCATGCGAGTTGATTTTCAGTGGCACTCACACTGCCCGTGTCCCGGCCACCAGACATTTTGAAAACCTTATTTATTTTACATACAAGAATAGTTTAGTTATATGTTATAGACTTATAGAAAGAAAGAGCTCTTCTAAAAATGTTAAAATGTATTACCGGCATGTGAAAACTTAAATTAGAGTGAATAAATGAAGACTCGGCATCCCACTTCTGAAAGGTTGCTGACCCCTGATCTATATGCAGGATTGTCTTTCCTAAAAGCTTACAATCCCCTCATGATAACCCAGGCAGGCCTGGTTTCTTTAGATATCCCCAGCTGTCCCTGTGTTTCAGCCTGGTTCCCCAAAACAACTTTTGAGAGAGAGACCCTCTTTAAACACTACTATAATTCTTTTGTTTTTCTGTGTTTCTGGGATTTGGGCTTTCTACACAAAACTGGTCTGTAGGCTAAGGAGAATGAGACAGAATCCTGCTGTATTGAGCTCAAGGGACAAAGGAGTGAGAGGTGTTTATAAACTCTTTCACTGTCCAACATCAAAACAGCAATACCTAGGTTCAGGGGGTTTCTAGAGAGATCTTTTACTCGAAACACCCAACAGAATTTTTCGATCAAATACAAGAAAGAAAATTAAATTTAAACAAGCATTTATATTGAAACTGAAAATGAATGATTATGCAAAACAAACAAAACTTATGAAACCTATTAAAGTCTCTCTTCTTTTGGAGGTAAAATATCAGTCTCTTATTTTCAGAACAACCTTTCTTGGATGAAAGGAAAGGGTTAATTTTACTCTCTTTTTTCTAACAGACAGCCACCATGTGCAAAAGAGATAAGATAGAAAAAGTGTGTGGCAGGGAGGCTTTTGGAAACCTGGTGTTTTTGAAACACTGGAGCAGGGCCGGCAACAGGAATTTTGGTACAGGGAGATCGTGTGGGGCCCCCCTCCGGTCTCCCGCCGCCCACGCCCCCCCCCCCACCGGTCTCCTGCCGCCCGCGGCCCCCCCCCCCCCCCCCGCCAGTCTCCCGCCGCCCGCGGGCTTCGCCCCTCCCCCCGGTCTCCCGCTGCCCATGCCCCCCCCCGCCAGTCTCCTACCTCCCGCGGGCCCCAACCCCCCGCATGCGCTGCGGCCGCGTGGCCGGCCGGGAGAAGCAAAGGGGGGCGGGGGAGGCTGCTGGGTGCCGGGGGAGGGGGCTGGTGAGCGCTGCAGCGGCTGCCCAGAGCCGCGCCTTGCTCACAGCCCCGGCGACAAGGGGGTACAGCTGCGTACCCGCCCCGGACTTCAGGGGGCCCCCCTGAAGTTCAGGGCCCAGTACAGTTGTACCCGTTGTACCCCCCTGTCGCCGGCCCTGCACTGGAGGGCTGATCAGTGATAAATGGATATTTTGGCTGGCAGGTTGACTACACACCTGCTTGTACACTGGTTCACATTTCTATTAGGAGGTCATCTGGTTGGGTCTTTTCTCCTTAGACAGGACAGGATTGTGATCATCTCATCTTTCTGTGGTGTAGTTAATTTCAGGATTTGATGAAAAGCCAAGAGACTGAGAGATTGATGGGTGGGAAGGAAGAAGAAAGTGGAAAGTAACACAAAAGGAAGGGAAACAGAAGAGGACTTTGCATGTCTCAGTGGTGCTAGTAATTAGTTGTCTGCACTGATGGTCTGAGGACAGCCTGTCATAATGCTAAGATGACTCAGAACTCACAAGTGAAAAACTAAGTTCCTTGAACAAGAGCAAGGCCTGAGAGCCTTCCTCTCAGGAAGGAAGATCTTCAGTCTGCTTTGCTCCTTCTGTCATGTGGTTGGGGAAAATGAAATGTGTTGAGACGCACCAGATTGAGAAGAACTGAGATGTGCTGGGATGCAGTGAGCAGATGAGATTTTTTTTTAAAGTCTCTTTTCAGGGATCCCCAAAAAGGACAAAAGTGCATAGTATAATTCATTCCCTCATTATTTTATCCATCAATTAGGTCTAATATCCACCACAACAATTACAAATCATTCATTTCTAGACTCATATCTTCTTTATGAAGTTCAACCTCAACACAGTCCTTGAATCATATCATTGGCCCTTTTTTGTTTGGACTAATTTAGTCTGTCTGGTTTTCTTGCACTTGATCATAACATTCATTATTGAAAACAACTTGACCTATTTTCTATAGGTAATTCCAAAGTAGGCCAAAAAAAGTTATAGATTATTGAACTCTTACATTTGAGTTTACAGTTAATTAAATTTGTAGGCCTAATAATCACAACAGTCCTCAGAGCCAATGGCTCTGTCGGTGTCCCTTAACAATCTTCAAGGGTTTACTAAGGGTCACCTTATCTCCTTGCTGCTTGTTTATTCAGCCCCTACTAAATGTAAACTATGATATTCATTCACTGAACATCCCAGTAACCAGCTCAATTTACTGTATTAATAAATTATTACAGAGCAGTTCCAAATCCATCACATACAACCTTTGTGTTTTTATAACACAATATCTCATGATATTTGTTGATTATCTGAAATATCCAGCTTTATATCATATGATTACATAACAAGTTAAGTTTCCCGTTAAAGAAATAATTTCTAGTATTCATGGTGGTAGAGAAAAACTTGAAAATGTGACCTGAGTGGACCCAAACATCTGAGACACCAGCAGACAAACATAAAGAACCCTCAATTTTTTTAAAAAATCTCATGTTTTTAAGCCCATGTCATGATTTTGGGGGGCTTGAGTCATGAGTTTTGAATGCTTGGGCTTGATAATACTGCAAATATTTGCATGGAACATTGCATATGCACAAGTAAAGGCCAGTCTCCGAAAATCAGGCCTTTCAGTTTAATTTTGTAAAGAATTTTTGCTTACATTTTTGAACTTGATAAACCATTTATAAACTAAAAAGATCATGACGCTAATCTTTGTGCAAAATATGCAGAAATGAGTACAAAGAAGATTCAAAATTAAACCAACACAGTATTTAATATTAATTATATGCCTTAATATTCATGATTAACTGATTGGCAGATAAATTTGACATCTAAAGACCTTCTTGGTTGTCTACCAGTACAAAATATCATACATTTTTAACTTTCCTCTCAGAAAATTTCAGTTATTAATGAGGGAAAAAATGGTTGGCTTTTTAGTGGAAGAAACAGATGATTCCTGACATTTACTGATTAGAATCAAACCCTTCGAAGCCTAGTTCAATGTTATGACAATATTGTTACATTCTTGAGGCTTTTGGTTTGTTTATATCCTTTAATTATGTTGTCTTCTATATTAAATAAGGAACTGTTTTTATGATTACATCATCTAAACCACTCGAACGTGCATAGGAGTGCTTACGCAATGTACATGATGTTAATAGCTCTCAGAGTCAGAATTTATTAACATGGCCTCTACTCAGCAAAAAACAGAGTGAGAAAGAAAGAAACAGTATACACTTGGGAATAGTACAACTCTCACTGCACAACCAGCTGCTTTCTGTTAGACATATACAGTATAAACTTATCCAAGTCAAGATCTCCAAAGAGAAACCCAATCCCTTAATCTCCCCCAAAAGCTAAAACAATGGTCAATGAAATCAAATAATGTGGACAAACAGGTGAAATGAATCACTCATTAAATGATATGCTTTGCAACCATGAATGAGATCTCATCTGGCACAATAGCAACAGCATTTCAATGCCATTAAATTCTGTATACATACTGTTGGGAGCAAACCTACTAAAGTTTTCTAAATGATAAAGTGCAACAGTGAAGAGATCCTGAAGTCATTACAGTAAGTGGATTCAAAGTGGATGAAGTAGCACTGAATTGGAGTATAGTGGAATTCTATTCTTTAGAGGTGACCTACAAAGGAAAAAAAGTTTGTGTCATTGTTTATGATATTTGAAAAGGTCTGAAAGGTGTTTTAAAACTGTGCTTTTGTTTACATTAGAAATAATGGGTCAGATCCTCAACTGGTCTAATTTCAGCACAGCTATATTCAGTGAGGTCTAGTGATTTACCCCAGCAAAGGAACTGGCACATCAGATTTATGAGTACTTTGGTTTTGGATAACTGGGAAACAACATGATTATCATGTCATAAGAGACCCGAAGCAATTGTGAGGGGAAGGCATTTTTAGTTAGGGGGTTTGATTACCAGGATGTTGGATTACCTAAGTAATTAACCAGTTGCACTAGTTCTAGTTCATTGATTACAACTGAATTACTCCTAATTTATACCAGTGAAAACAGAATGCACCCCACACTGTTTAAAACTATTTTCTTTTTCATACATATCCAACTCAGACAATAAAAAGTTGGGGGGGGGGGGAATCTTTTTGATAGATACAAACACTCCCTTCCTTTCAATGGAGGGGTTCTATTCTTCCCAGGACCAACAAAGATTTTTTTTAAAACAAAACCACCATTCAAAACTTTCAGGTTTATTGTTTGTTTTTGTCGTGCCCACGGAGTGCCAAGTACTGCATTTGTTTAGATCAAAGAGAAGTAGAAAAAATAAGGCAAAACACTCTCCCCCCTCCCCCTCCCCCTTTGCAGTTCATCTTGAAAAGATATTTGTCCACACAACAGAGCCACCACACACTTTGGCAACATCATCTATGTGATATTCAGGCTAGAATCATGATTTTGCAGCTAGTGCTGACCACTCACATTACCTTTCCCAGACCTGAAGAAGAGCTCTATATAGCTCAAAAACTTGTCTCTTGTCTTTCACAAACAGAAGCTGATCCAATAAAAGATATTAGCTCACCCAGCTTCTCTCTTTCACTGTATGTGATGCATTTAATTAATTTAGCCTCCCTGAAGATGATTGAATATTACCAACCCCAAATGTTCAAAAATCATGAGGTTGGCTTTAAAATCATGATATTGTGTAAAAATAATAGATCTGGGGTTCTTTTTATTTGCCTTCTGAGCTGACCAGCCTTGCAGAATTAGCCCTCCCTGTCACATCTGGAGTGGGGGGAGAGGGTTAATTAGTAGAACCAACTGGGTATGGAGGAGCTGTAGGGATTGGATTGTTTGAGGGAGAACTGGGCTACAGAGTTCTGCTGGGAATAAGTAGTATCCAGAGCTTTCAGGGAAAGGGCTCTAACCTGGCAAAAGCTGAGCAACCCAGAGTAGAAAGACTGGGAGCATAGGCTTGATGGGGATCTGAGACTATTTATTCTGAATATTTTGTTATGTTAATCAATCCAGCCCCAAGGAGAAGGGTGCTGCTGTGCTTGAGAAGAGGATTTTGATAGTTTGCTTTAAGAGGCCCTGAGCTGTAAAAGTGGGAAAGCTGAGGTAGGGCTGTTGCAGAGCTACACTGTATGAGGAGGGGGCACTTTGGAGGTGACTGGCCCCTTTGTTGTTGGAATGTTTAATTTTGATAAGGTTGGTGTGTTTTGTTTGGATTTTTATATTGGATTAAACATACATGTTGAAATGAAATGTTCAACCCTTATCAAAATGAAATATTTTGAGCTTATTGAAATGAAGCAGTTTGATAATTTCCCACTGAAACCTTTGACAATATTTTGATAGGTTCCTGTGAAATGTTTTGATTTCATCACATCAGTATCTTCTGTCTGAAAATGATTGGGGTGGAAAACTTTCATTCAAGGTTACATGAAGTGAAGGTAAAGTTTATTTTACTCCATCAGTCAGATATGTGACTTTGAAATTCACTTTCTGTTAATATTTTTCCAGTAAGTCTTCCGTGTTCCCCCGAAATGAACACAATAGAAGCATGAACATGGCTGGAGCAAATTCATTCGAATTACTTTTTGCAGGAGACAAAAGCTCAGTATTCACCCAATTCTAGTGGTCTGGGAGAAATGAATTGCAATGAATAACACATGCTAAGGGCCCATTATGCAAGATGTATATACCTGAGTATCCCACTGAAGACAACCGCCTCAATCCCGGGTCAAACTGTGTCTGCTGTGTGTAGCTACAATAACACAAAGTATCCCTAACACACTGGATCCAGCACCAGGCATTTCAGCAGCAGCAGGCTCCTTGGGTGACATACAGTAATTCCTAGTAATTCCTGTGGGGCTCAGGGATGTAGCTAGGAAAAGGAGGCATTGTGATGTATATGCACCATCTATCCCAAGCTGTCATAATGTTCCCTTGTAGCCATGGACAGCTGATGCAGGTTAGTGGGGGCCGGCCTGGCACAGATCAGCTCCTGAGATGGGGGAGTTCAAAGAGCACATTTGAATCCCCTCCTCAGCTGGGCCATTTACTGCTTTGCCACACAACTGAAGCTATGGCCCAATGGGGTGAATATTAGCTTCTTCTTGGGCAGGAATGTCTCACTTGTCAACAATCCTTGTTGGAGCTGGCAATGTCCTTAACACATTTCACTTATAGTATGCAAATAGCACAGGGTCAATATTTTCCATGGTATGTGTCATTTTCCATGTCTCCTCTTAAGAAAACACACAGACAGTATATGTTGCCCCAAATTTGTCTTTCCTTAAACCATTTCCCCCAATGTTATTTCATTCTTTATTTGTTTGTTTTTTCTATAAAGCCTCTGTTCATTGACTGAGCCTTAGTCAGTGGTGGGCTATCAGGAAGACCAGGGCTTTATAAACCAATGAGCAAGCAACTAGGGAGCTTTTCAAACAGGGTTGCTAACAGGGAGTTTTGTGGGGGAGTTTGGGAGGGGAATGGGAAGAGGGCAAGGTACACTTGCTTTTCTTTAAAACCTATTAATAAATGATCTGGAGAAAGAGGTAAATAGTGAGGTGGCAAAGATTGCAGATGATACTAAACTGCTCAAGATAGTTAAGACCACAGAAGACTGTGAAGAACTTCAAAAAGATCTCACAAACCTAAGGGCAACAAAATGGCAATTAACATTTAATGTGAATAAATGTAAAGTAAACTATACGTACAATATTATGTACAGCTAATCAGGAAAAAGATCTTGGAGTCCTCATGGATAGTTCTCTGAAGATATCAATGCAGTGTGCAACAGCAGGCAAAAAGGCAAATGGGATGCTAGGAATCTTTAAAAAATGGATAGAGAATAAGATGGAGAATATCTTATTGCCCTTATATAAATCAATGGTGTGCCCACATCTTGAATACTGTGTACGGATGTGGTCTTCTCATCTCAAAAAAGAATACTGGCATTAGAAAACGTTCAGAGAAGGGCAAATAAAATGATTAGTGGTTTGGAACAGGTCCCGTATGAGGAGAGATTAAAGAGGCTTGGCTTCATCTTGGAAAAGAGGAGACTAAAGGGAGATATGATAGAGGTGTAAAAAATCATGAGTTATGTGGAGAAAGTGAATAAGGAAAAGTTATTTACTTGTTCCTATAATGTAAGAACTAGGGGCCACCAAATGAAATTAATGGGCAGCAGGTTTCAAACAAATGAAAGGAAGTTCTTCTTGACACAGTGCACAGTCAACCTGTGGAACTCCTTGCCTGAGGAGGGTGTGAAGGCTAGGACTATAACAGGGATTAAAAGAGAACTGGATAAATTCATGGAGGTTAAGTCCATTAATGGCTGTTAGCCAGGATGGGTAAGAAATGGTGTCCCTAGCCTCTGTTTGTCAGATGGATGTCAGGAGAGAGAGATCACTTGATCATTACCTGTTAGGTTCACTCACTTGGGGGCAGCTGGCATTGGCCATTGTTGGTAGACAGAATACTGGGCTGGGTGGACCTTTGGTCTGACCCAGTACAGCCTTTCTTATGTTCTTATGTCCTTATATGGCAATATTTCTTTATAGCTACAGTAGATACACTAATGTCTAGCAAAATGGCTGTCACTTCTTTTGTATTCCTACTTAATTATGACAGATAATTTGAACCAAAAATAAATTCATGCATGATTTATTCCTGCTGTTTGTTTGTGACATGGCGGGAGTCTGAAATGTTGTTTTTTCTGAAGTAGTTACCTTAGCCATTGTGTTAATTTCAGTAGGAGTAGGCACAAATATGAGGAAATAGTAACATTCATATATAATGTATTGTCTTAACCAGAAAAGTCATTAAATAAGTCATTAAATACATTATCAATGAGAAGCACATATTCCTTTATAGGACATCATACAGAAAGATTAATTTCATCTGGAACACAGCTAATGCCTGCAGGGGTGCTTATCAACAGTGTTCAGTTGAGGAAATGGTCATTTTTTTGTTGCAAAACAAACAAACATAGCCTGTTTTCACAACCCTGACCTAGAATCCCTCCCGCGGTATCTTACTGTTTTTTCAATCCTTCTTACTATGCCCAACAGCAGGTGTGAGGCAATTGAAAACAATGTAAAACTGAATTGTTTCTTTCACTTCCATGTGAACTGCTGCAATTTGCATTCTTAGAGAGGCACTAGCTGAGGTCAACAGTACTGTCATGTTAACAGGCTGTTTGCCACATATGAACATTTGCCAAGGTCATTCAAAGTCTAAATTATCGAAGTACAGGCACAGCCTTCTTTGGAGAGTGGTAGGAGAGGAGGAGATAAAATATGCATTATTGAAGGGGGTATTTTAAAGTTTTGTGTATATATATTTGCATGTATATTACTGGGATGCAGGAAGGCACGACAACTAAAATATTCAGTACAACTTCTCATCCGTTGGAGATGGGGAAAAAATCCCGTATTCACAATATTAGGTGTGTGAACTGCAAAAAGTACACAGGCTTTTAAGCATTGTGAGGAGGGCTCCAGCTACATATTCTACATTTTCAAAAGACAGAAAACTGGTTAAAAAACACAGGAAAGCTTATGCTGAAATAAATTTGTTAAGTCTCTAAGGTGCCACAAGTATTCCCGTTCTTTTCAGCACAAGGAATCCTTTAAAAAGCAAGAACTTCAAATTTGATCCTGGGATCCACAGCTAGTTGAGCTGTTGGCTACATTTGTAGCCCATTTCATAGTCCATGGGTAAGTGTGCACTGCACCTGGGATGTATACAATGAGGTGTATTACATAGACTGACCAGTAAAAGTTTCCTAGGCTACATTATTTTAATGTGCTCAGTCTAGGTCAGTTTCTGAACCAGCTTACTGCTTGGCCCAAGGAGAGTTGAGAGTCGTGTAGCTAGGAAAAGCTGCAGGTGAAATCACGCTTTTACACTGGGGAATTGCTAGATCAAAAAGAAAGGTGAGAAAAAAGCTGAAATTTGCTAAACTACAAGAAGAAACTGACATGCTTGATGAAGAAGGGAGAAAAGCACAAAACAAAACAAACTTACTAATACTGCATGGTGAGTTAAATAAATACATTTTTATATCCTTCTGTGGCTAAGACCAACCTCCTGCTCCTCACCTTAAAAACTTCTTTAATTCCGATCTTGTTTCCCATTGTCAGTTAAAATGCAGGTTGGGTAGACCTTCTGGAGGTTGTTTGAGAAAACATGCAAGAGATGAATTAACTAGCCGCAGTGGTTCTCAAACTTTTTATAGTGGTGACCCCTTTCCCACACCGGGCCTCTAAGCACGACTGCCCCCAGGGGTCAGGCGGCGGGGGGGGGGGGGGGGAGGCATACCTGCAGCCCACTGCGGCAGGGGCTGGGATAGGGGGTTCCAGCAGCCCCCCAGGGCAGGGTCGGGATTGAAGAGGGGTTCCAGCAGCCCCCCAAGGCCAGTGAGGGGGGGTTCCAGCAGCCCCATGGAGGCGCTGGCAGCCCACCGCAGCAGGGGCCGGTCTCATGGGGGCACCGGAAGCCTACCTCTGCAGGGTCCGGGTCGGGCACGTGGCAGTGCCGGCAGCCCACTGCAGCAGGAGCCAGGGCCCGGATCGGGCTCGCGGGGCTGCCAGCAGCCCACCGCGGTGGGAGCTGGGACCGGGCTCACAGGGCCACCAGCAGCCTGCTGCGGCAGGAGCCGCAGCCAGGACCGGCCTTACGGGGGTGCCGGCAGCAGCAGGGGCCGGATGCCAGCAGCCCGCAGCAGCAGCATTGTTCGGGGCCGGCTGCTGGCAGCAGGGCCTCGCGACCCCCAGAGGGGTCCCGACCCCCACTTTGAGAACCAATGGACTAGAGGAATTGGTCAGTAGGCATGGGAAGGGCATTGCTCAATGACCTCACAGATGAAGATGTCAGTGCATTGCTGTAGCTACTTAATCAGAAAATAACCATTAGAGCACAAAGATGTATTTATGGACCTAGACTAAAAATACCAGTTTTCTAGTAAAAAGATGTAAAAAGGAACAGAAATATATTTTCAGGGTTTAGATTTTCAGTCATTCTCTTTTATTATTTGATAAGCCATCAGTGGATGGGGGACACGCCAACTGTTTTCTGTGCTCTACTTCGTAATATTAACTCTTTTGCCTGCGACGTCTCCATAGATTAGGTTCCAGTAAACTGTATTTCAAATATAATCCAGATGACTGTCCACTCCAGTCTACTAACTTAAAAATCAAAAAATGACAATGTTTAGTCCTGTTGGGTCTTTCCCATCAATCAGGCTGCCTAATCTTCTGGGTAATAGTGTTGCTCATTTTGCAAACTACTTTCGTCAAGTCTGTATTATTACCTATTCAACATGAGCTAATGTATATTAATATGGCTCCATAATTAGTTTATATAATTATATAATGTATATATATATAAACATCAAAATGTAATTAAATAGTAATAGAATTTATGAACTTCCAGTCATGACAACTCAAAGGCCATGTATATGTGTGTGTGTGTGTATGTGTATATATATATATATATATATATATATATATATATATATATATATATATATATATATATATATATATATATATATATATATATATATATATATATATATATATATATATATATATATATATATATAATTGTGTGCATATAATTATGTAGATATATATAATCATTACTTATTATTTATATTTTTTTTGGTGCCAAGGAGCATTAGTCATGGACCAGGGATCCATTGTACTAGGCTCTATACAAATACAGAACAAAAAGATGATGCCTCCCTCAAAGAGGTTACAATTTAGTTTATATATATATTCTTCCAGATCCAATGCATTAACCCAGTAATGTATTTGATATATTTTAGATGATACTGTGGTGGTTTACAGAACAGTAACATAAACCCCTATTCAGCATTTCTTGCACAAGAAAAGATCCTGTTATCTTTATCACAACTTTGATTTCAATAGATTTTCTTGCGTAAGGATTGCTGGCTTGGACCCACAGTAAGGGGTAACCCAACATAATGCACTGAAATGTATGGTGTGGTTATGAATGCTGTACTTTTTTTATTTATACTTTCCTAAGGCAAGTTATTGACATATCCTAATTGCTTTTTTCACTATCTGTGTTAAAGCAATAACAATATCATTGCAACATTTATTTTCTTCCCACTGAGTCCAAATGATTGAATCATTTAAACTCAAATTAAGCTGATAAGCGTGTTTCAATTCTTAGTGAAGGAAACAGACACTTCTGAAACTGTTTGATAGTACTCATGAACCAAGGCAAAAACAAATTAAAAAAAACAAACCAGCAGGCAGGGATGCTGGAACAATTTTTACTGTGAGTAGGGGGGAGGTGCTGAAAACCACTGAACAAAACTGTAAACCCTGTATATAATGGAAACCACTTCAATTTAAGGGGTGCTGTTGAACCCTCACACACTCAGAGTTCTAGCACTTATGTCAGCAGGTAAACTCAGCTGCCAAGAAATCTGAGAGATGGAGAGGTAGAATTTAAATTGTCTACTGCTGACAGAAATATACATATTGGATCATAGTGTCCCATGGTGTGACATCAATATTCCTTTATCCATTTGGGTTGTTTTTAATTCTAAAAATAATGGCATTGATTAGAGACAAGATATCAAAAAGGGATAGTAATGCCTTCACAAAAACAAGGGCCTCGCAGGAAGAAGAATTAGAAATTATGTTGGTTAACCACTCTCTTTTAAACAAATATTTTGTTTAAACCAAAATTTATCTTTTGGAAACAAAGCATTGTCCTTAAAGTGTTTTCTGTAAACAGGGTCTAAAGCTGCAAAAGAGATGTGAGCATGGAATGTATTCAAGAGTTTCAGGCCGAAGGCCAGGGTAGAGGTAACTTTCTCAAATCAGGAAAATCTGTTTCTCATTAAGGGATCCCAGGGTGCAGTGGAGCCAAGAACACCCAAAGACATTGTTGTCAGGAGAATAGGTGCTGCAATTTGGAAAGAAATTAGAAGACTCCACTCTGCACGCCTGGCATTGGGAAAAAGATTTTTACTGCAGTCTTTAGAATTAAGGCTGGAATTTTCAAAAGCACCTAAGAGGTACCTAAAGGCACTTAAATCCTCTTGAAATTTTAGAGAATTGAGTGCCTAATTCCCTTAGGCCCTTTTGAAAATCCTAGCTTGAAACATGACTTGCATTATACCTGTGGAGATCCATGTTTCAAAACATGTTGGTTCTTTAGCCTCTTAAAGAATCAGTTTAGCGTATCAGAAAGAAAATCAAAAGGTGAGTTGAATACAATGTATAATACCTTCACAATACCAGATACTAAAGGGCTTTTTAATCTATCAGACAAAAGCATAACAAGAACCCATGACTTCAATATCTTTGCAACATACATTTGCACGTGCAGCAGATGAACCATGGACTCGGGGAGACTAGCCCCCGTCCTGCCCCACCACTTCTGCCCGGGGCCTCCCCCCGCCTGACCCCCTACTCCCGCTGGAGCCCAGAGTGCCCCTCGCCCTGGCACCCAGTCCTCTCAAGCACTCAGAGCAGAAGCGTTGGGCAAGCAGGCAGTGTGAGCACCTGTTCCTGACACCCAGAATCCCTGGAGGCAGGTCAGCCCGCACTAGCATCAACTCCAGTTCAGGGCCCTGGGGGAAATGTACTGCATGCTTCTTCCAGAAGAATGATAAATTCTAGTCTCTATGTATAATAACTTAATGGTTTGTATTTTGTACTGCACCTAATTGCTCCTCTGTGCTGTGTCTTCTCTATGAAAAAGGGTGTGTTCTTAAAGCAATTTAACTTAAGGTGAAATCCTAGTGAAGACAAGACAATTTGTATCCTTCACACAAGTGAGCAGGTCAGATTAAAGAGCAGGCTTCCCAAAGTCTTCACCTCAACCTACTCAATGTCAGTGAAAACTGCAAACTGACTTTTCTTTACAAGAATTTTCAAGGATTATGCCTATTGAAGATAAGGCTCTAGAGGGCAGCTTGTATAAACTGCTGCTATTCTGTAGCTTGATTGTTGATCAAAAGAAAGGGTAGGTTAACCTTCCCACATTCAAATCACTGGCATGACATACTAGAGTTTCTGTAGGTTTTCAGGCTATTTTACAATGTACATAATTTTGAAGTTTAAAATAATAAGAGTGAGTGAATTTAAAACAGTATTAAGTTTTACAATTACATACAACAGAGATGGCAGGATGTCCATTGCACCATGCCTGACATGACAGACTCATGGCCAATACTGTTATAAAAGGGCCTGTTTCAGTTCCCTCAGAAATAAATGCCAAACTTTTTGTAGACTTCTGTTGGAGCAGAAGCAGACCCTGTCTGTAGGCTAGATCCTGAAACCTACTCACTAACCAGTCGGTCTACAGGTAAAATTCTCAATGTCTCAATCATGAGTTTGGCTCTCTGGGGTCATAGAGTGCAGACAAAGCCATCTTCTTGCTAGGGTACCCCATGTCTGTATGTGGCTAGCTACACCTTGAGTAGGCAAGTGCCCCCCCGATCAATGACCATAGAATTGCCCCACAGGTACCCAACCCCACCCAACACTTTCTGATGGCCAATTCGCTATATCTATATATAACAGTGTGGGGAAGTGATGATTATGGAAGAGTTCCTTCCCCGATATGTCTCAATAGGGAATCTGGTTTGCTAAACTGATAGACAGACTGATAAGCAACTGGGGATATAGAGGGTACCTTGCTCAGAGCACCCTCCATCAGGACCTCCAACCTTCCAGATGCACCAGTTAATGAGGGCTTTGCCTCAATCACTCTGTTGCCTGGGTTTCTCTTTTCATCTCTGGAAGTCACTTCACAGGGGACACTGAATCTAAAGTTGTTCCTGCACAGGGAAGAGGCAAGGACCAGAATCAGAGACAAATCAAGTAGGGAGGTTATTTAACTAAAGCTTCCTACCACCTTCTAGAGCTCCTGGGGGGTCTGACTTTGAAGTAGTCAGTGGTCATTTCTCACTCCCTATCACACTAGCAAGGTTATTCTAAGGATTGGTCAGTTCAGCTCTCTTCCCAACATAGTCCCATTTGAGCCAAAGGGTCTTTTGACTAAGTAAAGACTGAGTAAAACATCAGAATTTTGCCGCACATCATTATTGTTATGTAGGAAATTGGCCAAGGAACGTTGTTTATGCTTAAAGTTTTTTTCATCTCTTGTTTGTAGCCACTTGATGTGTTCTTTCGTGGCTGCTTTTCTGGTTGTCCTAATATCTTTGGAGCTAGGTGATTTTATGGTTATGCAAGATTAGTTTTGGATCCATCTAGAATCATTTTGACACCATATGAAAAACATATTTGTATAATTTGGCTTTTATTCAATGAAGATTTTCAGAAGAATGCAATCTATTACCTTAGATTGATTGCTCTGTTCAGTAGCATGCTGTTTTACTCCAGTTTATTCAAATATAACACTCAGCTGTCTGCAATTTAATGAAGGCTTTGAGGTTCTTTGTACAAAAGGACCTAGACTATTATAATAAAATAAAATTACCCTTTTCATATTGCAGAGTTAAGTAAATAAATATTTGATTTCAGGAATGTGAAAGGAAAACCTTAAAAGTTATTGAAGTGATCAAATAGCTGAGTATACACCCAGTAAAGAACTGTGATAACATGAGTCACAGTGCTATATAGTACATTGTCACTAATATATCAAGCCCATTAGAAGACTGCCTGGCACTGCTGTTAATGCTCATATGTAACTTCATCACTCAGTCTCATTACTCTTTTCCCCTCTTCTTTCTCTTCCCTCTTAGAGTTGCTGACACCTAGATGCCAACAAATATTCTTTCGGGTCATGCAATCAGGCAGTGATTATTATGGAAGAGAGACCAGGTGGGGGGGGGGAGGGAGGAGAGAAAGGGAAGGATTGGACAAGAAGTCCCATTTCCAGAACCTTCTCCCTTTTTCTGAAAAACCTGTCTACTGTCTCAATCCATTTTACATTTCTGAAAAGTTGAGAGTGTGAGTTTTTCTCTTCTGGTTTCCATCCACGACTGAAAGCAGGCATTCCAAAATAACAGTTTAACAGTGTCAAGGAGGTTGACTTACTATCAGAAACTTTATACAATCACCTTGTGTGCTTATCCAAATGGATCATGATGATGTTTCCTCTTAATTAATAATTGTGTGTTGCCAACTTGCAGCAAACTTCTTCAGTTATCAGCCACTCCACAATTGCAGCATTCCCACTCTAGGTGCATCTTGTAAATTAGCAGAATTGAGACTTGAACTGAGATCTTGGTGGGCTATAGGCAGAAGCTCTCACTTAAAAGGAAAACTGTACCTGGGCTAGGCTAACAGATGTTGGACTAAACTAATTTCAGCTGGAATTCACTCGTGTATGACATTGGCTATAAAGTTATAAACTAAGCATTAGGTGTGGTTTTGTTTGTGTATCACTCAGACTTTGGGATGTTTTTAAATAAGGAACGAAATCTGGGTTATGGCCTTTTTCAAACGTGGTGGATAATGTCCTACACCACATCAGAAAAATCCTATAACAATGAAAGTATACTGGTAAATGAAAATACTGTAAGGAAAATCCAAAAGAGAGAAAGTCATTCAGTATCAATAGCTTTTTCAAAGCCCAATCCAGCATGAACAAAAACATTGAATTAGCTATAAAATCATAACATGAAATATAAATTCTCCTTATTGAATGATGAATCAATCCAATAATGATCTGAATGGAGAGAAAATAAGAGTCTATAATAATCTATTGACTCTATTTGTAAACTAATCTCCCATTAGTGCTCTTGGCAATCTGTTGATATGTGAAATTGTGAGAACACAGTGAATGCTAGAAATCTTGTATATATGTAGTTGCCTATGTTGAATTTCTATTACTATTGTTTTTTATGTATTAAGCACTAACGATATTCTCAGTTCTATACAAGGCACACATAAAGGTAGTCCTTGTCCTGAAGAGCTTTTAATCTCTTTGCTTGTTATCTTTATAGTGAAATAAAAATTTATTATACTATAGTTCAATTTCAGAGTGTACCCAGAGTTCATTTTAGGCAATTTGCATTAATGTCCATTTTATTACAAGAGATTTAGTTAGGAATCAGCCTGATATATTTTAAAAATCCTGCTAGTTAATCTTTCGTTCTTGGTTAGTCACAAGAATTACCTGTGACTATACCAGACTCGTGGGGGGGCTCCTGTTCACATGTCTCCAAAGTTTCAGTTCTTGTACAGAAGCCAAAATATGTGAAATAACAACTCTCCATCAATGCCATAGAAAACAAAATCTGGTGAAACAGCATAAGCTGAATGCTTGATTTCACAGTGTTCCAAACTTCAACAAGGAGCTTATATTTATTTGCCAGGGAATACATCTAAAACCCATGGAATCAAAATAAACTCATCTTCCAAATTCCACATTTCCCTTTGGAGATGATCATTATGTGCTAACCTAGTAATCATAACTTAGGCATGATGTTTTATGAATAATCATGTCTGAGGGGAACACCCTTGCACATGAAATTCGGTCTTCCACCAATCAGCCTGGCACCTGACCTCTTTTCTGCAGCCAGACCAAAGCAGAATAGTGTTGATGATTATACTTGCAGCCAAGATAAAACTGGCCAAGATTTTTAAAGGGAACATGAGCCTCTGAATCCACACACACAAGAACTAGAAAAGGAACACAGTCAACAAAATCAAATGCTGACACCAGCAGACAATTGACTGCCCAAAGCCTGACTGTTGAATTTAGGTGCATCTTGTTTTGAAATGAATCCTATTTTAGGTTAAGGTTTCTTTATTAGCCTGGAAAGGTACATAGTATTGACATAGATGTTTTCTGTGGCTTTAAAATATAAAAAGAGTGAAATTCAGTCCCTACAATGGTAAAAAGTCTACGGGGTTGGTTCTGATCTCACACAACTACGAAAATCAGGCGTTTCGGTATTGAACAGTGGAATTACACGGGCGTGATGAAAATATCCAGTATAAATGAGATCAGATTCCAACCTTATTTTTTTCTATTGAGCTGAACAAATAGCAATGTTAAATACATAGTTCAAATAATTTTACAATTTTCACAGAATAACTTTTTTTTCTTGACAAATGCTTTTTTTTCACTAGTTGACCAGTTATATAATGGATGAGTTATATCGGTCAAATAAAGTATCAATGAATAATGGTATTATGCAATCAATAATTTATTCAACTAGCAGTTGTTTTGGAGGTGTGTGTGTGGGGGGGGAGAGAATCCAACAGCTGTCCAATTTAGCTTAGTCTTAATTTATCTTTAGATGATTAAGGTGCAAGTCCCATACCCGCTGCTCATGACCATAGAGGGTCCCTGGTCAGCCAAGCCCATGTGGTTTATGCTGTGGAAGCAGGTAAGTGAGAGGATGGATTATGCAGAAGTTGGGGACCTAGAGTCTAAAGATCCAAGCCACATAGTCCTTTCTTGTATGCTGCCATATGTGTGTGTGTGTGTATGTGTGTGTGTATTGAAATATTGAGGAGTAACCTCTAGCCACAAAGTGGGAGCAGGGTGGACAAGGTTCTCCCATGGAACAGTTGAAGGGGAGAGTTAAGTTGTTGACAGATATCCCGAAGCTTGATAGCTAATGCAAAAAATCACTTTGTCAGAGCTAACCTTTCCTTGAATCCCTAGTGAAAGTGTGTGTGTGTGTGAGAGAGAGAGAGAGAGAGAGAGAGATGCGCACACACACACACACACACACCTCTCTCTCTCTCTCTCACACACACACACAAACCTCTCTCTCTCTCTCTCACACACACACACACTATTTGCACTTTTAAGCATCCAGATCCAAATATAGCATAGAAACTCTACATCTACATGTGACTGTGCAGAGCCCTGAAGACCATTACTCTCCATATTTAGGTCAAAAGAGGGGAAATAAAGATTTAAAACAGTCTGTAAACAAAGCAGGGCAGGTAAAACATTCAAATGAGTGTAATGAAGGGGACACTAAATGATAGGATTTAAAAACTGTTACTAACTGGCTTGTAAGAAACTCCTAAACCTGATTCACTTCCATGGAAGTGATCTACTGCTTCATAAAGTATTGCATTGACACAAGGGAGCTATAAAAGTCTTCCCACATGAAAGATGACACCAAATAAATACCACGAAAGGCATTTGCTCCATAATGCCTGGAACCTCAGTATTTATACTCTACTTATAATGCAAGTAAATAAAAATGTATAGCAGTATTCCACTAAAATATTATGGGCACAAAATCCTCCAAAGATGCCCACTCATATGGACAGTGCAGAGAGCTCCTGGGTGGTGTCATGAAATAGAATATAAGGAAACAAAACTCATTTGTTATCCACATGTGTTTTTTATACCTTTGTACAAATGGTTTATTTCTCTCCAAGTCTGTATCAATTGCTTCAGAATGAAGGCCTTGGTAACACTGAAATTGAATTTCTAATTCAATTAGGGGCTTACTGGGCTACTAACATGGTTTATGAGTGCTTAGAGAATAGGATACTTAGTCTCTGGGGGAGATGAAGAATGGGTCATTTCACTCAGCAGTGCTCCTCTTTCTGATTTAGGAGTGGGCAGTTGTACACATACAAAGGAACTATGTGTAATTCTTCTTGGTCTACTTCATGGCTGTTATGTTTTTTCTGCATCCAAAGGAAAACCAGGTATATTCAGTCAACATGACCTTTAATTTAGAAGGACAAAAAAACAAGAAATAACGGAAGTAAATTGGACATAAAAGAGCACACCGTGTTTGTGTGTCGCCTCTGCATGCAGATGAACACGCAATGGCTTTACATTTACTTCAGAGTATTGACATATTTAAGTGTCCCAGTTACAAAACTGAATATAGCCCAGTTACAACAAAAGCTTTGTGAAGATGTATGCTTGCAGAGTGGGGGGGGGGGGGAGGAGATAAAAAACAAAGAAAATGGAAAGGATCTTTCAACCCTCAGTGTAGATGTTGAGGGCATTTCTGGAGGAAAATACCCAACACATTTTACTAGGGATTGATAAAAAACATATGAGTACAAAATGATGCCCTGAAGTGAATAGTTTTGGGTTTTTTAACAAATGCCTACTTGAAATATAATTATGAAAAACTGAATTTCTGTTAGCCTCAAAGAATGTACTGGATGGTGTGTGACACCACATGCATTCAAATGCAAAGAATGAGTTTGAGACTTCTGGAATAACTATCAGGACTTTTTTTTAAAAAAAGAACAATATTAAACTTGTCTCTGATTGGCTAAAACAAAGACAGAGGAAAAGAGGACCCTGCAACTCCAATCTGTCTAATTCATACCTCCCTTTAATCATGTTCTCTAGTGAGTACAAATGTAGTATATCTGCTATTTCTGCATAATAATTAGTTCTCTCAGATCTTTTCCCATCCTTTGGCTGCTCTGCCTCCTCTTCTATCTCCCTGACATCACCTCTGTTGCACAGTGTGTAAAACTGGGCATAGTAGTGGACAAATGTGCTACCAACAAGCTACATATAGTGAGCTGGAATCATTTCTTTCAGCTTGCGTTCTGGGCCCCAGTGTCTACATCCTAGCACTCCATTTTCTGTGTGCCTACAGTAATACATTTTGCTGACAGTTTCATTGCTCTATCTGTTTACTCTGTTATCACTCCCAGACCCTTTTCCTCACTATGCTGATTGTGACCATTTAATGTATATTTTCTCTGACTGCTTTTAACACCAAAGTTCATAACCTTACACCTGCTGAAGCTGATAAACATAAACCACAGTTCAATGTCCCAACAAGAATTAAATGCTTGGCATAGAGCTTTATATTCAAATAATACCTAGAAATCTTCACCTTCAACACACTTTACAAGTATTAGCTAAGCAGTCCTTCCGAAACCACATCAGGTCACAATTAAGACCTTATGAGGCACACAAAAAGCAGAGCTGAGGATCAAATTTCCCTTAATCTCAATCTTGTAATTCAATATTTGTATGTCAGTAAATAACTGTGCAAAACCTGTGAGATCATGCTATACTTGTGTGGGAAAGAAGTTCCTTTGGATCCAAAATGACCAGTGAAATACCTTTGTCAGCTGCAAGCTGGAGTTGTGAAGTTGAGCAGTTTGTCTACCCTACGCTGCAAACCTCTTGAAAGGGACTTTTTGATTAGATCCCTTTTCTCTCCGTTATTTGCTCTCTTCCCCCCCCCCCCTTTTTTGTAAACTCAGATGGCCCGTTGCCCCCTCTCCTTATTTCTCCTTATTCAAAGAGTTGGTGAATATCTCACCCAAGAACAAAGCACTTCACTTCACGGGAAAAGCAGGGGACCAATAACCAATGCTCCAATCATGGAGTTCCTGGTTGTAGAAAAACTCCTGGAAGAGATTAGAGGAATTATCTATTTAAAATAAATTAAATGCTTCAATATAGATGAGTGACTTCAAAGGAAAGATGACAAGAGAATTTCCCTTCTTTTAGATATATTGGTCCCCTGAGTTCTTCTCTTTAATGCTTTTTGCTATTTCCCCCTTTCCCCTTCAGCCTTAGCCTTATTCTAGGTGGTCATACCTCCTGGTCGAAGAAAGATGGATGAGTTCTCTATGAAATTATCTCTAAATCTTGTCAGTGCTGTTCTATAGTAACCTATCTGCAAGGGTCACTACAAAGGAATCCAAGCAGTGTTTGGATGGAAATACCAAGAAGGAGGCATGACCTTGCATCTCCCCCCACTCCACCCTGCCCCTTAATCACAATCAGCATGAAGATCTCCCATGTCTCAAGCCAAGGGAACATAAATGGAACTCCTGAGTATAACATGCACTCTGAGTTTCAGCATCCTATTTTTATGTGAAAATATCAGGGGGTGCAGGGGAAGGAAGAATAATAAATAACATTTACTAATCCTACAGTTGCATGTGGTCTTTCTTGCTTTCCTTTCATTAATTTATTTTCTTCTCTTTTCATTTCTCCTCTTTTTCTCCATAATCTTTTTTTCTTTTTTCTTCTTTTTCATTTTCCCTTTTATTAATCTTACCCTCTTACTTTGTATCTCTCATCATTGTCTTCCAAAATTCCCACCTCTCATCCTTCTCTCCAGCCCCCTCTTTCTGTCTAGCCTTCCACGATTTCTACCGTCCCGCTATGCCAGATTTGCCTGACAATTTGTGTCTGAGATCCTGAACTCTCTCTTTATATTTCACTTGATTTCCAGCCTCCTACACATACCACTGAATCTTCTTCTGAGGACCCCACCACAAAACTCCAAAACAAGCAACAATAAGCCCCCCAACCACATTATTTGTGCCTGCATCTGTTCTCTCTCATCCCCAAAACCCGGCCACATGTACTCCTTCAAGACTCTCTCTCTCAAATAAAAATGCCTCCATTTCTTTGACCCCATAATCTGTGCTTCTCACCAGTCCACTCCCACCCCACTCCACAAAAGTTCTCTGTGGCCTGGTCTACACTAGCGGGGAGGGTCGACATAAGATACGCAACTTCAGCTACGTGAATAGCGTAGCTGAAGTCGACATCTCAAGCCGACTTATCTGCCGTCCTCACGGCAGCAGCGGTTGGCAGCAGGCTCCCCCCGTCGACTCTGCCTTGTGCCTTTTGGCGAGCTAGAGTTCCAGAGTCGACGGGAGTGTCTCTGGGGATCAATTTATTGCATCCTGATGAGATGCGATAAATCCGTCCCCAATAGAGCGATCTCTACCCATCGATCCAGTCAGTAGTGTAGACAAGGCCTGTGTCTCCTCAGATATCATCTTATCCGTCTTCCACAAACCCACAATCATCCCCATCAGTCCCCCAGTGCTTTACTTCTGGCTTCACCAGAATTCTTTCTGAGGATCCAAAGAGGTGCATACTGAAGAGGGGGCCTTGCCATCCTTTAATCAGGGCAGGGGAGTTGCGACCATGGGTTTGCTCTCATCCTACCCCATTTTGGGACAAATAGTGCTGCCAGAACACCACTGTGCATGCCCATGCTCTTGTGAATGGGCCCCAGGAATACAGAGGAAGCTCTGTATTCCTCCTTCTTCTTACCTTGCACACTCATAAAGGGCCAGACAGAATCTAGCTCATTGTGATAAATAGCTACATCTGTCTCAACAAGCAAGGAATCCATAGGGTGAGTTCATTACCTTTTTTTCTTATTTAGAAATTGTGACTGTACTTCACTTGGGTGTAGTCATATTGGGCTCCAAATATGAGTCTCAGTGCAGATAAGATCACATCAATTATCTCATCAGGTTAGCAGAGTTGGGGTTATTTTGTTCTTGTTTGTCTGCAGTTAGAATTGCCTCTTTATGAATACCAGAGTTGGCCAGAAAATGAAAAACATGTTTCAGGAACATTTCTCTTAAGTGTTTTCTCCATTTTTCATCAAAATTTCATCTTGATGGAAAATTTCTGACCCGCTTCAGTAAATATGCAAAAATATTGGGCCAAATTAATCCCTGGTGCATTTACTTTTGGTGTATTCACTTTAGAGCATAGAAGATGGAAGACGTTCAGGATGTTGGAAGACAGAATATATGTGGTATTATTGAAATTCCATCTCCATAGTGATTTTATTGCCATATGTTGAACAGACAAAACACACTGGGGAATTAGTTTAAATCACTGTGGCTCCAGCAAATCTACACCAGCTCACATCTGCTGAGGATTTGTTCCATGTGCTGTAGGTTATACAACCATAAGGTGAGTTTTGGCAACAGCAATGTAGTCTGGAACGGTGACCATGGAGCTGTGGTTCAAAACTCCAGATTTCTATACCAGGTCTTTCCTTCCCGTGTCTCCTTGGCCCAGTCACTTCATTTGTGTCATTTTCCCCATTTACAAAATGAGAATAGTAGTATATACTTACCTATCTCATGGGTGTGTTTTGAAGATCGATTAGCTATTGTCTGCACTTTTAACAAGTGAACAGCTTATTAGTTTAAAATTTAATATTAAACATCAAATATCTTTGGAATTAAAAAAAAGCTTTATTTCAAAATGATGCTTTACATCAATTTTTTTAATGGATGGGTGAATATGATTATTTTTTCAAGGAATATAATAGGATATTTTGAAGAGTATTTATCAGGTGTATGAATCTGGTTTAGAAATACGGTAGTAGTGTTTTAAATATTTACAGGAATCAGGGAGGTAGCCATGTTAGTCTGGGTTTGCAGAAGCGACAAAGAGTCCTGTGGCACCTTAAAGACTAACAAAAGTACTGAAGCATAAGCTTTCATGGGCTAGTACCCACTTCATCGGTACTGCGTCCGACGAAGTGGGTACTAGCACACGAAAGCTTATGCTTCAATACTTTTGTTAGTCTTTAAGGTGCCACAGGACTCTTTGTCGCTTAAATATTTAATTGTCTTTGATAATATATTTTCCTCTAAATTAAGTTGCATTATATTTGCTCTACTCAGAATACACAAAGCAACTTACAATATCTATATGGCTCCTAAAGTTTGAAGCAGTTTACAACATGCCAGCCACTTCATTCCAAGTCACACTTGGCTTTCCCAGCAGACTGTCTGAAGTTGCCAGGCTCAAAAATAAGAGAACTTGGGTCTTTTCAGAAAAGTATGGAAGGAAGAAGGTTCTTTTCCCTGTTGTCTTTTGTCTGGTGCCACAGTAAGACAGAAAATAATGTGTCAAATAATGCCTTAGGTTTTCTTCACTACTCAGGTTGGCCTAATTATTTTTCTGGGCAATAAAGATGGAAAGAGGAGTAAACGCATTTTACATGCAGAATTTTAATTTGTTTTCTTAATCCTTAATTCTTTAAAACTGAGGAAAGCAGAAAATGTAAAACAGCACTAACAGACAGGCAGGTTGGGGAGAAGGGAGAAAATAAATCCTTAATATGGAGCTAAGAGATTGGTCCAATTCCAAAGGATGTGAGCTTTGTGGTCAGATCATAGTTAAAGAAAAAGGGACGTGTGTACTGGTCTGTATGCACCCAGGATACTGCCTCAAATATTGCAGCTAGTTAAGAGTTTGTTTTTGCTGTAGGCTTCTGAGATGGGGGAGCCTGTACAATATTTTCTTTGAATTGTAAGAATGCATAAAAAGGATTCTTTCTGCAAGAGTATGGGAATCCTTCCCTAGAGGGCCTCATCTCTTCTCCCCTTTCTATCAGTTCTTGGGGAAGGAGGCTACTCCCATTTTGTTGCAATCCCCCTGCCTACCATGTTTGTTGGGAGTGTACTAATTTTTGTTTCTTTAAATGATGTCACTGCCCCCAATGTTTCTAATAATCTGTAAATGTGCATAGCATAGCCAGATCAGACTCATGTTGGCTGGACCCCAACTGAGTTAATATTGTTTAGAAAAGCGGAAAAACTAGGTTCAGGCTCAGTGCAAATAGCATTGCTCTCTTTGGGCTTTTAGAGTCTAATCTGTAAATTGATGGACATGCTTCAGAGTGATCACAAACTAGAAAATTCTCAAAGCATGCTTTCTGAAACTGTCAACATAAAAATAGGCTTAAGGCTGGAGTCATGAAATTTAACAAGTACATTAATTCAAATGTGTACTTCAGACATGTTAATAATATCCTTTATATTCCTGGAGTTTGAATATCTTACTCTACACTGAATGCTTGACTGAAAATCACTAATTGATTTAGGTTTTTAAACCTCTTTTGGTTTATATTCAGTTTGCAGTGGTATTATCGCCATATTGCTCCCAGGATTTGAGAGACAAAGTACGTTAGATAATATCTTTTATTGGACCAGCTTCTATTCATGAAAAAGACAAGGTTTTGAGGTCCACAGAGATCTTTGCTCTTTGGAGCTCAAAAGTTAAGAAAATAAGAATGGCCATGCTGAGTCAGACCAATGGGTCCATCCAACTCAATATTGTGTATTCAACAATGGGCACTGCTAGATACTTCAGAGGGCAATTATCAGCTGATCCATCAGCTGCCTGAGGTTTAGGGACACATTGAGCATGCGATTGCATCCCTCATGACATTGGCTAATAGTCACTGTTGGACCTATCCTCCATGAACTTACCTAATTCTTTTCTGGACCCAGTTATACTTTTGGCCTTCACAATATCCTCTGGCAACAAGTTCTACGGGTTGACTGTGCATTGTGTGAAGTTCTTCCTTTTATTTGTTTTAAACCCGCTGCCTATTAATTTCATTGAGTGAGCCCTGGTTCTTGTGTTATGTGAAGAGGTAAATAACACTTCCCTATTCACCTTCCCCAAACCACTCATGATTTTATAGGCCTCTATCATATTGCTCCTTAGTCATCTCTTTTCAAGGCTGAACAGTCCCAGTCTTTTTAATTATCTTCCTATGGAAACTGTTCCAAACCCCTAATCATTTTTGTTGCACTTCTCTGTACTTTCCCCAATTCTAATAGATCTTTCTTTGGGGGGGGGGGGGAAGGAGAGAGACCAGAGCTGCACACAGTATTCAAGATGTGGTCATACGATGTATTTATATGATGGCATTACAATATCTTCTGTCTTATTATATATCCATTACCTAATGGTTCCTAACATTGTTAGCTTTTTTGATGCAGCTGAACACTGAGCAGATGTTCCCAGAGTACTATCCACAATGACCCAAAGTTGCTTTTTTGATTGGTGACAGATAATTTAGAACCCATCATTTTGTATATATGGTTGGGATTAACTTTTCCAATGTGCATTACTTTGCATTTACTAACATTGAATTTCATCTGCCATTTTGTTGCCTGTTAATTCAGTTTAATGAGATCCCTTTGTAACTCTTTGCATTCAGCTTCTTATCTATCCTGAGTAATCTGTAACATCTGCAAACTTTGTCATCTCACTATTCACTCCCTTTCCAGATAATTTATGAATATGGTAAACAGCACTGGTCCCAGTACAGTTCATGGAGGACACCGGTATTTACCATTTTCTATTGTGAAAACTGATCATTTGTTTTAACCAGTTACTGATCCATGAGAGCATCTTCCCTCTTAACCCATAACTGCTTACTTTGTTTCTCTTTTTAACCAACAGAAATTAGTCCAATAGAAGATATTACATCACCCACCTTGTCTCTTTCATTTTATGCTGTTTTATTTTTATGATGTTTATGTTTAATTTTGTGTTATTTTGCATTTGCAAAAAACTTGGGGATCTGATAACAACCACTGTACAGACATTAATGGTATGTGTTATAGATGGTTAGAAATTGCTGGTGGTCTCTGGATCCCAAGCAAATCTATACGTGAGCCAATTTAGACACCATTTTTCCTTGAAAAACTTGGATCGTTTGAATGAACCTTGGATGGTCAACTAATTCCCATAGAGAAGAACGTTGCTTATCCCTCCTTTGCAAAATATTTATGGTCTCATTTTCAGGCAGTTGTCTGCTCTTTGGCCTTCCCGATGAAAAATGCTCTGCAAGATTCAACACAATATGTTCTTGATTTCACTTTCTGTTCCTTTACTTTTAAATGAATAATTTGCATCTGCCTTTCACCCATGAGAACATCATTGCAGATTCACTTGTTTCTTCAGTTTGTTTAGTTAACATACTCACTGCTATCAGGTTAAAGCAAAAGGTGAATGAGGCCACTTAAAAGCCTCATTAAATGCTGCCTCCTTAACTCACAGAGTCTAAGTGCTTATCCAACATCACTTTGCAAAGATAATGATGAGAGCAAGGGTGAAAATAGTCATCTAATAAACATAATATCCTATGGTGATTTCTTTTCATTTTTTGTGGTTTACTTTCTATAATTTTCCTATACAGTAACATGTTTCATGTTGGAGTAAACCATTTTAAGAAAGAAAGAATGCTATTTATAGGTTTTAATTGATGGAAAGAGATGTCAGCATTATTTGTGTAAGTTATTAGTTATACACTAATTAGAACCAATATGAAAGTCAAATATCTTTGTTCTATTTCAGAGTCTTCATTTTTAGACACAAAATGTATACTATAAACATTTATCAAATACGAAGTGTCCTGATATTCACCAGGTTCTTGGCTCCCCCGCATATTACTGTAGTTCTATTGTTAGAGAGTTATATTATTGCATTTCTTATAGCAGTGTGTGTCCAAAAAGCAAGAACACATTAGTTTGATGACTCTGGGTATGATTTTCTGAGTCAATACTACTTCTTTAGCAGTGGCATAGTAGCAGACAATTGCATAATGAAGCTGTCTGTCTTTATTTACACAATGTATTTTTGTATTCACTAGGCCAGAAAGAATAGTTCCGTGTAGCAGCTGTCATTGTATTTTTTGCTTATCTCTGTCCGGTCTGCCAGTGCTGTAATTTACCAGCTGACACCCGCCTTGGCAGAGGCTAAGCACAGTTATTCAGTGCCAAAGCAACAACAGTGCTCTGAACTGTGACACAATTCATCTTAGTTCTAGTTAGCAATGGGGGATTCTTTTGGCCTTTTTACTGTTCTGTCTATACACTTCATGACCATTTGGGGTGCAGTGATTGCTGAGAAACAGTTGCAGCTCTGTTACACACCATGGAAACAGGCCATAGGGGAGAAAGATGGGGCCAGTTGTAAAGACTGGTGGCAAAAGACTGGGGGGGGGGGAGGGGAGGAGATCCCGCTTGTTCAGTTTTGCAGAATTGAAAGGGTCAGATTTGATGGCAAAAAACAAATTTGTGTTCAACTCACATTACCATGAAGGTTGAAGATTAACGTTTGGCACTTCTGATTGTGGCCTTATCATGTAATGCTTTCTTGGCCAAGAACCCTGTCATTGACTCTGTTGGGAGTGCTGACCGAGTCAGCGCTTGAGCTGGGAAAATACACTGAAAAGTGAATCACAAATATTCTTGCAAATAACGCCTGCCAATTCACATGCCTGTCCTGTATTACCCTTTTTGTTGATGTTTTCAGGAACAGTCATGCAAAAGGCTTTGTTTTGTTTTTCACTGAATGGACATAGAAAGCAATAATGTCTCAATATGTATTTGCTATAAGTGCTCCTAAAATCTGCTGTTCATGTTGCAATCTGGATCCCACTCTGTGCCTGCTCCTTGGAGAATCTAAGACTATTACTACTGCCAGTGATGCATCCAAAAGCTTGTCTATGTGAAAAAATTGCACTTAATCAATCAAGAACAGAAACCTCAGTTCTGTGAGCCATTATTCAACCTGAGTGTCTCCACACTGTAGACACCACCAGAGCTGTCTGACTGGGCCAGGCTCCATAGCTGTAGGGGCTAATCAAACCAAAATTGATCTGTCACCTTGTACCAGAGTATGGAATCCACTGGGAATGAAAACCCGTCCTTGGTAATCAGAGGCAGATGATAGTCCCCAGCAACCTCCCACTTCTGTTCCATGATACTGCCTGTTTTGTTAATTCTGAGGATCTCTCCTGGTTTCTCTCTTTCCCTCTGGGTAGTTCCCGGGTGTGTTACTGTAGCCCCAGGGCTCCAATGATCTCCATGGGGAAAAAGAGGGATCAGCATTGCCTAATGCTAATCAAGGCGCTATGGAGTTAACGTGCTTGAGCTCTCTCATCCTGAGCAGCTCTTAGGGTCATGCTTGTGAAGAAGATGGGGAACCGCCTGCCCACATTCCCAACTGACCTTCGGGGGTTAATGTGGAGGCACTTAAAAGTGGTACTGATAAGGAGCTATGTACAGCATAGCCAGAATTTGTCCCTCTGTTATTAAATAAGGTGTGTTGCATGCTATGGGTATGTCTACACTGCAATGAAACACCCTCAGCTGGACTATGCCAGCTTACTTTGGCTTATGGGGCTCAGGCTGTGAGGCTATACGGTTGCCGTGTAGATGCTTGGGGCTCAGACTGAGCCTGGGCTCTGGGCCCCTCCTCCCTTACAGGGCCCCATGGGTCAGTTCCAGGCCAGAACATCTGCACTGCAATTTAATAGCCCCACAGCCAGAGCCCTGTGATCCCAAGTCAGCTGACATGGGCCAGCCACAGGTGGTTTATTGCAGTGTAGACATTCCCTAAGATGAATAAAAACAAGAGACAAGACAACTGCCAGTAACAAAACTATCCGCAGTAGCAAGAGCAAAATGATTGCATAAAAGTATTGATAAATATTCAGCACTGCTACTGCAAAAGCCATGTGATGCTTTACTAGTGTTATCATGCAGTGTGATCAGTGACTGAGACAGTAGGGTTGGGGGAAAGTGTGACCCAGGAACCTCTTGATGCCCATTGTCAGCAGCCACAGGGGATGCAGAGGATTTAAAGGGATGCCTTGGGTCATATATATGCATATTACATTCACCAGAGGATTGCATGTAAGGTCTTTATCAAGAGTCAATAGCCCAGTAATTGTCATAATCTCTTCAAACTGTATGTGCTGATAATATTTAAGGAGTTAGGTATCTATACAGTAAAACCTCCATTTAACGGACTAATTTGGGCGAGGGGGTGTCCGTTAAATCAAAAAGTCCGTTATTTAATAATAAAAAAACCACGAGCTGTCGGAGCAGCAGCCCGCCCGCTGCTCAGGGTCAAGGCGGCAGCTCCGCAGCCCGCCCGCTGCTCGGACCCGGGCGGCAGCCGGGAGCCGTCAGCCAGCCCGCCCGGGTCCCGGCTGCTGGGACCCGGGCGGCAGCCGGGAGCCGGCAGCCAGCCTGCCTGCTGCTGTGACCTGGGCGGCAGCCGGGAGCCGGCAGCCAGCCCGCCCGCTGCCTGGACCCAGGCGGCAGCCGGGAGCCGGCAGCCAGCCCCCAAGAAATGGATTTCGGATGCATCAGACTTGCTCAGAAATTTTGTCCGTTGCATCCGAAGTCCGTTAAATCGAGGTCCGTTAAATCGAGGGTTTACTGTACTGGAAATCACATTCTCAAAGCCTTGGAGCTAACCCAGGTAACCAAGAAGTGACCTGTCTTAAATAGGTTCCTTTCAAGCAGCAGGCAGCAGATGCTTTTCTTCCTATTTGGAATTGTGTATTCTGTGTCTCACAACAGCTAAATCAACAAGAGAGGAGCCACAGGAAAAAAATAATCAGCAGAGGGAGTTCTGTTTATGACAAAGAACAAAGAACTGTCCTATATCTAAGGGTACCAAGAGACACTCTGAATTCTTCACTTAGGAGACAAGCTGACAGCATGAGTTGTCTTGTAAAAAAGGGATCAGAACCTGCCTGATTGAAAAGTGCTGGTGAACAATACTTTATTAGACATGATTGTATCCAGTTAAATAAGTCTAGGTTCTAGAATGCAAATTATGATTTGATTTTACATGTACTCCTTTGTTTCCAAATACTGCTCCTTGCCATCACTCAAATCTCTCTACTTTGTTAAATATTTTTTTTACTTGATTTCACTTTACATATATCTAAGCACTGTGTGTTAAGTGAAGAGGTGATCTGCAGTGTAACTGGGAAGTTGGGATGTGCTGTTCCTTTGGGAACAGCAAATCTGTGAATATAGTGCTGGTGGCCCACAAGCCAGGCACTCCAGTGAAAAGGGCATAATGCTCAGACATTGGAGTGTGCCAATCACCAACCTGCAGAGTCGTAGGTATGGAAAGGGGTCCCTGAGTTGCCCATGGGTGGCAGAGTTGGCTAACTCCAAACAGGCACAGATGAGGCTTCCTCATGCTAAGGGAAGGTGGCAGCAAGGTGCCTCACAATCTGTGTACTCCCAGAAGTACTAAATGCAGTACAAAAAATGAGAATGATTTGTATGTTAAGGGTGATCCAACCTTTCCAATGCTGTGGGCTGGTTGCTGGTGTGGCAGAGGATGCTGCTTTGCAGAGAGTGCCACATGGAGGATGCTGTTTTGTAGACTGTGCTGACCCACCCTCATGCTTGTAACCTTACATGGTCACATCAGTGGGGGTGTGCCTATTCCGCCCCCGTGACCCTTCCCAGCTGCAGTGAAGCCAGACAGATGACAATGTGGGACAGATGAAGTCTGGACTGCAGAGTGAGTGCCCTAAATGACTGGGGGTTATGATGAGCTTGGGCTTGCCTTTTGGTCTTTCTGTCTTTCTTTCGTTGTTTATGACATCTTTTGGACATTTGGGGGCTTTTGTTGTGGGAAAAAATGACAACCTGGCACCTCAGGGAGAGGGGATCATAGACCTGTAGTGGTGCATGTGGCTGAAAATTGTTCAGGGGCTGGATAGAATCGTCCCATAGCTGGATTTAGCTGCCAGTTGGACAACCTTGTATACTTAAGGCTGAACTTTTATCAGAGCTGTCACAGCTGGATTCCATGATTTCCATATTTTCTAAAAAATATCTTTGACTTTTGGGGATTATGCTGCCATTTCACCACAATATATGTTTCCTAAAAAATACCATAAGAAAACCACAGCCCTATATATGATTATGATAAATACTGAGGTTGCTGCTTTTGCCATTGGAGATACTCTCATATAATCAATTTAGATCAAATCAAAAGAATTGGAGGACAAATTTACCTCTTTATTTTGCTGGCACTTGGGATGAAATTCCTGATAACAGTAAATAAAATATCCTAGTCCCAGGAGAGGCACCTGGAGATCATCAGAGGTACTTTAAGGGAGCGGGGGATTGGATAACAGATACCTTTTAAACAAAAGTTCTTCTGGCATGTGCATACATTCCAATGATTACCAACCTCATTTCTCCTTCCCAAAGACATGGAGTCCAATGCTCGTGGCAGGCCTTTGCAAGAACTGCTGACTTCCTACATGCCAAAAAAAGAGATAAATGGTTTACGGTTTCCTTGGGGCTATGCTGGAAACGTTGAATAGTGAAATTAACCAAGTTGAAGAACATATGGAAGAATTCAGGAAATATGGAAATAGAAATGAAGAAAGAGAGAGGGATGAGGAGTTAACAGCCCTGAAGGACTTGGAGTTTTGGTAGCAAATTTTCATTTTGTTTTTGCTGCCCTCAAAAAGATGACTAGAGAGCAAAGCATAGAAGAGAAAAATATCTGAAATTCAAGGACTAATGCAGATCATTGAGATACTATTAAGATGAATGAAAATGTATTGTCTAAAGCACTGATCTGTAAGAGGAATCTGTAGATACTGAAATATGATGTAGAATCCTGACAACATCGAGGAAACTAAACTAGGGTGACCAGATGTCCCAATTTTATAGGGACAGTTCCTTTTTTGTGGGTCTCTTTTCTTATATAGGCTCCTATTACCCACCACACCCATCCCTATTTTTCACACTTGCTGTCTGGTCACCCTAAACTAAACAGTAATAAGTCACCAGGACCAGATGGTATTCACCCAAGAGTTCTAAAGGAACTCAAATGTGAAATTGAAGAACTACTAACTGTAATTTGTAACCTATCATTTAAATCAGCTTCTGTACCAAATGACTGGAAGATAGCTAATGTGATGCCAATTTTTTAAAAGGTGATCCCAGAAATTACAGGCCAGTAAGCCTGATTTCAAAACCGGGCAAACTAATTGAAATAAAATTGTCAGACACGTAGATGAACATAATTAGTTGGGAAGAGTCAACATGATTTTTGTAAAGGAAAATTATGCCTCACCAATCTATTAGCATTCTTTGAAGGGGCCAACAAGCAGTGGACAAGGGGGATCCAGTGAATATAGTGTACTTAGATTTTCATAAAAGTCTTTGACAAGTTTTCTCACCAAAAGCTCTTAAGCAAAGTAAGCTACCGTGCGATAAGAGGGAAGGTCCTCTCATAGGCTGGTAACTGGTTAAAAAATAGGAAGCAAAAGGTAGGAATAAATGTCCAGTTTTCAGAATGGAGAGAGGTAAATAGTGGTGTGTATTGGGCCCAATCCTGTTTAACATATTCATAAATGATCTGGAAAAAGGGGTAAACAGTGAGGTGGCAAAATTTGCAGATGATGCAAAACTACTCAAGATAGTTAAATGCCAAGCAGAATGCAATGAGCCACAAAGGGATCTCACAAAACTGGGTGACTGGGTAATAAAATGGCAGATGAAATTCAGTGTTGATAAATGCAAAGCAGTTTCTTCCTCCTTTTTTCATCCCCTTTAAATGCTTTCCCCTATACTAACCAGCTGATGGGAGTCTTGGTAAGTGGCAGGCTTTACTAAACTGGATGTGTTTATTAAAAAAAGAAGAAAAAAGGGGAAAAAATCTGCAACTGTCTGGTAAATTTCATCAAGTGCAGATCCCAGTATTTGCTGATTTACTGAAATATTCACACATAAAATTAGAGATTAAATGTCAAGACATCTGCAAAAACAAGTTAAATGTTGTCTTTGGGATCAGAACCTTCCTTACAAATCATCCTTTTTCACAATTAAATGCTTTATATATGGTTATTTACTGTCAGCTGTTCATATTAAGAATTACAAAGATTCACAGGGTACTGCTAGTGTGTGGTAGGTAATAAATCTGCCAAAGATTATGGAGGTTTATGTACTTTAACATACTGTGATGTGACCTTAATCTCTGTAAGTCTAAAGAAAAAAGACATTCTGCCTCTTTATAAAAGATCCATTATCTACTTGTAGATAATGCTGTTTGCAATTTAATTCTGATGTCAAACCTTATTTTTCCTGAAGGATATTTGGCATGCAGCACAGAAATCTATAGCAGAAAATATGTCTTGTGTTGTATAATAAAACAGAACCAAATATTTATGATGTGCTGAAAAAGCTTTATAGGATCTTGAGAAAGGTTCATTTAAAAAAAAAACAAATTCACAAATGATGACTAATGCATGTTAATAAAACCTATAATTTACAAAATTACGAACATATGAAAGTATCAGGACAGAAGGTCTTGTTTGTTTGCACTGTTTCCTGAAGATAATTCAGAATATGGATTTCTTCTGGTTTTCTGATTCCAGACTCAAAGTAAATAAGTACCCCCAGCAATGCTGAATAATGCAGGCCTAATTCCCCAAGCATTTTGAAAAATAACATATGATGGTGCAACTCCTAAAAGCAGTTTAAAGATAACAGTCGTGAGAGGGGCTGAGTGAAATGCCCAACATTCATACAGAAGTTGAAAGACAATGGGGATAAATATTGATGCTCATGCTCCATTTTTTTACAGTCCAAATTCAGGTAACTTCACTGTCAGTTTGCCAGAATAAGGACCACAGGATTTGGCCTCATGTTCTGTCATTTCTGGTATGACTGCTGGCCATTTTACTCAGATCATCTCATGGCAGCTGGCAGTCTGTAGATGAATGGTTAAGAATCCATATTATATTTTCTGTCTATTATTCTGTTACAGTGTGTGATTTCCCTTTGAATGAGTGGTGCATCTTAAGTCTCAGATATAGATGCTCTTACTCAAATTAAACTACACCTTCCTTAATGAGTGGTCCCATCTGTTTCCATGAGACTATTCCTACTGTAAGGTACTACTTGGCATGAGTAAAAAAGAGCAAATCTGGCCACAGAAGTTGACATTTGGAGTAATGGGATGGCAGTATCTTCAATTTTTATCTCTGTAAAAGAAACTTAATAATGTGTTTTTTTGCTACCCTGCAGCTGATATGTCTCCTATTTATTTGAGTCTATTGTTCCAAGGTTAACAATTAGCTTTCTTGTCTGTTGAATTGTGCAAAATGTATTTTTATAATATGTAGCATTTAAAAAATCAATGACACTCCAATACATTATTCATATTTCATAGAGAATACAGCATTGCCTTGAACTCTGTTGTGTGTGATTGTGATGATACAACCCAACAAAACTGAAATCTAAACATAACCAAATATTTCGCCTTATTTCTCATGCTTATTTTTTTCAAAAACATACTCCCTAGCAGTATGCAGGGTGAAATGTAATTTCCACCTCTCTGCTGTAGCTTATCCATTGGGGTATCAACAGTGACGGATGGCTGTGATGGGGTCAAGCAGGCCTTCTCTGTCCCCCCCGATGGAGGTATCAGCACCCTGACACTGCCCTGCTCAAAGAAAACTCACTCAGACCAGGATACCAACCATACTTAGTCCTCCGGAGGCCTAGAAGGACCAGGGGGAGACACTGACCAATCAGGAGCCAGTAGGCCAGTTAAGAAGGTTTGCCTGCTTCTTCTTAAGAGGGTGCTGGATGAGACTGGGATGGAGGAGGAGTTCCTCAGTGCTAGCCCAGAACTCCACAGACAAATCAGGGCCTTGCTCTGTAAGAAGTATTGTGTTGTTGTTTAAATGCACAGATGGTCAAATTCTGAGTTTTGTTATCTGTAGTTAACTTTTTGGACACTGATACTGAGCTTATGGCAAGGACCGCCACCCTGCTCCATGCAGCCTGCCACAACTTGTAGTCAAAGGCAGGGAGTGTCTGTATAACACTGACAAACCTAGGTCATCGGCAGGCAAAATCGAACATGGGACCTCTGGAGATTAGTGTATGAGCCTCTATTGCATGAGCTAAAAGCCATGTGGCTCTTAGCTAAAGGTGTAGAGCAGACTCATTAATCTCCAGGTGGTCTCGGTTTCACTAGAGGGAGACAGAGCACCACACCAGGAGGTGTGTGGGTTACATTTGCAGCACCACGCTTGGCCCCAGGGGTGATGCTATGAGGCAGCCTTACCTATGACAAGGGAACACAGTCTGGCTAAGTGTCTCATATGGGAGGTTACTATCCATGTGGAGAAAGGAAAGGCAGCTTCAGATTACAGCCAAGACTCTAATGGAGCCCGACCAATAGCAGATGAATTCCCCCCCCCCCCCAATCTAAATCAATCAGCACATGCCACATTCTGCTCTGCAACCTTTCTAGTGGTGGATATTCTGACTCACATACTCTGGGCCCAGATTTATGCACTCAGAAGAAATCATAGATCCACTGAGATTTTAGCTTCCTCCAATAGTATTATTGGATATTCCTCATCCAATCATGTAAACCACTGTTTTAAAGTTAGGGAATGGTATATGCAACAATAATATTAATAAATAATTAATACTTAAGGGCTCTCAAAATGTTGTTCAAACATTAACCAGTTAGTCAGATTTAACTTTGAATTCATGGATTTTTCTGACACACAGCATCCAAGTTACTAATGCTGAACTCTATTCCACTTAAACAAAATAAAACAAACCCCATATATAATATTGAGAACCCGCTGAAAAGAGATCATAATATCCAGATGCTCTGCAGCCAAAAAGATTTTTTTAAAAATATAAAGCTCAGTGGAGAATTAATGTCCTTTATATTGCATGGAGTAGCCTCAACACACCATTGTTTATGTAAGCTCAGTGGTCAGAATCCCAGAAAAGCACAACAGTATAGTACAAGAATAAAACATCACACAGCTGGTTGATTCAGGGTTACAGCACAGAGTGTATAAAAGTACCCATTGGGCCATTTTATTATATACTTAATATGATCTATACCAGGGATTGGCAACCTTTGGCACATGGCCCGTCAGGGAAATCTGCTGGCAGGTCATGATGGTTTGGTTGATTGCAGCTCCCAGTGGCCCAATGGTTCACCTTCCAGGCCAATGGTGGGTGTGAGAAGCAGCATGGTCTGAGGGATGTGCTGGCTACCACTTCTCACAGCCCCCATTGGCCTGGAATGGCAAACCATCACCAGTGGAAGCTGTGATCGGTCGAACCTGTGGACACTGCAGATAAACAAACCCTTCCGGCCTACCAGCAGATTTCCCTGATCCCTACTTAACAGTTTGGTTGTTTATGGAATTTATGGTAAATATCTTTGCTCCATCTCCCAGACTCTACATCACTCTCACATCCTTTGCCATTTTCACAACAGGATGGTAAATAGTAAAGAACATAAATATATTAGGGGGAAGATAAGTTTTGCAATATGTATATTACAAAATACACCTGCCCCCTTATGTATCTTAAATGCACTTTGTGAAGGACCAGAGACTCTAGACTTCAGTCTGAGGTTTCTAGAACTTGGTAACCTTCTGGGCACACTGCAGAAGTCTTTTGTTTAACAGTGTTTGGGGAAGGCTGAGAGCACTTTCCCAGGGGAGGGGAGGAATGAGACTTTTCCTTTGCTTTGACTTATTGGATGCCTCAGGTAATCTGACAGTTTTTAGCAGTTAATTCAAGAAAGAGTCTCCAGCAGAGCAGTTAGTACAGGGGTGGAGAAACTTTTTGGCCCAAGGGTCACATCAGGTGTTGCAAAATTGTACGGAGGGTCAGGTAGAGGAGGCCGTGCCTTCCCGAACAGCCTGCCCCATCTGACCCTTTCCCACTTCCTGCTCCCTGACTGCCCCCCTCAGAATCCCCGACTCATCCAATCCCCCCTGCTCTCTTTCCCCTGACTGCCCCAACCCCTATCCACATCCCCACCCCATACCCAACCCAACCCTCCCCTTCCCCTGACTGCCTCCTGGGACTCCCTTCCCATTATGCAACACCCCTGCTCCTCACCCCCCTACCATGCTGCTAAGAGCGGCAGCCTGGATGGAGCTAGACACACTTCTGCCTCCCGCACCAGGAGCTCATGGACCAGGCAGGATGGTCCCACAGGCCAGATGTTGCCTGCGGGCCATAGTTTGCCCTTCCCTGAGTTAGTACAATAGGTTTTGAGCAGGAAAGTTTATGTGACAGAGAATTTCAGGTGTAACAATTGGAGCTGATTGGAATGTTGTGAATTTTTTAAAATTAAAAATGACTTTTCAACCAAAACGAACATTTTCATCTTTCATTCTTATGATAATTTTCAAAATGAAAAATTTCAACATCTTTTTAAACTTTTCATTTTATGGGAAAAATCTAAATTTCTCTTGCCTTTTAACCTATTATTTCGTCCCTTTCTTTCCAGTGGTAAAAAAGAGGGAAAATGTAAAAAAAAAAAATCACAAAAAGGAAAAAATGAACAAAATGGAAAATGAAGTTTGTTTCTCTTGAAATAGTTCATATAATATACTTATCTTTTGGGGCAACTCCAATGACAGCTAACATGACACAAGGTCTCCTTGTCATAAGACACAAAATTTCATTGAGGATTATGTGGTACCATATGACTACCATGCCAATCAATGCAACTGTGATGGGGTGAGACCCTGTTAAGGGCTGGAAAGGGTTAAAGGGCAGACTTGAGCTCAGTTAGCCACACCTGTGATGGGTTTGTTCTTAAAAAGGGGAAATCAAGTAGCTGAAGCTAAAAGAGAGTAGATGGGCTACTTCTGCTGAGCCAAGTAGCCTTCCGGAAGGCAAGGAACTGTCTGGAGACCATGACTGGGCCAGAGTTAGTTGCTGGGAGGAAGGCTTAAATCAGAAAGACAGCATCTGAATCTAAATTATCCGAGTGAGATGTGTGGAGCCAGAGTGTAATGACTGGCGATTATGTAAAGGAAAAGGGGCTGGAGATAGATTGTGGTTGGGTGGAAGATTCCTTTGTATCTTTTAGGATCCTGGTTTGAAAGACACCTTCACCCCCACAAAGGATTGAGTGCTTCGAGATCATTTGGAGAGAGAGCTAAGCTGTTATTATAGCTGGGAAGGCTGCAGAATGGGGGGTAGAGAAATTGAGACAGACCACCATATGCTGCCATGGGGTGTGCTTAAGGGTTCTGCTTTGTCAGAAACTGTTTTTAAACTAAACTCAGAAGAACAGTTAAATATTGTAATTGTTTCAGTATCAAGGTGATACTCAAACAACCTTAACTCCGCCTTATGTGGTATGCCACACAAATGTACTGTAGCTCCCTTGCATAAGAAACAACAAATACTCTACAAAACACTTAACAATATATCAACACTACTTATTAATAGCATGGAATTGTATAATCGAGCATCATAAAAAACCTCTTAAACTGTTAAAATCCCAAAGAGTAAATAATGCTCAAATCAGAAACACAGAAAATGAGGAAATACAGAATCATCCTGTAGGAACATGGTCATCCAATCAAAGGCAAAATTAAGGTTGTCTGGTAGATCACAAATGATTTTTCCTGGGTAAGGATGGCTTGTTTAGCCCAACCAAAAGAAGGCTAAGGGGAGATATGATTGCATATATAATCTATAAATATATCCGCAGGATAAATACTAGGGAGGGTGAGGATTTATTTAAACACCAATGTGCACACAAGAACAAATGGATATAAACTGGCCAACAAGAAGTTTTCACTTGAAATTAGATGAAGATTTCTAACGGTCAGAGGAGTGAATTTCTGGAACAGCTTTCCAAGGGGAGCAGTGGACAAACCACTTAACTAGGTTCAAGACTGAACTTGATAAGTTTATGGAAGGGATGGTATGTTGGGACTGCCTATGATGGCATGTGGCCCATCCGCAACTGCCAGTAGCAAAAATCTCCAACAGCCAGAGATGGGAGACTAGCTGGGGAGGGCTCTGAGTTACTACAGGGAATTCTTTCCCACGTGTCTAGCTGGTGGGTCTTGCCCACATCCTCAGGGTCTAACATATTTAGAGTTGAGAAGGAATTTTCCCCCTGGTCAGATTGGCAGAGACCCTGCAGGGTTTTCACCTTCCTCTGCAGCATGGGGCACAGGCCATTTGCAGCTTTAAACTAGTGTTAATGGTGAATTCACTTGAAGTTTTAAAACCATTATTTGAGCACTTCAGTAACTCAGCCCAAGGTTCTGGGTCTATTACAGGAATGAGTGGGTGAGGTTTTGTGGCCTGCAATGTGCAGAAGGACAGATTAGACTATCAGGATGTTCCCTTCTGAATTTAAAGTCCATGTGTTTGCAAGTTGCTAGGTGTGTGTGTGAGAGAGGTGATTTTGTAACTGTATGATTTTACTATGTATTTTTTGAAGATTGAGATTTAGAGTTGCTTGCTATTTCCCTTTAGCAAGCTTAGCTATTTTTCATAACGTTTCATAATGTTCAAAATTTAAGTTTTGTGGATCACTTCTCTGCCTGAAAAAAGTGCGACTACACTGTGTGTTTCTCAGAAAGGTAAGCAGTTCTGTAGTAGCTTAGACTGAAGTTAAATATGAAGCAAATAGGTAGCAGCCAAAGCATCTGTAAACCTTTTAATTTCTGATAACACTGCGATGGCTGTGAATCTTGGTCCTTTGACTGTGTGTTTGGTGGAGCAGGAGGAGGATAATGGGATGGGAAACACTGAAACTACTTCAAATGTTTGTAACCAGCACTAGTATTTTCCTTTTGTAGGAAGTGTTCTTTTGATGGATGATACTTCAGACACATTGAATATAGTAGAGGAAGTGGTGGTATTTTGCCTTTCCAACTTCTGTTTTGGCGATGAACCTCGGGAGGTCTGATTCGAGTGCCTACAGCCAACGCTCTCTTCTGTGGTTTTCTTTTTCATTATAGTTGACATTTGTCACAGACCAGGAGCCTGCTTTTGATTTTTGCATGCAACAGCATAAATTGAGAGAAATTCTACTGTAGCGTTACATTGGTGTAAAGCTAGTGTAGAGTGAGATCAGCATCAAAACCCATGCATAGTATTTCAGTGCCCCAGGAAAAGTGGTTGAAATTATACTGAAACATGAAACACAGTACAGAAAGTATGAAGAATTGAAATTACAAGCTTATAGTGAGAGCATGTTGTGATGTACTGAAATGAAATTAGGTGCTCAGGAACCTGGAAGCGAATTCGATTCTGCCTACCCAATGCCCAGAGAATACAAACAATGCCTTGCAGCAATAGCCTAAACGCTGACATAAAAGCGCACCGGATGCCAATGAAATAATTTTACTTTGCCTTTTCAGTCCCCTCAACCCACCCTTTCTGCAGGCAGGCACCTACTGTACATGCAATTTAGGGACAATGAGACTATATACCATATTTACAGACAAAACACTCCCTTTCCAGGAAAACAAAAACCATGGTTATTTAACTAAAATAGATTTCCTATAAACCAGTAGGATTTGTGTGTGTGAGGAGGGGAGCAATGCCTGGTGTTTCCTGAAGTTATATAAAGGGAAAAGGTCTGGCCTTTCTTGTGCAGTAGAGGAGAGGACAGTGTGAGGGGAAGAGGGTGCAGGGTAACATGTGTATCATTGTGGGAACAGAGCAAACTCTTCTATGAGCATTAGGTAGGAGGCCTAGCTGCTGTGCCTGCTGGTACTGTATGGCCCGGAGGAAGTATGGTAGTATGGAGAATCATGAGTTTTGCTCCGAACAGGCTTCCCAGCCTCTTCCCAGTGTTACTGTCCTCAAACTCCTGAAATCCCCTCCCATTGATCTTTCCTCCCTGCCATAGGAGGGGATGATCCTCCCTAGAAACATCATAAACTGAGGCATTTATTTTAACAAGGACATGAATAGAAAATGCTCCCCATAAATGTGCGCAACACAGCTGAGGTAATGTTGGGGGTTTTTTAGAAACCATAACTTATTCCATTCATTTCTATTTAATATTTGTTTTTTCCATGAAATTTCCCATTTTTTAAAAAGATAACAAGAAAGCAGATATGAAGATCAGAATACAAAGGGAAAAAAGAAACATAATGCAAAAGGAATGTAAAGGAGACTCAGCCCAGTGACAGCACTTTTAATAGTAATACTTTTCTTTAGCACTGGCTGACTTAGCAGCATGGAATCACTTGAGCAGCCCAGAAGCACACAGACTAAGAAAATATCTGGTGAGCCCGTATGGCCTGATGCTCTAGTGAGTAAGGAGCTTGCTATGGGCACCTGTTGGTGATCAGGGCAAAAAGCAACTCAGAGCTGCTTGAGAACTCCAGTAGGACAGGGGATCCCTGGGAGAGGAAGGGCCTGTTGGTGAGCAAGGGGAAACCCATGAATGAGCCAGGCCTCATTTACAGTGCAGTTATGTGACAGTTTGGGGCATTTTGTTTAAAATACAGGTATGTTTTGAGTTGGGGACAATACAATGCTATTGACCCTATTGGGAAATGAAAGTGCAAGAGCGTCCCTCCAAATGTGCCTGGGGTCACCTTGATAGATACTTCAGTCAGGATTAGGAAGCCTGGACAGGACTAGAAAGAAAAGTGGCTCCTACCTTCTGCTGAGAGGCCCTTCTGATGGTAAGAACTCTGTTCAGGGTCCTGCATGCCTCTCATTGCAATTTGAAGAGCTGAGCTGAGGCAGCTCTCAGATAGTAGATATGATGCTGTTGGTGCAGAGTTGAGGCAGATTCAAGGCGACAGATAATGTGGCGCTGAAGAGGCTTCCAGGTAATGGACAGTGCTGAGGTGGCTTGGGCTGAAATCACAGAGAGCAACTGCCTCCCTGAGGGACTCTGTGCAGGCCTCCCTACCTAGCTACCAAAGCTGGGTCAGGTGGTAGAGGCTCCAGAGGAACCCAGGCCGCACTTTGGGGCTGGAGGCTGACACACCTGAATTCTTGGCTTCTACAATAAACTGTGAGTGGGGGAGGTGGGGAGAAGGGACGTGGATAGAGTTCATTAGCCACTCACAACTGCAAAAGGAGAACTGGGTTGAAAGTACTGTGAGATACCCTGGGGATAGGAGTCTTACCTACTAGATATTGTTGAGTTATTAATTGCTGACTGTCCTAAATTCATTCTGTTGTCCCCTCCTTTTCTGTCCTAATAAAGTTCCTTGTTTTAAACCTCTGGATTTAGTGCTTGTGAGTTGGGAAGCATTGCCCCCTCCCCCCCCAAAAGGTGCCCCAGGTGGTGTGTGTATATAGCTTACCAGGTTTCTGGGTAGGGGCTTGAGCTGGTGTCATTTAAATTTTCAGAAGAAACTCCTAGAAAATAAAACTTGCCCCTTTGTGTTTCAGAAGAGTAACAATTGCATAGTATTACCATGATGACTGTGGTTGATAACTCTTAACACCTTAACTGACATGTGTTAAACTAAAATAGTCTCAACTGTAGTGATATTAATTGAATTCCTTTACTCAGGATACTCTAGTGAGAGCATTCGTAACTCAGGTGCTTTAATTGAGAGTGCCTCAACTTTGCAGGCACTACGTTCTAAAAACTCATCTAGCTTCAAGGGGACTATTTAAAAAACAGAACAAATTAATAGCAAACCTGCTGGCAAATCACATATTTGAATGGTCAAAATTATAAACATCGAACTGATTGTTTTCAAACTTTGATTGTTTTTCTTTTCTCATTGAGGAATACAAAGAAGCCACTCTAGACTTGCAGTGTCTAGTTTTGTCTCTTTGAACAATATAGAAACACATATTTGCAATTTAGGATTTATGAGAAAAAGCCCTGTCCCTCTTCCCCCCCCCCCCTTGATAATTCAAACACCTGAATTGATTATGTTCAAACTTTATCAATAATTCACCGTAAATCTAAGGACAAAGATTTTGGGTCACACTTTATATTAAGGATACACTTCATTTATAAATACTGTGTATTGACAACATATTGACTTGTTGGACTCTGTAACAATTCATTGAAACATCTTTTACTCATTTATTAGCCCATTATAAAACTATTCATAAATGTTTCCTTAATACGCAGATAACTGAACTAGGTTTCAGAAAGTTATCTTCACTTGAGAAGAATAGGGTGGGAGTGGGAAGGAAGGGATTTAAGAAAGAAATTGGAACTTAATCACAGCATTTTCTAGTGGTGAAAGCAATAACACCACACCCACTGTTGGTGTGTAGTTGACATATTCAGTCTATTACTTCACCATTTCAGATTATAAGGCTTTTCTCTAATCTTAGTGGAACCTTATCTTTCCATGATCCACTTCTGTAAAACTGTGCAGGAACAATTATAGATTTTCCAGCATGATTATATATTTTTTTCTCCTGACATGTTATGATCTATTCTTGTTGCTTAAAATAACACATGACAGCCTCCACATTTTATTCTGCTTCCTTACATTAGACTTGCTGGAGAAACAATTATCACCTCTCCTATCACATCTGTACCACACTTTCGTATTGTTTGGAGATTACCACCCTGAATTTACTTATTCAGAACCTTCCCAGCTCATGCAGACTCAAATGGCCTGATTCTTGTCTTGCTTACCTCTGTGTAACTGAACGGAATTGAGTGGAGTTGCTCATGAATTACAATGAAAGAAATGAGAGGAGAATCAGGCCCAGTACTGCACAGGAAGAGCTGTACACATTTGGCTTTATCTGCCTTTGAGAATCAGAAAAAAAGTCAGTTATTTTTCCTTTCCCCCAACTGAAGACTCATTCCAGAAAATCTTAAAGGAGACAAAATCTGGTTTAGTGACATGCCTGCATATGAAAATAACGTTCAAAGTCAGGAGACCAGGATGTCTGCCTGTTCACTGATTACATGGCTATTTTGCTTCTCTTCTTTCCCACGTAACAAATGTGCCTGAGATGTTTAGCTGTTTCTAGTTTGCAGTATCTGTGTATAACTGCTGACATAACGTGAGCAGAAGAGAAATCTGAGGCTGCTCCATTTTTTTCAAGGACTAAAGAACACTGAGACCCCAATTCTGCCATTATAAATTACACTATGGGAGCCGAGAGCTCGCACTAAGAACCAGTTGCAAGACTGGTGCCTTGTTCATTTAAATCACTTTCTGTATGTTTTAGAATTCTACTAACTGTAATTCTCCACCAGAACTTCATAGTTTATGAGGGCTTGTCACTCCACAGCCACAAAGGATGATCTTCAAATCCAAGGATTCCCCTTTCATTCAAATGGCGGACTTCTTCCCTGATGCCCCTCCAAAGTAAGGTAACAATAATATCAATATGTTTACACAAGCCAACCATAAGGTTTCTCCCTCTTTTGGGCTGCCCATTGCCTCCTGCCTTCCTTATTACGACTATCATTACTATTTTGAGCTTTATAGTCCAGTATCTCCCAGAGGCACCAAACAGGATTGCAGTCCCACTATGACAGGTGCTATGCAAACACCCAAAGTCATGAGCCCTGCCCAAAGAGCTGACAGTCTAAAGCCATGATCCTGCAAGTTGCCAAATATATGCAGAGTGCTGTGCCCAGCTGGAGCCCCGCTGAAGTCAAGAGGAGGCTCCTTTGCCCATGTGTTATAAATTGCAAAATCAGGACTTTAGACAATTAGAGACATGGTAGTTCGGAGGAGGGCAATATAATAAAGTATATAGAGTTTATAGAGATAAACGTCATGTTTTGTTCTGTTATATAAGATGTCACCTAATTCCACTTGCCTTATTAGATCTGACCCACAAAAAGGTACCATAAGATTCAGTGATAGCTGTTTAGAACAAAAAAACATGCTCTTGGTACCAAGAAAACAAGACATTTGGGTTTCATGCTCGACATCTTAGTGCTTCCAAAAATCCTTTACTATCCTATCAAATATTTAATTGTTCATATTGGAAGTCACATTAATAGCAGCGAGTCAGATCATCTGCTCCCTCATGCAGATTCTCCCCCCCCCCCCCATCAAAATTTCCTCCCCAAATAAAAAAGATTTAGGGTTCTTCCCCTAACCTATAGAAAATTTGTGCTGACACACTGGCTATGACTGCTGGCATCCCAGTGTCACTGGAGCTGTGTTATGCAGGGTCTACTCTGTTAAAGGTTTTGCCAGGATCTGTTGTGGGAGAGGAATATGCAGAAGTATAGAAACAAGGATCTGTCTCTTTCCTGACTAATTTCTGCATATCCTCATTCCTGTCCTTGGCTTACCTGATGTTCATCCCTTCCTCCAACTGCTAAGAATCTGAGGATTCTGGTGGAGTAGTGGGGAGAGGCAGCACCATGGAGGTGGAAGAGTTTTCTATGTAGAATAGGAAAGACCTTCTGTTGAGGACCTCTCCACATCTGGGTCTAGTGGATTACAACTCCCTGGCCTAAATTATATTTTTAAACTAACCCCCCTTCCCATTTTTTCCCATGATCTTCTGGCCGACCCTTAAGGATTAGATATTTAGTGATGTAGGACCTCTATAGACAAATGGTCTGTTCTGGAATAAAACAATTATTTTCTTCTGTTTTTGAATTTTTGAAACTGATTTTTTTCATATTCTAAACCTAAGCATAAATTATTTGGGGAAATGTCTATAACCTGTGTTACACAGGAGTTTAGGCCACATGATCACAGCAGTTTCTTCTGTCCTTTGAATCTACAAATCAATGAAGCCGGTGCAAAACAGCTCATGTGAGCATACGTTGAGGTGTTCTTTAGGCCTTTGTCATGTGTGTCGGTCTGGAGTGGAGGATGAACATACTGCAGTGCATGCTTCCTGCAACAACCAGAAGATTTCCCAGCTGAAATCTATGGAATAAATTTCTTCTCCTTGCCTCATTAACTCCCATAACTCAATTCCTACTCCGGCACTTGAGTAAAAAGGAATAATGCACAACTATATTTAGAACATGCTGGGTCAGACCAATGGTCCATCTAGCCCATTATCCTGTCTTGTGACAGTGGCCAGTGCCAGACGCTTCAGAGCATGGACAGAATATGGTAATTATGAATGATCCATACCCTGTTGCCCAGCCCCAGAGCATGGGATTGTATGTAAAAACTGTATGGCCTATGTTATCCAGGAGATCCCATTGGAAGATCATAAAGGTTACTTCTGACCTTAAAGACTATTAATCTATTTCTGGGGAGCAAATGATGGCAAAAACAGAATGGATGAGTTAGCGGTAGCAATCTTCTGGAAACCCTGGGGTATATTAGACTTGAACATGATTTCTCAAGATCTACAGAGATTAAGACATGCATGCATACACTCACAACCCTACCTTTTCATAGTCATAAGTACCTCCAAGGGAAGAATATTTAGGGTTCTTTGAGTATCTGATTACATTCACTCACCCTCCCACCCTCACAAATACTGTTTCTGCAGTCCCCTAATGTCAGAGAGAGAGAGAGAGAGAGAGAGAGAGAGAGAGAGAGAGAGAGAGCTAGCTAGCTTTTGGATTCCTAGAAGAGGGCGGAGAGGAGGATTCTTTTTAAGAGAAGCATCTGACACCACTGGGGGAATATATAGGAAAAGTTTATTCCCTGGTCCCCCACCCTCACCCCCTCAAATAGATATAAATACATGGATATTTCCAGTTTTTAAAATATGTATTGAAGGTGAGTGAAGGTAGATTCTACCTATAGTACTGAAACAGAACTGACTTCTAGCCCTCCCACAAACAATAAATGACTATAACTATTCAAACAAAGTATATATTTGTTTACTTGACTGAGTTGTCTCCATTATATCTGCACTGCAAAAAAGAAAACAGTGGCAGTGCATCTCAGAGCTTTGGTCAACTGACTCGGGCTTGCACTGTGTGGCTAAAAATAGCAGTGTAGACATTTGGGCTCAGAGTGGTTGTTGAAGTCATGGTGGAAATCTGTGAGGGAATGTACATCTTGTGTCCACAGGATGAAAATGTATCATAAGTATATCATTGGTTTCATTTTATTAAAAAAAGCATTGAGTACTTTTGCGATATAATGGGTCTGCATTGAGTACTTCAGCTGCATTGAGTACTTCAACTTTTTTCAAATAGTCTGTCACTAGGTTGCCTTCCCCATTCAGTAAGGGTCCCACACTTTCCCTAACCCTCTTCTGTTGCTAACGAACCTGTAGAAACCCTTCTTGTTATCCTTCATGACCCCTGCTAGCTGCAACTCCAATTGTGATTTGGTCTTCCTGATTTACACCCCTATATGCTTGAGCAATACTTTAATACTCCTCCTTAGTCATCTGTCCAAGTTTCTACTTCTTGTAAGCTTCCTTTTTGTGTTTGAACTCACAGAAGCTGGTTGAACTCACAGAAGCTGGTTGCCTGCCATATTTGCTATTCTTTCTGCACATCGGGATGATTTGTTCCTGCACCCTCAATAATCCCCAGATATTGGTCAGCAGTACTACTGCCTAGCTAATTAGTCCCAATTTTATAGTTGTGTGTTTTGATTTTTTCATTCCTAAGTGAAATACTCTGCACATGTCTTTATTGAATTTCATGTTTTGATTTCAGACCAATTCTCCAAGTGGTCAAAATTGTCTTGAATTCTAATTCTGTTCACCAAAGTGCTTTCCACTTGGTGTCATCCACAAATTTATCTCTGCTCCATTACTCTAGTCGTTAATGAAAATATTGCATAGTTACGGATCCAGGACTAATCTGTGGGACCCCACTAAATACATCCTCCGTTTGGCAGTGAACCAGGGATACTGCTCTTTGAGTATAGTCTTTCACCAGTAGTGTATCACTTCTTTTTTGTATACAGCGAAATGGAGGACAATGATAGCTTTTTTGTAGGAAGCAAATAAGTGCACTTCCTACATTTTGGGCCGCTTATGCCTTCTGGCTCAGACTCTGCTCCTTTTTCTGAAATATATAGCCTATCATGTGTGGCTGTAACTTAATCCAGACATGGTATTGAATACAGAAAAATGTTATGCTTGGGTCTCTAGTTTAGATAACAGAACTACATCTGGCTAGTATAAAGTATATAGACATCAGTGATGGAAAAGACCTATGAGCTCATCTTCCAGCAGAAGAGCAGGAACTTTCCCTACTGTCATGTTTTATGTAACCTGCTATTAAATAGCCTAATGGGAGAGGCTTCCACCACTTGACAATGGTAATGGTGATGACTGATGTTTATTTATTATTAGTTATTGTTTGTTTATTTTTATAGCTTTTATTCCAGTAGCACACACAATATACTAGTCATCCATGCACTCAGGAACACATTGCCTGACCCAGACAGTTTACAACGCATGCACATAGTCTCCCTTCACAGCCGAATAGATCTATCAGAAGCTTTTCTTGATATTCAGTCCAATTTTTCCCTTTCTTAATACCATCTTCTTAGTCATACTTCTAACTCTGTATACTACACTAAATAATTCAACCATTCCTGGGTGTTTACTTTAATTATGCGTTGTCTATTATCATGCCTCTCATTGTTTAGATAAGCTATATGAATTGAGTTCATTTATTTATTCTGAAAGATGCTGAAAACTCTGGCTCCAAATCAGCAAAGCACATGAGTACATGATTAACCTTAAACACGTGAGTAGTCTTATTGACATGAGTGGTGTTACTCATATGCTTAAAGTTAATCATGTGCTTCATTGCCTAGTTTGATGAGGACACTCAGTACCATGCAGGATTGAGCCTTAAATCTCTCTTGTTAAATCAGTCCCTTTAATGCAGGCATCTCCAAAGTCCGGCCCGGGGGGCCAATTGAGGCCCGTGTTCAAATTTTCACCGGCCCGCAGGCTCTGTTATAAAATCAATAATATGTGGCCCGCCAGCACTGTTGACCACAGTATAAAACAGCGGTCGCCAACCAGTGCGCGATAATTTGGGTGGTCCACGGAGCCACAGCCAGAGGAGAGGGGCGGGGTCAGTAAGAGGCGAGCCGGGGGGGGGGGGAAGAAGAGCAGAGGCGGATCCGGGGCTGGGGCAGGAGGCGAGGCGAGGCGAGGCGAGGCAAGGGAGAAGAGCGGAGGCGGGGCCAGGGCAGGAGGCGAGGCAAGGCAAGGCAAGGCAAGCCGGGGGAGGGGGGGGAGCGAGAACACGGCCAGAGCGGGGGTAGGAGAGCGCGGCCGGAGCGGGGGGGGGGAGGGAAGAAGAGCGAGAGCACGGCCGGAGCGGGGGGAGGAGAGCGCGGCCGGAGCGGGGGGGGGGAGGAGAGCGCGGCCGGGGGGGGGGGAAAGAAGAGCTAGAGCGCGGCCGGAGGCAGGGGGGGGGGAGAGGGGGTCGGCCCTCACACATCTTCACCTTACCAAATCTGGCCCTCTTTCCAAAAAGTTTGGACACCCCTGCTTTAATGCCTTGACTTTAGTTTGTTCCTCTCTGAAAACAGTTCATGCAATACCAAGAATTGAACTAAATATCCCAGGTGCATTTCCTACAGAGCTAGGTAGACAGGAAGGGGTTTTGTTGTTTTTTTGTTTTGAAAAATAGGAGGAAACTATTATTATTTTGACAAATAGGGAAGAACTGGTTGAGCATTTGGAAGTAGAAGGCAGCTTAGATGAAATGATAGAGTTCATGATTCTAAGGAACAGTAGGAAGGAACAAGATCAAGAATAGCAGCCGTGTTAGTCTGTATCCATAAAGAAAGTGAGGAATACTTGTAGCACCTTAGAGACTAACTAGTTTATTGCAGCATAAGCTTTCATGAGTTATAGCTCACTTCATCGGATGCATAGAATGGAACAGAAGTAAAATGCATTTATACACACAGAAAGAAAAAAAGCATACCAATTCTAAGAGGGCTGTTAAATGTAGATGGTCCATTATCACTAGGGTAGATGGTCTATTATCACTAGGAGACCTTTTGAAATGGAGATCTGTTGTCAGTAACTCGGGAAATGCAATTATTTACTGTAGTGAGAGAACCAATCTGAACTTCTGTTAAGCCCCTGGTTGATAGTGTCCAATTTGAAAATTAATTCCAGTTCCTTAGTTTCTCGTTGGAGTCTGTTTTGGAAGTTTTTCTGTTTCAGAACTGAAACCATCAAATCTTTAATGGAATGGCCAGGAAGATTGAAGTGTTCTACTACTGGTTTTTGAAAGTTATGATTCCTGATGTGAGATTTGTGTCCATTTATTCTTTTGCGTAGAGACTGGCCAATGTACATAGCAGAGGGGCATTGCTGGCACATAATGGCATATATCACATTGGTCGATGTGCAGGTGAAGGAAGGAAATAGAACAATAAAGAAAATTGATTTATAGAAAGGCAGACTTTAGCAAACTCACATATCACATAGTCCTTCATGTAATAACGTAACATAACTAATCAAAAAAGGCAGCAGCCGCTCTAATTTGTATAAATAACCAGTTTGACCCAACATACGGATGCTCATATACTACAACAACAGGGGCTATTTAAGTACTAAGAGAGTGAGAGGGATGAAAATTTCAGAAGAGATAGTTTATTGCATCTGCTTTGAGCAAGATCTGCTTTGAGCAGCAACATTGCACGGTTCTGTACTCACAGCTCGGAGACTTGCAAAAGAACATTCAGTAACTTCTGGTTATACAGTTTTTTGACATGATCTCACGTGTTGTTGTTCATACTGTTCCATTAATGTAAGATCTATGTATCTATGTATGTTGTGTATCTATAAGTAATCATCCTGTTCCCATTATGCCTCTGGCATTTTGGGCAGTGAAAAAGCTCCTCCACTCCTGTCTGTTTCTGACAAGTCTTTCAGTGGTTCCCCAGCCGTGCCCCAAGTTTTCCAGTTTGGCTTCAACAGCTCTTCGTCATGTTGTTTTCTGGTTTTGCTTGCCTTCAGGTGTCCATCTTATTGCTACTCTGGATATGGAATCAGTTTCCATCTGAAGCACACGACCAATCCATCTCCAACATATCCTGGCAATGACGGTGCTGAGATCCACTTGGCTGAACTGTGTCAATAGATCTTAGTTTGAGATTGTTCTGGGCCAAAAGATATGGAGGAATTTTCTGAGGCAGGTTGTATGGAATCAAAACAGTTTGGACATGTCATACTTCAACCTTAAACTCTAATACAAACATACCACAGGAGACGAACCATTAAGGATTAAGGCCTCGTGAGTAATTTTATGAAATGGATTGAGATATTCGCATATTTCAAATTGAGTAGATCAAGTCAATTGCTGGATCAGGACCTACATCTCCAGTATCTAATTTCAAAAATGAAGGAGAGAATTAAAGAAGAACCTGTCTATTTACCTAGGATTTATACTTTGCTTATGATCATAGTATCTGATCATTTGAAAGAGTTATTCATTATCCTGGATGTTGTAGATTTCGTGATATAGTTTTATTTAACTTTTGTATTACAAGAGTTCACAGGAGCCCCAGTCAAGATTTGGGTATGGCTGTATTATGTACTGTGTGTGATGGTGTACCCCATAAGGCTTTATGGGAAGTGCCTATAGATGTGTGTATGCTATAACTGGAATATGTTTTTGCTACATATGCCATGTAAAATGTCTATGTAAAGGTAATGATCCGCTGGATCTGTTCATCCTATTTGTATGTGTGTGTCAGTTTTGTATTCAAAGTTATGAATATTGGCTATGTGCTTGGTTAGTTGTAAGTAGACTCTGGGAAGCTCTCTGAGAAAAAACTATTCTCAGTAAATCCCAATCAAGAACCAATCAAGCTAACAATGAATGTTGTAGACGCCCGTCCACACCCTAGCTTCCCCAGGAATGTGGCCTGGATGGTAATGAATGGAGTCTGGCTCAAACATGTGACTGGACCATGTGTCTCTGAAACTCCATTTTACAACTGGACTCTGCATAGGAAGGAGGAGGGGGTCTCCACCCACAAGAGGATGTCTATATAAACCCTGGAGAGACCACTCCATTTTGTCTTCAGCTGGCTCAAAGAACAGCCTCTCCACCCCCCAAGGATATCTAAAGGAAGCTGGAACAAAGGACAGTGACTGCAGCGGGTGTGTGAGTGATACCCAGACTAAAAGGAAGATTAGTCTGAAAGGAGAAATTCACTGAAACATCTGAGGGTGAGGCTTTTTACTGTATTAGAGTTAGATCTGCGTGTTCTATTTTAGTTTAGTTGGTAATTCACGTTGTTCTGTCTGTTACTACTTGGAACCACTTAAATCCTATTTCCTGTCTTTCTTAAAATCACTTTTCAACTATTATTTAACCTGGGGTACGTGTTGGTACCTGGGGGGGGGGGGGGAAACAGCTGTGCATATCTCTATCATTGTTATAGAGGGTAAACAATCTATGAGTTTGCCCTGTATAAGCTTGATACAGGGCAAAACAAATTTATTCAGGGTTTGACCCCATTGGGAGTTGAGCATCTGGGTGCTAGAGGCAAGAGTACT